>OZ014428.1:32304875-34902097 GCA_963966015.1 Aphidecta obliterata
TCTTTGAAGAAATTGAACTAAATAGTTGTGGAGGTGTAAGGATTTTCTGATCGTTTTTGTGGATAGAACAAGTTATTTGAATAAGGCAAATATTCGACCTTTGTGTCCATTTATTTTTTCACTAATCTTCTTTATGAAAACTAAAAACCTCATTTCTACAATATTTTTGCGATCTTTGGTGATGTTGACTTCCAGAGAAAGTTTGCGACTGAGAAGAACGTTTGCAGCTTCCCTGTATCAATAATATAATCTATACAGGTCCAAACAGCAAGTCTAGCGTTCAATTGCAAGTTGACCAACCTGCTCGACTGACATTATCCTTATAGAAAATTATCGAGAACATATTCTGCCATATACGGTTCTGGATATTTTAAATCCGCTCATGGAAAACTGGACTAGAGGTTCGAAAAACAAGAAACTCACTCAATTTGCTGCTTCGTGCCAATTTCCGACGACATGACGAATATTCCATAAATTGGATCATGCAATTCAGATGAGACCGTCTTAAAAGGAAAGATATGTTGGTCTGTGACTGACTCCGTTGGTTTATTTCGATTTGTAAAGTTTTATCTCTTTTCTTCGTCTGTCGGAATTGTTAATTGCTTGAATTATTCTGCGATTGAATAATTTCGACTTTGGTGGCCCATTGAACTTACGATTCTATTGCTGGATAGCAATAGATTCAAAGAAGGAAATGAAGCGAAATCAATCAATTCTTCGCAACAGGTAAAAATGTAACAGCAGCATCACCACCACCTGGTTGACCGTCGACACAATGTATCTTGAAACTTCGGGCGTGCTATTGTAAACTTGAGTTATTGCTCAAACTCAATAACCAAATATTAGACAGCACACAAGAACCTTATATCTTGAAAAATTCCACCAATATCCGGTGGTGGAAATCACTTCCTGCGTCGAGATAATGGATTTATATCCGTCCGAAGTGAAGTCACTGGTTTATCTACCGAGTCAGAGCAATCAGCCCGAAGATAAAACGGCACTAAAAGGCAATCTTCACGGAGATGCTTTCGTAATTGTTTTCATTTTATGCTCAAGTGCTATGAATATCATTTTTGTCGATGAATATATTAGCTTAACGACTTAATTAAGAATTAATTATTGACTTCGAAACAAGGGGAGAGCTGATGAAAAAAAAAAGTTACGAGATAAAAAATGAGGAACAACTTGTTGTGGATTAACTGAACCGAAGACTTGTTTCATTGCTTCTTAAATACTTCCTTCTTTTAGTGGACAAAAACGCTGCAAATTATACACAAGGATTCATTATTTCCGCGCCACTTCATTTCTTCTTTTCGAACTGATATTAAAATTTTATACCTTACAGCAAAATGTATTTGATGAGATTCTTTAGCACAATTTTCTTGTTTTATATTTTTAACTGAGGTAATAAAATAGGTTTCAGACTATTTTATCGCTTCAGTTTCAGTTGAGTCAGGAATTCCTCTCTTAACTAGCAATTTTTCGATAAGAAAACAATACTCTTCCAGTCGCGATTATAGTTCTTACGAATCGAACTAGTTCAACAAATTCCAAATTTAACAATGGATAAAAGAGCGAGATATGCGAAAAATATTACAATGACATTTATGAATGGAATGTATGTAGATATTCAATATCCATTGAAAATAACAAGTTATAAAAAACAATGAGCTTCTTCAACAATGTATATAATTTTTTCTGGATCAATGTCCCTTTTTCCCCCCTCGAGAAATTTTTGTATGGTTTGCTACTGGTAGGTACTCCAAAACATATGACAAAAAATGTTTGTTTCATTTCGAAACTTTTCGATTTCTTGCAGTTTTATAAGTGTCTCCTAACGTTTTCTGATAAAAGTTCCTATATAAGTCGCCAGAAAAATAAAATTCTCAAAAAAAATCAGTAGGCTCCGCATATTTCGATAAATTTGTGATGTTCAATATTTTTTTTCAATTTTAAATGAATTTGGAGAGACATAAAAATAAAACTAGGGGAGTTAAAGAAAAACTAACTGAACGTTTTCTTTATCTACGTCTTCGAAATAATGAAATAGGTCAATATGAAAGATATCGAAGGAAAAAAATATTTCACTAACTTTTCAATTTTTTTTCTTCGATATCTCTCAAAATTTTTAATTCAATTAATTCAAAAGTGTAGATTGAGAATCTGAAGTCAGATTTTCTTCAACTATCTTAGTTTCTTTTTAATTGCGTCCTGAATTCGCGGAAAATTGGACCCTTTGCAAAAATTTCGTATTCCGACAAATAGGGTTTCCACATTCCTAACTAATTTGAAAGGTTGAAATATGATCCTTAGCGAGAAAAACAAGATATTCGCTGGGTCTGTGAAAAGCCTATTTTTCGAAATACGACATTTTTGCGAAGGGTCCAATTTTAAGGGAATTTGGAGAGTCATAAAAATAAAACTAGGGGAGTTAGAGAAAAAATTACTACGGATTCTTAATCCACGTCTTCGAATCAATGAAAAAGGTCAATATGTAAGATATCGAAGCAAAAAAAAATTTCACCAATTGTTCAATACATTATGCATGTAAAATAAAAAAAAAAAATTTTTTCTTCGATATCTCTCAAAATTTTTAATTCAATTACTTCAAAAGTGTAGATTGAGAATCTGAAGTCAGATTTCCTTCAACTGTCTGAGTTTTTTTTATTGAGTCCTTAATTCGCAGAAAATTGGACCATTCGCAAAAATTTTTTTTTTCGAAAACGGTAACAGATACGACCATGTTTCCAAATGGAACAGAGAGCATTTTTCATATTATCCAAACTATCAGTGACGCACCACAAGAACGTTCTGGAGGAAAAAAGGGGACATTGCCCCAGAAAAAAATATAACCCTGTAGATAACCCAAAAGTGTAATATTTTCGCCAAATTTAAGCTGAAGATTCTATGAGGAAAAGACTTAAAAAAATTCAAACTTTGTTTGTACCTCTGTATTCTCCCAGATACACTTATTCGAATTTTCGTGTACGTTACTCTTTGAATATTTAAGTCTTATCAAATCTTTGTATATTTTATAGTTATCTATTCCGATTTCACAATCGTCCTTTGTAGAATTTCCAATTCAGATTTTTCGATATGTAAGTAATTTCGCCGTTGGTAACGGCGGATTTATATTCACGGTGTGTAGCTTGCAGAATACGATTTTCCCTTGTAATTAATTCGTCACAGTTGTTTTATTTGTCAAACTGTCATTGTAGAGGTAATCGATCTGACGTATCTGTCGCTTTGAATTTAAATTTTATCGGTGTGTAGAATATTATACTGTATTGCGTATTCCGTGGTGGTCTTTGAAGTTTAATACGTTTCGTCCTTCACGAATGTCACCGGGGGAATGTTGAACTGGAGGCATCGATGATCCAATGGATACAGGATTTATTTCTATTCGATATATTTGAATAGAAACTAAATATCTACACTCAAATTGAATATGTACGTTCTAATTATAAAATCGACCAAAAAGTTTGTTAGTCGTCAGAAAGAAAGTTCTAGGAGGTTGAAGTCACATAAAAAATTCAGTGACGTGACGGAGGAACTGAAAATTATTTTTTAAATAGGTATTATTTATTCTATTAGGTACTCAATTCAGAAGAATATAATCTCTTGGATATAAACTTCCTATCCGGAAACTTCCTGAATTATCAGAATCAGATGACATAATTAATGACGAACATAAGGGGATTTGTGGTGATGTTGCCCAACCAAATTTCAAGTTCGATGGCAGATTGAAAATATTACGAATTAAAAATAAACTATTAAGGTATTGCGGTTCGAACGCAGGAAATATTCACTCCACAAGTGAGTAATTCGTAGATGCTATTAATAATTCAAAACTGTCACATCTGGATATGATTTAATAGTCAACTTCTCTGCTTCTGGCGATTCTTCCAAATAAAACATTCCTCCAGAAGGCCTGAAATCAAAATTAATGCAATTTCGAACTCCTGCAGTATCTTCCGAAGGAATTTCATCGGCAAAATTCCTCTGTGTCGCAAATTACCCCAAAAGATGTTTACGCAACACTCGAGTCCATTCAGTGGGAGTAACCCAAGCATTTCCGAAGAAAAGCGAACGATCCCATTGACCACTTCGCCACCGATTGTCCCGTTTTTACAGAACCCCGGCATCGGCCTGGCAGTGGTCCGTCCAAGTCTTCGGGTCTTCGTCGTTCTTCCTTTGGGGCGTTGGAGACAAACCAGATGGGCCGTTGTGGACCGACGGAGTGAATGGAGGACGCTTGAGCGACTTTCGAAATCTGATGCTTTCAGTCAACGAAATGGACAGCTGCCTTTTCGTTGATTTTGTGATACAACATGAGAGAATAATATATGAATATATTCGTTTTTGTGTTGTGTTGTTGTCTTGTTTTTCCATCTTCTGTTTTTTCATTTATATGAGAAAACATACTATATCGTTCCGTTGATTTCCTCATCAGGGTCTCGAACATTTTCGTTGAATTCTCTGTGTTCTCATGAAGATTGCTGAAGTAGTAAATTTCAAATAATAATTCTTCTTGATCGTTCGAGGGAAAAATTTTCAAGTCATTTTGGAGTGAATTATTCCAACCATTGGTGGTAGGCGATATTTGAGTTTTTAGTAGGTTAAAATCTTCGATCTTCGCGAGTAACACAAGATATTTGCTGGGTCTGTGGAAAGCCTATTTTCCGAAACACGACATTTTTGCGAAGGGTCCAATTTTAAGGGCATTCAGAGCGTATAAAAATTAAATTAGGGGGGTTTGACAAAAAGTGACTACAGGTTCTTACTCTATGCCTTCGAAATAAGGAAAAAGGGTGATTATAAAAGAGATCGAAGAAAAAAATTTCACCAATTTTTTCAATACCTACATATGTACATATATGCATGGAATAAAAAATTTTTTTCTTCGATATCTCCCAAAATTCTCAATTCAATTAATTCGAAGGTGTAGGTTGAGAATCTGAAGTCAGATTCTCCTTAACTGTCTTATTTTTTTTTTATTGAGTTCTGAATTCGCGGAAAATTGGACCCTTCGCAAAAATTTCGTATTTCGGAAAATATGTTTTCCACATTCCGAACGAATAGTTTATTTTGTTCGCAAAGGAGCAAATTTCAACATTCTAAAAACTTAAAATTCACTCATCACCACTCATCGACATAGTTCAATTCGAAACTGACCAAGATTTCCACGAAAGGTGGTTCAGAGTGGAATTAAATGAAAACTAGGCTTCGCAGAAAAAGGCTGATTTGTAATTCTCCTCCTATAACCTCTAATCAACAAAATAAAAAAAATATCAGACAAATCAAAAAATAAATAATTTTTCCATACATATGCATGAAAAAAATCAAAAAAAAATGTTTTCTTCGATTTCTTTCATAATAATGTTTTTTTCATTAATTCGAAGGTGTAGATTGAAAATCTGAAGTCAGTTTTTCTTTAACTGTCTTATTATTTTTTTTGAAGCCCTGAATTCCCAGAAAATTGGACCTTCGCAAAAATTCCATATTTCGGAGAATAGGCTTTCTACATTCCTAACGAATAGTTTATTTTGTTCGCAAAGGAGCAAATTTCAACATTCTAAAAATTTAAAATTTAGTCATCATCACTCATCGACATAATTAAATTTGAAACTGACCAAGATTTCCACGAAAGGTGGTTCAGAGTGGAATTGAATGAAAACTAGGCTTCGTAGAAAAAGGCTGATTACTAATTTTCCTCCTATTAGGTACCTCTAATCAGCAAAATAAAGAATATCGGACAAATCAAAAAATAAATGATTTTTCCATACATATGCATGAAAAAAATTAGGAAAAAATGTTTTCTTCGATTTCTTGCTGAAATAATTTTTTTCCATTAATTCGAAGGTGTAGATTGAGAATCTGAAGTTAGTTTTCCTTTAACTGTCTTAGTTTTTTTTTGAAGCCCTGAATTCCCAGAAAATTGGAGCCTTCGCAACAATTTCATATTTCGGAAAATGGGCTTTCCACATTCCTAACGAATAATTTATTTTGTTCGCAAAGGAGCAGATTTCAACATTCTAAAAACTTAAAATTTGCTCATCATCCCTCATCGACATAATTCAATTTGAAACTGACCAAGATTTCCACGAGAGGTGGTTCAGAGTGGAATTAAATGAAAACTAGGCTTTGTAGAAAAAGGCTGATTACTAATTCTCCTCCTAAAACTTCTAATCAACAAAATAAAAAATATCAGACAAATCAAAAAAATGAATGATTTTTCCATACACATGCATAGAAAAATTAAAAAAAATGTTTTCTTCGATTTCTTTCATAATAAATTTTTTTTCATTGATTTGATGGTGTAGATTGAGAATCTGAAGTCAGCTTTTCTTTAACTGTCTTATTTTTTTTCGAAGCCCTGAATTCCGGAAAATTGGACCCTTCGCAAAAATTTCATATTTCGGAAAATAAGATTTCCACATATCTGACAATTATATAGCTTATTTTGCTCGCAAAGGATTATATTTCAACAATGTCCTCGATATTTTTCATAACAACTCATTTAATAATTTGATGATGTAAATCAAGAGTCTGTCGTCAGTTTTTCTTTAAATGTTCCCTTTTTTTGTATAGAGCATGTTTATTATCAGAAACAAAGTTCTTCATAATCAGTAAATCAGTTCGTCAACCATAAAAACTCCCACAACCTTTTCCCCATATATTTTCTGAAACAATCCCCCATTTCATTTCGAAATTTTCGGTGTCCAATCCGCGACAAGTAGAATGTCACCATTAGTCAATTCATTTTTGGTAGGACTCGTAAAAAAGTTGAAACAAGGAACGAAGCCGATATATCTTTATTCAGAATCTGTGTGGTAGCTGGAACGGGTTTGGCTCTCCAGGTACGTGATCGTAATACACGAAATAATTAGGTTTATGAAACGATAAAGAAACATTTTCCCACGTATGTTCTGTACTCGAAGGAATACCGAGTGGAATTGATGCAGTCCTATCAAATATTGAATCAGTTCACTACCCAGCAGAATTCTCGCAATTTCTGAGTCGCGCAAATGGGTGACTGACAGTTTAAAAGGCCACCCCACCTGAAAGCAGGTGACCTGAAGGTTTCACGTTTAAAAAATTCCCATTTATTTCGTCCTGCCTACAACATTTCGCAGGTAGATTTTCGAACAAAGCGAGGGAAGGTGCATGTTATGAATGAAGATTCTTTATAGGGGTCTACAATGAGGTATAATGTGTGTATTTCTCTTGCGACCCTGATGGATGGTGTATGGTTTCGAGGAGATGTAGGAGGAATACTGTATGGTCCCTCGTTAATCATCCACAACGAAAGAAATTTTTTTATTGTTCATTACTAACTGCTCTAACAATTTTCTTCGATAAATATTGATTTCAGAAAGGAAAAACACTCGTCGAATAATGTATTAAAATATGCACCCAAATACTGCATTGTCTCAACGATGGATCATTCCTGATTTGTTTATTTTAACATGCCACACTGTCATGTCGATGACTGAAAGCAGAAATAGATAACAATTAGGTCTCATATATAGGTGGTCCATTACGAACAGTACGATCCGAAGTGTCAGCTGTCATTTGAAAACGTCTTTCTCGACTCGAGCAGTAAACAGTAGACATTTCAAATTGATTCGGAAGTTATTAAATTCACCAGAAAAGTTAGAACAAGTTTCCCAACAATGACACAGACGAGAGGCAATGTTTTGGTCCCGAAAAACAGGCAGTTGAACGACCGATTCTCACGTTTTTCTGGCGGGTCTTGGGAAAAATCACATGCGGTGTGATCGCGTAGAATGTGAAACAATTAAAGACTGTTTGTCCGGATTTCAAATGTGCCACATCCGACACGATAGATCTCAGAGATTGCTCGGTGGTTCACGTGTTCGTGAACTTGAAACGTGGGACCAGAGAAGACACCGAATCAAGGTCAAGTGTGCTTGGATCGCAGCTACCGCCATCTGGAATGAGAATGAATATTATTTCATAACGAAAATATACAATGCGAGACGTTTTGTGTAAATAATTAGGTGGTGACGATTTTTCAACGATGTATCTAGTTATTTGTACGAGGTTGAAACAGATAAATACTTAAAAGTATGTATTTGGGGACAGAGGTTGTGACAATCTGGTTTCTATAATATATTTAGTTACATTAGAAGTGTTGCACCCAGAAGGCTGCACCGAAGCGTCTTTTTGTGATCCGGCCGAATACCGAATTCCTCAATGAATCAGCCGAAGCTTTGACCGAACCGATGGTATTAATATATACTTTTTAGAAAGACTGTATGTGATTATATGAAAAAAGCAGACACCGTTATTACTGAATATATGTAAAATTTATTTGTTCTCTTAATGAACATTGCACAAAAAAAACATAAACTGCAAAACCAAAATAAATTCCCATACCCAAATAGTATTTGAATATATAAAATATAAATACCAACCAGAAACAGCACAAAAAAAAATAGGATACTGGTTTTTAGTACTGGAAATTTTATGGCAAAGCTTCGGCCGAATGCCGAACATTTGTAGCATGCTTTGGTAACTTTTTATCTTTGAAATTTTTTTTAGGAAAACAAAATTTCATGGAAAAACATAAAATATCACGATTTCTCGAAAAACATTGAAATCACTTAATTTGAATTTTTTTTTGTTATTTTTATTGATTTTTTCCTATAAGATTCTGTTTCCACACGGTTTTGGATTTTTTTTTACAGTTTTTAAAATTTTATGATGAAACTTCTGCCGAATGCCTACATTCAGAACATGCTTTGGTAATTTTTCATCTTTGAAATTTTTTTGGCGAAGACGAAATTTCATGGAAAAACATAAAAATGAAAAACATTAAAATCACTTTATTTTATTTTTTTTTTATTTTTACTGATTTTTTTTTATAAGAAATACAAGTTTCGGTTTCCACACGGTTTTGGATTTTTTCTTACCGTTTTTCAAATTTTATGGTAAAACTTCTGCCGAATGCCTACATTTGGAGCATGTTTGGGTAACTTTTTTTTTTGAAATTTTTTTTGCGAAAACGAAATTCCATGGAAAAACATAGAAAATCACGATTTCTCAAAAAACATCAGGATCACTTTAATTGAATTTTTACTGATTTTTTCCTATAAGAAACACAAGTTTCTGTTCCCACACGCTTGTTGGATTTCTTCGTACCGTTTTTCGAATTTCAATGAAGCGTTCGCATCAGTCGAGAGAATTTTCTCAAATCTTCAGTCAATTCCAGACTCATGAACTATTTCAGCTCTGTTAATACAAATTTTCGAAAATGTTATCGTTCCATTCTTCATCGCCAAACAATCACGTTGAAGAAAAAATTCCTTCTGGGTGAGTTGTCACAAATAAGTCATCATAGTTATTACACCGAATATATTTTTATGACTCAATATAATATCACATCATAATTGAACTTCAAACTCAATTAAAAATTTTTGACCACTAATTAGAATGATAACCTATCTCAAATGAGCAAACACGGGAATATACGGGATTCATCATGAAATGAAACATCATTTATTCATTGGTTTATCATAAAAAATAATTATTATCTCTGCTCAAACGTCATTGCTTGTCTTTTAATTTGATTTTGGAGAATTTTTTCATAGGTTGTGATGTATAAAGGATTTAAGGCTTATTGGCCCTTCCTAAGTACCGTAACTTCAAGGTGGAACAGTGTTGAAGAGAAGAAAAAAGAAAAAAGAAATTTAAAAACTTAAAAATGCGCTTTATATAGCAGTTATATTGAACTAAACCAAAAAGAAGGTTATAAAAAGCACTCGTTCATCCTCCTTGCATGAAGATTCGCATTTTCCAGTTTAGGAAACCAGATGGAGAAATTTTTGACAGCTGTCAAAAAAATTACAGCAGCTCTTTGTCAATCATGCCGAATTAGCAGTTACAGAATATAAGGATTTTTTATTGAATAATTCGTTGGATTTTAAAATGGTTCTAGTTATGCGATCTGGAAAAAATGTCGCTTGAATACATCATTGAACTATTGAAATACAAGATTTCTTCACGATCGAATCCGTAGTTTCGAAATGATCAAGAAAATTAAATTTCAAACGACCAAATTCAGGGAACCCCTGGTCGAATTTTGTCCAATAATAAACTTAACCGCGGCATTCGAGATTCGAACCTACCCTTAAAATTTCAAGCTTCTAGGTCGTTCCGTTCGAGAGTTATCGTGTATACGGCCGGAGGGAAAAACTCAAATTTTTCGACGGATTCGTCATCAGTGAGTCGAACCTTGTCGATTGAGACCATTTTCGGCTCAAAATTCGAAAAATACAAACATTGTGACGAAATGATATAGCTCTCGTGTAAGTAGAACGAGCGCTTAATTATTCGCAAATTTTCATGAAAATTCAACTGTGTACAAAATGGAACCTAGTAACAAGAAAACACCCGTATTTTTATTGAATTCCCTTATATATTTTTTTCCACGACTTGTAGAACACTTGTAGAAATTCATGTTTTCGTCAATCCTCAAGCTCGAAAAGTTCTCATATTTCGAAATCAAATCTTTGCAGGAAGCTAGAGCTGTCCCGGATTGCTGACGTAGTAGGTTCATATAGAGACGGATAAATATTATACGTTGATAAAATAACGGAATTCGACATTTTCGTTTTCTAACCAATATATAACAATACTTAATTTGGAAGAATTCTATCATTTTTCTCAAACTTAAAACCAGGACTGTAGCTCTGCAGCTCATATAACTCCAACAAAACCCTATTCCACTATGTTCAATTCGATTGACTTTCTGGACCAGCTTGCTTCAGGAATAATAATTCTTCGGAATCATTTCTTCGGCTAATTCCCCACAGGCCGAAACAAGAAACATCTACGTCAGAGGCATCGCCAATCAGCGAAAACAAGTCCGAGCAAATTTCATTCATTTCCAAATACCGGTTTCGCGAAACTCCAAAATCAATTTGCATGTGGTAAGACTTCGGTTATATTCGAATGGATCCAGATACTCAGAGGTGCAATTTCATGCATGGTTAATTTCATTCATGAACGCGAAGATGTGTGCAGAAGATTGTAGCTTTTAGAAGATACCCGTTTATGGGCGCGAGTTGAATCGCCTTCGGGTCATTTCTTAGTCGAGAGCCACAATAAAGGTACAGTTAAACTGGCGGTCGACGACAACTCCTTAGGAACACGTTTAGAGAATGAAGAATGGATTTTAGAAAAAATTACACCTGATCAAATACGAAACAACATTCTGATTAGAAATAAGAACAGAAAATTAGTATAATTTCCAATTGATAGAAAAATGTTCTACATGCCAAATTTGCCTCGTTTCTCAAATTGATTTTTCTAGAAACGTGGCATTCAGATGACGAAGCGGTTATTGATACTTCTCAGACACGTACATTATCTCCAACCCATCACTTTTTCATTACCATCAGACTGGAATCCACAAATTGCTCGTGTATGTGCCCGCCACATTTCCTAGTCTGGCGATTCACACACTGCGGTCAAATACCACCAAATCCGTTATAATACGTGAGAGAACAATGGCTTCACGATGCGACAACCTGATAGCATCGCTGGTGAATTTATCGTACCAGCATCTTGAAAATACCCCCAGCGATAGAGCGGGAGATCGCCATTCCAGGCCATTGTGCTCCAATGAGGTAAGATAATGAAACTACCCCCTTGAAGGATTGCCATTCATTTACTCGAGTGATACTTGATCGACGCCCTTCCTGTAGGTCCTTTGATGGGAAGTCTGCGTCAAAGGGAGCCGGGTACTTTCCAGAACCCTTTCGGAATTATTGCTGATTAGACTGTATGGAAGAAACACTTAAGTTTCATTTCCTCCTATGCGAGAGTGCCCTTTGCGGAAATTTCGAGTGGTTGTTGGAAGCCTCCATTCATCTGATTGTTTTAGATTCTGGAAATAGAACAATTTAGAACAGTTAGGTTTTTCCAAAATAAATCCCCGAAGACATGTTCCTGCTTGAACACGTGTGACGTGATTTTCCTACATCAAAATTCTTTGATATGAGGTCATATTAGATTATATTGGAAAACGTTGCAAATTTCACACATATCCCAAAGTATTGAAAAATTTGTTGTTATTTTCGAAAAAAAAAAATCTGGAGTCGATATTTTATATCGCAGCTACACAGCTGAAAAGCTACAGATAGTTTTCTATTCAAATTGCAAGTGTCTCTAAACGCTGTTCGAATTGTCCAGAAGATGTCGAACAAAAAAACATATGGTGAAGATTCTATGTGGAATGAGGGTTCGAATACCGATTAGTGGATAATTGTTGTGAGTATCTGAAAAATTGGGAATGTCCTAAAAAAGTGAGATGATGACTGAATATTGCTTTAACTTTAACTTTATTTCTTTCACCACATATATACAAAAGGAAAAAACTATCATACATGTGTAAAAGAAAAACCTCACCATCAAAAAATTACATGGTTTTTCTGAAGATATAAATAAGTAGGTACACTTGAAGTTGTATACAACACACAATGAGACAAGTATAATATTCATTACATAAAATTTTTATAAAATTTGCGAGTATCATCCGAAAAAAAAATTTACGTCAGGAACTCATTTAGGTCGTAGATGGTATTCAATGGTGAAAGATTGCAATCAATAAGGTCAAGAAACTAAAATAAAAAATTCATTACAAAAATTGCAAAATAGCACTTGAATACTAACAAAAATTATCCTTAATTACAAAAATTATCTACGGTAGAACTTACCGGAAAATTCCTGTGAAATTTCGAGGGAAAAAAATTTCGGCTACAGATAGAAATTACTCTCAAAACCACGTGGTTAATTTAATAGGAAATGCAAGAAATTCCATTTAAATACTAGGTAACAACTGAAAATTCCTGTAAAAGCTCAGCTTCCAATACAACTAACTAGTACTCCAATATACAGGTGTTCCTAAATTGAAGATACAAACGAAGAGGGGAGATTCCTTAAGTAATTTCAAAAGTCACATAAACATGGGATCGCAAACGTTTCGTTTTCGAGATACAGTGTGCTAAAGTTTGAATTTTTTTCAAGTTTTTTCTCATAGTATCTACACTTCACAAGATATTCAACACAAAATTTTAAAATGATTTGTCAAAACTAATAATGAATTAATTCACCACAGCTTACTAACTGAATTTTTATGAGGATTTCGAGAGAATCGTTCAAAATTTTTTCTCGGAATCGGTGGCAGATACGACAAAACTACAAGAGACCATAAAGTTTAGTATAACAACAAAGCTGCTTTTTGCATTTTTTTTAAAGCAACAGTGGCTCACCAAGAAAAAGTTCTGGCGAAAAACGGGGGACAGGGTTCCAGAAAAATATCACCCTGTAGATTTGCTATGGAAATTGGCATGTCACATGGTGTAATTCCTCAATTATTGTTATATCTATGCCAAATTTGAGTTTAATATCTTGTGAAGTGTAGATACTATGAGAAAAAAACTCGAAAAATAATTTGAACTTCGACTATCTCGAAAACGAAACGTTTGCGGTCCCATGTTTATGGGACTTTTTTTCTTTAAATGACTCGAGGAATCTCCTATCTTCGTTTGTACCTCCAATTTAGGAACACCTTGTATAATCGATAGTTCTGTTGAATCGATACTACAGTGCCTTTATAAGTAAAGTTATTCTTGTTTTAGTTTAGTGTTCATTAATGGGAATTCTTGCAGATACTGAAGTTTGGAGCTTCGAATACAACTATCTAGTTTGTTTATTAAACAGGAAATTCCTGAAAAGAGTCACTCATATTCCTGTTTTCGTCACAGTATTATTTCCTGTTAAAATGACGAACTATTGTTCGGTTGCATCAAGTAATATAAAATTTGTTATTTCTAGAGGAATTAAACGACCGGAATTGTCACGTAAAATCTACAAATATTCCTGCTGTCGCTTATATAGGGGAAATTTCCTGTAGAAGTAAACGAATTCCTGTTGTATATCCTGGAAAATTTCTTTCAGTGTACACATTCAAGATATATTTTCAACAACCTAAAACCGCGAAAGCAACGACCCCTCGCCAACCCCTTTCGTGACGCGCGAAAAATTTCCGAACCCCTGACACATGTCCTGCACCCCAACAACCCCCACAACTCGTCAGCAGGAGATTTTCTGAATCACTCGTCATAAATCGACTAAAGAGGTTATTCGGGAAAATATCGCGTGCGTCTTATGACGTCAAACCGTTAAACAATTACAAGACCACCTCGAATATTAACATGAGTCACTCATTAAATGTTCTAAGCGCCAGACCGAGCTGATGGTCTACAGATACATCGCCCGCGTTTTTTTTTCCTCGTTGGGAGCAATCATACTAACATTTGGTTTGTGGGAGGGATTTTGTGGAAATATACACGGTTTTTCATTAAGTATATAATTTGTTGAGTAACACCCTGTACATATCTGTGTGAAATCTTCTTCAGTATCTTAGGGACTCACTTTGTCCATAATGAACCAGCAGAACGACCATCTCGAAGAGCAACTTCAGTAAATCAATCATTGTCATTTTGAATACGTACGTTGACCATCTCCAACACCAAGGACATTAACTCAAGTTCACCTGGCTAAATTCGAACACCTATGTGGGCGTGAGACCAAACGATCGAGATGAGAATATTTCGCAGCCAAAGAAAAATCATTCGATTTGGAAGTTAACGGAAACAAGTTTTCAATTAAATCCGACTATTTTGCTAGAAGATGTCTATTAATTATTTGTGATAATTTAGAATGTGGGATTTGGGAAGCGATCGAGTTTATTTTATGGGTTTTGGAAGTCGAGAAAGTTGTACGAGATCGAAGATTTATATAGTGCTATATTTCTCAAGACATGTCGCTGATTCGAGTTGTAACTCTAGAAGAGGAATAAGCTGACAGAAGCAGCTGTGTATAATTTTAATTACGACTTGATTGAGCAGAGCCCGACCATGAATTGATTAATTATTATCTCTCGAGTAAGTTTTAATCCATTTGACAGACAATTCGACGCGAAGAAAGTTTATTCATCATGCAGGCTTCCTAATGGGATTCATGTAGATTTACCATCAAAGAGCAGGTGATATCGCATCACTTCTTTTGTAAACATTATTATGGTTTAGCATTGAATGAGGGTCTGATTAATGTTTAAGTTTATCTTGTGTCAATTAACAGAATGATCAATGAATATTTCATAAAAACGTTACTTAAAAAAAAACTTTCGACCATCCTGTATATTCAGATAAATTCATGTTTTTTTTGTTTCAGGTAAGGATCAGACTTCAAACTTTCATCCACCGTTTCTACTCAAGAAAGAATACTATAATGTAAGTCAGGTCGAATATTTTTCGAGCATGCATGGATCTTCCGAATTTTATCTCGGTTGGCATCACTGAAAACTGGTTAACTTGATCTCCGGTCCATGGCCACATGCGTATCCCATGTATGGCATTTGCCTCCTCATTTTCTATGCACAAACATCCGATCGACATCCGCTCCAATTTTTACGCTTCTATGTAAATAAGGTTAATTCATTTTTTTTTTCATTATTTCCACCGTTAAAAAGTTAAAATTCCTAAAGATACGAACGACTCGGCAACAGTGCGAATTTCGAATCCTCATGTTACATCCTGCCATCTTGAGGCAGTTTCATCTTTCATTACCAAGAAGTTAACGGATTACGTTATGTGCTCGGCTGTCTTACCATAAAAGACGACAAAAAGAACGATGGAACGCGGATGGTACCACAGTATATTCGCATTTCTTGCTCTCTAGGACTGATTTATCGTTGAACTCAGTAACGTTTCTCAAATAGTGCAAAAAGCTATTCTAGAGGGTAATCTACCTTTAAGATCAATATATCGAGAAAATATTATGCCCCTCTCACATTTCGGACGGATACATCTAGAATTAACGCTCATCTTCTCGAGGAACCCTCACCACAGGAAAAGGGTGGTTATAGCTGTCTGTTTTTTAAGGGATGTTTCCTTAAGCCTTAAGCCAGTATATGGGTGCCAATTCATCAACCTGGGATTTTCTTATTCAGGGGCCATTCGCCGGATGTTCCTAGTTTGGTTTGGTAATAATTATAAGCTGTCAACCGTCATCTGCTCGTTTAGTTAGGATGTTGATAAAGTCGATTATTTTGTATCATTTTCTTCGAAGTGGAACAGCCGCGAAAGATAAAAAATTCAAACACACTTCGCGTAACGATGGAAGTCATGATTAAATAAATTTAAAAAAAAAACCGTATCCACTTCCTCTCGCTCCTCAAATACCAATCCATGAGCTGTAAAAAAAACATTGGAATTTATCCTGCATGATTATACGCCATCGTAATATCATTTTAATTGAGGAAAGATCACAAATTGCTACTGAAACTATTGTTTATTGTGCCATCGTACACCTGTATTTTCCTTTCCTGGACCGCAATTCATAATATGATTATCGTGTTGCGTAAATCTTTTAATTATGTTTGTCTCTCGATCGTGAAAGACAATTTGTGCGACTCCATGCTTCGCTTGTTTTAACACTTCGAAAATTGCGTCGATCTCTAGCTTTGACTAGAAGAAAGCGATTTTTATCGCAATATTTCCCAATTTTTCGACACGTTTTTGGTTGAACCGCATAATTGAACCGTATTTTAATGACAGAAAGTAGGACTCCTTGCAATAAATCTTTTTCCAGAATAGACGTATGAATGTCACAAGGTAATAATAGTATATTATTCAACGAGCGGTAATGTAGCTCATAACTTACGTATATGAAGTTTGCAGGACGAGCCGAAGGCGAGTGCTGTAATTCATCAAGTGAGTTATGACCATTACCGCAAGTTGAATACTATACTTCATCTACGTCTATAACAATAAATACTAAGATATAAGTTCAGAGAAAGAACTTTATTTACAAATCTTAATAGTTACCTATAACAATGCATTATTTATGTTGATTGTGCTTCATAGCATGGAGTAGAAAGTCCATAGGGGCGATGCTTTATATTTAGTGCTAAGTTCACTAAAATATGCCAGAAGAACAGTATCTGTAAACGATGACTTAACATTCTTACTGCTAGACCAATCTTGAAAATTGTTGAATACATTTTTATATTTGTTTTGGAAAATTTCGGGGAATAAATTTTGTATGGTAACATTGGCTGATTGTCTTATTTCCGAAGGTGTACATAATAATTCATCTTCACTATCTGAATTCATCTTTTTCAGAAAAACATTCCCAATAATAATTAGGTATCAACTTAATTTGAGAAAGCGTCAA
Source organism: Aphidecta obliterata (assembly GCA_963966015.1). Taxonomy (NCBI): domain Eukaryota; kingdom Metazoa; phylum Arthropoda; class Insecta; order Coleoptera; family Coccinellidae; genus Aphidecta; species Aphidecta obliterata. The sequence continues at coordinate 32,322,147 of OZ014428.1, forward strand.
AATTATCCAAGTGACCTCCACTCAAAACCAATAATGGACTGTTCCCTTTCGGCCAAACGGCTTGTTCAGAAGCACCGAGACAGCGAGTTATAGCAGTGAGCACGGTGTTTGTTTACAAATACTATTAGTTGCTCAAAAGTGGTTGAGTAATGAATAAATTATTCAATAGGAGTAGATAAATATATAAACACACACATTTGCCCTATGATTATCTTCAATTTGTCATCTTTAGGTATTTTTAACGAAATGGTTTATATCGATGAGCCTTTCTCTTATTGTGCGAGTATCCTATTGATAACAATCGACTTCGTGTTTGTACCATTCTAATCGACTCGATACCGTGGTAGCATTAAACAACGATTTCTTGTCTCCCTCGAGCCGAACGCAATAAAAACGGACCATGAAGGTAAGAAAGTGCCCCGAAGCGTGAATAATTTTAGGGACACCCAACAATGTGGCAGCCGCATTCTATTGTCTTTGCGAGACAATGCGGCGCACTGCCTATATCGCGAACACACCCACTACCGTCTTACTGTGCTATCGGGTTTTGTTTTCGGCTGTGTTTATTAATTTATTGCCTCTTATCGGCGAGTATTGTCTGGGTTTAGCCTTCCCAGAAACCATGATCTTGATCAGCGTATATTTACGTTCAAAATTTTTGGTGGTATATAAACAGGTCGGAACACTGCCGTGTCGTCAGCGTTGCAGTCGAAGAAATACGAAGTGCAAACTGAGTGCTGATTTGCATTAGCGAAGGGTCCGAGTTTTGCTGACGTTCTGCAATAATAATATGCTAATGTCAGTCATTATCGTGTAGTAATCATAATCGAAGTTCTCGCTTTCAGAACTAATAAATATCACGGCTGGGAGGTTCCGATTTTTTTCTTATTACGGGAGATTACTTGCAGTATTTCTCAGGGTTTCTTCTTGTTTCAAGGCAAACGTTCTAAATGTTGCAGTCGCTGAGGAACTGACGTACCTCTCACTCGTTTAATTAACAAATGCTGTAATTATCTAATATAAAAAAATTTCGAATTAGGTTGATTGAAAAAAAAACCAAATAAAACGTCCCCTTCGGATAATGTCTAATTGAAGTAGATGAATCATCGAATTTTCAAGGTTTTCACTAAATAATAATCATAAATTTTGAAGTACAACAAATTTCTCCTGAAGTTATAGTTTTTTAAATATTTATTTTACTTCGATTTGCTCCCTGATGAAGAAAATACTTGAATTCAATGCAACTCCCATAATTTCCTCTATCTACTAATGATCTAAGATCATCCTTTATCAACATTCACCAAAATCTAGGCCAATAAGTGTTGCTTACAATAAATGAAACGAATAAAATGAGGAAATATTTATGTGTATAAGTACTCAACTCACCTTGGTTTTTGGTGTATTTTGGGTTGCCTGAATCCGAATGGTATACAGACAGGATCGATGTAATGCAACCTCTAACATCGACATATGTATTGAAAGTTGCAGCCTAACTGCGCCTCAATGTTTTACGGAGTTGCCGATAGGTGAGACTCAGCAGAGTGTATTTAGTTTTGCCTACACTGTAAGGGGCTGGTTTCGTCCCCGTAAATTTTACTTCTTGATTCTAGTTCGTGGAAATACCGATAGGTGGCCTTCAAATCAGGATGAATTTCTTCTCGAAAGGTTCTTTGTCAGTGATTCCTAGAGAAATTTGATACGTTTGAAGGGGAGATGCTAATCAATCGAGAACTCTTTTTTCGTTGTTGAATTTTGAGACAATTAATTTTTTTCGGGAATTTCGTCGTTTGCTTCGACGAAGCGTTAGTCTTTGAAGATAATGACTTCATATTCGACATAAGCGTGGTTGAATTAGCTAATGATATGAGAAATTTTTTGATGATAACAGAACAAAAATTTTTCCACTCAAAAGTTTATTGAAATTGAAATTTTTAGAGATCCTCCGTTTTAGATAATATCCAAATCTGAGATTTTTCTGAAAGCAAAAAAATGAACCTTTGCAAGTGTGGATTCTTATACATTTTTCTGATTTCTTGGGATGTTGAAAGGAATAATCGCAGAGTGACTGGACCATTCTTACGGAATTTTATAATTTTTTCTGCCAAACAAGTCATTTTTACGAGTTTTTAGACTGAGGATGTGCGTCTTTTTTGGGATTCGGTCGGATACCGAGTTTCTCATGAAAGAATCAGTTGAAGTTTCGACCGAATCGATGGTATTGTTATATACTTATTAGGAAGACAGTATTTAAGAAAAACAAACACCATTGTTACAATAAAAAAGGCGAAAATGATGTCTGAACTTTTTTTTTCCTAGGATGTTCAACAAAATCATTTTAATCATCAATTCGATGCCGTTGATCAACAATATGTGATAAGTTTTCTCGTGAAACTTTCACTTATCGAAACCTATCACTTTTAGACGAAAAATTTCGAAATTTTTTACAACTTTGATACTTTGAATGACTGCATCTTTCGAAAATATTCTGATGGGCCAATGAAGTATTTTTTTTCATCATTCTTTGATCTTTCACGGATGCAAATTTGTGAATTTAAATGCCGTACAGAGAAAAGTAAGGAAATTACGAATTTTTTCGCAAAAGTCGACATTTTCATATGCCCAGTATTCGGAAAGTGATTTTTTCGAAAAAAAAATTACATATTCTTAATAAAGGCCCTCGAATCAGTCAATACTGTTAGTTTGGTGAAGATAAGATAAAAAAATTTTACATGCATAGTTATGGAAATTTTTGCGTTTTTCAAAAAAAAAAAATTTTTATCTGATCTTCATCAAACTTACGTTATAGACTAATTTGAGGGCGTATATCGAGAATATGTAATTAGTTTCTTTTTGAAAAATTCATTTTTCGAATACTGGGCATATGAAAATGTCGAAAAATAGGCTTCCGCGAAAAAATTCGTAATTTCTTTACTCTTCTCTGTACGGCGTTTGAATTCACATATTCGCATTTGTAAAAAATCAAAGAAAAATGAAGAAAAGAACTTCATCAACCCATCAGTATTTTTTTGGTAGATACAGTCATTCAAAGTTGACAAAAATTTCAAAATTTTTCGTCTAAAAGTGATATGTTTCGAAAAGTAATAGCTTCACGAGAAAACTTATCACATGTTCTTGATCTACGGCATCGAATCGATGAAAAAAATTATTTTGGTGAACAACGTACGAAAAAAAAAATTTAGTCCGAACTTTTTTTTTTCGTTCGATATTCACCAAAATAATTAATTCGATGCCGTAGATCAAGAATATGTGATTAGTCTGTGATTTATCAAACAACTCAATATTGGCTTAAAACATTGCACAAAAAACGTAAGATAAACTCTATATGAAAACAAAATTGTTCTCTCAATTAACATTGCACAAAAAGAACATAAACTGTACCTAATAACAAAACCTAAGATGAAAACTTCAGAAATGAGTTGAAAGGTGAAATATTCCACATAAAATATGAAAAAATGTATCTAAAAATTCTAGTCCTCACCTGTCGTCCCTCAAGAGGTGTCCAAGACGTCCGTACCGCCATGTCCGGCAAATGATACCCTACAAATGGTGGTCGACACGGAGATATCCACGTTGGATGAGGAGACGAACGAACCTACGGCAATTTGAGAGATTGGCTATTTCGCTTCGCGTCTCCGTAATTGTTCTTCGAAGGCTTTATTTCTTGTCTTCTCCCGTGATCAACCGCCGCTTCGTGAGTGGAAATGGTTGGTAATTCGAGGTATTGAAGGTCACGAGAAGGACACGGACGTTAACTCCAAAGAAAATTACTTAGCGACTGGATTCGTTATCCCGTTTTCGAAGTTTTAATCTTGGCATTCGAGTAAAACAGGTTTCATGGTCTTTGTGGATGTTTCTTCAAAATTTCATGCATTTATCTTTCATAATTTCTCGGTTTGAAGGTAGACAAAATGGTTTTAGAAAATCTCCAAACTTACTTTAGATTCTCCTTTAGAAAGAATTCCCATCGATACCTTATCAAACTTATCGGATATTCCGACGTAGCGTCGAGCGAACCGTTCGGTCTAAACAAATATTTACTCGATCTCTCGGTACATATCTTGCATCTGTCTGAGAAGTGAAATACAAGATAACTCTTCCCGTTCTTTGTTGACTGTTCGAAGTTGAGCAAGCAGAACTATCTAACGAGAAGAACGACTTCATTATCATAATTCGAACGTGGCATTATCTCATTTCAGGACGATTTTTTTTCATACCGAGTGTTCACGTGAGAATTTCGCACCGTATGCGCCCGTAGGAAAACGCGAAAGGCGTAAAATATAACCCTTGTTGTCTTGTCTAGCTGCTGCGAGCTTCGGCTACGAGTCTTGTGTGTTGGTTGTTCGTATAATTATCGTTCGTTGAACTTTTTCGTTTAGAAATATCGTTTTGTGAGGTTTTGCCCGCGGCTTCGTCCACATGTTCTCGGTTTATAACCCAGGAGGAAAAATTTCTTCCACCCGAATTTTTGGCGATGTAATTTGAAGCATACCATGCTAACAATGTCAATGTTTTATTTGTGATATTTTTTCTGCCTAAACAAACTTTCATACTCTTTCTCCTACTAAGTAGTCTTAGAAAGGTATGAAGGTAGGAGCCACAAGCAGACATCGACCATCTCATTTCTTCGATGCCTAAAAATGTAGTTAAACTTATTTCTTTTTCGATTATACAGGTTGTTTCCAGATTAGACGTGAACCATTGGAGGACGTGATAGTATCACGCATTTGAGCCATATTTATTAATAACCGAAAATCAACAGTGTCCCAGATATTTGAGTTTTTGTGTTTTTTAACAAAATTCTCAACTTACTTCATTTTTCGTCAATTTTTCCTACGTTGATGAAATTTCATAATAATTTTGGATTATTCTCATCAGAAAAGGATATGATATGTATGATTGTTTCAGCAATTATTTTGATTTGAAAGGGGATGTAGCTAAGAAAGAAAAGTAAAGAATTGAATATTTTTTTATTGCAATCAAACTCAAAATTCCATCAGAAAATTCATTCATGAATTATGTCCGAAATGTCCTCCACCATTCCTCATACAAGCACGTGCCCTCTTTCTAATTTCTTCAGGCAAATTGATAATAGAAATTGACTTTTATTTTCTTTATATACCAACTTTCAAATCATACAAATTTTGTTTCAACATCTAGTACAGGATAGTTTTGTTTTTTTATACATATCATATCCTTTTTTGATGAAAATAATCCCAAATTATAATCAAATTTGGTCAACGTAGAAAAATTCTACCAAAAATGAAGTGAGGTGAGAACTCTTTCAAAAATCTCAAAAACCCAAATAACTCATAAACTGTTGATTTTTGGTTGTCAATTAATATGGCTCAAACGACTGCAAATGAGTCATACTAACGAGTCCTCCAAGGTTCACGTCTAATTTGGAAACACCCTGTATTTTGATGGATTTTCCTGCAAATGTTCTTGTTGTAGGTAAGACAATGCCGAAAATTATTCCTTCCTGATGTAACACTTCCAATGTCAGGGAATATATACTTATATACAACTAGATGACCCGGCAAACGTTGTTTTGCCATATCTCTTCCTTTTTTCGCAATTTCAAAATTGCTCGAGGCCTTCGGCCTCTCTTGCCTTAGGAAAGCCCGTTTCTCCCTCTCGAAAACGCGGGGGGCGCTTCGCGCCCCCGGTCTCTCCCTTTTTTCGCAATTTCAAAATTGCTCGAGGCCTTCGGCCTCTCGTCTCAAAATAACCTAACTTTAACCTAACCTAACCTAGCTGACCCGGCAAACGTTGTTTTGCCATATCTCTTCCTTTTTTCGCAATTTCAAAATTGCTCGAGGCCTTCGGCCTCTCGTTGTTCTGGCTATTAAAAAATAAGGGTTGATCGTAGAAGGGTGAAAATTGGGGATTGTATGTATTTTTGTATGTTGTATCATAAAAAAATAGGAATTAGAAATTTTGTCTAAAAAATAAAAAAAAAAAATTTAGGGGTGGACTACCCCTAACATTTAGGGGGATGAAAAATAGATGTTGGCCGATTCTGATAGATACCGGATAAGCACAAAAAATTTCATCAAAATCGGTCAAGCCATTTCGGAGGAGTATGGCAACGAACACTGTGGGCACGAGAATTTTATATATTAGATTTTCGAAACCCAAACACAGCTTTTCCCATAAAAATAAAATAAACAATATCAACGACACACATTTATATTGATTTACCTGGAAGGAATCCCTATTTAAAGTTTTTATCGAGAGAAATTGTTTACACAGATTTCACACGTCTCGGAGATTGTGATATCCAAACAAAATTATCTAGAAATTATTCTACAAGCCAAATAATCGCCAAAAGTACGTGTTTGATACCTGAGCTTGCAACGACAATAATTACAAAATATGTACACCAAATGCGCCTCTAGATATTCGTCTGATTGAACCAAGAAGCCATCGGGATTGTTATCAGTTGTTGACTGGAATTCGTCCTTGGAAATCTTGATAGTGGAGAATGGAAATTCAGGGATTATTGAAATAAAAATCAAATAGTAGAGCGCAACGATTGTAAGACGATTTCTTCTTTTAATAATAGTGTATTATTTAACGAGCGGTAATGCAGGTCATAACTCACGCAGCAAGAGCCGAAGGCGAGTGCTGTAATTCAGCAAGTGAGTTATGACCATTACTGCAAGTTGAATACTATACTTCATCTACGAATATAAAAATAAATACTAGTAAACCAGTAGATCAACATAGTAGGTAGATCCACATGACAAATAGATCCACATAAAAAGTAGATCTACACAATAAATGAATCCACAAAAAGGTAGATATAAATAGAATCACATTGAAGGCATTATTATTATATTTTTGAGCGCTCGTACTACTTACACGAGGGCTATATCATTTCGTCACGATGTCTGTATATTTCGAATTTTGAGCCGAAAATGGTCTCAATCGACTATGTTCGACTCACTGATGACGAATCCGTCGGAAAATTCGAGTCTGTCCGTCCGTCCGGCCGTCAGCACGATAACTCTCGAATGGAACAACTTAAAGACTTGAAATTTTCAGTGTGGGTTCAGTTCCCGAATGCCTCGATTGAGTTCGTTAATGGGCCAAATTCCACCAGGGGTTCCGTAAATATGGCCGTTCAAAGTTTTGTTCCCCTGATTACTTGAAAACTACAGATTTGATTGAGATGAAATTTTGCACACTGATGGAGAATGAGGTGTTCAAGCTACATGTAAAATTTTGTCCAGATCGCATGACCAGAACCATAGAAACCATAGAAAATTGTAACTTTTGAACGGACACGCCTAGGGACTTGAAATTTTCGGGATAGGTGTAGATCTCGAATGTCGTGATCACGTTCATCTATGAGCAAAATTATCTCAGGGGTTCCGTAAATATGGTCGTTTGAAATTTAGTTTTCTTGATAATTTCAAAACTACAGATTCGATCGTGACGAAATTTTGTATACAAATGGAGAATGATATATTTAAGCTACATTTCTCCAGATCACATGACCAGAACCATAGAAAATCATAACTTTCGAACGGAATGGCCTAGGGCCTTGAAATTTTGAGGATAGGTATGGATCTGAAATGTCGCGTTCACGTTCATCAATGAGCAGAATTATACTAGGGGTTCCGTAAATACGGTCGTTTGAAATTTTAGTTTCTCGATAATTTAGTTATCGAAAACAATGTAATGAAACATGGGGAAATTATATTTATTTTTTTAGAATTAAAATGAAAGGTTGGCAGGTTGATCGGTTATATTTAAAACAATTATTGAAGATATATTTGATTTTATGTGATTTAGAGAGAAAGAAAACCATCGTATTCTAACGGTTTTGTTCTCTATTCCGCTCTTTTTTTATATCCGCGTTAGCGTAGTTCTCGTTATTGTGTGTTTATGAATTCATTATGAAAATTGTATTTGACACTGTCCTAACTTTATTCAACCTAACCCAACCTGATAATCGATTCATTTTAAGAATTATTTTCAACACTGCCCTAACTTATGCTAACCCAGCCTAATTATTAATCCATTTCAAGAATTATTTTCAACAATGTCATAACTAAACCTAACCTTACCTAAATATTGATTAATTTCAAGAATTGTTTCAACACTGCCCCAACTCAAGCTTACCTTACCTAAATATCAACTCATTTCAAGAATTGTTTCAACACTGTCTTAACTTGAGCGAACCTAACCTAACCTAACCTGAATATTAATTCAATTGTTGAAAATTGAAATGAAATTGTTGACAATTGAAAATTGTTTCAACACTTTCCTAACCTAACCTGAATATCAATTAATTTTAAAAATAATATTTACAAATCTTATTAGTTACCTATAACAACGCATTATTTATGTCGATATTGCTTCTTAGCAAGGAGTAGAAAATCCATAGGGGCGATGCCTTTATATTTAGTGCTGAGTTCACTAAAATATGCCAAAAAAACATTCTCTGTAAACGATGACATAATATTCTTACTGCTACACTAATCTTGAAAATTGTTGAATACACCTTTATATTTGTTTTGGGATTTTTCGGGCAATAAATTCTGTATGGTAACATTAGCTGATTGCCTTATTTATGAAGGTGTACATAATAATTCATCTTCACTATCCGAATTCATCTTTTTCAGCAAAACATTGACAATAATAATTAGGTATCAACTCAATTTAAGAAAACGTCTAAATTATTCAAGTGACCTCCCCTCAATACCAACTATGGACTGTTCCTTTTCAGCCAATCGGCTTGTTCAGAAGCACAGAGCCAGGGAGTTATAGTAGTGTGCTATTATAACTCACGGTGTTTGTTTACATGTACTATTAATTGCTCAAAAGTAGTTGAATAATGAATATATAATTCAATAGTAGTAGATAAATATTATTATTATTGTAGAACATGCTTTACATCCAGCGAATCAGAAGGCGTCGAGTCCTGCCCATCGCAGGGATGGATCATCTCGTAGTGATCTCTCCCGACTCGAGCGTCGAGACCAGAGTCTGGACCACAGAATTCTGTTCTGGTTGCCGGCGAAGGCGTCCAACTCTATCCGCGTTCGGGCCGGGGGAAGGGGGACGGCGGCCGGAGGAAGGAAGGTCACGGACGTTCGCTGGAACTGGCTCTCTCGTGTGCCATCATCAACTCTCGTGCGTTAGTCCCTTGTATTAGCTCTCGCTCTTTTAGTCTTTTTCAGTGCCGTCTTGGACTTACGGTAAACGCGATGATGGCTGCCTCATTCCTCAGCTGTTTATGACTGTCTTAGCGGCGGTGCCAAATCATGGACGTGGTATGAATTCGGAACGACGGGTTGTAAGGCACGTATCTATCGCTCTGTACTTTCGAGGAATCGATGCAAATTGGTTCGTGCTCGAGATGAGCGATCGTGGAGGATTTATTGGTCTGGGGGGAGTTCTGTTAGTTATGGGTGTTTTTGGTATGGTCGCCACTCCGCATGCGCCAAGTTTTTAGAGGTTTAGGGTCAATCAATTTCGATTACATTCTCGTTCACTCCTTGATTCGGTCTATTCTTCCCACTCTACCCAAGTTCAGGGCATTTTTCGACCCTGACCAGACTTCCAATTAATCTTCCACCATTGTCCATTAATATGTTTGTGATCTTCAAAATTGGAAAAAAAATGTTTAAGTTCCTTCTCATCTCCTGAATCAACAAAAATGGAAATGGAAAAAAATTCTGGATCTCCCCTGCAATTTTAACAGTCTACGTTATAAATAGTGTACAGGTTGATTGTTTATATTTTACTCAATAGCTATCTCAGTGAATATGGGTCCTACAAAACGTTTAAATGGGCACATATGAAGTATTTTTTATGGGCATTCAGAATTCAGTAGGTAGGTACTAGAAAATGCAAAAACGCATCGTTAACCTAAAAATTGTATGTAAGTTGGTATTTTTCAAATGGAACCTCCTGTATTTTATCTTCCTATTCGTTGCAGTCTTTCTTCTGATTTCAAATATATACTTTATTATATCTTTGTCAGTTTTCGAATTATACGGATGTTTTCGTCTAAATCTAAGGCAGCTGTAGAACGCAACACGACAAAAAGATTACAATATGTGGATTGGCAGAAACGGAATCGTTCTCTGGCCTCCTAACATTCCCGACTTGAACCCATTGGATACTTTCTTATGGGGATATTTAAAATCTAAAGTTTATATCGACCATTCTCAAAATATTGAAGATATTCAAATCAGAATAAAGAAAGGAATTGATAATCTCATTAACCAACCAGAAATATTAAGGAGAGCCCTCGAAAACTCAATAAAAAGATATTGATTGTGTGTAAGTAAATGGGGGCCACTTGAACACTTAATTTGAATTTTTGTTGATAAGTTAATGAAACAAATTCCAGTTGTTCTATTATCCACGGCTACTTTGATATAAAAAAATTGCAGCAGTTTCACGTGGCGTTCTACAGCTGCCTTAGATTTAGACGAAAATCTATATTTTTCGAAAACTGACAATAAAGTATATATATTTGAAATCAGAAAAAAGAACTCTACCGATTAGGAAGATGAAATACAGAATGTTCCATTTGAAAAATACCAACTTACATAAAATTTTTAGGTTAACGTTGCTTTTTTGCATTTTCAAGCACTGAATTCTGAATGTCCATAAAAAATACTTAATATTTGCCCATTTAAACGTTTTTGTAGGACCAATATTTACTGAGATAGCTATTGAGTAAAATATAAACAACCACACTGTACAATCTACATATCGAATGGAAAAAAATCTTTTCGTTTCTTCCATAAAATTTTGAGTGAGTACCGCCATCTAAACTTGAAATTGTCTAAACATTATAGTTACAAATCGATTAATCAATTATACGTTGACAAGATACCGATAACAGTATTCGCACTGCGGAACGTCATATACAGGACGTGTCTCGTGGGCGATTGATTTCTATATTTAGCGCAGCTCCAGTGGCGCAATTGGTTAGCGCACGGTACTTATAAGACAGTAAGCGTGAGCGATGCCGGGGTTGTGAGTTCGAGCCTCACCTGGAGCAGAACTTTTTTACAGTCAACATGCACTGAAAACAATTCAATGTTATTTATTCTCAAGAAATAAATTTTCCCAGAACATTTTATTTTGGCGGATGCGTTGGGAAATTTTGGTGGAAGCACCTACCACGGAAAATAAGTCGTTTCTCCAAACGCACAACGTACGCCACTGTCCCGACAAATTCTTGGCAATTTATTACCCACAAGCCGGCAATAAAGCAACTACCTAATCATTCTATCTCGCCGCAGTAATGAAACTTGATTTTTACATACCTGTGTGCGAGATCTACCTTCACTTCGGTACCGAATGGAGGTCGTGTACCATCCTGTTAAATTGAAGAGCCGGCCGACTGGCAATCTTATATTCCCTTGGTTACATTCTCTTCAAATCGTGCATGAAGATACTCCGATGTCGAGACGTATACATCCAACGGATCGTGAGAAGTATCGGGTTGTTTCTGAGAACTAGGTGGTATTTGGAGTGTGGCCTCTCGTCAGGTCCGCTGGCATTTCCAAGGATTTTTCTGGTCCGAAAGGGTTCGTGACATTTCGAGATTGCGCGTCTTCGAAAGGATGAGCGGGGACCACGCTGCGTCTCGTTGCGGGTCACGCCATCTCGCGGACGTGCGGGGAACCTCAATAATTTCATATTATTCCCTACTTCTCATCGGATAAATTTCGAATATCTGAATTTATCGACCAATTATTATTCCTTCGAATTGAGGCTATCGATCGATATGCTGTAGGTAATTGTAACATAAACAGTGCAGTGTCGCCGTAAATCCGACTTTTTTCCGTGTTATTGTTATCGAATAGCATTTCGTTTATTATGCTCATACGCGATAAATTGTTTATTGCGCCGATTCACATTTGCATAGGAGCAAATGTCAAACGGCATGAGCGAAAATTTCCTTATTAGATTTCTGGGAATCGAACAAAACACTCCTTTTATGACGGAATGGCATCTAGAGAATGCCACTTTTTAGATGTTGAGTCCATTGTTCGATTGTTGACGAAATAAAAGTTCGATTTGATTACCTTCGAGCAACCTATTGGTATATACCAACAGTTCACTACGAACTATTGAGTTGAAAAAGCGAAATCAATAGTGGAATGCATTTGAATTTAGATATCAAATAAAAAAAAATTATTCTGGATTTTCTGACCTCATTTGAGTACCTATTCAATTACTATTCCAAATAAGAATATTCTTTTAGAAATTTTTCGTATCGTGGGTTGCCATTGTAGTTTTTATGCAAATTCCGCGTTATATTCGAATCGGACGTCGTTGACTTGAGGTGTTGAAGTGCAGATGTTGTCTTCTCGAGACTCACCAGCACAGAGCATAGTGTTTACATTCTACGTATTGGTACGACGTAAAGTAACGATATCTCAAAATCGTTTTCAGTCAATTCCGAGTAATAACAACGATATAATATCATGTATTATGATATGTGGGTTCATCTTGCCCGATTGCCTCATTAGAGGAGTCATGCAAGAAGTGAAAGGTTGTTATTATTCAACACCAACTGAATTTTCCTTAAAAGAAACCACGGCGAGCACTTGTGACGTTGAAGTACCAAGGTACTCATTACGTTTTTTAGACATTTACGTGTTTGGTCCTTCTGGATTCAGGCCTCCAGCGATGACATTAAATATAAATTATAACTATCTACTTTTAACGAAAAGTCGAATGAATAAGTATGAGGCTTCCAATTTCGATGGGCACTTTTGGAATGTGACCCAAGCAACAGGCATTCTTCGAAAGTCACCCCTAGAGATTTCTATCAGTATGTCACCATTGTTTAGCGTGGTCGTTCTTCGAATTCACTTCGGCGTGGATATAAGGGATTGTGGTCAACCGAACCAGCCGCTTACAAGGACGATTCTTGTTTCTATATATAAATCGTTAAATTCGAGATTGCTGATAATCGATGTAAATTATGGGAGAGAAAATCCGACGAAGAATATTCTGAATAATTGTGTCAGTAAAATCAGAAATTTATTCTTGAAGGGTTTTATATGAACGTTATGATAATAATAGTGATTTGTTTTAGAGAAAACATTACAGCCATAATAAGAATGATTGGTTTTAGAACCGATCCTTGTGTAACAACTACTTTAAGTAACTGCAGAAAAGTAGGAGACGCCACATAGTTATTTGAGACCTCACGTCCTTCGTGCTGGAAATTTGACACTCGACGGAGCCTTATGAAAAGTCTCTTTTCCGAACGCTTACGTTTGGAATTCACAAAAGCTCTGAGCTTCTGAGGGGTCGAGATATAAACAAAATTGAAGTTTGCCAGATTTAATCGAATTCTTCCTGGTATTTTGCTTGAATTTTTACCACTGTCATCTTCTTGGCACGATTTTCGACAATTTTTCATCTGCCAACCTTGACCAACCGAACAATAAACCGGCTGCCTTCAGGATTCACTCGACAAAGACTCCCCGCGACGAGAGATAAAGGTAAATAAACGAAAAATCCCTTCAAAGGTGCACTTCATTATTTCCCGATTCAAGTACCTTCGAAATAGCCCACATTCGGTCCATAACTGACAGAAGGCAAACTTCGACAGATCATAAGTCACGTGAGCACATGCTGGGTGCGAGTATTCTATGTTGAAATAATGGTTGCCGTGTCGTACCTTTTGTTAACATGCTTGTTCTTTTTCCAGGTAAGACGGACGGACCAGTTTTGGGGTCGTCTATCGTGCGAGTCTCCTCAGAGTAGGAAGATGACGGCTGAGCACTCGAGATTGGTAAAATGAAGGATATTTTATTGGTTTTATTATTTAATCAGGGTATTTATGAATGATTGTTACATCGCAGTGGGCCTGGAAATATTCCTATTTTCCCGCTTCATATGCATACTGTTCACACTTGCAATTTCAGCCACTGAATTCATTTTCTTTATCATGAGCAATAATTGACGTTTGTTCATAATCTGCCCCCTTGTGCTTGAATGAAATCCTTCTGGATGGCAGCACTCAGAAATCCTAATATTCAAATGAAATATGATCAATTTTAAAAATTTGAATTCAGGAACCGTTCATAGTAGAACATATTCTGCTAATTTACACTTGTTGTGTATGCCATATACTTAGATAATTATGGGACATGATATATACTATTTAAAATTCCACACATGAACATATTGTGTACTGTTCCGAATCGATAATCACACTAACATTGCTTGTAGCTGATACCTACCACAATGATCTCAATTAGTTTGTGTAACTGTTATTTATTCATGATGGAAATGAAGATGACATTTCCTAGTGTTCATTTTCGAATAATCAATAATGTGTGATAGTTGGAAAAGGGTAACTTCATGAAGAAGACCGAGATGGTTGGAAGCTGACACCAGGAGAAAGAGCAAAGAGCATTCGCGTGATGGATCATGGAAACATCAAAGTCCACTTTCTTCAGTACTGGATCCCCAGGAAATCATCGGTGAGTATCTTTTTACGATTAGGTTATTTGGTTATGAATATAACATACCTAAGTCCTTAGAATTCAAAGAAAATATTTTCTGATATGCTGTTCAGAGAGTGAAAAGTTCTTTGACCTTCTCGGCGTTTAATGAATTCTTGAGCACAGCTCCTAGATACGCCGTGTTATTTTCAAAACCAAAATACTGTTCCAAACCCTTCCTTATTTACCCGCAAATATTTGTTTGGCACATTTTCCAGAAAAATCTTATCGCAGCCAGTGAGCGTTATCGGAGCTCCGGAGTCAAATTTTCACCTCGTTTTACCCACGTATCAACAATGGGCCTTCACTGTTAGTTTTCGCCAACACCAGGGTTATTGTGATCGTTTCATTATATATGCTGATAAGCGCGTTCGTTTACATACCGAACGCCTATGAGTTTCAAACGTTTTCAATTTCTTCGTCGTTCGATATTTGGAATTCGTCGTGTGGCTTGCGTCGCAATTTCGTCGGGTGTTTACGCAAGCGAATCGCTCGTTTCGATGTTTATGAGGATCGTGGATTGGAGAGAAATAGCGACTTTTACTGATTTGCACCGAAGCAATATTGAGTTGAGCATGGTGTCTAATAGAGTGGAATGATATTCGTATTTGGAGAAAAAACGAGTAGTCTGAAGTACATAATTGAAAATGGTTGGAATTCGAAAAACAGTTTTCCTAATCTTTCCGAAATTTCAGGTTCATTTTTGGTATTTTTCGGTCCATCTCTTATATGTGATTTTTGAGCGCTCGTACTACTTACACGAGGGCTATATCATTTCGTCACAATGTCTGTATTTTTCGAATTTTGAGCCGAAAATGGTCTCAAACGACAAGGTTCGACTCACTAATGACAAATTCGTAGAAAAATTCGAGTCTGTCCGTCCGTCCGTATACACGATAACTCTCGAACGGAATGACCTAGGAACTTGTTCGTTATTGGGCAAAATTCGACCAGGGGTTCCGTAAATATGGCCGTTCGAAATTTTGTTTTTCTGATTACTTCGGAACTACTCATTCGACCGGAATGAAATGTTGCATTCAGATTGAGAATGAAATTTTAAAGTAACATGCAAAAATTTGTCCAGATCGCATGACCAGAACCATAGAAACCATAGAAAATTGTAACTTTTGAACGGAAATGCCTAGGGACTTGAAATTTTCAGGATAGGTGTGGATCTCGAATGTCGTGATCACGTTCATCTATGAGCAACATTATACGGGTTTCCGTAAATACGGTCGTTTGAAATTTTGTTTTCTCGATAAATTCGAAACTACGGATTCGATCGAGATGAAATTTTGTATTTTAATCGAGAATGATATATTGAAGCAATATTTTGTCCAGAGCGCATGACCAGAACCATAGAAACCATAGAAAATTGTAACTTTTGAACGGAAAGGCCTAGGAACTTGAAATTTTCAGGGTGGGTTTGGATCGCGAATATCGCGGTCACGTTCATCAATGAGCAAAATGAGACTAGGGGTTCCGTGAATATGGCCGTTCTAAATATTTTTTTCCAGATAGTTTCGGAACTACTGATCGGATTGGAATGAAATTATGCACCTAGCTGAGGAATAATGTATTCAAACTACGTGCAAAATTTTGTCCAGACCGCATCACCAAGACCATATATACCGTAGAAAATTCTAGCGAATTATCGAAACAAAATTGATCAGCTGAAGCACTGACATGAAGTCTGGAGTTTCGCCTAAGTTTCAGAATTTTTTTGACAGCTGTCAAAAATTCCTTCAATTGGTTTCTAAAACTGGAAAATGCGAATCTACCTACAAGGGGCATGTACGAGCGCTCAAAAGCTCCTGCCTTCACGGCAGTGCTTTTCGTAATTTTTTTTCAATTAAACTTTCTCTATTCCATTAACCAGTTATCAGCATTCCCTGAAAAATTGCATCGTTGCCGAGTGTATGTGAAATAAGGAAATTTGTGGATTTCCTCAATTTGCGAAAACTTTCGAATATATTTTCTCGTTGATTCTATGTTTTTCGAAGCAGGGTCATTAAATTTCCACCTTTCATAGATGTGGTAATTTTCAACACATTAGATCAATTTTGAAGGATTTCATGGCGCCATTCAGTTGTTTCATGTAATCCAACTGAAGATGGACGAAAAAAGGACATCTCAAAAACGGAATGAGATATGTGATTATCGAATATTCGTATTTGGGAGAAAATCGAAAAGTAGAAGTACATAATTGAATATGGTTGGAATTCGAAAAACAGTTTTTCTAATCTTTCCGAAATTTCAGGTTCATTTGTGGTATTTTATTGTGCATCTGTTATATGAGATTTCTCAATGAAAATCGCTCTATTCCATAAACTAGTAAATTGCCCTTTTTGAGAAAATTGCGTCGTTGCCGTGTGTATGTTTTTTCTCGATTTTCCCAAGTTGCGAAAACTTTCGAACATATTTTCTCGTGGATTCTATCTTTTTCAAAGCAGGGTCGTTATATTTCCACGTTTTATAGATGTGGTAACTTTAAACACATGAGATTAATTTTGAAGGATTTTATGGCGCTATTCTGTTGTTTCACGTAATCAAACCCTATATGGACGGAAAAAGTACATCTCAAAAACGAAATGAGATATGTGATTATCTTATATTGGTATTTGGAAGAAAATCGAGTAGTAGATATTTGAAAATGGTTGGAATTCGAAAACCAGTTTTCCGAATTTCTCCAAAATTTTAGGTTTCCTTTTCGGTATTTTTTTGTACATACCTTATATCAGATTTTTCGAGGAAATTTGCTCTATTCGATTAACCAGTAATTAGCCTTTTCTGGAAAATTGCGACGTTGCCACATCTATGTAAATTACGGAGATTTCAGTGATTTAATGCTGAACCGAAGCGATACCCAAATGACGTTTTTCGATGTTCGACGGAGCCATAATTTCTTCACAGCGCCATCGAAAAAGACGCATATCATGCAGGAAAAAAAAATCAAGGCGATCCTCTGCACTTATATACCTGCCGTTTCGCGGACAACGATATTTCTCTCGTTTACCATATTTTTTCGATAAAAAATCTGGTTATTATGCTTTATTGCCACGAAAAACAGGTGTCTTATCTAAACGACCATGGGAGTCTGAACTGTCGCATGGACTGATAGAAAAACATGAACTTTATCGGCGGGTCTCGTCGTTTGACCTGATGGGTCGTTCCAGTGATTCACCATCAGTCGTCGCTGCCCATTCTGGTTTTTGCCAACTGTGAGAACTTTTTTTTCGCGAATATCACTCGTGTGGAACTTAAATATCAAAATTTGTTCTTACTTACTTAGCATAGACCCAATATTTTTTTGAATTTGCCACATTTCGAATTCTTCTCAACATCTTTGACAATTCTGATTGAGCCTTCGACGACTCCGAGTAATGTCGATCTATCTGGTATAATTAAATGACGAAAAAAATGGGCTTTTTCAGTTGGCCGCATGGGTAAATTCCAAGTAACCCGATCCGAGATGGCGATTTTATCTCGAAATCCGATGGCGCAGGCTTTCGAAGAGCTCGACGAGGACGTTTTATATAATAAATATACGATGGCGGGAATATGAGGATCTCATATTCCTCGACGCGTCAAACTTGTTCTGTATTCGACTTTTTCTTCGGGTTTTATGAAATTCAAGAAGGTACACAGAGTTCTCAGTGAGTTTTCAAATTGTTCTTGTTCCAAAAAGTTCAGGAGGTTGAGATGTTTTTCCAAGAACTATTCCAAAATTTATGATCGAAAAATCGTTGATATCATCTGCATCTATTTGTCCAGGGACATTCCTCCGACACAGAATACGAGAAATAATCCGACGACTGAAAAAAAAAAAGGAATATTATTATTCATATTTCGACTAGCCTTTAAGGCGACAATTTATAATCGTGGCCTCTGTTTTAATATATCTTGTCGGGCTCACACGAATGCACGAGAATCCGGTGGAAATTGATTTAGGATTCGGCAACACGAAAGCCGTTTGTAATTGGTGACAAAATCTTATAAAAGATATGTGAAAGATATGCAAATAGTCGAAATTATTGGTATAGGTATGTTGATGGCAGGTCGAATGTTGGGGTCATTCAGCTCGTCGTCGGGATACCTGCTGTTTCGTGCCAAAAGACGTAAGGAATTCATATTACTTTATCACATTACGAAAGTTTCGAGAGGACAGGGCCGCTCTAATCTTATATTTCTTGATAAAAAAAAATTGAATAGCACCGACGTGAAATCAGGATCCTCGAGAAGACTGCGAATCTTCCAGCATTATAAACATCGCAGATAGATCTCCACGTCCACGATCCAACTAATGAATTGTCCATTTTTCGGCCAGTTATCCGCACGTTTTCCTTTATCCTTCGCCGACCGAACGGCCGCGTATGCGCCTCGGCGATCGCTGATAAAGAACCAGAGCCGATGTTTCCACCCCCACCGTCCCCGCCGAGGGGCATCCCCTCGCCCCCTAACCGACTCTTATCCGAGCAATCGGTCACGATTACAGGGAACGCGTGATTGCGCTCGCGGTCATAGACATAGGCCGAGGAATTCGCCTCTTGTCGCTATGCCGGGAAAATTGGCGGGATTCTCGGAGTCCAAGCCTGCCAACTCGATGTATAGTCGTTTGTGAGAAATAATACCAGAAACAAAGTTTTAGAAAAAAATTATAAAAGCACTGCCGTGAAGGCAGGAGCTTTTGAGCGCTCGTACATGCACCTAGTAGGTGGATTCGCATTTTCCAGTTTTGGAAATCAATTGAAGGAATTTTCGACAGCTATCAAAAAAATTCTGAAACTCCAGACTTCCTCTCAGTGCTTCAGCTGATCAATTTTATTTTAATAATTCGCTAGAATTTTCTACGGTATCTATAGTCTTGGTGATGCGATCTGGACAAAATTTTGCACATAGTTTGAAAACATTATTCCTCAGCTAGGTGCAAAATTTCATTCCAATCCGATCAGTAGTTTCGAAACTATCAGGAAAAAAATATTTTCAACGGCTATATTTACGGAACCCTTAGTCTAATTTTGCTCATTGATGAACGTGACCGCGATATTCGCGATCCAAACCCACCCTGAAAAGTTCCTAGGCCTTTCCGTTCGAAAGTTACAATTTTCTATGGTTTCTATGGTTCTGACCATGCGATGTGGACAAAATATTGCTTTAATATATCATTCTCGATTAAAATACAAAATTTCATCTCGATCGAATCCGTTGTTTCGAAATTATCGAGAAAACAAAATTTCAAACGACCGTATTCACGGAACCCTTAGTATAATTCTGCTCATTGATAAACGTGACCGCGACATTTCAGATCCACACCTATCCTGAAAATTTCAAGTCCCTAGGCCTTTCCGTTCGAAAGTTATGTTTTTCTATGGTTTCTATGGTTCTGGTCATGTGATCTGGAGAAATGTAGCTTGAATATATCATTGTCCATTAGTATACAAAATTTCGTCACGATCGAATCTGTAGTTTTGAAATTATCAAGAAAACTAAATTTCAAACGACCATATATACGGAACCCCTAGTATAATTTTGCTCATAGATGAACGTGATCACGACATTCGAGATCCACACCTATCCTGAAAATTTTAAGTCCCTGGGCATTTCCGTTCAAAAGTTACAATTTTCTATGGTTTATATGGTTCTGGTCATACGATCTGGACAAAATTTCACATGTAGCTTGAACACCTCATTCTCCATTTGAGTTCAAAATTTCATTTCGATCGAATCTGTAGTTTTCAAGTAATCAGTGGAACAATACTTTGGACGGCCATATTTACGGAACCCCTGGTGGAATTTGGCCCGTTAACGAACTCAACCGAGGCATTCGGGATCTGAACCTACACTGAAAATTTCAAGTCTATAGGTTGTTTCGTTCGAGAGTTATCGTGCTTACGGACGGCCGGACGGACAGACTCGAATTTTCCGACGGATTCGTCATCAGTGAGTCGAACATAGTCGATTGAGACCATTTTTGGCTCAAAATTCGAAAAATACAGACATCGTGACGAAATGATATAGCCCTCGTGTAAGTAATACGAGCGCTCAAAAATTATAAAAGCACTTCTGTGAAGTCAGGAGCTTTTGATCGCTCGTTCATCTAACTTGTAGGTAGATTCGCATTTTCCAGTTTCAGAAAAAAATTCAAAAAATTTTCGACAGCTTTCAAAAAAATTTTCAAACTGAAGCAAAACTCCAGACTTCACGTCATTGCTTTAGATCAAATTCTTCTTGTTCAATTCCCCATCGCATAAGGCGGGAATTCAGCTCTTTCAACTAAAATAACCATAAAAAAGTTTATGATCTGTGTAAATCTTAAATTTTTCACCATAGAGATAGGGGCGAAAATTTTCGCATGACCATACAATAGCTAGCAACTCTTTTTCTATCGTTGAATAATAGTCTTAGCTGAATTAAGGGTTCTACTCGCAAATGCTATCGGAAGGTGATTCGGAACATCACCTTGAGATAATACAGAGCCTATCGCGTAACCTGGCGCATCTGTTGTGAAAACAAAAGGCTTATAAAAATCTGGGTGTCCCAATAGAGGGTGGTTCAATAATTTTCTTTCACATATTTCGAACGCTCCAATGTATGTACTACTGAACTTCTTCAACTACTTTCAAAATCCGTTTTGTGAATCAAAATCAGACAATTTCCGACGCATCCAGCCCTTCCGGAAAATAGTTCCTAAAATAAATCGAATCGCGAAAACTATCCGACAACATCCGGTATCCTCTACAATCGAAGTTCCTGTTAACCATTACTTTCATCCGGTAAACCAGCACTACAACTTCGAAAATAGCCGAGTTATGAATTTTTGAAAAAACGCTGTTTTTTACGCAGTAGTTGTACCTGTGAAATTGGCAGAGAACAGCGGCATTTGAACGGCATCATAATCCATACTTGAAGCCATGAAATATACTACTCCACAAAAGTTAAGCAGCCTCAGAAATTTTGAGACAGTTTCAAGTTCCCATCTTTTTGAGCGCTCGTACTACTTACACGAGGGCTATATCATTTCGTCACGATGTTTGTATTTTTCGAATTTTGAGCCGGAAATGGTCTCAATCGACTATGTTCGACTCACTGATGACGAATCCGTCGAAAAATTTGAGTCTGTCCGTCCGGCCGGCCGTAAGCACGATAACTCTCGAACGGAACCACCTAGAGACTTGAAATTTTCAGTGTGGGTTCAGTTCCCGAATGCCTCGGTTGATTTCGTTAATGGGCCAAATTCCACCAGGGGTTCCGTAAATATGGCCGTTCAAAGTTTTGTTCTCCTGATTACTTAAAAAATACAGATTTGATTGAGATGAAATTTTGCACTCGAATGGAGAATGAAGTGTTCAAGCTACATGTGAAATTTTGTCCAGATCGCATGACCAGAATCATAGTAACCATAGAAAATTGTAACTTTTGAACGGAAACGCCTAGGGACTTGAAATTTTCAGGATAGGTGTGGATCTCGAATGTCGTGATCACGTTAATCTATGAGCAAAATTATACTAGGGGTTCCGTAAATATGGTCGTTTGAAATTCAGTTTTCTTGATAATTTCAAAACTACAGATTCGATCGTGACGAAATTTTGTATACTAATGGAGAATGATATATTCAAGCTACATTTCTTCAGATCACATGACCAGAACCATAGAAACCATAGAAAATCATAACTTTCGAACGGAAAGGCCTAGGAACTTGAAATTTTCAGGATAGGTGTGGATCTGAAATGTCGCGTTCACGTTTATCAATGAGCAAAATTTTGGTTACTCGATAATTTCGAAACTACGGATTCGATCGAGATGAAATTTTGTATTTAAATCGAGAATAATATATTAAAACAATATTTTGTCCAGATCGCATGACCAAAACCATAGAAACCATAGAAAATTGTAACTTTTGAACGGAAAGGCCTAGGAACTTGAAATTTTCAGGGTGGGTTTGGATCGCGAATATCGCGGCCACGTTCATCAATGATCAAAATTAGACTAGGGGTTCCGTAAATATGGCTGTTCAAAATATTTTTTTCCTGATAATTTCGAAACTACTGATTGGATTGGGATGAAATTTAGGATTATCTTAGGAATAATGTATTCAAACTACGTGCCAACTTTTGTCCAGACCGCACCACCAAGACCATAGATGCCGTAGAAAATTCTAGCGAATTATCGAAAAAAAATTTGTCCGCTGAAGCACTGACATGAAGTCTGGAGTTTCGCCTAAGTTTCAGAATTTTTGTGACAGCTGTTCAAAATTCCTTCAATTGATTTCTAAAACTGGAAAATGCGAATCTACCTACAAGGTGCATGCACGAGCGCTCAAAAGCTCCTGCCTTCACGGCAGTGCTTTTCGTAATTTTTTTTCCCCAATTCAACGAGCCTACAACCGAAAAGAGCGAAACCTGCACGAGTCGCGATATAAGTAACGGTGTTCATTCCCCATCTCGAGAATTAATATTCCGTCCACCTTAAACCAAACTTTGACCTCATTACCATCCCAACAATGGACGGCCAATCTCCGACACCTCGCATCGTCTCAATGTTTACATCACGCTCTCGCGCGTCGGCATCGAAAGTTCCAGCGTGCCCACCTTTACCTGGACGGGCAGTTCGTTCCTTCGAACAAGATATACCTGCCCACATGTGTCTCTCATCGGCTCTACCTTGATTCGAGAGATCTCCGAGGCCAGTTTCACCGTGAGACGAGAGAATTCTGGCCATCTTGCGCGCCGCGAAAACAAAACAGAAGGTGGAAAATCGGAATACCTTAGGGAAATGTGTTGAGGGAAACGTTGTAAGTGTTTTGAAGTTGACAGATCGAGTGTTGTGACAGTGACAGGTCTTTGGTTTGCGCCAAGGGTGCGAGGAGCAACTGTCAGATTGGTTCAGGGATTCCAAAGTGAGTTGAAGTTTCGAGTCATGGGGGTTTTAATTAATTCAATGCGTTTTTATTATCATTTTTAACCTTCAAACGCTCATTTTCAATATCAGTTTGGAATTGACTACTGAAATAAATGAATACTTACTCTATGTTCAACAGCTTCATAGCGCATTGAATACTGTCGGAATGTGTTGCAGGTTCGAGTCTCTGTATGTCATGAATTTTTTTTTATCGAATGAATTTTTTGTTGTTGATTAGTTGATATACATGTTTTCCTTAATTGGATAATTGTTTTTTTTTCAATTTCGATTTTTTTTCAATATTTTCCAAACTACCATGAAAAGATTCTTGAGGGTTAAAATGAATCTAGACAAAATGACACTATGTGGGGTTTCACGGAAAGTTTGCATGTCATATGATGGAAACCTTGATATTTGCCGAATTCCTGCTAAATATCTTGGAAAATTCAGATGCTTTTAGAATTTCAATCGAAATACAGGCTGATCCTAAATTGGAGGTACAAACGAAGAGGGGAGATTCCTTCAGTAAATTTAAGGAGAAATAGTCCCATAAACATGGGATCACAAACGTGTTAAAGTTTGAATTTTTTTCAAGTTTTTTTTCATAGTAGGTATCTACACTTCACAAGATATACAACCCAAACAGTTCAATTTGATATGTCAAAACTAACAATGAATTAATTCATCACACCTTACTAACTGAATTTTTATGACAATTTGGATTTTTCTGAGGATTTCCAGAGAATCGTTCAGAATTTTTTTCTCAAAATCGGTAGCAGTTACGACAAAACTACAAAAGACCATGAAGTTAAGTATTAAAAAAAAGCTGCTTTTTACATTTTTTCAAATTAACAGTGGTTCACCAAAGAAAAATCTGGAAGAAAACAAGGGACAGTGTTCCAGAAAAAATATCACCCTGTAGATTTGCTATCGAAATTGGCATGTCACATACTGTAAACTCTCAATTGTAATATCTATGCCAAATTTCAGTTGAATATCTCGTGAAGTCCCGATACTATGAGAAAAAAAACTTGAAAAAAATTCAAACTTTAACAGCCTGTATCTCCGATATGAAACTTTTGCGATCCCATGTTTATGGGACTTTTTTCCTTAAAATTACTCGATGAATCTCCCCTTTTCGTTTATACCTCTGATTTAGGAACAGCCTGTATATTAGAAATAGTCTTCCATTAACGAGAATCGGTTTTATATCTTCCATAAAAATATTCCTAGAACGAAAAAATATCCGCTACCAAATTTCGCGTGGGTCTGAAAACAAAATTCATGAAACCACCCACTGAGCTCGAGAAATTACGGCAACAAGAAGTTATAACCCATTTGTACCAGTTGTGGTTTATGTTTCGTCAGCTTAGGCACCTGAAATTAGGCGCCCACCTCGATAGATATGGCTCTTTTTCGACCATACTATACCCGATAACGAAAACAATTTATTGAAATATATTCAAGAAATTTCATAGTGATGATATGAACCCATTCGGAAAATCTTTAATGGTAATTTATATTCATAACGTCCTTTAAGGATCCATACTAAAAAGAATCTTCGATAAATAAATTTCAAGTTTCAGTGTCAGTCAATTCTTAAATTTCTGGATTGAAAAAAATCACACGAGAATAGACGAGTTGATAATCTTACGAACTTGCTCTTACTTCCATTCCATGAGAAAGTTCAACCAACAAAACCCAAGAAACAATATTGGACGACATAAACAAATGTGTAATTACGTCTGCCAACAATTTCAAGGAGAAAACGATATATTTATTTGGTTCCATGTCCTCGGTCTTATTATTGTTGTTCGCAACGACATTTACGACAATACATGAGTGAAATAATCATTTGCTATACAATGCTGATGACATAAATCTCGAGTTGTATGTGAAGAATTCATATTTGAAACTACTGGCCGCTTGTATTTTCGGACCTGACTCCCTTTGATCATAAAAATAATTTCCTTCCAAAGACCTTGATGACCCTACACATCGATCAATTTCAGGCCGGCATTCCTCGTGCGCAAGCCACCATAATAACGAGCTCGAGGAATATAGCAACCACTTCAGAAATGTAAAACATCCACCCATAGTTGTTTCTATGTTTCAACCCGAGGTATTTATAATGGCAATCCACCTGCCATAACAAAAACAAAGCGGGTCTACCTGTCCGGTACTCCAGTCCTTTATGGTTTTCAAAAGGCAATGAGATGTGGGTTATATAATCTTCGGATGGATGCTGGTGTCGGTATCTCCCCATCGCGACAGGTACCACTCGGATTAGAGTCGAATGAATGGACGAAGGGAAGGTGATGGGGGTATTGAGGGTTCAGGATTTGTTTGGACGGATGTTTTTTTGGACACTGAGGCTAATTGTTCTGGGTAAGGATGGAAGTTAAGTGCTTGGGCGCCTGATCGGTGTTTCGCTTTGTGGGGGATTTGGGCTTTTTGATCTTTCGGCCTTGACAAGGATTTGGTCTTGCGAGGAAAAATCTGAGGCATTGAGGGTTGTTTTCAGCCAAATGGCTAATTTGAATATCATTCCAAGAAGAATTGACTGACACAAAGGAACTTATGGAGTCTTTTTTCTCAAATTTGACTTTAGATGTTAAATTTTCACTTATAAATAATTTTTTTCTTAAAAATGTCGCGCAGCCACAAGGGGTAACTTTTTAAAATATTTCCAGGAATAATTCATGCTCTTGTATCACTCGGTAAGAAAATTTCACACCCCAAGTATTAATCAAACCTGAAATTTTAAATCAATTGAATCTTTATAGCTGTTATACCCACTCATCTATCACACCGCTTTGAAAAATTTCCGAAAATTTGTCTGCTCTCCATGGCAAGTCACATTGAAAGCATATTATTGGTTTGAGTGGAGGGGTAAAATTATCGTTTGAATTTTCTGTGTTGTCAATTCAAAATTATTACTTAGCTCATTTCCAACTGGGCATAACGGAAATTTTGTCAAGTGAAAAATTAACTAATCTATGATTGTTTCAATTCGACATGAGGTCACACTGTAGCGAGACTATAGACTCAAAAATTATGACCACAGATTTTGTGGTAACTGGCGGTTAGTGTGACAAATAATGTCATTTTATTTTTATAAATATCAGAAGATAGAATCAAAGAATATAACGAATATCTCAGCGCCAAAATAGAAAAATTCAATTTTTTTTTCACGCTGATAAGCTGCGAAATTTGATTTTATATAATTCCGTGAATAAAGTCATTTGAAATATAGTTTTCTCGAAAATTTCAAAGCTACGGATTCGATCGTGGCGAAATTTTGTATTTTGATGGACAATGAAGATTCAAGCTTCATTTTTTCTAGATCGCATAACCAAAACCATTTTAAATTCCAACGAATTATTGAATAAAAAATCCTTATATTTTTGTGAACCATACTGGCGGTTAGTGTGACAAATAATGTCATTTCATTTCTATAAACATCAAAAGATAGAATTACCGAATATATCGAATATCTCAACACCAAAACAGAAAAACTCAATTTTCTTTTCACGCTGATTAGCCGCGAGGCTTGATTTTTATATTATTCATTTTGACGATTCGATATTTGAACACAAAATGTTAGCGGGATATGGGAAATAGTTTCTGAGATACTGAAGCCTCAAAAAAAAATTATATTTTTTGAGCGCTCGTACTACTTACATGAGGGCTATATCATTTCGTCACGATGTCTGTATTTTTCGAATTTTGAGCCGAAAATGGTCTCAATCGACTATGTTCGACTCACTGACGACGAATCTGTCGGAAAATTCGAGTCTGTCCGTCCGGCCGTCCGTCCGTAAGCACGATAACTCTCGAACGGAACAACCTAGAGACTTGAAATTTTCAGTGTGGGTTCAGTTCCCGAATGCCTTGGTTGAGTTCGTTAATGGGCCAAATTCCACCAGGGGTTCCTTAAATATGACCGTTCAAAGTTCTGTTCCCCAGAATACTTGAAAACAACAGATTTGATCGAGATGAAATTTTTCACTCAAATGGAGAATGAGGTGCTCAAGCTACAAGTGAAATTTTGTCCAGATCGCATGACCAGAACCATAGAAACCATAGAAAATTGTAACTTTTGAACGGAAACGCCTAGGGACTTGAAATTTTCAGGACAGGTGTGGATCTTGAATGTTGTGATCACGTTCATCTATGAGCAAAATTATACTAGGGGTTCCGTAAATACGGTTGTTTGAAATTTTGTTTTCTCGATAATTTCGAAACTACGGCTTCGATCGAGATGAAATTTTGTATTTTAATCGAGAATGATATATTAAAGCAATATTTTGTCCAGATCGCTTGACCAGAACCATAGAAAACATAGCAAGTTGTAACTTTTGAACGGAAAGGCCTAGGAACTTGAAATTTTCAGGGTGGGTTTGGATCGCGAATATCGCGGTCACGTTCATCAAAAGAGCAAAGTTAGACTAGGGGTTCCGTAAATATGGCTGTTCGAAATATTTTTTTCCTGATAGTTTCGAAACTACTGATTGGATTGGAATGAAATTTTGCACCTAGCTGAGGAATAATGCATTCAAACTACGTGCGAAATTTAGTCCAGATAGCATCACCAAATGACGACAATGGCATCTTGGCATTGCCGGCGTTGGAATCTCCGAAAAAAAAAAACCAATTCCAAAACACGCTATATCGTCCCATCTAAGAACCGAATTTTCGCCAACGTCGCCTTATCTCCAACCACCCATCTATCGGGGCGGCCGAAAAACAGGGTCGGCAAACCGAAAACACCGTCCGAAATGGGCCTTCAATGGGCCCTAAACGTCTTCTCGCCCCATAAAATAAACTCCGCGAAACTGCATGAATCCGAATTTCCAATTCCGGGCCGATTTACACAAGTATAGATGTCCTCTTGTTCCTCCCATGTCCGACCTAATGTGAAGATTTAAAATAACGATGTTCGGACGAGATAGCATTGTTTTTTGATCGCGAATCTGTATTAATCCGCGCCGAAAAAACGCGTATGACGGACCTTGTTTCGATCGAGGAAAGCAGTGTTTACAATAGGGGGATGTGTAATGTTATGCGCCGCCGCATCGAGATCAGCTCGGACGATTGCTTCAGTAATTTTTTTTGGGGAAAATTGTGATTATTCGATAAAGTAACACAGAATTTGATTTACTCCTATTCAATAATATATCCATTTTTCAACTACTTTTGAGCAATTAATAGTATCTGTAAATAAACACCGTGCTCACTGCTATAACTCCCTGTCTCTGTGCTTCTGAACAAGCCGATTGGCCGAAAGGGAACAGTCCATTATTGGTATTGAGGGGAGGTCACTTGAAGACTTTCGACGTTTCCTCAAATTAAATTGTGAATTATTATTGTGAATATTCTGCTTAAAAAGATGAATTCAGGTTGTGAAGATGAATTAGTATGTACACCCTCAGGAATAAGACGATCAGCCAATGTTACCATACAATATTTATTGCCCGAAATAGTTATTTAATCAACTAGTTCATTAATGTCAGCGATTAATGGTCGAAATATTTCGAGTTGATTACAAGATTTTTCCGTCGACCTCATCAGGAATTGAATATAAATTCTGGATCGAAACCAATTTTTATTTTGCATGAAATACAAATTTGATGTTATACAAATTTCTATGTTCATTTCGATATATTAATATTTATGCTTCCTATAGAACAATTCGAAAAATTCATAGAGGGAATATTAGACATGTTGTGACATTCTGAATAGTTTACATTTATTTCATTTCCTATAATATCCGATAAGGAACGTGTGGAGGTTGAAGCATTATTTACTTTGGAACTATTATGACATAAAATTTTTTCTGCAGTTTCTATTTTATTCTGAATGGAGTTTTCAATATACCCTTCTGCAACAGAAGTTGATTTCCAACCACCAAGTCTTTTGATGGTTGAAAAATCTGCACCACTGTCAGAAAGAATAGACGCAGAAGAACGCCGAAAACAGTGACCTGTATACAAATGTGGTTGCTCTAATTTAAGAAAGTTTGCAATCATTGACGGTAATTTAGAAAATTTATTAATTCCAACTGGTTGTGTTGAGCATTTATAGTTCTTATAAAAAACAAAAAATCTTTCGTGTGGAGTGTGAGCTGGCCTCAAGGATATATATCTCTTTATTATGTTTAAAAGTGTATGCCCATCATTATCAACCACAGTGAATATCCTGTTCGAATTTGTTTTCGATGAATTCACTGTCGCCAAAAATTTCGATCCCATATCTTGTACATCCTTTCTCTGCAACCTTAACAATTCATCTTTTCTCAATGCACCCGCTACTCCGAAAATCAAAGCGACCTACAAATCAAACAATGATAGTTATTTCACTATAACGAGATAATGAGAATAAGTTGGAATGAAGATTCAATTGAGTTTTATTTTTACCTTCGACATCAAGAAAACACTATCAGGAGCATTCGCTATGAACTCTCTTTCATGTTCTTTTTCGAGAACTTTATATTTTTTTGGGATATATCCCTCCCTTTTCCGTTTAATGAACATCACCAGTTTGTGGTATCTGCCTATATCAGTATTGTCTTTCACATTGAGTGTTGATTTCAGCATCGAATATTTTGGCCATAAACTTGCTAGATGCCCCTTTTCTGCAATAACCGTAAAGTATGCCAACAAAACCGTTTCCGTAAAGTTCCGAACCTTCTTGTCCTTGCACCAAGATCTGAATTCAGCATAGGTTTTCTCATATAAATGGCGGCTCTTTTCAGGAAGCAGACTCAAAGTTGCTGCTTCAGCAGTTTTTGTCACATCTGGCGGTGTCAAAGGGATATTTTCTTCGTAATTCATTATGTAGTAGCGTAACGGATAAAATCAGATTCTGATCGAAAGCGAATAAATAAATTTGACAGCTCTATCGTGCTCCGACATAGATGCATCTATGCTCCGACTGAATATTTTATGTTCGGTTGCCATGATAATCTTGCATTGATACAAGAAATCATGCATTGACAGGGGTCATTAATGGATGATTTCGAGTGCGTTAAAATGAGCTTTTATTCTATGGTCGACGAAAAAATCAATTTTCAAGAATGGTGTAGCAGTAAGAATATTAAGTCATCGTTTACAGAGAATGTTCTTTTGGCATATTTTAGTGAACTTAGCCCTAAATATAAAGAATCGCCCCTATAGACTTTTTACTCCATGCTAAGAAGCACAATCAACCTAAATAAAGCATTGATATAGTTTACAACTAAGATTAGTTAATAAAGTTCTTTCTCTGTACTTGTATCTTAGTATTTATTGTTATAGTCGTAGATGAAGTATAGTTTTCAACTTGCGGTAATGGTTATAACTCACTTGATGAATTACTGCAAACTTCATCTGCTTGGTTTAAGACCTACATTACCGCTCGTTAAATAATATACTATTATTATTTCGAATGATGAACCTTTGTACAACTTCCGCCATCTACCCTTCTCGAAAAAGACCTAGGGAGCCCTCGAACGAAGAGGATGGCTATAAAGTCTCGAAATTTTTATGACTGCGTACACTCAACCACTTCCGCCTTCTCAGGCACCACTTGCCAAAATAACTTCCGGAAAGGTTTTTATCACCACCTTCAATATCTAGAATGATAATTTTTCGGAGAAAATGGCGGATATCCGGTCTCTTGAACGGATATTGGTGAAGAGGAAGTGATCAATGACAAAAGGGGTTGGAACTCGGAAGGTTTCATCACCTGGGTGCAAAAATCTGTTAGGAATTGAAGAAACGTCCACTTCTAATGCTGAAAGTCTGACGAAACCACCGAGTGCACCTTCATTCAATAGTAGGCGATGAATTTCTCCTTTAAACTCGCCTCCTACGATCAACATCGACCCACACATCCCTCACATCACAACAATATTCCACATATTCTACTATAATAAGGTACACACAAGGTTCCCCGGTACCCACGTGCCCGTGTTTCGACCACGGGGCAGACGAGGAAACGACGTAACCAGAGAGAGACGGAAGGGTTACAGTTGGCTTGGCTTCGTTGGGTACTCCAAACGTCAAATTAATTCATAGAATACAGTTACTGTTGAGGAACCATTCGACTTCGACTCTAGAGTGCACATCTGGTCGCGTACTATTGACAATACCGCGGTTTATACTGGTCATAAAGGCCAGTACCTGGAAATATTGTAGTATCTGGTATTTTTTACGTATGAGAATTGTTGGTACTTAGTTTGGTACTTGGAGGAATTCGTCATTATGTTTATGTTTTTTTTCTATGAGCAGCGGGATTCTATGTTGTATTATTGGTAATGGAGTACTATACTGCTCCACAAAAGTTGAGGAAGTTCAGAAATTTTTAACTGTTTTAAAAGGATTCCATTCTTTTCACCAATTTTATTATACTGCTCCACTTAAGTTGGGGAAGTTCAGGAATTTTGAACTGTTTTAAAAGGTTTCCATTTTTTTTCACCAATTTCATTATACTGCTCGACAAAAGTTGAGGAAGTTCAGAAATTTTGAACTGTAAAAGTATTCCATTTTTGAGCGCTCGTACTACTTACACAGGGGCTATATCATTTCGTCACGATGTCTGTATTTATCGAATTTTGAGCTGGAAATGTGCCCTAAGCACGATAACTCTCGAACGGAACAACCTAGAGAATTGAAATTTTCAGTGTGGGTTCAGTTCCCGAATGACTCGGTTAAGTTCGTTAATGGGCCAAATTCCACCAGGGGTTCCGTAAATATGGACGTTCAAAGTTTTGTTCTCCTGATTACTTGGAAACTACAGATTTGATCGAGATGAAATTTTGCATTCAAATGGAGAATGGGGTGTTCAAGCTACATGTGAAATTTTGTCCAGATCGCATGACCAGAACCATAGAAACCATAGAAACCATAGAAAATTGTTACTTTTGAACGGAAACGCCTAGGGACTTGAAATTTTCAGGATAGTTGTGGATCTCGAATGTCGTGATCAGGTTCGTCTATGAGCAAAATTATACTAGGGGTTCCGTAAATATGGTCGTTTGAAATTTAGTTTTCTTGATCATTTCAAAACTACAGATTCGATCGTGACGAAATTTTGTATACTAATGGAGAATGATATATTCAAGCTACATTTCTCCAGATCGCATGACCAGAACCATAGAAACCATGAAAAATCATAACTTTCGAACGGAAAGGCCTAGGGATTTGAAATTTTCAGGATAGGTGTGCATTTTAAATGTCGCATCCACGTTTATCAATGAGCAGAATTATACTAGGGGTTCCGTAAATACGGTCGTTTGAAATTTTGTTTTCTCGATAATTTCGAAACTACGGATTCGATCGAGATAAAATTTTGTATTTTAATCGAGATTGATATATTGAAGCAACATTTTGTCCAGATCGCACCACCAGAATCATAGAAAATTATAACTTCCGAAGGGAAAGGCCTAGGCACTTGAAATTTTCAGGGTAGGTTTGGATCTCTAATGTCGCGGTCACGTTCATCAATAAGCAAAATTAGACTAGGGGTTCCGTAAATATGGCCGTTTCGAACATTTTGTCCAGATCGAATTACTAAGACCATAAATACCGTCGAAAATTCTAGCGAATTATCGAAAAAAAATTGGTCAGTTGAAGTACTGACATGAAGTCTGGAGTTTCGCCTAAGTTTGAGAATTTTTTTGACAGCTGTCGAAAATTCCTTCAATTGATTTCTAAAACTGGAGATTGCGAATCTACCTACAAGGTGGATGTACGAGCGCTCAAAATTCCCTTACTTCAAAGCAGTGCTTCTATAATTTTTTTTTTCACCAATTTTATTATACTGCTCCACAAAAGTTGAGGATGTTCAGAAATTTTGAACTGTTTCAAAAGGTCTCCATTTTTTTTCACCAATTTTCTCAAAATTCGTCGATAATGTAGATTAACGCCCCTGTTGCATGATTCGACAAGTACTCAAAGGCTCTCTACGGGTAGACACAGTCAGAAACCGATCTTGTGTAGGGGTGGTAGATCTTGGGCGCCCACTGCTCGGTCTTTCGGTCACGTTTCCAGTTTCTCGATAACGATGGACGACCCAAGAACTTACGCTTTCACTAGCTTGAAAGAAATTTGCAACATCTCTCTGATTACGTCCCGCCTTGATCATACCAATAGCCCTATCGGCTTTATTGCAAAACAAATTTTTTGATTTTGAGTCGAAGTTGATTGTAAGAAATTGTGTGACTAGTTAACATAATGGATTTCCACGAGGAACGACTGGCTGTCCTCATACATAGTGAATGTTCCCACCGACAATCTTCCTTATTTATAACATATGTTATAAGCTCGCCCAAGATTCGAATCTCTCCATTCCTTACCATACCCACATTACGGCGAAGTGGTTTCTGGGCGAAATTGATAACATCCATTAGTATAATACAGCGACAAGATTCCAACATGAGACTTTAATTCCCCGATCCGAGTGATCGAAAACCAACAGTACATTCCAAGACCGACTCTAATCCAACAAGTCTTATACCACTAAAATTCGAAGTTAATTCTCAGATAGTCCGAAGCTATTTGTCTGCTGGTTGAAAAAGGACGATAAAAATCTCGTCTGGACATCGTTGATGGCTTCGGTTCTCCCTTAGTGATCCCGGCATAACTGGGAATCCAAGGAGGCCGCGGCGACCATAAAACAAAACGCGAACGGTCGTAAGAAACCGAAACGGAGATGGCGTCAATGTTTGGTTGCGGGGAAGGAGACATTAATATTTTTATGTTTTCAACAGGTCTTTTATTGATACTTTTCCTCGAAAAATCACAAAAGAATTATTAAATTGGAAAATCTGATAAAAATTTCAAATATTTTATACGTCGACGTGTTTCGGTTTTTATCCCATTTTCAAGACTCACAGGGATAAAGCCCGAAACATGTCGGTGGATAAAATATTTAAAATATTTGATTTGATTTCCCAATTTAGTGATAATGTTTCACCGAGTGTTGAGCGAGGAATTAATTTGGTGAAAGAATTATTATTGGAAATTCAAATATCCTCCACTTAAGCAACAAATACTGAAGAAACTTAATCAAGTGATAGAATAACACAAGAAGACACCCTTCCCAACATTTATTTCCATTCGATTTTTTTAGGCAATGCTGATTCAATGATATTGTTTAACCGAGTGTTGAGCGAGGAATCAATTTCGTTGAAGAATTATTATTGGAAATTTGCATATCCCCCACTTAAACAACAAATACTGAAGAAACTTAATCAAGTGATAGAATAACACAAGAAGACATCATTCCCAACTTTTATTTCCATTCGATCTTTTTGAGCAATGCTGAGGCGAATCATATACTGGTTCTTGTAATAACCGGCGGAACAATGAGACTTGAGGAATTTTAGCCCTGATGAAAAACGATTGTAAATTTCAACGAACCAGCCGTTTGTGATTTGGTCCAGCAACGAAAATATTCAATATTATCAAGGTGCCTTGTACGTTTTTGAATTCCCATAAGCGTTTTGTCGCAACGAAAACCAAAGTTTCGGCTCCTTTCATCCGAGAACTCACATGAAAACGTTTATGATCACTCTTTTGGAGTTGACCAAATTTAAGTGATTTTCTTGATTATATGTTATATCGTAAAACAAAAGGTGAAATACTTTAAGAAATTTGAATTACGCTAAAGATATTCAGAAAAAAAACAATCCCAAAAAAAAAATTTTATGGTTCGTATTTCAAAAAAATTTAAGAAAAGCAGTGGCGTGAATTGAAGGATTCTTGCGCATTTGTTTCAATTTCCCAAACCATCTTTCAGTGTTCATAATGCGTTAGACAAATACTCTGATTTTATTTTTATAAACTTCAAAAGATGAAATCACCGAGTTATTATTGAATATATCAGAAAAACACAATTTTTTTTTCAAAAATAAGAATATTCTTCAGTGTTTGTCATCTTTAAAAAATTGTTGAATTGACATACCAGAAAGTTGGTTGGAATAGAAATTGAGATATCTAAGGGAGTTTGAGACCATTTTCGAAAATTTAGATAGTTTGAAAGAATTTCAGAAAATAGAGAAAAATTGTAATTGACAATCAAATCCGAAGGGAGAAAAATTGAAATTTGCTGCTGACGAATTCCGAATTCTTCAATCTTCAAAAAACGTATAGCGAGACTGAAAAATCTTTAAAATCAGCACTTATCTCCTTTTGACACTCTGACTCACTTCTTTCGACGATTTTCCACCGAAACAATTTCGAATGCATTCGTCCACCGGAATAAATTAAAATGCTCCGTTTATACTGTAGTGTTTGTCATTCTAAAGAAAAAAATCGAATTGACATACCAGAAAGTTGGTTGGAATAGAAATTGAGGAATCTAAGGGAGTTGGAGACCATTTTTGAAAAATTAGATAGTTTGAAAGCATCCAGGTTGTATTGCAAAAAATAGAGAAAGAATATAATTGACAATTTGTGTCAATCAAATCCGAAGAATGAAAAATTGAAATTTGCAGCCGAATTTTTCTCATAAATAGCTGGAAATCTTCAAAAAATCGTTAAAACTCAGCACTCATCTTTTTCTGACACTCTGACTCACTTCTTTCGACGATTTTCGACCGAAACAATTTCGGATGCATTCGTCCACCGGAATCAATTAAAATGCTCCGTTTATAACTCGCCAAAGTCGTGTCATTTTTAAAAAATTGTTGAATTGACATAGCAGAAAGTTGGTTGGAATAGAAATTGAGATATCTGAGGGCGTGCAGGTTGAATAGCATAAAAAAGAGAAAAAATTTAATTGACAATTTATATCAATCAGATCCAAAGCAAGAAAAATTTAAATGTGCAGCTGACGAATCATTAGAAATCTTCAAAAAACGTATAGCGAGACTGGAAATTCGTAAAAATCAGCAATTATCTTTTTTCACACTCTGACTCACTTCTTTCGACGATTTCCGACCGAAATTTTGTTGAATTGACATACCAGAAAGTTGGTTGGAATAAAAAATTTCAAATTTAAGGGAGTTTGAGACCATTTTTGTAAATTTATATATGTAGTTTGAAAGCGTCCGATTAAATTGTAGAAAATGGAGAAACAATGTAATTGACAATTTATGTCAATCAAATCCGAAGAGGGAAAAATTGGAATTTGCAGCTGACGAATTCCGAATTTCCATAAATCGCTGGAAATCTTCAAAAAACTTAGAGCGAGACTGGATAATCGTTAAAAATCAGCCCTTACCTTTTTTTGACACTTTGATTCACTTCTTTCGACGATTTTCGACCGAAACAATTTCGAATGCATTCGTCCACTGGAATTAATTAAAATGCTCCGTTTATAATTCGCCAAAGTCGATGGAAAACTCTGTGATCCGCTCAGAAAAGTTCATTTTCGCAAAAATCCATCGGCGTTATCGCAAACGCGGTCGCGACGTACACCGAGGCGACATTTACAACGGGCGCAATTATTTATTTTATCGCAATTACGCCGCAATGCCGTCTAGAACAATGGCGGCTGTCTGTGGACTCCGGTCTTCTTCTTCTTTTTATTCGGTCCTCGTTAGATTATAAAGCGGGCGAAGGGCACCTCGGGCCATTACGAGCGGATTCCGGACGTTTTTCGGTTTCGGAATTTACCTAAAGAAATACAATACACGCCATTAAAGCATCAAAGTGGAAGATAAATGGTCGGTAAGGACATGACAGTACTAAATTGGAAGTCGATAGATGTGCCCAGATGGGGTACTTACTCCGTTTGTTTCTCTATTAGGCGATGTGTTGTACGAGGTGATCGATTAGATTCTTCGCCTTTTTCTCCTAATTCCAACCATCGAGTCTTTCCTAGATGTCTGATCTCAATTGAATGTTCATGAACTACTATAAATAAGCAGTTTTCCAACAATAAATTACTCTAGAAATAGCAACAATTTTTCTGTCGAATTACTGAATAAAAGTAAATTTCCCTTTGTTCAAAAGTAAGTGGCTACAATACTGGCCATCCAATTCGCCTTATCGAGAAAATTACCTTCGAAATTATCATCATTAAACCACGACTCGAGCACCAGCAATAAAAAAGAATAATTGGTTTTTTTTCATTCCCATGTATAGGAGAACCAACGACCTATTGATAAATTGATACACCAATCATATTGCATTATTATTTCAGAATTTTTTCAATACGCCATCACAATCGTCGTAGCCTATTCGAGGCGAAGGATGGTAGTAAAATTTATTGAATATAATTCATATCTGCGTAATTGTTTAACACTTCTATAACCCGCAGTCGCTTTGATCAAGAACCGAACCTTAATTAGCGACCAATCTTCCAAGCCTCCAATCGTGAGAAGAGTTCACAACTGTTGCTCAGATTCTCGAGGGGATTAGACAGACAATAAGGCTTATAATCAAAAAATTCGCCTGTAATTGATGGACAACATCCATCTTCTGCGATTTCGTGGAGAGCTAATGGGATTATTTTATGGTAGGAGAATTTTACGGCTTCAATTGCAGGTAGTCAATTTTGGACGATGAGTAATTTGGGGTCAATCATTCGGTTTTTAGGTATGAATCATATAATTTCAATTGTGAATAAGGAAAAACATTTTTCAAAATTTCCTCAACATCGC
The DNA here is from genome assembly GCA_963966015.1 of Aphidecta obliterata. Lineage (NCBI taxonomy): Eukaryota > Metazoa > Arthropoda > Insecta > Coleoptera > Coccinellidae > Aphidecta > Aphidecta obliterata. Next base: position 32,360,160 of record OZ014428.1, read on the forward strand.
GACTCGAAAATGTTCAATTTCTTCTTCGGTCCATCTGGTAGAGCAAGGAACGTTCACCGAGTACCTAATGGGGCTCGTAAAAGTTGGAACGTGAGTGATTGGCATATTGGAATTATCGTCCAGAGAACACGATTGGTCCATTATTGTATGCATTCCCCTTTGCGGCAGTCCGTGAGAATATTTACATATATATTTCTAGGCACGGACCTTGATGTTCATTACGACTCCACGAAGAGCCTCGATCAAAAGTTGTTTTTATTGGACGCCGCGACTGGAAGATGTTTTCATTAGTTGTTGGAGAGCTCGAAAATAATATATATCCAATAGCAATTTTCAATAATTTTGTTCAATATTCTATTCGATTTTCCCGAAACTCTCCTTCGATGAAGGTTCTTTGATGAACAATTCAAAACATATTTGTTTACACAATTATTTCATTAACAATTAAATTCTATAAGACTAACTCTAACTTTTGAATGAAACTAAAATTAATAAATCGTACTAATGATCAATGAGTGCACTCACGGAGAAAAACTTTGTCCAAAAAATATATTTCTTCACTTTTCCTGAAAACTGACACGCTGCTCTTATATTCTTGAAATTTGAAAAATTAATTTAATTTCGTGCTTTCAAATTGCACTTGTATTTCTTCTTGGCAAGGTTTAAAATATGAATTCTGATGTTTTCTTTCTTCCAAAACCAATTTCGAACCAAAACTTTCTGAAGTATTAATTTCCACTGACGTTTCTCCATCAACTGTCTCAACTTTCACAAATTAATTCTTTAACCATATTTTCCGTCGTATGAAGCATTCTTGATTCACTCTGTCCAGTTTATGATTCCGAATTGCATTTTTACAAATTTTCTTACATAAATTCCAATTAAATACTATATAATTAATAATTTTAACAATTCATATTTTTTATTAAATGAAACCCCTTTGAAAATATAATTATGTTATAAGTAATTGATTTTGGTTGGTTGAATTTCCTGAATCGACTGAAAATTTGAAATATATTTTCTTCTTTTATTATTGGATCTTATGGAGAATTTAATTTTATGATTTCAGCTTATATATTTATGTATGGTATTTCAAATTTCATGCATATTTGGTGAATCATGTGAGTTTATTCTTAAATCATAAAAAAATAACTATGTTTTTGTTTCCATAGCAATACCTACTTATCAGAAAGACGGTATATGAAAAAAGCAAACACTTTGTTACAAAAGAAAAGTTAGGCGAAAATTATGTCTGAACTTTTTTTTTCGCACGATGTTCACCAAAATCATTTGATTCATTATTTCAATGCCGTAGATCAAGAATATGTGATTAGTTAGCATTTACTTTTCGAAACATATCACTTCCAGACGAAAAATTTCGAAATTTTAGTCAACTTTGAATGACTGCATCTACCGAAACTATTCTGATGGGCCAATGAAGTATTTTTTTTATTATTTTATGATCTTTTACAAATGCGAATATGTAAATTTAAACGCCGTACAAAGAAGAGTGAGAAAAATACGATTTTTTTTGCGGAAGCCTATTTTTCGACATTTTGTAATCGTCTAGTAATCGGAAAGTAAATTTTTCAAAAAAAAAAATAATTATATATTCTCAATAAACGCCCTCGAATGAGTGAATACAGTTTGGTAAAGATCAGGTAAAAATTTTTTATTTTAAAAACGCATAAATTTCCATATAGCATGCAAAACTTTGCGTTTTTTGAAGAAAAAAATTTTGATCAGATCTTCAGCAAACTTCAGGACGTATATAAGGAATATATAATTTTTTTTTTTGTTCAAATTCACTTTCCGAACACTGGGCTTATGAAAAAGTCGAAAAATAGTCTTCCGCGAAAAAATTCGTAATTTCCTTACTGTTCTGTGTACACCGTTCGTATTTACATATTCGAATTTGTAAAGGATCATAGAAAAACAAACAAAAAAATTCATCAACCCAGCAGTTTTTTTTTTGGTAGATACAGTCATTCAAATTTGACCAAAATTTCGACATTTTTCGTCTAAAAGTGATATGGTTCGAAATGTAGCAGCTTCGCGAGAAAACTAATCACATATTTTTGATCTACGGCATCGAATTAATGAAAAAAATTATTTTGGTGAACATCGTACGAAAAACAAAATTTAGTACGAACTTTTTTTTCCATCCGAAGTTCACGAAAATTATTTCATCTATTATATTCGATGCCTTGGATCAAAACTGTGTGATTGGTCTGTGAGTTAACTATCAAACAAATGATGAGATCACCAACTTGATTATGACTCAAAACATTGAACAAAAAACGTAAGATGAACTTTATATAAAAACAAAAATAAATTTGTTTTCTTGATAAACATTGCACAAAAAACATAAACTGCAATATAAAAACAGATTCCAAACCCAAATAATATTTGACTACATAAAATATAAATACCAACTACCAACCAGAAACAACACAAAAAGAAATAGTATAACGATAAACTTTCAGACTTCAAAATTTCCTTATTTTCGAATTATTTCGAACTAGAAATTCAAAAACAAGTTCGGCTCGATTATTCTCAGTTCTCCATTATGAATAATTTCGTATTTAATCATTGTTTGTAACAATGGATAGCATAAACTCATGTTGAATTGTATCAAGGACAAAAATATTAATTCACTCTTGTTTTCGATTCAAACTGAACGATTCAGTCGAAGAAATAACAAGTTTCTCAGCAAAACTGAGTGCCAATAATTAATTTATTGTCGGCATACATAAAAAGCATTCTATTTTGTATTCCGTAAAAAATCTGTTTAATCTCGACCAATTATGAAGCAATTAAGTAACAGTTGAAAACATATTTCTCAATAGCATAAGAAAAATGTTCAGGTGGTTATTGACAATAATTTGTTAATTTTTAGTTGACTTGGAAAAAGGAACGTAATGGTCGGGAGAAAATTAAGTATAATTTGCGGACATTTTCCAGATACCGAAGAAAAATTCTACCTTTGGCGTGTTATGAATCTGGGAGAATTGTGATTGTGATTACGTCGTTTTGGTATGTGAATAAGGAACGTAATTGCGGATTGAAATGCGTCAGTTCACCTTGGAATCGCGAAAGATGTGTAAAGGAATTTCTGCTGTAAGAAAGAATTCAACCTGCCACATGTGATGCTAAAAAAATAAAAGTATACAATCCCAACATTATTATTACAGTCGTTCAATGATATATTCATCAGCACATTCATATCATTTTTCTCATTATGTTAATTTCCAAAACATAGACCTGTGATGAAAGTGCAAATTATGTAATGGCACTTTTTTGTATCATTTGAAAAAAAAGGGTCCAACAGTCACGTATATTATTCGCCATAGTTTAACGACACAGCTTTGTTTTGACGCCCGTCAGCATTTCAAAGATCGCGTAGGTTGCTGAGGTGTTCTGTGTACAAACTGACTTCCAAGTTCTAAGCCTCACCAACTATTTGAAACGATTATTTCACGTTTAACGTATTTTTGAGCCCTGGACAAAATCAGCGAAGACGAGACTAGTCACACTTATGGGCGTGAAATAATTAACTTCCTTTGCTTCAAATTGATCTGGATTTTTCGATTTTTCGAATTCTCTATCCACTAGGTTTAGTATCGAAGGAAATCCCACCCAATATCGCAACACCAGGATATGCTCAAACAAGGCGAACCAATGGCATAAAAATTAATTCAAGACGCCCACACGGCCGACACTTCACCGACCGTTCATGGAATCGAAAACATTCTTATTTTTCTAGGAAAACGGTATGCTCGTAAAGATCATTAGATTTAATTGCCGCCGTTTAATTAAAAATCACCTGTAGATGGTAGATGCACAACGGATAACGTAATAGCCGATACCATGGTGTCATCTGGTAAGCGAAATGGATTTTGATCCTGTCGTAGAAATGCATGTTAATATTTCAGTCCATATCTTGACGCGTGCAATTTTTATTCAGTCTCAGCTGAAATGGCCTGCTGAACTCGGATGAACACGTGTACTTCTTGTTCAATTAATTTCACCAACAATTTTATTACACATCCAAGCCTAGTATTAATGAACCCCTTAATCATCGTTCATTATATTTACCTAGGATATTTAATTCTTAGAAAACAATATGCATAACGTTAAGAACAAATACATTGTTTACCAGATGGCGCCAATGATCATTATGCACTTTGTTGTGAAAAAACTAGAAGCTAATGATTCAAAGTTGATATTAGCCATCATTAAACAATGTAGTGTAAATGATACAAGAGTCTATTTTTACGCTCACAGTCGAGGAATGAATGCTTCATTGTTTTCCGGTCGAGTGAAGAATTTCTCATAAACTGGTTGAGTTTTCGGTTTATATTTCCGACTAGCAAAGATTGATGCACCATTTCGAGAAAAAAATTATTGAATATGAAAACTTGAAATAACAACTAGGTAAATGAAAATAGTGCGATCACAAAAATGATTTCTTCTAGAAAGCAAGAACATATTCTATTTACTTACATTCTTCAATTAGTAAACTTTTCTTTTCATATATCGAAAAAAAATATTTGTCAAAATTTCTATGTACCTACAGGGTCCAAAAATTTTCAGGCGAAAAAATTTCGTTAGGATATTTTCTAGAAATTAATCGATTTAATGCGCGGGATTTCTCTATGAAGCTTATCGGTTTAGCGCAGTGAAGTCGAAAATCGAGGAAATATAAGTATTCATAAATTTCATCATATTCAACACTTGAACTCTGAAAATTCCAATGTTAGTTAAAATTCAATTTCCTCGAACGATTCCAAAGGTAAACAATGAACCAAAACAACCTGAACATCGTTCCTGCATACCGCAAATAGTTCAAATTAATTATACTTTCCAAGCAGCTAAAGATCCTTTTTACCCGTTTGGTACGGAACAAAACGGCAATCCATATACTCTCGAAGACACATAAAGTGTTTCTTTCTGCCCTTTAAAAAATCGAATGCACGCGCTGCTTGTACCTCGACTTCTAGAAAGCACACGACTCTGGAGTAACTAGGAAAGAAGACGGGGCCGAGAACCCGTCCAGCAAGTATAGTTGAGTTGTTATTAGTATCTCGCATTCCACGAAGGTTATTTCGATAGTTCCTCGAGTGGCTTACAATACGGAACGTTTGTACGGTTGTAAGTCGTCGAGTTGAGATGGATCGGGAAGTAAATGCTTTTTTTCGGTGAATTTTCTGTTTGATATAATTTCTGAATCTATTATAAATCTACCTTCGTGATGCACCTTTTTTTCCAGTCCAGCAATACGCAGGTGCATCTACAAAATTCATCAATTCCTGCAAGCTGCAAATCACATCGTGATTATCCTTCGTTAAAATGCTTTGATAAATCAGGGAGACAACTTTCTGCTTATGACGTGAGGTATATGTAGCATGTCTAATCGGAGTGAAAAATTCTGAGATGATACACGATAAGATGATGCGAGGAACTCTTCGTTTTATCCTCGATGTCGTATAGAAACACCCGATGCGAGAAAGAGATTTTATGGTACAGTAAACTTCAATCCAAAAGATATCGCTTTGATGAGTGGCTGCAGATTGCCAGTAAGACGAGAGGTGAAGAAAAAGAATTGCATGTAGAAAAAAATTAGAATAATGTATGGAGCTATGTTCTTTGGAATATGACAAAAAAATTTGCATTTATACAATTTTAAGTTATTGTTATTCAAGTTTTTCTTATTCAAAAATTTTTTTTTCGGTATGTTTCATCAATCTTTGCTGGTCGGCAAAATAAACCAAAAACTCAAACCGTTTATGAGGAATTATTCACTCAACCAGAAAACAATAAAGCATAAAACCCTCGAGAGTGACCGTAAAAATAGAATCTTGTATCATTTACACTACATTGTTTAATGATTTCAGACTGGCAGAATGCCAGTAAAATAAGAGCTGAAGAAAAGGAATTGCATGTAGGAAAAAATTCAAATTATGTATGCAACTTTGTTCTTTGGGATATGACAAAAAATTTGAATTTATACAATTTTCAGTTATTGTTATTTCAAGTTTTTCATATTGAAAAATTTTTTTTTCGAGATTTTTCATCAATCTTTTCATTTGGCTGCGTCTTTTATCTGCCCAAAGTAATTTCTTTAGAGTTCCTAACACGGCCGTGAAATCTATTACGATTTTTTTCGTCAAACACCATTTTTTTTCGATAATTTCAACGTTTGCTATGGCGAAACAACGATATTTGTGGAAAAACCGACTGCATTGTTGAAATCAACGTGGTCGAATTAGCCCCTATGAGAAGTTCTAGAAGATAACTGATTTTTTTTGTTCAAAAACGTTAACAAATAAGTACATGAAAAATGAAAAAAATTGTTTTTCGATATCTGAAAGAAATATATGTTTGTTATACAATTGAAGGGTGTAGATTGCGAATATTCACTTGCTTTTCACAAGAAATATCCTTTCTGGTTGCTTCTGCACTTTGCAGTGGGAATATTCGGTACGCTCTATTTTTAAATGTACAAATTTGTGATTTTCCTGTATGAAAATGAACTTTTGTGAGTCTGGCTTCATTTTCATTTGGCTACATTTGTTTTCTTTCGTAATCAGTTATCTTAGAGATCCTAAAACGTTTCCACAATATTTTATGATTTTTTTTTCGTCAAACACCAATTTTTTTCGAGACTTTTAACGTTTGCTATGGCGAAACAACGATATTCGTGGAAAAACCGATTCAAGGGTGTAGATGCCGAATATTCACTAGCTTTTTATGAGAAATATTCTTTCTGGTTGCTACTGCACTTTGCCGTTGAAATTTTTGGTTACCATTTTTAAATGTACAAATTCCAGATTTTCCTGTATGAAAATAAACTCTTGTGAGTCTGGCTTCATTTTTATTTGGCTGCATCTTTTATCTTTCATATTTAATTAACTCAGAGATCCTAAAACGATTCCACAATAGTTTATGATTTTTTTCTTCGAACACCAATTTTTTTCGGGACTTTTGAGGTTTGCTATGGCGAAACAACGATATTTGTGGAAAAACCGACTGCATGTTCGAAATTTACGTGGTCGAATGAGTCCCTATGAGAAACTTCTAGAAGATAACTGAACAAAAATTTTTGTCGCTCAAAAATGTTCACAAGTGCATTAAATATGAAAAAAAAAATCGTTTTCCGATATCTGAAAGAAATATATATTTGCTATACAATTCGAGGGTGTAGATGCCGAATATTCACCTGCTTCTCACAACAAATATTGTTTCTGATTGCTTCTGCACTTTGCAGTTGAAAATTTTGGTTACCTCTATTTTTAAATGTACAAATTTGAGGGTTTCCTGTATGAAAATAAACCCTAGTCTGGCTTTATTTTTACTTGGCTGCTAGGCTGCATCTTTTATCTTTCGTGATTTATGTCCTTGGAGATACTAAAAAGTCTTCACAAAATTTTATAATTTTTTTCGTCAAACAACAATTTTTTTCGAGACATTTAACGTTTGCTATGGCGAAACAACGATATCTGTGGAAAAATCGACTAAATATTCGAAATTGACGTGGTCGAATTAGCCACTATGAGAATTTTCTAGAAGATAACTAAACAAAATTTTTACTCGCTCAAAAATGTTCCCACATGAAAAATGAAAAAAAATTGTTTTTCGACATCTGAAAAAAACTTGCTTCTCACAAGAAATGTTCTTTCTGATTGCTTTTGCACTTTGCAGTTGAAATTTTTGGTTATTTTTATTTTTTTTTAAATGTACAAATTTGAGATTTTCCTGCATGAAAATAAACCCAAGTTAGTCTGGCTTTATTCTCATTTTGCTGCATCTTTTATCTTTCGTAATTAATTACCTTAGAGATTCTAAAACGTTCACACAATATTTTATGATTTTTTCGTTAAACACCAATTTTTTTCGAGACTTTCGTTGTTTGCTGCGAAGAAGCGATGAGATCTATAGGGTTTGAGGGCTTGAAATTCATTCATTCTAAATTCAACACAACAGAAATAATGTCAAATTCATTTAAATTTGTCATTTCCAGTAAAATTGGTTGACTTTTTCGGCTAGAAAAAAGGAAAGTTCTATAAAGCCCTAACAACTATACTTTCGTTGATGAACCTCCAGTTTAGACGAGGCCGGTACATACCTGGCTTGCACCTTGACGCAAGTGCACTCTCCTCAGTGCAATAAAACTCAATACCACAATAGGATTTCGAAACGAGATGGCGCCATGCGGTATTCCTCTTATTAATTACTAGGAAAAGCTGTGTCGTGTGTACTAATTTGTTTGTCGCTTACGTTACGAGAGATGCAAGCCCGTCATGGTCTTGCTGGTCTACGCGCTCAAGCGGTTTCTCCTTATTTGGCAGCTCCCTGTGGAACATGGAAGGTCGGAGCTGTAAAACCAATTTATTAAATCCACGTGAAATGGTTCTAGGTAATCGTGGATTATCGCTTACCAGAACCTATGATGATATCTGAATTGAATTGAATCGATTCAATTTTTGCTCACGTCGGTTGAGAAATTGTGGGAAAAGCCGAGGGATGGATTGTCGGAAAAAAAACTGCTCTAACATTTAATCGAAGTGGAAGTCTAGAGAGTTTAATATCAAAAATTGAAGTACATGGGAAAGCTACAAACTATTTAAAAATTAAATTACAAGGCGAATAACTAACCTATGTAAATTCCATTCCTAATACAGGATACTATCGGATCTATTACGGACAAATTATAGTCTAAATTTCGCTAAACACAGCTACGAGATTTTTTCTTCTTTCGGTGTAGCCAATTATCTCCTGGATGGGAACAATCCTCCTCCTTCGGGCGCCACACACAATTCTCAGATCGGCCTTGAAGCGGATATTGGAGTTTATTACATTTATCGGAATATATGCGTTACTAATCGGATATTACATGTTGGGGCAAAGGACGAACACCCGCCAATAGGTTGGTGGATTTTTTGAATCCATAGTTTCAATTTTATATTTTCCATCTATTGAATTCTGTTTTCATCTCGTAGTTCCTGATTAAAAAAAAACATAATTGGTTTATGAAAGAATGAAAAACTTGGAGAGATTTGAATTTTGTATGCTTCATCTATCAGTTAAATCCAGTGGCGTAGCCAGAATGCGAATATACTTTTATTCATATTATAAATTTTTTTTTGTTTCTCACAGTCTAGTAATTCATCATGGAGACCCCAAATTTTTACCACTGCCAACCCTCATAGTTCGTTCAATATATCACTGTTACTTTGGAACTTAAAGAAATTCCAACACTTATTTAATCAGAGGGTAGCCTTGCTTTTAATAGCAGGTTACCTAAAACATAAGGACAGCCTTGAGGTCGTTTATAAATTAGTTTCTCTCTGCAGGGGGTTGGATTCCTCTGCTGTTAATAATCGAGAACATGTGTTTCTTTTGTGGTTTGATTCATTTAATCTTATATTCTGCGATTCGAACTGACAAGGGGTTGATCGAACAGCCTACTCATTCTCGAGTCATTTGTATTTTTGACGGATTTATAATTACGGTAAAACATTTGGAATTTCAGAATGCGGCAGATTGTATTTTTCTTTGAATTTTTTCAGAACTTTTACGGTATTATTCAAAACCTCAAAAATAGCAAAAGAATCAATTCCAACTGTAATTTAATAACAAAAAAAATTCAGTCAGTTGTTATGAATAACAGGTTTGTCCCTAAATGATGATCAAGGAGAATGAATGGAAAATTGATTGTTTCATAATTTTTTTTGTAATTATTTTGATAATTTGATGAATACTATTTCTTCTTCTGCTGTTTCTGGTATTTTATAATATTTTATATATATTCAAAGACCATTTGGGTGTAAGAATCTGTTTTGGTATTGCAGTTTATGTTTTTTTTGTGCGATGTTTATTAATAGAACAAATTTGATTTTGTATAAAGTTTATCTTACGTTTTTTGTGCAATGTTTTCAGCCATAATTGAGTTGTTGATCTCATCATTCGTTTGATAGATCACATATTCTTGATCTACGGCATCGAATTAATAGAAGAAATGCTTTTGGTGAACAAGTACGAAAAAAAAAATTAAGACCGAAATTTTTTTTCTTGCGATGTTCACCAAAATCATTTCTTCTATTAATTCGATGCCGTAGATCAAGAATATGTGATCTATCAAACGAATGATGAGATCAACAACTCAATTATGGCTCAAAACATTGCACAAAAAACGTAAGATAAACTTTATACAAAAACAAATTTCGGTCTTAATTTTTTTTTTCGTACGTTGTTCACCAAAAGCATTTCTTCTATTAATTCGATGCCGTAGATCAAGAATATGTGATTATTTTTCTTGTGAAGCTTTTACTTCTCGAAACATATCACTATTAAACGAGAAATTTCGAAATTTTGGTCAACTTTGAATGACTGTATTTACCAAAAAAATACTGAGGGGTTGATGAATTTTTTTTTGTTCTTCCTTGATTCTTCACAAATGCGAATATGTGAGTTTGAACGCCGTATATTGAACAGTAAGGAAATCACGATTTTTTTCGCGGAAGCTTATTTTTCCACATTTTTATATGCGCAGTATTCAGAAAGTAAATTTTTCAAAAAAAAACTAATAACATATTCTTGATATACGCCCTCGAATTATTCAAGACCGTAAGTTTGGTGAAGATCAAATTAAAGTTTTTTTTTTTCGAAAAACGCAAAATTTCGCATGTATATGTATGGAAATTTTTGCGTTTTTAAGAAAATAAAAAATTTATCTCATCTCCACCAAATTTACGTTATCGACTCATTAGAGGGTGTATATCAAAAATATGTAATGAGTTTTTTGGAAAATTTACTTTCCGAATACGGTTAAGTTCGTTATCTGGCAATATTCGCCCAGGGGTTCCGTAAATATGGCCGCTCGAATTTTTGTTTTCCTGATTATTTCGAAACTACAGATTCGATCGTGGTGAAAGTTTGTGCTCAGATGGAAAATAACGTATTCAAGCTACATGCAAAATTTTGTCCAGCTCGCATAACCAGAACCATAGAAACCATAGAAAACTATAACTTTGTAATGAAAAGGCATAGGGACTTGAAATTTTCAGGATAGGTGTAGATCTCGAATTTTGCGATCACGTTCATCAATGGGCAAAATTAGACTATGGGTTCCGTAAATATGGTCGTTTAAAATTCAGTTTTCTTGATAATTTCAAAACAATGTATTTGATCGTGACGAAAATTTGTATTTGAATTGAGAATGATATATTCGAGCTACATTTTGTCCAGATCGCATGATCAGAACCATAGAAACCATAGAAAATCATAACTTCCGAACGGAAAGGCCTAGGGACTTGAAATTTTCAGGATAGGATCGGATCGCGAATTGTGCGGTCACGTTCATCGATGAGCAAAATTAGACTAGGGGTTCCGTAAATATAGCCGTTCAAACTATTTTTTTTCTGATAATTTCGAAACTACTTATTGGACTGGAATGAAATTTCGCACATATATGAAGAATAATGTATTCAAACTACGTGGGAAATTTTGTTCAGATCGCATTACCAAGACAATAGATACCGTAGAAAATTCTAGCGAATTATTGGAAAAAAAAAAGTCACCTAAAGCACTAACGTGAATTCTGGATTTTCGCCTCAGTTTGAATTTTTTTTGACAGCTGTCAAAATCTTTTCAATTGGTTTCTAAAACTGAATAATGCGAATCTATCTACAAGGTGCATGTACGAGCGCTAATTTTTTTTAGTAACAATAGTGTTTGTTCTTTTCATATCCTTGGTTCAAAGTGACATCTTTGACTGAACTATGTAGATTTTTCAACTAATCGCGTGATAATTTTCCCAGTTATTTTCCCTCCAATTCGAAACACCGAAAATCTCCACGTTTTGTTCTAGGAACTGATCAAATCTAGTCGAACAAAGACCGTCAATTAGCATTATTAAATCGTCAATTTCACGAAAAACGACCAGTTATTAATCGATCAACCGCAGTCCCGCCGCGTCAAACCGAAAAACACCGTTCAAACAGCAATCGAACATCTCCGTAATTATTGTATTTGAGGAACGAAACCGTCCGAAGGATAATTCTTCCTCTTGTTCTACCTGACCGACTGTTGATTGGGGCCCAGATAAAAAGACCGAAAAACCTACCTGACGTACGATCCGTTTTGTTCTTATTCTTGTTCTTCGAACACGATTCACCCCCAAGGAAGACGGCGGAAAGGCCGGTTCCCATGATTTCACGCATGGGAGGGTCTTTGGAGTCAAGTTTACACGATATGCTTGATACGAGAAATTTTCGAGGGGGGGTAACAAGGAATTAATTATGTTGTTTCAAAGGGTTGGAAGTTCCATTATCTGAATATTTGAATCGTGTCATTTCTACAATTCTAACGAATTTTCAACTTTGTATCAATTCACCGCTCGTCGAGAATGGTGAGCGAAGTTGAGTTTTCGTAATAAAGCACGCGATAGTCCGAAACCAGCAGTCTGGAAGGGCTCGGCGAGAGACTTCAACGGTGGGTGAGGAACGAAGCCGATGAAGAAAAACCAGAACATCGAGGCGCCAACGTCTGTTGCCAGTATTACAATTTGATTCTCGTGTTAACACGCACTCCATTGCGGAATCTACGATACCCGATACTCATAAATTCGACGCTCTGCCAGTTCTAGATGCATGAAAAGTTAAAAGTGTTAAAACATTTGTTGTTCTTATTGTGTATATTAACATTCTTGAATTGAATTTTCGAATTCAATCGTAGATTTGTGTCATTAAATTGACGGATCGGATTCTAAAGCTAGGAAAATCAATATCAGAAAGCATTTTCATTTATTAAAATAGTTTCCAAGAAAAGCAATTCTTTTGAATTCGACCTCAAAAATTGACGTTTCCGAAGGAAAACAATAAACCAGGAAAGAATTTATTTATAACGATCGAAGTCGAATATTTTCTGTCCAGTTCCGTAAAAACCTAAAATTTCAATTCGTCTAGTCTGTTTTCATATCTGCTTCGTTTTATCCATTTGTACAATGCGTGTAGATTAAATTTGTTTTATTGTTGACAACCGGGTCATGATGTCTTACGCTCTGATAAACATTCGTCGTTTTAAATTTTAATTGGTTGGAATTTCAGCGGCGGAAGTTCAGCGTTTCCGTAATATCGTACAACTGAATAAATAAAAGTTCTTTTAAAATTATCATTATTCATTGAATTTATGGAATGACTTTTTGCATATTTTGATCGTTTAAAAATTTTACTTTATCGATGAAATTCATATACAGGCACAAACTTTTGGTAAGGTGAAAAAAATCAGCATAAATAGGCATGCTACATCTCTCAATAAACAGGGTGTCCAAAGTTCGAGTGCCTACTAGACGTTTCTTGAGAACCGAACCTATTTGAAATCTGAAAATTGGTATTATGATATTGCTCGACTAAATTCTACTGAGCTTAAATATTCTTGAAGCTTGAACACTTTCAGTAATACACGAAGTGAAAATAAATTTCTCGGAAATTTTATGTCTCTTATATGATCGATTCTTCAATTTTAAATATATTTCTTTTCGAATCGTTGCATTCGTCAAAATAGTTTTCAGAATATCGAAAAAAAACTGAAAAAAAATAGGAAATATGCGTAATAAGTATTATGTTCGTTATTCCTATTCTCAATATTTCAAGCATAAACTGTTTTTAGATTTTCGAAGTAGAAGAATGGCGGAATATTGTGCATCTCCTAAATTTTGGAAAATTCGTCACAGGGTGTTTCAAATATTTCGTCAAAAATTATGATCAGAATTTCCCATAATTTTTGTTTTTTAAATTGGGACCCTATTTTTTTATTAATGCGTTGGATTCTGCGGAGAAATATTATGAGTGTTCAAAGATGTTTATGCTCCTAAATTAAATAATTCCTGAGTTATTGAGAATTTTCTAAATTTATTTCGTACGTAGAAATAAATTCATAAAATTTGTTTTATAACAATAAATAAATTATCCCAATAATTCCCTATAAACACAAATTATTGTTATAGAACAGATTTTATGAATTTATTTCTACGTACGACATAAATTCAGAAAATTCTTAATAACTCAGGAATTATTTAATTTAGGAGCATAAACTACTTTGAACATTATCATTATTTTTCTTCGTATAATCTATTCACTTTGGACATCCTGTAAAGTTCTCTTTAGCACAAAAATTTCACTAAAGAACTCAATATAATTAAACGAATTGTATCATTGATAGATAATATTTTCCGAAAAAAGTGTATTGAAAAGCCTTAAATGAAGTTCATTCATTTCAAAAAGAATTGGAACAAAATTATGAAATGATTACCTATTCCGAAAAAGTCTCAGAAAGAATTTTATCGTTCTTGAAACAAAATGAAACAATATCGCGTATAGAACTGATAAAAGCTTAAAGGTAAATTCATCACAAATAATAAAGATAAAACAGATCAATCAGATAAATCGGGAGTATATAAACTAACAAACTGGTAGAACCTTTGAGAAAAAACTTCAGGAACATAAAATTTCTTTTTTCAATGGAAAAACAAATTGAAATTTCACTTATTGATTGAAAAGCATTGCTTTGCTCATGATTACGAAATTTTCCATATTCAAAGCACTCAATCGTTTGGAAAGCATGGAAATCAATAAACAAAAAGGTTTACCTAATTTGCTCAACGACCAGATGAGGATGGATGGATGGAGTTGAATAATTCTCCTTAATTAAATTTATTTAACCGTAATGACATGTTAACTATAAACTAATAAAACATTAGGGATACAGGATCTCAGTAAACGTACCTTATCTGATTCCCCGAGCAGGTGCAACAATAGATTCAGTTTATCTACCCCTATTGAATTATGTATTCATTATTCAACTACTTTTGAGTAATCAATAGTATATGTAAACAAACAACGTGAGTTATAATAACTCACTACTATAACTCCCTGTCTCTGTGCTTCTGAACAAGCCGATTGGCCGAAAGGGAACTGTCCATTATTGGTATTGAGAGGAGGTCACTTGAATAATTTTGACGTGTCCTCAAATAAAGTTGATACCTTATTATTATTTGGAATGTTTTGCTAAAAAAAAGGATTCAGATAGTGAAGATGAATTTTTATGTACACCTTCAGAAATAAGACAAGCAGCCAATATTACCATACAGAATTTATTGTCGAAAAATCCGAAAACAAATATAAAGATGTACACAACAATTTTCAAGATTGGCGTAGCCTCCGGCTCGTGCTGCAAACTTCATCTGCGTGTGTTATGACCTACATTACCGCTCGTTAAATAATATATACTAATATCTTACCTGAAGAAACCATAATAATGGTGAAACACGTGTTAATTTCGCACATATTCGATTAAAGCATCTTAGTGACGGAAACAAAACGCCCCTCATATCAATTTCATTCTAAGTAATAACAAATTTCAACAACTGACGTCAAATGTTGTCCCAGACGGTTAGGTCTGTTCCTCACGCGTCAATATTTTTCAAGCAATCTGTTCTCTCAGTTTTCAACGGTTCTGGCCGGTGATAGCGTCCTCGAAAACGGTCAAATTGGCGCCTGTTGCTCGTTATCAATCACGAAATTGCATCAATAAATCGTGATTGCACGTTGAATTAACCCGCCTACGGGATTCTGACTATCGTTTTCATGAAATCCGCAGTTATCTCGCTGGGAATATGAAAGAGTAATAACAACGTTCACCCACAGTTCTCCGCGGAAAATCGAGCTGATTTACGTTGGGCGAATTGTTTTTTGGAGTAATCGCCGCTTTATTATGGTTCGAAGGTTGTTTCGACGGTTGGCGGAGATTGGATTCGTTTTACATCAACGTAATACCTGAAGGTCATAATTCTGCGGCGGATTAATATCGAGAAATTCATGAAATTACTTATCCATGATTTTGGGACATATTTATGTTCCAATTGGATCAATGGAAACTTATAATTTTCATGAATCATAAATCGAAAACTTGAAATGTTTTGTTAAGGGCCTTTTAAACTGTGCTTGAAATTGGGAAAAAAGTTGAGGAAACTTTATGACCGTTTCAAAAGTTGCCGATTCTTGTCCATGAAATGTTAATTTATGAGAAATCGAATGTTCATTTTCTTATTTGAGCGCCCGTACTATATCATCTCGTCATGATGTCTGTATTTTTCGAATTTTGAGCCGAAAATGGTCTCAAACGACTATGTTCGACTCTGTCCGTCCTTCCGTCCGTATAAACGATATCTCTCGAACGGAACGTCCTAGAGACTTGAAATTTTCAGTTCCCAAATGCCGAGGTTGAGTTCGTTAATGGGCAGAATTTCACCAGGGGTTCCGTAAATGGCCGTTCGAAATTTTGTCTTTCTGATTACTCCGATACTACACATTTGATCGAGATGAAATTCTGCAATCAGATGGAGAATGACGAATTCAAGCTACCTGCGAAATTTTGTCTTACCAAGACCATAGATACCGTAAAAATTTCAAGCGAATTTTCGAAAAAAAAAATCACCTAAAGCACTGAAGTCTGGAGTTTTGCTTCAGTTTGAAATTTTTTTACGGATTCGATTGTGACGAAATTCTGTATTTTAATGGAGAATGATATATTCAAGCTACATTTTTCCCAGATCGCATAAACAGAACTATTTTAAATTTCAATGAATTATTGAATGAAAAATCCTTATATTTCTGTAAAAGCTGATTCGGCATAATTGACAAAGAGCTGCTTTCATTTTTTTGACGGCTGTCAAAAATTTCTTCAATTGGTTTTTAAAACTAGAAAATGCGAATCTACCTACAAGGCGGATGAACGAGCGCTCAAAAGCTCCTGACTGCACGGCAGTGCTTTCTATGATTTTTACTATATAATCTACTTTTTTCAAAGTGGAATCATTATACAGGGCCGTATCTAGGTACTATTGCGCCTATGGCAATATATTAGACAGCGCCCCCCCATTTCTTTTCATCCATAATATTTTCTTATAGTAATTTTTTTTCATAATGCTAGTCATATATTTCCGTGAGAGTTTCAAAATAATACACATTTTTTTGGAAAATTTTTTTCATTAAAAACATTGAAATACACTTTTTAAATGAAATGCATAAAAATGAAACAAATTCTGAAAAAAAAAAATGAAATATTCATATTTATGTAATAAGTACGAACATTTATCTTAAAAAATATAAATTCTTCAACTTGAAATTTAAAAATACATAGTGCAAACGTAAAATAAAAATTTTTTGTTAAGTTGACTAGAAAACAATAATCGATGATCACAATCTCTGCAAAAAAAAACCGCAAACTTAGCATACAAAAACTATTTTATAACCATTTGGAACACGTACTTACAGTTTCGTACAGGGCCCGATGTTACAATATCCATACGTTAAGTATAAAAAAATCACTAGAATAATCTTTGCCAGATGAGATTGAAGATTCAATGAAAACTATGAAAAGTAACACTAAAATTTGAATTTTATTAGATTTCAAAAAAAGACGCTCTGAGAAGTGAGAACTCAAGTTTGAAAATCCATATTTTCCGCAATGAACCGAACATATTTCTTCTTGAATTGAAAGGAACAATATTATTATTATGTTAAAATACGAATAATTGAATATATCCGATGCCAGAATAATGCCATAAAAAATAACAAATACTTAGTACAACTCACCTTCAATAGCACAATTCATAATGATCGAATCCAAAAGCACAATGGCACAAAAAAGTCAGAATATAAAAAAAACTCAAAACTTATAACACTTCAAATCTGGATACACACTAAACGAACAATAAAATATAAATTTATTGCTCTTCCCTTCACAATTAAAAGAAATCAATATTTATGTAGAATAAAATAAGATTCCCCAATTTTTCTCCCATTTCTTGAGCTCAAAACTCTGATTGGTGATTTTTGGCAATACAAATCGTTTTTAAAATACCACAGATGTGGCCTAAAAATCTAAACAAATCGATCATTATGAACCATCATCATCAAAGAAGCCGCCCTTCAAAACAAGCTGGATGCGATAAGAGATGTAGTGTCAGCAACATAGAAAAGGGCTGTGCTTGGAATCGCATGACGATATTGCCGATTGTAATATTTATGATCAGAGTGCGGCATCTTTGAAAATTTTTTTTTAATAACAATTGGACCATATTTCTCGTATTTCTGACCTAATTGCATTCTCATTCTGTTTTTTGAATGTCAATGATTCAAAATGTTGTGATCGAATTACTTACTTACGTAACCGTGTTGTCATCTTTCGAATTAATTTTTTTTGCTTGGCGCTTCTATTTTTTTATTTTTGATATTTTTTGGCGCCCCTTCGGACCTTGCGCCCGTGGCAAGTGCCACCCTTGCCACACCCTAGATACGGCCCTGTCATTATATTTCAACGTTTCATATTTTTTGTGGTTCTTGACAATATTATTTATTCCTCATGAATTCTCACGCAAAATGAAATAAACTCTGCGCTTTCCTGAGTCTTCCCAAATAAAATGCAACGTTGCCACAGTTACACGAAATTCGGAAACCTTAGTGATTCAAAAATTGGTGAAATATGCGTTATACGTTGGCGTCCTCTGGGTCATAACCAGTGGACCTATCCACATCAATCTCGAATCCACTTGAAATATGGATGCACTTCGAAGGTGAATAAAGCATAAACAATTTATTATTGAGAAAAAATTATGTTCATTGTTCTTAGCGAGCCTATGAAGTTCCTTATCTATCGTCTCGACCGTGAATTTTTCATCGGGCGGCAGCCGGAGGCCCCTCTGGAGATGGCAACTTCGTGAGGTGCAGAGCTGAAAGATCTCGGGGCGGGGCCGCGTCGAGCTGGACCTTCGACTGTGTTATTACAGAGATAATAATTTCGAATACTCATTTCGTGTAACGATTTCTCGGGCGCGTGATTACAGATTGTTCTCGGAGATATTACGGGCCGGAATGGGCACGAGATTTTGCGGTTCTCCCGAAGCCGAAAGGCCAGCGACCGGCGGAAAGCTTCACTGGGGAGAGGTTTTAACGAGAAAACCATTTGAGATATTAATAGGAATTTTTTGGAATTTCTGCACTTTCCCCAGTCCAAGTATTCAAATGTCAAATCAATTGGGGTCCACCTCCACCGTATAATTTCCCAAATGAAATTTCAATCCAAACCTTGCATCAAATCCCATGAGAGCCGCCCATCTCGGCTCGCCGAGAGGCAATTATCCCAAATCTATAGGTGTTCTAAATAACAATGCCGGCATATTCATCTCGTTTGAAATTACACAGTTCACCTCTCCACCTTCGCCGATCGCTTCCACGAAATTCCAACCAAGGGGGAGGGGGGAACTCCAACACGATTTTCATTATTGGATCACGACTTCGAGACGAAGAAAAATATTAATTTTTAATCATTTCGAATTGAATATTGGAATAGAAGAAAATTTTGTATTTCGTCGAAGAATATTTTCGATACCACGACCGCTTACATTCCTACCAATACACGAAAATTGATTACATCGCTGATTACCGCCGGTCGCTCGCGCCGCTAATTTTGCAGTGTTCATAGTTTTTTGAACCCGACCGCCACTGCAAATGAATTATATAGCGGCAATTTAGATGTTCAACATGGATTTATCGCGTGTATCCAGTGTTGGGTCAGCTCGTTTCTATCCGAACTGCGAACTTGCTACGTGATATTTTCATTCAACAGGTTAACGCGAGACCCCCAGTGTTTTGTTTCAGCGAGCGCTCGGCCTATTCAGTTTCGACTACGTCCACGGAAATTCTTTCGGATTTTATGGCTCGTGAGGAGTTTGACGCAGTTTGACACTGGGTGATGTGACCTCGAGACTTCTACGTGAAATTTCTTGGGGAAATATACGGAATATATAGAGCTCCACCAAAGTAAAGGAAGTTTCGAGACAGATGCAAAAGGCTCTCTCCGGGTAGACACAGTCAGAAACCGATCTTGTACAGGAGTGGTAGATTTGGACGTCTACTTCACGTCTTTCGGTCACGCTTCCATTTTCTCGATATCGATAGACGAGTCGATAAACTACGCCTTCACTAACTTGAAAGAAATTCGCAACATTTCTCTGATTACGTCCCGCCTCGATCAGACCAAAAGCCCTATTAGCTTCATCCGCACTAAAATTAAGTCTAGCCATATAATTGCGAAACAAATTTTCAGATTTTGAATCAAAGTTAATTAATCGTAAGAACGTAAAACAATAACGCAAACGACAAGAACTTGCCTCAAACTGAAAAAGTCATCAATGAAAAATTCCGAAAATCCAGACTTCACCTCATTGCTTTAGGTGACCAATTTTTTTTTGATAATTCGCTAGAATTTTCTAAGGTATCTACAGTCTTGGTAATGCGATCTGGACAAAATCCACGAAGTTGGAATAACATTATTCTTCATTTATGTGCAAAATTTCATTCAACTCCAATGAATAGTTTCGAAATAATCAGGATAAAAATATTTTGAACGGCTTTTTTCACGGAATCCCTATTCTAAATTGGCTCATTGAAGAACGTGACCGCGATATTCGCGATCCAAACCTACCCTGAAAATTTCCTAGGCCTTTCCGTTCGAACGTTAAAATTTTCTATGGTTTCTATGGTTCTGGTTATGTGATTTAGACAAAATTTTGCAAGTAGCTTGAACACGTCATTCTCCATCTGAATGCAAATCTCGATCGAATCAGTAGTTCCGAAGTAATCGGGAGAACAAAATTTCGAACGGCCATATTTACGGAACCGCTGGTCGACTGACAGACTCCAATTTTTCGACAGATTCGTCATCAGTGAGTCGAACCTTGCCGATTGGGACTATTTCGGCGCAGAATTTGAAAAATACAGACATCGTGACGAAATGATATACAGGGTTTTCCTTTTTACTTGGCCTATTAGAAGTATTCAGAGAACAAGTGAATATTTCGTTTTGAAATTTTAGGTGGAGCCTTAGGGATGAAGGAACTCTTCGCCTAAAATATTTTCGAGTCGACAGTGTTGCCACATCTATCTTAAACGCATATCTACTTTCTTATTTCAAATGGAACTACCTATATTTTCATTTAGGTATCGATACAATAGCAAATTCCCAGTATAACCTACTAAAAAAAAATTCTCTGCCATGCACTGTTGCCAAGTTATGCACTAATTCTTGAAATTCTTAACATCTGCATTGCCAGTTTGGAAATGCAATATCTCGATTATTTTATATACGAACAAAACCAAACTCAGCAGTCTTATAGTAGATAATCCCAGCATTCATGTGGTACATTCAGTATTTTAACGAATCGAAAGGTTTTTCGAAGATTTTGCTCCGAAAATGTGGAACTTAAAATTAAAATATTTCGAGATTTTCAAATGGCAACCCCATATTTGTTTCACACCATTCGATTTGAAATAAAAAATTATTGGTGGTCTTTTTTAAACAAATTAATTATTTTGGATAAGTATGGAATGAGATGAAAAATACTGAATTATTTCAGTATTTATAGTCATGATCTATGGTCCTGTTTACGATTAAATGGATCTGTGATTAGGAGGTTAATTATTGAAATAGATTCTATGGTTGAGATCATAAAAAGTGTTCGATGATTATGGATGCCATAAAAAAAATGTTAATTGTTGATCAAACCTCAATTCAAGTGGTTTAGTTTGTTGCATTTTTTGATTCATCGGTTGCAAGGTTTTATTCATTTTCTGATAATATACATTATTCGATCAATTTCATTTTTATATTGAGAAAACAATTCGAAGGATTATCAGTTTAATGAAATTTAATGTAAAGCGATAGATCAAACTAAACCACCTGAATCGAGGTTTGAATAACAATTAACATTTCTTTCTATGACATCCATAATCATCGAACACTTCTTATGATCTCAACCATAGAATCTATTTCAATAATTCACCTCATAATCACAGATCCATTTAACCGTAAACAGGCCCATAGATCATGACTATAAATACTGAAATAATTCAGTATTTTTCATCTTATTCGAAACCTATCCGAAATAATTGATTGGTTTAAAAAAAGACTACCAATAATTTTTTATTTCGAATCGAATGGTATAAAACAAATATAGGGTTGACATTTGAAAACCTCGAAATATTTCAATTAAGTTCCACATTTTCGGAGCAAAATCTTCAAAAAACTTTTAGATTCATCAAAATACCAAATGTACTACATGAATGCTTGGATTATCTACTATAAGACTGCTGAGTTTGGTTTTGTTCGCATATAAAATAATCGAGATATGCATTTCCAAGCTTGCAATGCAGATGTCAAGAATTTCAAGAATTAGTGCATAACTTGGCAACAGTGCACGGCAGAGAAGTTTTTTTTTGGAGGTTTTACTGGGAATTTGGTATTGTATCGATACCTGAATAAAAATATAGGTAGTTCCATTTGAAATAAGAAAGTAGATATGCGTTTAAGATAGATGTAGCAACACTGTCGACTTGAAAATATTTTAGGCGAAGGGTTCCCTCATCCCCAAGGCTCCACCTAAAATTTCAAAACGAAATATTCACTTGTTCTCTAAATACTTCTAATAGGCCAAGTTATAAGGAAAACCCTGTATGTACTCTAGTCCTCCTGTAAGAAGAACGGAATTTTTAATGAATGTAGCAAAACATTTTTGAGAGAAAGTCTGGTCACTCATTTTCAAAATTGAGAAAGTTTACTTCAAAAATCTCGCACAGATCAGAAAAATACGAAATATGAACCTGAATTTTCCGGAAACTCTGGCAAACTCTGAAACTTTCAGTTTTAAACAATTTCAATAGGCTATTGCCAGGTACAACTTCCTCGCAAATTTCGGATCGATTCGAACTTTAGCAGAATCATATCTCTGGAACTAGGAGTTATCTGAAGACTACTTTCAGTTCTTTCGCGCAGAACTGCATCCAAGAGGAGATGTAGCCAACTTTGTTTTCTCAAACGCTTCCAAAGGTTTATTATTACAAATATTAAAATAAAACCGCCATTGCAAGATATCCCCTGAATAAACTAAATCCATTACCACACGACTCTCACCCTGAACCCATAAAAAACCCCATCGAACAAGTAGGCGCGACGCCCAAACACGCGCGCGCAATTATCCCGACAAAAAATTCCGATTTCCGTTATACAAGCACTTAAAATTCAAACAACATTCGAATCACGAGAAAATGTGCCAAATATTTGTCTTCCACCTCCCCACCATCGACCGGCCCGTTTGCCGCTCGCCTACGACGCCCGCCCCGACTACGCATCTCACCTGTGCGCGCCTATTCTTCTTCTTGCCCAGGTAAACTAACCTTCCGTCCTCTGTTACAGCACGATGCCAGATACCAGGTCGTACCAAAGGAACCGCGCCGTGGGTACTGCCAGTACTGTGGCGACCGCAAGGCAAGCTGGACCGCGAACCATGTGACCCGCGACGTACCGCGGATGATGTCCCCAGGTATGGGAACGATATCGAGGTATCACCTCGTAGGAGTGCTCTTTCTCCTGGTGCTAGTGACTGTGAACTGTGGCAAGAGACATAAAGGTGCTCAGAAGGCTGATCATGTTAATGTTAACGCGGCTAAGAGTCTACAAAGACACTTACAGGACAGAGATAGGTCGGTTACCCTCAGGGATTACGCGAGGGATAGGAGTCAGGAGAGGAACCTCAACAAGGGAAAAAGTGAGTCTACATACACGTCTAAAAAGTTGCGAGGGGTGTGCAGGAACAGAGTCAACGTTAGATTGTAGTTTTCTAAACAGATCAGCTCATCCTCCTTGTAAACAACTGCGGAAAATTCACCTTAACAACTGTAGAAAGAGAAGGCAGTGAATTGTTTGTACAATCAATGGTTTTCGAGAAAAAGAGAATAAGTTTTATTATTTAGTGGTGCTATGGGCAACTTAATTCAGATTTTTTTCCACTCTTACAATAATCCATCAATTGTAAATATTCTTGAGATTCAGAATATGTACAACAATATCTGTTCACATATAATATAAGAAAAACTTTGATGTACTTAGGTATGTAGTGTAATGAAGTTTCTGTTTTGAAACAAAGAGGAACATGATGGAATTGATTTAGAGCAGCTTTGACTCCCTATTAACTCACACTTGAACGATATTTAGACCTAACTCAAATGGTCCTTGACTCAGGTATTCGGTGCTTTTGTATCGAAATGTTATTCTTCTTCGGCTGAAGTATTGTATTCGAAAGCTCCAAAAGAATAGTGTGGAATTCTTCGAAGAAATCTCTACTGGAGATCTGAGAAGACTCCAGTTGAGCTAAATTGTTCATTTTTATAATCGTTGGAATTACAAAGAAACGTTAAGATTAAAGTAAATATGAATTCGACAATTCGGAGACACTGTCTGATTCTTCCATTTGTTTGAGGAGTAGAAAATTTCAAAGATAAATCTAGATAAAAACCACACGATTTGTTGATTCAAATGCATTTTTGGACTGTTTTGTAGGAACTTGCGTCAAAATTAGTAAACAATGGAATAATGGGAATTAAGAACGTTGAACGTGTGTGTATTAAATTCCGAATTGAGTGTATCGAAAAACTCGGTCAACGTTCTGTTGATAACATGAAATTATCCGGGACCTTCTTGTTTTCCATCGCCGAAACGTTGAATCGAAATGATTCTATTTGTCCATCGTTGAAACATTTTTGTTATTCCGTGACACGAGACACTTTGCCATATACGATAAAAAATTCATTATACCTGAAAATCAATCAATTTTTACTTTGGGTCCCTTCCGCGATAAGCGGTAATTGCAGACTAATGGGGCGAACAATCGGTGAAAATCTTGTTTTTTTATCCAAAAACCCCATTTTCGAAAGCAAAAAAAACACATGATGGAATAGAATGAAGGGTGTAACACAATGTTTTTTTTATGAAATAATTGATAGCTTTTTCGAACCCTTTTCTCTGTCCCCATCCTGTATCTGTTTCGGAAGTAAACGTAGACGGTTTCCTCTCCGACTATGCCATCGGGCATCACAAATGAAGCGGAGGATGTAAGGGGTTGGCGGATCCCATGAAACCGATAGCGTATAATCGGAAACTGCGTAAATACGGTAGCAACAGGTATAGATAGATGATCATTCGAATTACGTTCTCAAAAAAGTGTTCCATATGATTTATTGTGAAGAATACCGCCGGATGCTGAGAAGTGTGGGGTAATATAGGATATTGAAAATTATTTAGTAACAAATTATAGAGTCATAATGTTTTAGATTCTAGGTTATTAAACTCGATCAGTAATTATGTCCACACCGATTTGATTGATTTATAGATTTTAGACAGGAGTTTTTACGACACAACTGCTTCCAAATATCTGATATTTACTCGAGAAACAATTTTGAGGCTATTCGGATACCACACGTTTTGAAGATTGAGTTTTCCTAATCTAGAAATTTGGTATATTCCATATAATTCTGTGATAAATTCTATAAAATTATTTACAAACAAATTATAGAGTCATAATGCTTTAGATTCTACGTTATTAAACTCGATCATTATGTCCACTCCGATTTTATTGATTTACTGATTTCAGACAGGAGATTTTGCGATATAACTGCTTCGAAATATCCAATATTTACTCAAGGAACAATTTTAAAAACATTTGGATCGCACACGTTTTCAAAATTAAGTTTTCCTGATCTAGAAATTTGATATATTCCATATAATTCTGGGATAAATTTTATAAAATTATTTACAAACAAATTATAGAATCATAATGGTTTAGATTCTGCGTTATCAAACTCGATCATTATGTCCACTCCGATTTTATTGATTTACTGATTTCAGACAGGAGATTTTGCGATATAACTGCTTCGAAATATCTAATATTTACTCAAGGAACAATTTTAAAAATATTTGGGTCGCACACGTTTTGAAAATTGAGTTATCCTGATCTAGAAATTTGATATATTCCATATAATTCTGTGATAACTTTTATAAGATTATTTACAAACAAATTATAGGGTCATAATGGTTTAGATTCTACATTATTGAACTCGATCATATGTCCACTCCGATTTTATTGATTTACTGATTTCATACAGGAGTTTTTGCGATATAACTGCTTCGAAATATCTAATATTTACTCAAGGAACAATTTTAAAAATACTTGGATCGCACACGTTTTGGAAATTAAGTTTTCCTGATCTAGAAATTTGGTATATTCCATATAATTCTGTGATAACTTTTATAAAATTATTCACAAACAAATTATAGAGTCATAATGGTTTAGATTCTACATTATTGAACTCGATCATATGTCCACTCCGATTTTATTGATTTACTGTTTTCAGACAGGAGTTTTTGCGATATAACTGCTTCGAAATATCTAATATTTACTCACGGAACAATTTTAAAAATACTTGGATCGCACACGTTTTGGAAATTAAGTTTTCCTGATATAGAAATTTGGTATATTCCATATAATTCTGTGATAACTTTTATAAAATTATTCACAAACAAATTATAGAGTCATAATGGTTTAGATTCTACATTATTGAACTCGATCATATGTCCACTCCGATTTTATTGATTTACTGATTTCATACAGGAGTTTTTGCGATATAACTGCTTCGAAATATCTAATATTTACTCAAGGAACAATTTTAAAAATACTTGGATCGCACACGTTTTGGAAATTAAGTTTTCCTGATCTAGAAATTTGGTATATTCCATATAATTCTGTGATAACTTTTATAAAATTATTCACAAACAAATTATAGAGTCATAATGGTTTAGATTCTACATTATTGAACTCGATCATATGTCCACTCCGATTTTATTGATTTACTGATTTCAGACAGGAGTTTTTGCGATATAACTGCTTCGAAATATCTAATATTTACTCAAGGAACAATTTTAAAAATACTTGGATCGCACACGTTTTGGAAATTAAGTTTTCCTGATCTAGAAATTTGGTATATTCCATATAATTCTGTGATAACTTCTATAAAATTATTCACAAACAAATTATAGAGTCATAATGGTTTAGATTCTACATTATTGAACTCGATCATATGTCCACTCCGATTTGATTGATTCACTGATTTCAGACAGGAGTTTTTGCAATATAACTGCTTCGAAATATCTCATATTTACTCAAGGAACAATTTTAAAAACATAAACATGAAAAATTATAGAGTCATAATGCTTTAGATTCTCAATTGTGCTTCGAAATATCTAATATTTACTCAAGGAATAATTTTAAGAACATTTGGACCGCACACATTCAAAAATTAAGTTTTCCTAATTAAGAAATTTGATTTATTTCATATAATAAGTGATCAATTCAATGAAATGACATAATTTGTCACACTGGCAGACGGTTTGATTCACAGAATCTGTGGTTCCATAGTATATAAGTTAATTTTTCACTGAAAAACCAAATTTTTTTTTTTGGTAGGCAGATATTTTTTCTGAATCAATTCTAATGGACCCTTCGCCCTGAGATAGATAAGTTATAATTCCCATTCTGGCTGAAAGTACCCGATTCAACGTTTCGAATTCAGAACTCGCCTTTTCAGTTGATCCAAAGGAGTACACCTCAGAACACAATATTACGAAGAGATATTCATTTGCGATCTACCAGTACACAAGAACCGCAAAGTTGTGGCTTGCAATTTCTTCGCAA
This sequence comes from Aphidecta obliterata, assembly GCA_963966015.1. NCBI lineage: Eukaryota > Metazoa > Arthropoda > Insecta > Coleoptera > Coccinellidae > Aphidecta > Aphidecta obliterata. Next base: position 32,387,803 of record OZ014428.1, read on the forward strand.
CCAACAAACTTGTTTGCATTAGCAGAATATTATTGCAAATGTGCCTTGTGGACGTAATTTCATACCGATTCTTAACCTAGATTCAACTCCACCACGGCTATTCGTTCTAAGAACATGAGAAAGTTTATTGTGTTGTTCTTGCCTTGCGTGAAAGGTGGATATATTTATAACAAGAATGGTAGATCCGTTTTTGATGGAGTCTGAGATAATGAAGTGGAACTAGAACTGTGTAATAGTCGGCTACTGGGTTCCGTGGGTGCCAGGTGGACCATACTTATCTTTCAGGTAGCTGTATCTTCTGAAAGAGTATTTTTTTGGAGGTTTTTACCTGGATTTTCTCCCACACTTACGCCATTTGTTCGAATTTTATTCATGTCGGTTCAGATAAAATTTTTGTTCAGTTACATATCAACAGATTTAATTGTGTATTGTTAATTATTGAACTTACTCTATTCGAAATAATTCAGTGAATACAATTTCGAATTCTATTCAAATAAAGTATTGTGGAACAATAGAAGTAACGTATGTGATTATAACTGTGGCAGTGAAGAAACAATGACAATTATTCACTTCTGTAATAATATTTTCGATGTGAAATTTAATTGTTGCATTCAGAAAATAAAAGGAATAAGACGAGAATCCCGAATTTAAATATAAAAATGTTTTTTCCTGAAACTAGTCGAATCATTATGTTGAAATGGCAATCACCGACCAATGAATAAATTAACCTTTCCTCTATCGGCCGATTGTAGAAACGCGCGTCGCTTTGAAAAGTGAACCAATTAAATATCGAAAACACACACTTGATTACTTTCCCCCCATTTGGCAGACACTATTTGGGTCAGCCCGTTGTTCGACTTCAACTGGTTTGGTATCGAAAAATGTCTTTGGCACATTACTTTCATTTCCCAAAAGAATGCCGGCTCGCAATTGGCTTTCGGCAATTGATATAAGACGTAAAGATCTCTCACACACCGTATGTTCTGCCTGACATTATTCAAGCAGAATTATACACTTAAATTTTACAGTTTAATGATCTTCTGCTGCTGGCAGGATTTCGCCCAATTAGCGAATTTTTTATGGTTCTTCAGTACAGTTCGCATTCTTTCGAAGAAGGTAGATTTGAATGAAGAATAAAAAAATTTTCAGGTCAAATTTTGAAGAATTTTGAAATTATTACGTAAATTGCTGGAAATCTGTAAAAAAAAAGTATCATGATACTGAAAAATTTCCTACTTCTTCTGCCATAATTAAGAATGCATATTCTTCTTTCGCACCAAAATTTTACTACAGAACTTGATATCATTGGATGAATTGCATCATTTTTCCGAAAAAACTATATCAAAAATCCATAAATGAAGTTTATCGATTTCAAAAAGAATTGAAACAAACTTAGAAAATAATAATAAAAATTTCATTGTTCTTGAAACAAAAAAATTGGAGTCCGGAGCTTTTGAGCGCTCGTTCATCCACCTTGTGTAGATTCGAATTTTGTTTCGATAATCCGCTAGAATTTTCTACTGTATCTGTGGTCTTGGCAATGCGATCTGGAAAAAATTTCGCATGTAGTTTAAATACATTATTCTTCATCATGTGCAAAATTTCATTCCAATCCAATCAGTATTTTCGAAATTATCAGTAAAAAAATATTTTGAACGGCCATATTTACGGAACCCTAGGTCACATTTTGCTCATTGATGAACGTGACCGTGTCATTCGAGATCCAAACCTACTCTGAAAATTTCAAATCCCTAGGCCTTTTCGTTCGAAAGTTATAATTTTTTATGGTTTCTAAAGTTCTGGTCATGCGATCTGGACTAATTTTGCATATATCTTGAATACGTCATTCTCCATCTGAGTGCAAAATTTAATCTCGATCGAATCAGTAGTTTCGAAGTAATCAGGAGAACAAACTATCGAGAGGGCCATATTTATGGAATCCTTGGTCGAATTTCACCCAATAACGAACTTAACCGAGGCATTTGAGATTCGAACCTACCCTGAAAATCTCGAGTTCCTAGATCGTTCCGTTCGAGAGTTTGTCGGCGGATTTGTCATCAGTGAGTTGAACCTTATCGATTGAGGCCATTTTCTGCTCAAAATTCGAAAAATACAGACATCTTGACGAAATTATATAGCCCTTCTGTAAGTAGAACGAGCGCTCAAAAATTGATGGATTTTCAGATCAGATTTCAACGAATTTTGCAATTATCACATTAGTTTCTGGAAATCTGTAAAAAAAATTATGAGACTAGGAAATCAATGTATAAAAAGATTCAACTAATTTGCTTCACGACCAGATAGAGTTGAAGAACAACAATAAATTTAGTATATCTCACCTGAAGAAGCCATGGTTATGGTGAAACACCTGTACCCTTAAGTAGTGAAAATGGTAGGTTAGGTTGATGAGTGAATACTAAGTAAAAGCAAAGTTCAGTGTCAACAAATTAACTCAAATGGAACACCCTCAAGTTTCGGTGTCGATTGATTTTTTCACATGATTATGGTGCTAACATTCATCCCTAATGAATCAACCATTTGCTGACAAGTGTAAAAAATTACTTTCGGGAAATCGATGGTCGATGTAGCAGTATCTTACCATCTTATTACTCCCTTCAGTACTGACAAAAACAGGCCTTCTCAGTCCTCCGAGTTACCACGTAATGCGAACAGTTCGAATTTCAAAAAGGTTAATGTGTGGCGAGTTAAAAAGTGTTCAAACAGAAACTCCGAGCTTCTTTTGTCCATGATACCAACGTTGATTTATGATTGAATGGGGAGAAATCACACGAATATAATGTCGTAAACAGCGCCTACATTCGCTGTTTGATTCATGAACAACCATGCACGTCAATAACTTCCTCACTTTCGTGAAAACATACGATATCGTTCGGTGCATGACTGCGGTCATACAGAGCCTCGTCGAGGATGGTGACACCAAATGTTTGGTCTTCGTGAATTCCGATTATCGACTGAACGTACCAGGTATAAGATATTCTGGTGATTTTTTAAATAGAGCGTCTCCTCCTCACGATATCAGTCCAGATGTATACCTGGCTAATCTGACACAAAATCCTGACGATTTCTTCAACTGGATCGAGAACATCGACAGTTACAACCCATCCGCTTTATTCATATCGATTGATGGGAACAAGTCGAGGTTGATGAAGGAAGTGGAAGGTAAACACATTTCAAGGATGGCTTTTTTGAATACGACCTGCAAAGCTGAGAAACATACCATCAAATTACCTTACGTGGTTCCTCGAGTGTTGAATATTTGTGTGATCATCCGGAAACCGTACGTTCTTTGCGAAGCTCCAAACTGCACCACAACAGGCCACAGAGGAATCAGTGTGGACCTCATGGATTTGGTGTTGGATCTCATGAAGGTTACACCGTATTACAGACACTTCGATTATTCCGACGCTAATGAAGCGTTGGTTAACTTAACCCCTGCAAAAATTCTACTCAATGGTTCATGCGATCTGGTCCAAAGACTGATAGACAAAGCTGGAAACATTCTGGATGTTATCCCACCAATAAACGACGATAACGACGTTTGGTTCATCCCCAGGTCTAAAAAAACTCCGCAATGGAAATATCTATCGAAGGTTTTTTCTGCACCTGTTTGGATAGCGTCAGTTTTCACCACCGCCATCGTTATTTTTGGCTGGCATACCCTCGTTCCAGTGGAAAGACAATCTTCAAGAGGTAAAATGAGCTTATATAAAAAATTTGATGTTCTTCTGAGAATATTACTGGAGGAACCTTGTAAAGTTTACATAATCCGTAATTCAGAGTTCATCCTACTGATGGCCATTTTTTTGATGATCTCGATCTTCACGATGGTGTACAAAAGTCGACTGTCAGCCCTCATTCTTGGACCTCCACTGTACGAGCCCTCCTTGCGAACAATCGAAGATGTCCTCGACACAAATATGTACTTACATTTCGGTGAGATCAGAAGGACCTTTTTGGAGAGCAGTTACTCGAAAATGAAGAATTACACCCAGAAAACTGAAAAATGGGGGGTACCCTGGGCGAGCATGGTAGCTCTCAGGAAAGACACAGCTGCGCTTATGTCTTATTATGAAACCATGTCTCTGTCTTCTTCGTATTTAGACGAAGATGGTAGAAACTTCTTGGAGCCTCTCTCTCCACCGTTCATGAAGTGTTTATCAGGCTTCAACTTTCTACGTGGCAATATTTTCGTTGAAAAAATCAGAACTTATATCAACTTGTTGAGGGACCACGGTTTGATACACAGGATAGTGAAGAGATACGAAGACCAATTCGATGAGAACGAACACGATTTCAGGACTGTTCGAAATATAACCCTTCGAACGTTGTTGGCTCCATTCGCTTCTTGGCTCATCGGGGTTTGCATTGCGAGTATTTTTTTCATAGTTGAGGTCCGAAGAAATAGATAAAATGATAATCATACAATATTAGATTTAAATGGTGTAACTTAACGTAGAGTTGTTTAATCATCGTTTCATGCTGTTGTAATTTCACACATCATTATGTGACTCGCTCTGTGACATGTTTCCCATACATTCTTTGATAATTATAATAAACGAATGGTTATCATCTAAATTCTTCACATTTCACAGTTTTGTTGAAATTTACGAATATCCAAGAGCATTTAATCTTTCTTGGTACCTCTACATCGTAGACAATAAAATCTTTTGTATAAAGTTTTTTATACCGCACAATGCCCTCGGGTTTCGAAGACTCATGTCTGATTAATATGAAATTAATATCGTGAAACAGCTCCGGGGCAGAATCGAAAATGTTAAATGGAAAGAGGTATGACTTGCACCACGCAGCCACTCTTTTAAACCTAGCATCAAACGTGAGTTGAGTATTGAGATCTTATCTGGCACAGGCTCCAAGAGCTAATTACAACTATAACGATACTGAGAGAGACGATAACATAATCATATTGTGTCTTTGGTTTCAGAGTAGAATGAAAAATATAGAGACTGGATTCGAAGAAAGAATAAAAAAATTACGAAAAGTACTGCCGTGAAGGCAGGAGCTTTTGAGCGCTCGTACATGCACCTTGCAGGTAGATTTGCATGCTCCAGTTTTAAAAACCAATTGGAAAGATTTTTACAGCTGTCAAATAAAATTTCAAACTAACGCGAAAATCCAGACTTCACGTCTGTGCTTTGGTGACCATTTTTTTTTTCGATAACTCGCTAGTATTTCCTACGGTATCTATGGTCTTGGTAATGCGATCTGGACAAAATTTCTCACGTAGTTTGAATACATTATTCTTCATATATGAGCAAAATTTCATTTCAATCCAATAAGTATTTTCGAAATTATCAGGAAAAATATAGTTTGAACGGCTATATTTACGGAACCCCTAGTCTAATTTTGCTCATTGATGATAGTGATCGCGAAATTCGCGATCCGAATCTATCCTGAAAATTTCAAGTCCCTAGGCCTTTCCGTTCAAAAGTTATGATTTTCTATGGTTTCTATGGTTCTGATCATGCGATCTGAAAACAATGTAGCTCGAATATATCATTCTTGATTTAAATACAAAATTTCGTCACGATCAAATCCATAGTTTCGAATTTATCGAGAAAACAAAATTTCAAACGACCGTATTTACGGAACCCCTTGTATAATGTTGCTCATAGATGAACGTGATCACGACATTCGAGATCCACACCTATCCTGAAAATTTCAAGTCCCTAGGCATTTCCGTTCAAAAGTTACAATTTTCTATGGTTTCTATGGTTCTGGTCATGCGATCTGGACAAAATTTCGCATGTAGCTGAAACACCTCATTTTCCATCTGAGTGCAAAATTTCATCTCGATCGAATCTGTAGTTTTCATGTAATCAGGGAAACAAAACTTTGAACGGCCATATTTACGGAACCCCTGGGCGAATTTTGCCCAATAACGAACTTAACCGCGGCATTTGGGATCTGAACCTACACTGAAAATTTCAAGTCTCTAGGTTGATCCGTTCGAGAGTTATCGTGCTGACGGCCGGACGGACGGCCGGACGGACAGACTCGAATTTTCCGACGGATTCGTCATCAGTGAGTCGAAGATAGTCGATTGAGACCATTTTCGGCTCAAAATTCGAAAAATACAGACATCGTAACGAAATGATATAGCCCTCGTGTAAGTAGTACGAGCGCTCAAAAATAATAAAGGTAGTTATGGACACTGCCGAAACAAGTGGAAACTTAAAACATTTTATCTACTCCTATTGAATAATATATTATTCATCATTCAACTAGTTTTGAGCAATTAATAGTATCTGTGAACAAATACCGTGCTCACTGCTATAATTCCCTGTCTCTGTGCTTCTGAACAAGCCGATTGGCCAAAAGGGAACAGTCCATTATTGGTATTGAGGGGAGGTCACTTGAATAACTTTGACGTGTTCTCAAATTAAATTGATACCTTATTATTATAATGAATTTTTTGCTAAAAAAAATAAATTCAGATAGTGAAGATGAATTTTTATGTACACCTTCAGAAATAAGACAATGAGCCAATGTTACCAATGAATTTATTGCTCAAAAATCCCAAAACAAATATAAAGGTGTATACAACAATTTTCAAGATTAATGTAGCAGTAAGAATATTAAATCATCATTTACAGAAAATGTTCTTCTGGCATATTTCAGTAAACTTAGCACTAAATATAAAGCATCGCCCCTATGGACTTTCTACTCCATGCTAAGAAGAACAATCAACGTAAATAATGCATTGTTATAGGTAACTATCAAGATTTGTGAATGAAGTTCTTTCTCTGTACTTGTATCTTAATATATATTGTTATAGTCGTGTATAAAGCATAGTATTTAACTTGCGGTAATAATGGTCAAAACTCACTTGATGAATTACAGCACTCGCCTCCGTCTCGTACTGCAAACTTCATCTGCGTGAGTTATGAACTATATTACTGCTTGTTAAATAATATACTATTATACTATTTGAATTCATCATTTTAGAACTTGATAGGGTCTTTCCTTCAAAATACCACCGAACGTATCTGTCAATTTTAACGATTTACGATGAAAATGACTAAGGCAGTGCCCAATTTTGACTTTTCTCGGGGTTTATTTACCTTCGAGGTGAAAATTGGTAATTTATATTTCAATGAAAAAAAATTTCAGTATGATATTTTCAAAATTTTAAATGATAGAGTTCTGCCTTGTTGGTCTCAATGCCAACTGTTGTTCCACAGGGAACTTTTCAGTACTTTGTACTGTCAATACATCATAAATGTAACCACCTACCGAGGTTTCAGTTATGCCAACGGAACTTACCTTCACATATGTTGGCATACTCTGATTTATTACTCTATTATGTATCGACCACCTCATCGATCGTACAAGAGAATGAATGAATTATGATAGAAAAGGAGGAGATAATTTCCTTTCCCTCCAATATCCATACTTTCCGAAGACACACCACTGTTTTACAGCCTGAATAAGCGACGACAATTCGTGTTTCCCGCTAAAAATTGTTTAAAAATTTTACCACAGTCTACCTGTGAGGTTTATCTTTCCGAAGACCCGAGATGTGTGGTATTTAGTATCCATTAAAACCTTTCGTACTCTCAATATTTGATCAGAGCATGGCATCTAAACATTGATTACGACCCATTACCAAACAAGTTCAACTTCAAGGTCGGTATCGGTATTGCCAAAAATCAATATTGGATGTTTGAACTAATCATAAGATATTGTCGTTTTCCATCGACCTCACAGCTTTCGACGGATACGGGGAACTCTTAAATCTGTTCGGTTTGTTTCCAAGCACGCCAACGAAGCACACGCAGGTGTGTGTTTGTTCAACTAATTGTTTGAATATGTGGAGAGAAATGAAAAGCCTCTTGAGGACGGTATTTAGCATATTGGTCGGACAAATGAACATAGTACGGTTCTGTATATCCCTCAACATTTCATCGAAGTTTGACGATAAATCACCCTGTTTTCGAATATGGCACTAATGTTTTTTCATATTATATATTTTTATGAAGGGTGACGCCTTTTGGTGGTTTCCAAAATGTATTCTATCAAATTGATCCCCAGATATTATGAATATATTCATAGGAAATCCTGATGGATGAATAAATTAAGCTTGTTTTTTTACTGATTACTGTCATGACAAATTACCGAGATTAAGACCTTTTCCATGCGAGAACCTCCTTTCTCTTATACGCCTTCAACCTATAATCGACTTATGTAAATTACGTTTATCCCACCAACTTGGATTTGGTATACAAAACGTTAACCCAAAGCTGTAATTTAGAATTAAAATGTATGACAAATTCACGCTTGAAATAAATTCTTGAAGGAAAATGAAAGATCTTGAGCCAATCGAGGAGATTCATGAGATCGAATACTTTCTTGCCTATTATAGATCCAATACCAATCGAAATGTTTACGGTTTTTGTTCACATAAATCATCAATTTGCTGACATACTCTAAAAACCTGTATTCTGGAATTAATGATCATTATTGGAGTTTGTGTCCATTTTATTATTCACTTCCGTTCTAACTAGTAAATCTAGTTCATGTCATTCGATTGATAAGAGAATTTAGTTTTTTGCTTTCACATAAATCGATTCTCATAAATCCCTGATCGATTTCATGCATTGTTTCGAATTGGAAAATAGGAGGGGTGCAAAAAATATTCGAATATGTACTAACATTACCTATGTGGTGCGTTGTTTTTTCATTGGAGCAAATTACGCGTATTGAGTTATATTGGCTGTTTGTTTTATGAATAACCACGTACGTCAGTTTTCAGATTTAATCTATTTTCCTACCTCATTTCAGACTCCGATGGGTTTTTTTCGTCGAATAATGAGGGAGAGAGAGTTTATTGGTGTTCTTACAATTTCATGAATTGCTTTCACAGGTCATAGTTATAAAGAAATATAAAGACAGTACAAAATGTCACGAAACACAAATCAACATTAAAACAGATAGGGAGTTTTTTTGCATGAATCAAATGTATATATGAAATAATAAATTAAGTGTAGAAGTAAAACAATACATTGAGTGTATAGATAGATAGAGTGAACGTTTGTGTTTATTCTATCTCACCTATGATATCGAGGTAGATTTGTTTTTTCAATACTTTTTTGAAATCGACGAAAAACTACATAAGTGGTGCCAAATGTAGAAAGGAGATCTATTCAATCGTATTTACCACATTTCAGACTTCCATGGGGACTTTTATTCAAAATATGGGCAAATTTTTCGAAAGGTTCCAGGTATCTTCCAATTTTTATGAATTACTTGTAAATTGCTGTAAATGTGAAAAAAATATTTCTTCAAACAAAGAAAATGCGAATCTACCCACAAGGTGAACGAACGAGCGCTCAAAAGCCCCTGACTTCACGGCAATGCTTGTCATAATTTTTTTTTCGATTTAAAACATGATTAATAGCCGAATTTCCGATTGGTTATAATTGAGAGAGAATAATAACTTTGAGTTCAAAATATGGTTTATAATATGGAAAAAATTGAACTACTGTACCTTTATATTGTTCAATTCAGTTGATTGTGGCTCTTATTCGACAAGACCTCGCATTTTTAATTTTGTTTTCAATAATAATAATATTAATAATAAATATTTTATTCATTTAAAAAATACAATCTTGAAGATGAATTGATGAATAAATAGAATAACTCAAGAAGCGAATGCTTGTGTGAGTATGACAAATGAATAATGAATTTAAGTCTACATTTTCAGCATTTAGCTTTATTTTCCAATTTTCCTTCAGTGTTGATAGATTCTTGTATAAAATTCACACAGATAGATAATTTTTTGCTTGCACTTCTATAAAGCGTTGTTAATTGTTTGTTTCTTCGACAGATGTCAAAAATTTCTTCAATTCAATGTTTTTGAAGCTAGAAGATACGAATCTACCTAGAAGGTGGATAAACGAGCGCTCAAAAGCTCCTGACTTCACGGCAGTGCTTTTTATAATTTTTTAAGCGAACACAACTCATCCTATTTATTCAAATTCATTTCGTAATGTTCAATTTTTGAGAAATTTCGACGTCGTGTCAAAAGACGATTTATTTAATTCCGGGAGAAACGTGACGTAATATCTATGATCGACGTAATTTATTTCGGGCTTTCTCGGGGTGTCAAAAATCGGACTTTTTCAAATCGATTTCTTGTGTAAACCGGCGGTGGGATCGGGCTGGTTTTGCTTTTTGGGAGACCTCGCGTCCTTTGGGATTAAAATTCCACCTTGTAGGTAGAGTCGCACAAGCTCTGAGCTTCTGAAGGGTCTCACAGAAAACTAGGAGAGTCGGGATATAAAACAAAAACAAAACAAAACAAAATTTGGTTCTGAATAGAGTTCCTTTTACTTTTTTGTACAATGTTTTGGGCCATTATTGAGTTTTGATCGAGATTTTTATAGAAATTAAACTTCTAACAACTCTTAGAGTGTTGCCGAATAACAAATAATTTTTTTCAAGTGGTGTTGAAAAAGTATGATATTGTGAATTATCAAGAATCCTTATAACACTCATTGTGGCAATAAAATCATAAATTGCTTAGATTTCAAAATAAAAAACCAAAAAACTTTTATCAGACGTGGGCGAAGTACCTATCAAAAATAATCGAGTGAAGCCCTGGAACCAATTCTTTCTCATCTCAGACAATAAAATCTATTGTATACGATTTTTTGCTTTCAACAATCTCAATCAACAATCCTGATTAATATGAAATTAATATCGTGCTCTGGGCAGTCCAGTATCTGAGAATCAAAAATGTTAAATGGAAGAAGGCATGACTTGCACCCTACCCACCGGTTCGACTTTTGCGATTCGAAATTAGCTCTGAAATTCAGATCGTATCTGATTAATTTTTCGTTTCGTTTGGTGAATTAATTAAAACAATATCGATTCTGAAACAGTGACGTTGATTTAGAATCATCTGTATAAACATAACGTGTCGTTAGAACTTATGCCTTATGCCTATAATCCACTTATGTAAATGATCCTTCGGCCCACCAATTCTCTCAGACTCGAGATGTACAAAACGTTAACACAGACTCGTCCCCGCTTATCGCCGTAATTAAGAATTAAGGAATTGGCCGTCCGTTTATAATCTGTTCGAAGACCCTCGCGAGAAAGCTTTTTAGGAGTTATACAATCTTTAATGTTACAGTAATGAGTATAATGTCGCAGCATGGCGGTCGTAGACATGCACGGTGGATGGTTCGCATTCCACGGTATAAATGCTGCTTAGGGACCATTAGGAGTAGTGCTGGTATATACTTTAGATTATTCCAGTTGAGAATGTCGCCTGTGTGATGGCGATATTCACGACCGATCCCAGGCTTTTAGAATCTTCTGGATGGTTTTAAGGTCAGAGTTATGCAAAAGTTCTTCGAAGGATTCAATTCTTCAGAACGGCCAAATGGTTCCTCGAGAAAGCGAAGAAAGGAGCATCGACTATTTTTCAATGGTGACTCCTGAGCCTTTTGTCGAGGCGTGCATAATACCCACGCCCATTAGAGCATTAGGCTTACTCCTCATCTCCGAGCAACTTCAAGGTAAACTGGCCGGCCGTTCATGCACGGCACGGACCAAAATACCAGACGTATCCTCGCCGCATGACATAACTTTCTCGAATCCCGTGCCATAGATGATTGCAGCGTTGATACGTCTCCGGGGAACCGCCGCAATTAATCTTCCACCGTGAAAGATTTTAATTGCAGCATCTCCTAAAAAATACCCCGTTAATTAGACGTTTCTATGTAGGGAGCGTGCTGCGCGCGTATTCTAAAAGTGCCATTTACGTGTACAACGGTCAATTATGAAAATCGTTTCTGATGTGCTTGTGTAACAGTTCATGTGTGACATTTTTAATTGAATTGGAGGAATTCTACCTTGGGTTTTATATCGGAATGTTATGTTCATAGTTATTATACCATTATTAAAATTGAAACTGGGGTTTTTGAAAAATTTTTGCACCCCGAATTCCATCCTGACACACGTCAATTTCCACCCCTCGCCCCGAATTATCATGATAAAGGACTTCGTGGAAACATCCTCGAAACCCATTATTTCCCTTTGTCCTCTCCTTTCGATGCGGTCCAGCGTTTTACCTGGTTCAATGCCGCCGCGCTCTGTCGAGATGCCAGATCTTAGATCACGGAGTGCTAGATGAACAGGTAACTGAGTAGAAAAAGCGAAAAAGCGGAGTCGGCGATTGCTACGGGGATGAGGGAGGCAGAAAATCATTGCGAATACCGTTAGTGCCTGCTCGATGGTGGCGCCGCATCTCTTCAACGGTCGCCTGGTATGCTGTTGAAGGTACAGATGAGGACAGGTGTGTATTAGGGCCGTCTTACACGATGTGAATTTCAGTACTTCAATTTGGTATATAGTTCGTTTAAGAATTATTGACATCGAAGCAGGCCATGAACGTCCAGTGAAGGCTTTATTTCTGGTTACAAAAAGTAACTAAATTTCATCATAGAAATTAAACATAAATATAACCTAGAAAAGTGTTGAGTATACGAATTATCGAATAATCAAGCCGGAATATTTCGATTGCAGTTTCTACATGGGAGTTTAGGTTTGAAAGCGCAAAAATATCGTGGAATGCTTTCATATGAAATTTTCTCATATAAAAGTCAACCATGGAAAATTGAAGATCATTCAAATAAATATTTATTTTCACTCAGGACCATGCAATATTTATTGGTATTGGAAATCTTGCAAAATTCCAACCATATAACTATAAGAGTACCATTTTATGTCAGGATTCAAGAAGGATAATTAATGGAATTCTAGCAGATAGCTAGTGCTGCAACAGAAAAAAATTTTTGGATACTTCGCAAGCACAGGGCCAAAAGAATGGATTGGAAAAAACGTTATAATGTATTAAGAAATAAGAAAGAAACAAAAATTTAGTATCTATGTAGTACATGAAGAATTTTGACATGAAATTTGTACCGAACTATCAATATATGAACCAATTTGTGAATTATTTATTGCTCGGTGTTGAATACTTCAAGAAAGTCAATTTTTGTTTTCATTCATTAAAACTGTCCATGAATTATTGAAAATATTATAATTGATGAGCAATTTTACAATTATTCAGTATACTTTTGAATTGGGAACAATATAGCATGTGTATTAGCAGAGGGAATGTGAACAGGGTACCATACAGTATAAGTATAATGAATAAACTCAAAATATCTATGAATGATATAAGAGCAAAGTTAAAAATATTGAAAACTTTGTTTCCACGTAGTGTAGTGATTTTGATGTGTTTATTGAATAAGCTGACATTATCCTATTGATGGGCATCCTTTTGCAGGGAAGGTTTCAATATTTCAATAACCCATTCATGAAATAATTCACCATTCATAGTAATCCTTATGATTAATACCACTGTCAAGAATCGGATCACATCCAGGTAAAAATCCATCAATTGTTCCAGCATTCAAAATAGTGCACCTTCTGCCTTTACCCTTGAATATACTAGGGATACCTTTTGGATTATTTTCTAGCGTCCACTGACAAATTTGAATACCGTTTTTGAATATCCAAATTTCATTAAGATAAATGAATTTTACGTTTTGTTCCATGTATTCTCGGTATTTATCACAATATCGTACTATTTTTATTATATTTTTCTGTTTATCAGTAAGAATTTTCCTTCGATCAACTTTTTTGTATTTGTATCCAATTTTTTTATGATATAATATAATGTTGACTTCGATCAATTGAAATCTAGGTGCTCTTTGGCCAGTTCGAAAAGGATATCTAAACTGATATATTCATTGTTTTTAATTATAGCAAAAACAAAGTCATTCAATGTCTCTTCGGAATAATCGTATCGCACAGGTTTTCTTCCACTGCTAATTCCAGGCTATAATAACATGCTAATATTCTACGGACAGGGCTTGGTGAAATCTGAAAATTCAAGAGACATTGATCAATCAGAATACACTTTGAGTCGGTGAATATCAGTTTACCTGAAACACTAGCGGAAATATATGCCAAATCTTTGAAAAACTCGAAGTAACACCGACAAACTGCCTGGCGTTCTCTTGTTAGGCGCGATGTATCCTGGTCAATTCCACCCATTTTGATAGCATAAGACAAAAAAAAACTCAAATTCAGAGCAAATTTTTATCTTCGACAAAATCATCAAAGCAAGATTTCTATGGGTAATGTTAGTGTTATTCCTATACCAACCTGAATTCAGCAACCCAAAATATAACTGAATAGTCTATTACCAACTTAAATTCGATTTTTCACAGCCAACCGAGATGTCAATAATTCTCAAAAAGAGTATACTTACTTTCTTGGGAGAAATGTCAAGGAATATCTATGATCGACGTAATTTATTTCGGACTTTTTCGAGGTGTCAAAATCGGACTTTTTCAAATCGATTTCTTGGGTAAACCGACAGTGGGATCGGGCTGGATTTAAATTGAAGGAGACCTCGCGTCCTATAGGATGAACATTCGACAGCTTTCGACCCTCGAGACGACGCGGATCAAAAGCCTATAGAAAGGCAACTTTTTGCGTTGAATTTTCGAAAACTCGTCACAGGTTGTTACAAATTCGTCAAAAATTGTTATCAGAATTTTACCACAACTTTTGTTTTTTAAATAAGAATCCTATTTTTTATAGTTGCGTTGGATTCTGCGAAGAAAAATAATGATAGTCGAAGTAGTTTATGGTCCTAAAACTCCTTAATTAAATAATTCCTGAGTTAAGAAGGATTTCCTGAATTTATGTTGTACGTAGAGATAAATTCATAAAATCTGTTCTTTACTATAATCTGTGTTCAAAGAAGATAAATTATCCCGATAATTCCCTATGGAAACAGATTATTGTTAAAAAACAAATTTTATGAATTCTTTCTAGGAATATTCCCTGGGTTCATCCCTGCTCAAAGCTATATACATGGAAGACAAATCTCACTCTCGATCTCGGAACGCACAAACTGCCTTTTTCAGCCGTATTCCGAATCCGCTCACCTGAACCACACACATGCGATATCAATCTGCTACGATCTTGTACAGACATCGTTACGATTTCAGACCTACGATGGAATCCTGCAGCCTGCGGTCTTCGAGGAGAGCTCCGCATTTTTCGAGAAATCCAAATTATAATCGGCGAGTCAAACGATCCGTGTTTATCCAGGTTAATTAGCGGAATTTCGTCTTGGTTTATTATCTGATTCGTGGATCGGTTGTTCGACCAGTCGGCGATTGGGGCGGGGAATATCTCCATATTTGAGACATCGAATTTCGACAAAATGTTATTCAATGCTATTCTACATTCTTCCTACTGCGAACACCTATGGAGGTGTCTAAGGCAGGCCTTAGACGAATCTGTTACCCCATCGCCTTCTAGTTTCAAATTCTCCAGTTCCTATAAGGGAAATATGATACATAGACTTTGTAACAATTCAAAAACAAAATTCCTCGTCGAGACCAAATTAAAACGTCAATAAGCTTAAGCCGGAACATTTCGATGGCACCAAAAACAATGGACCCTATTGTTGGTCTCAATACGTCCTGACGTTATTAAATCATTTCGTCGAATAATAAGTTCAACTTTTTACGCCGACGACCGAAACGAAAATCAGAAAAACGGAGGGCCATGACTGTCATAAGTAATAACGATAATTCATGTTGGCCAAAGCATGCTTCGACGTTGTATATGCATTTCTGACAGCGCTGATTGATGCCGAGATCGCATTCACCCTTGCTGTTCCCAAATAATAAGTTATGCGACCTGCGTTCAAATGAGCGACGACAAGGCGAAGGCGTTGGAATCGAGAATCGAGGGGTGTGTGACACGTCTAGACTGATTGAATTCGATTGCGACGCACGTTGTTGGAGATTCTTCGGCATATCCCTGTCGTAAAGGTGTTTTTGTTTGTTTAAGAGTCAACGATTATATTTATTCTCTTGGTCATACAGATATTTACTTAGGTATTTTGTTGTAAAGTAATAAATTCGGTATCCAGCCGAATCACAAAATGTCGCTTCGGCGCATCCTGAGAAATTAGGTTGCAAATCGTTATAAAAAATTGATCCAACAAGTTTTAATCAATACAAAACTCGAGAATATAACTATAAAACCACTAATTGAATAATTTTTTATCATCTTCGATCGATTAAAAAAACTTATCAGAATCGAAAACTCGTTATTAATTTATTATTCTTCCAAAGCGTTCGATAGTTGAGTAACGACGCCCACGTAAAAATCTATAATTGACGTTCACGAAGAAGTAAGAAATGGGAGGGATAGTTCCATTCATAAATATTCAAATAAGTAAGGATAAACTACATAAAAGGAGTTTTAACTGACGACGAACATGCAACACCAACGACTAAACCATTGCAAAATAAAGTCGTTAAAGTTCGATGTGATTCTTGACCTTCCATCGACGAAAGGAGTACGTCAAGGCGCTTACAGAGCAAAACCGAAACCGCAAATTCCTATATTCGGATTCCTCGAAGAAGATCAACAACAAAACACTCTTACTCGCTGAACGTGTGTGATCTTAAATGTTGCGGACCTCCATCAAGGACCACAAGGTTCCTGCTTTCAAAATTCAGGAAATTCCTCAATATCAACCTTTCTTTCTATCCAATTCACATAAAATATCGATTCTTTCTCGATTTCTTATTCCGATTATCGGTATCCAACTAGTCCGCCCACCAGCATCGGTTTGTACCAATTTAAACCCAACCTCCTCTTCATATATACAACTTTTAAAACCTTCGTTGCACTAATCGATGGTCACTGTTTCTCTTTTCGTGCAGTTGGCACTCCCGAAGCTCTCTTTGTGTTACAAAGGAATAAATTATTGTTTCAAGTTGGCGTAAAACATTGAGTTAAGACCTAATGTCTGGTACGAAACACCTCGAAGATATGGAGTTGAAAAAGTTTAGTTTCCAAGTAGGAGATTCGTTTGTGTATCTACCTCTAAAGTTCACCCTAAAATTAAATATATGTTGTCAATTCTGCAGCAGTATTTTAGTTAAACCTTATGCTGTCTTGTATATTATTGGTGAACCTGAAATTCATCTCAAAAGAAAATTTGGTAAGATCTACAGAAAAGTGGAAAAATATCCTGGGACAAAATCCCAATGTGGTATTGAAATGTTTGTTTTATAATCATATTTATCTACTCCTATTGAATAATATAGTCATTATTCAACTACTTTTGAGCAAAGAATCGTATCTGTGAACTAAAACCGTGCTCACTGCTATTACTCCCTGTGTCTGTGCTTCTGAACAAGCCGATTGGCCGAAAGGGAACAGTGCATTATTGGTATTGAGGGAAGGTCACTTGCATAATTAAGACGTTTTCTCAAATTAAGTTGATACCTGATTATTATTCTGAATGTTTTGCTGAAAAAAATGAATTCAGATAGCGAAGATGAATTATTATGTACACCTTCAGAAACAAGACAATCAGCCAATCTTACCATACAGAATTTATTGCCCGAAAAATCCCAAAACAAATATAAAGGTTTATAAAACAATTTTCAAGATTGGTGTAGCAGTAAGAATATTAAGTCATCGTTTACAGAGAATGTTCTTTTGGCATATTTTAGTGAACTTAGCACCAAATATAAAGCACCGCCTCTATGGACTTTCTACCCCATGCTTAGAAGTAAAATCAACATAAATAACGCATTGTTATAGGTAACTATCAAGATTTGTAAATAAAGTTCTTTCTCTGTACTTGTATCTTAGTATTTATTGTTATTGTCATAGGTATAGTATAGTATTCAACTTGCGGTAATGGTCATGACTCACTTGATGAATTACAGCACTCGCCTTCGGCTCGTGCTGCAAACTTCATCTACGTGATACTATCAAATGTATTTAACTTTAATATTTGTTGTTCAACTATTGATTTCCTCTCATATTTGTTAGATAGATGTGAAATTATATAATTTTTATGCATTTTTGGTATAAATTGTTAATTCCTGTATTGCATTTATGTTATATTTTTCAACAAATTTAGATGTTTGTTCACCTTGGCGATTAGCTTTCGTACTACGATGAAAACACAATAATATCCAACATAAAGACTGAATTCGGATTATCCAAATCCCATCGAATCGAGTGCTCAGTACAAGTCATTTTCTTGTGGAACTATCATATTTAATCAAACAGAGAACTGATTTTATATTTTTGTTCCAGTTTGCATTGGCACCAACGCCAGGATGTCCGTCCCCTCCAACAGAGAACACCATTACGCCAACCTCAAAGACAGATTCACGAACTGCACATACGTCGACGGAAATCTGGAGCTGACCTGGCTGAAAGACGAGAGTTTAGATCTCAGTTTCCTCCAGTACATCCGAGAAGTGACGGGGTACGTGCTGATATCGCACGTGGAAATCAAGAGGATAGTTTTGCCGAAGTTACAGATCATCAGAGGAAGAACATTGTTCAGGATGAACAACGGAGGGGAGGAATTCTCCTTGATAGTGTCCTTATCGAAGATGTACACTCTCGAACTTCCCGCTTTGAGGGACGTACTAAGTGGGAATATAGGACTGTTCAACAACTACAATCTATGTCATGTGAAGACTATCAACTGGAACGAAATAATGTCCGATCCGAATTCGAAATACAGTTACGTTTTCAATTTCACTTCGCCTGAAAGAGAATGCACCCCTTGTGATAAAAAATGCGAAGCAGGTTGTTGGGGGGATGGCGAAGAGAACTGCCAAAAATTCTCGAAAGAAAACTGCAGTCCACAGTGCTCTCAGGGAAGATGCTTCGGACCTCAGCCTAGAGAGTGCTGCCATCTCTTCTGCGCTGGCGGTTGCGTGGGACCGAAACAAGGCGATTGTATTGCCTGTAAGAATTTTTACAACGATGGGGAATGTACCCAAGAATGCCCTCCGATGCAGATATACAACACTGTTAATTACTCTTGGGTGCCGAATCCTAAAGGGAAGTACGCTTATGGTGCTACTTGCGTTGAAAAATGTCCCGAACATTTACTCAAAGATAACGGAGCGTGCGTACGAACGTGTCCTCACCAAAAGAGAGCCAAAAACGGAGAGTGCATACCATGCGAAGGACCCTGCCCCAAAACTTGTCCAGGAAGCGATGGACCCGTCCACTCGGGAAATATCGAGAACTATAGGGGTTGCACGGTGATAGAAGGTCACCTACACATCCTAGAAAACAGTTTCAATCCGTACCAACAAATCTTCCCAAACTACACTTTCGGCGAACGATATCCTGCCATGCACCCGGATAAACTTGAGGTATTTAGTACCTTGAAAGAAGTAACAGGCTTCATCGACATCCAAGCGAATCATCCCGACTTCAAGAACCTTTCGTATTTCCGTAATTTGGAGATTATAGGCGGGAGAGAACTACACGAATACTTCTCATCGTTGTATATTGTGAAAACGTCTCTTCAATCCCTAGAACTAAAGTCTTTGAAGAAAATCAACGCCGGAACTGTTGTCATTCTGGAAAATAAAGATCTCTGTTTGGCCTCGAGTATAAACTGGTCGAAAATAAAGAAGAGTAAAGAACACAGCTTGATGATTAGCAACAACACTGACCCAAGTATTTGCAAGAGGAAGAAGTTGGTATGTGACGATCAATGCAGCTCGGATGGATGCTGGGGTGCTGGACCCGACCAATGTTTGTCGTGTGCACACTTCGAGCTTGGCGATACCTGTTTGCAGAACTGTAGCGTTTCATCTGGGTAAGTCTTTTTTCCCAATCCTCCAGTGAATATCACTAATGTCCCTAATTTCAGTACATATCAAGCTACTTTCAACGAATGCAAGCCTTGCCACGAAGAATGCGGCTACTCCTGCACGGGACCAACCGCAGACCGATGCACGACCTGCAAACACTTCAAAGATGGCCCGTTCTGCGTCTCCAAATGTCCAATCAACAAATACGAAGACGACGGAATATGCAAACCCTGCCACGATAACTGCGTGGACGGATGCACAGGCCTGAAGAACATCGTGGGACCTGGAGGATGCAACTCGTGCGAGAAAGCCATAATGAGGGAGAACTCCATGGATATATGTCTGAGGAAGGACGAATCTTGCCCTGATGGTTACTACGACGATTGGGTTGTACCACACGAGCAGGCGTCGCTCTTGAAGCCTCTCGCAGGAAAAGCCATCTGCAGGAAATGTCATCCAAGGTAAATTCCACATCTGGTCCCTATTAAAGCAATGTTTTTACTCGTTCCTTATATTTCCAGATGTGAAACATGCACTGGGTATGGATTCCACGTCTTTATGTGCACCAGATGTGCGAGGTACAGAGATGGAGAGCAATGCGTGGACGACTGTCCATCCGACAACTATCCAGACGATAATTCCAGAGAATGCAAGCAGTGTCACCCAGAATGCAGGGGATGTACCGGACCAGGTCCAGAACACTGTCTGGTATGTCAAAACTTCAAGATTTACGAGGACAACGACGTGGGCGAAAACAACAGCTTCACCTGCGTAGCGACCTGCCCCCAAGAACTTCCTCACAGGACGTTCCCATTGAACTCAAGTGCCTACTGTACGGATAAGTCGACCACGTCCATGTTCATCACTTCTTTAGATAGTGGGAAGAGCCTCTTGATTGTGGCTTTCGCGATTGTCGGATTCTTCATGATAGTGATAGTTATCATGATCTTCTTGTATTGCTACTGCAGAAAAATGAAAGAGAAGGAAAACGCTTTGAAGATGACTTTGACGTTGACTGCCATCGAAGACGAACCTTTGAGACCAACGAACGTGATGCCCAACGTTGCCCAGTTGAGGATTATCAAGGAGACTGAGATAAGAAAAGGAAGCTTTCTTGGATTTGGAGCCTTTGGTACCGTGTACAAGGTAAGACTCTTCACCAATAACCATCGAACATTTTTTCAACGGCTATTATCCCCAGGGTGTTTGGATACCAGAAGGAGAACATAACAAGGTTCCTGTAGCAATAAAGGTACTACGTGCAGAGACCGGTGCAAATACCAGCAAAGAATTCTTGGAGGAAGCGTACATCATGGCTACAGTGGATCATCCTAACCTACTTCAACTCCTGGCCGTTTGTATGACCTCCGACATGATGTTGGTCACCCAATTGATGCCACTTGGGTGCCTCCTGGATTTCGTCAGGAACAACAGGGAGAAGATAGGATCTAAGTATCTCTTGAACTGGTGTACCCAAATCGCAAGAGGTTAGTTTCTTCCTCCTTCCCCGATATTCCATACTAATTTTCTTTATTCTCAGGGATGGCGTATCTCGAGGAGAAACGGTTGGTCCACAGGGACCTGGCTGCGCGCAATGTTCTAGTACAAACTCCAGGATGTGTCAAAATAACCGATTTCGGTCTGGCGAAACTCCTGGACATCAACGAGGAAGAGTACAAAGCTGCCGGTGGGAAGATGCCGATAAAATGGCTGGCCCTCGAGTGCATCCAACATAGGATATTCACGCACAAATCGGACGTCTGGGCGTTCGGGGTGACCGTTTGGGAACTGCTCACCTTCGGCAAGAGACCATACGATAACATACCCGCTAGAGAAGTACCTGAAATTTTGGAAAAGGGGGAAAGACTGCCTCAACCTTCCGTTGCCAGTATCGACATCTATATGGTGATGATCAAATGTTGGATGCTGGACGCGGAGAGTCGACCCAGCTTCAAGGAGCTGGTTGATGAGTTCTCGAAGATGGCTAGAGACCCCGGAAGATATCTTGCCATTCCTGGTGATAAGTTTATGAGACTGCAGAACTCTCAGATCATTCACGTGAGTATCAACTCGAAATCTCAGGGAGAGTGGAAATTAACGGTTTTTCTTTCAGGACCCGAGATCTTTTGGTACGCCAAGTATCGAGACGTCGGAATCTCAGTCTGAGGTGGGAGTTTTAGGCGAAGAGTACCTCCAACCCAAATCGAGAGCACCTCTTCGTGGACTGTCCCCTTTAACGCCCATCCCTTCTAATAGCGACAAATTGTGGCCGTCGCTCTCACAATTCTCAGAAGGTAGCATCGCCTCCCAATACCAGAACAACTTCAATCAGAAACTTTTGAGGTATTCCCAGCAGGAACCAACGTCGCTGGGAACGATGAAGTCGGACATCTCGAAGTACAGGTATGAATTGATTCAGAATTGAAATGATGATCTTATCAAGAAACTTTTGGGAATAATATAATTCTGAAACTTGAAGAGGAAATGCTTTACTGATTTTTTTTTCAGTGGGGAGTCGGTGAAGATGCGAGAGGACACAGGCTCCGACGAGTTCGATTCCGCGAGCAGACCCCAGGCCCAGGTAGGCAATCTCAAACTTGATCTCCCTGTAGATGAGGATGACTACTTAATGCCTTCACCACAGAATTCAGTAGCAGCTTCCGCTTACGTCGACATCATAGACTCGAAGTCGGACAGTGGTAGCAACACCTACGTGACCTACCCCGAGTTCTACAAGACCAACATCGATAATCCGGAGTATCTTATGAACAACGAGCCTCCGACCCAGACCATCGGTTTACCACCAGTGCCAGAATTCGTACAAGCAACGACGTCTTCCAATAACTCGGAGAGCTCGATGATTCCGCCCACGCAGACTCCGAGGAGTTCTGAGGAGGAATCGGACCATGAGTACTACAACGACTTCGACAGGATGCAGAGGGAGCTGCAGCCTCTGAAATGTAGCAACGATCCCACCGTAGTTGGATGGAGTGTGTGATTTTAACCACCTTAAGTGAGGCTCCCTCCAAAACTGAAAAATACCGACGCCAGTGATGAGGTGGAGAATGAGAGAATGAACTCGAATTCTTGCAGCCAAAATTGTATTTCAAGGGTCCTAAACTTAAGCCAAAATCTTCATGGTGAAGCAGTGATACTAATTCATATCTTTTTCTACGAATTTTATACGCGAATTTTGAGCTTCAAACGTGTTTCTGAAACTTTTACACATTGGATCGAAAGCAATAATTATACGCACATTTCAAATTGTCGTCCATCTGAAGGGCCTGTAGTACTTCCTGAAAAGGGCTGTGCCAAAAGAATGATTCCGTGTTACTTAAAAGAATAATTAGGTTGTAGTTGTTAAGTCCTTGAAAGCTGTCAATCGAATAGAGAAATGACAATAACCTAGTGCCATCTGGGTTGTGGCAGACTGTACATAATTTTGAATGTTTGGGGACGCGATTCCTTGTATAGAAATGTAGATATAGTTTTTTACTAATATATCGGGTGAGCTATGGAATCTGCCAATATGAACGGACCCCAATCCGTTCGACCTAACCCCCTAATTTTCCTGGAGATTCTTTTTGTAGAATTTTTCCAAAGATCTCGATTGAATTGGGGTCCGAACTGATATATCCTAGAGTTATCTTGCCCCTTCTTATCTGTGATATAACTAATATAACTTGTATAAAATTATATTTGAACAAATAATTTTGTAAAGCACGAGACAATTCCTCCATTTGTATGTTAATAGTTTTTCCTACGTTTTTTTCTCGAATGAAATCTCAACTGTACGATGTAATCTTTGTAATTTTAAATATGTCAAATTTTATGATTTGTTAATTCTCTGTTTTGTTTGCGCTAAGTTCGTGCCATTTTATTTTTATGTATCAAGTGCCTTAGTGTAATAAAGATTTGAAAGAATTCTTTACATACTTGTATATTTAATGAAGAAATTAATAAATATATATTGAATATTTCTAGACTTTAACTCAAAAAAAATTACGAAAAGCACTGCCGTGAAGGCAGGAGCTTTTGAGCCCTCGTACATGCACCTTGTAGGTAGATTCGCATTTTCCAGTTTCAGAAATCAATTGAAGGAATTTTCGACAGCTGTCAAAAAAATTCTGAAACATAGGCGAAACTCCTGCCAGTGCATCAGCTGATCATTTTTTTTTTCGATAATTCGCTAGAATTGTCTATGGTATCTATGGTCTTGGTGGTGCGATCTGGACAAAATTTTGCACGTAGTTTGAATACATTATTACTCAGCTAGGTGCAAAATTTCATCCCAATCCGCTCAGTTTTTTCGGAACTATCAGCAAAAAAATATTTTGAACGGCCATATTTACGGAACCCCTAGTCTAATTTTGCTCATTGATGAACGCTACCGCGATATTCGCGATCCAAACCCACCCTGAGAATTTCAAGTTCCTAGGACTTTCCGTTGAAAAGTAACAATTTTCTATGGTTTCTAAGGTTCTGGTCATGCGATCTGGACAAAATATTGTTTTAATATATCATTCTCGATTAAAATACAAAATTTCATCTCGATCGAATCCGTAGTTTCGAAATTATCGAGAAACCAAAATTTCAAACGACCGTATTTACGGAACCCCTAGTATAATTCTGCTTTTTGATAAACGTGAACGCCACATTTAGATCTACACCTATCCTGAAAATTTCAAGTCCCTAGGCCTTTCCGTTCGAAAGTTATGATTATCTATGGTTTCTATGGTTCTGGTCATGTGATCTGGAGAAATGTAGCTCGAATATATATTATTCTCCATTAGTATACAAAATTTCGTCACGATCGAATCTGTAGTTTTGAAATTATCAAGAAAACTAAATTTCAAACGACCATATTTACGGAACCCCTAGTATAATTTTGTTCATAGATGAAGGTGATCACGACATTCGAGATCCACACCTATCCTGAAAATTTCAAGTTTCTAGGCGTTTCCGTTCGAAAGTTACAATTTTCTATGGTTTATATGGTTCTGGTCATGCGATCTGGACAAAATTCCACATATAGCTTGAACACCTCATTCTCCATTTGAGTGCAAAATTTCATCTCAATCAAATCTGTAGTTTTCGAGTAATCAGGGGAACAAAACTTTGAACGGCCATATTTACGGAACCCCTCGTGGAATTTGGCCCATTAACGAACTCAACCGAGGCATTCGGGAACTGAACCCATACTGAAAATTTCAAGTCTCTAGGACATTCCGTTCAAGAGTTATCGTGCTTACAGACGGACGGACGGACAGACTCGAATTTTCCCGACGGATTCGTCATCAGTGAGTCGAACGTAGTCGATTGAGACCATTTTTGGCTGAAAATTCGAAAAATACAGACATCGTGACGAAATGATATAGCCCTCGTGTAAGTAGTACGAGCGCTCAAAAAAAATGTTTCTTAAACTTGTATTACATCATTTTTTTCGACTCGACCACATCAGATAAGTCGAAGGATATTGGAAAACCAATATGGGGAATTCAATTGAATTGTTGATGTTAACTCATGTTTAGGAAAAGGTCGAAGAACCAGAAAACTTGCCGCCGAACTTTCCATAAGTATCAACATCTCGGGCACCGCCGAGGGTCGAATTTCCAGCTCGAAGGACGTGAGGTCCCAAATAACTATATGGCGTCTCCTACTTTTCCACAGTTTTCAGAAGAACTCGAATTGAAAATGACCAATTTTTGACAACTCGAGAAATTATCCAAGTCAACACCCCTCTTCGTGTGTACCCCCACTTCAGGAACAGCCTGTACAAAATTCTTCGATAGGGCCAAAGAAAACGAAATCATTCGTGGAATATTTATTTCCTACAGTAAAACATTGAAAAAATAAATCTTAAATTGGAACATATCCTGGTGTGGAGATCTATCTTGCTGGGACAGAATAAATTTGAAGAACGACGAATACTGATAATCTGAGATTAACAATCCTCAAATGCTCTTGTTGAAGTTCAACACTGAACCAAGTTTTTTCCTTATTTTAGGGGATGTCCATTTATGGCCGGATCCTTGAGATGAATTTGTCTCGTTTGTAGACAAACCTTCGTCCACGTCGTCTGCTTCTGTCTTGATCTCCATTTTCTATAGGGAGAAGAATTATATTATTGAAGAAATTACAACCATACATTGTTTCGAAGAAAAAAAGAACCTCCTCTACCAAAATAAGAATAGATCTGTTGAAAACTATATTCGAACAGAATCCAACACTCACCTGTACGATGAGTCTCAAGTATTGTTGTTGAGTTTCCAAGGCATAAGACAAATCCTTGAGCCTCCTCTTCGTTTTGGAAATTTCCGTAACTATATAATCCTCCGTGTTATCAACTCCTACAACGTCCATAGCTGGGAAAATCGATATTGAATTTAATTATAATATCATCTCGACACAGTCTTAACTCTCTAATTCATTCAATAGGAGCAGACTATCTGCCTCTGAAAATTGAGCTTGGGATGTCGAGATAAGTAAGCGAAATTTTCACAAAGACGAGTTCGAATTATATCCGGAAGGGTTGGAAATTATTGGAGGAGGGGGGCATATTTCAGGAATTTATTTTGTTGCATTCCAAGACCTTCTAAGTCTTGTTACATAATGAATATAATTGAATGTATTCATATATGCATTGAAAGCAAACTTTTTTCATCTGATTAAATCGTTCTCAACCGTTGAGAATATGGAATATCATAAAACAGAAAATATGATGAATATGCAAATCTGGGGAATTTCCATTTACCCTCCTCTACATACGAAAGCAATGCTTAAACACAATTATTTGTTTCAGAGAATCACAGCACGTTACAAGAACGAACATATTAAGCATTTCGTGGACAATCACCGAAACAAAATAGTACTCCTACCGTTCCTTCTGGATGTGAGATGCATTAAGGGATTCTGCTTGTTTCCTGAAACGATTAGTGCCTCAAAATAATATATATTCCGCCATTTGACTGACAAACTTTGACTATAAATTCGAGGGGACCATACATTTAAAAAATTGTGTATAA
This sequence comes from Aphidecta obliterata, assembly GCA_963966015.1. Taxonomy (NCBI): domain Eukaryota; kingdom Metazoa; phylum Arthropoda; class Insecta; order Coleoptera; family Coccinellidae; genus Aphidecta; species Aphidecta obliterata. Next base: position 32,414,567 of record OZ014428.1, read on the forward strand.
TGTGGACCCCCTCGAAAGGACAACTAAAGGAAAAATTCATGAACTTTGAATGATATTTTTGGATGTGAGAATTTGGCAAAAAAAACAAAAAAATGTACTCACCTTCGTCTGAGAATGGATCGCCGAACCATTTCCTGAAGATTGACTCCCATAAGCCCAGCTCATGTTTAGTGTCGTTCGGATATTCTATAAGCTCAACTTTATCGACTTTCTCAAGGATCATTTTCGGCAGTTTTGACTCAAGCTCTGTATGTAGAACCACCTTAACAGGAAGAAACAAAACTTTTGAAGTGTTACAAATGAAAAATACAAAATGCTCCCTACCTGCATTGCCAGCCTCTTCAGTTGGGCGTTCCTCCTGACCGATTCGATGTCTCCTACCGCCAAACCGATGAGGAGATTCATGAGCAGAATCGGCATCAGCACCATGAAAATCCCCAGGATGAAGAAGGCGGGGATGGGAAAGGGCAGGAAGGATTTTTCCTCGTTCACCGTAAGATAATAGGGTTTGACGTAGGTTCCCAGGAAGTCTATCTCTCCCAACATCATGGAAAACGTCCTGGCCAAGGACATCGGTATGGTCTTGAAAGAGAGATGGTGGCCCTGAGAGGAAAGTGTAAGTGAGCGGAGGTATTCAACAATAGTAATGTATCTCTCACCTTCGACAGGAGGATATAGAACGCCAAACCGAAAGCTATGATCAATATGGAAAACACCATGAGTACTTTTATCAGCGTCTGAAGGATCTCGAGGAACATCACGACGTAAATCCCGACCTGATCGAATCTCTGCAGCAGCAACAACAAATTGAACCAACTCAGGAACACGACGATCGAGGCGCAGGAGAAATGGAGGTCGTGGAACTCCCCTCCGAGGATCGGAAGTACCTGGAAAATTCGGGGTTAACGATGGAAGGTGTCGAGGGAACTATTTACCATGACCATAGCGGCGCCGTAGAGTATCCACGTCACCAGGTTGATCGGGTCTAGTAGGTACATCCACTTCTGCTGGTAAAACTGAATTCCCTCCTTGATCACTCCCAAACCGAGACATCCTAATATGCCTAGAGCGCTGACGTATATCACTGTTGATATCTCCACGTCTAAGAGATCCCTCATACTTTGCTCGATGTCAAGCGTGTCCTGAAAAAAATTTTTCGTCCGTTCATAATATTCAAAGTCGTCGATTTTTTTTGGGTGCCTGGAAAAACAGTGAGGAATCATAACACTGGAAAGTTGCTGCAGTGTAGAAATTAAAATAAAATCGTGCGATAGGAAACAGTGCCATCTAAATCTCCGCCACTGTTAGGAATAAGATTTTTTTTATCACCAAACAGTTTTGCTAATCCAAAAATTTCATATGTATTTGCCAAATTTTGATAGAATGATTGCCATCAACACAAAAATGCGGAGATCATGTATAGTGGTGTAAAAGTGCTACCTAAATATTCTTCGACAAATTCCCACCTACCTTACGGTTACATTTCAAATTCTTCATCTGAAACGACTGAAAAAAATCTTCTCAATGAAAACATTATTATGTCAGATAAAGATGGAAACAATTTTCATCGAAGGAATAACTCACGTTTTGTGTGGAATTTTTCTTATCGTCGCCATTCCTCGTCATCAGCTGAGCTGAAAAGCAAGTGACGAATCCTAAGAAGATGCTGTAAAATATCACATTCACGCAATGGAAGTACTTCCCATATGAATTCCATTTCATTTGGAGGTATTTCTGACTCAGTGGATGGGCAAGGAGCTCGACTCTTCCGTGTGAAACCATAGCCTTTGAAAAAAGTTAAGAAATTCATCAATATAATTCTTTCTTGTGGAATTCATCAGTGGAAATAATTGTGGAACTGATGAACTTCCTAGAACTGTTCGAAGCCTATTTGAACTGTGGGTTGTTGGTTTAACTCACATTCAGTGCTGGAAGCGGTATGGGTCTGTATATGTTCAAAGCCTCTCCAGTCTTTCCATCCATATCTGCGTAGAATTCCGGACATTGTAAACATTGAAAGTTGTATTTGATCTGAAAAGGACCAAACTTGGGTTTAGGTTCATCTATAGAATATGAGATTTCGTCTTTTCTTGACCAGCATCAATTTTGGATGCTTTCAATATGAAACCTTCAACGATGGGGAAACATCAAGTGCTCCTGAAATAGAGGTACATGGTGTTTCACGTAAGCAAGTCACTGAATTTTGTGACTTTTCCTTCGAGCAAAATTGAAAAATGGATCATCAACATGATAGTATTCCTTAAGGGCTATCCAAATATTTTATAGGAAAAACTATCGAACCAAAAAAATTGTTTTGCAAATTTAACTGGTTTTCAAAATAAGAAGGTCTAAAGACAATTCCTCACCAATTGTTTCTTCATTTGAACTTCCGGTTTCCTACAAAACGGAAATTTTTTTCTTGTAAAATATACTTCATAATATCTTCTGAATACTGAATCGATTCTGAATCCGAATATGTGAATATAATGGTGGTTTTATATTTATTTCAGGCAATTTCATTCAAAATCAACCTGAGGAAATTCACATTCCATGTTCGGAAAATATATCTATGTTGGCTGTGGTTCAATCAATATTTGATTGTCAAAATTTGAAGTTTTCATTCTCGATTATAATAGAAACAAAAATATGAAGCCTGAATTTTCATTCAAAGCTCTCAACATGCTTGAAGAAAGTTGGGATTGTCTCAGAAATAGCGAAGAAGTGAGAGACAGGCACTTTCAACAGTTTCTGTGAATAGCATTTTTGTTGCTTTCAATAAATAATTTCAGAAAATCCTAACTTTCTTGAAGAGAAAATATATTGAGAGCATTGAATGAAAACTCAAGCTTCATATTTTTCCTTTTATTATACACGGGAATAAAAACTTGAAATTGGACATGGATATATTTTCCGAACATGGAATATTCAGATTCAGAATCGATTGAGCATTCAAAAAAATATGGGTAAATATTATTATGAAGTATATTATGCAAGAAAAAATTTTCCGTTTTCTAGAAAACTCGAAGTTGAAATGAAGGAGCAATTGGTGAGAAATGGTCTATTGACCTTCTTTTTCCGAAAACCAGCCAAATTCGAGAAAAAAACGGTTTTTCCTCAACAATTTTTCATGCTTTGGTTCGGTAGCCTTGAAAAAATACTATCATATTGATGAGTCACTTTTCAATTTTGCTCGAAGGATAAGGCCCAAAATTCAGCGCTCACGTGAAATACTCTTTACAACCGAATTTTTTCAATATTTTTCCTCATTTCTTAAGATATTCACTTTGAGGTTTACAGTCAATTGCCCTGAAAACTTACAGGGTGGTATGTTTTCTGGAGAACTATTTCCCTTTCCTTCCAGAACTTTTTTTGTGGTGCGCCACTCACGATTAAAAAAAAATTTTTTGGTTGAAAATTTTCAAAAAAAATTTGTGTTTTCTGTCATTTGGATGAATTCATGGTATTATATTTCTTTTATATTGGAATTTTAACAACCTGTATTATCTTAAACTAATCGTTTAAGGCTTATGTTTACGAGACTTTTATTCTTGATATTCTTGAACCTCCACAATTTAGGAACACCGTGTTTTTTATTGCTACTCACATAGAATGATTTGGAATCTTTTTTGCAATTGGCCTTCGTTATACACTTATCCTGGACAGATTCGAAAACCTTCGGCATCGAAGCAATAAGAGCTAGGGTGACACAAGGATGCTTGTAAGACTTCATCAACATCACTTCTTTCGCCCTGCAATAAAATCAAATTTCATCAACGCAAACTTCATTCCAATCTCATCGACGAAAACATCAAAAACGAACAATAGCGCCAAATCCCTCATGAATTTACGGTTTGAATCGGTGGAAATCGAAAATAATTTTCATACCTCGTCTCGTGTGTGACCATGGCGAGCGCAGCTTCCGGATATTTGTAATATATGGCGTAATCTATCGCACTCAGTTCGGTTGAATTGTGAAGCAATCTGCATTCCATGCTCAGCAGCAAAGAGATTGCATTCGGCTTGTTCTCCATGGTCGCCAGATGCAGAGCGGTGTTCTGAAAATGGCAGTAATCAACCTTTTTGTTCGTTAATTCTGCAGTACAACAAAATGAATTAAGGTTGTTCGATGCTAGAGCGTAGTTTCTTCAGGTTAACGATTCTCATTCATGATTTTTCTGAATTTAGAACTGCGCTCAATATCTACATAAAGAGGAAAAGTTACAAGACAACAATTTTATCGTCATCATCTTGTCCCACCTTAATGAATTTAAGGAATTCTACTCGAGCCCAAAGACTTCTTCTTGCTAATTTCCTGTCTTCAAATGAAGTTTTCGATTCAGTACATGCAAGGCAGCGATTTCTCGTCTAGAAGTTTGTTTCAAAACAGTTACAAATTCGAGCATGACTCTCATTGAATTCATACGTAGGATTGTCTGAAGAAACCCACAACTTGGATACGAAAACTTTATATGAAGCATGAGTAATCAATTTGAGTATTTTGATCAGGTAAGACGAAACTATGCGCTTATTTGAGGAGTAGTAGGCCACGAAATATAAAAAATGCTTCTATTCCTTATCTCATTTTTTTACCCGAAAACTATTACAAAAATAACTCTCATTGGTTTTTCAATAATCTTTCAAGTACATCGTGGGATTTATTCTAAGAAAAGGCGTTTCTATATTCAACGACACGATACGTTTTGACATGACACCAAAACAGCATCTAGAGAAGTCGATATATGGAAAAAGAAATGGAAAAAGACTTCAAATATTCGATCTTCGTATGTCTGCCTTCCGACTTTCTCATATTCTTACCCCATCTTTGTCTGTCTGGTCCAGAAGGTGCGAGTGAACGGAAAGGAGCAGCTCCATCGTCTGCGTGAATCCATTCATCGCGGCCAGGTGAAGCGGATTCCTCCCGTTGTGATCCCGGTGGAGCAGAGCCCCCCTGTTGAGCAGCAACTGCACGATCCTCATGTGGCCGTGTTGGGAGGCGATGTGAAGGGGCGTCAAACCCTCCCCGTCGCATTCGTTTATGATGAACGTTCCTTTTTCGCTGTCCAGGAGCTGCTTGACGGTGTGGAAACGTCCGAACCTGTATAAATGAGGGGGGAGAGGAATTTTAAGTCACGAAAATTTATTATGATATTACGCTGGCAACGCTGGAAAACGTTCTTTGTTTACGTTATTCCCAAACACCAGGTAATGTTGGCGTCAATTCAAAATGTGAACAATAAGTCTCTCTATCTACTCCTATTGAATTATACAGGGTGTCCGGGAAAATTTGGGAAATCTCTCGGATTCAGATAAAACATAAAAGAATAAGATGACAAGTTCCCATCATTTTTTTTCCTCGGGGCTTCCTACAGAGATACCCCCTTCTAAATGACGCCACTGGAAATTCATTTTACTGAAATAAATTTTAAACTACTTGATATAATTTAATGGAAATTTGATATGATAAACAGTAGTAAGGACCTCTTAAAATACTTCCCTTAAATTTAAATTAGCTCGTTTAGTTTAACAGGGGCGGACTAGGTAGTACATTTTAAAGCCTACAAAAAATTAGAATTCATGGTTCTTTTCAATAGACATAAAAAAGTTACTTCTTTTATTATTTTGTTTTTCGAAAACGGTTCATTTTATCGACAATGAACAAGAGTACCTTTTCTTCAGCTTAATGTTAAAGGTATCCAAATTTGTTTTTTTCAACTCCTCGTCATACAGGGTTTTCAAAATGTAGGCTTTAAAATGTACTACCTCCTGTTAAACTAAACGAGCTAATTTAAATTTAAGGGAAGTATTTTAAGAGATCCTTACTACTGTTTATCATATCAAATTTCCATTAAATTATATCAAGTAGTTTGAAATTTATTCCAGTAAAATGAATTTCCAGTGGCGTCATTTAGGAGGTCGTATCTCCGCAGAGAGGGCCGCTAGGCAAAAAAATAATGGGAACTTGTCATCCTATTTTTTTAGGTTTTATCTGAATCCGAGAGATTACCCACATTTTCCCGGACACCCTGTATATTCATTATTCAACTACTTTTGAGCAATAAATAGTATCTGTAAACAAACACCGTGAGTTATAATAACTCACTACCATAACTCCCTGTCACTGTGCTAATGAACAAGCCGATTGGCCGAAAGGGAAAAGTCCATTATTGGTATCAAGGGGAGGTCACTTGAATAATTTTGACGTTTTCTCAAATTGAGTTGATACCAAAATATTATTGTGAATATTTTGCTGAAAAACATGAATTCAGATAGTGAAGATTAATTATTATGTACACCTCCAGAAATAAGACAATCAGCCAATGTTATCATACAGAATTTATTGCCCGAAAAATCCCAAAACAAATATAAAGTTGTAAACAACAATTTTCAAGATTGGTTGGCAGTAAGAATATCAAGTGATCGTTTACAGAGAATGTTCTTTTGGCATATTTCATTTTAGTGAACTAAATATTAAGCATCACTTCTATGGACTTTCTACTCCATGCTAAGAACCACAATCAACATAAATAATGCATTGTTATAGGTAACTATTAAGATTTGTAAAAAGTTCTTTCTATGTATTTATTGTTATAGTCGTAGAATTATAGGTAGAATTCTTTTGCTTAAAAAAATGTTTGAGGATAATCTTCAATTTGGGGCAGAGACTTGTAGAAGTGTTTTAGTTGAACACAATATTCTTACAGGGTACAGCCTGTTTTTATATAAATGTATAACATATGTGATCAATAATTATTATGATCTTAAAACCTTGCTCCTCAAGCATGAATATAACACGAGAGGCAGAGATCAACTATGTCCTGAAAAAACAGAATATATACAAAAAAATGCCAATTATATTATTCTTAAAATTTAGAATACATTAGGTCAAAATTTCAAAAATAAACATGCAGCATTACAAAAAAAATACTGAAAAAATGTATTATCAAAAAATGTTATTATTACATCAAAGAATTCATTTGTGGAAAAGATTTTCAGGGACTCTAGTTTTAAGTTAAACTTTTGAGCTCAACTAGTTATTGTTGTTTTTGGTTTGTTTTCCTGTTTCTTTCAATCTATTTTCTTTTACGTGATCAACGCCTGAGGGTAATTTTAGATCAAATAAAGATTTATTATAATTATTATATGAAGTATAATATTCAACTTGCGGTAATGGTCATAACTCACTTGATGAATTACAGCACTCGCCTTCGGCTCGTGCTGCAAACTTCATCTGCGTGAGTTATGACCTACATTACCGCTCGTTGAATAATATACTATTTAATTTCAGTGAAATGTAAAAGTATATCTTGACAAACTATCGACTCACCTTGCCGCGAAGTGCAAAGGGCTCTCGTTATTATTATTCTTCAGATTGATCACCGCGCCGAGTCGTATCAAGTTCTCCAGACTCCTTATGTGTCCCCCGCTGCTGGCGTAGTGCAACGGGGCGCAACCAGAAACGTCCTTCTCGTTCAACAACTGTTGCAAACTCGAATGCGATTGAGCCTAGGTTGGATTAAAATCAAACTTTAATTAACTCACTCGGTAAACCGATCGGTTATCTCTGGCAACTTCTCGGGAGCTGGTACCGAGGAAATTTTGACGCTGCAATGAATCTCGACTAAAACGTGGAGCACGGGAAAAAGTTAGATTCGGGTCGTGAGTTTATTATACCCGAGGGAGAGCTTTCTTAATTTTCTGCTCTATCGTAGGTGTAATCCTTACGCCAAGGCCGTCCATAGGGGGAAAAGAGGGTAAGATAGAGTAAATTGTCTGATTATTTCTCACTTCCCAAAGATGTAGGAAGAATTTTTTCTTTGTTGAAAATTATTTTAATTTTTTCAAATTATTCGTATGTTTCATAATGATATATACCGGGTGTCCCTAGTTCGAGTGCCTACTAGACGTTTTTTGAGAACCGGAGCTATTTGAAATCTGAAAATTGGAATTATGATATTGTTCGACCTTATCTACTGAGCTGAAATATTCGTGAAGCCTGAAAACTTTCAGTTATACAGGGAGTGGAAATAAATTTCTCGAAAATTTTTTTTAAATTTTTTCGTGTCTTATATGATCGATTATTCCATTTTAAATATATTTCTATTCGAATCGTTGCATTCGTCTAAATAGTTTTCAGAATATCAAAAAAAACTGAAAAAAAGCGAGATATGCGTAGTAAGTAGTAGTCGTTATTCCTATTTTCAATATTTCAAGCATAAACTGTTTTTACATTTTTGAAGTAGAAAAATGGCGGAATATTGTGCATCTTCTAAATTTTGAAAAACTCGTTACAGGATGTTTCAAATATTACGTCAAAACTTGTGATAAGAATTTTCCCATAACTTTTATTTTTAAAATTAGAACCTGATTGCGTTGGTTTCTGCGAAGAAAAATAATGATAGTGTTCGAAGTAGAGTATGCTCCTAATTCAAATAATTCCTGAGTTATTGAGGATTATCTGAATTTATGTCGTACGTAAAGATAAATTCATAAAATCTGTTTTATAACAATAATCTGTGTTCATAGAAGATGAATTTTTCCAGTAATTCCCTATGAACACAGATTATTGTTATAAAACAGTGTTCCGTCGTGAACGTAAGCGACCACCTTTGTAGTGTTCTACACATCGATAAGTGATAATTCATCATTAATTCGCAAATGATTGGCAGAACCATCTCGTCCTGAAAAAATCGTTAATTTATTCTAAATTAAGGCCTTATTTGCCTTCTGTTAAATATCATCGCATATTCGGTCAAACCGTATTCGTCTGATCCTTTTCCTCCGTTTTTAAACATTCTGTTAAAAGTGACATTGAACAACTTTAAGTTAAGTGCTATTCTTTTGCTTCTCAAAACAACTTTGTCGATCGAGGGTCCTTTCTTCCTCTCCTTTAACCCTATTTCAGCATCAGCCTGTGGTGGTTCACCGAAACTCCGGGTAAGAACTTTGCTTTGCTTAAGGTGTTCAATTTCACAGTCAGTTCATCTGAGGGTGGTCGCAAACCATTTTGGCGATCATTCAAACTTATTTTATGAATTCGTCTCTACGTACGACATAAATTCAGAAAATCCTTGATAACTCAGAAATTATTCAATTAGGGAGCATAAACTACTTCGAACACTATCATTATTTTTCTTCGCCAAATCCAACGAAATCAGAAAAAAGTATGGTTCTAATTCAAAAAACGAAAGTTATGGGAAAATTCTGATCACAATTTTTGACAAAATATTTGAAACCCCCCTGTGACGAGTTTTCCAAAATTTGGGATATGCACAATTTTCCACCATTTTCCTACTTCGAAAATCTAAAAACAGTTTATGCTTGAAATATTGAGAATAGGAATAACGAACATAATACTGACAACGCATATTTCTCTTTTTTTAGTTTTTTTTTCTTTATTTTGGAAAATATTTCGATGAATGCAAAGTTTCGAATAGAAATATATTTAAAATTGAATTATCGATCATATAAGAAAAGGAAAAATAAAAAAAATATCGAGAAATTTATTTTCACTCCCTGTATAACTGAAAGTGTTCAGGCTTTAAGAATATTTTAGCTCAGTAAATAAAGTCGAACAATATCATAATCCAAATTTTCAGAATTCAATTGGACAGGTTCCCAAGAAACGTCTAGTAGGCACTCGAACTTGGGACACCCTGTATATATTAATTTTTTGTTATTGAAATATTCGATGGGTTACTTATTGATCAAGAAAGTGTGCAAATAGATGCAGTGTTGTCTCTTTTACATCAATATACCTTATATGGAGTGAAAGACAGATTTGTCATCTCCAACAACAACATCATGATTCGATGCATTCACTTGTCATTCAAAATTTGAAATAATAATCATACAACAAGAGAAGTTTTCCAAATACGAATAAGCATAAAAGATTCCGAATGCTGGAGAAGTTAATACTTTCAAATGTATAATTCTTATGTAACGTTATTCCTCTGTATGAATGGTCACAGGCAAGTTAGTTCATTAAACTCCCTCACTTCTTCTCGTCTTATGCTTATGTTATATTATTCACATTTTTTTCATAAAATCCAAACACTTCAATGTATTTATTGATAATAAATTACGTCCAAATGTCGATGGCCCAAATGCAGTGGTGCCACACGACCAGGATACTTCAATCGAAAAATAATCCTCTCAACCTCAGATATATTATCAACTCACAATACAACAGGGAGACAAACTACCACACCTCCGGGCTCCATCTCTGCAAAGGACGTAAGAACCTAAGGCACTATAGGTGATAGCTGTGCGTCTAAATTCTAAAGTAGGCCTGTGACCATTCTGTGCTCTCCAATTTACGCGACCCCTACAAAATGAAAAAACTAGGCCAGCTAAAATTACCTGACTTACTTCGTTCGCAAATAGCTCCAGCCTGCCTCCGTTCATCACCACGAGATGCAACACGTTTCGGCGGTTTACGTCTTTAACGTTTATATCCGCGCCTTTTTTTATGAGGATGTGAACGGTCCGCCATCCACCCCTAACGGCAGCAAGCAGTAAAGGTGTGCGTCTCTCCTTGTCCATGCAGTTTATATCGGCACCTACCATATCGACACCATATTTAATTATATGAAACAAGACGTCTAGCGTCATTACCTTCATCGATTAACAACCCAACAATCTCCGGATGATCGAACATAGCGGCGCAATGAAGAGGCGTCATCTTCTGCACGTCGCAAGACTTCAAACACGCCACCTTCTCCTCTGGCTGCAACTTGAACATCAACTTGATGATCTCCGTGGCGCCCTGAGAACACGCCAGGTGGACGGGCGTCGACAGGTCCTGCTGTTGCGTCGAAATCTTGGCGCCGGATTTCAAACAGAGCTCCACGGCCTTCAAGTCACCTGAAGAATTCGGGAGTCAAATATAATAGAGGGTTCCGCGTGGTGCTCACCTCCGTGAACCGCTGAGTGAAGAGGGATGTTTCCTTCGGCGTCGGGGAGCGATATCATCTCGGACCTGGTGGTGCCGTTCATTTCCCCCCATTGGAGGAATACTTCCAGGGTTTTGGACGACGCGTTCTTCGCCGCCTCGTGGATGGGGTAGTAGCCGTTGTTGCAACGGCTCTTGGGCGAAGCTCCAAACGTCGATATCTGAAATGGATCCAAGAAATAAGAAAAGAAAAAATTGAGTAAGTTGTGAGAAGGAATACAACTGTATTGTGCACTGGAGGAAAGAGATCGAAAGATTATGCTACGAGTTGAGCCTTCGTTATGAGGCTGTACTCGATTGGTCCTAACTTTTCCAATTCCCCATCGAAGAAGCTGTTAAGCCGGATATAACGTTGTGAAATACAAGAATGTAACATTACCTCTGAACTTTCAAGAATCTCTCACCCTTGGTAGTCCGGAAATCTGTAACAAGAGTTGGAGATCCCGCAACCTGAGTATACTTATATAATGAGGATGTCGACCCCCGACAAATATAACCTATTTCACTCCCACGCTTCCGCTTCCGAAGAAAATATTGAAAAGATGTTTCGACAAAAAACAAACCAAACGCCAGGTAAGTACCATGAAGGTCTCATATAGCATAAAGTGAATAAATTTTGCCCCACAACTCGATATTCAAACGACTCCGACGAGATCAAAGGGAGATATTCCCTCTATCGTCCCCTGGAAGATTGTTCCCGATACACGGGAAACTTCAAAGCGACAAAATCAAAACTATGCATGCGATGAATACAGATGAGGGAAACTCGGTGTCGAGAAAACGCTGGAAAAATTGACAGCTAATGGTTTTGAACCCGACTGACGTGACCCTTTAAGATGCTGCCGATTCCATCGGGAAGATGATGCATCCTGGATGCGTCCAGATGTGAACGTGGAACGTTTAAGGAACCGGGAGTTTGAACTCCAGTAATTGGGATTTAGTGCAGAAGTGTCGTGAAGTTTTATCGGAGGAAACGAGCTGGAAATTTCCATATCGAGTTATGGGTTTGGCGACCTCTCGTTCGGATGAGAATGGTTCGAGTCCATTCTACTCAAAATCTCATCCTGAAATCTGAATTGAAATACCATTCGGTTGTTGTCGTCTCTATGGCTTTGCAAAATTCGAATGAAAATTTTCCCCCTGTGGGAGACAATAAAAATGATGCCCGAAAAGCAAACAGAACGACCAGTCACGGTTTTGTAACCCTATTAAGGGGTTCATAAAGCGGTGGAGCTCATTCCTTGCTCCCTTCTTTCGGCTTGTGTATTACAAACACTGAATAATAAAGAAAAAGGTTTGTGTGCCTGGATCACATCGTAAACAGTCATTTCTAGGAAATCCTAAGGAGAAAAAGGAAGCTGAGAAGCCAAAGATTTCATCTCATGTATCAATATCGAAGCATTGTGCAAATATTTATAGGAAATATTAAGGGTGGCTTTTCTGTTCAATTTCTAAATTTAATACTTAATTGCAAATCTGTGAAATTTTCTTGCTTGAATTTTCTGGAAATCATTTCAAGATTGATGCTGATGTGGGAAAAAATTCTCGACACCAAATATGGTCTCGAATAATATTACATTTTCTAATAAGTAACTGTTCTTTCAAGACAATTATAACGATGAAGTATCCTGCTTTTTTTGGTCTCCAACATATCTAGGGAGATATCTCTAAATGGAAATATTTCATCAAATATGATCTTCGAGCATATGGAAAGTTGGGAACAGAGATATCATTTCAAGTGTGAGAGTGGTCTAATGGACGGACATTTGAATTAATTCGTTAAGTGTGATATTATGTATAAAACTTTAACCTCAAATGCGACTTCAATGTAGTTATTACTTCGTTAATTCGACGATGTTGAATCCGAAGGTGATCTTAGTTTGGAGTTCGAAAAATCAGCGATTAAAAAATATTGAAACACCAATTTTTCATTGCTAAATTCAACGATTCGCCTCCGAAGATGCTGGAAAACTTGAACTAAGTGGGAAAGGTTGACGGAAAAATCTTCAGGGTTATATTTTTTCTCGAGAAATTTCCCCTTTCTTCCTCCAGAAGTTTTTCGTCAGTGCGACAATGGTGGCTCGAAAAATTATAAAAAAGAATCTTCGTTTCATTCGAAAACTTTTCGATTTCTGCAACTTTTTCGTATCTGCTACCGTTTTCGAGATAATGTGAATTTATGCAAATATGGCAGACTACTGAATTTTTCTGAAAATTCAAATTATACCGACAACTTGAAGAAAAAAAATTACGAAAAGCACCGCCGAGAAGTCAGGAGCTTTTGAGCGCTCGTACATCCACCTTGTAGGCAGATTCGCATTCTCCAGTTCTAGAAACCAATTGAAAAGATTTCGACAGCTGTGAAAGAAAATTTCAAACTAAGGAAAAAATACAGACTCTACGTCAGTGCTATAGGGAACCAATTTTTTTTTTTGTAATTCGCTAGAATTTTCTACGGTATCTATGGTCTTGGTAATGCGATCTGGACAAATTAGTTGTTTGTATACATTATTCTTCATCTATGTGCGAATTTTCATTCCAATCCAATAAGTAGTTTCGAAATTAACAGGAAAAAAATTGTTTGAACGTCTATATTTACGGAATAATTTAGTCTAATTTTGCTGATTGATGAACGTGACCGCGAAATTCGTGATCCGAACCTATCCTGAAAATTTCAAGTCCCTAGGCCTTTCCGTTCGAAAGTTATAATTTTCTATGGTTTCTATGGTTCTAGTCATGCGATATGGGAAAAATGTAGCTTGAATATATAATTTTCCATTAAAATACAAAATTTCGTGACGATCGAATCCGTAGTTTTGGAATTATCAAGAAAACTGAATTTCAAACGACCATATTTACGGAACCCCTAGTCTAATTTTGCTCATTTATAAACGCGACCACCACGTCCGAGATCCACACCTATCCTGAAAATTTCAAGTCCCTAGGCCTTTCCATTACAAAGTTATAATTTTCTATGGTTTCTATGGTTCTGGTCATGCGAGCTGGACAAAATTCTGCATGTAGCTTGAACACGTAGTTCTCCATCTGAGTGCAAAATTTCACTTTGATCAAATCTGTAGTTTCGAAGTAATCAGGAAAACAAAATCTCGAGCGGCCATATTTACGGAACCCCTAGGCGAATTTTCTCCAATAATGAACTTAACCGCGGCATTCGAAATTCGAACCAACCTTGAAAATTTCAAGTTTCTAGGACATTCCGTTCGAAAGTTATCGTGTATACGGACGGACAGACTCGAATTTTTCGACGGATACGTCATCAGTGAGTCGAACATAGTCGTTTGAGACCATTTTCGGCCCAAAATTCGAAAAATATAGACATCGTGACGAAATGATATAGCCCTCGTGTAAGTAGTACGAGCGCTCAAAAAGGAAAAAAATAATAACCAAAAATTTCGAAAAGTTGCCGCCGAACTTTTTATGAGGATATTAAACCGCAACATCTGGGGCCCCGCCAAGGTTCGAATTTCCAGCTCGAAGGGCGTGAGGTCTCGAATAACTATGTGGCGTCTCCCTACTTTTCAACCGTTTTCGCAAGAACTCGATTTGAAAAAGTCGATCATAGATATTCCGTGACGTTTCTCCCGGAATTGAATTATCCGCCTTTTGAAGCATCGTCGAGAATTAATGAAACCATTTAAAAAAAAATTTTTTTATCAAACGGTAGTAGATACGAAAAAATTGCCGAAAATCAAAAAGTTTTGAATGAAACAAAGAATTGTTTCCATATTTTTTCAACAACCAAATATTTTCCCAACCTCAAAAAAGTTCTACAGGGAAAACAGGAGATTTCACCAGAAAAAGTATCACACTGCAGATTTTCAAGAGAAATTGACATTTCATATGAGGTTAACCTAAAAATGTAATATATATACCAAATTTCAGCTGAATATCTCGAGATGTGCAGAAACTATGTGGAAAAAAGCTTCGAAATGAGGCTTGAGACTTTTTCTTATTCGGCCATCCTTTCGCTGAAAAACATAATTCCCCTCGTTCAGTTGAGTAGAGTTCCTCGAGGCTTCGTGGAGTTTGAGATTAGAAGATTAAACGAAACAGGTGAAAAACGCATTAAATTCAACGTTAATGTCGGTCTCGAGTATCGCAGGTGGTTTTAACACTCCGCCTCGATCATGATTTATGTTCTTGACACGTACCAAATTTGGGAATAAGAAAGTTAATCGTTCGCGTGATATCAGGGAATCATTATGCAGCCAAATTTCGAAGGGTGAGCGAATACAAATACATGCGAATATTATCTGATTGTCCCAGCACCGCCATTAAGAGTGGTTATCACACCTGCGATAAGATCACTTCGAATTTTTCAATATATGTAGGAACCTTCTTGAAGACTCCAATCCAGGTTAATTCAGGGTTCACTTACGAGCATTTTGGCGCACTCCTCGTGGTCGTAGATGGCTGCGATGTGTAAGGCCGTTCTTCCATGGTTGCCACCGAGCTCGATGTTGATGCTGTTCTTGTACCTCCCCATCACCTCCAGAACTTTAACCTTGTTCAGCTCGGTCGTCAGATGGATGACGGCCTGGTGCTTATCGTTCAGTATGTCCGTCCTCACGCCTCTGGAAATGCAAGAAATATTCTGATCGAGGATTAAGCTAGCAATGCCATTGGTTCCCATTTTTTTTTTATGAAACACCTTTGACGACCGATTCTATCACAACCACCTATTTCATATGAATTCTATTAATATTCTATATGGAAACTGTTCGAGCAGAAAATTCAATGTAATCTCTGAAAGAGATGATTTCGAATAGATCAAACAAAATTCTATGTTACAATTTTGGCTCTCAATAATTACCGGATTATATAGGGAGTACAATGGGATTAATTCCAGATGAAATATTGCAACAGAAATTCGAGAGATATGGACAAATTTACACTCACAATTTCAGTAAAAAATCTACAGCATCTAGAGATTCATTTTCAACAGCTATATGTAAAGGTGTGTTCCCTGCATTATCCTGATTGTTCAAATCTGGAAAAAGAATATTTCACGTAGTATTAGATTCCTGATTTTGCGGAAAGATATAACACTCGTTATATTGGCACCAAATTCAATTCTTATAATCAGCTCACCTCCCCTTTGGGATTGAATGAACTGAAGGATGTTGACCCTGTTTCCGAATGCGGCTTGGTGCGCCACTGTCCTACCTCTGCTGTCCCTTATCGACAACCTGGTGGGTTCAGCGAAGTAAAGCCTCTGGAATATCTCCAAATTGCCGCTTTCTGCCGCCTAGAACAGAAAGAAAACGGGGAGGACGTTTTAATCGCTCGAAATAAATTTCTCGAAATTCAAAAAATCGGAATTATTCAGGAAATTCCAGAATACAACATTATTTTATTATTTTCATATCCCAAGAAAGCTAAACTCTAAGAAGTCATCGAAAATCTATTTCATTTCTCATAAGAAACCAAAATTATACAAAGGAAGAAAAAACCAGTGGCGTACTACAACAAAGTTTCGGAGTTGGAAAAAAAAGTATCACCTGTAGATTCACACAACAGTTTTGATGATTATTTCATTCGAAACCCAAAAAATACTTCATCCTCCAACTTCTTCCTGAATATGACGAAAACTCCAAGAGTTGTTGAGAAAATTAAAAAATCACGAAAAGCACTGCCGTGAAGACAGGAGCTTTTGAGCGCTCGTACATGCACCTTGTAGGTAGATTCGCATTTTCCAGTTTCAGAAATCAATTGGAGGAATTTTCGACAGCTGTCAAAAAAATTCTGAAACTTAGGCGAAACTCCAGACTTCATGTCAGTGCTTCAGCTGACCTTTTTTTTTCTATGATTCGCTAGAATTTTCTACGGTATCTATGATCTTGGTGGTCAGATCTGGACAAAATTTTGCATGTTGTTTGAATACATTATTACTCAGCTAGTTGCAAGATATCATCCCAATCCGCTCAGTATTTTCGGAACTATCAGCAAAAAAATATTTTGAACGGCCATATTTACGGTACCCCTAGTCTAATTTTGCTCATAGATGAACGTGACCGCGATATTTGCGATCCAAACCCACCCTGTGAATTTCAAGTTCCTAGGCCTTTCCATTCAAAAGTTACAATTTTCTATGGTTTCTATGGTTCTGGTCATGCGATCTGGACAAAAAATTGTTTTGATATATCATTCTCGTATAAAATACAAAATTTCATCTCGATCGAATCCGTAGTTTCGAAATTATCGAGAAACCAAAATTTCAAACGACCGTATTTACGGAACCCCTAGCATAATTCTGCTCATTGCTAAACGTGAACGCGACATTTCAGATCCACACCTATCCTGAAAATGTCAAGTCCCTAGGCCTTTCCGTTCGGAAGTTATGATTTTCTAAGGTTTTTATGGTTCTGGTTATGTGATCTGGAGAAATGTAGCTTGAATATATCATTTTCCATTAGTAGGTATACAAAACTTCGTCACGATCGAATCTTTAGTTTTGAAATTATCAAGAAAACTAAATTTCAAACGACCATATTTACGGAACTCCTTGTATAATTTTGCTCATAGATGAACGTGATCACGACATTCGAGATCCACACCTATCCTGAAAATTTCAAGTCCCTAGGCGTTTCCGTTCGAAAGTTATGATTTTCTATGGTTTCTATGGTTCTGGTCATGCGATCTGGACAAAATTTCACATGTAGCTTGAACACCTCATTCTCCATTCGAGTGCAAAATTTCATCTCAATCAAATTTGTAGTTTTCAAGTAATCAGGTGAACAAAACTTTGAACGGCCATATTAACGGAACCCCTGGAGGAATTTGGCCCATTAACGAACCTAACTGAGGCATTCGGGAACTGAAACCACACTGACAATTTCAAGTCTCTAGATTGTTCCGTTCGAGAGTTATCGTTCTTACGGCCGGACGGACGGACGGACAGACTCGAATTTTTCGACGGATTCGTCATCAGTGAGTCGAATATAGTCGATTGAGACCATTTTCGTCTCAAAATTCGAAAAATACAGACATCGTGACGAAATGATATAGCCCTCGTGTAAGTAGTACGAGCGCTCAAAAAAGCACTGCCGTAAAGTCAGGAGCTTTTGAGCGCTCGTTCATCCACCTTGTAGGTGAATTCGCATTTTCAAGTTTTAGAAACCAATTGAAGAAAATTTTGACAGTTGTCCAAAAAATTTCAGCAGCTTTTTGTCGATTATACCGAATCAGCTGTTACAGAAATATCAGGATTTTCTATTACCTACATTATTCACTGGAATTTAAAATGGTTCTGGTTATGCGATCTGGAGAAAATTCAGCTTGAATATGTCATTTTCTAATAAAATACAAAATTTTGTCACGATCGAATCCGTAGTTTTGAAATTATCAGGAAAACTGAATTTCAAACTACCATATTCATGGAACCCCTGATCGAATTTTGCCCATTAACGAACTCAACTTTGGCATTCGAGATTCGAACTTACCCTGAAAATTTCAAGTTTCTAGGTCGTTCCGTTCGAGAGTTATCGTATACGGACGGACGGACATACTCGAATTTTTCGACGGATTCGTCATCAGTGAATCGACCTTAACGATTGGGACTGTTTTTGGCTCAGAATTCGAAAAATACAGACATCGTGACGAAAGGATATGAGTAGAACGAGCGCTCAAAAACGAAACAAAATTGGAAACCTAAACTTTTTGTAGCTTGGTTATGAGGCATTTGCCGACTTATGTTTACAGGACATTTTTGTCTTGAAATTGAACATTCTATCGAGTGTTAAAGTTACTTTACAAATTGGTGCAACATCCTGTATATTCTAGAATGATGGAAAGATTTTGTTCACTTGAAAACCATCCGTTCCAAACGACGGATGTTATTACTTGAAGAGTTTATTTTTGTTACAAATACATCAACTCAGTATTACGGATATTTCTACTTCGAAAAAAATCGATAACATTTACCAAAGGAAAAATTACCACAGTTATTCCTGAAGAACATCGTAAATACAAGAGGTACGGCTTTATCCTCGGAGATATTTCATCCAATGTGCGTTTCCGTGTTTTTTCGGTCTTAGAAATAATTGTTAGACTCGTTCGAAATCCGGGCAGATTCCTTGGAACATTTCCAGATATCGCTATCTATAGCTACGTGCCCAAAAGGAACGAATGAAATATCTGCAGAGTATATGACGGTATAAAAAGAGATTCATTCGACCCTAGCTTCTAACCCCAGCTTCGTTTTCAAAGCTTACGTTTCATTATTATTCGTATTCCGATTGAAAAGAATCGCAGCCTTCTTGAAATGCAAGCCATGCACAGAGGAGGGCTCATTCCGGGAGTCCAGACAACTGAAGATATTGCATTCATCTCTTTCAATTACGCTGCGAATGTTCTTCATCTGTATTCTATCATCTTCGGAAAATTCTATCTAGATGTGCAGAAACATAAAAAAACAATATTTTCCTCAGAGCAAAATGTATAATGTTCACATTTTTCGCAGAGTTCCCAAAGTCCCTTTTAATACTTCTTCACACCCCCCACTTTCGAACAATAAAGATGCCGCCCGACTGTCTGGGTCTGATAGCAGCAAGATTTCTTGCAATGTGAAAATTTAACAGTCGAAATGATTCTGTCGAAGCTGAAAGGTAGAAATTCGTTTAACAATCAAATACATCCGGACTAACGTGGGAGGAAATTCGATACAGTCGAGATCTTTCGATTCACCCGCATGCCTTCCTTCAGGACTCTTTGTTTGCCGGAATAATTCGTTGAACTTCGCAGAACCTCACCAAGAGATGAAGCTTCGAGACGGGGGAGAGGACGAAGCAAAAAAAATGTTCCGAAGAGGGAATTTCTTCGAACGCATTCTTTAACGAGGTGAGATCATAGTTGAATATACAAGGTGAGTCTTTTTTCACTTGAAGAAAAACATTTTCCATATACCATCAAATTCGATTTTGAATTGAATTGAAAGCTTGTAAAGCTTGTAAAAAATCACGTACAATCTGTCGAAACATTAAACTACCCTGTTCATAAAATATTATACGATTCCTCGACGTATCCGTGTCGTATACGATCCGTGTACGACATTCTTCATTAATTGACCAGTAATACGAACTTTACCTCGAGTACCTGCAGGATTTCCTCGGGGCTCAGTCTCCTGCAGAAGGCCTGGATCTTGAGCACCTTGGTCCACTGCTTGGCCGACCTGATGGAACCATGAAAAGCCATCGCTGGCCTGATTCTGCTGCGGAACACCGTGGTGAATGGTTTTTAGTCGGCTCGTTTCGAAAATATTTTTTTCACGTGGTGGCTAGTGGGCGAGCGTAACGAAAAAAAGTTTTTTTTTCAATTTTCGGTCCGTTGTTTCTGGCTGGATCTCGGATGAGATGAAGTGAGCGTAGAGCTCTTTTCGGACGCTGTGGACGTGAAGGTGAATGATGCGTGCAAAGGGATAATGGGGAGGAAAACATAAATGTACTTTTAGGGAGCAGAGAATGAGAGTGGAAAAGGGCCATTGTCAATTTTGAACAAGTGTTTCAGAAAAGAAAATTTAGATGAGGACTCCCGAAGACTTCTTGAAACTACGCTGGGAAAATCAGTGAAAGTATTACCTAAATTTTTTCTGTAGAAGCATACAGTTTCTCATGATTTTAGAATTTCCAAAAAAATAAGTTGAGCAGAATTTTTTTTATGTGAGAATATAAGGATGAAATTGGTTCGGAAATAATTTCATGAAAGGACGTTTCGAAACTCAAAGTGGAAAATTATTTTTGATTTAAAAAACTTCGGACAATGAATTGAAATTGAAAATTCGAAAACAGTTATCATTTTTTGAAAATTAAACATTGGACGACTAACTCAGTTTCCACTATCATTTCTTGGCCCTCTTTGTACCTTATGATGATCGAAGAGACTGATTATTGAACATGAACTATGTACATGACGATGAACCAATGAATTCCACTCACTACTTACTCATGAATTCCCGAAAATTCAAGACAATTCATGGTAATATCCGCGCTCGGCGGCAGTTCGGCCCGTTCCCGGAAAGCCTGATTTATCCCGACGTGAGCCTGGAACTGGTAACTCTCGGGACGGATCCCGCCGTTTTCAAGTTCACGCCGTTGCGCAAAACGTCGCGAATTGGCGGATGCGACTGTTGCCGTCCTTGACGGTCCATCAGGCCGCCGAAGGCGACTGTTGAGGGGTTAACTCCTGACAGCATAATTAGGATTAAAAAGGATAATCTTTTCGAGGGCTGATTTCGAAAAGTCTGCTGAAAGTAGGCCAAGTGCGAGTCAGATTTTTTTCTTCATTATGAATTGATAACAGCTCGAAATACATCCACAAACTTTTCATAACAACAAGACAGTTTTATCTGTATCAATGTAAAAGTTTCATACTTGTCACGGCCGAAGGTCGTGATTGAATCTCGAAGAAGGTCTCAGAGATTTATATGGCATTCGATCCCTCTTCGCGAGTCTTCGAAATAAAAATCACGAATACGAACAAACTTCGACGAATGTCAATGCGGACGAAAATCATCCAAAAAGAAGCAATCGAAGCAGGGCCGTATCTAGGGCGTGGCAAGGGTGACACTTGCCACGGGCGCAAGGTCCGAAGGGGCGCCGAAAAATATCAAAAATAAAAAAATAGAAGCGCCAAGCAAAAAAAATTAATTCGAAAGATGACAACACGGTTACGTAAGTAAGTAATTCGATCACAACATTTCGAAACATTGATATTCAAAGTACAGAATGAAAATGCAATAAGATCAGAAATACGAAATGATCCAATAGTTATAAAAAATTTTCAGAGATGCCGCACTCTGATCATAAATATTAAAATCGGCAATATCGTCATGCGATTCCAAGCACATCCCTTTTATGAGTTCTTTACACTACTTCCCTTATCGCATCCAGCTTGTTTTAAAGGGTGGCTTCTTTGATGGTGATGGTTCATAATGATCGATTTGTCTAGGTCTAGATTTTTAGGCCACATCTGTGGTATTTTAAAAACGCTTCGTATTGCCAAAAATTCACCAATCAGAGTTTTGAGCTCAAGAAGTGGGAGAAAAATTGGGCAATCTTATTCTATTCTATATAAATATTGATTTCTTTCAATTGTGAAGAGAGAAGCAAAAAATTTAAATTTTAATGTTCGTTTAGTGTGTATCCAGGTTTGAAGTGTTAAAAGTTTTGAGTTTTTTTTTTATATTCTGACTTTTTGTGCCATTGTGCTTTTGGATTCGAGCAATATGAATTGTGCTATTGAAGGTGATTTGTAATAAGTATTTGGTATTTTTTATGACATTCCTTTCAATTAAAGAAGAAATATGTATGGTTCATTGCGGAAAATTCAAAATTTCAAACTTGAGTTCTCACTTCTCAGAGCGTCTTTTTTTGAATGAAATCTAATGAAACTCAAATTTTAGTGTTACTTTTCATAGTTTTCATTGAATCTTCAATCTCATCTGGCAAGGATAATTCTAGTGATTTTTTTTTTAACTTAACGTATGGACTCCTTGAATATTGGAATATTGAACATCTGTACGAAACTATAAGAACGTGTTTCAAAGGGTTTAAAAATAGTATTTGTATGCTAAGTTTGCGGGTTTTTTTGCAAACATGCCACCAAGAAAGTTTTAGGATTTTTTAAGATAAATGTTCGTATTAAATATATGACATAAATATGAATATTTCATTTTGTTTTTCATAATTTGTTTTTTTTTTTATGTATTTCATTTTAAATGTGTATGTATTTCGATGTTTTGATGAAAAAATTTTTCCATAGAAATGTGTGTTATTTTGAAACTCTTACAGATATATATGACTAGCATTATGAAAATTATGAAAAAAACTTCAAGAAAATATGATGGATGGAAAAAAAATCTACGCAAATGGGGGGCGCTGTCTAATATATTGCCACAGTTGCAATAGTACCTAGATACGGCCCTGAATCGAAGTAGGAAATACGATTTCACAGCTTCAAAATTAACAGATATCAGGAATATTCCAAAACATTCGTTGGTTATTTGAAGGAAGATACAATCGGGATCAGAAAAGAGGAATGTTTTAAGTTTTCACTTCTTTTTGAGCGCTCGTACTACTTACACGAGGGCTATATCATTTCGTCACGATGTCTGTATTTTTCGAATTTTGATCCGAAAATGGTCTCAAACGACTATGTTCGACTCACTGATGACGAATCCTTCGGAAAATTCAAGTCTGTCCGTCCGTCCGGCCGTGAGCACGATAACTCTCGAACGGAATGTCCCAGAAACTTGAAATTTTCAGAGTAGGTTCAGATTCCGAATGCCGCGGTTAAGTTCGTTATTGGGCAAAATTCGCCGAGGGGTTCCGTAAATATGGCCGCTCGAAATTTTGTTCTCCTGATTACTTTAAAACTACAGATTCGATCGAGATGAAATTTTGCAGTTTAATGGAGAATGAGGTGTTCACGCTAAATGTGAAATTTTGTCCAGATCGCATGACCAGAACCATAGGAACCATAAAAAATTGTAACTTTTGAACGGAAACCCCGAGGGACTTGAAATTTTCAGGATATGTCATCATGTCATCTATGAGCAAAATTATACTAGGGGTTCCGTAAATATGGTCGTTTGAAATTTAGTTTTCCTGATAATTTTCAAACTACAGATTCGATCGTGACGAAATTTTGTATACCAATGGAGAATGATATATTCAAGCTTCATTTCTCCAGATCGCATGACCAGAACCATAGAAACCATAGAAAATAATAACTTTCGAACGGAATGGCCTGGGACTTGAAATTTCCAGGGTAGGTTCGGATCGCGAATTTCGCGGGCATGTTCATCAATGAGGAAAATTAGACTAGGGGTTCCGTAAATACGGTCGTTGGAAATTTTGTTTTCTCCATAATTTCGAAACTACGGATTCGATCGAGATAAAATTTTGTGTTTCAAACGAGAATGATATATTAAAGCAACATTTTGTCCAGATCGCATGACCAGAACCATATAAACCATAGAAAATTATAACTTCCGAAGGGAAAGGCCTAGGAACTTGAAATTTTCGGGGTGGGTTTGGATCGCGAATTTCACGGTCACGTTCATCAATGAGCAGAATTAGACAGCTGTCGACAATCCCTTCAATTGGTTTCTAAAACTGGAAAATGCGAATCTACCTACAAGGTGGATGTACGAGCGCTCAAAAGCTCCTGACTTCACGGCAGTGCTTTTAGTAATTTTTTAATTGGGTTGCTGTTTCAATTAAAGATATTAATGCCTGGAAATTGCTTCTAAGAAAACTCATTAAAACTACAAAATCCAATATGACCAGACTTCAAGAGTTAATATACTCTACATTGTTGGAATAAACATTGTTTTGTACAATTAAATTCTATTCTCACAGGGGTGGTTAATTTTCCCTACCCAAGCAATTTGCTGCCCGAATATCAAATGAAACTTGGATGATTCTTGATCGAAGCCAACCAAAGGTGAAATAATAAGATATAATATATAAATACGAGTATTTATAGATACTTGAAAAATATTGTTATCAATAAGTCGCGAATTAAATGTTTGTAACCCTCTCGTCTACATTTCGACATTTTTCATGAAATTTTTAATTCTTTATTATTTCGTCACTTTCTTTGAACTTTGCATTTTTCTCATAGTCGAATATTGATTCATTTCCATGGGAAAAACCGTATTAACAATATAAATCATGAATATACATATAGCTAACTGTTCAAATCATTTTGGAACCAAGACTGAACCATGAGAGACTCCCAATGTCATCGCTTTGAAATAAAACTCAACTCACTCTCACTATATCTACACCTCCTGTGGCCATCAGTTTCTTCATATCCAACACCTGTTCGAGCTCCATGATGTCGACGCGAAAATTATTCAGATTCTTGAACTTCATCGTCTCGTCCCTAACACGTACAAGTATCCCACTGATGAAAAAACAGACCCAGCATCGAAGAAGTCAGCCGCGAAGAAGAAAGGAACAAACACAAACTAAATTAGCGTGCCTTCTCGTTAATGAGGACAAATTGTAGTCCATTGGGATTTGAGCGAGGGTTGATGGTATAGACATGATTGAGTACACGCGACTCAAAAGAGTTTTTTATGACACGAACGCGGAATTTAATTGATATGGCCCTAAGAAAACATTATTGTAGTTTTGTTGTTAATTTGTTACCTGTCGTGTTGATTTATTCTAGGGTACAATTAAATTTTTTTTTCAGCTCTTCTTTCAAGAGTTCAAGTTGAATATGTATTTTATCGATATCCAACTTGTGATGGGATCTAAATGTGAATGAGAAAAATTTCTTGAATATCTAAATGTCCTTGGAAACTTCTTTGAGAAATGTTCTTTCAAACGATGTGCTGAAAGACACTTGTTGCATATAATATTCAATGAAAGAAATATTGTAAAAATAAATGCATACTGCGAACAAACAAATTCGAAAAATTCCCACATCCATTCATTGAAAATTGTAAATAATTTCATTCAGGTTATCTGGCCAAAATTTCCTATTTGAGTTGATGCCTGCTGAATTTGAATGATATTCTGTTCCACGCATAATTGAAATGTAAATTCTCCCAAGAAAGTTCGAACCAATTAGTTCATTTATTCCCCCACTGGAATGTATTACTGGGAAAGAAGGGGAGATAAGATCTATGTCTCATAACGAATGAAAAGTTGTATTCCTGCCAACTCCACTATCGCAATCAAGTTGTTATTCTGTTAGATTAATTATTCATTTTCGAGTATCACGAAGCAACAGATAAAACGAATTGAATGGTTCAATTATTGATGTATCAAACTACGATAACAACCGTTAAATTCCACACAAATCCACCCCAATGAGAGTCCTAAATTCAAGTTTTAATTTTAGTTCAACTTGAGACTGTTCACTGATAATGCAGTTATTCGTCCAACAGATGGACGAATTCCACATCCCCTGATTAACTGAGCGTTTTCATCCTGTATTCAGTTCTAAAGTGATCCAAGTTATCTTCGAATGGTGTTGACGCTTTTCATTTTCGATCAGTTTATATTTTTGTGGTGGTGTGTGGACGAAAAAGATTGATATTCAGGGAAAAATATTACTAGATAAGTTGTTCTAGGAAGTAATGCACACTATTTTTTCGACGACCACAGATTAATGCACAATTTCAAAAAAAAGTATTATTTTCTTTTTCGATCTATATTGTTATATACAGGGTGCAGCATTCAACATGAGACAGTAAATTATCTAAAACACTATGTACTTTGGAAGAAAGTGTTTCAAATAAAAGTTGTTAGGTATCAAAGGGTAGAGAACATGAATATATTTTGTCCTAACCTTCACCTTGACTTCAAGGTTATTTCGAGGTCAACTTTTTTTTTTTTAATAGAAAGGTATATTTTTTAGTGCCCATTCTTATTTTTCATAAAAAAGGTAGTAACTTTTGTCTGAAACTTTTTTTCATCGGATTTCAAATTCAAAAGATATTTATAAAGTATTTCCACATCAAAGCATAACCGAAGAAAAATCTACTCGTCTATTCTATGATCAGATTATGGTCATGAATGATAAGCAATTTGAGAAAGCAAGTAGAAAAATGTGTAAATTGTTTAGGCCTTGTGAAAATAGACGTATCTGGTATAAGTTTGAAAGATTTGATGAATGTATTGAAGTCCAAGAACATAATTTTAAACATCTACTGAAATTATATGAAATTAATAAAAACATGATCATTATTAAAATTATTTTTAATAATTTCCCAACCCTTTCAATGAAATTTAGTTAAATTTTTTGAAATCCGATGGAAAAAAATTTCAAACAAAAGTTTCTATTTTTTTCATGAAGAATAAGAATCTGTACTGAAAAATATACCTTTTCATTCAAAAAAATCTAGTTGACCTTGAAATAACCCTGAAGTCAACGTCAAGGTTAGAACAAAATACTATGTTCATTTTCTGCCCGCCTTGATACCTAACAATTCTTATTTGAAACATTTTTTTCTGAAGTACATAGTTTTCGAGATAATTTACTGTCTCATGTTAAATGCTTCACTTTGTATACAATATTCAAATTCACTTGAAAATAAAATTGAGTTTTTCTGATCTGACCTTCAGAAATTTGACAATTTTGTGATTTCGCCCCTTGCAGTTCATAAAAATAAAATCACATTATTTGTGACACTGGCGGCCGGTTTAGTTCACAGAATCTGTGGTTCGTTTCATTCGTCCTTCCTAAGATTATCGGATTATCGATTGCGTTCATTGTTTCGGCAAGCCAAACAACAAATTTCTATGATTAATAAGAATTTGATGGAACCACGTCACCACGTGGCATGGGGCAATATAATCTGCTCCCAAAGGATCCAATAAAATTATGTAACCCGGATGTAATGAATATGTAGGCGAAATGAATTATGTATATACATCTATGTAGGTCTCTGTGTCCACAAGAACGACATGATTAAAGTTGAGTTGATGGCATCTCGACCCCCGAAGTTTTTTATTCCTTTGGAGGGTGGTTAAAACGGAATATCATACAATTGAAGAAAAACTTTTATTCTCTAATGATAAATATGAAAGCGAACATTGGTTAGAGTATACAGAGTGTTTCAGTTATGGTGAAAACAACATATAAAATATGGGTACTCACTTTCAAGATCCTGAATGGACTTTCAGCCATCATACATATAGTCTTTCCACCAGACTGTCCTCCTTCTTTATTCTCTTCCAGTGTATCCTTTTCATTTTTCTTCTTGATTTTCAGGAGTCTCTTTTGCGCCTCCACATCAGTTGATTCATCCCTCAGAAATTTGGGCGTTATCCACGACCACCATAAACTCAAGTTCCAATTCTGGAAAAATAGTTTTTTAGGAATTGGCAACATCTCAGCAGCTTTCACTCAAGAAGAAAAAAATCTCGAAGGACACCAGAAAAGAAGCATTTCACACAGACTCAATTCAACTCGGTTGATCGGAAGGAAGATTGACAGCACTCGGTACTCACCCCTCTCGCCGACTTAATCTCGACATTGCCAATTGAATTCGCACTCTTCAACCTATCCAAACTGATCCCCGTGGATTCCTTGACGGGTTCCTGTATCCTTGGACCGACTTGAATTATCGGAGTCGGTGGATTCAATTGGGCAACGACGTCGTCGGCGTCGAGGCGCCAATTCCTCATGGTGTCGATCAAGTTGGCTAAAGAAGGCATCTTGGATCAGGTTCGTTATATCGATAGCATCGCCAACTGGCATAATCTGGAAGGAAAACATTCATTGATTTGGGATCAGAATTTCGCACAATATTATAAAATCTCAAGAAAATTTTCGAACAAAAATTTTTTCAACCAACTTGAAGAATTTTACATTGTTAACAATTCCGAAGGAAAAAATGATGTAAAAGTGAGCAGCCTGCACCTAAATTGTTTGATTCATATAAATACTCAATTCATCCTGCCATGTATATATTTTCGTGCAGTTGGTTTAGAATTTTTCAACTTTCTCCCCAAATCCTCGAAGAGTGAGAAAAATGGGAAATTCTTCCCGACTATGAATTTAAACAGTCATAAATCCTACCAGAAAATTGAATGAATTCCATTCAGCCTCCCTGTCATCTCCTGCCTGTTTTACTTATTGCACTTGGAATATTTCCTCGGAAAACTGTAGAATTGCCCGAATTGAAACTAATATGAAACGATACCTTAAGGTGTGTACAGACATGCTCCGAATATCGTACCGAACCGTGTCGCGTACCCCGCGGGAGCGAATCAAATTCATCGCACGTAGAGGTGCAATTTGAATTCGTGAATTTGATTCGCTCTCGCGGGGTACGCGACGCGGTTCGGTACGATATTCGGAGCATGTCTGTACACACCTTTATGTATTTTTCAAATTTAAATACATATCGTTCGAATCTATTCCTCCCACAAGTGATTTCCTGAAAACATTGAAAAAACGTTCTCTCGCATGAAACAATTATCTTATACCGCAAATATCGATTTTTATCATGGTACATCATCGGAATTGGAGACACGAATAGGTGTAATTAAAACTTCAATACAGTAAATTTTTCGTCCATGCGAGCAAATAATGAGAACAAAGTGTTCCAGGTTCAAGGTCAAATAAATTACCAAGACGATACCGGAGGGCGAGTTTTTTTGATTTTCCCGAAACGATAAATGTCACTTATAAAAAATTTACCTTGTGGGATAGTTTTCCATGGAATATATCCAAAATATCAATGAACGAAAGATGTTTTTCACCAGTTGCATACACTCGAACTACGTGGACGAAGAGAATGAATGACAGCCTTATCTGGATTAGCAAGTTATAGGTATTATCGTTTGATCAAATATCTATCCGTTCTCTCAGACTAATTATTCATCAATTAAAGCTTCATTATCGGGGCGATAACAATATTTACTGAATGCTAGTGGTAGGTATGAAAATTTTATTTCATTTCATCGCATTATCAAAAATGTATTGAAAGCAAGTCTTGATCGATTCTGTTGGTATAAAATTTCACAATTAGAAGAATCATAAAAAAAACTAATCAGAAAATGGCCTTTTTCCTTTTTTGGGACCAGAACCTTTTTATGGCTTAGGGAAATAATTGACATATTCCAATTCGAATTTTCCATGAAGTGATCGATATTCCTTTCGAGTTTGTATTTTATTCAGTTACCAATATGGATGCAAAAACCACATATTCAATATAAAATTGGCTTAAATTTCGTCAAAAATACTGCAATAATCATAAACATCATATCGGCTAAAACAGAAACCAAAGTAGGCTACATCGCAAGAAAATATTCCCAATGAGCAACTCACGAACAGATGATTGTGACTCAACACTTGATAAAAGTTTTTTCGCAGCTCCTTCTGATATAGTCATCTCTTATCCCCAGTGACCGTGCTTTCAAAACTTGTGTGCATCTTAGTATTATTTCTACGTGCTAACCAGAAGTTTCCAGACTATGAGTGAGTGAGAATTATTGTTAATCGATCGTGATATTGATGTAAGTTTAATGACATTTCTAATTAATCCTTCTATGGCCATACAAATTATATCAAAAAATATATGTACGACGTAGGCTGGAAATCATTGATCAAAGTAAGATCTATCATCGAAAAAACTCAAATTTTTTAGTCTATAACAAATGACAGATATTTTTTTTCAGTATTTCAACATTATTCTTCGAATTCGTCGAATTTTGCCCAATAACGAACTTAACCGCGGCATTCGAGATTTGAACCTACCCTGACAATTTTCAGTTTCTAGAAAACGGAAAATTTTTTCTTGCAAAATATAATTCATAATATTTTCCCATAGTTTTTGAATGTTCAATCGATTCTGAAAATGAGCATGTAAATATAATGGTGATTTTATATTTATTTCAAGTAATTCCATCCAAAATCAACTCGAGGAAATTCAGATTCCATATTCGGAAAATATATCCATGTTGTCTGTGGTTCAATCAATATTTGATTGTCAATATTTGAAGTTTTCATTCTCGATTATAATAGAAGCGAAAATATGAAGCCTGAATTTTCATTCATTGATCTCAATCTGTTTACTCTTGAAAAAAGTTAGGATTTTTTTGAAATTATTTATTAAAAGCAGCAAAAATGATTTTCACAGAAACTGTCAAAAGTGCCTCCCTCTCACTTCTTCGCACTTTTTGAGACAATCTCAACTTTCGTCAAGGACTAAACATGTTGAGAGCTTTGAATTAAAATTCAAGCTTCATATTTTCTCTTCTATCTCAATAGATAATGAAAACTTCAAATTTTGACAATCAAATATTGATTGAAACACAGACAACATGGATATATTTTCCGAATATGGAATCTGAATTTCCTCAGGTTGATTTTGAATGGAATTGCACGAAATAAATATAAAACCTCCATTCAGAAAATATGGGAAAATATTATGAAGTATATTTTGCAAGAAAAAATTTGAAATGAAGAAACAATCGGTGAGAAATAGTCTATTGACCTTCTTATTTTGAAAACCAGCCAAATTTGCAAAAAAAATTTTTTTTGGAAAAACGGTTGTTCCTCGATAACTTTTCATGCTTCGGTTCGATATTTTTTCCGATAACATATTTGGATAGCCCTTAAAAAAAAAATCAATCAAAAATCATATTAATGAGTCACTTTTCAATTTTGCCTAAAGGATAAGTCACAAAATTCAGTGACCCGCTTACGTTAAACACCCTGTACGTTTATTTTGAAATCAAAATTGTTTGACAGTGAGCTAGATGAAGATACATAGAATAAGTTCCAAACATATTTTCATTCATGAACTTATTGAATATAAACCACAGAGTGAACTAGTCAATTTACATTCCGCAAAAGTCACAGATTCCAGAATTGTCATAAATCACAATCACAAATATTGCGAATGATTGTCACGTCATACAAAGTGAGGAAAACGCAATATTAGGTGCTCGATGCTGTTTTTCGATAACTTTGAAGTTCTGGAGAAATATATAAACAATGAAATGTTTCTATCGCAATATATGAGCCGCGTGTACCAACCATAGAACAAATTAGCAAGGTCGCCGCCCAGTAGATATCAAATTTGCTGTTTTCTGCTCGATGTTTCCAGTATCGTAATTATTTGTTTCAAAAGTATTCGGAAATCAGATATCTATAAGAACGGATCCATGACCGAACAAATAACTATGTTAATAATAATGATAACAAACTCGTGTCGTCCCTTGCAAAAAGTTCGGTGAATCCTGATCAACTTTCTAGACCACTGAAGGTCAAGCTTCCATTTCATCGATTCCAACAGTTTTGAATGAAATTCCATGTAATTGATATCACACTCAATCAATGATTCTTGTGTGAACATCAGTTTGAGCAATAATTTTGTCACCTCGATTTTCTGCCTTCAAAATTAATGAATTTCCTTACAAAATTTCATGAAATTGAATTTGATCTCAAAGTTTCCCAGAAAAACTCTGGAGGCAGATGGATTCTTCTCAACCGCGAAGAAAAAAACAAAATTTGATAAAATCTTGAACCAAATCATAAATAACAAGGGTATTGATACAAAAGATGAAACTCACCAAATTTCGGAAAATCACACAAACATATTATTCCTCGATAAAACACAACATCTGATGCATAGCCGACATTGACTGCCACATCGGAGTAGATGTGGAAATCGTACAATTTTTCCTCCAGCTTTCCACGCCTTTTCCCCTAATTTGTGACGTATCAACAAACATACCAGGGAAGTAATCATGTAATGAATGCGAGACAAATTAATTTCATTTATACTTTCCTCACATTCATTAGGATTTGTTTCGTCCTAATTGAAATTTATTGGAAGCCTGTCATTTTCAATTTTTTCGCGGTGAAATTTCAGGAAAATTGCAGGCTGCTATTCGTTTTCACACAATATGCTTAATTGTAATGAAATGAGAGAAAAATTATGAATAAGTATATTTTTAAAACTATAAAATAATTCAATCATTTCAGAAAAAATAAACTGAAAGCGATTGGGGATGATTTTGTCCATCACGATTGCTTGGGTTTCATTATATTAAAAATATTGTAAACTATTAATACTTGTTTCCTCAAACTGCTAGGAATTTCTTCACCGCATAGCCGGGGAAAGCATAGATAGCCAATCCCATAAAAACGAGCAGTAAAATACAACAACATCCCTTGATTATTTTCCATTTGTGATGTTTCAAAATAATGAATTTGAACGTCTTGAAGGGATTCGTGAACCAACTGAAAGAAGTCTTAGGTCGCCTGAAAAATAAAAAGTGTTTACAAACATTGAGATGCAGACATTGTTAATTTTCCTTTATTTTTATAAAATTTGCAATTTTCCGCATCGAATTTTTCTATTCAAAACGAGAATTTCCAGTCAGTTCCGATTTTTTTTTCCGACACGTGCGTCAGTATTTTTTCGAATATTCGATAAATGATCCTAAATAGAAAATCATTTGTAATAATTTAAAACGTCCGACTTCGATATCCATGGTGAAAAACGGATGGAAAGATCGAAGTTGTGTGGTGAACCTAATAAATAACCCCTAATGGCAATCTTCTGAAGCCAACTGAGGGAAACCCCAAAGTAAACACGGTGATCGATGGGGAGGGGGAGGGTTATTAAATTGAGAAATATTGTGGAATGATCATGACGCTCGGTCGCTTGAACGATGAGAAATGAAACTTTGTATCCTATTCTACAAGCCTATAATTATTGCATCATACGCCTTTATGTTATTACACAAGAAATTGTCTTCCATTTTTCACAGAATATGAGATGAGGTTAGAAAACCAACATTGCCAAAATCAGTAACAATCCCGGAGCATCATTGGTAAAACACATTTGAGCAAATTCTGGAGTTGTTGAGAAATCAACGAGTAGTAATACATAAACCATTATGAATGATAAACATAAAAAATCTCATTTTATTTTCGAATTATATCTTATATGGACAAACTACTATAATATGACGCATAGAAAATTCATACGTTCGCAACTCTTTATGGTCAAACCGGAGTATGTTCTCGCATGAAACATAGTATACTCACTTAGGTTCTGGTAGACCTTGCGGAGCATTCCTGCCAAGACCTGCAGGTTTCTGTTGGGCCTCTTCGGCAGTCATCAATTCCAATTCCGCCTCAACTTTGCCCTGAAATAATTTAATTTACCACCGAGGCGACACCTTATGATTCGCTTTGAAAGAATCAAACGGTAGCCATTTTCCGAAAAAGCCTAAAAAGTCGACCTCAACTAACCACGAGCGTCAAATTCCCATCTAGATCGTTTCCTTTGAACGGCCACCAGCCTCTGGTCCTCTTCACCTTGAAAAGATTGATGCGTGGTACGCTAGGTTCCACGATGCCAAGTTTACACTGCTCGGGTCCCTTGGAACCTCTGGGCATGCGCGACAAGTCCAAGCTTAAGGTACCTGTGCCGAAAAAGAAGAAGTATCTGTTCAATGGCGGTAACCCCAGATGCCAACTAACCTAGGAAGTCGTCCTTGGAAAACGTGTCGTTTTCCCAGACCTGCAAGATCAGCCTGCAAGGAAATTTCTTATCGCTGTCGCGCGACTGGAATTTGCCCTCTTTTCGACTGACGACAGTCATGTCTTCGTTCACCAGGTACTCCATGGGGAAGACGAACCTCCAGTTAAAGTTTCCCTCGCCGGTGAGGGACCTGTAGTGGACGTCTGTAGTCTGGACGTCGTCGTGACCCTGGAGCATCCTAAAAAATTGGACTTTGTACATACTTCATCGAATATTCCAATATTTACCCCTTCACGTAAATATCGCTCTTTTTCTGCCCGGAGAAGAAGTCATCCTCCTGCAACAGGACATCGGCAGTGTTCCAGATAACGACTCTTAGTTCGTAATCCGCTGGGGGTTTAAGTGTTATGTCGACTGGCTTGGGTGGCGGGAGATCACCTGCTGGAAAGATGTCAATCCAGAGTTGGATCTTTCCCTGAAAAATAATTCGAGCGCATCAAGGTCACCGTGAAACTGAAACTTCAGAGGGGGTTGAAAAATGTCTGTGCAAGATTTATGACGATGGAAATAATAGATGAAGAGGTCCAGAAAACATTTTGAAGAAAAAGAAGATTTCCAATTTCACGATCAATGAGGTGAGATTAAGCCAACAAAAAATTGTTGTCAGGAAACAAAAACGACTAAAGTTCCAAGAGAAAATTATTAAACATTTTTAAATTCGCTCTCTTGAATCTGAAGTTCCTTGCGACTCCTCACCTGTTCCACAAGTGCCTTATTCGGACAATACAGCGACCTCGTCTCAACGTGCTCCGGAACCAGTTTAAGCCCCACGAAAGGTACCTGGTGCCAATTGCGCAGAGCATAGAGCGCTTTCATCTCCGTATCGATCCTATCGTCGCCGGTCGCTGTGAACAGAGGGAGCTGCGGTCACGAAGCAATCCCGTTACAGTTTCCTCACATTCGTAATGGGGCGACTCGAAGACCTTCGAACAGATCTGCACAGATGTCGCGCCATACGCGGGTCGGGGTACGTTCCAGTGCACGCAGAAACGGCTCGCGATGTCCGAAGGCCTCAGTTGGTCCCTCCAGGCGCAGTAGCCGGTCCTGGAATCAAATTTAGGGGATTTGGGAATGTTGTGGGAGATTTCGGATACGTTTATACTCTTTGTAAAATTCTGGAATGCCGCATTTGGCTCTGTGCTCTGTGTAGAGACGGTTTTCGATGTCTATGGAAGTCTCGCCGATAAGATCGTCTTTCGTCGCCATGTCTCTATCCCAGATCTGCACCAGTAGAGTGTGGTCTTTAGGGAACATGCCATTGAATTCGAACATCCTGGAAGGTTTGCGAGGAAAAATCAATCCTAAAATCAGTTTCTATAACTCACCTTCCAAATATAGGATTCAAATTTTTGGTCTTATAATTGTCCTTATCATCTTGTACTTGGTTTCCCAGTCGGATATATAGATAAGGATCACATTTTCCATTGATGTCTCTGGGTGGCAAGTGTAAGGCTCTCACACAGTACACTCTCACAGTGAAATGTAAGGGTTGGTTTGAAGGATAGTTTTGGAAGTATCCCTCTCTTAGAGGAGTACCATTTCTACAATCAAATATATTCAAAAATGTTGAAGGTAGCAAAAGGGATTTTACTTGGTGATAAGTTCCTTTCCTGGATTTTCGGGCCATCTATAAATCTTGATGTTTCCTTTGAACACTCCCTGTACCATATCCCTGTCAACTACCTCATCCCCAGTCCTCTTGCCCTTGTACATAGGAAAAGACATTAGCATATCTTTGAAATACTCGAATTCTGCTTGAGATTCCAGCTCTCTAGGATAAATCTTCAGCCTGAATTTATCTCTAATGGATGCACCAGGCTTAGGCTCAGGCTGTGATAAGAAGAAATCATTTATTGAGCACCAACTAAAAACAGATGCTGCTTACTTTCAGAGAAGAATAGTATTTGGTCCACCAGTCGTAATCGTTGTCATCGTATGAATCGTCATGATTCTCCTCGTCTATCTCCTTAGGCTTTTTGAAGAACTTTTGCCCGATCTTCCGGCAAAACGCGCATCTCTTGGCCGTATCTTCACATACTTCCTTTATCTTAGCACCAACTTTCTTGCAGCATTCGCACTTACCCCCGAAGCATGAGCTCCTGAAGACGGCGCCCAAAGACGCCCAAAACCCTGGTTGATTCTCCTTGTCGCTGGTCACGAAACGCAACTTCTCCAACAGTTTCCTGCAACAAGCACAAGTCTTCTTATGTTTTTTCTCAACACTGTCGACGTTCTCCTGATACTCCTTCAAGCAGGGACAAATGATTTTCTTCCTGTGGAAAGCTTGTTGGAATTTCTGCCATCGCGTTTTCTGGCAGATGCACCTGATGTGATGGGGTTTCTTGGTCAGTTTCTGAATTTCTGCGGTTCGACAGAAGCAATGCTGAGGCGTGAAGATCATTCGAGGTTTCGGCTCCTTCAAGCTGAGCTCGGAATCCTCAGAACTTTTAGCTGGAATGTTATTATCAAATGGTCCACACGTATATTTTACGTGAATTCATACCCTCGTTTATGCTCTGCATCGATTCATATGTGGTCAACCCCGTGAAGAAGTCTTGCCTCTCTTGGTCTGTCAACGGATTCACCAAGAAAAACTTGACGTGCTTTATGTAGATACCAACGGATGACTTGAACCCCAATTTGTTGTCCATCATCCTCAGAATCAAAGGAGAGGCGTACTCTAACATTGAGGGAAGTTGCTGGAAGAAAGAAATTTCGATAAAGGTCATAATGATGGCATTTTGAGTTACCAAGTCGATGTTCTTTATCGGATTTTCGAAATTATTGTCGCCCTTCGTGTCTTCCAACGCGTCGGAATACATCATAGACTGGAGGCACTCGATGTTGATCTTTGGTCTCTTGATCCCCCCAACTTTCCCTCTCCTCAAATTCCTCAAACCCCAGAAGTACACCTCAATGCGGAAGCTGACGAGTTCTGGTTTTATATCATCAGGTATTCGAATGATGTCCTTTTCAGCTTCGTCGGCATCTTCTCCAGGATCTCCAGTGATCTGGTAGAGGATCAAGCCATGAAGGTTTCGAGAACAGGGATATCGAGTGAAAATACCTCTAACATCTCGAAAGCAGCCAATATCTCTGCGGTGATGCTGTCCTCGTTGAACACTTTGAACCACTGTAGCTTTGGAGGGAATCTGGGTGGTGCGTACGGTTCCTCTCTGGTCTTCACCAAAGGCTTGACTGTAGTTCTGCCTATGAACTCCCAGAAGAACTGAGTCGAAAGATATTGAACTATCTTCATCGAAATGGGCTCTTGACTATCTTACCAGTTTATCTCTGTCCAGCAATTCAACCATAATAGTGGGTGGATTTTTCTTGATGAAACTCGTGGTTCCATACTGGGTCATTCTCTTGAAGATTAGGGTTTGATTCCATATTGGGTTCAAGGTTTCACTCTCTATCTATATGTAGGTGTTGATTGAAGTGAAAAGAATTCGTTTCTAAATTATCCAAACTGAGCTTACCGTTGATTCCTGGCAATCATCGATGAAGTGAATTCGAACCATCGTGTCGCTAAGAGCTGAAGCATCATTCCCTGGTTCCACTCGTCCTTGAAAAAGATGGCACCTACACTGAAACACCTGGATATTTTCACAATAAACAATGCCACCACTCATAAGAAGTCCTCTTACATGAACTTCTTTGTTGGTGACATAGAGATAAGGAGATGTCAGTTCCTCAGCCGTCTCGAAACCACCTGGAAGGTTCTTCAAGAATTCCACGAAAGATTTTTCGATGCCCATCCAGATGAGGACCTCCATTTTCCCGACGGTGTTGGTGAAAAATTTCGCCTTTGGTGTTTTCTTCTTCTCTGGCTTTTCGGAGGAAGATTATTAGGGGATGAATGTAACCATAATGCGCGTGTACAAACCTGTAGATAGAGCGCGGTGACTTTTCCACTCATCTTTCCCTTCTCCTCTTCTATCTGAGAATGCAGGACATCCTTGCATGGTAGGCGGATGTACGCCAACTTCTTAGATTCCTTCCAAACCGTTATGAATACATCTGGCCACATGTCATTGATCTGAAACAAACTAAATCAAAGAATCCTTCTCAGGTCCTCTCGATTACCATACATTGTTAAAAATGCACAGAACCCTGTCGCTCAGCTTCTTGGTCTTGAGGAAGGTTCTTCTGAGTGCGTTGGGATTGAAGATCTTCTCTGCCTTCGTGACGAGATGTTTCTGCAAATTATACTTTTTGAAAGGGAAATTTTATTTTTGGACGAAAAGTACCATCAGTTTTAGGTTTTGTTCGAGCTTTCCTCGTCCCAATTGCGTCAGAGTGGATAGATCGTAATTTCCAGCTATGTCTATGTATTTCTGGGTGGATGATCTGAAGGAATCCAGACACTGAGACAACTCTTCAGATATTTTCTGATTGAGGGTGATATCGTCCTCCGCGAATAAGAAACCAATGTTGATTATTCTTTTTTCCTGAAAAAAGTAAAAAGGCGAAGAAAATCAAGAGACCACTATATGAAACCAGGTCTCACCATGGCTTCGTAAATCTTCTCGAGCATATTCATATTGTAAAGCCTCTTCCTGAAGTCCATACGGTTGAGACTCAGGGTAAGCAGAGGTTTCCACTCCCTTATGTCTGAGTAGAAGGAATTTCTGTTGATCTTCCTCACATCTATCTTGTCTGAGACATTCTTGTTGTTCGTACCCTCTGTGCTTCCTATGGAAACCTTATACGTTATCTTACCTTCGAACCGCTTATCCATGACGGAAGATTCCAACATAATGACGAAGATTTTCAGGTCCAATTGAGGAAGTAGAGCCTTAGAAGAGACAAAATTTATTTCCATTGAGTCAATCTCAATGATAAATTTACCCCTGTTGGCGCACTTATGGGAATCACTTCACTCTTCTTCTTGTCCTCCACGGACACCACTTCCCTCTTGGTCCTGAGGCTGAACAGGATGCTCCCCCTATATTCCTCCATACCAGATGTATCGTACATGTGGAGTAAGGCAGGTCCAAACTTAGGAAGAAACCCTTCTTCATCATCACTGGTCACATAGTTAAGAGGGAGAAAATCTGACGCATAGAGTGCAGAACCGAAGAAAATCTTTACGTGGATTCTCTGGCAGAGTACGGGATACATATCGTGAATCTTTATCCTCTCGTTGAACACGGGAAAAGAAGTGTTTTTTCTAACCGAAGTCTTCGCCTGATGAAAATAGAAAAAATCGATCAAGACTAATGGGTTGTATTTGTCCCACTTGTGGTGTTTGTCCTTATTTCGGTGCGCCAGTGTATCTTTAGTTGTTACACTTAATCATACAGAATGACTATTGGGACACATGTGTCCCAGTCGTATTTTTACGTTATACTTGACTTTGCGTTAATATTTGCGTATCTATTCTTTCGTTGTTACGTTTTATCAAAGATGATGACAATTGGGACACAGATGTCCCAGTCACATTTTTACGTTATACTAGAAATTGCGCAGAGAGTTGTGTATCCTTTAGTCTTGTCTTTAGTTGGTACTTTTTATCAAAGCGAATGACTATTGGGACACATATGTCCCAGTCACATTTTTACGTTATACTCGACATAGCACAAATATTTGTGTATAAACTCTTTCGTTGGTACAGTGTATCGAAAAGAATGACTATTGGGACCCATATGTCCCAGTCACATTTTCACGATATATGTTCTACTTACCATATTACCCCCAAAAGCTACAACAACGTATGATGAACTAGGAGGTTTCTTTTTCTCATACAGATGTTCAGCTCTGAAAATATCGAATTCAAATTTTGCTCGAAACCTCTCGAACGCTCTAGAGTGCGGCAGGAGTAGGTTCCTGGAAGAATCTCGATTTCAGCTAAGAATAAGCGTAAATTGAATAAAATATTTATAATTCCTCAAAAAAAAACAAAACCGGAAATCAAAATCTAGATGTGAGCTAAGAATGAGCTCAAATTGACTAAAATATTTATAATTCCTCAAATAAAAAACAGAATCGGAAATCTAAATCTAGATCTGAGCTAAGAATGAGCGTGAATTTAATAAAATATTTATAATTCCTCAACAAAAACAAAATCGGAAAACAAAATCGGAAATCAAAATCTGGATGTGAGCTAAAAATGAGCGTAAATTGAATGAAATATTTATAATTCCTCAAAAAAAAAAAAATCGGAAATCAAAATCTCGATGTGAGCTCAGAATTAGCGTAAATAGAATAAAATATTAAAAATTCCTCAAAAAAAAAATCAGAAATCAGGATATAGATGTGAGCTAAATTGAATAAAATATTTATAATTCCCCAAAAATAAATATCGGAAATCAAAATAGATGTGAGCAAAATTGGATAAAATATCAATAATTCCCCAAAAAAAAAATCAGAAATCAAAATATAGATGTGAGCTAAATTGAATAAAATATTTATAATTCCTCAAAAAAAACAAAACCGGAAATCAAAATCTAGATGTGAGCTAAGAATGAGCTTAAATTGAATAAAATATTTATAATTCCTCAAATAAAAAACAGAATCGGAAATCAAAATCTAGATTTAAGCTAAGAATGAGCGTAAATTGAATAAAAATTTATAATTCCTCAACAAAAACATAATCGGAAATCAAAATCTAGATGTGAGCTAAGAATTGAATAAAATATTTATAATTCCTATAAAAAAAAATCGGAAATCAATATCTAGATGTGAGCTAAGAATGAGCGTAAATTGAATAAAATATTTATAATTCCTCAACGAAAACATAATCGGAAATCAAAATCTAGATGTGAGCTAAGAATTGAATGAAATATTTATAATTCCTCAAAAAAAAGAAAAATCGGAAATCAAAATCTAGATGTGAGCTGAGAATGAGCGTAAATTGAATAAAATATTTATAATTCCCCAAAAAAAAACGGAAATCAAAATCCAGATGTGAGCTGAGAATGAGGGTGAATTGAATGAAATATAAATGATTCCTCAAAAAAAAAATCGGAAATCGAAATCTAGATGTGAGTTAAGAATGAGCGTAAAATTGAATAAAATATTTATAGTTCCTCAAAACAAAAAAATCGGAAATCAAAATCTAGATGTGAGCTGAGAATTGAATAAAATATTTATAATTCCTCATAAAATAAAACAGAAATCAAAAAGTCTACCAATCATCGATTACCCTTCAATTTCATTATCTTCTTGAACTGGTGGTAAAGACGGTGAGACATTCTTGGTTATAACTGTGAGATTAACCTTGAGGAATCCTCTCGAACCAGAGCCATTTTTATTCGTTGGGGCGTTTAAAATAGCCCACTTATTGTAAAACTGATGTTCTGTAATTGGAAATACTTTCAAATATATTCTGATTGCTGAATTATGAAAAAACCATCCTAAATACTACCTGGTTCAGCCCAGATAGTGGCAACGTCTAATCTGAATAAACCAAGAATTTTTCTTTTTCTACACATTGACTTAGGTTGGACAACCTGAAAAATGTATGTCGTATTATTTGCTTAAAACTGTTGGCATCACTGACCGTCACAACCACCTCGGAGTTCAATAGATCATGCAGAGCTATTTTCTTGTCGAATGTGAAGTACTAGTAAAAAATTATTTATCAAAGTTTCAAGTTTTTTCAGTTCTTTCTTACCTCGTTATAATAAGGACAATCAGACTTTTTAACGACGGCAGTTTTCTCCTTCTTTCCCAAAGCTTGAACTATGACAACTGAGTCCATGTTTGGCCATACATAATACCTTCCTTCTAAAATTGCCACTGTTATCAAATACGTCTGTTTCAAGTTGGTCAACTGTTGTATTTCAATCAGATTCTTGCAAGACATTATACTTTCAGGTTTCGAAAATGTTCAGTCGAAAATCACTTTAGGAACTGTCAAATTTTGCAACCATTGAAAAAGGAATTCTAGAATCATAGAAATAGATATTATTTTTAAAAATTCTTCGGAAAATATTTGTTTCTCTCTGGATTTGGGTTGGAAAGGAAATATCTCGTCGAGGAATATAACGGGCAAATAAATTGGAATAAATTATAGAGAGATTAATTAAATTATACTTCCTTCATTTTTCAAGGGGCACTGAAAAGTTTTATAGTTCGTTATTTTGAACCATAGATATTTGGTTGTTTCAGTTTCGGGTTGTAAATCGAAATACTCATTCTGATAAGTTATTTATTTCATAAATAAGTCTCTATGTACACTGAAATGGCCGTCAACGTCCGCTCACATTAAACATGTTACAAAATTGTAAATACATCTGCTCATTGCACAAATCTGACCTTTACACTATCATCTATGTACATAATACTACATAACTTATAACTAAACATATACAGGTTTTACAATAATCTATCAGGATCATAACAATGGGCTTAGCAAAATATCACCGTCTAAACAAAGGAACCTTTTTCTATTACCACGATAAATAATGAACAAAACACAGTTCTTCACTTCGAAATCTATGGTTCTTAATGTCAACCGACAGATTCTCAATAGATGTCGCTGAAGGCGAGTGTTTGTGAGTTTTGGGAATGTAAGTGATGGTGGAGGTCGTCCAGGCTCTGATGGGACATGTTGGAGTCTGTTATCATGCCAGAAGTTACCGAGGTCGCCCCTGGCGACTGGTTGTTGTTTGTTTGGGAACCTTCCTGCCTCATGATGTTTCGTCGCCACTTGGCCCTTGCATTTTGGAACCAAACCTGTATCAGAAATAATGTAGAATTAGAGATACGAACTCTTAAAGTAATCGAGAATACACCCTGTATAAATTTTCAGAAACATACCTGCAACACCCTTTTCGAGAGTCCCGTCTTCTGAGCTAGCTGTTTGAGATCTTTGGCATCTGGATTTTGGTTTATCGCGAAATAGGTCTTCATCGTCCTCAGCTGATGGTGCTTGAAGGACGTGCGCATCCTTTTCGTCCTCTGCGTGTTGTGCCCGTTGCTGGAGGCTGGTGAGGTGACAGATGAATCGTAAGAGAGGGATTCCATGGAGGAGGAGAGCTCGCCCTGCTGCAACATCTCTGCAAGAAAATTCTGATTCAGAGGAGGAAACAAAGAATAC
This sequence comes from Aphidecta obliterata, assembly GCA_963966015.1. Classification (NCBI taxonomy): domain Eukaryota; kingdom Metazoa; phylum Arthropoda; class Insecta; order Coleoptera; family Coccinellidae; genus Aphidecta; species Aphidecta obliterata. The sequence continues at coordinate 32,457,617 of OZ014428.1, forward strand.
GACAACACTGAAACCAATATTCCGATATTAATGATTGCAGGATGCAAGAAAGAGTAATCAAGTAATCTAGAACTTCCTGAACCAAGTTCGCCTGAACGGAAACAACATCGTCATTAAGATCGATACCATCTTTAGTAATTCAGCGAGAACCGCTCGAAACTGATCATATAATAACTGCGAGATCTAAAATGCAAAAACTTCTCCACCCGATCATTCTTTCCACTCGAGGAAACCATAATGAGGTGTTAAATTACAAATCGCAGGTACGACGAACTGCAATAAATCTTCTTTCTGCTTGGACGTCAGTATTTCAGCGAGAAAAATTTACATTCGGTGGTTCCCCAGTAGGGTCGATAATTCTGTAAGGTTCCACCGTTATGGGCTTCTGATCGAAGATATCCTCGCTAAATTAGTGGGGAGCTGCTTGCAGTCCCTACTGTGAATTACACGTTTTCGAGATTGGAATCGGCGGTTACCTCATTTTATTCGGACACCTGTATGTTCATTTCGCCATAATTCCCGAGAACGATTTCTCTAGAATTCAGGTTAATTTCCACCTGTCCGTGCATCTCTTGCATCGAAGGTAGTGTGCAGTATCATAACGTGTCTACAACTCTCCTCTTAAGTAGTGAGGCTTCAAACACGACCGCCAGCCACCCAAACTACAAGAAGAATGAGAGGAGATCCGAAATTTTCAATAGTGTACACACTCCAAACTGAAGTTAAATGTTGAATAGACGTGTGCATCTCCTCTGGAGCACCAAGACGAAGTTCCGTCGAGTTTCACAAAGCCGAAACACGAACTCGCAATAATTTTCTAAAGCGAGTGATTCATCACGGTGGAATCGAGGTTGTTTGAAAGACATATTTTCGCGAGTTTCCAGCTCTCGAGCACGTCTGTAGGGGTTGCGAGGGAGGGCGAGGGAAATGTTCCACATAGGGAATATTCAGCGCCGAGGACAGGGGCGGCTCTGACAGCATAAGGTTGTAAGGACTATTGATATCTATATAGACGAGGCAATAAATATTCAATTGATATGGTTTTGACTCGCAAATATGATTACTCTTCTCGTGATTTCGAAAAAACACCAAAAAAACGGTGTTTTTCAGTTTTTCGCTTGAAAATCTGAACCAATGAAGCGATGCTGACACTTTCGACAACAGAATTGTAGAGAATGAAAAGACGAAGAAAATGAGTGCTTGTTTAAATCAATCGGGTCATTATTACCGTAGAAAAGCCGGAAAAACTGTAAAAATCAGCGGTTTTCAATAATTCATAACTCGGACATTTTCGAAGTTGTTTTCCAGATTAAAGTAATGGTTAAAAGGTACTTTGAGTGTGCACAACCTGGACTTTGCGATTTGAATCATTTTAGGCACTATTTGCCGGAAGGGCTGGAAGCGTCGGAAGTTGTCCGATTTTAAGTCACAAAACGGATTTTGATAGTAAAAGTATAGTACTACAAAATGTCAATCTTGATTTTTCGTTAAAATGAAGCAAAACAGGTGAAAAAAATTACGAAAAGCACTGCCGTGAGGGCAGGAGCTTTTGAGCGCTCGTACATGCACCTTATAGGTGGATTCGCATTTTCCAGTTTTGGAAATCGATTGAAGGAATTTTCGACAGCTGTCAAAAAAATTCTGAAACTTAGGCGAAACTCCATACTTCTGTCAGTGCTTCAGCTGATCATTTTTATTTCGATAATTCGCTAGAATTTTCTATGGTATCTATGGTCTTGGTGGTGCGATCTGGACAAAATTTTGCACGTAGTTCGAATACATTATCACTCAGCTAGGTGCGAAATTTCATCCCAATCCGCTCAGTATTTTCGGAACTATCAGCAGAAAAATATTTTGAACGGCCATATTTACGGAACCTCTAGTCTAATTTTGCTCATTGATGAACGTGACCGCGATATTCGCGATCCAAACCCACCCTGAGAATTTCAAGTTCCTAGGCCTTTCCGTTCAAAAGTTACAATTTTCCATGGTTTCTATGGTTTTGGTCATGCGATCTGGATAATATATTGTTTTAATATATCATTCTCGATTAAAATACAAAATTTCATCTCGATCGAATCCGTAGTTTCGAAATTATCGAGAAACCAAAGTTTCAAACGACCATATTTACGGAACCCCTTGTATAATTCTGCTCATTTCAGATCCACACCTATCCTGAAAATTTCAAGTCCCCAGGCCTTTCCGATGGAAAGTTATGATTTTCTATGGTTTCTATGGTTCTGGTCATGTGATCTGGAGAAATGTAGCTTGAATATATCATTCTCCATTAGTATACAAAATTTCGTCACGATCGAATCTGTAGTTTTGAAATTATCAAGAAAACTAAATTTCAAACGACTATATTTACGGAACCCCTAGTATAATTTTGCTCATAGATGAACGTGATCACGACATTCGAGATCCACACCTATCCTGAAAATTTCAAGTCCCTAGGCGTTTCCGTTCAGAAGTTACAATTTTCTATGGTTTCTATGGTTCTGGTCATGCGATCTGGACAAAATTTCACATGTAGCTTGAACACCTCAATTTCCATTTGAGTGCAAGGTTTCATCTCGATCGAATCTGTAGTTTCGAAGTAATCAGGAGAACAAAATTTTGAACGCTCATATTTACGGAACCCCTGGTGGAAAATTGGAAGTCTCTAGGTTGATCCGTTCGAGAGTTATTGTGTTACGGCCGGACGAACGTACAGACTCGAATTTTCCGACGGATTCGTCATCAGTGAGTCGAACATAGTCGATTGAGACCATTTTCGGCTCAAAATTCGAAAAATACAGACATCGTGACGAAATGATATAGCCCTCGTGTAAGTAGTACGAGCGCTCAAAAAAGGGCAATTGTTTTTTGGTTCCCAGTCTCACAGACGGCACTTTTCCAGTTGTGTTCTGAAATTTCACCTTACAACTGAAGGGTGTACACAACTTCCATTTGTCCTTAAATCACAATAATTGTTTCGATGATTTTTCATAAACTTGAATTCTTTTCATTTTTTGTATGTACATTCAGGCGTGTATGCGAAAGACTATCTCCGAAAGTTTTCGAAAAAAAATTCAATATTTTTGCTTGTGATCCCATCCATCCAAGGCGGATTATTTAAACTTACTTCAACAATTACTGTCTATAAATTGAAAATTGATTTCAATATCAGAAAGTTATTCTTAACGCTTTCTTAATTTGATTTCAATCCATCACATTTCAAATCGGATATATGTTCATGTATAAATATCCGAAAGGTTATGGATGAAAATCAAATTAACAAATCGATGGCTAATGAAAACAACTTTTTGATATTGATAGAAATTTCAATTTTTTTCTTTTTCATCCCCAGTAATTTCTGAAGTAAGTTTGAATTATCCGCCTGGGATAGATTGGATTACACGGAAAAATATTGAACTTTAAGAGCTTTTATTGTAACTTATTTTCCGACAAATCTGACAATTTTGGCAACTCGGTGCCATAATTTTATTTCATTCTTATGACAACGCTGATTGTAATACGCACATCACCGCGTCTGCTGGCTTCCCCCACTATATTCGTCCGCAATCAAGCGCTGGGCCAGTTTTGGTCATTTTTCCACGTATTTTTCACCTATTTTCCAACATTCAAATGAAAAATGAAGATTGACGTTTCGTAGTACCATACTCTAACTTTCAAAATCCGTTTTGTAAATTAAACTCGGACAACTTCCGACGCATCCAGCCCTTCCGGAAAATAGTGCCTGAAATAATTCAAATCGCAATTTCGCAAACACTATTATTTCGACAACGTCTGGGTTGTGCACACTCGATGTACCTATTATCCACTACTTTCATTCGGAGAACCAGTGCTGCAACTTGAATGAATTTTTAAAAAAAAACCTGATTTTTAGGGTTTTTCCGGCTTTTCTACGGTAATAATGACTCGATTGAGCTGCACTAGCACTCATTTTTTTCGTCTTTTCATTCTCTATAATTCTGTTGATGAAAGTGTTAGCATCGCTTTATTGGTTCAGATTTTACAAGCAAAAAACTGAAAAAAAGCACCTTTTTGAGTGTTTTTTCGAAATGGAAAAGGAATCATATTTGCGACCACTCCACGTACCCCCACACTCGCGCTTTTCTTCTACGATTTTTGTCACAGAATGCCCCTTCTCTATTGCCTGGTCTAAAAGAGTGTTCTCCTCCTGATAACGGGGGGCTAAAACCGCCCCTGTGCCAACCCTCTCGACTCGTCGAGAGCCCTTGAACCAGCCGTGTGCATGCAGCAATGGGTAAATATAATTTTCATGCACACCTTGCCAATCAGTGGGATTTGAACTTCACCTCCCTGAAGTTCCATATTCGCGGGGTTCACATCGAAAATAATTGCGTATGTGCGATGTTGTCGAGGGGCTGGCAGTGGTAATGATCGATTTTCTAGGAGCGCGACCAATCCACTTTGTTCCATTGGGAAAATCCGAATTGGAGCAGATCTACCTGGTACCATCCACCGATAATGAATTCATCGACCCAGATGTTATCGCCTCTCTAACCCCGTATAGATGTATATACAGCGGCATCCGAAATATACGTCCCGATTCTGTCGTGTGGAATGCGCATATTTAGGCGGCCATAGCGTCGGCCCAATTGGCTACCGGAATCTAGTTATCCAATCCCCGATCTGTGGTGACTTTTCATCTGTCAGCGACCCGGTCCGGCCACCCACCGTCAACCACAGACCTATAAATAACGATGCGATACTGATTCGATACCCCGTTCGAACCGAGAAGAACAACGACAATTCGATGGTCGACCGGACGCTGGCGCAGGTCCGGCGCATACCACCATCCAGTTGATATTTTTCATTTCGAAAATATGAAAAATAATACAGCATTCAGAATGGAAAAATTATACTAGATAAACTAATAAGCAAGCCAACAAAACAATTCATGTATCCCAGATACCAACAAAACCATCATTTTCAGTCGTAGATCGATTTCGATCCATATCAGATCTCATCAGTACGATTAGCAAAATGATGAATTCGATGTGAGAAACAGAAACCCTTAAAACATAAGGCAACGTGGTCCTGAGAAAATTGCCCAAATCACGCCATCTGTCCGTTTCAAGAGCAACTGTCTTGAATATCTGTAGAACATAAACTGCTTTATCGGCTCTCCAGGAAATTTTCTCAGGTCCACGTTGCCTTATGTTCTAAGGTATGCTGTTTCTCACATTGAATTTATCATTTTGCTAATCGAACTGATGAGATCTGATATGAATCGAAGCCGGTCTACGACTGCAAATGATGGATTCGTTGGTATCTGGGATACATGAATTATTTTGTTGGCTTGCTTATCAGTTTTTCATTTTCCTGAATTCGATAAATTCAGATAAACAGCCGCATATTATTCTTTCTACTAATACAGCAATGTCTAGGGGGTCAATCAACGTCTTATTGGGAGGATACTACTTTCGGGCTGTGTACAGTGTGAGATCATCATTCAATGTTGTCATCTTTCTCAGGAAAGTATGGTCCAATGGTTTCCCTAACCCCAAAACCCCACCGTTCTCACATTTTGAGACGTATTATTGTATATTGTTGTTTTATCCGTCTCTACCTGATACGCCTCTGTATAGACCTACTACGTCAGCAAACCTGCACAGCTCTAAATTTTTGACGTGTTTGACCTTGGACCTCCCAATAGCAATCGAGAATTATCCCCAGCGACTACAAGGCTAGATTGTTTCAACGTGGGCTTTGACGTAAGCTGGTGGTGCTGCATTCAAATTTGCCCGAATTCGTTTTTCAGTGGCGTACGCTTCGCTTGGTTACGAGTAGCGAATATTGTGATTTTATTGACAATTTTCGCAACTTCCATTAGTTTCATTTTGTGCACAGTGCAATTTTCATTAAATTGGCGAGTAACTTCTTGATTTGTTTTTTCGCTCAATATTACAGCTGTAAAAAGTGTATTTCAAATTTTTAATGCTTTTATCTACTCCTTTTGAATTATATATTCATTATTCAAGTACTTTCGAGCAAATAATAGTATCTGTAAACAAACACCGTGAGTTATAATAACTCACTACTATAACTCCCTGTCTCTGTGCTTCTGAACAAGCCGATTGGCCGAAAGGGTATAGTCCATTATTGGTTTTGAGGGGAGGTTACTTGAATAATTTTGACGTTGTCTCAAATTAAGTTGATACCTAATTATTATTGTGAATGTTTTGCTGAAAAATATGAATTCAGATAGTGAAGATGAATTATTATGTACACCTTCAGAAATAAGATAATCAGGCAATGTTACCATACAGAATTTATTGCCCGAAAAATCCCAAAATAAATATAGAGGCGTATACAACAATTTTCAAGATTGGTGTAGAATATTAATTCATCGTTTAAAGAGAATGTTCTTTTGGCATATTTAAGTGAACTAAGCACTAAATATCGACTTTCTACTCCATGCTAAGAACCACAATCAACATAAATAATGCATTGTTATAGGTAACTATTGAGATTTGTAAATGAAGTTCTTTCTCTGTACTTGTATCTTCGTATTTATTGTTATAATCGTAGATAACGTATAGTTTTCAACTTGCGGTAATGGTCACAACTCACTTGAATTACAGCACTCGCCGTCGGCTCGTGCTGCGTGAGTTATGACTTACATTACCGCTCGTAATGTATAATATACTATTACGTTCTGCGAGACTGCCACCATAACATACCAATTCGAAATCGGTAGACATGATTTTTCTGTGAAAGATTTGGAGGATTTAAATAGAAGGCATTCCTCTGAAACTAGTACGGTGCTGTGTCTCCAACAGTAGAGCATTGTATAATCACGAGAGGCCATGAAATCGTTCCCCCAACTCTTTTTCCGAAATGAAATAAAAATAACAATTGTTTTTTGATCGTGCCTGTTGGCATTGTAGCTGGTAGCACCACTAGGTAGTGCCACCGGGAGAAGGCGTTTGGACCATGAGAGTCCTCCAGAAGAAGCTGAGTGGGAAAAATCCTAAGGAGGAGTCGAGCCAAAGAATTCCTCCAAGTTCACTACAGGATATCTATCCTTAGGTAGATATTTAGACGTTTTTTTTTTCAAGATATACTGTTTTTTTTGTGTCGAATAAGACCAAACGTTGCCAGTCCAAACAATGCGAACCGGCTCCTAAAATTATTTTATCGGCAGGAGGGCATTTATTCGGTTTTCAGTTAATTGGGTGTTGGTTGCCCCTTGTTTTATGGATATCAGAACCAGGAGATTCCTCGAATACCGCAGATATATGGCTTTCCGATAAATCGACGACTTCTTCGGTCAACTGCCCACGTCATGTGAAAGCCGCTTCTATAGGGGTTTGCAGTCGAATTATGTTTGGTATTTCTGGTAAAATGAATCAAAGATAATGAAATAAAATAGACTTCGTGGCGAATTGAATTAAATTAAACATTTGGCCTGGAAACTAAAAAAAAACACTCTATACGTTTCTGTTCATGAGACTTTTTTTGTTTGTACCTCCAATTGAGGAACACCCTGTAAAAATAATGAGAATTCCTCGTTGGACAACGCGAATTACCCTCTCATTGCGTCTCTTCAATATTTCCATTGTACCGTTTCTTCTCCACTGGAAAGAAGTACGTATACATCGCGAAAGACTTCGAGATTGAAACGAAACAAAACAAACAGAAGTACAATCCGTGAGTTTTATTTGAACAATATTAACAACCCCTGGCTCCTGCCTCTTATAATCTTAATACTGAATAAACACGAGAAGGGACAATGATATTTTTCGAATGTTTGTTCCCATTACCGTTCCGGTGACCCCTCCAGAGCGGATTCGAATGAAAGAATTCCCATTCTCCGATTTGTTTTGAAAGAGAAGCACTGGGTATTGATGATTTTGTTATGGGTTTGTTTTCTGCCCACTTCTGTATGTAATCATGTAGCGAGTTTTCTTTGTCGATGGTTCAACTTCCGTGGAGGAAGAGAAGGGTTCGATTGTTGTTTTTCGGGGAGGAGTGGAAGAAAGTTTTACTGGTGCATTTCGTGTGGCGAAACGTCGAAATTATGACTTCTGAAAGGGTGCAACACTTCTTTCTTGTTCTCCAGAGGTTTGGAAAAGGGATCGAGTATTGTGAGATTACATATTTTTGCATGGAGTGGTGAATGGTCATATCAGAGGGTTTTCTCTAATATTTTCAGAAACTGGATATAAAAAAAAATAAAATAATTAACACAACAAATCGAAGAAGCAATTTTAGACGAAATAGAAGATTATTCAAGAACATAGTACAAAAGAACAGAAGTTTGTATTAAGGTTGGATGAGAACATTTTCAACATTTGTTGTAGTTCTATTCCGTTGTCTCTTTGTTATAATAAACTTTCGAGTTTTTCTTGTAATGATTAAATTTTTTTATAATTATTATACCACCGTCACAAATCGAGGAAATAGCCAAACAAAAACAATAATGGAACCATGAATTCTTCCAAAATTGGCAGAGTAAGTACAATGAATTTTTTTAAACTTCAGATTGGCCTAACGAATCATACAGGATTGTTCGAAAGTTTTTTCCTCGAAAACGGTTTATTTTTTAAACTATCAATAGCGCAGAGTGTTTATTTATGGTTGTTATGGTGATTCTCCTTTTTTTATTGTAACACGTATAATTTTTTTTTTCGATAACTATTTTACGAGTTTTTTTTGATCTTTATGAACAACTCCCACAAATCGAGAAAATGAATTCAATAAAATATGCCAAAGTCTACTGATTTTTTTTTTAATTTAGAATTTGCTGAGTTTTCATCGAAAATGGTTTCAGATACAAAAAAATTTTACGATATCAAAAAGTTTTCGAATGAAACAATGATAATTTTGTATATGTATTTTTTAAATGATCAATGGCGCAGAGTTATAATTTAATCTCTTTGTGATTATGATTTCTGTTGTTTTTGTTGTATTAAGTAGAATATTTTCATTTTCGATAACTATTTTACGAGTTTTTTCAATTTTTGTGAACAACTCCCAAATATCGAGAAAATAGCAAGAAGAACCAATAATGAAACCATGAAATCATTTAAATATGCCAAAGTCTACTGAATTTTTTTTTAACTTGAAAGAATTTGTTGCAGTCTCAGTTTTCAGAAAATGGTTTCAGATACAACAAATTTTACGAAATCAAAATGTTTTTGAATGAAACAATGATAATATACAGGGTGTCCGCGAAAATGTGGGAAATCTCTCGGATTCAGATAAAACATAAAAACATAAGATGACAAGTTTCCATAATTTTTTTTCTAGCGGCCCTCTCTACGGAGATACGGCCTCCTAAATGACGTCACTGGAAATTCATTTTACTGGAATAAATTTTAAACAACTCAATTTGATTTAATGAAAATTTGATATGATAAACAGTGGTAGGGACCTCTTAGAATACTGCCCTTAAATTTAATTTAGCTCGTTCAGTTTACCAGGGGCGGACTAGGTTGTACTTTTCAATGCTTACATTTTCAACACCCTGTATGATAAGGAGTTAAAAAAAACAAATATGGATATCTTGAACATTAAGCTCAAGAAAAGATACTCTTGTTCATTGTCGATAAAATGAACCTTTTTCGAATAACAAAATAATAAAAGAAGTAACTTTTGCAGGCTTTAGTGAGAGCTTTCTAAAAAATTATTTTTGTTGAGGTCTTTTTTTGGGCCAAAACTGCATTGTTGAGAATCTTTGTAATTTTGTTGGATTCAATAACGTAAACTATAATTTTTTTGTTCCTTGAATAACTTTTATATCACACTTTGTTGCAGACAAAAAAAAATTAGAATTCATGGTTCTTTTTAATACAAATGAAAAAATTACTTCTCTTATTATTTTGTTTTCCGAAAACGGTTCATTTTATCGACAATGAACAGGAGTACCTTTTCTTCAGCGTAATGTTCAAGGTATCCAAATTTGTTTTTTTTAACTAACAAGTTTTATCTGAATCCGAGAGATTTCCCACATTTTCCCGGACACCCTGTATATAATCTTTGTGAACAACTCCCACAAATCGAGATAGCAAGAAATATGCCAAAGTCTACTTAATTTTTTTCAAACTTAAAATTTGCTGTCGTCTCAATTTTTCTCTACTACTACTGAATTTAAAATGCAAGACTCATGAAGTGAGTAATTTGTTCAAAAGTTTTTTTTTGCAGGAAAATGGTTTCAAATGAAACACAGATTATTTTGTATATTTTTTATACTATCAGTGGCGCACCGCAAAAAAGGTACTTAGGGGCAAAGAAGGTCATAGAGTTTTTGGTTATAATTGTATCTCTTTGTTATGGTGTTCTTTTGTATTGAGTATAATATTTTTATTTTTGATACCTTAACATCTCACTTTTTTTCGAATCTTTAGGAACAATTCCCAAAAATCGAGAAAATAACCAGAAAAAACCATGAATTCATTCAAATATGTCAGAGATCTACAGACTAGATTTTCCTAAATTTTTACGAAATCGGAAAGTTTTCAAATGAAACAGAAATTATGTTGTATATTTCTCATACTATCAGACGAGAAACACAAAAACAGAAAAATTATCACCCTGTAGATTTTTCAGAGATTATTGGCTTGTTATATTATGTAAACCTCAAAGTGTGATATTTTCGCCAATTTGTAAAGACCCTGTACTTAAAAAATCATTTTTTTTCGCAGATTTTGAGAAAATAATGTTCAGATATTCATTCCCCAATTGTATGCGAATAACCAACATAAATATTAGATTTTATTCGATTTCTGCATCTAATCTAATGAAAATTTTCTATGAATCTTCAAGACAAAACCTTGTAAATAAACGAGGTTTCTTCTACGTCACTTTCTCTCGCATTTTCTGTCAACCTGTCAGGTCCAACCGACACCCATTGTTCCCGAAACTATTTGCGCAACTCCCCATTGCCACGGCCTCTAAACGAACAATACCCGCCGATCTCTCCCGGTCTCGGAAGAATCGATATGCAAAACGCCACTCACCCAGAGAAGAAGCTGCCATCCTCATTGTCACTGGTATCTCGCCGCAGGGAAGCGGCTCCTCCACGGCCAACTTTCTTTTCCTGGGCCTGCCTTTCTGTTGCTGTGGCGACGCTCCCGGATAGTAACCCGGCGATTCCCTCCCCCTGAACATGAGCTCCAGAGGGTCGTTGCCGTCGCAAAAATTCAGCAGGGAATAATGGGGCCTTCGAAGGAAAAAACGGGGAATCAAACAATGTCTCCTTGGGGGAAGGTTCGAGATCGGATTGTTAGCTTTTTATTTTTTGAAGGATAACGAGGAAGGGGAAGGGGATGTTAAGCTTTTCAGGAGTTTTAATTTGTGACAATGTACCTGCAGTATATAAGTCCGTCTCTCATCCCGAAATGGTCCCCTTTGGCCAATGGAATCCCACAGGAAGCACAGGAAAAACAGTGTAGATGATATACAAGATCCCTGGCTCTCATTACTAATTCATTCGCCGCTATGCCCGTTTGGCACCTGCCACATTTGGTCACAGCAAACATCCTGGAAAAAATAGAAAAATAATAAATAAATAGAATTATATGCAGTTGGAGAAATAAAAAAATTCTTCGGTAATTTCCTGTGCATCCACTTTACTCCTCTCGTTACCGCGAATCATTTTTTCCTCGAGATTAAGTGACAAATGCAAAATTCATGACCAGCATTCTCTTATCCGAAAGAACATTATAAATAATGAATATTCAATGTTAATTTACCTGAAGATGGTCAATTAAAAGTGTTCTACATTAGCCGATTAAATACCACATATTATATATACTAACAGAATATACTTCATCGGATGGGAGACAGGTGGAGCCATTACCATCCCCTTCTTATATTTCCTCCGGCCTTCTCTTCTAACACATTGATCAAGATTGCCTTGACTGCATCTGCTCAACTTTCAGTTTCGATAACTCTTTAGAGAAATATTTAAGCGGCTTTTTATTGAATAATGCATATTTTTGTTTTCAAGAAAAAGGCATTCCTCATTTATATAATGGGGGACATTCTTCATGTCTCAACGAAAGGGTGTCACCATCCTCGTTTCAAACAGCTGAGGATATGTTCTTCAATAAATTTTATAACTGTTTAATGAACAACACGAAATTCTACTTGAGAATGTAGAAATTTATCACCGGGAATTTATTAAGTTATTGTAATGATGAAATTCGAAATCAAATGAGTTGGCCTCGAAAAGTCAATTCCTCATTAAATTCTTCGATTTCGATTTTCTGTATAGAAATGCGATAGAGAAAAAAATGATCGATTCATAAATAACATCCCTGTAATTCCATGAATTTTTCAGGGTGGGAGCAATGTGAGGTGGTCCTTACAGAACGCACCTGTATCGAACTAATTGTGTTTAATTTCAGTAAGCTACCGACACGTGGAGGGCGCGATATGTTTTGGTAACCGCGTTTGATGTTATCATAACATGTCGTCGACAATAATGAACTTTCACATGTATGTTGTTATTAGTGAATAAACGTCATCAACACCTTTTTTCTCCCACATAAAATCTATTTTATATCGGAAAATTTGAAACCTGCTCTGTTATAATGATAATAACAAAATTTTATTCGTTATCGATTCATCACACTCAACAAGCGTCCGAACAAGAGTAGACGCATCCCATTCACAGCCTCCATCTCAAGTATGCAGATCGACATTTTTCCTAGTTAACCGACTCAAAATAACGACTTCGAATCGTTTTTATTCCTTCATTAAAATACCTGGCATGTTGGGACTCTCGAGTGCCACACAAAAAAATTTACGATGTTTGAGATGCTTCGAATGATATTAATTGGTGGTATTAGTTTATTGGGGACTTTTGGATTCTTGGTTGTGGTTAGGGGGGAAACTGGAGTTTTTTGGAGATTTTTCAACTGGAATGAAAAATTTGGTAAAACTTCGAACATAATACCAATAAGTTGAGTGTGGAAATTGCCTATTTGACAAAATTCTTAGACTATTATATTCACGAGAAACAAGGTGATTTCAATATAACTAAAAAATAATTTGTTTTATATATCTCCGCAAGAAAGGGAAGAGATTCTTGACTTTTTTTCTTTGGACTTTTCTTGAAAGAACTTACGATTCCACTCTATAATTCAACCGCGAATTGTATAGCGACCAGTCCGCGACTCGTTTCGATTAGGACTGATTCAGAATCTCGACTTCATTTCCGCGGTTAGTTGCATCATGTAATTTTAAGCCATTTGGTCTAGAGGAGAGCGGTTTGTGGTGATGGGATATCCTCGGTCTTTAGTTTTTTAGGGGTGGTGTTTGTAGTTCGAAGTCGCGGCCGAAGGCCGCGAGCAAATCTTGGAGATCCTGAGGTTTCAATGAAATATAAGTTTTGATCCATCCTCCCATTTCCGCAAGTCTCTAAAATGAAAAGCAACGAATGTAAACAAGCCCTTCGCGAAACCTTTGTATGACCAAGCGTTTTTTAGCGATGTACTCTTCATCATAGTATGACATCATATTTCCTGAATATTCCTTTTTTCACGAATCTACTGGCTTTAGTGATCCACCGGCTTACTAGTATTCAATTGAATAATAAAATGTTTGCAAATGAAATATTAATGGAGGCAATAAAATGAGGACACTGCTCCATCAAACCTCTTAGAATGAGCGTTGGCTATCTGATACAGGCTTGAAAAAATCATGCTTTTCTTCGAAAAACATAAAAAATTAGGATTATTCTGAAAAAAAAAAATTTTTATATTTTTGTTTTTTTTTCAATGAATGAGCCAATTTGATATTTCGAATGCGATTTTAAATTCTTATAGAAAAATCTAATAAAACTGAAGGAAAATCGAGGAATAAAGCTAAATTCTAAAAATGCAGACTCAAATGCAAATGTCTTGTCCAACAAGAGCTACAATTGACTAAAATAAACATTATTGATGTACCTAGTTTGATTTTTTTGATATTATGAAACTCTAAATATTATTAAATATGTATATATTTCATTTAGTTAATATTATTTCTTAAATTGATTTTAGTGATTTCATCAATTTCTTTATATTGGTTATTTCTAGGTACCTCAATAATTTTTGAATTTCATGAAACAATATTATGTCAAAATTTGTTCATGTATAAATGAAAATGTCTATTTTAAAATATATAACATTAAATAAAAAAAATGAATAAAGGCTAAAATTTATCAAAAAATCATTTGAATAATCGTTTAAGATTCCTCTATTTGATATTCAACATTTAAACTGAAGGATATGAAATTAGTCTGAGTTGACTAAAAATTGTCAGAAAAATTGCTATATTTGATGATTTTTTCAAAAATTTTAGAGAATTCTGAAATTCATTTTTTTTCAAATTGGTTTTTAATGGTAGGTAAATTAAAATTGAAGAAAAAATTCGGGTAAAAGCCATTATTTAAATTCGTTGAAAATAAAAAAAAAGTGATCAAAAATGCAGAAAAAATCGAAGAATGGAAGATTTTTGAAAATTTTTATATTTTAGAAGAAAAAGATGTTATTATTCAAATCTTGAAAATTTTTAAACTAGTGATTCTATTGATTAATTTTTGGGGGTTATTATGAGTGAATATCTGGTTTAATATTATGATATTTTTATTGAATAAAAAGTTGAAGATTGCCGTGTAAAATATTTTATCTACTCGTATTGAATAATATAGTAATTTCTCAACTACTTTTGAGCAATTAATAGTATCTGTAAACAAACACTGTGCTCACTGCTATAACTCCCTGTCTCTGTTCTTCTGAAGAAGCCGATTGGCCGAAAGGGAACAGTCCATTATTGGTATTGAGGGGAGGTCGCATTTTGACGTTTGCCCAAATTAAGTTGATCCCTAATTCTTATTGTGAATGTTTGGCTGAAAACGATAAATTCAGATAGTGAAGATGAAGTATTATTTACATCTCCAGAAATAAGACAATCAGCCAATGTTACCATACAGAATGTATTGCCCAAAAAATCCCAAAACAAATATAAAGGTGTATACAACAATTTTCAAGATTAGTGTATCAGTAAGAATACTAAGTCATCGTTTACAGAGAATGTTCTTTTAGCATATTTCAGTGAACTTAGCACTAAATATAAAGCATCACCCCTATGGACTTTCTACTCCATGCTAAGAAGCACCATGAACATAAATAATGCATTGTTATAGGTAACTATTAAGATTTGTAAATAAAGTTCTTTCTCTGTACTCGTATCTTAGTATTTGTTGTTATAGTCGTAAATATAGTCGTAGATGAAGTATAGTATTCAACTTGCGGTAATGGTCATAACTCACTTGATGAATTACAGCACTCGCCTTCGGCTCGTGCTGCAAACTTCATCTGCGTGAGTTATGACTTACATTACCGCTCGTTAAATAATATACTATAAAATTTTTAAATTAAGGGGTATTTAATTTTAGTAATCGATAAAATCTGAAAAATTCAATTTGGTTAATTAATAAGGTTTGTTTATTTGAAATTATATTTTATAATTTTTTCATATACCGTCTTTCCAATAAGTCTTCAGCTGAAAAATCACGTTGTTGAAATCGCGATTTGAATCTGAGTAGAGATCTAGAGGAACTGTCCCTAGACGAGACTGGAACCACCTCGTTAAAATTTCGTACAAATTTTTATGCTGATTTTCGTTTTTTTTCCTCTCGTTCGCAGTATATTGAGAGGCGGGGGGGAGATTTACCAATCATCGATTACCTCGAACTCCGCAAGGCTAGACCGCGCATCAGAGAAACTTTTGGAATTTTGGCGAACAAAGAAAATCAATTTCTGCTAATTGGACGATCGGACTTCGGTGTCCCTTGGAGTTTTTTGCCGTCGCCGGTGACAAGAATTGATGTTTTTCGTTACTCCGGCGTCTCTCGACAGGTCGAATTAATATATTTATTGCACCTAATTAGGAGGATCGATTTCGCAAATGGAATACGCATTCCGATCGATTCGCATCGAATCGCTGCCTCATGGACGCCCATTTCGATGGACATCATCAAAATTTCTCTTAGCTATCAATGAATCTATGCCTACCCACACAACTTTTTCAAACGACCGATTGTCATCGTCACCAACTGAAAGAAGGATTCTAGTTTCAACAGATTTTTTTTCACTTCACGTCCACGAGTGCAAGCCATCAATAATCGTTTGAGAACGAGTCGTCGTAGTTATGACACGTGAAGATAAGGTATTTTAATAGTGACAAACGTTATCGTTGAATCAATCAACAACTCGGCCTTTTGTCCTGTCTTCAGCCAACGCATAAAACTAGAAGCTGAACGCTATCAAAGGCGACATAACGTGGAGCCTCGATATGCGTAGAAACAGAAACTACAGAGATGGATCTTACGGTCAATTATTCCGGAAATTCATTGAAACTAAGCCCTGTAGTTTGATCAACAATTTTTCCTCAGTTCGCTTTGTTAATTTCCAAGTTTTAGCATTAATTATTCAATAACTTCTTATATTTTAAATATTCATCAGAATGAACCAATTGACGGTCGAATTATCATCCCAAAGGACGCGAGGTCTCCTTGAATGTTATTCCAACTCGCAAAAAAAAAATTGAAAAAGTCCGAATTTGCACCTCAATTTTTTTCATTTAAAACAAAAACCAGTAATATCACTGGAAAGTATTTTTTCCCATAACAAAAATTTAATTACGGCCCTGATGGCCGAGCAAGACTTAGACCAAACTAATGGAAGACTGTATATACTTGAATTGTCAGTTGTAGGACGCAAGATTTTCCACAGTGATAATCGTTTTCCATTCTAAGAACGTATGCCAACTGATAAATTCATGAATCATATCTTTCAGATCCTCTTCTTCAGGTCAGCAAAAAATATCATTCGAGGAAGTGAAGGACATAAATATAACCCACCGATGTGTATCCTGTTAGGAATGCTCCTTCAAGAAGCAAATCTGCTTTTTCCATATCTTATTATTGATTTCTTACAGCCATTGGTAGATGACCAATTAGCTGCATAAACTGGAGGATAAGGCTATCAAGAATGGACATCGCATTGACTACCGATCAGGAAGGGTGTTTGAAAACCCAAGGACTTGTTGGAACTAAATGTGAGTAATAAGATGATATTTCTTCCAGGAAGACGCCTATAGATAAGACAACAATACTGCAGTAGTTCTGAGAATAAGAAAAACGGTAGAATTTTTCAACATCTTGAAACGAAAATGTTTAATTTCGTTATTTCATCTAAATGTAATGTGTTTTCGTCTCTTCCTGATACGCCTCTGTATGAATCTATTACGTCAGCAATCCGGCACAGCTCCATCGTGTATGACCTTAGGCCGACCAATGGCAATTGAGGATTATCTTCAGAGACTAATCTCTGATTATTTCAACGTATCTTCTGATGTGAGCAGGTGGTGCTGCATTCAAATTTGCCCGAATAAGTTTTTCAGTGACGGACAGGGTGTTTCACGTAAGCGGGTCACTGGATTTTGTGACTTTTCCTTTGAGCAAAATTGAAAAATGACCCATCAATATGATAGTATTTCCTAAGGGCTATCCGAATATTTTTTTTAAGGAAAAACTATCGAACCAAGGAGTGAAAGTAATTGGGGAATACCCATTTTTCCAAAAATTTATTTTTTGCAAATTTGACTGGTTTTCAAAATAAGAAGATCTGAAGATAATTTATCGACAATTTTTTCTTCATTTGAACTTGCAGTTTACTAGAAAACGGAAAATTTTTTCTTGGAAAATATACTTCATAATATTTTCCCATATTTTCTGAATACTCAATCGATTCTGAATCTGAATATGTGAATATAATGGTTATTTTATATTTATTTCAAGCAATTCCATTCAAAATCAACCTGAGGAAATTCTGATTCCATATTCAATCCATATTTTATTGTCAAAATTTGAAGTTTTCATTCTCAATTATAATTTATAATAGAAGCGAAAATATGAAGCATGAATTTTCATTCAAGCTCTCAACATGTTTAGTCCTTGAAGAAAGTTGGGATTGTCTCAGAAAGTGCGAAGAAGTGAGAGGCAGGCACTTTCAACAGTTTCTGTGAGTAGCATTTTTGTTGCTTTTAATAAATAATTTAAAAAAATCCTAACTTCCATGAAGAGTAAACATATTGAGAGCATTATATGAAAATTCAGGCTTTTTATTTTCGCTTCTATTTTATACGAGAATAAAAACTTCAAATTTTGACAATCAAATATTGATTGAACCACAGACAACATGGATATATTTTCCGAATATGGAATCTGAATTTCCTCAGGTTGATTTTGAAGGGAATTGCTTGAAATAAATATGAAAAAACCATTATATTCACATATTCATATTCAGGATCAATTGAGCATTCAAAACATATGGGTAAATATTATGGAGTATATTTTGCAAGAAAAAATTTTTCGTTTTCTAGAAAACCAGAAGTTAAAATGAAGGAACGTTTGGTGAGAAATGGTCAATTGGACCTTCTAATTTAGAAAACCAGCTGAATTTTCGAAAAATTTTTTTTTGGAAGAACGGTTTTTTCCCAATAATTTTTCATGCTTTGGTTTGATAGTTTTTTCGATAACATATTTGGAAAGCCCTCAAAAATACTATCAGATCGATGAGTCACTCTTCAATTTAGCTCGATAAGACACAAAATTCAGTGACCCGCTTACATGAAACAACCTGTAGGTACATCATTTTTCATTATTTTCTGAAAATGTAGAATGAATAATATACGTTCATTGCTAAATTTGACGAGTAGCATCTCATTAAAATATTACAATTATTTTTAGACCCAATCAACAAAATATCGCGCCTAGTGTCCGTAAACAAAATTCATATATAAATATGAAAAAATCGAATATCCCATAAATAGTTCGAGGCCAGATCAAAGATCCGCTCAATCAACGGACATATGCCTCTAACTACTTGGACACATTGTGTTAAAAAAAAATTCTACAGATTCTCACCTATAATAGTCCTCTTTGCAATAAATGTTCCCATCCCTCGCAAAACAAGTCAGTTCAGAGTCTAAGGGTAACTTGCACTCGCAGCACTTTAAACACCCTGCATGCCACTGTCTGTCCACCGCCAGGAGGTAGAACCTGTCGTGGATCCTTCCTCTGCACCCTGCACAACTGGCGTCCGGACCCCCAAGGCTGGAACAGGGCGAAGGGATGACACGCTCCAGGGATTCCCGTTCTTTCAGCATGTTCCCGGCTAAATCCGCAGCATCGGTGGAGGTAGATCGCAACTGAAGACGTCCAGGTAGAAGTAGTTGTTAAGTAGTGAGCAACTGGAAAAAATGGAAGATTAGTGGCGTCGCAGGTTGAAATTACGCGCAGACGGATATTACGGTTTCTAGGTGATGCATGTTGAAGACAGGATCGGTTTTCAGCCTGATTATTTCAATGAACATTTATGTAATCGAATAAAAATTGAAAAATTATACTAGATAAATTAATAAGCAAGCCAACAAAACAATTCATGTATTGTAATAGATCGGTCCTAGAATATCATCCAGCGAATGAGGAAGTTTCATAAAATACCGATTTCAGAGTAGATTACTCTAAGTTTATGTACTAGACGAACACGAGAAGAAGAATTGCGGTACTCCTTAGGTCATACTTTTCGATGGTGGTGACTTTTTGGTTAGAAGGTTGCTTGTTGTTTTTTTTTTTAGTAGAGAATGATCGGGCACAGTTGAATGGGTAAGATGTTATAAGCATGTGAAGTAGTATTCACGTTTATAATAAAATATATCGCCATTGTTGAACAAGCCGAAGTGTTAGTCGTAGAAGCGATATTATGGTTTTATTTGATAATCTGATTTACGTAAGTCCACTGTTCATTGTTGAATATCTGTTTATTAACTGAAACTCTCTTTTATATTGAAACGTTAGTGTGAAATTATTCTTTGTTATCGATGTGTGTTGATGAATATTTATGTTCCACGTGATATAAGCTCTTTTTGTAGGTCCATTAATATTTTGGATTCTTGATACTTTGTAAGTATGATATGTGCCAGCTTCACATTATAACTAGGTGCAAAAGCTCCCTATAGGAGTAAAAAGTATGTTGTCCCTTTTTTGGGGTATAAGTAGTTTAGTACCTTCCTCCCTGCAGAGCCAGTGATTACTGTTCAATTGCAGGATTCCGGATTTATTCCACTGGGATTACAGACTCGAGATGGTCCCGGTCCCTTCTAGTTGCCACATGTCCACATTTTTAGTTTAAGGTACTTTTTATCCTGGGACGCACTTTGTACTATTAAAGTTGTGAATGTTAATGTTGTCGCATCTATCATTCCGAAGTTCCCTTTTGAATCTAACTCTTTTTCTGCATGAACTGTTACTTCTTCACCATATACCATGCCTGCTGATAACCTATGCTTTTACTGTTTTTCCATTTAATATGCATGACTTTCGTATCTACCATTTTAACCCTCCTATGCAGTGTAACTCGAGTTACTACTTATTGTTGCTTGTGATATATTTCACTATTATTGATGTTCATTGTACAGAACGGGTTTTCTCGCAAGTCTTTCCCGATTCTTATTATCCGACCTGAAGTTGGGGAACCAATAAATTCTTGTGTTTTTGGTTCGAACCATCTTGTTTGAATTCCTTGCGACTTCCCCACGATTTTTATAAGTACGACGAGAGAATTCTGTGGTTTCTACGAAACGTAGAGTTCTTCCTAGATTGATCACTGCGCTGGCCAAAAATAGTTAAGATTAATAAACGATCCCGCGTTTTCGTATATTGTAAGTGTTCCGAGCTCTCGTTCGGATAATATAGTCGGTATTTAAAACTGCTTAACATTACAGTATCCCAGATACCAACGAATGCATCATTTGCAGTCGTAGACTTTATAAGACAGTTTATGATCTACAGATATTTGAGACAGTTGCTCTTGGAACGGACAGGTGGCGTGATTTGGGAAATTTTCTCAGGTCCACGTTGCCTTATCCTTTAAGGTTTCTAATCGTACTGATGAGATCTGATATGGATCGAAACCGGTCTACGACTTCAAATGATGGATTCGTTGGTAGCTGGAATACATGAATTGTTTTGTTGCCTTGCTTATTAGTTTATCTAGTATTATTTTTCAATTTTCATTCCTGAATTCGATAATTTCAGACAAACAGCCGTATATCATTCTTCTATTCATGTAATCTTCACGAATTTGCAAATCATCGGCGAACCGAATCCCACGCACGTTTCCCAGTGTCCAAAAAAGAAAAACGACAAGACCGCCCGTCATCCGTTCGAAGAAGACCGATAATTCTCTGTGGTTCGCCCCTGCAACACTTCAAGCACCCAGATTCTGTGCTGATGACATTAATTGGCCCTAATAACCGTCCATCGTCGGTAAATCGTGAGGCGATCAGAGGCGCCCGTACAGACCGACTGCCAGACGACCAGGAAGAAAATTCTAGACAGTCACTCCAGTTAAACGCCGCGGCCGGTCCGGACAGAGAGACGTCTGCGTTCTGTGGTCCCTCTGACGTCTCTCATTTTTGCCCCGCCGAACACAGAGGAGGATGATGACTCGGCGCAAAGGTGACGTGAGAAAATCAGCGTCTTTGTGACGGTGGGTGAAATTACGGGGTAAGAGGTTGCCGATTGGGGTCAGAAGGAATGAGGAGTGCTGGACGTGTATGTTTGTCGAGCTTTCATCCGATCTACTTTGATAAGACGGGAGACCCGCTGTAGGTTTGGGTCTTTTGTGTTTTCGAGGGCCAAAAACGTTCTTATTCTCGTCGTCTGGGCTGAGGAAGAGGCGGGAGGAGCAATGACTGGTCGGTTTGGGAATGGTAAAAATGTAGATTGAAGAAATGTCTTCTCGAATTCTCATCGAAATAATTTTTTACTTAGGTTTGATAAAACCTACAGTGACTTTATTCAGGACAGTGGCGACTTTTTGATTGGTTGTCTCCGTCACGTGGTATAAATCGCCAAGTTGCGTCAAAATATTTGATGTTTACTTAGTGATTTGTGCAGTTATCTTGGTTTTCTCGAAGATAAACGTTTATTTGACTATGAAAAAACAAGGATACGTAAAATCCATCTCAGCTCATTGCATTTGAAATATTAATAACAAAGCAGAATACCATGTTGTGCAGCAATTCTTCTGCAAAAGGGTTCTTTATGAAACGCTTCCCAGTGGATCCTGTGAGAAGAAGCAGTGGCAAATTAAAACTATGAGGGATAAATGGACCCCCGTAAACAATTCATATTTATGTGAGGTATGTTTGAAGAAAAATTGATGGTTTATATTCGAGGTTATATGAACAGAATAATTTAATTGCAGGTTCACTATTCTGCTGATATCGATACCTTTTTGCCAAATTATCGTAAGCCTCAACGTAGTACGTTGAGGCTTACGATAATTTGGCAAACAGGTATCGATATGTGGGAGAAAACTCGAGAAGATGGAACTCGAAAATTGAAGATCAATGCTATGCCCACTTTATTTTCATTTTCAAAAAACAAACCATCAAGAAAACTCCCTTATCGGGGAGAAGTGACAATTCCCGAGAAAATCAAACCTCTCAAAGTAAATCATCTTTATTGGACTATTTTAAACCGTATTCATCAATATTTCTACCTTGTAATAGTTTATTTCAAAAAAAAGTTTCACCCATGAAAAATAGTAGATAGATATACAGGGTGTATCAGTTTTTATCATTAAAAGTTTAATGGGATATTCTCCTCGTTGTCCTGATTCGTAAAAATATATATTATATACTTCTATCTCAATCCCTAAGAGAGATACAAAAGAAAAAATCATTTTTACGCAATAGCTTCCATAAAAAAGCTTGGATTCAAACAAAATTTTGCATGCCTGCCCTACTCCCTAAGGGCCATTTTATGAAGATATTTTCGATTTTGGGGGAACACCAGTGGCGTGCAATTCGGTCACATCTCAATTATTTCGAAGAAAAAAGTTTGTCACTGTTATTTTTAAGGAATAAATAAGGCAATTTCTAATTGCAGGTTTGATTTTGAGTAAAATTTGTTTTTACAGAACAAAATTTCTCTTTCAGAGATAATTAGATTCTTTGAAAGACTTGCAAGGGAGTTACCATTGCAAAAACCATAAATGAAATGAATGTCAGCATACTCATTGTTTGAGACTACGTAGGTATAGCATTTTTGAGATTTCAAAACAATTAATATCTTTTGCATTTAGTAAACGTATCTGTTAAACAAACAATCAAATCGATTGTTTCAAGATATCTCTCCGAGATATTACCGAATTACATTCATGGAAGACTAAATAATGAATTTGTAGCCAATTTCGAGTTACAACGTCTTTCGAAAAAAGTAATAATCTCTGGATCTGGACTTTCGAATTTTGTTCTGTAAAAGCAAATTATACTCCAAATTGAACAAGCAGTTCGTGGCTGGGCACTCGCACTTTCTCAAGGTCCTTATAATATTGCTTTTTTCAGATTTTTCTAGTATAATATATTTATATTTCAAATTGCAATTGTCAATTAAACAAAAGATAAATTTTTAAATTGAGCTTTCATAAATTTATCGTTATTCATATTTAAAATACAAACTTTCCAATAAAAAAAAAGAATATTAAAAATAGTTTAATGTTCCGAAAAATCGAATATTTCCTGAAAAAAACATCCCATTTCCTTCTATAATAATGAAGATTTCGGTTAACTGATATCTGATATATCATTTCGAATTTAATTGGCTCGTAAGTCAATTAAACAAAAGATAAATTTTTAAATTGAGCTTTCATAAATTTATCGTTATTCATATTTGAAATACAAACTTTCCAATAAAAAAAAAGAATATTAAAAATAGTTTAATGTTCCGAAAAATCGAATATTTCCTGAAAAAAACATCCCATTTCCTTCTATAATAATGAAGATTTCGGTTAGCTGATATCTGATATATCATTTCAAATTTAATTGGCTCGTAACAGTCAAGATGTTATACTTTTGAAAATTGCATCGTTGCTGCCGGTTCACAAAATTTACTCATCTTAAAATGTTTAAAGGATATTCATTATTTTCTTTGAAATAGGGCATTGTTTTGGAACTTTTTAGACATGGAAGCAGGAAGCTACCTTAAAACAATATAAATCAGTCATTTCCACTCAAAATATGAATATTGGAAGATTGCCCTTTCTTTGCAATAATATACCTTATTTTCGTGATTTGAAGAGTTGAATTATTTATAAGAATCTCAGTATAACCATTAGATAAATTCTATATACAATGGTATAATCATACAATATTCAAAACTGCCGTCAAAGAATCAGCGAATCGTTGCACATTTATTTCAGATATTTAGAGTTTAATTTGAATTGTTTTTCTATTAAAAGGCAATGACTGAGTAACCATTCCAATTATAAATCAAGTTGCAGATAAAAATTCGAAGGTTCCAAGTTTATATTTGAATATTTCGTTGAAAAAACTGCTATTCCAGTACTATTTCATTTGAATTTTGACGCAACATGGCGGCTGGGCGGAGCTTATATCACTATTGTCGCCACTGTATTGTATAAAGTCACTGTAATAAAACCCAACTATATGAAAAAAGTGCCAACTTCACCGTTCTTACTCTCAACGTTGTGCAAAGATCTGACGTCACATACACCTCAATAAAGAACTGCATTATTTAATTTTCTGGTCTAACAGGGTAACAAAACGACGTCGAATCGAAATTAAAATCAGCAGACACTTGCACGTGATACAGTCAGATTTCGTCGTCGATAGAGCCGAAGTTGCACGCCACATACCTCGTATTTGACATCGAAAACGTCCAAAATGACCCATAAAAGTCCGATTAGATATTCATAGACGCGTTACACATGTTTCTGACTCCGCGAAGCGTCATAATTACAAGCTATTCTCTCAAAGTTGCGTCGATTAAGATCCTTATCCTCATATCAATTAAAAATGGGCCTTAAAATTATGTTGTTTATTGTGTTATTTATAAAACTATGTAATTATTTCGGATAATAGAGAACTTTTCTGTGGATTGTTCGGCGTATGCGGAGTCGTTGCGGGCGCAGGTGCGACGGGAATTGAACTTTTCCTAAACGTTAATATTACAGCTTATTGATCATTTATATTTAAATTCGGTGGGGCTAGCGAAAATAATTATTTAATTTATATAAACTTTTTTCGGATAGGTGATTACGGAACTACGTTAATGGTATAATAATGGAATTTTCGGTGCCTATTCCAAACAGTATCCTATGTATATATTTCATATTTTCATGCATCATTATTTTCTTGATTACTCATTCTTCAGAAGTTACCGCACAGGCTGCTATTTGATATTCGAGAAGAGAATATGTGCGTAGATTAACCCATATCCGATTCAGTGAACCACCTGTTTCGTTTGGAATAGTTTTTTTATGATTTTTTCGGTTTTTTTCACAATCATAGAAAACCGTTTTTTTATGATAATAGAATAACCTAGAAACTTGAAATTTTTAGGGTAGGTTCGAATCTCGAATGCCACGGTTTAGTTCGTTATTGGACAAAATTCGACCAGGGGTTCCGTAAATATGTTCGTTTGAAATTTAATTTTCCTGATAATTTCAAAACTACGGATTCGATCGTGACGAAATTTTTTCCAGATCACACAACCAGAACCATTTTAAATTCCAACGAATTAATGAATAAAAAATCCTTATATTTTTGTTATAGCTGGTTCGGTATAATTTACAAAGATCTTCTGTCATTTTTTCGACAGCTGTCAAAAAGTTCTTCAATTGGTTTCTGAAATTGAAAAATGCGAATCTACCTATAAGGTGGATGAACAAGCGCTCAAAAGCTCCTGACTTAACAGCAGTGCTTTTCTCGATTTTAATTTTTTCACAATCATGGAAAACCGCTTTTTTATGATAATAGAATGACAATGTTCCTTTCATTTCGCCATACTAACCAAATAGAAATAATATTCTGGGGCTGATAAAAAAATGTTTCTTCAAAAAGTTTGGTATTTTTTCAGATATTAATTGCATAATGACAAAGGAGAATGTTATTTTATCGATGTAAAAAATGCAAATTCCTTAGAACTATACTGTGAAGTGCCTTCTGCTAATTCAAATGAGTGAATGAACTTCTAATAATTGTTAGAAAATATTTTTCTCGACAAAAAGAGCACGAACTTTTTTTCATATCTCGATATCATTCTAATTATATAGTGTACAGTATAGTATATTTCAGTATAGGCTGAGGTAAAAAAATACAGATTTCAGTTCATACAATGAAGATTGCAGAATTCATTAGAAAAATAATAAAATAAGACACATATGGATTAAAACACAAAAATACAGAAATCACACTAAAATAAACAAGATTCGGGCACATGGAAGCAATCAAGAACTGCTTCAAAACCATTGAACTCAATTGCTTTTCAGCAAAAGAACAAAGACAAAATAATTTATCCGATAATAGAAGACTTTTTCTTTGATAAAGTTTTGAGTCGTCGATCTCGTTTAAAGTCATGAATTAGAGACTCTTAAGTGTGTGATCAATAAAACTAAATTGCGAATTAATGAACATTAATCTACAAATAAATATGCATCATTATCTCAGACTCATCTGACAATCTCATCTCATATTTTCAGCATAGTTTGTTTGTTTTCTTGTCTTTATTGAACTGTATTTTTTTGATTGCTGATCCCACGTTGTCTGTTGGAACAAAAATGGAATTCAATATCAAAAATTTCACGTTTCATCCAAATCGATAAATTTTTTCGAAAAATATCCTCGCAAATTATGAAATTCGAATATGTATACAGAAAACATTCTGATAAAAGTAAATTAATTTCCGGAATGATGAACTTATCATGAACAGAGAAATTTGAGACAAATTCTGCAGAAAGTCCTTAATGCAAGTGAGGAAAACGACAGATGTGGAATCAGGAGCTTTTTGGGCTTATTCAAATTCATCGCCAGAGTGGTTACCCATCCAGATAATGGACCCGAACCAAGATGCTTGGCTCCAAGTCTCATCAAACAAATAAAAAATAATATCATTTCATAAAATCACTTCGAGACATGAAAACAATGTATAGAATATATCAAATTTCTCACAACATGCTCCGAAAAACTCAGTTTTCTTTTCACCTGGAATAGTTGGAAGCTGAATTTTCGAATAATTCATTTTATCGATGCCCTACCAATAGGCAGTCACAAAAATTTAGCAGAATATGTCGAAAAGTATCCGAAATACAGAAATTCGTTTTGAATTCTTCTGCTGATATTATACTGACAAAGTTCGGGTCGTTATTTGGCATCTAACTAGGAAGTTTCAAGTCGATATTTTTCGAATCATTGACAAAACTGTGAGTCCATCCACAAATTAAAGACATTTGGGCAAAATTAAAACGCTCTTGTTTATAGAAACAAGCGCGCAAAACTTATAAACCAACTTAATTCTTCCAATACGGCCCTGTCCCTACCCTAGGTACTCAGTTTACGCAGACTTTCAGCGGACAGCTTATACACAGCTAATTTGTTAATTGCTAATTGAAATCGTAGGCATTCAATTTAATTAATCCCTGAATTTATTTCAATTATCTCCAGACAAGAAGAACAATTTGCAGATGCGACAAATTACCACGCCTCTCAGTACGTTTATCAAGATTTGCCGTTTTTTGGACGAATAAGAGATTCATACGGCTATTTCTGACAATACCGCTTTGAATCTTTGGGCGTTTTTGATGACTAGAACAATATCAGTTATTTCAATAGGATCGATGCTATATGATAAATAATTTTTGAACTAAATTTCAATTTCGATTTTTGGTTTTCTCTCCAATGAGGTAGATTGTGGAAGATGCCTATTCACAGGATTAGACCAAAAATGTACCATTAAAGGAAAAATTGAAGCAGTCATTAAGAAACAACAAGAATATCTTCAATTTTTTTCCATTCTCAACTTGATAAAATGTAGAATCACGAAAAACCTCACGATTGTCAATGCTGTCAACGACACAAGGAAGAATACCTATCCACAAATCTAGAATTTTGATTCTGAATGAAATCACTAACAAAAAAAAATTAAAATAAAAAGCAAAAGTATTGATATCTCGAAAATATCATATCAGATCAAAGTTCACTATCTGTCATTAGTTCTTTACGCCTAGCCTTGGAGCAAAAGGCAGTAGATTTTCTTCATTGTCATTGAGGGAGAATTAAATTCTTGAAAACTGACATCTTATCTAAATGAACGGCCCATTACACTCCAACAACACCCATTCAGCAAAACCATTCAAAAAGCCGTTTGTGAAAATCGCACCTTTCTCAATTCGAGTGATCTTATCTTCCAAACTCAAAATCATCTAGTACTTCCTACTTAAACGACCAACATCACAATGAGAGGCACACAATGGAGAAGCAAAACAACTACAAATCTACGGATTCAAAGACAACACCTTCCATCATCCTACCTGTCTTCTAATCCTTTCGCACTTAATCCAGCCGACTCAACAACGTTCGGCAACTTCCACACCACCTAACACGCACAAAAAAAAATCGTAGGTTGCTAAACCACGACCAGTTCACAAAACTACCGACAATCCAAAAACGTTCTCCTACCGTCGGTTCGTGAGACATCTGACGTTCCGCGGTGTCACGCACAGGGATGCTGTGTAAGTCACGCCCATCCTCGGATAAAATGCCCAGGCCCCTCCCCTTCGATGCCCTACGTCGCGGCGACGCCAATGAGGCGAAGCGATTCCGGTGCCCATCCCCACCACTGACACATGCTATCACTAGCGGCATACCTCTCCTATGGTTTCTATTGTCGATTTTGTTGGGGTATCGTCGATTCTCTTCGTTGAGTTAGGAGGTGCTGGGAGCGGTGTTTTTCAGGTTTATTGCCCGGCGTATGAATCAATGGGTGTCGGAGGAGGTGAATTGAAGATAGTAATCGATCTGGACCATTTGGAGTAACGTGCCTTGACCAATTATTGTCGGTATGATTGGGGTATCGGAAATTCGGAAATAGATTATTTGTGGTTATCTGCTGATTATCCATAATGTATGCTATTGGTGGTGATCAGACAATTAATATTGGAACATCAGAGACTAATTTGTTTTGATTCATCACTTGGGAAAAAAGGTTTTTATAGGTACATAAATTGTGTCTCTGTGAGAAGAAATATAAAACAAGAAATAAAAAAATCGATGAAATTTATAGGTCCCTATTTCAAAATACAACAGTTGCTCTCTCCACGTATTAGATGACAACCCCAACCCCAAATGATACGAAATAAACATCTAACGAAACATAGGTGGAACCGTATTATTCCAAGTTTTTTGCACTGTTGTTATTCCACGTCGACTAGTATCGCTTTCTCAAAAGGGCCGAAAGTCGTAGACATGTGACTGGTAGTTTTAGGAAACGATCTTGATGTTTCGCATCTTGCGCGGAACCAAATGGAAAGAGTAGGGTTTCGTTCGTTTTTTACTCGCCGTGACTTTCGTAGGACATTCGACATTTGATATTCGAGTGGCTTGTTTTTTTTTTGTGTCTACGACAGATGTAGAGAAAAAAGTTTCGACTTGACGGAATGATGGTATGGGACATTGGGGGGTCCCAAATTGTGATACGCCGAGTGTCTTGGAGATATTTCTACCTTATGTGGATTTCCGAAACCCCAATTGGATCACAATTTTGTTGAAGAATAATATAAATTCAGGAGCTTCTGTGCCATTTTTCGAAATTCGAGATATCAGAAATTGCATATGAAATTCTGCAAACCTAAAGAAGACGTATATAAATAAAATTTTTCAGAAAAGCACGTCAGGAGCTTCTGTGCCATTTTTCGAAATTTGAAATTCGAGATATCAGATTATGAAAATTCCACATCAAATTCTGCAGGCCTAGAAAAAACGTATTTTTATGCTGGGAAATCTTTTCCAACTGTGAATGTGTGAATACTTCTTCTTCCCTTCAAATCCGTCCCACTTGTAGGATAATATAATTTTTTTTTTTTAATTCTGGAGCTTCTGTGTCATTTTTCGAAATTCGAGATATCAAATTTTGAAAAATTCCACATAAAATTCTGCAATCCTGAAAAAAACGTATTTTTATGCTGGGAAATCTTTGAAAATCAATGTTTCCAACTGTAAATGTGTAAATCTATCTTCTCTTCAAATCCTTCCCACTTGTAGAATAATGCCATTTTACGAAATTCAAGATATCAGATTCCGAAAAATTCCACAATTCTGCAAACCTAGAAAAGAATGTATATAAATAAATTTTTCTAGGAAAGCACGTCAGTTGTTTTCTAAGAAATTCAGAAGCTTCTGTGCCATTTCTCGAAATTCGAAACTCGAGATATCAGAATTCGAAAAATTCCGCATGAAATTCTGCAAACCTAGAAAGAAACGTATAATAATACATTTTTTTAGAAAAGCACGTCAGGGCTTTTCTTAAAAATTCAGGAGCTTCTGTGCCATTTTTCGAAATTCGAAATTCGATGAGGTACATACCAGATTTTGAAAAATTCCACATGAAGTACTGCAAACCTAGAAAAAACGTATTTTTATGCTGGGAAAAGTGGGAAATCTTTGAAAATCAACCTTTCCAAATGTAAATGTGTAAATAACTCTATCTTCCCTTCAAATCCGACCCACTTCCAAGAATGAATGAAAAATATGATAAAATGAACTTCATGACAGGTTGATGGAATTATGTTCATAACTTTCTATAGTTGAAAACCTAGAAAAGTGGGATGGTGAAGTTGGAAAACAATCTATTTAATCGTATTCACCTCATTTCATAGCCCATCGGGACTTTTCCTCGTATTATGAACGTATTCATAAGTTTCAAGCTGAAATTTTCCGGAAATACAAATATTTCCCGAAAATCCACGTAATTTTCAGTGAACATTCGAGTCGAACCATCGTTTTTGGCCTTTTGAACTGTTGCTAATTAGGAGTTAAAAACGGCCTAAAAATGCATCATTTGACAATAAAATTGAAAAAAAATTGTATTTGAAATTTTTTAAACCTTTCCAGAAATATCAGAAGAACTTTTGCTCATAATTGCCACAAAAATGTCGAAAAGCTATGAGAGAAGTATCAAAAACTTGAAAAAAGATCTTCTATTCAGTCTTATTCATCTCATTACAAACCCAGATACTTATCTATCTTTTCTTTGTACTTCTTGAACCAAATCACTTTTATCGACGATTTTCAACCCAATCAATTTCGACTAGATTCTCATTCGGAATTAGAAGGAATGCACTGTCATCGGAATCATGCTCACAATTTACCAAAATCGAAAGGAAATTCCTGAAAACTGCACACAGGCGTTGAAGAAAAATATGAGGATTTTTTTACTGGTTACTATTTTTTTCAAAATCCAATCGAATTATGAGGAGAATCAGAATTATTTGGACTATATGGAGTATATCAAATTCCTCAAAAAACTAAAAATTCAAATTTATTTTCACGTGAAACAGCTGTGAAGTTGATTTTCTGAGCGCTCGTTCTACTTACACGGGGGCTATATCATTGCGTCACGATTTCTGTATGTCTCCAATTTTGAACCAAAAATAGTCTCAATCGACAAGGTTTGACTCACTGTTGACGAATCCGTCGAAAAATTCGAGTCTGTCCATCCTTCCGGCCATATACACGATAACTCTCGAACGGAAGGACCGAGAAACTTGAAATTTCAAGGTTAGGTTCGAATCTCGAATGCCACGGTTGAGTTCGTTATTGGGCGAAATTCGACCAGGGGTTCCGTAAATATGGTCGTTTGAAATTTAGCTTTCTTGATAATTTCAAAACTACGGACTGGATCGTGACGAAATTTCGTATTTTTTGATGGGGAATGATATATTCAAGCTACATTTCTGTAACAGCTGATTCGGCATAGTCGACAAAAAGCTACCGTCATTTTTTTGCAGCTGTTAAAAATTTCTTCAATTAGTTTCTAAAACTGGAAAACGTGAATCTACCTACAAGGTGGATTAACGAGCGCTCGAAAGCTCCTGACCTTCAATGTGAACATTCCTACACATTTCAGGAAAAGAAAGAGGAATATTCCACATAAGTCATCGATGAAGCTTCCATTTTTGCTTCATTGAGAATATCATCAGTCCCAGATCCGACCCCTGTGTCACACCTATCTCAATTTGTTGGCAGCAACAATTCAATCAGATCACTTCAACTTGTCCGAAAGTTTCACCCCGGCAGTCGTCGGAATAAATCCCTAAAACAACAAATACGACTCTCTCAAGCCCCTTTCACACTTCCACATCGTCCCGGCGCGGCATAATCGTTAACATTCCTCGGGTGCCAAATAACTAAGGAGAAATCTAGCTCCGGCCGTCGTGATATATTGCGGTGGAAGTAGGAGGATCGGTCCATAAATCCCGTCACGTGACACCCACCTATCCCGGATGGCGATGTTTCTCAGGCCGGCTTCCTAATTATTCAGATGAAGTATACGGCCGGATAAATTGGTTTTCATTCATAACTATTTGTTGGTTTCGGTTCGTGCGAGACTCGGTTTTATAGTGGATTGATTGGGCGATTCGTTGTTTCGTGTTTGTCGTCGTTGGAACTTTGGCGAGGTGTCAGAGTCACTCTCGTGAAACTGGATGGACTCGACAGTGAGTGTTGGGATCTGACTATGATTTTGCTACAAGCCTTCAACCAGATTCAATAAACACATCCAAGTATCTACTCTTCATCTTCGGGCATACCGAAGATCGACAGTCCACATAAATAATAGTATATTATTTAACGAGCGGTAATGTAGGTCATAACTAACGCAGATGAAATTTGCAGCACGAGCCGAAGGCGAGTGCTGTAATTCATCAAGTGAGTTAAGACCATTACCGCAAGTTGAATACTATATTTTATCTACGACTATTACAATGAATACTAAGAAACAAGTACAGAGAAAGAACTTTATTTACAAATCTTAGGATGTAGTGTTATGGCTCTCCTGTGAAATTTTGAAGAAATTAATTTAATTTCTTCATTTCATAATTGAAACCCAATAACAATTTTAAAGAATTTTCCAATTAATTTGCCCAAAGCTCTATCTCAAAGAGGGTTCAAGGTGAACAATCAATAATATCTCTACAAATTATATCATTTTTAAAAACCAAACTCAAACAACTCAATAAACTAATTCTAACAAAATGAAAATTCTAAATTATAAATCCTTTTGAACAAGATATAAATAAGCACTCACAGATACCAGCTAAGTCTAAATAAAGTTTTTTTTTTCTTAAAATAGGATATAAATACAAAAAAGTTGATCGAAGGAAAATTCTTACTGATAAACAGAAAAATATAATAAAAATAGTACGATATTGTGATAAATACCGAGAATACATGGAACTAAACGTAAAATTCATTTATCTGAATGAAATTTGGATATTCAAAAACGGTATTCAAATTTGTCAGTGGACACTAGGAAATAATCCAAAAGGTATACCGAGTATATTCAAGGGTAAAGGCAGAAGGTGGATGTGATCCGATTCTTGATAGTGGTATTAATGATAAGGATAACTATGAATGGTGAATTATTTCATAAATGGGTTATTGAAATATTGAAACCTTCCTTGCAAAAGGATGCCCATCAATAGGATTATGTCAGCTTATTCAATAAACACATCCAAATCACTACACTACGTGGAAACAAAGTTTTCAATATTTTTATCTTTGCTCTTGTATCATTCATAGATAATTTAAGTTTACTTATTATACTTATACTGTATGTTACCCTGTTCACATTCCCTCTGCTAATACACATGCTATATTGTTTCCAATTCAAAAGTATACTGAATAATTATAAATTTCTCATCAATTATAATATTTTCAATAATTCATGGACAGTTTTAATGAATGAAAATAAAAATTGACTTTCTTGAAGTATTCAACACCGAGCAATAAATACTTCACAAATTGGTTCATATATTGATAGCTCGGTACAAATTTCATGTCAAAATTCTTCATGTACTACATAGATTCTTAATTTTTGTTTCTCTCTTATTTCTTAATACATTATAACGTTTTTTCCAATCCATTCTTTTGGCCCTGTGCTTGCGAAGTATCTAAAAATTTTTTTCTGTTGCATCACACTAGCTACCTGTTAGAATTCCATTAATTATCCTTCTCGAATCCATACATAAAATGGTACTCTTATAATTATATGGTTAGAATTTTGCAAGATTTCCAATACCAATAAATATTGCATGATCCTGAGTGAAAATAAATATTTATTTGAATGATCTTCAATTTTCCATGGTCGACTTTTATATGAGATAATTTCATATGAAAGCATTCCACGATATTTTTGCGCTTTCAAACCTGAACTCCCATGTAGAAACTGCAATCGAAATATTCCGGCTCAATTATTCGATAATTCGTATACTCAACACTTTTCTAGGTTATATTTATGTTTTATTTCTACGATGAAATTTAGTTACTTTTTGTAACCAGAAATAAAGCCTCGACTGGACGTTCATGGCCTGCTTCGATGTCAATAATTCTTGAATGGACTATACCTACATCATTATTTTATACACTTCATAAATATGACTAACTAAATTCACCTATTTAAAATTAATCATTTCAACTAATTCATATTTTTCTTATCAAATGAAATAAACCCTCTTTAAAAAATATTACAATAATTCAGAGTTGATCAAATTCACTGAATCAACTAAGAGATGTTTGAAAGTTCTTGAATTTCTGGTGATCCATTTGGGTTTATTTTAATCTAAATTTTTGAAAACTTTGAGAAATATGATCATGTTTTAATTTCCATAACAGTAGTTACCTATATCAATTCATTATTTATGTTGATTGTGCTTCTTAGCATGGAGGTAAAAGTCCATAGGGGCGATGCTTCATATTTAGTGCTAAGTTCAATAAAATATGCCAAAAGAACATTCTCTGTAAACGATGACTCAATATTCTCACTGCTACACCGATCTTGAAAATTCTTGTATACAATTTCTAAGGTGTAGGTACATACGAATTCATCTTCACAATCTGAATTAATCTTTTTCAGCAAAACATTCACAATAATAATTAGGTATCAACTTAATTTGAAAAAATGTCAAAATTATTCAGTGACCTCCCCTCAATACCAATAATGGACAGAGACAGGGAGTTATAGGTTATAGGGGTGAGCACGGTGTTTGTTCACAGATACTATTAACTGCTCAAAAGTGGTTGAATAATGAATATATTGTTCAAAAGGAGTAGAGAAAAAAATTAAACGTGGCTGCCGCCTCCGGATTCCAGAGCCATCTTAAAAATTCATCTCGGGTCCCACAAATTCATTAGACGAAAACATGACTAACACTGTCCACGCACCAAAACCATATAAACCACAATATAAGACAGTTATGAGTAATCTAAGACAAGGCTATCTCTCCGTGTTCACATCTTCATAACTCGCGACTGGGTGAATTATTGCGGTGGACCCACGGCAGTATCCATGGGGAATGCCATTACGTGTCCCCCCGATCTGATAAGCGCTCCGGGGGGGTCAAGGGTCGTCCGTTTGCGTAAGCATCGTCTGAGCTGACCATTAGGGAGACATCAGTCGCAGGGCTTCCTGATGGACGACTCGAGTGGATGTAATTCGGGGGTGAAATAAAATTTGAACCTATTGGTGATCTAAGGGGTTCCATACCTCGACGGATTCTTCTCAATTATTTCTCTGTTGGCAACACAGTGGATGGGCACGTGATGCACGGCCCGGGATCGACCTGACAACAATGCTATCTGGTCCGAAATCTAGTCGCTTCCGTTTCACGTCCGCTCCGACAAAACTATCCTTTCAGAGCGACAAGAATAGGAAAAGGGGGCCGGTATTCTAGCTTTTGATCAGGAAGTTTCGGTTTCCCCATGCATATTCATATCGGACTCTCATTCTCCTCCTAATTAAACCGAATTTATATCCTTAAGCCTCGGGAACGGTCGAAGCGACAGACGAATGCGAACGTTAGGAGAGCGCTAAGCCGCGTCCGAATGATTTGTGGCTTTTCGGTTTGTTGGGGAGTTTTGGATTCGAAGACAGGAATTCGTTTGAAATAATGATTTATGAACCCATTGCGTATAGATTGGTTGGGAAAAATCGCGCTTCTGAGGTGGTGGGGCATATTCACTTTTGCCCAAACAGCCTGAAACTGAAGCTTACCATCGAATTGGGGGATATTTCGTGGATTAGTCAACTTAATGTACCTTTTCTCTTTACTTCAATTCGAATTTTTGTTGCTGCTGTAATTATATGTGTCTACATGAGACATGTCAGTGCATTCATTTTTCTTCCGAACGAGAATGTGGTCGAAATTGATTGGGCGGAGAATCGTCGAGAGAGGGATTTGATGTAAGAAGTAGAAATAATTAATGACTTTTTTACCTCGAAATAAACGATTTACGAGTTGACTTGGATGTGTCATATCATATACCAGGAAACCCTTCGTGATTTGAAGAGAATAGCCCATCTAGGTTTGAAATGAGATAAATAATATTGAATAGATCTTTTTTCGACTTTTCCAGCTATTCTCATAGCTTTTCGAAGGTTTTGGGAGAGTTATGAGCAAAAGTTCTACCAAAGTATACAAGGTTTTCCTTTTAACTTGGCCTTTCAGAAGTATTTAGAGAACAAGTAAATATTTTGTTTTGAAATTTTAGGTGGAGCCTTGGGGATGAGGGAACTCTTGGTCTAAAATATTTTCAAGTCGACAGTGTTGCCACATCTATCTTAAACGCATATCTACTTTCTTATTTCAAATGGAACTACCTATATTTCTATTTAGGTATCGATACAATGCCAAATTCCAACTACAACCTACTGAAAAAAATTTCTCTGCCATGCACTGTTGCCAAGTTATGCACTAATTCTTGAAATTCTTGACATCTGCATTGCCAGTTTGACATGCAATATCTCGATTATTTTATATGCGAACAAAATCAAACTCAGCAGTCTTATAGCAGATAATCCCAGCATTCATGTGGTACATTCGGTATTTTGATGAATCGAAAGGTTTTTCGAAGATTTTGTTCCAAAAATGTGGAACTTAAAATTAAAATATTTCGAGATTTTCAAATGGCAACCCCATATTTGTTCTACACCGTTCGGTTCGAAATAAAAAATGATTGGTAGTCTTCTTTCAAACAAATTAATTATTTTGGATAGGTTTCGAATGAGATGACAAATACTCAATTATTTCAGTATTTATAGTCATGATCTATGGTCCTGTTTACGATTAAATGGATCTGTAATTATGGAGTAAATTATTGAATTAGATTCTATGGTTGAGATAAAAAGTGTTCGATGATTATGGATGCCATAGAAAAAAATGTTAATTGTTAATCAAACCTCGATTCAGGTGGTTTAGTTTGCAGCATTTTTTGATTCATCGGTTGCAAGATCTTGAAGTGATGTCTTATACTGATGAAAAAATTTTGGACCTCTTCACCATTTACGGAGAATGCCAAAAAATTATTCGAAACCTATCCGAAATAAATAATTGGTTTAAAACAAGACTACCAATCATTTTTTATTTCGAATCGAATGGTGTAAAACAAATATGGGGTTGCCATTTGAAAATCTCGAAATATTTCAATTTTAAGTTCCACATTTTCGGAGCAAAATCTTCGAAAAACCTTTCGATTCATCAAAATACCGAATGTACCACATGAATGCTGGGATTTTTTACTATAAGACTGCTGAGTTTGGTTTTGTTCGCATATAAAATAATCGAGATATTGCATTTCCAAAATGACAATGCAGATGTCAAGAATTTCAAGAACTAGTGCATAACTTGGCAACAGTGCATGACAGAGAAATTTTTTTTAGTAGGTTGTACTTGGAATTTGGTATTGTATCGATACCTAAATAAAAATATAGGTAGTTCCATTCGAAATAAGAAAGTAGATATGCGTTTAAGATAGATGTGGCAACACTGTCGACTTGAAAATATTTTAGGCGAAGAGTTCCCTCATCCCCAAGATTCCACCTCAAATTTCAAAACGATATTCACTTGTTCTCTAAAAACTTCTAATAGGCCACGTTAAAAGGAAAACCCTGTATGTAGGTTATGATAATAATTCATAATTTGTCGAAAGAAGTGTATTGGAGTAAAAAATAGAGCTAAATAACGATTTCCTTGCCTCATAATACCAATACCTATATATTCTTCACATTTTAAGGAATTTAAAATGTTATTTCATAATTTGTCAAAATTTGACAGCTACTACTTTACCACCCTA
Source organism: Aphidecta obliterata (assembly GCA_963966015.1). Taxonomy (NCBI): domain Eukaryota; kingdom Metazoa; phylum Arthropoda; class Insecta; order Coleoptera; family Coccinellidae; genus Aphidecta; species Aphidecta obliterata. The sequence goes on from OZ014428.1 coordinate 32,495,858, forward strand.
CTTTTTTAGGTTTTCAACGATCCTAAGAAATTCATGAACATAACTTCATCAACCTGTCCTGATGTTTCATTTTCTGATATTTTCCATTCATTCTTGAAAGTGGGACGGATTTGAAGGAAAAATAGAGTAATTTACTGTTCGAATTGATGATTTTCAAAGATTAACTAGCATCACAATCCGTTTTTCCCAGGTTTCCAGAATTTCTAGTAGAATTTGTCAAAATCTGATTTTTTCGAATTTCGGTTGAAAATATTGTGGAATAAGCCGTGAAAAAGCACTGCCGTGAAGTCGGGAGCTTTTGAGCGCTCGTTCATCCACCTTGTGGGTTGATTTGCATTTTCCGGTTTTAGAAAACAGTTGAAGAAATTTTTGACAGCTGTCGAAAATACAGCAGCTTCTTGTCAATTATGTCGAATGAACTGTTACGGAAATATAAGGATTTTGTATTCAATAATTCGATTGAATTTAAAATGGTTCTGGTTATGCGATCTGGATAAAATGTAGCTTGAATGTATAATACTACATTGAAATACAAAATTTCGTCACGGTCGAATCCTTAGTTTTAAAATTATCAAGAAAATTAACCGCGGCATTCAAGATTTGAACCTAACCTAACAATTTCAAATGTTTAGGTCGTTCCGTTCGAGAATTATAGTGTGTATGGACGGACGGCCGGACGGACAGACTCGAATTTTTCTACGGATTCGTCATCAGTGAGTCGAACCTCATTCGAAAAATACCGACATCATGACGAAATGATAAAGCCCTTGTGTTAGTAGAACGAGCGCTCAGAAAAAACCTCTGTTGACAAACCACTCGAAACACGATATAGGAGAGTGTAAATGACGGACTTTCGTGTAAAATTTGCAACGTTTTTTTCCCTCAGAATACTCTTCGTCTCCCACTTCCGGCATGTTGGAAGTTATCGAGGTCCATGTCGTGATGTCACCGTCGAGACCCCGTTCTTTTCCCTAATTGGACCTTCTGTAGATCGGTATCGGTAAGAAAAAAATAGAAACGGAAGAGGCAATAAGCTCGGTCCATTCTTGAAATTGTACCACATCACGTAACCCAAGATGTCGTGTGAGATTTCCGAGGAAGCAATTTTATAGTCTGCTACTTCATGAATGGGACCAAGAAATTGGTGCCTATACCATATGTTGAAGCAAACAGGAGTGCAAGAAAGTTATGTGCAGGAAAAATATTTTTAAATATACAGGGTGATTCATAATTCGACGTGAACCTTGAAGGACGTGTTGGTATGACTCATTTGTTGTCATTTGAGCCATGTTTATTGATATCCAAAAATCAACAGTGTACGAGTTATTTGAGTTTTTGTGTTCTTTTGAAAAATTACTCAACTTACTCCATTTTTCGTCAATTTTTTCTACGTTGAGCAATCACGTCGAATTAGTAGTTATGTAGAATACTCCACCAGTGACACGCATTGATTTTACCGTGGATTCATCTCGAATGTCACTAATGTCAGAGTCCATTATAAGTTATCAATTTTTCACACATGAAATCGCCAACCAAATCCCAGGTCGAAGACCAACAAACAAACCCTCGTGCTGGCACCAAACAAATCGGCCAAAACGTCGGCATCCAACATCTCCCAAAGAAAAAGCTCCATAACTCCATAATCCCTCGCAACACGTGTTCTCAGAGCCGTCGCAGCCGCAGAAATCGCTTTATGCGCTCGCCGAAAGGAAATATGAAATATCCAAAATCGGCGTCATAGGCGCCTCCGAGGTCCATCCGTTCGGAAATCCAAGACCAGCTCGAAATGTACCGCGTGGTCTGCGATCGACGTAGTGGGTGGACTTCGACGAGCCATAACTCAAAATAAAATTGAAATATGACAGGCTAAACGATGCCGTGTTATTTACGGCTATACAGGATGGCACTTGAATAATGACCGGGGAGATCCGATGGGGAATTTATTTGCACGCATGACTTGCGCCGAGGTTCTGCGATGGATGTAGGTTAATTACTACGGGGTAGGTACTGACCAGGACAAAGGGTATCACGTAACACCGGGCATGTTTCTATTAATCTTCGGTCACGAATGCTCGACTTTGACTTCATGTCCAGAATTGAGATATTCCCTGTGATGTCATTGACTTTCGTGGCCAGAAACCACGCTTTCATCTAAAAACTACGAGGGCAAGAAACAGTAGATAAAAAATCAAAATCTATGTATAAAATATGTTTTTTTTTCAGAAGCGTGCACTCTTCCGCATGCTGTGCGGATAAGATTAGGGTTGCACCGGAGTAGAGGTTCGATTCGGCCGAAGCTTCGCCACAAAATTTCCAGTACTAAAAACCGAAATACTATTTCTTTTTGTTATGTTTCTTGTTTCTATTTATATTTTATATAATTATATTTTTGAAATCGAAAGCCAAGTTTTAAAAAAACCGTTTATTTACAACGGATGATTGTCCGATCTATACAGTTAGAAAGAAACTACTTTTAATTATTGACGATTGATCGTCTTCAGAGGTATTTAAAACATTATCTTATCTGAAACTTCTGGAAAGAAAAAAAACAAACAATGAACACCTGCAGCAATGTGCGTCATTGAAAAGTGAAAGGAAATCAAAATAATACATAGTCATATCAATGAAAAATACATAAAAGGTTCATCTGAAATATACAGGATCGGCATTATGTAATTATATATTCGAATACTATTTGGGTGTAAGAATCTGTTTTGGTATTGCAGTTTATGTTTTTTTTTTGTGCAATGTTCATCAAAAGAATAAATTTGTTTTTGTATAAAGTTTATCTTACGTGTTTTGTGCAATGTTTTGAGCCATAATTAAGTTGTTGATCTCATCATTTGTTTGATTGATCACAGAATACGCACATATTGTTGATCTACGGCATCGAATTAATAGATGAAATGATTTTGGTGAACCTCGTACGAAAAAAAAATTACGAAGAACACTGCCGTGAAGTCAGGAGCTTTTGAGCGCTCGTACATCCACCTTGTAGGAAGATTCGCATTTTCCAGTTTTAGAAATCAATTGATGAAGGAATTTTCGACAGCTGTCAAAAAAATTCTCAAACTCAGACGAAACTCCAGACTTTGTCTGTGCTTCAGCTGACCAATTTTTTTTCGATTATTCGCTAGAATTTTCTGCGGTATCTTGGTGATGCGATCTGGACAAAATCACACATAGTTTGAATACATTATTCCTCATCTAGGTGCAAAATTTCATTCCAATCAAATCGGAAGTTTCGAAATTATCAGGAACAGAATATTTTGAACGGCCATATTTACGGAACCCCTAGTCCAATTTTGCTCATTGATGAACGTGACCGTGAAATTCGCGATCCAAACCCATCCTGAAAATTTCAAGTTCCTAGGCCTTTCCCTTCGGAAGTTATAACTTTCTATGGTTTATATGGTTCTGGTCATGCGATCTGGATAAAATGTTGCTTTGATATATCATTCTCGTTTAAAATACAAAATTTCATCTCGATCGAATCCGTAGTTCCGAAATTATCGAGAAAACAAAATTTCAAACGACCGTATTTACGGAACCCCTAGTATAATTCTGCTCATTGATGAACGTGAACGCCACATTTCAGATCTACACCTATCCTGAAAATTTCAAGTCCCTAGGCTTTTCTGTTCGAAAGTTATGATTTTCTATGGTTTCTATGGTTTCTATGGTTCTGGTCATGCGATCTAGAGAAATGTAGCTTGAATATATCATTCTCCATTGGTATACAAAATTTCGTCACGATCGAATCTTTAATTTGGAAATTATCAAGAAAACTAAATTTCAAACTACCATATTTACGGAACCCCTAGTATAATTTTGCTCATAGATGAAAGTGATCACGACATTCGAGATCCACACCTATCCTGAAAATTTCAAGTCCCTAGGCGTTTCCGTTCAAAAGTTACAATTTTCTATGATTTCTATGGTTCTGGTGATGCGAGCTGAACAAAATTTCGCATATAGCTTGAACACCTCATTTTCCTTCAGAGTACAAAATTTCACCTCGATCGAATCTGTAGTTTCAAAGTAATCAGGAAAACAAATTTCGAGCGGCCATATTCACGGAATCCCTCGGCGAATTTTGCCCAATAACGAACTCAACCGCGGCATTCGAAATTCGAACCTACCCTGAAAATTTCAAATTTCTAGGACATTCCGTTCGAGAGTTATCGTGTGTTCGGACGGCCGGCCGGACGGACGGACAGACTCGATTTTTTCGACGGATTCATCATCAGTGAGTCGAACATAGTCGTTTGAGACCATTTTCGGCTCGAAATTCGAAAAATACAGACATCGTGACAAAATGATATAGCCCTCGTGTAAGTAGTACGAGCGCTCAAAAAAGTTCGGACTTAATTTTTTTTTTCGTACGTCGTTCACCAAAATAATTTCTCCCGATCGATCCGATGCCGTCGATCAATAATATGTGATTCGTTTTTTTCGTGAAGCTTTTACTTTTCGAAAAATATCACTTTTAGTCGAAAAATTTCGAAATTTTGGTCAACTTTGAATGACTGTATCTACCAAAAAAATACTGATGGGTTGATGAAGTTTTTTTCTTTCTTCTTTGAACCTCAACGGATGTGAATATGTGAACAGCGTACATAGAACAGTAAGGAAATTAAAATTTTTTTCGCGGAACTCTATTTTTCGACTTTTTCATATACCCAGTATTCGAAAAATGAATTAAAAGAAAAAAACTGATTACATATTCTTAATATACGCCCTCGAATCAGTCAATATCGTGAGTTTGGTGAAGATCAGATGAAAAAATTTTTTTTTTCAAAAACGCTAAAATTTCCATACATATGCATGCAAACTTTTGCGTTTTTCGAGAAAAAAAAATTCTAATCTGATCTTCATCAAACCTACGGTATTGACTAATTCGAGGGCGTATATTAAGAATATGTAATTAGTTTTTTTTTTGAAAAATTTACTTTCCGAATACTCTGCATATGAAAATGTCGAAAAATAGTGTTTCGCGAAAAAATTCGTTATTTCCTTACTCTTCTTTGTAGGGCGTTTAAATTTACATATTCGCATTTGTAAAAGGTCATAGAATGATAAAAAAAATACTTCATTAGCCCATGAGAATTTTTTCGGTAAATACAGTTATTCAAAGTTGAACAAAATTTCTTAAGTTTTTGTCTAAAAGTGATATGTTTCGAAAAGTAAAAGCTCCACGAAAAAAATAATCACATATTCTTGATCTACGGCATCGAATTAAAGAAAAAAATTATTTTGGGGAACATCGTACGAAAAAAAAAAGTTTGAACATAATTTGCTATTCTGCAATATTTATTAAGAGCACAGATTTGAAGTGTTATGAGTTTTGAGTTTTCTTTTATATTCTGACTTTTTTGTGCCATTGTGCGTTTGGATTCGAGCATTATAAATTATGCTATTGAAGGTGAGTTGTACTAAGTATGAATTTGTTATTTTTTATGACATTATTCTGGCATCGGATATATTAAATTATTCGTATTTTAACATAATAATATTGTTCCTTTCAATTCAAGAAGAAATATGTTCGGTTCATTGCGGAAAATATGGATTTTCAAACTCGAGTTCTCACTTCCCAAAACGTCTTTTTTTGAAGTCTAATAAAACTCAAATTTTAGTGTTACTTTTCATAGTTTTCATTGAATCTTCAATCTCATCTTGCAGAGATTATTCTAGTGATTTTTTCATACTTAACGTATGGACTTCTTGAACATTGTAACATCGGGCCCTGTACGAAACTATCAGTACGTGTTTCAAAGGGTTATAAAATAGTATTTGTATGCTAAGTTTGCGGTTTTTTTGCAGAGATTGTTATTATCGATTATTGTTTTTTAGTCAACTTTTTATTTTACGTTTGCAATAGGTATGTATTTTTAAATTTTAAGTTGAAGAATTTATATTTTTAAGATGAATGTTCGTATTTATTACATAAATATGAATATTTCATTTTGTTTCTTCAGAATTTGTTTTATTTTTATGCATTTTATTTAAAATGTGTATTGGAATGTTTTTACTGAAAAACTTCTTCCATAAAAATGTGTATTATTTTGAAACTTTCACGGAAATATATGACTATCATTATAAAAAAAAATTATATAAGAAAATATGATGGATGAAAAAAAATCTACACAAATCAGGGGCGCTGTCTAATATATTGCCACAGGTGCAATAGTACCTAGATACGGCCCTGCACTTTGATCTTACCGAAAAAACCCCTTGAAAATCGCGGATATCCTAGTGGACCAGCCCAAATGCCCCGACAACAGAACCATCAACTAAGTCTGCCCTGCAGATCTTCCACGACCTGTCGTCACGCACGCCGCTAATTACCGGCAATTGACGAGACAGATGCACGATCATTTTTGCGCAGCTTCTTCCCTCAGCTCTAATTACCGATTCCCAGATCTGCCGATGGAAAAGAAGCAGGCTGAAAATATAGATCCGCGATGCCAAATCCGCTCTGCGTCGACATTCTTCGCGGAATCGCCCGGTATAGATTAATTGTTATGTGATTTTTTTCGGTTATTTGGCGCTTTCGAATCGCGAAGTAATGGCGATCGGTTCGCGGTGCGCTCTTTGATCTCTCGGCGTTCAGGTGTGAGGTCAACAGCGGCATGTGGCGCGGTGTTTGTTATCGTTTGTTTGACCACATGGGGCGATTCGATGATTTTTGGTCAATATTTTCAATGAACTGGGATTCCGTGAAAAAAATTAGTTACACGATGATTATTCCATCCTGTTTTGAACCATCTTCTTATCGCAACTCCATCTCTTCTCGGCGAGATGTCCACGAGTACATACATTATTGACATAATCTAATAACGACACGTTGGCTGTCTTTCTGGAGCTGCTGGCTTAGGCTGTAACTCACCGGTAATCTTATTAATCTAGGAGTCGATCTCGGGGGATTCATATTGTGCAGGCGCCAGTCGCCTCTGAGAACAACCTGTAGCTACTGATTCCGATGGAGATTACTCCAAGATTACATCTACAAGCAAGTGTGAACGTGGACCGTCCTATAAACTGTTGAGATGAAGACAACGTCGTCTTGAAGAAGATGTAAGAAGTTGGTACCTGTCTTTATCGGAAAAGAGACTGAAACAGAAATTCGGAACTTGTGTCAGAAAATATGGGTTCCCGCTATAAATTAGAGCTGGGGTCGTAAATTAGTATCTACTGTTCTAGATTTGTAGATACTGGGTTAGTTTTTTTCGGTTCCTGAATATATTGAGGCCTTCAAATAGACACCGAGTTGGATGGATTCCTTCAAAAGGTTCCATACTGAATATTACCACAAAGTGAAGTAGTATCTACTAAACGTAAAAATAAAATGTATGTAATCCGAATAATCATATATAAAAAAGTACTTGGGGAAAGATTTTCTGTCCAAGACCAATAACTCCCTTTAATGTTGATTTGAGGCCATTCAGATTCAGTATCATCAACTTCGTCTGTTCAAAACCCTAATTTGTGTCTATTTATGTTGTAATAAAAATCCTATGATATATGTTATGACTGTTTACGACTTCCCAAGATGATTTTTATGGATTAATAAATCCGAACAGCTTTGTAGAACCTGTGTAAATTAAATTAGTTTGATGCGTTAATTAGTGGCTATGAAATTTATTTCTGTCCATATTGTACCTATAAGAAGTCATTTTTGTGGAAAAACCTATGACGTCAGATGGTATGGTTTCGGAGACCACACCACAAGTTCTCATAATGGAAGATTAACACAATTCTTTTTGAGCGCTCGTACTTCTTGCACGAGGGCTATATCATTTCTTCACGATGTCTGTATTTTTCGAATTTTTAGCTGAAAATGGTCTCAAACGACTATGTTCGACTCACTGATGACGAATCCGTCGGAAAATTCGAGTCTGTCCGTCCGGCCGTCCGTATACACGATAACTCTCGAACGGAATGTCCTAGAAACTTGAAATTTTCAGGGTAGGTTCGAATCTCGAATGCCGCAGTTGAGTTCGTCATCGGGCAATATTCGCCCAGGGGTTCCGTGAATATGGCCGCTGGAATTTTTGTTTTCCTGTTCTTGTTCTTCGAAACTACAGATTCGATAGAGGTGAAATTTTGTACTCAGATGGAAAATAACGTGTTCAAGCTCCATGCAGAATTTTGTCCAGCTCGCATGACCAGAACCATAGAAACCATAGAAAATTATAACTTTCGAACGGAAAGGCCTAGAGACTTGAAATTTTCAGGATATGTGTAGATCTCGAATGTTGCGGTCACGTTCATCAATGAGCAAAATTAGACTATGGGTTCCGTAAATATGGTCGTTTGAAATTTTCGATAATTTCAAAACTATGTATTTCTCGTGACGAAATTTTGTATTTGAATTGAGAATGATATATTCGAGCTACATTTTGTCCAGATCGCATGATCAGAACCATAGAAAACATAGAGAATCATAACTTCCGCACGGAATGGCCTAGGGAATTGAAATTTTCAGGATGGGTTCGGATCTCGAATGTTGCGGTCACGTTCATCAATGAGCAAAATTAGACTAGGGGTTTCGTAAATATAGCCGTTCAAACTATTTTTTTTCTGATAATTTCGAAACTACTTTTTGGATTGGAATGAAATTTCGCACATAGATGAAGATTAATGTATTCAAACTACGTGGGAAATTTTGTCCAGATCGCATCACCAAGACAATAGATACCGTAGGAAATTCTAGCGAATTATTGAAAAAAAAATTGGTCACCTAAAGCAAAGTCTGGATTTTCGCCTTTGTTTGAAATTTTTTCTGACAACTATCAAAATCTTTCCAATTGGTTTCTAAAACTGAATAATGCGAATCTACCTACAAGGTGCATGTACGAGCGCTCAAAAGGTCCTGCCTTCAAGGTTGTGCTTTTCTCAATTTGACATTATTCGTCAAATTGAGTTCAATGAGACCATATTTTAAATGACAATACTCAGTTTATCAAAATGAAATAGTCTCAGATAAAATACATATAAAAATTAGATACAAATATGGCAAACAGATGGATAATCGAATCTCCCAACATGAACAAGACGCACAGATGTCGCCTTGCTCGCTGTATCGCTGCAAAATACGGTACTAGTCGCGATAACTTCGAACAAATCCGGCGGATCCTCATCTTCGCGGAAACCCTGATCCTCATCTGCTGGACCTTGTTATGGGGGAGAGAAGGCTTGCGAGAGCGCCATTGTACCCGGCGCTGGAGGGGCATAAGCATGTGTGCCCCGTTCGAAGCCTTCTGTCCACAACCTCTAACAACGCCCTGGGTTCGGCCGTGTGTCTTCACCTGACCACCTTAGCACCCACCACTACACCCTCAACTTAGCTAGGCTAGTATTCGCACCCTACGCACCCTTCTGTTTTATCCTTAATTTCGGCATTTTTAACACTGAAGGCGTGAAAAGTTCTAAATTTTGTATAAGGTAAAAGCACCAGTATTCGTCAATGAACTAGCTTTCGTCATATTTGGCCAATTCTGCTAATTATTAAGCATGTGGGTACAGCTTGTCAATCGTTGGTTATGAATAGAGATCTGTATCAGAACATTGTAACTAAACCAAAGTAGTCGGCGTAATAGTTGTAGCGCTGTTGTCAATCGAGTTGTGAAAGAGCGGTTGCAGCGGAAGTAATAAGTTTTTGTGATTTCTTAGTCAATTCGTTAAGGTGAGTGATATTTTGGGACTTACACCAAACTTCGCAGGAACAAAGAAGTTAGGATGTTTTGGATTTGTTGTGTTACTGATTGGTTGAAAAAGACATTTCTTGTGAAAATTTCAAGTTAAACGTTGCAAAACTTCATAATTCGACTATGACGAATACTGGTACCTTAAAACACCGCCATGTCTTAGTAATCGTGACCTACGACGATTACTAGGACAAATGCATTCGAGATGAGAATCGTATAATCTCTCCTCTCGATACTACAATGAGTAAACTACTAGAAGATCCCATATTATCGAATTTCAAATTTTACGTGGACCAGTATTCGTCATAGTGTTTTGCGAAGGGTGTGTTGAGTAGAGCGTTTTTAACTGCTATGACGATCGTAGGGACCAGCAACTGACGAATACCAATAAGGCATTAGACTGCAATAATACAGTAGCAGAAGAATTGAAAAACGCACCAAGACACCAATCACCATCAAGTGTTATGTTATTTGAACCTATAATAATGAAGGACTTTATTCTGGTCGTCTGAACTAACTATGGATTCAAATGCAAAAAATTACGAAAAGCACTGCCGTGAAGGCAGGAGCTTTTGAGCGCTCGTACATGCACCTTGTAGGTAGATTCGCATTTACCAGTTTTGGAAACTGATTGAGGAAATTTTTGACAGCTGTCAAACAAATTTTCAAACTAAGGCGATAATCCAGACTTCAAGTCAGTCCTTTAGGTAATTCGCTAGAATTTTCTACGGTATCTATGGTCTTGGTGGTGCGATCTGGACAAAATTTCGCACGTAGTTTGAATACATTATTCCTCAGCTAGGTGCAACATTTCATTCCAATCAAATCGGTAGTTTCGAAATTATCAGGAACAGAATATTTTGAACGGCCATATTCACGGAACCCCTAGTCTCATTTTGCTCATTGATGAACGTGACCGTGAAATTCGCGATCCAAACCCACCCTGAAAATTTCAAGTTCCTAGGCCTTTTCCTTCGGAAGTTATAATTTTCTATCGTTTCTATGGTTCTGGTCATGCGATCTGGACAAAATCTTGCTTCGATATGTCATTCTCGTTTAAAATACAAAATTTTATCTGGATCGAATCCGTAGTTTCGAAATTATCGAGAAAACAAAATTTCAAACGACCGTATTTACGGCACCCCTAGTATAATTCTGCTCATTGATAAACGTGAATGCAACATTTCAGATCTTCACCTATCCTGAAAATTTCAAGTCCCTAGGCCTTTCCGTTATGATTTTTCTATGGTTTCTATGGTTCTGATCATGCTATCTGGAGAAATGTAGCTTGAAATTATCATTCTCCATAAGTATACCAAATTTCGTCACGATCGAATCTGTAGTTTGGAAATTATCAAGAAAACTAAATTTCAAACGACCATATTTACGGAACCCCTAGTATAATTTTGCTCATAGATGAAAGTGATCACGACAATCGAGATCCACAACTATCCTGAAAATTTCAAGTCCCTAGGCGTTTCCGTTCAAAAGTTACAATTTTCTATGGTTTCTATGGTTCTGGTGATGCGAGCTGAACAAAATTTCGCATGTAGTTTGAACACCTCATTTTCCGTTAGAGTACAAAATTTCATCTCGATCGGATCTGTAGTTTCAAAGTAATCAGGAAAACAAAATTTCGAGCGGCCATATTTACGGAACCCTTAGGTGGATTTTGCCCAATAACGAACTCGGCATTCGAGATTCAAACCTACCCTGAAAATTTCAAGTTTCTAGGACATTCCGTTCGAGAGTTATCGTGTATACGGACGGACGGCCGGCCGGACGGACAGACTCGAATTTTCTGACGGATTCGTCATCAGTGAGTCGAACATAGTCGTTTGAGACCATTTTCGGCTCAAAATTCGAAAAATACAGACATCGTGACGAAATGATATAGCCCTCGTGTAAGTAGTACGAGCGCTCAAAAATAGGAAATCTAAAGAAAAGGTCCCTGCTGTTGCAACTTCTATTGAATGGCAAACCTATTTTTCGATAAAAAAAAAAGAAAGCTGACAAATTAAAAAAAAGGAAGAGAATAAAAGGAAGAGAGAAGAAATTGCAAATTAGAACAAATTTATCAAGATTGGTGGTAAAGAAAAGAAGAAGCAATGCAGGGGCAAAGAAAATATTGCATTTGAATCCAAAGATGAATGGTATAATTTGTGAAGACGAATTCGTCGAATTCGAACAAGATATGGTACAATGTAAATTGTAAATGCTGGGTACATAAAGTATGTGCAAACGTATGTAAGAGTGTTTAAAAATGTTATTGCTCATCTCGCGAATCAACTGAATTACATGTTTTAAATTTTGTATTCAAGTAATTTTTTGGATGACTTCTTTCATCATGTAAGTATTACTGGTATTGCCAAGATATTGACGCTGACGGACATTCAGACACTTCTGTGACGATAACTGGTCTAGGTAAAATTCTAAGGTGACGGATACTGGGACAAATGGTGGTTTTTTAATATTTTATTTATTATTTTAGTATTGCAAATTCTCACAACAATATTTTTCATTTCATCATGAAATAGACGCTTCAACTTAAATAAGTTTCAATTTTCAGATTTTAGAAAGATAATATACATGTTGAAAAAATAACATCGAGTATGGGTTTTCTTTAAGCTGACGATTACTGGTACTTTTACCTTATAGTAGGTTATAACGCAGATTGTAAGGTTAGGTTTAAGATAGGGTTAACAGACCCGGAGAAACAGGGTAGACTTTCGGTGCCTTTCGGTGTAAAAATCTTTATTTTTTCATTGTTCCGGCTTCCATTCTCTGCCTTTCCTCCGCAGTGCCTTCAGAGTCACAGAGCATCTGATATTTTTTTATACATTAAGTGTTTCGGTCGGGTGAAGACGGGCGGGCGGTTGTTCTGGGTGAGGACGGCTGAAGTAATCAAACAAAATCGCGATTTAAAGCGACCCATACACGGTCAGTTATACTTGACGGATGCAGTGTTGTGTTTTCTGTCAGGAAATTCGAAGAACGATGGGCTGGATGAATGAACGTTGGATTTTCGCATCCCGCACCATCTGCGAACCTCCCGAACGCTTCGTGTCCTTTGAAACGAAATATCCCTGACGTTTTTAGTGCTGCCGCCCCGGTTCGTTGGCGCCACGATGCGGTAGATTTCTTACGCCCACCTGATATTAGATATTATAGCGCCTCAGAACATTCTCCTTATTAGTTTACTGTCATTTCTTCCGATTATCCGTCGAAGTAATTTGGTTATGGTAATGAGTTTAGAAAGTTGCAATTATGAATATTTATTAAATTAGTTCATTTTTATTGATGTAAGTTATTAGGTATGATGTGGTGAGAAATCCTCCTTGTACAGACTTTTCCTTTGGGAAAAATTGAAAAATGACCCATCAATATGATAGTATTCCTTGAGGGCTATCCAAGGAAAAACTATCGAACCAAGACATGGAAAGTAATTGAAGAAAAACCGTTTTTCCAAAAAAAAATTTTCTGGTTTTCAAAAAGAGGAGGAAGACAATTTATCACCAATTGTTTCTCCATTTGAACTTCGGTTTTTTGAGAAAGAGGAAAATATACTTCATAATATTTTCCCAATTTTCTGAATACTCAATCGATTCTGAATCCGAATATGTAAATATAATGGTGGTTTTATATTTATTTCAAGCAATTCCATTCAAAATCAACCTGAGGAAATTCAGATTTCATATGCAATCCATATTTGATTGTCAAAATTTGAAGTTTTCATTCTCAATTATAATTTATAATAGAAGCGAAAATATGAAGCCTGAATTTTCATTCAAGCTCTCAACATGTTTAGTCCTTGAAGAACGTTGGGATTGTCTCAGAAAGTGCGAAGAAGTGAGAGGCAGGCACTTTCGACAGTTTGTGTGAATATAGCATTTTTGTTGCTTCAAATAAATAATTTCAAAACAATTCCTAACTTTCTTGAAGAGTAAAAATATTGAGAGCATTGAACGAGAATTCAGACTTTTTTTTCGCTTCTATTATATTATACGCGAGAATTAAAACTACAAATTTTGACAATCAAATATTGATCGAACAACATGGATATATTTTCCGAATATGGAATTTGAATTTCCTCAGGTTGATTTTGAATGAAATTGCTAGAAATAAATATAAAATCACTATTATTTTTACATATTCAGATTCAAAATAGATTGAGCATTCAGAAAATATGGGAAAATATTATAAGTATATTTTGCAAGAAAAAATTTTCCGTTTTCAAGAAAAACGGAAGTTCAAAGGAAATGAAAAATATTTTTCTTGAAAAACGGTTTTTCTTCAATTACTTTCCATGCCTTGGTTCGATAGTTTTTCCTATGAAATATTTGGATAGTCTTTAAAATAATAATGAAAGCACTGCCGTGAAGTCAGGAGCTTTTAAGCGCTCGTACATCCACCTTGTAGGTAGATTCGCATTTTCCACTTTTTAGAAATCAATCGAAGGAATTCTCGAGAGCTGTCAAAAATTCTCAAACTACATTATTCTTCAGCTTGGTGTGAAATTTTATTCCAATCCAATCAGTAGTTTCAAAATTATCAGGAAAAAAATATTTTGAGCGGCCATATTTACGGAACCCCCCGTCTAATTTTGCTCATTGATGAACATGACCGCGACATTCGCGATCCAAACCTACCCTGAAAATTTCAAGTTCCTAGGCCTTTTCCTTCGGAAGTTATAATTTTCTATGGTTTCTATGATTCTGGTCATGCGATCTGGACAAAATGTTGCTTTAATATATCATTTTCGATTAAAATACAAAATTTCATCTCGATCGAATCCGTAGTTTCGAAATTTTCGAGAAAACAAAATTTCAAACGACCGTATTTACGGAACTCCTAGTATAATTCTGCTTATTGATAAACGTGAACGCGACATTACAGATCCACAACTATCCTGAAAATTTCAAGTCCCCAGGCTTTTCCGTTCGAAAGTTATGATTTTCTATGGTGCTGGTCATGCGATCTGGAGAAATGTAGCTTGAATATATCATTCTCCATTAGTAAACAAAATTTCGTCACGATCGGATCTGTAGTTTTGAAATTATCAAGAAAACTGAATTTCAAACGACCATATTTACGGAACCCCTAGTATAATTCTGCTCATAGATAAACTAGATCACGAAATTCGAGATCCACACCTATCCTGAAAATTTCAATTCCCTAGGCGTTTCCGTTCAAAAGTTACAATTTTTTATGGTTTCTATGGTTCTGGTCATGCGATCTGGACATAATCTCACATGTAGCGCATTCTCCATTTGAGTGCAAAATTTCATCTCGATCAAATCTGTAGTTTCCAAGTAATCAGGAGAACAAAACTTTGAACGGCCATATTTACGGAACCCCTGGTGGAATTTGGCCCATTAACGAACTTAACCGAGGCATTCGTGAACTGAACCCACACTGAAAATTTCAAGTCTCTAGGTTGTTCCGTTCGAGAGTTATCGTGCTTACGGATTTTCAGTTAAAAATTCGAAAAATACAGACATCGTGACGAAATGATATAGCCCTCGTGTAAGTAGTACGAGCGCTCAAAAATACTATTATATTGATTATTACCTTTCAATTTTGCTCAAGAGATAAGTCACAAAATTCAGTGACCCGCTTACCATTTTTCAAGTTGGCCATAAGGTCACGGTGTTCCAATAAATGTTATTAAACTCTTGTCTTTAAATATTTCTTCAATGCTGTTTATGATTATTCAGTTTCACGATTATCCTCACACATGTCGTCAGAATGAACAACCGAGAAACCTCAACCCCGAGGACATGAAAGGGTTCTTCTAACCGACCGTTATAAATAACGAGTGTCATTTATGTCTGGTGAAAAAATTATTACATGGCGCCTGAAATAATAACTTTATGCATAGTGGAAGACTGCGCTTCGTTCCAATCGGCATCATTCATGTTCGAATCCAATTTCTTTAAACAAATAAAGAAAATTTATGGCTAAGTGAAAACTCCTCTGTATGCATTAAAATTATAATTCGTTCCTAATATTTGTTTAGTTTGTTATTTATTAATAGCATATATTACCATTTAAAAAGCAATCTACCAGAGGTTCTTTCGTTTGTGGACTATAATTCGTTTGAGGATGGTTTGCCCTGAAACAATGAGATGAACAGGTCGGGCTCCGGAAAATTCGGTCAAATTTGAATAACAAATCCCAAAATGATTTCCTATTGCAGTAATTTTTCGGGAAACTTTCGGGTTCATTTTAACATGAAGAGACCAAAATAGCTCAGAGAGAATCACGAATATCTGGATGGCCAATATCGTCGAAACAAGCAGAAATCACACAATTGTGTTATATACAGCGTGGGATAGAGATTGATGTATTGAAATACACTTATTAGAAAGAGGTATATGAAAAAAAGCAAACACCATTGTAAATAAATTGATACTGAATTTTTCAATGAAAATTGCTCAAAATATTCACAAAAAACGTAAGATAAACACTATATAAAAACAAATTTGCTCTCTTAATAAACATTTCTCAAAAAAAAACAAACTGCAATAGCAAATTATGTCGAAACTTTTTTTTTGTACGATGTTCACCAAAATCATTTCTATTATTAATTCGATGCCGTAGTTCAAGAATATATAATAATTTTTTTTGTGAAACTTTTAATTTTCGAAGCATATCAGTTTTAGAAGAACACTTTCGAAATTTTGATCAACTTTGAATGACTTTATCTCTGAAAAAAAATTTTGATGGGCTGATTGAATATTTTTCTTATCATTCAATCATCTTTCGCAAATGCTAATATGTGAATTTAAACGCTGTACAGAGAAAAGTAGGGAAATGACGATTTTTTTCGCAGAAGCCTATTTTTCGACATTTTCATATGGCCATTATTCGGAAAGTAAATTTTTCAAAGAAAAACTAATTCCATATTCTTAATAAACGCACTCGAATAAGTTGATACCGAATGTTTGGTGGAGATCAGATGAATTTTTTTTTTTTTTTAAACATTTTTAATCTGATCTTCGCCAAACTTACAGAATTGACTGATTCGAGGACGTTTGAATATGTTATTAGTTTTTTTTTGAAGAATTCACTTTCCGAATACTGGGCTCATGGAAATTTCGAGAAATAGGCTGTTCTATGTACGCCGTTCAAATTGACAAATTCGCATTCGTAAAGGATCATTGAAGAACAAAAAAATACTTCATCAACCCATCAGTATTTTTTTGATAAATACAGTCATTCAAAGTTGACAAAAATTTCGAAATTTTTTGTCTAAAGTGATATGTTTCGAAAAGTTAAAGCGAAAACTGATCGCATATTTTGGATTTACGACATCGAATAGATGAATAAAATTATTCTGGTGAACAACTTACGAAAAAAAAAAAATAAGTCCGAACTTTTTTTTTTCGTACGATGTTCACCAAAATCATTTCATCTATTAATTCGATGCCGTAGATCAAGAACATGTGATTAGTCTGTGATCTATCGAACAAATTATGTGATGAAACATTCCACAAAAAACGTAAGATAAACTCTATACAAAAACAAATTTGTTCTCTTGTTAAACATTGCAAAAAAACAAACTTTTTCAATTTATGGAAGCGATTTCGAGTCGTATCATATTTGGTTATTTCGATTCAATCATGATTTTAACCTCGTTTCATCTAACTGAATCCTGTCCTGTTAGCAACCAGAATATATGCTTTATATATCGTAGACATGAAGAAAAAGAAATGAAGTTTTACGATGGCAAGACACGCCTACTATATAAATTAAATCTTCAAGCAGGCAGTGTAAATTAGAAACTGTATCAGGAAATGGAAAATAATTTTTTTTCAAATGTACCCGTTAACTTCAACAAATTTGTTGAGCCATATCACTTCCTACTGATATTTTAAGTGGAAAATTTCTTATCGCACATCTTCACGATGCATGAAACATAAAATATTATTCAAACTCGTTTGATGGTTTTAATCTATGTGTTAGATCTTCGATCGATTTTTTCTACTGGGGGATAATCGAAAAGGAAACAGATAAAATAGTTATTTATGCAAAAAGTTTGTGAAGTGAATTTTTTGTGTTAACAAGGTTTATGTAGGTATGTAACATAATTGGGGGTATTGTGATTGTTCTTGTTGATAACTATTGCGGGTCTCGTGACCTCTCCCGATCGATTCGTGAATCTAGATCGATACTGTTCCAATCTTGATCTTGACAGTCATCGTGAGCCACCAGACCTCGACGGTATTCGATATTAGGGCTCCTGTGGATTCTGTTCTTGTCGAAAGTAGATCGGTTGTCAGCAGATCGGGACCTCCTGCTGAAGTTCAATCGGTGGCCGACGATGACGACACTGAATATTCAATCACTGCTCGAGCCACACATGAAGACAGAACGATTAACAGTCGATGTTAAAGTTAAAAAGAAGGGTTATATTGAGTAAAATTGAGGAAGGTTGGGAGGATAACTACTTATTATTTCTACATCACAACGTTACTCCAAACATTTATGAACGAAAAACAATTTTTGTTCGATTTTCTTTATCATATGAGCCTATTCGACTTCGAAGATGCAGTTAATTTTTCTATAGACCTATATAATTATCAATAAAATAATAAAATTTCATAGAAGCTCTCAAGGAACTCCAAAAATATTTTCTTATTGTTGCTGAATTATGCAGCCAAAAGGGAAGAAAAGTCCACTTACATGAAGGAAAACTTCAAATGGGTCAGCTGAAAATGAGGCTCTTAAAAGTTTCAACTTCACATTGGTAGGAACCAGAAAAATTAATTCCTGTGAAAAGAAAGTTTGTATGTAATTTTTGATGCTTGATTTATTCATATATATCTTTTTGCGATATCGCGTAGAGAAGGCGTAGATTGAGAATCTGTAGTCAGTTTTCCATCAACTTTCTCAGTTTTATTTATGGAGCAATAAATTCGTGTTAAATTGGACCCTTTGCAAAAAATTCATATTTCGAAAAATAGATTTTCCATAAACCCGATGAATAATTTATACTGAAAAGTCATAAGAGTTCATAAATGAATAAATACTATGCGAATCGAAGACAAAACTATTTTTTTTCGTTAAAAATCAATTGAAATTTTTCAACGGCGAAAAAAATCTTTGATTCGTATGATATTCTTTTATTCAATATTTTGACGTCGTTGGATGAAAATAATAAATGAGATTTTCTGTACATAGTCTGGTGTTCATTTTATTTGACTCCGAATTTTTTTTGGGAAAAATTAGTCAATTTCAGATTGAATTATTTCAACAATTAACAATGGGTGATTTTTGGTTTTTAATTATGTTGGAATATGATCTTTTGCCCGCAAAATTAATGATCAGTCGGTTATGTGGATTGTCTATTCTGCGATATACGAATTTTTTGCAAAGGGTCCAATTTTCCTCGAATTCAGTGCTACATAAAAAGAAAGCCAAGGCAGTTGAAGAAAAATCGACTGAAGTTTCTTGATCTACGCCTTCGAGTCAATAAAATGAGTTTCTATAAGGGATAGCAAAAAAATCATTTCACAAATTTTTCCATTCATAGAAAATTTGTAAAAAAAAAATTTCTTTGATTTTTTTCATAATAACCTATTTTATTAATTGACAAGTGAGGATTAAGAATCTGTAGCTTGTTTTCCTTCAACTGTCTAAGTTTTTTTATGAAGCATTTAATTCGCGTAAAATTGAACCCTTCGCAAAAAATTCATATTTCGAAAAATAGACTTTCCATAGACCCAGCGAATAATTGATTGTGCTCGCAAAGGGTTATCCTTCAACATACTGCAAGCTCAAAAAAAACACATCAATACTTGTTGAAATGATTCAATCTGAAATTGATCAATTTTTCCTCGAAAATTAGTTTACAGTGAAATAACATTAAAACTAGCCTTCGTAGAGGAGAGCTGATAACGTATTCGTATTCTACGACTACCAGTTCATGAATTAAAAAAATATCATGCGAATCAAGCAGGAAATTATTTTATATTTTTAACTGCGAAAAAAATCTCTTATTCGCTTAATATTTTAGTCAATATTTTGACATCGTTGAACGGAAATTAGTAAGCAGCTTTTCTCTACGGATTTTAGTTTTCATTCTATTCGACTCTGAATTCATTTTCGGAAATATAATCTTTTGCATGCAAAATTTGGTTGGTCTATTTTCCGAAATACGAATTTTTTGCAAAGGGTCAAATTTTTCCCCGAATTCAGTGCATCGTGAAAAAAGTCTAGGACATCAGTTAAAGAGAAACTGACTACAGTTTTTTGATCTACGCCTTCGAATCGGTAAAATAAGTGACTATGAAGGATATGAAAGAAAACGAAATTTCACAAATTTCTCCATTCAAAGAAAATTAGTAGGAAAAAATTTTTCTTCAATTTTTTTCACAGTGACTTATTTTGTTAATTCACGGGTGAGGATTAAGAATCGGTAATCAGTTTTATTTCAACTGTCTTAGTTTTTTTTCTATGATACACTGAACCCGTAGAATTGGACGCTTCGCAAAAAAATCATATTTCGAAAAATAGACTTTCCATAGAACCAGCGAATAATTTATTTTGTTCGCAAAGGATTATTCTTCAACATACTGCAACTGGCCAATTTTTCCCCGAAAATTAGTTTAGAGTGAAATAAAATGAAAACTACCCATCGTAGAGAAAAGCTGATAACTTCGTAGTCTACGAATCCAATAAGCAAGTAAAAAAATATCTATTGGATGTCATAAACCAACTTTTTTTTCCTGTTTCGGAACAACCAACCGTTCGACACTCGAACAAAAAGACTCGACATGCGAACTGTCCATAATCACAAGGCAGAGTACCAGAAACAGAAGAAGCTTGAACAAATAAAATTACATTCGTCCTTGTCGTAATTAGAGAGTGAAATACCAGCCCCGCCTCGAAACCCAACGGCGGTAGATGTAATGATAGAGGAGTCTGCATCTAATCGTTTCATTCTACGATTCCGTAATCTAATAACTTGGGAATTAATTGTTCGGACAGGCCACTACTGGTGTTTCGGGAAAGTTCGGCCGGATTGGGGATAAGTGCCGGAAAAGGATGGCGTGACATGCCGTGCTGCAGGTCGTTTTGTCAATTTGAAGTACGGCTGTGATAACAATGACGTGATGCGTAAGAGTGAGTCGAAATTTTTCAGTTGGAAATAATAAACCAAGATAGGCATAAAAAGGATATCATCCGGAGGCATAACCATTACGACGTGAAAAAAACCAGAAGGATCGCATTAAAACGATCTGGTTTTTCGTCCGTCCGGCGTAATTAGTTTTTCCTATTACGGCCTGTCGTTGGTTTCGACATAAATCAACGTGATATGTATGCGAAAATAATAATTGGAATAAAACTGAAAAACTGTCGATGCCGGAATGCGGCCGGTATATGGCGGGGAATGTCGGCGTGCGCGTAAAAATCGCGGGGCATTCGGGGTTCCGCCAGCGAAATGAGACGCGTTTCCTTCGACGTGGAAGCGTAATGCCGATGCGTGCCTCGGGAGGTTCCGAAAAGGCTCTGGGGCGAAAAAAAGGAGGCTGTTATGGGCATAAATCCTATTTCGCCGCGTCGTAATTAAATATGAATCCGCGTCGTTGCTTTATTTATTTATTCCTGTCACAAGTGCCAGTTGAGCGAGGCGATACGTGGAATCGGTCGAGATCGAGACCAAATATGAACTGTTGTCGGTTCTTTCAGGGTATTGTACAGGGTTACAGGGAAAGTCGTACTAAATATTGAAGGACGTTATTATTCAGGTCATTTCTGATGGATTTGGTCTTATAATATGGTGTCCGAAACTCAACCGTTATGGAGATGTTGAGTTTTGAAGATTCTTCAAAGAATCCTTCATTTCCTGGCTTTTTCATCAATTTTTTTCGGATTGGATCTCCTACGAGCCGTTTCTTCGATGTTTCTAGTTGGAGGGCATGCCAATCCATAAGAATGAGCAACATGAACTGAACCTACTACTAACAGTTTAATAAGACTGCCCGACAACGGTTAAAATGAAAGAATTTTCACGTTTCAAGTGTTTTAAACTTTGAAGCGCTTTTTTTGAGAAAAAATTCCTGGAAATTATTCTGCAAATAAGTTTAAAAATTTCTACGTCTCCTCAGCTATTCAAAAAGGGAAGGGCCGTATCAAGAGCGTGGCAAGGGTGGCACTTGCCACGGGCGCAAGATCCGAAGGGGCGCCAAAAAATATCATATATCAATAAAGAAATAGAAGCGCCAAGCAGAAAAAAATTTATTCGAAAGATGATAACACGGTTACATAAGTAAGTAATTCGATCACAACATTAAGAAACATTGATATTCAAAAAACAGAATGAGAATGCAATAAGCTTAGAAATACGAGAAATAATTGTTATAAAAAATTTTCAAAGATGCCGCACTGTGATCCAAAATATTAAAATCGTCAATATTGTCATGCGATTCCAAGCACAGCCCTTTTATGAGTTGTTTACACTACATCCCTTATCGCATCCAGCTTGTTTCGAAGGGCGGCTTCTTTGATGATGATGGTTCATAATGTTCGATTTGTTTAGATTTTTAGGCCACATCTGAGGAATTTTGAAAACGATTAGTATTGCCAAAAATTCACCAATCAGAGTTTTGAGCTCAAGAAGTGGGAGGAAAATTGGGAGGAACTTATTCTATTCTACATAAATATTGATTTCTTTCAATTGTGAAGGGAAGAGCAAAAAATTTAAATTTTAATGTTCGCTTAGTGTGTATCCAGATTTGAAGTGTTATTAGTTTTGAGTTTTTTTTTATATTCTGACTTTTTTGTGCCATTGTGCTTTTGGATTCGACCACTATAATTTGTGCTATTGAAGGTGAGTTGTACTAAGTATTTGTTATTTTTTATGACATTATTCTGACATCGGATATATATTCGATTATTAGTATTTTAACATAATAATTGATTAATTCAAGAAGAAATATGACCGGTTCATTGCGGAAAATATGGATTTTCAAACTTGAGTTCTCACTTCTCAGAGCGTCTTTTTTTGAAATAAAATAAAACACAAATTTTAGTGTTTTTTTTCATGGTTTTCATTGAATCTTCAATCTCATCTGACAAAGATTATTATAGTGATTTTTTTTATACTTAACGATGGACTACTATTAGTACGTGTTTCAAATGGTTATAAAATAGTATTTGTATGTTAAGTTTGCGGTTTTTTTTGCAGAGATTGTGATTATCGATTTTTGTTTTCTAGTCAACTTACCAAAAAATTTTTATTTTACGTTTGCAGTATGTATTTTTAAATTTTAAGTTGAAGAATTTATATTTTTTAAAATAAATGTTCGTATTTATTACATAGATATGAATATTTCATTTTGTTTTTTCAGAATTGGTTTTATTTTTATGCATTTCATTTAAAATGTTTTTAATGAAAAAAATTTTCCATATTAATGTGTATTATTTTGAAACTCTCACGGAAATATATGACTAGCATTATGGAAAAAAAATACTATAAGAAAATATGATGGATGAAAAAAAATCTACGCAAATGGGGGGGCGCTGCCTAATATATTGCCACGGGCACAATAGTACCTAGATACGGCCCTGCAAAAAGGTATAACACCTGCTATTAAATAGGCAAAACATTGACCAAATAACACTTAAGGTAGTAGAGGGTACATTTTTAGTTTGGGGTAAAAATGGCTAAAATAGGCAGGAAGCATGTATCAAGTAATTTGATATTATGGACATTCGGACGGAATCTCCTTTTGACCCTCTTATTTTTTTTTTTGGGTTATCTTGCGCTTTGGGAGCCGAATAATGGACGTTATGATAATTTTGTGATGCCAAAGTTCGACTCATCTGTCCACACGAAAAAAAGACCGGATCTTCAATATCGGCATTGAGCATATATTTCCAGAAGTCTAGTCGCCCCAATGGATCCCTTTCTTCTGTTACTAGCACTGGCGTGTAATGGTAAGGGTATCGACCAGGAGTGTGCATAACAAACCAGACTTTCCACTGGGAAATACCAAGCCATCGAGCGATGACATTTTTTGTTGACATGGTTGGGTCGGCTTCAAAGTATTTCATTTGCTTCGTCGTCGTCATCAAGAAAACGAGGTATTCCCATGTCAGTCCATCGTACAGTCTTCGATGAACTCTGTCAAAAACGCCAATATCAGGTACTCGACGAGTAGGATACCGTCGCAAGTATTTATTGCGTGCGCGCCACTACACTCCTTCGGAAAATCCATAACACATTAGGATGTCAGCATATTACTCGTTAGTGAATGTTGCCATGTTCACAATACAAAAAGCCAAGACGCGTTTTACAGAAAATTACGGATAACACATCTACCACGAAAGAATCGCATGAGCAGTTTAGACGCCAAGATTTAAAATGACATACCTGAGACTGTATGTTTTTGTCTCCCGAGCACAAAAAATGACTAGAATACGTAAATAAAACAAAGAAAAAACAGAGCAATATTTTTATAATTCATGTTCGACATGGCCGCCGCTACTACCTTAACTATCATTTGGTCAATATTTTGCCTATTTAATAGCAAGTGTTATACCTTTTTGAAACGCTGAAGAGACCTAGAAGTTTTCAAATGTTTCTGCAGAATAAGTTCCATGAAATTTTTTTCAAAAAAAGCGCTTCAAATTTAAAAACACTTAGTGAAAATTCTTTAATTCTAACCGTTGCAAACAGTCTTATTAAGCTGTTAGTAGTAGGTTCTGTTTCTGTTGATCATTTTCATTAATTGACATGCCCTCTAACTAAATACATCAAAAAAACGGCCCCTAGAAGCTCCAATCCGAAAAAATCGATAAAAAAGTCTAAAAACAGAGTTTTTTTTTGAAAATCTACAAAACTCAATATCTTCATAACGGTTAAGTTTCAGACACCATATTATAAAACCAAATCCATCATAAATGACCTAAATAATAACGTCCTTCAATATTCAGTACGACTTTCCCTGTAACCCTGTATAAATGATGTCTCGCATCAAGAGTTTTTGGATTTTTATGATTCTAACGAAGACAATATCTTTTATTCCAGAAAAAAAACCTAGTAGACCAATCACTACTAATCATATGTCACACTTCTCGAATACACACAGTTGTTGACTAATTCCAATCTGTTGTCGAACCGAACTAATTTCAGAGAAAAAGTTTCACACTATCGCCCCGTAATTGCCATCAGACTCTCGTTGATTGCGGCCGTCTATCCACGCTCGAGAGAGCCATTCTAAAAGGTTTCCTCGTTCTCACCGAAAAAACACCTCCGGAATCGTTATTTCGTCGCAGCGCCAATGAATTAAAGCTCAAATTGGAAAATGATATGTTCTTCATTACGTCCACCTATTATTCAGATTATTTCTTCATCTCCTCCGCCGTCTGTCGCTTGTTATTTTGTCATTAGTTGGTGTTGATTGCGCCAAATCGTTCTGGCGTGGACGTTTGATGGCCGAGGATGCGTAACCGTTTAATCAATTCTGTTGGTTGGAGTGTTGGGTTGAATTGCTCAATTTCTTTCGGTGTCTTAGATTCTGACGATGAAAATTAAAGCTGGAAGAAAAATTTTATCTACACATGAATTTGAAGTATGGAATATTATATGAATTTTTTTAGGTAATTTTCTCATGTTATATGTTTTTCTCGAGATATTCAGCTGAAATTCAGCAAATAGATTACACTTTTCCTTCATACATATTTTTCTGAAGCAAGGTGCTCATAATCCCTCCAGAACTGTGATGCGCCACTAGAAGTTGGAAAAATACCAGAAAGAATCACTGTTTCATTTGAAAAGTTTATAATTTCTTGCAATTTTTTTACCTGCTACCGCTTTTGGGAAAAAAAATGTTGAACAAATGTCTTTGAGATTTCACTGAATTTTTTTTGGAAATTTGAATTTTCATGACAACTTGTAGACAATAATTGTTTAACACTTTTTTTCCCGGAAGCGATAGCAGATAGAGAAAAACTGAAAAACACCAAACAGTTCCCGAATACCACAGAGATTTTTTTCTAATATTTTTTGAACTATCAATGCCGCATCACAAAAAGAAAAAATCTCTGTTTCATTGGAAACATTTTTGATTTCTTGCAATTTTTTCACCTGCTACCGCTTTTGAGAAAAAAAATGTTAAAAGAATGTCTTTGGGCTTTTTGAATTTTTCTGAGAATTTAAATTTTCCTGACAACTTGTAAACAATTCTTCAACTTTTTTTCTAGGAAGCGGTAGCAGATAGAGAAAAACTGAAAAACACCAAACAGTTCCCGAATACCACAAAGATTTTTTTCTAATATTTTTTGAACTATCAATGCCGCATCACAAAAAGGAAAAATCTCTGTTTCATTGGAAACATTTTTGATTTCTTGCAATTTTTTTACCTGCTACCGCTTTTGAGAAAAAAAATGTTGAACAAATGTCTTTGAGATTTCACTGAATTTTTTTTGGAAATTTGAATTTTCCTGACAACTTGTAGACAATAATTGTTTGACACTTTTTTTCCCGGAAGCGATAGCAGATAGAGAAAAACTGGAAAACACCAAACAGTTCCCGAATACCACAGAGATTTTTTTCTAATATTTTTTGAACTATCAATGCCGCATCACAAAAAGGAAAAATCTCTGTTTCATTGGAAACATTTCTGATTTCTTGCAATTTTTTTACCTGCTACCGCTTTTGAAAAAAAAATTGTTGAACAAATGTCTTTGAGAGTTTCTGAATTTTTCTGAGAATTTGAAGTTTTCTGACAACTTGTAGACAATTGTTCAACTTTTTTTCTAGGAAACGGTAGCAGATAGAGAAAAACTGGAGAACACCAAACAGTTCCCGAATACCACAAAGATTTTTTTCTAATATTTTTTGAACTACCAATACCGCACCACAAAATGGAAAGAACCTCAGTTTTATTCGAAAATTTTTTGATTTCTTGCAATTTTTACCTGCTACCGCTTTTGAGAAAAAAATGTTGAACAAATGTCTTTGAGATTTCACTGAATTTTTTTTGGAAATTTGAATTTTCCTCACAACTTGTAGACAATTATTGTTTAACACTTTTTTTCCCGGAAGCGATAGCAGATAGAGGAAAACTGAAAAACACCAAACAGTTCCCGAATACCACAAAGATTTTTTTCTAATGTTTTTTGAACTATCAATACCGCACCACAAAAAGGAAAGAACCTCTGTTTTATTTGAAAATTTTTTTATTTCTTGCAATTTTTTTACCTGCTATCGCTTTTGAGAAAAAAAAATGTTAAACAAATGTCTTTGAGATTTTCTGAATTTTTCTGAGAATTTAAATTTTCCTGACAACTTGTAGACAATTGTTCAACTTTTTTTCTAGGAAGCGGTAGCAGATAGAAAAAAACTGGAGAACACCAAACAGTTCCCGAATACCACAAAGATTTTTTTCTAATATTTTTTGAACTATCAATGCCGCACCACGAAAAGAAAAGAATCTCTGTTTTATTGGGAATTATTTTGATTTTTTGCAATTTTTTTTGAGCCTGCTACCACTTTTGACAAAAAAATTGTTAAACAATAGTCAATTGTTCAACTTTTTCCTCGAAAGCGGTAGCAAATAAAGAAAAAGTGGAAACTACCAAACAGTGCCTGAATGGCCCAAAATTTACAATAATATTTTTTAAACAACCAATGCCTCAACCTCACAAACGTTCTGAAAGCAAAAAGAAGACATTGCTTGAGTAAAAAAATATAACCCTGTAAATTTTCAAGGACAATTGACATGTCCCCTGATGTGAAGCTCGAAGTATAATACCCCACTGAATTTCAGATGAATATCTTCAAAAATGCAGAAGCTACGAGGAAAAAACTTCGGAAGATTTCAAACTTGAACGAAAACGAATCGTTTTAAACGTGAACTCCGAAATTTCGATTAGGTATTAATGTTTCCCCTCCTCTAATCCAAACCTCCATCATTGGAGATAATAAATCATAAAACAAACGCAGCATCCCCTTCTTCACCCCGACCGGAGGACCATCAAAAGTTAAAAGAGAATCACTCGATATCTCGACTTATCGCGATCCCCCAACCCCAATAACAACGGCATCGCAGGGATCGTTTTCACCGAGTCCGCGCCACCCGATCGGCCCCGCTCCGGTCTCCGGGGGACGAATCATCCCCCAGTCACTCCCCAATTAGCGGGTACATGATCCCGTCAAATAATGACCGGGCATGTGTCGCGTTGCCCTCGCTCTTGATTGAATGGACCGCCGTCGAAATCTCTGATTTCGACACGTGATACGTAAGTTTTGGCGTAATGAGAAAAGTATACTTTTTGGGGGAGGAAGAGGGAAAGTGGTTTGGTCGATTGGATACTGGGGTCCTCGGAATTTCGTCGTTTGTGGATCGCTGAGATGGTGTTGGGGTTCTTCAGGGTTCCTTATGATGGTCCTCGCTCGAGCAAGGCTCATTCTTCAAAAATTATAAAAATCAGCAGATGAAACAGTTTGAAAGTTTCACGACTCAGTCATCCACGTTCCTGATGACTGAAGCACCATCACCATCAACCACCAAGATATGGACAGCACACGTGCCAATTCCACCTGAAACAACTCCGATCGACCACACAGCTGCTCTCGATTCCTCGCCACCTCGTGAACATTGACAAAAAGCCTTACTGACACTGATGCAATTGTGCATGGGGTGCAACCTCCCCTAACGAGTATTATCGCCAAATTATCTATTATATTTCGTAGTCTGCAAACATGAAACAATCCACGCCCTTCACGACGCTTCAAGATGTATCAATAATCCGGAAAATGATCTGGTAGCAGGTGTACGTTCGACAGGGTGTGCACCCTTAAGTTTTACCTTCTTCATTCAACGGGATGAATTGGATATAGGGAGAGACAAGTCGATTGCTTATCTCCTGGAGGTAAGCAGGTACGATGGTAATCGGTCGGATGGTTTGGCCCGGCGTAACGAATGGTATTAATGAATGGGTGGATCTGATTTCGTCAAATGCACATGTTAGTTACTGAACGATTCTTCGAGGGACCCCTAGGAAAACCTGGAAATTAATGAGGTGTGTTCAGATGGTTACTGAGTACTTATATTTTGTTATGATATATTGGACAGAATGCAGGAACATCTCTTCAAAAATTGATCAGGGAAAAGGTTTATAGCTTTTATGCAGAAGTCGCTGGATACAGGGTGTTCCTGAATTTGAGGTACAAACGAAGAGGGGATATTTTTTGAGTAATTTTAAGAAAAAAAAGTCCAATAAAGATGGGATCACAAACGGTTCGTTTTCGAGATGCAGGGTGTTAAGTTTGAATCTTTTCCAAGCTTTTTTTGCAAAGTATTTACACTCAGGACCGTATCTAGGTACTATTGCGCCTGTGGCAATATATTAGACAGCGCCCCCCCCATTTGCGTAGTTTTTTTTTCATCCGTCATATTTTCTTATATTATTTTTTTTTCATAATGCTAGTCATATATCTCCGTAAGAGTTTCAAAATAATACCCATTTTTATGGAAAATTTGTTTCATTGAAAACATTGAAATACACATTTTAAATGAAATGCATAAAAATAAAACAAATTCTGAAAAAACAAAATGAAATATTCATATTTATGTAATAAATACGAACATTTTTTATCTCAAAAAATATGAATTCTTCAACTTAAAATTCAAAAATACATACCTACTGCAAACGCAAAATAAAAATTTTTGGTGAGTTGACTAGAAAACAATAATCGATAATCACAATCTCTGAGAAAAAAAACTGCGAACTTAGCATACAAATACTATTTTATAACCATTTGAAACACTACTGTACTAATAGTTTCGTACAGGGCCTGATGTTACAATATTCAAGAAGTCCATACGTTAAGTATAAAAAAATCACTATAATAATCTTTGTCAGATGAGATTGAAGATTCAATGAAAACCATGAAAAAAAACACTAAAATTTGTGTTTTATTTTATTTCAAAAAAAGACGCTCTGAGAAGTGAGAACTCAAGTTTGAAAATCCATATTTTCCGCTATGAACCGAACATATTTCTTCTTGAATTAAAAAGAACAATATTATTATGTTAAAATACGAATAATTGAATATATCCGATGCCAGAATAATGTCATAAAAAATAACAAATAGTTAGTACAACTTATAATGCTCGAATCCAAAAGCACAATGGCACAAAAAAGTCAGAATATAAAAAAAAAACTCGAAACTTATAAGACTTAAAATCTGGATACAAACTAAACGAACATTAAAATTTAAATCTTTTGCTCTTCCCTTCACAATAGAAAGAAATCAATATTTATGTAGAATAGAATTAGATTCCCCAATTTTTCTCCCACTTCTTGAGCTCAAAACTCTGTTTGGTGAATTTTTGGCAATACAAATCGTCATATCATCAAAGAAGCCACCCTTCAATACAAGCTGGATGCGATAACGGTTGATGTAGTGTAAGCAACTCATAAAAGGGCTGTGCTGGGAATCGCATGACGATATTGCCGATTGCAATATTTATGATCAGAGTGCAGTATCTTTGAAATTTTTTTATACCAATTGGACCATATTTCTCGTATTTCTGTCATCTTTCGAATACATTTTTTTTTGCTTGGCGCTTCTATTTTTTTATTTTTGATATTTTTTGGCGCCCCTTCGGTCCTTCCACCCTTGCCACGCAGGATACGGCCCTGTCTACACTTCACAAGATATTCAACTGAAATTTGGCATAGATATTACAAATGAGAGTTTACACCATGTGACATGCCAATTTCGATAGCAAATCAACAGAATGGTATTTTTTCTGGAACACTGCCCTATGTTTTCCCCCAGAACTTTTTTTGGTTACTCACTGATGATTTGAAAGAATGTAAAAAGCAGCTTTGTTGATATACCCGATCCACACTCATGCCGCGAATAACGGCAAGAATTCTTGCCGCGAATCTTGGCGTGAACTTCACGTGTAAATAAGCCGAGAATAATCGCAGTTTGGTTCGCGCGATCCCATCCACACTCGCGTTTCGCGGGTTCGCGGACGTTCACGGTTCGCGGCATGAGTGTGGATCGGGTATTATCTGCTTCCGATTTCGAGATAAAAATTCTGAACGATTCTCTCGAAATCTTCAAAAGAATTCAAATTGTCATAAAAATTCAGTTAGTGAGCTGTGGTGAATTAATTCATTGTTTGTTTCGGCTTATTTACACGTGAAGTTCACGCCAAGATTCGCGGCAAGAATTCTTGCCGTTATTCGCGGCATGAGTGTGGATCGGGTATTATCTGCTTCCGATTTCGAGATAAAAATTCTGAACGATTCTCTCGAAATCTTCAAAAGAATTCAAATTGTCATAAAAATTCAGTTAGTGAGCTGTGGTGAATTAATTCATTGTTTGTTTTGACACATTAAATTAAACTTTCTCAGTTGAATCTTGTGGAGTGTAATTACTATGAGAACAAGACTTGAAAAAAATTCATACTTTAACACCATGTATCTCGAAAACGGTTGGGATCCCATGTTTATGGGACTTTTTCCTAAAATTACCTAAGGAATCTCCCCTCTTCGTTTGTACCTTCAATTTAGGAACACCCTGTATATTTTTCGTATATGTGGAATGAGTAGTTGTATGATTCATGAAAAAAATCATAATTTTTGATGATGATTACCAATTTTTTCGCAGGGAGATCTATCTTGACTGGTCCATCAAACTTTCAAGATTTTTTGAATAAAGTGAATTGTTCTCGCAAGATAAAAACAAGGCTTTGTACAAATGCTTGAAAAACACCAATGAGTTCATTAAATGAACCGAATACATTCCATTAAAGTTTTCCTTATATCTATTATATCTAGCCAAAATATTTGAAAATTGTGACCATCTACACAATTCCATTCCAAGAAGAAGAATCCTGAATCATTGAAATGCGTGAAAAAAAACCACTATAACATTAATAATTGAAGTTTGGGAATTTAATTCGAATGCCCAAAAAAATTATATTTTATCATCTGTTTTATGATCTTTCATTTAGTCAATTTTCAATTTATAAAAATTTTCATTTATTGAATGTTTTGAATCTTGAATCATATCAGATGCTTCAAGGTATTTCGTCAATTTTGGAAAAATTGATAGAACTGAATTTTTCGGCAATTTTGAATTCTTGATGAGTTTTCAGTGTGACAAGTGAATATATCAAATCTGATTATTTCACTGTCTTGAGAATGAATGGCAGAGACAACATGGTTAAATATTCATTCTTTCATCGGTATCGGACCACGTTCCATGTTGCCAATTTTCGTGTAGGGTCGGAGTTAGAAGTTCAAAGTGGAGAAATTCCAAATTATCAATATTTATCAAATGGTTATTTTCAATGCAATTAGACTTTAACAGCGACTCATTAGCGTCCGTTAGAACAAAAATTCGGTTTCTTACGACTATATAAGAGACGCCGAAAAAAGCCTGAGAAGACGGATAGACTACGCGCCTCGAGCTGAATTTCAAATATCTAATTTGAGAGAGAGGCATTCACGAAATAATGTGTTATAAAAGTGTGAATACCTGATAATTTTCATATAATGAATGACATTAAAAAGAGCCGTTCCGCCGGATTGAGAGAAATGGATTAACTTCCAATTCCCACGTCTGCAAGACTGTTAGGCTCGTTCACGTTTACCTGTCGAGTCGGGTTTCGCTGAAATTTATTTCTGATTTAGGAGTAATTCAGTCGAGAGGTCTAGGAGAAGAAGGAAGATTAACGTTGTTGTTCGCTTCCGGTGCGTGTGGCTACCCATAGGATTTCCTGAAGAAAAACCAGGTCGATTCAATTTATCGGTATTACGGGATATATTTTTAGTTACAGTTATGGATTTTTTTTTGAATAATTTTTTGGGTTCAAATTGATACTTTTTTCAAGATCCCCAAAACTGTTTTGTCGCACTGATCCCATAATGTGATTTCATTTTCGTTTCTTCTTCCTTTTTATCTCGCTTTTTTTTCGATTTTCCGATAACTTTTATTCTAGATTCCTTCCTTGCCCGTGTGAAGCCGAGGCGCGATCTCGAACGTCCTTTCCAGCTACAATAAACCATTAAGACTACCGTTCTCATAATTTTCCATGAAATGCCGTTGAATGCCACCTTTGTCCCATTCGAAGGCGATTTTTGTGAGAATCGGCCAGAGTCGATTCAACACTAAATTGCTCGTTATGCCATCGAAACAAATCTCGTGTACCGACGGAACCCTGGTCATTAATCATCTCTACGTTGAATGTCAACAGCTAATCAAGCCAGAACTGGCGAGATTTCATGAAATAGCCGCGAGGCGAAGATTATCGGGATTAGCTGCTGAGCTACCGGATACTAAATCATCCGCCGTGTGTCAAACGCCGACCCGGTGGTGACATTTCATGTTCTTGCCGCGGAGGTATTTTTGCGTTCGGAATGAAAAATTGAAATTCAGTGTAATGAATAAGAAGTATCTTTGGACGTGAGAAAATACGCCGCAGCTCGTTAATTACGAACCAGTTAGGAAGAACCGACAGAAAAGTCTTGTAGCTGAAATATAGTGATAAAATGTTATGTATGCATATAGTTTTCTTTGGACGATATGAGGTGGTATCGCCCTTCATTCAAAATGTTGCTTTATTTCCACTTCTTGTGGAGTCATAAGTCCTCTGATTGGTATATTCCTGATATGACAGTTTCATAATTTTTCAGAACTTTTAAGAAAATGTTCCATACTTGAATAAAACACACCTTGATTTTGTATTTAATTGCTATTCCTGATTTGTTCATACAGGAAAATTTTATTTTGGAAAAACTTCTTCGAAAAAAAAACCAGCCACTTTTATCATCGTTCTGGAGGTTGTGGTATTTTTCTCAGATATAAGAAATAATCTCGACACTAATCCTATTGATTCTCAAATAACCGCAATGATTAAAAAAATTACGAAAAGCACTGCCGTGAAGTCAGGAGCTTTTGAGCGCTCGTACATTCATCTTGTAGGTAGATTCGCATTTTCCAGTTTTAGAAATCAATTGAAGGAATTTTCGACAGCTGTCAAAAAAATTCTGAAACTGGAGTAACTCCAGACTTCATGACAGTGCTTCCACTGACCAATTTTTTTTCGATAATTCGCTAGAATTTTCTACGGTATCTATGGTCTTGGTGATGCGATCTGGACAAATTTCGCACGTAGTTTGAATACATTATTCCTCAGCTAGGAGCAAAATTTCATTCCAATCCAATAAGTATTTTCGGAACTATCAGGAAAAAAATATTTTAAACGGCCATATTTACGGAACCCCTAGTCTAATTTTGCTCATTGGTGGAATTTGGCCCATTAACGAACTTAACCGAGACATTCGGGAACTGAACCCACACTGAAAATTTCAAGTCTCTAGGTTGTTCCGTTCGAGAGTTATCGTGCTTACGGCCGGACGGACAGACTCGAATTTTCCGACGGATTCGTCATCAGTGAGTCGAACATAGTCGATTGAGACCATTTTCGGCTCAAAATTCGAAAAATACAGACATCGTGACGAAATGATATAGCCCTCGTATAAGTAGTACGAGCGCTCAAAAATAACACCACTTTTCACTTCGAGATAATCTATGTTTTTCGGAATGGGATGAGTAGATTTCAACGAAATATAGATTTCATATTGCTCGACGTCGACACATGTCACAAATTTCAGAAAATTTCATCGCTCCTCGTTCCATTAATTTCCCTAGTGAAACTTAAATAGAATTGACTTAGAAGATCACCTGTAATGAATTTTGTCATAGTGAAACGAGAATTATCTTTTTCTAGAAAAATTTCAACGTTGTCAAATTTATGGAAAATTCTTAAATTTCTGTGATTTTCAAGATTTGGAAATATTTTTTCAAATTTCTTCTTGTAGAATCTATGTTTTTCCGAATGGAATCAGTAGATTTCAACGAATTATGGGTTTCCAAGAGCTCGACACAAAAATTTAGAAAATTTCATCGCTCCTCGTTCCTTTGATTCACGTAGTAAAACTTACATGAAAAGATCACCTGTGATGAATTTTGTCATAGTGAAACGAGAATTATCTTTCTCTGGAAAAATTGCAACGTTGTCAAATTTATAGAAAATTCCTAAATTTCTGTGATTTCCAAGATTTGGAAATATTGTTTTCGAATTTCTTCTTGTAGAATCTATGTTTTTCGGAATAGGATCAGTAGATTCCAACGAATTACGGATTTCCAAGGGCTCGACACATGTCACAAATTTTAGAAAATTTCATCGCTCCTCGTTCCTTTAATTCACGTAGTAAACCTTACATGAAATGGACTGAAAAGATCACCTGTGATGAATTTTGTCATAGTGAAACGAGAATTATCTTTTTCTGGAAGAATTGCAACGTTGTCAAATTTATGGAAAATTCCTAAATTTCTGTGATTTCCAAGATTTGGAAATATTTTTTTCAAATTTCTTCTTGTAAATCTATGTTTTTCGGAATGGGATCAGTAGATTTCAACGAATTACAGGTTTCCAAGAGCTCGACACATGTCACAAATTTTGGAAAATTTCATCGCTCCTCGTTCCTTTGATTCACCTAGTAA
Organism: Aphidecta obliterata; assembly: GCA_963966015.1. Lineage (NCBI taxonomy): Eukaryota > Metazoa > Arthropoda > Insecta > Coleoptera > Coccinellidae > Aphidecta > Aphidecta obliterata. The sequence goes on from OZ014428.1 coordinate 32,531,117, forward strand.
AACTTACATGAAAAAATCATCTGTGATAAATTTTGTCATAGTGAAACGAGAATTATCTTTTTCTGGAAGAATTGCAACGTTGTCAAATTTATGGAAAATTCCTTAATTTCTGTGATTTCCAAGGTTTGGAAATATTCTTTTCAAATTTCTTCTTGTAGAATCTATGTTTTTCGGAATGGAATCAGTAGGTTTCAAAGAATCATAAGTTTCCTAGTGCTCGACATAAGTCACAAATTTCAGAAAATTTCATCACTCCTCGTTCCTTTGATTCACGTAGTAAAACATGGAATGGACTAAAACGATCAACTGTGATGAATTTTCAGTCATAGTGAAACGGAAATTGTCTTATTCTGGAGAATTTTCGACGGTGCCACATGTATGGAAATTACGTGATTAGCTTTTCCTGATTTGTCCATACAGGAAAATTTTGTTTCGGAAAAACTTCTTCGAAAAAAAAACTAGTCACTTTTATCATCGTTCTGGAGATTGTGGTATCTTCTCAGAAATAAGATATACCCGATCCACACTCATGCCGCGAATAACGGCAAGAATTCTTGCCGCGAATCTTGGCGTGAACTTCACGTGTAAATAAGCCAGGAATAATCGCAGTTTGGTTCGCGCGATCCCATCCACACTCGCGTTTCGCGGGTTCGCGGACGTTCACGGCATGAGTGTGGATCAGGCTATATATTCTCCACACTTATCTTATCGACTCGCAATGATTAAAAAAATTACACCACTTTTCACTTCGAGATAACAATCACCATGAGCATCGCCGTCTTGCTTTCGGTAATTCCAAACGGAAACGCGTTCGCACCAGCACTGATTATCTATTTAATTAATCATTCGATACGGAACGGCTCAGTAAACGGTTGTCAGTCACTCCATCTGGCGGAGATCATATCGCAATGGGAGCATAACTAAATATTGTAATAAGATCAAATCGATGATCGCGCCTCAGAGCACAGAAACGTCCGACGGTGGGGGAATCATAACTTGTCTTATTTATGATTTTCTGGAAGGAACCAAGTTTTAATTCCACTAGTGTCATCTATGTGATCCCGCAGATATCCTACTACGGTAATATTCTCGCGATTTCCATCATTCCGCGAACGCAGTCATAACTCATTAAATCCGTGCATGATATCTTTGTTCAAGAAGCCAACATGGGAATACCCATGTTAAATACCGAACCATTCATTACATCCGATAATGAAGACCAATGAAGCGTACCTCTAACTTATCGGCATCTCATAAGTGGGAATGTAACTCTGATTATCTGAGATCCTATAGAAATTCCTCGTCGAGGTTTATATGGAGGGAAACGTTCACCATATTAAATATTGTTTATGGTTCAATCTAATGCCTGGGAGCGTTTGGTTCCCTTGAAAATGGTATGGATCGGTAGCTCTCACGCAGCCGGGACCGTTAGGTTAATTGCCGATGCGAGATGCTGATGAAAATTTGCGCGAAGTAATTAATCTAGATCTTGTTCTTGAGAAAATTTATTCGAGGTTTTGATTTTTCTTTGATCACAACTTCGTTGTCCATTTCTCAATCGATCGAAGTAAGTTAATTGTTCGAAGGTATTCACCGAAGACTTCACTTCCGAATATTGAACAGGTACAGTTCCAAAACAAAGATAAAATTTCAACGCGAATGGTGTGATTTCCAATATTTCCTATATTTTCAAAAATATCGGATTTCTTTTATATTTCAACCAACTAACTTAATTCATTCCCTGGATGGGTCCTTATATTTGTTCTGAAAAAATCGTGACGTTGCGTTGTGTATGTAAAGACGAAAATTTCTAGAATTCTTCTTTTAAAATGAAATGGGAATCAGTGAGTTCCAACATATTATAGTTTTAGAAAATTTCATCGCCTGTTCTTTCGATTCATTGAATGGACTGAATAAGCCCACCAGTAATGAATTGGCATTCATAGTGAAACGAAAATTGTCTTCCTCTGGAAAAATTGCGATGTTGCCACCTGTTTGGAAATCACGAAATTTCTGGAATTTCGAAGATTTGAGGATTTGTTCAACATTTATAGTAAAATCTTTGTTTTTCGGAGTGTGATCGGTGGGTTTCAACATATTAGAGGTTTCGTAGTCCTCGACAGAAATTTTAGGAAATTTCATCGCCTGTTTCGTCGATTCACGTAGTTAAACTTACATAGAATGGACGAAAACAGACCACCTGTGGTGATTTTTCAGCCATAGTGAAACTAAAATTATCTTTTTCTTGAAAAATTTCGAAGTTGCCGGATGTATGGAAAATTCGTAAATTTCTGTAATTTCCAAGATTTGGAAATATAATTTTCAAATTTTTTCTTGCAGAATTTATTTTTCGGAATGTCATAAATTTTAGAAAATTTCATCGCTCCTTGTACTGTTGATAACCGTAATAAAACTTACATAGAAAGGACTAAAAAGATCACCTGTAATGAATTTCATTCATAGAGAAACGAAAATTATCTTTTTCAGGAAAAATTGCGACGTTGTCACATGATGAAAAAGTCGTGAATTTCTGTATCTTCCATGAATTGGAATTATTTTTCTCACATTAATTCTTGTAGATTCTACGTTTTACGGAATGGGATCAGTAACTTTCAACGAATTATAGGTTTCGTATCGCTCGACACATATCACAAATTTAAGAAAATTTCATCGCTCCTCGTTCCGTTGATTCACGTAGTAAAACTTACATAGAATGGACTAAAAAGATCACCTGTAAAGAATATGCATTCATAGTGAAACGAAAATTATCTTTTTTTGGAAAAATTGCGACGTTGTCACATGTATGGAAAGTTCGTAAATTTATAAATGTAATTTCCAAGATTTGGAAATATTTTTTTCAAATTTCTTCTTGTAGAATCTATGTTTTTCGGAATGGGATCAGTAGGTTTCAGAGAATCATAGGTTTCCTAGGCCTCGACACATTTCACAAATTTTAGAAAATAGCATCGCTCCACGTTCCGTTGATTCACGTAGTAAAACTTACATGGAATGGACTGAAAAGATCACCTGTGATGAATTTTGTCATAGTGAAACGAGAATTATCTTTTTCTGGAAGAATTGCGACGTTGTCACATGTATGGAAGTTCGTAAATTTCTAAATGTAATTTCCAAGATTTGAAAATATTTTTTTCAAATTTCTTCTTGTAGAATCAATGTTTTTCGGAATGGGATCAGTAGGTTTCAAATAATCATAGGTTTCCTAGTGTCCGACACATGTCACAAATTTTAGAAAATGTCATCGCTCCTCGTTCCGTTGATTCACGTAGTAAAACTTACAAAGAATGTACTGAAAAGATCACCTGTAATGAATTTTCATTCATAGTGAAACGAAAATTATCTTTTTCCGTAAAAATTGCGACGTTGTCACATGTATGGAAAGTTCGTAAATTCATAAATGTAATTTCCAAGATTTGGAAATATTTTTTTCAAATTTCTTCTTGTAGAATCAATGTTTTTCGGAATGGGATCAGTAGGTTTCAAATAATCATAGGTTTCCTAGTGTCCGACACATGTCACAAATTTTAGAAAATGTCATCGCTCCTCGTTCCGTTGATTCACGTAGTAAAACTTACAAAGAATGTACTGAAAAGATCACCTGTAATGAATTTTCATTCATAGTGAAACGAAAATTATCTTTTTCCGTGAAAATTGCGACGTTGTCACATGTATGGAAAGTTCGTAAATTCATAAATGTAATTTCCAAGATTTGGAAATATTTTTTTCAAATTTCTTCTTGTAGAATCTATGTTTTTCGGAATGGAATCAGTAGGTTTCAAAGAATCATAAGTTTCCTAGTGCTCGACACATGTCACAAATTTTAGAAAATTTCATTGCTCCTCGTTCCGTTGATTCACGTAGTAAAACTTACAAAGAATGTACTGAAAAGATCACCTGTAATGAATTTGCATTTATAGTGAAACAAAAATTATCTTTTTCTGGAAAAATTGCGACGTTGTCATATGTATGGAAAGTTCGTAAATTTCTATATGTAATTTCCAAGATTTGGAAATATTTCTGTTCAAATTTCTTCTTGTAGAATCTATGTTTTTCGGAATGGAATCAGTAGGTTTCAAAGAATCATAGGTTTCCTAGGGCTCGACACATTCACAAATTTTAGAAAATAGCATCGCTCCTCGTTCCGTTGATTCACGTAGTAAAACTTACATGGAATGGACTGAAAAGATCACCTGTGATGAATTTTGTCATAGTGAAACGAGAATTATCTTTTTCTGGAAAAATTGCGACGTTGTCACATGTATGGAAGTTCGTAAATTTCTAAATGTAATTTCCAAGATTTGAAAATATTTTTTTCAAATTTCTTCTTGTAGAATCAATGTTTTTCGGAATGGGATCAGTAGGTTTCAAATAATCATAGGTTTCCTAGTGTCCGACACATGTCACAAATTTTAGAAAATGTCATCGCTCCTCGTTCCGTTGATTCACGTAGTAAAACTTACAAAGAATGTACTGAAAAGATCACCTGTAATGAATTTTCATTCATAGTGAAACGAAAATTATCTTTTTCCGTAAAAATTGCGACGTTGTCACATGTATGGAAAGTTCGTAAATTCATAAATGTAATTTCCAAGATTTGGAAATATTTTTTTCAAATTTCTTCTTGTAGAATCTATGTTTTTCGGAATGGAATCAGTAGGTTTCAAAGAATCATAGGTTTCCTAGTGCTCGACACATGTCACAAATTTTAGAAAATTTCATTGCTCCTCGTTCCGTTGATTCACGTAGTAAAACTTACAAAGAATGTACTGAAAAGATCACCTGTAATGAATTTTCATTCATAGTGAAACGAAAATTATCTTTTTCCGTAAAAATTGCGACGTTGTCATATGTATGGAAAGTTCGTAAATTCATAAATGTAATTTCCAAGATTTGGAAATATTTTTTTTCAAATTTCTTCTTGTAGAATCTATGTTTTTCGGAATGGAATCAGTAGGTTTCAAAGAATCATAAGTTTCCTAGTGCTCGACACATGTCACAAATTTTAGAAAATTCCATTGCTCCTCGTTCCGTTGATTCACGTAGTAAAACTTACAAAGAATGTACTGAAAAGATCACCTGTAATGAATTTGCATTTATAGTGAAACAAAAATTATCTTTTTCTGGAAAAATTGCGACGTTGTCACATGTATGGAAGTTCGTAAATTTCTAAATGTAATTTCCAAGATTTGAAAATATTTTTTTCAAATTTCTTCTTGTAGAATCAATGTTTTTCGGAATGGGATCAGTAGGTTTCAAATAATCATAGGTTTCCTAGTCTCCGATACATGTCACAAATTTTAGAAAATGTCATCGCTCCTCGTTCCGTTGATTCACGTTGTAAAACTTACAAAGAATGTACTGAAAAGATCACCTGTAATGAATTTTCATTCATAGTGAAACGAAAATTATCTTTTTCCGTAAAAATTGCGACGTTGTCACATGTATGGAAAGTTCGTAAATTCATAAATGTAATTTCCAAGATTTGGAAATATTTTTTTCAAATTTCTTCTTGTAGAATCTATGTTTTTCGGAATGGAATCAGTAGGTTTCAAAGAATCATAGGTTTCCTAGTGCTCGACACATGTCACAAATTTTAGAAAATTTCATTGCTCCTCGTTCCGTTGATTCACGTAGTAAAACTTACAAAGAATGTACTGAAAAGATCACCTGTAATGAATTTTCATTCATAGTGAAACGAAAATTATCTTTTTCCGTAAAAATTGCGACGTTGTCATATGTATGGAAAGTTCGTAAATTCATAAATGTAATTTCCAAGATTTGGAAATATTTTTTTTCAAATTTCTTCTTGTAGAATCTATGTTTTTCGGAATGGAATCAGTAGGTTTCAAAGAATCATAAGTTTCCTAGTGCTCGACACATGTCACAAATTTTAGAAAATTCCATTGCTCCTCGTTCCGTTGATTCACGTAGTAAAACTTACAAAGAATGTACTGAAAAGATCACCTGTAATGAATTTGCATTTATAGTGAAACAAAAATTATCTTTTTCTGGAAAAATTGCGACGTTGTCACATGTATGGAAAGTTCGTAAATTTCTATATGTAATTTCCAAGATTTGGAAATATTTCTGTTCAAATTTCTTCTTGTAGAATCTATGTTTTTCGGAATGGAATCAGTAGGTTTCAAAGAATCATAGGTTTCCTAGGGCTCGACACATTCACAAATTTTAGAAAATAGCATCGCTCCTCGTTCCGTTGATTCACGTAGTAAAACTTACAAAGAATGTAGTGAAAAGATCACCTGTAATGAATTTTCAGTCATAGTGTAATGGTAATTATCTTCTCTTGGAAAAATTGCAACGTTGTCACATGTATGGAAAATTCGTAAATTCCTGTAATTTCCAAGATTTGGAAATATTTTCTTCAAATTTGTTCTTGTAGAATCTATGTTTTTCGGAATGGGATGAGTAGGTTTCAACGAATTATAGGTTTCGTAGGGCTCGACACATGTCAAAAATTTTATCGTCTTTCTCTGGAATAATTGTGACGTTGCCACATGTATGGAAAAAACGTGAATTTCTGGAATTTATTAAATTTGGAAACATTTTTTCCACATTTCTCCATCTAGAGTAAACGTTTTCGGAGTGAGGGTCATTGCACTCCAACGTTTTGTAGATTATAGACACTTGTGACAAATTTTAGAGAATTTTATGTAGTTTTTTCGACAAAACAGTTTCAATATAATGTTCATTATGGAAAGAGATAAACCGAAAATTCCAGATCTCACGGAATCCGCGCGCCTGTCGTTGAGCTCAAAAATCGCGCACGTAAACAACCCCTCCTCGTTATCGCCGCCGCAACGGACGCCGAACCTCGGCGTCGGGGCGATTTTTGTTCATTATCCTCTCTCGACGAGAGGATTTTTGACGTGGCTCCACTAATGAATGGGTTTACGTACCGCACGTGACCTGCACGCGGTCCGACCCACCGTTCATATTGTAAAACATGCAGTGCGGAGTGTATTACGAAATAATTCGCTCCACAAGTGCCCTTTCAATTTGCCGGGATCGGCCTTAACGGCTCACCGGCCCTTTATGGACCTGTTTCCTGGACGTTTCCTGCGTCTCGTCTCCCTTTCCTTTATTTTTTTGTGATATGAGAGCGATTGTTCTTGCCCCGAGGTTCCCAGGACTCGCCGTCGGTCCCTCTGCGGGTGCCGGTTTCGAGGACTCTGTGTTTTATTTTCATTATTTCGGTATAATTTCGCCGTTTTGGGTCGTTTTTTGGGGTTTTTATGGCGCTGGGTGTTACTGCGTAAATGAGGTTGCGGCAGAAATGGGTCAATTATACGAATTTTTTAGAGAAATATGTTTTTTTTCATTGGGGTGAGAATCGATACTGAGTATTGTTCACATAATTGTGAACACAGAATTTCTCTGATCTCGAAAAATATGCCAAAGTTTTTCCTGCAACGTGACAAACTAATAGAGTTTCGTCGAGAACTCTCTTTAAATTATCGGGAAACCCCAAAAATGGGTTGAGGTGTTAAAAGAGTTTGCAATAATTTATAATTCACCCAATGCTTCCCCCCAAATCGTTCGATTTCTCGAAAAATTAACCCAATTTCCAGATAACGGCGATTCTGTTATAATTTTGCACGAGAAACGTCACAGAAAATTCGTGATTAGTCAGAATTTCTCTGATCTCGAAAAATATGCCAAAGTTTTTCCTGCAACATGACAAACTGATAGAGTTTCGTCGGGAACTCTCTCAAAATTATTGAGGAACCCCAAAAATGGATTGAGGTCATAAAAGAGCATGCAATAATATATAATTCACCCGATGCTTTCCCCCAAATCGTTCGATTTCTCGAAAAATTAACCCAATTTACAGATAACGGCGATTCTGTTATAATTTTGCACGAGAAACGTCACAGAAAATTCGTGATTAGTCAGAATTTCTCTGATCTCGAAAAATATGCCAAAGTTTTTCCTGCAACATGACAAACTGATAGAGTTTCGTCGGGAACTCTCTCAAAATTATTGAGGAACCCCAAAAATGGATTGAGGTCATAGAAGAGCATGCAATAATATATAATTCACCCGATGCTTTCCCCCAAATCGTTCGATTTCTCGAAAAATTAACCCAATTTACAGATAACGGCGATTCTGTTATAATTTTGCACGAGAAACGTCACAGAAAATTCGTGATTAGTCAGAATTTCTCTGATCTCGAAAAATATGCCAAAGTTTTTCCTGCAACATGACAAACTGATAGAGTTTCGTCGGGAACTCTCTCAAAATTATTGAGGAACCCCAAAAATGGATTGAGGTCATAGAAGAGCATGCAATAATATATAATTCACCCGATGCTTCCCCCCAAATCGTTCGATTTCTCGAAAAATTAACCCAATTTCCAGATAACGGCGATTCTGTTATAATTTTGCACGAGAAACGTCACAGAAAATTCGTGATTAGTCAGAATTTCTCTGATCTCGAAAAATATGCCAAAGTTTTTCCTGCAACATGACAAACTGATAGAGTTTCGTCGGGAACTCTCTCAAAATTATTGAGGAACCCCAAAAATGGATTGAGGTCATAGAAGAGCATGCAATAATATATAATTCACCCAATGCTTCCCACCCAGATCGTTCGATTTCTCGAAAAATTAACCCAATTTACAGATAACGGCGATTTTGTCATAATTTTGAACGAGAAACATCACAGAAACTTTGTAACTGATCAGGATTTCTCTGATCTCGAAAAATATGCCGAAGTTTTTCCTGCAACATGACAAACTGATAGAGTTTCGTCGGGAACTCTCTCAAAATTATTGAGGAACCCCAAAAATGGATTGAGGTCATAGAAGAGCATGCAATAATATATAATTCACCCGATGCTTTCCCCCAAATCGTTCGATTTCTCGAAAAATTAACCCAATTTACAGATAACGGCGATTCTGTTATAATTTTGCACGAGAAACGTCACAGAAAATTCGTGATTAGTCAGAATTTCTCTGATCTCGAAAAATATGCCAAAGTTTTTCCTGCAACATGACAAACTGATAGAGTTTCGTCGGGAACTCTCTCAAAATTATTGAGGAACCCCAAAAATGGATTGAGGTCATAGAAGAGCATGCAATAATATATAATTCACCCGATGCTTCCCCCCAAATCGTTCGATTTCTCGAAAAATTAACCCAATTTCCAGATAACGGCGATTCTGTTATAATTTTGCACGAGAAACGTCACAGAAAATTCGTGATTAGTCAGAATTTCTCTGATCTCGAAAAATATGCCAAAGTTTTTCCTGCAACATGACAAACTGATAGAGTTTCGTCGGGAACTCTCTCAAAATTATTGAGGAACCCCAAAAATGGATTGAGGTCATAGAAGAGCATGCAATAATATATAATTCACCCAATGCTTCCCACCCAGATCGTTCGATTTCTCGAAAAATTAACCCAATTTACAGATAACGGCGATTTTGTCATAATTTTGAACGAGAAACATCACAGAAACTTTGTAACTGATCAGGATTTCTCTGATCTCGAAAAATATGCCGAAGTTTTTCCTGCAACATGACAAACTAATAGAGTTTCTTCGAGGACTCTCTTAAAATTATTGGGAAACCCCAAAAATGGGTTGGGGTGTTAGAAGAGCATGCAATTATATATATTTCACCCAATGCTTCCCACCCAGATCGTTCGATTTCTCGAAAAATTAACCCAATTTCCAGATAACGGCGATTCTGTTATAATTTTTGCACGAGAAACGTCACAGAAACTCTGTGATTGATCAGAATTTCTCTGATCTCGAAAAATATGCCAAAGTTTTTCCAGCAGCGTGACAAACTAATGGAGTTTCGTCGAGAACTCTCTTAAAATAATTGGGAAACCCCTAAAAAGGATTGGGGTGTAAGACGAGCATGCAATAATATATTATTCCCCCAATGCATTCCCCCCAAATCGTTCGATTTCTCGAAAAATTAACCCAATAACCAGATAACGGCGATTTTGTCATAATTTCGAACGAGAAACGTCACAGAAACTCTGTGATTGATCGGAATTTCTTTGATCTCGAAAAATATGCCGAAGTTTTTCCTGCAACATGACAAACTAATAGAGTTTCGTCGAGAACTCTCTTGAAATTATTGGGAAACCCCTAAAATGGATTGGGGTGTTAGAAGAGCATGCAATAGTATATAATTCTTCCAATGCTTTCACACCAAATCATTCGATTTCTCGAAAAATTAACCCAATTTCCAGATAACGGCGATTTTGTCATAATTTTGAACGAGAAACGTCACAGGAACCCAGTGATTGATCAGAATTTCTTTGATCTCGAAAAATATGCCAAAGTTTTTCCTGCAACATGACAAACTGATAGAGTTTCGTTGAGAACTCTCTCAAAATTATTGAGGAACCCCAAAAATGGATTGAGGTTATAGAAGAGCATGCAATAATATATAATTCACCCAATGCATTCCCCCCAAATCGTTCCATTTCACGAAAAATTAACCCAATTTCCAGATAACGGCGATTTTGTCATAATTTTGAACGAGAAACGTCACAGGAGCTCTGTGATTGATCAGAATTTCTTTGATCTCGAAAAATATGCCGAAGTTTTTCCTGCAACATGACAAACTTATAGAGTTTCGTCGAGAACTCTCTTGAAATTATTGAGGAACCCCAAAAATGGATTGAGGTCTTAGAAGATCATGCAATAATATATAATTCACCCAATGCATTCTCCCCAAATCGTTCGATTCCTCGAAAAATTAACCCAATTTCCAGATAACGGCGGTTTTGTCATAATTTTGAACGAGAAACGTCACAGGAACTCTGTGATTGATCAGAATTTCTTTGATCTCGAAAAATATGCCAAAGTTTTTCCTGCAACATGACAAACTAATAGAGTTTCGTCGAGAAAACTCTTAAAATTATTGGGAAACCCATAAAATGGATTGGAGTGTTAGAAGAGGATGCAATAGTATATATTTCACCCAATGCTTTTCCCCCAAATCGTTCAATTTCCCGAAAAATGAACCGAATTTCCAGATAACGGCGATTTTGTCATAATTTTGAACGAGAAACGTCACAGGAACTCTGTGATTGATCAGAATTTCTTTGATCTCGAAAAATATGCCAAAGTTTTTTCTGCAACATGACAAACTGATAGAGTTTCGTCGAGAACTCTCTTAAAATTATTGAGGAACCCCAAAAATCGATTGAGGTCTTAGAAGGGCATGCAATAATATATAATTCACCCAATGCAGTCTCCCCAAATCGTTCGATTTCTCGAAAATTAACCCATTTTCCAGATAACGGTGATTCTGTTATAATTTTGCAAGAGAAACGTCACAGAAACTCTGTGATTCATTAGAATTTCTGCGATCTCGAAAAATATGCCAAAGTTTCTCCTGCAACATGACAAACTAATAGAGTTTCGTCGAGAACTCTCTTGAAATTATTGGGAAACTCCTAAAATGGATTGAGGTCTTGGAAGAGCATGCGATAATATATAATTCACCCAATGCTTCCCCCTCAAAATCGTTCGATTTTTCGAAAAATTAACCCAATTTCAAGATGACGGCGATTTTGTTATCATTTTGAACGAGAAACGTCACAGAATTTCTGTGATTGATCAGAATTTCTCTGATCTCGAAAAAAATATGCCAAAGTTTCTGCTGCAACATGACAAACTTATAGAGTTTCGTCGAGAACTCTCTTGAAATTATTGAGGAACCCCAAAAATGGATTGAGGTCTTAAAAGAGCATGCAATAATATACATAATTCACCCAATGCATTCCCCCCCAAACCGTTCGATTTTTCGAAAAATTAACCCAATTTCCAGATAACGGCGGTTTTGTCATAATTTTGAACGAGAAACGTCACAGGAACTCTGTGATTGATCAGAATTTCTTTGATCTCGAAAAATATGCCAAAGTTTTTCCTGCAACATGACTAATAAAGTTTCGTCGAGAACTCTCTTAAAATTATTGAAGAACCCCAAAAATGGATTGAGGTCTTAGAAGGGCATGCAATAATATATAATTCACCCAATGCAGTCTCCCCAAATCGTTCGATTTCTCGAAAATTAACCCATTTTCCAGATAACGGTGATTCTGTTTTATTTTGCAAGAGAAACGTCACAGAAACTCTGTGATTCATTAGAATTTCTGCGATCTCGAAAAATATGCCAAAGTTTCTCCTGCAACATGACAAACTAATAGAGTTTCGTCCAGAACTCTCTTGAAATTATTGGGAAACTCCTAAAATGGATTGAGGTCTTGGAAGAGCATGCGATAATATATAATTCACCCAATGCTTCCCCCTCAAAATCGTTCGATTTTTCGAAAAATTAACCCAATTTCAAGATGACGGCGATTTTGTCATCATTTTGAATGAGAAACGTCACAGAATTTCTGTGATTGATCAGAATTTCTCTGATCTCGAAAAATATGCCAAAATTTCTGCTGCAACATGACAAACTTATAGAGTTTCGTCGAGAACTCTCTTGAAATTATTGAGGAACCCCAAAAATGGATTGAGGTCTTAAAAGAGCATGCAATCATATACATAAATCACCCAATGCATTCCCCCCCAAATCGTTCGATTTTTCGAAAAATTAACCCATTTTCCAGATAACGGCGATTTTGTCATAATTTTGAACGAGAAACGTCACAGGAACTCTGTGATTGATCAGAATTTCTTTGATCTCGAAAAATATGCCAAAGTTTTTCCTGCAACATGACTAATAAAGTTTCGTCGAGAACTCTCTTAAAATTATTGAAGAACCCCAAAAATGGATTGAGGTCTTAGAAGATCATGCAATAATATATAATTCACCCAATGCATTCTCCCCAAATCGTTCGATTCCTCGAAAAATTAACCCAATTTCCAGATAACGGCGGTTTTGTCATAATTTTGAACGAGAAACGTCACAGGAACTCTGTGATTGATCAGAATTTCTTTGATCTCGAAAAATATGCCAAAGTTTTTCCTGCAACATGACAAACTAATAGAGTTTCGTCGAGAAAACTCTTAAAATTATTGGGAAACCCATAAAATGGATTGGAGTGTTAGAAGAGGATGCAATAGTATATATTTCACCCAATGCTTTTCCCCCAAATCGTTCAATTTCCCGAAAAATGAACCGAATTTCCAGATAACGGCGATTTTGTCATAATTTTGAACGAGAAACGTCACAGGAACTCTGTGATTGATCAGAATTTCTTTGATCTCGAAAAATATGCCAAAGTTTTTTCTGCAACATGACAAACTGATAGAGTTTCGTCGAGAACTCTCTTAAAATTATTGAGGAACCCCAAAAATCGATTGAGGTCTTAGAAGGGCATGCAATAATATATAATTCACCCAATGCAGTCTCCCCAAATCGTTCGATTTCTCGAAAATTAACCCATTTTCCAGATAACGGTGATTCTGTTATAATTTTGCAAGAGAAACGTCACAGAAACTCTGTGATTCATTAGAATTTCTGCGATCTCGAAAAATATGCCAAAGTTTCTCCTGCAACATGACAAACTAATAGAGTTTCGTCGAGAACTCTCTTGAAATTATTGGGAAACTCCTAAAATGGATTGAGGTCTTGGAAGAGCATGCGATAATATATAATTCACCCAATGCTTCCCCCTCGAAATCGTTCGATTTTTCGAAAAATTAACCCAATTTCAAGATGACGGCGATTTTGTCATCATTTTGAACGAGAAACGTCACAGAATTTCTGTGATTGATCAGAATTTCTCTGATCTCGAAAAAAATATGCCAAAGTTTCTGCTGCAACATGACAAACTTATAGAGTTTCGTCGAGAACTCTCTTGAAATTATTGAGGAACCCCAAAAATGGATTGAGGTCTTAAAAGAGCATGCAATAATATACATAATTCACCCAATGCATTCCCCCCCAAACCGTTCGATTTTTCGAAAAATTAACCCAATTTCCAGATAACGGCGGTTTTGTCATAATTTTGAACGAGAAACGTCACAGGAACTCTGTGATTGATCAGAATTTCTTTGATCTCGAAAAATATGCCAAAGTTTTTCCTGCAACATGACTAATAAAGTTTCGTCGAGAACTCTCTTAAAATTATTAAGAAACCCCAGAAAATGGGTAGGGGTGTTAGAAGAGCATGCAATAAACTGCATCAAATGATTGTTTCGGTTATTATTTAGTAAAACCAAATCTGAGAATACAATGTTGATCACTGACCCCTCCGCGACGTGCCCCAATGGTCTGCGCGGTCTCGGCAACATTTCAACCGATATTGTCTATCCATCGAGGAGCTGTCAACGCTGTCAGGCAGAATCTGGTCGCATTCCTTATCCGAGCGGCAAGAACACATCTCGCTGCCCGAGGAATCGGAGCAAAAAGGGCAGTGCAATGGTTGCCCACGGACGCGACCTGCATCGCGAAAGAGACTTACAACTGTTGGGAATAAGTTAATGGCGAGGAGAGCAGGTGGTCCGCATCCTCGATGCCATATCTGCTTGGTATTTATAAGCATAACCGCTGTATTTTAAGCGAAAAATGCCTGGTATTATGGAAAACTGGTAATGCCGGACTTGGCCGATTCTTGTTTATGGAATTGTAATTGTTAATTTTCAATGGGCGTATTTTTCGAAGACGACGTACGCGCAGATCGAAGATTGTCCTCGTGAAAAAATTTATGTATATTTCATGAGAGGAGAATGAGACTGATTTGAGAATGATTGTGATAATGATACCAAGTAATATTGATTGAATCATGAGAACTACTTAGACCTCGAGAAGTAAACATTAAAGAAATTTGCTATTCGGAAGCATATCAAAAAATGTATATATCAGTATATAAAGGGTCATTTTTCGGAAATAATGCTGGAACAGCCATAACTGTCAATTGTACCTGGTATCGCGACATGATCACATTTTTTTATGGCCAAAACGGGAAAATGTTGATACTGAGGACATGTGGATTCAACAAGATGGGGCTACGTGTCCTAAAGCCAGAGAAACTTTTCAATTTCTGCATACAAAGTTTCCAGACCGTGTTATGTCCAGATTCGGTGCAGTGAATTGGCCTTCCAGATCCTGTGATTTGACACCGTTGGAGTTTTTTCTCTGGGGCTATGTGAAAGGACAGGTCTAGAAGGATAATCATCGAAACGTTGAAGCCTGGAAAGCAGATATTATTCGAGTTATTGGTGAGATAAAACCGCAACTACGCCAGAATGTAAAATGTTTATAAAAGAATCAGCTTCTGTAACCAACTGCAAGAGGTGGCCACTTAGAAGATGTTATTTTTAGAGTATAAATGGCGAACATTCGGAACATTGTATATCAAAAATTAATGAAAACTTTTCTGTTTCAATTCGAATTCTACGTCTTTTAATAATTTCCTTTTGAAAACTCAATTTGAAGGTACAGGGTGTTCCTTAAAGACATGCTGATACTTAAGGGGGTGATTCCTTGACTAATTTTAAGAAAAAAACTTCCTATAAACGTATCTCTTTAGAAGTTTCAACTTTTGAAATAAAGGGTGATAAAATTTTGAAAAAATTACGAAACAATTTCAATTTGATTATTTTAACCCTCCTTGGCTATTTTAACCCGCCGGCGGCAAAATGCCGCAAATTTTAGCTTTATTGTTACAACTAAGATTTGGTAGGCTCTGGAATTTTGTGCTTCTAGATAAAAATGGCAAACATTGTATTTCAAAAATTAATGAAAAATTTTCTCAGTTTCAATTCGAATTCTACGTCTTTTAATAATATTCTTTTGAAAACTCAATTTGAAGGTACAGGGTGTTCTTTATAGGTATGCTAATACTTAGGGAGGTGATTCTTCGACTAATTTTGAGAAAAAAACTTCCTATAAAAGTATGTATGTACTTAAAAATATTAACTTTTCAGATACAGGGTGATACAATTTCTCCTTTTTCTTCCTTTTCTACTCTGGAATTTTGTGCTTCTAGATAAAAATGGCAAACATTGTATTTCAAAAATTAATGAAAACTTTTTTCAGTTTCAATTCGAATTCTACGTCTTTTAATAATATTCTTTTGAAAACTCAATTTGAAGGTACAGGGTGCTCTTTATAGGCATGCTAATACTTAAAGGGGTGATTCTTCGACTAATTTTGAGAAAAAAACTTCCTATAAAAGTATGTATGTACTTAAAAATATTAACTTTTTAGATACAGGGTGATACAATTTTGAAAAAATTACAAAACAATTTCAATTTGGTTATTTTAACCCTCCTTGGCTATTTTAACCCGCCGGCGGCAAAATGCCGCAAATTTTGCTTTTATTGTTACAACTATGATTTGGTAGGCTCTGGAATTTTGTGCTTCTAGATAAAAATGGCAAACATTGTATTTCAAAAATTAATGAAAACTTTTTTCAGTTTCAATTCGAATTCTACGTCTTTTAATAATATTCTTTTGAAAACTCAATTTGAAGGTACAGGGTGCTCTTTATAGGCATGCTAATACTTAAAGGGGTGATTCTTCGACTAATTTTGAGAAAAAAACTTCCTATAAAAGTATGTATGTACTTAAAAATATTAACTTTTTAGATACAGGGTGATACAATTTTGAAAAAATTACAAAACAATTTCAATTTGGTTATTTTAACCCTCCTTGGCTATTTTAACCCGCCGGCGGCAAAATGCCGCAAATTTTGCTTTTATTGTTACAACTATGATTTGGTAGGCTCTGGAATTTTGTGCTTCTAGATAAAAATGGCAAACATTTTATTTCAAAAATTAATGAAAACTTTTTTCAGTTTCAATTCGAATTCTACGTATTTTAATAATTTCCTTTTGAAAACTCAATTTGAAGGTACAGGGTGTTCTTTATAGGCATGCTAATACTTAAGGGGGTGATTCTTCGACTAATTTTGAAAAAAAAAACTTCCTATAAAAGTATGTACTTGAAAGTATTAACTTTTGAGATACAGGGTGATAAAATTTTGAAAAAATTACAAAACAATTTCAATTTGGTTATTTTAACCCTCCTTGGCTATTTTAACCCGCCGGCGGCAAAATGCCGCAAATTTTGCTTTTATTGTTACAACTAAGATTTGGTCGGCTCTGGAATATTGTGCTTCTAGATAAAAATGGCAAACATTGTATTTCAAAAATTAATGGAAACTTTTTCAGTTTCGATTCAAATTCTATGTCTTTCAATTATTTACTTTTGAAAGACACTACAGATAATCAGTGCCAATAGATGTGAAAGCCACTAAGCCAGAATAATAATAAAAAATAATTTTAATTTAAAAATTATGAAATTTTGAATATTTAGACTATGGTTAATTTAAAAATTAGAAAATAACACAGTTTTTCCAAAATTTTAAGTATTCACTTCTGTCGGCCTGTATATTTTGTCGATAGAGACAAGTTCCTATTTCGTGTCGTACAATGCAGGAAATCCTTCGCGTTCACGGCAGGAGAATGCGAGACAGATGCGCGCTGAGGAGGATATGGTAACGCTCCATTTCAACTTGTCTGGGGCTAAATGAGTACGATTTGTTATATCTTCTGCAAAGCTAATCTAATCTAAAACAGTCACGGTTCAATTATTCCGTCGTGGAACGGTTAAATATCGCTAATACAAAATGGGAATATATCAAGATACCGATAGACATCTCGAGCGTAGCGAACGTTATTTTGTGCGTTTGCTTTGCACTATAAATGAAGAAATTCATGGTTGACTGCATGGCAAACAAATTTAGTATGGAATCAAAGACGAATTCCGAACATTCTGATTTTAAAACGTTCAACACAAAATTTCCACATATATCAGACATAAATTGAATCATAAATGAAAGAATTATTCATTGTGTGGACCGATGAAAATAATTTGCCACCTGTCGTGTTCACCGCTCATTGTTTTCCTCCGCAACAACTCATGTTACCACAAACGGCTCATGCCGAAGGAGTGTTTGTAAACATGTAACCGACGACACAAGTGATGTTTTGCCCCGACTAAAACTCCAAGTATCATGTGTTTCTGGTTAGGCTAGGAAACGGGAAACGTCTAGGAAATGTGGGACTTTACGACCCAACCTTTACGAGACCGCCTCGTCCTTTATTTTGCTCGTAAAATATAGCGGAGGCGCCCTTCTGTTGTCCTCCGGAATTGTGGAATTCATTAGAAACGGATTTGGATGCTTGGCACTTTGACAAATTGGACATGCAGTGTCTTCAAAATTGGGTTTTCAAGAGTAAATAATTAAAAGAAATACAATTTGAATTGAAACTGAAAAAGTTTCCATCGAGTTTTGAAGTACAGGGTGATTGTTTATATTTTACTGAATAGCTGTCTCAGTAAATACATATTGGTCGTTTGAATGGGCAAATATGAAGTATTTTTTTTTATGGGAATTCGGAATTCAGTACTAGAAAATGCAAAAAAGCATCGTTAACCTAAAAATTTCATGTAAGTTGTTATTTTTCAAATGGAACACTCTGTATTTCATCTTCCTTATCCTTGGAGCTTTTTTTCTGACTTCAAATATATTGTCATGGAAATCCAAAAATGAAAAATAAATTCAAATTATATTACCCAGAGTCAAGAACCTTCGAACATCTTAGTTAATTCAGTAAATTTGATTAAAATATGAATTTTTTTAAAAGAGGGTTCATTTTATTTGAATGTAACCATGGAAATTTATAAAAAAATTAGAATTAAGGAAGCCGGTTTTGACAATTAAAAAACATCAGGGGAAAAATAGATCTTTCAAAAAGGTTTGTTCGAATTGAGATTGAAAAACGAAAAATCATCGGGATATTTGTTTATAACGAATTGAATGCAACCTGAAAGAATGGAAAGAATTATTTAGACTAAGCTGTTCTCGGTGAATGCTTATTTATATCTAGTTCAAAAGGAGTTATAATTCAGAATTTTCATTTTTATTAGAATTAGTTTATTATGTTTAGATTATAAATTGTTGTGAACAAAAATTATTTTTATTTGTGCACCTTAAGAACCCTCCTCAAAAAGAGTCGCGGGTAAAAATTAAAAAAAATTGAAAACAAAATTATTTGAATATTGTTAGTGGTTTCTTTCATAAAATTTAAAAATTAAAATTTAATATTATTTATATCTAAATTGCACCATAACAATATATACTTTATTGAGGTTATCTTTGTCAGTTTTCGAAAAATATGGATGTTTTCTCCTAAATCTAAAGCAGCTGTAGAACGCCACACGACAAAAAAAATTACAGTATGTGGATTGGCAGAAACGGAATCATTCTCTGGCCTCCTAACATTCCCGACTTGACCCCATTGTATACTTTCTTATGGGGATATTCAAGATCTAAAGTTTATATGGACCGTTCTCAAAATGTTGAAGATATTCAAATCAGAATAAAGGAAGGAATTGATAATCCCAACAACCAACCAGAAATATTAAGGAGAGCCCTCGAAGAAGATATCGGTTATGTGTTGTGTGTAAGTAAATGGTGGCCATTTGAACACTTAATTTAAATTTTTGTTAATAAATTCATCAAAGAAATACCAGTTTTTCTATTATCCACGGCTACTTTGATATAAAAAAATCGCAGCAGTGTCACGTGGCGCGGCGCGCCTTAGATTTGGACGAAATTCTATATTTTTTCGAAAACTGACAAAGTTAACCTCAATGAAGTATGTATATATATTTGAAATCAAAAGAATGAGCTTTACCGATTAGGAAGATAAAATACAGGGTGTTCCATTTGGAAAATACCAACACATAAAATTTTTAGGTAAACGATGCTTTTTTGCATTTTATAGTACTGAATTCTGGATGTCCATAAAAAATACTTCATATTTGCCCATTTAAACGTTTTTTTAGGACCAATATTTCCAGAGATAGCTATTGAGTAAAATATAAATTCAATTCAATGAATGAATTTGAGAAGTTATGGTTAGCTATCATAAAATAACATCAAATTGGATACCGCGACAAAAATATTATATTTAGTTACTTTGTTAGTTGAACTAACGATAAAAAGGTTCATGTGGAATTTCGTGAGAAAATTTTGAAAAAAATCCCTTTCAAAACAATAACCTGCTAAAATTCCGTGTTTACATCTGGGGCATCGATGAAATACGTTATATTATATAAAAGCTCAGCAATACACATGTTCCACGTGCAAAGAAAATTGAGTTTTGCTGATCTGGCGTTGGGAAATTTGATATATTCCATATATATTATTTGTCACACTACCGACGGTTTTAGTTCACAGAATCTGTGGTTCGTTCCATAATCCTTGGTTCGATAGTCTCGCTACAGTGTCAACGCATGTCAAATCAAAATGATCATAGATTAGTTGATTTTCCACTAAACAACATTTCAGTTATTGACAGTTGGAAATGGGGGAAATTGATGTTTTTCAAAGATTTCCCAGCCTTTTACGTGAAATTTTTTTAAATCTGAAATCTTTAATTTAGGATGAAAATATCGTGAAATATACCGATTTCGATAATTTCGAAGTTGCTGGTTCGATTTGGCGAGGAATTCGAACAAGCGCGCAAATGCTTCTGATTTCAAATCAGTGTTTTTCGAATTTTCATTTTTGCACTTGTGAAAAATACTTTTGAGACAGTAGATAGTTCAAAAAGTTCTACATATTTCTGCACGACCTTGTAAAGTAAATTTTTGCATGCTGATCTAATTTTTCATCATTAGTGCGCTTAAGATTCCATTCTTTTCCGAATTTTGAGTCTTTAACATTTAACGACCTATTTCCTTGAACGATGTGAAGAGTTCGAAACCGATCCAAACGAAGCCCAATTTTTCTTCGCCCTGTCATATCCCGAATCTTCCGAATAAAGCTATAAGATTTGACGTGTCGACGATTGATTGCCGAAATTTCAACCGTCTTGGCCACGGGTCACTGACGTTATCAATCAGAGGCTCAAGATTGTTAACATGTGTTTTGGGACATGTGTGACACATGTGCCTTATCCTCCATGTCCAAATGTTAGAATTTCCCATGCATTACATGCGGTTAATGAGAAATTTGCCACACAGTTTCAATCTGTGAGTTTTTTCGGGTTGTTATTGTAGTTTCGGGTTACGCGAATGCGATTTTTTTTAAGGTTGGAGGAGTATTGTTTGAAATATGAGACTATTTTGCGATGCTCCGAGAACATCTTGTTCTTCAACGTTTATAATTTTTTTCGCAATTACATATCTGTTTTCTTTCACCTTAATTATCTCTCAATATAGACTACATAGTGATTTACTTCAACATAGCAAATTGCCTGATGACTCAAGTCAATCCATCTGTCCATACCCAGCCGATTTAATTGAACCAACTTTTCATCAGATACGGACATTCCGAAAATTCCTGAAGACGTTCGCCGATATCTACCGTTCAATATCCGACATCGTCCCTCTCCCGAACACAAACCATCGCAACATCTGCTACAATTACCGTGAAATTCGACATATTCCACTGTTCATTTGAAGCGACGCACTAAATTAGCCCCTGCTATGACACCATCTTTCAACCCCCTGACGCAATGTGGTGAGCATTAGGGAGTTTTTTACGCGCCAATAAAGGACCGCGAGGTGTTCCGTTCAAATTATATCGTCGGTCTGAAATTACTCCGAAATTAACGAAAAAAAAAAGGACGGGTTGTTTTTGTGCGTGGTTCGCACTCGAGATTGTCGTATTTGATTCTGTCAGGGTGGAAGGGGTTGATTAAAGGGGGCTGTGTGATGTCTCAATTGTGGTGATCAGATTTTTAATAGCGGAGAATGGCGAGAACATGTGTTCAATGGGATAATAATGGATTCTTTCTCAAATATAATATATGACGAATATAAATAATAGGAGAAAAATAAAGGGAATTTTGCTTCCTCTGAAAACTAAAATTATTCAAGAAATTTAAGTTTCAGTGTGAAGCCAATTTTATTTATTTTCCTTCTATTATTTCTATTCGTTTTCTTTATTAATTGTAATGTTAATTCATTTTTCTTTAATGATTCGTATTATTCCGTTGCGGTATTTAAAACGAAAATCCACATGCAAACGTTCAAAAATCGTCTCTATTCGTTATTATTTTTCTATATTTTATTCACTCTTTCATTCATTTCGAAGATGCGAAAGGAAATAGTGACATTCAGAATCAGATTAAAGCGGAGAATGGCGAGAACATGTGTTCAATGGGATAATAATGGATGTTTTTTTACATATAATATATAACGAAAAAAATAATAGAAGCAAACAAAAATAAATTGGCTTTCCACAGAAACTAAAATCACTGAAGAAATTTAAGTTTTAGTGTAACGAAAATTCTGTTTATTTTCTTTCTATTATTTCGATTAATTTTCTTCATTAATTGTTATGTTATTTCAATTCTCTGTATTGATTCGTATTTTTCCGTTACGGTATTTAAAACGAAAATCCACTGCAAACGTTCAAAAATCGTCTCTATTCGTTATTATTTTTCTATATTTTATTCACTCTTTCATTCATTTCGAAGATGCGAAAGGAAATAGTGACATTCAAAATCAGATTAATAGCAGAGAATGGCGAGAAAATGTGTTCAATGGGATAATAATGAAAGTTTTTTTCACAATAATATATAACGAATAGAAATAATAGGAGAAAAATGAAAAAAATTGGCTTTCCACTGAAACTAAAAGTACTGAAGAAATTCGAGTTTTATTGTAAAGCCAATTTTGTTTATTTTCCTTCTATTATTTCTATTCGTTTTCGTTGATATGTTATTTCATTTCTATGTATTCATTCGTATTTTTCCGTTACGGTATATAAAACGAAAATCTACTGCAAACGTTCAAAAATCGTTTCTATTCGTTATTATTTTCCTATATTTTATTCACTCTTTCATTTATTTCGAAGATGCGAAAGGAAATAGTGACATTCAAAATCAGATTAAAAGCGGAGAATGGCGAGAACATGAGTTCAATGGGATAATAATGCATGTTTTTCACATATAATATATAACGAAAAGAAATAATAGAAGAAAAATAAAAAAAATTGGCTTTCCACTAAAACTAAAAGTCCTACTGAAGAAATTTAAGTTTTAGTGTAAAGCCAATTTTGTTTATTTTTCTTTTATTATTTCTATTCGTTTTCGTTAATATGTTATTTCATTTCTATGTATTCATTCGTATTTTTCCGTTACGGTATATAAAACGAAAATCCAGTGCAAACGTTCGAAAATCGTCTCTATTCACGTCTGACATTCGAAATCAGATCAATGCTCATTTACACAAAAACAAAAACACAAAAACGAATTTCCACAGAAATGAAGGTTTCTGTTTATAGATTTTTCTTTTTCTTAAATTATTTTTATTCGTTTTTGAATTGCTTATGCATGAATTCGAAGACGAATATAAAACGAAAACTGACAACAAACTTGCAAAAAAATTACTCTCTTCCCGTTTATTGTTTGTAGATATTTCCCTCTCCTAACGGGGTTTATCACTGTAGATATGGGAAGAGCTTCTCTCTCTCTCTCTCTCTCTCTCTCTCTCTCGCAGTTTCAGCTGGACCAAATCCCATCATCGCTCGAAGTGTTCGATCCAAGAAGATGAAACTCTCATAATAAATTCGATCGGTATATAGCCAAACATTCCGGCAATAAACCACATGTTGTCATGTAATTATCATCGGGATCCGATAAAACAATTGGGGGGGTGCCTTTGAAGGTCCACGCCGGGTGCCCCTCGACACGGGCCCCCGTGACGCCCCAAGGGGGGCTAAACTGCACATCCAGAACGAAATTGATTATCGCTGATCGTCAGCGACGGCTCGTGATCGCCATCGATAACTTCGGAACGATCGGAAATTATTCCAAGTTTGATGGTATTAAAGGGGGCCGGTTTGATGGAAAGTAATGAAACTTGTATACTATCCAGAGCGGTTCCAAGTGAAAAGAAAATTCAGTTCTTCTGATCTGGCGTTGAGAAATTCGAATCCTGTGATTTCTTGCAGTTTAACAATGAAATTACATTATTTGTCACACTGAGGGGCAGTTTGTTTCACAGAATCTGTGGTTTGTTTCATAATATTTTGAATAAAAATGATCATAGATTGGTTAGTTTTGCACTAATAACATTTCAGATAATAACAGTTGACAGGGCCGTATCTAGGTACCATTGCACCTGTGGCAATATATTAGACAGCGCCCCCCCATTTGTGTAGATTTTTTTTCATCCATCATATTTTCTTATAGTATTTTTTTTATAATGCTAGTCATATATTTCCGTAAGATTTCCAAAATAATACACATTTTTATGGAAAAATTTTTTCATTAAAAACATTGAAATACACATTTCAAATGAAATGAATAAAAATAAAATGAATTCTGACGAAACTAAATACAATATTCATATTTATGTAATAAATACGAACATTTATCTCAAAAAATATAAATTCTTCAACTTAAAATTTGATAATGCATACTACAAACGTAAAATAAAAATTTTTTGGTAAGTTGACTAGAAAACAATTATCGATAATCACAATCTCTGCAAAAAAACCGCAAACCTAGCATACAAATACTATTATATAACCCTTTGAAACACGTACTAATAGTTTCGTACAGGGCCCGATGTTACAATATTCATGAAGTCCATACGTTAAGTATAAAAAAATCACTAGAATAATCTTTGCCAGATGAGATTGAAGATTCAATGAAAACTATGAAAAGTAACACAAAAATTTGAGTTTCATTAGATTTCAAAAAAAGACGCTCTGAGAAGTGAGAACTCAAGTTTAAAAATCCATATTTTCCGCAATGAACATATTTCTTCTTGAATTGAATGGAACAATATTATTATGTTAAAATACGAATAATTGAATATATCCGATGCCAGAATAATGCCGTAAAAAATAACAGTACAACTCACCTTCAATAGCACAAATAATGCTCGAATCCAAAAGCACAATGGCACAAAAAAGTCAGAATATAAAAGAAAACTCAAAACGTATAACACTTCAAATCTGGATACACACTAAACGAACATCAAAATTTAATTTTTTTGCTCTTCCTTTCACAATTGAAAGAAATCAATATTTATGTAGAATAGAATATTTTTCTCCCACTTCTTGGTGAATTTTTGGCAATTCAAATCGTTTCTGAAATATCACAGATGTGGCCTAAAAATCTAAACAAATGATCATTATGAACCATCATCATCAAAGAAGCCACCCTTCAAAACAAGCTGGATGCGATAAGGGATGTAGTGTAAACAACTCATAAAAGGGCTGTGCTTGGAATCGCATGACGATATTGCCGATTGTAATATTTATGATCAGAGTGCGGCATCTTTGAAAATTTTGTATAACAATTGGACCATATTTCTCGTATTTCTGACCTTATTGCATTCTCATTCTGTTTTTTGAATATCAATGTTTCGAAATGTTGTGATCGAATAGCTTACTTACGTAACCGTGTTGTCATATTTCGAATTAATTTTTTTACTTGGCGCTTTTATTTTTTTATTTTTGATATTTTTTGGCGCCCCTTCGGATCTTGCGCCCGTGGCGCCACGCCCTAGATACAGCCCTGACAGTTGGAAATGCAGATAAATAATAATTTAAAAATCATAATAGGCAAAGGTATCGATCAGACGTTTAAATAGAGTTAAGACTATTTTGAGATTCGATCACGACCGTCGGTCTCCGTTTCTGATCGACCGTGGTTTATTTGTTTAATTTCGAGCGGGCTCATACCGATCCGTAATTTATGGCGCGGAGGGCCGTTTCGTCTGTTAAGTGCACGGATTTATCGGGCCACAAACTGTATTTCGCATCGCGATCGAGAAGGGGTTCTGGCCGGATTTTAACTTATTGGTTCGATGGGTGCCGACGCATCCGAATCAATTTCGGTTATTGTTGTTTATGGGCCGGCGCTGATGGGATTTATATTGATGATATTGGTTTCGTGGGGAGGGCGATTGAATGCCGTGAAAGCAATGGAATTATCATGGTTCGTTTTGGAGGACGAGGTTCCCACTCGAGGATGTTGTTGATGGTTTTTGATGGATCCGGGTGGTTAGGGGAGTTTGTAACCTTCGTTGCTTACAACAAGAACATGAATAATAATAATAGTTATTTCATCCTTTAAGGCATTGAAAAATGTATATGACACGTATTAAATTTCTATTTGGATGATTTGCGAATTCATGAAAATCGCCTTTCATTATTGAAAACAAATGAGAGTTTTGGTGTTGGGAATATGCCAGAGCCTACTGAATTTTCTCTGAAATTTTGATTTTTCCGACGACTAAGAGAGAATTGTTCAACTTTATTTTTTATTTTTTTCTCGAAAGCGGTAGCAGAACCGATAAATTTGTGGAAATTCGAAAAGTTCTCAAATGAAACAAAGATTCTTTTCCATATTTTACAAATCACCAGTGTCGCACCCCACAGAAGTTCTGAGGCGGAAAGCGGGGACCTTGTTTCAGAAAAATTATCACCCTGTAGATTTTTACGGACAACCGACATAGACATAGATCACCAGAGTCCAGAACCATAGAAAATTATAACTTTCGAACGGAAAGACCTAGAGACGTGAAATTTTCAGGGTAGGTTCGAATCTGGAATTCCGCTGTTGAGTTCGTTATTGGGCAAAATTTTTCACCATATAGACAACCGGATATAGCTTACTTGCATCAAAGATAGAAGAGACTTCCCATTTATGTCTAAAGTGATGTATTCATTACCAAGTCAACTGGTAAATGAAGAAGAAGTAGAACAAGAAGTAGAGTTTAGGACGCTTTAGTTCATTTACGATACGAAAAGGTATATTTCAAAACCAATCTCCATTGACATTTGTGCAAACGAAGAGGGATGATTACTTGGGTGATATCAAGAAAAGTCTACTACAGAGCCTACTTAATTCTATTCAAATTCACATTTTTCCTATGAATTGTTTGAAATTAACCCTTTCAGCCCTGACTTTTTGATTTTATTAATCATTATTATTATTATCATTATTATTATTATCAAAAGTTCATTTACTATCAATTTAGATTCTTTTTTTATATTTTATAAAAAAATGATTTTTTTTTCTATGAATTTGCTTACAAGCAACCTTCTAGCAAGTTTTTCAACAAATATGAGGTAGTTCTCAGTATTCGTATAGGAACTATGAAGTAGTGGCAAATTCCACCACCAGGTCTTCAAATAAACTTGCTAGGTGTATGTTGAACTCTGTGAAGTCAGTGGTGGCAAATGCCACCGTCAGAGCCGAAAGGGTTAACAGTAGCAGATGGAAAATAATTCAAGTGATCAAAAAATTTTCAAAAAAAATTAAGATTTTTTTATTCGTATGTTTGAGCGCTCGTTCTACTTACACGAGGGCTATAAAATTTCGTCACCACGTCAGTATTTTTCGAATTTCGAGCCGAATACGGTCTCAATCGACAAGGTTCGACTCACTGATCACGAATTCGTCGAAAAAGTCGAGTCTGTCCGTCCATCCGTATACACGATAACTCTCGAACGGAACGACCTAGAAACTTGTAATTTTCTGGGTAGGTTCGAATCTCGAATGTCGCGGTTGAGTTCGTTATTGGGCAAAATTCGACCAGGGCTTCCGTAAATATGGTCGTTTGAAATTAAGTTTTCTCGATCATTTCAAAACTACAGATTCGATCGTGACGAAATTTTGTATTTAATGGAGATCGATATATTCAAGCTGCAGTTTTCCCAGATCGCATAATCAGAACCATTTTAAATTCCAACGAATTGTTGAATAAAAAAATCCTTATGTTTCTGTAACAGCTGATCTGGCATAATTGACAAAAAACTGCTGTCATTTTTTTTACAGCTGTCAAAAATTTGTTCAATTGTTTTCTAAAACTGGAAAATGCTGATCTACCTACAAGGTGGATGACCGAGCGCTCAAAAGCTCCTGACTTCACGGCAGTGCTTTTATAATTTTTTTATTCTTGATATCATCCAATTAATCACTCTTCTACGTTTGTACCTCCAATTTAGGAACACCCTTCAATTATACAACCATTTGAGCTATTCAATGGACATGCAGAATATGTCGAATTAAAATACCAAGAAATGATTAAATTTAATTTCAACGAACGAAATCATTATTTTCATCCCCAACCATATCATCGATAATGCATGGTAGCGAAAGCCAACTTCATCCTTTTGAACTGTTAGAAGGTCGTAACCACACAAAAGGAATATTGATATATATCTGCCATCCTCGCACAATAGATATTTGATTACTAACGAATGTAATTTTTTTAGATCCTAATTGATAGTATCGCATTCAGAGTTGTACCGAATATAAACGAAAAAACAGCTGGTACAGGGTGTAACTCACCCCTTCGGCTTAGGAATAATGACTACCCTTTTCGAATTTATCACCGAATACACAGGGAGGGTATATATATCATCATTATGTATAATGCGATAAAATATACACATCATCAGAACTTTGAATATAAAGTACTCTGGAGTATTCGTTTTGGTTTATTTTTTTTTACTGTGGACATCGTTCGGAATTTGAAAATTTTGTACGGTATGTTCAAATTGGAGGTTTAAATGAAGAGGGAAGATTCCTTAAGAAAAAAAGTCCCATAAGCATGGGATCGCAAACGTTTCGTTTTCGAGATACAGGGTGTTAAAGTTTGAATTTGTACACTTCACAAGATATTCAACAGAAATTTGGCATAGATATTACAAATGGGAGTATACTCCATGTGACATGCCAATTTTGATAGCAAATTAACAGGGTGATATTTTTTCTGGAACACTGTCCCCTGTTTTCCACCACAATTTGAGAAAATATAAAAGTAGCTTTGTTGTTATACCAAACTTTATGGTCTCTTGAAGTTTCGTCGTATCTGCTACCGATTTCGAGAAAAACATTCTAAACGATCTTCTCGAAATCCAAATTGTCATAAAAATTCACTCGGTATATTTGCTATCGAAATTGGCATGTCACATGGTGAAAACGGTCAATTGTAATATCTATGCCAAATTTCAGTTGAAAATCTTGTGAAGCGTAGATACCATGAAAAAAAAACTTTAACACCCTGTATTTCGAAAATGAAGCGTTTGCGATCCCATGTTCACGGGACTTTTTTTTCTCGAAATCACTTAAGCAATCTTCCCTTTTCATTTGTACCTCCAATTCAGGATATTGGGAACGAAGAATCAAGAAATGTCCTCAAAAACTCGATTCCTTCGGATAGACACGATGAGGTGTGAAAAAGGGACACGACAAAAAAAAAACCGATCATTCATACCGTCGGTAAGTCAAACACGCTGATCACGCCCCGACGATCACGGAACCCTTGATGCGATTTCAATTTCCCCGCGGAGAAAAAAACGCAACCTCATCGCGCCGCGCGCGGAGGAATAACGAGCACAATGGCCGCAGAGGTCGCTGAGATCGCGCCGAAAGGGTAACACCGGTAATTTATAACGACTTTTCTACCGAGTTTGACGTCTCAATCAAGTCGACTCTTGTTCGCGTTCGCTTTCATCGCACCCGTGAGAAATTAATTACATCTGATTGAGATTTATCTGCCCACAATCACGATTTATTTCTGTGCGCGCACAAAAGGGCTCCCCGCCCAATCCGACGCGAGGAGCACAGAGTCCGACAATGAGGCGGTAATGAAGTTATCTCGGTCTGTAATTATGGGATGGTGGATGGTCCAGGTATCGAGGTGCGAAAACACTGCATTATAGAAATACCTTCATATTTTCACTTGGCATTCAATGATCTTTGCTTGTCTCACCCCATTAATAGTGTATTATTTGACGAGCGGTAATGTAGGTCAAAACTCACGCAGATGAAGTTTGCAGCACGAGCCGAAGGCGAGTGCTGTTATTCATCAAGTGAGTTATGACCATTAGTTGAATACTATACTTTATCTACGACTATAACAAAAAATACTAAGATACAAGTAATTAAAAGTAAGAGGAAGAAATTTATTAAAAAAATTACGAAAAGCACTGCCGTGAAGGCAGGGGCTTTCGAGCGCTCGTACATCCACCTTGTGGGTAGATTCACATTGTCCAGTTTTAGAAATCAATTGAAGGAATTTTTGACAGCTGTCAAAAAAATTCTGAAACATAGGCGAAACTCCAGACTTCATGTCAGTGCTTCAGCTGACCAATTTTTTTTCGATAATTCGCTAGAATTTTCTACGGTATCTATGGTCTTGGAAATGCGATCTGGACAACATTCTGCACGTAGTTTGAATACATTATTCCTCAGCTAGGTACAAAATTTCATTCCAATCCGATCAGTAGTTTCGAAACTATCAGGAAAAAAATATTTTGAACGGCCATATTTACGGAACCCCTAGTCTAATTTTGTTCATTGATGAACGTGACCGCGATATTCGCGATCCAAACCCACCCTGAGAATTTCAAGTTCCTAGGCCTTTCCGTTCAAAAGTTACAGTTTTCTATAGTCTCTATGGTTCTGGTGATACGATCTGAACAAAATATTGCTTTAATATATCATTCTCGATTAAAATACAAAATTTCACCTCGATCGAATCCGTAGTTTCGAAATTATCGAAAAAACAAACTTTCGAACGACCGTATTTACGGAACCCCTAGTATAATTCTGCTCATTGATGAACGTGAACGCGACATTTCAGATCCACACCTATCCTGAAAATTTCAAGTCTCTAGGCCTTTCTGTTCGAAAGATATGATTTTCTATGGTTTCTATGGTTCTGGTCATGTGATCTGCAGAAATGTAGCTTGAATATATCATTCTCCATTAGTATACGAAATTTCGTCACGATCGAATCTGTAGTTTTGAAATTATCAAGAAAACTAAATTTCAAACGACCAGATTCACGGAACCCCTAGAATAATTTTGCTCATAGATGAACGTCATCACGACATTCCAGAACCTCACCTATCCTGAAAGTTTCAAGTCCCTAGGCGTTTCCGTTACAATTTTTTATGGTTTCTATGGTTCTGGTCATGCGATCTGGACATAATTTCACATGTAGCTCGAACACCTCATTCTCCATATGAGTTTCATCTCAATCGAATCTGTAGTTTCAAAGTAATCAGGAGAACAAAATTTTCAACGGCCATATTTACGGAACCCCTGGTGGAATTCTGCCCATTAACGAACTTAACTGAGGCATTTGGGATCTGAACCTACACTGAAAATTTCAAGTCTCTAGGTTGATCCGTTCGAGAGTTATCGTGCTTACGGACGGCCGGACGGACGGACAGACTCGAATTTTCCGACGGATTCGTCATCAGTGAGTCGAACATAGCCGATTGAGACCATTTTCGGCTCAAAATTCGAAAAATACAGACATCGTGACGAAATGATATAGCCCTCGTGTAAGTAGTACGAGCGCTCAAAAAAAGTAAACTGTCAATAAGTGAGAATTTTCTTCACAAGATTATTTTTATGACCTAAAACAATAGAAAACATCCACAGAAGAGTAAGCTTTTCTATGTACCCAAAAAGTCAACTGTCAAAAATTACAGGTTAGAATTTTTTCCTGAATTTGACACATATTTTCGATAATCTAACACCATAGACAATATCCACAAAAGAGTAAGCTTTTCTATATACCCAAAAGTAAACTGTCAAAATTTTCAGGTTAGAATTTTTTCCTAGATTTTGCACATTATTTCAATGAACTAAAACCATAGAAATCACCCAGAAAAGAGTAAGCTTTTCTATGTACCTAAAAAGTAAACTGTCAATTATTTTAGGTTAGAATTTTTTTTCCAAGATTTGACACATTATTTCATTGATCTGAAACTATAGAAATTATCCACAGGAGAGTAAGTTTTTCGGCGTACCCAAAAATTTTACGGTTAATAAATACAGATTGGAATTTTTCTCCAAGATTTGACACATTATTTCAATGAACTAAAATCATAGAAAATATACTATAACAATGCATTATTTATGTTGATTGTGCTTCTTAGTTAGGAGTAAAAAGTCCATAGGGACGCGATGCTTTATATTTAGTGCTAAGTTAACTAAAATATGCCAAAAAATACGAAAAGCACTGCCGTGAAGTCAGGAGCTCTTGAGCGCTCGTACATCCACCTTGTAGGTAGATTCGCATTTTCCAGTTTTAGAAATCAATTGAAGGAATTTTCGACAGCTGTCAAAAAAATTCTGAAACTTAGGCGAAACTCCAGACTCAATGTCATTGCTTCAGCTGACCAATTTTTTTTCGATAATTCGCTAGATCTTTCTACGGTATCTATGGTCTTGGTAGCACGTAGTTTGAATACATTATTTCTCAGCTAGGTGCAAAATTTCATTCCAATTCAATCAGTAGTTTCGAAACTATCAAGAAAAAATATTTTGAACGGCCATATTTACGGAACCCCTAGTCTAATTTTGCTCATTGATGAAAGTGACCGCGATATTCGCGATCCAAACCCACCCTGAAAATTTCAAGTTCCTAGGCCTTTCTGTTCAGAAGTTACAATTTTCTATGGTTTCTATGGTTCTGGTCATGCGATCTGGACAAAATATTGCCCTAATATATCATTCTCGATTGAAATACAAAATTTCATCTCGATCGAATCCGTAGTTTCGAAATTATCAAGAAAACAAAATTTCAAACGACCGTATTTACGGAACCCTAGTATAATTCTGCTCATTGATAAACGTGAACGCGACATTTCAGATCCACACCTATCCTGAAAATTTCAAGTCCCTAGGCGTTTCCTTTCAAAAGTTACAATTTTCTATGGTTTCAATGGTTCTGGTCATGTGATCTGGACAAAATTTGACATGTGGCTTGATCACCTCATTCTCCATTTGAGTGCAAAATTTCATCTCGATCGAATCTGTAGTTTTCATGTTATCAGGGGAACAAAACTTTGAACGGCCATATTTACGGAACCCCTGGTGGAATTTGGCCCATTAACGAACTTAACCGAGGCATTCGGGAACAGAAACCATACTGACAATTTCAAGTCTCTAGATTGTTGCGTTCGAGAGTTATCATGCTTACGGCCGGACGGACGGACAGACTCGAATTTTCCGACGGATTCATCATCAGTGAGTGGAACATAGTCAATTGAGACCATTTTCGGCTCAAAATTCGAAAAATACAGACATCGTGACGAAATGATATAGCCCTCGTGTAAGTAGTACGAGCGCTCAAAAACATTCTCTGCAAAACGATGACTCAAAATCCTTACTGCTACACTAATCTTGAAAACTGTTGTATAATTATACATACCTTGTTTTGGGATTTTTCGGGCAATAAATTCTGTATGGTAACATTGGCTGATTCTTTTATTTCTGAAGGTGTACATAATAATTCATCTTCACTATCTGGATCTTTTTCAGCAAAACATTCACAATAATAATTAGGTATCAACTCAATTTGAGAAAACGTCAAAATTTTTCAAGTGACCTCCCCTCAGTACCAATAATTGACTGTTTCCTTTCGGCCAATCAGCTTGTTCAGAAGCACAGAGACATGGAGTTATAGCAGTGAGTTATTATAACTCATGTTGTTTTTTTACAGATACCATCAATTGCTCAAAAGTATAACGCTGAAAGGATACACAAAAAATGACTGAGGATGAGATAAAAAACGAAAAAAAGCGCTTTCCCTGACTAGACCATACTATATGAACGTCTCTGTTACATCGCAGCTTTGTATCCGCGCTCTTATTGTGATGTAACTGTGACGTGATCACAGTGTCCATTCTAGATCACACTTTCCCACTCTTTCGCCACAACGTTCTTATCCAGTTCTCAGTGAAGTGTTCAATCCATTCGACACCTCTCCTCGCATTACCGCCGAAAGAACGCCTTTTCCGCAGGTAGGCGACGATCTAGCATGAAATCCCATCATTACCGGCAGACTCTCATTGAGAAATCGTAACTAATGGGGTGATAATGTCGATTTGAACTTAATAGTTCCATAGCACTTACAAATTGGACGGCACCATAAAATTAGCTCGCGGTATAATTTCAGCGACTTCCAGCAGCCGCCGGCTCGTTGGCATTCAGGTCCACGTCCATGAATAAACCATCTCTTATATTCGCTATTGATAAATTCTTATTCCTTTCAGAATCCGACCAATAAATAAGGGAACGGTCGCGGCCTGCGCGACCGCATTTTCCTGCGTGCCTCCATTGTTCATTTCATATTACTGCAACGATCCCGTTTCGGCTTATATGGAAGGTTGGCCGGCCGGAAAAAACCAAGAAAAATTTGCCACCTTTTCGTCGACGTTACCGCGCGAAAAAACTGGTCCGCTCGACGAGGATAGGTCGCTACAAATTGGTTTCGAATTGGGGTTGGTATGGCAGCTTCATCTCGGCCTGCCTATGCAACGTCTCTAGAATGGTGTTTGATTTTGATGGCCGGCCGGGCAAGAAGTCGGGTTTGAAGAGTCAATTAATATCGGTCAAGTTCATTGTTTCGGTTTTTTCCGCGATTTAATTGTCCTACGCGGTCGAACGATTGATTTTGCTGGTTGATGAATTATGCCTCTGGTCATCTGTTTTGTTCGTGCTCATGCTCGATGGACGTAATATATTAGAAAATTTCAGAAAATAATGTGATTCAAGTCAAAGAATACTGGGATGTGAATTTTTGAGAACATATGAGCAAGTGTAACAGATATATCGAAAGAAGAGCGCATGTTAGGCGCTGACAATGACGAAGGGTTTTGAAAGTGCTCAACCCTTTAATGCATTCTTTATTTTCTCATTTAAAAATTATTTAATGTTATAAAATATTATATAATCAGGAACATGGGAAAAATATTCAAACAAATCGATCGTGGAAAACAAAATTTTATTCCAAAAATTTGGCATGTTGCAAAAATGCAACACTGTGCATTTCTAGATCTATAAATTTTATTGGTGGAATAATTTTATAAATTTTTTTATTGAAACATAACATAACACCACATTTTTCACATTTGTTGTCTGTTATGCCTGTACATGTGTTCACCTAGATGGTTTCTCTTCTCTTTCTTTACTCATAGAAGTGCAAGGGCTTTGTTTGATAATATCTTCATTATGTTCATTATTATCGTCAATTCTTTTATCCATCGATCCCTTCGTCATTTATCTTGAATTTCTTCATGTACTACAGAAATTTCAATCCCTTCTTCCATATCATCAACACTCGATACAAAATTTTGATCGGCAATACTCTCAATATCTGAAAAATCTAGCCCATTTTCTCTTTTCCACATATTTTCAGCTAATTCAAGCAATTCTCTCCGAAAGAGCACGTCGACGTTCTCTTTTGGAAGAATGACTGATCCGCAAGTGGAGCAGTTCTGTATGATATTGCAGATCTGCAACAACCAATAATTCATTCATTTTGGTCTCATTTTCGAATCATTTACGTATTTCTCGTGATAAATCTGAAGTTGATGAACTTATACCAAAATAATTTTATTTTTTTCCCATAGTTTCACCAATAAATGCACAAATATTGAGGTATTATATTTTGCGACAATGCGGAGCGCGCCAGAATCAGTTTTTCATTTCGATATGTCAACATGTTATGAACTATTACCGAGCCGAATGTCGTTATCGGATATAATAGGTTGCTAAAGAATCAAAGATTTCGTTGCATATCTGCAACATGATTCAAATCCGCCTATTTCGAAGAAAAGAGGCAGAAAAATGTATTGTTGCGATTTTGCAACACCATGCGTTGAAGGGGGTTTTTGTAGGTTCCGAATACAGTTAAGAAGTACAAGGAGAAATTCACTATAAGTTGTTTATGACTCGGAACAACGGAACTTGTATTTCAATGGAGAACGTTATATTCAAGCTACATGCAACATTTTGTCCAGATCGCATAACCAGAACCATAGAAATCATAGAAAATTATAACTTTCGAACGGAAAGGCCTAGGGACTTGAAATTTTCAGGAAAGGTGTGGATCTTGAATGTCGCGGTCACGTTCATCAATGAGCAAAATTAGACTAGGGGTTCCGTAAATATGACAGTTCGAAAAAAATTTTTCCTGATAATTTCGAAACTACTGATTGGTTTGGGATGAAATTTTGCACATAGATGAAAATAATGTAATCAAACTACTTGCGAAATTTTGACAAGATCGCATTACCAAAACCATAGAAACCGTAGAAAAATCTAGCGAATCATCGAAAAAAAATTGGTCACCTAAAGCACTGACATGAAGTCTGGAGTTTCGCCTTAGTTCGAAATTTTTTTTTGACAGCTGTCAAAAATTTCTTCAATTGGTTTTCAAAACTGGAAAATGCGAATCTACCTACAAGGTGCACGAACGAGAGCTCAAAAGCTCCTGGCTTCACGGCAGTGCTTTATATAATTTTTTTGTTGACGGTTTATGGAATTTGTCGGTGAAGAACTTTTCATCAGAATAACCATCATTCAGGTATATCCAGATAATATTTGATGAGGTTCTGGGAATATAAAGATGCCAATATAATTTGGGAGAACCATTCAGTTTTCCTAAAACTTGAAGAACAATAACATTTTGTTATGTGTCAGTGTATTGATAATGGCAGAATAAGTTTTGAAAATAAGTATTATACAGAGTGTTCCTAAATTGGGAAAAAGAAGAGGGAAAATTCCTTGAGTAATTTTAAGAAAAAAAAGTTCCATAAACATGGGATCGCAAACAGTGATACATTTTTTGTAATGATTATAAGAGTTTATCTAATCTTTATGAATCATTGCTACAGATCTGGAAATTAACCATAAAATCTAATAATGAATTAATTCACCACAGCTTACTGACTGGATTTTTATGACAATTTGGATTTTTCTGAGAATTTCGAGAGAATCGTTAAAATTTTTTTCTCGAAATCGGCAGCAGATACGGCAAAACTACAGGAGAACATAAAGTTTAGTACAACAACAAAGCTGCTTTTCACATTATTTCGAATTAACAGTGGCTCACCAAAAAAAAGTTTTGGAGGAAAACAGGGGATAGTGTTCCAGAAAAAATATCACCCTGAAGATTTGCTATCGGAATTGGCTAGTCACATGGTGTAAATTATCAATTGTCATATATATGCCAAATTTCAGTTGAATATCTTGTGAGTTGTAGATACTATGAGAAAAAATTACGAAAAGCTCTGCCGTGAAGTCAGGAGCTTTTGAGCGCTCGTACATCCACCTTGTAGGTAGATTCGCATTTTACAGTTTTAGAAATCAATTGAAGGAATTTTCAAGAGCTGTCAAAATAATTCTGAAACTTAGGCGAAACTCCAGACTTCATGTCAGTGCTTCAGCTGACCAATTTTTTTTCGATGATTCGCTAGAATTTTCTACGGTATCTATAGTCTTGGTGATGCGATCTGGACAAAATTTCGCACGTAGTTTGAATACATTATTCCTAGGCTAGGTGCAAAATTTCATTCCAATCCAATCAGTAGTTTCGGAACTATCAGGAAAAAAATATTTTGAACGGCCATATTTCCGGAACCCCTAGTCTAATTTTGCTCATTGATGAACGTGACCTCTATATTCGCGATCCAAACCCACCCTGAAAATTAGGTTAAGTTACTAGGCCTTTCCGTTCAAAAGTTACTATTTTCTATGGTTTCTATGGTTCTGGTCATGGGATCTGGACAAAATATTGCTTAAATATATCCCATTCTCGATTAAAATACAAAATTTCAACTAAGTTTCAAACGACCATATTTAGGGACCCCTGGTCGAATTTTTCCCCATAACGAACTTAACCGTGGTATTCGAGATTCGAACCTACCCTGAAAATTTCAAGTTTCTAGGTCGTTCTGTTCGAGAGTTATCGTGTATACGGACAGACGGCCGAACGGACGGACGGACAGACTCGAATTTTTCGACATCAGTTATTCGAACCTTGTCAATTGAGACCAGAGAATTCGAAAAATACAGACATCGTGACGAAATAATATAGCGGACGCTCAAAAAAACGTTTTTTGTTTGGTATTTCAAGCGTTTTTCTGGGAGAGAAAATTTTGGGAATGTTAACTCATAAATGACTGTTGAATGACTAGATGCTTATCTCCATAGGGAACGTTTCCGTTGTGTGACACTCCATAAACTACCCTTTCGCAAATCATTACCGAGTTATGTGAAACAAGAACCACCTCATTATTCCAAACCCCTTCGCCACCACATCTGCCGACGACACCATTGTGGTTTTTTTCAATTCCAGAAAATAAATCATCGATCCCTATCCGATAAACATCTCCGTTAGATCCCATTCAAGAACCGTAAGACAGTTGGCAGACAATACGCCTTAATTTCTAGACAAAACTGGTACCACCACCGAATCATGCCACCGGAATAACGAGGAACCCTTTCGCCGCAGAAAATTTATCACCACTTAGGGCCGAAAAGGGCCCGGATCGCGCTAATCGAGTCGTTTGTTGTATCAATTTGGTAGGCAGTTATAAAATGGAGATGTTATCTGTTTTCGCCCCTTGGTGGAACTAACAACGTTCTGGCCTCTGGATCTCCGACAATGGCATTAATATGAGAGTGTCACACTCGATCACTGTGAGGACCGTGAAAATGGGCGCTGGGCCCTTAAAAGGGGGTTGTTCGGCGTGCATCCCTCGCTCGTCCGGAAGCTTTGCGATCTCGAAAATGTAGTGGAAAATTGACCAGTTAGGATTATTTTTTTTAGGGGTGATAGAGGAAACGAGATGATGTGGAAGTTATCAACTTTTCTTCAAATTTGCGGCGTTTTTCCAGTCCTATCAAAACCCTCAATCATCAACTTTCGGCTCAACTCAACCAGGGCCATATCTCTGGACCTCGGGGGATTAGTAGGGGGTCTCACTGAGGTAAGGCAGATTAGATGGAACGATGGGGCACTTCGGATGTCAGCTAATTCGATAAAGCAAGCAATATGCTCCTCTTATTTGCGCCAGATAATGCGGACTGAGCGTTTTGCGCTTGTTAGGCGAAACGCAAAGGGGGTTGAAATGCGAGGGTGCGTACTATGATGTATTAATGCCCTTTATTAGGGGCATATGTACTCGAACAGTTATAATAATTGGAGATCATGAAGCTACTGTGAATTATATGGTGTATTTTTTTTCGCTTCGTTATTTTGTGTCGTTTGGATCGCTTATATATGCTTTGGTTTTATGTGTTACATATTTGGAATTTTCGAATGTTGAAAATATGGCTGCACCAATTTGAGGAAAAGTTTATGAATTTGTTAGAAGTCTTCACAGATAAGGT
The DNA here is from genome assembly GCA_963966015.1 of Aphidecta obliterata. Classification (NCBI taxonomy): domain Eukaryota; kingdom Metazoa; phylum Arthropoda; class Insecta; order Coleoptera; family Coccinellidae; genus Aphidecta; species Aphidecta obliterata. Next base: position 32,570,269 of record OZ014428.1, read on the forward strand.
TTTTGATTATGATTTGTTGCAGAATGAAAGATGATTTTACATTTTTAGAATTCCTTTACAGGGTGATTCCAAATTCGACGTGAAACCTTTAACGACCTGTTAGTATGACTCATTTGCTGTCATCTGAGCCATATTTATTGATGTCCAAAAATCAACAGTTTACGAGTTATTTGAGTTTTTGTGTTTTTTGAAAAATTACTCACCAGTGCCTGCATTCTCACGAAAACTCTTTCGGGAAATAAAGGAGGAATTTGGCAAGTTTTTGAAATACTTTTGTCGTACATAAATTGTGGAGTTCGAAAGTTGCAACCGAGTTGATATTTGAAATTTACTATTCTTTTCTTCATATACCAACTTTCAAATTATACGAATTCTTTTTCAACAATTATTACAGCATTTTTTCGCTTTTTTTCATACATATCATATCCTTATCTGATGAAAATAATCCAAAATTATAATCAAACTTGCTCAACGTAGAGGAAATTGACGAAAAATGGAGTAGGGTGAGTAATTTCTCAAAAAACACAAAATCTAAAATAACTCGTAAACTGTTGATTTTTGGATATCAATAAATTTTGGCTCAAATGACAGCAAATGAGTCATACTAACACGTCCTTCAAGGTTCACGTCGAATTTGGAATCACTCTGTATACAGTTAGAATCAGATATTTTTTTTTATTACTCTACTTGACTTTCATTTTTTCTAATCAATTTTTTTTCAGTATTGCATTATTCTTTTTGTGGGAATGGGTTTTTTCTCTAAATCGAAACAACTAAATCGGTTTGTAGTCATTTATTGATAATAGGAATATGCTACCACCTTATATATATACAGACGTTCGCCACGAGGTAGCACTTATATATTCAACATTTTTATATAAATACAGTTTGATAGATTCGCAAAGTCTGTGTAATCCATTACTAAACAGTTTTTGCGAATGTATAGTATCCAATTCGATTTTCTTTTTGGCAAGATGGGAAGACAGAATCATAACCTTTCCATTGTTTAAAAACTACTACCTCCTGCTTCACACACTTAAATGTATAACTTATTCAGGAGATGAACTTGGGATTGGGTGCAAAAAAAATTCAAAAAAAGTACCTCATTCATGAAATGAATACGTTATACATCACATCTCCAGTTGCTATTATAATCCTTAATCTTAAGTCAGGTGCCTCATTTAATAAATATTTTTCATAATTTTCGTTATATACAATAGATAATATATCTTATATATTATTATTTATCATTACATTATACTTTGTAGGAACAATTGTCATCGGAACAAGATCATTTTTATGCGCACTTCTGTAAGCTCGTCTTTTTTTTTGACTCAAGGAATGTAGCTCGAAAAAATTGCAGTAAGGCTCGAAAAAGTATATAAAATCACTACACTAATATACTGTTTATCTGAAATTATCAAATTCAGGAATGAAATAAGAAAATTTATAGTAGATGAACTGATAGCAATCTTTGTCTTGGGGAGTTGATAAAACAGTTCATGATCTACAGATATTTGAGACAGTTGCTTTTGGAACGGAGAGGTGGCGTGATTTGGGAAATTTTCTCAGATCCACGTTGCCTTATGTTTTAAAAGGTTTTATGTTTCTCACATCGAATTTGTCATTTTGCTAACCGTACTGACGAGATCTGATATGGATCGAAAGCGGTCTACGAGTGCAAATTATAAATTTGGTGATCTCTGGGATACAGGCTTGCTATTAGTTTATCTAGTATAAATTTTCTAATTTAATTTCTGAATTTGATGAAATTACTTCATTGGAATTCGATTATCTGTACTAATTTCTTGTTAGTTCTCATGAAAAGAGAGAAGAATAAAAATTTTTATTACAAATCGAAAGAGAATAATTTCGAAAAACAATATCACAGGATTCTTTTATCAAATTTTTCGCAATTCATTCTTAATTTTCGATGAAAATCCAACTTTCACAACCCTTTTCTGATAGAACGAAAGTGAGCCTTACTACAACCTCTTCCAATTTTTCTCGGGAGCCTACTCTTTCCATTTCGTTCTCCCTCGCATCCCCAACAAATCAATCAATAAATACCGAACTTCACATTTCTTTCCTCACGAACAATCCAAAGACGAGGGGCTGCCGGGTGGTAGAATGAAGGGGGGGCTGTGGGGGGCCATACTCTGGATGCTGCTGCCCATGGACGAAGGACCATGAGGATAAAGGTCCATATCACTCATATTGTCCGAACCGGAACATTTGTCGCCGGATTTTCCTTCCTGTTTGAGCATCATGCGACGCCATTTTGCCCTGGCGTTCTGAAACCAAACCTGCAAAGAAAAAAAGGGTATTTTCAATGGAATCGATGAACAGAGAGGAACATAATAGTTATTTATGTTATAAGGATCATAAAGACGATTATTATGGTGCAAGCCGTGAATGTTATCGGGCGAGGCGTAGCCGAGTGTGCCATAATGATTGTTTATGATTCGTATTACATACAGAATTTTATCTGATGGCATTTATATTAATACATTTTCGAAAAATTGAAAACTGCATTTTTGACATGTCACAATGGCAATTATTTTTAAAGGAGTAAGTATATGTGTAATTTCGAATATTGTAGGTTGATGAGCTGTGCTTCGCCATTTCCTTGACAAAGTCAGGTTGTAACGGCAATATTTATTTATCTGCTGTCAAACAATTGTCACGTAGAATTGAATATAATTTGCATAATAATGAGTGATTCTGAAACTGGTAGTTTGCCTTCTGATTTGGAAGAAATGACGCGAAATAGCGTGGACTCCCTTTTGCCGGAAAAATCACGGAGTGTATATCAAATAGCGTTTAATCGGTAAGAAGAATGGTGTCCTACTTAGAAAATCAAGATGTTACTCCTGAAAAAGTATTGTAGGCTTACTTTGAATGCTTATCTAAGGAAAGAAAACCATCTTCTCTCTGGTCGTATTATTCGATGATAAGAAAGAAGTATTTTATTAACAAGAAAAAACGTCTATATTAGCAAGTACCTACAGCTGGTTGCATTACTTAAACGTAAATCAGAAGGTTACAGGGCAAAAAAATCCAAATTTTTACTAAACAAAATGTCACAAAGTGTTCGACGGAAGCATCAGATGATACATATTTATTTGAAAAAGTTGCTATGATAATTGGACTAAGTGGAGCATGCGGAAGAGAGGAACTGACAAATATGCTTGTTGAAAATATAATAGATGAAGGATCCGTTTTCAGAATAATTTGACCGAATACAAAAAACAAAGATAATGCGAGAATTTTTTGTAACATGAGGGAATATCCCAGGATTGAATATGGTAGAACTTGTCAGACAATATGTGAAAAAACGACCTTGCAACACAAACCATCGACGTTTTTTTGTCACTTATAAAAATGAGAAATGCACGAAACAATCCGTTGGAATTCACACCTTTGGTAAAATGCCAAAAGTTATGGCCACTTTTTTTAATTTACCTCTCCCTTAAGAATATACCGGACATTGTTTTCGGCGATCGTCTGCTTCATTTTTGCCCGATTCTGGAGCTGTGTACGGTGAAACGCTATGGCGGATGGAAAAGCAATAGTTTACATCGAAAATTCGAAAGAGCAAAATAAAAAAATAATAAAAGCAATTTTTGGTGCCAACAACCAAACAGACTTACAAGTTTACCAAAAAGCATCAACTACTGATGTGAAAACTCTAGAATCCATAGGAATTAATATTGCAAATTGTAGTAATTGCTATTTTACCATTTATGATGAATAGTTTTGTACATAGTTATGCATTTTGAATAAACTTTTTTGATCACACCATCGCATGTTTTTTATATTATCAAAATTAAGTGACATAACGTTGTCTTTGTGACATGCCATCAGATGAAGTAATTTTTTTTTGCTGTGACATCTGTGAAGTTTGGCTTGATTTCGTCGAATTTTATTATTATACAACTCCTTTGAAGTTAACCGTTTTACTTCGCTCGCCAATTACTTAACGTCGATTGTATGTTGTTTCACGCCTATTTTATTGGCGTTTCAAACCAGACCAGGGAGATTTTGTTGGTTATGGTACTCTGTTGAATTTCCGTGAAATTATAACATCTGGAAAATGGTCGTAAATTCTGTAGGTTGAAATATTTGTGTTAGGCTACTCATATTTCTTTGTTCAATCTTTTTTCCTTGATAAACTACCTCCGTCAAACCATACATCGACAAAGACGAAAAACGCGCAATATTTTAGCATTACATTCGCCACTGTGAGAAACCTCCAGCGCAGTCCATCTCCGGCGTTTCCTTCGGGGACCAACTCACGCGAAAAAAAAAAACAACGATCATCTCCACAACCGGTCCGTCGTCGCTGGCAGGAGACATGTCCACAATTCACCATTTATATGTTATCGGCATTCAGATCGCATAGAAAATCAACAACACTCATCCTATCCATATTGAATACGGTAATGACCTACGTGAACACGCCGTCTGCTTTGTATTCCCGCCCGTTCCTAGACGGCGGCACCTGTGCATCTGCCTTTATGATTTGTCGACGCTGAATCCCCCTTTTTTCCCCCCTGGCGACAAATGCAGCATCCGTACAAATTTGGAATCGCATCAGTATTCCGCGAGCGACCGGGAAAAAACCGATGCTAATTTCGTTCGGTCGTGATTTTTCCCGATGCCAGAACCCGGCCGGTCGGGATGGGAACGGCAGCAGCGTGAAAGATGACTTTTTGTGCTTCCGCGGCCATCTTTGACTGTGGAAGAGCAGCTTCCAACAAATGATAATGGGTGGTTTGGAATTTTTTCCAAATCGAACAACGGCCTGGGTTCGAGGCAAAGGACCGGATTCAGAGACATGTCGATGCGACGCGGTATTTTCGGTTTATCGAAGTGAAACTCCTTTGGGCGCACACCGCCTTCTTTTTAGTAGTGGAGTAGATGGAAGGTAATAGTATATTATTGAACGAGCGGTAATGTAGGTCATAACTCACGCAGATGAAGTTTGCAGCGCGAGCCGAAGGCGAGTGCTGTAATTCATCAAGTGAGTTATGACCATTATCGCAAGTTGAATACTATACTTTATCTTCGACTATTATAATAAATACTAAGATACAAGTGCAGAGAAAGAACTTTTTCTACGAATCTTGATAGTACCTATAACAATGCATTATTTATGTTGATTGTGATTCATAGCATGGAGTACAAGGGCCATAAGGGCGATGCTTCATATTTAGTGCTAAGTTCACTAAAATATGCCAAAAGAACATTTTCTGTAAACGATGACTTAATATTCTTACTGCTACACCAATCTTGAAAATTGTTGTATTTGTTTATTTATTTGATCGAAAATACACAAATAGAATATGTGCATCTCACAGAGGCAATCGAGTTGCCTGTCTGTGACCCCGATTGGAACCGCATTTGCACAGTTTAGCAACAACAACAAAAAAAAAAAAACAGAAATACGTTCAAGTAAAGAAAATACACAATAATCAAATATCAGTCTGTGAAATACAAATGTTTCCATGACGATATAAATATACAATCTCAACAGAATTTAGCCGCAAATCCACCTCTTTAGTTTATTCTTCCTGAAACAACCATCATTCAAAACCTTGAGTTCATTTAGAAGAGAGTTAAAAACACTTATTGCTCTAACAATAGTGAAAATTCTCATAAGGTTGTCATAATGGTATTTCAGTGATTCCAGTATAAACAAATTCTCAACATGTAGGGGGATGCTCTGAGCAACTCTATTTTTAACAATTTTCAAGATTCTTTTTTAAGAGGCTTAGACAGTTAGAATAAGCTCCACCCCAAGCCATTATACCTTTATTTATTACACTGTGAAACAATGCCATATATTGCTTAAGAAGATCCTCCCTCACTGGGCATTATCTTACAAAGTTTGTGAAAAATAAATACTAAGTACTCTGCCTTCTTCAGTAAATTATCAACATACTTGTCCCACCTCATTCTGTAATATAATATTAATCCCAAGTATTCAACCGAATCGACCCTTTTTATTGATTTTCCATTTATACACATATTCAAAGAATGTGAAACGCTATCACAGTAGTTACCGAAAGTTATGTAGACTGTCTTGTGTATATTCAGAGAGAGCATTTTTGAAGTTAACCAGTTACTTATGTTCTTCAAATAAAAATTCAAATTATCCTCTACAACACCTTTATATTTGTTTTGGGTTTTCTCGGGCAATAAATTCTGTATGGTAACATTGGCTGATTGTCCTATTTCTGAAGGTGTACATCTTCACTATCCGAATTCATCTTTTTCAGCAAAAAGTTCACAATAATAATGAGATATCAACTTAATTTGAGAAAACGTCAAAATTTTTCAAGTGACCTGCCCTCAATACCAAAAATAGACTGTTCCCTCACGGCCAATCGGCTTATTCAGAAGCACAGAGCCAGAGAGTTATAGTAGTGATTTATTATAACTCACGTTGTTTGTTTACAGATACTATTAACTGCTCAAAAGTAGTTGAATAATGAATATATAATTCAATGGGAGTAGATAAAATAGTTATTCGTTGAAAAGCATATCATCTGCTCAAACTACTGACGAGTCCAACAAGTAGTTCCGAGACGAAACGTAAATATGTTCGCCTTCGGCGATTGCCAAATTCATTGATTTCGAGTGGTCTGTTTTTGTCATGGTTTCGAAACCACGAAGAAAAAACTATATCTTTGCTGATACACATGCTATATTGTTCCCAATTCAAAAGTATACTGAATAATTGTAAAATTGCTCATCAATTATAATATTTCCAATAATTCATGGACAGTTTTAATGAATGAAAATAAAAATTGACTTTCTTGAAGTATTCAACACTGAGCAATAAATAATTCACAAATTGGTTCATATATTGATAGTTCGTTACAAATTTCATATCAAATTTCTTCATGTACTACATAGATTCCTAATTTTTGTTTCTCTCTTATTTCTTGATACATTATAACGTTTTTTCCAATCCATTCTTTTGGCCCTGTGCTTGCGAATTATCCAAAAATTTTTCTGTTGCACCACTAGCTACCTGCTAGAATTCCATTAATTATCCTTCTTGAATCCTGACATAAAATGGTACTCTTTTTTTTGCAAGATTTCCAACACCAATAAATATTGAATGGTCCTGAGTGAAAATAAATATTTATTTGAATGATCTTCAATTTTCCATGGTTGACTTTTATATCAACGCTTAATTATATATTTCGGCTTAATTATTCGATAATTCCGATAATTCCTCAACACTTTTCTAGGTTATATTTATGTTTTATTTCTATGATGAAATTTAGTTACTTTTTGTAACCAGAAATAAAGCCTCGACTGGACGTTCATGGCCTGCTTCGATGTCAATAATTCTTAAATGGACTATAGTTGTGGACAGTCAACCCCAGTTTAGTGTGTTGGTGTTGAAATATTGACAGCAATGAAACAATCTTCCTCCACCAATACCACTGAAATTAAACTACAAAGAGTCGAATTCCTCCGTCACCATTTACGGTTCCAATTTACACAGACGGGCGTTCGATATAAGGGTACGACCACACTTGTCGCTCCGCGGGGCATTGTTCCCGAGAGTCGTCTCCTCGTCGACCACCGCAAAAGTCACGTTCCGTCCCTGCGCAATGGTCGGCGCACCGGCAGTCCGCTTCTTAGAGAACTCCCATTATCACCACATCGAGTTTATTGTTATTAATAGTGGTGACCTTATTGGGACGATTCCACGACCGCTGCGGACGTTTTAGTCACCTGATTAGTGCCGACGAAACCCTACGCGCCGCTTCTTATTCCCTGAATAATAAACCAGAGCCAGTTTCGTTTTATGGCCAGCCATTTCTGACGTTTAATGTCGATTCCTCTATGTTTAATGCGAATACTCTATGTTCGGTACTTTTACACTTGTCCGTCTTGTTTCTATGGCGACGCTTTGATGTCGTTTCGTCGGCTATCGATTCCGAATTCTTCGGAACTCGTCGTTTTTGTCGCCGGGCAGTTTTATTCTATGGCCGCGTCGCTTTGTTGTCTCGGAAAGGGACTCTGCGTTTCTTTGTGGTCGTCGATTATGGAAGAAACGCGATTTCCGACAATGGTTACGCGCGAATCGGGTTATTTATCGCGGAGACTGTACGTCGAGTCTTGGAAATTCGGTCGTTTCGAGAAACGTTCACGACCATATTCGATTTTTTCGCGGAATCACTGCGAGGAAACCGTACTCGTCACTTCAGAAGAGTTAAAAACGGTTTTAGTAACTATGAGCAACTGGCTTCAATACCTGTGTTAGTTTTGGGGCGAATCACAGAATTATATGGGATATATCAAATATTCTCAACGACAGATCAGAAAACTCAATCTTCTTTTCGCTTGGAAAAGCTGCAAAGTTAAATTTTTATATGACCCATTTTTTCGATGTTTAGATACAAAATTTTAGAAGGATATGGCGAATAGTTTCTCAGATATTGGAATTTTTGAAAATAATTTTTTCGGCGCTCGTTCTACTTACACGAGGGCTTAACCATTTCGCCACGATGTCTGTATTGTTCGAATTTTGAGCCAAAATGGTCTCAATCGACAAGGTTCGACTCACTGATGACGAATCCGCCGAAAAATTCGAGTCTGTCCGTCCGTCCGTATACACGATAACTCTCGAACGGAATGTCCTAGAGACTTGAAAATTTTAGGGTAGGTTCGAATCTCGAATGCCGCGGTTGAGTTCGTTATTGGGCAAAATTCGACCAGGGGTTCCGTAAATTCAGTTTTCTTGATAATCTCAAAACTACGCATTCGATCGTGACGAAATTTTGTATTTTAATGGAGAATGATATATTCAAGCTACATTTTTTCCAGATCGCATAACCAGAACCATTTCAAATTCCAACGAATTATTGAATAAAAATCCTTATATTTCTGTAATAGCTGATTCGGCATAATTATCAAAGAACTGCTGTTTATTTTTGACAGCTGTCAAAATTTTCTTCAGTTGGTTTCTAAAACTGGAAAAGTGGAAATTGCGAATCTACCTACAAGATGGATGAACGACCGCTCAAAAGCTCCTGATTTCATGGCAGTGCTTGTCAAATTTTTTATATTATTCTAGAGAAACGATATTCACGAAATTTCGCATGAACCTTCGTGTCGTTATCTCACAACAATTCTTCAATTCGATATGAGCGGTATTTTCCGAATTATTGGGGAAATAAAATAAGTTGATTAAATCTAAGAAACCATGTGACAAATATGGGTGGGTCATTCATTAATTTCACCGGCGCATTCAGATTTCGAACGTACAGGGTGTTTCACGTAAGCGGGTAACTGAATTTGGTGATTTAATCTTTGAGCAAAATAGAAAAATGATTGTTTGAGGGCTATCCAAATAATATGTTATCGAAAAAACTATCGAACCAAAGCATGAACAGTTATCGAGGAAAAAAATTTTTCCCAAAATAAAAATTTGGCAGATTTGGATGGTTTTCAAAACAAGAAGGTCAATTGACCATTTCTCACCAATTGTTCCTTCATTTGAACTTCCGGTTTTCTAGAAAACGGAAAATTTTTTCTTGCAAAATATTTTTCATAATATTTTTCTGTTATTTCTGAATGCTCGATCGATTCTGAATCCGAATATCGTCGCCTTTAGAGGAAAATTGCGTAACCCCATTTGACAAAGTTTTTTAGGAGAAACAAAAAACACTTTCAAAGTCGGATTTTTAAACACTATGTTGCCAACAGATTGTACCAAAATACCATTTTTGAAAAATGTGGAGTTTCGTAGTTTTCTCCGGAATACGACGATATGTAAATATAATGGTGGTTTTATATTTATTTCAAGCAATTCCATTCAAACTCGACGTGAGGAAATTCAGATTCCATATTCGGAAAATAAATTTATGTTGTCTGTAGTTCAATCAATATTTGATTGTCAAAATTTGAAGTTTTTAATCTCGTGTATAATAAAAGCGAAAATATGAAGCCTGAATTTTCATTCGATGCTCTCAATATGTTAACTCTTCAAGTAAGCTGAAATTTCTTGAAATTATTCATTAAAAGCAACAAAAATGCTATTCACAGAAACTTTCGTACTTTCTGAGACAATCCCAACTTTCATCAAGGACTAAACATGTTGAGAGCTTTGAATGAAGAATCAGGCTTCATATTTTCGCTTCTATTATAATCGATAATGAAAACTTCAAATTTTGACAATCAAATATTGATTGAACCAAAGACAACATGGATATATTTTCCGAATACGGAATTTGAATTTCCACAGGTTGATTTTGAATGGAATTGCTTGAAAAAGATATGAAACCACAATCATATTTACACATTCGGATTCAGAATCGATTGAGTATTCAGAAAATTGGGAAAATATTATGAAGTATATTTTGCAAGAAAAAATGTTCCGTTTTCTATAAAACCAAAAGTTCAAATGAAGAAACAATTGGTAAGAAATTGTCTTTAGACCTGTTATTTTGGAAACCAATTTACGTCAAATTTACGAGAAAATTTTTTTTGGAAAAACGAGTTTTCCTCAATTTCTTTTCATGCTTTGGTTCGATAGTTTTTCCTATAAAATACTTGGATAGCCCTCAAGAAATACTATCATATTGATGGGTCATTTTTCAATTTTGCTCAAAGGAAAAGTCACAAAATCCAGTGACCCGCTTACGTGAAACAACCTGTACCTACCCTGAAATTTTCAAAACATTTTGCATATTCTTCTGAATGTTGTGGTGTTTACGGCTGGCCGGATAGACAAACAGAATCAAATTTAACAACGAATTCTTCATCAGTGGTCCAACCTCATCGTTTGAGATCATTCTCGGCTCAAAAATCAAACACAGACATTTGGAAGTAAATGATAACGCTCTTGTTCATAGAAACAAGCTTGTAAAAACAAAGTTGAGACCATTACTGCAGTTCATCCGACAAAGAAAATCCGAATCTAGCAACAGCCCCTCTTCGCACAAAAAACCCCAACCCCTAGAACGAGAAAGAACTCCCGCGCCGGAGGGAGGAAGAAGAACAAACGCAACCCGAACCTCCATCGGAAAAATCTCGAATTTTCAGGGACGTCGCCCGCGAAATCAATATCAGTCGGATGGTTGCCGCCTTTTTCGAGTGCAACCACCCGCAACTCGAAATAAAATATATCGCGAGGGGGCGCTACTCCGCCCCCGCGCGTCTCCAATTACGCCCGTCTTCGGCACCCCTGGGACTTCGGCGAGGGGCGAGGGGGTTGGTTGTCTTCGCCTCTCGTCAGACGCCATCGTTCCGGAAAAGCGAGACGTAAAAATGGGGCGATTTGTATCGTTGGAGATGGAAAAATGGAGATTTTTTTCCTCTGTTTTCCGCGGGGATGGAGCGAGTCTTGATGGGATGAATCGAATCACGTTACTGCCATTTTTCTTTGACGAGATTGTTATTTTCAATAATGAACTGAATGAAGGATGGAACATTGCCCAATTCAATTTAGGGATTATTATATGACAACATGCGGGAAAATTCTGGGAGCGCTTGGTATCCGACGAGGGAGTCTTCAAAGTCAACTTCGCCTAAAAATATTAAGTACTTTTTTAGCAGATCGATCTCCAGCAAAATCATCATGAAAAAAAGCGCAGTTACTGCATGGAATATTTATGTAGGTATTCCATGGACCGTATTTAGTGACTTTGTGTTAAAGTTGATGCCAATAATCTGAAAAACATGACCTGGAGGAAGAAATAATTCAAATTGAAAAACTGGAAGATTCCACACATCCTCGCACTTATTCATATAATAATGCCCCAATTACATCCTCTAGTTGAGCGGACGTACAGGAGTTCCATGGGGATAAATCAGAATTATGGAAGTCCGTCGGAGGATATCAAAGAGGCCGGGAGGACCACATGGCACAAAACAATTCATAACTCATATTTATGGGTATCAGATTTTTGAATGTACCACTCTCCTAATTAAACTAGATGTAGTCGATCTTTTGATATTTTCGGTTTACGAACACGTGTTTCTCACGAAGGAAGGGAGGACATGTTTCTGGTTCATCGGTGACTCGTTAACGAAGAAAAATACTATGTTTTCTATCGTTTGTGATAACTGCAAATATTTATATATTTCCAACTTTCGGAACAATTCCTCATTCGAAATAAAATCGTTATACAATTTCTCTAGTCGGGTTGTCCCCTTTTCTGTTGGCATGGCGATAACTCTACATGATGAATACGGCCAGAATCGAAACAGAAACTGAATGATGTAATATGGTTGTCGTTGTCAGTGGTGATGATATATTCTGTACTCGTGCTATAAATTACGCTTTAGTTTGTGTTACTTTCCGCAAAGGCCTCATTAACGCACTACTTCGACTGGGATATTGGGATATCGTAAACACTGTGGGGTCTTCAAATGAAAGGAGTACATATAACACGAAAGTAAATAATTAAAAGACATATAATTTGAATTTAAACTGAAAAAGTTTTTATAAATAGTTTGAAATACAATGTTTGCCATTTGGAAACCTAACCTAACCCAATTCGAAATACATACCCTCCATACAAGGTGTTTTTAAAGGTGATGCTTTTTTTTTGACAGGTGCTAGAACTCATCAAAATAAGTCATTATACAAAAAATCATTCATATAAAATATTCACCAGGGCCGAGTATTTCGAAAACAAAGTTACCCGATAATCTCAGAAATTCTCAGCCCAGACCTGGTTTGTATTGCTATCTATATGTGTAGAATTATCAGCTGGCCGATTTCAGTATACAGGAAATCACCTATGATTCATATGATTTTTGTAAGTTTCCGATCTCAACCCCTGTGATTTTTTCCTTTGGGGTCATTTGAAAACATTCGTGGTTAGTTTAGTACGGTGAGGTGGATAGTGCGAAAGAAATAAGCATTGAAAATGATTGTGACATTATTCCGTGAGCAGACTGACGTGAGTTGCTGCATGTTAAACGAATGTTACAAGCAGCAACTATCACATCATCTCATTCTCGATTAAAATACAAAATTTCATCTCGATCGAATCCGTAGTTTCGAAATTATCGAGAAACCAAAATTTCAAACGACCGTATTTACGGAACCCCTAGTATAAATCTGCTAATTGATAAACGTGAACGCGACATTTCAGATCCACACCTATCATGAAAATTTTAAGTCCCTAGGCCTTTCCGTTCGAAAGTTATGATTTTCTATGGTTTCTATGGTTCTGGTCATGTGATCTGGAGAAATGTAGCTTGAATATATCATTCTCCATTAGAATACAAAATTTCGTCACGATCGAATCTGTAGTTTTGAAATTATCTCGAAAACTAAATTTCAAACGACCATATTTACGGAACCCCTAGTATGATTTTGCTCATAGATGAACGTGATCACGACATTCGAGTTCCACACCTATCCTGAAAATTTCAAGTGCCTAGGCGTTTCCGTTCAGAAGTTACAATTTTCTATGGTTTCTATGGTTCTGGTCATGCGATCTGGACAAAATTTCACATGTAGCTTGAACACCTCATTCTCCATTTGAGTGCAAAATTTCATCTCAATCAAATCTGTAGTTTTCAAGTAATCAGGGGAACAAAACTTTGAACGGCCATATTTACGGAACTCCTGGTGGAATTTGGCCCATTAACGAACTCAACCGAGGCATTCGGAAACTGAACCCACACTGAAAATTTCAAGTCTCTAGGTTGTTCCGTTCGAGAGTTATCGTGCTTACGGACGGCCGGACGTACGGACAGACTCAAATTTTCCGACGGATTCGTCATCAGTGAGTGGAACATAGTCGATTGAGCCCATTTTCGGCTCAAAATTCGAAAAATACATACATCGTGACGATATGATATAGCCCTCGTGTAAGTAGTACGAGCGCTCAAAAAAGCCTTAAAAAACACCCTGTATAGAGGACATACATAGACGGAAGTAAATAAAGTGAAAGGCATTGTATTGGAATTGAAACTAAAAAAATGTTATAAAATTTTGAAATACAATGTTTGCAATTTTGAAACCTAACCTAACCTGACCCAATTTGAAAGACCTTTGATATTATGTATAATGTCGGATAGTTAGTTTATGAAGTGAAGACTTCTACATTGAACGTTTTTTAATAGGGGCAGAACCTATGGATTCGCGTCAGCGACATTCTTATATAAGTATTGCACTTTCCGACGGTACCCGAAAAGTTACCTATTTCGAAAATAACGTTCGGAAAAGGTCGAAAAAACGACGAAAACGCAGAAGATTGCCATTTTCCTTTTCTATAGGCTTCTCATCCGTGGCATCTCAGGGGTCGAATTTTCATCCCAAAGGACGCGAGGTCTCCTTCAATGTAAATTCAGCCCCATCCCACCGTCGGTTTACGCAAGAAATCGATTTGCAAAAGGGTCGGTTCTTGACACCTCGAGAAAGTCCGAAATAAATTACGTCGATCATAGATATTCCGTGACGTTTCTCCCGGCGACTAATTTAATTCCGGGAGGATTGTCACGGAATATCTATGATCGACGTGGTTTATTTCGGACTTTCTCGAGGTGTCAAAAACCGAAATTCGAAAATAAAGGTAATCTGGTGACTATATCTGCGAAACCCGTCGGCGGATTTTGCCCATTTCGTAATATTACGTTGGATAACGTTTTAGTTCCTTACCCACCTTGATTTCTTCCTCTTAATCTTCTGAATCCATCATTTTCGAGCACCTTCAATTTCGTTCACGGAATGTAAACATTAACCGATGTCGACCGAAATAGCGTTCGTCTTGCCAGAAACATTCAGAAATTGGAATATGCCTTCAAATTTACCCGCCAGCATCATTTTCTCGTCGCATTAATTCAAATTCATCTCGAAATGTCCGCGTTTCGAGAAATTCCGTAAATTATTGAAACTTGATAATTTCGAGATGAATTCGAATAAATGGGATGAAAAATTGAGCCGGGTACAATTGAGAGCATATTCGAATTTCCAAAAGTTTCCGGCAAGACGAACGGCCGGACAGTATTGAATTTAACCACGAGTCTACACTAATCGTTGATATTTCTGGGATCAAAATTAGAAAATTACAGCAAAATGATAACGCTCCAGACAAGCGCACAAGTTTCTTAGGGTTTTTTTGCAGATAAAATTAACATTTGATTTGCTTTCTTTTGCTTCACGAGGAGAAAACAAAAATCCCGTTCATCCTTATCCTTATAAAAGCCAGGCAGGTCAAGATTTACGGCTTCCTATTTATTCTAATTTGTATAGCGATGAGTTTTCCATATCTTGTTATACGCTTCAGGTATTATGTAGCGATGATAGATCTGTGTATTAGTGTTGTGCTCGAATCGCGTACAATTCAGGATGTTTTCCTCGGACACATCTATGCGTAATTCCATGTAATGCGTGATGATTGATAGTTACCGAGATTCTTGTGCATACAACATTCCATCTTATCGTCCAGACTGGACAATGATGAATACATTAGGCGATGGTCTGCGGAGCAGACACTATAGCACGAACTCTATTCTAAGAATTCTTCATCGGAAGGAAAATCATCCATTCCATGAAATTTTGTGCAAAAATTATTCGTGGAAAAAGTATCCAGAAGAATTGGAATCGAGCATCCTCTTCAGTTGCCGCCCCTCTCAGTAAACCCCCCGGAACCAGATAAGATCACATACATATGCAGAAGATCGCCATGACTACCCATCGCAAACTCATAACGCACCAAGACCGCCATCATTCACGGTGATATCGCGCTCCAGGATCTGCTAGCAGCCTCCACGGCCGACTGCGGTACGTTTAAGCGGAGCGACTATTTCTATTTCCGCTAATTGCCGGAGGCGGCTGTGTGTCGGAATGTACCCGATGAGAAATGACTGTCGGTGAGTGATTGCCATGGCGACCGCCGCCCCCGCCGTCGCTTCGAGTCGACGTCCCCCCCCCCTCGACCGAATTCGGCGGCTTGCACTTTCTGAGAGGTATCGATCTTCGGGGGTGACGCTCGCTTCGAGATGGCAGCACCTAACATCTTGAAATAGAGGATGTTTCGGGTTACTCTGAATGTTCCATACGAATCGATGTGGCCTCCTTGGCCATTTCCCGCATAAATTGGCCCGTTTTCCCGTCATCTCGACGATCTGTTACTTCCAACGGGACGCTCGTCCAATTTGTCACGACCGCTCGGCGGAACCGTCGGAGGCGCCCCAGCAGACGATCGATCAAAAAAATACGCGCCTATTTCGGGTCGCCTCCGGGACCTGATGAATGCGCCGTTCGGCCGTGTAAATGTGCCGTTTCAGGCTCTGATGTATGATTTCCGAGAGGGGGTTGTTTTTTTCGGGATTATCAATCTTCCCGAAGAGGCGCCTATGTCGTATCGGAGGGAGTGGAAGCGGAAGTTATTCACGACCAGATGACAGAAAAATTCAATTTCACTTAGAGGGGGTTGATTTACATCAAGGGGGGTCGCGGAAAAAACGACGAAAACGCAAAAAGTTGCCTTTTTTTTCCATAGGCTTTTGAACCGCGGCGTCTCGGGGGTCGAAAGCGGACGAATTTTCATCCCAAAGGACGCGAGGTCTCCTTAAATGTAAATCCAGCACGATCCCACCGCCGGTTCGCGCAAGAAAACGATTTGAAAAAGTCCGATTTTGATTTTCGAGAAAATCCGAAATAAATTACGTCGATCATAAATATCCCGGAATTAAATTATTCGTCTTTTGACACATCGTCGAAATTTCTCGAAACTCGATCATTTCGTCGAGAAGAAGAAACGGGCCTTCCGACAGTACCCGAAAAGTTCCCTCAGTCGAATTCCAAACGTACGAAAATAACGTTCGGAAAAGGTCGAAAAAACGACGAAAAAGCAAAGGATTGTCACGATGTCTGTATTTTTCGAATTTTGAGCCGAAAATGGTCTCAATCGACTATCTTCGACTCACTGATGACGAATCCGTCAGAAAATTTGAGTCTGTCCGGCCGGCCGTCCGTAAGCACGATAACTCTCGAACGGAACCACCTAGAGAATTGAAATTTTCAGTGTGGGTTCATTTCCCGAGTGCCTCGGTTGAGTTCGTTAATGGGCCAAATTCCACCAGGGGTTCCGTAAATATGGCCGTTCAAAGTTTTGTTCCCCAGATTACTTGAAAACAACAAATTTGATCGAGATGAACTCAAATGGAGAATGAGGTGTTCAAGCTACATGTGGAATTTTGTCCAGATCGCATGACCAGAACCATAGGAACCATAGAAAATTGTAACTTTTGAACGGAAACGCCTAGGGACTTGAAATTTTCAGGACCTGTGTGGATCTCGAATGTTGTGATCACGTTCATCTATAAGCAAAATTGTACTAGGGGTTCCGTAAATATGATCGTTTGAAATTCAGTTTTCTTGATAATTTCAAAACTACAGATTCGATCGTGACGAAATTTTGTATTCTAATGGAGAATGAGATATTCAAATGTCATGGAAATCCAAGAATGAAAAATAAATTCAAAATATATCACCAAAACAAAATTCGATGAATGATTAAAATATGAATTTTCTTTTTCAAGAGGGCTCAGATTATTCAAAATGTTACCAAAGAAATTGTTGTAAGATATTTAGAATTAAGGAAGCTGATTTTTGACTGGAGAAAAATTTCATGATAGAAATAGTTTTTTCAAAAAGGTTTATTAAAATTGAAATTGGAAAACGAAAGATTATCGAAGAT
Organism: Aphidecta obliterata; assembly: GCA_963966015.1. Classification (NCBI taxonomy): domain Eukaryota; kingdom Metazoa; phylum Arthropoda; class Insecta; order Coleoptera; family Coccinellidae; genus Aphidecta; species Aphidecta obliterata. Next base: position 32,587,962 of record OZ014428.1, read on the forward strand.
ATATGCAGCCTGACATCATGAGGAAGATACCGGAATCAAACTGCAGTATACCCATTGCCGACTTCACAGTTTAGAAGAAAACTGTGGGATAAAACTGCCCCAACAGCTCATTCCAGAAATATTAGTGGAACCCGAGGCAATACATCTTATAAAATCAATCACTAAATTCCAAGATATTTTCTACGAAACGGAGGAGAAATTTGAAGCTTGCATCATTTTGATGAACTATATTCAGAGTAAGCTGTTCACTGTGAGTTTTTAATTTAGACCTTGTTCAAAAGGAGTAATAATTTAGAATTTATAAAATTATTAGAATTACTTATTGAATTTAAATAATAAGTTCTTGTAAACAAGAATTATTTTATTTGCTCACCTTAAGAACCCTCATTGAAAAGAGTAACGGGAAAAATAAAAGAAAAATTGAAATACAAAATTATTAGAATATTGTTAGTGGTTCTTTCGCAAAATTTAATATTATTTATATCAAAAATTGAACCATAACACAAGCTACATTTCTCCAGATCACATGACCTGAACCTAAGAAATCATAGAAAATCATAACTTTCGAACGGAAAGGCCCAGGGACTTGAAATTTTTAGGATAGGTGTGTATCTGAAATGTCGCGTTCACGTTCATAAATGAGCAGAATTCTTCTAGGGGTTCCGTAAATACGGTTGTTTGAAATTTTGTTTTCTCGATAATTTCGAAACTACGTATTCGATCGAGATGAAATTTTGTATTTTAATCGAGAATGATATATTAAAGCAAAATTTTTGTCCAGATCGCATGACCAGAACCATAGAAACCATAGAAAATTGTAACTTTTGAACGGGAAGGCCTAGGAACTTTTCAGGGTGGGTTTGGATCGCGAATATCGCGGTCACGTTCATCAATGAGCAAAGTTTGACTAGGGGTTCCGTGAATATGGCCGTTCAAAATATTTTTTTCCTGATAGTTTCGAAACTACTAATTGGATTGGAATGAAATTTTGCACCTAGCTGAGGAATAATGTACTCAAACTACGTGGAATTTTGTCCAGATCACATCACCAAGACCATAGATAACGTAGAAAATTCTAGCGAATTATCGAAAAAAAATTGATCAGCTGAAGCACTGACATGAAGTCTGGAGTTTCGCCTAAGTTTCAGAATTTTTTTTGACAGCAGTCGAAAATTCCTCCAATTGATTTCTAAAACTGGAAAATGCGAATCTACCTACAAGGTGGATGTACGAGCGCTCAAAAGCTCCTGACTTCACGGCAGTGCTTTTCGTAATTTTTTCTATAGGCTCCGGATCCGTGGCGTCTCTGGGCTCGAGGGCGGTCGAATTTTCACTCCAAAGGACGCGAGGTCTCCATGAATGTAAACATTGCAGCGTTAATGTTTTCGAATCTACACCATAACCGGACAATGCTCCCTCAAATTTGTCCCAAGGCGAATTTTACAGTAGATTCCGATATCTCTCTGTCGATTGCGCTCCGATCCACAAATCATACCGTTCGGAGGGGGCGCAATAAATCGGGGGGGCCCCCGGGCCCGCGAACTTATATTCTACGTCTCCTAACGAGGGCTCCCTTTCCGAGTGCGCCAAGACGGACGACCTAAGTCAAGTGAAAGATTTTAATGGACCCGGTTTTTAACGCTGGCGGGTCCTCTCGATAAACGTCGTCGCGGAGATGAGTTCGTTCTTGCAGAATGTTTACTTTACCGAGATGTACTTATTGGGGATTCTCATCCGTTCTTCTTTCACCCCGCTCATGTCAATTATGTACGGATAATGGAAGTCAAACAATTCACTTTTATCTGGGCGGTAAATACTGTTGGTAATAGGCGATGTGTATTTATTTTTGCTCGTTTTTTCTACGAACAAGAGCGTTACCATTTTGCCCAGATGTGTGTAATTTTACGAATTTTGACCCAGTTGAACTATTTTCGTCCGTCCTTTCGGCCGTAAACACGATAACTTTCGAAAGAAATGGGTTATTTGAGTTATTAGAGGTATGAATGCGCGGCGGTTGAATACGAAATGGGCAAAATCCGCCGAAGGGTTTCGCAGATATAGTCACCAGATTATTTTTGAGCGCTCGTTCTACTTACACCAGGGCTATATAATTTCGTTACGATTTCGTTACGTATTCTTCGAATTTTAAGCCGAAAATGGTCTCAATCGACAAGTTTCGACTCACTGATGACGAATCCGTCGAAAAATTCGAGTCTCTTCGTCCGGCCGACCGGCAGTTTACACGATAACTCTCGAACGGAACGACCTAGATACTTGGAATTTTCAGGGTAGGTTCGAAGGTTTTCTTGATAAATTCAAAACTACGGATTTGATCGTAACGAAATTCTGTATTTTATGCATGGAGAATGATATATTCAAGCTACATTTTTTTCAGATCGGCATAACCTGAAGTATTTCAAATCTCAACGAATTATTGAATAAAAAATCCTGCAGTAGTCAAAAATTTCTTCAATTGGATTCTAAAACAGGAAAATGCGAATCTACCTTCAAGATGAATGAAGCTCCTGAATTCATGACTCATAATTTTTCATCATCATTTTATTCAATAATTCGAAAAACACCGATTCGACAAAATCGAAACTTTATGAAATAACGAAATGAAGGTTTATGTGAAATTTTGCGAGGATTTGAAAAAAATATTTTCAAAATCTTCGATACCCCAATCAATTTGTCATATAATGCTGAGATTTTATTTGTGACGATCTAGTATCAAATTAAATCGAGTTAAAATATTGTTAATCATACAAACATCGGTCCTTGAACATTCGCCATGAAACCATCGAGATTAGCGTTCAGAGTGAGGGATTATGGACATTTTTCCCTGCAAAATTTTAATATCTGAATCAGACACAGATCGATTCCGTTACAAATTCAATAAGCGCTCCCGTTTTACGTCCGTAATAAAAGCACGGCTACGTACCCATTCAAATTTCATACCGTAAAACAGAAATAAAAGTTGGGTAAGTACGTTAATTTTTTCCGTAACACAGTCCCCGCAATAATAGAACCGAAGAACAATGGCTAGACTAAACAAACAACCTTTTAAACGGCCGCCTTGATGACCGCATAAAAATTCATTCGAACATTTATATGCAAGAATAATGCTGATTATGCGTCCTAATAGCCAATTATACCGTATATAATAATAACCCGGTCAGAAAATTCATTCATAACTTCACAGTCGAGATCGTTCGCGGATGCGTGCGACGGTAATTTTTGACGCTCCCGACGGTTCGGCCTACGGCGACCAAGTCGGGAGTGATTGATGGCCGCCTGTCCGGATTCCAGAAATTATGGAAACGGATCGACGGCGGATGTGGCAGAAACCGATGGAGACGCGGTTTGCCGGAGACCTCGAGGAACGGTAGTATTTTTGGTTGGGAGAAACGACGGTGTCAAATGGTCACGTAACGTTATTGATGGCACTTTGTACGTGATTAATTAATGTCTAGGCAGGGAGCAGCATTGACGTTACGAGATGAATGTCATCGATACTTCAGGGTGAGGAATAAACTGGGCTATATTTTGAACCATTTAGGTTATTCTTGGAATTTCTGATGAATGTACATGACTATCCTTTAATTTAGATGAATCCATGCGAAAAAAATATAATAAACAAAGTCTTAATCCCCCCTCGATGTCTCTCATTTTTGATTACCTGGATCAGTTCGGTGAAAAATTACGGACACATCCAACAAGACAGCCTAACCTCATTCTCCACATTTGTCACAACGAATTCCTCGCAGTAATTTATCACCGCCTCTCACATCCAAAGCCCACTCGGTCTCTTTTTTCCCCTCACGCATTATTTCTCGCTTTGAACCTCCGAAACTAGGCAGACATGATCCGTACAAGAGCAACGTTAATCAAACGAGAAGCTTCCTTTGGTACTCTCGCGTCCGTTCCGGGCGTCGCACAGACAGACGGACGGACGGTATGCACCTGGTGGGTTTCGCTTCGAATGATAAATCTGCGACGCCGGTAACTCGATGTCGCCCTAATGCATCACGATAAACGCGGCGCATTTGAACTCTGTCTTAGTTTGCTGAAAACATATCGGTTTATCTGGTGGCTTCCTAATTGCCCGAAACGTCTTTGCGGCTGGCGTGACGTCGCGGTCGCGAGTTTCGAGCTGCCGCGCCAAAATAACTTGAGCTTACCAATATCTCACAGAGTGATTCGCATTTTCCAGTTTTAGAAACCAATTGGAGAAATTTTGACAGGTGTCAAAAAAAAGACAGCAGTTCTTTCTCAATAATGCGGAATCAGCAGAAATATAAGGCTTTTTCATTCAATAATTCGTTGAAATTTAAAATGGCTCTGGTTTTGCGATCTAGAAAAAATGTAACTTGGATATATCATTCTCCATTGAAATACGAAATTTCGTCACGATCAAATCCCTAGTTAAATTCCACTAACTGGAATTGAACTTAAATCATACTAGTTATTCTATTGTAAGTTTGATGGATCTAGTATCGGCTAGTTCTATTAGTATTTGGAAGTACGAACGAGTAAACGTGATCTCCTCTTATTCCCTCCTGACATTTTTTGTGGTGCTCCACTGGTAAAAAATATGAAAAAAAATCTTCATTTTATTCGAAAACTTTTTGATCTTTTGCAATTATTTCCTTTCTGCTACGGTTGATTTCGAACAATTCGCGAGGAAAATGTACTGGGTGATTGTTTATATTTTACTCAATAGCTATCTCAGTAAATATTGGTCCTACAAAAAAGTTTAAATGGGCGAATATAAAGTATTTTTTATGGGCATTCAGAATGCAGTACTAGAAAATGCGAAGAAGCATCATTAACCTGAAAATTTTATGTTAGTTGGTATTTTTCAAAAGGAACACCTGTATTTTTTTTCCTAATCGGTAGAGCTCTTTCTTCTGATTTCAAATATATTGTTATGGAAATCAAAACATAGTTACTTTTTTTTTATTCAAGAATATACTCGAATGATTCAAAAATATGCATAAGATTTTAGATACCTTATAAATATATGAGCGGGAATCATAGAAATAAATGCTCAGTAAGTGATAAATGAAGAAAATATACTTCAAACTTTTAGTCGATTCAGGAAATTCAATTAATTATATAGTGTTTAATGGTAATTTGTGTAAGAAATTTCGTGAAAATGCAATTTAAAATCATAAGATGGAAAATGTATCAAGAATGTTGGAATACCTTGGAAATGCGATATAAAATAATATGGAAGGAAAAAGCAGGCCAGTTGACAATTGAGAGAAAGGTCAGAGTCGAGAGAGATCTTTCGAAAGGTTTGTTTTTAATTGAATTGAAAAATCTTCGAAATATATTTTTATAACGAATTGGATGGAACCTGATAGAATTGAAACTGAATAACAAGTAAATATCAACGAACTTTGATGGAAATATTAACTTTATTGGAAGAAAAAGGGAAATCTGAAAGAAATTGAGCTTATCATAATATTAGAGTTCAGGAATTTCATTGTCAAATACAGACAATCCAGGAAAAGGTGAGGAACTTTAGTTACACTAACTCACTTTTCTCTGTGAGTGTGCACATTTATATGTAGTTCAAAAGGATTTATGATTTAGAATTTTCTTTTGTTGGAATTAGTCTATTAAGTTGTTTGAGTTCGGTTTTGAAAAATAATATAATTTGTATTGATATTATTGCTTTTCACTTAGGAACCCTCATTGAGATTGAGTCTCGGGCAAAATAATATAAAAAATTTTTTGATGATTGTTAGTGGATTTCCGAAATTTCAAAATTCAATATTTGTATCTTTAACGAACCATAAAAATATATACTTTATTGAGGTTGTCTTTGTCAGTTTTCGAGAAATATAGATTTTCGTCTAAATCTGCCACGTGACACTGCTGCGATTTTTTCATATCAAAGAAGCCGTGGATAATAGAACAACTGGTATTTGTTTCATTAATTCATTAACAAAAATTTGAATTAAGTGTTCAAATTGCCCCCATTCACTTACACACAATCGATATCTTTTTATTGAGTTTTCGAGGGCTCTCCTTAATATTTCTGGTTGGTTGTTGAAATTATCAATTCCTTCCTTTATTCTGAATTGAATATCTTCAATATTTTGAGAACGGTCCATATAAACTTTAGATTTTAAATATCCCCATAAGAAAGTATCCAATGAGGTCAAGTCGGGAATGTTAGGAGGCCAGATAATGATTCCGTTTCTGCCAATCCACATATTGTAATTTTTTTATCGTGTGGCGTTCTCCATCTGCCTTAGATTTAGACGAAAACATCCATATTTTTCGAAAACTGGTAAAGATAACTTCAATGAAGTATATATATTTGAAATCAGAAGAAAGACCTCTACCTAAGACCTCTAAGATAAAATACCAGGTGTTCCATTTGAAAAATACCAACTTTTACAGTATATACAAATTTAAAGGTTAACGATGCTTTTTTGCATTTTCTAGTACTGAATTCTGAATACCCATGAAAAATACTTTATATTTGCCCATTTAAACGTTTTGCAGGACCAATATTTACTGAGATAGCTATTGAGTAAAATAAAAACAATCAAACTGTACATTAAAATAGAATTGTAGGCTCAGAAGTAGACTTTTCTTTATATCACCCAAGTAATCATCCCTCCTCGTTTGCACTCGAACAAAAGACAATGAAGTTGGTTTTTGAAAAATACCATTTCGTATCGTAAATGACCTAAAGTCTACTTATTGTTTCGTTTTCAATCCACCAGTCGACTTGGTAATGAATACATCAATTTAGACACAAATGGGAAGTCTCTTATGTCTATCTTCGATCTTTGGTACAAGTAAACTATACCTGGTTGTCTATATGGTGAAAAATTTCTTACCTGAAGAACTCTTTTAGGAAGACCAGTCTTTTGAGATAGTTGTTTCAGATCCTTCGCGTCTGGATTGTGATTTATTGCGAAGTAGGACTTCATCGTCCTCAGCTGATGGTGCTTGAATGACGTCCTCATCCTCTTCGTCCTTTGGCTGGAACCGTGCATCCCCGGAGTCCCTGGGGACCTCCCGAACGACATGTCCAGGTAGTCGGAGTTCAGATCTAGAAAAATGTCTGATTTTATTTTTATATTATACAGAATAGATTCGAATTGATGATCTTATAATGGGAAGACGCCGTTGATGAGTGCCTTCCTCCTCTAATAAAGCAGTAAATGAAATCGAGCGAGGCGCTAAGCTCGTAAAGGAAATTGAAAAGATCTATCCAGATTAAATTGATTAAGCAGTAATGGCATTTGTTCTTAAACAGCAGTTAAAAGATAATAAACCTCGTCCCGTAAGGTACCACAATCTGCAAACCTCAGGCTATTAATTTTGCGTCAGCTTTGCCTGCCTCGTAAATACAATATTTTATATTCCACTTTGGTTTTACGGCGATTCCTCGAGTATTTTCCTGGGGAAAAAAACGAGCATAAGGTCGTGTTGTAAACGTGAAGTAGGAGATAATTGTTATCTTTGACCAGAAAACGATATCTGATTACGAAACCAAGTGATCTACCGGGAAACACCTACTGGAAAGTTTTATTACTCATTTCAAGTGAAGGTTTGAAAGGGTTCTTCATGAACCAAAAATCGTAATTCCTTTCTCTAAACCTCCCAAATCCACCTGTCACGCACGAGCCGCTCGCCACGCAAACAGGAATCAGCATCGCGCACCGTCAAAAGAAAAACAAACATAACTCCCAGACCGGGGAGATAAATCATCTTGATATCAAATTGCCCGGCAAAAAACGGGCAGGGAGGAAGAGTGGAACAATATGGCGCCCCCTTAATCCCCTCGCGAGGGGGCTTAGCGAAAGCGGATCAAGCGAGCGGCGACCGGTCCCGCTGTGCGGCACAATTAATTTGCCGTCAATCGGATCTGGGCCTGTTCAAACAGGCCTAATCCGTGTTTATGTCACCGGGATATGGAGTGGAGGAGGAACGGATATTCGGGGAGCTTTCGGCGCGGCGGATCCCGGAAGATCATTAGCCGGTACTGTTTGAATTCGAAGGTTTTTGATTTATAACGTCGGCTTTCGAGGAGTTTCGGATTTTTAAGTTACCACCAGGATAGGGGCTATCCCGGATATTCTAGATTTATCCATCAAACAGAAGGGAGGATCAACAACTCAATAATGGCATGAAACATTACAGAAAAACTTAAGATAATAGTTATTTAATCAACTTGTTTATTAATGACTGCGATTAATGTTTGAGACCATTAATCGCTGAATTAATAAACGAGTTGATTACAAGACTTTTCCGTCGACCTCATCAGGAATTGAATATAAATTCTAGATCGAAACCAATTTTTATTTTGCATGATATACAAATTTGACGTAATACAAATTTCTATGTTCATTTCGATATATTAATATTTATGCTTCCTCTAGAACAATTCGAAAAATTCATAGAGGGAATATTGGACATGTTGTGACATTCTGAATAGTTTACATTTATTTCATTTCCTATAATGTCCGATAAGAAACGTGTGGATGAAGTGGAGGTTGAAGCAATATTTACTTTGGAACTATTATGACATAAAATTTTTTTTGCAGTTTCTATTTTATTCTGAATGGAGTTCACTGTCACCAAAAATTTCGATCCCATATCTTGTACATCCTTTCTCTGCAACCTTAACAATTCATCTTTTCTCAATGCACCCGCTACTCCGAATATCAAAGCGACCTACAAATCAAACAATGATAGTTATTTCACTATAACGAGATAATGAGAATAAGTTGGAATAACGATTCAATTGAGTTTTATTTTTACCTTCGACATCAAGAAAACACTATCAGGAGCATTCGCTATGAACTCTCTCACATGTTCTTTTTCGAGAACTTTTGATTTTTTTTGGGATATATCCCTCTCTTTTCCGTTTAATAAACATCACCAGTTTGTGGTATCTGCTTATATCAGTATTGTCTTTCACATTTAGTGTTGATTTCAGCATCGAATATTTTGGCCATAAACTTGCTAGATGCCCCTTTTCTGCAATACCCGTAAAGTATGCCAACAAAACCGTTTCCGTAAAGTTCCGAACTTCTTGTCCTTGCACCAAGATCTGAATTCAGCATAGGTTTTCTCATATAAATGGCGGCTTTTTTCAGGAAGCAGACTCAAAGTTGCTGCTTCAGCAGTTTTTGTCACATCTGGCTGTGTCAAAGGGATATTTTCTTTGTTATTCATTATGTAGTAGCGTAACGGATAAAATCAGATTCTGATCGAAAGCGAATAAATAAATTTGACAGCTCGATCGTGCTCCGAAATAGATGCATCTATGCTCCGACTGAATATTTTATGTTCGGTTGCCATGATTATCATGCATTAATACAAGAAATCATGCATTAATAGGGGTCATTAATGGATGATTTCGAGTGCGTTAAAATGAGCTTTTATTCTATGGTCGACGGAAATAGTATATTATAATATACTAGCAGTATTGCTGGGTTATTATTATTATTATCCCTAAGCTAACCTTAACCTAACCCAACCCAACACTTACCTTACCCCTAAAAAAAATTTCTTAAAGTTGGATTGAAACCTCGTTCCTCAATTATGTTATTATGATGTCATTTGAAACACACTATTGTAATGCTGAAATTCTGCAAGAAATGTTTAGATAGAGGTTCTTGTCCTGAAAGTAACGAATTCAATTATTCAGGTGGCGTTGCCAGTGGTGGCAATTTGATTTTTCCATTCTAACAACAATATCCTGGGGGTTCGTTTCGATATCTCAGAGCATTGCAGTATTGATAAATACTGCTACACTCCACTGCTAGCATAATCGACTGTGGTATCATATCTCAACGCTCAAAAGTTGATAATTTCATTGAAATCTATATTCGTTGTATCCCGCCTGAGATCGATAATATCGATTCTTCCGGAGCTGGGACAGATTTTGATTGAGAACCTCTCATTCTGTTTGCCTCCGCTCGCTGCTTACGCTCTCTTCAGACTCATTGTCTCGATCATTGCGAACTCGTCTTAAGTCACGCGTCCGCCGACCAATATTTGGACGCCTCACTGATGCTATTTTTATCAATCACAATAACTATCCAACAACACAACGATATATCAAACACATTGATGAACTTCTAAGCAATTTCTAGAAACAAGATAAACTTCACTTTTTGTCTAAGTGTCAAAATACTCATGAAATATAAGTAATCTATGATCTATGATTGTTCGCTTGGTCGGAAGAAAAAGGAAGACCTTTTCTGTACGGTTTTTTTCCGAAATATTTCGTTGTATAAACCTTGTCCTGATAATAATGAACAAAACTAAAAAAGAATTATCGAATTTGGTGCAGTCGTTTGAACGTGATGGCCGAACATGGATCCTCTTCTATCAATATAGATAACTCACGCAGATGAAGTTTGCAGCGCACAAGGCGAGTGCTGTAGTTCATCAAGTGAGTTATGACCATTACCGCAAGTTGAATATTTTACTTTATCTACGACTATAACAATAAATTATAAGACACAAGTACAGAGAAAGAACTTCATTTACAAATATTAATAGTTACCTATAACAATGCATTATTTATGTTGATTGTGCTTCTCAGCATGAGGAAGAAAGTCCATGCTTTATATTATGTGCCAAGTTCACTAAAATATGCCAAAAGAACATTCTCTGTAAACGATGGCTTAATATTCTTATACAACAATCTTGAAAATTGTTGTATATACCTTCATACTTGTTTTTGGATTTTTCGGGCAATAAATTTTGTATGGTAACATTGACTGATTGTCTCATTTCTGAATGCGTACATAATAATTTATCTTCACTATCTGAATTCATATTTTTCAGCCAAATATTCACAATAATAATTAGGTATCAACTTAATTTCAGAAAACATCAAAATTATTCAAGTGACCCCCTTTCAAACCAATAATGGACTGTTCCCTTTCGGCCAATCGGCTTGTTCAGAAGCACAAGACAGGGAGTTATAGTAGTGAGTTTATTATAACTCACGGTGTTTGTTTACAGGTACTATTAATTGATCAAAAGTAGTTGAATAATGAATATATAATTCAGTAGGAGTAGACAAAATCAGTTTTGTAATAAGCCGCGATTGTATTCGAGTAGACGTTCATGATTTCAATCCAATTGTAGTGCCTCAAGCGGATCTGTCGTCTAAAAACCAACCAAATGTCTTTCAATTTTGTTGATATGTAGGAGTGGCGCAGTTAATATTTCGTTCTATTATAAAAACATACTTGGAAATATTTCAAAGAAGTGAGCCTTAACATTTAATGCCACAAAATGGCAAATTCGTTCCCCACATCACGACCAATTAACGTAATTTGAAGACAACAGTCGTCAGTTCCGTGAATTTATTAACAAGATAGCGATTAGGTTGAAGAAACAATAAAAACCAGGCTTGTCATGTTCCTCGAGAACGCATCGGATGATCCGTCCATTTTTTCACTTACTGACACGAATGTTTCCTCTTACGTATTCAACAAACAGGAAATTTCATACCCGCTATCACACGAAATATTAATATATTAAATTTTAATTACTTTATTAAGTATGCGGACCATGGTGAATCAGCGGCATCTCGAAAACATGAAATATGAAGAAAAAAACTCGTTATATTTTCTCATACGTGTCCTTGCGCCATAAAAGCAGTGCGTTCTGCCTCGATTTTAATTTATTCCCAGTTCACTGTCAAACGGAATTTTATTTATACGTTTGCAGATCGGAGGCATGTCAGAAATGTTGATTAAAAATGGAAATCGACTTGTATACGAGAACTGTTACGGATGTACGTGTCGTCCCGAACAAGAGCTCTACTCCAGTTCCTATGAGAACTTCTGGATAACTGTAGCCGCCGAGAAAATTACGTTACCGGATGAAAGAGGTGCAGATTCGATAAGACTAACCAATTCACACTTATTTAAAAGTGCTACCTAAGAAGGATAGGCGTCGTCTTAACCGAAACCGAAAAATTCGGCTTCGGTATCCGGTCGCTTCGGCCTAGTTTTCAATTATTCGGTTTAAGACGAAGCAAATGTTCGATTCGGCCGAAGCTTCCACCATAAAATTTTCAGTACTGAAACTCAGAATACAATTTCTTTTTGTAGTATTTCTGGTTGATATTAATATTTGTTTTGGTATTGCAGTTTATATTTTTTTTGTACAATGTTTATCAAGAAAATAAATTTTTTTATCTACTCCTATTGAATAATATATCCATTATTAAAATACGTTCGAGCAATTAATAGTATCTTTAAACAAACACCGTGCTCACTATAACTCCCTGTCTCTGTGCTTCTGAACAAGCCGATTGGCCGAAAGGGAACAGTCCATTATTGGTATTGAAGGGAGGTAACTTGAAAAATTTCGACGTTTTCTCAAATTAAGTTGATACCTAATCATTATTGTGAATGTTTTGCTGAGAAACATGAATTCAGATTGTGAAGATGAATTATAATGTATATCTTCAGAAATGAGACAATTAGACAATGTTACCATACAGAATTTATTAACCGAAAAATACAAAAAAAATATAAAGGTGTATATAACAATTTTCATAATTGGTCTAGCAGTAAGAATATCTCGTTTACAGAGAATGTTCTGTTGGCATATTTCAGTGAACTCAGCGCTAAATATAAAGCATCGCCCCTATGGACTTTATACTCCATGCTAAGAAGTACAATCAACATAAATAATGCATTGTTATAAGTATATATTAAGATTTGTAAATAAAGTTCTTTCTCTGTACTTGTCTCTTAGTATTTATTGTTATAGTCGTAGATAAAGTATAGTATACAACTTGCGCTAATGGTCAAAACTCACTTGATGAATTACAGCACTCGCCTGCGGCTCGCGCTGCAAACTCCATCTGCGTTAGTTATGACCTACATAACCGCTCGTTAAATAATATACTATTAATTGGTCCAACCATAATTACTAACTGACTGGAAAAGCCTAGGTCAATTCAACGAGCCCCAACACTTTTTAATCTGGAAAAACGTGGAAAGAGAAGGTTTTAACTCTTTTCGTTGGACCACAGTTTTTCGGGGGTATGAAAATATAAATACGTCCAGGAAGAAAGTGAGGACTGACAGAGCAATACTCTAGCGCAATCTCCCCTCACTAAACCGGATGGGTCACATTACAAACGTTTAATTTATTTTGTTTTTAGTTTTTATAGTTTCTCAGTTTATGTAAATAATTTTGTGTTCTAAAATATCCTAAATAGTTCCGATGCATACCGAAATTCTTCTTTGATTTCCTCGTGTGAAACGGAAGATACAAATTTTTTTTGAAAGAAACGAATAATGTAAACATAATAAAAAATCGCCAAATCTTAGAATGTTTGAGACTGATTTTCTCGAAAACGGTGAGGTTTAGAGCTTTCGACCAAGATCACCATTTTTGAAGAAAAATAATTTCAATTTCATCGAAACATTTCCGAAAATTTCAGTGGCGTTCAAGTTGGGAACGTTTTATAATACATTGAGAATATTCGTCATATACAGCTGAAATTTTGTGTTTACATATGGGGCATCGATAAAATGAATTATATAAAAAATCAGCTTTACAGGTGTTCCACGTGAAAAGAAAATTGAGTTTTCTCTCTATATTTTTTTTTGTGATGTTTCTGGTTGGTATTTATATTTTATATAATTATAAATTTGAAATCAAGAGCAAAGTTTTAAAAAACTATTTATTTACAACGGATGATTATCCGACCTATCTAGCATACTTGATCGTATTCAGTGGTATTTATATCATAATCTTATCTGAAAGTTCTAGAATGAAAATAACAAACACTGCAATGTGCGTCATTGGAAATTGAAAATCAAAATTATTCATAGTAATATAAATGTCAAATGAATAATAGATAAATGGTTCATCTGAAATATACAGGGTTGGGATCATGTAATTATATACAGGGTGTCCGGGAAAATGTGGGAAATCTCTCGGATTCAGATAAAATATAAAAGAATAAGATGAAAAGTTACCATAGTTTACCAGGGGCGGACTAGGTTGTACGTTTTAATGCTTACATTTTTAACACCCTGTATCATAAGGAGTTGAAAAAAAACAAATTTGTATAACTTGAACATTAAGCTAAGGAAAAGGTACTTATGTTCATTCTCGATAAAATGAACCGTTTTCGAAAAACAAAATTATAAAAGAAGTAACTTTTTCATTTCTGTTCAAAAGAATCATGAATTCTATTTTTTTTTGTCTGCAACAAAGTGTGATACGAAACTTATTCAAGGAACAAACAAGATTTAGTTTACGTTATTGAATCCGACAAAATTACAAAGATTCTCAACAATGAAGTTTTGGCCCAGAAAGGCACCTTAACAAAAATACATATATTTCATTGTGATGTGATAAGAAACAAATTTTGTCGGATTCAATAACATAAAATAAAACTTTTTTGTTCGTTGAATAACTTTCGTATAACACTTTGTTGCAGACAAAAAAAAATAGAATAATAAAAATGAAAAATTTACTTCTTTCATAATTTTTTTTTTGCGAAAACGGTTCATTTTATCGACAATGAACAAGAGTACCTTTTCTTCAGTTTAATGTTCAAGGTATCCAAATTTGTTTTTTTTTACTCCTTATAATACAGGGTGTTAAAAATGTAAGCATTAAAACGTACAACCTAGTCCGCTCCTGGTTAACCAAACGAGCTAATTTAAATATAAGGGCATTATTTTAAGAGGTCCTCACTACTGTTTATCATATCAAATTTTCATTAAATTATATTAAGTAGTTTAAAATATATTCCAGTAAAATAACTTTCCAGTGGCGTCATTTAGGAGGCCGTATCTCCGTAGAGATGGCCGCCAGGAAAAAAAAATATGGAAACTTGTCATCTTATTTTTTTATGTTTTATTTAAATCCGAGAGATTTCCCACATTTTCCCGGACACCCTGTATATTGAAATGCTATTTGGGTTTAGGAATCTGTTTTGGTATTGGAGTTACTGTTTTTTTGTGCAATGTTTCAAGCCATTATTAAGTAGATGATCTCATCTTTAGTTCGACAGATAAATTATATATTTAGTACCAATGCTGGTTTTTTCATATACGTTGAGAAATTTGATATATTCTGTGAAGTTGAAACCCGGGGTGGATTTGATGAGATTTGAAGACAAGAAGCGATATGCGGATTCACCTGGATGTTGAATTTGTCCCTCTGTGCTTTTCTCGATTTTTTTTTTATTCCTATTCATTCTGTTCTTGGTCCCAACTTCAAAAGTCATTCAAGTATCCTGGCAAAACTCTCAAAAAAATTATGCTCCGTTCACACAGAATACCCCAGTTGTCTTTGGAAAACCACCACAGAATAACCCCGATAAAATCAGCGAAAATTAATTCCCACACAAATCAACGTTCGCTTTCCCTCTTGATCGGGCGCGCAGACACACGCTAGGTAAGCACTTATCTGGAGGGTCTCTCCTCCGCCAGGTATTTCCACACACGGCACGTTCTGTGGGAACCATTTCCCGCAGATCGCATGAACCCTTTGTTGGCGCTCTTTACGACCCGCCTTTATCTGTCGACGATGCGTAAAACAACAAAGGGGCCATTCGAGAACTCGAAAACCCTTCGACCGGGTCCTCGGTTCCGATAATTTGTTTATTTGCCTCTTATCGCGTCAAGAGGGCCCTAAAATTGAGTTCTGACTCCGAGATTAATTGAATTCGTTGAGTAGGTCATCAACAGTTTGGTAATTTGGCCTTTGAATCATCCAGAAATCCACGAGATCCAAGAACCCCTTTCAATATTACAGATGCTGTTCTTCTGGTACCCAACAAGGTACCGATCATCTCCAATTTGTCATTTCTTCAGGTGGACAATTAAAAAACTACGACTCCTTCAACATTACAATATAGTCATTTACGACTGCCTTTTACGAGGTATAATTTAGTGATAATTTAGATGCGTTTTGTTTACCCTCCAGTTTATTCCTTTCGAACGTCGTAAAAATGAGCGATTTCGGGGAAAAACAGTAAAGCAACACTCCCGAAAAATGCCCTCGAAAGGCTGATATATAGCGGGCCCATCGGGCTTTATAGCCGAAGATGCATGGTTTTATGAAGTGCAAAAAATACCAAAGACGAACTGACACTTAACAAGTTCATTTTATGGGGGGGTGTTGTGTTGTGATTGGAGATTGTTATGGCGCAGATTATGGTGGATCCCGGAGTGCAAGATCATTCCTCGAGATCGATCTATTGTCAAGAGTTAATATGTTAGGGGTTTACAACATCGGATTTTTGTTGATTCTTATTTTTACCTGTCCCTTATCGAAATAAACAAATGTAACTGATGGCATGTCATAATGACAACGTTATGTCACTCAATTTTGATAACATAAGGAAGCTCATTATGGTACTAAGTACCAGTACCATAATGAAATTCTATATAGAAAACATGCGATGGTGTGATCAAAAAAGTTCATTCAAAATGCATAACTATGTACAAAACTATTTATTATAAATGGTAAAAGAGCAATTACTACATTTTGCAATATCAATTCATTCCAATGGATTCAAGAGTTTTTCACATCAGTAGTTGATGCTTTTTGGTAAACTTGTATTTCTGTTTGGTTGTTGGCACCAAAAACTGTTTCTGATTTTTTTTTCATTTCCAGCTCTTTCGAATTTTCGATGTAACCTTCAGCAACAGTATTGCTTTTCCATCCGCAATGGCGTTTCACGGTACACAGATCAGCTCCAGAATCGGGCAAAAATGAAGAAGACGATCGCCGAAAACAATGTCTGGAATATTCTTCAGAGTGAGGAAAATTAAAAAAAGTGGCAATAACTTTCGGCATTTCACCAAAGGTGTGAATTCCAACGGGTTGTTTCGTGCATTCCTTATTTTAATAAGTGACAAAAAAACGTCGATGGTTTGTGTTGCAAGGTCGTATTTTCACATATTTTATGACAAGTTCTACCGTATTCAATCCTGGGATATTCCCCGATGTTACAAAAAATTCTCGCATAACCTTTGTTTTTGTATTCGGTAAATTTAATTTCAAAACGGATCCTTCATCTATCATATTTTCAACAAGCATATTTGTCAGTTCCTCCCTTCTGCATGCTCCACTTAGTCCAATTATCATAGCAACTTTTTGAAATAAATATGTATCATCTGATGCCTCCGTTAAAAACTTTGTGACATCTTGTTAAGTGAAAATTTTGGATTTTTTAGCTCTTTAACCTTCTGATTTACGTTTCAGTAATGCAACCAGCTGTAGGTACTTGCTAATATCGATGTTTTTTCTTGTTAATAAAATACTTCTTATCATCGAATAATACGACCAGAGAGAAGATGGTTTTCTTTCCTTAGATGAGCATTCAAAGTAAGCCAACAACACTTTTTCATGAGTGATATTCTTGATTTTCTTAGTAGAACACCATTCTTCGTACCGATTAAACGCTATTTCATATACACTCCGTGATTTTTTCGCCAATAGAGAGTCCACGATATTTCGCGTCATTTCTTCCATATCAGAAGACAAACTACCAGTTTCAGAATCACTCATTATTATTCAAGTTATATTCAATTCTACGTGACAATTGTTTGACAGCAGATAAATAAATATTGCCGTTACAACCTGACGTTTTCAAGGAAATGGCAAAGCACAGATCACTAACCTATTAATATTTGAAACTACACATATACTTACTCCTTTAAAAATAGTTGTCATTGTGACATGTCAAAAATGCTTTTTTCAATTTTTCGAAAATGGATCAATATAAATGCCATCAGATAAAATTTGGATTTAATACGAATCATAAACAATCATAATGGCACACGTCGTGTTATCGGACTCGGCTACGCCTCGCCCGATAACATTCACGACTTGTACCATAATGATCGTCTTTATGATCCTTATGACACATGTAACTATTAGATCAACATGTAATCCCTTACCTAAACTCGCAGTCATGCCCTCCAGGTCCTTCGGCTTCCTCTTCCTCGGCCTCCCCTTCTGCCTCGGCGTCGTCGGCGCCCCGTTGAAGAAGGGAACCTTGGCCATCGGGGGACCGTCAACCCCCGGCTGCGGGGGCATCGGGGCGTGGTGGAAATCCGGCGAGGGAAACGGCGCGGGGTAGTGGTGGGGCGGCATCCCACCCCCAGGATACATGGCTCCCGGGGACGGCAGGGGAAGCTCGGTGACGGGCATCTCGAAGTGGAGGCGGCAGAGGACCGCCCCCTCGCGCATGCCGAAGTGGTCGCCCTTGGTGAGGGGCTGGTTGCACACCGCGCAGGAGAAGCAGTGCACGTGGAAGACGAGCTCTCTGGCGCGCATCACCAGCTCGGAGGAGAGGATCGTCGTGTGGCACTTGGAGCAGCGCTTCATGCCGAACAACCTGTAAAAAAAAACGGAGTTTGAGAAATCATACCCAATTCGGAGAAATCAACAGTAGATAAAACAAAAACAATTTAAGAAAAATAAGAATACGGTTTAAAAATTTAATATGTAAGTTTAATATCGTAGCGGAGCTCACGCGTTAATGTTTGAGACCATTCATGGCTGAATTAATAAACGAGTTGATCACAAGATTTTTCCGTCGACCTCATCAGGAATTGAATATAAATTCTGGATCGAAACCAATTTTTATTTTGCATGATATACAAATTTGACGTAATACAAATTTCTAAGTTCATTTCGATATATTAATATTAATGCTTCCTATAGAACAATTCGAAAAATTCATAGAGGGAATATTGGACATGTTGTGACATTCTGAATAGTTTACATTTATTTCATTTCCTATAATGTCCGATAAGGAACGTGTGGATGAAGTGGAGGTTGAAGCATTATTTACTTTGGAACTATTATGACATAAATTTTTTTCTGCATTTTCTATTTTATTCTGAATGGAGTTTTCAATATACCCTTCTGCAACAGAAGTTGATTTCCAACCACCAAGTCTTTTGATGCTGAAAAATCTGCACCACTGTCAGAAAGAATAGACACAGAAGAACGCCGAAAACAGTGACCTGTATACAAATGTGGTTGCTCTAATTTAAGAAAGTTTGCAATCATTGACGGTAATTCAGAAAATGTATCAATTCCAACTGGTTGTGTTGAGCATTTATAGTTCTTATAAACAACGAAAAATCTTTCGTGTGGTGTGTTAGCTGGCCTCAAGGATATATATCTCTTTATTATGTTTAAAAGTGTATGCTCATCATTATCCACCACAGTGAATATCCTGTTCGAATGTGTCGATGAATTCACTGTCACCAAAAATGTCGATCCCATATCTTGTACATCCTTTCTCTGCAACCTTAACAATTCATCTTTTCTCAATGCACCCGCTACTCCGAATATCAAAGCGACCTACAAATCAAACAATGCTAGTTATTTCACTATAACGAGATTATGAGAATAAGTTGGAATAACGATTCAATTGAGTTTTATTTTTACCTTCGACATCAAGAAAACACTGTCAGGAGCATTCGCTATGAACACTCTCACTTGTTCTTTTTCGAGAACTTTTGATTTTTTTTGGGATATATCCCTCTCTTTTCCGTTTAATAAACATCACCAGTTTGTAGTATCTGCTTAAATCAGTATTGTCTTTCACATTTAGTATTGATTTCAGCATCGAATATTTTGGCCATAAACTTGCTAGATGCCCCTTTTCTGCAATACCCGTAAAGTATGCCAACAAAACCGTTTCCGTAAAGTTCCGAACCTTCTTGCCCTTGCACCAAGATCTGAATTCAGCATAGGTTTTCTCATATAAATGACGGCTCTTTTCAGGAAGCAGACTCAAATTTGCTGCTTCGGCAGTTTTTGTCACATCTGGCGGTGTCAGAGGGATATTTTCTTCGTTATTCATTATGTAGTAGCGTAACGGATAATATCAGATTCTGATCGAAAGCGAATAAATAAATTTGACAGCTCGATCGTGCTCCGACATACCGACCATGATAATCATGCATTAATACAAGAAATCATGCATTAATAGGGATCATTAATGGATGATTTCGAGTGCGTTAAAATGAGCTTTTATTCTATGGTCGACGGAAATAGTTTATTTCACAATAATCAATATCGCACGATTCGCACGTGGTAGTATTTATGAAAAAAAATCGGTTATGATGTGAAGTAATAATAATGTTGACCTAATGTTAAGTCGACGGTTGGAACAGATCATAGACCATAGACCAAGATCTACGCTTGACTTTGGCCTCAGCCTGTTATAATCATAATGTCAATTTCTAGGGGTATCAAATTTAAGGACTGCTTACATATATGTTTCTGGATAATGGGTTGCATAACTACCACGTGTTCACTTTCAAAACTACCGTTTGTCCTGATTCAAAGGTGTTGAAATTCTCTAGGCGCTTGCTTCTCTTTCGTCAATACCCCCAACATATCGAGTTTCGAGTCCGTTATACGTCCACCACACCTACCACTTCCGAAAATTGTCAATCCTCGTAGAAATCCGATATCTCATTACGCCCACAGTGAGGTCTGCGGTGAACCATTGACCATCATGCATCTTTAAGAAAACGGATACAAGAAAGTAGTTCGTTACATCTGTATCGCATCCGAGCTTCATTCAACCCCCCCGGTTGCGGGCACCCTCGGCGACGCTTTCAGAGGGGTTTTGCGGCTGTTTAGGAATCTGCAGGGGGTCCGTGATCACCCGTGGATAGCGTACACAATAATACCCTTATAGGTTGTTTTTTATCCATTGTTGCATTCGCTCAACATTTATACAGTACTGTATATGTAATGTTCTGTATTATTTTCGTTTTGTGTTTCTTTTCTACGGCTCCATTGTGTTTTTTGCGGCGAGTATGCGAAATATCGGACATGTATTGCATTTTACGCTTTGTTGGGCCGTTCCACCCTTCCGGAGGGTGAGAAAAAGAACCTCGGCGAGGACATGGGGCATTCGACGGTAACGTTTTCCATATATTATTTCATGATGTATGGAATGATATGGCGATATATGTCAGTTTGACTGTGAAAAAATTCAACAAATCGAATATTGTTTACCGTTTAGCTTTAAGGCCAAAAAATAGTATATTATTTAACGAGCGGTAATTTAGGTCATAACTCACGCAGATGAAGTTTGCACCACGAGCCGAAGGCGACTGCTGTAATTCATTAAGTGAGTTATGACCATTACCGCAAGTTGAATATTTCACTTTATCTACGACTATAACAATAAATTATAAGATACAAGTACAGAGAAAGAACTATAACAATGCATTATTCATGTTTATTGTGCTTCTTAGCATGGACTAGAAAGTCCATAGGGGCGATGCTTTATATTTAGTGCTAAGTTCACTAAAATATGCCGAAAGAACATTCTCTGTAAACGATGACTTAATATTCTTACTGCTACACCAATCATGAAAATTGTTGTAAACACCTTTATATTTGTTTTGGGATTTATCGGACAATAAATTCTGTAAGGTAACATTGGCTGATTGTCTTATTTCTGAAGGTGTACATATTAATTCATCTCCTCTATCTGAATTCATCTTTTTCATCAAAACATTCACAATGATAATTAAGCTCGTAATTAGGTATCAACTTAATTTGAGAAAACGTCAAAATTTTTCAAGTGACCTCCCCTCATTACCAATAATGGACTGTTTCCTTTCGGCCAATCGGCACGTTCAGAAGCACAGAGACAGGGAGTTATAGCAGTGAGTCATTATAACTCACGGTGTTTGTTTACAGATACTATCAATTGCTCAAAAGTAGTTGAATTATGAATATATAATTCAACAAGAGTAGATGAAATATATTTATGCAATAATTGTTTCTTCAACTACAACGAGCAATTTTCCCGAGTCTCCAATCGATTTCCAAAGTTCATTTATTTCAGCGGACTGAACGAAATCGATGCGGCAGAAAATCGAAGAAAAAGAAGTAAGTTATGACTTCTAACGATCTCCTAGCCACATATTCTTTTTGGATTTCAGCGATCAAAATAACCTCTGCCCTAGTGCCAAAAAAAAAGGAATTTGATCAAAATAACCTAAATTCGAGTGTCATTCAACCGAATAGTACCAAACTGAATGTTTTATATCTCTGATGAATCTACATTGTGCAATTGAATATCCAGCACAAAGATTTTTCTCATTGAGGATGATCTTCCTTTCAACTTTTTATTATTTAATTCAATTATTTCTTGTTTTTCAATCCCACAAACGAATTATTTTGACCTCTCGAATATTTTTATTTTATTTTTTTGTTTATATCCCGACTGTCCTAGGTCTCTATACTATCTATCTATACTATACTATCTTTCATAAGGTTCAAAAATTATAAGAAGTATGCCGTGAAGTTAGAAGCTTTTGAGCGCACGTTCATCCACCTTGTAGGTAGATTCGCAATTTCCAGTTTTAGAAACCAATTTGAGAATTTTTTGACAGCTGTCAAAAAAAAGACAGTAGCTCTTTGTCAATTATGCCGAATCAGCTGTTACAGAAATAAAAGGATTTTTTATTCGATAATTCTTTGGAATCTAAAATGGTTTTGGTTTTGCGATTTCGAAAAATGTAGCTTGAATGTATCATTTTTCATTAACAAAATTTCGTCACGATCGAATCCGTAGTTTTGAAATTATCGAGAGAACTAAATTTCAAACGACCATATTTGCGGAACCCCTGGTCGAATTTACCTAGATAAAGAATTAATCGCGGCATTCGAGATTCGAATCTACCCTGAAAATTTCAAGTTTCTAGGTCGTTCCGTTCGAGAGTTATAGTGTTTATGGCCGGACGGACAGGCTCGAATTTTTCGACGGATTCGTCATCAGTGTGTCGAACTATATCGATGAAGATCATTTTCGGCTCAAAATTCGAAAAATACAGAAACCGTGACGAAATGATTTAGCCCTCGTGTATGTAGAACGAGCGCTCAAAAATCTTCATTTTATTTGAAAATTTTTGCATTTATTTCCTGTTTGCTAAACAATTCATCAGAAAAATGTAAATTAAATTTGTTGATATCACCCAAGTGATCTCGTGTAAGAAGAACGAGCGTTCGAAAAGTTAAAATGAAATTTTTTTTTTTCGAAAAATATTATGTCTTACGTGCTATTAAATGGCTGAAATATCCAATCAAAATTTTCCAGAATTCGAGTTTTCAACCCTTCCACAAAACCGTTGCCTACGCACAATAATCGATCATATCGAGGGCCATTCAACATAATCGCATTTATGATTCGATTATGTTATTATTCCGCTCTCCCAAACAGAATACGTTGAAATGATACACAACCCCCTTCCCCGTTGTTTTGTTTCACCGGCAGACTGCTACACATATTTTCCAAACAAACACACGGCGAACGCACAAACATAACAATTTTCCTTTCAATAATACCCACACATTTAGTTGTCATCCCTGGTATAGGTACGCCGGCAACACGGGGCATTATTCGAAATCACCGGGCCCGAAAAGTGGTGGTTGAATTAACAAGGGGGTTAGTATAACATCCTGACCCCGTCAATGGAATCATTTTATGGAGGATGCTTCACTCGAATAAATGTCAAATATTGTATTGTGCTTGTGTAACGTTGATCCGATGGTTGCGTTCGGATGAGTAGTTATTCGTAGACGATAATAATATTGTTCTTGTGGTTGGAGCACGTTGGAGTATGCAATGAATATCTCCAGAATCATACCAGTTTATCCACGGCCTTCTATATGACTTTTTCAGTTTCAGGCAAGTTCTTACGTTTAACGTTCTTACAATCAACTTTGATTCAAAATCTGAAAATTTGTTTTGCAATTATGCCTAGACGTTAACTTAGTGAGGACGAAGCCAATAGGGCTATTGTAATGATCGAGGCGGGACGTAATGAGAGAGATGTTACGAATTTCTGAAAGCCTAGTTTCCCGGCTCGTCCATCGATATCGAGAAACTGGGAAAGTGACCGAAAGACCGAGATCTACCACTCCTGAAGAAGATCGGTTTATGACTGTGTCTACCCGTAGAGAGCCCTTGAGTACTCGTCGATTCCTGCAACAGCGACCTTAGAACGCTTCTGCTGTTTAGGTTTCGATATAAACAGTTCGTCGAAGACTTCGAGACGTTAATCTACATTCTCAACGACTTTTCAGAATGATTCCACTAACTCAAAATCATATGCGACTTCGATTGGAATGGGCCAATGAGCAAGTGAATGGGAACGATCAAATTATAAGTATTTCAATAATTTTCGATAATTTTCGAAAGAAAAATCCGCAAGAGTATCGAATTGAGCGAATACGGCGTTGCCATTTCCTCGTGCACGGCTCGGAGTTATAGGAGCCCGTGGTTCACCTAAAGAGATAAAATGAATATGTCGGAAGTGGCATGTAAATACGATTTTTCGTGAAAGTTGCAGCGATATTATTCAAACGACGTTATCGACCAGGTAATACAGGAAACGTACGCGTTTTACACAGATTTAAAAGCGTAATAATCGACTTCAATCGAGCGAAATCTGTGATTCCGATTGACAGGCTGCCCACAATGTGCAGTTAAGTCGAGGAGTTATGCGTTCTACTATGCAAATTCGCGTTTATTTACGACACGGTACCGTCGGAATGTGTCAATGAGTATTTGCACTAAATTAGATACCGAACGACTTCATACGAGCACTCGATGGAGCAATTTACGATCGGAGTTTACCTACTTCGTACATGTGACGTTTAATATGTATAGCTTTCGTTATGTGCGGTTTTCTAGAGCTTTTGTTTCGCAATCTCAGGACTGGATTCCACCCAAGTAGCGGATAGATATTTCGGACATCCAGATTCAAACTCCATAGTTTTTTATTGAGATCCGAATTCAGATTAATCTACTCCTATTGAATAATATAGTCATTATTCAACTATTTAGTATCTGTAAACAAAAACTGTGCTCCCTGCTATAACTCCCTGTCTTTGTGCTTCTAAATAAGCCGATTGGCAGAAAGGGAACAGTCCATTATTGCTATTGAATTATTTCACTTGAATTATTTCGACGTTTTCTCGAATTAAGTTGATACCTAATTATTATTGTGAATGTTTTGCTGGAAAAGATGAATTCAGTTAGAAAAGATGCAGTATTATGTACACCTACAGAAATAAGACAATCAGCCAATGTTACCACACAGAATTTATTGCTCGAATAACCCCAAAACAAATATAAAGGTGTATACAACAATTTTCAAGGTTGGTGTAGCAGTAAGAATTTACAGAGAATGTTCTTTCGGTATATTTTAGTGAACTTAGCTCTAAATATAAAGCATCGCCCTTATGGACTTTCTACTCCATGCTAAGAAGCACAATCAACATAAATAATACATTGTTATAGGTAAATATTAAGATTTGTAAATAAAGTTTTTTCTCTGTACTTGTACTTTAGTATTTATTGTTACAGTCGTAGATAAAGTATAGTATTCAACTTGCGGTAATGGGCATAACTCACTTGATGAATTACAGCACTCGCCTTCGGCTCGTGCTACAAACTTCATCTGCGTGAGTTATGACCTACATTACAGCTTGTTAAATAATATACTATTGGTCCAAAAGCATCCTTTTTACACCGCGACCATCCGATGTTTTGTGCGTCACCATTCCACTACCGATGCCCCATGCACCCACTCCTTTAGCGAAGTCGATGGTTTTTAGGAAGTTTACGACACCAAAAGATGTTGCCACATTTCTGCGATATTTGTTGATCTCCACTAACCGGATAATCACCGTTTTTTTCCTTCACGATATAGCCATTATACGTTCCGAATGTAACCTGCGACGTTTTATTTCAATTCCGAAATTTATGTTGGTCGGACTTCCCGATACCATCAGACCGACCCTGCTCCAAATGAAGGCCCTGGGCCGCCGAGAATCTATTTCTATGCTAACTATCCCGGGTTTTTGTACTCATTTCCATATTAATTCGAAATTATATCGAGCAGAGCGATCGGGGTAATCGGAAACGTTTAGCAGTAAATTATTCGGATACAATTTTACTGCTCGCTTCGATAATTTACAATGGAATCACATTTGAATATATTCCCGGTGTGCTGAGCGTCGTCGAACAAAGTAGACCTGTTGCTGGTTATCACTTTTTCAGAAAAATGATGGAAAAATCATAATCAACCCTTCATGCCACTTTTTATTCATTCGTGACTACGGAGAACGGCTAAAACTTTGGGTACCAATCGGGAATTTATTTATTTTTTTGGGAATTAATATCTGATCTGATCAAAGGATCTCCTGTCAGCACTGGAACATTTTTCTTGTGGTGGGAGTCCATCAACGTCGTTTGGGCTACGTAAAACATAAAACTCGAGCTAAATTTACTTTAACGTATCATAAACTCTGCCTCGTAAATTTTATAGCCAAGTGAAGTATGTTTAATTGTGGTCTAGTAAAAGTCCACGTGACATGGAAACAAGCGATCTGGACAACTCCTTTCATTCGAACCTCTCAGAAACGCTGCAAAGTCCCCAAGAAGATTTCCTACAGTTTATCCGAAATTCTGCAAAATTTTTCAACTTTTATTCTGGCTTTATTTGAAAACGAATTTCAAAATGAATACTAAGTTCGAATTGCAAAACATTTTGGTAATCCGACATTTCGTCTTCGTTTCGTTTGGTCTCATCGCGACAGATTAATACGCAGAGTTGAATGAATTTCAATTTCAAACAATTTTGAAAAGCACTGCCGTGATGAGCGCTCGTTCGTCCCCCTTTGTGGGTAGATTCGCATTTTCCAGTTTTGGAAACCAATTGAAGAAATTTTTGGCAGTCTTCAAAAAACGCCAGCTGTTTTTGTCAATTATGCCGAATGAGCTGTTACAGAAATATAAGGATTTTTTATTCAACAATTCGTTGGAATTTAAAATGGTTCTGGTTATGCGATCTGGAAGATATGTAGCCTGAATATATCATTCTCCATATAAAATAAAAAATTACTCACGATCGAACCCGTAGTTTTGAAGTTATCAAGAAAACTAAATTTCGAACGACCATATTGATGGAACCCCTGGTCGAATTTTACCCAATTTCGAACTCAACAGTGGCATTCGTGATTCGAACCTACCCTGAAAATTTCCTAGGCCTTTCCGTTCGAAAGTTATAATTTTCTATGGTTTCTATGGTTCTGGTCCTGCGATCTGGACATAAAATTTTGCATGTGGCTTGAATATATCATTCTTCATTAAAATATATAATTTCAAACGAGCGCTCAAAAAAATAATCCAGAAAAATCGGGCGATATGCTGAGTTGGTGGGATCCAGCAAGATATCAACAGGAATCACAGCGACGTTAAGATCTTTCTCGGCCTCTTGACGAATTTTCGTTTAATCGCGTTCGTATGGCCCACTCAATTATCGTCGCCTCCACAACTCAAATCACCCTTTTCGCGTTTATGGAAACCGCAACACATGGCATCGTTGGATTTCTCGGAAGCTGCGGAAAAAACGACGTTTTTAACTGTGCCTTTAATGCTAATTTTATGGGAATTTTCGGGAGATCGGAGTTCGAGAAATAGCATGTGGTTTAAATCGGGCGAAATGAGAGGAATAAATTTTATTGGGTGGTCGTTACACTCACTTAATTTTTTCTGGAAAATCGAGGAAGTATAAAATTCTCAGCTACAAAATTCTACCTGACCTTCACTTTGAGAAGTGTACAAGGGAAGACAAAAAATTGACATGTTTCGAGGCAAGTTCGAAATTAATCCCTATTCTAAGGATGAAATAATGCTTATCTTAGAGCTTAACGATTAAGTGAGAACATCTGTTGACGTTAGTTTTTTTTTCTTCTTTCCTATAATTAAGAAGATAGACAAACATTTTTTACTTCAAAAAAGATTCAATAATGGTGAATTATTCAAGTCTACTTGATCGCTCAATAAGAAAGCAGACGATTTTTGTTTATTTATCTCAAGGCCCTCCAAAAAGTTTAATTTTCTACTTTTATTCAACCCAATGTAGTGGAAATCATAGTATTTTTTCAATTGTGAGTTTGATTATGGTTTTCCATCAAGTATCGGCTAATTCTATTCGAAACTTTATCAATACATCATAGCGAAGGTTACCAATCGCATATTTCATAACCACAGATCGCTTCTTTCACCAAATAGAAAATCTATTAATCAAACCTATTAAACCCAACCAAATAAAAGATTTATATCCGAGCATCTCGTGGAGAAGAATCAGCCGTTGAAAGGATGATCGATATGCCGATTTGTGGTCTTTTTCTAACCCGATTGCCAAGGGGGGCAGTGGCGTATCATGCATACTAATATTGAGTAATACTGCTGAAACAGAAACTTGGAGGTAATCATGTTGCTAGTGATTTAAATGAAAGTTTTTATCAGTAATTGGATGAAGATAACGATCTTAATTTCCAAAATGAAACACCTTTACCTGTACTAGTGTTTCAGGAAATTCATTAATGTTCGAACAGATGTTTTCTTAACTTTCTCTCGGACGTTCAACAAGGACCTCTTGATATTAGCGTAAGAAATCACAAGATAAATGAATCTAACGGTTTTGGGGTTATTTTTCGCCGCTCGGCGTCCCCGCCGCTGTTCGGCATATGTTACATATTATGACCATCGTGTTCGGCCCCGCGGGGGTCCGGCATTATTCCCTCCACAAATCAAACTTCGGTCCGAGTGTGTATAACTTGTATAATAGTGTGTGTTTTTCTTTGTGCGATGCGGATCTCTCCTAGGGAGACCGAGCGGGGCGAAAAATTTCACACACCGAGGGGGGCCCGCGGAATCAATGGATCACACGGAGCCGAGAGGATCCAGATCGACTTCCGGACAAGGGGGGTTTTGATATTCTAATCTGGGGGGGCGTTCCGGAGAATATCGCGTTTAGGTGTTGACGTGACGGGTAACGTTCGGAACCGCAGGGTTCGGTGTTTGGGCCGCCTCTCTTCGGAGGTAGAACTAGGATTGCTGCGAATTTCCAATAGATTCAAATAGAACACCTTTTTTTCGTTTCCTTTATCATTAAATTGGCTCAAATCTCTATCGAGAAACATCACCGTTTTTATTCCCGAAACGGACATCAGACGAAAATATACTTCAGAATTTTTTTATCCTCATCATTATTCCAACAATGTTTTCCTCATAAATAAATACGGAGATTTCTATTTTCGGTACGATATAGCGCGAACCGTGGTGTCAAGTTATTTAAAGATTTTTCACTTTGATTTCCTGTGCACTAATTAGCAGGGAGATAACTTACACAGGAAGGACTCTCTTAGGCATGGATGGAAGAAATGAATAATAATAATAAACGCTATTTTGAATCCCAAAATTTTCTTCACGTAGAAAACTGATGGAGATATCAGTGATATCAGATATCATTCGCTTTGGAAGCGAAAGCCTGCGAACGCAAACGAAGCATATACAGGGTGTTTCATACATAAATAAATAGATAAATCATTTATTGGTCCCTCAAGACATGAGAAATGTATGAGAAAAGTAAGAGAAAAAAAATTAGTTTCTCAACAAAGTTCTCACACTCGCATTAAATTAAAATGGAAAAGTAAATGATTAAATAATTTCATGTCCTAATATATGCGCAGGATTTCAGGATGTGATAGCTAGTCCAAAAACATGAAGAAAAATTTCTATTAACTTCACCTCTAAAATGCACCATTTTCGTTGAAATTGAAAAAAAAATAGCATTTCGCGAATATCTCGGGAACCTTTTATCGTACAAAAAACAGCTTTCGTTAGCATTTTTTAATCAGAATAATTTAAAATTTTTAACCTGTAGTTTTCGACGTGAAAAAAAAGGGTGACAGTTAGTAAAGACCATGTTTTTCAACATCAAAGTTGATTTTTCTCGAAAACGGTCGACTTTAAAGCGTATGAGAGTACCTTTTTTGTGTAGAAAACATTGGCGGTTCAAGTGGGCGTCTCAAAAATATACTTTTTCAATAAGCGTAGAAGTTAGGGCGAAAAACACCCAATATCCCTTCAAAAGCTTCACCAATTGAGAGTAAAAAAAATTACGAAAAGCACTGCCGTGAAGTCAGGAGCTTTTGAGCGCTCGTACATCCACCTTGTAGGTACATTCGCATTTTCCAGTTTTAGAAATCAATTGAAGGAATTTTCGATAGCTGTCAAAAAAATTCTGAAACTTAGGCGAAACTCCAGACTTCATGTCAGTGCTTCAGCTGACCAATTTTTTTTCGATAATTCGCTAGAATTTTCTACGTTATCTATGGTCTTGGTCATGCGATCTGGACAAAATTTCGCATGTGGTTTGATTACATTATTCCTCAGCTAGGTGCAAAATGTCATTCCAATCCAATCAGTAGTTTCGAAACTATCAGGGAAGAAATATTTTGAACAGCCATATTTATGGAACCCCTAGTCTAATTTTGCTCATCGATGAGCGCGACCGCGATATTCGCGATCCAAACCCACCTTGAAAATTTCAAGTTCCTAAGGCCTTTGCGTTCGAAAGTTACAATTTTCTATGGTTTATATGGTTCTGGTCATGCGATCTGGACAAAATATTACTTTAATATATCATTCTTGTTTAAAATACAAAATTTCATCTCGATCGAATCCGTAGTTGCGAAGTGATCGAGAAAACAAAATTTCAAACGACCGTATTTACGGAACCCCTAGTATAATTCTGCTCATTGATCAACGTGAACGCGACATTTCAGATCCAAACCTATCCTGAAAATTTCAAGTCCCTAGGCCTTTCCGTTCGAAAGTTATGATTTTCTATGGTTTCTATGGTTCTGGTCATGCGATCTGGAGAAATGTAGCTTGGTATATCATTCTCCATTAGTATACAAAATTTCGTCACGATCGAATCTGTAGTTTTGAAATTATCAAGAAAACTGAATTTCAAACGACCATATTTACGGAACCCCTAGTATAATTTTGCTCATAGATGAACGTATGCGTTTCCATTCAAAAGTTACAATTTTCTATGGTTTCTATGGTTCTGGTCATGCGATCTGGACAAAATTTCCCATGTAGCTTGAACACGTCATTCTCCATTCGAGAGCAAAATTTCATCTCGATCGAATCTGTTGTTTTCAAGTAATCAGGGAAAAAAAACTTTGAACGGCCATATTCACGGAACCCCCGGTGAAATTTGGCTCATTAACGAACTCAACTGAGGCATTCGGGATCTGAACCCACACTGAAAATTTCAAGTCTCTAGGTTGTTCCGTTCGAGAGTTATCGTGCTCACGGCCGGACGGACGGCCGGACGGACAGACACGAATTGTCCGACGGATTCGTCATCAGTGAGTCGAACATAGTCGATTGGGACCATTTTCGGCTCAAAATTCGAAAAATACAGACATCGTGTAAGTCGTACGGGCTCTCAAAAAAACAGCACAAAACATAGTTATTATGATAAGAAAATGCTCACTGAAGATGTTTTCTGTACTATAGAAGATTCCAGAGTTATACACAAAAAACGATTTTTTTTTCGATTTCAACACTCTGTATTTCGAATATGTTGCATTTTAGAGATATTTTTGTATCACATCCAGAAATCCTGCGCATATATTATGAAACATCCTGTAAACTGACCCACAAAAACACAGGAATTTTGTAATCGATTCAAAAGTTGCCGATTCTTGTCCACCAAATTGTAATTCATCAGAAATCAAATGTTTACTCTCTTAAATCTGAATGGTTTTTTTGCTACACGTTTGATGACTTCTTCAGTTTCAGGCAAGTTCTTGTCACTTGCGTTTCTGTGAATTCTGGATCAGTTATTGTTTTACGTTCTTACAATCAACTTTGATTCAAAATCTGAAAATTTGTTTTGCAATAACGCCTAGACGCAAACTAAGTGTGGATGAATCCAATATAATAGGGCAATTGTTATGATCGAGGCGGGATGTAATGAGAGAGATGTTGCGAATTTATTTCCTCCTCCGTCCATCGATATCGAGAAACTTGAAACGTGACCGAAAGACCGAGAAGTGGAAGCCTAAGATCTACCACTCCTGCACAAGATGGTTTCTGACTGTGTCTACCCGTAGAGAGCCGTACTTTTCGAATCATGTAACAGCGGCTTTTGAACGCTCTTGGTGTTTTGGTTCCGATTGAAACAATTCGTCGAAGACTTCCAGACGTTAATCTACATCCTCGAATATTTTTGAGAAGTATTCCACTAATACTTCAAAAAATTGGTGAAAAAAATGGAAACCTTTGAAAAAGTCACAAAATTTCTGAACTTTTGAGGAGCAGTGCATATGCTCTATTCAGCATTAATTCCATAAATTTTAATCTGACAGTTTTGAAAGGGCCACCCTTGAGCCTTCCATCAAAACCCCCCGGCCTAAATAATCGACGAAATTAACAATTCATTTCGTAATCGCCGATAAGGCGGCATAAAGTGGCCATTTCGACGATCTTTCGATCCGGATCGTGTGTGGGGTGACTTAACACACTATTCTATTAAGTTATTAGGCCCTAACCCATACTCCTAGACCCTGTAATTTCGATTTCGAGCGCGAACCACTCACGGAAGATGTAACAGATAACGCGCTCTATGATGTAAACTGACCGGTAATTTAGGAAACATAAACCATCGGGAGGCAGGCATGTGGACGATGGACGTACCATTGTTCTTTCCGAATATTTAATCAGTTGCGGTAAGAACAGTTTGTTTGGGACTGGTGCAGGTAATTGCATCAGCTTGCTTCCTTCCGCCTCTCCCATATCAGAGGTATCTGCATTGGTTGCTATTTCTTGTATGCACAAGACATGGCATCTTACGTTTCCAGAATAGGTTGCGTGAATGCAAGAATTTGAACTATTTGGAGGAAAACACCCCAAATTTCTCATTTATTTTTATGGATCTCTGAAATCTTACGAAGAATACTATATTATTTTTCCGTCGACCATAGAATAAAAGCTCATTTTAACGCACTCGAAATCATCCATTAATGACCCCTATTAATGCATGGTTTCTTGTTTAAATGCATGATTATCATGGCAACCGAACATAAAATATTCAGTCGGAGCATAGATGCATCTATGTCGGAGCACGATCGAACTGTCAAATTTATTTATTCGCTTTCGATCACAATCTGATTTTATCCGTTACGCTACTACATAATGAATAACGAAGAAAATATCCCTTTGACACCGCCAGATGTGACAAAAACTGCTGAAGCAGCAACTTTGAGTCTGCTTCCTGAAAAGAGCCGCCATTTATATGAGAAAACCTATGCTGAATTCAGATCTTGGTGCAAGGACAAGAAGGTTCGGAACTTTACGGAAACGGTTTTGTTGGCATACTTCACGGGTATTGCAGAAAAGGGGCATCTAGCAAGTTTATGGCCAAAACATTCGATGCTGAAATCAACACTAAATGTGAAAGACAATACTGATATAAGCAGATACTACAAAGTGGTGATGTTTATTAAACGGAAAAGAGAGGGAGTGACCTCCCCTCAATACCAATAATGGACTGTTCCCTTTCGACCAATCAGCTTGTTCAGAAGCACAGTTATAGAGAGTTATAGTAATGAGTTATTATAACTCACGGTGTTTGTTTACATATACTATTAATTGCTCAAAAGTAGTTGAATAATGAATATATAATTCAATAGGAGTAGATGAAGAAATTTTATTTGTGGGTTTTGCAGTTTTCTTCACAGTTTTTTCTGTGCTGTGTCTGTTCCCTATGATATTCTTCATTTCAAAAGTCTCTCATAAAATCTTCGAGCCCTACCGAAGATCATAGAGTTCGCGGAACAGCTACTCGTTTTGTCGTTCCCATCAGTTCCAACGTCTGGCCAATCTGAATTTCTATCGGTTTCCGGGCAAAAACGCACGTCGTCCGTCTCGCCGGGAGAGAAGAATGCGGCAGTTTACCCCGAAGTCGTATCGTCCATCGCCACTTAACCAAAGACCAACATATAACAATTACTCAAGTTAATGGGTCTGCCAGTTTTTATAATCGGCCGCTAAATAACGGCGGCGCTTGTGTCTCTACAACCGCTCTTCACGCGAAAATGGCCTCCGTTTTCGTGTCCGCGGCCAGCTCTCTACACGCGAGGCGGAAAAAGTGGAAGAGTAGGTCGATTATTTCCAGATACGAGTTCGTGGGATATTTTATTCCATGGGTTTTCGCTCTGAAGGCTCCATAATTCGAAACACTTTCAGAAGAGCAGAGTTGCCTGTTTTACGCAATTTTCCAGGATTATAACAGGAGTTCGGTTACTTCTACAGGAAATTCCCCCTATATGAGTGATAGCAGGAATATTTGTTGATTTTACGTGACAATTCCAGTCGTTTAATTCCTCATGACAGTTCCACATTAGTTGATACAACTAAACTTCAGTTTGTCACTTCAACGGGAAAATAATACTGTGACGAAAACCGGACTATTTAAAGAAATTTCCTGTTCAATAAACAAACTAGATATGTAGTTGTATCCAAAGCTTCAAACTGCAGTTTCTACAAAAATTTCCAGTAATGAACATTAAACTAAAACAGGAAATACTTTAATTATAACGGCACCGTAGAATCGATTAACTATATTTCATGCATTCATTGCAGTCAAACTTACAATAGAATAACTGGTATGATTTCCACTACATTGGGTTAAATTCCTAAATTTTGTTTGTGGAATTCAACCCAATGTAGTGGAAATCATACTAGTTATTCTATTGTGAGTTAGATTATGGATTTCCATCAAGTATCGGCTGATTATATTAGAATATATAACAGTACTAGTTAGTAGTATTTGAAGCTTATAACCTGAGCTTTCATAGACATTTTCTGCAGTTACCTAGTATTTAACTAGTATTTCTTGCATTTCCTATTCAATTAACCACGTGGTTTTGGGAGTGATTTTCATGAGTAGCCGATTTTTTTTTCCTTGGAATTTTACTTGAAGTTTCCAGTTTTGTCCAAATGTTTCCTTCGTTTTTTTCCGAATGTTTGTAATTTTCTAATTTTGAGCCAAGAATAGATTAGACTCACAAATGAAGAATTCTGTATCCACAATGCATCTAAGCAAAAAAAGTCTTATCCCTAAAAATTTCAAGGTGGCCCAACTCCTCAGCAACATTATTGATTTAAGTTCGAGAAGTAATCACGAACTTATTGATTATCGCGAAAACGAGTGATTTATTATAATTGACTTTCCTGCGAGTTGATAAACGACTCTTGTACATGGATGTTAATGTCCTGTAATGGGGAATTATCTCTAATTTTATCTTTCCCCTATGATTTATTCGATTATTGCTTCGGTATCGTGTAATAGAGAGTATCCGTCATTAAATGGTATATAATTTTGTGCAAATATCCTCTATCAATATGCTAATCCTATGAATTCCGAATGCGCACGTTGGAAAAATTGGTGCGTAAGGGACACGAGTCAGGTGCCGTCTATTATATGAACTACTCAGAGATGACGACACGTTTTGTTTCCTCCCGCTTATCCTTTCAGAAGGCGCATTTCCGTTCTGGAGGTGTCTAACGCAGGAGCTGCTGGTTATGCCTTACTGAGACAACAGCTGTCGCACAAGAAATCTTTCTCATGGCTCTTCTGGGAATGGACTGAAATGGTCGAATGCCCAAAAAAGCGCTCGTTTCCTGGACTATCGATGATAGATCAGCACGGTATGCGCGATAGCGAGATCCCGATGACAAATACAGGG
This sequence comes from Aphidecta obliterata, assembly GCA_963966015.1. Classification (NCBI taxonomy): domain Eukaryota; kingdom Metazoa; phylum Arthropoda; class Insecta; order Coleoptera; family Coccinellidae; genus Aphidecta; species Aphidecta obliterata. The sequence goes on from OZ014428.1 coordinate 32,623,620, forward strand.
GCAGCAGATGCCGTCATGCCCAACTATTAAAATTCGGCCGTTTTTTACGCCGCCAATTGTTTCCAGGTCCGAACCAATAAGGAAATTCAAATTGTTCGGGGACCGCATTCCTCAACATCTTTGTGAACCAACATGGTGGATGTAAAACTTTGATAAAACCTGTTTGAATTTGATTGGCTCAATCGAATCGGCGACTGGTTTTTGTCCCGCGCCGGACACGCCGTCTTTTGTTCTTTCAATGGGGCATTATTTATGTTCGCATATCGACAATGGTCTCGGTTTATATAATTCGGATTCTCCGCTGTTTTTGCGACGTTTTTTTTTCGCCGATCCGCTCGTTTCTGCTACGGGAAACGGGGCCCGGACGTTTTCTGTGAATTATACGTCGTCGCGAAATTTATCGGTTCTGTATAATGCGAGGATGGCTCAGTCGGGCCGGGCGGATTCTTGTTTTTCGTCCCGTTTTATTGGATTGCCGATCGAATGGCTTGTCGAACGCGAGGCCGTATCGGTTTTTCGGATTCTTCTTCTTCTTTTCGCCGGGCCCGGCCGGATGTTGGCCGTCGACAACCTATTGAAGTCGTTCACACTTGATTTCTATGCTTGTTACTAAGATTATGTTGGTATTTCGCCTCAATGCATCCGCTTTCGACGCCGCGGATAAAAAGCTTATTTGAAAGGAGAAAGCCAACTTTTTGCGAGGGGAAGAAAAGGACTTTCCAAAGGTACCCGAAAAGTTCCCTATTTCGAATTCCAAACGCAGGGCCGTATCTAGGACGTGGCAAGGGTGGCACTTGCCACGGGCGCAAGGTCCGAAGGGGCGCAAAAAAATATCAAAAATAAAAAAAATAGAAGCACCAAGCAAAAAAAATTAATTCGACAGATGACAACACGGATACGTAAGTAAGTAATTCGATCACAATATTTCGAAACATTGATATTCAAAGTACAGAATGAGAATGCAATAAGGTCAGAAATACGAGAAATATGATCCAATTGTTGTAAAAAATTTTCAAAGATGCCGTACTCTGATCATAAATATTACAATCGGCAATATCGTCATGCGATTCCAAGCACAGCCTTTTATGAGTTGTTTACACTACATCCCTTATCGCATCCAGCTTGTTCTGAAGAGTGGCTTCTTAGATGATTATGGTTCATAATGATCGATTAGTTTAGATTTTTAGGCCACATCTGTGGTATTTTAAAAACGATTTGTATTGCCAAAAATTCATCAATCAGTGTTTTGAGCTCAAGAAGTGAGAGAAAAATTGGGGATTTTTTTCTATTCTACATAAATATTGACTTCTTTCAAATGTGAAGATAAGATTAGAAATTTAAATTTCAATGTTCGTTTAGTGTGTATCCAGATTTTAAGTGTTATAAATTTTTAGTTTTTTTTATATTCTGACTTTTTTGTGCCATTGTGCTTTTGCATTCGAGCATTATTCTGGCATTGGATATATTCAATTATTCGTATTTTAACATAATAATATGTATTGTTCCTTTCTATTCAAGAAGAAATATGTTTGGTTCATTGCGGAAAATATGGATTTTCAAACTTGAGTTCTCACTTCTCAGAGCGTATTCTTTTGAATGAAATCTAATAAAACACTAATTTTAGTGTTAATTTTCATAGTTTTCATTGAATCTTCAATCTCATCTGGCAAAGATTATTCTAGTGGTTTTTTTATACTTAACGTATGGACTTCTTGAATATTGTAACATCGGGCCCTGTACGAAACTATAAGTACGTGTTTCAAAGGGTTATAAAAATAGTATTTGTATGCTAAGTTTGCGGTTTTTTTTGCAGAGATTGTGATTATCGATTATTGTTTTCTAGTCAACTTAACAAAAAATTTTTATTTTACGTTTGTAGTATGTACATATTATTAAATTTTAAGTTGAAGAATTTATATTTTTCAAGATAAATGTTCGTATTCATTACATAAAAAAGAATATTTCATTTTCTTTTTTCAGAATTTGTTTTATTTTTATGCATTTCATTTAAAATATGTATTTCAATGTTTTTAATGAAAAAAATTTTCCATAAAAATGTGTATTATTTTGAAACTCTTACGGAAATATATGACTAGCATTATGAAATAAAAATACTATAAGAAAATATGATGGATGAAAAAAAAACTACGCAAATGAGGGGAGCTGCCTAATATATTGCCACAGGCGCAATAGTACCTAGATACGGCCCTGTCCAAACGTACGAAAATAACAGTCGGAAAGGTCGAAAAAACGACGAAAACGCAAAAAGTTGCCTTTCTCCCTCTCTATAGGCTCCGGATCCGCGGCGTCTCGGGGGTCGAACGCGGTCAAATTATCATCCCAAAGGACGCGAGGTCTCCTTAAATGTAAATCCAGCCCGATCCCAACGCCGGTTTACGCAGGAAATATCGATTTGAAAAACGTCGATTTTTGACACCTCGAGAAAGTCAGAGTTCTAGGGTCTAATTGAGGTTCGCATTTGAGCTTAGGCGAATCGGTTGAAAAGCCTATCGAAAAGAAGAAGGCACTATCTAACGAAAAAACGTGGAGGGATCTCGTTACCATAGTGGCGACACCCTAACTAGAAGCCCCGACGAAAACCCGTATACGTCTTCGCCCCGTCGTTTCCGTCCCACAACTCCGTCTTCGTGTCGCTAATAATCCACAATTCGTCTTTCGTCCAAACTAATAGGATTGACACTTGTTGGTTTTTTAGAAGACGGGACACAACATCTGTCCGCAGAAGGCGTCGGCGCCGCCTTTGATGAAAACGGGAAGAAAATACGGCCGAGTGACAAGTAGGCTCTCGGTTAATTAGTCAAGCAGATTCGAGAATCGAGATGAAAGCCGTGTAAAAACAACGGGATTCTGCTTGTCTCGAAGTTGGCAGTGGAATTGGGATATTATGTATTGGCTCCATCGAATCCTTATTCGCTAATACCACAACCATACTTGCATTAGTAGAAACCAAAAAAAGTCAAAATCGAAATCTGCAGTTTGACCAAACGGCAGCCCGAACGGTACAGGAGGAGCGCTCCTCTATAGATGATTATGCAGATCCGAGCTCATAGAATACAATGGAGCATTGTCTTTCCCATTCGGACTGGTCGATCTGCTGCGCGAACGGCCAGCCCGTATTGGGAATCGACAACACACCGGACACGGTGGACATCTGAATGAACTCTCGACAATGCCTCGCATTGTTTTATTTTCTCGCCGCTTCGAGACCGTTTCGCGATCTCGCAAAATGGTCGGGAGCAGACAGATGGGTGTGCGCTTTCGAGATACTTAATATTCGCCGTGTTTGCGCCGAGGCTGTATATGGATTTCGGGCCTGGAAGGGATCGAGCGTGGTGATCTCCGATGGCTATCGTTGTATAGGTAAAATATTTGTATTACCTTTGATTTTTAGGCATTAACTCAATGAAGTTGATGGAAAAATGCGTAGAAAATCTGGTTTCATTCTTTTCGAAGAATTTCTTGAAATTACCATACATTTCGTGATAAGAAGGATCGGAATTTTTCCGCTTTATCTACAAAAATAAGCTAATTTTTTTTCTTTTGTGATTTCAATATTGAACTGCGTCTCTGTAGGAAATACTCGAAAGTATTGGAAGAATTCTCGAGGAATTCGCAAGATAACCGATAATCTGAGCCACAAAAACACACGTGTGTTTGAAAATTGTTCGTTGTTCCAATAGAATATCATCTGACGAGAATATTTGCAGGAATTGTTCGATATATAGAATTGTTCACTTTTTTGTAAAATAACTTTCCTAGTCGATGAGAAGTTAAATTTTAAGACGAAAATGTTACATAAACATAGGTGTTCTGATTCTTTATAACCAAGTTTCCAGATTTTTTTCAATAACTCTTCTCCATAGTTTGAATGAACTTTTCGTTTCTTCAGAAGACACTGATCATTCTTGAATGAGTCTTGATGGTTTTCAATTATGGCAAACTAGTGTTGATGCTGGTTTTTTAAACGGAATCGGGAGTGCACAGAGTTGCTGGGTGGGTTAGGAAAATGGTGATTCCAAAGCACTTTTACTCGTCAAAAAATGTAAAGATCGATAACATAATTCCTGGAAACAATTAAAAATTTCTAAATTTTTTTTTTTACTTAACCTGACCTCACCTAACTAACTTCACACTTGTTTTCATCAGTCTGAACGCAGAAAATAAGAAAATATTTCGAAAAACATCGAAAATTTTTTGAAAAATTTGCCTGAAAATTCCACACATGTGATTTTTAACCAATCAGAACGTGTATTTCTGACAGATCACCATCGCAACGGATGAATTTTAGTGGGAATTTTTTCACGGTACCCAACAGCGAATTATACTGGAAATTTTTTTGACGTTTATAATGACAGAATATTATACTTGATGAAGACGAAAATTGATGTTGTTGGAAATAAACGCATTTGGTGTGGAATTTTCTTACCGAATACCACACGAGCTCAAATTAAATCCGTAAATTTTTTCTCACTCATGAATATTTTTAGAAAATTATTATAATATAATTTTCAAAATATTCATGAGCTCGAAAAAATTTCCGGTAATAATTTAACCTCTAGTGGTATTACTAGTGAAAACATCATAATGAATCACTTTCCAAAATATTCCCAAAATTAGTGAATGTCTCCATAACCAAGCTACAGGGCATTCAAATTTCTAGTTTTTTTTTCGTTTTTACTCAATAACTTCACTTTTTGTGGTTAAAATGGGATCATAATCAGAGTGGTTGTGAAAATCTACAAGGTGATCATTTTTTAAGGTTATTCTCCCTTTGAACCCCAAAATTTTATTGTCGTACACTCATCCTATTCCACCCTTTTTTATTTCTTTCAAAAACTTTTTTTTCGTACTCGTGACCAATCATAAGAAAAAATTGAGAAGGAATGAAGAAAAGAATCGGTATACTTCAGAATTTTCTAGGTAATATTAGAATTCATAATTATTCCGAAGATAGCTGAAAACAAAAAAATTAAAGAAATTTTTTGTTGAGGAAAAATTTGAAATAAAAAAAAAACCTATAGAAAATGCTCCTGCCTACTTTTCAATTATTCAGTTCAAGCCATAAAATTTCCAGTATTAAAATTCATAATAATATGTACAATATTTTTTTGTGCTGTTTATGGTTGGTATTTATATTTTTTTTATTCAAATTTGGGTGTAGAAATCTGTGTTGTTATTGCAGTTCATGTTTTTTTGTGCAATGTTTATTAACAGAATCAATTTGTTTTTGTATATTGTTTATCTTACTTTTTTTGTGCAATGTTTCAAAGCCATTAGTTGTTGATCTTATCATTTTTTTTATAGAAAAATTATATATTTAGTAACAATGTTTTCTTATTAGTATATCTCAATACCATCGATTCGGTGGACGCTTCGGCTGATTAATTGAGAAATTCGGTATCTGGCTGAATAACAAAAAGTCGCTTCGGCGCATCTCTAATTCAGATTTTCTTCTTTCGATTTTGAATTCAACACTACCCCAAAACTGGCGTAAATTTCAGGGGTGTACGAATTTTTCAAAGGTTTGAAAACGATAGTCGAAAAAAAACAGCGCACAACGAACGAAAAGTCAACTCTACTCTCCTCGATTCGTCCGAATTCCTGACGAAAATAGAAGACTTGGAGTTTTTTCAGAAAGATTGGAAGTTAACAAGTTGGCCTGCATCGTGAGTGTGTTCACATGCTCAATAAGCGTGTCGACTTGAAAGAAAGGCAAATGATCCGTGTCGGCTCAGCCTTAAACGCGACGCTGCCAAATCGAAGTAGGCTATGATTTCATGGGAGATTTGATTTGATCCACGCTACATTGTGAAATTGAAAACAGCCAAGGAAATTCCATCGTATTTTTCGAAAAAGAAAAAGCCCAACAAATAAGACAGGACAAGGCTCCATATCTACATCCGTCTAGGACACGAAAACAACACCAATCATCCGTAAAAAAAACCTACTTACACTCGAATTTATTCCAATTAATTCCGATAGGTTTAATCCAAAGTCAATTCTAGATAGAGTCCCATCCTGTTTGCGCGACTCTCAGCGTCCTGTGACGAATGACGGTCATCTTGCTAATTGTTGGTTCGTATCCCGTCTTTATTTGTTGAAAACTTAGATCATTATTGCGCGGCGGCACGCACTTCTTCGGGATAACTTCGTTAGATAATTTCTGAAGGTATTTTATGGGGCTGGCTGGTTGGGATTATTCCGCGCGCTCGAAAAAGAACGGGAAACATATTTTATGGACGGGTACGGGCGCTATCATGAAATACGCTGAATGTTATTATATGAATTTGATGGGACGTGGTTGAAAAGTTGCTACGGCGAGCGCTGATTACACGCTTGTTAAATTAATGATATGGAAGTTGATTCTTTTTCCTTTTGCCAACGTGTTTATCTGTGTGTTTTCGTGTTGGTGGTGGTGGTTTGGATATTTTCGCATTTCATTCATTATGAGACTCTGATTTATGGAGACGTCGAACTTGCTCGTCGTATCTATGATTTCCTTCTCGTCTATTCGTTTTTCATTCCTTTGAATATGATTATATAATTGTGGGGAGAAAAGTCACGAAATATCTATGATCGACTTTCGGACTTTTTCTAATGCATTTCTTGCGTAAACCGGCGGTGGGATCGGGCTGGATTTACATTTAAGGACCCCTCGCGTCCTTTGGGATGATAATTCGACCGCTTTCGACCCCCGAGAAGCCGCGGATCAAAAGCCTATTCGAAAGGAAAAAGGCAACTTTTCGCGTTTTCGTCGTTTTCTCGACCTTTCCCGAACTTTATTTTCGTTCTTTTGGAATTCGAACTAGAGAACTTTTCGGGTACCGTCGGAAAGTCCGTTTATTCTTCTCGAAAACGTATGAGAAGTAACAGGTATGTAAATTGTGATAATTGATGAAGATTTTCAAAGTTAAATATGTAAGGATACACAAAAACAAACATTCGTCCATCGTCCTCAGCTTTCTCAGAAAGTATTGAAACTGTTTGTTGAAAAAAAAATACAAAAATCGAGTTTTGTATATTTCAAAGGTTAAAAATTCAGGTATGTCCGTCCGTTAACACGATAACTTTCGAACGGAACGACCTAGAAACTTGAAATGTTCATGGTAGGTTCGAATCTCGAATGTCGAAGTTAAGTTGTTTATTGAGCAAAATTCGACCAGGGGTTCCGTAAATATGGTCGTTTGAAATTTAATTTTCAGAACAACGGATTCGATGGTGACGAAATTTTGTATTTCAATGAAGAATGATATATTTGAGCTCCTTTTTTTCCAGATTGCATAACCAGAACCATTTTAAATTCCAACGAATTATTAAATAAAAAATTCTTATATTTCTGTAAGAGCTGATTCGGCATAATTGAAAAAGAGCTGTTGTCATTTATCTGACAGCTGTCAAAAATTTCTCCAATTGGTTTCTAAAACTGGAAAATGCGAATCTTCCTACAAGGTGAATGAACGAGCGCTCAAAAGCTTCTGTGTTCACGGCAGTGCTTTTTATAATTTCTTTTTTCAACCTTCCAGCCTTCCAAGTTATTATTAAAAAATCTTCTTCTTCAATTATTGTGGGTTCGGTTTCGGGAGTACTAAAGAAATTGGAGAATTAGGGAATTTCGTCCAATTACACCCATTCCGGAGAATCGACTGCACTTCTCAGAAGGAATAACAATCATTCCCAAATAAATATCAGAGGCTCCAAGACAATTACTTAAATCGATAATAAAAACGTTACCGGCAAAACAAGACCAATAAAAATTCCTCCCAAATTCAGCCAGAAGAACAAACAAGAACTTCGGGGGACAGTCGTCAGACGTGAGAGAGTCATAATACGAAACCCAATACGTCGTATGGTTTTATGACCGTAAGGACTCGATCACACGTGAAAAGTTCGCCGACATCGTTCACGCAGAATCTTTTGAACTTTTATAGATAAGTTTCAACCATTTCTCACAGTGAGATCAAAACTATTGGATCATTATGAAGAGAAATAGCGAAAATTAACTCGATGCTGAAAGGATTAATATTCTGCTCCACAAAAGTTAAGGAAGTTCAGAAATGTTGAGACCGTTTCAAAAGTTCCAATTTTTTAAATATGAAGAATCTAATTGTTTATCTTCTCTTATTGCATATTATATATTCATTATTCAACTACGTTTGAGCAATTAATAGTATCTGTGAACAAACAACGTGAGTTATAATAACTACTATAACTCCCGGTCTCTGTGATTCTGAACAAGCCGATTGGCCGAAAGGGAACAATCCATTATTGGTATTGAGGGGAGGTAACTTGAATATTTCTGAAGTTTTCTCAAATTATGTTGATACCTAATTATTATTGTGGATGTTTTGCTGAAAAAGATTAATTAAGATAGTGAAGATTTATTATGCACACCTTCAGAAATGAGACAATCAGCCAATGTTACCATACAGACTTTATTGCCCATAAAATCCCAAAACAGATATAAAGGTGTATACAACCATTTTCCAGATTGGTGTAGCAGTAAGAATTTCAAGTCATCGTTTACAGAGAATGATCTTCCGGCATATTTCAGTGAACTTAGCACTAAATATAAAGAATCGCCCCTATGGACTTTCTACTCTATGCTAAGAAGCACAATCAACCTAAATAATGCATTGTTATAGGTAACTATTAAGATATGTAAATAAAGTTCTTTCTGTGTAGGTACTTGTATCTTAGTATTTATTGTTTTAGTCGTAGATAAAGTATACATAGTATTCAACTCGCGGTTATGGTCATAACTCACTTGATGAATTAATGCAAAATTCATCTGCGTGAATTATGACCTACATTACCGCTCGTTGAAAAATATACTATCACTTACTTATCTAACTCATTATTTTGCCCATTTCTTCATCCAGAACCCTAAAATCCATTTTCGATTTTTGCTTGTGAATACAGTGGAAGATATACCCAACCCTTCTGATCCAGGCAGTATAGGGGAGCAAGAATTTGCATTTGCAGAAAAAAACGTGGAGGCCCTGAGGAACCTGGAGGACCAAGACCGTAAGTCAAAAACCATCTGTCTCTATGAAAAATCACACAAACATCCAGCAGGGAGCAACAAATTCACTTCAGTTTGGATACCTGCCCACCAGAGTATCGAGAAGGAATTCAGGATGGTCCTCCCCAAAAGAAAAAGACCACACCCTCCATCTGAAACAGGATAACCTTTAGAGCCAATTACCCCAAAAATCCTGAAATGCCCATCGTACGACAATCTTCCCAGTGGTATCGTCCGACTAATCGGGGCCCCCTTAACGGCGCGTTAAGCCCGATTTGCATGCACACCGCATTACGCGATGACGACACGAAGATAGACTACGGGACCGACTCGTTGGAAGCGGATACAGCCCGATAGGCACTCACTGCCTCACCCACAATTTGTCCCGCGTCGGGTTCCGTGCGTCCCGGCTATCTGCGATGATCCATCTTTACGAGATATAATAGCGTACGTCCTACATGGCGCTTGTTAGGCGGCCCGCGTGGGAGGAGAGGAGGTTGAGAAAAACGAAGAAAAATATGCCGTGATGGAAAGTGCCTTCATTTCGTAAGGCTTCATTCGATCGGAAATTATATCAATCAATTCTAGCTTAACCCTTTAGTGCCCGACGGTACTCCTGAGTAAGTACCAGTTATTTCGACGCGTCGTAAAATTTAGTTTTCCGTCGACCATAGAATAAAAGCTCATTTAACGCACTCGAAATCATCCATTAATGACCCCTATTAATGCATGATTTCTTGTATTAATGCATGATTATCAGGGCAACCGATTATAAAATATTCAGTTGGAGCATAGATGCATCTATGTCGAAGCACGATCGAGCTGTCAAATTTATTTATTCGCTTTCGATCAGAAATCTGATTTTATCCGTTACGCTACTACAGAATGAATAACGAAGAAAATATCCCTTTGACACCGCCAGATGTGACAAAAACTGCTGAAGCAGCAACTTTGAGTCTGCTTCCTGAAAAGAGCCGCCATTTATATGAGAAAACCTATGCTGAATTCAGATCTTGGTGCAAGGATAAGAAGGTTCGGAACTTTACGGAAACGGTTTTGTTGGCATACTTTACGGGTATTGCAGAAAAGGGGCATCTAGAAGTTTATGGCCAAAATATTCGATGCTGAAATCAACACTAAATGTGAAAGACTATACTGATATAAGCAGATACCACAAACTGGTGAAGTTTATTAAACGGAAAAGAGAGATATATCCCAAAAAAATCAAAAGTTCTCGAAAAAGAACATGTGGGAGAGTTCATAGCGAATGCTCCTGATAGTGTTATCCTGATGTCGAAGGTAAAAATAAAACTCAATTGAATCGTTATTCCAACTTATTCTCATTATCTCGTTATAGTGAAATAACTATCATTGTTTGATTTGTAGGTCGCTTTGATATTCGGAGTAGCGGGTGCATTGAGAAAAGATGAATTGTTAAGGTTGCAGCGAAAGGATGTACAAGATATGGGATCGAAATTTTTGGTGACAGTGAATTCATCGAAAACACATTCGAACAGGATATTCACTGTGGTGGATAATGATGAGCATACATTTTTGAACATAATAAAGAGATATATATCCTTGAGGCCAGCTCACACTCCACACGAAAGATTTTTCGTTTTTTATAAGAACTATAAATGCCTAACACAACCAGTTGGAATTAATACATTTTCTAAATTACCGTGAATGATTGCAAACTTTCTTAAATAAGAGCAACCACATTTGTATACAGGTCACTGTTTTCGGCGTTCTTCTGCGTCTATTCTTTCTGACAGTGGTGCAGATTTTTCAGCCATCAAAAGACTTGGTGGTTGGAAATCAACTTATGTTGCAGAAGGGTATATTGAAAACTCCATTCAGAATAAAATAGACACTGCAGAAAAAATTTCATGTCATAATAGTTCCAAAGTAAATAATGCTTCAACCTCCACTTCATTCACACGTTCCTTATCGGACATTATAGGAAATGAAATGAATGTAAAGTATTCAGAATGTCACAACATGTCCAATATTCCCTCTATGAATTTTTCGAATTGTTCTATAGGAAGCATAAATATTAATATATCGAAATGAACATAGAAATTTGTATTGCGTCAAATTTGTATATCATGCAAAATAAAATTGGTTTCGATCCAGAATTTATATTCAATTCCTGATGAGGTCGACGGAAAAATCTTGTAATCAACTCGTTTATTAATTCAGCGATTAATGGTCTCAAACATTAAAGGGTGAGCTCCGCTCACGCGTTGAAATATTTCGACCATTAATCGCTGTCATTTATAAACTAGTTGATTAAATAACTATTTCGATATTCTGCTATTTCTATTTAGCATATATTGTTGCTGGTAGCTATACTGAGAAGGTTTATGTTTCAATAATAAACATTCGAACATCTTTTTGTTGAGAAATCTCTCGTTTTCCGTCAGGAAATATGGGCGAGCAGAAACAGTGGTATAAGAGACGACTTCATTCGAAAGAAATAGAGGACATTGCAAATGAGATCCTCAACGAAGATTTACCGCTAGATAATAATATTTTACAGATGAAGAAGAGATTGACTCTGAAAATGCGGATCCTGATTTGAATAAGATTCTATAGATATTTTTTAATTTTTTTTGTTGATACCTAGTAATATCGGTAGTTATTCTTAATTTTGTGAAAAAATTCGATGAAAATGAGGAACAAAATATTTCAGTTACAGAGCATTTCATTGGTACTATAACTAACATTATTCCCGACGGTAAGAACCTACTTAAAAAGTCCATATTTTGGATTTTTTTCATAATTGAAAATAAAATTTTGAAAAAAATTTTCAAAATTGAAAACAAAAAATTAGAAAAAAAATATGTAAATTCAAGTTTTTCCATTTGGGCACATCGCGCGACCTCTGGTCGCTCCACTCGGAACCAACGCCTCAAATAACGACCACGACGACACGTACCGTTTTCCTCACCTCAGGGAGCGTGTGAAATATTCAAATTCGGCCCCGTCCACGCATAAAAATTCAAATTTTTCCACGTGAGATCTCCCATGTCGCTGCCGAGTCCGAGATATCGGGTCGCGTCATCAAATTTAGAAAGACAAGAAGACACACATTCAACGCTTGTAAGTCGAAACGGCTGCCCGCTGAGTCACAGAGCTGGATGACTGGGACAAGTGCACAGAATTTATGGAAGGATTGTTTTTATTGCCGCGGCCCTAACCGTGGGGGGACATGTGAACGGTAGTTGCGACGCGCAACATGACTTTCTAATTTCGTTACGTTGATTGGTGGTAGACATCGGGGTCGATTCGTTTGAAATATTTATCGATTTTGGGACAGTCTACCCGTAGACACTCACCTGCGATGAAAACGCATCTGCGAGGTGCACGATGACAGTGACTGGAAATTAAGTATGGTTAATCCTCGCTATCAGATATACTTTATTAATAAAAGAGGATCTATGGTTTACCTATGTGCGGGCATCACGTTCAAACGACTGCACCAAATTCGATAATTCTTTTTTTTGAGTTGTGTTCATTATTATCAGGACAAGGTTTATATAACGAAATATTACCGAAAACGCCATACGGAAAAGAAAAAAAAAGCTTTCCGAGCAATGACGGGAATAGACGCAGGGTCTCGCGTGCATCCACAGGAGCTCGCTCGTCCGGCCAACCGTAAATCACCTGTACGCGACAAATGTTCAAAGTTTGTTTTTGAACCGTCCCGTTTCGAATCGACGCATAAATTATTTTAGCGGGACGATAGCGTTAATCTCGCTTGATTTGTCAACTTGAAATACGGGCGCGTACTTCTTTATTCCTCACCGAGTCCGAGACCCTTGTAGTAGTTCTCGGAAACGTGGGATCTTGATATTATTTCGCGAGGATGGCGTTTTCGATGTTTTCCAGAGATTTATTGGACGCACTCGCGTCTGTTCCGTTTCGTGCTGCCATTCGCCCCCAGGTCAGCTTGCGTGGACGGCGGTAGCGTCCATGCGAAACATTTTGTCGGATATTTTGTTCAGTGTGTGGTGAATTTTTCAACGGCATGGTACCTATTTTGTTGATAATATTTATTATTTATTCATGAAACTAAATTATCTTTTCACACAAAACAGAGAAAATAACGAATTATAATCAACATTGACTAGCTCCAGAAAGAAAGAACAAAGTATATATATCAATGAATATTGTTCCCGTTAATTTGCGAAAATATATCTCAAAAGAAAACGCTTTAACTAATTTTAATAGAACTCGAGATCTTATTGTGAATTTTTGACTTAAAAAAAACATTGCGATTAACTTTTCGACGTCGTGAAACAGTTTTTTTTCTCACGCTCAGGGTGTTTTTAAATATTGTTTTTTTATTTTTCACAAAACGGAGAGAATTCCAAAAAAAATAGTAGTGATCCAACTAGAAGAATAATAGAGATTGCCACAAATCTAGTCGGAGGTTTTCGTTGAAGAAAAACTAACCGACTTGCCATGTAGGTAAAATTTCAAAACAATAAAAACCTAGGCTAGGTATTTCAGACATGTTTTTTTTATTTATCGATTTTTATTTCATATTTTAGTCTAAAGAATTTTTGACCTTGATTTCATGAATAATATTAATGAAACCCCCTGTATGTGTATTCAAGTTGATTTCTTTAAATAATTGTCCCTAATACGTCAAGGTGAATAATTTGCCACGCAGCTAATTTCCAACTTTCATTTCAGTACAAGAGCCTTGGACGGAGTCCCAATGTTGAAAATTAATGAAGGACGAGCCATCATCAGTCAAGGTAGACAGATGTTGAGTAGAATTCAACAAAATCAAGATATATGGAGCAAGAAAACAATTCCGTAACACGAGACGAACGACAGACTGTGATCTACATTCCAAATACTTTCAGGGTCACTCTAATAATATACAAGGTGTAACAGAAGGGCGATTTCTATTCAATAATAGTACATATATTATTAAACGAGCTGTAATGTAGGTCATAACACAAGCAGATGAAGCTTGCAGCACGAGCCGAAGGCGAGTTCTGTAATTCATCAATTCACTAATTCATCAAGTGAGTTATGACTTCCGTTATGATTACCGCAAGTTGAAGAGTATTCAACTTTATTTACGAATATAACAATAATTACTAAGATACAAGTAACTTTATTTACAAATCTTAATAGTAAACTATAACAATGCATTATTAATGTCAATTGTTCTTCTTAGCATGAAGTAGAAAGTCCATAGGGGCGATGCTTTATATTTAGTGCTAAGTTCGCTGAAATATGCCAAAAAACCATTCTCTGTAAACGATGACTTAATATTCTTACTGCTACACCAATCTTGAAAATTGTTGTATACACCTTTATATTTGTTTTGGGATTTTTCGGGCAATAAATTCTGAATGGTAACATTGGCTGATTGTCTTATTTCTGAAGGTGTACATAATAATTCATCTTCACTATCTGATTTCATCTTTTTCAGCTAAACATTCACAATAATAATCAGGTATCAACTTAATTTGAGAAAACGTTAAAATTATTCAATTGACCTCCGCTCAATACCAATAATGGACTGTTCCCTTTCGGCCAATCGACTTGTTCAGACGCACAGAGCCAGGGAGTTATAGCAGTGATTTATTATAACTCACGGTGTTTGTTTACAAATACTATCAATTGCTCAGAAGTAGTTGAATAATGAATATATAATTCGATAGAAGTAGATGAAAAATGTTTTCCCATTCAACATTGTCATTTTTTCCTAGAATATAACTGATCCACTTCATTGGAATCAATGAAGAGATTAATAGCAGAGCCGAAAATAAAGCGATTTATGCCATACCCTGTATTCAAACAATTTCCCACATCATCCTTCGAGTTTTACGAGAATGAATCAAACCATCATCTTCTCCATTCACTCTTTCCCATGATCTCTAATAATGATTAGCTTAGGCACTATTAAAACAAATACGGCTTCTTTGCTTTTTTACTATCCTCTAATCGATGCGTGCTGTTCGAATAAGTTATTTTGAAACAAATTCCTAATTTTATGGAAGAAGAAGTGAAGCGGCGGCTGGATGCTGAAGATGAAGAAATTTTCGGATTAATCACTTTTTAATGGATCTTTCGAGAGCCTGAAGAGGTAATTATTGATTGTGTGCTAGAAATGCGTCTCGTCAATCCAGTTTTCATAGAAAGACTTCAGTTTGTTTCGATGCGGGCTACACACAAGTAGCCTGAAATACACGGTTTACATTTTGAAAGAAATACAATAATATTGAATTGCATCGAAAAAAATACGAAAACCATTTCGAAATTTTCAAAATAAAGAATAAGATCCATCAAAATAATTAAATTAAAAATATAAAGATATGGAAACTAAAAAGAATAAAAGCCATCGAAGAGTTTTATAATATCTCGACCCAAGTGTTTTATATCAGACAAACCGTATAATTTGTCGATTACACGAATCAAAAGTTGAATAATTTACATATCGCCTTTTCAGACCACCAATAATAAACGCTAAGCAATTGAACATCAACTGGGAGAGAACGATTTTGATGTGATTTTGATTAGTGGCTGTATTTCGAAGCGTGTTTTCGAGATGACTACAATTTTTTTCCGAATGCGGTTCTATCGGTCGACGTTGTAATCATGCGAGATGCCATTCCCCCAATAAATATGGGAATTACAGTTATAGACGTTTCCTTGATTGCCTCCACTTCTTCAGGTACGAGAGCCACTAAATGGATAATCATTATTGTTGACAAGAATTTATTCAAATTTCGCAGTAAATTCAGCGCTGAAGTGAGGTTGATCACGTGAACTGGTTCAGTCATCAGGGAATTGAGGATATTCAGAGTCATTCAATAATTCATGATATTTATTACTCTATTTTTAATTTTCTTTCTATGGTCATTCATAGCCAAGTTCACATGAAAAGATAATTTTTGATGAATAAATAGATTTCGATATTCTGAATTCTGATATTACAATTAATTAGAAAGTATGGACCGAGAAACGATCCTTGGGGAACCTCTGCGCTTAAACGTGAGTACGTTTGGCAATCTATAAAGGGTGTTCCTGAATTAGAGGTACAAACGAAGAGGGAATATTCCTTGAGTAATTTTGAGAAAAAAGAGTTCCATAAACATGGGATCGCAAACGTTTCGTAGTTTGAATTTTTTTCAAGTTTTTTTCTCATAGTATTTACACTTCACAAGATATTCAACTGAAATTTGGCATAGATATTACAATTGAGAGTCTACACCATGTGACATGCCAATTTCGATAACAAACGTACAGGGTGATATTTTTTCTTGAACATTGTCCCCTGTTTATCTCCAAAACTTTTTTTTGGTGAGCCACTGATAATTTGAGAAAATGTAAGAAGCAGCTTTGTTGTTATACTGAATTGGATGGTTTCTTGTAGTTTTGTCGTATTTGCTACCGATTTCGAGAAAACAATTTTGAACGATTCACTCGAAATCCTAAGGAAAATCCTCGGAAAAATCCAAATCGTTATAAAAATTCAGTTAGTAAGCTGTACTGAACTAACTCATTATTAGTTTCGACAAATCAAATTGAACTTCAACAGTTGAAAATCTTGTGAAGAGAAGATATATACATATATATTGTTATGGAAATCATAAAATTAAATGCTTAGTAAGTCCCAGTAATAAATAAATAAAATATAGTGCAAACTTTCAGTCGATTCCGGAAATTGAAGCCTCCAATGATTATATTTTCAAAGGGGGTTCGCATAATAAAAATATGAATTGTTGAAGTTATTAATCCTATAGTGTTTGATGGTAATTTGTGTAAGAAATTTCGTAAAAATGTAATTTGGTAACATAAGCTGGACAAAGTGTATCAAGAAGGTTACCATGGGAATGCGATATTAAATAAGGAATTAAGCAGGCCAGTTGACAGGACAAAAGCGCCAGAGTGGAAATTGATCTTTGAAAAGGGTTATTCGAATTGAAAAATCTTCGAAATATAATTTTTATAACTAATTGGATGGAGCCTGATGGAATGGAAACTAATGAACAAGTAAATATCAAAGAAATTTGATGGAAATGTTAACTTTATTGGAGGAAGAAGAGAGATCTGAAAGAAATTGATCTTATCATAATTTTGAACTCTAGGAATTTTATTGTCAACTACAGAGAAGCAAGGAAGTGTTGAGGAACTTTAGTTACACTAAGTTTTTCTCTGTGAGTGATTTATAATTTAGAATTTTCAGTTTGTTAGAATAAGTATATTAAGTTGTTTGATAAATAATATAATTTGTAATGATATTATTGATTGTTCACCTTGGAACCGTCTTTGAGATAGAGTCTTGGGCAAACCAATTGGAAAAATGGAACAAAATTCTACAATATTTCTATTGGATATAAATTATTTTCAGAATTCAAATAAATTTCTTTAATTTCACAGTAGAGCCATAACAATATATATTTATACACTCTATATAAAAAAAAAACTTGAAAACCCTGTGTCTCGAAAACGAAACGTTTGTGATCCTATGTTTATGGGACTTTTTTTTCCTGAAATTACCCCTCTTCGTTAGTACCTTCAATTCAGTAACACCCTGTATACGCTCCTCATTTTATTCAAATTGGAGGAAAAAATCAACTCCTCCCCTCGAGTAATTGGTAGAACCACTGAAAAAAAATGGAATGATCTCGTTACCCGCACAACTGCGGAAATCCGAATGGTCCAAATTATGTCCTTCCATACATAATAAGGCCACTCGTTAATTTTAACAAGAACCTAATGGCCATCGCACATTTCCGCGTTAGGGCGTACGTTATCATTACCGTCGCGGTCGAGGATGGGCAAAAAATAGATTTGTCATTTCGTCTCGGCCCAAAAAACGCGCTGTCAAAGTGACGACTTAATTTACGAACGTTAACAAATGGAACTACCCGTAAATTGGTGAGGAAAAAAAAATCATCTACCGGACATGGATACAGCGAGTCTGTTGTTGACGGAAATCGAAAAACAAACCGTAATGGTCGTGTAGTGTCAGGTCTCTAATCAAATAAGGTAGGTAGGTAATAATTCGAAGAGTTCATTAGCCGAAGGGGCGTGTTCGTGAAGGTTTACAAACAAGGCTATCATAGCCAGTTATGATATATACGTGATTAGTCTTCATTTTAAGTGAAAGAAAAAAAACTGTTCCGAAATTATGTTCTTTGATATGGACAAGCTGTATCATGTGTTTAACGATGCCCAAAAAAATTTTTATATGAACTGGTTTGATTACTTAATTTGGAACGAAACGTTAATGGTGGGGACTGCCCACAGACGGGAAAACTAGAACTTTGAAACATTTTTCATTTTTAAATTAGAAGAGAGAAATACTACAACTGATCTGTAATGAATTTATATTCCAATATCCCCAATCCTTCCCCGTGTGACAATTCCCGAAATATTCGAGGACTCAAAAAACCCAAAAATCCCCCTTGTTACCATTTTTTCGAACCCAAAGTCCGTCCCTGTAGGCTCGGATCGCACGCTTATTAAAAACGTATCAGGGAAGTACTCGAGGGGCCAGACGAGGAGCGGGGCCCCCCGATTTAATTGAACGCATACGCACAGGGTGGACAAAAAACGATACTGGGCGTGCACGTTAAAACGATCCGCGAGGAAGGTGTTTACGACGCTTTACATGGTTTACGTATTTCATTATTATGCCATTAGTCTTCCGAGTGAACGAGGAGCCCGAGGAGGTTTTCTGACCCGAAGATGAGTTGAGCAAATAAGGTCGAAATATTCATTTTCTGACCACTTCAGAATCCACACCAAACATTTTCTCGTTTTTTCATGATTTATATTTCCTTCCCGTCTGTGTCGACGTGAAAAACTTAAAAACAACCAATATTCAAATTGCTGGTGGAGACGTATTTTCTAGCAAATTGCGCATATCTCATGAGAAGATGGCGTACCCAGATAAACATGTGAAAAATACATATAATATGGTAATTCGCGAATGCAAACTTGCTCAGAAATTAATTAGCCGACTAATAAAGATTAGAGCCTACACTTTAGAAACTAAATGTATCAATGTATGATGTTGACAACGTCTACGGGCACTCTTACTGCACTAAAAGTTTCCCTGATATCGAATAATTCATAGTTTGGAAGTTATGAAGTGTTCTTCAGATTGAGTTTGCAAAAAGTTATTATACAGCCAGAGAAACTCTGCAACTACTGCATACAAAGTTTCCAGACCGTGTTATTTTCAGATTCAGTGACGTGAATTGGCCTTCCATATCCTGTGATGTGACACCATTAGACTTCTTCCTCTGAGGCTATTGAGCGCTCGTACTACTTACTTACACGAGGGCTATATCATTTCGTGACGATGTCTGTATTTATCGAATTTTGAGCTGAAAATTGTCTCAAACGACTATTTTCGACTCACTGATGACGAATCCGTCGAAAAATTGGAGTCTGTCCGTCCGTCCGTATACACGATAACTCTCGAACGGAATGTCCTAGAAACTTGAAATTTTCAGGGTAGGTTCGAATCTTGAATGCCGCGGTTAATTTCGTTATTCGGCAAAATTCGACGAGGGGTTCCGTAAATATGACCACTCGAAATTTTGTTTTCCTGATTACTTCGAAACTACAGATTCGATCGAGATAAAATTTTGCACTCAAATGGAAAATAAGGTGTTCAAGCTACATGCATTTTGTTCAGCTCGCATCAACAAGAAACCATAGAAAATTGTAACTTTTGAACGGAAACGCCTAGGGACTTGAAATTTTCAGGATAGGTGTGGATCTTGATTGTCGTGATCATTTTCATCTATGAGCAAAATTATACTAGGGGTTCCGTAAATATGATCGTTTGAAATTTAGTTTTCTTGATAATTTTCAAACTACAGATTCGATCGTGAGGAAATTTTGTATACTAAAGGAGAATAATATATTCAAGCTACATTTCTCTAGATCGCATGACCAGAACCATAGAAACCATAGAAAATCATAACTTTCGAACGGAAAGTCCTAGGGACTTGAAATTTTCAGGATAGGTGTAGATCTGAAATGTGGCGTTCACGTTCATCAATGAGCAGAATTATACTAGGGGTTCCGTAAATACGGTCGTTTGGAATGTTATTTTCTCGATAATTTCGATCGAGATAAAATTTTGTATTTTAAAGGAGAATGATATATTAAAGCAACATTTTGTCCAGTTTGCATGACCAGAACTATAGGAATCATAGAAAATTATAACTTCCGAAGGGAAAGGCCTAGGAACTTGAAATTTTCAGGGTGGGTTTGGATCGCAAATTTCACGGTCACGTTCATCAATGAGCAAAATAAGACTAGGGGATCAGTAAATATGGCCGTTCAAAATATTCTGTTCCTGATAATTTCGAAACTTCCGATTTGATTGGAATGAAATTTTGCACTTAGATGAGGAATAATGTATTCAATCTACGTGTCCAGATCGCATCACCAAGACCATAGATACCGTAGAAAATTCTAGCGAATTATCGAAAAAAAAATGGTCAGCTGAAGCACTGACAAAGTCTGGAGTTTCGTCTTAGTTCGAGAATTTTTTTTGACAGCTGTCGAAAATTCCTTCAATTGATTTCTGAAACTGGAAAATGCGAATCTACCTACAAGGTGGATGTACGAGCGCTCAAAAGCTCCTGACTTCCCGTCAGTGCTTTTCGTAACTTTTTTTTGATAAGAGAATCAGGTAGTGTAGAGACGTAAAAGGTGTTCACATATGAGATATTATTTGTAGAGTTTAAATACATATTCAATGTAACACTCGTACAAGGCAAATGAAAATTCACCTTCTTGCATAGAAGACATGTATCAAATTTTATAAACACGTCTACAATATTATTTCAGTCATTATTTTATCATCCTGTATCTCAAAAATTGAGACTTTCAGGACATAGTTTGTTCCTTAAAATGAGTCAGAGCATCACCCCCTCAAGTATCAGCATGTCTTTTAGGAATTGGGATTATGATATTGTTGGACTTTATCTGCTGAGCCAAAATATTCTTGAAGCCTTTCAGTTATACAGGGAGTGAAAATAAATTTCTCAACAATATTTTTTTGCATTTTTTCGTATCTTATATGATCGATTATTCAATTTTAAATATATTTCTATTCGAATCGTTGCATTCGTCGAAATTGTTTTCAAAATATCGAAAAAAAAACTGAAAAAAAGGGGAGATCTTCAAAAACTGCGCATAAACGTTCGTAATGACGTATATCAATGCACCGGCCGACCTAATGAATTCCGTGCAATTTCATACTAGCTATAATGGCCGTGTTCCTGCTAACTCTTGCTGTAGTACAAAGAACACGATAAATAATTATTTCCTTCACAAAATATATGTAAATGAAAAGGGCGATAATATCTTCGCCGTGGAAGAATCCGCTCGGTGGTTATGTGCTCCGCTGGCGAATCCATTAAACAGCGTGGTTCGGCTGTAAAACGATCGGCTCGTTACGTGACGAATCATATTCGGTCGTTCGTTGGGCCTTTCAATCTCGAACGCTCTCGTGGAAATTGTAATAATTTATTTATACCTCGGAAAATTCGAACAGAAATGACACAAAAACGGCATCAATCGAAGCGCGCTCCGGGTTCCGTTTCCGGTTGCGGCCGTCGGGGGCGCCGCAGCGTTCTCGAGCTGCGGTTCCGGTTATTTAACCGCGTTCGGTGTCGCGTATCTTTCACGGTTATTAATGAAACGATCCGGTCGCGGTCCGCTATGAAATCCGAGAAGGTAAATGCCTGCCGCGATAATTAACGATTTCACGTCGACTTCGTCCTGGGTTCTCGAGGAGGGAGGAAGGGTTGAAGCACAAAATTCGAGAAAGGAGATGCTCTATCTATATCATTATGCAAACATGATCTATTCCTGCTGTCTCCAAGAGGAGAAACGCAACTTGGTGCATTGAAGGAAACGAATTCCGGGAATTTCCGTTTAAATGAATTCCTGTTGTTTGAACGCAACCATTGTTATTACAACAAAAAAAGAATGTACTGAGAACAATCCGTACTTGCAATATAACATGCCGATTCCGGTCGAAGTGACTTGAGTCTTACGAACAGGAAAAACGGTAAGTATAGCAGTGATCAGGCACTTTTACTTTAGAAGGAATATTTCCGTAAACGTTACAGGAATATCTAATAAAATATAATAAATTTGTAAGTATAACCCAACAATATTTGTACGACTAACAGTATGGATACATTGAATTCAATAGAAATGTTCGGTATTTCTCACAAAAATTCAGATTATTCTACCGTCTATGTCTACGGGCACTCTTACTGCACTAAAAGTTTCCCTGATTTCGAATAATTCATAGTTGAGAAGTTATGAAGTGTTTTCCAGATTGAGTTTTCAAAAAATTACGAAAAGCACTGCCGTGAAGTCAGGAGCTTTTGAGCGCTCGTACATCCACCTTGTCGGCAGATTCGCATTTTCCAGTTTTATAAATCAATTGAAGGAATTTTCGACAGCTGTCAAAAAAATTCTGAAACTCAGGCGAAACTCCAGACTTCATGTCAGTGCTTCAGCTTATCAATTTCCGATCAGTAGTTTCGAAACTATCAGGAAAATAATATTTTGAACGCCAATATTTACGGAACCCCTAGTCTAATTTTGCCCATTGATGAACCTGACCGCGATATTCGCGATCCAAATCCACCCTGAAAATTTTAAGTTCCTAGACCTATACGTTCAAAAGTTACAATTTTCTATGGTTTCTATGGTTCTGGTCATGCGATCTGGACAAAATATTGCTTTAATATATCATTCTCGATTGAAATACAAAATTTCATCTCGATCGAATCCGTAGTTTCGAAATTATCGAGAAAACAAAATTTCAAACGACCGTATTTACGGAACCCCTAGTATAATTCTGCTCATTGATAAACGTGATCGCGACATTTAAGATTCACACCTATCCTGAAAAGTCTCTAGGCATTTCCGTTCGAAAGTTATGATTTTCTATGGTTTCTATGGTTCTGGTCGTGTGATCTGGAGAAATGTAGCTTGAATATATATTTCTCCATTAGTATACAAAATTTCCTCACGATCGAATCTGTAGTTTCGAAATTATCGAGAAAACTAAATTTCAAACGACCATATTCACGGAACCCCTAGAATAATGCTGCTCATAGATGAACGTGATCACGACATTCGAGATCCACACCTATCCTGAAAATTTCAAGTCCCTAGGCGTTTCCGTTCAAAAGTTACAATTTTCTATGTTTTCTATGGTTCTGGACATGCGATCTGAACAAAATTTCACATGTAGCTTGCACACCTCATTTTCCATTCGGGTGCAGAATTTCATCTCGATCAAATTTGTAGTTTTCAAGTAATCAGGGAAACAAAACTTTGAACGGCCATATTTACGGAACCCCTGGTGGAATTCGCCCCATTAACGAATTTAACCGAGGCATTCGGGAACTGAACCCACACTGAAAATTTCAAGTCCCTAGGTTGATCCGTTCGAGAGTTATCGTGCTTACGGACGGCCGGACGGACGGACAGACTCGAATTTTCCGACGGATTCGTCATCAGTGAGTCGAACATAGTCGTTTGAGACCATTTTCGGCTCAAAATTCGAAAAATACAGACATCGTGACGAAATGATATAGCCCTCGTGTAAGTAGTACGAGCGCTCACAAACGAAAGAAACCCAAAATTTCAGGAGAACTATCCACTAATGAAGCTCATATTTTTGATGCAAATGCAAAACTAAGAAAACAAATTGAATAAAGATTTTTTGCTTTGGTCGAAGTGTCTGACGACTTGAGTTTTTTGAATGGAAGTGTTATTCAAACTATGATTATGACGATTTGAAGAAAAGTGCTGCAGATCTGTAGAATATCTTTTTGATTTAAAACCGACAGCGCAACATTCACCATACCGCTCAACAGAGAGCGCCACCGAATAGAAAAAACTCAAAAGATACTACCCAAAGGATTAAAAAGCGAATGGAAAAGTTTGGGCATTTGAAGACAGTTTTAGTTGAGTGTTGATTACTGGAGCTTCTTGTAGAAACTGATATTGGAAGCTTGGAACAACTATCTAGTTTGTTAATTAAACAGAAAATTCCTGTAAGTAGTCACGCATATTCCGGTTTTCGTCACAGTATTATTTTCCTGTTGAAATGACAAACTGCAGTTTGGTTGCATGAACTTATGTAATGCTTTTTATTTCTAGAGGAATTAAACGACCGGAATTATCCCGTAAAATCAACAAATATTCCTGCTGTCGTTTATATAGAGGGAATTTCCTGTAGAAGTAACCGAATTCCTGTTGTATATCCTGAAGAATTTCCTTGTCTCTCTATCAGTTCAAATCAATCCACGAAAAAATGAGTCTCCAATGTTAAACATTTTTGTTGGTTTTCAATATGAAACATCCAGATCGTTATCTGCTCGAACATCCTAAATGATTGACAAGGTTATCGATCTCCGAATCTACCCCAGGCTACCACATGCCGATGACTTCCTGCCCTATTATTCTTTATTTTTCTTGTCGAGATGCCTGCGTTTTCCGGCTGACCGTTTTCGATGAGGGGTCATCGGGATATTAGTCGCGGGTTTCGAACATGTTTTGACGTTTTTGACAGTTGCGATGCGGCCGCGTCCAGGCTTCGGGATTATAATTACGAATGAAAACTGAAGAGGCATCCGGTGGTCTTTCATGTCTCGATGGGGTGCGAAAGGCCCTCGGATTCGGGGATGTAGCGACTCTTCGGGCACCTGCCGGAATGGGGGCTGTTACATCGACAACATAACGAAATTTGAATGAATAATCTTCACCCTCGTCTCTTAGAAGAAATTCTACTGATCCATCCGATAAAAAACCGGAGAAAGTTACGAGGTCACCAGCAGATAAATTCCTAACCTCGCACTGTCATTTGTCAGTCGCGACCGCGACCATAAACAATCTCCGGAGTTGTCATAATACTGTAAACACTAAAAATTACATCGCGAGGGGCGTCGTAAATATGTCAACGTTTCAGTTCCGAAAACCACATGAAACTTGATCTGGACAACGGCTGCGGACGGAGAAAAAAAAAGAGGAGCCAGAGATCGGCGGTCGTACGTAGTAAAAATTAAAATTCTCATATATAAAAGGTGAAGTTTATATTTTTATATATTTATTGAGTCATAATAACTTGTCAAGATCATAAACTATATTGAATAATCTGGAAGCTGACGGGTCCAGTGACCTTGCAGGACGCGGCGTGTCGTCCTCCAGTGTCGGAGGCTTGGCCGACCGACGATAATATTTTTATAGTTGTCTCTCAACACCACTCGATAAATATTGAGTTCAATGAATGTGAAACCGCCATTATCGAGAGTAATCACACGTTGAACAATGATTCGAAAAAGTTGAATTTTTCACTTTTTAACTTAAGACTGTCCTGTTTGTTCATACTAATTTTGCTGATGAGATTGCACGCCACTGGTCGCCAGAAATCCACCGGCCATCAGCTGGCATGTCTCCGTCTCCCGGTTATAAAAGTATCTGTTATCTCCGACAGATCTTATCACTTTACCAGATATATGCACGGAGCACTGTGGCGCAAGATACCTCCGATATTTATTAACGTAACACCTATAATGTTTGCACTGCTGGGCAGGCAGATTTTCGGCCTCTTTCCCACGCTGCCGCGTCTTCCGACCATCTTTTCCGATGTTGGCGGATGTTAGAATACGACGAGGCCGCTTTACGAGCAGATTTGACGACTGTTGATGGCTTTAAATCCAGGATGATCTCCGATTTTATGGGACAGTTTTAGGACATCATTACGGGATCGGATATTTCTGAATGAAGATCGTCGACTGGTCTATAACTTCATCGTTGGTTTTTTTCAGCGGGTATTTCGTTGAGTGCGGAGAAAATTGTAACGGTTTTTTTGAGGGCTCGTTCTAATTACACGAGAGCTATATCATTTCGTCACGATGTCTGTATTTTTCAAATTTGAGCCAAAATGGTCTCAATCGACAAGATTCGACTCACTGATGACGAATCAGTCGATAAATTCGAGTCTGTCCGTCCGTATACACGATAACTCGCGAACGGAATGACCCACTAATTTGAAGTTTTCAGGGTAGGTTCAAATCTCGGATGTCGCTGTTGAGTTCGTTATTGGGCAAAATTTAATTTTCTTTATAATTTCAAAACTACGGATTCGATCGTGACGAAATTTTGTATTTAAATGGAGAATGATATGTATCTGTGAACATACACCGTTAGTTATAACTCACTGCTATAACTCTCTGGCACTGTGCTTCTGAACAAGACGATTGGCCGAAAGAGAACAGTCCATTGTTGGTATTGAGGGGAGGTCACTTGAATAATTTTGACGTTTTCTCTATTTAAGTTGAAACCTAATTATTATAGTGAATTTTCTGCTGAAAAAGATGAATTCAGATGGTGAAAATGAATTATTATGTACACCTTCAGAAATAAGACAATCAGCCAATGTTACCATACAGAATTCATGGCTCGAAAAACCCCAAAACAAATATAAAGGTGTATACAACAATTTTCAAGATTGTTGTTGTAGTAAGAATATCGTCGTTTAGAGCATTTGGCATATTTTAGTGAACTTAGCACTGAATATAAAGCATCGTCCCTATGGACTTTCTACTCCATGCTAAGATGCATAATCAACATAAATAATGCATTGTTATAGGTAACTATTAAGATTTGTAAATAAAATTCTTTCTCTGTACTTGTATTATAGTGTTTATTGTTATAGTCGTAGATGAAGTATAGTATTCAACTTGCGGTAATGGTCATAACTAGGAAATCCAATCCCGCAAATGCGGCATCTCTCTGAAATTCTGCGGGATCAACATTGCGGGATTTTCCGTGAGGGATCTGCGGGATTCAATATTAAAATTCCGTATTCGACGATAAAAGCGCAAACGTCTTTTAAAATGCTTCTTCTATGACTGTACGAGCACAAGTACGAACATGACTTGACCAGTTATAGTAAAACATGAAATTACCCTTTTTGAATGCGGAGTGGTTGAAACCCTCCCGAAATTTTCCGAAAAAAAAATGTCTCAAAATCCTTGCAATTCTTAGTGAACATTTTCGAGTCAAACCATCGTTTTTGTCCTCTAAACTTTTGATAATTGAGAGTTGAAAAAGCCGGAAAATGCATCATTTGAAAATTTAATTTAAAAAAATTTTGGATTAAAAATTTGTTCAACCATCCTCCGAGATTTTCTCTTGGGTACGGCCTTGACTATAGTTTGTTTCTAATTGCATAGGTGCTTTTTGAGCGCTCGTTCTACTCACACGAGGGCTATATCATTTCGTCACGATGTCTGTATTTTTCGAATTTTGAGCCGAAAATGGTCTCAAACGACTATGTTCGACTCACTGATGACGAATCCGTTGAAAAATTCGAGTCTGTCCGTCCGGCCGTCCGTAAGCACGATAACTCTCGAACGGATCAACCTAGAGACTTGAAATTTTCAGTGTAGGTTCAGATCCCAAATGCCTCGGTTAAGTTCGTTAATCGGCAGAATTCCACAGGGGTTCCGTAAATATGGCCGTTCAAAATTTTGTTCTCCTGATTACTTCGAAACTACAGATTCGATCGAGATGAAACTTCGCACTCAAATGGAGAATGAGGTGTTCAAGCTACATTTGAAATTTTGTCCAGATCGCATGACCAGAACCATAGAAACCATAGAAAATTGTAACTTTTGAACGGAAACGCCTAGGGACTTGAGATTTTCAGGATAGGTGAGGTTCTGGAATGTCGTGATGACGTTCATCTATGAGCAAAATTTTAGTAGGGGTTCCGTAAATATGGTCGTTTGAAGTTTAGTTTACTTGATAATTTCAAAACTACAGATTCGATCGTCACGAAATTTTGTATTTAAATGGAGAATGATATATTCAAGCTACATTTCTCCAGATCACATGACCAGAACCATAGAAAATCATAACTTTCGAACGGAAAGGCCTAGGGACTTGAAATTTTCAGGATAGGTGTGGATCTGAAATGTCGCATTCACGTTTAACAATGAGCAGAATTATACTAGGGGTTCCGTAAATACGGTCGTTTGAAATTTTCTTTTCTCGATAATTTCGAAACTACGGATTCGATCGAGATGAAATTTTGTATTTTAATCGAGAATGATATATTAAAGCAATATTTTGTCCAGATCGCATGACCAGAACCATAGAAACCATAAAAAATTGTAACTTCTGAACGGAAAGGCCTAGGAACTTGAAGTTTTCAGGGTGGGTTTGGATCGCGAATATCGCAGCATTCTTGCGGATCCGCGGTTTTGATGACTTTCAACCCGCGGGATTGCGGGATTGACATTTTGGTGCGGAATTGGATATATAACTTACTTGATGAGATAGAGCACTCGCCTTCGGCTCGTGCTGCAAACTTCATCTGCGTGAGTTATGACCTACATTACCGCTCGTTGAATAATATACTATTATATCATCCAATTATTTCCCCATGAAGGTACGTGTCTTTCAAATTGATTTCCAATCTTCAATACGGTTTTTCAACCATTGGAATTCGAGGAATTTTCCCAGCCGTCGAAATTCCCGTCTCCGAACGAGAAAATCATAACATCGCAGCCTCCGTCTGGATATTCAATTACACACAATAATTAAGATAAGTTCCTAAATTTACGTCCGAGATGCCTTTCCGAGATTGTGATCCTGGGACATGAGCAGTTGAAGCCCCGTGGGGGGCGCAAGAAATACGAAACTTTTATAACACTGGACATTCTGGCATAGGTAGCCATAAACGTAACTTTTCTTTTACTGGCGACAAAAGGGATATTTTATTCCACGTTACGTCGGATCGCGCACTTTGCCGCATAACATACTTGTAAACACATTTTTTTTCGTCCGGTACTATCTCTACATCTCGGTGGATTTTAAGGCTTTTGTGTTGTGAGACGGGACAGCGCCACAGGACGCCACGGAGGTTAGAGACGGAGGTTTCCGAGAATTCGCGGGACGCCCTGGAATGTAGTATGTAAATAAGGCGGGGTATCGTTTTCGATATTTTGTGATGATCCTTGTCATAAGTGAAAGTTTAATTTAATTCCACTATTTCGATCGAATACGGCCATGCGTTTTCAGAATGAAAAATTCATCGCGACTCGAACGTGGTATTCTCAACAAAAATAACAACAGCCGTTGCAGAGATAATAGCCCTAGTCTTTTCACCTCCCATTCAAATGTCGCTGGATCGCAATTTTTGCGTGTTTTCGACCTCAAGCGCCCAGTAATTACGGCCGCGCGCTCGGAAAAGCAACCTCCGAAGGCGTTCGAGCCGGCAACAGGAAACGGGCGAAAAAAAAACCTCCGACTCGTATGTACGTTTATCACATATTCGTTTCGAAAAGTGCGGAGGAACCCTTTCCTTGCGTTGTTCCACGCTAGACGTGAGGAAAAACTGATATGTTGGCGCAATTATTCCAATTCCAATCGTAAGTCAGAGGCAATTAGCGAGACGAGGAAGAGAACAGGTTGATTAGATATTGAAATGTGATAAGGATTTGTGCGAGTGTGCGGAAAGATTTGTCATGACACGATTGCCGCTTTGTATTTGTCAGGAGAACCGTGTTGATCGATCTTTTAAGTGCAACCGTTCGCTTTGAAGCCTCTCGTTCACGTGTCCAAGAATTAAGTATAGCGGCCATGCATTTTTATGAGAGTAATCGGGAAGCTGCACCTCATTTTATGATGAAAACAATACGTGTCAAGGACCTTTTTTGAGCGCTCGTTCTACTTACACGAGGGCTATTCTGTCTCAATCGACAATGTTCGACTCACTGATGACGAATCCGTCGAAAAAGTCAAGTCTGTCCATCCATATACACAATAACTCTCGAACGGAACGACCTAGAAACTCGAAATTTTTATGGTAGGTTCGAATTTCAAATGCCGCGGTTAAGTTCTCTAGTGGGCAGAATTCGACCAACGGTTCCGTAAATATGATCGTTTGAAAGTAAGTTTTTTTGATAATTTCAAAACTACTGATTTGATCGTGACGACATTTTGTATTTTTCAATGGAGAATGATATATTCAAGCATTTAATAAAAAATCTTCATTTGTATTCCTCTAACAGCTGATTCGGCATAATTGACAGAGAGCTGCTGTCTTTTTTTACAGCTGTCAAAAATTTCTTCTATTGATTTTTAAAACTAGAAAATGCATCAATTTATCGTCGCATTTATTCAAATTCATCTCGAAATGATCGAGTTTCGTCAATTTTCGACGATGTGACCATAGACTTATAATTAAATTCCGGGAGAAACGTCTCGAAAAATCGACCTTTTTCGAATCTAGTAATGAACGAGCGCTCGAAAGCTCCTGACTTCAGGGCAGTGCTTTTTAAAATTTGTTCTCCAACGAGTGCAATACATCACGCAATCGGTATACTACGTCCTCTGAATGCACAGCTAGCAACCAGCGTTCCAAAGCGGCATACTGCTCGACGCTCATCTACAGCTCGTCCAGGCAGACAGCCTCTGACGACTAGGAATAAATAGTAATGTGAAATTTGAATGTCTATATCTTTCTCATTTTGGAACTTTCATCAGGCGTCAATAACATCATTGAAGTTTTCTTCAGCGTTATCCATTATCTGTTTACTTCCGGCATTTACCGATTCTACTTTCAATCTTTTGTTATGGTTTGGTTAGGTTAGTAGTACATAGATACTTTCTGAAGAACTCCAACGAAAATTACATTAAAATCTCTTGTATGTTGCAAAATGGCGAAGGCGTCAGGATCGTTTAAATAACATTTTAGAAAATTGTAACAATGCGTTGAATTCACAGTTGACAATGAATTGGCTAACTAGTTCGATCAACTGTAGCAAAACTACTGGTTTAACTCTTCAGTAAGGCTGATTCATCTGTATTTCTCAAGATATTCAGCTAAATTAGGCAAAGTTGACATGTTAATTACCCGTTAATATTTACAGAATGATATTTTGTCTGGAAATATTTCCCCTTTTTTGAGCGCTCGTACTACTTACACGAGGGCTATATCATTTCGTCACGATGTCTGTATTTTTCGAATTTTGAGCCGAAAATGGTCTCAAACGACCATGTTCTACTCACTGATGACGAATCCGTTGAAAAATTCGAGTCTGCCCGTCCGTCCGGCCGTATACATGATAACTCTCAAACGGAATGTTCTAGAAACTTGAAATTTTCAGGGTAGGTTCGAATCTCGAATGCCGCGGTTAAGTTCGTTATTGGGCAAAATTCGCAAAAGGGTTCCGTAAATATGGCCGCTCGAAGTTTTGTTTTCCTGATTACTTTGAAACTAAAGATTCGATCGAGGTGAAATTTTGTACTCTAATGGAAAATGAGGTGTTCAAGCTACATGCAAAATTTTGTTCAGCTCGCATCACCAGAACCATAGAAATCTGTTACTTTTGAACAGAAACGCCTTCGGAATTGAAATTTTCAGGATAGGTGTGGATCTCGATTGTCGTGATCACTTTCATCTATGAGCAAAATTAGACTAGGGGTTCCGTAAATATGGTCGTTTGAAATTTAGTTTTCTTGATAATTTCCAAACTACAGATTCGATCGTGACGAAATTCTGTTTACTAATGGAGAATGATATATTCAAGCTACATTTCTCTAGATTGCATGACCAGAACGATAGAAACCATAGAAAATCATAACTTTCGAACGGAAAGGCCTAGGGACTTGAAATTTTCAGGATAGGTGTAGATCTGAAATGTGGCGTTCACGTTCATCAATGAGCAGAATTATACTAGGGGTTCCGTAAATACGGTCGTTTGAAATTTTGTTTTCTCGATAATTTCGAAACTACGGATTCGATCGAGATAAAATTATGTATTTTAAACGAGAATGATATATTAAAGCAACATTTTGTCCAAATCTCATGACCAGAACTATATAAACCATAGAAAATTATAACTTCCGAAGGGAAAGGCCTAGGAACTCGAAATTTTCAGGGTGGGTTTGGATCGCGAATTTCACGGTCACGTTCATCAATGAGCAGAATTATACTAGGGTTTCCGTAAATATGGCCGTTCAAAATATTCTGTTCCTTATAATTTCGAAACTTCCGATTTGATTGGGATGAAATTTCGCACCTAGATGAGGAATAATGTATTCAAACTACGTGCGAAATTTTGTTCAGATCGCATCACCAAGACCATAGATACCGTAGAAAATTCTAGCGAATTATCGCAAAAAAATTGGTCAGCTGAAGACATGAAGTCTGGAGTTTCGCCTAAGTTTCAGAATTTTTTTGACAGCTGTCGAAAATTCCTTCAATTGATTTCTAAAACTGGAAAATGCGAATCTGCCTACAATGTGGATGTACAAACGCTCAAAAGCTCCTGACTTCACGGCAGTGCTTTTCGTAATTTTTTTTCTAGAACTTTTTCATGGTGCGCCACTAGTATTCTGAAAAATATGAAAAACATTTTTGTTTAATTAGAATTCTTTGTGATTTCCCGAAATTTCTTGGTATTTTCCATTGTTTTTGAAAAATTTCATAAAAAGTGCTGCCGTAAAGTCAGGATCTTTTGAGCGCTCGTTCATCCGCCTTGTAGGTAGATTCGCATTTTCCAGTTTTAGAAAACTTTTCGACAGCTGTGAAAAAATTACAGCAGTTCTTTGTCAATTATGCCGAATCAGCTGTCGCTGGATTTTTCATTCAATAATTCATTGGAATTCAAAAAGGTTCTGGTTTTGCGATCCGCAAAAAATAACCTTGAATATAGACACTATTCATTGCTCAAAAGTAGTTGAATAATAAATATATAATTCAATAGGAATAGAAAAATAATAAAAGTTAACAACACGAACGCTTCAATCTTGAGATACTGGGTGTAAAAGTTTGAAGAAAAAACTTTGAAAATATTCAAAATTTACTCCTGTATCTCGAAAACGAAAAGGAAGCGTTTGCAAACTCATGATTATGCGACTTTTATTCCTGATATTACCCCACTTCGTTTGTATCTCGAACTATCTGTATATATTCTGCATTCTTCATATTTTCTATATTCTGCGATTTTTTCTTCCTTTCTTATAGCGAGATTTATTTTTTCATCTGTGAGGTTGGATATTCTGCCTGATAATTCTGAAGTTTTTGTCCCTAACTGATATGATGTTTTTTGTTCGACGACAATCTCTGCTTGTTCCTCAGCAATCTCCTGAATGTTTGGAATGGTGGTTGCTGCCTTGCGGCGATCTAAAAAGCCCTGTACAGATATTAATATGCCTCCTTGAACGATTAATCAGCCGAGGCGCACTTACAGTAGCCGGCATACTACGCGAATGCCGGACTAGAACTATTTAATCGAAAATTGCAGAGCAGGACTCTTCGAGAAAGAAAACTGCATTCCCCTCTTAATTTTGCTCCAAAGGAAACAAATCAGCCTCGACCAGAAAGGAAACGTTCTTACCTATAGAAAGAAAATACTTTTTGGATCAACTCGGAACAGAATGAAAAATACACTTTATACAAAAAGGCACCCAAATGAGAATATGCAAAAGTTGCATCTTCTCCCTCCCAGTTCGACGCTGGCGGAGACTCGAACGCTGTTTGAATATTCCGCGAAACTGCTTCTTCACGCAGATTACTCCTTGCATACCTTGGCGTATTAACTTCTTAAGATCCATGAAATAATGCACCCGTGTTTGCACAGTGTGTTTGCTCTCCTATATATAAATATTTCCCTTCTAAAGTGTGTTTCCTTCGGCATTTTCGTTCTCACAGCGTCCGCTCGACCGCCGCTAACGTTCGGCAATGTTGGCCGAAGTGATTTACGGCCTTTTTGCAGGCCGTGAAATGTAGTTCATAAATCTGGAATTGGCCGGGTTTAGTGCCGCGCTCGCCGTTTCCGGGATCTCAATATTGATTGGCTCATGAAACCACGAGTATATCGACCGCCTAGAAACATATTCCAAAGTGAAAACCCCGAATCGAAAAAATCGCGGTCCACAAATCAATCAACCCCCATGCGTTCGGATCGAACACATCGGCGTCCAACGGATTATATCGCATTCCCAATCATAAACACGGCCAGAGACAAGGCAACGACAATGCGATGATCCATCAGCGTCATTTCGACGGTCCGTACTCGAGCGGTTATGGGCCTGTCAGTATATACCTCACACAGATGGCGTGTATCTGGTATCTCGCGTTGTCGATACCGAGATCTGCCATACCAATGCGCCTTCAGAAAGGTCTTCTCTCTGCCGGAGGTAAATGGACCGTTCGTGACTATTAGCGGAGGGCCAGAGATAGCCTCTTCGACAATTCCTGTGTATTGGATTTTTCGATAGATTCGCGATAGAAAAATGGGGAGGGCGACGTCACCGACTGCTGAGCATAGAGGCACTTTTTTTTATCTTCTTCGAGGAAAAGTCAATAATATTTTTTATCTGCTCCTATCGAATAATATAGTCATTATTCAACTACTTTTAAGCAAGTAATAGTATCTGTAAACAAACAACGTGCTCACTGCTATAACTGCCTGTCTCTGTGCTTCTGACAAGCCGATTGGCCGAAAGGGAACAGTCCATTATTGGTATTGAGGGGAGGTCACTTGAATAATTTTGACATTTGCCCAAATTAAGTTGATACCTAATTATTATTGTGAATGTTTTGCTGAAAAAGATGAATTTAGATAGTGGAGATGAAGTTTTATGTACACCTCCAGAAACAAGACAATCAGCCAATGTTACCACACAGAATTTATTGCCGTAAAATCCCAAAACAAATATAAAGGTTTATACAACAATTTTCAAGATTTGTGTAGCCGTAAGAATGCTAAGTCATCGTTTACAGAGAATGTTCTTTTGGCATATTTTAGTGAACTTAGCACAAAAAAAAGAAGCATCGCCCTTATGGACTTCATTCTCCATGCTAAGAAGCACAATCAACATAAATAATACATTGTCATAGGTAACTATTAAGATTTGTGAAAAAAGTTCTTTCTCTGTACTTGTTTCCTAGTATTTATTGTTATAGTCGTAAATGAAGTATAGTATTCAACTCGCGGTAATGGTCATAACTCACTTGATGAATTACAGCACTCGCCTTCTGCGTGAGTTATGACCTACATTACCGCACGTTGAATAATATACTATTTCTTTTGGACTTTCCAACATGATTATTCTAAAAGCAACAATGATTTATGAAAAATGATAAAGTTATCTTTTATCTGCTATCTCATTCAAAAATCTAAATTCTCCGCTATGAACACAAGAATCCCATAACATTATCATTTAACAAGGTGACTCAGGTTTAGAATAATGAAAACAGATGTACCTGCTCGAATGGAACATACATCTTGATAGCGCAGATTATTACCCAATACGGGTTGTAAATCTTCCACAAAGACTCATTTCGTGCAGATTATTAATTCTTGGCATACTGAAGCTCCCGCTCGTATCTCTATTTGTTTACACTCTAATGAATTGCAGTCGGCTTAGAGTGAGGTATAGTTGTTTCTTATAAACTACTTAACAGTTATCACGGAAGAGCAGCATTGATATCAACGTCTACGACCACCGAATAGGGTATATCGGGCTCGAGATCGCTTTAATAGTTTAACTGGCTGAGTAATATGATCAGGTCACGACACTGGAACCATAGAGCTCGGAGGGATCCGATTTATCGAGCGGCTAGAAGAACGGTTTTCTGCATTTTGATCTGCTTCTTCCAACCGCCGAAGAGATAGAAGGTACGGAATAGTATATTTCATTATTCGAAAGGGGGAAAGTGAACCATCGACAATTGACAGTTGACTGACACGTGACATCTGACAATTTCCACTGTCTTTCTTCTCCTGAACTTATTTGGTATAGAGCTTAAGCCACAAAAAAGTTTTTGATTCCAATAAAAAATCTTATCAGTTTTTTTTCTTATTTTCTCGAGGCGTCAAAAAACGCCTTTTTTCAAATTGAGTTCTTTCGTAAACCGGCGGTGGGATCGGGCTGGATTTACATTCAAAGAGTCCCTAGATACGCCGCGGATCGAAAGCCTATTTGAAAGGAAAAAGGAAACTTTTTGCGTTTTCGTCGTTTTTCGACCTTTTCCGAACGTTATTTTCATACGTTTGGAATTCGAAATAGGGAACGTTTCGGGTACCGTTTCTTCTTCTCGAAAACTCGGAATTTTGCAAGTTTTAAAAATAATTTTGTCATGCATAAATTGTGGAGTTCGATAGTTGCAGGCGAATCGATATTTGAAATTAAACATACTTTTCTTCATATACCAACTTTTGAATCATACGAATTCCTTTTCAACATCTATTACAGCATATTTTCGCTTTTTTTATACATATCATATTCTTCTCTGATAAAAATATTCCGAAATTATAATCAAATTTGGTCAGGTTAGAACAAATTTACGAAAAATGAAGTGAAGTCAGTATTTTTTAAAAAAACACAAGAATTCAAATAACTCGTAAACTGTTGATTTTTGGATATCAATAAATAGGGCTCAAACGACAGCAAATGAGTCATACTAACACGTCTTCCAAGGTTCACGTCGAATTTGGAAACACCCTGTATAATTCATGTATCGAACAAATGATAAGATCAACAACATAATAATGATTTAAAACATTGCACAAAAAATGTGACACATTTTTTTCTGTATAGTTTACTATACAGAAAAAAATGTGTTCTCTCCATAAAAATTGCACAAAAAAAACATAAACTGCAATACCTAAACAGATCTCTACACAGTATTTGAATATATACAGGTTGTCCGGGAAAATGTGGGAAATCTCTCGGAATCAGATAAAACTTAAAAAAATAAGGTGACAAGTTCCCATAATTTTTTTTCCTAGCGGCCCTCCCTACGGAGATACGGCCTCCTAAATGACGCCACTGGAAATTCATTTTACTGGAATAAATTTCAAACTACTTAATATAATTTAATGAAAATTTGATATGATAAACAATAGTAAGGACCTCTTAAAGTACAGCCCTTGAATTTAAATTAGCTCGTTTAGTTCACCAGGGGCGGACGAGGTTGTACGTTTTAATGATTACATTTTTAACATCCTGTATGATAAGGAGTTAAAAAAACAAATTTGGATACCTTGAACATTAAGCTAAAGAAAAGGTACTCTTTTTCATTGTCGATAAAATGAACCGTTTTCGAAGAACAAATTAATAAGAGAAGTAATTTTTTCATTTGTATTAAAAAGAACCATGAATTCTAATTTTTTTTTGTCTGCAACAAAGTGTGATACGAAAGTTATTCAAGGAACAAAAAAGTTTTAGTTTACGTTATTGAATCCGGCAAAATTACAAAGATTCTTAACAAGGCAGTTTTGGCCCAAAAAAAGGCCTCGACAAAAATAATTTTCCAGAAATGTACTCTCACTAGAGCTTGCAACGATTGAATCTAAATACGCTAATTAAATATAATCAATTAAGAACTTCATAAGTGGATTCAAAAAATTTTGTCGGATTCAATAACATAAACTAAAACTTTTTTGTTCCTTGAATAACTTTCGTATCACAATTTGTTGAGACAAAAAAAATAAGAATTCATGTTTCTTTTTAAGAGAAATAAAAAAGTTACTTCTTTTATTATTTTGTTATTCAAAAACGGTTCATTTTATCGACAATGAACAAGAGTACCTTTTCTTCAGCCTAATGTTCAAGATATCCAAATTTGTTTTTTT
Organism: Aphidecta obliterata; assembly: GCA_963966015.1. Classification (NCBI taxonomy): domain Eukaryota; kingdom Metazoa; phylum Arthropoda; class Insecta; order Coleoptera; family Coccinellidae; genus Aphidecta; species Aphidecta obliterata. The sequence continues at coordinate 32,661,357 of OZ014428.1, forward strand.
AAACTCCTTATCATACAGGGTGTTGAAAATGTGAGCATTAAAATGTACAACCTAGTCCGCCCCTGGTAAACTGAACGTGCTAATTCAAATTTAAGGGCAGTATTCTGAGAGGTCCTTACCACTGTTTATCATATCAAATTTTCATCATATTATATTCAGTAGTTTAAAATTTATTCCAGTAAAATGAATTTCCAGTGACGTCATTTAGGAGGCCGTATCTCCGTAGGGAGGGCCTCTAGGAAAAAAAAATTATGGAAACTTGTCATCTAATTTTTTTATGTTTTATCTGAATCCGAGAGATTTCCCACATTTTCCGGACACCCTGTATAATATAAATAAATACCAAGCAGAAACAGCACAAACAAAAATTGTATTTCTATTTTTAGTACTGGGAATTTTATGGCAAAGCTTCTGCTGAATCAAACATCTGCTTCGGCTTAAACCGAATAATTGAAAAGTTGTTTTACTTTCAATTTCTAGGGTGTTATCAGTCATTTTCGAATATGTATATTTTTTTCGATTTCCTAATCTCATCGGAGCAAATTCCGAAATCGTCTCCAAAACGAGAACTAGATCAAATTTTCCGTTGAGCAACACGCTTTCGGATGCTAGTTTTACGAGCCATCGGCACGAGTGATCCGATTAAATCAGATTTATAACCTACGATTCCGATCGCGGGAGCGCCGCGCCGAAATCCGTCCAAATTTTAATGTTTGACAATAAAAGAGCGATCTAGTTCGAAAATGTGGAACAAACCCTTAGGCGCATCTCCTCGAAAAAAATACATTTCCCAATCGCATCGAAAATCGTCCGTGCACGCGGCGATAACGACCCGATATACCCAAACGCGAACCGGTTCTCGAAATCTCGAGATATCCATTTGACAGCCTCTCAATAATATTCGAACTTGATCTGATTCCGATTCCGCCGTAACGTTTTGACGTTGGCGCTCAAAAATAAAAGACGTATTCGGACGTTTTGTTTATACAGAATTGGATCGCAGCGAAATTTACGAGGTACGCGACGCTATTTAACGAGGTCCGGTACCCGGTTCCGCGATCTCGGTATCCGATTTCGGGTGTCGGTTACGCGGAGGTGATCGGGCCGTGGGTTACTTTCGGGTCGCCGGGTGTCCTGGTGGGTGATTGACGACGTCAACGTCCGCATCGGCTACCGTGTTCCATTTTCCCTTCCAGATAGGTTTCATCACTTATAAATATCCATCGAATAATATTATATTATTTGACGAGCGGTAATGTAGGTCATAACCCACGCAGACGCAGCACGAGCGGAAGGCGAGTGCTGTAATTCACGAATTCATCATTAACCGCATGTTAATACTTAATCCCCTCTTTCCGTACCGGGGCCCATTCTTCTCCTTATTTACATCAATGACCTGGTCATCTCAGCCTATGATTTCTTTTGTTTGGTCTGTGATGATACATCTATCGTTGTGCACTCAAGGTGCAAGAAAAAATTCGGTGAGGGGGTCAAACTGGCTGTGAGAAAGGTTGAGAAATGGTTTTTGTCGAATTCACTCAAGTTGAATTGAGATAAAACACCAGGGCCGTTTCTAGGGCGTGGCAAGGGTGGCACTTGCCACGGGCGCAAGGTCCGAAGGGGCGCCAAAAAATATCAAAAATAAAAAATAGAAGCGCCAAGCAAAAAAAATGTATTCGAAATATGACAACACGGTTACGTGAGTAAGTAATTCGATCACAAAATTTCGAAACATTGACATTCAAAAAACAGAATGAGAATGCAATCAGGTCAGAAATACGAGAAATATGGTCCAATTGTTATAAAAAATTTTCAAAGATGCCGCACTCTGATCATAAATATTACAATCGGCAATATCGTCATGCGATTCCAAGCACAGCCCTTTTATGAGTTGTTTTCACTACATCCCTTATCGCATCCAGCTTGTTTTGAAGGGCGGCTTCTTTAATGATGATGGTTCATAATGATCGATTTGTTTAGATTTTCAGGCCACATCTGTGGTATTTTAAAAACGATTCGTATTGCCAATAATTCACCAATCAGAGTTTTGAGATCAAGGATCAAGGAGAAAAATTGGGGAATCTTATTCTATTCTACATAAATATTGATTCCTTTCAATTGTGAAGGGAAGAGAAAAAAATTCAAATTTCAATGTTCGTTTAGTGTGTATCCAGATTTGAAGTGTTATAAGTTTTGATTTTTTTTATATTCTGACTTTTTTGTGCCTTGAGCTTTTGGATTCGAGCATAATAAATTGTGCTATTGAAGGTGAGATGAACTAAGTATTTGTTATTTTTTATGACATTATTCTGGCATCGGGTATATTCAATAATTCGTATTTTAACAATAATATTGTTCCTTTCAATTCAAGAAGAAATATGTTCGGTTCATTGCGGAAAATATGAATTTTCAAACTTGACTTCCCACTTCTCAGAGCGTCTTTTTTTGTAATCTAATAAAACTCAAATTGCAGTGTTACTTTTCATAGTTTTCATTGAATCTTCAATCTCATCTGGCAAAGATTATTCTAGTGATTTTTTTATACTTACCGTATGGACTTCTTGAATATTGTAACATCGGGCCCTGTACGAAACTATTAGTACTAGTTTCAAATGGTTATTAAATAGCATTTGTATGCTAAGTTTGCGGTTTTTTTTTTGCAGAGATTTTGATTATCGAATATTGTTTTCTAGTCAACTTGCCAAAAAATTTTTATTTTACGTCTGCAGTATGTATTTTTGAATTTAAGTTGAAGAATTTATATTTTTTAAGATAAATGTTCGTATTTATCACATAAATATAAATATTTCATTTTGTTTTATCAGAATTTGTTTTATTTTTATGCATTTCATTTAAAATGTGTATTTCAATGTTTTTAATGGAATAAATTTTCCATAAAAATGGGTATTATATATTTTGAAACACTTACGGAAATATATGACTAGCATTATGAAAAAAAAATACTATAAAAAAATATGATGGGTGAAAAAAAATCTCCGCAAATGGGGGGGCGCTGTCTAATATATTGCCACAGGCGCAATGGTACCTAGTACTGTAGTACTGCCTTGTTAAACACTCAAGTTGGAGATTGGAGGCAGGGAGAATCGAGCTTGTGTGAAATTCCAGGGAGTTATAATAGACAATAAATTGAATTGGGCTGCGCATGTTGATTATGTTTGTGGTAAATTGTTTATGAGTCTCTATCTTTTGAGGAGGCTGAAGAAATGTGGTACTGAAGATATAATCAGGACAGCGTATTTTGCAAATTTCCAGAGCATACTTCTATATGGTATACTTCTGTGGGGAAAGCTTCAGATGCATCGAGAATATTAATCCTCCAAAAAAAGCAATACGTATTATGTAGGGAGTGACAAGTAGGATTTCATGTAGAACATATTTTGGAGAACATAAGATATTAACTTTACCATGTCTATACATAAGAGCATGTTTGAAATATGTTCATCACAGGGGAAATAGTATGCCAAGAAATGAAACTTACCACAGCTTCAACACTCGAAACAGGAACGATCTCGTCACTCTACTCCACAGGAAAAAGAACACCAAGAATATTTTGAGCTATTGGAGCATAGAGTTTTTCAACAGGCTTCCTGTTGAAGTGAAGAAGTTAACGGAAAAAAACTTCAGGAGATAAATAAATGAGATATTGGTGAAGGGTGCATTTTATTCCTTCGAAGAATTTTTATGTTTCACTTTTTAATGTGATTGTTATTTTGACAAACCATATTAAAAATGATTATTATTATTATTATTATTGAATAATATATTCACTATTCAACTACTTTTGAACAATTAATAGATTCTGTAAACAAACACCGTGCTCACTGCTATAACTCCCTGTCTCTGTGCTTCTGAACAAGCCGATTGGCCGAAAAGAAACATTCCATTATTGACATTGAGGGGAGGTTACTTGAATAATTTTGATTTTTTCTCAATTTAAGTTGATACCTAATTATTATTGTGAATATTTTTCTGAAAAAGATGAATTCAGAGAGTGAAGATGAATTATTATGTACACCTTCAGAAATAAGACAATCAGCTAATGTTACCATACAGATTTTATTGCCCGAAATATTCCAAAACAAATATAAAGGTTTATACAACAATTTTCAAGATTGGTGTAGCAGTAAGAATATTGAGTCATCGTTTACAGAGCATGTTCTTTTGGCATATTTTAGTGAACTGAGCACCAAATATAAAGCATCGCCCCTATGGACTTTCTACTCCATGCTAAGAAGCACAATCAACCTAAATAATGCATTGTTATAGGAAACTATTAAGATTTGTGAATAAAGTTCTTTCTCCGTACCCGTACCTTAATATTGATTGTTATAGTCGTAGATAAATGTATTTTCTTGTCCTTTCCGCGCTTTTGTCGAACAGTTTCGCGCAAAAATGGCAAACGGTAAGGATCACCAAGTGGAGTACCTAATCCATTCAATGAGAAAGTCTGAATCAATCAATGACCACAACTGCAGGCAGGAGAGATCACTGATCGGAAAAAGCAGAAATAGAATGTCAGTTATGAAAGGTGACCATTCGATTTCCGCCGTTTCCAAGTGCTGCAGCAATCTTAATGAAATACCTGGCTGGCTTATTCCAGTTGTGCGTAAGACGCAGACGTTTTTTCTGATCGCCATGCTCCGATTCAGATACGAATAATAACTTTTCCCCCGTTTCCGAGCACGCAGGTATAATAAGAAAAATCTCATATGAATACGGACAACAAATATTAACAAAGACAAGTTTTTCACGCCGCCAAACCAGTCGAGAGGCCTAATGAATCAATATTTATAGAAACAAAATGGATTCCTACGAACGGAACGCAGCCTCGCACTTTTCTCCGAACGGACTGAAAAACAGAATCGATTAAATCTAATTAGCAGTTCTTGCGGCCAGGAGAAAATATGATTAATGTTTTCAATAATAAATGTGACAGTTGTATTTTGACTTTTTGCGTGCACCTCCGAAGTCGCGACCTTCGCCGCTACTTTCTACCGCGTTGAAAGTGAGCAGGCACACCTGGGCGTTGCGAGAGAAAGAAGGTCTTTGTACCTTCGGGTGGTAAAATGCGGAGTTGCTAGCGTTGTTGGGTTCCGGAAAAAAATATTAATTCGAACCAGTGCGAAACTCGCGTTTTGATCTGAAAATTGGTTCTTGGATATCCAGAAATTCATGACCACGTAACCGCGCCAATTACAGAAGGCTGCACCACGTGTATCTTTCAATACAAGAAGTATGAAAAAAAGGGTGCTACGCGCCCCCGCGTTTTCGAGAAGAAGAAACGGGCTTTCCGACGGTACCCGAAACGTTCCCTATTTCGAATTCCAAAACGTATGAAAATAACGTTCGGAAAAGGTCGAAAAACGACGAAAACGCGAAAAGTTGCCTTTTTCCTTTCAAATAGGCTTTCGATGCGCGGCGTCTCGAGGGTCGAGAATTTTCATTCCGAAGGACCAGAGGACTCCTTGAATGTAAATCCAGCCCGATCCCACCGCCGGTTTAAGCAAGTACTCGATTCGAAAAAGGTCCATTTTTGACAGCGAAAACCCGAATAAAAAAATAAAAGACAAAAAATTACGAAAAGCACTGCCGTGAAGTCAGGAGCTTTTGAGCGCTCGTACATCCACCTTGTAGGAAGATTCGCATTTTCTAGTTTTAGAAATCAATTGAAGGAATTTTCGACAGCTGTCAAAAAAATTCTGAAACTTAGGCGAAACTCCAGACTTCATGTCAGTGCTTCAGCTGACCAATTTATTTACGATAATTCGCTTGAATTTTCTACGGTATCTATGGTCTTGGTGATGCGATCTGGACAAAATTTTGCACGTTGTTTGAATACATTATTCCTCAGCTAGGTGCGAAATTTCATTCCAATCCGATCAGTAGTTTCGAAACTATCAGGGAAAAAATATTTTGAACAGCCATATTCACGGAACCCCTAGTCTAATTTTGCTCATTGATGAACATGACCGCGATATTCGCGATCCCAACCCAACCTGAAAATTTTAAGTTCCTAGACCTTTCCGTTCAAAAGTTACAATTTTCCATGGTTTCTATGGTTCTGATCATGCGATCTGGACAAAATATTGCTTTAATATATCATTCTCGATTAAAATACGAAATTTCATCTCGATCGAATCCGTAGTTTCGAAATTATCGAGAAAACAAAATTTCGAAGGACCGTATTTACGGAACTCCTAGTATAATTCTGCTCATTGATAAAAACGTGAACGCGACATTTCAGATCCACACCTATCCTGAAAATTTCAAGCCCCTAGGCCTTTCCGTTCGAAAGTTATGATTTTCTATGGTTTCTATGGTTCTGGTCATGTGATCTGGAGAAATGTAGCTTGAATATAAATTTCTCCATTAGTATACAAAAATTTCAAGTCCCTAGGCGTTTCCGTTCAAAAGTTACAGTTTTCTATGGTTTCTATGGTTCTGGTCATGCGATCTGGACAAAATTTCACATGTAGCTTGAACACCTCATTCTCCATTTGAGTGCAAAATTTCATTCCGATCAAATCTCTAGTTTTCAAGTAATCAGGGGAACAAGACTTCGAACGGCCATATTCACGGAACCCCTGGTGGAATTTGGCCCATTAACGAACTTAACCGAGGCATTTGGGAACTGCACCCACACTGAAAATTTCAAGTCTCTAGGTTGTTCCGTTCGAGAGTTATCGTGCTTACGGATGGACGGCCGGACGGACAGACTTGAATTTTCCGACGGATTCGTCATCAGTGAGTCGAACATAGTCATTTTCGGCTCAAAATTCGAAAAATACAGACATCGTGACGAAATGATATTGTTCTCGTGTAAATAGTACGAGCGCTCAAACAAAATATCGAATGAATATAAGATGTAACTGATCAGATTTTTTCATTGAAATCAAAAACCCTTTTATGACTTAAGACTTATTACGAAAATAAGTTCAAGGCAAAAAAGTAGTCGGAAAGACAGTGAAAATTATCAATTGTCACTTGTCAGTAAATTTTCAATTGTCGATAGTTCACTTCTCCCCCTTTCAAGTATTCAATGCTCTCAATATGTTTACTCTTCAAAAAAGTTAGGATTTTTTGAAATTATTTATTGAAAGCAACAAAAATGCTATTCACAGAAAGTGTTGAAAGTGCCTGCCTCTCACTTCTTCGCACTTTCTGAGACAATCCCAACTTTCTTCAAGGACTAAACATGTTGAGAGCTTTGAATGAAAATTCAGGCTTCATATTTTCGTTTCTATTATAATCGAGAATGAAAACTTCAAATTTTGACAATCAAATATTGATTGAACCAAAGACAACATGGATATATTTTCCAAATATGGAATCTGAATTTCCTCACGTTGATTTTGAATGGAATTGCTTGAAATAAATATAACACCACCACTATATCTACATGTTATTCGGATTCAGAATCGATTGAGTATCAAGAAAATATGGGAAAATATTATGAAGTATATTTTGCAAGAAAAATTTCCCGTTTTCTAGAAAACCAGAAGTTCAAATGCAGAAACAATTGGTGATAAATTATCTTAAGACCTTCTTATTTTGAAAACCAGTCAAATTTGCACAAATAATTGGTTTTTCTTCAAACATTTTTCATTCCTTGGTTCAAAAGTTTTTCCAATGAAATATTTGGATAGCCCTTAAGGAATACAATAACATGGTTGGGTCATTTTTCAATTTTGCTCAAAGGAAAAGACAAAGTCCAGTGATCCGCTTACGTGAAACACCCTGTACATGGATACTCTTGGTGTGATACTTTTTACACAATAAAGACGCTCTCGAAGTAAAAGGGAACGATTCATGTGATATGGGGAAAACTACAATTTATGCGGAAGTCTGAAATGAGTCGATTAATATGCAGAATTTCACTGAAAAATTATAGTACAACGATAATTAATTTTCTGATCAAGGCATGGTTTCATAGTTCTATACATTGCCAGAAGAACTCTATGCAGATGAGCAGATAAGAAATTCCGTTTATCCGAAGAGATCTGAGTTAATTTTGGCCCAATTTGAATAGTGAATCAGAGCAGGTGTTCCTTCTAGTCAGGTTATAGGAATTAGAGAGGGATTCTTACATTCATTACTTGACACATTATCTGAGTTCTTGTGTTTTTCAGAAAATTACTGACCTTACTTCATTTTTTGTCAATTTCTACATTGACCAAGTTTAATTATAATTTCGGATTTTTTTTATCTGAGATGATATGTATGAAAGAAGCGAAAATATGCTGTAATAGATGTTGAAAAAGATTTTGTATGATTTAAAAGTTGGTATATTCAGAGAAGAATAGTCATGTTCTAACATCAATTGGCCTGCAACATTCGAATTCCACATTTTATGTATGACAATATTATTTTGAAAACATTAACGCCAAATCACTATTTTTTATGCAGGACATTCAAAAGGTTGTTTATAAAAAAATCTGCTGAAACGAAACTACTGCCTGCATTCTAACGAAATCTTTTCTAGGAAATAAAGAAGAAATTTTCTAAAATAATTTTGTCATACATAAATTGTGGAGTTCGAAAGTTGCAGGCGAATTGGTAGATATTAGAAATTGACTAGTCTTCTCTTCATATACCAACTTTCGAATCATACGAATTCTTTTTCAACATCTATTATAGCAAATTTTCGCTTTTTTCCTACATATCATATCCTTATCTGATGAAAATAATCCACAATTATAATCAAACTTGCTCAACGTGAAAAAAATTGACGAAAAATGAAGTAAGGTGAGTAATTTTTCAAAAAACACAAAAACTCAAGTAACTCGTAAACTGTTGATTTTTAAATATCAATAAATATGGCTCAAATGACAACAAATGAGTCATACCAACACGTCCTCCAAGGTTCAAGTCGAATTTGGAAACACCCTGTATATTCAAGATGAACATCATCCTAATCGAAGTCCTTCGTTTCGTGTATTGCGTTCTTGAATTATTTAATGATTTTAATTTTTTTCGCATTTCGAACGAGTCGCCTTTACGCTTTCCGGCAAAAAAAATATGTTCGAATGTGTAATTTCGTATAATTTGGTTCTCCACATCTGCAGAAGGACTAGGCTATCTTCGACGTTCAGTCAGCGTGGTCAAATTGTAATAATTACCGAGATGCCATTCGTAGTCGCCACGAGACAACGGGCAATTACGAAAATTACAGAAACCACTTTCCTTAGTACGATTTACATAATTTCGTATCGAATCGAGGAACTTAATTTCGTGATAATGGACAGGTATTCTTGGGGTCGTCAAGAATATATTCCAGAAGATGAAGTGTAAAGAGGGGACATCCTAGTGTTAATCTTGCCAACTCCCATGACTAGCACATATCGCGATCACATCTCCAGACGTATCGCTAATATCGCGTGATAGCCGGGGCTTGTCGTTCGGCCAAACGCAATAAATAACGTTTGTAAATACGTAACAGCTCTTACACATGTTTTTGTTGGTGCCTCTATAACGCTGAAATGTTGCACCTGCGTACAAGAATATTAATATGATCTATGCTACCGCTTGGCCGCATTTTTCTTTCGTTCGCCTTATTCATAATGCGGCCTTACAATGAGGATTTATTAATTGCCCTCAGTCAAGAACAAAATGAGAAATGGACGCGGTGGCTATTTTGCCTCGAAGATTATGCATGCCGTGCTGAGATCGCGAAAGGACAGGGTCGTATGACAAATTTTGTCGCACGGTTCTCAAAATATGAGAAATAACACCAATACATTATGCAGGTATAATGTGTAACCAACCTGATGTTTGCGGCATTCGTGCGACCACTGACTTCCCCTTTATCCGCTTCTGCATGGTCTTCTGGAAGGTGGTAAGTTTTCTTTCAGAGTGTCAATTTTAGTCAATAAATTTAACCTCAAACTAAATGTTATTCCGACGGAGAGAAGTCTGCTTGGCGATAATTGTTGAGCTGCTTATTACGAAAATATTCTCAATTTTGTACATGGTGTAATAGTAATAGTAATCCCAATAAATATTGGTCCTACATAAACGTTTGAACGGGCAAATATGAAATATTTTTTTTATGGGCATTCAGAATTCAGTACTAGAAAATGTAAAAAAAAACATCGTTAACCTAAAAATGTTATGTGAGTAAGTATTTTTTCAAATAGAACATCCTGTATTTCATCTTCCTAATCGGTAGAGCTCTTTCTTCTGATTTCAAATATATAATTACATGATCCCAACCTTGTATATTTCAGACGAACCATTTATCTATTATTCATTTGATATTTATATTACTATGTATAATTTTGATGAGCTCTCAATTTTCAATGACGCAGAAGTGCAGGTGTTCATTGTTTGTTGTTTTCCTTCCAGAACATTCAGATAAGATAATGTTTTAAATACCTCTAAAGACGATCAATCGTCAATAATTGAAAGTAGTTTCTTTCTATACTGTATGATATAGATAGGTCGGATTATCGTCCGTTGTAAATAAAGATAGTTTTTTCAAAACTTGGCTTTCAATTTCAAAAATATAATTATGTTGTTATGGAAATCAAAAATGATCATATATCTAAGGGTTTCAAGAAATTAAAATGAAAAATAAATTCAAATTATATCACCAACCAACCTTCAAACATATCAGTCAATTCAGTAAATTCGATCAATTTATAAATTATTGTGATATGATATTATCAAAGAGGGTTCAGATTGTTCAAGAATAGGAAGAATGTGAATTTGTTCAAGTGATTCATTGTAGATGGTTTAGTTTAGTTAGTTATTTTTAGATTATCGAAAGAATGTATCAAGAATGATACTATGGGAATCAGGTATTAAATAATATGGATGGAAAAGCAGGCGAATGACAAATTGATAGTAAGACGTCAGAGTGAAGATTGATCTTTCAGAAAATTTGGAGGAAAATTGGTTTCACAGGATAAAAGTATTGTTATTTGTATTCGGACCTTTGTCAAGAGAAGGTGTATGTGAGGAGATTGAACTGCTAGAGTTGAATTGCTGAGTGTAGGAGTATCAAAGCGGTGTGCCGGTGCTAAGAAGGAAAATTGAAATTGGCCCTAGTGAGTGCACTCACCACTTGATTTAGATATTATATTAGTTTTGGTATCTTTTGATAGTTGGGGTTGTTTTCTAGAATTAAATCATTGATTATATGTTGTTATAAAAAAATTCTTTGTTTGTTCACCTTTAGAAACCTCATTGGAAAAGAGTATCGGGAAAAATAAAAGTATATTGAAACAAAATTCTTCAAATATTGTAAGTGGTTTTTTTTTATAAATTTCAAAATTTAATATTAATATCTGGAACGAATCATAACAATATAAACTTTATTGAGGTTATCTTTGACAGGTTTCGAAAAATATAGATTTTCATCTAAATCTAAGGCAGCTTTAGGACGCCAAGTGTCACTGCTGCGATTTATATCAAAGTAGCCGTAGATAATAGAAGAATTGGTATTTGTTCCATCAATTCATTAACAAAAATTTAAATTGAGTGTTCAAATGACCATCATTTACTTACACACGATCGATATATTTTTATTGAGTTTTCGAGGTCGCCTTAATATTTCTGGTTGGTTGTGGGGATTATCAATTCCTTCCTTTATTTTGATTTGAATATCTTCAATATTTTGAGAACGGTCCATATAAACTTTAGATCTCGAATATCCCCATAAGAAAGTATCCAATGGGGTCAAGTCGGGAATGTAAGGAGGCCAGATAATGATTCCGTTTCTGGCAATCCACATATTGTAATTTTTTTGTCGTGTGGCGTTCTACGTTTGCCTTAGATTTAGACGAAAACATCCGTATTTTTCGAAAACTGACAAAGATAACCTCAATAAAGTATATATATTCGAAATCTGAAGAAAGAGCTCTACCGATTAGGGAGATAAAACACAGGATGTTCCATTTGAAAAATACCAACTTACAAAAAATTTATAGGTTAACGATGCTTTCTTGCATTTTCTAGTACTGAATTCTGAATGCCCATAAAAAATAATTCATATTTGCCCATTTAAACGTAAACCAATATTTACTGAGGTAGCTATTGAGTAAAATATAAACAATCACTCTGTACATGTAGTGTAACACTTCTTTTTTCTTGGGTTTCCAGAAGAATTTCTTATTGTTGGCACATACTCCGGCTCTGACCTCGCCGGGACTTGAACCCGTAAATCAAAATCGAACCGAGCCTCGCGGGATCACGCCAAATCCGAATAAATCGACTTTATAAAGTCCGGTGTTAATAGATGCGGGGCTCTTGTCGTCGAGCCAATTGCGGATGGCAGTCAGCAAGTATGCGTTGTTGAGTAAGGGATTAGGCCGATGACTTCTGAATAACGTCGAAACGTAATTATTAAATATGAGAAAACGGCACACACTCAATGAGTATAATCGTCCGGTGGCATGAATGGGAGAAAAAGATGTTTTTCTTCTTCGGGTAGTGAAAGATTCCGTCGTAATGACTGTAATTTTTGTTTGCGGACTTTGCGGTATGGAACGAGGAATGCGGTATGTGGTGTGGATGTGTGTTTAGAGGAATCTCAAGTTGATGAGTTTTCAGGATATTTCAATTCGATGCGTCATAAAAAGAAAACTGACTCAAGATTCTTTATCTACGCTTTCAAATGAACAAAATCAGTCATTATGGATTATATCGAAAAAAAAAATTTTTTTAATTTTTCCATCCTACATGCATGGGAAATTTGTGAAAAAATTTTTTTCCTCCGATATCTTTCATAATGACTTATTTTATTAACTCAACAGTGTGGATTGATAACCTGAAGTCAGTTCTCCTTCAACTGTTGTAGTTTTTTTTCATGAAGCACTATACGCATAAAATTGGACCTTCTGCAAAAAATTCATATTTCGAAAAATAGACTTTCCATAGACCCGGTGAATAATTTATTGTGCTCACGAGGGATTATTTCCAACATACTGATTACTCAAAAATCACTCGTACAATAATTCAATCTGAAATTGACCAATTTTTCCCCGAAAATGAGTTTAGAGTGAAATAAAATTAAAACTAGAGGAGGTAGAGAAAAACTGACTCGAGATTTTTCATCTACGCTCTTAAATGAACAAAATCATCCATTATGAATTATATCGAAGAAAAAAAAAATTTACAAATTTTCCATACACACGGAAAATGTGTTGAAATTTTTTTTCTTTGGTATCTTTCATAATAACTTATTTTAGTAACTCAACGGTGTGGATTGATAACCTGAAGTCAGTTCTCTTTCAACTGTTGTAGTTTTTTTTTATGTATCCGCATAAAATTGGACCTTTTGCAAAAAATTCATATTTCGAAAAAAAGACTTCCCATAGACCCGTTGAATAATTTATTCTGCTCGCAAAGGATTATTCTTCAACATGGTGATAACCCAAAAATCACTCATCATAACTCATTGAAATAATTCAATCTGAAATTGACCAATTTTTCCCCGAAAATAAGTTTAGAGTGAAATAAAATTGAAACTAGTGGGGGTAGAGGAAAACTGACTGAAGATTCTTTATCTACGCTTTTGAATAAACAAAATCCGTCATTATGAATCATATCGAAGGAAAAAAAATCACAAATTTTTCCATACCTACATATGCATGGAAAATTTGTGAAAAATTTTTTTCCTACGATATCTTTAATAATGACTTATTTTATCAACTGGACGGTGTGGATTGATAATCTGAAGTCAGTTCTCTTTCAACTGTTGTAGTTTATTTTTATGAAGCACTGTATAAACGTTACATTGGCCCTTTTTCAGAAAATTCATGTTTCGAAAAAACGACTTCCCATAGACCCGTTGAATAGTTCATTCTGCTTGCAAAGGATTATTCTTCAACATAGTGATCACTCTAAAATCACTCATCATAATTCATTGGAATAATTCAATCTGAAATTGATCAATTTTTCCTCGAAAATGAGTATAGAGTGGAATAAAATGATAACTACAAGGGGTAGAGGAAAACTGACTTAAGACTCATATCTACGCTTGTTAATGAATAAAATCAGTCATTATGAATGATATCGAAGAAGAAAAAAAAATTTAAAATTTTTCCATAGACCCGTTGAATAATCGATTCTGCTCGCATAAGATAGTGATAACTCAAAAATCACTCATTATAACCCATTGAAATAATTTGATCTGAGATTGACCAATTTTTTCCCGAAAATGAGTGAGAATTTACAATTTTTTCCATATGCATGGGAAATTTCTGAAAACAATTTTTTCCTCTGATATCTTTCATAATGATTTATTTTATTAACACGCTGTGTAGATTGATAATCTGAAGTCAGTTCTCTTTAAACTGTTGTAGTTTTTATTATGAAGCATTGTATCCGCATAAAATTGGACCTTTTGCAAAAAATTCATATTTCGAAAAGAAGACATCCCAAATGTCACAAATTTTCCCATGAAAAATATAATATGAAAAAATGTTTTTCTTTGAAAACTCTTTTCATCAATTCGAAAGCTTAATTATCAATAATCAGAAGTCAAATTTCCTCTACCTCCGATAGTTTTTTTCATGAAGCATTGAATTCGCGGATAATTCCACAAATCCAGAGAATAATTTATTTTGCTCGCAAAAGATCATATTTCAACATACTGAATACTCAAAAATTATTACTGATTGATATACATAATTCAATCTTAAATTAACCAAATCTTTTTTCTTATTCCTCATTATATGACCTGAATTGAGGAAAAAAATCAGGCAAATCAAAGAGAATTTTTCTTTTCGTAAATATAATTTTTATTTGATACGTCTTTCGAAAAAATATTTCCGATTCGATTCAGTCAGTTTTCCTATAGCTCTCCTAGTTTTTTCATGACGCTATGAATCCGCTCAAGATGGGAAAATCGCGAAAACGTATTCCGGAAAATAGAAAATTTTTCTCTTCCTTCATTCGTTTCCCTGAGTTCAAGATATCAGACAACCCATATTTCATTGTACCAATATTTCCAATTCAATCTTCGTTCTTGACCCTCATCAATTCCCAAACACCTGCTTGTGGACCCCATAAAAAGCGAAGACGATAAAGGAAATAACACGTTGCTCGAAAATCTCGACGTGGTCCTCAACTCAACATAGCAGTATTATTTCCTCTCGTGAAAACGGAACAATCCAAACTTTCGGATTAAGTCCGACCGAAAGCCGCGTGTGAAGAGTTTACGACGTTCGAGGTCAGGTGCCAACTACTGAGGAATGAATATAACATGAGAGACTCGGGTCTGACAACCTCGGTGCATAACCGCCTTAATATCTTAATCCGGAGTGATCGGAGAGCACTCACGGGGACGACGTCACACAAAGTATTTAAAATGATAGCTGTAAAGCTGACACATTAGCACGTATTAAAATGACAGTGCGGTCATACACTGCGCTGTCAAAGATAATTCGACAATAAAGTTGTATCTGGACGTAGACGTCGAGATGCGTTGAGGCAGAAATTGAACTTTTCTCCATGGTTTGTCTAGACTCTAGAAGAACAGAGAAAAATGAACAAGCTATCGGTTCAAAAACTTACCCTACCCCACCATGACATAAATTGAATGTCTTTACTAAAAAATTGATTCATTATTATTATCATTATTAAACGAAACGAACGGGTTCGTGGGATACAAGGCCGATTTTCGAGACGACAAATTCTCACATAAGCCAGATTACATCAATCTCCATTATTCCGAATTCTCACATAAAGGCACCGAGGAATATAATGAAGGATGCATCAGTCCATTATGTTTTTACGAAGCAATCAACCGAAGCGATGGAGCAAGTTAACAGTTCTGGTTATTGAAGATGCGTGGCATATGGCAGTCGGCACTTTCATCCCGGTGAAATACGAAGATCTGGCGCTTTTTCGCGTTCGATCAATGATGTTTATTATTACTCTATTGTCGGGGCATAAAGGGTCCTCCGTCGCGATTGATTCTTGACACAGTAAAACAGTTTGCAGGTTATTAGATTCCACCGTACGAGAGGTTGTTGGCCAGATGAGAGATGGGATTTTTGCACGGGAGTTAATAACGTCGCGGTGTTTGCTTTAACGGATTAACAGTTGATTTCAATTTCTGGTTTATTCAGTTCAGACCACCTGGGAAAACATTTGATAAACAGGGTGTTTTTTGAGGTGAGGCTTTTTTTTGACAGTTGCTAGAACTCATCAAAAGAGATCCTTTCGCCGGAAGTTGATCATATAAAATATTCAATTTAGAAAAAGTGCAAAAAATATTGGGCATAAAGATCTAAAGACCACTCCGGATCGTGTTATCTTTCTCTTTGGAGATCTGCCATGAATCACGGTGCCATATGTATTCCAGCAAGTAAATACATAAATTTTATCGCAAATTTGTATATATTCTTTCAACTTTTATCAGGGGAATTTTCCTGAACGGTATAATTCCTAAATATCAAACTAAGGAGAGGAAAAATTACTGATTGAAAAGGTCGTATAAAAAAATTACGAAAAGCACTGCCGTGCAGGCAGGAGCTTTTGAGCGCTCGTGCATGCACCTTGTTGGTAGATACACATTCTCCAGTTTTAGAAACCAATTGAAAAGATTTTGACAGCTGTCAAAGAAAATTTCAAACTTACGCGAAAATTCAGACTTCACGTCATTGCTTTGGTGACCTTTTTTTTTCGATAATTCGCTAGAATTTTCTACGGTATATATGGTCTAGGTAATGCGATCTGGACAAAATTTCTCACGTAGTTTGAATACATTATTCTTCATATATGTGCGAAATTTCATTTCGATCCAATAGGTATTTTCGAAATTATCAGGAAAAATATAGTTTGAACGGCTATATTTGTGGAATCCCTAGTGTAATTTTGCTCATTGATGGAAAAGATCGGCGAAATTCGCGATCCGAACCTATCCTGAAAATTTCAAGTCCCTAGGCCTTTCCGTTCGAAAGTTAAGATTTTCTATGGTTCTGATCATGCGATCTGGAAAAAATGTAGCTCGAATATATCATTCTCAATTTAAATACAAAATTTCGTCACGATCATATCTATAGTTTCGAAATTATCAAGAAAACCGAATTTCAAACGGCCATATTTACGGAATCCCTAGTCTAATTTTGCTAATTGGTGAACGTAACCGCGAAATTCGCGATCTGAACCTATTCTGAAAATTTCAAGTCCCTAGGCCTTTCCGTTCGAAAGTTATTATTTTCTATGGTTTCTATGGTCCCGATCATGCGATCTGGAAAAAATGTAGCTCGAATATATCATTCTCAATTTAAATGCAAAATTTCGTCACCATCAAATCCATAGTTTTGAAATTATCAGGAAAACTGAATTTCGAACGGCCATATTTACGGAACCCCTAGTCTAATTTTGCTCATTTATAAACGCAACCGCGACATTCAAGATCCACACCTATCCTGAAAATTTCAAGTTCCTAGGCCTTTCCATTACAAAGTTATAATTTTCTATGGTTTCTATGGTTCTGGTCATGCGAGCTGGACAAAATTTTGCATTTAGCTTGAGTACGTAATTCTCCATCTGAGTGCAAAATTTCACCTCGATCGAATCAGTAGTTTCAAAGTAATCAGAAAAACAAAATTTCGAGCGGCCATATTTACGGAACCCCTGGGCGAATTTTGCCCAATAACGAACTCAACTGCGGCATTTGGAATTCGAAGCTACCCTGAAAATTTCAAGTTTCTAGGGCACTCCGTTCGAGAGTTATCGTTCATACGGACGGCCGGACGGACCAACAGACTCGAATTTTTTGACGGATTCGTCATCAGTAAGTCGAACATAGTCGTTTGAGACCATTTTCGGCTCAAAATTCGAAAAATACAGACATCGTGACGAAATGATATAGCCCTCGTGTAAATAGTACGAGCACTCAAAAATTAGGAAGTTCACAAACTCACTGATATAATTTATTCAAATTGCTCACAGAAATTGTTCGAAATGATCATCATTCGTTTGATGTGCACAAAATCTTGCCCGGCGTAATGATGTGATAGTTGCTGCATGTAACATCAGTTTTAAATGCAGCACCTCACATCAGTTTGCTCACGGAATAATGCTTAGTTCTTTCGCACTATTCACCTCACCGCACTAAACTAAACACTAATGTTTTCAAATGACCCCAAAGGAAGAAATCACAGGGGTTGTGATCGGAAACTTACAAAAATCATATGCATGATACTTATGATAAGTGATTTCCCGTATACTGAAATCGGAAGCTGGTAATTCCAAACATATAGATATCAATACAAACCAAGTCTGGGCTGAGAATTTCTCAGATTTACGGGTAATTTTTTTGGTATAATGACTTATTTTGATGAGTTCTAGCACCTGTCGAAAAAAGCCGCACCTTTGAAAACACCCTGTATATGTATGAAACAAATTTTTTATATCTGATTTATTTTATTCATTCGCGGAAAATTGAACCCATCGCACAAATTTCCATTTCGAAAAAAAAATACTTAAACTCAAAAAACAGTTATACATTACTCATTGAAACAATTCTATCCTAAATTGACCAATTTTCTCTCGAAACAGTGTTCATAGTAGAAATAAATGAAAACTTGCCATGGTAGAGGAAAACTGATATCCTATTTCCATTCTTCATTATTGAACTGATGAATTGAAGAGGTAAAAAATCTCTTGGATTCACCTGATATTTTTTCAAACGACTTTAATTGATTGTTCTTATGGTTTATGTTATTTATCTATAGGAATTCGACACCGCGTTCTACGATGTACTCAACTGAATAGTGATGGCCGGCGAGGTCACCCGATTCGACGCCAGTAGAGCATGAGATACACGAAATACCCTGTGCTAGAGGTCTGGTACAGCTCAACCGAAGAATGGACGAGTATAGTCCTATTTGAAGAGATGTCCCTCGCTAGAAACAGTTCAATTTTCTTGTAAAAGTTATCGTGCCTTGATTGAATGGAAGTGGATGAAAACATCTCTATCTATTGAAAAATAATAACAAAATACCGCTACTTTATATTTTTGTGGTCGAACTACCTAGAAGGAAATATATTCGCCAACTTGTGTAGGGGATTTAATGACCTTAGAGCTGAATAAATCCATTATCGTTAAAACCCATGGCGTAAAACAAATCGATTCAATTACGAAATACGCACTACAATTACGATCGATTTGATTAACGGGACAAACCTATAAATTCCAAATGGCAGCAATCCACTTTTCACAATATAATTACCCCAATACGCAGTTATCGTTTTCACATATATCCATGATCCTTCGAAAAAAACCCTGTTTGTCCACTCGGAGATACCTATCGCCTACTCAATAAATCACTTTTTTTGCATTTCCTTTCATCACTGCTAGTTGACGTGTTAAGATAGCTTAAGGCCCGTAGCTCTTGCTACGAAATTACAGTGCGCGGACCTTATTCAACGTAAATTGCAGTGTAATTAAGGGTATCCGATAAGTGCAGAATCGCATCGGTTATTCATATCTTCGGACGATTTATGGGGCGTTTTCTTCGCTGACCAAAAGGGGATCCTTTGTGGAAGCGAGAAAAAATTAAAATTTTCGAATCGATTCATTTCTTGAGATCTGTTCGAACAAAATCATCTCACCCCTCACCAAGCGTAACGAAACCAATAAAATCAACATGAATGTTACGAAAAAAAAAAAATTCAAAAACACATAGGCCCGGTAGTCGAAGGAAGTACACAATGAGCACGAAAAAAACCATTGTGGCGGTCGTTCGTATCGTTCGCGTATAATTCCGGCCATTTATATTCATAATTTCGAATATATAGCCTATAAATTATCATAAATTAACGATTTGATCATGTAAATTCATGAGACCGAATATGAAAGATAAAATTAAAATTTTGTCGACTCCCATATGAAAATCGGCAGCCTTTTCTCCGCAGTAGCACTTTTCCGACCTAGACCTAGAGAATAAACGTTTTTGGCATTGTGCTTGAAATAAATAATAGTATGAAAAACGTCACGGAATAGCTGTGATCGACGTAATTTATTTCGGGCTCTCGAGGTCTCAAAAATCGACCTTTTTCAATTCGACTTCTTGCATAAACCGGCGGTGGGATCGTGCTGGATTTACATTTAAGGAGACCTCGCGTCCTTTGGGATAAAAATTCGTCCGCTTTCGAGCCCCCAGGCGCCGTGGATCAAAAGCCTATAGAAAAGGAAAAAGGCAATCTTTTGCGTTTTCGTCGTTTTTTCGTTCTTTTCCGAACGTTATTTTCGTACGTTGGGAATTCGAATGAGGGAAATTCTCGGGTACCGTCGGAAAGCCCGTTGCTTTTTGATTCGAGCAGTTGATCGTCAGGGCCGTATCTAGGGCGTGGCAAAGGTGGCACTTGCCACGGGCGCAAGGTCCGAAGGGGCGCCAAAAAATATCAAATATAAAAAAATAGAAGCGCCAAGCAAAAAAAATTAATTCGAAAGATGACAACACGGTTACGTACGTAATTAATTCGACCACATTATTTCGAAACATTGACATTCAAAAAACAGAATGAGAATGCAATAAGGTCAGAAATACGAGAAATATAGTCCAATTGTTTTAAAAAATTTCCAAAGATGCCGCACTCTGATCATAAATATTACAATCGGCAATATCGTCATGCGATTCCAAGCACAGCCCTTTTATGAGTTGTTTACAGTACATCCCTTATCGCATCCAGCTTGTTTTGAAGGGCGGCTTCTTTGATGATGATGGTTTATAATGATAGATTTGTTTAGATTTTAAGGCCACATCTGTGGTATTTTAAAAACGATTTGTATTGCCAAAAATTCACCAATCAGAGTTTTGAGCTCAAGAAGTTGGAGAAAAATTGGGGAATCTTATTCTATTCTACATAAATATTGATTTCTTTCTATTTTGAAGGGAAGAGCAAAAAATTTAAATTTCAATGTTCTTTTCGTGTGTATCCAGATTTGAAGTGTTATAAGTTTTGAGTTTTTTTTTTATATTCTGACTTTTTTGTGCCATTGTGGTTTTGGATTCGAGCATTATAAATTGTGCTATTGAAGGTGAGTTGTACTAAGTATTTGTTATTTTCTATGACATTATTCTGGCATCGGATATATTCAATTATTCGTATTTCAACATAATAATATTGTCCCTTCAATTCAAGAAGAAATATGTTCGGTTCATTGCGGAAAATATGGATTTTCAAACTTGAGTTCTCAATTCTCAGAGCGCCTTTTTTTGAAATCTAATAAAACTCAAATTTTAGTGTTACTTTTGAATCTTCAATCTTACTGGCAAAGATTATTCTAGTGATTTTTTTATACTTAACGTATGACCTTCTTGAATATTGTAACATCGGGCCCTGTACGAAATTATTAGTACGTGTTTCAAATGGTTATAAAATAGTATTTGTATGCTAAGTTTGCGGTTTTTTTTTTCACAGAGATTGTGATTATCGATTATTGTTTTCTAGTCAACTTACCAAAAAACTTTTATTTTACGTTTGCAGTATGTATTTTTAAATTTTAAGTTGAAGAATTTATATTTTTCAAGATAAATGTTCGTATTTATTACATAAATATGAATATTTCATTCTGATTCTGTTTTATTTTTATGCATTTCATTTAAAATGTGTATTATTTTGAAACTCTTACGGAAATATATGACTAGCATTATGAAAAAAAAAATACTATAAGAAAATATGATGGATGAAAAAAATCTACGCAAATGGGGGGGCGCTGTCTAATATATTGCCACAGGCGCAATAGTGCCTAGATACGGCCCTGTTGATCGTTATAAAAGCTGGGAAGTAACTCTCCTCAAGTCCGTCAGATGGTGCCATCCGCTGCGCTCTGAATCTAAGTCTCCCGCTTATGTCTTCAATATACGCAGGCTACGATGGAAAATCTTCCATAATTTCTGTATTTCGAGACGCATTCTGGCAAAGTCGTCGAAGGCCGCATAATAATTAATAAAATAGCCCTGTCTCTCTCGACATTCATCAAAAGATCACTTAATATGAATGAAATTTCTCTAGTTATTCAAATTAGTTCGTGCTCCCCGCAAGTTTTTTCGAACCTATTCAGCTGCTGCCCGCAGATAGAGGTGTGTCTCCTAAATACCGGGTGTGAACGCGGCTTATCAAGCGTAGTATCTCGTGTACCTACGATAAAGACGTCGCGATACGGATTTTTTGTACTACGCCAATTGAAGTCCCACACAGGATCTCGTAGATATATAAATTGAATGGAATTATTGCGTTAGTTGAGCTAGTATGATGAAATGTGAAACCGGCGTCAAGTGCAGAATTGCGTGTCGCGAACGCTCAGAGTGCTAACTGGCGCAATTGCATGTTGGTCGCTGTTTAAAATGAATGCACCTGTTTTACATGGAAAAAAACGGCTTGTATGTGTTTATACAGGATGAAAAGTCTGGGTCGTATCTTATAGAAAAGGTTGGAGTAGTGGGAAATTCGTGTTTGTGTGGAGCTTTCGTTTTATGGTTATAATGAATGAGAGATGCGAAGGTGAAAGGCTCGAAGAAAATATACATACTGAACATCATCACTCATGGTTCCTCATTGAACTAAATCGCTTTGAAATATTTCCGCGAAAAAGTGTTCAGAATGCATTGAAATAAAAACTAGCTTAATACAGTAAATCTAATAACTCATTCTATGTTATACGTCCTCGAATTAAAACGTTTCATAATTTTCAATCATTGTCCTACACAGGGCCGTATCTAGGTACTATTGCGCCTGTGGCAATATATTAGACAGCGCCCCCCCATTTGCGTAGATTTTTTTTCATCCATCATATTTTCTTATAGTATTTTTTTTTCATAATGCTAGCCATATATTTCCGTAAGAGTTTCAAAATAATACACATTTTTATGGGAATTTTTTTTCATTAAAAACATTGAAATACACATTTTGAATGAAATGCATAAAAATTAAACAAATATTGAAAAAATAAAATGAAATATTCATATTTATGTGATAAATACTGACATTTATCTTGAAAAATATAAATTCTTCAACTTAAAATTTAAAAATACATACTGCAACGTAAAATAAAAATTTTTTGGTGAGTTGACTAGAAGACAATAATCAATAATCACAATCTCACCAAAAAAAACCGCAAACTTAGCATACAAATACTATTTTATAACCATTTGAAACACGTACTAATAGTTTCGTACAGGGCCCGATGTTACAATATTCAAGAAGTCCATACGTTAAGTATAAAAAAATCACTAGAATAATCTTTGCTAGATGAGATTGAAGATTCAATGAAAACTATGAAAAGTAACACTAAAATTTGAGTTTTATTAGATTTCAAAAAAAGACGCTCTGAGAAGTGAGAACTCAAGTTTGAAAATCCATATTTTCCGCAATGAACCGAACATATTTCTACTTGAATTGGAAGGAACAATATTATTATGTTAAAATACGAATAATTCAATATATCCGATGCCAGAATAATGTCATAAAAAATAACAAATACTTACTTAGTACAACTCTCCTTCAAAAGCACAATTTATAATGCTCGAATCCAAAAGCACAATGGTACAAAAAAGTCAGAATATAAAAAAAAACTCAAACTATATAACACTTCGAATCTGGATACAAACTAAACGAACATTGAAATTTAAATTTTTTGCTCTTCCCTTAAAAATTGAAAGAAATCAATATTTATGTAGACTAGAATAAGATTCTCCAATTCTTCTTCTACTTCTTGAGCTCAAAACTCTGATTGGTGATTTTTTGGCAATACAAATCGTTTTCAAAATACCACAGATGTGGCCTAAAAATCTAAACAAATCGATCATTATGAACCATCATCATCAAAGAAGCCGCCCTTAAAAACAAGCTGGATGCGATAAGGAATGTAGTGTAAGCAACTCATAAAAGGGCTGTGCTTGGAATCGCATGACGATATTGCCGATTGTAATATGCGGCATCTTGAAAATTTTTTATAATAATTTGACCATATTTCTCGTATTTTTGACCTTATTGCATTCTCATTCTCAACTTTGAATGTCAATGTTTCGAAATGTTGTGATCGAATTACTTACTTACGTAACCGTGTTGTCATCTTTCGAATTAATATTTTTGCTTGGCGCTTCTATTTTTTTATTCTTGATATTTTTTGGAGCCCCTTCGGACCTTGCGCCCGTGGCAAGTGCCACCCTTGCCACGCCCTAGATACGGCCCTGCTCATTCCCTGTTATGCTTCCTCGAATTAAAACGTTTTTTAATTCTCAATCATTGTCCTACAGACAAAGCAATAGGGATTTTTTCGTGACAAAAATCGTAGAATAAAACAGCGAGTAGGGGGTGCGTGGGGTAGTACCTGGATGTTTAGTAATATGATTTCGACTCGCGAATATGATTACTTTTCCGGTAATTTCGAAAAAACACCAAGAAACGGTGTTTTTTTAGTTTTTTGCTTGCAAAATCTGGACAAATTGAGCAATGTTGACACTATCAACAAAAAAATTATAAAGAATGAAAAGACGAAGGAAATGAGTGTTAGTGTAACTCAATCTGTTCATCATTACTGTAGGAAAGCCAGAAAAACCGTAAAAATCGACGTTTTTTGAAATGAAAGTATGAAACTATACTCTCTACTGAACAGTGCAAGATTAAAATAATTCTACAGTCCACTAAGTCGAAGCAAATACAATATGTATGTTTAGTGCGGTAATACTTGATAATTCATAATATTCGAATACGAAGCACCACACCTTCGCATCATATAATTTTACCCATTTCCTCCCATCGCATCTCATGCATAAAGAAACGATCAGATCGGATGCGTTTTTACGATTAGCAGCGGATTATCAACGACCAATAAAATTTGCATAATGTGTGTAACCATGTCACAGATTTTCACTCACTCACACTCACACTGGTTGAGTATCAAAGACGATTAATTGATTATTTCTGAAAGAAACACGTTTGGCCCAAAAATGATCCCTGCGGAATGCCAGTTTCCAGCATAACGTCGTTTTGATGGAGGAAGAATAACATCCAATTGTGGGAGAACGAACGATTCTAATCCTCAAAAGCTTAATCCCGACGAAGGCGCAGGGCGAAGGATTGAAGGATGGAGAAAGAATCGAACCGACACGACAGTTATCTCCGAACTACTCAAGCATCAACAAACATCGTTCGTTCTCCGCTGACCCATATCTCGGTTATTAAAAAAAATCCACCTTATAAACCCGACCAGTCCGAAATAAATCAACTGTTAATTCTTCCGCTATGTTAATAGACGGCAACATCTAGAGCAGGTGCCGGACAACAGGTATATTCATACAGATCAACGATTGCCGCAGCCGCGTCCGATTTTGATTGAATCCGGATGGATTTTTGTCGGCCGGAGAAACCTGTTGGTCGGAAAAAATCGCCGTCATCTGGGCATCTAGAGCCGGTGTTTTGACTCTCTCGGACCGGTTCCCATTGAGCGGTCCGCGAATTATGACGAGTACGATGTGGCGAAAATGGGACTGCATTTTTTCAATTTCTTGTGCAATCTTTCGCTAAGGAGTTTGTGAAGGGTCTCAAGTTTGAATTAAAGCGAATTTTTTCTGGGAATTATTGAACAAATAAAATTCAGATGGCTATATCTAAAAAATATTTCGACATATTATTATGAATACTGAATACTATCAATCTGATAACCCTCGTATATCCAATTTTACTCCTCGAAAAAATTTCCCAGGACAAAAACGAAGAAATGGAGGCTTTTAAAAGTCGGCCTGTCGGCTTCGCCTCTTAAGCTCATTATGTAAAGGAGCAAATGAAGTACGGGTAATGCATATTACATGTACGATTAAAACGTTGAAGAAGAAATTCAATGGAGAGAAGATTAGCGCTTAGTACGTTCCCAAGTCGGTGCATATTAAAATAATCGAATTTCGCAATCATTCCGATATTGTTATTGCGCTTGTTTTACATAGATGTTAGGATGTCTGCATGCCTCGAATTTTTTGCGATTTGTGTTGTGCAAGGCAATTGCGTGTGGTACCTACTCTAGGAACATGGAAATTGAGATATGAACGTAAAATTGCGCATGCAAACGTCGGACGGTGTTTCAAGGTTGCAGTCGTTTAGTCTGTCCAAGTCTAAACATCTCACTCGGCCAGGGTTGACTTTAGAAATGTTGACCTATTCAGTGAAATATTTTTCATAATGGAAAGCAAAAATTGATAAACTCAACAGAAGTGTTTTGTGATTGTTCAAAAAAATGTCTGTTTTTGGCCTTGCCTGTTTAACGAAAAATACCGACACGCGCATATAGGTAGTCGTTTTTTGTCGTGTTCATAAACCTTCGGAATAAATTGCGGTAGCATGCGTGTGTCGCAAATCTCAACCGCCGCAAATAATCAGAGAACGGGCAGTCGTTTCATGGCAATTTCGTCATTCCGAGAACGGTTCTTCTGGATTGCGACACTAAGTATTCATGTATTTGTAACATCCGCTGCACGAGATACCGGTAGAATTGGGGGAAGTTGAAAGAGGGAGCGAAGGACACAGGATGTAGAGATCTTCGGGAAAATTGACTAATTGTCCTGTTATTCACCTCAAACCGGCGTCAACGGGTAAGAGGCAAAAAAATGTAGCTCACACTCAAAGAAATTTTCCAGGATATACAACAGAAATTCGGTAACTTCTACAGGAAATTCCCCCTATATAAGCGACAGCAGGAATATTTGTTGATTATACGTGTCCATTCCGGTCGTTTAATTCTTCTAGAAATAACAAGTTTTACATTAGTTTATGCAACCAAACTGCAATTTGTCATTTCAACAGAAAAATAATACTGTGAGGAAAACCGGAATATGCGTGACTACTTACAGGAATTTCCTGTTTGATAAACAAACTAGATAGTTGTATTCGAAGCTTCGAACTTCAGTTTCTACAAAAATTTCCAGTTGTGAACACTTAACTAAAACAGGAATTACTTTACTTATAACGGAAGTGTAGTATCGATTCAACAGGATTTCTCTATTGAATTAAAGAACTATCGTTCATATACTACAGTACTAGTTAGTTGTATTCGAAGCTTCTAACCTGAGATTTTACAGGAATTCTCTGTAGTAATGCATTATATCGAAAGATAAAGAGTGACTTCGCGAATAGGTGTCTGGAATGGAGAGAATTTATATTATATTATATACATTATAGATTATCTCACATTATTCTAACGAATTATCAAGACGTTCGTTGAAAACGAGTAATGAGAGACTCCATAATGAATATAAAGAATTTTTTTTCCTGATTCCGGACTCATATTAGCGAATTTGATTACAGAATTACTGTCTTCAAATGCTCACACCTTTTCTGTCGCTTTTCAATCCTTTGGGTAGTATCTTTTGAGTTTTGTCTATTCGGTAGCGCCCTCTGTTTAGAGGTACGGTAAATGTTGGATCGTCGGTGCAGATCGCTACAGATCTAATCTTTCTTCCTTCCTCTGATCTGATCTAACCTTACTTTAACCTCTGTTTTTCTGTTGAACCCCAGTTCCTTCCTAGACTAGGTTTCTTAATCATATACTTCCCTCTTTAAATTATTGTATTTCCTAAGAAAAGTTAGTCAAAAGTTATTATCAATCGTAGATCGAAAATATACAATTCTAGGTAGGAGGCCAAAAAACACTAAAACCATGCCATCGAGATGATTATCGAATCGCTGTTTCATTATGTTCGTTCCTTCGTCGGAAACCGATATGTCATTCCAAACAACTTCAACCATATGGTACAACATGGATTGAAAAACTGTTAGCTAAACAAGATTTATTCCGATAGAATAATCTGGGTTTCTGTGAGAAATACTGTTGAATTTAATGTGTCCACACTGTTAGTCGTACCAATATTGTTGGTTTATACTAACAAAATTATTATGTATTACTAGGTATTCCTGTAACATGTAAGGAAATATTGCTTTTAAAATAAAAGTACCTGATCACTGCTATACTTCCCGTTTTTCCTGTTCATAGGACTCATCATCATCATCATCATCGTATAGAAGGCGTGGCCGCCTGTTCAGTTCCGATTTCTCTGCAGAATTTCCGGTGAAGTTCATAGGACTCAAGTCACTTAAACCGGAATCGGCATGTTAGATTGCAAGTACTGATTAACTTTTTTTCTAACATTATTTCTTTCACCACATATATACAAAAAGAAAAAACTATCATACATGTGTAAAAAAAAAACCTCACCATCAAAAATTACATGGTTTGTCTGAAGATATAAATAAGTACACTTGAAGTTGTATACAACAAAAAATTAGACAAATATAACATACATTACATAAAATTTTTATAAAATTCGCGAGTATCATCCGAAAAAAAAATCTACATCAGAAACTTATTCAGGTCGTAGATAGTGTTTTCGAGCAGCAGTTCTCTGGCTCTCCTACTCAATTGCCTTTGCGGGAGTGTTTTGAAGTCCTGGGGCAATCTGTTATTCATCTTGACACCTGTGTAGTTGGGTTCTTCTGATTCTGGCGTAAGGTATAGCGAGTAGACTTCCCCCCTTGTGTCATAACCATGATCGAACGAGTTCACTTGAAATCTGTAACGATGTTGGTGCACAAAGTTCACAAATGGTCTTTTCTCGTTGTAACAACAATAGTTGCGTTTAAACAACAAGAATTCATTTAACCGGAAATTCCCGGAATGAGTTTTTTTCAGAGTAGTCTACAAATAAGACTATACTCGTATGTTCATTCCTCGGTTGAGCTATACCAGACCTCTTGCACATGGTCTACTGGCGACGAATCGGGAGACCTCGCCGGCCATCACTATTTAGTTGAGAACATCGTAGAACGAGGTGTCGAATTCATATAGATGAATAACATAAGCCGTAAGAACAATCAATAAAAGTCGTTTCAATCATTGTCCTAGCCCTTTTTCACGACCGCCTCTCGTCCCAGCCTACGACAAGTCGCGTTCGCGACCGTCCGACAGCCGTCGATACCATCGAATAATGTCCCATGATGGCACGTCGATGTGAACCAATGAACTCTACCGATCGCAGAGTCCGATGGCGACATGTGTGGCCCCGTGGCTCGTCTCTTGTCCCTCCTGGGACAGCGGAGAGACAAAGGACTCCCTCGCCGGTCGAATTGGTTCGCAGAAGCGATTTTCATCGGGGGCCAACGACGTCGTCGGATAAGTTGCCATTTTGAGCGCGGTCCGCTCGTCACGACCTCGTCATCTCGCCGGACCGTTTCGGGGCCGTGATTGAGCAGGGTGCCGTTAAAGGGAGCATCGTCGCGCGGATTTGGTAGCCGCAAATGAAGATACTAATGACGGACACGCTCCGCGCGGACGTGAGGTGAAATCAAAGGACGGAAGTGAGGAGGACGTCTTCGGTAATTAATCGATTCGGCTCCGGTTCGCGATTAGACGCAAAAAATTTTATGATCGGCCGATGACGCTCTCGCGTCGGGGATGTCGTAATCGGAGGTTTTTTCTGCCGCCACCTAGGAGCCGAGGACGGTCTAAGAACGACTGTGGGGCTTTCGCGGAAATCGTGAAGGCCTATATAAGGAATTATGACGAGATGGAGGAAACCCTAGTTGAATCTAGAGAATATCACTCCACCTTGGGGTTCTTGTTCGATGGCCTACTGCACTGTGGGTTCGAGACAACAAAGTTACCGATTGTCCTGAAAAAAACGAATCACGGGAATTTCCGAGTAAATGAAATCCAGTTGTTTAAACGAAACTATTGTTATCACAACAAAAAGAGACCGTTCTGAAAACAATCGGTACTTGCAATATAACATGCCGATTCCGGTTTAAGTGACTTGAGTCTCACGAACAGGAAAAACGGTAAGTATAGCAGTGATCAGGTACTTTTAGTTTAGAAGGTATATTTCCGTGAATGTTACAGGAATATCTAGTGAAATATAATAATTTTGTATGTATAACCCAACAATATTTGTACAACTAACAGTATGGACTCATTAAATTCAACCGGAATGAATGGTGTTTCTTACAGAAATTCTGATTATTCTATCAGAATGAATCTTGTTTAGCTAACAGTATTTTAATCCATGTTTTATCATATGGTTGTAGTTGTTT
Organism: Aphidecta obliterata; assembly: GCA_963966015.1. Taxonomy (NCBI): domain Eukaryota; kingdom Metazoa; phylum Arthropoda; class Insecta; order Coleoptera; family Coccinellidae; genus Aphidecta; species Aphidecta obliterata. Next base: position 32,691,417 of record OZ014428.1, read on the forward strand.
GGGATAAAATATCGGTTGCCGACGAAAGAACGAACATGATGAAACAGCGATTCGAAAATTTTTAGCATTTTTTGGCCTTCTACCTAGAATTGAATCTACGATTGATACTAACTTTTGAATAACTTCTCCTAGGAAATGAAAAAAAAAAATTTAGAAAAGCACTGCCGTGAAGTCAGGAGCTTTTGAGCGCTCATACATGCACCTTGTAGGTGGATTCGCATTTTCCAGTTTTAGAAATCAATTGAAGGAATTTTCGACAGCTGTCAAAAAAATTTTGAAACTTAGGCGAAATTCCAGACTTCATGTCAGTGCTTCAGCGGATCAATTTTTTTTCGATAATTAGCTATAATTTTCTACGGTATCTATAGTCTCGGTGATGCGATCTGGACAAAATCTTGCACGTAGTTTGAAAACATCATTCTTCAGCTAGGTGCAAAATTTCATTCCAATCCGATCAGTAGTTTCGAAACTATCAGAAAAAAAATAGTTTGAACGGCCATATTTACGGAACCCCATGTCTTATTTTGCTCATTGATGAACGTGACCGTGAAATTCGCGATCCAAACCCACCCTGGAAATTTCAAGTCCCTAGGCCTTTTTGTTCGGAAGTTATGATTTTCTATGGTTTCTATGACTCTGGTCATGCGATCTAGATAAATAAAGCTTGAATATATCATTCTCCATTAGTATACAGAATTTCGTCACGTTCGAATCTGTAGTTTGGAAATTATCAAGAAAACTAAATTTCAAACGACCATATTTACGGAACCCCTAGTATAATTCTGCTCATAGATGAAAGTGATCACGACAATCGAGATCCACACCTATCCTGAAAATTTCAAGTCTCTAGGCGTTTCCGTTCAAAAGTTACAATTTTCTATGGTTTCTATGGTTCTGGTGATGCGAGCTGAACAAAATTCTGCATGTAGCTTGAACACCTCATTTTTCATTAAAGTGCGAAATTTCATCTCGATCGAATCTGTAGTTTCTAAGTAATCAGAGAAACAAAATTTCGAGCGGCCATATTTACGGAACCCCTCGGCGAATTTTGCCCAATAACGAACTTAACCGCGGCATTCGAGATTCGAACCTACCCTGAAAATTTCAAGTTTCTAGGACATTCCGTTCGAGAGTTATCGTGTATACGGACGGACGGCCGGACGGACAGACTCGAATTTTCCGACGGATTCGTCATTAGTGAGTCGAACATAGTCGATTGAGACCATTTTCGGCTCACAATTCGAAAAATACAGACATCGCGACGAAATGATATAGCCCTCGTGTAAGTTGTACGAGCGCTCAAAAAGAAAAGGGGGCAGTATATGATTAAGAAACATAGTGTTGGAAAGAACAGGGAAATGAGGGTTTAACAGGAAAACAGAGATTGAAGCCAGGTTAGATCAGATCAGAGGGAGGAAGAAACAACATTCACCTAACCGCTCAACAGAGGGCGCCACAGAATAGACAAATACATTTTTTTATGTGACGGTCCGGCTTGATTTATTGCGCGTGAATATAAATTAAAGGAAATTATGATATTCTTTACATGTTTTACAAGTTTATTCATATTTATAATATATTACTCTTATTTTTTGCATTTTTCAGTTTCACTTTTACCTGTTGTGTATTTTTCAAGATGATAAAAATGTTGTCCTACCTCTTTGTTCATTTAGTTGTCATTATCAGTCAATTTGAAATTCTAACATAATTTCTACTAAAACCTGATAATTTTAGCAACGTGCTAACATAATTTCTCGCCAAGCCAGCGGGAACACTGATTCGCGTAGTCAATGTTTATCTTTAGATAGAATAGATTACTACAGAAAATTCCTGTAAAATCTCAGGCTATAAGCTTCGTATACAACTATGTTGTTTTGTAATATATGAACGATAGTTCTTTAATTCAACGAAAAATTCCTGTTGAATCGATACCACAGTTCCGTTATAAATAAAGTAATTCCTGTTTTACTTAAGCGTTCATTACTGGAAATTCTTGTAGAAACTGAAGTTTGGAACTTGGAATACAACTATCTAGTTTGTTTATTGAATTGGAAACTCCTGTAAGTAGTCACGCATATTCCAGTTTTCGTCACAGTATTATTTTCCTGTTGAAATGACAAACTGCAGTTTGGTTGCATCAACTAATGTAAAACTTGTTATTTCTAGAAGAATTAAACGACCGGAATTGTCACGTGAAATCAACATATATTTCTGCTGTCGCTTATATAGGGGGAATTTCCGGTAGAAGTAACCGCATTCCTGTTGTATATCCTGAAAAAATTCTTTGAGTGCTCCGTCCGCATTGAGATTCCTAAATTCCTTCCACTTTTGTGGAGCAGATATTATATAGACATATTATAGAATTAACTGAATGACAACAATAAACAAATACGTTCAAAGCCAGCGTTCCCCGAGTAAAATTGAGTTTGGCATCATTAAAAATGAAAGAAAACTCACCTATAATAATCCTTTTTACAGTAAATATTCCCATCCCTAGAAAAACACGTTATCTCCCCGTCCAGAGTGTTCCTACACTGACAACACTGCAAACACGAAGAATGCCACCTCCTGTCCACCGCCTGCAGGTAGAACCTGTCCGAGATCCTCAGTCTACAACCCGCACAAACCGCACCGCCGTTCTCGTCCGGATAGCTGGGGGTGGGGGTGGGCGGCGTGCCCGGAGGCTGGATCGGTTCCAGCTTCGGGATGTGGTGCTCGAAGGAGGAATGGGGGCGGCATAGCTCGGCCGGGGTGACCGACTGGGGAGGGTGCTGCTGGTTCGGCGGAGGCCTGCAGATCTCCGATCCGCACGACTGGTGGTTGTTGTTGGAGGGTGTGCTGCAAGAACTGCCGCTGGAGATGCTGGGATCGTCACCCATTGACGAGTCGCACGAGGGTAGGTTCGGCGATAGATCGCGGGAGGGGTCGTACGCCGGGCCAATGTACTGCTCGTGCTGCTGCTGGAAGGAAGAACAAGAATTAGTATTCTGATAGAATCGGCCTATACTTGATGGAAATCCATAATCAAACTTACAATAGGATAACTGGTATGATTTCCACTACATTGGGTTAAATTCCACGACACGTGTTTCGATGCGAAGCATCATCTTCCGGTGGTTAAGGTATAACTAAATTACTTCTCTAAACTGTTAAGCTACCTACTAATACAAACTAATCTTATCAGTAGGTGGGGATAATGGTCAATCCTATGCGCAAACCCCTAATGCGGGTTAAATATTCAATGATATATCAATGACATGACATTATGCTTATCTTACCGCCTGTAAGTGAGAAGATCTGTTGACGTTAGTTTTTTTTTTATGTTTTTTTTTTTCTAATTTTTTGAGCGCTCGTACTACTTACACGAGGGCTATATCATTTCGTCACGATGTCTGTATTTTTCGAATTTTGAGCTGAAAATGGTCTCAATCGACTCACTGATGACGAATCCGTCGGAAAATTTGAGTCTGTCCGTCCGTGCGTCCGTAAGAACGATAACTCTCGAACGGAACAACCTAGAGACTTGAAATTTTCAGTGTGGGTTCAGTTCCCGAATGCCTCGGTTGAGTTCGTTAATGGGCCAAATTCCACCAGGGGTTCCGTAAATATGGCCGTTCAAAGTTTTGGTCCCCTGATTACTCGAAAATTACAGATTTGATTGAGATGAAATTTTGCACTCAAATAGAGAATGAGGTGTTCAAGCTAGATGTGAAATTTTGTCCAGATCGCATGACCAGAACCATAGAAACCATAGAAAACTGTAACTTCTGAACGGAATCGCCTAGGGACTTTTCAGGATAGGTGTGGATCTCGAATGTCGTGATCACGTTTATCTATGAGCAAAATTATACTAGGGGTTCCGTAAATATGGTCGTTTGAAATTTAGTTTTCTTGATAATTTCAAAACTACAGATTCGATCGTGACGAAATTTTGTATACTAATGGAGAATGATATATTCAAGCTACATTTCTCCAGATCCCATGACCAGAACCATAGAAACCATAGAAAATCATAACTTTCGAACGGAAAGGCCTAGGGACTTGAAATTTTCAGGATAGGTGTGGATCTGAAATGTCGCGTTAACGTTCATCTATGAGCAAAATTATACTAGAGGTTCCGTAAATACGGTCGTTTGAAATTTTGCTTTCTCGATAATTTCGAAACTACGGATTCGATCGAGATGAAATTTTGTATTTTAATCGAGAATGATATATTAAAACAATATTTTGTCCAGATCTCATGACCAGAACCATAGAAACCATAGAAAATTGTAACTTTTGAAGGGAAAGGCCTAGGAACTTGAAATTTTCAGGGTGGGTTTGGATCGCGAATATCGCGGTCACGTTCATCAATGAGCAAAATTAGACTAGGGGTTCCGTAATTATGGCCGTTCAAAATATTATTTTCCTGATAGTTCCGAAACTACTGATCGGATTGGAATGAAATTATGCACCTAGTTGAGGTATTCCTCAACTACGTGCAAAATTTTGTCCAGATCACATCACCAAGACCATAGATACCGTAGAAAATTCTAGCTAATTATCGAAAAAAAATTGATCAGCTGAAGCACTGACATGAAGTCTGGAGTTTCGCCTAAGTTTCAGAATTTTTTTGACAGCTGTCGAAAATTTCTTCAATTGATTTCCAAAACTGGATAATGCGAATTTACCTACAAGGTGCATGTACGAGCGCTCAAAAGCTCCTGCCTTCACGACAGTGCTTTTCGTAATTTTTTTATAAACAATTCAGAAGAGAGACAAAAAAATTTTTTCTCTTCAAAAAAGAATCAATAATGGTGAATTATTCAAGTCTACTAGATCGTTCAGTAAGAAAACAGATGATTTTTAAGAACACGTTGAAGGAAGTATATCCAATGCTATTTAAAAAAGACTGACATTCTGTCGTGGAATTCAACCCAATGTAGTGGAAATCATACTAGTTATTCTATTGTAAGAATTAGAACATTCCGATAGGAAAGTTAATGAAAACTCGATGATAATCTTTTAATCCTTCCAGGTCATCAACCAAGTCTGACTTTCTAATTTGAGTATGTCAAGGGTACAGGTCGATTGCCATCTTTCGATTCCACTCGAATTGAGTGAGATTATGCGAGATTGCGTCCCCCAATCAGTCAAACCACTTGACAAGTTGAGAATGAAGATATCAGAACGACGGAATGGAACCATCAATAACTCAACGGCAGGTCATCTCTTGTTCGATTGCGATGAACGTTGTCGAAAATACATAACATATTTCATTATTTTCAAAGTCCTGTACAACATTCAGATAAAAAGAACAGGACATTCTCGTCGCTCATACTGATAAGGATTTGATGTAGCAGTTTATCGGCCTACAACAGTTCCATCATCATCAAAACAAAAATACAGGACGAATGTAGACCGTGTGTGTAAATAAACTAGATACAGATAAATGTCTCCATTTTTTTCGAACGGTGGTTTGTTGATGTTTTCGATTCCACTGGATTCCAATAAAGTAAATATGTTGTTCGAATGTTTGCGATTAAATTTTTCAAAAAATTCTGAGACGATTTTCATATTCCGGAAAGAAAATTGAAATTGAAAAATTATACTAGATAAACTAATAAGCAAGCCAACATTATGATCTACAGATATTTGAGACAGTTCCTCTTGGAACGGACAGGTGGCGTGGATTAGAAAATTTTCTCAGATCCACGTTGCCTTATGTTTTAAGGTTTCTGTTTCTCACATCGCATTTATCATTTTGCTAATCGTACTGATGAGATCTGATATGGATCTAAACCGGTCTACGACTGCAAATGATGGATTTTCTTTAGTATCTGGGAAAAATGAATTCTTTTTTTGGCTAGCTTATTAATTTATCTACTTTAATTTTTCAATTTCCATTCCTGAATTCAAAAATTTCAGATAAACAGCCGTATATTATTCTACGATTTTCATATATCAAAATTAAATATTTCCGACGAGTCGCCCCTGCGCCAGCTACCGGATAGCGACGCCCGCTCAGGAGAGTTATGAACCCCTCGGTCGTTTTTCGCGAACCGGGAGACGTAAATCATCCGGCCGGCACCGGCATATAAATCTGCATGCGACGAAATATGTGCGAAGCGCCTCGGACCAACAAAATTATTAACTCCGCGGAACCCGAGGTGAAATATGGACTCGACGAGATATTTCAGGAATAAAATCGGCGGACGTAGCGGTGGTCATTCATCTTGTACCGGCGTTCCTCAACGGCTCCCTTCAGCGGTCTGTAAATCAAGGAGACATTTCAATCTCGCCGGAGGTAAAGGGAAAGATGGATGAGATGGAACCGATACAGACCTGGCATAGGAACTAGTTCTGAACCAGTTCATTCTCACCAGGAATGTTTTCGAAACGACGTTTCTTGTCTTGTTATTCTTTCTTTATTGCACTAAAATTCGACCAGGGGTTCCGTAAATATGATCGTCTGAAATTTAGTTTTCTCGATAATTTCAAAACTACGGACTCGATCGTGATGAAATTTCATATTTTAATGGAGATTGATATATTCAAGCTATATTCAGATCGCATAACCAGAACCATTTCAAATTCCAACAAATTATTGAATGAAAAATCCTTATATTTCTGTAACAGCTGATTCGGCATAATTGATATAGAGGTGATGTCTTTTGTTTTTAAAGCTGTCAAGAATTTTTTCAATTGGTTTCTAAAACTGGAAAATGCGAATACATACAAAATGGATGAACGAGCGCTCAAAAACTGTTGCCTGACTTCACGGCAGTGCTTTTTATAAATTTTTGTGTTGTTATTCTTTCCTTACTTGTAGTCTTTACCAATAACATTTTACTCTATGTAAAAATAGAAACATGCAAGTGATAGATCAAATCAGAGGGTGTTTCTGAATTGAAGGAACAAACGAGACAACTCGGATGATATCAAAATTAGAAGACCCATAAACTTGGATTCGCAAAAGCTTTGTTTTCGAGATATAGGAGATGTTCTGTTTAAAACTTATCGATGTCCTGCAATTTTTTTGTATCTGCTAATGTTTTCGAGAAAAAAAAATTTTGAAACAAATCTTCAATTTTCCCGCCAGGAAAAATCGAAATTATCAAAAAAAATTCAGTAGACTCTGGCATGTACAGGATGTCCCAAGTTCGAGTGCCTATTAGACGTTTCTTGAGAACCGGACCAATTTGAAACCTGAAAATTTGGATTATGATATTGTTCGACTTTATCTACTGAGCCGAAATATTCTTGAAGTCCGAACACTTTCAGTTTTACAGGAGGTGATTTCTCTGAAAAATTTTTTTTTCATTTTTTCTTTTCTCGTATGATCGATTATTCAATTTCAAATATATTTCTATTCGAATCGTTGCATTCGTCGAAATAGTTTTCAAAATATAAAAAAAAAAAGTGTGAGATATGTGTAGTCAGTGTTATGTTCGTTATTCCTATTCTCAATATTTCGAGCATAAACTGTTTTTAGTTTTTCGAAGTAGAAGAATGTCGGAAAATTGTTTCTCCCGAATTTCGGGAAACTTGTCACAAGGTGTTTCAAATATTTTGTCAAAACCTATGATCACTATTTTCCCATAACTTTTGTTTTTTGAATTAGAACCCTATTTTTTTATGATTGCGTTGGATTCTGCGAAGAAAAAATTAATTCAGTTTATCCTCCTAAATTGAATAATTCCCGAGTTATTAAGGATTTTCTGAATTTATGTCGTACATAGAGCCAAATTCATAAAATCTGTTTTATAACAATAATCTGTGGTCATAGGGAATCGTTAGGATAATTCATCTTCTATGAACACAGATTATTATTATAAAACAGATTTTATGAATTCATTTCTACGTACAACATAAATTCTGAAAATCCTCAATAACTCAGGAATTATTTAATTTAGGAGCATAAATATCTGTGAACACTTTTATTATTTTTCTTCGCAGAATCCAACGCAATCATAAAAAAGTAGGGTTCTAATTTAAAAAATATATGGGAAAATTCTGATCACAATTTTTGACGAAATATTTGAAACACCCTGTGACAAATTTTCCAAAATTTAGGAAATGCACAATATTCCGCCATTCTTCTACTTCGAAAATGTAAAAACAGTTTATGCTTGAAATTTTGAGAAAAGGAATAACGAACATACGCATATCTCCCTTTTTTCCAGATTTTTTCGATATTTTGAAAACTATTTCGACGAATGCAACGATTCGAATAGAAATATATCAAAAATTGAATAATCGATCATATAAGAGACGAAAGAATGCAAAAAAAATGTTTCAGAGAAATTTATTTTCTTTCCCTGTATAACTGAAAGTGTTCAGGCTTCAAGAATATTTAAGGTCAGTAGATAAAGTCGAACAATATCATAATTTCAAATAGTTCCGCTTCTGAAGAAACGTCTAGTAGGCACTCGAAATTAGAGCACCCTGTATACCTACATTCGTCCAAATATGCCAGAGCCTACTGTTTTTTTTTTCAATTTTCCTGGCGACTAATTAAGAATTATTTTAGGCTTTTTTTCCTGAAATCGGTAACCCATACGAAATGTTCGAAAGATAACAAAAAGTTATTGAATGAACCGAAGATTCTCTTGAATTTTTTTCAAACTGGTTCACAGGCAATTGACATGTCATGATGTAAACAATGATGTCAAATTTTTGCTAAATTTCAGAAAAATATCTCGACAAATGTAGATCCTATGACGAAAACCCTCCTTGTACCTCCAATTTGAGGAACACCCTGTACATATACATATATAAAAAAATATATAATAAAATGACAATTAGGCAGCTCAATAATACAAGAAATAACAAATGAGAGCCAAATGATATGGAAAGATATAAAAAAACAACAATACTGAGAGAAAGTAAAATAATGAAACAGTTATGAAGTGTCATTACGGTAACTTCAAGAACGAAGGTTTCTCAAGATTTATTATCAATAATATGAAGGAGAAAATGAAAATAGACAATCCAAAGCAATAGACCTCTCACCATCATATCTTGAAGCAATTTCGTTCACTTGAAACCGAAGGATTCTGGACAATTCCAACTTCAAACACAATTAAGACTGAAATAAAAGTATGCAGTCAGCTCTCTTCGAAAGCTACGAAAGAGACTACTCTTGATTTTCAACAAACTCTATCCCATACTCTTTCACGCAATTAAAACCACCATAATTATTTAAAAATCGACGGTAGTATCGATAAATGTCGATCCCATAAATTGTCCATGTTTTGGCCAAAAATCGAAAACAACCGTGGTCATTTCTGGCCCCTTGCCTCATATGATTCCATCTCGCGCACCTGGGGCCGGATCTTTTCCTCATTAACACATTCTTGCCTCGATTAATTCGTCCAAATACCAAAAATGGCGAAACAACCACATATGGCACGCATAAACCGCTACAGGATCTGCTTTGACGCCATTTAGAATAGAAATAGGGACCCGAAGTAGAATCCTGCGGAATACCCAATCATAGTTTAGGATCACACATCATAACCCTCTTGAATTAGACAAACAAAACGATCAGTCAGGTGGTGGTATCGGAAGCCTCAAGGCAATGGACAATAACTGATTAATTTCAGTAACGATCGTTATCGTACTTTTACTCTCTTTATCTTGGGCCACGCTCAAGATGGTTTTATGGTTCCATTAAAGCCACCACTCGAGGTGTTCGCTTAATTAACCCAATTCCCAACGTCCTGCATTCAAATCGAGAATATTTGCTTTGTACGTTCACCATTTCATGTTGGAAACTGAAAAGAGTGTGTACAAACTTGAAACTGTTATTCGGTTGTGGTAGCATCTAATAGGTCGAAAGAGGAACAATGATGGTAGCCTGACTGAACTCTGGGGAACACCAGCAATAACTTGTCGACACTATCAGTAAAGATACTGGATGGAATGTACGAACTCGGACTGTAATGGTAAAAATTCGTCAGAGTATCAGTTTACCAAAAAGAAAGTATCGAATTTTTCTGAAATTGGTACGGCTACTCGCTTCATCCGCTTATCTCACCAAAAGATAATTGCGTTATTATCTAGATTGGGACCACCCGACTCCTTATCTCTCTCAATTCCGTGAAAACCTTTCCCAGCATACATTAAAGTGAACGTAAAAACGGGAAAGGAAGTGGCGGTTGGGACTAAGTTATACTTTCCTGCGTTTGGTACGAGACGAACGAGAACTTCGCCGTAGGTGCCCGCGTTCTCGCATGCTGGAAACCCAACGCAATATACTAAAACTTGACGGTGGCAGTTTGCACGGTGAAGATCGAAAAAAGTCTGAATTTAATAGACGCCAGTGCGCCGCTTCGGTTGTCTAGAATCCGTGAGGGATCGCTCCAATGTGCAAGTCAGGGAGGAAGAAGAAGAAGAAGCGTTTGAATCTCATGAATAAATATGTTGAAGATCAGTGCAATCACGCTTGAATGGATTTTCATAGAATTCCCAGAGATGCAGATGTGGCGGCTCTCCGCACGTCCGGGAGATGGCGTTACCCGCGACGACACGCACCGTTTTGTCCTGCACACATCGATCACCTTAAACTCTAGAACATCCTCCTCCTACCAACGTTCGGTTTTCCCACGCTTCCAAAACTAGGAAGCAACATCAAGAAGCCATAAGCACTCGTAAAACATAAACCTCGTTGGTCTCTAATGAAGAGCGCAAGGGTCCCGGTGGAGGAGACTCTGTCTAGGTGGCGGTTCCACGGCACTCTTTGATTCCTACTTGGCATTCGTGAGTACGCGGAGGTACCAGTTGGAAGGAGATAAGCAATTATTGTCCAAGTGCAAATAATTCTAATTACGATCCGTGTGCGACCGTTGTTGGTCTATGAATATGCAATCGGGCTGGCTGGATCTATTGCGATCTTCAGGCCATAACTATTAGCTCGCAGGACCCGCGAAACACGCACGGGGAATGTAAGGCTGTTACTGCGTTTAGGCGCACTCGGTTCGTCAGGTACCGAAACTTTATAATTTTTATGTCTGTGACACTTTTCAGAACTACGAAGTGCTAATTAAAAATGACCAAAAGTTTTATTTCGAAATTTTCAAGATATTATATATACAGAGTGTCCTCCATTATTCAACAGACAAACTTTTATTACGACCAAAAATGTTGATATACAATCATTGGATTCCCAAACTTTTCGTAGATAACGAAGGAAATTGTCTGTGTGGGTGATGGTCAAGAAAATTCTGTTATTCTTGCTAAATCCAAATTGATTGATTGATTGATTGGCCAGTTCGGTCACCAGATCCATCATCTCTGGATTTTTTTATTTGGGGGTCGCTTATTTTTTCATCGATGATTTTTTCAATTTCATCATTTTGAAGGTCTTATAAAGGGTTTTTTGGTGAAGTGGTTCATTTTGAATTCTACCCACTGTTGAAAGAAAGAATCACCAGTATAATTATCCCAGTAAGTACTTTTATCTGTTTTCGCGAAAAAAAATGTTCAAGTTATTCTTCAAGTTGCAAGGAAATTCCAGATTTTCAAAAAAAAATTCAGTAGGTTCTGGCATATATGAAGTCATCCAAATATGCCAGAGCCAATTGATGTTTTTTGTTAAATTTTGATTTTCCGGACTTTTCGGGAGAAAAAATTGTTTATTTTTTTTCCCGAAAGCGTTAGCAGATTCGAACGATTCCAAAGAAATCAAAAAGTTTTCGAATGAACCGTAGATTCTTCCACATATTTTCCAAACAACCACTGGGGCACTGCGAAAAAAATTTTGAAGAATAGTTTCATCTATAATTTTTGAGCGCTCGTACTACTTACACGAGGGCTATATCATTTCGTCACGATGTCTGTATTTTTCGAATTTTGAGCCGAAAATGGTCTCAATCGACTATGTTCGACTCACTGATGACGAATCCGTCGGAAAATTCGAGTCTGTCCGTCCGTCCATCCGGCCGTCCGTCCGTCCGGCCGTCAGCACGATAACTCTCGAACGGATCAACCTAGAGATTTGAAATTTTCAGTGTAGGTTCAGATCCCAAATGCCTCGGTTAAGTTCGTTAATGGGCCAAATTCCACCAGGGGTTCCGTAAATATGGCCGTTCAAAGTTTTGTTTCCCTGATTACTTAAAAACTACAGATTTGATCGAGATGAAATTTTGCACTTGAATGGAAAATGAGGTGTTCAAGCTACATGTGGAATTTTGTCCAGATCGCATGACCAGAACCATAGAAACCATAGAAAATTGTAACTTTTGAACGGAAACGCCTAGGGACTTGAAATTTTCAGGATAGGTGTGGATCTTGAATGTCGTGATCACGTTCATCTATGAGCAACATTATACAAGGGGTTCCGTAAATACGGTCGTTTGAAATTTTGTTTTCTCGATAAATTCGAAACTACGGATTCGATCGAGATGAAATTTTGTATTTTAATCGAGAATGATATATTGAAGCAATATTTTGTCTAGATCGCATGACCAGAACCATAGAAACCATAGAAAATTCTAACTTTTGAACGGAAAGGCCTAGGAACTTGAAATTTTCAGGGTGGATTTGGATCGCAAATTTCACGGTCACGTTCATCAATGAGCAAATTTAGACTAGGGGTTCCGTAAATATGGCCGTTCAAAATATTTTTTTCCTGATAGTTTCGAAACTACTGATCGGATTGGAATGAAATTATGCACCTAGCTAAGGAATAATGTATTCAAACTACGTGCAAAATTTTGTCCAGATCGCATCACCAAGACCATAGATACCGTGGAAAATTCTAGCGAATTATCGGAAAAAAATTGATCAGCTGAAGCACCGACATGAAGTCTGGCCCTTCAAAATATTATTTTTTTGATAGTTTCGAAACTACTGATTGGATTGGAATGAAATTTTGCACATAGCTGAGGAATAATGTATTTGCATTTTGTCCAGATCGCATCACCAAGACTATAGAAACCGTAGAAAATTTTAGTGAATTATCGAAAAAAATTGATCAGCTGAAGCACCGACATGAAGTCTGGAGTTTTGCCTAAGTTTCAGAATTTTTTGGACAGCAGTCAAAAATTCCTTCAATTGATTTCTGAAACTGGAAAATGCGAATCTACCTACAAGGTGCATGTACGAGCGCTCAAAAGCTCCTGCCTTCACGGCAGTGCTTTTCGTAATTTTTTTTTTAATTCCGTCATTTTGTATGTTTTTCGAGGGATTTTTGGTAAAATGCTTAATTTTGACAAATTCAACCTATTTTCGAAGGATTTCCCAAGACTTTTATCTGTTTTCGGGAAAAAAAATGTTTAAATAATTCTTCAAGTTGCAAGGAAATTCCAGATTTTTAAAAAAATTTCAGTAGGCTCTGGCATATATGAATTTATCCAAATATGCCAGAGCTAGCTGATTTTTTTTGTTGAATTTTGATTTTCCGGACGACTTTCTCGAAAGCTGTAGCAGTCTCGAACTATTTCAAAGATATCGAAAAGTTTTCGAAAGAACCGTAGATTCTTGTACATATTTTTCCAACAATCGCTGGGGCTCTGCAAAAAAAATTTTGAAAAATACTTTCATCGATAATTTTTTTGTTTTCGTCATTTTGCATGTTTTCAATTTCAAAACTAGAGATTCGATTCTTTATACTTATGGAGAATGATATATTCAAGCTACATTTCTTCAGATAACATGACCAAAACCATAGAAAATCATAACTCTTGAACGGAAAGGCCTAGGGACTTGAAATTTTCAGGATAGGTGTGGATCTGAAATGTCGCGTTCACGTTTATCAATGAGCAGAATTATACTAGGGGTTCCGTAAATACGGTCGTTCGAAATTTTGATTTCTCGAAAATTTCGAAACTACGGATTCGATCGAGATGAAATTTTGTATTTCAATCGAGAATGATATATTAAAGCAACATTTTGTCCAGATCGCATGACCACAACCATAGAAACCATAGAAAATTGTAACTTTTGAACGGAAAGGCCTAGGAACTTGAAAATTTCAGGGTGGGTTTGGATCGCGAATATCGCGGTCACGTTCATCAATGAGCAAAATAAGACCAGGGGTTCCATGAATATGGCCCTTCAAAATATTATTTTTTTGATAGTTTCGAAACTACTGATTGGATTGGAATGAAATTTTGCACATAGCTGAGGTTTAATGTATTTGCATTTTGTCCAGATCGCATCACCAAGACTATAGAAACCGTAGAAAATTTTAGTGAATTATCGAAAAAAATTGGTCAGATGAAGCACTGACATGAAGTCTGGAGTTTCGCCTAAGTTTCAGAATTTTTTTGACAGCTGTCGAAAATTCCCTCAATTGATTTCTAAAACTGGAAAATGAGAATCTACCTACAAGGTGGATGTACGAGCGCTCAAAGCTCCTGACTTCACGGCAGTGCTTTTCTAATTTTTTTGAGGGATTTTTGGTAAAATTGTCAAAAAACTGTTTAAATAATTCTTCAAGTTGCAAGAAAATTCCAGATTTTGAAAAAAAATCAGTAGGCTCTGGCATATATGAATTTATCCAAATATTCCAAAGCTAGCTGATTTTTTTCGTTGAATTTTGATTTTCCGGACGACTTAGAAAAAATTGTTCAATATTTTTCTTCTCGAAAGCTGTAGCAGTCTCAAACTATTTCAGAGAAATCGAAAAGTTTTCGAATGAACCGTAGATTATTCTACATATTCTCCAAACAATCACTAAGGGGCATTGCAAAAAAAATTTTGAAAAATAGTTTCATCGATAATTTTTTTGATTTCGTCATTTTGCATGTTTTCTTGAGGGATTTTTGGTGAAATGGTCAATTTTGACGAATTCAACCTCTTTTCGGAACAAAAATCCACCAGCTCAATTATCCCAAGATTTTTATCTGTTTTCGGGAAAAAAAATGTTTAAAAAATTCTTCAAGTTGCAAGGAAATTCCAGATTTGAAAAAAAAAATCAGTAAGCTCTGGCATATATGAATTTATCCAAATATGCCAGAGCTAGCTTTTTTTTGTTGAATTTCGATTTTTCGGAAGACTTAGAAAAAATTGTTCAAAATTTTTTTTCTCTAAAGCTGTAGCAGACTCGAACTATTTCAAAGAAATCAAAAAGTTTTCGAATGAATCGAAGATTCTTCTACATATTTTCCAAACAACCACTGGGGCACTTGAAAAAAGTTTTGAAAAATAGTGTCATCGATAATATTTTAAATTTCGTCATCTTGAATGTATTTTTGAGGGTTTTTTGGTGAAATGGTTAATTTTGACGAATCCTTTCTCCTTTCGAGAAAAAAAATCACCAGTTAAATTATCCCAGTACTTTTATTTGTTTTCCGGGAGAAAAATGTTGAAATAATTCTTTAAGTTGCAAGGAAATTCCAGATTTAAAAATAAAACTCAGTAGGCTCTGGCATATATGAATTTATCCAAACATGCCAGAGCCAACTGATTTTTTTGGTAAATTTTGATATCCCGGACGACTTAGAAAAAATTGTTTAATATTTTTTTCTCGAAAGCGGTAGCAGATTCGAACTTTTCCAAAGACATCGAAAAGTTTTCGAATGAACTGCAGATTCTTCTCTATATTTTCCTGACAACTATTGAGGCACCGCAAAAAAGTTTTGAAAAATAGGGTCATCGATAATATTTTCAATTTCGTCATTTTGAATGTATTTTCAAGGGGTTTTTTGGTGAAATGGTTAATTTTGACGAATTCTACCTCCTTTCGGAACAAAAAAAATCACCAGTTTAATTATTCTAGTACTTTTATCTTGTGTCCCAAACACTGGATCGAAACAAAAAGAAAAAGCAAGCAAATAAACTAATATGACGATCCTCCATGAAATCTGAATATGTTTTTTTCATCGCAGAAAAAACTCCAGTTAGAAACCCAATACCGAGTGGCCACTTTCTTCATGTTAAACATGACCGTCGCCGGATTCCAATGCGGAATCGATGCCGCCCATGTCTCCGGATGACTTCATCGTTCCGACAGCCTAATTAGTGTTCGAGCCGAATAGACGATGACAGGCCGTTCGAATTTTCACACCACTTATCGACACGGTTTCTAATCTGGCCCACATAATTCGGACACATTTCCCACATCGAACTACCCAATTTCCATACGCGTCGTAATTTCGATAAATTCGACACAATAAATTGAGACGCGCTGACGGCGCCGAGATAACAACGCCCGATTAAAATTCATATTCCGTTCAATATTCATGAGAGAGTTCCACTCCGAATTCGAATATTTTCGAGGAAAAATGTATCTCCTGGCGATTCAGTCTGAAGGCTACGGAAGATTGAGTCGAGGCGTCGTTAGTTAACTCCAAGATGTTGAATGACGTTTACTGGAGGCTGAAATGGACTGACCTGACTGGAGCAAATTGCGCCTGCAGTTCTGCAGGCCCCACGTTTTCCCCATGTTCAGTCCGACGATAACAATAAATATAAATATATAGGGATAACAATATTTTTCAACGGTGTATATATTGTAAAGTAAACACCACGAACTGGGCAAAACGTAATAAAATAGCTTGATGGCAGATTGCAGGCCGGGTAATTATGACTTTAGCCTTAAACAAACACGAACGACAGGCCAGACGGAGCGAAGCGAAGCCCCTCGACGCACGGAGATCACGAAGAAATGTGGACGCCTGGGATAATCAGGCACCACTCTCTTCGGATAGCGTCCCATGTGGAATTTATTCAAATCTACCGGAACCTGCTGACGACATTCTTGTGAAAACTGTAGAAAAGTAGGAAACGCCACATAGTTATTTGAGACCTCAGGTCCTTCGAACTTGTCTGGTTTTATCATTCAAGTTTCATGGCTACTTCAAATTTAGTATCTTCAAGCACACCGATGTATTTGTTACATCGATTTCTACTAGAGTTCGATGAGTTCCCATCGTCCACCTTGCGCTCCCATATCCCTGACCCGCTCTCGACGATTCACAACGTGATGAAAGTAACGTGGTGCTCCACCAGCAGATATCGACGGAGGAGACATGTTCGTGGCCCGCACCGGCCGGTCGTGAGAGTGATAGCTGTCAGGAGGACCGAGGGGGGGCGCGAGGGGGTGTTCCCCAAGGGGCAGGTCGTGACCCCCGATTCTTCTCGGCCGATACGGGCCGCCAGTTTGTGCATGTGTGTGGCGGTAGGGCACGCGCTAGCGTATGGGAACCGCTCGACTGATCGATCGATAAAGAATCCATTACCCGGTTCGATTTTATAGAAGAACATCGGAGGTCGATGATTAACTTTCGTGCGGAGGAATTCCGATGATTGATCGAGTTTCAGATTCACCGAATTTTGCAATAACAGTTAGTTGGTTATGCCGATCGTAAAGCTAGAAATCGCAAATATTCAATTACATTTTTGGTATATTATTTTACGAGCGGTAATGTAGGTTATAACTCACGCAGATGAAGTTTGCAACACGAGCCGAAGGCGAGTGCCGTAATTCATCAAGTGGGTTTTGACCATTGCCCCAAGTTGAATATTATACCGTATATACGACTATAACAATATCTACGACTATAACAATAAATACTGAGATACAAGTACAGAGGAAGAACCTTATTCACTAATCTTAATAATAATAATTATAGTATATGTTTTCAGAATTATCATCATACAAGACAACAAAACGAAAACAAGTCAACAAAACAGTATTCATCCCTTATGTACAAACCTTACATGCCTCTCCGAATTCTGTGATTGAATATGGTTCACAGTTCAATATGAAGAGATATATTGCCTTACGATATAAGTTTTACACTGATATATTTCTAATGGTTTTTGAAAGCAAATTGTACAATTTGATAGCCATATACAGGGTGCTACGTTCAGTAATTGAGTACTTATGAGTTGGAAAAAAATATTCATCGATTCTTCTCGTTAAATTTGTATTTTGTATATTTCAAAATAATAGGAATATTTCCGAAAAAACAACGGTACTCTATAGATATACAGGGTGTCCGGGAAAATGTGGGAAATCTCTCGGATTCAGATAAAACATAAAAGAATAAGATGACAAGTTCCCATTTTTTTTCCTAGCGGCCCTCCCTACAGAGATACGGCTTCCTAAATGACGCCACTGGAAATTCATTTTACTGGAATAAATTTTAAACTGATTGATGTAATTTAATGAGAATTTGATATAATAAGCAATAGTAAGGACCTCTTAAAATACTGCCCTTAAATTTGAATTAGCTCGTTTAGTTTACCAGGGGCGGACTAGGTTGTACATTTTAATGCTTACATTTTTAACACCCTGTATGATAAGGAGTTAAAAAAAAAAACAAATTTGGATACCTTGAACATTAAGCTAAAGAAAAGGTACTCTTGTTCCTTGTCGATAAAATGAATTGTTTTCGAATAACAAAAAAATAAAAGAAGTAATTTTTCATTTCTATTTAAAAGAACCATGAATTCAAATTTTTTTTGTCTGCAACAAAGTATGATACAAAAGTTATTCAAGGAACAAAAAAGTTTTAGTTTACGTTATTGAATCCGTCAAAATTACAAAGATTTTCAACAATGCCGTTTTGGCCCAGAAAGGCACCTTAACGAAATACATACATTTCATTGTGATGTGATAAGAAAAAATTTTGTCGGATTCAATAACATAAACTGAAACTTTTTTGTTTCTCGAATAACTTTCGTATCACACTTTGTTGCAGGCAAAAAAAAATTGGAATTCATGATTCTTTTTAATAGAAATAAAAAAGTTTTGTTTTATTATTTTGTTTTTCGAAAACGGTTCATTTTATCGACAATGAACAAGAGTACCTTTTCTTTAGCTTTATGTTCAAGTTATCCAAATTTGCTTTTTTAACTCCTTGTCATACAGGGTGTTGAAAATGTAAGCATTAAAATATACAACCTAGTCCGCCCCTGGTAAACTAAACGAGCTAATTTAAATTTAAGGGCAGTATTTCAAGAGGTCCATACTACTGTTTATCATATCAAATTTTCATTAAATTATATCAAGTAGTTTAAAACTTATTCCAGTTAAATGACTTTCCAGTAGCGTCATTTAGGAGGCCGTATCTCCGTAGGGGGGGGGGGGGGCGCTAGGAAAAAAAATTATGGAAACTTGTCATCTTATTTTTTTATGTTTTATCTGAATCCGAGAGATTTTCTACATTTTCGCGGACACCCTGTATAGGCCTGGTAATGTTAAAATATTATTTGCTCTGAAGAAGCTTTTACAAGATGACCTGAATTCAATATTGAACATTGTTCTTACTGCATGTTTTTGAGTAGTAAAGGTACTTTCTGCTTGTGTACTTGAGCCCCAAAAAATTATACCGTAGGTTGAAAAAGACTGGAAGTTTGAAAAATAAATGGTCCTTAAAATATTCCTATCTACGTGGTTTTTGATAGCTTTCAGAGTATAAATTACAAAGTTCAACTTTGGCACCACCATATCATAATTTTGTCCCCAATTTAAATGTCTGTCAACAGATATTCTGAAAAGTCTTGTACTTGCGCCTGCTGTCACTTCATAACAATGAATACTAGTACAGAGAAAGACCTTTATTTACAAATCTTAATAGTTACCTATAACAATGCATCATTTATGTTGTTTGTGCTTCTTAGCATGGAGTAGAAAGTCTATAGGGGGGCGATGCTTTATATTTAGTGCTAAGTTCACTGAAATATGCCAAAAGAACATGCTCTGTAAACGATGACTTAATATTCTTACTGCTACACCAATCTTGAAAATTGTTGTATACAGCTTTATATTTGTTTTGGGATTTTCCGGGTAATAAATTCTGTGTGATAACATTGACTAATTGCCTTATTTCTGGAGGTATACATAATAATTCATCGTCACTATCTGAATTCATCTTTTTCAGCAAATCATTCACAATAATAATAAGATATCAACTTAATTTGGGCAAACGTCAAAATTATTCAAGTGCCCTCCCCTCAATAACAATAATGGACTGTTCCCTTTCGGCCTATCGGCTTGTTCAGAAGCACAGAGACGGGCAGTTATGGCATTGAGCACGGTGTTTGTTTACAGATAATTAATTGCTCAAAAGTAGTTGAATAATGACTATATTATTCGATAGGAGTAGATAAAATATTTGATCTACTCTGATTGAATAATATAGTCATTACTCAACTACTTTCGATTGAGTAATGGCATATGTAAACAAACACCGTGAGTGTTCCCCCACTCACTCACTCCTATAACTCGCCTGTGTGATTGGCCGTAAGGGAACAGTCCATTATTAGTATTGAGGGGAGATCACTTGAATAATTTTGACGTTTAATCAAATTGAGTTGATACCTAATTATTATTGTGGATATTTCGCTGAAAAAGATTAATTCAGATAGGGAAGATGAATTATTATGTACATTTTCAGAAATAAGACAATCTGCTAATGTTACCATACAGAATTTATAGCCCGAAAAATACCAAAACAAATATAAAGGTGTATACAACAATTTTCAAGATTGGCGTAGCAGTAAGAATATCAAGTCATTGTTTACAAAGAATGTTCTTTTGGCATATTTTAGTGAACTTAGCACTAAATATGAAGCATCGCCCCTATAGACTTTCTACTCCATGCTAAGAAGCACAATCAACATAAATAATGCATGGTTATATGTAACTATTAAGATTTTTAAATAAAGTTCTTTCTCTGTACTTGTATCTTAGTATTTATTGTTACAATCGTAGATAAAGTATAGTATTCAACTTGCGGTAATGGTCATAACTCACTTGATGAATTACAGCACTCGCCTCCGGTTCGTGCTGCAAACTTAATCTGCGTGAGTTATGACCTACATTACCGCTCGTTAAATAATATACTATTATTTTTGGACTCTCCTGATAGTTCACGATTTAAGGGACCCCAAAGATCAAAAGGAATATTTTCAAAACCTTCCAATGCAATTCCAACTTTTATCGAATATAGCGATATTTTTTTCCAATGGGAATCATATTGTGGAATAATCTTCAATAATAAAAAACCGACGTTATCATCTATGGAGTCTTGCACATCACATCAAAGTATCGTCGTTCTTCTCCGCCCATCAAATCAAAATGTTAATTCCAATAATTTCTCGTGATGGGTATTTAGCGCGTTCGCAAACGTCGACATCAATAACCGGAACAAATAATGGATTATTATAGAAATAATTATTCATAGTTTATAACCCGATTAAATTGCGTCGGCATATATATAGATTCGTCGATGATTTATGTGGGATTCAGCGGATAATCGCATTTTTCGTATGACGGAATGCAAAATGTATGATAGTTTAGAATGATTTATGTTGCTGGCTTTGAAACCTGTAATTCACTACTCTATTGCATTCCGATCGTTACTCTGCATTACCAGTTTAATTCACTGATGATAATAGATGAAATCAGTTTTTTTTGGTTCATTATTTCCAAAAAATCCGTATTCGTATTCGAATTTTCCAGACGTCGGCTAATTAAGGTCCCAAAATGAGTTTTCAATCAAGAATCGGTAGACCGATAAGTTGGTACAAGCTTAATATTCAATATTTTTCATATTTATCTCGCTAATATAATATTCCACTTGCATATGGATCGTTTGCACATCGTGGAAGTTCTTGTTTATTCATAGCAATCAGAGAATAGCCTGATTGAGATGCATAATTTTCCACGTTGAAATGGCGCAATAACTAGAAAACCTTCGGAGTTTTTCCTCGATGTAAATTTTTTCAAACATGTAAAAAGTGGCATCTCTGCTTGTTTACCTTTTACGAGGTTTCAGTGAAAAATTTATCGTAGACGTTCTGGAATTAGCCGATTGAGAAAACAATAATCAGCGTTTATCCCCAATATATGGTCAATATGTGTGGTGTAGTTTTCCTTTTATTTCGCTCTCTCTTATTCATTATTTTGATGAGCGGTGATGGGCGATTTCTGAATTTTAAGTGCGATGAAAAGTGATCCTTTGCGAGTGAAATAAGCTATTTGCCACGTATGTGGTAAGTCTATTTTCCGAAATACGAATTTTTTGCGAAGGGTCCCATTTTCCCCGAATTCAGTTTTAGGGGAACAGACTCATCTATGTGTTCGCATTAATGAAATAAATCATTATAAAAGATATCAGAGACAACAAAAATTCACAATTTGTATAATACATATGAAAAAAAAATTTCTTCGATATCTTTCATAATAATGTACATATTTTATTGATTCGAATTTTTTTCTTTGATTCGCTTGATATTTTCTTCCTTCGTCAATTTGCGGTCGTCTAATATGAATAATTAATAATCTTTTCTCAACATATTGTAGTTTTTATTTAATTTCACGCTGAACACATATTCGCGGAAAAATTGGTCAATTTGATAGCGATATATTTCAATGAGTAGTGTAGGGAAAGTTCTGAGTTTTTCATGTGTTTATAAATGATCCTTTGCACGAAAAATAAGCAATTTGCCAAGTATGTGGTAAGTCTATTTTCAGAAATACGATTTTTTTGCGAAGGGTCCAATTTTCCTACAGTTCAGCGCTTTATAAAAAAAGTAGGGGAGGTAGAAAAAAATAACCAGAGTTTCTCAATCAACGCTCTTAAATGAATAAAACGAGTTATTATAAAATATTAATGAAAAGAAAATTTTACAAAATTTCCAATAATAGGTAGATATGAAAAAATTGTAAAAACTTTTTTTCTCGGATATCGTTCATAATACGTCTTTTTATTAATTCGGTAGTGAAGATTGAGATACTGTTTTTCTCAACCTCCCCTATTTTTTTCATAGAAGCTGAAATCGCGGAAAATTGGACCCTTCGCAAAAAATTCGTTTTTCGGAAAATACACTTCCCACATACCTGTCGACTAGTTTATTTTGCTCGGGAAGGATCTCATTCCAACATACTGAAAACTCAAAAAGTAATCAACATTACTCATTGCAATAATAAAATCTGAAATTGGACAATTTTTTTCTGAAAATGAGTTCAGAGTGAAATTAAATTGAAACCATCCATACATAAAAAAAAACTAGGAGAGGTAGAAAAAACTAAACACAGTCACAATCAACGCTTTTTAATGAATAAAACGGGTTTTCATAAAAAATATTTTTCCATAAAAAGGTATGGAAAAATTGTAAAAAAAAATTTTTTTTATATCTTCCATACTAAGTCATTTTATCAATTCGGTAGCGTAGATTGAGATAATGTAGTTAGTTTTTCCCAACCTCCCCTAGTGTTTTTTTAATGGATCGCTGCCCTCGCAGAAAATTGGACTCTTCGCAAAAAAATCGTATTTCGGAAAATAGACTTCCCATATACCTGTCGAATAGTTTATTCTGCTCGGGAAGGATCTTATGTCAACATACCAAATCTGAAATTGACCATTATTTTCACATTGAAATTAAATGAAACCTAGCCTTCGTTAAGAAAATTTGATTCATTATTCTTCCTCCACCCTCGGGAAATTTAGATCTGAATTCTTTGCTGCACTGACTGAATCGTGGATTGATTTCAAGCACAATCTGTTCAATTTAGTAGACCCATGGTTTAGCTATAAATACCCCCCATTACCGTGGCCGGTTCTTCTGGAAACGCATAGAATATCAATAAACGGAAACGAGGCATGGAAAGTATAAAATATAAAACCACTCAGCCATTGAGCTTCATTGTATGAATTATGAAAGAGCCGTGTAAACGTAGAGTGGAGAAGAATGATAAAATCTGCCGGGGAGCAAAACAAAAAACGATTACCATATAAGGTCATGCTAGATTGTGGTACTAGATCGAGCCACATATTTCATAAGTTTTTTCCCGGGATCGATTTCAATTGGTACGTGGGAAAGCTAATTCTTTACAAATTTAAAATTCTGTTCCGCTCTTTCTTTCGTCTTTTTGCCGGGGAAAAAGCCGGTCGCGCTGAAGTATAGGAGTCATCTTTGGATCGCGGTATTTATTGACCGACCACGTTTGCCATTTTGATTTTCTAGGCGTCGTAAATCCCGGGCAGCTTCCACGCTCTGGACGGATTAGCATTAAATTCTGGTTCTTGTCCGCGCAATAAACCGAATCGGGGGTTACGTAACGCCGGTCGGCGGGACGTTCGTCTAGACGTCGTCATCGAGCTAGGCGAAAAACTATACGGAAATTAACGGGGAAAAAGTTTTCTCACGAAGGGAGTTGTATACTCAAAAAATGAACCAGGGAATCCAGAAACTGTCTACGATTCCACAAAAAAGTTTATCATTCAAACGTCGCTCAAAATATTTTCCTTTATCATATGTGAGAACATCGCAGAATTTATCTCAATAAAAAAACTTACTCCGTAAAACTATCGTTTCAGCAAAGGCAGTCTAGCATTTTCTCAAACCACCCAACTGAAAGTTACACAAGACACGTAATTTTTAATGTATCAAATAGACGATAATTACTATAATTACGATTGGATTGGAATCGGAATAACAAAGTAGCTGATTTTTTTATTCGCAACATTAATTTCTAGTTTTTAAATGTAGCGCGTAACTACTGAGTATTTATTAATGAAAAAGACAACTGAAAAATACTCGGTATATATTAAGTGTTACCATTCAGATCTGAAAATTCCTCGATTCCTTAATTTATGTCAGAATAGATTTCGCCATGTTGAGTTTGTGTTTTGAATGACATTCCCTCGAATGTTATCGATTATTAATTAAATTTAGTTTTCAATCGGAATTGAGAGGACTGTTAATGGAATAAGCTGATTGGAATGACAAAATGCATGTCGTATAATAAACAGAGACTTGTCGTACTCGTTCTTGATTAGATGACATGAATTATTGGCATCTACAGAAGTGAAAACTTTGGAATTACTATTTTTTTATCTTCAAATTAATTATAGTAGGTATGAATGATTGGAATTTCATGATTGGTTTTCACATCTATTGGCACTCCGAGCAATAATCTCATTAATTTTCATATACATAGTTTGTTTATTAATCAAAACATTGGATGGGAAATGAATCTTTAATTTTTTTAACGTTGGGTATTCTTTCAAAGTTTTTTCCACATAGCCTTGCATTTCTCACGATGTTCAGATATATTGATTTTTCCTAATTTTTTGGTATCTGCTACTGTTTTTGAGAAAAAATGTTGAATAACGATCCTCTTTTCAAACAATAAACATTAGTATTTGAAAATTAAATTTATTATGAAATCTTATAGAAATTTCCATTTTCAAATCCGAAAATATTATCGAAGAACTAATAGTATATTATTTAACGAGCGGAAATGTAGGTCATAACTCACACAGATGGAGTTTGCAGCACGAGCCGAAGGCGAGTGCTGTAAGACATCAAGTGAGTTATGACCATTACTGCAAGTTGAATACTATACTCTATCTACCACTATAACAATAAATACTGAGATACAAGTACAGAGAACGAACTTTATCAACAAATCTTAATAGTTACCTATAACAATACATCATTTATGTTCATTGTGCATCTTAGCATGGAGCGATGGTTTATATTTAGTGCTAAGTTCACTAAAATATGCCAAAATAACATTCTCTGTAAACGATGACTTAACATTCTTACTGCTACACCAATCTTGAAAATTGTTTTATACACCTTTATATTTGTTTTGGGATTTTTCGGGCAATGAATTCTGTGTGGTAACATTGGCTGATTGCCTTATTTCTGAAGGTGTACATTATAATTCATCATCACTATCTGAATTCATCTTTTTCAGCAAATCATTCACAATAATAATAAGATATCAACTTAATTTGGGCAAACGTCAAAATTATTCAAGTGCTCTCCCCTCAATGCCAATAATGGACTGTTCCCTTTCGGCCAATCGGCTTGTTCAGAAGCACAGAGACAGGAAGTTATAGCAGTGAGCACTGTGTTTGTTTACAGATACTATTAATTGCTCAATAGTAGTTGAATAATGACTATATTATTCAATAGGAGTAGATAAAAACCTCTTTTACCACCCTTGTTACGTCGTGAACAAACGACCACCTGTATAGTGGTTGTCTTGCGCCCGCGCTGCGAGGTATTGTCATCTGTCTGACCATAAGTCCGAAAATTCATCAGCAAGCCGCCGAGAAAAAAATCGTCGAGACTTCTATTAAATATCGACGCCATCGAGACTTCTGTAAAATATCACCGCATGCAAAACCGAGTCGTCTGATCTTCACCGCCGCGTTTTTATCGTATTACTGTGTCTTCTGTTGAAGTGGCTTTGAGCAACTTTAAGTTAAGTGCCCTCAGCTTCTCAAAAACCAGGTGGCAGTCGCGGAACTGTGTAGAAAGAAGGTTCATCCCTTGCTTCCTATCATCCAACTCTATTTCAGTATCAGCCCTTGGTTATTCACCGAGATTCCTTCATCACCCCCTTGAGGTAAGAACTTTGCTATGCTTAAAGTGTTCAATTTCACAGTAAGCTCATCTGATTAAACAATTTTCGACCGTTCAATTCTAGTATTCCTAGTAAGATAACTTCGAAGCTACTACGAAATATTCTTTTTCCCCGATCGTGATAAAAGTGACACTATTTTGACCTGTTTTCTATGCGCAAAGCTCAATATTCCAGAATAGTGGACAGTTGCTGAGCAATTAGAGAATAACAGTGCGGTAATATTCTTACCGCACTACTGTAGCGTGCGGTGATGTTACAAATGGATTATTACAATAAAATGAAACAAAGTACATTCTCACTATTGTTTTTTCTGCAAAAATCCATGAAGCGTTGGTACGCAAGTTCATACTTCTCTCTGGATTTTGCCGGAAGAAAATTAAGTGAAGCCGCGTGTTCATGTTTACTAATTCTTTTTTAATTCCTTATAAAATACAAGGAATCAATCAACCAGCTTGAAAATTATTTTACTTTTGTCATAACAAAGTAAATTCCATGGTTACCACTTCTATATTTCAATATGAACATAGAGGAACCTATTCAAACTGATTTGATTGCATCTTGAATGAAATATTTTTCAATTGATTTTTTAAATATAAATCAACGATCGAAGAACAAATAGTATGTTTAATTCGTGGGAAAAGCATATTTCCAAACTCCTGTGTTATCAGACTCGTCGCTACGCTCCTCGTCTGGTAATTATCATAGTCGTTTGGGAATATTATGCTTTTCTCACTAATTATGCAATATACTATTACATAATGTATTGCAGAGATCAAATATGAGAAAACTAAATACTTAGAATTTTTAGAAGAAAAAAACACCTATGTGGGGAAAAGTACCAAGGGATCTATTCAATCGGATTTTCCTCATTTTAGACTTCAATAGGGTATTTTCTTCGAATTGCGAACGAAGGTTTCGAAAGGTTAGGTTAGGTTAGGTCCAATTTGGACGAATTACGAAATTACCTCGTAAATCGCTGAAAATACATATTATGGGAACCATCGAAAAATTCAGATATGGGATTTCCTACAAATCAATGCTCATAACAAGAAACCGTTGTGAATGAACCGATCGAAATCTCCGGTCCGAAGACCTCCTTCTTCAGACTGCCCCATCTCTCAAGAACAACCGTTTTTCTGATTTATTTAGTTTTCCTCCGCTTCGAAGACTCCATGTCTGCACCACTGGCATGCCTAACACGTAACGTTAATTTAGCAGTGTTGTGTAGTAATGCTCCTCAGGTCGCTTGTAATTGAAACGGTCCAAAAAATCCTCTAGACCTATTATTGTTAGATCGCGAACGCTGATAACCGGACTCACCTCGCCAGGATACATTCTACGGAACCTCATAAAAATTCATTCGGACGCGGCACTACGGTGTGGTTTATGGCCGTTCGGTTCTGATAGTTTCGAAAATTTTGCCAATTCCATAATTCATTTCTTGATAGAACTATCAAGCTTCTAATAAAAAAATGCGATCAGTAATTTTCAGCGCCCAACCAACGACCATTGCGACACACTATGATTATTCGAAAAAATCCAGCGTATTCTAGATCGCGCGCTATCTTAGGCAGCAAGGTCTCCGTCGACTTTTTCGAATCGGAGCAAAAACGTAAAAGTCCTTGTTTAACTGGAGCAGATGTAGATGAACGAAAAGACGTCCATATTCGCGTAAAGCACGCGTTTAATCGTCGTCTATCGAAGGTTGGCCGCCACAATTAACACATACTGGCGAAACGCTCGCTTTTTGCTCGGAATGCGCGGCCGTACCGCGGACGGATTCCAGGTCGATCTTCACCGGTGCTTCTTCGCCAGAAAAAAGTGATGTAGAGGTCTTTTTAGGCGTTTTTGCCGCGAACGCGTCTCCGGCTTTGGTAGATAATCGTTCGACCGGCGGATACGTTCAGATCTGAGATTTATCGTTCGGAATGCGACGGAAGAGAGCTCATGGTGATCGATTGGACGAGATAAATATCTGAAGCGGTATGGCCAAATATTTATTATCATTCTACTTCCATTTATCGCGCAGCGACAAACGGTTAGGCGATAGTATGGTCATGTAGAATGTGGAAAAAGGATTTGCCGATTCGTCTCATTTGCTACAATGAGAAGCGTTTTAGGTGTTTGAATCTTTGCTGCTTCACTTCTGATCTCTATAATTGGAGCAGAAGATTTTTTTCTGAATTAATCATCCTCACTTTGAGAACAAAAACAGGATCAAACTGATCAAAACAGTCTTAAATAGAGATTATGGGTAAGGATGTTTGTGATTCGGATACCGGCCGGATACCTAATTTCTCAGCCAAAGCTTCGGCCGAAACCTGGGTGAGGTTTTTTTTGACAGGTAATAGAATTCACGAAAATAAGTCATTATACCAAAAATCTTTCATATAAAATATTCACCAGGGCCGAGTATTTCGAAATCAAAGATACCCGATAATCTGGGAAATTTTCAGCCCTGACCTGGTTCGTTTTGATATCTATATGTGTAGAATTTCCAGCTGTCCGATTTCAGTATACAGGAAATCATATATCATATGATTTTTGTGAGTTTCTGATTTCAAACTCAAACCCTGTGTTTTTGTCCTTTGGGGTCATTTGAAAACATTAGTTTAGTTTAGTACGGTGAAACAAATAGTGCGAAAGAACTAAGCATTGAAAATGCTTGTGACATCATTCCGTGACCAAACTGATGTAATAGTTGCTGCATGTAAAACTAATGTTACATGCAGCAACGATCACATCATTACGCCTGGCAAGATTTTGTGCTCATCAAACCAATTACCAGTTACCATTTCGTACAATTTCTGTAAACAATTAGGATCAATTTTATCGGTGAGTTTGTGAACTTCCTAATGTTTTTGAGCGCTCGTACTACTTACACGAGGGCTATATAACTTCGTCACGATGTCTGTATTTTTCGAATTTTGAGCCGAAAATGGTCTCGATCGACTATGTTCGACTCACTGATGACGAATCCGTCGGAAAATTCGAGTTTGTCCGTCCGTAAGCACGATAACTCTCGAACGGAACAACCTAGAGACTTTCAAGTGGGGTTCAGTTCCCGAATGCCTCGGTTAAGTTCGTAATGGGCCAAATTCCACCAGGGGTTCCGTGAATATGGCGGTTCAAAGTTTTGTTTACTTGAAAACTACACATTTGATCGCGATGAAATTTCGCACTCAAATGGAAAATGAGGTGTTCAAGCTACATGTCAAATTTTGTCCAGATCGCATGACCAGAACCATAGAAACCATAGAAAATTGTAACTTTTGAACGGAAACGCCTAGGGACTTGAAATTTTCAGGATAGGTGTGGATCTCGAATGTCGTGATCACTTTCATCTATGAGCAACATTATTCTAGGGGTTCCGTAAATATGGTCGTTTGAAATTCAGTTTTCTTGATAATTTCAAAACTATAGATTCGATCGTGACGAAATTTTGTATACCAATGGAGAAATTTATATTCAAGCTACATTCCTCCAGATCAAATGACCAGAACCATAGAATCCATAGAAAATCATAACTTTCGAACGGAAAGGCCTAGGGACTTGAAATTTTCAGGATAGGTGTGGATCTAAAATGTCGCGTTCACGTTTATCAATGAGCAGAATTATACTAGGGGTTTCGTAGATACGGTCGTTTGAAATTTTGTTTTCTCGATCATTTTGAAACTACGGATTCGATCCAGATGAAATTTTGTATTTCAATCGAGAATGATATATTAAAGCAATATTTTGTCCAGATCGCATGACCAGAACCATAGAAACCATAGAAAATTTTAACTTCCGAAGGAAAAGGCGGATCGCGAATTCCACGGTCACGTTCATCAATGAGCAAAATTAGACTAGGGGTTCCATAAATATGGCCGTTCAAAATATTTTTTTCCTGATAGTTTCGAAACTTCTGATCGGATTGGAATGAAATTATGCACCTAGCTGAGGAATAATGTATTCAAACTACGTGCAAAATTTTGTCCAGATCGCATCACCAAGACCATAAATACCGTGGAAAATTCTAGCGAATTATCGAAACAAAATTGATCAGCTGAAGCACTGACATGAAGTCTGGAGTTTCGCCTAAGTTTGAGAATTTTTTTGACAGCTGTCGAAAATTCCTTCAATTGATTTCTAAAACTTGAAAATGCGAATCTACCTACCAGGTGCTTTTCGTAATTTTTTTTTAAAGGTCCTTTTTAATCAGTAATTTCTCCTCTCCTGAGTTTGAACTTTAGGAATTTTACCGTTCAGGCAAAATCTCCTAATGAAAGTTGAAAAAGAATATGCGAATTTGCGATAAAATCCATTCATTTACTTGCTGAAATACATATGGCACCGTGATTCATGGCAGATCTTTCAAGAGAGAGATAACACGATTCATAGTGGTCTCAAGATCCTTATGCCCAAGATTTTTTTCGAATTGAATATATTATATATATTGAATATATTTATATTATCAACTTCCGTTGAAATGATCTCTTTTGATGAGTTCTAGCACCTGTTAGAAAAAAAGCCTCACCTCAAAAAACACACTGTATACTTGTTAGAAAGATGGTATACGAAGAAAGCAAACACCATTGTTACTAAATATATAATTTATCTATAAAACAAATGATAAGATCAAGAGCAGCGCTGTCACGGTTCACGGTTTAACAGCCCCTCTTTTTGTAACGCCACTGAATCGCTGTATCTTACAGCGCAAGTCTGGTTGCGTGCAGTCCGAATCTGTTTCTTTGCGCTCGGCCATTTTTGAGATTTCGGATTGATTGGACGATATCGATTTTGATTTTGATTTTGATAGTGAAGTTGTTACTCCCAATCATTGAATATTTAATTGTTAAGTTTACATCCAAATTTGTCTAGGCGTGAAATTCTTTCACGGTGAGTCCT
Organism: Aphidecta obliterata; assembly: GCA_963966015.1. Lineage (NCBI taxonomy): Eukaryota > Metazoa > Arthropoda > Insecta > Coleoptera > Coccinellidae > Aphidecta > Aphidecta obliterata. Next base: position 32,722,630 of record OZ014428.1, read on the forward strand.
ATTATCCACCGAGATATTTTCTGAAATAATTCACAGAGAGAGAAAAAATTCTTGTGCACGTTTTCCAGGTTAATGCTGTATCTGATTTCAAGTATCTATCTTATATTTTTCATTTTCTTTGATTTAGAAGCTTCCTTCAGAATGTAATTTATCTTTTCTGTAAATTTCAGTTCCTTTGATGACGTATTTGAACCTGAAGGAATGCTTGGAAAACTGTAACTGTTTCGAATGAATTTTAAATAATTCACAGCTTTTCCCCTGGAATTAGAGAAGTTTGTTCCCCTGGGAACCGAGAATTTGTCCCCCTTGAATTTGAAGATTTTGTTCCCCTGAGATTGGGAAATTTAGTACCGCTACCCTAAGGCTTACGACTTGGTATTATTCCGAAAGAGAGAAATTTCCCTGGAATTGGATTTTTGGAAAATTGTACCGTATCTGCAAATCACTGGTTCCGGTTGTTTCACATCCTTGGAGGTCGACATATTTTGAGTATTGAAAGACGACATTTTATGGAGGAAATAACCACGAAGATCTGGGAGAAATAATTAAGTTAATTAATGCTAATATTGTATGGATTTATCTGTTCAGAGGTCGATCTCAGCTTGTTGTAAACAATTGTACATTTGGAGTTTTATTATAACTGTAAAACCTGAAGGGAGTTATCAATTCTGTCAGGAACCCTGAGATTAAGATTTCATTGCTCATTGATGGTTAATAGCTTCCGGTAAAACGAAGGGGGTTACCATAAGGTAATACTAAATGTAACAATGTTCTCTGGGGTTAACATGGATTGATTCGTTGGCCTGCTTGTCAGATTATCTTTGAACAATTTCTCTTCGGAAAAATGGATACATCAAATAAAAAGATTATAATAACAACTCCCTTAAATCGATCGGATCTGATTCAATCCATCATGAGACATGGCGGTGTATCCTCTTCATCCTTATCTCACGAATTTTTAATCTCACATTTTTCCCTGGATATTCAATCGGATTTATCACATATCTTCTTGTCTGCAGAGGTCCTCCAAGTGACCTTCGCATATCGTAGCTATCAATCACTTCAGTCGAACCACAGAATACGAGCGATAACGAGAGGCGCTACGATATGAAGTTCAAGGTCAGGAAGTGGACGAAGAATATTCCGATATCATGTTTGTCGAGAATGGGCCCATTCGACAAAATATTTTTTCGAAAAGAGATAAACAATTGGACGAAACGGGATGAACCGCCTTGTTTACATTTCTCGACGGCAAGAGATGACTGAAGAGGAAAGAGTACATAAATAACGCACGCTGGAATGTTTGACAGTCGCCGGATTTATTCCGTGAAATATTGCATGGACCACAGTTTTGAAAAATGCGACTTTAACTCCGTTAATTTATAGGGCCGCCACATCTGTCAGAGCGGCACCACCGTCGCGACACCCGCGGACAAATGACTAACGATGCCGTCCATCATCGGTTTGAGGTTAGGAGCGATAAAAATCACTCATCTCGGGGACGGACGTTCAAAGGAGCCCTCACTTTATTTGAAACATTAAACCGAGGAAGAAATGAAGAATAATGTTTTTGAAAAAAACTCTTCAAATCATGTGTTTTTTATTCTTGAAAGTTATCCCGGCTCAGCATATCTAGATAAGATTTTCCAATTAGCTCGTGGAGCCGTCTATCGGATCGTTACGTAAACAAGGTTTCCCCATTTTTCCGTCGGAAAACGCCCAACCCACGATCAGATTGCTGGTCGACGTTGCCGCGCCGACGATAAATCTCGAATTTCGCAATTTTCTTCGCGGAAGGCGGTGGCGGCGGGCCTATCGGCCGTATATCTTCCGTACGAGTCATATCGTCGAGTTATTATTCACTTCCTTGTCAGCCTTTATGTAAACCATCCATATTTCCATTGTTGGAGCGCATTAGGGACATATAATGGGGGAATTATCGATATTTATCTGCTTGCTTGGTGAGAAGTACAAAGGATTTCGTGGAATGTATTACCAACAAGCGGCCTACCACGTTAAATTTACTTACATTGCCACTACGCGACCGATAATCATCTGCGAGCCGCAGAAGCTGCTGCTCCGGCCGAACAAGCGGAGTCGGGTGCTAGGTGATCATTGTTACCTTTTTCTTCGATTAGATTAGATGATAACGGGAAATATTTGGAATAGCGCGAATGCATCGTGCAACGCCGCAAATTTCACACAATTGTTTATTGTTTCCAAGTCTCTTGGCTGTATCCCATTAACGTCTCACAGAATATTCCAAATCACTTCTGAAAAAATTTAGAAAAGCACTGCCGTGAAGGCAGGAGCTTTTGAGCGCTCGTACATGCACCTTGTAGGTAGATTCGCATTTTCCAGTTTCAGAAACCAATTGAAGGAATTTTTGACAGCTGTCAAAAAAATTCTGAAACTTAGGCGAAACTCCAGACTTCATGTCGCTGCTTCAGCTGATCAATTTTGTTTCGATAATTCGCTAGAATTTTATACGGTATCTATGGTCTTGGTGATGCGGTCTGGACAAATTTTGCACGTACTTTGAATACATTATTCCTCAGCTAGATGCATAATTTCATTCCAATCCGATCAGTAGTTCCGAAACTATCTGGAAAAAAATATTTTGAACGGCCATATTTACGGAACCCCTAGTCTCATTTCGCTTATTGATGAACGTGACCGCGATATTCGCGATCCAAACCCACCCTGAAAATTTCAAGTTCCTAGGCCTTTCCGTTCAAAAGTTACAATTTTCTATGGTTTCTATGGTTCTGGTCATGCGATCTGGACAAAATATTGCTTCAATATATCATTCTCGATTAAAATACAAAATTTCATCTCGATCGAATCCGAAGTTTCGAATTTATCGAGAAAACAAAATTTCAAACGACCGTATTTACGGAACCCCTTGTATAATGTTGCTCATAGATGAACGTGATCACGACATTCGAGATCCACACCTATCCTGAAAATTTCAAGTCCCTAGGCATTTCCGTTCAAAAGTTACAATTTTCTATGATTTCTATGGTTCTGGTGATGCGATCTGGACAAAATTTCGCATGTAGCTGAAACCCCTCTTTTCCATCTGAGTGCAAAATTTCATCTCGATCGAATCTGTAGTTTTCAAGTAATCAGGGAAACAAAACTTTGAACGGCCATATTTACGGAACCCCTGGTGGAATTTGGCCCATTAACGAACTTAACCGAGGCATTCGGGATCTGAACCTACACTGAAAATTTCAAGTCTCTAGGTTGATCCGTTCGAGAGTTATCGTGCTTACGGCCGGACGGACGGACAGACTCGAATTTTTCGACGGATTCGTCATCAGTGAGTCGAACATAGTCGATTGAGACCATTTTCGGCTCAAAATTCGAAAAATACAGACATCGTGACGAAATGATATAGCCCTCGTGTAACTAGTACGAGCGCTCAAAAAAACTAAAGGGTCTTTCAAATTGAGTTTTTAAAACTCACACATAAACACACTTCTAACATCGAATGCACCCATATTATATGTCATTTTTACAGCAGAAGGTTTGCCTTTTGAAAAAAGTAGTCGTATACATAACAACAACATATTGAGATTTTTTAATTTTTTTTTGGAAATGGTCGTTCAGATTCTGCGTCTGTTAATCATTCACTTTTGAAACTCAATTTGAAAGACCGTATATAAGATACATATACTGACGAACACTGAAAAAAACCCATCCCGGGAATTTCTGGTTAAATGAATTCCTCGATGATATCGAACGCATTGTTGCCGATTTGGCATTTTCAATGCTAAATCTAGGAAATACAAAAAAATAAGAAAGGAGAGTTAGTATATGATTAAAAAATTACGAAAAGCACTGCCGTGAAGGCAGGAGCTTTTGAGCGCTCGTACATGCACCTTGTAGGAAGATTCGCATATTCCAGTTTTAGAAATCAATTGAAGGAATTTTCGACAGCTGTCACAAAAATTCTGACAATTAAGCGAAACTCCAGACTTCATGTCAGTGCTTTAGGTGACTAATTTTTTTTTTATAATTCGCTAGAATTTTCTACGGTATCTATGGTCTTGGTGGTGCGATTTCATCCCAATCCAATCAGTAGTTTCGAAATTATCAGGAAAAAAATATTTTGAACAGCCATATTTACGGAACCCCTAGTCTAATTCTGATCATAGATGAACGTGATCACGACATTCGAGATCCACACCTAACCTGAAAATTTCAAGTCTCTAGGCGTTTCCGTTCGAAAGATACAATTTTCTATGGTTTCTATGGTTCTGGTCATGCGATCTGGACAAAATTTCACATGTAGCTTGAACACCTCATTCTCCATTTGAGTGCAAAATTTCATCTCGATCAAATCTGTAGTTTCCAAGTAATCAGGAGAACAAAACTTTGAACGGCCATATTTACGGAACCCCTGGTGGAATTTGGCCCATTAACGAACTCAACCGAGGCATTCGGGAACTGAACCCACATTGAAAATTTCAAGTTTTTAGGTTGTTCCGTTCGAGAGTTATCGTGCTTACGGCACATTTTCAGCTCAAAATTCGATAAATACAGACATCGTGACGAAATGATATAGCCCTGGTGTAAGCAGTACGAGCGCTCAAAAAGATTAGATCTGTAGTAATCTGCACCGATGGCCCAACATTTACCGTACCTCTTAACAGAGGGCGCCACCGAATGGACAAAACTCAAAAGATACTACCCAAAGAATCGAAAAGCGACAGAAAAGGTGTAAGCATTTGGAGACAGTAATTCTGGAGTCTCTCAATACTAGTTTTCAACAAATGTCTCTCTAATTCGTTAGAATAATGTAAAGAAACTCTAAAGTGAATATTATATTATATAAATTCCCCCTATTCCAGACACCTATTCGCAAAGTCACTCTTTATCTTCAGATAGAATGCATTACTACAGAAAATTCCTGTGAAATCTCAGGTTATAAGCTTCGAATACAAGTAACTAGAACTGTAAAATATGAAGGATAGTTCTTTAATTCAACGGAAAATTCCTGTTAAATCTATACTACAGGTCCGTTATAAGTGAAGCAATTCCTGTTTTAGTTTAGTGGAATTTCTTGTAAAAAATGTAAAAGTTTGATAGTTTGAAGCTAGGAATATATAGTTTATTAAACAGGAAATGCCTGGAATTAGTCACGCATATTCAGGTTTTCGTAACAGTATAATTTTCTGTTAATTTAATGTAAAACTTGTTATTTCTAGAGGAATTGAACGACCCGAATTGTCACGTGAAATCAACAAATATTCCTGCTGTCTCTTACATAGGGGGAATTTCCTTTATAGTATATTTTGGAAATTTTTTTTGAGTAAAGGCAGAAGAAACGAGCTTTCCAGTTGATGTATCACACGTCCCATATTCCGTCGAAATTAAGTTCTGAAATTCGCCAAAATCAGTCGAAAAGCTTCTCGCAGGAACTGATAACTTTTTTCGCGCGCAGCTGGGTCGCGGCCTATGGCCGCGATCGAATCTCTCCTACTTTTGGCATATGTAAATATTCTGTTCACACCGCGGGTGTAATCCATCTTGATGAAATGGTTACCGAGTCGATGACCAACCTTGAAAAGGAAAACCTTGAATATTCTTTTATTTCCCCATCTGAGGCCGATACTAATAAATATCACGTATACTGCGAACTATAAAATAATTGGAACAGAATGTTTTATCGGTAAATTTCATATAAATCATTCTTTTATCGTATTCAGAGTTATGGAATATGTGGAAATGGTTACATTGTGTTGTATCTAGCGCTCTTTCGAAATCCACAAATTATAAATCAATCAAATTATCCTATAAACCATAAATATAAAACTCTTTCAGCACCTCGCTTCCACGTCATGATAATGAAGTAAAACTGTGTGTGGCGACCTTAACATTATGTTCCACTAGATATTGTACGCTAATAGGAATTCGCTATTGCATAGTTTTTCCGTTTTCCCACGATTTTTCATGCGACCTGACAAGTTCGGTGACGTTGGATGGATTTATAGCAGAGCAGAGGTACACTCTGATCAAATAACAATGGAGTGTAAGTCTAATCTGACGCTCAGGATCTACGAATTGTGTTTTGTACGTCGAGAAGTTCTTCCTGCGATCTGACCCAGTCTAAGTCCATATTTGCATGATTCGGTTAATGGCTTAGGATAAAACAGTAACCTGCGCTGGAATTCGTTCAATATAGTTACATACACATAACGCCCCCCTAACAGCCGAGCGTCCCCCCTGGGGCCACCACGATCGTCAATCCCAAGAAACAATATACCGAGCACTTACTCCTCATCAGTACACATGCGACCGCGTCCTGATTTATAATTTTCAATCACGAAGCAAACACTGAGGATCTGATAAGGGTCGCCCCCAGGGGCCCGTTTCGGGCCCCGCCGAGCAAGTGGGGCGCGTTCGGACGTCCGCGCGCGCTCTCGTCCCGAGGAAGTACGGCGTGGACACCGTTAAAAACGCCATAATCGATGCATCGACGCCGAATAAAAAGTCACGATGTATGAAAATTGCGGCGAGAGGTGTTCGTTGACCCTGTGGACCGCCGAGGATTAGCATCAGCGGACAGGGGGATTAGCAGATCGGGGCCTGGGAATTTGCACCGTCGCCGTAACTGGTTCGTAGGAAATTCGGAAGAGTTCTCTACAAAGAACGCAAAGAATCGCCCGAGTTTTAAACCTTATATTTCAGTTCTTCAGGATGTTGTCCTTCTGTTCCTTCGAGATGGAACTAGTTCGGCTCTGGCGCCTTCATCTCCTTTTGTCTAAAGTGACTTTATACAGGACAGTGGCGACAATAGATGTCCACTTTTGGATTGGTTGTACCCGTCACGTGGTATAAATCGCCATGTTGCGTCGAGATATTTGTTGTTTACTTAGTGATCTGTGCAGTTATCTTGGTTTTCTCGAAGTTAAACGTTCATTTGACCATAAAAAAATGATGAAAAGCACTGTCGTGAAGTCAGGAGGTAGTGAGTCAGTGTAGGAAGATTCGCATTCTCCAGTTTGAGAAACCAATTGGAAAGTTTTTGACAGCTGTCAAAGAAAATTTCAAACTAAGGCGAAAATCCAGAGTTCAGTCAGTGCTTTAGGTAACCAATTTTTTTTTTGATAATTCGCTAGAATTTTCTACGGAACCTATCTATGGTCTTGGTAATGCGATCTGGACAAAATTTCCCACGTAGTATGAATACATTATTCTTTATATATGTGCGAAATTTAATTCCAATCGAAAAAGTAGTTTCGAAATTATCAGGAAAAAATAGTTTGAATGGCTATATTTACGGAACCCCTCGTCTAATTTTGCTCATTGATGAAGGTGAACGCGAAAATTGCGATCCGAACCTATCCTGGAAATTTCGAGTCCCTAGGCCTTTCCGTTCGAAAGTTATGATTTTCTATGTTTTCTATGGTTCTGATCATGCGATCTGACAAAAATTGAGCTCGAATATATCATTCTCAATTCAAATACTAAATTTCGTCACGATCAAATATATAGTATTGAAATTATCAAGAAAACTGAATTTCCAACAGCCATATTCACGGAACCCCTAGTCCAATTTTTCTCATTGATGAACGTAACCGCGAAATTCGCGATCCGAACCTATCCTGAAAATTTCAAGTCCCTAGGCCTTTCCGTTCGAAAGTTATGATTTTCTATAGTTTCTATGGTTCTGATCATGCGAACTGGAAAAAATGTAGCTCGAATATATCATTCTCAATTTAAATACAAAATTTCACGATGAAATCCATAGCTTTGAAATTATCAAGAAAACTGAATTTCAAACAGCCATATTCACGGAACCCCTAGTCTAATTTTTCATTACAAAGTTATAATTTTCTATGGTTCTGGTCATGCGAGCTGGGCAAAATTTCGCATGTATCTTGAACACGTTATTCTCCATCTGAGTACAAAATTTAACTTCGATCGAATCTGTAGTTTCGAAGTTATCAGAAAAACAAAATTTCGAGCGGCCATATTTACGGAACCCCTGGGCGAATTTAGCCCAATAACGAACTTAACCTCGGCATTTGAGATTCGAACCTACCCTGAAAATTTCAATTTTCTAGGACCTTCCGTTCGAGAGTTATCGTGTATACGGACGGACGGACAGACTCGAATTTTCCGACGGATTCGTCATCAGTGAGTCGAACATAGTCGTGTGAGACTATTTTCGGCTCAAAATTCGAAAAATACAGACATCGTGACGAAATGATATAGAACTCGTGTAAGTAGTACGAGCGCTCAAAAATAAAATAATAAATAGATTCATAATATTCTGTTAAAAATAAATTAAAAACAGAGAAAGTTCATGTAGATGATTCGCGAGTAAAACGGTTGCTGGACACTCATTTTGAGTGCGGTCTTCTCAAGGTCAATATAATATTGCTTTTTTCAGATTTTTCTAGTTACTCGTAGATTTATAATATATTTATATTTCAAATTGCAGTTTTAAAAGTCAATTGAACAATAGATAATGTTATGGAAATTGAAAATGGTTATTTTTCTCAAAAGTTCATCAAATTTAAAATAAAATAAATTCAAATAATATCACCAAAAAGTCAAGAACCTTCAAAAACCTTCAGTCAATTCAGTAGATTCGATCAATTCATAAATTATTGTAATATTATATTTTCAAGAGGGTTCAGATTATTCAAAAATAAGAAAAATATGATTTTGTTCAAATGATTGATTGTAAATAGTTAAGTTATGTTTATAAAGAATATAAAAATTATGATGTGCATGTGAAGATGGGAAATGTATCAAGAATGTTACCATGGGAATGCGATATTAAATAATATGGATGGGAAAAGCAGGCAAGTGAACAGTTGAGAAACGTCAAGGTAAAAGATCGAGAATTTTCAAAAAAGGTTGGCAGAAAGATTGATTTTGCAAGAAGAAAGGTGTAATGAATGGTATTTGGAACTTTGTCAAGAGTAGATTCGTAGATTGAGTTGTTGGAGTTGATTTGGCGAGTGAAGGAGAGAAGGGGATATTGAAACGGCGTGCTGCTTGGAAAAAGAAAAATTGAAATTGGAGATAAGGAACATATAGTGAGTGCACAAACTCATTGAACGATTTTTCAGAGTTCAGATTTATTAGTTTCAGTTTTTTTGAAAGTTGGGGTTGGTCTTTAGAATAAGAATGCTAATTATATAATTTTGTCAGAAAATTTCTTTTGTTTGTTCTCCTTTAGAACCCTCCTTGAAATAGAGTCTCGGGAAAAATAAAAATATATAATTGAAACAAAATTCTTTGAATATTGTTAGTGGTTTTTTTTTTAATTTCAAAATTCAATATTTATATCTTAAACGAACCATAACAATAAATTTGTATATTGGGCTTTCATAAATTTTTTGTTATTCATATTTGAAATACAAACTTTTCAATGAAAAAAAGAATTTTAAAAATAGTTGAAGGTTCCGTAGAATCTAATATTTCCTAAAACAAATATCCCATTTCCATCTATAATAGTAAATATTTCGGTTAACTGATATCTGATTTCAATTCTGATTTGGCTTGTGACAGTCAAGATACTTTTGAAAATTGCATCGTTGCTGCCGGTTTAAAAATTTTACAAAATTTACTCAACTTAAAATGTTGAGAGGATATTCATCATTTTTTTTGGAATAGAGCATTGTTCTGGAACTTCTCAGACATGGAAGTTACCTTAAAACAATATAAATCAGTAAATTCCACTCAAAATATGAATATTAAAATAATTGTCCTGTCTTTGCGATAATATACCTTATTTTCATAAATTGAAGGGTTAAATTATTAATAAGAATCTCAGTATAATCATTAGATAAATTCTGTATACAATGGTATAACCATACAATATTCAAAAGTTCCGTCAAAGGATCAGCAAATATGACGGTCGTTGCACATTTATTTCAGATATTTAGAGTTTAATTTGAATACTTTTTCTATTAAAGGGCGAAGATTGAGTAACCTTTCCAATTATTATTCAAGTTGCAGAAAAAAATTCGAAGGTAATATTTGAATATTTCGTTGAAAAAACTGCTATCCCGGTACTATTTCATTTGAATTTTGACGCAACATGGCGGTTGGGCGCAGCTTATATCCCTATTGTCGCCACTGTCTTGTACAGAGTCACTGTACTTTTCTCATGAATTTCACATTTGTCCAATCAGGTAGAACATCGCGAGTTTCCATTTTCGAACGTGTCATCTGCAGAGAACACCGGACCTATCGATATGTCGTCGCAGATATACTATTTCCAATTTATTTTAATTGGTTTTTAATCATTTTATGGATTTCTCGATTGCCCCGTCCAGTAAATAATACATGAGACTGGCGGCAACATCTGCTTCGTGATTCGTTTCCTTTTCTGCGTCCGCAGATATGACGGCCGACGGGAAAACTGAATTTTTTCGACGTATATGGCGGAATTTAGCGACGCGACTGGAATATCCAAGTGGTTTCTGCCGTCCGCAAGAGGTCAATTCGACCAGTGAACTAAATAGCGACGACCAGAGAAGGTTGTTGTCATTCATACAAAATCGAAACACCGAAAAGACTTTTCTCACGTCGCGCGTGCGTCGCCCTTTCGAAACCGCACAAGACGCCGTCGAGTTCGCCTTATTAGCGATAAATAATGGCCGCGCAACGTTTCAAAATCGCATTACGACTTCACGACGACGCGTTTCCGTCGTACACGAATCGGGGCGAAAATGGAATTACATCTATTTCCATTGCGACGATAATAATCGGCCTGGTCGGTTGTTGCGAGACCGCGCGGAACCCAAATTGGACTCGGAACTTTTTCGATTCGGTCTCGTTATTAGATCGCAATCGTACTCGGGTACTTTTGTGAAATTCGTCGTAGGTGGTTCGTCGTGTCTCGAGATGTGAAGTGCAAGATATCCGGAGTTTCTCAGGAGGAGACGCACGAATTTTGATCGGTATTGATGCAATCGTCGCTTACACGATGAAAATCCGTTTCTCGCTCAATTGAAAGACTAGATGATCACAGATCCAAAAACTTCCAGAAAAAATTGAAACAAAGTTACAATATAATATCACTTTATTCACTAATTCGATGTTAAGAAAATGGAAGCAGTTCTAGAATCAGAAGATTATTACAGAAATTTCAATAATTTTTGACAAGCTTTCAATTTTCGAATTAGCCGACATCAACTTGAAATTTGAGCATTTTATAGAACAACTTTTGAAATACAGAAGATATTTTTATTAAGGGGTCTATGACTTTTAATTTCAAGAAAACAAAAGTTTTTCGGAAATTTTTTTCCGACTGGCTGTCAATTTTCGGAAGAACCAGATACGAACTAGAAATCTCAGTATATTATAGAACAGCTTTGAAGCTTCAAAAACGTTTTCATTTGAAAGGTCTATGACTATTAGTTTGAAAGATACAACATTTTTTTGAGTTTTTTTTTGACTGGCTGTTAATTCACGAAGAAGCCAGATGTGAACTCGAAATTCCAGTATTTTATGGAACAACTTTTGAGCTACAAAAAATGTGTGTTATTGTGGGATCTATGTCTTCTGCTTTGGAAGATACAACATAATTTCGAAAAAAAATTTCCGACTGGCTGTCAATTTTCGAAAGAACCAGATACGAATTAGAAATCTCAGTTTATTTTAGAACAGCTTTGAAGCTACAAATAACGTTTTCATTCGAAAGGTCTATGACTGTGTGTTTGAAAGATACAACATTTTTTTAGTTTTTTTTTTTGACTGGCTGTTAATTCACGAAGAAGCCAGATGTGAACTCGAAATTTCAGTATTTTATGGAACAACTTTTGAGCTACAAAAAATGTGTGTTATTAAGGGATCTATGTCTTCTGGTTTGGAAAATACAAAATATTTTCGAAAAAAAATTTCTGACTGGCTGCCAATTTTCGGAAGACCAGATACGAACTAGAAATCTCAGTATATTGTAGAACAGCTTTGGAGCTAAAACTAACGTTTTCATTTGAAGGTTCTATGACTGTTAGTTTGAAAGAAACAACATTTTTCCGGATATTTTTTTTGACTGGCTGTTAATTCACGAAGAAGCCAGATGTGAATTCGAAATTTCAGTATTTCATGGAAAAACTTTTGAGCTACAAAAAATGTGTGTTATTGTGGGATCTATGTCTTCTGGTTTGGAAGATACAACATATTTTCGAAAAAAAATTTCTGACTGGCTGTCAATTTTCGGAAGACCAGATACGAACTAGAAATCTCAGTATATTGTAGAACAGCTTTTAAACTACAAATAAAGTTTTCATTTGAAAGGTATATGACTATTAGTTTGAAAGAAACAACATTTTTCCGGTTTTTTTTTCGATTGGCTGTTAATTCACGAAAAAGCCAGATGTGAACTCGAAATTTCAGTATTTAATGGAACAACTTTTGAGCTACAAAAAACGTGTGTTATTGTGGGATCTATGTCTTCTGGTTTTGAAGATACAACATATTTTAAAAAAAAAATTTCTGACTGGCTGTCAATTTTCGGAAGAACCAGATACGAACTAGACATCTCAGTATATTGTAGAACAGCTTTGAAGCTACGAATAAAGTTTTCATTTGAAGGGTCTATGACTATCAGTTTGAAAGATACAACATTTTTTCGGAGAAATTTTTTTCTTTCTCCCCATATAACAATGTTCAAGCTGCAAAATACGTTTCCCGATTGGAGGTTAAAAAAATAAAATGAAAATAATAGACTACCAATCCTGGCCAGATACGGACAACCCTTGAATCATGTTAAAAATATTTGTTTTTTTCCAGATTACCCGTGAAGGCGATTACTTCGAAAATGTTGTAAGTAAGTGGTTGAGTAAATGAAGGAAGAAAACAGACCGTCCATATGTTCACCTTAAGCCAAATTCAGGCAGCACCAAACATTATAGGGGCTATTATTCAATATATCATCATCGCCTAGTAATTGCTGGGTAGAAGGTGGCCCGAGGTATTAATAATATTAATTGGAAGCAGTTGAATCAGTGAATAAATTTATGTTATCAATGTTTAAGTACCGTCTTCATTATACTAATAATCCACCAGTATGCTCCTACTGAAGAAGAATTACCACATATCGATGTCTCGTATCGTAACATATGCTTCCTGTCAATAAACACCTGTAGCAACTATTCAAGGTGGAACTAGAACGAAAATATGGGAATTTATGTTCGTTTAAGAAGTACTCAAGTACACAAAAGGAACTATCAGTTCATTCGTGAAGAAACTGAAATTCCATATTTGAGTTATCATTTAAATCATTTCCGGATCATAATTCAAGGACAACGGAAGATCTCTAACAGAAGCTGAAGCGAGAACAAGAACTGCGAAGCAAAGTATTCATATTGTGTAAGATATTTACATATTCGACCAATTAATTGAAGAATTTTTTCAGAATTGATAAATTATTTAATTGAGTTATGCATCTGAAAAATGTATCTAGATAAATGTTAATCAAAATGTTGGAAACGAAAGGAGCGTTTCATGCAAATAGATGCATATTAAGCATTACATACTTTGCTTTTATTACTCTGCTCAGCAAACATGTTAATAGCTCCTTGGATTTGTTGTACGGAAACTGAGAACAGACGGATCTCATGAAAGAATGAAAAATTGGATTTTCTCTTTCGAAAATCGCGCATCATTCATTCCTCGCACCACAGAGGACGATTAAGGAGCGCAGCTGTGCCGGTCGCATCGATAATTTCTCGACCATCGCCGCTCCACCTGCGGACCACAGATATCGGGGAAAAAAGAAGGAAAAACGGCGCGAGAATTCGGCCGATCCATTGATCTGCGGACGTATGGACGGGCGCCCCGCCGCGTTACACATGTACAGCATGTGCCCGATGCGGTCATAATGTATTGACAAATTTATGGGGGTCCGCGGTGGGACACGCGAAATATTCGGGTAGATGAAGGACGGCATCGATAATTTCGGCCGGTCCGATTCTGTTGGCCGTTCTATAATATTTTATGAAACAACTCGTTTTTGCGAGAATTTCGGTATATACTATGACAAAACGATGCAGACAATGAGAAAACTGAGTGAGAGAATCAGTTGATATACAAAATTTGAAGAAGATAGGCGCAACAAAAAATTTCATCAGAAAATTTTCATACATACAGGGTTTTCCTTTTAACTTGGCCTATCAGAAGTATTTAGAGAACAAGTGATTATCTGATTTTTTTTTGAAATTTCATTACCCTTCATCTCAAAAGTTAAGACTCTTAGGACATACGTTCATACGAAGTTTTTTTCTTTAAATCAGTCAAAGAATCACCCCCTCAAATATTAGCATGTCTTCAAGGAACACCCTGTATATACAGGGTGTGGCGTAATGAAAGGATAGGAGGCGGTTAAGAAAAATATGTTTTATGTTTATTGTATATCATTATATTTTCGAGATATTTGACATTTTCGAAAATTCACCCTTTGCCACTCTTTTTGGTGACAAGACTCCAAATGAAGGAATTTTCTCAATCTGTTTGGGTAGTATTCTCAGATAAATGCGCTATGGAATGTATACTATAATTTTTGGGAAGCCTGCATAGTTATTCTTCAAATAAAGATTCAACTCAAATTTCATGTTTGGCTTTTTTATTTTTTTTGTTTTTTTGAGCGCTCGTACTACTTACACGAGGGCTATATCATTTCGTCACGATGTCTGTATTTTTCCAATTTTGAGCCGAAAATGGTCTCAAACGACTATGTTCGACTCACTGATGACGAATCCGTCAAAAAATTCGAGTCTGTCCGTCCGTCCGGCCGTCCGTATACACGATAACTCTCGAACGGAATGTCCTAGAAACTTGAAATTTTCAGGGTAGGTTCGAATCTGGAATGCCGCGGTTAAGTTCGTTATTGGGCAAAATTCGCCGAGGGATTCCGTAAATATGGCCGCTCGAAATTTTGTTTTCCTGATTACTTTGAAACTACAGATTCGATCGAGATGAAATTTTGCATTCAAATGGAAAATGAGGTGTTCAAGCTACATGCAAAATTTTGTTCAGCTCGCAACACCAGAACCATAGAAACCATAGAAAATTGTAACTTTCGAACGGAAACGCCTAGGGACTTGAAATTTTCAGGATAGGTGTGGATCTCGATTGTCATGATCACTTTCATCTATGAGCAAAATTATACTACGGGTTCCGTAAATATGGTCGTTTGAAATTTAGTTTTCTTGATAAATTCCAAACAACAGATTCGATCGTGACGAAATTCTGTATACTAATGGAGAATGATATATTCAAGCTAAATTTTGTCTAGATCGCATGACCAGAACAATAGAAACCATAGAAAATCATAACGTTCGAACAGAAAGGCCTAGGGACTTGAAATTTTCAGGATAAATGTAGATCTGAAATGTGGCGTTCACGTTTATCAATGAGCAGAATTATACTAGGGGTTCCGTAAATACGGTCGTTTGAAATTTTGTTTTCTCGATAATTTCGAAACAACGGATTCGATCGAGATAAAATTTTGTATTTTAAACGAGAATGATATATTAAAGCAACATTTTGTTCAGATCAAATGACCAGAACCATAGAAACCATAGAAAATTATAACTTCCGAAGGGAAAGGCCTAGGAACTTGAAATCTTCAGGGTGGGTTTGGATCGCGAATTTTACGGTCACGTTCATCAAGGAGCAAAATTAGACTAGGGGTTCCGTAAATATGGCCGTTCAAAATATTCTTTTCCTGATAATTTCGAAACTAACGATTTGATTGGAATGAAATTTTGCACCTAGCTGAGGAATAATGTATTCAAACTACGTG
The DNA here is from genome assembly GCA_963966015.1 of Aphidecta obliterata. Classification (NCBI taxonomy): domain Eukaryota; kingdom Metazoa; phylum Arthropoda; class Insecta; order Coleoptera; family Coccinellidae; genus Aphidecta; species Aphidecta obliterata. The sequence continues at coordinate 32,738,411 of OZ014428.1, forward strand.
CGAAATTTTGTCCAGATCGCATCACCAAGACCATAGATCCAGTAGAAAATTTTAGCGAATTATCGAAAAAAAAAATTAATCACCTAAAGCACTGACTTGAAGTCTGGATTATCGCCTTAGTTTGAAAATTTGTATGACAGCTGTCAAAAATTTCCTCAATCGGTTTCCAAAACTGAAAAATGCGAATCTACCTACAAGGTGCATGTACGAGCGCTCAAAAGCACCTGCCTTCACGGCAGTGCTTTTCGTAATTTTTTTATTTCAATTTCTTTATTTTTTTTTCTGGACCCCCACAACGTCCTCTCAACGCAAGTACCATATTATCCATTCATTACGCCACATCCTGTATACTGCTCCACAAAAGTTGAGGAAGTTCAGAAATTTTGTGACCGTTTCAAAAGTTGCCGATTCTGCCGATCCACCGAAAAATTTTCATTTATGACAAATCAAATGTTTACTCTCTCATATCTGAATGGTTTTTTGCTCTCAGTTTGATAAATTTTTCTGTTTTAGGCAAGTTCTTGTCGTTTGCATTTCTCAGAATTTTGGATCAGTTATTGTTTCACTTCCTTACAATCAACTCTGATTCAATAGCTGAAAATTTGTTTTGCCTGGACGTAAACTCAGTGCGGATGAAGCCAATGGGGCTATTGATATGATCGGGGCGGGACGTAATCAGAGAAGGATCCTACTAACTCAAAAACATATGCGACTGCAAGCACGTGAATTGGAACGATCAATGGAGGTTTAAAAAAAATGTTTGATACATTCTCAAAACCTCTGAACTTCCTTAACTTTTGTGGAGCACTTTATAATAATTGTGAGAGTTATGAACTACCCAATTCAGACCCGTGTCAACGAGTCAAACTAATGTCTCTCTCCATATCATTTGTAAAATCTCGAATTATAAAGCATCCCCAAATGTCTTCATTCTTGAGGGAGACCACCCTGCGGTCTGCGGTACTTAGTACATGTTATTTATAGATTAGAATTATTTAAAAGTATATTTGTCCCTTCAAAATTGGCGTTGTTGGCGCTTCATAATCTGGAACTGATTTCGTCGGCTACCTGAAGTTATGAGGGTGGGTTAAATCAAAATCCACTTTCTCAACCTAAAGGCTGAATACAAGCCAATATTTGCAGGATCTCGAATTTGATTCATTTGTCACAGGTGGACTGAAATAACTTGTGGAATTAGTATTAATCGTACAAATCTGGTCGTGTGGACCGCACCTTAGGGTATTCTACGTGTGCCTTTTGTCCAATAAACATATTTCTTTTAATACCCCGTGGAATCTAAGCTTAGGTGTTGAGGTTTCGGTCATAAGCTGTTGAGAAGAGAGTTTAAGTACCTCAGAATCCGACGAGTAAACATTGTCTATTGTCAACTACGAAATCCTCGAGTGGCAGTTTTATTTGAAACAGATGAATGGAGTTCGTCTTGAAAAGTACGGCTTTAATGGGGATTAAGGTTTTTCTTCGAGTTCTTCGAATGAAAAGTTTTGAGTTTATTCAAAAGAGACATTGGATAGGTTAGGAAGGTTTATTTGAAATTTAATTTTTACAATTCAATTATTCTCACTATGTTTCGGAATTTAGGTGGGTCTTTTAGAACACTTCAAACTTCCGGAGAAGAGTTGATTTTTCCTAGTTTCTTATTATCTTCTCTGTAACTATCGCAGTTGGTTCTTCCTCATCCATGAAGATCACTCTGTGTATCGCATGTGAAAAAACCTGTGAAGAATGCCATCACGAAGATACCACTACCGAGGCATGCGTGATAATTATGTGAATCCGCTTACCATGAATAAGCGGTTAATAAAGTAAAAATCGGTTTCAGAATTTGCATTCATAAAAACTATGTTTAGTTGTGTTTGTTATGGTTAACGTAGTCTCGTTTATCTCGTGCAATTTGTTTCTAGTTTGTAGAATAAGGGACTGGAAGAGTGGCGATCAGTCATGTAGACTATGAAGGAATGACCATGAATTTCTGAAAAAAAGGGCTCATTATTAAATGTCTGAGATTAGAGATGAAATAACTGTAATTGAAATATTCTTCCGCAATCTGAAGAGCTCAGTTTTTGTCTCGAAACGATGAAAGATGCAACAAATTACACGCATTCGAGTAAAATAACTCGAATCCTTCGGTACTTTAATTGAGCCTATTGCAGAAATTCCCCAACAAATTAGAAGATGAAAATTATATAAATAAAACGTAAAATTCTTGAATAGTCGCTGTCGGAGTCCTTTTTTGGTTCATCTGCTGAAATAATTATGAAAGAGGAGTTGCACTGTTTATGTGGACATCTTCAGAATGAGTTTTGTGGCAAAAAATTATAGAACATTTCAACATTAAGGTGCAGTAGCTACCAGAAGAATTATTTCGCGTAAAGGGACTACATTTTTGGGATCTCCATCTTCGAGTTGAAAAGATAACTTGTATTGTGCGAAATATCGGAGAATTATTTTTTCACTAAATTTTCTATATTATTCTATTTTGTATATAAACTAATTTAACCCCAGTGATTTCGAATATGTACTCGGTTTTTGCATTGTCTGCATCGTTTTGTCGTAGCATACGCCGAAGTTCTCGCAAAAACGAGTTTTTTGCTAGAAAAATCATAAAATCCGAAAATTCCCGAAAACCTACGTTGATCCGTTTCGCTAGCCAAAGAGTAAACCTATGTGAAAAAAAATTCATATTCACCAGAGCCTACCAATTTCCGTATAAAAACAGAGTTTGACATCCAAAAATGGGAATCTATAAAAATGTCAACATTGAGGTGCAGTAGCGACCAGAAAAATTATTTCACGTAATAAGAGACTACATATTTGGAAGCCTCATCTCCGAGTTATAAAGATAACTTGTATTGCTGCAAAATATCAAGGAATTATTTTTTTTACTAAATTTTCGATGATGAAAAATTTTGGTGGAAACATTTTTTCCGCCTTTCTTCTTAAAATTTTGTAAATGAACTAATTTGACCGCACTGATTTCGAATATGTTCTCGGTTTTTACATTGTTTGCATCGTTTCGTCATTGATGACGGCGAAATTCTCGCAAAATGAGCTGTTTCCGAACAAAAACATTACTTAACTTCACATCAGGAAATAAGTCTATAATTTGCAAGCTGTATTACGATTTATGGGCCTTTCTGTTCACCTTTTTCCAATAGTTTGGAACTAGTTCAGAACGAAACGTCTGTTTGTTCAGTCCTGTTCCAGTTCGGTTCTGAGCCAGTTTGAACCCCACCAAGAGCTCCCATTAGGGCTCATTCGACCCACGACAACTCCACAAACAGACACCGCAACGTCCATCAGCCACACTTTACGACCCCGCTCGACCACAGAAAAATCTCGCCCGTCCGAGTTATAAACTCTGTGAACGGACCAGAGAGAGAATGAACACGTAACTTTCAGATTCTCGCGAGCGCTCTGATACAGACGTAAGGCCATTTTCGCAATTACCCTGTCCGGAGGCTGTCAATCAAAATACGAGAGGCATAATTCCAGAGTAATCGCTGCGGCGATAATCCGAACGGAGAAACGCACTAAATAGGAAACTGTCACCGGTGTGTCAGTCCGGCCGGCAGTGCTGCCAACGTCAGGGCATCATAATGAACGCTCTCGCCACCGATCCGATTCGCCGCGAGCTCTGTGTTCTGCGCTTTCCGAACGATTTTGAATTCATTTTTGAGCGCTCGTACTACTTACACGAGGGCTATATCATTTCGTCACGATGTCTGTATTTATCGAATTTTGAGCCGAAAATGGTCTCAATCGACTATGTTCGACTCACTGATGACGAATCCGTCGGAAAATTCGAGTCTGTCCGTCCGGCCGTAAGCACGATAACTCTCGAACGGAACAACCTAGAGACTTGAAATTTTCAGTGTAGGTTCAGTTCCCGAATGCCTCGGTTAAGTTCGTAAATGGACCAAATTCCACCAGGGGTTCCGTAAATATGGCCGTTCAAAGTTTTGATTGAGATGAAATTTTGCACTGAAATGGAGAATGAGGTAGGTGTCCAAGCTACATGTGAAATTTTGTCGCGATCGCATGACCAGAACCATAGAATCCATAGAACATTGTAACTTTTGAACGGAAACGCTTAGGGACTTGAAATTTTCAGGATAGGTGTGGATCTCGAATGTCGTGATCACGTTCATCTATGGGCAAAATTATACTAGGGGTTCCGTAAATATGGTCGTTTAAAATTTAGTTTTCTTGGTAATTTCAAAACTACAGATTCGATCGTGATGAAATTTTGTATACTAATGGAGAATGATATATTCAAGCTACATTTCTCCAGATCACATGACCAGAACCATAGAAACCATAGAAAATCATAACTTTCGAACAGAAAGGCCTAGGGACTTGAAGTTTTCAGGATAGGTGTGGATCTGAAATGTCGCGTTCACGTTTATCAATGCGCAGAATTATACTAGGGGTTCCGTAAATACGGTCGTTTGAAATTTTGGTTTCTCGATAATTTCGAAACTACAGATTCGATAGAGATGAAATTTTGTATTTTAATCGGGAATGATATATTAAAGCAATATTTGTTCAGATCGCATGACCAGAACCATAGAGACCATAGAAAATTGTAACTTTTGAACGGAAAGGCCTAGGAAATTGAAATTTTCAGGGTGGGTTTGGATCGCGAATATCGCGGTCACGTTCAACTACTGATCGGATTGGAATGAAATTCTGCACCTAGCTGAGGAATAATGTATTCAAACTACGTGCAAAATTTTGTCCACATCGCAACACCAAGACCATAGATACCGTAGAAAATTCTAGCGAATTATCGAAAAAAAATTGGTCAGCTGAAGACATGAAGTCTGGAGTTTCGCCTAAGTTTCAGAATTTTTGAATTTTGACAACTGTCAAAAATTCCTTCAATTGATTTCTAAAACTGGACAATGCGAATCTACCTAAAAGGTGGATGTACGAGCGCTCAAAAGCTCCTGACTTCACAGCAGTGCTTTTCGTAATTTTTTTATGAAATAGGGTTACAATTTAAAAAACAAAAGTTATGGGAAATTTCTGATCACGATTTTTGACGGAATATTTGAAACACCCTGTTTTCCAAAATTTAGGAGATGCACAACATTCCGCCATTTTTCTACTTCGAGAATGTAAAAACACCTTATGTTTCAAATATTGAGAATAGGAATAACGAACATAATACTGACTATGCATATCTCCCTTTTTTTCATTTTTTTTTTCGATATTTTGAATTATTTCGACGAATACAACGATTCGAGTAAGAATATATTTGAAATTGAATAATCGATCATATAAGAGAAGAAGAAAATTTGGAGATTTATTTTCACTCCCTGAATAACTGAAAGTATTCAGGCTTCAAGAATATTTTAGCTCAGTAGATAAGACGAACAATATATACATAATCCCAATATTCAGATTTCAGAATATGTCCGTTTCTCAAGAAACGTCTAGTAGGCACCCAAACTTGGGACACTCTGTATATAAAAAGTACGACCTTCGAGGGATTCTCAATCTATCGAAGTGAAGGGATTGATTTGTTAATAACTTTTCTTCTGTAGCCCAAATATGACGAGCATGTTCCTGACCTTACACTGTCACGAGCCGCCCCTGCCTTCAGTAATACCCTCTTAAAAAATTCCGCAAACCGACGTACGTACCTTTCTCAAGAAGGCAGCCAGATAATACCGTTGTCCGCGGCAATTATTCGCATTATACACACTGTGACTTTTAACCCAGAGGACCATTCAACCAACATCTCCATAAGTATTAAATCATCCTCCAGAGCCAGTGGCTGGTGTGTTATTAGTTGGGTGCTCCAGACGTGATTACGGCAAATATCAAATGGCAGTATATGGAATAATGAAAACATTCTTGACTAATAGCATTAATATTACCACTATCCCGCGCTAAATTATATCAATCTTGCGTACACAACGTGTAATCTTTGAAACGGTATAATGGGGTGAGTGATATATTGCTCCTTTGTACAGTTTCATTTTTCATTTCACCGGTTTAATAGTTTCCAAGGCTTTGTACTGTTTTCCTCTCGAAAAGTTACAGTACTCGCATAAAGGCTCAACAAAACACATGGAAGAAGTGAGGTTAGGCTACACAACGCACGCAAGAATAAGAGAGAACCGCCTCGAGTCGAGTGTACCCAATGGAGCGACTAAACAAAGGCACCGGCGCATTGTTTTGAAAATCGCCGGAACAGTACGACAAAACATAAATCGAAATAATGAATTGCAATTGATAAGCGTGTCACATAAATGTTATCTTAACTTAGTTGCGTTAAATTTTATTGCGAAATTTTATAAGTGTACAAATTGCATTAAGGAGGCTATGGAGCGTGCCGGCGGAGATCGCGACCGAAACAGCGGCGTTTTCCGCCGTCATTCGGAAATGCCGCCAATTAATGCAATTCGACCAAGTCGGTGGAAACAAACGCTGTGATTCATTAATTTTTGAAGAAAACAATGTTGTTGATGCGGCGGCTGCCTTCAATTACCAATTTCGAGAAGTTTTTCGCAGATTCGACATTTTCCAATTAATCATCGGTATAATTGAAACCTGCACCAGAAAATCAAAGTGGAACCGACTGAATGTTATCGCGATAAGAGTTTCATCATTCACATGGATTATATTTATGATCAAAACGTTTAATTAATACAGTATTCTAAATACCTCAAGAATTGACCACCCCATGAAGCGCCTTTCAATAATAGGGACGCCCGAAACTTATTAGGTTATAGTTCCAACAACTTGTTCAACTCATTGAATCATCGAAATCGACCAATTTTCGCCGAAAACCGGATGAAAATCGCACGACAAAGGTACCTGCAGTTCCGTCACGTGTGAAACCTTGAGGTGAAACCGCAAAAGAACGCCTGAATTGGCACACAAATAATACAAAGAACTGTTTGAGCACCCACAAACAACCAGTTATCGCTGCCGTTCAGGAAATAACTGGTCAAATTGATAGCGACAAGCATCCGTAGTTGTAACACGTTAGATAAACCGCATACGGAGATATTTTTTCAATAATCAACGAATTTCGGAAGGATATAAACACGGTCTGATTTCACACGGAGGACCGCCGTACGATTTATCTCGGGATATTAAAGCGTAATCAAATCGTGTTCCCGGTATAGCTAGCTCGACTAGGAGAATTTCCTTTATAGGGCGAAATAGAGCTATACGAATATGTTTAAGGCACCAATTCATGTAGGAGGTCAGAGCATCAAAATTTCCAGAAATATATTCAACAAATTCTTGAGAAAAATTGTTGGCCCACGTGGGCTTTGGCATATCAGAAATCACGTTTTTTTTCAAAACATCAAAAATAACGTTTTTTTTTGTTTTATCGATCTTTTTCTTCTATGTTCATTGTTTTTTGTTCATAAATAAGGCAAGTTGCAGTTCACACACCTTTTTCATTCTCATCCACTGTTCTTCACATTTTAATGAAGCTTATGCTTCATCCAGAGCACTTTGAGTTCTCTCAGGATTTCTAGAAATAAATCCAAACAAATACACCAAGTTTTCGAAGAAAAATCCTTTCTGTCCCACGAGGGCTTCGACAACTGCGAAATAATATTCAAAATTTTATGACTTATGAACGATTAAAATTAGAGCTTGGCGGTAGAAAATATTCGATGGAGTAACATTACAATAAGACTCGTTTCGAATTTTATGCTTCTACGTTGAATAATAAGTTTTATGTTGAATATATTCTCCAAAATAATTTTATATTATTATTTTTCGCCTTGAAAAAAGTCAGAAATCACTTTGTTTGGAATGATATCAGAAATCACGGATTTTTTTGAAAAACATCAGAAATAACGTTTTATTTGTTTTATGGATTTTTTTCTTCTGTTTTTATTGTTTTTTTTCTATAAATAAGACAAGTTCCAGTTCACACAAGTTTTTTATTTTCGTCCACTGTTCTTCACATTTTAATGAAGTTTATGCTGCATCCAGAGCACTTTGATTTTTCTCAGGATTTCTAGAAATAAATCCAAGCAAATACACCAAATTTTCGAAGAAAAAACATTTCTGTCCCACGTGGGCTTTGACAACTGCGAAATAATATTCGAAATATCATAACTTATGAACGATTCAAATCAAAGCTTTGCGGCAGAAAATATTCGATAGAGTAACATTACAATAAGACTCGTTTTGAATTTTATGCTGCTATGTTGAATGATAAAGTTGTAGTTTTATGTTGAATATATTCTCCAAAATAATTTTATAGCATTATTTTTCACCTTGAAAAACATCAGAAATCAATTTGTTTCGAATAATATCAGAAATCACGGATTTTTTGGAAAACATAAAAAATAACGTGTTTTCTTTGGATGTCGGATATATGTATTCTCCGAAATAATTTTTTCATTATTATTTTTGCCTCTCAAATCCATGATTTTATTGAAATACATCAGAAACCACTTTTTTTCGATAAATATCAAAAATCACATTTTTTTCTGGGAAACATAAAATATCACGGTTTTTTGGGAAACATCAAAAATTACGGTTTTTTTGGAATACATACATCAAAAATTACGAAAAGCACTGCCGTGAAGGCAGGAGCTTCGAAGCTCGAAATTATCAGGAACAGAATATTTTGAACGGCCATATTTATGGAACCCCTAGTCTAATTTCGCTCATTGATGAACGTGACCGTGAAATTCGCGATCCAAACCCCCCCTGAAAATTTCAAGTTCCTAGGACTTTCCCTTCGGAAGTTATAATTTTCTATGGTTTCTATGGCTCTGGTCATGCGATCTGGACAAAATGTTGCTTTAATATGTCATTCTCGTTTAAAATACAAAAGTTTATCTCGATCGAATCCGTAGTTTCGAAATTATCGAGAAAACAAAATTTCAAACGACCGTATTTACGGAACCCTAGTATAATTCTGCTCATTGATAAACGTGAACGCCACATTTCAGATCTACACCAATCCTGAAAATTTCAAGTGCCTAGGCCATTCCGTTCGAAAGTTATGATTTTCTATGGTTCTGATCATGCGATCTGGAAAATGTAGCTTGAATATATCATTCTCCATGAGTATACAAAATTTCGTCACGATCGAATTTGTAGTTTGGAAATTATCAAGAAAACTAAATTTCAAACGACCATATTTACGGAACCCCTAGTATAATTTTGCTCATAGATGAACGTGATGACGACATTCGAGATCCACACCTATCCTGAAAATTTCAAGTCCCTAGGCGTTTCCGTTCAAAAGTTACAATTTTCTATGGTTTCTATGGTTCTGGTGATGCGAGCTGAACAAAATTACGCAAGTAGCTTGAAAACCTCATTTTCCATTAGAGTGCAAAATTTCATCTCGATCGAATCTGTAGTTTCAAAGTAATCAGGAAAACAAAATTTCGAGCGCCCATATTCACGGAACCCTTAGGCGGATTTTGCCCAATAACGAACTTAACCTCGGCATTCGAGATTCGAACCTACCCTGAAAATTTCATGTTTCTAGGACATTCCGTTCGAGAGTTATCGTGCTTACGGACGGCCGGACGGACAGACTCGAATTTTCCGAAGGATTCGTCATCAGTGAGTCGAACATAGTAGATTGAGACCGTTTTCGGCTCAAAATTCGAAAAATACAGACATCGTGACAAAATGATATAGCCCTCGTGTAAGTAATACGAGCGCTCAAAAATGACAATTTTCTTGATTTCTTTTCTATTTTATCGATTTCTTCTTCTAATTTCATTATTTTGTGTTATACATAAGAATAGACTCAATTGATTTTAATCCTCTCAACCCTGAAAGAGTCCTATATTTTGGAGAAGGCGTGTTTAAGTACCAAAGATTGGAAGATAAAATTCGATATCTCCAAAAATATGTTCACAATAAATTCCAAGTTACCAGAGGTGTAACAATCAAATCTAAATAATTCCCTCGTACAATCACAAGAATAGTATCCATAAATACTCCACAGACTTATGCAAAAACCCAATTTATCTACCAAAGAAAATTTATCTTAATGTTCCTGTTATGAAACGAAGAACACACCGATTAGTTATCTCCAGAATGTTTGTATTTGAAGAGAATGTAGCTCTGATTAAATTATTTCTTTATTTGCTGTCCATCATTGTCTGTTTCTAAACACTCTACCGGCGATAGGGGGCCTCCGAACCTGAATTATATCGGTCTGCGTTAAGTTATGGATTTGTTTTGGTAGCGATAAACATGTCTTAAGGCAAACAATCTCGAGGGGGCAGATAAGTCAATATTTGAGGAATTTTTCAGTGGATCTGCTAACAACGCAGAAACGTTCGCTGGATAGGTAAATGTTTGAAGGGGGAAAGAGTTGTTTGCCGATTAATTTGCTGACCGTTTCGAACGCAAAAGCTCGCGAAACTGGGGGATTTTATACAGGGGGTCACTAATTTTACACTTTTAAAACAACCGAATCCTTATTCCTAATTTCACTGAAACAAAAAAATATCATAAAGAACAACATTCACCTGTCACTCAAACATATAAAAAAAAAACATATTTGTTTCCTCAAACAAAGGTCGCATTGTTAAGTACGGCAAAACAGATTGTCCCATCAATTTACATGCTGCAAAACCAATTAAAAAAATATACACCCTAACGATCGTTTTCGCTAATAACGACACGTTTTATGAATGCAAAAATCTTCCACCTGCCACATTCGACCTAATATAGAACCATGGACGGCCTTTGTTGCGACATAATAATTGTTGGTAAATTTTCTTTGAATCATCATTACTTATAATTTTTCGAGAGCCGATCTGATGCAAATCGCCTCTCGAGCACGGTGCGAAAAGAAATCTGTATATTTTAGCGCGGACGTAATGATGGCAAGGTGTTTTTCGATGTATATTAATTTTGAAGAGGAAAACGAGTGTAAAATTGCAAATCGGAGGGGATCGAAACAAGACAAATTGATGTGGACAAGTTTCGGTTTCTGCTTCCACCAAGACAAATTTCAGTTGAGCAGTTTTTTTCTTGAATAGATCATGAAGTCTTAGTTTCAAGTGACAATAATTTTCATTTGTGGTGTCCAGAATCGGGAAAAATCCAGCAAAAACTCCCACTTTCAATGAGATCGACGACTAGACAGTTTTAACTCCATCCACGAAATCTCGCCTAGCAACAACGACATAAAAAAAAATAAATTCCACTATCAGCTCAAAGTGTGAAAAGAGGAGACAGGGTGTCGGCTAACTCGGGTTCGAAATCTTGACCCCTTAAGAAAAATATCTCATTCAGACAGATCCCACTGACCCGTGCGCGTTTAAATAAACAACTGATAATGGGCTACTCGAAGATATAGAGCACAACAAGACTTGACAAGTGGATTCTTTCGAATCAGAACCAGAGATAAGATTGGTAGAAAGGGGCATAATCAAGATATTTTTCTGAGGAAGGAGGGAAAAATTCCAACCTGAAATTCAAGGAGGCTTTCATTACCTTTCTGAGAAAAATAGTTTTATTGATTTCTTCATGTGGGAACAACATGATAATAATCTATATTTTCATAAGCTTGCATTCCATTGCAGATATAATAAATTCATGCTACGTTGGCTTGATTTCTGTACCCTTTTCGACCGGTGTTTAAAATTTATTTTTCGAATTACATAATTCATACTTCAACACTCATCTTGGTTAAAATATGGAATTTTTCAAATGAAGCGGGAAATTGTATAAATAATAATTGCATATTCTTCTTGTTATAGCTTCTTCAAAAAACTGCCATCCTCAAATCGAAAGTGGAAGAAACAAGGTTTTCAACGATGTCCCCATATTAAGACCGAACTTGATTTCTGAAAATCTTGAAAATTGTTTGAAAATGATAGAAAACGTCTAGAAGCCTTCTATGATGAAGTTTTTTCCCAGTATGCTAGGTCGCGGCCGAAGGCCGCGATCAAATTCAGAAGAAATCCAGATTTCAGACCTCTATACGCTGTTTTTTTTCCTGTTTTAGCGAGCCTTCGAAATAAAACATCTTCAATTTATGTGAACAAATCCAGGAAAATGTCAAAACATCGTCGAAAAATAAGCAATAGATGTAGGAACTACAGGTAAGTAAAGATTTCCAGGCGTCATAATGAGTATTTTTCACATTTTCAGCGATTTATCGCGTGATTCGTCAAAATACCTTGAACCTCTCCAAAAAATCGTACATATTTCGAAGAAAAACCACATTAGGGTCTGAAATGAGGAAAAAACGATCTTCTTGAAAGACTTACCCATTACTTTTATAGATTTTAAGGAAGTTCTGAGCGGAATTCTACCTCAATATTACACGAGTTATCCGTCGGAAAAGAATGAAAACATTCGTTCATAATTCGAAGAAAAAACTTTTGGTGGTATGAAAACGGGTAAATAAGTTGCATACAAAAACGATTGAATTTATTTTGTTTTTTTAATTTTTATTTTGTTTGTATGAATTTATATTTTCTACTGTGCTATTTTTTGATGAATAAATAAAGTACCCATAAATCCATATGAAAATATATACCTATAATTATCGCCCATAGATGTGAAAATCAGACTAAATTTAATGTCGATAATTTCAATTTCCAAATTTTGAAATTTCAAGTACTCATATTATAACTAATCTAAAAATTACAATTCTGAAGATTTGTTTCCACTTCTGTCAGCATTCCCCACGACAGCCTATATATTTTTTATCGTAGAAACTTTAAATGTCACTGATATGTTATCTTCTTGGGGCACGAAGATAGATTTTGTGTGTAACGTCAATGAACGTCCGGATTTTATTTTACAGGCTGCCACAACGAAAACTTGACCTGGAAGTTTTAGCTGAAATTTATGATTCGATTCACAGGAGTTCCGAGAACAAAACCTGATTACTGCGATGTGTAGGTAACTTTCATTGTTTATGTGATTTACATATTTTTATCATATTTTTATGTGTCCTAACGTAGAAGGTCGTCGAGTTATGAGAATTCTCATGTTTTTCATGTGAAACTCAACTTTTAAATAATGCATAACACAAAATTGGTAATATTTATTAACGCAAGAGTGAGAATAAACCATTGTCTGCAAACAAAAAACCAAGGTTATTGGAGTATTGTGTCCATCAACATCAGCGAAATTTTCGTAATATTCAAACCAATGGAGATTATTGGAACTATCCAAATCCAAGACGCAGCATCCGACGGTAAACCTCTTCAGAACACACCAGAACCCACAGCTCGTCGACGGTCGCACAAAGAATTGACTTTCAGATTAGACCGAATTACGACGTACCAAACTGACAATTAAACGTCATTAGGCGCGCAACATATAACGAATTAAGCCTGGCGCACAGACGCCACAGGCGCCATCGTCCTATCTCCGGCAGAATCTCGAGATGGGCTACTAGATCCGGTGGTGAATTCATTTTGAGGGTTTAAGGTATGGGAACCGAGCGGAGTCACTGGATAATATCTGATAATTTATGGGAAGAGATGACCCATAAAATTATACAGCGTATCAAAGATGTAAATTCGAATCGCATCGGACGATTCATGATATTCGGGAAGTATAATTTGAGGAATTGGTTTATTAATAATAATCTTCTCGAAAGCAGATACTAATTAAGAAATAATCTTATATTGTTAGCTATTTGTCAGGGAGTCGTGAAATTTTGAAAATCGTCTTTTTCCAACAACTTAGCTAGTGTATTGGACAATGTTCTGATTTGACCACTTACGGGTTCGATATTCACTGAAATAATTTTTTCTCAATTGCATTTTTTTTGAGCAGGCTAGCCTCGATTACTTCAAGATATTATCAGAACTCAATTATTTCAATGGTTATACCTAAAATTGTGCTTTTTTCATATAGTTTATCATTTATCTGAAATACACTAGTGTTTTAGGTTGGCACTTATTATAATACACTCTTCAGATTTTTTCCGACGCTGCCGATGAATCTAGCTAGATTTCACATTGTTAGTAGTTTTGTTTCAGTTAGAAGGATATTCAGCTCTCTTTGCATCATCAGCGCATTTCACCTGCTCCAAAAGTCGCGACCATCATTTCAAGATAAAGAGCGGTTATCTATGCTCGCCGCATCGGTGGTGAACCACAGAATTTTCCGGTTGCAATACTTTGTCACTCACCCAATGCATCACGTGCAAGCGAGGAGCACTCTCTTGAAAAACTCCCATCTGCGGCGGATCCGAAGAAGCGAAAGTCTTCGTGGTTGCGTCCTTTGTCCGACGGTCGATAAATCTCACAACAAACAGGGAAAAAATTCACTCAGAATGGACACCCGACGGGATCGAACAACCTCACCTAGACGCACTCATTTTCGCACTTTTCGGGGTGGTTTTCCGCGCCCCCATAGTGTAACCGTAAGGAGTGTTTCAGACGAGCACTACAGTTCGATGGCGGGGTGCAATGAAGGATGTCTTCTTAATCCGGGCCGGAATTACATAAGCGGTGCGGCCAAAAAATTGACAACAAAATCGCGCATGTTGACGCAAGGAGCACAGAGGAGCCGCGCACTCGGTCGAACGTTGAACGGCTAATGCCGCGATCACAACGCGCATGTGGGACGCCGTCCCGCGGAACCACGCCTTCGCCACAGAGTGGGGCCGAGTGACACCTAGAGGAACCCAACTGGAAGGGTCAGCTATCCTATCCGAATCTAGATAAGAGGCCAAGCTACAAATGTACCCAAGTGATCGCTGCTTCTGGTACCTAAATAAATATTGTTCATAGAATAATGGGTCTGGGGTTAGGCCCGGCCCACACTTACTCTGATTGATTGCAATCACACTTTTTAATGGGATGGTAACACTTCTCCAACAGCGCGCTCTGGTATACGGAACTGTATAAATTATTGCTCTGCATAAACATGAGATTGTTCAAGAAATGAATATTCAATGATTTCCGAGTTTCATACAACTTACCTCTGTGCGTTTTAAGTTGAAAATGGCCACGGGTGCTGCCCTATCTCATTATCAAAATGATGAATAAACAGGCAGCTTCATATGCTGATTTGAATACAACATAATTCGGGATGGATCTACTTTGATGAAACGGCAATTATTTCCAGATGAGAGTACCAACCTGAAATTTTTGTTGTTGTTGGCACCATTGTAATGTGGATACTTCGGGCCGATCTTGGAGTCAGATTAAAATGATTATCGTCTATCAAATTTCCATCAAACCAAAACGCAACATTGAATCAGAAGACTTAATGAAGTTATTATCTCCAGTCCATTTTAAATATCAGTGGTAACCTGCAATTAGATAATTAACAATTATATTTTTATACGACTCTCCAAATATGTTTTCAGATAAAGAAGAAGAATATTCTTAGGTGGTATGAGTAGCAAAAATAATTCAGTTAGATATGAGGTAACTGTAAGGTAACACAGTTTTTTTTTTGTGGAAAATATCAAAAATCAGTTTCTCTTATCAGTAAGACAAAAATAGCTGTTTCCACACGTTTGTGATTTTTCCTATCAAATTTCAATGAAATTGTTGTTCAAGGAATGAAGTGATTTGATGTAGATTAACGCCTCCTCTTCCTGGATTTACCAAAACTATGCTTTTCTTGCAGAACTCAAAAAATCACGGTGTATGTGGAAAACATCAAAAATCACAGTTTTTTTTTTGTGGAAAATATCAAAAATCAATTTCTCCTATCAGTAAGACAAAAATAGCTGTTTCCACACGTTTGTGATTTTTCCTATCAAATTTCAATGAAATTGTTGTTCAAGGAATGAAGTGATTTGATGTAGAATAACGCCTCCTCTTCCTGGATTGACCAAAACTATGCTTTTCTTGCAGAACTCAAAAATTTACAGTGTATGTGGAAAACATCAAAAATCACGATTTTCTTGGAAAACATCGAAAATTCGTTTATTGATTTTTTTTATTTCCATAATTTTTCAATCAGTAAGACAAAAATAGCTGTTTCCACAGGTTTTCGATTTTTCCCATCATATTTTAATGAAGTTGTTAATCAATGAATGAAGAGATTCGATGTGGAATAACGCCTCATCTCCCTGGATTGACCAAAATTATGCTTTTCTAGCAGAACTCGAAAAATCACGATGTTTATGGATAACATCAAAAACCACGATTTTTTTGGAAAACATCGAAAATCACGATTTTCTTGGAAAAACTCAAATTTTTTTCGTTTCTTGATTCTTTTTTTATTTTCATTAATTTTTTTATCAGTACGACAAAAAAAGCTGTTTCCACACGTTTGTGGTTTTTCCCATCAAATTTTAATGAAGTTGTTTTTCAAGGAACGGAGTGATTTAGAACAACACCTCCTCTCCCAGGATTTACCAAAATTATGCTTTTCATGCAGAACTCAAAAAATCACGGTGCTTATGTAGGACATCACATTTTTTTTTTTGGAAAACATCAAAAATCACGATTTTTTCTGGAAATCATAAAAAATCACGATTTTCTTGGAAATAATCGAATTTTTTTTTTTTCATTAATTTTTTTCACTTATGAGGTTGACAAAAAACGGTTTTCACACGTTTGTGGTTTTTTCCCTTTTTCTTTTAAATTATAGCTACTGCTTCTTCCGCATTATAGTCAAGATAATTTTCTCAACATTTAGTCTAGTCCATTCCATAGTCATAAATCGATCAAGAACGGAAAATGCTCCAAAATATATTTTATTTTTCAGGCGTTACGAATAACTGAAAATAAATATTATTAATACGACAAATGGTGTAAAATGATGCCTCTAACAGCATTGAAAAAAACATCAAATATCACGATTTTTACGGAAAACATAAAAAATCACGATGTTTCTGGAAAACAGCAAAAATCACCTTTTCTCTTTTTTTCCTATTCTCATTTATATTATCTTATGAGTAAGAGAAGTTGCTGTTTCCACGCGTTTTGGATTTCTTCACCACCGTTCTTCAAATTTGAATAAAGCTGCTGCTCTTCTGAATCAGTCGGGAGGATCTTCTCCACATTGAATTTAGTCCATTTCCATTTCCAACTCAGAAATCAATCAGGATGACAAAAAGCTCCGAAATCATTATTGTTCGTACAAGCGCTACAATTAACAAAAATAAATATGAATGAAATAATTGATTTGATGTAAAGGAGCGCCTACTATCACAGGATTGAAAAAGAACATTACTTGTTGAAAGACACATAATCACGGTTTCTTTGAAAATCATCTAAAACTCCCTTTTTCAATCATCCTTTCTCCGGAATTTTCATCCCCAAAAATGTATTCTTGTTTTCAACAAAAGTTAACCATTCACTCTACTTCTTTTGCAGACTCTTCGGAAGCTACGAATCGATGAAAAATATACCACTCGGCAGCCATCCACCAACCATTTAATCACCATCGCAAACATATCGTCAGCATTAACGAAATCTAGATAAACCACAGCTTTTATTCCATTAAGACACCGCCGATATCTGGCATACTCGCTAATTAAAAAGAACTGTTCTGTGAAAGAATGTAAATCAATTTTAAGATATTGATGTTATATTTCAACTTAATGATAGGTCGGTAAAGCTTTGCTCTTCAAGTTTATTGGTGAAGCTACCGGAGAAACGAATGAAAAGAAAAAATGCTTATCAGACCTACAATCGCAGTCAGTGTGATCGGAAGAGGCTTCCAAGATTTGTTAAGGAGGCAGCGCCATCTACAGACTCTCGAGGGAAATCCGCACCCGATCCTTTTGTCCCTGCGATTCCTCGACGTCTCGAGAACCAGATGGTTCACGATCACGACCCATTCACTAAAATCCGGTTATCCTGAGTACGGAATTTTATTAATAAGCCCGTATTTATAGTTATCAGTCTCTAATTTAACGCAATGTGGTCAGCAATGCGACTTTGACTTTGATGAAACGATCGATCTGGATGTTGGTGAGCGACAAACCGCGCTACCAGTTCTGCCGCTTAACGATTCTGCAGTAGCAGATTGCAGAGATGCCATGCTGCACAGGTTCCACACGTCGTTTATTATTCGAAGTCGGAATTCGGTAGCATCGACGACTTTGAAAAATATACATATGCTTATTTGTGACAACTCGAGTTTTCATACGACTTCTCAAACGGTGGTGAGCGAGCAAAATTCATTATTGTCAGTTATAATTTATTGATGTAAATGAACGCCTGCTCTCCCAGGATTGACCAAAATTATGATTTTCTTGCAGAACTTAAAGAATCAGGTGTTTGTGGAAAACATCAAAAATCACAGTATTTTTTGTGGGAAACATCAAAAATCACGATTTTTTCGGAAAACATCAATAATCACTATTTTCTTGGAAATAATCGGATTTTCATTGTTTTTTTTCTCTAATAAGTATGACAAAAAAAGCGGTTTCCACTTGTTTGTGACCAAATTTCAATGAAGGTGTTATTTAATGAATGAAGTGATTTGATGTAAAATAGCGCCTCCTCTCCCAGAATTGACCAAAATTATGATTTTCTTGCAGAACTTAAAGAATCACGGTATGTGTGTAAAACATCCGAAATCACAGTATTTCTTGTGGGAAACATCAAAAATCACGATTTTTTCGGAAAAAATCAAAAATCGCTATTTTCTCGGAAATAATCGGATTCTCATTGATTTTTTTTCTTATGAGTATGACAAAAAGGGCTGTTTCCAGTTTGTGATTTTTCTCATCAAATTTTAATGAAGCTGTTATTTAATAAATGAAGTGATTTGATGTGAAATATTGCCTCCTCTCCTAGGATTGACCAAAATTATGATTTTTTTGCAGAACTCGAGAAATCACCGTGTTTGTGGAAAACATCAAAAATCACGATTTCTTTTGGGAAACATCAAAAATCACGATTTACTTGGGAAAAATTTGACTTTTTTTTGTTTATTGATTTTTTCTGTTTTCATTCATCAAAAAAGTTGTTTCCACTTGTTTGTGGTTTTTCTCACCAAATTTTAATGAAGATGATATTCAATGAATGGAGTGATTTGATGTAAAATAGCGCCTCCTCTCCGAGGATTGACCAAAATTATGTTTTTCTTGCAGAACTCAAAGAATCACGGTGTTTGTGGAAAACATCCAAAATCACAGTATTTTTTGTGGGAAATATCAAATACATATCACTATTTTTTTTGGAAAACATCAAAAATCACTATTTTCTTGGAAATAATCGAATTTTCATTGATTGTTTTTTCTTATGAGTATGACAAAAAAAGCTGTTTCCAGTTTGTAATTTTTCCCACCAAATATGAATGAAACTGTTATTTAATGAATGAAGTGATTTGATGCAAAACAGCGCCTCCTCTCCTAGGATTGACCAAAATCATCATTTTTTCGCAGAATTCAAAAAATCACGGTGTTTGTGGAAAACATCAAAAATTACGATTTATTTTGGAAATATCAAAATTAGATTTTTTTCTATTTCCATTGATTTTTTATTATGAGTGAGACAAAAATAGCTGTTTCCACACGTTTGTGATTTTTGTCATCAAATTTCAATGAAGCTGTTATTCAATGAATGAAGTGATTGGATCTAAAATTACGCCTCCTCTCCCAAGATTGACCAAAATTATGATTTTCTTGCAGAACTCAAGAAATTGTGGTTTTTGTGGAAAATATCCAAAATCACAATTTGTTTGGAAAACAAGGAAAATCACGATCTTCGCAGAGAGAATCAATTTTTTTTCAGTTGATTAATTTTTTCTATTTTATTGATTTTTTTTATGAGCAAGACAAAAATAGCTATTTCCACTCGTTTGTGATTTTTCTCACCAAATTTCAATGAAGCTGTTATTGAATGAATGAAGTGATTTGATGTAAAATCCAGGGTTCCACGGTGTTTGTGGAAAACATCAAAAATCACGATTTATTTTGGAAAACGTCGAAAATCATGATTAATTTTGGAAAACATCAAAAATTACGATTTCCTTGGAAAAAAATCGTCTTTCATTGATTTTTTTCTTATGAGTAAGACAAAAATAGCTGTTTCCACACGTTTGTGATTTTTCTCTCCAAATTTCAATGAAGCTGTTATTGAATGAATGAAGTAATTGAATCTAAAATTACGCCTCCTCTCCTAAGATTGACCAAAATTATGATTTTCTTGCAGAACTCAAAAAATTGAGGTTTTTGTGGAAAATATCCAAAATCACAATTTGTTTGGAAAACAAGAAAAATCACGATCTTCGCAGAGAAACTCAATTTTTTTTAGTTGATTAATTTTTTTTTCTATATCATTGATTTTTTTTTATGGGCAACACAAAAATAGCTGCTTCCACTCATTTGTGATTTTTCTCACCAAATTTCAATGAAGCTGTTATTGAATGAATCAAGTGATTTGATGTAAAATAACGCCACCTCTTCCAGGGTTCCACGGTGTTTGTGGAAAACATCAAAAATCACGATTTATTTTGGAAAACGTCGAAAATCATGATTAATTTTGGAAAACATCAAAAATTACGATTTCCTTGGAAAAAAATCGTCTTTCATTGATTTTTTTCTTATGAGTAAGACAAAAATAGCTGTTTCCACACGTTTGTGATTTTTCTCTCCAAATTTCAATGAAGCTGTTATTGAATGAATGAAGTAATTGAATCTAAAATTACGCCTCCTCTCCTAAGATTGACCAAAATTATGATTTTCTTGCAGAACTCAAAAAATTGAGGTTTTTGTGGAAAATATCCAAAATCACAATTTGTTTGGAAAACAAGGAAAATCACGATCTTCGCAGAGAAAATCAATTTTTTTTCAGTTGATTAATTTTTTTTTCTATTTCATTGATTTTTTTTATGAGCAAGACAAAAATAGCTATTTCCACTCGTTTGTGATTTTTCTCACCAAATTTCAATGAAGCTGTTATTGAATGAATGAAGTGATTTGATGTAAAATCCAGGGTTCCACGGTGTTTGTGGAAAACATCAAAAATTACGATTTCCTTGGAAAAAAATCGTCTTTCATTGATTTTTTTCTTATGAGTAAGACAAAAATAGCTGTTTCCACACGTTTGTGATTTTTCTCTCCAAATTTCAATGAAGCTGTTATTGAATGAATGAAGTAATTGAATCTAAAATTACGCCTCCTCTCCTAAGATTGACCAAAATTATGATTTTCTTGCAGAACTCAAAAAATTGAGGTTTTTGTGGAAAATATCCAAAATCACAATTTGTTTGGAAAACAAGAAAAATCACGATCTTCGCAGAGAAACTCAATTTTTTTTAGTTGATTAATTTTTTTTTCTATATCATTGATTTTTTTTTATGAGCAACACAAAAATAGCTGCTTCCACTCATTTGTGATTTTTCTCACCAAATTTCAATGAAGCTGTTATTGAATGAATCAAGTGATTTGATGTAAAATAACGCCACCTCTTCCAGGGTTCCACGGTGTTTGTGGAAAACATCAAAATTCACAATGTATTTTGGTAAACGCCGAAAATCACGATTAATTTTGGAAAACATCAAAAATTACGATTTCCTTGGAAAAAAATTGTCTGTCATTGATTTTTTTTCTTATGAGTAAGACAAAAATAACTGTTTCCACAAGTTTGTGATTTTTCTCTCCAAATTTCAATGAAGCAGTTATTGAATGAATGAAGGGATTTGATCTAAAATTATTTTTTTTGGGAAAACCCAGCAGCCATTAAATATCGTCCTCACCCCCGAATAAAGTCTTGAACTTGACCCACACTTACCTGAATATTCGAATCGGTTGGGAAAGACGAGAATTGTTGCAAGTCGATTCGAATCAATGATGGAGGTGTTCCCCAGGACGCATATTTGGTTCCCAATGGCTCCAGAACACCTTCTATCAAGCGGAAAACTGTCCTCCTGGCCTTCGCCAACACCACGAACGAGCAATAAATTAACCACTCAGGAAACATAACTGATGAAATCTGAAAAAAAAACAACGTAATAAGACAACTTGATCCAACAAGCCGAAGGTACACGCTTTGCCTTAAGCATTAAATCTCAATCCAAACGGACAAATTACACATGACATATCTCAAACAAACATCGGCAACGATTGCCCTTCGCCTTTTCACAATTATTGTAATTGTTTCGAAATAGTGTTAACGCCACGGGCGCCAAGTTCCATTCCTAGATCTTATGTCTTCATTTTGAGACGTTTGCCCGTTGGTGAGTAGGATTGATTGAAGGTTTGTCGGAATATTGAGCATCTGGGTAGGTGTTAAGCTAGATTGCATGTTTCAGTCAAGGTGTGAGTAATCAGGATATCGCCTGAGGAGGGGATTGCGATTTCCGTCGATTGCAGTCATTAGCGATCAATGCAGAAGTTATCGAGTGCCCGTATTACCCGAGTACTCCACGGAAAATTTCATTCATTCATGTAGAAACTTCGTGTTCTGTCTACAGACGGACATAATCAAATTTGACCACAAATTCTTCATCTACCAACCTAATCTAAGATCCTAACCTAATCTAAGACCATTCTAGGCTCAAAATTCTAAAATTATAGACAGTGCAGACATGTTTCGTGTTCACTTGAAATTAGGCATTATTGTTGTTATTGTGTTAATGTGAGAGAATTTTGCTTCATTAAAACACCTGGTTCATAGGAACGTCGACATTTCAGTATCTATCGTTCTTTCTTCAAACTGGAAATTCATTATGGAGCCTTTATTTTTATTGCATCGGTATCAGCGGATAAATAATTTTCTAATGAAGATAAAAGCGAGAAACTGAGATAAATTCTCGTTTCGTTTCCTGTGGCGTAGTCTGGCGACTGTCAAAGGACCGAAAAGACTTTGAAAAAATTTCCCAGTTCACATTTCCATATAAAGTGGTTCGAAATTCAGCGGTTCAAATTAATTTTGATTTACTATCAGTAAGTAAGTGGTAACACGCAGAGAGTATACGGATTTTTTCGGTCTACTTTGTTAATTCAGATATCAGTAACAGGTTTCGGTGCCATAATCTGCTTTATCGTATAACTGTATCGTTTGATCTATTCAAATTTGAAAAAGTTAAACCTTGATTTTTCATGAATTTCATTCTCTTCTGGAATTTTTCATTGTTCCACCATTTTGCCGAGTCTGGATCACAAGAAATATCAGTTTTTCAAAATGGAACAAACCAAAGGAACCGTGATATTTTATGTTTTTCCACCATGATTTTTTTATGTCTTTCACGAAATTCTTGGTTTTTCAATCCTACTTTACAAGAACTCAATTAATTCATCCATGTTTATTATAAAAAAACTCATTTTCCCATCCTAGGTGATCTCTGAGTTTGAAATGGACTTAATCAAATGTGGAGAAAATTCTTTCTGACAAGGAACAGCAGCAGCTCAATTGGAATTTGGAGAACGATGGGGAAAAATCGAAAATGTTCGAAAACAGCAACTACTCTTACTTATAGTATAAAAAAAACGAGAATAGAAAAATAAACGATAGAAACTGTGATTTTTGATGTTCTGCAAAAATCATGTTTTATTCCATCATTATATTGATAATGTTCCTTCGAGTTATTCATAACACTGGAACAATAAAACAAATTATGCATCATTTTCCATTCTGGATCGATTTATGACTTTGGGATTGAGTAAACCAAATTTGAGATAATGATCTCGATAGATGCGGAAGAAGCAACAGGTTCATCAAAATTTGGTGGGAAAATCACAAACGTGTGGAAACAGCTATTTTTGTCTTATAAGAAAAAATCAATGAAAATAGTAAAAAAAAACGATACACCAAAAAAAGAAAATCGTGATTTTTGATGTTTTCCACAAAAAAAAACTGTGATGTTCTCCATAAACACCGTGATTTTTTGAGTTCTGCAAGAAAAGCATAATTTTGGTCAATCCTGGGAGAGGAGGCGATATTACTCATCAAATCACTCCATTCCTTGAACAACAACTTCATTAAAATTTGATGGGAAGAATCACAAACGTGTGCAAACAGCTATTTTTGTCTTACTGATAAAAAAATTCATGAAAATAGAAAGTGATCGAAAAACGAAAAAAATTTGATTTTTTTCAAGAAAATCGTGATTTTCGCATTTTCCCAAAAAAAGTGATTTTTGATGTTTTCCATAAACACCGTGATTTTTTGAGTTCTGCAAGAAAATCATAATTTTAATCAATCCAGGGAGAGGAGGCGTTATTCTAGATCAAATCACTTAATTTATTAAATAATAGCATCATTAAAATTTGGTCTAAAGAATCAAAAACGAACGGAAACAGCTAATTTTTGTTAACTCATAAGAAAAATCAATGAAAATAGAAAAGAAATCCAATAAACAGAAAAAAAAATGATTTTTTTCCGAGAAAATCGTGATTTTTCATATTTTCCAAAATAAATGGTGATCTTTGATGTTTTCCACGAAGGAAAACGTTGATGTTTTCCACAAAAACCGTGATTTTTTCAGTTCTGCAAGGAAATTATAATTTTGGTCAATTCTGGGAGAGGAGGCGGTATTCTACATCAAATCACTGCCTATATTTATAACAGCTTCATTTAAATTTGGTGGAAAAAATCAAAACCGAGTGAGAATAGCTATTTTTGTTAACTCATAAGAAAAATCAATGAAAATAAAGAAAAATACAATGAACAGAAAAAAATGGTTTATTTTTCAAGGAAATCGTGATTTCTGATGTTTTCCGCGAAAAAAACTCTGATTTTTTCCAAAAACCGTAATTTTTTCAGTTCTGCAAGGAAATTATAATTTTGGTCAATTCTAGGAGAGGAGGCGTTATTCCATCAAATCACTTCATTCATTAAATAAAAGCATCTTTGAAATTTGGTGAAAAAAATCAAAAACGAATGGAAACAGCTATTTTTGCTCATAAAAAAATTCAATGAAAATAAAAAAGAGATTCAATAAACAGAATTTTTTTTTCAAGAAAATCGTGATTTTTGATATTTTCCAAGATAATCCCTGATTTTTGATGTTTTCCGCAAAAAAAACACTGTGATGTTTCCTACAAAGTGCTTTTTAGTTCTGCAAGAAAATTATAATTTTGGTCAATTCTGGGAGGGGAGGCGTTATTCTACATCAAATCACTGCCTTCATTATATAACAGCTTCATTAAAATTTGGTGGGTAAAATCACAAATGTGTGGAAATAGCTATTTTTGTCTTATATAGTAAATGGACACAGAAAAAAAATCAATGGACAAAAAAATTTGATGAACATAAAAAAAATTATTTTTTTCCCAAGAAATTCGTGATTTTAGATGTTTTCCAAAAAATCGTGACTTTTGATGTTTTCAACGAAAAAAAAATGTGATTTTTGATGTTCAGTGGTTTATTAAGTTCTGCAAGAAAATCACTTCATTCATTAAATAACTGATAATCTCTATAAATTATGATTGATGAAATAAATTTTGAATGTTT
Source organism: Aphidecta obliterata (assembly GCA_963966015.1). Lineage (NCBI taxonomy): Eukaryota > Metazoa > Arthropoda > Insecta > Coleoptera > Coccinellidae > Aphidecta > Aphidecta obliterata. The sequence goes on from OZ014428.1 coordinate 32,763,739, forward strand.
TTTTTGGCGCGGAAATAATGAAAGAAGAATGAATCCAATATTCATTATCTTTTGGGTATTTTTCATTGTTTGACCATATTGGTGATCAAGGTAGCTCACTCTGACCACCTAGAGCAATACGGTGTCGAGTCTTACCCATCTGGATCACGAGGAATTTCAGTTTTTCAAATTGGAAGTGACAGGTGTCAAGTGGCGTGAATGGTAACAGTACGAAAGATCGTAAGACTGTCGATCTAGAGTGGCCCCCGTCCTACCTAGACAGATGACGCTCGTGCCGTATTGTTAGCGGAATTGAAGAAGAGTGTTCTAACCGTTCTTCTCTATTGTTGGGGACTGTTAAATGGCGTGTTATCTACGTATCCAGCCTTTTATTCCTTTCATTCCTACGGACCGAGTGTTTATTTTGAGATTAAGTCAAGTTTGGCCTGAGATAAAGTTAATACATATTAGCACCTTTTGTCTGAACAGGGAAAGTTCTTTGTGGGACGTTTGAACAGGCCTTCAGGGAATCACTCAAGCAAAATTCTAAATTCGATATAAATCCGTCTAGTTTTGACAATAATTATATGCGTTATTTTTTGTGTTCATTGCATGATTCCAAAGTTACTTTTACACGGTCGAATGAAAAAAGAACCCACTTAATATGAGCTTCCGTTCACTTATCTCAAATATAGTTCTTATCGGATTTGTCCATCTTCAAATCAGGAGTATTTCATCCTCGTTCTGAGACAGTTGATTTTGATCGCAGCGAAGCGCTTCGAGTTGCTTTAATTAACGACGAGGAAGTCGTTCCCTCTTGTAATAATTAAAAACAATTACCGATTCGGTTTTTCGATGTGAAAATGAGAAACGTCAGGATGCGTATATCATCCCATTTTGCGAAAGGATAAAAATCGTTAGATGACGAAAAGACTACCGCGAAACCCATTACGTTGTCAATTTTATCGATTAACGACTTTTATGATTACTACGAGATGTTGCGATCGAGGCGAATGGTAGTTGGGTTAATTTAGTTGTTCTTTTTTATGGTAGAATGATAGCGTCGAACGATCGGTCCCTTTCATCGTTATAGAGTGAGAATTTTTTCGGTTCTCCCTTATCTTAATAAGCTGGAGTAACCTCGTAATGAGGAAAAATATCAGCGGTACTAATAGAGTCACTTTGGAAATGCGGTGGTAAACATTGCAGAATATGATAAAACTTATGGCTGAATTTGAAATCCAAAACTTGGACTTGGACATACGAATGCTGAAGCTTTTTGAAAAAAAATTCGTTCTTTGTTTATTTTTGAACGCTCGTACTACTTACACGAGGGCTATATCATTTCGTCACGATGTCTGTATTTATCTAATTTTGAGCTGAAAATGTGCTGTAAGCACGTAAGCAGTTACTCTCGAACGGAACAACCTAGAGACTTGAAATTTTCAGTGTGGGTTCAGTTCCCGAATGCCTCGGTGGGCTAAATTCCACAAGGGGTTCCGTAAATATGGCCCTTCAAGTTTTGTTCTCCTGATTACTTGGAAACTACAGATTTGATCGAGATGAAATTTTGCACTCAAATGGAGAATGAGGTGTTCAAGCTACATATGAAATTTTGTCCAGATCACATGACCAGAACCATAGAAATCATAGAAAATTGTAACTTTTGAACGGAAACGCCTAGGGACTTGAAATTTTCAGGATAGGTATGGATCTCGAATGTCGTGATCACGTTCATCTATGAGAAAAATTATTGTAGGGGTTCCGTGAATATGGTCGTTTGAAATTTACTTTTCTCGATAATTTCGAAACTACAGATTCGATCGTGACGAAATTTTGTATACTAATGGAGAATGATATATTCAAGCTATATTTCTCCAGATTGCATGACCAGAACCATAGAAACCATGTAAAATCATAATTTTCGAACGGAAAGGCCTAGGGACTTGAAATTTTCAGGATAGGTGTGGATTTGAAATGTCGCGTTCACGTTCATCAATGAACAGAATTGTACTAGGGGTTCCGTAAATACGGTCGTTCGAAATTTTGTTTTCACGATTATTTCGAAACTACGTTGTAATGGATCGGTCCTAGATTATCATCCTGCAAATGAGGAAGCTTCATATAATACCGATTTCAGAGTAAATTAGAAGAACACAGTCGTATATTCTGAACACGGTCAAATATTTTGAACTCCGTGATTTTTTTTTCAACTCCGTGATGTTTATTTTCAACTCGATGGACTTTTTGGTGGAGATTCACCAGAGTGAGTTACTCAAAAATACGAAGCTAAGCAATCAGTAAATATTAAGTATATCGCCATTGTTGAAAAAGCCAACGGTTTCAGTCGTAGAATTCACGAAAGAAAGTGTTTCGATATACCTACTATAATATTATGATTGTATTTGATAATCTCATGCACGTAAGTCGTTCACTGTTCATTGTTGAATATTCTGTTTTATTAACTGAAACTATCTTTTATATTGTAACTTTAGTATGATATAATCCTTTGTTGTCGATGTGTGTTGATAATATTTATGCTCCACGTGTTATAAGTTTTTTTTATAGGATCATTAATATTTTGGATTCTTGATACTTTGTAAGAATGATATGTGCGAGCTTCACATTATAACTAGGTGTAAAAGCTCTCTATAGGATTGAAAAGAATTGTATCCCTTCTTTTAGGGGTAGTAGTCATTAGGTAAGCTTCCTTCCTTCCATTCGCAAGGATTCCGGATACGTTCCACTGGGATTACAGACTGTCGAGATGGCCCCGGTCCCTCTTAGCTGTCACACGTCCCACATTTAGTAGTTTAAGGGGATAGGGAATACAATGGCGGTACTTTTATCCTGGGACGCATTTTGTACCAAAAGTTGGGAATGTTGTCGTTGTAGCACCTATCATTCTGAACGAAGGTCTCTTTTGAATCTAACTCTTTTTCTGCATATACTGTTACTTTTTCACCATATACCATGCCTACTGATCACCTATGCTTTTACTGTTTTCTATTTAAAATGTATGACTTTCGTATTTTACCATTTTGGTATTTGCCTCTGTTTATGAATATTCTTTACTTGTGAGTTAATGGTATATGAACGAGAAAAGGAGGGAGTTTTTCCCCTTCAGGGTTTTCTCCCCACCTTTTGGCACTCTGAAATAAACTTTCTTATTTTGAGTGCTAAAAATATTGTGTTTGACTTGCCTAGACTTTCCCATGAATTTCCCTAGTACGATAACAAGGTCCTGTGGTTTCTACGAAACGTAGAGTCTTTCCTAGATTGATCACTGCGCTGGCCAAAAATAGTTAAGATTAGTTTGCGATCCCGCGTGTTCGTATATTGAAAGTGTTCTGAACTCTCGTTCAGACAGAATAGTCGGTATTTAAAACTGCAAAACATTACAACGGATTCGATCGAGATAAAATTTTGTATTTTAATCGAGAATGATCTATTGAAGCAACATTTTGTCCAGATCGCAGACCAGAACCATAGAAAACATAGAAAATTATAACTTCCGAAGAGAAAGGCCTAGGAACTTGAAATTTTCAGGGTAGGTTTGGATCGCAAATGTCGCGGTCACGTTCATCAATGAGCAAAATTAGACCAGGGGTTCCGTAAATATGGCCGTTCAAAATATTTTTTTCCTGATAATTCCGAATCTACTGATTGGATTGGAATGAAATTTCACACCTAGTGAAGAATAATGTATTCAAACTACGTGCGAAATTTTGTCCAGATCGCATCACCAAGACCATAGATACCGTAGAAAATTCTAGGGAATTATCGAAAAAAGAATGGTCAGCTGAAGCACTGACATGAAGTCTGGAGTTTCGCCTAAGTTTGAGAATTTTTTTGACAGCTGTCGAAAATTCCTTCAATTGATTTCTAGAACTGGAGATTGCGAATTTACCTACAAGGTGGATGTACGAGCGCTCAAAAGCTCCTGACTTCACGGCATTGCTTTTCGTAATTTTTTCGTACCTACTCGCTACCATTTACAAGGATAAATCGAAAAAAGATTTCGGTTTGAGTCCGTTGAGTTGAGACTTTTTTCAGACTTCACGGCAGTGCTTTTATAATTTTTTTAATAATAAACCTTTGAAATTAATCAATGAAAAAATAGTCAGAATAATTCGAAATCAGTTTCAGCACGTCCTCAATGCATATTCACCCCTTTTCCTTCACGTGAGTACACCAAGAATGACCAACCCATCAAAGGTCCATTCGTTAAGGATGTTATTTTCCGGCATTCTAATTCCATTTACACCCTCCCCCTAATCCTGAATAATTTCTGACCACAACCGGCCTTCGGTCGGGGCCTAATATGCGATTTAACAAACGATCGGTTTTGTTGCCGGCCACCCCCCCTCGTCAGTCGAAAATATCGCTCTGCGGGCTTAAGGGGGGCAGGTGAGCTCGCAAAGGACCGGTGGTCAAGGTTTTTGTGGTGGACACGCGTCTAATCCGCACTTTGGACGTGCACGGAATTTGCGGAAATACAGAAAGACGCCGCTCTTAAATCCCATATTATTGCTGTTAGTTGCGGTCGTTTGTTGATGAAGAGAGCTGTCCGAAGGGATTTGCTTGGACGAGAGGTGGTAAAAACTGGCTTTGTCCGTTCATTGTGCGATGAGCAGATTGATAATTGCACCCTTTCATTAAAAGGCTACAGTTACAGACATTCTGACAAAACTGTAGCCTTCCTTTTCATTATTAGTCATAAATTATTTGAATTCCCTTCATAATACCAAATTGCATTTTATTAACGAACCAAATTTAATTTAATTTTCTTGATGTGCATCGTTGAATGTTGTGGTAACCGGAAGATTATTCAAATTTAATCGCCCATAAACGCGAAGCTTCGAAAAAAAAACGTTCGATTTTCGAGGCGGAATCGGTAAATCTCGAAAGTTCGAGATATTTCCGAGCGATTCAAATGGGCCGAGAAAGGAATCACGATTGCTCTGGAAGCGTTAATGTGGAGAGTCACAAAAGAAACGCTCCTTTTATTGAGTCATAAATATAAGGGTCCACTAGCGGCTTATCGGGGCATCTTCGAGAAAAATTCTCACATAGATTGTTTATTGATTTCGCCCCTATAGCAGCCCAATAAATCTAGTCACGTACTGGAGTGTACACGGAGGGTATGCAAAACCAGGGCAGGATCCAAACTCGAAATTGGCACTCGATTTCGTAACCGAAGACGATCCAAGAAATCAGACGATGAAATTAGTACAAATAATTTTTCTTCGAACAGACCATCGTTTATAACAACAAGAAAACATTCAGGAACTTAAAACTTAACTCTACCTTAAATTGGACACAAAATTGACAGGGTGTACACCTCAAGATTGCTCTCCCTTTCCAACCCCATAACTTTTTTTGGTAGACCACTGACCAATTTCTTGCGTATTATTTCATTTATCGTTTCTTTCTTTTTTTTCCTATTTCTTCAATTCTAAATTTTCTTCAATGATTTCAATGCATACCGAAACCCATTTTCGATTTTTTTCTTGTGAATGTTGGCGAGCACGAAAAAAACGCAAGGTACAAGAAAGTTTCTTGAAGAAACGATTAATAAAATGATAATCTCATAAAGAAAACTGTATTGTTGCTGATTATTTTATTCATTTTCGAATCGATATATTTGTAGTTTTTAAGGGGTATGTACTGTTTTTCTTGCTGTTTACTTGAAAATTATTGGTAGACCAATAGCCATATTGTTGGGAGTATTATTTTATTTAAACTTGTTTTTTTGAGCGCTCGTACTACTTACACGAGGGCTATATCATTTCGTCACAATGTCTGTATTTTTCGAATTTTGAGCCGAAAATGGTCTCAATCGACTATGTTCGACTCACTGATAACGAATCCGTCGGAAAATTCGAGTCTGTCCGTCCGTCCGGCCGTCCGTAAGCACGATAACTCTCGAACGGAACAACCTAGAGACTTGAAATTTTCAGTGAAGGTTCAGGTCCCAAATGCCTCGGTTGAGTTCGTTTATGGGCAGAATTCCACCAGGGGTTCCGTAAATATGGCCGTTCAAAATTTTGTTCTCCTGATCACTTCGAAACTACAGATTCGATCAAGATGAAACTTTGCACTCAAATGGAGAATGAGGTTTTCAAGATACATGAAATTTTGAAATTTTGTCCAGATCGCATGACCAGAACCATAGAAACCATAGAAAATTGTAACTTTTGAACGGAAACGCCTAGGGACTTGAAATTTTCAGGATAAGTGTTGATCACGTTCATCTATGAGCAGAATTATACTAGGGGTCCCGTAAATATGGTCGTTTGAAATTCAGTTTTCTTGATAATTTTAAAACTACAGATTCGATCGTGACGAAATTTTGTATACAAATGGAGAATTATATATTCAAGCTACATTTCTCCAGATCACATGACCAGAACCATAGAAACCATAGAAAATCATAACTTTCGAACGGAAAGGCCTAGGGACTTGAAATTTTTAGGATAGGTGTTAATCGGAAATGTCGAGTTCACGTTTATCAATGAGCAGAATTATACTAGGGGTTCCGGTCGTTTAAAATTTTGGTTTCTCGATAATTTCGAAACTACGGATTCGATCGAGATGAAATTTTGTATTTTTATCGAGAATGATATATTAAAGCAATATTTTGTCCACATCGCATGACCAGCACCATAGAAAACATAGAAAATTGTAACTTTTGAACGGAAATGCCTGGGAATTTCAGGGTGGGTTTGGATCGCAAATATCGCGGTCACGTTCATCAATGAGCAAATTTAGACCAGGGGTTCCGTAAATATGGCCGTTCAAAATTTTTTCCCCGATAGTTTCGAAACTACTGATTGGATTGGATTGAAATTTTGCACCTAGCTGAGAAATAATGTATTCAAACTACGTGCCAAATTTTGTCCAGATCGCATCACCAAGACCATAGATACCGTAGAAAATTCTAGCGAATTGTCGAAAAAAAATTGGTCAGCTGAAGCACTGACATGAAGTCTGGAGTTTCGCCTAAGTTTCAGGATTTTTTTGACAGCTGTCGAAAATTCCTTCAATTGATTTCTAAAACTGGAAAATGCGAATCTATCTACAAAGTGGATGTACGAGCGCTCAAAAGCTCCTGACTTCACGGCAGTGCTTTTCGTAATTTTATTCTTTTTTAATGTTTTTGTAACTATCTTCTTTATTATTGCAACCGATCACAAGGAAAAAAATTTCTCTGAGTTCGGCTATCTTCGAATTCTTCGAGTTGTGTAAATAATAAAATATTGTTGAATTCTTATATTACCTCAAAAATTCTGACATTATAATACCAATTCTTTTCTTCATTCTTTCGCAATTTTTATTGTGATTGGTCGCGAGTACAAAAAAAAAAGATACAAAAATGTTTTTGAAAGAAATAAAAAAGGGTTCATATTTTGGAAAATGGTGAGTGGTGTACGATAAGAAAGTTTCCTTTAAAAGGAAAATAACCTTGTATATTGTCACAACAATTCTGATTATGATCCCATTTGAACCACAAAAAATTTTTCATCATCGAAGTTTTATCCGAATATCTCGAAAACTACAAGAGTTATCAACAAGAAAAAAACAGAAGAATTTGGAAACTTGGACACCCTGTAATTTGGATTGCGCACCTATGTTTATGAGACATTTTCCTCTCAAAATTGATCATTCTATCGACTGTTGAAGTAATTCCACAAAAATTGAGAGAACACAAGAGTGAAAATATGATTTTCTCCTTCTGGGAGCCGTTCCCAAGCTCCGGCCCTGCGTGTCAAGCTCTCTAGAAGGAGCCCTGATGGCACCGAACAACTTCTGCATTATTTAGCTGGCGACTATGTCCATAAACAACTAATTGGTAGATTTTTATCGCGGTCTGCGTGAACTACAACCTGCAGTAAATGAACGCGGCCTGGCCGGGTATCAAGATGCCTTGTTTACAAGTTCGCAATTTTTTTATATTCTCCCGACTTGAAGATTCAATAAGGCGATATTCGCGTGCCACGTTCATTTTATTAAATATTAATAATAATAACGTGACCTCGGCCTCCCCCCTATCTGATGCCCAGAACCTAGAAACGCCTAGCGCAATTTCTCATTCGCATCCGACTGTGATGGATGCCTCCGGAGCGGTCACTCGAGGATGAGGAAACGATCACGAGGAGAAAATGTTGAACGTCCTTAAATGAGAAACTCTTCAATATATGATCACATTCTTTTGTGTTATCTCCCAATCTGCAAAATCCATGAGAGTTTAAAACAGATTGAGCGAAGAATTTTCCTCTCTACTTTTAAGGAATCCAGAATCATACACGCACACGCATATCTAGCTTTTATCGTCAGATACATCTCTCCGGTTCGCTCGTTTCTCCTCTCATATTCGTAACGCGACAAAAAGCGGATGTATCGCCGTCATTTCGGTGAATGGCGGCCAGCTGCTCCCTCGTCGAGGGAGACCAGAATGGATAGAAAATAGATAAACGAAATATCTCGGGCTCCGTGGAATCCTACCGAATAATATCGATCCAATTAAAAAATACCAGAGGAGCCGCTTTTGCCACCTGTAGATCGTCGATACAGCCTGATTTATTTCATGTGGATTTCCGCCACCGGCCCGAGATCGTCCGACGGTTTCCCGGTTTTTGTCAGCGATTCGGCCGAATCTATATTAATAAGGGAGGATCAATGGTTTACCTATTTGCGTTTATACGACTGGGTCAGCGGCAAACGACAAAAAAGTCTCAACTCAACGTACTCAAACCGAAATCTTTTTTCGATTTATCCTTGTGAATGGTAGCGAGTAGGTACGAAAAAAAACAAGTTACAAAATAGTTTTCAAAAGATACGAGACAAAAAAATAATTCTATAATAATACATAGTTTCAAGATTAAAAATGACGAAAAGCACTGCCGTGAAGTCAGGAGCTTTTGAGCGCTCGTACACCCACCTTGTAGGTAGATTCGCATTTTCCTGTTTTAGAAATCAATTGAAGGAATTTTCGACAGCTGTGAAAAAAATTCTGAAACTTAGGCGAAACTCCATACTTCATGTCAGTGCTTCAGCTGACCAATTTTTCTTCGATGATTCGCTAGAATTTTCTACGTTATCTATGGTCTTGGTGATGCGATCTGGACAAAATTTCGCACGTAGTTTGAATACATTATTCCTCAGCTAGGTGCAAAATATCATTCCAATCCAATCAGTAGTTTCGAAATTATCAGGAAAAAAATATTTTGAACAGCCATATTTACGGAACCCCTAGTCTAATTTTGCTCATTGAAGAAATTGGCCGCGATATTCGCGATCCAAACCCACCCTGAAAATTTCAAGTTCCTAGGCCTTTCCGTTCAAAAGTTACAATTTTCTATGGTTTCTATGGTTCTGTAGTTGTAGTTTGAAATTATGAAGAAAACTAAATTTCAAACGACCATATTTACGAAACCCCTAGTATAATTTCGCTCATAGATGAACGTGATCCCGACATTCGAGATCAACACCTATCCTGAAAATTTTAAGTCCCTAGGCGTTTCCGTCCAAAAGTTACAATTTTTTATGGTTTCTATGGTTGGTCATGCAATCTGGACAAAATTCCACATGTAGCTTGAACACCTCATTCTCCATTTGAGTGCAAAATTTCATCTCGATCAAATCTGTAGTTTTCAAGACATCAGGGGAACAAAACTTTGAACAGCCATATTTACGGAACCCCTCGTGGAATTCTGCCCATTAACGAACTCAACCGAGGCATTTGGGATCTGAACATACACTGAAAATTTCAAGTCTCTAGGTTGTTCCGTTCGAGAGTTATCGTGCTCACGGACGGCCAGACGGACAGATTCAAATTTTCCGATGGATTCGTCATCAGTGAGTCGAACTCTATCGTTTGAGACCATTTTCGGCTCAAAATTCGAAAAATACAGACATCGTGACGAAATAATATAGCCCTCGTGTAAGTTACAAAATAGTTTTCAAAAGATACGAGAAAAAAAAATAATTCTATAATAATACATAGTTTCAAGATTAAAAAGAGATAGAAACCTTGAAAAAATATCACCCTGTAGATTCCTACCACAATTATTGTTATCATCGTTCCATTCTAACCCAAATAAATATCTCATCCTACAAGTTTGATCTTAAAATCTTGGAAACTACAAGAGCTATTAAGGAAAAAGTTGTACTGGGTGTCCCCAAATTGGAGGTGTAAATGGAGAGGGGAAATTCCTTAAGTAATTTTGAGGAAAACAAAAAACAGATCGCAAATGTTTCGTTTTCCAAATACAGGGTGTTTAAGGTTTTTTCTCATAATATCTACACTTCACGAGATATTCAACTGAAAAAGTTTAATTTGATGTGTCAAAACAAACCACGAATTAATTTACCACAGCTTACTAACAGAATTTTTATGACAATTTGGATTTTTCTGAGGATTTCGAGAGAATCGTTCAATATTTTTCTTTCGAAATTTAGCAGATACGACAAAACTGCAAGAGACCTCAAAGTTTAGTAAGACAACAAAGCTCCTTTTTAAATTTTTTCAAATTAACAGTGGCTGACCAAAAAAAAAATTCTGGAGGAAAACAGGGAACAGTGTTCCAGAAAAAATATCACTCTGTAGATTTGCTATCGAAATTGGCATGTCACATGGTGTAAACTCCCAATTGTAATTCAAACCTTTGCGATTCTATTTTTATGAGACATTTTGATTAAAAAGTTAAAGTTAAAATTTAATTACTCAAGGAATATCCCCTCATTGTTTGTACCTTGAATAAAGGAACCCCTTTATAGGTAGGGAACAAATTTTTGAAGATTCTGCAATTTTTGATGAATAAAATTCAAAATATGTATACATTTTACATTTTGATATTTCAAATCATGCTGCAATAAAACAAACATTATTCCCAACTGCGTGTTTTTATGAAATTTATTTTCGATATGCTTTTCTTTGAATAGTCTTTATTTTGATTGCATTTTAATAACCGTCCATAATTTCTGACGGATTATATTTTATTCAGTTAACTTTGTTTATGGACACAATTTCAACCTCAAAACTCAGACAACCATAAAAATGTCTACAAACACTGGAAAATTTGGGTTCGCCTGTCGTTTGCTTTTGCGTTTCATTCGATTCAAAACATAATATTAAAATTACCCTGTTCAGGCGAATAGTTTGATTTCTGTTCTTGAAACCTGTTGGGAGAGCGCTCTTAAACGAAGTGTTCGCCGATCCATCCTTTCATTCTTCAGTTCATACCTGATTTCGAGACAAATAACCCGTGATTCCATCTTCGAGTTTAATTATCTCCATATCGCCTCGCCACAAACACCTACGCCAACGGTCCAACTCCACTTCCTGATGTCAAGTCATGACATGCGTGACATTCAACATGCTGCCGAAAATATGAAAAATTGTGTTGAAGAAGCAACACTTGATGATGCTCGATGGAAACAGGAAGTCGAATACCATTCTAGTGTTGGGAATTTCTGCTGTCTGTCCACTTTCATTTTTACTCAGCGACACATTATGATTGACCACGTCGCAAGACTAATCGTCTTTCGTTATTGCTTCGCTTCCACGAAAATTTTACAGAATCCCACCTCAGACGGTTCGATCCCGAAATTCACCCCGCTCACAACACCATCCATCCTCCGAGACGTTATCGCGGACGCGTCGACCTCGCGACAGCCCCATCCATCTTTGTTTTCGTTTTCGATAAACTGTCAATTTCGTGTTTTCGCCTTCTCGGTTCCGATATTCCCATCGGCCCCTCTAATACGAAACGCAACGGACTGTCGATACGATGTTAGATTTCGAAAGTTATGCGGTGTCGCGCTCCTTCGAGACACCGTCCCTCCGGAGATGAACAAGACGGCGAGAGTATCATTTTTCAGGTTGTAGAGAGGTCGACCCCGTTCCGTTTACTTACCAGTTTCCGTGTCACTTCGAAGTTAAAGCGAAAATTTCGGCCACTCCTGGACGAGATTATTGAACACGAAACTTGTCTCCACTGTCTATAATTTTGGAATTTTGAGCCGAGAATGGTTTCAAACGACTAGGTTGGACTCGAATTGAAGAATTCGTAGTTGAATTCAATTATGTACAGGGTGATTGTTTATATTTTACTCAAAAGCTATCTCAGTGAATATTGGTCCTACAAAAACGTTTCAATGGGTAAATATGAAGTATTTTTTATGGGCATTCAGAATTCAGTACTAGAAAATGCAAAAAAGCATCGTTAACGTAAAAATTTCATGTGAGTTGGTTTTTTTCAAATGAAACACCCTGTATTTCATCTTCCTAATCGGTGGAGCTCTTTCTTCTGATTTCAAATATTGAGGTTATTTTTGTCAGTTTTCGAAAAATATAGATTTTCGTCTAAATCTAAGGCAGAACGCCACGTTACACTGCTGCGATTTTTTTATATAAAAGTAGCCGTGGATAATAGAACAACTAGTATTTGTTTCATTAATTCACTAACAAAAATTTAAATTGAGTGTTGAAAAGGCCCCCATTTACCAGGGCCGTATCTAGGTACTATTGCGCCTGTGGCAATATATTAGACAGCGCCCCCTCATTTGCGTTAATTTTTTTTTATCCATCATATTTTCTTATAGTATTTTTTTTTCATAATGCAAGTCATATATTTACGTAAGAGTTTCAAAATAATACACATTTTATGGAAACATTTTTTCATTGAATACATTGAAATACACATTTTTGATGAAATGCATAAAAAAAAAACAAATTCTGAAAGAACAAAATGAAATATTCATATTTATGTAATAAATACGAACATTTATCTTAAGATTTGCAGCACTTTTCTTCAAATCGTCGATATTCATAGTTTGAATGACACTACCATTCAAAAAACTGAAGTCGTTTGCCACTTCGTTCAAAGCAACAAATCTTTCTTCAATTTGAATAATTATAGTCCAATTCCTCAGTTTTGCGTTTGCATCAAAAAGATGAGCTTCATCACTGGCTAGTTCCCCTGGCATTTTGGGTTTTCTTCGGTTTCTCGGTTGATGTAACTTTGCTTCGATTCCAATTTTATCAGCTTCATTTTTCGAAAGTTCCATCAATGGCATAAAAAAGTTTTCTCTGTTAGCTTTCAGTTTGTTCAATAGTCCAAGTATCATTTGTGAGCCTTTAGATATATCTAGTTGTTTTTCTTGCAAATATTGATTAATTCGGTTTATTTTACTTAACAGAATTTCCCAGAAGTTGAGATATATAATAAATTCATAATTTGTTATGGAATTTACCTGGGACGATTCTTTTAGCTCGCGAAGAACTTTGATAATTTCACCTAATTGCGATTTCAACGAATGTACAGCGTTTGCTTTTGAGGCACAAAAAAGTCAGAATATAAAAAAAACTTTAAACTTATAACACTTCAAATCTGGATACACGAACGTTAGAATTTAAATTTTTTGCTCTTCTCTTCACAATTGAAAAAAATCAATATTTATGTAAACTAGAATAAGATTCCCCAATTTTTCTCCCACTTCTTGAGCTCAAAACTCTGATTTGGCAATACAAATTGTTTTTAAAATCTAAACAAATCGATCATTATGAACCATCATCAAAGAAGCCGCCCTTCAAAACAAGCTGGAGGAGATAACGGATGTAGTGTAAAAAACTCATAAAAGGGCTGTGCTTGGAATCGCATGACGATATGGCCGATTGTAATATTTATGATCAGAGTGCGGCATCAATTTTTATAACAATTGGACCATATTATTCGTATTTCTGACCTTCTTGCATTTTCATTCTGTACTTTGAATATCAATGTTTAGAAATGTTGTGATCGAATTACTTACTTACGTAACCGTGTGTCATCTTTGAATTATTTTTTTTTGCTTGGCTCTCCTATTTTTTTATTTTTGATATTTTTTGGCACCCCTTCGGACCTTGCGCCCGTGGCAAGGGCCACCCTTGCCACGCCCTAGATACGGCCCTGCCTTTTCTTATGTATAAGTTTGTCTCCATGTTCGTGTGATCTGTGGTAGTATTTTTTGCGTAATGTGCTGAGGAGTTTATATCCTACTGTTTTTCAAACTATAAGGGTTGATTCTCAGTGGGAAAATCTCTCGAACAATTTTTTTCTTAGTACGGTGTCAAATTCACCCTTCCCAACCCCGCAGCGAAAGGAGTTTGCGATTCAAAGGATCACGTGCCGTTTTTCCTGCAGGGAACTGCTATCAGCCCCGTCGTTGGGAAGGAATACCTACATTCCCCCAATTCGAACAAGTTCCATAGAAATTCACTTCTTTACCCTCCCTCATTTTCGGACTTTGGAGCAGTTGTAAAGGGTAAAGGGTGCCGACTGATCCTAATTGGATCAATTACGGTTTTGACGATGTTAACTATTGCTTTTGAGGATTCGATATTTCGCATGAATTGTTGGAAGATACAAATATAAAAATTACGAAAAGCACTGTCGTGAAGGCTGGAGCTTTTGAGCGCTCGTACATGCACCTTGTAGGTAGATGCGCATTTTCCAGTTTTAGAAATCAATTGAAGGAATTTTCGACAGCTGTCACAAAAATTCTGAAACTTAGGCGAAACTCCAGACTTCAAGTCGCTGCTTCAGCTGATCAATTTTGTTTCGATAATTCGCTAGAATTTTCTATGGTATCTATGGTCTTGGTGATGCGATCTGGACAAAATTTTGCAAGTACTTTGAATACATTATTCCTCAGCTAAGTGCAATCCGATCAGTAGTTTCGGAACTATCAGGGAATAAATATTTTGAACGATCATATTTACTGAACCCCAAGTCTAATTTTGCTCATTGATGAACGTGATCGCGATATTTGCAATCCAAACGCACCTGAAAATTTCAAGTTCCTAGGCCTTTCCGTTCAAAAGTTACAATTTTCTATGGTTTCTATGGTTCTGGTCATGCGATCTGGACAAAATATTGCTTTAATATATCATTCTCAATTAAAATACAAAATTTCATCTCGATCGAATCCGTAGTTTCGAAATTATCGAGAAAACAAAATTTCAAATGACCGTATTTACGGAACCCCTAGTATAATTCTGCTCATTGATAAACGTGAACGCGACATTTCAGATCCACACCTATCCTGGAAATTTCAAGTCCCTAGGCCTTTCCGTTCGAAAGTTATGATTTTCTATGGTTTCTATGGTTCTGGTCATATGATCTGGAGAAATGTAGCTTGAATATATCATTCTACATTAGTATACAAAATTTCGTCCCGATCGAATCTGTAGTTCTGAAATTATCAAGAAAACTAAATTTCAAACGACCATATTTACGGAACCCCCTGTAATCATCAACAAGTCCTTGATTTATTGATTTCATTCGTTTATGTCTAAGAGAAAAAAGTTTTACATGCTTGGACCGACAAATCTTGAAAGGCCAGAAGTCGACGTGTATTTTCAAATTATATTGCATTTTCTTTTTTTCGAGGAAATGCAGACCATGTGATGATTTTTGAGCTCCTGTTGCTACAAATCTTCAATTTTTTCTAATTTCATTCTTCCTATGTTATTCTGAATAATGCTTTTGTAACCTGTAACCTTTGATTTTAAGTACTGAAAAGAAATTGAAATTGTACTACATGAGTTTGGCAAGTGACTTTAAAAGTGAGCGCATTTAATGAGGATTCTAAAATGGTGCGATACTTACTACATCATTTCTTTGGGCAAAAAAAGGTTTTTCTTAAAGAAACTCGGTTTTGAACAATTTCGTGATCACGATATTCGAGATCCACACCTATCCTGAAAATTTCAAGTCCCTAGGCGTTTCCATTCAAAAGTTACACTTTTTTTATGGTTTCTATGGTTCTGGTCATGCGATCTGGACAAAATTTCACATGTAGCTTGAACACCTCATTCTCCCTTTGAGTGTTAAATTTCATCTCGATCAAATCTGTAGTTTTCAAGTATTCAGGGGAACAAAACTTTGAACGGCCATATTTACGGAACCCCTGGTGGAATTTGGCCCATTAACGAATTCAACGGAAGGACGGACGGACAGACTCGAATATTCCGACTGATTCGTCATAAGTGAGTCGAACATAGTCGTTTGAGACCATTTTCGGCTCAAAATTCCAAAAATACAGACATCGTGACGAAATGATATAGCCCTCGTGTAAGTAGTACGAGCGCTCAAAAAGTGTTTATCTACTCCTATTGAATAATAAATTCATTAGTCAACCACTTTTGAGCAATTAATAGTACATATCTGTAAACAAACACTGTGCTCACTGCTATAACTCCCTGTCTCTGTGCTTCTGAACAAGCCGATTTGCCGAAAGGGAACAGTCATTATTGGTATTTAGGGGAGTTCACTTGAATAATTTTGACGTTTTCTCAAATTAAGCTGATACCTAATTATTATTGTGGATATTTTTTTGGAAAAGATTAATTTAGATAGTGAAGATGGATTATTATGTACACCTTCGGAAAAAAGACAATCAGCCAATGTTACCATACAGAATTTATTGTTCGAAATTTTCTAAAACAAATAAATATACAACAATTTTTAAGATTGGTGTAGCAGTAAGAATTTTAAGTATTCTTTTACAGATAATGTTCTTTTGGCATATTTTAGTGAACTTAGCACTAAGTATAAAGCATCACCCTTATGGACTTTCTACTCCATGCTTAGAAGCACAATCAACATAAATAATGCATTGTTATAGGTAACTATCAAGATGAAGTATAGTATTCAACTCAAATAATATACTATCGATAATAAAAGATAAACGATAAAAAATTTGGGGCAACCATTCTCTTTTCACTTACAGTGATATTTTGTGGAGAGTTATTTATTTATACTTATCGTATATGAACGACAGAAATTTTTCTCTTTATTTTCCTCCTCGCTCATAATTCAGACATTAATCTTTTTTGTCGCATCCCATCAGTGCCGAGAAAAGATAAACTCCAACAAAACGCCGGACGACTCGATAAATCCAAAGGTCCAAACGGACCAACTGTCACCGGTAAAGAGTGGAGAGTCGAGAGATATATGGAAAATTCATGTTTTTTACGGAAACCAACAAATCTCGAGACACGGGTACCAACTTACCTGGGATTGAGTTGTTTTCGACCTTCTCGTGTCGAAGCCAACCGGGTGAAAATTATTCCGTCGATGCGGAGGGTATCGTTTACAAGGTGTACTGGCGGTATCATGTCGAGTCGCCATCGAGGAATCGGTAACATGAAACTGAAGAAAGAAGTGTATGTACAGTTTCTCAAAAATGGGGGAAGAAATAATAATTGAGATTAACCAGGATTTCTCGAAAAACATGGTTATAGAGTCAATAGAAAGAAATAAAAACTCCCCCACGAGAGGATGTTGACAAACTATTACGTAAACCATTTTATAGCCTTGTTCCATCCACTTACATTTCACCAAATAACACTAATCAAGTGCAGGAAAGTAATACACCCACCCAATGACCACAATTATCCCATTTCGGACTTGTAAATACTGGGAATCACACAAGGTGATCTTCGATTCGATAATACCCATCGGGGATCGTGAACTGAACCATAAACACAGCGTGCGGTTTAGAGTACGTTTTTAAATACACCCATCTTCTCTATACCATTGTACGCACGATTATTATCAATTCCTGCCGGTAATAACTATAATCGTGTCGGACAAGATGGTCTTGCCAAAATTTCTCCCATCCGTTTCGGTCGGGTAATTTCCAGATGGAACAGAAAATTGGAAAAAATTGTCACGACTATTGAAATTCAGTATCGTTTCCGTTCAACATCTGCTCCCTATTCACGGCGATTGAATATTTCTCGCGATGTCAAATCGATTAACTGTTTTATGACATGAAGTGACCCTGTAGCGACACTATCAAATCAGAGATCATGAAACGAATCACAGAGTTTATTTGGAATAACCGGATAATACCAAATTTCTCGACACTAGATCAGAAAAACTCAATGTTTTTTTCACGTAGAGCTGAATTTTTATATAACTCATTTTATCGATTAGTTCAAGTAGTAGTATCAAGATACTACTACAATTTCTTTTTGTACTGTTTTTGTTTGGTTTCTATATTATACAGAATGTTCCCGGATTGGAGGTACAAACGAAAAGGGGAGATTCCTTGACATTTCGTTTTCGAAATGTTGAAGTTTGAATTTTTTTCAAGTTTTTTCTCATGGTATCTACATTTCACAAGATATTCAAATGAAGTTTGGCATAAGTATTACAATTGAGAGTTTACATCATGTGACATGCCAATTTCGATAGCATATCTACAGGGTGTTATTTTTTCTGGAACACTGTCGCTGTCCCCTGTTTTCCTCCACAACTTTTTTTTTTGTGAGCCACTGTTGATTTGGAAAAATGTAAGAAGCAGCCTTGTTGCTATACTAAACTTTATGGTCTCTTGTAATTTTGTCGTATCTACTACCGATTTCGAGAAAAAATGTTCAACGATTCTCTCGAAATCGTCAGAAGAATCCAAATTGTCATAAAAATTCAGTTAGTAAGCTGTGGTGAAATAATTCATTGTTAGCTTTGACACTTCAAATTGAACTTTTGTTTTGAATATCTTGTGAAGTTAAGATACTATGAGAAAAAACTTGGAAAAAATTCGAACTATAACGCATGTTCATACGACTCTTAAAATTTCTTGAAATTGCTCAAGAAATCTCCCCTCTTCGTTTGTACCTCCAATTTAGGAACACCCCGTATAGCCCTCGTGTAAGTAGAACGAGCGCTCAAAAATGAAATGAAGTGGTAATCCGATGGAAATTATATTCTTATTATTTATTATTATTTTATTCACCAGAACAAAAAGACCTGTTGGTTTTGTAATAAATAATAATAATAATATAATAATAATAATAACTCTTTATTTGATCTACAATTACCCTCAGACATTGATCACGTAAAAGAAAATGGATTGAAAGAAACAAGAAAACAAACCAAAAATAACAATATCTAGTTGAGAAAGTTTGAAATAAGTGGCTCGAAGTAATTCGACTTTCCATCAGACCATCAAGAACATCAAGAAAACTTCTAAGGTCCGTTTATGATAAAATTCGTTTCTGCGAAGACTCTCCTTCCTGCCCGTAAACGCTGCGACTTCCATCTAACGCCTCGTATCCTTTTGGAACTTGTCAATTGCATTTTTATATCCCAACAAAAAAGCGCTCGACCCGCCCCGACTTTAGGGTCTCCTCAGACTCTCGAAAATCCGTAGATCGGATCTCGTTTCCTCTGTTCCCGCGGCGGCCAAAAATAAAAACGCACATAAAATTTGAAAACTCTGGTTATGCGGACGAGTTTAATTACACCACATTGTTGGGTATTACATTACGGCGCGTCTCTTGTTTTATCGACTTCGGTGAACAGAAGAAGTAGCCATTTTCGAGAGTGCGGGCTGTTATCTGATATCGAGCGCTGTTTTCAGAGTTGAAATTTCCGAAGGATTCTCGTCCTCCACAATTTCTGATGTTATTTATTGCAGCATAACACCACAAATTGATGATTACATCTACAAAGAAAATTTTCCTCCATGGTAATAAACTGAAACATGTCTTCTGGTTGGTTGAATCATATTGATATTTGAACTGAATATGGCTTTCCCATAAATAACCAAGAATCCTAGGCTAGCTACGACCTACGTTTGGTTATCCTAAACCTATTTCGACTTGGTTTCTCATGGAACTCTAGTCAGTGGCGTACCAGATAAACTTGAACTTTCAAAAGCGACATCTCATTCATGCCCACGTCGTTTTCGCCTATCTTGTCGTAGCTTTTCGAGGAATAGAGTTGTAGCCGCTGATCGATAAGGATCCCGAAGGGGTCCAGCCAATCCCAAATACCTGAGATGCTATCTCCGCATTGACATGAATGAACAGAACTGAAACCGATCCGATGTCCCGAACGAACCAACTTTATCTCCTCCGGGGAATATTTATACACTTTATGTTTCCCCGTACGGACCTAGGCCGTTTATCTCCTTTATTGACAATTAATTATTCTTTTTCCTACAGCTGGTGAGATATTCGACTGTTCGAACCAGGCCTGACTGCACGGTATGGAAATGAGGAAGTCGAAACAAGTGTTCATCGACTATATGGGGAGTTAAAGCTCATTTCGATCGATGGCTGGTCGTTAGTGATCGGTTCCTTAGTTCCAATAATGAACTTCTTCTTGGTACTTGAGGAATCTGGAGGGGCATCCAACCTGAGGTTCCTATATTCTACAATAATACCAACAATAGAAAGTAGCCAGACTTTTCTTTCGGGTGAAGATTTCCCTTAGGTATGACCTTGGCAAGATAGCTCGATTTTGTAGGATATGCAAATCTCCATACGAATGTATATTTTTCGATAATCCTTCCTTCCCACGATTCGAGAAATAAAATGTATCTGGGTTAATTCTCTTCGTCTAATGGAATCATCATCAACTTGAGCAGATGAAAGTAGGGGCCCATACATCATAGATAATCCCACATTAATCCCGACATCTGAAAATAGGAATTATCCGATCTGCAAATGAAGCAGAAATGATTAAATCGATGGCGAACATGCACTTTCACAAATGCATCTAGCAGTTCTATCAACCTGTTGCAATTCATCAACCGACTGGATGGTAGGTAATCCGGAAAGATTTATTCATGTCGTATGAAATATCGGTATGTGTTGAATTATTGCGACTGCATATGGGATGATTTCATCGAAGAATGTACTGGTCTCGTTGATTTCGATAAATTCCCGAGTTGAAACTCGATTTCAATCTGACAAATTTCATTCACGACAAAAAAAATGTAAAAAAATTGATAAAATCATATACGTTACCAAGATTTTCAATGGTCTCAATCAAACTTTTGCCTTTGACTGGTGAAACTCTCAATATGTGCTCATTGGAATTTGTGATTCGATTATATTATTCAATGCGGAAATATTCAAATACTAACAGATCATGAAGCAACCTTCATTACGAGGAACTATCATATACAGGGTGATTCAAAACGGAAGGAAAATCCACAACACGTAAATATATGACGATGAAGCCTTAAGTTAACCAGATGAGGGCTGTCCATTTTCTTTCTAAAAAATTGCTTTAATTAAAATGATTCAGTTTTTCCCGATGAATAAATTTCCATATTCTAATAAATGTAGTAAATTTTTTTTACAGATGAAAGAAAAGGACATGTTTCGTGTATGTGTAGTCATATACACATAGCGCCATCTATGAGTTACAACAAAAAGAGTCACATATTCCGGCTTCCAGTTTCTGGTTTTCCCTTTCGGTTTTGAATCACCCTATATATGCTCAGCTGGCAAAATCCGCCGAAGGGTTTCTGATATAAAGCTATCTGAATTTTTCATTCCAATAATTCGGAAAGTACAGATCCGATCGAATTGAAACTTTGTGTAAAAAAATTATAAAAAGCACTGCCCGTTTTAGAAACCAGATGAAGAAATTTTCGACAGCTGTCCAAAAAAATGTCAATTATGCCAAATCAGCCGTTTCAGAACTATAAGGTTTTTTATCCAATAATTCGTTGGAATTTAAAATGGTTCTGGTTATGCGATCTGGAAGAAACGTAGCTTGAATATACCAGTCTTTCTTAAAATACAAAATTTCGTCACGATCGAATCCGTTGTTTTGAAATTATCAAGAACACAAAATTTCAAACTTGGTTTTTCCATCGACGTGTTCAGAAACCGAGTCACCGGCGTATAAGAATCAATTGACAAACTCCGAAAAGAGAGAAGAAACAGGGTAAGAGGCAGGCGAGATAAAGTATAATGAAATATCAGCACTATAAATTCTCTTCAATGTCTCTGTTTTCTCGAAACCGCTCTATCAGAAATGAACACTGGATGTTTTACGATCTCGAGGAGTCGCACATTTCTCAACGTTTTCACAGGAAATGTCTTGAATTATATTTGAAACAGTGGATTTTTTTGAAGGAAGAAAGGTTTGAACCTTACTTAAACACTTTTTCGAGTTCTTTTAAAATATTTCATTTTTGTAATGAAGAAATTATTCAAATCATAATCATTATTTATTAGTTAATTCTTAAGTTATCAACATTTCAGAAAACCAAACTTTCTTCCAATATCCGAATTCAAGTAACTTAACCTAAATATAATTTCATTTTGAGAATGTTTTTCAACACTGTCCTAACTTAACCTTATCTGACCTAACCTTAATATAAATTCATTGTGAAAATAATTATCAACATTGTCCTAAGTTAACCTAATTTGACCTAACCCAAATATAAATTCATTTTAATAGTATATTTTATTTAACGAGCGGTAATGTAGGTCATAATTCACGGAGATGAAATTTGTAATTCATCAAGTGAATTATTGCCATTACCGCAAGTTGAATACTATACTTTATCTACGACTATAACAATAAAATACTAAGATACAAGTACCGAGAAAGGACTTTAGTTACAAATCTTAATATTTTCCTGTAACAATTTATGTTGATTGTTCTTCTTAGCATGGAGTAGAAAGTCAATAGGGGCGATGCTTTATATTAAGTGCTAAGTTCGATAAAATATGCCAAAAGAACATTCTCTGTAAACGATGAGTTAATATTCTTACTGTTACACCAATCTTGAAAATTGTTGTATACACCTTTATATTTGTTATGGGATTTTTCGGGCAATAAATTCTGTATGGTAACATTGGCTGATTGTCTTATTTATGGAGGTGTACAAAATAATTCATCTTCACTATCTGAATTCTTCTTTTTCAGCAAAACATTCACAATAATAATTAGGTATCAACTTAATTTGAGAAAATTTCAAAATTATTCAAGTGACTTCCCCTCAATACCAATAATGGACTGTTCCCTTTCGGCCAATCGGCTTGTTCAGAAGCACAGAGCCAGGGAGTTATAGTAGTGAGTTATTATAACTCACGGTGATTGTTTACAGATACTATCAATTGCTCAAGAGTATTTGAATAATGAATATATAATTCCATAGGAGTAGATAAAAATAATTGTCAACACTGTCCTAACTCAAGCTAACCTAACTTAAATATAAATTCTTTTTAAGAAGGATTGTCAATACTCAACACTGTAAAAATTCAATTTGCAATATCCTCAAAAACTTCTAGGAGCCTCCAGTCCCGAATGAATGAACCAAGAATTCGAACGAAAAGAACGAGTAGTTAATAATTCTTTGAAATATAGCGCCTGTCATTGTATTAAACAAATGTATTCAAATGCGACTTATTTGAATAAACCCAACGCCGAAAACAGAAGCTCCGATAAACTAATTAATAGGACCGACCGACATGATATTTTTTCTTCGTTAATGTGAGAACGGATGCTGAAGAAATTAAGCCAGAAAGAGCGAATTAAAGGCTCCTCGGGTTCAATAAATCCCAGAAAATCGGAATCGGCTTCTTCATCTCGAGTTATAGGTCCGCAGTGTCTTTATGAATGTGGAATATTCGGCAGCCAATCACCATAATTGGTGAACCTCGAAAAAACAATAAAGAATGAATATTATCATAGAAAATTTTGAAAAAAAAATACATTGTGAATATTTCGAGCAGTAAAAAATCTGTTATACTGAGGCGTGGTCGAAGTTTTTCGTCTAACCTTATTATGCGGAAAGATTGAAATCTTGATTAAAAAGCATATTAATTAAGTTAGTTCTGCATATTATTCATTAGCTGACAGCCAGAGCAAATTTTGGTTAGACCAGCTTCTCTGTTTTACGAGTATTAAATTGCCATTGAACATATTCATTTAATGGAAAAAACTGGATCGTTTCCGAAATGATCCTGTCATTTGCGTGACATGGATTCCAAAGATTAAATCTTCAGATTTTCCTTTAAAAAAAATTATCAGCTCGATTTCACCATAGATTAATTAATTAATTTCAGTTTGTGTCTATGTTATTAGTGGCAACGATAAATCAATCAAACTTGTCGTTGTCAATTAATGGTTATAAAATATGACTTCAATCCCACAGTCTTTGAATTCCACTCGAGAAAACTATCGAACAAATTCTTCCACCGAAATTCACACAAAAATCATTCACCAATTTTAATTCAATTGCATTTTATAAATATTGATGGAAAATACCAAATTCTCCAACAGAGTTTAATTTTTGAAATTCAAATTTTGGAACTCACGAAATTCCTCCTAATCTTCACGTCGTTACTTAAGAACCAACTAAAAAATTTAAATTCGATCGGATCGGCCTTATCTAACGATAAGACGATGCTAGTTCATCATATCAATAATACTGAAGGGGAAGATGTTATGACGTGTGTCTCGAGTTATAAAATCAGATTATTCATGAACCATCAACTTCGATAAACTTATCTCCTTGTCTAACTGACCTGGAGATGTTCATCGTTCCGAGGAAAAAAAACCTCATTATCTTGACGTGTGGATGAATTCATAGTTTTGGATATATTTTATCTGTGTATGTTGTTTCTTTGATGAGGACAACAAATTCGAACAACGTACATTCAACGGTTCGATCAGTATTATTCCGAAAAAAGTATAATTTTTCATGGATAATGTTGGTACTACATCTGATTTTCTGCGCAATAGGTGAATTATTAACAAAGGATAACACGTCCCTGAGAAAGACGAAAAACAACATTGTCATGCCTAGTCACGCCGAAAACGTCTTTCGAATCACATCAAAGTCAAAGAATCAGTCCCCAACCTATAACTAAAATGTCAGATAAGGATCTAAGACGAACAGTACTCACTCGATAAATTGTGCACCCTAATATTGATGCCTGAATGTGCCCAAGTATCCTGTGAAAATTGCAGATAATATCGTCTGTCTACCGAGTGCAAAAGCAGGGAAGATATTAATTAGACCTCAGTTCTCAACAAAACCATTTTAGGGGGGGTCCACCCCTTAGTTTTTTTTTGATCCAATCACCTGTTAATAATCTGTGAACCTCGATCGATTCTGACAAGTAGAACTCGAGATATGAAGGATGGAAAGTTGGAAAAATGCTATTTTCCAATTTCGAGGTAGGGCTGCGTTTTTATTTCCATCGGATTGCGCGAACTTTAAAACTTATCTTTCCATACCAAACCTGCAAATACCTGCTGTTGTTTTCCCTAAAAAATAGTATATTATTTCATAAGGAGGAAAAGTGTCCCTTTTCATGGCGAGCTTCTGTTTACCCGCCGAACGGAGTGAGGCGGGTTATTGAAAGCGAGCCATGAAAAGTCACTTCAACTCCGAATGGAATATGTTATTTTTTTTCCAAACGCTTTGAAATTCATTAAAATCTGTAGATTAGATTTATATTCAAGATCGTTATAATTGAGTGATCAATAGAAAGTTTGCCTAGTTACGGTTGTCTCGCACAATTAATTTTGATAGTTAATTACAATTTTCCTTAAAAGGGCCACACACGCTGAAACATGCTGCGATACCTTGTATCGACTCCAGGATTCATGAAACTTGCATCAGTTGCATTATCGCCCACTCACATCGAAACTTGTTGCGATGCCTGAATCGACTCGATACAAATCCCATCAATAATAAAAATATGTATTTGTTGACATCATCCAAATCCATAGTAACCACAACAAATAGCAATAATTGGCATAATACATATATACACACTGAAACTTGCATCAGTATCACCGATTCTGCCTCGCCGACCCGAATGGGATTCTAGACTTTGCATCGTTTGAAGCCTCAACTGATACCGGATGGATACGTGATTCAGAACCACACACACTGAAACTTGTTTTATGAAACATTTCCTTACGGCGGAGGAGAAAGAAGTAGAACTTTTCGATGATCCTGTAAGCCGAAATATGACGTTTCGTTTGAAAGACTGTAGTGGCGCGAATATCACTATGAATTGTCTACTGAGTGGTTTTGTGAATCTACTCAATTGGTTCTATAACTTCCATATAAAAACATTTTTATTATTATATATATTTTATCTGAAAGTCCAACCCTTAGTTTTCTTCGACCGAAAATGCCAAGTTTTCTAATGCGAATTTATTGGATGAGGATGAAGTGGGGATGTCGCTGGTTAAAAATCTGAAAACCTCGATTGATTCTGACAAGTAGAAGACAAGATATGAAGGATTGAAAGTTCGAAACATTTTGGAGTTTGAAAAAATAAAAATTCGCAGATAATGCTGCGATTTTCTTCCTGTCGGATTGCGCGACCTTGAAAACCTATATTTCCATACAGAACTTGTCAATATCTGCCGTAGTTTTCCCTAAAAAAAAATTATTTAGTTTCTCCACCTGGCGCGAATATAACTATGGATAGTTTACTGAGTGGTTTTGTGGAATCTACTTAATTTGTTTTATAACCTCCATATAAAAAATTTATTATAGATTTCCTTTATTTTATATGCGTGTTTTGTTGAATCTACTCAACGAATTTTACAGGGTATTTCATGAATGGTTGGTCACAGCCTTGTGATGAATGCAGGTCATCCAGGCCTTTCAGAAAAGTTGCTTGTTTTGTATCCTAAGACTATCAAATTAGGAGATACAGGGTGATTTATGGATTTCGGCATGAATTTACGATAGCCATAATTTTCGAATTTGAGGTCCGATGTTGATTAAATTTCATGGGTTGGTTCACTTCAAAAAGTCCTTTCGAATGGCTCACGAAATATCAATATTTTCAGGGCAGTTCTCAGAATATCTTGGTTTATCGTTCAAGACTCAAAATTTATATTTTTTCATTACCTAGAGAAATGTGGATATTGCTATGAAAAAACTCATTTTTCAATCTAAAGAATTCAATTTTCACTTTGAATTGCACACTTGTTAGTTATGATTTTCTATGGTTTCTATGGTTCTGGTCATGTGATCTGGAGAAATGTAGCTTGAATATATCATTCTCCATTAGTATACAAAACTTTATCACGATCGAATCTGTAGTTTTGAAATTATAAAGAAAACTAAATTTCAAACGATCATATTTTCGGAACCCCTAGTATAATTTCGTTCATAGATGAGCGTGATCACGACATTCGAGATCCACACCTATCCTGAAAATTTCAAGTCCCTAGGCGTTTCCGTTCAAAAGTTACAATTTTTTATGGTTTCTATGGTTATGGTCATGCGATCTGGACAAAATTTGACATGTAGCTTGAACGCCTCATTCTCCATTCGAGTCCATCTCGATCAAATCTGTAGTTTTCAAGTAATCAGGGGAACAAAACTTTGAACAGCCATATTTACGGTACCCCTGGTGAAATTTGGCCCATTAACGAACATAACCGAGGCATTCGGGAACTGAACCCATACTGAAAACTTCAAGTCTCTAGGTTGTTCCGTTCGAGAGTTATCGTGCTTTCGGACGGCCGGACGGACAGACTCGAATTTTTCGACGGATTCGTCATCAGTGAGCCGAACATAGTCGTTTGAGACCATTTTCGGCTCAAAATTCGAAAAATACAGACATCGTGACGAAATGATATAGCCCTCGTGTAAGTAGTACGAGCGCTCAAAAATAAAAAACTTGAATATCTAATTATATGTGTTATGAAACGAATAGACTCTTGGATTACATTTTTCAAAATGGTTTACTTCGTGAGTTAAAACGCTCTTAAGCTTTGAAGTCCAAAAATTCAGCAAAAGACAAGAAATATTATCATGAAAGGACTAAAATCAGAACCGCATTCCAAAAAAATTACATGAAATATTAATTCGTTCGATCGCTACTCGCTTATAACAAGTGTGCCATTCAAAGTGAAAATTGAATTATTTAGATTGAAAAATGTATTTTTTCATGGCAATAACCACATTTCTCTAAGTGATGAAATAGATTTCGAGTCTTTAAAGATGAACTACGATATTCTGCGTACTGCCCAGAAAATATTGATATTTCGTGAGCCATTCGAAAGGACTTTTTGAAGTGAACAAACCCATGAAATTTGATCAAAATCGGACCTCAGATTCGAAAATTATGGCTATTGTAAATTCAGGCCGAAATCCATAAATCACCCTGTATCTCCTAAACTAATAGCCTTAGGATACAAAATAAGCAACTTTTCTGAAAGGCCTGGATGACCTGCATTTACCACTTGGCTATGGCCAACCACTCATGAAACGTCCATATAAAAAATGTATTGAAAGATTTTCAATATTTCCTCTGAGAGAAGTAAATATGAACACGGAACAGTGGCGTGGAAAGGACGGCGTCGTATCTCCCAAACATCCCCATGAAATATTCTTCGCGATCCTCCCGAGATGCAAATTAGGCGCATTCCCTCGCGGCCTCGCCGTCGTTAAAGTGCACCAGTGCAACTTGTTCGGTGCGTGGTGGCACCCCATAAATCGCGTTGCGTTCGTCGGTCGGATGTAAATGATTTAGGGGACAAAGTTGGCGTCGTGTACGAAGTTCTGATGCGAGATCATGAAAACGACGGTAATCTAGAGCGATTTATACCGCCGCATCTGCTTGGACGATCTGCTCCGATGAGCAGAAATAGCACCTATCGTTGAGGATCTGATCGCTGATCGCATCATCTCTCGTGGTGGATTTCTGCGCACCGAGTTCGTTCCACTTTATCTTTATCTGAATTTTCCGATATTCAACCTAAACAAAAATCTACCCAATTTTCGTTGGATGCTGGATGTCCTCACTTTCCGGTTCTTTCACATTGATAACATAATTTATTGCTTCGGCTTCTGCTTCCAAACACTTGAAGACTGAATGGAACCGATCTAAAGTGTAGATGTGGCTACTAGATAAAATGTCAGATCATTTATAAACCCCAGTTTAGAAGCTGGTATGTGCTACAGTTGATATCGTGATATGCTATTGGAATCTTCCCTTGACGTTTATATATGTGCGGACTCTGCATCCAAATCGACTACTGTCTGTCCGCCTGTCGAATGACTGGAAAACGCCAACTGTGCCAGATGCACCTATACGCTGGAAATTCTTCTTTTTTATTTATTTCAGAAACTTTCGCATCTTCGAAATACATGGCCAAAAATAGAAAAAAACATGAGGCAATGATATCTTTTAAAAAAATGAACATTGGAATATTGGAGTGTCCATAATTATCCCAGTGACCTCAACAACGGTCCTTCTACAGGGTGTCCCAAGTCGGAGAGCCTACTAGACGTTTCTTGAGAACTGGTCCTATTTGAAATCTGAAAATTTGAATTATGATATTGTTCGATTTTATCTGCTGAGCTGGAATATTCTTGAAGCCTGAACACTTTCAGTTATACAGGGAGTGAAAATGAATTTCTCGAAAATTTTTTTATTTATTTTTGAGCGCTCGTACTACTTACACGAGGGCTATATCATTTCGTCACGATGTCTGTATTCTTCGAATTTTGAGCCGAAAATAGTCTCAAACGATAGAGTTCAACTCACTGATGACGAATCCGTCGGAAAATTTGAGTCTGTCCGTCCGGCCGTAAGCACGATAACTCTCGAACGGAACAGCCTAAAGACTTGAAATTTTCAGAGTATGTTCAGGTCCCAGATGCCTCGATTAAGTTCGTTAATGGGCAGAATTCCACGAGGGGTTCCGTAAAAATGGCTGTTCAAAGTTTTGTTCCCCTGATTACTTGAAAACTACAGATTTGATCGAGATGAAATTTCGCACTCGAATGGAGAATGAGTTGTTCAAGCTACATGTGAAATTTTGTCAGATCGCATGACAAGAACCATGGAAACCATAGAAAATTATAACTTTCGAACGGAAACGCCTAGGGACTTAAAATTTCCAGGATAGATGTGGATATCGATGTCGTGATCACGTTCATCTATGAGCAAAATTATACTAGGGGTTCCGTAAATATGGTAGTTTGAAATTTTGTTTCCTCGATAATTTCGAAACTACGGATTCGATCGAGATGAAATCCTGTATTTTAATCGAGAATGATATATTAAAGCAATATTTTGTCCAGATCGCATGACCAGAACCATAGAAACCATAGAAAATAGTAACTTTTGAACGGAATGGCCTAGGAACTTGAAATTCTCAGGGTAGATTTGGATCGCGAATGTCGCGGTCACGTGCATCAATGAGCAAAATTAGACTAGGAGTTCCGTAAATATGGCCGTTCAAAATATTTTTTTCCTGATAGTTTCGAAACTACTGATTGGACTGGAATGAAATTTTGCACCTAGCTGAGGAATAATGTATTCAAACTACGTGCGAAATTTTGTCCAGATCGCATCACCAAGACCATAGATACCGTAGAAAATTCTAGCGAATTATCGAAAAAAAATTTGTCCGCTGAAGCACTGACATGAAGTCTGTAGTTTCGCCTAAGTTTCAGAATTTTTTTGACAGCTGTCGAAAATTCCTTCAATTGATTTCTAAAACTGGAAAATGCGAATCTACCTACAAGGTGGATGTACGAGCGCTCAAAAGCTCCTGACTGAATTTTTTTTTCTTATATGATCGATTATTCAATTCTCGATATATTTTTATTCGAATCGTTGCATTCGTCGAAATAGTTTTCAAAATATCGAAAAAAAAGATATGCGTAGTCTGCATTATGTTCGTTATTCCTATTCTCATTATTTCAAGCATAAACTGTTTTAACATTTTCAAAGTGAAAGAATGGCGGAATATTGAACATTTCCTAAATTTTGGAAGACTTGTCACTGGGTGTTTCAAATATTTCGTCGAAAATAGTGATCAGAATTTTCCCATAACTTTTGTTGTTTAAATCAGAAACCTATTTTTTTATGACTCCGTTGGATTCGGCGAAGAAAGATAATATTAGTGTTTGAAGTAGTTTATCCTCCTAAATTAAATAATTATACATTTCCAGTATACATTCCCTATAGTTAAGAGATTTATGAAATATCGAAAGATATACATAAGATTTTGCGAGATATAAATAAGAAGATACCTTTGGTATTGAAAGAACACAATTACTCGACAAGAACAAAAAGGGACAACTATGGAAGACCGAAAGCGGAAAAGAAACTGGGTCAGAGAATGCACATATCTAGCTTCTAAACTTTACCCGAAAATACCCAATAGAATAAAAGAATTGAGAAGTATAAAAAAATTTAAAAGAAAAATTCAAAACTGGTTTTTTGCCGAAGATCGATCTTTGATTCATAGATTGATCAACTCTTCATAAAAAATTTAAGATGAATTACTGATTGTGACAAAAAATCCCGGACGAGACGAGATAAAATACCGAAGTGCGACAAAAATTACCGAATGCGACTGGATGCCCGATCAAGACTGGAAGAAGCCAACTGTGACGAAGAATGCCATATAGACAGAATATTATTTTAATTTTTGTATTTTTTACTAAATGCAGAGGTCGTTAGAATCAAATTTATTTTCTACAACTGTAAACAGTTACATATGTAACTCACATTTTTCTCTCAGAGTTTACCTCAATTTGTAATATGTTGAATAAACATCCATGTATCTATCTATCTATCTATCTATAATTCCTGAGTTATTGAGGATTTTCTGAATTTATGACGTACGTTGAGACAAATTCATAAAATCTATTTTTCAACAATAATCTGTGTTCATAGAAGATAAATTATCCCAATTATTCCCTATGAACAAAGATTATTGATATAAAACATATTTTATGTATTTGTCTCTACGTACGACATAAATTCAGAAAATCCTCAATAACTCAGGAATTATTTAATTAAGGAACATAAAAATCTTCGAACACTGACATTATTTTTTTCGCAGAATCCAACGCAATCATAAAAATAGGGTTCTTATGAAGAACAAAAGTTATGGGAAAATTCTGATCACAATTTTTGACAAAATATTCGAAACACCCAATGGCGAGTTTTCCAAAATTTAGGAAGATAAACTACTCTGAACACTATCATTATTTTTCTTCACAGAATCCAACGCAATCATAAAATAGGGTTCTAATTCTAAAAACAAAAGTTATGGAAAAATTCTGATCAAAAATTTTTCGAGAAATTTATCTTCACTCCCTGTATAACTGAAAGTGTTCAAGCTTCAAGAATATTCTAACTCAGTAAATAAAGTGGAACAATATCAAAAACCAAATTTTCAGATTTTAAATAGGTCCGGTTCTCAAGAAACGTCTAGTAGGCACTCGAACTTGGGACACCCTGTATATCATGATAGCCAATAAAATATTCCATTGTTGACCAACAATGAATTGATCAATCGAGATTAATCAATTGAAATTGTGGAAAAACAATGTCACATTCTCAATTCAATAGCAATATTATAGCAAAGTGAAAATTTCAAAATTTCGCATTTCGGTAATTATTTTGAATTTTGGCCAACCTGATCGTGGCTGGCTGAGTTGTCCGTTTCCAATAGCACCTTTTCGTCTCGGCAGGTCTTATTCTTGGACGATGTCCACGTCGTGGGAACCCAAAGATAACGCAGGTATTGCTCTCTGAAAACGTGCTATCTTCGGTTATGTATCAATTTTAGAGAAAGGCGTTTCCAATTGATTACGCCGATGACGACTCTTTCGGCTCACTATCCGCCACAAATTGAGACAAATTTCAGTTTCCACCCTGATAAAATTGGATTCGAGAATGTCTATGAGCGAGTATAGTGTTTCTATGAATGAACAAATCGAATATAATATTGGAAGGAATTGCTTGCTTGGTTAGAATTCTTACATAAACATAAAATTTGAATTGTAATAATAAATTAACTTTGTAGTATGCTTACATTCTCCATCTAGTCCTGAAGTTTTGAAGTGTTGTTTACCATTACACAATATTATGGACCAAAATCCGAGACACATTCACAAACACAAACGTTTAAGTCTTCACCAAATACGAATTTGATGAATTTCTCGACACTTCAATTCACGACACAGAGAAGAAATCGTAAGTTTACAGAAATATGGAATTCTATGAATCGTCGAATGTTCGGAATATAAATTGAAAATGTGTGTTTTCATAAAAAGGATAAGCATGGATTATGCTTGACACATAATTCGCGAGAAAGCAGCATAAATGTGCTCTGTGGCTGTGTGAAAATTCCGGCTTCAGTTTTGAAATGTTATATTATATAAACAAGATGTGCTTCTTATCTGAGATAAAGTAACACTTATTCAACTCAATTTACTCAATAATATAATATAAATTCAAATTAAAACAAACCTGAAATAAAGAAACTACATTGCTCCTTCCAACTTTTGACACATATGAATTTTTCAGTTTGACAATTTTTGATGCCTTGTGTACTGTCACAGAAATCGCGTCGGCTTCTTCCACAAACAATTGTAATGGATTTTCCCAATTAAGGTTCAGTTTAATTGAATAGTTTTCTCCTTTTTTTGAGCGCTCTTTCTACTTACATTTCGTCACGATGTCTGTATTTTTCGAATTGGCAGCCAAAAATGGTCTCAATCGACAAGGTTCGACTGACTGATGACAAATCCGTCAAAAAATTTGAGTCTGTCCGTCTGGCCATCCGTCAGTAGGTATACAACATAACTCTCGAACGGAACCACCTAGAAACTTGAAATTTTCAGGGTAGGTTCAAATCTCGAATACCGCGGTTAAGTTATTGGGCGAAATTCGACCAGGGGTTCCGTAAATATGGTCGTTTGAAATTTAGTTTTCTTGATTATTTCAAAACTAAGGATTCGATCACGACGAAATTTTGTATTTTAATGGAGAATGGTATATTCAAGCTCCATTTTGTCCAGATCGCATAACCAGAACCATTTCAAATTCCAACAAATTATTGAGTAAAAAATCCTCATATTTCTTAACAGCTGATTCGGCACAATTGACAAAGAGCTGCTGTCATTCTTTTGACAGCTGTCAAAAATTTCTTCAATTGGTTTCTAAAACCGAAAAATGCGAATCTACCTACAAGGTGGATGAACGAGCGCTCAAAACCTCCTGATTTCACGGCAGTACTTTTTATAATTTTTCTATCTCCAAATCTACCTTTCCCCAACATTCATCCAGGCCTTATCCGATCAAAGAACCGACACGCGTCAAAACTCAAATTTGTCATAGAATTTTATTTCCGTCGAACAAACGGCTTGTTTGCCGATATCTAATTCTGTGGCCACGCTCCATTCATTATCTCGAACGGTTAAGCGAGAACACACCGAGAAGTGTTGTCTTTAATGACGTTTTTTCCAGGTCTAAATCCGAAGCGTCGAAGGCGTCGCGGCGTTCGCGATCCGAGCGTCGCGCTCCCACAACGCTCTCGCTGTTCCCGACAAATGAAGCGGGGATTAACGAGTAAAAATGAGAATCGGGACGGTTTCAGGGGCGGAATCCACAGAAAGTAAGTGTGATGATTTGGATTTTACATGAGACGACACTGAGGAGAGAAATACGAACCAAAAATTATGAAATGAACCATAGAAGATGTGAACCAAACAGGACGTCAGTTTGACAGAAAAAGTCATTTTATCTACTCCGATTGAATAATATAGTCATTACTCAACTACTTTCGATGGAGTAATGGTATATGTAAACAAACACCGTGAGTGTTCTCCCACTCACTCACTCCTATAACTCCCCTGTGTGATTGGCCGTAAGGGAACAGTCCATTATTAGTATTGAGGGGAGGTCACTTGAATCATTTTGACGTTTAATCAAATTGAGTTGATACCTAATTATTATTGTGGATATTTCGCTGAAAAAGATTAATTCAGATAGTGTAGATGAATTATTATGTACATCTTCAGAAATAAGACAATCAGCTAATGTTACCATACAGAATTCATTGCCCGAAAAATTCCAAAACAAATATAAAGGTGTATACAACAATTTTCAAGATTGGCGTAGCAGTAAGAATATCAAGTCATTGTTTACAGAGAATGTTCTTTTGGCATATTTTAGTGAACTTAGCACTAAATATGAAGCATCGCCCCTATAGACTTTCTACTCCATGCTAAGAAGCACAATCAACATAAATAATGCATGGTTATATGTAACTATTCAGATTTTTAAATAAAGTTCTTTCTCTGTACTTGTATCTTAGTATTTATTGTTACAATCGTAGATAAAGTATAGTATTCAACTTGCGGTAATGGTCATAACTCACTTGATGAATTACAGCACTCGCCTCCGGCTCGTGCTGCAAACTTCATCTGCGTGAGTTATGACCTACATTACCGCTCGTTAAATAATATACTATTATCTATTGCTATTGAATTATATATTCATTATTCGACTACCTTTGAGCAATGATAGTATCTGTGAACAAACACCGTGCTCACTGCTATAACTCCCTGTCTCTGTGCTTCTAAACAAGCCGATTGGCCGGAAGGGAACAGTCCATTATTGGTATTGAGGGGAGGTCACTTGAATTATTTTGACGTTTTCTCGAATGAGGTTAATACCTAATTATTATTGTGAATATTTTGCTGAAAAAGATGAATTCAGATAGTGAAGATGAATTATTATGTACACCTCCAGAAATAAGACAATCAGCCAATGTTACCATACAGAATTTATTGCCCGAAAAATCCCAAAACAAGTATAAAGGTGTATACAACCATTTTCAAGATTAGTGTAGCAGTAAGAATATAAGGTCATCGTTTACTGAGAATGTTCTTTTGGCATATTTTGGTGAACTAAGCACTAAATGTGAAGCATCGCCCCTATGGTCTTTCTACTCCATGCTAAGAAGCACAATCTACAAAAATAATGCATTGTTATAGGTAACTATTGAGATTTGTAAATAAAGTTCTTTCTCTGTACTTGTATTTTAGTATTTATTGTTATAGTCGTAGATAAAGTATAGTCGTAGATAAAGTATAGTATTCAACTTGCGGTTATGGTCATAACATAACTCACTAACTCACTTGATGAACTAAAGCATTCGCCTTCGGCTCGTGCTGCAAACTTCATCTGCCCTCGTTAAATAATATACTATTATTAAAATCGACACCACAAGAGATGGAATCACAGAATTTAATGTGATATATCAAATTTCTCAACACTAGAAAAACTCAACTTTTTTTCACTTGGTACAGCTGAATATTACTCATTGTATTAATGTTGACACAAATTTCAGTATGATATGGCGAATAGTTTCTGAGATACTGAAGTTCCAACAAGTTTTTTTTTATTCTTTTATAGTGATAAGGATCCTCACGATTTTTCACATAAACCTTCATCCTTTTTACGGCTGGCCGGCCAGAAAGACATAATTTAATTAGACCTGAGAAGACTGGCTCAGAAGTCGAAAATTACAGACATTTGGACAAAATGATAACGCTCTGGTGCATACAGGGTGTACCAGAATGAATGGATAATCCTGTAACACTGTATAGAAGAGCTATTGGACTATCTGAAAAAAATACAATAAAAAATCTATCCCCACTAGACATTTTTTTTTCTAAATAATGATTTCTTGCACATCACGTTGCGTTTTGTGTAACACGCTCACGAATTAATCAAATCAATCAGTTTCTTCATGGTGAGATAAGTTATGAAGATGTATTGTACCATTTTGAAATTTACATAACAGGCGCATATTATTTTTTGAGTTGGCCGCACAGTCTTTCTCAAATTTTATTTCCAGCATGAACGATTGAACTATCGCATTATGAAACATTCATCACATTTTATGATGAAATTTGAAGTTGGATATTTTCTTCCAAAAAAGTTACAACAGATGGGTATCTATACGGTTTTCAGCATATCTGTTGGTAATTCAATGAAGAATATTTCACCATGAAGAAACTGATGTATTTGATCCACTTGTGAGCGTGATACACAGAAACGCAACGTGATGTGCAAGAAATCAATATTTCGAAAAAAAATTTTCTAGTGGGGATAGATTTTTTTTGTATTTTTTTAAAGAGTCCAATAGCTCTTCTA
Organism: Aphidecta obliterata; assembly: GCA_963966015.1. Lineage (NCBI taxonomy): Eukaryota > Metazoa > Arthropoda > Insecta > Coleoptera > Coccinellidae > Aphidecta > Aphidecta obliterata. Next base: position 32,800,484 of record OZ014428.1, read on the forward strand.
TACAGTGTTACAGGATTATCCATTCATTCTGGTACACCCTGTATAGTAAAAAGCACGCAGAAATCATCACCATTTCCGAAATCTGCCAACCCCAATTCACCCTCCAATACCGCCCTGGACGCCGTCGACGAACGTCGGCTTTTCCTGTTCATCTGAAACGACGCCTCCTGGAATTCACTAATGAGCAGTTGGCCCGGCGTCGCGCGTCGTAACCATGGTTACGAGATCGGCGGCGTCTCTCCTCTCCTCGGGGTTTCGCACCCGACCCGCGCAGGGTAATAGGCCGCGAAATGCGCCCGGCGGGTGAAGAAAAGATGCTGATGGTCGGTTGGCGGAAAAAAGGGGGTCGGCTATTTCGGAAGTTCAAAGAGTTGCATTTGTCGGACTCTTAAATGTCGCGGAAAATTAGGGGAGATGCGTAAATTGGGGAGGTTATTTGTCGAAAAAATGATTTATACGTCGCGTTCGGGCGATCAAAAGAGGAAGTTGATATTTTTTTCTGGGCGTTTGTGGCGGTTGTTCGCAGGGATCAAAGGATGTTGAGCTTCATCGAAGTCTCGTCATTTTCAATGAGCCCAAATGATTTTAACGAGAAGTTCAAAATTGTAAGGACATAATGAGTCTCATCGAAAGGATCGTGACAATTTCTTAAGGAGCACTTTATGGTCAGTTCAACCCTGAAGCATTTTCAAAGCTTATATACCAATTTGTTTACAACCTTAAAACAGTTGCATCGATTTTTACGATTTATAGAGCAGATTTCATCGATCCAATGTAATAGAACTTTCGTCATTATGTGGAATAGCATATTATTTAACGAGTGGTAATGTAGGTTATAACTCACGCAGACGAAGTTTGTAGCACGAGCCGAAGGCGAGTGCTGTTATTCATCAAGTGAGTTATGACCATTACCGCAAGTTGAATACTATACTTAATTTACTACTATAACAATAAATACTAAGATACAAGTACAGAGAAAGAACTTTATTTACAAATCTCTATAGTTACCTATAACAATGCATTATTTATGTTGATTGTGCTTCTAAGCATGGAGTAGAAAGTCTATAGGGGGGCGATGCTTTATATTTAGTGCTAAGTTCAATCTTGAAAATTGTTGTATACACCTTTATATTTGTTTTGGGATTTTTCGGTCAATAAATTCTTTATGGTAACATTGGCTGATTGTCTTATTTTTGAAGGTCTACATAATAATTCATCTTCACTATCTGAATTTATCTTTTTCAGAAAAAGCTTCAAAATAATAATTAGGTATCAACTCAATTTGAGAAAACGCCAAAATCGTTCAAGTGATCTTTCCTCAATAACAATAATGGACTGTTTCCTTTCGGCCAATCGGCTTGTGTGCCCAGAAGCACAGAGGCAGGGAGTAATAGTAGTGAGTTATTATAACTCACGGTGTTTGTTTATAGATACTATTAATTGCTCAAAAGTAGTTGAATAATGAATACTTATATAATTCAACTGGAAGACTCGGCCACGCGTTGCTGTGGCTAAAGTATTCAAACCAGTGGAATTATTATTATTATTATTAACCCTAACCCAATCCTACCCCAACCATATCCTCGATTTTCTTGAATTTTCAACCCAATTCTCAACCCGTTCCAAATTTCTTCAGTTTTGGGAAAGACCCAGAAACTTGGCATCACTCCTCGCACATTATCGGTCTTGTCGGGTGATCGGATGTGGTGGGGACGCGATGTCCTGCAGTCGATATGAGACCCAGATTGCCGCGTAGATAATATACAGGATGTCCGGGAAAATGTGGGAAATCTCTCGGATTCAGATAAAACATAGAAAAATAAGATGACAAGTTCCCATAATTTTTTTTCCTAGCGGCCCTCCCTACGGAGATACGGCTTCCTAAATGACACCACTGGAAATTCATTTTACTGGATTAAATTTTAAACTACTTAATATAATTTAATGGAAATTTGATATGATAAACAGTAGTAAGGACCTCTTAAAATACTGCCCTTAAATTTAAGTTAGCTCGTTAAGTTTACCAGGGGCGGACTAGGTTGTACATCTGAATGCTTACATTTTTAACACCCTGTATGATAAGGAGTTAAAAAAAAACAAATTTGGATACCTTGAACATTAAGCTAAAGAAAAGGTACTCTTGTTCATTGTCGATAAAATGAGCCGTTTTCGATAAACAAAATAATAAAAGAAGTAACTTTTTTATTTTTATTGAAAAGAACCATGAATTCTAATTATTATTTTTGTTAATGTGCCTTTCTGGGCCAAAACTGCATTGTTAACAATCTTTGTAATTTTGTCGGATTCAATAACGTAAACTAAAACTTTTTTGTTCCTTGAATAACTTTCGTATCTCACTTTGTTGCAGACAAAAAAATTAGAATTCATGGTTCTTTTCACTAGAAATAAAAAAATTAGTTCTTTTATTATTTTGTTTTTCGAAAACGGTTCATTTTATCGACAATGAACAGGAGTACCTTTTCTTGAGCTTAATATTCAAGGTATCCAAATTCGTTTTTTATAACTCCTTATCAAACAGGGTGTTAAAAATGTAAGCATTGAAAAATACAACATAGTCCGCCCCTGGTAAACTAAACAAGCTAATTTAAATTTAAGGGCAGTATTTTAAGAGATCCTTACTATTGTTTATCATATCAAATTTTCATTAAATTATATCAAGTAGTTTAAAATTTATTCCAGTAAAATGAATTTCCAGTGGCGTCATTTAGGAGGCCGTATCTCCGTAGGGAGGGCCGCTAGGAAAAAAAATTATGGGAACTTGTCATCTTATTCTTTTATGTTTTATCTGAATCTGAGAGATTTCCCACATTTTCCCGGACACCCTGTATAATAAACAAATAATTTGCAATAAAAAAACATGGCAACTATAAATTGAGATATAACTATCCTATCTTTTGAGTTGGATCAAACTGCACAGAGTGTGCAAAATTTGATTGAAATCGGTTCAGTATTTTAGGAGTTCATCCCAGACAAACAACGTGAATCGTAATTTTTATATATAAATAAGATGGGAGTAGATGAAATTTTTGTTTTCACTTGTCAAATCATCGACTTGAGAAACTACATAACAAAAGGCCCCATCAATTATTTTCGGCCGATTCGTTTCATTGCCGTAACATTCGAAATATTATCTAATTCGGGATTTCGTCCTCATAATCAAGGTGTAATTCGAGCCAACGGACCTGCAGAAATAACAGCCTTCATGCAGCTTATTAATTCTTAATGCGTCGTCAAAATTATACAACATTTCGCATTTAATTATACCATTTCATGTAATGGAGATAAACTCTCTGAATATAATAATTTCGAGTTTCCACTTGGTTATTAATTTTATATAAACATTGTATAAACTAACGTCCGACGACTCTGGTCCTGGTGTGTTATTAGGTATTTGTTGTACAACAATGGTTAGTTATTCGTGCTTTTGTTGTGCTTCGAAATTAGCGAAAATGTTGCAGTTACGCTATTATTTTGCGTTTGTTATGTAATCAAGGAGGTAAATCGTGACATTAGACCCTGTGACCCCTATTTGGTGGATTGTGAGAGACGCTTTATGGTATTTTCAGGAAAAAGGGATCTTGATGGAAAGTATGGGAATGGTTTGAACCGATCGGAGTTTATAGACCTCTTTGTAGGCGATTCAAAAGGGTGATCTCAATGGACAACATTTTAGAGTCTGTCACTAAAGACTCGTATCCACGTGTAGGTCTTATTTCGTGACATAACATCACTTTATCGTAAAAGTGTTTATCGACCATAATCTTTTGACCGGCGGTGAAATTTCAATTATAATAATCCCATAAAATAGAGCACCTGTCCAGTGATTTAGGAACACCTGTAGTAGGTCTTGAAGATTATTATTATAATACTTGTGTCTGGTTTCACATCCAGTGACAGACAGGTGATGTGTCTGGAGTTGGTCGGAGATTATCCCGATGGTTCAAGGAGTTTTAATTGCATAATGTTTGTAGAAATTGGATTTTTATTTATTTCCACATAATGAGGATTGAGGGAAGTTTTATTACATTGGATCCATGAAATCTGCCCTATAAATCGTGAAAATCTAAACAACTGTTTCAAGGTTGTAAATAAATTTGTTTATCTACTCCTATTGAAATATATATTCATTATTCAACTACTTTTGAGCAAATAATAGTGTCTGTAAACAAACACCGTGAGTTATAATAACTCACTACTATAACTACCTGGCTCTGTGCTTCCGAACAAGCCGATTGGCCGAAATAAAACAGTCCATTATTGGTTTTGAGGGGAGGTCACTCGGATAATTTTGACTTTTTCTCAAATTGAGTTGATACCTAATTATTATTGTGAATGTTTTGCTGAAAAAGATAAATTCAGAGAGTGAAGATGAATTATTATGTACACCTTTAGAAATAAGACAATCAGACTTTCTAATCCATGCTGCAGCACAATCAACATAAATAATGCATTGTTATAGGTAACTTTTAAGATTTTTAAATAAAATTGTTTCTCTGTACTTGTATATCAGTATTTATTGTTATAGTCGTAGATAAACTTGCGGTAATGGTCATAACTCGCTTGATGAATTACATCACTCGCCTTCGGCTCGTACTGCAAACTTCATCAGCGTGAGTTATGACCTACATTACCGCTTGTTGAATAATATACTATTATTACTCAGGAACTGAAAATATTTCGAAAATTTATCGAAATAAATTTCTGAAGATCGCCAAAATCGTCTGAATTGATAATACCTAACCGATAAGTTTCAGAAATTTAGAGGTTATATTCAACCGTCAAGAACTGTCTTTTCTCAGGTTAAAAATTCGTCATTTCATTCAACACTCAACCTAGAATTAGCGGCCGTGCTAAATTGATAATTTATGTTATACTGCAAGAAAGAGGGCAGATCGTAGCGCACCAGTAAGCCCTCTCTCCTAGCGAAAATAAAAAAGGCAGACCCGCCCCGTTTCGTCTTCAAAAAATATGTAATTGCATAATTTTTTCACGATGTCTTGTGGTTTTCGCTAATTAGTCATTTAACGAAACGGTTATCAGCAACTGCCGTGTCGAGCGTAATTTATTCACAGTATGCTGCTTTTACGGAAGACAGCAAGTGCGAATATAAAAATTTGTTACAGCGCGAATATTATGGAAATTAAAATTTCCAGATGAAGATATAAAATTTCTTGTTTATACTGATAATTATACAGAATAAAAATATATAATAAAGTCGATAATGGCGTAATGATCTCAGGGCATCTTGAAATGGGAAGCATGTGTGTGTTTTCACCTCGTGAAATTGTAAAAAAAGATTGGTCCTCTGTCAAAAATAGTAGGTATATTATTCAACGAGCGGTAATGTAGGTCAAAACTCACGCAGATGAAGTTTGCAGCGCGAGCCGAAGGCGAGTGCTGTAATTTATCAAGTGAGTTATGACCATTACCGCGAGTTGAATACTATACTTTATCTACGACTATAACAATAAATACTGAGATACAAGTACACAGAAAAAACTTTATTTACAAATCTTAATAGTTACCTATAACAATGCATTGTTTATGTTGATTGAGCTTCTTAGTATGGAGTAGAATGTCCTTAGGGGCGATGCTTTATATTTAGTGCTAAGTTCATTAAATTATGCCTAAAGAACATTCTCTGTAAAAGATGACTTACTATTCTTAACGCTACACCAATCTTGAAAATTTTTGTATAGACCTTCATATTTGTTTTGGGATTTTTCTGGCAATGAATTCTTTGTGGTTACATTGGCTGATTGTTTTATTTTTGAAGGTGTCCATAATAGGGGAAAATCACGGAGTGGGCGACATCTACTTTTAATCGTTTGAACTACCCGAGTGATGAACAACAAACTAACGTGTGTGTGTTTATATGGGAAAAGTGTGAGATATTTGTATGATTTTAAGTCATTGATGTATCGAAAGTGATATATTTAGGTGATAATTCATGGACAATTGTTTCAAATAAACTGTATACGAGCTGAAAATGCAGCGGATTGTAAGAGGTAATGTGGGAATAAAATCACGAAGAATGTGCTCTGTTCCTCAATGCTCATCACATAGTCCTTCTGAAATTTCTTTGCATAAATTCCCGTTGAATCCCAAGTCAGTTAAAAAATGGCAGACAATCTTGAATATTGGGAAACATATCTCAAAGAAATTGTTACTTTGCAGCAAGCACTTCCTGCAAGATGATTTTTTTTATCGTAAGTTCAATAATTTTCTATCATATAGTGGTCATTTGCTATCACATTCACGTTCACCCACATAATCAAAAATGTCCGAAGTGGTTATCTCGACTTTCACAGACATTATTATTAATTCCGCAATCTTATGAAAAATATTTGATTTACTTGTTATCAGCGTTGCCAGGTCGCCAAGTCTAAAATATCGTACACTACGTACAAAATTATCGTATTTAATCGTACCTCAATTTTTTTTATCCTTCAGAAATGAATTTTGATCATCATTCGGCCCGACTTTTTGTGATTTTCAGCGCCATCTAGCGGTACTTGATTTTTCCCTACAATTCATCTTACCTATCTGAATTGATCCTTTTCAGCAAAACATTCACAATAATAATAAGGTATCAACTTAATTTGAGAAAACGTCCAATTATTCAAGTGACCTTCCCTCAATACCGTTTCCGTTTCCTTTCGGCCAATCGGCTTGTTCAGAAGCACGGAGACAGGGAGTTATAGTAGTGAGTTATTATAATGCCCGTTGTTTGCTTACAGATACTATTAATTGCTCAAAAGTAGTTGAATAATGAATATATAATTCTTTTTTTGAGCGCTCGTACTACTTACACGAGGGCTAGGTATATCATTTCGTCACGATGTCTGTATTTTTCGAATTTTGAGCCGAAGATGGTCTCAATCGACTATGTTCGACTCACTGATGACGAATCCGTCGGAAAATTCGAGTCTGTCCGTACGTCCGGCCGTCCGTATACACGATAACTCTCGAACGGAATGTCCTAGAAACTTGAAATTTTCAGGGTAGGTTCGAATCTCGAATGCCGAGGTTAAGTTCGTTATTGGGCAAAATCCGCCTTAGGGTTCCGTAAATATGGCCGCTCGAAATTTTGTTTTCCTGATTACTTTGAAACTACAGATTCGATCAAGATGAAATTTTGCCCTCTAATGGAAAATGAGGTGTTCAAGCTACATGCAGAATTTTGTACAGCTCGCATCACCAGAACCATAGAAAATTGTAACTTTTGAACGGAAACGCCTAGGGACTTGAAATTTTCAGGATAGGTGTGGATTTCGATTGTCGTGATCCCTTTCATCTGTGAGCAAAATTATACTAGGGGTTCCGTAAATATGGTCGTTTGAAATTTAGTTTTCTTGATAATTTCCAAACTACAGATTCGATCGTGACGAAATTTTGTATACTTATGGAGAATGATATATTCAAGCTACATCTCTCTAGATTGCATGACCAGAACCATAGAAAATCATAACTTTCGAACGGAAAGGCATAGGGACTTGAAATTTTCAGGATAGGTGTGATCTGAAATGTGGCGTTCACGTTCATCAATGAGCAGAATTATACTAGGGGTTCCGTATATACGGTCGTTAGAAATTTTGTTTTCTCGATAATTTCGAAACTACGGATTCGATCGAGATAAAATTTTGTATTTTAAACGAGAATGACATATTAAAGCAACATTTTGTCCAGATCGCATGACCAGAACCATAGAAAATTATAAATTCCGAAGGAAAAGGCCTAGGAACTTGAAATTTTCAGGGTGGGTTTGGATCGCGAATTTCACGGTCACGTTCATGAATGAGCAAAATTAGACTAGGGGCACTTAGCTGAGGAATAATGTATTCAAACTACGTGCGAAAATTTGTCCAGATCGCATCACCAAGACCATAGATACCGTAGAAAATTTTAGCGAATTATCGAAAAAAAAAATTGGTCACCTAAAGCACTGACTTGAAGTCTGGATTATCGCCTTAGTTTGAAAATTTGTTTGACAGCTGTCAAAAATTTCCTCAATTGGTTTCCAAAACTGAAAAATGCGAATCTACCTACAAAGTGCATGTACGAGCGCTCAAAAGCTCCTGCCTTCACGGCAGTGCTTTTCGTAATTTTTTCATTTCATAAATAGAATTTACCTTTATTACATTTGAACTACCTCCCCAAATGATTCAAATAGGGCAGTTAAAATCAGCAAAAATTCACAAAACAATCAATTAAATTAAATTGTCAGGCGTTCTCAATCAAAACCAATTCAAATCCTCACAAAATTTATTGACATTATAAAATGCACAACAACAATGTACAGAAAACTTAAAAAAATAAATGCCGAACAATAAGGATCGGAATGAAAAACAACTCAAAATATACAACCGAAATCGATTTATTCAAAATACTCATTTGATATTATTTTCCACCGAAACTATTCATGAGGTTACCCAAACCTCCCATGCTTCCCGCGGCGCCCGATTGAAGTTGTCTCAGCATGTTCTGTAAGCCGTTCATGCCTCCCATTTGATGGAGGACCCTCGGATCCATCAGCTTGGCCATTTGTTGGTTGAGTTTCGCCATTTGGTTGGAGTTGACGTTCTTCGCCATGTCTCCGCCCTTGAACAGACCCTTGATTCCCCCCATCTTTTTGACGACGGCGGCGAATTTCGTGTACTGAGAAATTAATTCTTTGACTTCGCGCTCTGAAACAAGTTTATTTACTGTAGTTTAAATATTGTTCTTGATTTTTCTGGTAAACTTCGCCGTGTCTCGATGATTACAGGATTCTATCTTTTCTCAACAGTAACGCCATCTCTCTACGAGAACAAGTACTTATCATAAATAATGGTTACCTGTAACTCCTGATCCTGTTGCGACCCTGATAGTTCTGCCAGGCTGTTTAGAGAAGAGTTTGGCGCCATCCCTACTGTCGAGTTCACCATCGTTCATACTGTCCATGATTGTCATTAGTTTTTTCAATCTTGCCATTGATTCTTGCTCGGTTCCTTTGGATAGAAAATCTTGACTGAATCCTGGTATCATACCCTAAAAATACGAAAATCTCAATTTCCAAAACTAGAATTGATATGTTAAATATACCATAATTTGTGAAAATGGTCCCATCTTCATTATGTTCTGGAATTGTTCATACATATCCCTCAGGGTGAACTGCCCGTGTTTAATTTTTTCTAGTAATTCTTCGTTGTCCTCCAGTTTCAATTCATTTACTTTATCGATCAATCCCTCTATATCGCCCATACCCAGCAATTTGCTGATAAAGGGTTTAGTTTTGAAAGATTCGAGGTCGTCTATGTGTTCTCCAGTACCAATATAGATAATTGGACTGTTTGTAGCTGCGACCCTGCAAATATTAATTTCCTCTTTTGAAATGTGAAGTTTTGATTCAGATTTTTGGGTACTAGCTATAACCCTTTCAGGCTCAAATTGAAATATTTTGGTAAAAAGAATGGTAAGGTTAGGAAATTCTAAGCTGATCATTTTAATTAAAGAATATATGATTTCCTCAATAAAAATATTCGAAAGAAGAAAAAGAAATTCCGTGGAGAATTCGAATCTTTCATGGAATTATATTGGTAACTCTGATAAAGCTGTCAATATTCACTGAACTGTCAGAATTTCATCTTTTTTCCAGCAATTTCCATTTTCACAGGAAAAAAATGTACTGATATTATTCACTGAAATTTCTGAATTTCATCTTTTTCCAAGCAATTTCCTAACACAGAAAAAAAATGTACTGATAATATTCACTGAAATTACAAAATTTCATCTTTTTCCAAGCAATTTCTATTTGCACAGAAAAAAATGTACTGATATTATTCACAGAAATGTCAGAATTTCATCTTTTTCCAAGCAATTTCCATTTTCACAGAAAGAAAACATACTGATATTATTAAATGAAATGTCAGAATTTCATCTTTTTCCAAGCAATTTCCATTTTCACGGAAAAAAATGTACTGATATTATTCACTGAAATTTCAGAATTTCATCTTTTTCCAAGCAATTTCCTAACACAGAAAAAAAATGTACTGATAATATTCACTGAAATTACAAAATTTCATCTTTTTCCAAGCAATTTCTATTTGCACAGAAAAAAATGTACTGATATTATTCACTGAAAGGTCAGAATTTCATCTTTTTTTCCAGCAATTTCCATTTTCACAGGAAAAAAATGTACTGATATTATTCACTGAAATTTCAGAATTTCATCTTTTTCCAAGCAATTTCCTAACACAGAAAAAAAATGTACTGTTATTATACACTGAAATTTCAAAATTTCACCTTCTTCCAAGCAATTTCAATTTGCATAGAAAAAAATGTACTGATATTATTCACTGAAATGTCAGAATTTCATCTTTTTTCCAGCAATTTTCATTTTCACAGTAAAAAAATGTACTGATATTATTCACTGAAATTTCAGAATTTCATCTTTTTCCAAGCAATTTCCTAACACAGAAAAAAAATGTACTGATATTATTCACTGAAATTTCAGAATTTCATCTTTTTCCAAGCAATTTTCTAACACAGAAAAAAAATGTACTGATATTATTCACTGAAATTACAAAATTTCATCTTTTTCCAAGCAATTTCTATTTGCACAGAAAAAAATGTACTGATATTATTCACAGAAATGTCAGAATTTCATCTTTTTCCAAGCAATTTCCTAACACAGAAAAAAAATGTACTGTTATTATACACTGAAATTTCAAAATTTCACCTTCTTCCAAGCAATTTCTATTTGCCCAGAAAAAAATGTACTGATATTATTCACTAAAATGTCAGAATTTCATCTTTTTCCAAGCAATTTCCATTTTCACAGAAAGAAAACATACTGATATTATTAAATGAAATGTCAGAATTTCATCTTTTTCCAAGCAATTTCCATTTTCACGGAAAAAAAATGTACTGATATATTCACTGAAATGTCAAAATTTCATCTTTTTCCAAGCAATTTTCATTTCCAGGGAAGAAATGAACTATATTTTGACAGGAAATACATAACCTAAAACTTCACTTGCTGTCGCGTGCATTTCAGGAAAGATTAAGCAAGTTTCAGAGTATAACTTATGGTTTTATCCTGAACTTAACTACCGTTGAAATTTATTGCATCAAGTAATTGATATTTCAATAAATTAAAACACAATATTTACTCACGCACTAAGAGCACCACCACCCTTGGCGTGACCATCCAATTTGGTGATAATAACAGAACCTACGTCTACTTTCTCTTTGAAAGCTCGAGCTTGAGCTTCACAAGCTTGACCGATGGTTGCGTCCATAACGAATATAATATTATCGGGATTGACCGCATTAGATACCGCCAACATTTCCTCGAAAAGGGCTTCTTCTTGTTTGTGCCTACCGCTAGTATCTACAATAATAATTTCGAATCCTTCCTTTTTGAACATTTCAACACCTTCTTGAGCTATTACTACGGGATCGACTTCGGTATAACTGAAAAACAGAGGATAATTCACATTTTTGGTTCTATAATTATATTTCATACCTTCCGTAAAATGGTATTCTGGCTTTTGTACAATTTTGTTTTACTTGATCGTAAGCACCGGCTCTGAAAGTATCTGCACATACAAGACACGATTTCCAATTTTTCTTCTGATAATGATAGGCTAACTTTGTACAAGTAGTCGTTTTTCCTGAACCTTGTAAACCCACAAACATTATAACATTCGGTTTAGCTTTAATCGGCTGGTATGGCTTAACACCTGGGTCCACAAGCTACAAAACATAAAAATATTGATCTGTTAAATCCATGAAGTTTAACAGTAAATGGGAAACGTCTAACCTTCACAAGCTCTTTGAATACAGCGCTTTGAATCATTCTTCTCTTGTTGAGACCTCCAGCCATTTCCTCGAAATCAATCACAGATCTTACATTTTCCCTCAAATTTTTAACAAGGCGAATATTTACATCAGCTTCAAGTAGAGCGGCACATATTTCCTTGAGCATTCCATTGAGTACCTTGAAATGTTGAAATTTGGGAATAAATATGGAACAGAATAATGAAATGTGGCTCACCTCTTCGTTTATTATTGTTGCCTTACTCAAAGACTGCAATGCAGTCGTTATTTTACGACCTAAGTCAGCTAAAACCATTTTGATTTGTTCGTTTCAGTAATTGATAAAGGGAAAAATGATCCTGTTTTGATTTTTAAATATTTATTATTTATTAATCTTATGGAGAATGTTTTATATTCATATTGACAATTTGACACTGACAGTTCCGTTTGACAACAAGTGGCATGCTGGCAGTACACCACAGATCTTTTTCTTAAGATTGAATTACCATACGTGGAAAGTTCGAAAATTATAGGTTGATGAGCTGAACGCAAGATGCAATAGATTGCTATGATATACATTCTACAGTGATTATTTCGTTGGACATTCCCCGAAACCATTCTGAGCTTAAAATATAGGGAAAAATCACGGAGTGGGCGACATCTACTTTTAAATCGTTTGAACTACCCGAGTGCTGAACAACAAACTAACGTGTGTGTGTTTATATGGGAAAAGTGTGAAATATTTGTATGATTATAGGTCCTTTATGTATCGAAAGTGATACATTTAAGTGATAATTTATGAACAATTGTTTCAAATAAACTGTAAACGAGCTGAAAATGCAGCGGATTGTAAGAGGTAATGTGGGAATAAAATCACGAGAAATATGCTCTGTTCCTCAGTGCTCATCACATAGTTCTTCTGAAATTTCTTTTCATAAATTCCTGTTGAATCCCAAGTCAGTTAAAAAATGGCAGACAATCTTGAAGAATGGGAAACGTATATTTGCAGCAAGCACTTCTTGAAAGATGATTTTTTGAGCGCTCGTACTACTTACACGAGGGCTATATCATTTCGTCACGATGTCTGTATTTTTCGAATTTTGAGCTGAAAATGGTCTCAATCGACTAGGTTCGACTCACTGATGATGAATCCGTCGGAAAATTCGAGTCTGTCCGTCCGACCGTATACACGATAACTCTCGAACGACTTAGAAACTTTTCAGGTTAGGTTCGAATCTCAAATGCCGCAGCTAAGATCGTTATTGGGCCAAATTCGACTAGGGGTTCCGTAAATATAGCCATTCGAAAATTTGTTTTCCTTATTACTTCGAAATTACTGATTCGATCGAGGCGAAATTTTGCACTCAGATGGAAAATGACTTGTTCAAGCTACATGCGAAATTTTGTCCAGATTGCATGACCAGAATCATAGAAAACATAGAAAATTATAACTTTGTAATGGAAAGGCCTATATAGGGACTTGACTCAATGATCAAAATAAGAATAGGGGTTCCGTAAATATGGTCATTTGAAATTGAGTTTTCTTGATAATTTCAAAACTACGGATTCGATAATCGATCGTGACGAAATTTTGTGTTTGAATGGAGCTACATTTTGTCCAGATCGCATGACCAGAACTATAGAAACCATAGAAAATTATAACTTCCGAACGGAAAGGCCTAGGGACTTGAGATTTTCAGGGTAGGTTTGGATCGCGAATTTCGAAATTACTCATGTGATTGGAATGAAATTTTTTTCGCACATAGATGAAGAATAATGTATTCAAACTACGTGAAAAATTTTGTCCAGATCGCATACCTTAAAAAATTCTAGCGAATTATCGAAAAAAAATTGCCCAAAGCACTGACGTGAAGTCTGGAGTTTCTTCAGTTTGAAAATTTTTTTGACAGCTGTCAAAAATTCTTTGAGTTTGTTCTCAAAACTGGAAAATGCGAATCTACCTACAACGTGGATGAACGAGCGCTCAAAAGCTCCTGACTTCACGTTCATCCACATAATCAAAAATGTCCGAAGTGGTTATCTCGATTCTACAGGCTTTATTATCAATTCCGAAATCTTATAAAAAATACTTAATCCACTTCTTATGAAGAACAGAAATGACAGAATACTCTGATCATCACTCGGCCCGACATTTTGTAATTTTCAGCGCCATCTCGTGTTTCGTGATTTTTCCCTATAGAATTCATTTTTCACACCATGAAGTAGGTCAATCGCATTTCGATTCGGCATAGAATCCAAATATTGACGTAATGTTGTCAGCAAGAACAACAAACGGAAAATGTCATAATCACCAGAAGTTGATCGAGCTGTTTTGATCTAAATGAAAGATGAAAGATTATTAGTTTAAATATTGTGCAATATACACAGATAAAATTATCCCGTACTGCTGAAGAAATTATAGTGCTGCCCATTATTCTTATTCTACGCCCTGTCCTAAAAAATTCAGTTTATGTTTGCTTTGTGGTCATCTATGGAGCAATAGGAAAATGATTTCAAATAAGAATTTCAATCTTACATTTGGAGGATAAGCTAAATTTTAATATTTTATTTATTTGAAAGTGTAACTATTAACGAAGAAAAATGACTACAATAACTATGGAAGAATATGAACTCATGAAAGAATCGAAATATCGTATGTATGTGGCAGCAGTAGACAAGGCATTGAAAAACTTTGAATATACATCCGAATGGGCAGATCTTATTTCAGCCTTAGGAAAATTGAATAAGGTTCGTTTCACAAAACGATATATCGTACTGCGTGAAACATATGTTTTTGTTGTAGGTTCTATCTACGTATTTAAAGTATCCAGTTATACCTAGGAGAATTAAGATAAGCAAAAGACTGGCACAATGTATGCATCCTGCTTTGCCGTCAGGGGTTCACTTGAAAGCTTTGGAAACCTACGATATTATTTTTCGTACAATGGGGACCAGTAGGTTAGCCCAGGAGTTGTTCATTTATAGTGCAGGTAAGAATTGGACTTTAAAATATGTATTTGAAATATTGGCATAGAAGTAATCTCGGAAATACTTCAATCGACTTTAGTAAAAAAAACCACGAGTGTCAAGCATTACCTAACCTAACCTAACCTAAAATTCAATTAAAATATTTTCTTAAAACTAAGAAATGACTGAAAAAACTTCATCCCTCAAGAAAATGTATGGCTTATCAATATTTCAGCTGTAAATGAGAAGTTTCCACTTTTATAGATTTTTTTCAGTGCATTTAAAAATCATTAATATTCATCGAGAATGACCACAATTGAATGATTATTTCAATGCCTATTGTTGAAATTATAGTTCCGACAATGAACAAGTCATTAGTTGCCAGATATAATCACAAATGAATTATTGTAGGTGCTATTGTATTATTTCCTTTTTATCTGCAAAATTTGGAACAAAAAAAAATATTGAAATTTGGTTGCTAAAAATAGATCAAGCATCATTGAAGATGCAGTTATATGTCATTTTCTACTCTCAAAAGTGCAAATGGCTATCTCTGTGGAGAGTTGTAATGAGACTTTTATTGATTTGTCACTTAGCTGAGAGTGGACTATTTCAACTAAATTGATATCAATTGGAATGAATTGACATTGCTTCATTGCATGGAAAGGTTTTGATGAATCTTTCTTTTAGTTTCAATCTCATTTTATTTTGTATCACAAAGAAAATTGGGAAAAGATAACATTGGTATTTTATTAAATGAAGTATTAATATTAGGGTTTTCTCATTTCAGTTAATTGAAAGTTTGTTAAAATAACGATCTTGAATATATCTTTAAAAAACGAACAGAAAATGAAGTAGTTTTCTTGAAAATATATGTGATAACAAACATGCATGAATGAATTCAACGAAACTTTCCTTTTGAAATTTGATATGTTTCAATTTTAGACGCCCCCTGAAACAAATTTATTCTTCTCCTTTTCGATGTTACATTCCACATTAATTCTAGTGGCAGTTGTGAAAAATCGAACAAATGTGAAATATTGTTCGAATTTGTTTATTTCCTATCAGGAATTAAATTCGTTATGAATTCTAATGAAGAGTTGAAAGATTCAGAAACCTTGAAATGTAAGTCTGTTTTTGATTAGCGGAAAATATAGGGGATATATATTTCAACTTTCATGACTATTGATTGGCAACATTTTCATCTTGTTTACAAGGTTTTCACTCGATTAGAAGAATATCACACATTATGTGATTTTGTTTGAAATTTTATACATTTTAAAATTTTCAATATTAGTTTATTTACTAAAATTCTGTTCGTTTCGAGTTTCTAATTGTAATTTTGTTACTATGCAGTTGTAAATAAAAAAAAATTCGTTGTAATTTTTATTGGAAAAAAGTAGCTTATGGCAAGTTTTCGTTGAAATGCTTTTAGAGGAACTAATAATAGCGATATCAGTATTCACGCACTCGTTAACCCATTGTTATCACATTCTCCACTGATTATCAAGATATCAATCATTTCTTAGATTTTTTAAATAAATGACTTCATGGTAACAGGGAAAACTACTATCTGTAATCAAATACACGCAAACATAGAAACATTCTAATCCTCATCATTTTCGATTTAATCGCTTTAAATTAGTAGGTAGGCGTGTACGGGTTACGTAATGGGTAAATTACGAAAGCGAGGTGCTCATTCAGAGTTCTGGACGAAGTTAAACGGAACAAATCTCGCAGACTTCGTCGAATAATAACACGGTCAACAAATTTTGGTGAATAACATGATGACGAATGAATGATTGAAACTATGCGTCAGCAAAAAATATGCTGCGTACGAAATCTCGTACGAAATTGTAGGTACTTTCTTCCGATACGATTCAATTCATGCATTGGGATAATGCAAAGCGTACGAACAAAAACAACAAAGCCGCCAGACGAAAAACGATCGAAGTGTGACCTGTGACCTAAAAACATAACGAAAGAGTCCCGCATATCGGTTTGATTGCCGTAAAAGAACACTGCTCTTGATCGATGTGGATTGAGCCGAGCGAATAGGAAACCTCGCCATTAATTTTAAGTTACGGCGTCATTTTGTCCGTATTACGAGTGTCGTCCTTCGTTTTAGAACGAAAACAAAAGGACAAGGTCGCCGTATTTTTGCTTCGCCCATCAAATATCAAACGGTGAAATTCACTAGCGGAGAGAATCAATTTTTTTATCCTCTTCGAAGCGAAATTGGTTGGAGGTCTGAAGGATACGTCTTGGCCTAGCAATATTGGAAAAAAATGCATACTAAAAGCTTAAAATCATACATATCGAGCCAAACTGAAATCAAACGAAAGAAGAGAAGGGCACGCGGAAGAACTATAAATATTCGATAACACCAGAGGTATGGTCGAATGTGGGGGTGGAGTTTAAGAATCGGCTGGGGTATTTCAAGCTCGAGAAGAACTATTTTCCAGCACTCTCACGAGTGGATTTCAATTAATTTGATTTTTAGAATTGTTTCATTATTTTTGAAAATGTGTATAATTTTTTAGAATATTAGTTTTCACTTCGTTTTCAGGCTTGAGGCTTATGTGTTCGTATGCTCATCAATTTATCAATATGAGTTCCACCAGAAACTCCAATTTCGATCCTCCCGACCGCCCCGGATGTTTATCGACCACGCCGAAACATCGGCGATTTGTTTGTTTTCATTATGGCGGCGGCGTTGTACACGGGTAAAAATAGATCGGGTTCACGCCTCGGCCGAATTTCGAACAATGCGAATACACGTGGGTTCCGCAACGAGCGAACTATGTGGCGGTTTTCGTTATCTGGCAGATAAGCGATGGGAATTGCTTCACCTGGTGCTACGGCCGGAAAACCCGCTGATAACGTACGACTCGAACCGTTATCACTGTTATCAGTCTATTTTGGAAATATTCAAGTCCTAGATAAATTATTCAACATAATGAAATCGATTCCACCGAGATATGTTGAGGTTTACAATGCTTCAGTGCTACTATTATACTAGTATAGGTATATATCTTGCAATAATAAATAGGATGCCTAAATTAGCTCAAACCACTAAAGGAGTATCTAGCCGCCTGGAAGTCAATAGTCAATGTCAAAAACTTAAACCATAATAGTATATTATTTAACAAGCTGTAATGTAGGTCATAACTCACGCAGATGAAGTTTGCAGCACGAGCCGAAGGCGAGTGCTGTAATTCATCAAGTGAGTTATGACCATTACCGCAAGTTGAATACTATACTTTATCTATTACAATAAATACTAAGATAAATGGTATTTTTTTGGAGGTATACAAGTTCAAAATGAAATAAAACACTAAAAATAAATTCCATTATCATAGTATTTTTAATTTTATTTCAAATATATTCTTATGCCATTAGTGCTTGAAAGTAATTTCGGGCATATAGGCTGGCTGGAATCAAGCGTAGTCGGGAAGTCCAATTATTGTCAACTTTTTCGAGCAACTGGGGCCGTATATCGGCAATAACGCGGCAAATGTTGGCTTCCAAGTGTTCTAACGTCTGTGGTTTATCTGCGTAGACGTGTGACTTCACATATCCCCAAAGAAAGTAATCCATAGGTGTGAGAATCACACGATCGTGGAGGCCAGCTCACATGTCCATTACGCGAAATTATGCGCTTTTCGAATGTTTCCCGCAATAAATTGATGGTGTAGCACGCTGTGTGGCATGTTGCACCTTCATGTTGAAACCACAGCTCTGCCAAATCAATACTATTCAAATGAGAAACAAAAAAATTACGAAAAACACTGCCGTGAAGGCAGGAGCTTTTGAGCGCTCGTACATGCACCTTGTAGGTAGATTCGCATTTTCCAGTTTTAGAAATCAATTGAAGGAATTTTCGACAGCTGTCAAAAAAATTCTGAAACTTGGGCGAAACTCCAGACTTCATGTCAGTGCTTCAGCTGATCAATTTTTTTCGATAATTCGCTAGAATTTTATACGGTATCTATGGTCTTGGTGGTGTGATCTGGACAAAATTTTTCACGTAGTTTGAATTCATTATTCCCCAGCTAGGTGCAAAATTTCATTCCAATACGCTCAGTATTTTCGGAACTATCAGGAAAAAAATATTTTGAACGGCCATATTTACGGAACCCCTAGTCTAATTTTGCTCATTGATAAACGTGACCGCGATATTCGCGATCCAAACCCACCATGAAAATTTCAAGTTCCTAGGCTTTTCCGTTCAAAAGTTACAATTTTCTGTGGTTCTGGTTATGCGATCTGGACAAAATATTGTTTTAATATATCATTCTCGATTAAAATAAAAAATTCCATCTTTATCGAATCCGTAGTTCGAAACTATCGAGAAACCCAAATTTCAAACGACCGTATTGACGGAACCCCTAGTATAATTCTGCTCATTGAAAAACGTGAATACGACATTTCAGATCCACACCTATCCTGAAAATTTCAAGTCCCTAGGCCTTTCCGTTCGAAAGTTATGATTTTCTATGGTTTCTAGTCATGTGATCTGGAGAAATGTAGCTTGAATATATCATTCTCCGTTAGTATACAAAATTTCGTCACGATCGAATCTGTAGTTTTGAAATTATCAAGAAAACTAAATTTCAAACGACCACATTTACGGAACCCCTAGTATAATTTCTCATAGATGAACTTGATCACGACATTCGATATCCACACCTATCCTGAAAATTTCAAGTCCCTAGGCGTTTCCGTTCAAAAGTTACAATTTTTTATGGTTTCTATGGTTCTGGTCATGCGATCTGGACAAAATTTCACATGTAGCTTGAACACCCCATTCTCCATTTGAGTGCAAAATTTCATCTCAATCAAATCTGTAGTTTTCAAGTAATCAGGGGAACAAAACTTTGAACGGCCATATTTACGGAACCCCTGGTGGAATTTGGCCCATTAACGAACTTAGCCGAGGCATTCGGGAACTGAACCCACACTGAAAATTTCAAGTCTCTTGGTTGTTCCGTTCGAGAGTTATCGTGCTTACGGTAGGCCGGTCGGACGGACAGACTCGAATTTTCCGACGGATTCGTCATCAGTGAGTCGAACATAGTCGATTGAGACCATTTTCGGCTCAAAATTCGAAAAATACAGACATCGTGGCGAAATGATATAGCCCTCGTGTAAGTAGTACGAGCGCTCAAAAAGTCGTCAATCATGGCTCTATAACGCTCTCTATTGACGGTAACAATCAGGCCGGTACCATCTTTAACCGCCCATAAAGCGCACGAAACAGTGACTTTTTTTTAATGGATGTACGGGCGTCTCAATAAAGGCTTTCCGAATAACTTGCTCGAATGGACGATTATGTCGACGGTAAATTGGGCGTAGGCACGGTTAGTTTGGCGAACTGAACCATGGTTTTCAAAATAAATTTGCACAATTTGCAAGCGTTGTTCTGAAGTAAGTCTATCCATAGTAAATAGCAAAACGTACTGACCACAAATATACCACCCACTCTCAATCGCTAGAAACAGAGTAGTGAATTTAAAAACCAAACCTCTAAAAAAAGCACCCTTTACAAGTAGGTACAGAGGAAGAACTCCATTCACAAATCTTAATAGTTACCTATAACAATGCATTATTTATGATTGTGCTTCTACGCATGGAGTAGAAAGTCCATAGGGGCGATGCTTTATATTTAGTGCTAAGTTCACTAAAATATGCCAAAAGAACATTCTCTGTAAACTTAGTATGTATGACTTAGTATTCTTACTGCTACACCAATCTTGAAAATTTTTGTTTATACTTTCATATCTGTTTTGGGATTTTTCGGGCAATAAATTCTGTATGGTAACATTGGCTGATCTTATTCCTGAAGGTGTACATATTAATTCATCTTCTCTGAATTCATCTCTTTCAGCAAAACATTCACAATAATAATTAGGTATCAACTTAATTCGAGAAAACGTCAAAATTATTCAAGTGACCTCTCCTCAATACCAATAAAGAACTATTTCCTTTCGGCCAATCAACTCGCTCAGAAGCACAGAGACAGTAGTTTAGTAGTGAGTTATTATAACTCACGGTGTTTGTTTACAGATACTATTAATTGCTCAAAAGTAGTTGAAGAATGAATATATAATTCAAACGGAGTAGATAAGCTTCTATTCTTTCAATATTATGTCTCTGACGTAATTGGCCTATTGTAATAATATGATTCGTCGAGGTTTGTAATGGCGCTGACGTAGCCAATCGAAGAGTATCGCGCAGTGACGATTCAGAAGAAATCTTCAGATCGGTCCAATAATAATAAAATGAACAACGACTTTATTTGGTACCCATAATAGACCAGCCTCTCCTTTGAACTTTATTATATACCCTGCCTAACCTGCGAATTTTCTCAAACGCCCTTCAAAACAAACAATTCGATATCAATAACCAGATTTAACGATGGAAAACCATTGTTATTCGCCAAATCATTTACTGTTGGATTTTATGACCGATCCGATGCATTGTGATACGATTATTATCCGATTCCAGGTCTTTTCCCCCTGTTAGGTCACGCAGCGATGAACATAAGGCCGCAATTGTTGAAAATTTACGAAAACCATTTCGTACCCCTTGGCGAGAGGATGAGACCCGCCCTGAGTGGTTTCCTTAGCGGGGTACTCCCCGGCATAGAGAGTGGATCGGACCATTTCGAAAGGTAAGACTAGGTATAATTTTCCTCCCATCTATGGCTGTTCATCTCCTTCCTATTTTAATTTAAGATTAATTTTTTCAGGACCAACGATCTCCTGGAGAAAGTCTGCGAAGGCGTAGGCGCTTCATACTTCTACACCTGCATGTGGCAGTGTGTAGCGAACAACAGCCCCGTGAGATTGTCGGCTATAAGTTTCGTTTTGGCGCATTACAGCAAAAAGCTGCCGATGGAGGACCAGTTGTACCTGATGGGCCATGACATAGACCTAATGGTGAGTAAAGTAAACTGCCCAAACGGAACAAACAAACAATAACATCGGTACAAGAATTGGGCCCTGAGGAAACCCGTTAGAACGTTGATTGATGAATATATCAGATTGATATGGTTCTAGGAGCAGTAGAGTTATCTTTGAACTTGGTTTTTTCTTTTGATTGCTTAGGTTTGTGGCTTGTGTGCTGCAGTGCAGGACTCCAGTGTCTTGGTGCAACGTTCTGCATTGGACCTACTCATGGTATGTTTTCCAATGAACAACAAGCAACTTCTGTATGCGGATATGGTGAGACTTGTAACTGCAGCACTGTCAACAATACTGAGGAGAGATATGTCGCTAAATAGGCAAGTTTTGAATCGATAATGGTCCAGTTTATCAAATTAAACTCATTTTATCTGATGGCATTTCTATATAAAAAATTACGAAAAGCACTGCCGTGAAGGCAGGAGCTTTTGAGCGCTCGTACATGCACCTGGTAGGTAGATTCGCATTTTCCAGTTTTAGAAATCAATTGAAGGAATTTTCGACAGCTGTCAAAAAAATTCTGAAACTTAGGCGAAACTTCTACGGTATCTATGGCAGTGGCGGCTCGTCGGGTGAGGCAACTGAGGCGGCGCCTCACCTATTATTTTATCATTTTCCTCAGTCTTAGAGAAATTTGAAAGAAATAGAGAATAATCACCTAAATATTGAAATATTCATCAAAATCAACAATACTTTCATTCCGCGCCAATCCTCCACGGCCTCCTAAGGGCATAAAGTGCCGTAGAGGCGAGATGCTCGTCGCCTCGGTCCCATGTTAATTCGGATTAATTCGGTTAATCCGAACGACTGCGAACTAGTGCGAACGTAGAGCCGTTTCGCTATTTTTCGGATCTTTGAGGCGAATAATTTTTCGCCTCTCGGGGTTTTTCGTAATATTGCGTGTAGCCGAGAAGATCCGATGTCGGCGATGTCGCTGATCCCAATCACCCCATTTGTTTATGCTATGAAACTTCTGGAACTTCTGGTCCACCTGTTACCTCCTTCGCACGTGCTCCTTTGAGTAACAGTTTTTCTGATCGTTAGATTATTATATTATTTCCTTGAATAATCTGATATAACTTTCGTTGTGGTTAAATTGAGTGTGTTCGTGTAACTTTTTGGTTACCGGTATGAATCCAGTGCACGATTTGATAATGTCCCTCATGGAAACGCCTTTTTCAAGGCGACGTGAAGATGAAAAGCGGGAAATTATCCTGTTTGGCAGACCAACCCCACAGATAAGTAGTCTTACTAAAGATGAAAAAGACGGCCGACAATATACACGCACTTTTCAGGTATCGTGGTATAATACACAAACCTGGATTTGTGGAAGTATTTTCAAACAGCGTTTATACTGTTGGCCTTGTTTATTATTGGGTAAAACAAAGAATATTTGGACTTCTGGGGGGTATTCAGACTTCAAAAATTTTTCAAGGTCCGTTAAGATGCATGAATCCTCCAAAGATCATATTCAAAATTCATTAGGATTCGTACGAATTTCGCAAAACCGTACCACAATCGCAGATGCCTTGGTTGAAAACGCGCACTTATCCAAAGTTTTATATAATGAAGATGTCAGGAAAAATCGGTTACTTATGACTTACTTGATTGATACTACTTTAATCCTGGGTAAACAAGAACTCGCTTTCAGGGGACACGATGAATCTGAAGCATCTATGAATAGAGGAAATTTCAAAGAAATATTTCACTGTCTTATCAAGCGCAATAACGAATTAGAGAACCATTTGAAAGAAAAACATATTTTTACCGGGCAGTCGAAAACTATTCAAAATGAGCTGATTTTTTGTATAGAAGATTATATGAAAAATATTATCAAAAATGAAATATTAGACGCTAAATTCTTTTCTGTTATCGTGGACGATACTACCGATATAGTAGCTAAAGCTCAATGCTGTATAACTCTAAGGTACGTGGATAAAACAGCTGAAATTAGGGAACGGTTCCTAGGATTCTACGACTTAAGTGAAGATACGAGGGCAAATGCAATATTTGAGCTACTTATGAAAGTTTTGGAACCATTTAACCCTCAAACAAAATTGATCGCCCAATGCTATGATGGAGCTTCAGTTATGGCTGGACATTTGACAGGATTACAAACTCTAGTCAGATCAGCTGCTCCTCAAGCACTTTATACTCATTGCGCTGCTCATCGGTTGAATCTAATTTTACAACAGGGTTCAAACTATATCAAGGAAAGCCGCATATATTTTTGCTAGTTTAAAGGGCTTGCCCACATTTTTTCATAAATCCCACAAGCGAACATCAATCTTGGACCGAATTTTGAAAAAACGGATACCACAAGCCAATGATACAAGGTGGTATTCACGGTCAAAAATTTTATTCTTTGTTGCGAATAATTGGCAAGGCTTAACCTTAGTTTTTCAAGATATAATCGAAAACAAGGATTCAGATTCCGTTTCAATTAATATGTCTAAGGGATATTTGAATGATCTATCGGATTTCGAGTTTTGTTTCCTTACTTATGCGTATAAAGAAATATTTTTGATAACTGACATTCTGTTCCAAATGCTGCAGTTGAGAAGTTTGAATATTGAATTATGTACATCCCAAATAAATATTGCCCTTGAGAGATTACAAGAAAAGCGTAATGAAAATTCCGTGAAATTGATTTTTGAAAAATCTAAGTCACTTATAGGATTACCTTTCGACCGAAAAAAATATAATTTGAACGAATCGGAGCTATTTGAAAAATATAAACGTTTATTTTATGAAATTTTGGACTGTATCATTAATCAAATAAAAATTAGATTTGAGGATCTGAGTAAGGTTAGATTTTTAGAATTACTTGACAGGTCAAAATATCAATTATTTTCCTCAGAGTTTCCTTCTACATTGATGAATTCATTGACAGAAAATTATCGAGACGTTTTTGATGAGGACCGGCTGAGAAACGAATTAAGTATAATTTATAGAGATGAACAATTCCACAAAGAAGATATTTACGGCACTCTCAAATTGATAAATAATCAGGGTATGGTTTCAGTATTTTCGGAGGTGTATAAGCTTGCCACACTTATCGTTACTATCCCAATTACCAGTGTTCAAGCTGAAAGAGATTTTTCATGTTTGAAACGCGTCAAAACATACTTACGGAATACGATATCCCAAGATCGGCTCTCTGCTCTCGCAATGATGTCAATAGAAAAGGAGTTGTTAGTTGCCATCAGCGAGAATAATGGTAAATTTTTCGATGACATAATAGACAAATTCGCAGCTTTAAAAGATAGACGGATAAATTTGATTTATAAAAAGTGAACTTAAGGCGCATTTTCCAAATTTTTTTTTGTTCCTATTTTTTTCTAGATTGAATCCGATGATGAAACTTATACTCCACAGAAAAAAAACAACCGTTATTCTAGTCAACCACTATACATTTATATCTATTCATATACCTATACATATCCATTATTTCATCATATCAGATTTTTCTTATATAATCGCCTCACCAGCTGAAAAGGGCACGAGCCGCCACTGATCTATGGTCTTGGTGATGCGATCTGGACGAAATTTTGCACGTAGTTTGAGTACATTATTCCTCAGCTAGGTGCATAATTTCATTCCAATCCGATCAGAAGTTTCGAAACTATCAGGCAAAAAATATTTTGAACGGCCATATTTACGGAAACCCTAGTCCAATTTTGCTCATTGATGCACGTGACCGTGAAATTCGCGATCCAAACCCACCCTGAAAATTTCAAGTTCCTAGGCCTTTAACTTCGGAAGTTACAATTTTCTATGGTTTCTATGGTTCTGGTCATGCAATCTGGACAAAATATTGCTTTAATATATCATTCTCGATTAAAATACAAAATTTCATCTCGATCGAATCCGTAGTTTCGAAATGATCGGGAAAACAAAATTTCAAACGACCGTGTTTACGGAACCCCTAGTATAATTCTGCTCATTGATAAACGAGATCTGAATCTGAATCTGTGAACGCGACATTTCAGATCCACACCTATCCTGAAAATTTCAAGTCCCTAGGCCTTTCCGTTCGAAAGTTATGATTTTCTATGGTTTCTTTGGTTCTGGTCATGTGATCTGGAGGAATGTAACTTGAATATAAATTTCTCCATTAGTATACAGAATTTCGTCACGATCGAATCTGTAGTTTTGAAATTATCGAGAAAACTAAATTTCAAACGACCATGTTTACGGAACCCCTAAAATAATGTTGCTCATAGATGAACGTGATCACGACATTCGGGATCCACACCTATCCTGAAAATTTCAAGTCCCTATGCGTTTCTGTTCAAAAGTTACAATTTTCTATGGTTTCTATTGTTCTGGTCATGCGATCTGGACAAATTTCACATGTAGCTTGAACACCTCATTCTCCAGTTGAGTGCAAAACTTCATCTCAATCAAATGTGTAGTTTTCAAGTAATCAGGGAAACAAAACTTTGAACGGCCATATTTACGGAACCCCTGGTGGAAGTTGGCCCATTAACGAACTTAACCGAGGCATTCGGGAACTGAACCCACACTGAAAATTTCAAGACCCTAGGTTGTTCCGTTCGAGAGTTATCGTGCTTACGGACGGACGAACAGACTCGAATTTTCCGACGGATTCGTCATCAGTGAGTCGAACCTAGTCGATTGAGACCATTTTTGGCTCAAAATTCGAAAAATACAGACATCGTGACGAAATGATATAGCCCTCGTGTAAGTAGTACGAACGCTCAAAAATCCTTATATCTCTGTAACAGCTGATTCGGCATAATTGACAAAGAGCTGCTGTCATTTTTTCGCTGTCAAAAACTTCTTCAATTGTTTACTAAAACTGGAAAATGCGAATTTTTCTACAAGGTGGATGAACGAGCGCTCAAAAGTTCTGAACTTATCGGCAGTGCTTTTTAATTTTTTAGTCAATTTAATATTGTTTTTAAAATCATTTTTTTTTCAGGAGGCTGTACTCGTGGCTCCTGGGAACCGATAAACACAACGTGCCTGTATGCCCGATAGGCAAAGAGATCGATTTAACCGAAACCAAAAACACGTCTGTCGCCTATAACCTTTTAAACGACGCCATCAGGGTCATCTTGACGAACAGCAGTTCCAAACCACAGATCGACATCAAACCGTACAGGCTTTTAACCTCTCTCTTTGACAAACCTCAAATAGGTCCAGTTATTTTAGACAGTATTTTATACGATGTTTTCAGAGCTCTTTATTTATCGTGCCTGAATTTACAGAAGAGCAAAAACGGTTCGGGAAGATGCGTGTCGTTCAATGGTGATTTGAATAGTTTGAACATAACCGATGATAGGTTAGTTGATAAACAGTTCATCTCGAAGAATTGTCAAGAGTTGGTTAAGAATGCGAATTTACTGTTCAATACCTTACAGAGTTACTATATATGGTCGTACGTTGAGAAACTATTCAAACAATGTGTGACCAACATAAAAAATTACAAGAACAGAGATAAATGCCAAGTGAATGAAATTGGATCTGGCATACCTCACGTATTAGAAATATGTATTTTGACTGAATTTCTACTAGACATAATTCCGATCGAATCGTACGGTGAAAGTAACGCAAATATACAACCAAATTTATTCAACAACATAATAATCGCAATGAAACAAAACCTGAACAATTTGAATTCCATCGAAATAATCGAAAGCCTGAACTTGTGCAACAAAATTTTGAGTAAAATCCAACCGGTAACAGTCACACCTTTAGATAGAATAACTGTCATTACCTCCGATGAAACTGCTGAAATTGAAAAGAAATCGGATTCTTCCGGGAACATCGAGTCGTCTCAGGATGAGATTGATCAACCAGTGAAGTCTTTGGAGAAAAGTAAATCAGATTCCAAACTCAACGAAAATATGAACAATTCCGAACTGTTAACGATAGAGGATAGTAGAGAGAGGTCTAACAGCAATCAAATGTCGAAGAAAAAGGAGAAGTTCAGTCCGAGGATTGATAAAAAGTCGAAGAATAAAAAGTCGAAGTCGAGTTCGAAACTGTACGACATGAAGAAAGAAGACTTGAACGAATCCGGCGACGACATTTCGGAGACTCAGGATAGTATAAAGGAGAAAGTGGAGGAAGATAAGAAGGAGCCTCCTCCACCTTTAAAAGTGGCGAAAGTGGAGAACAAATCGTTCTTGAAATGCCTGGAGGAGTATAAGAAATTTTACGTCGTTTTCGTGGAAGTCAAAGTACTACCCGATATAAACATCCCTTCGTTCTTCAAATCCATGGTTTGTGATAAGAATGAACGCATCAAGAAATTGCAGAAACTTCTGGAGGATTCTTTGAGTGTCCATTCGGAATTCCAGCCAATCAGCGTCAGAGACATTCTCTCAAGATGTAGTACCTTCAATTCCGTGGCCATCACCCCGGATTATCCCAATTCGGAATACGAGAAAGCTACATCTATAGCTTGTAACATTCTCTTGGAGTTTTCCGCGTTTCCTAATTTGACGAGTCATTCTAACGAGAAGATCGTACCATCTTGGCTGGAGGCTCTGATCGCGGCGTCGTGCTGTAGGAATTCTTCCAGAGAAATACAACTGAGCGCCATGAATGCGATGTTGGAGATTTTTTCGCTCGCCAAAGCTCAGAATCCGAGCAAAAATGACGAGGGCAGTAATAATGTCATTATTACTGGGATCCTTAACAGGGAACATGTCAATTATATCGAGGAAAATACTATAGTTATCGAGGTAAGTAATAAACCAACCTTAAAATTAAAATTTTGTCCAGATCGCATGACAACAACCATAGAAACCATAGAAAATTATAACTTTCGAACGGAAAGCCCTAGGGACTCGAAATTTTCAGGATAGGTGTGGATCTCGAATTTCGCGGTCATGTTTATCAATTAGCAGAATTAGACTAGGGGTTCAGTAAATAAGGTCGTTTGAAATATAGTTTTCTTGATAATTTCAAAACTACGCATTCGATCGTGACGAAATTTTGTATTTTAGTAGAGAATGATGTATTAAAGCTACATTTTACACTAAGACAAAATTAAATTATTTAAAATCTGACAATTGCTTCGAAACCAACTAACCAGGGTGTCCCAAGTTCGGGTGCCTACTAGACGTTTCTTGAGAACCGGACCGCTTTGAAATCTGAAAATTTGAATTATGATATTGTTCGACTTTATCTACTGAGCAAAAATATTCCTGAAACCTGAACACCTTCAGTTATACAGGGAGTGAAAATAAATTTCTCGAAAAATTTTTGATCAGAATTTTTCCATAACTTTTGTTTTTAGAATTAGAACCCTATTTTATGATTGCGTTGGATTCTGTGAAGAAAAATAATGATAGTGTTCAGAGTAGTTTATCCTCCTAAATTGAATAATTCCTGAGTTATTTAGGATTTATGTGGTACGTAGAGACAAATTCTGAAAATCTGTGTTCATCGAGGGCAGATATAGCTTTTTTTCATGGGAGAGGTAATAACGATTGAGAACCAATAAATCAGGTACACAACATTTAATCACTTCTGATAAACTTCGAAATAAACATTTTTTGAAACTCGGAATACAAAAAGAAAATCAAAATACAACAAAAAATATAGTTAAATAAACTTTTCTATTGCATAAAATATTTTTTGTGCACCACGTTGCGTGAATTTTCTCAAGTTTTTGATACTCATGGGGGGGTAATCACCCCCATTACCATCCTCCCCCCGGCAATCCGCCCTTGGTGTTCATAGGGAATTATTGTTATAAAACAGATTTTATAATTTTGTCTCTACGTACGACATAAATTCAGAAAATCGTAATTATAATTTTTTCTATTTTGTCTATTTTTCCTGCAAACTTGAGGTCAGATTAGCTCACTTGATTGTTTTCATTCAATTTCTGTCGATTTTTTTAAATTCATACAGTTAAGGGTTAATAACTCAGGAATTATTTAATTTAGGAGCATAAACATCTTCGAACACTATCATTGTTTTTCTTCGCAGAATCCAACGCAATCGTAAAAAATAGGGCTCTAATTTAAAAAATTACGAAAAGCACTGCCGTGAAGGCAGGAGCTTTTGAGCGCTCGTACATGCACCTTGTAGGTAGATTCGCATTTTCCAGTTTTAGAAACCAATTGAAGGAATTTTTGACAGCTGTCAAAAAAATTCTGAAACTTAGGCGAAACTCCAGACTTCATGTCAGTGCTTCAGCTGATCAATTTTTTTTCGATAATTCGCTAGAATTTTCTACGGTATCTATGGTCTTGGTGATGCGATCTGGACAAAATTTTGCACGTAGTTTGAGAATACATTATTCCTCAGGTAGGTGCTTATTTTCATTCCAATCCGATCAGTAGTTCCGAAACTATCTGGAAAAAAATATTTTGAACGGCCATATTTACGGAACCCCTAGTCTCATTTTGCTTATTGATGAACGCGACCGCGATATTCGCGATCCAAACCCACCCTGAAAATTTCAAGTTCCTAGGCCTTTCCGTTCAAAAGTTACAATTTTCTATGGTTTCTATGGTTCTGGTCATGCGATCTGGACAAAATATTGCTTCAATATATCATTCTCGATTAAAATACAAAATTTCATCTCGATCGAATCCGAAGTTTCGAATTTATCGAGAAAACAAAATTTCAAACGACCGTATTTACGGAACCCCTTGTATAATGTTGCTCATAGATGAACGTGATCACGACATTCGAGATCCACACCTATCCTGAAAATTTCAAGTCCCTAGTCATTTCCGTTCAAAAGTTACAATTTTCTATGGTTTCTATGGTTCTGGTCATGCGATCTGGACAAAATTTCGCATGTAGCTAAAACACCTCATTTTCCATCTGAGTGCAAAATTTCATCTCGATCGTATCTGTAGTTTTCAAGTAATCAGGGAAACAAAACTTTGAACGGCCATATTTACGGAACCCCTGGTGGAATCTGGCCCATTAACGAACTTAACCGAGGCATTCGGGATCTGAACCTACCCTGAAAATTTCAAGTTTCTAGGACATTCCGTTCGAGAGTTATCGTGTATACGGCCGGCCGGCCGGACGGACGGCCGGACGGACAGACTCGAATTTTTCGACGGATTCGTCATCAGTGAGTCGAACATAGTCGATTGAGTCCATTTTCGGCTCAAAATTCGAAAAATACAGACATCGTGACGAAATGATATAGCCCTCGTGTAAGTAGTACGAGCGCTCAAAAACCAAAGTAATGGGATAATTCTGATGAGTGTAAAAACAGTTTATGCTTGAAATATTGAGAATAGGAATAACGAACATAATACTGACTACGCATATCTCCCTTTTTTTCAATTTTTTTTTTGTTAATTTGAAAACTATTTCGACGAATGCAACGATTCGAATAAAAATATATTTAAAATTTAATAATCGATCATATAAGAGACGAAAAAATGCAAAAAAAATTGTTCGAGAAATTTATTTTCACTCCCTGTTGTCACTGAAAGTGTTCAGGCTTCAATAATATTTCAGCTCAGTAGATGAAGTCGTTGGGACACCCTGTATATGTAATATCAAATATTCACATAATCTCAATTTTCTTTCAGGAAATGTCCCAAATACTGTGGCAGTTCCTGAGCCAAACAGACAATCAGAATCACACTATTTTATGTGTAACTCTTCTTTATCAGATACACAATATTTTTGATGATAAGCTTTTTGTTGAAAGAATTATTGCAAAGTACCTTTCGAGTGAAAACTTGACATTAGAATATATCAAACGCTTCTTTTTGGTCTGGCACCTTGGAAGAGATTTGAATATAAAATTACCGTTGAACAAACCCAACATAAGGAACTTTGATAGGTAAGTTTTCACTTTCGATGATTCAAAATAGTTATTTGTGTCATAAAGACGATCATTATGGTACAAGTCGTGGCGAGGCGTAGCCGAGTCCGGTAACTCGACGTGTGCCATAATGATTGTTTTAATTCGTATTACATACAAAATTTTATCTGGTGGCATTTATATAGATATATAAAAAATACATAGAAAATTCGAAAGAGCAAAAGAAAAAAATATCAGAAGCAATTTTTGATGCCAACAACCAAACAGAATTACAAGTTTAGCATCAACTACTGATGTAAAAACTCTAGAATCCATTGGAATTAATATTGCAAATTGTAGTAATTGCTCTTTTACCATTTATAATAAATAGTTATGCATTTTGAATAAACTTTTTTGATCACACCATCGCATGTTTTTTATGTCATCAAAATTGCGTGACATAATGTTGTCATTATAACATGCCATCAGATAATAAGTTATTTGTGTAACTAGTGCAAAAAGTAATTATTTATTGCAAGATGCAACAAATATGCTTGTTGCACTGTTAAAGGTGTTGAAGAAGATTCGTTTTTTATTCGTTTAACCCCTCGTAAACGTCTATTTCTTCCAAAATTCGTCGAAATAATTTCTGTCAAGAAACGTCTTCGGACCTGTTTGTGCTTTTTCAAAAAATGGTCAATTCATAACTCGAGGTCTTGGAAAACGGAAGCAATGATTCAAACGCTACTTCTTCGTTGAAATCTCGGGTACTTCAGGATTCGTAAATTACTTTTAGCACTAGTGCGAGAAAGTTTTTGCATGATTATAAAATTTTGTACGTAACATTTTGACTAGTGTATCTAGTGTTCTATAATTGATATGCAATTAATTACAGGTCACTGTTGAAAATCTTAGACAATCTGCAAAACTACGAAAAGCTCAACCTCAAACTCCTGGCAGAATCATTCTTATCCCACAGTCTTCTCCACAACGACATACCGCGAATTCTGAATCCGCTTTTAACTAAACTTTTGTCTCCGAATACCGCTAGAGTTGCTATCAGGCATGTGAACATCCAAGACTCTGATTCTCAGAGTGAAATGAACGTTCAAGATAACGTCAAGGTGGAATACAATCAACCGAAGATCGTCTATGCAGTGAGCAATGTGAACGGTAACATAATGTACCACGTGACCACAGATGGACCCAGTCCAAAACAACAGAAGAATAAATGGTTTACGTTCTCCAAGAACAACAAAAAATTCCAACCATCCATAGTCAACGTTACCACAAGTGTAACGGAGGATTCGTCCAATGTTGTCACGAAGAAAAACAAAGACTTCAGGATCCAACAGGTTTCCCCCAAGTTCGACAAGAACGGCAAGGGAAACGTGAAACTTTTCATCAATCCTTTAAGTTCTAAGGAGATATATCCTACAGGACTAGACGGATCGTATTCGAAGCTAGACCCTCACAAATCCTTGAATTCCTCTACGGAAAGTTTAACCTCCAGCAACGATTGCATCAGTCATGATTCCCCAGTTAAGAGTTTTCCAGAACCGACAACGATGGATTCGGGTTATGAATCAGTTGCGAAAAGTAAAACTCAGCCAGATATAAATAAAATACTTGAAAAAATGGAACCGATAGAAGACGGCGTCAAAGATAAGTTCACAGATCCAAAGATACCGAAATCGAGAAGTTTCGACGAGAAATGTACCGGTATGGAAAACGCGAACGAACAGGGAAATTCATTGGTTCACAGTTGGTCCTACTGCTTGTCGGACTCCGAAAACTTACACGCCGAATTGGAGTTGAGCACCAGCGCGGAAGACTTCTTCAAAACGAGCGATAAATCCGTTATCGCAGAAATAATGTTGGAATTGTTGGAAAGGGTTTGCGAAAGGGTGGACGGCGATTCCGAAATCACAGATTCTAGTTCGACGACTACGAACAGGCTTTCGGATATAGAAGTCAAACCAAAAATTCATCATTCTTCGAAAAACTTCGTTCTATACCCGATCCACTCTCATATATGCCTGTACTACGAGGTGTTCGACTCCAGTCAAGTTTATTACGCTCTTCAGACCCTGAAAAATTGCATCCTGAGCAATCCGCAGCTGTTCATCAAATGCTTGGCGACGAGCGGTTTGAAAAACCTTCAGAACAACGAGGTGTTGTATCTTTTGGCGAGGCATCGCAAATCCATCCTGGGCTATAATTTCACCGGAGACTTAAATCAGGAATACGTGAATTTTTACAGAGGCTACATGTTCTTAGATGTCATAATCTCGATATGTTTGAATTACGCGAGAACTTTTTATCCTTGCTTGGATGACGTTCATTTAACGAACGAAGAAATGAACATGAATTTCAAGATTCAATTGGAAAGTTTGGAGATCCTCGATGTCATTGTAAAGAATTTAACAGCTATTGTTAAGGATAACACTAAGGGATTCGCGAGCTATATCGCCGATATGTTGGTCAAATGCAAGTTCCAGAAGATCTTATTGCATTGTTTGTTGACATCCGTTAGAACTTTCGATGAAGATATGACATTCGCCGAAGAGGTTTTGATGTTTAACAATTTTTTGTTGTACGATTCAAATCAGAATGTTGGGGAACATATAGAGGCCTTCCAGATACAGTTATTGAGGTAAGTCATATGATAATTCCAGTGAATAACAGTTGTCGAATTCAGGAATGAAAATTGAAAAACTATACTTGATAAACTGATAAGCAAGCCAACAAAACAATTCATGTATCCCAGATACCAACAAATCCAGCATTTGCAGTCGTAGACCGGTTTCGATCCATATCAGATCTCATCAGTACGATTAGCAAAATGACAAATTCGGTGTGAGAAACAGAACACCTTAAAACATAAGGAAACGTAGACCTGAGAAATTTTCCCAAATCACGCCATAGTGTCCGTTCCAAGAACAACTGTCACAAATATCTGTAATTCATAAACTGCTTAAGCGGCTCTCCAAGAACAAAATACACATGTATGACGACGCCGTGAACATTACGAGCATAGATAGTCACACAAGGAATTTACGGATTCAAGCTTCAACCTTATTCGTCTGAATAATTGACTAGAAGAATAATATACGTTCAAGGTTTTCTGTTTCCACATCGAATTTATCATTTTGCTAATCATACTGATGAAATCTGATATGGATCGAAACCGGTCTACGACTGCAAATGATGGATTCGTTGGTATCTGGGATACATGAATTGTTTTGTTGGCTTGCTTATTAGTTTATCTAGTAAAAATTTTCAATTTTCATTCCTGAATTCGATAATTTCAGATAAATAGCCGTATATTATTCTTCTAATAACAGTTGTAACGTGATGATTGGCTTTCAGGTTAATACAGTCTCTGATCGTCTTGGAATTCAACGTTTTTCCATCGTCCAAACCGAACGGTCCTGCTTTAGAACAAATTGCTACCGCGGTTGTTACTGAACTGAATTATACGCCCACTATGTTGACGCCCTATCAGCAGATCTTTCTGTCCGCAATCATGAGCGCGTTGCGTCAACAAAACATGAAAAATTTACAGGAAAAATGGCTGAATATGGTCACGTCCTGCCTACCCTACTTCGGCGAAAATCTCAAACAGATATCCATTAGTGTTGTCCATCAAATTTGTAATAACATTGAGGATATAGGTGAGTAAACATCACTTGGATTATTGAAATTCGCCTTTAATCAGGGAGAAACACACAAGGCTGGCTGTATGAATACTTGGAAGGCTTAAAGCAGGGGTCGGCAACTTACGGCACGTGTGCTAGACTTGGCACGCCTGCCAGTTTGAAATGGCACGCATAACTTTGTAAAGTTTGGTGTATAATAGTTTAATATGAAGCAATAAAATGAGGATTCAATTCAAACGATAATTCAAAATTATCTACGAAACTGCACACAAGCTGGCAACGTAGCTCGACCGAGCACAGGATAAATCAAACGAAATACTGAATTGATGGGCTAGTTTACCAGATAAATTTATTTGCCTTAAAAAAGTGACGGATCGTCCTATATGTGTGAGCAGGTTTTTTCCAATATGAAAATAATTTTAAATCCATATCGAAGCCAGCTAACAACAGAAATGTCAGAGGCGTGTGTGGTATTTAAACTAAACATGAACCAGAAATAGAAAAGGTTTCGTCAGAAATACAAGGACCAGAATAGGACTGAAAAATTTTCAAATTTCAAACAAAAGGTTGCCTTATATAAAAACATAAATGCGTTTTCTAGAAGAAGAAACGGACTTCCGACGGTACGCGAAACGTCCCCTATTTCGACCCGCGAATATATGAAAATAACGTTTGGGAAAAGTCGAACAACGACGAAAACCCTAAAAGTTACCTTTTTCCTTTCAAATAGGCTTTTGATCCGCGGCATCTCGGAAAGATTAGCTATTGCACCTATCCAAACATTAACGCCAAATCACTATTTTTTTTATGCCGGACATTCAAAAGGTTGTTTATAAAAAAATCTGCTGAAACGAAACTAGTGCCTGCATTACCAACGAAAACTTTTTTAGGAAATAAAGAAGGAATATGGCAAGTTTTTAAGATAATTTTGCCATACATAAATTGTGGAATTCGAAAGTTGCAGGCGAATTGATATCAGAAATTGACTATTCTTTTCTTCATGTACCAACTTTCGAATCATATTTATTCTTTTTCAACATCTATTACAGCATATTCTCGCTTTTTCCATACATAGCATATATTTCTCTGATAAAAATAATCCGAAATTATAATCAAACTTGGCCAACGTAGAAAAAATTGACAAAAAAATGAAGTAAGGTCAGTAATTTTTTGAAAAACACAAGAACTCAAATAACTCGTAAACTGTTGATTTTTGGATATCAATAAATATGGCTCAAACGACAGCAAATGAGTCATACTTTCACGTCCTCCAAGGTTCACCTCGAATTTGGAAAAACCCTGTATACTTGTACTTGGAAGGCTTGGTTTTATACAGTTTGCCCTTAAGTTTATAATATTTGGCAAAAAAGATTTTATTCTCTAGTGTTTATTCATATTCATCAATTTCAGCCACAAGTTATAAAAACTGGCAAACAAATGGTGAATTGTGTCCTGATTATGCAGTTACTCAGCTGGAATCTCTCACAATTCTTTGCCACTATAACTTGTTGGACTCTAGTCAGACGGTGAATCAGAAAAATGTACCAGAGTCAGGTTCAAACCCAGTGTCCCACCCTAGTGAAATATTCAATAATCTCTTCAACGCCTTCTTCTCTCCGTCGGCCACTGATGGTTTTCCTTCTGTGAAGCCGAATGCCGATCATTATCAGAACGCGAGAAAAACCATACTTAGCCACATGCCCAGGATTATCTCTAGGTAATTTTCGTATCCATCGATATTGATCGATTGTTCAATATGCGTTTTAATTTTCAGTGTAGCCAAGTTATGGCAAACTATAGTAAGCATGGAGGGGGAATTTAATAGTGTTTATGGAAACTTAAAAATTGTGAAACAACAGCTCCTTGAATTTCTTAGCCCAATTGCGGTGCACCACAGTTGCAGCTTCTTGGCCGCCATAGCTGTGGCTTGGTTTGAAAGGAGGAACGTATTTTCAAATGTTAAAACCGTAAGGAATTCACGTCATATTTTGTAGCAACAATGATACACATTTATCTTATCTAGGTTTTACCGGAACCGAATGCTGGTCAAAATAACCTGGTGTACCTCATTTCGGCAATTAGAGTCATACCTTTGGACAATTTAGTACAAACTGTAACGGCTGTGATAAAAAACCCACCTGCAACCGAAGGATTGAGCTCGGATATTTGTCTGGACGTGTCCGTCTTGGAGTTATTCTATTGGTGAGTCGAATTGTGTTGAAATGTTCTTTTGGTAACTCCCGTAATGTTTCAGTTATATGAGAAACGCTTCCACTTCTCAATTGCTCGAAGCTTGGACCTCCCTATTATCCCTCATCAGAGAGGGCTGTTCGCTCAGTCCTTCAGCGCAGTTTCTTTTGGCGGCACTCCTTCACGAACTCATGATAAAATGCTGTCCTCTGGAGGATCGTAAAGACCAGAAAGATCTACAAGATGTTACAAGCAAGGTAATTTGATCAAAGTTTCTTTCTCCTGGCTGTGTAATATTTGGGAATATGAATATTTACTTTCAAATTCGGTTACCTACCTCGGAAAAGAGTCTGTATATTCGAAGTCGGGCATACATTGTATCACTTTGTATAATCAACGGATGTCGTTAATTTTGGAGCTGTGTGACTGAGATTTGATACGTAAACTATAGATAAGGAAAGCTTTGGCTTCAAAAGAAGCTTTGTTTCGACAAACGGAGGTAGATGACAAATAAAGTTTGTATTTGCGATTGAAGGAGTTCTCGATAAGGGGAAAAGACGCAACGTTTTCATGCGAAAATTTCGGAGAAAGAATTTAAGAGCGTGGGTGTCTTCAAACAATGGAAGTGAAAGGCACTACGAAAAATGGTCAACTCAGGAATTATGTTTTAGAAGGTGTAAGATTGTTTCCTTTGAGGGACTCTGAAAGTGTAAGGGGGCAGTTGAAGGGTGAAGGGAAAAAACGAGGAAGGTCACTTTAGTTCCGTTCTGAGATAATTGGATTTTTAACATTTCCAACTGAATATTTCAAAACTAAGACATTGGTCAAACAATGTTCTCTTTTATTTGCAAAGTAAATGTTTATTCTTTTGAATACATAAACGCATTTTGTCAATATCGATTGAAAACAGATAAAAAAACTCGAAAAACTAATCAAAATATAAAAATTTACGGAAAAAAAATTACGAAAGCACTGCCGTGAAGGCAGGAACTTTTGAGCGCTCGTACATGCACCTTGTAGGTAGATCCGCATTTTCCAGTTTTAGAAATCCATTGAAGGAATTTTCGACAGTTGTCAAAAAAATTCTGAAACTTAGCCGAAACTCCAGACTTCATGTCAGTTCTTCAGCTGATCAATTTTTTTTCGATAATTCGCTAGAATTTTCTACGGTATCTATGGTCTTGGTGATGCGATCTGGACAAAAGTTTGCATGTAGTTTGAATACATTATTCCCCAGCTAGGTGCATAATTTCATTCCAATCCGATCAGTAGTTTCGAAACTATCAGAAAAATAATATGCTGAACGGCCATATTTACGGAACCCCTAGTCTAATTTTGCTCATTGATGAACGTGACCGCGATATTTGCGATCCAAACCCACCCTGAAAATTTCAAGTTCCTAGGCCTTTCCGTTCAAAAGTTACAACTTTCTATGGTTCTGGTCATGCGATCTGGACAAAATATTGTTTTAATATATCATTCTCGATTAAAATACAGAATTTCATCTCGATCGAATCCGTGGTTTCGAAATGATCGAGAAAACAATATTTCAAACGACCGTATTCACGGAACCCCTAGTATGATTCTGCTCATTGATAAACGTGAACGCGACATTTCAGATCCACACCTATCCTGAAAATTTCAAGTCTCTAGGCCTTTCCGTTCGAAAGTTATGATTTTCTAGGGTTTCTATGGTTCTGGTCATGTGATCTGGAGAAATGTAGCTTGAATATATCATTCTCCATTAGTATACAAAATTTTGTCACGATCGAATCTGTAGTTTTGAAATTATCAAGAAAACTAAATTTCAAACGACCATATTTACGGAACCCCTAGTATAATTTTGCTGATAGATGAACGTGATCACGACATTCGAGATCCACACCTATCCTGAAAATTTCAAGTCCCTAGGCGTTTCCGTTCAAAAGTTACAATTTTTTACGGTTTCTATGGTTCTGGTAATGCGATCTGGACAAAATTTCACGTGTAGCTTGAACACCTCATTCTCCATTCGAGTGCAAAATTTCATCTCAATCAAATCCGTAGTTTTCAAGTAATCAGGGGAACAAAACTTTGAACGGCCATATTTACGGAACCCCTGGTGGAATTTGGCCCATTAACAAACTTAACCGAGGCATTCGGGAACTGAACCCACACTGAAAATTTCAAGTCTCTAGGTTGATCCGTTCGAGAGCTATCGTGCTTACAGACGGACGGCCGGACGGACAGACTCGAATTTTCCGACGGATTCTTCATCAGTGAGTTGAACATAGTCGATTGAGACCATTTTTGGCTCAAAATTCGAAAAATACAGATTTCGTGACGAAATGATATAGCCCTCGTGTAAGTAGTACGAGCGCTCAAAAACAGGAAATGTCCAAACTTTTTTCGTACGATATTCACCAAAATCATTTCAATTATTGATTAGATGCCTCAGATCGAGAATATGTTATCAGTTTTTTGTGAAGTTTTTACTTTTTGAAACATAAATCTCTTTCAGACGCAAAAGTCAAAAATTTTGGTGAACTTTGAATTACTGTGAAGTGAAGTAAAAAAAAAGATTTACATATTCCTGATCTACGCCTTCGAATTAGTCAATACCGTAAGTTTGGTGAAGATAGAATAAAAAATAATTTTCGCGGACATCGCGGTTATTCGTATCCTGAAATCGTTCGAAAATCATTCCAAATCAAATTTTTTCGTAAAGTATTCGTGGATAACTGGTCTTCAAAACACTCGCTCTATTTCGAGCACTCCGGCTTCGCCGTCGCAATTCCAATTGTATGGTCCTAATTCATTCATTCTCTTCACAGTTGATAGAATCAGTAGCACAAATATGTGGATCTTGTTTAGAGCAGACAACGTGGTTGCGTCGAAATTTGGCTGTGAAAGAACAGGACGGGGATAATTCTCCCGACGTCAGTATTATCAACAGTGGTGCTACGGAAAATATGATTGGAAGCAGCTACAGCGTTCAAGCCCAACTGGTAAGTCATTTATATGAACGTCTTCATAAGCAGAAATTTGGTATAGCTTCTAGCGGAAATTCTATCACCCATCCTCGACATCTGTTTCGGGTCGTCCGAAAAGGAGAAAGTGAACACCATCCTTACCTCTTTGATGTACAACATTGTGCCCTATCTCAAGACGCACACCGTTCGCAACATGCCCAGCTATCTGGCATGCTCCAAACTACTGGCGAGCCTCAGCAGTTACCAGTACACGAGGAAGGCGTGGAAAAAGGACGTGTTCGACCTGTTGTTCGACAACGCCTTCTTCCAGGTGGATCACGCCTGTCTCAAGTATTGGAAGG
The DNA here is from genome assembly GCA_963966015.1 of Aphidecta obliterata. Taxonomy (NCBI): domain Eukaryota; kingdom Metazoa; phylum Arthropoda; class Insecta; order Coleoptera; family Coccinellidae; genus Aphidecta; species Aphidecta obliterata. The sequence continues at coordinate 32,841,173 of OZ014428.1, forward strand.
TGATAGTGGACAATTTGATGACCCACGATAACATCACTTTCAGGGATCTTATGAGTGAGTTGGATATTTAACTTTTTGTCAAGGATCTCAACTAAATGAATTTTCAATATTCAGCTAATGCATGAAATCGTTCGTTTCGCTAGAAATGGGGTAACTTTTCCTTCAACTTTCAATATCTCCGATTTGCCTGATTCGATCGATTCGGGTGTAATGAAAAAGTTGCAACATCTCAACTAAATGAATTTTTCAATAGGTATTCAGCTAATGCATGAAATCGTCCGTTTCACGAGAAATGGAGTAAATGGAGTTTTCATTTTCAGATAGGGTTTCGATGCCTCAGAGTGGCAGTTTGAGTTTATTCACGTCAAGGGAGCAAGAGTACGAGCAGAAAGCTCAGCTATTGAAACGCCTAGCATACGTAATATTCTGCAGTGAGGTAGACCAATACGCGAAATATATGTCGGACATTCAAGGTACGATCGAATTCGATTCTGTTTGTCGTGTGATGATACGGTTTTCCTTTCAGAACAATTGACTACGAGTCTGAGGGTGCCCTCTCCGAATATTCAGGCACAGGTATTCCTTTGTTTTAGGGTTATACTGATAAGAATGAGTCCCCTTCATGTCACTTCTTTGTGGCCGATCATCATCAGTGAAATGCTCCAGGTGTTCTTGCAGATAGAACAGGAATTGTCGACCGATACGGAAGAATTCAGGTCAGTTTTGATGCTATAAAAAAATTATTCGAGAATCATAACAATTTTCATCTATTGTAGATTTCTTTTCAATCCGGTCCATTTCAAGTAAATTTACATTGCAGCTGCTTCTACATTCATTATAACTTTTAACATTGTTTTCCAACAATAATCATAATGCATTTTTTGTTATCTGTATGTAGTACTAACTTGCAAACTAACTGTAACGGGGTTTTCTCCGCCATTTTGGCACGACTCTTAAAATTTGGAAGGAACTTATAAAAAGTCACCTTTATTCTCTCGGGCGCCAGCTATTTTTTCAAATTCGTAATTCTCTCGCCATTTCAACTCAATTAATCAATTTCGGGGACTCCATCTGAACTTTATAATCTCTCGCGGGGTGCGGGCGGAGGAACGCGGCACCTGTTTGGAAATTTGGTGTGCTGATTGAAAAAACTCAAAAATACGACCGAGCCGGTGTATTTTCGGTTGCGGGTCTACAGGCGTTCTGAACGGTCTTTTAGATGAAATTCATAACATAACCTTTGAATTATTTCAACGCTATCGGCCTCGCATCCCATGTTGCCAATCTTTTGGCAACTGTAGGGACTATATTCGAAGCATGATAACAATATGAACGTTTTATCTAATAATTTTTGTCGAAAACATTATTTTATTTACATGTTAACCATTATTCCGAAGGAAAATTGTTACAGCAACCAATCAAGTCAATCTAGGAACCCCAGAAAACATCAAAATCATCATCAATAAAAATATCATACTAACAGCTCAATGACTCTAAATAATAGCTACTAGCATGTAAGAATTATGCGAACGTAGCAATTAATAGTATTACAAGTGTGAGCTTGGTTGCTTTTCAGTTTTTGTATGCACATTTTATAATTATTGATTTTCAATAATTTTGAAAAATTCAGTTGATAGCAGCAGGTTAGTTGAAGTATTTTGGATAATAACATTATTTGTTTGTATTTTGCATGCTGGGATTCATCTTACAGGACAAACAACAGGTAATTCTACCATATTGTATTATTAACACTTCTTTTCGGCAGTTTCATGCAGTAAATTTTTGTTTTGCTTCTGTGGTGTATCTTATTCTTATTTTTGAGCGCTCGTTCTACTCACACGAGAGCCATAACATTTCGTCACGATGTCTGCATTTTTCGAATTTTGAGCCAAAAATGGTCTCAACCGACAATCACTGATGACGAAACCGTCGAAAAATTCGAGTCTGTCCTACACGATAACTCTCGAACGGAACGAGCTAGAAACTTGAAATTTTTAGGGTTCGTTATTGGGCAAAATTCGACCGGGCGTTCCGTAAATATGGTCGTTTTAAATTCAGTTTTCTTGATAATTTCAAAACTACGGATTCGATCGTGACGAAATTCTGTATTTCAATGAAGAATGATATGTACAAGCTACATTTTTTCCAGATCGCATAACCAGAACCATTTTAAATTCAAACGAATTATTGAATAAAAAATCCTTATATTTCTGTAACAGCTGATTCAGCATAATTGACAAAGAGCTTGTTACATATCGATACCTTTTTGCCAAATTATCGTAAGCCTCAACGAACTACGTTGAGGCTTACGACAGTTTGGCAAAAAAGTATCGATATAGTGTTCCTTTATGTTAACCCCCTTCGTTTTACCGAAAGGTATGAACCTTCAATGAGCCATGAAATCTCAATCTCAGGGTTCCTGACAGAATTAATAACTCCCTTCAGGTTTAACAGTTATAATGAAACTTCAAATGTACAATTGTTTACAACAAGCTGAGATCGACCTCTGAAGAGATGAATCTATACAATATTAGTATTACTTAACTTAATTATTTCTCCCAGATCTTCGTGGGTATTTCCTCCAAAAAATGTCGTCCTTCAATATTTAAGATATGTCCAGCTCCAACGGTGTAAAACAACCGAAACCAGCGATTTGCAGATACGGTACAATTTTTCAATAATCTAATTCCAGGGAAATGTCCCCCTTTTGGAATAATACCAAGTTGTAAGCCTTAGGGTTGGCGCTGCTAAATTTCCCAATCTCAGGGGAACAAAATCTTCAAATTCGAGGGGAACAAAGTCTCGGTTCCCAGGGTAACAAATTTCTCCAATTCCAGGGGAACGTTGTGAGTTATTTAAAATTCATTAGAAACAGTAACAGTTTTCCAAGCATTCCTTCAGGGTCATTAAGGGAACTAAAATTTACAGAAAAGACAAATTGCAACCTGGAGGAAGCTTCGAAGTAATAAAAATACAACTGTCAGCCAAAGAAAATGAAAAATACAAGATAGATACTTGAAATCAGATACAGCATTAACCTGAAAAACGTGCACAAGAATTTTTCTCTGTGGATTATTTCAGAAAATATCTTAGGAAAGACGTGAAAGAGTTTCACGCCGAGACAAATTTGGATGTATATTTAACAATTAAATATTCAATGATTGGAAATAACGACTTCACCATTCACTTCAATCGAAATCGATATCATCCAATCAATCCCAAATCTCAAAAATGTCCGAGCGCAAAGAAGCAGATTCGGACTGTACGCAACCAGACTTGAGCTGTAATATACAGCGATTCAAAATCAGTGGCGTTACAAAAAGAGGGGCTCTTGAAACGTTACAAGCTGCTGTCATTTTATGCCAGCTGTCAAAAATTTTTTCAATATTGGTTTCTGAAACTGGAAAATGCGAATCTACCTACAAGGTGGATGAACGAGCGCTCAAAAGCTCCCGACTTTCCGGTAGTGCTTTTTTCAAGAGTTTTTTTTTCAAAGTAAGTTTTCCTACAGTTCACACATTAAGTTGTTGTCATCTCTCGATGCCAGCTGGGCTATAAACAGTAGTAATGGCCTTCACGCACTCGGTCATCCGCATTGGCTGAGGTTACAACTGTCGACAGCTAAACTACTGGATTTGACATTGCTTCTTCCTGCCACGACTTTACCCCAGTTCCAAATGTAAGTATAGTACAATTTCAACTGATGTTTTATGCATCAGATATACGATTTGTATCATGTGAAATATAAAGGGTAGAAGCGAAACCATAACCACAATCAACGATTTAGCCCATGTTGCCGATTTTCTTGTGCTTGGCTATTTATCATGTAAGTATGTTTTTCGGCAGGTACCGGTGGGCCTTCGTAGGCGACGATTTGGACCGCATTCAAAACTCCAACGCGGTCTCTTTCACTCCCCACGTCGTTCGCATAGCGGAACAGATGGATAAGAAATACAATCCCGCCGAGCAATTGGCGATGAAGAGAAACGAGCTCCTGCTCACCACGAACGGCATCAGTCAACTGCAAGACTTGCACGGTTTCTTCAAGACGCTGAGTTTGTGTTCCGACCGCCATAGGACCGACTGCGTGAGGACTTATTCTTCCGATACGCCCCTGGCAGATCGCCAGACCGATAAAAAATTGGATGTTATTTTGGAGAAGATTGATAAAGTAGTCGAAACAGATTTTCTCGACAAAATTCCTAGATAAATTGCCGCGTTTTTCTATTTACTCTTACAAAGTATAGATCGAATGGAACTACCTCACCAATTAATATTATCTTCACTATCTTAAATTTGGTGCAACACTAGAATATTATTATTCCTTCCAATCACTAAATGTTTTTGATCTATTCTTTGTACCATATAAATGCTAAGTTTTAATAATTTCTGTATAGTTGCCCGATTTTCCCTTATATTTTTATATAAATGATATATCCCTTATGTAATTTGAATTTTTAAATCTAAATTATTTTCAGTTTAATTGTTATTTCTGTAAATAATAGTTTTGTATAGTTATCGAATGGTTCAGAAAATAATTATATTCCTCGATATGTCAATTTTTTCTGAATCTACAAGTATTTTCAGGTGATTATGTGATTTATTCTTGAAGAAGTGGGGATTGATTTTATCAAGATTATGAATCTAATTTTTGAAAGGTAAGGTGAACAACGTTTGTTTTGAATGTTTGCTAATGGATAGGAAAAATTCAGCAATAATGGAATTGTTGCTTTCAGCTCTTTCAAGTTTGTATTTTTCCAACTATTGTTAATTTTTGGTTGTGATTCTTCATAAACTTCAAATTTTCTTTGGTGTGAAAAGAATTTTGAAAATTATTATTATTCCGTTAGTAGAAACTTTGAAACCCGATAAGTAAGGGACAAAAAAGATGGTTGCTATATAAGATGACTTGGGACTCGAGAAAAACTGTCGCTTTTCTAGGACATACTGTATCAGAAGGATTTTTTCCGAATTAATTGGGGTTTGTGCAAGTATTACACAGTGTGTATAACCGGCAAGATTTGTTATCAATTTGTTGTAATCTTGGTAGAATGTGTGCGAATGGTCGAAGTTTGTTTTAAACCGTACATAGTAAACCTTGTTTTCCTGGCATTTAACCAAATGTGATTTTACAATGTGATGTTACTAAAAAAAAGTAGGCAAATCTTGCCTTGTTTTTTGAAAATTTCTGTTCTAAACATCTTTGTAGCGAGATGCAGAATTTGCTACCTGCTATATGTTGATATATACTGAAATTTGTTATTAAAATTATTTTTATTGCCTCAAGGTTTTTTATTGCCAATTACCATCAAATCAAGCTGATGATGATCCCTCAAAAACGAAACGTAGGATTATAGGATTTGATCCGCGGCGTTTTGGGAATCAACGTAATTTATTTCGGACTTTCTCGAGGTGTCGAAAAAAAACGGACTTTTTCAAATGTAAATGTGCAATTAATTTAAAATTCCTTTTGGGCGCTCGTACTACTACATTTCGTCACGATGTCTGTATTTTTCGAATTTTGAGCCGAAAATGGTCTCAATCGACTATGTTCGACTCACTGATGACGAATCCGTCGGAAAATCCGAGTCTGATCAAATGGAAAATGAGGTGTTCAAGCTACATGTGAAATTTTGTCCAGATCGCATGACCAGAACCATAGGAACCATAGAAAATTGTAACTTTTGAACGGAAACGCCTAGGGACTTGAAATTTCCAGGATAGGTGTGGATCTCGAATGTCGTGATCACGTTCATCTATGAGCAACATTATACAAGGGGTTCCGTAAATACGGTCGTTTGAAATTTTGTTTTCTCGATAAATTCGAAACTACGGATTCGATCGAGATGAAATTTTGTATTTTAATCGAGAATGATATATTGAAGCAATATTTTGTCCAGATCGCATAACCAGAACCATAGAAACCATAGAAAATTGTAACTTTTGAACGGAAAGGCCTAGGAACTTGAAATTTTCAGGGTGGGTTTGGATCGCGAATATCGCGGTCACGTTCATCAATGAGCAAAATAAGACTAGGGGTTCCGTAAATATGGCCGTTCAAAATATTTTTTTCCTGACAGTTTCGAAACTGATCGGATTGGAATGAAATTATGCACCTAGCTGAGGAATAATGTATTCAAACTACGTGCAAACTTTTATCCAGATCGCATCACCAAGACCATAGATACCGTAGAAAATTCTAGCGAATTATCGAAAAAAAATTGATCAGCTGAAGCACTGACATGAAGTCTGGAGTTTCAGAATTTTTTTGACAGCTTTCAAAAATTCCTTCAATTGATTTTTAAAACTGGAAAATGCGAATCTACCTACAAGCATGCACCTTGTAGGTAGATTCGCATTTTACGAGCGCTCAAAAGCTCCTGCCTTCACGGCAGTGCTTTTCGTAATTTTTTTTGAAATGAAACCAGTACAAAATTAAACGATTTTGAATAATTTCTGTTTATCTCGAAATTTTGAAATTTTCCAAACTGTATATTGTAATATTTGGGAATATGAATATTTAATTTAAAATTTGGTTACCTACCTCGGGCTGTATATTCGAAGTCGGGCATACATTGTAGTAATCAACGGATGTCGTTAATTTTGGAGATGTGATACGTAAGCCATAGATAAGGCAAGCTTTGGCTTCAAACGAAGCTTTGTTTTGACGAACAGAGATAGACGACAAATAAACTGTGTGTGGGCAATTGAAGGAGTGCTCAATAAGATGTCTGTTTTTCTGTTAGAGGCCGGGGTAGTTCGCAAGACGGGAAAAGTGCCACGATAGGTATAGAATTAAGGTTCACTTTTCGATTTAGAAGCAGTTGCTCGCGGGAAGAGAACTCAGGAAGAGTAAATTTTACGAAGTACGTCTTCGGTTAGAGGCCGGTGTAGGAAAACAGCTTAGCATTTTTCAGTCGAGGATTTTATTGGAGTTCGGATAAAGGTAATAATTGTGTTAGATCGTGGAAATAAGTGTAGAAGAAGTTTCATTTTGAGTAGAGTTAAAAATCGAATTGCGTTACGGGAATGCGAGTAATCGGCTGTGGGTGAATTTGTTTCCAAGTAGGTACAAAAAGGAATTAGGTGGTTCGCAGATCAAGGTAGCAAAATTCAGTTTGAAGTTTCAACCCCTATATATGTGAATGGTGTTATTGTAATCCACAATATTATTGATATCTCGACCCGAAATTGATTTGATGTATTTTAGATTTTATGTATGGAATTTGAATAATAGCTGCATTTAGCTGGTAGCGTTGGTTAAATGAATCCTGGTACATTTAGATTAGCATGTTTATAAGAAGTAACAGTTTAATTGTCTGATTTAACTATGATTATGAAAAACTAGGTGAATGATAGATGTTTTATTTCGATGTTCTTTTTGATGTCGATTTCGATTTCGATTTTATGTACGCATTTTACCATCATTTTTGAGCGCTCGTACTACTTACACGAGGGCTATATCATTTCGTCACAATGTCTGTATTTTTCGAATTTTGAGCCGAAAATGGTCTCAATCGACTATGTTCGACTCACTGATGACGAATCCGTCGGAAAATTCGAGTCTTTCCGTCCGTCCGGCCGTAAGCACGATAACTCTCGAACGGATCAACCTAGCGACTTGAAATTTTCAGTGTAGGTTCAGATCTCAAATGCCTCGGTTAATTTCGTTAATGGGCAGAATTCCACCAGGGGTTCCGTAAATATGGCCGTTCAAAATTTTGTTCTCCTGATTACTTCGAAACTACAGATTCGATCGAGATGAAACTTTGCACTCAAATGAAGATTGAGGTGTTCAAGCTACATGTGAAATTTTGTCCAGATCGCATGACCAGAACCATAGAAACCATAGAAAATTGTAACTTTTGAACGGAAACGCCTAGGGACTTGAAATTTTCAGGATAGGTGAGGTTCTGGAATGTCGTGATGACGTTTATCTATTAGCAAAATTATACTAGGGGTTCCGTAAATATGGTCGTTTGAAATTTTGTTTTCTCGATAATTTCGAAACTACGGATTCGATCGAGATGAAAACCAGTATTTTAATCGAGAATGATATATTAAAACAATATTTTGTCCAGATCGCATGACTAGAACCATAGAAACCATAGAAAATTGTAACTTTTGAACGGAAAGGCCTAGGAACTTGAAATTTTCAGGGTGGGTTTGGATCGTGAATATCGCGGTCACGTTCATCAATGAGCAAAATTAGACTAGGGGTTCCGTAAATATGGCCGTTCAAAATATTTTTTTCCTGATAGTTTCGAAACTAATGATCGGATTGAAATGAAGTTTCAGAATTTTTTTGACAGCTGTCAAAAATTCCTTCGATTGATTTCTAAAACTGGAAAATTCGAATCTACCTACAAGGTGCATGTACGAGCGCTCAAAAGCTCCTGCCTTCACGGCAGTGCTTTTCGTAATTTTTCGTAAATATAATATGTTCCTTCAAAATTTCTAGGTTTTCTTTCCTGAATACCTGTTCCTCCGAAAAGATAAAACAAAAGACTTCCTCTTCGTGCAGGAAGCACGAACTCAATTCTTTTCGGACAATATATAATATATGGTGACAGCGGGATAATATAGAATAATATAAAAATTCCATCTCAATAACTTGTACTATTAACACAAGGCAGTTTATTACAAAAGAGCTGCTGTCATTTTTTCGACAGCTGTCAAAAATTTCTAAAATTTGTTTCTAAAACTGTAAAATGCAAATCTACCTACAAGATGGATGAACTCAAAAGCTCATGACTTCACGGCAGTGCTTTTTATAATTTTTTCTAAATTAAAAGACCTCGATTCTCTTACCGTTTCCTAGATCCTAATACTATCTCACCCTTATCTTGGACATACTATTTTTTTGGGGGGAGGGGGGAGTTTTTGTGGTGTGATTTCGAAGTTTTTTAGGTGTATATTTGTTTATTGATCTATATATTCATTGTTAACAATTAAACAATACAATAAAGAAATATAATAGAATTGCAAATACAAAATTTGTAATTAATTATGGATCATTAAAATAATTTATATAATAATAAAAATCTATGTTAAGTAAAATCTTATCAACATTTATTACAGGAAAAGAGACGTATAACGTTATGCCATCAAGAAGTTTAAACACAAATATAACCATAATATTTGATACATGTACTGGTTTTGAAATTAAATACATAGGCTCTTAAAGAAGTATGGCACAATATCAGTAGACCAATTGGATAGGCGTTTGGTTGCGACGATTTTCATATCAATTCCGGTTGGTTTTTCCTGAGCTAAGGCTATTCAGCAAATTCGGCAGATTGACTGAATCGGAAATTTTAATTCAAAGGAGTTCAATAGGAAGGTAGGCATTTCAATTAGTAACGCATCGATATGAAAGAGGTATACAAGAATGGAAACATCCGAGGCGATCCACTGCTGCTGAGTTTATTTTAATGGAAGTGGAAAATTTTTCGTGTAAATCACCCGGTATTTCAGTTGAGAACGCTAAAGGTAGAACCAACTCGAACAATCAACATCTAAATAAGGTATACAGAAACTTCTATCCATGCCAACTACTCAACGATGGCCTCGAAAATATAAATACAGAACATGTCTCTATGTTCTAATCTTCAGTACAAGATCTAGTGTTCATCTGTCACTACTGATATTCATTTGTTTTATATAAAAGTCATTTTACTCCAACATTTCCCCACATTATTCAAATTATACGCTGAAAAGTATCCACAGGAGAAATAAAGAACACACCGAGATCAAATTATACCGAAATTAGGAGAATCCATCTAGCGCCATTTATAGGAATAATATTTATAAACATTGACATCGACGAATAGCGGTAAAACCAAAATGTGTCGCCCACATTTTTCTTCGTAGTGGGGGAATAAGAGATGGGGCGGAGTAGTGACTTTTCTTCAAATGCGAAAGAAAAACGATATTTTTTGTATAATTGAATTATCTGATGTTTATCGAAATTTATTACAGTTGAAAACGACGATATGAAATAAAATTTGGTGTGAGAGAAATTTGGGTAACAAAAAACGTATTGTTAGCCAAATTTTATTTTTTGAATATTTTTAATTCTTAAATTATAGTCACAATTAAGACATTTTCAGGTTTCTTTTCACTTCAGCCCTCTTCTAAATCATTTTCGATTTTTTCTCGTAGATGATCAATTGATACCAGTAATAATTTTAGGCAACTTTTTGTACAGGAGATATCTCCTAAGCTTTGTTTCCTAACAATACGACTAGTTCCATTCAATAAATTCCGAAAATTTGCATCTACAAAAAAAAATCAAACTCTGAGGTGGGGCTTGAGCTGAACTCTGAACTCTCTTCCATCTATATCCCCCCCCCCCTCAAGAAATGTTCTCGCAATATTAAATTATACATTATATAGAAATATAAAAAGGTTTCCTTCAAAAATAAACTCCACTTCGTGAACAGGCTTGACGCAATCTCCGATGTCAATGTTATAGCTACATAACTTAAACAAGATACATAACCAAATTAAATTTACAATTTTTACAGTGTAATAATTCAAAACCCCTATCTAAAAATATTTACAAAATTCTATAAAAAATTCTCAAAATATTTACAGGAAATGAACGATAATCTACTTAAGGTGTCACTAAGCCCTATCTCATACAAAAATATCACAACTGTTTAAAGGGTAAGGTTTCACTTTAGAATTTCCATCAAAACTGACTGTCCAAAAGTTAAAAAAGATTATTCGAGCTTCTATTCGATCGTTTAAAACGAACAGCAAAAATTATTCGGAGGTTAACTAAACCATAGAGATTGAAGTTTTTTTTTCCAAAGAAGAGTTTGAGTGGTCCCTACATTTTCCTAAACCAGGGATTCAAAACGAGAATTCCCTTACCCTTTACACATTTGAAGATAGCGGACATTCAGTCTTATTACTTCACTGTTACTGCTGTCTCTTCTCCTCTTCTAACATGGCGTCTAGTTCGTCGGTCAGGTTGGCCAGCATGTTTCCGATGTCGTTCAGAACGTCCGCCGGTTCCGCTCTCGGGTTGTTTCTCGCAGCTATGGCTTGTTGCCTGTTGGGGGTGGGGGACGGATGAGGAGGCAAAGATGTCCTAGGCTTCGCTGGGGAATATTCTACTGGTCTACCGCTTGCTCTCGTTCTGATTGTACCGGCGTTCTCGTTGGCGAATGGCAGCGAATCTGATTCTGTACTGGAACTCGACTGTAAGAGAGGAAATTTGAGAATTATTTTGGCAAGGAAAATGGCTAATTTCGTTATTTTATCAACATTAACGTGTTGACATTGCTCTATGTTCTATTTTCCTGATCAATGGCAATTGAGAATTATCTCCAGAGACTGATCCCTGTTCCAACGTAGATTCTGACGTGATGCATTCAAATAGGCCCCACCGAAGCGGTAGATATGTGAACGTAAACGACCACCTGTGTAGAGTTTGTGCGCTCGGAATCCGAAGTCTTGAACCGATCTGGCGTCTGCGCCCGCCATTTTCATTATCCGTACAGAAATCCATATTATCATTAACATTAGGGAGTCGGATTGCTGAGTCCGTCCGAGAGAAAAATAACCACAGAATCTTTTCTACGAATCAAAGTACAGAGGCTAACCTAGAAATGTAGGGTCGCTTGCTTAGGAGTTTTTGGCTCTAGACGGTTGTTGATTTTTTCCTGTCTGCTCGTTTTTCATGAAAAACGAGGGTAGGATTGTGAGTTAGTTTTATCTAAACCCTTCGAGGGTGGTTTTGTCATGTGAGTAACAATATTTTATAATAACAACTTTATCATTCAGATATTCTCCTAATTTGCTACACTTGTCTTCAACAGGGAACATTATTAACCCCATGTGTTTATCTCATATCATTTATCCTCAATTCACAAGAGGCACTTTGCTCCTACTCAACGTATTTTTACCATGTTGGTTTGCTCCTTGTGTATTGTTTTGAATCCATTTTTCATACTTCATTATCAAGTCTATTCCATATTATTTAATGATTCTAACTGACCATATGTATTAAATTCATAAGTGCTTAACACAAGAATCTGTCTTGTATAAACTAATGCTTAATAATCACCTTAATTATAAGATTTTGCAATATTCTTCAAATGATACTATATGTAATCGTTGTAGTTCGCAGCAAATAGCAAGGATATTCATAAGCACCATTGTCGGCATTATGTTTCATCGCCTTATATTGATTCAACATTTTAAAAAGCTACTCTCTACGCATTATTATCCGTTATGACTCCTCGTTTATTGTTTATATGATTGACTGCTTATATCGTTTAATATCTATATCATCCACTGCCTATATCGTTTATTGTTTATTTCGTTTACTGTCTATAACATTTACTGGCTATATCGTTTACTGCTTATATGGTTTATCTAATACTTGATGGGATTATTGACCAGGGAGACAACTATCGGACGACGCAACCTAAAATTAATCAAGGCTTCGCCCAACGGTTGGAAATATATATAACAAGGACACTGTCGCATTCCCGTCTCCTTGCACCGTGGGAGATCATCAATCGTCAAATGATAGTTTGACCCCTGCGAAGTAAAACTCCCAATTTATCGCCTTTGATCTACTCAATCATTTTTAAACACCATTTGAGAGAATTCTCACTGGTCAACCTGTTTATGAATATTCTTTTACTTGTGAGTTAATGGTATATGAACGAGAAAAGAAGGGAGGTTTTTTTTGTTAGCATCCCCGTCTGGGTTGTGTTTTTTTTTACTCCCTACCTTTTGGCACTCTGAAATAAACTTAATATTTTCTTGTTTCGAGTGCTAAAAATAAATTTCCTATTTTCCCGTCAATCTCTTCTATTGAATCAAGCGTAATTTGGGTTACATACTTACATACACAACGTAGAGTCCTTTAAAAACCACTATACGATCACGATCTTGGCCAAAGATTGTCTAGAGTAATATTTTCAAGTTAAAAAGAACGCCTGTGAGGTAGAGTTCTAGTTCTTTACGGTTTTCAATAGAAAACTGTAATGTCGGTAAGAGTTAATAATTTCAAAAGTACCAGTACAGTACAGTCTACACATCTGCCTGGGATAAGTGAGAATTCATCATTAATTCGCAAGCGATTGACAGAACCATCTCGTCGTAAATGTCTTCTAAATTCACACCTTATTCCTCTTCTGTTAAATATCATCGCATATTCGGTCAAACCGGATTCGTCTGATCTTTTCCGCCATTTTTTAACGCAGCATTGTGTCTTCTGTTGAAAGTGACATTGAACCACTTTGAGTTAAGTCCTCTTCTTCCTCTCCATTAACCCTATTTCAGCATTAGCCTGTGGTGGTTGAAACATATAGATAAGATTTGAAAATAAGGAACTCACCTTAAAACTTGCATCGGATCCGTTTCTGTGCTGCAACGCCAGCGACTTGATGAGCTCCTGTTCTTCGGCGCTCCAGCTCTGCGAAGAGTTTAACTTGGAATGCGCGCTGCCCGGCGGCGTACCCGGGGCCGGGGGCGGCGGCAGTGGAAGGTCGCCTTGGTTGTCTAACGATATACTAAGGCTGTCCGAACTGGGATACGCCGGAAGCGGCAACGGACTAGACGTCTGAACGTGGTGGATCTCCACCGTGGTGGTCTCCGAGTGCGAACACTCGGAGTCCTGCCGTTTCGGGGGATGCGGGGGTATCTTCTTGCCCATCATGGGGCTGTACTGCATGTGGTACTTGCCGGCGTCCATCATCTCCCTCGGCAGCGTTTTGTACTGGGGATTGGCGTACTTCTCCGTGTTGAACTGGGGTTTTTCGAAGTCGGGGAACGTCTCTCTAGCCTTGGCGGCGATCTTCGCCACGGGTCTGGGCTTGATCACGCCTCTGGGTCTGGGAAGGGTTCCTCCGCCTTCGTAGAGTATCACCGATTCGTTTGTGGGGGTTATGTCGCCGTCGTCGTAAGACCACGGTCTCCACCCGATGGGCTGCTGGTAGTAGAACGTCTGGGTGTTCTCGGAGGTGAAGGTGTGGTGCGTTCTTTCGTTGGGATCTTCTAACGACTCCAGTGATTTACCCCGGCCAGTTCTGATCTGTAAGGAGGACATTGTTTAGTTGGTGATCAGTGGGCAGAAAGGCTTCAGGCATGCCAGGTTAACATTCAAGCTTAAGAAGAAAAAAGTTATTTCGTGCAAATATGTACATGTATGTCTTTATGTGAAATCCAATTCTACTTTTTTTTACCATCTCAACTCATGGTCTTTGAAACAAGATTCAAGTGTTATACGACTTCTTTTGTGTTATTTTTTCAACTGTAATATTTGGGAAGATAAATATCCAATTTCAAATTCGGTTACACATCTCGGAGAAGAGTCTGTATATTCGTACATACATTGTGTTACTTTGTATAATCAACGGATGTCGTTATAATTTGGGACTGGGTGACCAACGGGACACCTGCAACTTAGATAACAAAATTTAGTAGAGTCATTCATCGACTACATTGTAGTCGATGGGTGTTGTAACTACAGGGCGAGATAAGGTCGAGAAAAGGGGAGAATGTGCAACTACGATTGATTTGTGGGAAAATTTCGGTGGAAGAATTTAGGAACGTGGGTATCTCCAAGCAAAGCGAGAGGCACTGAGAAAAATGCCCACTCAGGAATTAGCTATTTGAAGGGGGAAAAGTTTACCTTTGGGGGAATCTGAAAGAGTTGAGGCAATTGCTCGCTGGTAGAAAACTCACTAAGAGTTAGTTGTACGGGGTCGGTTTCCTGTATAGAGGCCGGTGTAGTTGAAAGTCAGGGAGGTACCAAGATAGGTTCAGATTTGTAAGTTTCGGTTCGAGGCGGGTGTAGGGACTAAAATTGAGGTAGTAGTCCGGTGTAGGAAAATAGCTTTAGTATTTTCAGTCGAGAATTTTTTGAGTCAGGATTTGGGAAAGAATCTGTGTTAGATCGTAGAAGTAATTGTCGAAGAAGTAGCGTTTTGAGTAAAGTTAGAAGTCGTATTTGTTACGGGAGTGCGAACAAAAAGATTAAGATCACTTTCGGAGTGAGTGAATTTGTTCTCAAGTAGGTACAAAGAGGGATTAGATGGTTTGCAGATCAAGGTAGGAAAATTCAGCTCAAACTTTTAACCCCTATACATGTAAATGGTGATATTGTAATCCTCAATAATATTGATAACTCGACTCGAAATTGATTTGATGTGTTTCAATGTGAGGAATGTGGAAATGATTGTATTTATTTTGTATCGAATTAATTGACCCCCTCGTACACTTGGATTAGTATGTCTGTATGAAGTAGGGAACGTAGGAGTTTAATTGTCTGATTTAATTATGATTATGCGAAACTAGCTGAATGGTAAATTTTTTTATTTTGATGTTTTGCGTTGTTTGTGAAAAGCTCGATTTTATGTACCCATTTTACTATCATTTCTCGTAAATATAATATGTTCCTTTGAAATTTCTGGGTTTTCTTTCCTGAATACCTGTTCCTTAGGTTAGGGTAAAACAAAAGACTTTCTCTTCGTGCAGGAAGCACGAACTCAATTCTTTTCGGACAATAGATAATAAATGGTGACAGCGGGTAGAAATATAAAAGAATACTAAAATTCCATCTTAATAACTTGTACTATTACTAAGGGCACAAGTCGTATTTTTACACAACTATTGGGATTTAAAAGCGTCTGGTTAAAAGTGCCATCGCCATGCCGTATTTGTTGTGGTCTCCCAAAGTTCAATTTCTACTGAAGGTCCGATGTGGAGTATCTTCGAAATATTCCTCGTGTTGGATATAATGGCTTTGTAGCAGACATTCACTGTTGCCTTTGTCTTGGTCCTATTGCTTGTTATCTGCTGTCTTATGCAATTTGAATCTTGTTTCAAACAGTTACCTGACTACCACTTTTGTTGAATTCGAAACCAGAACATACTGAGAATGTTGGTTCTTCGAAGAGTGCGAGTGACACATCATGCATTACACATTCACACCAATTCAAAGTATATAAAATTAAGGGTAGAATTATACCTTGATCGGCACTATGTCGGTGCAGTACAACGGCATATAGTGTTGGGGGGTGCCAGTGGCGGACGCAGCCAGCTGCCTCGTCTGGTCCAACTCCC
Organism: Aphidecta obliterata; assembly: GCA_963966015.1. Taxonomy (NCBI): domain Eukaryota; kingdom Metazoa; phylum Arthropoda; class Insecta; order Coleoptera; family Coccinellidae; genus Aphidecta; species Aphidecta obliterata. The sequence goes on from OZ014428.1 coordinate 32,857,265, forward strand.
AGGGCTGGTGGAAGGAATGGAAGGTGCTGTGGACTGTGGGGGCCAGGCCTGTGGGCGAGGGTGGTCCCAGGGGTGCGTGCACCAGTACGTCCTTATACACACAAACATGCAGCGTAAAAGCGGGATACGGCGAAGAGAGCAGGGTGATAAATGGTTCGGTTACGATTCGAGACCGAATCGGAACCGAACAAGACATTTCGATACGTTTCAGCTTCTTCGGTATGTTCAAAACAAACATCATAAGGATGAAAGAAAAATACCTCAAAAAGGTTAAGAGACCTTGTTTATGTTGAGAAACATTCGAAAAAGCTGTCATGTGGATTAAATAGTTTCATGATTTGTGAGAATTTTTTTAAATATTCTGAGTACTACTAACTATTTTTCAGTAATTTTTCTACGTTTTTACAGAAATTCTGTCGAAAAAATCAAAGTATATTCTGATGAAAAAATGAACATATATGGAAACAAGACTAAAGGTAATTTAGGCAAACCCAGAGTATATCAAAATCAAGATCGTAAGAATCAGAGTCGTTATTTATTTGAACTTTCTCGAGCTGTCAAAAATCGACCTTTTTCAAATCGAGTTCTTGCTTAAACCGGCGGTGGGATCGGGCTGGATTTACTTTAAGGAGACCTCGCGTCCTTTGGCTTTCGTTTCCCGAGATGGCACGGATCAAAAGCCTATAGAAAAGGAAATGAGAAACTGTTCGGGTACCGTTTGAAAGCCCGTTTCTTCTTCTCGAAAACAGAAAAAGAAAGATATCGGAGGCGCGAAGCGGCCCCCGCGTTTTCGAGAAGAAAAAACGGGCTTTCCAACGGTACCCGAAAAGTTTCCTATTTCGAATACCAACGACGAAAGCACAAAAAGTTACCTTTTTCCTTTTCTATAGGCTTTTGATCCGCGGCATGTCGGGAAACGAAAGCTTTCGTATTATCACCCCAAAGGACGCGAGGTCTCATTAAAGTAAATCCAGCCCGATCCCACCGCCGGTTTACGCAAGAACTCAATTTGAAAAAGGTCGATTTCGAGATGAATTTGAATAAAAGCGACGAGAAATGGATGTTGGCGGCTAAATTTGAAGGCATATTCCAATTTAAGAAAGTTTCCGACAAGATGAACGTAAATTCGATCATCATCGGTTAATGTTTACATCCTTCGCGATCCAAATGGAACGAAATTGAAGGTGCTCGAAAATGATGGATTCAGAAGATTAAGAAAAAGAAATCAAGGTGAGTAAGGAAATAAAACGTTAATCCATCGTAATAATACGTATTTGATTACATTTCCAATTGATTATTACGAAGTGAAAACGAAAAGAAATAGCGTTCGTCTTGCCGGAAACTTTCGGAAATTTATATATAATGAAGATAAGAATATAGGTATTCCGACGAAAAAATAGTTAAGAAAAAGCCTTGCGGAATATTCTAGAGGTTCTGCAAGTTCTCCTGGAAAATTTCCAAAAAGCTCTAATGGGAGTTGAATAATGAATAAATCAAAAAAAAAATGAGTGCATAAAGTGAATAATAATTTCGATTTCTTCAGTTTTTCATCAATTCTTTGATTGAATTTGTGATTACAAAAAACGATATGGAATTGTTTTTGGAAATATTTTCTTGAATAACAGTCTCAATTTCGATCGATACTGCATTTTTTCAAGAAAACCTGCAGAATTTGGTGAATCTCATCTATAAACTAGATTTTGCTTCATGCAGTTTATGCATCCTCCTCTATTTTATGCTGGTTTCATATGAGGTGTTCATTAGTGTGGACTGTATGATTAACCGAATTATAATAAAGATAAAATGATCGGAGTGCTCAAATATATATCGAGATATCAAGGTACACTAAGAAGATTAATTGTTGACATGCCGACAACAATTCAAGAAGACAATGGTCAACAGACATTCTGATTTTTATTGAACTAGTTACTTCTCAAGAAAAGTGGTCGTGAAAATGATCATTCTGGAGACCATTGTCGCGGCAATAAAACATCGTGACCAAAAAAAATCCTCCTCACCTGTGTCGTGCAGATCCTATCGTTCCCTATGCGTTTCCCCGCCTTGATATCCTTGATCCTCTTGATAGCCAGCATGATCTTCTTCTGGTGGCCCAACTTCACGATCCCGAACTCCTCCAGGTCTTCCCATGCGAGCTCGGTGACGTGGTCCACGGTCTGGTAGCCCTGCTGTATGAAGGCGGGCAGGTACTCGTCCAGTCGCAAGAGGTGCAGCCATTCTTCGAGGGACCCCTGCGAATTTTAACGGTTCCGTTTATTTATGGTCTATTGTGCGAAGGGATCGAAAGGAATCTCGATGAGGTGGATGGAACAACACCCTGAGTGACGTTTATGGTAAGGTTCATCGAGATCTCAAAGATAGATGCATACTTAAGTAACCACTTCACGTCAACAGTTGGGTCCGAGGAGAAAATTGATTGCATGCAGCCCACACACAATGTTATTCTTTTCGAGTGGGTACAAAAGATACACTCACCGGTATAAATTCTGGTAAATTATCTGGTAGGCTAAGTTTCGCTATCTCCGCTTTGAGTCGCTTCCTATGTATTGGATTTTTGATTCCTATTGCCGTGAGGTCCTCTGGGGTCATCCTGCCTATGGTGGGTAGGTCGTAACCGGCCAGGACGAACAGGGAAAAATAGTCTTCGAACTGGAGGTCGACCAACCAGGCGTGGATGATATCGTGATCCTAAAAGGACATTGTAATGAGTCTTTCGAGAAAGTTTTGGGGTCTTGCATTGGTCCATGGGGAACCCCTGGTGACTTACCGGTACGCCTTGTCCTATCATCCTTTCTATCCTTCCTTGGTCCGAACCTATCGAACACGAGCTCAGGGAGCACCTGGGACTATTCGACGATCCTATGGTGCTTCTTCCAGCCGTGCTGAGGGGGTGGTAGGAAGCCCTGCCGCTGTCCAAGGAGGCGGTGCTGTGGCGGGAACCCGAACCTGCACTCCCGCTGGACGAGCCCGGACTATCACGTCCAGGTGACTACAAAACGAAGATCATGTCAATTGATGTGGTTCTTGTTGATTACAGTCTATCTACCAACCTGTGTCATGTCGATACCCTGATCTTCCTGAAGACTATACTGATGATGGTAGTACACAGCCGCTTTGTGGGTAAGTACAGTTCCAGGTGGTGGTTGGCCTGGAAAGGTGAACTGGGGAGCCGGAAATATAGGCCCCGGAGATTTTCCCGTACTTCCGCTGACGGTACTTCCATAATCGGAATGGTCATCTGGAACGGAATATAATTCTTATTATTTGTTCTTGTTGATGTATCACAAACATGTCTCATTGATATTTTATAACAAGAGAAGACTACTACGCTAAAAATAGAAACCTGTCTTAACATTCGATGTCATCTCAAAGTCTTCCTTTCAGTGTTCAACAAATAGATTGCATCCCAAGCCGCGGGCAATCATTTCGATCACCACAGATCGAAAAACCCGATCGGACGCTGTTGCGATCCGGAGATAATGAAATTCAATTCGCCGAGCGGCAGATCATCTCGATCATCTTCGAGACCCGGTCCATTTGTAGCTCGATTAGCAATAATTCCAGTTCCCGTCGAGTGTCACGTGCAATTACCTCGATAATCCGCCGGCCGCCTCGTCGCCCCGATCCGATATCACAATACCCTTCGATTGGAAGTGAGACTCCTTCGGTAATTACTTTCGGCCCCGATGAAGAATCGCGACGGGGAGATCTCGATCCGCGCTACCATCTGGTAGCGATACCTTTCATGGTACTCGATTGATATGCGTACTTGGTGGTACGATGAAGAATTGAACCCTAGGTGACCTCTCGAGGCAGTGCTGCAGAGCGTGAGTAGAAGCGATGAATACTTGAGGTCTTGAGGATTTCTTAGGTATACATATTCGAAATCAAATGTCCATCAAATCAGGAAGCGAAGAGCACGTCAATGACGAAAGAATTCGGGGATATGCAGTTGAATTGTCGTCGCAAATAGAAGAAAAAAAATCATAGGAGACATAAATTCATAAATATCTCGAATAACACACCGAAAGGATATTTCGGCTAGATGAATTCCTGTTGTTTGAACACGACCATTGTTATCACAACAAAAAAGACCGGTCTGAGAACAATCTGTACTTGCAATCTAACATTCCAGTTTAAGTGATTTGAGTCCTATGAGCAGGAAAATCGGTTAGTTTAGCAGTGATGAGGTACTTCTATTTTAAAGGGAATATTTCCGGTAATGTTACAAGGATATCTAGTAAAATATAATAATTTTGTAGGTATAACCCAACAATATTTGTACGACTAACAGTATGGACACATTAATTCAACAAGAATTTTCGGTATTTCTCATAGAAATTCAGATTATTCTACCGAAATAAATCTTGTTCAGCTATCAGTATTTTGATCTATGTTGTACCATATGGTTGAAGTTGTTTGGAATAAAATATCGGTTTCCAACGAACGAACGAACATGATGAAACAGCGATCCGATAATTTTTAGCATTTTTTGGCCTCCTACCCAGAATTGAATAGTTTCGATCTTCGATTGATACTAACACTTGAATAACTTTTCCTAGGAAATACGAAAAAAGAAAAGAGGGTTAGTATATGATTAAGAAACATAATGTAGGAGGAAACAGGGAAATAGGGGTTTAACAGGAAAACACAGGTTGGAGTCAGGTTAGATCAGATCAGAGGAAGGGAGGAAGATTAGATCTGTAGCGATCCGCACCGACGGCCCAACATTTACCGTACCGCTCAACAGAGGGCGCCACCGAATAGACAAAACTAAAAAGATATTACCCAAAGGGTTAAAAAGCGACAGAAAAAGTGTGAGCATTTGAAGACAGTAATTCTGTGATCAAATTCGCTAATATGAGTCCGGAATCAGGGGAAAAATTTCTCTATATGTATTGTTATGGAAATCAAAACACATAGTTATTTTTTTTATGATTCGAAAATGAACTCAAATACACACAAATACAAAATGCATGAAATAAAGAAAATATATTTCGAATTCTTTGTCGATTCAGGAAATGTAACCTTCCAATATCAGTTACTTATTACATTATGTATTATATTTTCAAAGGGGGTTCACATAATGAAAAATATGAATTGTTGGAATTATTAATTATATAGTATTTAATCGGAATTTATTTAAGAAAATTTGTAAAAATGCAATTTGGGATCATAAACTGAACAGAGTGAATCAAGAATGCTTCATACCAAGGAATATATGATAGGATATTGATTTGTGACAAAGTAGAAACAGTTGGTCGAGAAACGTCAGTGGAAATTGATCCTCCAAACCTTGCCAAGAAGAAATACAATTACAATTTGAAAGCACGAAAATTAAATTTCCGAGTTTGAAGAATATAAGAGCTAAGAGCAGCGTTCCAGTGTTCTCGTAAAGGAAAAGTGGAGAAACATATTTTATTTCACAAATATTTATGATTATTAAACGACAATTCATCGGCCTTTATCGATTGAACTGAAAAAAAAATGCTCTAGTCGAAGAATAACATTATTTTTCAGGAATAAAGAGAATTGAATGAGTGCCACTTGTGTGATAAATCCACCTAAAAGTTGAAAATTTGCCAAACTTGGATAATGATCATTTTTCCAAAAATAAAATAAAAATGCATAGTATTGTGCGATCGTATTTCTTAAAGTTGAAAATTCCCAAAGCTTTCAAAAAAATTGTAAATGGATGAGTTTATTTTTCAATAATAAATGAAATTCTATAAGTGTCACCTGTGCGGTTTGGAATTCAAATCGATTATCCGCTATCTATCAATCAATTCTACACCTAGTCCCAACGATAAATAATACCCCACATGGCTAACTTATTTTACATTCAAAAACCGAAGAATTCTTTGTTGTTAATATTACCATTCGTCGCCCGACGTCCGACACACAATATTATCCACTTGCTGCAGGGGCGCAGGAATTAGTACGTTGTATTGTCTGAAGCCGTTTGAACACATACCAGAGCCGCTCGTAAATCACCCTAATGGTATTACTTTCAAGACCAAAGGTTCACTACTCCGGACAAGTGCCCTTGTTTGCAAACCCCCAGCAGGCCGTAAATTTCGAACGAAATAGTTCGGCCCGAAAACAATTTCATACGGCTGTTGGCGACGTCGTAGGAATACTAATAATGTTTAGTGAATTAATACGGCGGGGGCGGTAGACTTGGTTTTATTGGGTTGCATAATATGGTCCAACACACGCGTGGAATTCCGGCTTAAGGTCGTTTCTGATCGTAGAGGGACTTTTGGAAGCCATGAACAAGGTCTGCCGGATGGAGACAATTCCGTCTCCGATCTTACTTTGTCTTGTACACAAGGCGAAGGACCTTGTAAGGCGCGTCATCCACTACGCGCTGTCAAGAGCGCGACTTCTTTGTGCTGCCTTGCAGGGCGTCGAGATGAATCGAAATGAGATGCTGGAATTTGTATTTGTATGAAAGGAGACGTCGCGGTCCGTGGTTTTTTATGCGGGGTGCGGGGGGCGCTCACGTAGTACTTACGTGCACCGGGGATAATTTTAGAACCGCCGAGTAATCTACATCACCTGACATGTGTCACAGCCGTGGCGGATTCGGATTTGACGGTTCTCAGCTATGGGGTATAGTATAATTCACATGCGTGAAAAGGATATTTGTACGGTTTACGCTTTGGGAATATTGACAACCTCGAGAAGAACACCATACAATTCTTCCGGAGGATGTTGATCGTCTGTGGGAATTGAGCGAATATGAGAGATGATAGGTTATAATCTCCCACTTCTCCGCGCAGCTCGTGGAGATTTCTCGAAAACCTGAAAAATTGCGAAATGTTCCCGGGTTCATTAACGAAATCGAGTTCCGTGCCTTATCGCGGCTCTTCAGCGGTAACCGTTCTCGGTTTTGCGTCGATTCGATCTCGTTCTCACATAAAGATTACGTACGACCATCCGCAAACAGTCCTTGGTCGGTATTTTAGCACAGCTGTCGACCGAACACTTTTCACTTTTCCATATTTGGCGCAACCGGGTCGCAGATTGAACACGTTCACATTTCGATTTTTTCCCGACACACATTTTGAATCTGCCAGGCATCAGAGTCGACGATTAAGCACAGTCAAAGAAATTTTCCAGGATATACAACAGGAATGCGGTTACTTCTACAGGATATTCCCCCTATATAAGCGACAGCAGGAATCTTTGTTGATTTTAAGTGACAATTCCGGTTGTTTAATTCCTTTAGAAATAACAAGTTTTACATTAGTTGATGCAAACCAACTGTATATCGTCATTTCAACAGGAAAATAATACTGTGACGAAAACCGGAATATGCGTGACTCTTTACAGGAATTTCCTATTTAATAAACAAACTAGATAGTTGTATTCCAAGCTTCAAACTTCAGTTTCTACAAGAATTTCAAGTAATGAACACTAAACTAAAACAGGAATTCCTTTACTTATAACGGAACTGTAGTATCGATTCAACAGGGGTTTTCCGTTGAATGAAAGAACTATCGTTCATATATAACAGAATTAGTTAGTTGTATTTGAAGCTTATAACCTGAGATTTTATAGGAAATTTCTGCAGTAATGCATTCTATCTGATGAAAAAGAGTGACTTCGCGAATAGGTTTCTGGAATGGGGTGAGTTTATATTATATTATATTCATTATGGAGTTTCTTCACATTATTCCAACGATTCGGAGAAACATTCTTTGAAAACTAGTGTTAAGAGAATCCATAATAAATAATCTTATGGCTCGAATGTGGAAATTAAATAAATTTATTTTAATTTTGAAAAAAAAATAAAATCCAATAAAAATTTTCAATAATTCTGTTCAATATTCTATTTGATTTGCCCGAAACTCTTCCTCAAGGAGGGTTCTAAGATGAAAAATTCAAAAAAAAATTTGTTTACACAATTATTTGATCAACAATTAAATTCTATAAGACGAGGAGAGTCGGGATATAAACAAACAACAAACAAAGAAACAAACTCTAACTATCGAATGAAACTAAAATTAATAAATCTAACTAATGAACAATGATGAGTGCACTCAGATAGAAAAACACTGTCCAAAATATCATGAAATTTCAAATTCCAATAAAGAAATCACACAAATGACACTTATACAATTTTTTTTATTTTCGGAAAATAAAGTAATTCTGCTACTGGTTTAATCGATGAAGTCTGATGAATTTTCGTTTTATATCTTCATAAAGGATTCATCATTATCCAAGTATGGAAAAATCTCAACTTTTAGGTGGATCTATCACCCAAGTGACATGTACGAAATTTTTTTTATTCTTGGAATATAATATAATGTTATTCTTCGACTAGAGCATGTTATTTTTCAGTTCCATCGGTAGGAGCCGATGAATTGTCGTTTGATAATTATAAATATTTGTGAAATTTAAGATTTCAATGAAGAGATCACACAAATGACTCTTATACAATTTTTTTTTATTTTCGCAAAATAAAGTAATTCTGCTTCTGGTTAAATCGATGAATTCTGATGAATTTTCGTTTTATATCTTCATAAAGGATCCATCATTATCCAAGTATGGAAAATTTTCGACTATTAGGTGGATCTATCACACAAGTGGCACTTATACAATTTTTTTTATTTTCGAATAATAAAGTAATTCTGCTACTGGTTCAATCGATAAAGTCTGATGAATTTTCGTTTTATATTTTCATAAAAGGTCCATCATTATCCAGGTATGGGAAATTTTCAACGTTCAGGTGGATCTAACAAACAAACAAGTGGCACTAATGCATTTTTTTTTATTCTTGAAAAATATTGTTTTTCTTCGATTAGAGCATGTAATTTTTAAGTTCAATCGATAAGGGCCGATGAATTGTCGTATTATATTTATAAATATTCGTGAAATTTCAATTTCAATTAAGAGATCACAAAAATGACACTTATGTAATTTTTTTTTCGAATAATAAAGTAATTCTGCTTCTGGTTCAATCGATAGAGTGAATTTTTATTATATATTTTCATAAAAGATCCATCATTATCCAAGTATGGGAAATTTTCAACATTCAGGTGGATCTATCACACAAGTGGCACTTATGCAATTTTTTTATTCTTGAAAAATAATGTTATTCTTCGACTAGAGCATGTAATTTTTCAGTCAAATCGGTTTGGGACGATGAATTGTCGTTAAATAATTATAAATATTTGTGAAATTTTAAATTTCAATAAAGTGATAACACAAATGACACTTATACAATTTTTTTTATTTTCGAATAATAAAGTGATTCCGCTACTGGTTCAATCGATAAAGTGTGATAAATTTTCGATTTATATTTTCAGAAAGGATCCATCATTACCCAAGTTTGGGAAATCTTCAACTTTTAGGTGGATGGATTCATTACACAAGTGGCACTTATGCAATTTTTTATTATTGAGAAATAATGTTATTCTTCGACTAGAGCATGTAATTTTTCAATCCAATCGGTACGGGCCGATGAATTGTCGTTAAATAATTAGAAATATTTGTGAAATTTTAAATTTCAATAAAGTGATAACACAAATGACACTTATACATACATTTTTTTTATTTTCGACTGATAAAGTGATTCTGCTACTGGTTCAATCGATAAAGTGTGATGAATTTTCGATTTATATTTTCAGAAAGGATTCATCATTACCCAATTCTGGGAAATCTTCAACTTTTAGGTGGATTCATTACACAAGTGGCACTTATGCAATTTTTTTATCCTTGAAAAATAATGTTATTCTTCGACTAGAGGTAATTTTTCAGTCCAATCGGTGAGGGCCGATGAATTGTCGTTAAATAATTATAAATATTTGTGAAATTTTAAATTTCAATAAAGTGATAACCCAAATGACACTTATACAATTTTTTTTATTTTCGAATAATAAAGTGATTCTGCTACTGGTTCAATCGATAAAGTGTGATGAATTTTCGATTTATATTTTCAGAAAGGATCCATCATTACCCAGGTTTGGGAAATCTTCAACTTTCAGATGGATTCATTACACAAGTGGCACTTATGCAATTTTTTATCCTTGAAAAATAATTTTATTCTTCGACTAGAGCATGTAATTTTTCAGTCCAATCGGTAAGGGCCGATGAATTGTCGTTAAATAATTATAAATATTTGTGAAATTTAAAGTTTCAATAAAGTGATAACACAAATGACACTTATACAATTTTTTTTATTTTCGACTAATAAAGTGATTCTGCTACTAGTTCAATCGATAAAGTGTGATGAATTTTCGATTTAAATTTTCAGAAAGGATCCATCATTACCCAAGTTTGGGAAATCTTCAACTTTTAGGTGGATTCATTACAGAAGTGGCACTTATGCAATTTTTGTATTATTAGAAAATAATGTTATTCTTCGACTAGAGCATATTATTTTTTAGTTCAATAGATGAGGGCCGATGAATTGTCTTTTAATAATTAGAAATATTTGTGAAATTTCAAATTTCAGTGAAGAGATCACACAAATGACATTTATACAATTTTTTTTATTTTCGAGTAATAAAGTAAATCAGCTACTGGTTCAATAGATGAAGTCTGATGCATTGTCGTTTTATATTCTCATATTGGATCCATAATTTTCAACTTTCAGGTGAATCTATCGCAAAAGTGATACTCAAGCAATTTATATCATTTAAAAAAAAATAAAGTTATTCTTTCATTGAGGTATATTATTATCTAGTTAAATGAATTGTCGTTTTCCATTCAAATAATGGATCTAAAAATAAGCTGTTTGAGACATCTTTGTACCTTCAGCAGTCGTTGAAGGTATGGCTCCTGAATAAAAACCACAAATCTGAATAGGTAAATAGGGAGCAGTTAATTTGTTAATGTGATAACGTCATGTTCGATTCTAACGTACGATATACAGAAACCGCGTGTTCGCGGAATTTATATCGTACCAACAAGCACCGGTCGGTCGTTCAAGTACCATCGACAATTGCCCCGATCGAGCAGCGCGAGTTAAAATCAATAACTTCGACGCAGGGAGCTTCTTCGCATCCCCATAAAAATAGCAACATCGCCGATCGGGCTCTCTGTTATGGCGAAACTGGTTTTCTTCGTTTGGAGAATCGAAGATCGTATGTATTCCGGCTCCCTCCGCGAACAACGGTCGACTCTTTTTTGCCAAGGACTCGGACTTGCGGAAGCTCGCGACTACCTTTCTGGCCTTCTGGTCGCTGGTAGTTCCAAGGAAACGCGATAAAAAGTCGCTTCGACGGGTAAGTTATGTCAGAGGAGGGAATGGGGAACGCGAACGCCAAGAGTGATTCTTGAGATGTAACATTCCAGGTGATGGTTTCAGACGAAAAAACTTATCGGTAGGTACCATAATTTCTATGTTAACTACTGTGTCATTCTCACTTATTTTCGTTCAATTTGAACTCGAAATCAAGAATTACTGAAAAATTATGATGTGTTGACCAATGTTGATATCAATGGCAGACATTAAAAGAAACAAGTTTATCACAAACAGCTGCGAAACGTGAGCGAAAAAACCAAGACAGTAGAGTTATTATTTATTCATTTATTATTCAAACGAGTCATCAGACACACCATAATGAAGAGAACAAGTTTATCTAATAGAGATGTTATTGAACTCGTTTAATACTCAGAAATCCTTCGTCCTGAATACATTTTTTCCAGCTGTAAATCTCTCGGTTTTATCAGAAACTGCATGCCTGATTCGAACCGTGCTGTATTCGCGAGAGACAATCATAAAAATGAGAGAAACAGGAGCGACTCTAACAGTAAATTATTTTTCTTGCCTAATAATTAGGCAGTAGATCTGAGAGGTTTTCCATGTCGAGATATCCACAGCTGGTTTAATCGTAGTTGTAAGACCTTTTTATCTCCCAACAAATGAGAAATTACCTGGAATGGTGAAACGGTATCGGCTTTATCGAATTTGAAGATTGTTGCTGGGATGGGTTGAAGACCTCGGTATTTAGATGGAAAATTTATAGGGACAAAATGGGAGGTTGTTCAGGTAGTGACGATCTGAATTTTTTCAACAGAAACGATGTAAATTGGATGTGAATACTTCGTTATCCCAACCACCGCCCCAGGTATCTTTAATTTGTTTTGAACCTTATTTAATCAAAAATCGCCACGTTGGGACTAGGTGTAAAATTGATTGGTAGATAGCCAATAATCGATTTGAGTTCCAAATCGCACAAGTGACACTTATACAATTTCATTTATTATAATTTTCTTGATCGCATACTGGTTTCATGATTATTATGCAAGCTTTGGCAATTTTAAACTTTCAGTAAAACGATCGCACAATTGACACTTATGCATTTTTATTTGATTTTTGGAATAATGAAATAATTGTTCAACTAATTCAATCAATAAGGACCGATGAATTAACACTGTCCATCCATATATTTTATCAATTATCATAAATATTTGTGAAATTTTCAACTTTCAGTAGAGAGATCGCACAAGTGACATTTATACAATTCTTTTTATTTTTGAATAATAAAGTAATTCTGCGATTTGTTCAATCGATGAAATCTGATGAGTTATCGTTTTAAATTCTCATGAGGAATCCATCATTATCCGAGCTTGGAAAATTTTTCACTTTTAGAAGGATCTATCACACAAGTGGCACTTAGACAATTTTTTTTATTTTTGAAAAATAATGTTATTCTTCGACTAGAGCATGCTATTTTCTAATTCAATTTATGCCGATGAATTGGATTAATATTTATAAATATTCGTGAAATTTTGAAAGAGATAACACAAATGACACTTATACAATTCTTTTTATTTTTGAATAATAAAGTAATTCTGCGATCAATCGATGAAGTCTGATGAATTGTCGTTTTATAATCTTATATCGGATCCATAATTATGCATGTTTGGAATATTTCAACCTTCAGGTGAATCAGGTTATCCCAACTACCGCCCCAGATATCTTTACTTTGCTCTGAGCATTACTTCATCGAAAATAAACCCCTGTAAAAGATATCGGAACGAAAAGATCTGACTTCCAACAATTCAATTAGCATAATGAACCCAACCATGCGTTACGCAACGTATCAGTATGATAATATTTTATTAATTACTGAAGATAAAATATCGGCGATTTATTCTGTTTCGTTCGCCGAATCCGTGTGATTAATTAGAGGAAAATAATTCCGGATTATCTCTCATTAAACGCCGATTAATTAAGCAGAAATGTCGAGAGTGATTTAAACTGTTCTGGCGTTTGGGTCGAGCTGTGATTTGTATTGCGTGTAATGATATGACTCCGAAGTTTATTGCTTGCTTCATGGATTATCTCTGAAAAGGCAGAGATTTCAACTGAAATAAAAAAAACCGAGAATAACACTGACGGAAGTCAGATACTTTCGCGCGCTTGTTTGAATTCACCGCCATCCACTGAAAAAAACGAATTCCGGGAATTTTCAGTCGAATGAATTCCTGTTGTTTGAACGCAACTATTGTTATTACAACAGAAAAAGACAGTTTTAACTTTTAGCATTTTTTGGCCTCCTACCTATAATTGAATATTTTCGATCTACGATTGATTCTAACCCTTGAATAACTTTTACTTAGAAAAACAAAAAAAAAAGAAAAGAGGAAAGTATATGATTAAGAAACATAGTGTAAGAAGGAACAGGGAATTAAGGGTTTAACAGGAAAAGAGAAGTTGAAGTCAGGTTAGATCAGATCAGAGGAAGGAAGAAAGATTAGATCTATAGCGATCTGCACCGACGGCCCACCATTTACCGTATCGATCAACAGGGGGCGCCAAAGAATAGACAAAACTCAAAAGATACTACCCAATGGATTGAAAAGCGACAGAAAAGGTGTGAGCATTCTGAGATTTCTAAGACAGAAGTTTTGTCATCAAATTAACTAATTTGAGTCCGGAATCAGGGAAAAAAATTCTTTGTGGAGTCTCTCAATACTAGTTTTCGAATGTCCCTCTAATCCGTCAGAATAATGTAAAGATACTCTAAAATGAATATAATATAATATAAATTCTCCCTATTCCAGACACCTATTCGCGAAGGCACTTTTTATCTTTAGATAGAATGCAACACTACAGAAAATTCCTGTACAATCTCAGGTTATAAGCTTCGAATACAACTAACTCGTACTGTAATATATGAACGATAGTTCTTTAATTCAATGGAAAATTCATGTTTAATAGATACTACAGTTCTGTTATAGGTAAAGTAATTTCTGTTTTAGTTAGGTGTTCATTACTGGAAATTCTTGTAGAAATTGAAGTCTGAAGCTTGGAATACAACTACCTAGTTGGTTTATTAAACAGGAAATTTCTGTAAATAGTCACGCATATTTCGGTTTTCGTCACAGTATTATTTTCCTGTGTCACTTGAAATCAACAAATATTCCTGCCGTCGCTCATATAGGAGAAATTTTCTGAGAAGTAACCGAATTCTTGTTGTTTATCTCGGAAAATTTCTTTCTTCATCAAACTCAGTGGAAGAAATAATATTAATGGAAAAAAAAAACAAAGAAATAGTGTTCTTCCTCTTCTTTTATGTGCGCAGCCTCCTCATTGATCCATATTGATTCCGAGCACAATGATCATCGATTATAGATGTCGTCACCTGCATTTGCAGACATGGCGTTTGTACCGGATGAATTCCTATACGGTCGTTTTTCCATCTGAGGAGCTCAGCGACCAGGTGAACGTCCTGGCAAACCTTCGCCTTAGATTGCCACTAGATTACAGAACGGATAACGCCTATGTCAGTTCACGAAATCAATCAGATGTAGCGCGAATTGATATCGATTTATTCGTTGCAGCTGTCGCTCCTCTCAATTAATTTCAATTGGGTACAGTGAAAGACGAAGGTGTGCAATTTAATTCCATACGGAGATCGAAGGGAATGATGAACCATAAACCAAAATGGCATTTATACTAGAACGACATTTCCTGTTTTGACAAGAAAAAATTGTAGACTACACCAAAAGCTAGCATTAACAATTTCGAAGAGGTTCAAACCTGAAACTGAAAATCCAGTTTCACGCGACTCGACTAATGTAGCTTTTATTGTCCACCAACTTTTTATTACAACATATCGTTTCTCTTCCTCGGAAAAATACAGATATACTTCCTTTTCGACTAGGAGTTGAGTGCTTCTACGAATGTCATGTTTCTGAGTTCGGGGTAAGTGGATGGATCTATACAAAGTTGGCAGTTGGAATGGCTCAACTCCGCCGTTTCTTAGAATCCGTTCACCTGAGATGCGGATAACAATGGGTCTTTACGAGAAACGCTTACTCCCTGGTGTTTTCGCGAAGGAGACCTCGAAGATCTCCAGGAAATTATAACCATGTCGAACGAGTGAAGAATACTCGATATGAGCCTAAGGAAAAAATGAAAACACATCTATATGAAATGTATATACAGGATGTTCCTAAATTGGAGGTACAATTGGATGACATCAAGAATAAAAAGCTGAAACCATTGGTTTTCGTAGTACAGGGTGTTGAGTTCATGGGATATTCAGCTGAATTTTGACGATCATATGATAATATATCCATTGCTCGTGAAAATCTACCTACATGCTAATATTTCTTCTAAGACAATGGGTCCTTTTTTTCTTCAGAACTTTTTTGTGGTGCGCCACTGGTTGTTTGAAAAATTCAGGTATTGAAAACAATTTCAAATGAAATAAAAATATTTTTCCATACATTTCAAACTACCAGTGGCAGTGCTTTTTTTTAGTGCGCCACTGGTTGTTGAAGAAAAGGGAAAAAAACCTTCATTTCGTGCAATTTTTTAGTATCTGCTGCTGTTTTCGAGGAAAAAAATATTGAACAATTCTCTCTCATTTGTCAGGAAAACCAAAATTTTTGAAAAGTAGGTAGCATATACGAAAAAGTTTCAGGTATTAAGAAAGAATCTCGGATGAAACAAAAATATTTGTCCATACATTTTAAATTATCAGTGGCAGTGCTTTTTTGTGGTGCACCACTGGTTGTTTGAAAAATATGGTAAAAAACCTTCATTTCGTTGAAAATCTTTTTGATTTCGTACAATTTTTTGATATCTGCTGATGTTTTTGAGGAATAAAATATTGAACAATTCTCGAAAATACGGAAAAAATTCAAGTATTGATTTTAAACTACCAGTGGCGCACCCCAAAAAAGTTCTGGAGGATAAAATGGGACATGACATTATTCTACCGAATTAGAGAGACATTTGTCGAATACCAGTAATGAGAGACTCCATAATGAGTATAAAGAAATTTGATTACGGAATTAGTGTCTACAAATGCTAACACCTTTTCTGTTGCTTTTCAATCGATATTTTATTCCAAACAACTACAACCATATGGTACAACATGGATTAAAATACTGTTAGCTAATCAAGATTTTTTTCCGGTTGAATAATCTGAATTTCTGTGAGAAATAATGTGCCCATACTGTTAGTCGTACAAATACTGTTGGGTTATACTTACAAAATTATTATATTTCACTAGATATTCCTGTAACGTTCACGGAAATATTCCTTTTAAATTAAAATTACCTGATCACTGCTATACCGTTTTCCCTGTTCATAGGACTCAAGTCGCTTCAAACGAAATCGGCATATTAGATTGCAAGTACAGATTGTTCTCAGAACGATCTTTCTTGATGTAATAACAATAGTTCAAACAAGGGGAATTCATTTAACCCAAAATTCCCGGGATTCGTTTTTTTTCAGTGTGGTTTTTCTATTTCATTTCCACTCAATGGACAGCAGTCTCGTCGTCGCCTCTAAGGAAATCATCAACCATCTTCTGCGAGCATGGACCATCGGTCTCATCAATTATTGCGGACACTAACGACATAACCATGACGTATGGTCATCGCTAAACGATCTCTGGGGGCTCCGATGAATTTGTCTTTTGCACGTATGGACACTGGATATGTCTAGACGTCGACAGGGCCGGTTCGACCCTCTAGGATCCAATTGATTCTTCATCCCGTTGTCTCAGACAAGAACGGCCCTGGTACCCCTGGTATATGTCAATCGCATAAGCAAACATTGCCACTGATATCTATGATCGATGACTTGCATAGCTGGCCTTGTTTTTTCGTCCTCCTTCTTTAACTAGCACTCCTCCTGTCATATTGGCGGATGATTATTCTTGTTTCCTTCATCTCCGAGTGGGATCTGTTCTTTTCATTGTCTTGGTTGATGTAAGATGCAGTGAGGTGTCGAGAGAAGTTTTGGACCCGAAATGCGAAGTAAGAATTTGAACATATGGAAAATTAAACTTTGCTACCTCGTGCCCTTTGCTGTTATTCAAATGAGTCTATAAAATTCACGCCAGGATCTTACTCTACCTTACCCCATCTCCACGTCAGAAAATACCGGAGAACTTGTACATAAATGAAGATTCATCGTCTATGTCAGTTTAGCATCTCGAGATAAAAGACTCCTAGTAATACCCCATAAACAACGGATCCCATCTTCTGGCTAGACGTGTAGCCCTTGTAACCATCGGGTATACCACAATATAAAGGCCAATTTACCCCTGAAATTGCCCCATAAACACCAATCATCCATCACTTCCATCTTCATAGCTCGAAATAACACCTCGGTTATATGTGCATCCATTAACCTTGAGAATGTCGAAGATGATTTACGACCTCTTCAGCATAGGAGCATAGACGTAGTCTTCTTGCTTTTCGTTTTGCACGGCCCGAGTACGATTTGTCACGGGGTATCCGCGCATTTCGCCGATGGCTACTCCTTTCGAACGAGTGGAGCTGTTATTAACTTTATCATCTGACAAGGACGAGCTGGGAGTAGTGCCTAGTGCTAGGATAATTGTTATTTATTAACGCATGGGAGAGGAGTTCTGGCGTATGAGGAGGGATGACTGATAGAAAGTAGCGAGTGAGCTCGAAGGACCAATTAGATTTTATCTGGCTCTTTCCCCTGTTTATTTTGCAACCGGGATATTTTTTCGAGGAGCTGATACGTATCATTTCATTAAGGTTCGAGGAAGAGATTCGAGTTGCCTTCGGGGAGTGTAGTGGGGCAACACACCAAAGTATTGCCTGGATATACCTGGGGATACTGAATTCTTCCTGAGTAGTAAAAATAATTCATGGGAGATTTCTGCTGATATACGTTTCTTTGAGGTTGATTGGTCGTTTTAATAACCAGGAAACAACGCACGTAGGAGGACGAAACATGTCTTTACCGAGATCTTGTAGATTTTTGATTATTGAACATTTAATTCCAGGAAGAACTTTTTGGAATGCCCAGACTAGGAAGATTCTGCCAGAGTGCTACCTTCTTCCGAATACTTCTCATTCTAGTCTAGTCTTCTCGTGGCTGTCAAAACATGTAGAAACCTGAAGACCTGTCCATCTGCTGCGGTTCTCATACCAATCGATGGCATGCATGCAATTATGCATTTTTCTCTCGAGTTGACAAAGCCGGAGGGTACGGCTTGGCGTGGTGGCGTCCTTCTCTATCCTCCTGGTCATTAACCAGTACGATCTGAATATCAATCCGAGGGTAACGACTAAATTGTTACTGGGACTGGAATTGTAGTTGCCCAGTCTCATTATTTCGCAGAGACAGTCGTTTCAATCGTATTCGTTTTCGGTCTGCGATGAGAGGGAGTCGATGATGATTTACGTTTAATGAATCGGGTTCTTCGGTTGGGTAATTATTAGAAGACCACACAGTATGACAGCAATTTGATTATTTCCTTTTGTCGTGGTAGCACCACGTAATGAGAGTGGTCACAAGATGGGAAAATTATGTCGCACTACGAGGTATTTCTTTCTGCGTCAATGTTATCTATGTGCATATTACAGGGTGTTGCTAAATTAGAGGTACCAATGAAGAGGGATGATCATTTGGACGATATCAAGAATTAATGTCCCATTTTTCCTCCAGAACTTCTTTGGCGTGCGCCACTGGTTGTTTAAAATGAATGGAAAAATATTTTTGTGCCATTTGAGATTTTTTTGATATCTGAAATATTTTCGTATTTGCTACTTCTTTGGGTGCATTGAGATGAAATGAATCAGGAAAACCATAAGGACGACACATGCCAAATATCGCAGACCTTTCGGTGTTACACCGAGATGACCATCTATCCCTGTCCCACTTCTCAACTCATGTTGCAATCACGGAATTAATTTCAAACGGACTGATGTGCACATTGTACTCTCGAACATCCTGTCGCTAATAATAAATCACTTTGTGTTTCCCATCCAGCTCCGGCCAGTATGTGAATCATCGTTTACGGAAATGTGTGTGGTCTCCAGACGAGCCCGAAGAACCCGTTGGTGTGACCCACGAAACTACATACAAGATTCTGCCTACATTGCGATACGGGATGTGATTTATCGTCCGGCCG
Organism: Aphidecta obliterata; assembly: GCA_963966015.1. Classification (NCBI taxonomy): domain Eukaryota; kingdom Metazoa; phylum Arthropoda; class Insecta; order Coleoptera; family Coccinellidae; genus Aphidecta; species Aphidecta obliterata. The sequence continues at coordinate 32,876,659 of OZ014428.1, forward strand.
CGGAAAAAACGCGGGACTTGGAGGAAAAAGGAGAGGCGAGAATTTCGTCTCGACGAACTGGTCCTGGAATTCGATTCAGGTATCTGAGGGATATTTCGGATTTCCGTTCGAAATTACGCAGGTGTGCTTTTTCGGAGGAAGATTGCCTTATGTCGAGATTATTCTTTCCACATCGGAAACGGAAAAAAAATTGGTTGGAGTTGATGACCATCATTTTGGATAAATATTAGGTTAGGTCGAATTTGAATACTTGATTTTGGTTTGTTAAATGATGGACTTTCCAGTAGGTTATTCGAAGAAAATTATTATAATCGCTGAAGAAGACAGTTCTGAAAAGGAAGACCTTTCTTTGTTGTACTCACCTCTAGGCACACCAGGTGTTTCTGAGGGGGCTAAAAAGCCGGCATCTTCCGAAGAAGCGTATCCTGCTGATCCGAAGGAGCTTCCCGAGTGGCGAAACTCGTGTGGCACTGCTGGAGGGGCGACTTTCTTCGCGGTGGCCGCCGGCTTCGGAGGCCGCGACATGCCGCCCACTGAAAGAAAAAATTAATTTATCAGAATAAGTATTTTCGGAAGAAAAACGAGTTTTCATTATTTCTTCTTGACGGGTATATATTTCGTTTTTTTCGAGATTTCTAGAGTTTCATGCGGAATGTGTGAGGAAAAACTACCTTTTCCGAAAAAAAAAATTTTGAATTTCTCTCTAATTCGGCAGGAAAATCAAAATTATCCAAAAAAAATTTAATTGGGCTAATTGAGGAATACCCTCCATATGATTATGATTCAAATGTATTAATCGAAAATGTACTCGTTTCATTCCAGGTTTCTAGAATTCTATGTGAAATTTTTGAGGATCTGAATTTTCTTATATTTAAAACTTTTTATTTTCTCGCAATTTTTTTTCATAAATACTATCGTAAAGAAAAAAAATTGAACAATTCTCTCCAAGTCGTCAGGAAAATCAAACTTTCCCAAAAAAATCAGTGGGCTAATTGAGGAACATCCTGTATATGATTCAAAGGTAATAATCGAAAATGTACTCGTTTTTTTCCAGTTTTCTAAAATTTTACGTGAAATCTGTGGTGATTTGAGTTCAATTTTATTGAAAATTTTTCATTTTCTTGCAATTCTTTCATAATTACTACCTTTTTTGAGAAAAAAAAGTTGAACAATTATATCCAAGTCGTCAGGAAAATGAAACTTTTCCAAAATAAAACCAGTGGGCTAATTGAGGAACATCCAGTATATGATTCGAACGTAATAATCGAAAATGTATGAGTTTTTTTCCAGCTTTCTGATATTTTACGGTAAATTTGTGGGGATCTGAATTTTGTTTTATTTGGAACCTTTTTTTTTTTCTTGCAATTTTTTCCATAATTACTACCTTTTTTTTAAAAAGTTAAACAATTCTCTCTAAGTCGTCAGGAAAATCAAACTTTTACAGAAAAAAATAGTGGGCCAATTGAGGAGAACCCTTTATATGACTACAGCTGGTATTAATCGAAAATGAACTCGTTTTTCCTAGGTTTCCAGAATTTGACATAAAATTTGTTAGTATCTGAATTTTGTTTTATATCAACCTTTTTATTTTCTCACAATTTTTTTATAATTGAACTATTCTCTCTCTCCGAGTCGTCAGGAAAATCAAACTTTCCCAAAAAAAATCAGTGGGCTTATTGAAGATACCCTGTATATAATTCAAAAGTAATTATCGAAAATGTACTCGTTTTTTTCCAGGTTTTTAAAATCTTATGTAAAATTTGTGAGGATCTGAATTTTGTTTAATTGGAAACTTTTTATTTTCTTGTAATTTTTTCATAATTTCTACCTTTTTTGGAAAAAAAAAAAACTGAACAATTATCTCCAAGTCGTCAGGAAAATTAAACTTCAAAGAAAAAATCAGTGGGCTAGTTGAGGAACTCTGTAGATTCAAAGGTATAATCGAAAATGTACTCGTTTTTTTTCAGGTTTCTGAAATTTCACTTAAAATTTGTGAGGATTTTAATTCTGTTTTATTTGAAACTTTTTATTTTCTTGCAATTTTTTCATAATTTCTACCTTTTTTGAAAAAAAAAGGTGAACGATTCTCGCCAAGTCGTCAGGAAAATCAAACTCTTCGTAAAAAAAATTCAGTAGGCTAATTGAGGAACACCCTGTTCTGATTCAAAGAATGCATAAGAAATAAATGTAGTTTTTTTTTTATCTTGATGGTCAACCTTATGGTTTACAATCTATCGATTCATATTCTGTGTGGGGAGAGTATACACAGGATCGTTGGTTGGAAGGTGACAAAAATAAGTATAAAGAACAGTCGGTCTTGACGAGGAACCCACGACGGAAATAGTTGTGTGGGATTAGAAACGTTCACAGCTAACATATGGCGCGAAAAATACACACATTAACATAAAATGTATACCACAATACCATTTGGGACAAGCGTCTCTAACAATATGATAATCGAGTCGACAGAATTCGAAATTAGTAAACTTTGGGTTTTAGTGAGATCAATCTGATACCGCATGTGGGAATCTTCAGGAATTTCGAGATTTATCAACGCTTCCAACACTCTCGACGTTGTGATGCAAATTCGCGTTGTAAATCATTGAGAAATCAGTTGTGGTGGCGCCAGATGAACGGAATTAAATGTGCGACAAACGAGTTTTCTACGATTTTATATACATATTTAAATTTATTTGTTCTATGGGAGACTGAAAGTGTTATCGAGAAGGTCAGTTTTATCGCCCACTACAATCGTAAATTTTTAATGCGGTCCTCCGATAATTTTTGTGCCGAATATCTATTGGTAAATTGAGAAATTCGGAATTCGTTCAACCTTTTGGTTGAGACTAATGTTCTTATGCAATCCCAACCATTTTCCAGCATTCAACTGTACCAAAACGAGCGACTTTAATTAACGTGCGCCCAAGATGGAACAATGTACCTCCTGGTTAACGCCAGTCGTCGCTGTTAAATGCCAGCCGATTTTTGCTTGCGAACTCGAGGAACCAGCCAACTACACATACTTAAGTTGCGTAGTTTATTGCGGCGAACGAATTTATTCGTTCGAAATTAAACGTTTCTTTGCGTCCTTGAGAGGTCTTGCAGTTTCTCACGCGTCCTATCGCTTTGGCTGACCTATTGAAAAATCGGGGGAATATCGGACGTTCACCTGGTGATTTATTGCCAGAACATCCCGGATATGTGGATGCGAAAGGTGGATTTAATTGCTGCGCCAAGTGTGTTAATCTCTTACGTAAATATTCGAGAAATAAGCCAAAGGGAGCGACACCTGATGCAATTGCTGTGGGTGTCAGCAGGAATCAAAGTTAAATAATATGACGGCTGTTCATCTGAAATTATCAAATTCAGTGATGAAATTAGAAAAAGTATACTGGATAAACAAATAGCAAGCCAACAAAACAATTCATGTACCCCAGAGACCACCAAATTTATCATTTTCACCTGTAGACCGGTTTCGATCCATATCAGATATCCTCAGTACAGTTAGCAAAATGACAATTCGTTTCGAGAAACAGAAAACCTTCAAAACATAAGGCAACGGTGATCTGAGAAAATTTCCCAAATCACGCCACCTGTCCCTTTCAAAAGCAACTATCTCAGATATCTGGAGGTCATGAATCGCCTTCCCAACACCCCAAGACAAAGACACATGGGCGACCTGCCGTAAAAATCAAAGTAGTTTTCATATCGAAGAACAAACTTCCGAATGAAACCCATTCGCCGTTTGCCATTGCATTTCTCCGTCGTTCTACTTCTTCGAACTCTTCACGGTCGAAACTACCACTATCACTTTTTCGGGAAATTCAATTAACGCACTCAATTTCGAACGTGATTCAATAACGCCATCTAGGGAAACCGGCAAAATCAATCAGGTTCCAAGAATGCCGTTAATAACAGCTATGTTCTCTCAATTTTTCTGCGCTAATTATAAAACAACATTTCTTCCTGCTGTCGATAGACGATCTGGGTTGACTAAATTGATTCGGAGATTGTAGATTGAAATATATGTACATATATCCATTATTCAAGTACTTCTGAGCCATTAATAGTATCTGTAAACAAACAACGTGAGTTATAATTACTCACTGCCATAGCTCCCTGACTCTGTGCTTCTGAACAAGCCGATTGGCCGAAAGGGAACAGTCTATTATTGTTATTGAGGGGAGGTCACTTGAAAAATTTTGATGTTTTCTCAAGTTAAGTTGATACCTAATTATTATTGTGAATGTTTTGCTAAAAAAGATGAATTCAGATAGTGAAGATGAATTATTATGTAAAGGAGAAATAAGACAATCAGCCAATGTTACCATTCAGAATTTATTGCCCGAAAAATCCCAAAACAAATATAAAGGTGTATACAACAATTTTCAAGATTGGTGTAGCAGTAAGAATATTAAGTCATCGTTTACAGAGAATGTTTTTTCGGCATATTTTAGTGAACTTAGCACTCAATATGAAGCATCGCCCCTATGGACTTTCTACTCCATTCTAAGAAGCATAATCAACATAAATAATGCATTGTTATAGGTAACTATTAAGATTTTTTAATAAAGTTTTTTCTCTGTACTTGTATCTAAGTATTTATTGGTATAATTGTAGATAAAGTATAGTATTCAACTTGCGGTAATGGTCATAACTCACTTGATGAATTACAGCACTCGCCTCGGCTCATGCTGCAAACTTCATCTGCGTGAGTTATGACCTACATTACCGCTCGTTAAATAATATACTATTTTCCAAGTTTTAGCGTTTTAGCTCTTTATTGAGAAGACATACGTGACGAGTTCCGTTCATGAAATCATCTCAATCCTCCAATTTTCCGAATTCATTATTACGCCAATAAACTCCGCACTTCGTTCAATAACGGAATGATGTAGTCATCTTTTAATAGAAGTAGGTACATATTAATATTTGCCAAACAGTCAACAAAGTTGTTCGCCAAATGTTCACATTCAATTAAGAAAACGCAGAACGAATCGTAATTGGATATGTCCATGACACAGGCCAATTCAGTTCTCCAAATTCCAGATTTCGTGTACCAACTCTAAATACCGGTTGTCCCCAGAATCCTTGAGACACGTTAATGAATGCAATTACTACAACTTTGTATGAGGGGGGAAAGTTGCATTGGAATATGAAATAATGAAATACCGACGCCATTCATAATGATAAGTTGAAACTAGAGATAAACAGGCGCGAGAACGAAAAAAGTCGGTATGCATGTAGGCTCCGTTTAAGGTGTAAGGTGGGCTTCACCTATCCTTAATTTCGGCCTACCCGGATCCTTGACCGGGCGAAACTTGCTCAATCGTTGTAAATTCGTGTTTTATGTTCGAACGCAACAGCTGGACAAGATGTTATGTTCTTGTCGCGGAAGGAAAACAATGGTTTCAGATCGAAAGAGAGTGAGGAGGTTGATGCCAAAAATTCAGATGACGAATAATTCGAATTTAGACCATACAGATCAAAATAAGCCGAATCGAACCCTAGTTAAGAGCGTAACATTTTCTACATTTGTGTCATCTGTTCACTCAAAGAAATTTTCCAGGATTTAAAACAGGAATTCGGTTATTTCTACAGAAAATTTCCCCTTATATAAGCGACAGCAGGAATATTTGTTGATTTTACGAGACAATTCCGGTCGTTTAATTCTTCTAGAAATACCAATTTTACATTAGTTGATGCAACCAAACTGCAGTTTGTCATTTCAACAGGAGAATAATACTGTGACGAAAACCGGAATATGCGTGACTACTTACAGGAATTTCCTATTTGATGAACAAATCCGATAGTTGTATTCCAAGCTTCAAACTTCAGTTATTACAAGAATTTCCAGTTATGAACTCTAAACTAAAACAGGAATTACTTTTCTTATAACGGAACTGTATTATCGATTTAACAGGAATTTTCCGTTGAATTGAAGAACTATCGTTCTCGTTATCGTTATATTACAGTACTAGTTGGTTGTGTTTAAAGCTTATAACCTGAGATTTTACAGGAATTTTCTGTAGTAATGCATTATATCTAAAGATAAAGAGTGACTTCGCGAATAGGTGTCTGGAATGGGAAGAATTTATATTATATTATATTCATTTTAGAGTATGTTTACATTATCCTAACGAATAAGAGAGACATTCATTGAAAACTAGTATTGAGAGTCTCCATAATAAAAAGAAATTTTTTCCTGGATTCCGGACTTATAATATAATAATAAACATTTTTATTTCAACAATTGAAGCAACTCTACAAAAATGAAACAAGTCAAATCAAATTACAAAAATTAAGGAATTCTCTTTATCTTTATGCCTATTCCCAAATTTCCTATATAATGTATACCTAAAAAAAAATTGAATGAAGTCACAAATAAACTAAACTTAACTGAATATGGTTTCAACTTAATTGATATATTTTTTATGAATCTTCTGAAAGTACTCAAATTATTACAATTTTTTGAATGAACAGGCAACATTTTATAGAATTTTATGCCCATATAATGGGGTCCCTTCTCTAAAATAGATAACCTATTTATGTTGGGGATAAATTAAATCTTTTGCTCATGTATTATAATTATGTGTCCCCTCCACATTGAATTCATCCTTGTTTTTAAAACCGAAAACTAAACACTCATATATGTATAAACCAAAAACTGTGAAAATATTCATATTTCTAAATTTACCCCTACATGAACCCCTCGATGAATATACCCCATCTTACAGATAGTTCTAATGATTCTTTTTTGCAATACAAAAGCGGACTGGATTCCAGAATTACCTCCCCAAAAAAATGACTCTATATCTCAATTTATCATCAATATCATATGATTACAGAATTACTGTCCTCAAATGCTCACACCTTTTCTGTCGCTCTTCAATCCTTCGGGTAGTATCCTTTGAGTTTTGTCTATTCGGTGGCGCCCTCTGTTGAGCGGTACGCTTAATGTTGGGCCGTCGGTGCAGATCGCTAGAGATTTAATCTTTCTTCCTTCCTCTGATCTGATCTAACCTGACTTAAAGCTCTGTTTTCCTGTTAAACCCCTATTTTCCTGTTCCTTCCTACACTATGTTTCTTAATCATATTCTAACACTCTTTTCTTTTTTTTTTATTTCTTATGAAATGTTATTCAAGAGTTAGTATCAATCGAAGATCGAAAATATTCAATTCTAGGTATAGGGGCAAAATATGATAAAAATGATCGAATCGCTGTTTCATCATGTTCGTTCCTTCGTTGGAAATCGATATTTTATTCCAAACAACATCAACCATATGGTACAACAAATATTGAAATATTGTTAGCTAAACAAGATTTATTCCAGTAGTATAATCTGAATTGCTGTGAGAAATACCAAACATTTCTGTTGAATTTAATGTTTTCATACTGTTAGTCCTACAAATATTGTTGGGTTATACTTAAAAAATTATTATATTTTACTAGATATTCCTGTAACATTTACGGAAATATATTTTCGAAATAAGAGCACCTCATCACTGCTATACTAACCGTTTTTCCTGTTCATGGGACTCAAGTCACTCAAACCGGAATCGGCATGTTAGTTTGCAAGTTCAGATTGTTCTCAGAACGGTCTTCTCTTTTTGTAATAACAATAGTTGCGTTTAAACAACAGGAATTCATTTAGCCGAAAACTCCCGGAATTCTTTTTTTTCAGTGTGCAACTCTTAAACATCAGTCGCCATTTCAGACTCGTTCTCTGGAAAAATTGCGAAGTTGCCACATGTCGTAAAATACGAAAATCAACGTCGGAGATGGGTCTAATTGTTTCAATATAAATTTCCCGCATCGAGACAGTGTGGGAACGTGCGACCAGATGGCAGCACCGAACAAAGGCCGACCTCTCATTTGCCCCGTCGAGAAAAAACCGATCGCGGTTCGCAATCTAGCTCCACTTAAATAACCAATAATGCCAGGAAAACCCACACAAATATTTCGATATACGTGTGGGCTATTCCGTGCCACACGTATCTGTCGATACCTGCCTCGGTTTTTGCTCGTTGTTTTTCCCGTGCCTTTCCCGGCGATCGAAAAAAATGACCACGGCGCCACTAATCTCGCAGACGGGCTGTGGGCGAACACACTGTATCGATTTACGGTGAAAGTAAAATGAATAAATTACAATTTAGTTTGTACGACCATCGATTATTCCGGCGCCCGATCGGCCCATAATCAGTATGGTGATGAGGCTCGCGGAGTTGGCGAAAGGTTAGAAGAAGATATTCTGGAAATGAACTCAATATTTAGTGCCCAATTCGTTTTCTTCAGTTCGAAACTGATATTCTTCTCGAGATATAATGAATTATGCAATTGTCACAACACAATTTATTATCACAAACGATTCCATTTCACATCCACCAAATAAATTTGTACCTAAAATCTAACTGACTGAACAGAAAAGTCCGCGACGCGTTCTGATTTGAACTGGTTCATTATTAGTTATCATAGCGACACGTTCTGTTTGGAACGTGTGTAGAGGACGATCTGAAACATTTTCCCAAAGAATGTTGTTTCTATCAAAGATATATGATTATGTTCACAAGATTTATCTGGACGTAAATCATGACTCCTCCTTCGGTACTTCCAGTCGTCTTAAATCAATCAGGGATGTTATTAAAGGCCCGGACTTCAAACGCACCATTATTTTCTAATAATAAAATTGGATCCGTTTGAACCTAATTACCACTCCCAATTTTTCCGTTTGGAATATTTCTGATTTATGCGTTGCACTAACCCCGTTACGTGTGAGCGCATCCCTCCCTTTCGAAAACTCATTAACATTCTTAATTTAACCCACGGAAAGCGCGGTAGCAGTGAACTGGGTGGTTGGAGTGACATCATCGAGAGGCATTCTACCCGAACGACGGGCAAAGGTTTCGGGAGATAACCGACACTTACGTATCCAGTTTCGCTGTAATTCATTAGAAACATCTGTTGCTTATTGCATATTCATAATTTCGTGATGTCATACCGGAAAACGGGGTTTTATTCCTGGAAAAAAGTACTGTTCTCTGTTCAGACTAGTTTGAAGTGGGAGGTTGGCATTAACGACGCTCTTCTTGTCGAGTTGTGCGCGAAAATTATTGCACACTCTCGTTTCTGTGCTAGCAGCATGTTGCTTTCTCCACTTATTTTATTGGATGCAGTTTTATTCGTTCATGTCGATTCTCCTTAATATTCCTTAAAATTCAAATTTTACGCCTGAGAATTACCAGGCTCCTGCAGGAATATTGAATTGTCGAGTTATTCGATCATTATTTGTGTTTGCGCTAGTTCGACTTAACAGAAACTTGGTTTTATCGGAAAACGTCGCTCAAATATAACAATGTTTGGTATTTCTCACAGAAATTCAGATTATTCTACAGGAATAAATCTTGTTTAGCTAATAGTATTTTAATTCATGTTGTACCATATGGTTGAAGTTGTTTGGAATAAAATATCGGTGTCCGACGAAGGAACGAACATGATGAAACAGCAATTCAATCATTTTTAGCATTTTTGGGCCTCCTACTTAGAATTGAATATTTTCGATCTACGATTGATTTCAACTCTTAAATAACTTTTTCTAGGAAATACAAAAAAAAATTACGAAAAGCACTGCCGTGAAGTCAGAAGCTTTTGAGCGCTCGTTCATCCACCTTGTAGGTAGATTCGCATTCTTCAGTTTCAGAAAACAATTGGAAAGATTTTGACAGCTTTCAAAGAAAATTTCAAACAAAGGCAAAAATCGTCAGTACTTTAGGTGACCAGTTTTTTTTCGATAATTCGCTAGAATTTTCTACAGTATTTATGGTCTTGGTAATGCGATCCGGACAAAATTTCCCACGTAGTTTGAATACATTATTCTTCATCTATGTGCGAAATTTCATTCCAATCCAATAGGTTGTTTCGAAATTATCAGGAAAAAAATTGTTTGAACGGCTATGTTTACGGAACCCCTTGTCTGATTTCGCTCATTGATAAACGTGACCGCGAATTTCGCGATCCGAACCTATCCTGAAAATTTCAAGTCCCTAGGCCTTTCCGTTCGAAAGTTATTATTTTCTATGGTTTCTATGGTTCTGATCATGCGATCTGAAGAAATTTAGCTCCAATATATCATTCTCAATATAAATACAGAATTTCGTCATGATCAAATCCATAGTTTTGAAATGATCAAGAAAACTGAATTTCAAACGGCCATATTTACGGAACCCCTAGTCTAATTCTGCTCATTGATGAAAGTGACCGCAACATTAAAGATTCAAACCTATCCTGAAAATTTCAAGTACCTAGGCTTCTCCATTACAAAGTTATAATTTTCTTTGGTTTCTATGGTTCTGGTCATGCGAGCTGGACCAAATTTTGCATGTAGCTTGAACACGTAATTCTCCATTTGAGTGCAAAATTTCACCTCGATCGAATCTGTAGTTTCAAAGTAATCAGGAAAACAAAATTTCGAGTCACCATATTTACGGAACCCCTGGGCGAATTTTGCCCAATAACGAACTTAACCGCGGCATCCGAGATTCAAACCTACCCTGAAAATTTCAAGTTTCTAGGTCGTTTCGTTCGAGAGTTATCGTGTATACGGCCGGCCGGCCAGACGGTCAGACTCGAATTTTTCGACGGATTCGTCTTCAGTGAGTCGAACATAGTCGTTTAAGACCATTTTCGGCTCAAAATTCGAAAAATACAGACATCGTGAAGAAATGATATATCCCTCGTGTAAGTAGTACGAGCGCTCAAAAAGAAAAGAGGGTTAGTATATGATTAAGAAACATAGTATAGGAAGGAACAGGGAAATAGAGGTTTAACAGGAAAACAGAGGTTGAAGTCGGATTAGATCAGATCAGAGGAAGGAAGAAAAATTAGATCTGTAGCGATCTGCACCGACGGCCCAACATATACCGCACCGCCCAACAGAGGGCGCCACCGAATAGACATAACTCAAAAAATACTACCCAAAGGATTGAAAAGCGACAGAAAAGGTGTGAGCATTTGAAGACAGTAATTCTGTGATCTAATTCGCTAATATGAATCCGGAATCAGGGAAAAAAATTCCTTTATATTTATTATGGAGACTCTCAATTAGTTTTCAACGAATGTCTTTCTAATTCGTTAGAATAATGTAAAGATACTCTATAATGAATATAGTATGATATGAATTCTGCCCATTCCAGACACCTTTTCGCAAAGTCAGTCTTTATCTTTAGATAGAATGCATAACTACAGAAAATTCCTGTAAAATCTCGGGTTATAAGCTTTGAATAGAATACTGTAATATATGAATGATAGTCCTTCAATTCAATTCCGTTATAAGTAAAGTAATTCCTGTTTTAGTTTAGTGTTCATAACTGAAAATTCTTGTAGAAACTGAAGTTTGAAGCTTGGAAACAGGAAACTTCTGTAAATAGTCACGCATATTCCAGTTTTCATCATAGTATAATTTTCCTGTTGAAAAGGCGAATCGCAGTTTGGTTACAACAACACTAATGTAAAACTTGTTATTTCTAGAGGAATTAAACGAATTGTCACGTAAAATCAACAAATTTTTTCGCTGTCGCTTATATAGAGGGAATTTCCTGTAGAAGTAACCAAATTCCTGTTGTATATCCTGGAAAATTTCTTCGGGTGCAGAGCTACAGCACCGGGTTTGAGAATGAGAATTAGGGTAGAATTTTCCAACATTCTGAGACATTTTATGGTTGATTGTTCCAACATTAACGAAAAGCTAGGAATTAAACGAAATGGACGGCCAAATTTTTTCGAATTCCCATTGCTTCTACGCAGTGCAGCACTGCCTCTCAAACAGGTCTCGAGTCGCCACTGTCCGGCCTTGAAGTCATTTTCTCAGATACCGCTTCGAGAAAATCGTTTGCATAATTCCGGAATTATAAGAAAATATAGCGTGTACTCGACTTTTAAGGCAGGATATTAGGACGAAGTAACATCTTCAACATGACTAGCCTATAATCTTATATTACATTACAGCAGTTGCAGATAGCCTCTGGGGAAATGGAGAATCGTTACAGAATACATACGGAGTAATCTCGAGGAAATCTCGTACAAAAATTTAGAATGTTACATTCGCCGGGATTTCCCTAATGCATGCACATCCTACATTGATTTCATTGCCTCCATTTTCCTCTGAAGCGGTGCTTGTTTGCTCAACGATGTGGATATAAACGAATCAGAAAATTTTTTGAAATAGAACGATTTTCAAGAATATGACGACCTCATTAAACAAATTTCACGTTCCGTCGTAGAAAACCTCAAAATTCGTCTGAATTATCGCCGAATTCGGGCAATTTTGAAATTGCAAAAAAAAAAAACCGGGGGCGCCAAGCGCCCCTGCTTTTTTGAGAGGAAGAAACGGGCTTTCCTACGGTGCCCGAAAAGTTGCCTATTTCGAATTCCAAACGTACGAAAAACGCGTTCGGAAAAGGTCGAAAAACGACGAAAACGCGAGAAGTTACCTTCAAACTATTGTATAGGATTTTGATCCGCGGCGTCTCGGGGATCGAAAGCAGTCGAATTTTTATCGCACCATTGTGTCTTTTGTTGAAGTGACCTTGAGCAACTTAAGTGCCCTTAACTTCTCAAAAATCAGGTGCTGTGCAGAAAGAAGGTTCATCCTCTGCTTCCTATCCTTCAACCCTATTTCAGTATCAGCCCGTGGTGATTCACCGATAACGTACAGGGTGATTGTTTTTTTTTTCATGCTTTTTTGCATTTTCTAGTACTGAATTCTGAATGCCCATAAAAAATACTTCATATTTGCCCATTTAAACGTTTTTGTAGGACCAATCATCATCGTTGATATAACAGTCACTCAAAGAATAACACCTTATTATAACGTCTTTCAAAAACGTTCAACGCCGATCAACCTTCCATACCGGCAATAATAGAAGACTGGAAGAGTAATCTACAGAAACGTCCAACTCTATTATTGATCCTCAGCCGGTCCAGAAAGTTTTGACGTTGCACCCAATTGAGCCACCCTCCGAAAAGGGTTAGTCGATTGACTTATCCGAGCCTGTTGACATTTCGAATTATCCCCGTTCGACTCGATGTAAAAATACGGGTCATTATAATCATTACGGAATCTCTATCCGCTCATAAACGCGGACTTCGAACTTCAGGGGCCATCCATCATCCCGGGAGATAACAATGGCATTTTCTGATAGAGCGTTTAACCAGCATAGAGGACATTAAAGTCTCGTACACACGGAGATACTTGCTGGTATTGCTGGTATGTGAGAGACAACCCTGTGTTTCAGCGTTTTAAAATCTTCGTACTTGTGCGCCGGGCTTAAGGAGACTGGTTAATACCTCCAACGGCTCCGGCCACCGATGAGTAATGAAACCGGAGATCATATTCTGCGATGACCCCCGGTTGCCCCCTCTCGGATGCAAAATAACACTTTCTTGAGATAACTGAATATATAAATTCCTAACGACCAATTATCCTCCGGTTCTCGTGAATCAGCCATATCGATATTTCTGGGAAATCGGGTGGTCACGCCCGATATAACTAGACTGAAAAGAGGTAATGGCTTTCTCACATATCGTGGACAAGTTTCGTGATCGACATACCGGGCGTTTAGCGAAATCATATTTCGATGGTCTAACCTACTGCGACTTTATACAGGACAGTGGCGACAATAGATGTCCACTTTTTGATTGGTTGTCCCCGTCACGTGGTATAAATCGCCATGTTGCGTCAAAATATTTTCTGTTTACTTGGTAGCTTGTGCAGTTATCTTGGATTTCTCGAAGATTAACGTTTATTTGACAATTTTCAAAGAAGATAATATCTATTATATTAATCAAAGTTGCAGATAAAAATTCGAAGGTATTCAGGGGATATTTGAATATTTCGTTGAAAAAACTGCTATTCCAGTACTATTTCATTTGAATTTTGACGCAACATGGAGATTGGGCGGAGCTTATATCCCTATTGTCGTCACTTTCTTGTACTTATAAAGTCACTGTAGTCTAACCTAACTTAACCTAACTTTCAACTGTCAGATATATGATCGGTGAATTCTTTTTGTACATTACCAACATCCTTTGGCTCGATGGATGATGTTAAAGAGACTCACCTGCAACAAAAAATAAATATTAGTTAAAGTTTACATTCAAATGGTATGATACATAAAGTGATGATTATTTTTAAAATTGTTTAAATTTAATCACCAACCGAATCAAACGAGTACCAAATAGGGAAAGTGATTATCGCAAACGGCACGTCCGACCATTCGAACTCCTTATACCGTGTCGCTCTAAAACATTATCGAAACCAAAACATGAAAAAAATTCTAAGAATATCTGTGCGACATTCACGGTCCTTGATTCCGAGTTATTCGTATTCAGAACCAACGAAACGTGTCGACCAATTCATTCGCTTCTTTCTTATACCGTGGCCGTAGCTCGGCTGCACGGAACGAACGAAATATAAATTTTTTTATTGCGTTAATGAGTCGCTAGGATGACCGCAATAGATAGAGAACTTTGGTTACACTAGATTATATTCGAAAAACAGAAGTGGAAATGAATTTGGGAGAAAAACATTGGTAATTTTATGAAATTTTTTTTAAATATTTTAATTCGATTAAGGTTGGTATAGCCTATGTTTCGATGGAATTAATTTTGGGGGTTCACTCTTTTCAACCCAGAAAAAAATTCCTCATAACTCATCAAGTGAGTTATGACCATTATCGCAAGTTGAATACTATACTTTATCTACGACTATAACAATAAATACTAAGATACAAGTACAGAGAAAGAACTTTATCTACAAATCTTAATAGTTACCTATAACAATGCATTATTATTTATGTTGATTGTGCTTCTCAGTATGGAGTAAAAAGTCCATGGGATATTTATATATGGTGCTAAGTTCACTAAAATATGCCAAAAGAACATTCTCTGTAAACAATGACTTAATATTCTTACTGCTACACCAATCTTGAAAAATTGTTGTATACACCTTTATATTTTTTTTGGAATTTTTCGGGAAATAAATTCTGAAGGGTAACATTGGCGGATTGTCTTATTTATAGAGGTGTACATAATAATTCATGTTCACTATCTGAATCAATATTTTTCAGCATAACATTCACAATAATAATTAGGTGTCAACTTGATTTGAGAAAACGTCAAAATTATTCAAGTGACCTCCCCTCAATACCAATAATGGACTGTTCCCTTTCGGCCAATCGGCTTGTTCAGAAGCACAGAGACAGGGAGTTATAGTAGTGAGTTATTATAAGTCACGGTTTTCGTTTACAGATACTATTAATTGCCCAAAAGTGGTTGAATAATGAATATATAATTCAATAGGAGTAGATAAAACTATAAACATAAAAAATACAACCCGAATTACCCAAGTACAATTCTTCAATGAGGACTTCCATCTGCACCAAACAATTTCAGATTCCCAAGAACAACAAACCAAAAACACTCCTTCGATCACGAGTCGACTACACCATTTTTTAAAAGCAGGAAACACAATGTCTCGTCCGAAAGTTCATAAGCTCCAATTGAGGCTGAAGACTTGGTGCCGAATCGAGCATACACTCCGAGCAAAACTGGGAATTGACTGAATTGGCAAATATTACGGTTACATCCACGGGATCCGGAGCTGACGTAGTTTCGAAACAAAGTTTCGCGTTCGGATTAAGACTGCCAAGCGAGAAGTTTTTACCGAATGTAAACATGACCAAATGTTTCTCCAGTTAATTGTCGAATTTCTCAACATTAAGGCCGCTGGAGAGCTAATTAGATAAAGGTGGCACCGCACGATAGGGTTCAACAGTACATTTACTCTTTCCTTGAAGATATAATAGGAACAATTGTAATTACTTCATATAGGTAGCTACTAATATGGTATTAATATGTGGTTCGAATGAAGATCTAAAAATAAAAGTACTTAATAATTCCAAAATGAAAATAACATAACAGAAACATGCAATTACGAAAATAACAGTAACGTTAATGGGCTTGCTGAAAGAATATCGAATGCATGCTCAGTTTTTGATGAGTTTACCTAAGCTACTATCATTATTATGATCGATAATAGCTAAGGTCAACGGAAAAACAAATTCAAATTTCGCATAACACTTATTGACTGAAAAGCAGTGCTTTACTAATGATTACGAAATTTTGCATATTGAAAGTAATAGTATATTATTTAACGAGCGGTAACGTAGGTCATAACTCACGCAGATGTAGTTTGCAGCACGAGCCGAAGGCGAGTGCTGTAATTCATCAAGGGAGTTATGACCATTACCGCAAGTTGAAAACCATACTTTATCTACGACTATAACAATAAATTCTAAGATACAAGTACAGAGAAAAAACTTCATTTACAAATCTTAATAGTTACCCATAACAATGCATTATTTATGTTGATTGTGCTTCTTAGCATGGAGTAGAAAGTCCATAGGGGCGATGCTTTATATTTAGTGCTAAGTTCACTAAAATATGCCGAAAGAATATTCTCTGTAAATGATGACCTAATATTCTTACTGCTACACCAATCTTGAGAATTGTTGTATACACCTTTATATTCATGTTGGGATTTTTCGGCCAATGAATTCTGCATGGTTAAATTGGCTGATTGTCTTATTTCTGAAGGTGTACATAATAATTCATCTTCGCTATCCGAATTAATCTTTTTCAGCAAAACATTCACAATAATAATTAGGTATCAACTTGATTTGAGAAAACGTCAAAATTATTCAAGTGACCTCCCCTCAATAACATAAAAGGACAATTCCCTTTCGGCCAATCGGACTGTTAAGAAGCAAAGAGACAGGGAATTATAGTAGTGAGTTATTATAACTCACGTTGTTCGTTTACAGATACTATTAATTGCTCAGAAGTAGTTGAATAATGAATATATAATTCAATAGGAGTAGATGAAGGTATAAAACTCAATCTTTTGGAAAACATGGGAATCAATAAACAAAAAAGTTCACCTAACTTGCTCAACGATCAGATAGAGTTGAATAGTTCTCGTTTATTGAATGTATTCAAATATGTCAACGAGAAACTAATAAACCAGAGATTTGGGAAAGAGGGACTCAAATAACGTACCTTATCTATTTCTCCCTCCCCTTTCAGAAATTGTGTATACCGAGCAGTTACAACGATAAATGTCCTCACCTGAAAAAGCCCCATGGTTATGGCGAAAAACGTGTCGTGGTTTAGTGGAAACTTATGCAAGGAAAGTAAATTATGGATTTTCATCAATTATAGGCCACAAAAATTCAAAATTTTGAAGCATAATTTTTTTGTTTTGTTTGACATTTGAAAAAAAAATAATTTGCTTACCTCGAAACAATTGTTCCAACTGAAGGAAAACTGTTGATACGGAAAAGATTTCGAAAAATCAATCCGCTACAATTGTTGACAACTCGTAACAGACTGAAATTCACGTGTCAACATCGGGCGGTTTGTTGATATGCGTAATTTATTGTTGATCAATGTTGGAAGCGCGGTCGCACTACCCACGAAGACATCGAGACATCCTGACCCCATCGAAACGATAACCCAATTTGGTCGTCAATGTTTGACCGAAGAAGGAGAAAAAAAAGAGATGAATTGCTGATATCAAGCCACTTTAATAACACCGAATCGATGAAAAATAACTTAGCGGCGGAGCGTCGATGATAGTGTTAATGAGTGTTAGATAGGCTACCAATTAGTGAATTTAGGAGATGAGTCAACGGTTAATATAAATGAAAGCGTAATTTTTCTTCGGATAAGATTGGAATAAGGCTTAGGATAATAAAAAGTTTGGAACTAACGAATGAATAAAAAAATAAAAAATGTTCGATTCAGCCTAAGCTTCGTTTTGAAATCTGCAGAACTAAAAATCAGAATGCTATTTCTTTTTGTGATGTTTCTGTTTAGTAAGGGAACAAATTTGTTTTTTTATAGAGTTAACTTCACGTTTTTTATGCAATGTTGTAAGCCATTATTAAGTTGTTGATCTGATCATTTGTTTCATAGGTAAATCATATATTTAGTAACAATGGTGTTGGCTTTTTTCATAATACCAACCTTTCAATAAAAATATATTGATACCATCGATTTCGTGGACGCTTCGGCCAAAGCTTCGGCTGATTCATTGAGAAATTCGGTATCCGGTCGAATCACAAAAAGTCGCTTCGGCGCATTTTTACCCATTAACCCTTCAAGCAATCCAATAACCAGCGTATCAAGGTTTTTTCGAAAATATAATAGTTCAAATATGTCAAATAATGTAAACATTTCTTTTGCAATAAACGCTAAAAGTTTAACAAGTTGGATAATACCTTAATTATTCCTGAAGAATATACTCGATCTTTATGAACTCGAAAAATAAAAGATGAATTCATGACGTACCCCTAATTTTGGTAAGTTTCATCCAGAATCCGTTACACTTGTTCACTTCAAAATACACGTAGACCAACTGTCTCTTATCGAACAAAGCTTAATTCGTATTACAAGGAGCAGATAACGCCAAGAAGGGGGTCAAGTGTTAAGGTTGCAAATATTTATCGAAGTCCATAAGACGGAACTGCTAACACCATGTTTTATGCCCTAAGAATATACGTAATTTGTGCGAGAACAAACCATAATTAACTTTAATGCATCGGAACAAACGTTAATGTAATCGACCAACAAAAATTGGATATTTCCAAGACCTTGAGAGGGGCTAGTTTATTTTATAGCCATCTTAATCAAGAGAATGATGAATATGCTTTTATTGTGTCCCTCACTAAACGATGTCAGGTATAAACTGGGGGTACCCACAGTATTGTGGGAATAATGCAGTTTGGGTTTTATCGAGAACCTCTTCAGGTAGCCTCCTCAGGTGCTTATACGAAAAGAAATTAGTTTCAATGGAAAGGAAAGATTTACGACACCGATCTTCGTGTTAAACTTCAACTTTAATATTTCATGTGTCGCCCTTATGTTTTGCCTTTTATGCGTCAGATCAAATGACATTGTGTCATAACCAGAAATAAACGCGATACAATTTAAGACAAAAGCCTTCGGGTACTGTGCGACGCTCATAAACTTTTTATCCGTCCTCCAAACTTCTTTCGAAGTTAACGATATCCCATTTTATAACCGTAACATTCTCGACCCCGAAACTTCGAGGAGTCTCTTGGAAATTTTCGCTTTTTCCTTCTTGGCCTCCTTGATTTACTGCGTACTGCCGGGCAATAAGCGGCAATCACGACACGCTTTTGCAAAAAGCCGCTGAATGGTTTTTCGTTAGCTACGTACGGTACGGTGCATGCTGTTCGGCTTTGAGAAATTCGGCTATTTACGACCACCAGCCGGTGCACGTACGGAACCTTCACGCAATGTTGGTCCTTTATTTTTTTTGATTCACCGAACCACAAGACAAGTTTACGATATCGCTCCCGATGAATTTTCGAAGGAACACGCATTACAGAAAGATTGAAGCGAAATGATGTAATGTTGAAGAATAAGAGATAGGATTAAGTTTACTTTGGTGCCCACCTGCGATGGTGATGTTTTGTTGTTTTTAAACACACTTCTTCGGAAGAAATCGATTGGAATTGTTCTCAATATTAGGAAACCCACGGTTTAGGAGATATTATTTTTTTTTGATTGTTCGGAAAATTATGAAATTTTGACGTTTCAGCGTCAGTTGTTTGAGAATTGATAGCTTTTATCGGATCAACATATTTCCGTAAAAAATAAAAATATTACATGAAGTTTTTTTTTCTCGAACATTGGACCGTTTCAAACTGTTATTTAATGGGAGAAATTATATACAGGATGTCCCAAGTTCGAGTGCCTACTAGACGTTTCTTGAATACCGGACCTATTCGAAATCCGAAAATTTGGATTATAATATTGTTCGAATTTATTTACTGAAATAAAATATTATTGAAACCTGAACACTTTCAGTTATACAGGGAGTGAAAATAAATTTCCTTCTCATTTTTTTCGTCTCTTATATGATCGATTATCCAATTTTGAATATATTTCTATTCGAATCGTTGCATTCGTCGTAGTAGTTTTCAGAATATCGAAAAAATTTATGCCGTACGTAGAGATAAATTCATAAAATCTGTTTTGTAACAATAATCTATGTTCATTGGGAATTATTGGAATAATTTATCTTCTATGAACACAGATTATTGTTATAAAACAAATTTTATGAATTTGTCTCTACGTACGATATACATTCAGAAAATCCTTAATAACTGAGGAATTATTTCATTTAGGAGCATAAACATCTTTGAACACTATCATTATTTTTCTTCGCAGAATCCGACGAAATCATAAAAAAATAGGGTTCTAATTCAAAAAAACAAAAATTATGGGAGAATTCTGATCACAATTTTTGACAAAATATTTGAAAATCCCTGTGACGTGTTTTCCAAAATTTAGCACAAGCACAATATTCCGCCATTCTTGTACTTCGAAAATGTAAAAACAGTTTATAGGTACTTGAAATATTGAGAATAGGAATAAAGAACATAATACTCACTACGCATATCTCCCTTTTTTTTTCAGGTTTTTTTTCGAAATTTTGAAAACTATTTTGACGAATGCAACGGTTCGAATAAAAATATATTTAAAATTGAATAATCAATCATATAAAAGGAGAAAAAATGCAAAAAAATTTTTCGAGAGATTTATTTTCACTCCCTATATAACTGAAAGTGTTCAGGCTCCAAGAATATTTCAGCTCAGTAGAAAAGTCGAACAATATCATAATCCAAATTTTCAGATTATCGACCATAACATCGACGGTACGTACATACATACTGGTTGTTGAGGTGGCCCATCTGCAGACCTTGAACGAACATGTGGGATATATTCGCGAACAGCACCCGGTTGGTATTGGGAATTTCCCGGCCTGGTAGTGTGAAGATTTTGCGATATAAAGAGTGTCATACATTGCGGGTCTCTTCTCTAATCTCCATTCTTCTTGGCCAAATTCGGAGCAAGGCTAGAAAAATCGTCGAAGGAACCCCTTTTTACAGGTAGTCTTATCAGTCCAACACGAATTCTACATTCTACACCCAAATCTCGAGAACAAATAACCCAACCACTCGGAACGTCGTACAACAAATTACCAGAAAATTCCGAAGATAACCCCGCTTAATTAAAGCATTCCCGTGGAGCTAGTGTGGAGTTTTTCAATTCCACAACCCCGTCGGAATTCCCTCGAATCACGTGGAACAAGAATACACCGAGGAGGATCGTACCGAGGCGATAAATAACCGGGTCTGGTCTAAGGTGTTGAACATGCCGTAATTGGGGCCTTTCCGGTTACCGCTGGCAGTTTGATTGAGGGCCTCTGGTTTCTTGATTGGGTCGCTGACATCTGGCTTAATAATCTGACAACTCTTGGTGTATATGAGAAGAAGTTTTTTGAGTACCGGACGGTCCGCCCTTTAGTAATCGATACTTCTTTTCGGATTCAGGCGGTGTTTTGCCACTAAAGTAGTGGAGGAACACTTATCACCGAAATTCAGCCCCCTGTGGTTTCAATTTTTGATACTCGATGGTGTCCTAAGAAACATCCAAGTTTAGCTCCAATTCGCAAAACTTAAATTTAAAATATCAAGATAGAAAATCGAAAGAAATTTAATTTACTAACAACTTAAAATTGTAGAATAAAGACAAGTAATTCCAGACAGATGCACATTTATACCACAACTATATTAGGTGCCCATCATACAATTGTTTTCCTCTTCTGTTACCTACGAAGCTGTTTAAGGTAATAACCTGGGAAAGGAGAAGACATACTTGAAGACTGTAATGGTAAATGGAGGTTTCGTTCGAAAATAGCGTAGAAATATTTCCTGTTTGTTCTGCCAATCATTATTTCACAACGTAGTTTGCAGATAAACATCTGAATGATGAAAATCAATCAACGACATTGAAAGACACGATTGGATTTAAACGAATGTGAAGCATCAGGGATAGCTTGTTGCGAAAATTATTAAGCAGAATTAACTCACGACCATTATGTGAAAAATTTCAGGGCCGAGCAAAGCGAGGGGGCAAAATTCCTAAGGCTCGGGCCCCGAAGGGGCCCGACGACACATTGTTGCCGTTAGGAATGTCAGCTTTTTCTCGAAGAAAAATATTATTTTTTTAATTTATAAAATGAAGTCCTTTTTGGCAATTCAGAAAGAAAATAAGTACCTATTACACATTTTTTCAATTTTTATTCTTTTTTCCAAGTGATTTTCATTATTGCTCTTCGTTTTATGATTTATTTATTCATTTTAATCATTTATCAAATTTTTGAGTCATGATTTTCAGTTTTTCGCTCATATCTCTCAAACGGCGCATCGTTCGGCCGAACTGCTGAATACTGAATGAAAGCTTTCAAGTTTCCTTCAAGGTTGTTTGTATAATTTTTTTGTAACTGAAACACTTTCTGGGAAATTCGTCGCCGAATATCGCTGATTAACGAATATTGCAATTTCACCTCAGGTTTTTTGACAAACTTGTCCTTCTAGAGACTAAGCCTCCCACTTTTCTGCCAAACCCATGAGAATAGAAGTTGATTATCATCAAATTTCCCTCAGAATTAGTTTAATCTACTCCTATTGAATAAATATATTCATTATTCAACTTCTTTTGAGCAATTAATAGTAGGTATCTGTAAACAAACAACGTGCTCACTGCTATAACTCTCTGTCTCTGTGCTTCTGAACAAGCTGATAGGGAATAGTCCATTATTGGTATTGAGGGGAGGTCACTCGAATAATTTTGACGTTTTCTCAAATTAAGTTGATACCTGATTATTATTGTGAATGTTTTGCTGAAAAAGATGAATTCAGATAGTGAAGATGAATTATTATGTACACCTTCAGAAATAAGACAATCAGCCAATGTTACCATACAGAATTTATTGCCCGAAAAATCCCAAAACAAATATAAAAGTGTATACAGCAATTTTCGAAATTGGTGTACCAGTAAGAATATTTAGTCAGCGTTTACAGAGAATGTTTTTTTGGAATAGCACTAAATATAAAGCATCGCCCCTATGGACTTTCTACTCCATGCTAAGAAGCACAATCAACTTAAATAATGCATTGTTATAGGTTACCATTAAGATTTGTGAATAAAGTTCTTTCTCTTTACTTGTATCTTAGTTTTTATTGTTATAGTCGTAGATAGAGTATAGTATTCAATTTGCGGTAATGTTCATAACCCACTCAATGAATTATAGCACTCGCCTTCGGCTCGTGCTGCAAACTTCATCTGCGTGAGTTATGACCTACATTAAATGATATACTATTAATTCGAGTCTGTATTTTTAAGAGGTCCAAACTTACTGATTTTTTCATATATACCTACGGTTATATTTTGAAAATAATCCTGATTCCAATTTATTTTTTTCAAGGGGGGTGTGGTATCATTTATGATACAAAATTAAATAAAAGTCATAGTTGAGAAAATGTAATGCTCTTCAATTTTTTTCCTTATCGGTATGGCGGAAAAATGAAATGCTAAGACGCTAGAAGGGAATGTTTGTCAAAAAACCAAAGGTGAAAATGCACCATTCGTTAATCAGCGATTTTCGGCAACGGATAACTCAGAAACTGTTCGAGTCACAAAAGAAAGTAGAAACAATCTTGTAGGGTATCCAAAAAGCTTTCTTTCTGTTTGAAGTAAGTTTAACTGCACAACGCTCCGTTTGGGAGATATAAGCAAAAAATTTATGAGATTTGAAGTTCTTCAAGCAGTTGATGACAAAATTTATTCACCACAATATCCCTCCTACGCTCTCCAATAACCACAGAGAGAAGAGGAGGAATGATATAGCGAAGGCCAAAAGAACGCGAGAGGGGGACAACGCTGTGAGTAACGTCATCTCTCGGCAAAAATACATAAATCCCCAGGAATAGGAATAGGGGAAATAGTTTGCATTACCTTTTTCTACAACCGCTATACAAGGCGTACCCTAAAATGCCATCACATTCAATCTGTAACCTGCGATACTCGTTTCAAAATATTCACGACGCAAAGTGAAAACCCCTCTTATCGAACATCGATCGCAAATCAATACCATTCGTTTACGGTACTTAAATTTGTGAGGCTGAGCGTGTATATCGGCGCAGATGAAGAGATACGGGAGACCGACCATCCTGTCAATAAATATTAGCGCGCGAACTAATCACTAAATAACAATTATTATGTTATCCGCTAATTTATTCGCCGGTAATTTATGGCCGACGCGTTTCGGAGAAAAAAGAACCGGATCGCTGTGAAACCGCAAACGGTACCACTCCACTCGTTCGCGGAAATCGAAGAATCGATTCAGCTTAACAGGTTGAGAAAAAGTTTAATTTATTGTTTTTCAATGAAACCGAAAAAAAAAGATGAAAGAGTAAAATTTTCCATTGAAACGATTGAAATTGTGGTGGCTCTCCGCACGTCCAGATTGAATACCAAACAAGCAGATTATTCCCAGCCCAGCCCCAGCCACAGGGCCTTATCTAGGTACTATTGCGCCTGTGGCAATATATTAGACAGCGCCCCCCCATTTGCGTTGATTTTTTTTTATCCATCATATTTTCTTATAGTATTTTTTTTTCATAATGCTAGTCATATATTTACGTAAGAGTTTCAAAATAATACACATTTTTATGGAAAAATTTTTTCATTGAAAACATTGAAATACACATTTTAAACGAAATGCATGAAAATAAAACAAATTCTGAAAAAACAAAATGAAATATTCATATTTATGTAATGAATACGAACATTTATCTTAAGATCTGCAACACTTTTCTTCAAATCGTCAATATTCATAGTTTGAATGACACTACCATTCAAAAAACTGAAGTCGTTTGCCACTTCGTTCAAAGCAACAAATCTTTCTTCAATTTGAATAATTATAGTCCAATTCCTCAGTTTTGCGTTTGCATAAAAAAAATGAGCTTCATCACTTGATGGTTCCCCTGGCATTTTGGGTTTTTTTCGTTTTCTCGATTGATGTAACTTTGCTTCGATTCCAATTTTATTAGCTTCATTTTTCGAAAGTTCCATCAATGGCATAAAAAAGTTTTCTCTGTTAGCTTTCAGTTCGTTCAATAGTCCAAGTATCATTTGTGAGCCTTTAGATATATCTAGTTGTTCTTGCAAATATTGATTAATTCGGTTTATTTCACTTAACAGAATTTCCCAGAAGTTAAGATATATGATAAATTCATAATTTGTTATCGAATTTACCAGGGACGATTTTTTGAGCTAGCGAAGAGCTTTGATAATTTCACCTAATTGCAACTTCAACGAATGTTTGCTTTTGAGGCACAAAAAAGTCAGAATATAAAAAAAAACTCAAAACTTATAACACTTCAAATCTGGATACACACTAAACGAACTCAAAATTTAAATTTTTTGCTCTTCTCTTCACAATCGAAAGAAATCAATATTTATGTAGAATAGAATAAGATTCCCCAATTTTTCTCCCACTTTTTGAGCTCAAAACTCCGATTAATGAATTTTTGGCAATACAAATTGTTTTTAAAATACCACAGATGTGGCTAAAAAATCTAAACAAATCGATCATTATGAACCATCATAATAAAAGAAGCCGCCCTTCAAAACAAGCTGGATGCTATAAGGGATGTAGTGTGAACAACTCATAAAAAGGCTGTGCTTGGAATGACGATATTGCAGGTTGTTATATTTATGATCAGAGTGCGGCATCTTTGAAGATTTTTTATAACAATTGGACAATATTTCTCGTATTTCTGAACTTATTGCATTTTCATTCTGTACTTTGAATATCAATGTTTCGAAATGTTGTGTTCGAATTACTTACTTACGTAACCGTGTTGTCATCTTTGAATTATTTTTTTTTCTTGGTGATTCTATTTTTTTATTTTTGATATTTTTTGGCGCCCCTTCGGACCTTGCGCCCTTGGCAAGTGCCACCCTTGCCACGCCCTAGATACGACCCTGCCCAGCCAATACGATTTTCTTCTCCTGGAACGATTCTAAAGGTTTTCATAGGAAATAAAGAGGCCTTGACTAAGAATGTTAGTATGAAGCTTATTCTCCTCTTATACTCACAGTTCAGCAGGTTCTTCCAGCTGCCGCTCAGCACCCTCATGTACCGGTTGACGCTCAGGGGCTGATCCAACCCCTTCTTGTCCAGGTTGCCGTCGGAATGGCTCCTCACCAGGTTACTCCTTTTCTTCCCGCCGGTGGCGCGACACAGAGAGTTCGTGTGGCCGAGCTTCGCGAACCTCTTCTTCTTCCCGAGATCGGTCATCTCGATCTCCTCGCCGGCCAGAGCGATGTCGCAGTCCTCGCTCGGATCCCGGAAACTCATGTACGTGGACGAGAGCGACCCGTTGCTGTTTTTCCGGGACCGGGAGATGTTCGCGAAATGGCCGTTCCCGGATTTTTTGTTGGGCGGCAGAGGCGGCGGCCGGAAGCAGATGGTCGCCATGTTCGGGCGGCGAAGTCACAGTTTTTTTTTTATCTACGTGTGCACAGATTACGTTCAGGATTTAACGTTCATTCCACTTTGGGTTTAGCGTGTAGGGTTTCGTAGTTTCGTTTAAAACACTGTAATAAAGCCTGAGTTAATGTGTCGTTTATATTTTTTGTTTGAATTTTGTTCTGTAAGGGGGGCGTTGAGACGGTTTAATGGTATAGAATTTGAGTCAATGAAAATCGGTTGTTGGTTTAATGATGATATCAAAATATTTGGTTTCGAAGATAACTACTTCTTGGGTTATCTTCGGTAAACTTTTCGGATGACAGTAATCGATAAACACCTAGTTTATCTTCGACAATTATTGGGATATTAAGTATTAGTTCATGGGGAAGAACAAACATTGAATATATACAGATGGTCCAAAACTATTCGACATAGTTCCCTTCGATTTATACAGGGTGATTTTATTAAATTTTCATTTCAGCTCAATTTTTCAGCTACACATAATTTAAAAAGAAATTTGAATAATTATTATTTCCAATAACGAACCGAGAAAAATAAATTCGATTCTGGATCGAATCGAAATTAGTAATTCTACAGGGTGTTTCCAAATTCGACATGAACCTTGGAGGACGTGTTTGTATGACTCATTTGCTGTCGTTTGAGCCATATTTATTAATATCCAAAAATTAACAGTTTGAGAGTTATTGAGTTCTTGTGTTTTTTGAAAAATTACTGACCTTACTTCATTTTTCCTCAATTTTTTCTACGTTGAAAAAGTTTGATTATAGTTTCGAGGTATTTTCATCAGGAAAGGATATGATATGAAAAAAGCGAAAATATGCTGTAATAGATTTAAAAAGAATTCGTATGATTTAAAAGTTGGTGTATGAAGAAAAGAATAGTCATTTCCTAATATCAATTCGCCTGCAACTTTCGAACTCCACAATTAATGTATGACAAAAGTATTTTAAAAACTTGCCAAATTCCTTCTCTATTTTTTGGTAGGTCCTTACTATCTTCCTGACAACTTAAATGGAGAAAATTATGAAGAATTCTTGAAAACAAATACAGTTTTTTGGACGAGGTTTTCTTGATTGACAGGAGTGAAATCATTTTTCAACAGTTTCATGTTTGGGCAGATTAAAAGAAATAGTTGTTATGAAACTAGAAAAATGGTTATATTTCTCAAAAGTTTTAAGAATTTAAAATAAAATAAATTCGAATAATATCACCAAAAATTCAAGAACCTTCAAACTTCTTTAGTCAATTCCGTAAATTCGATCAACTTATAAATTATTGTAATATTATATTTTCAAAGAGGGTTCAGATTATTTGAAAATTAGAAAAATATGGATTTGTTAAAATGATTAATTTTAAATAGTTGAGTTTAGTTAGTTATGTTTATGAATTATATCAAAATAATGATGTATATGAAATGAAGAAGTGGAAAGAATCTATCAAGAATGTTGGAATACCTAGGAAATGCGATATAAAATAATTTGAAGGAAAAAAGCAGGCCAGTTGACAATTGATGGAGAAACGTCAGAGTCGGAATTAATCTTTTCAAAAGAGTTTTTTGAATTGAGATACAGAATAGAGGAAACATCGAAATATTGTTGTAAAATCTGGTCAAATAGAATTACATGGGACTTCAAAGAGTGAGAATTGAAATTAACGAATGAAAGCATAAGTATTGACGTACCTCTCGTATTATCATGAATCCACAATAGAACAACATTATATTTGGAGAATTTTTTTGAAGAAAACAACGTGATGATACATGATGTGTATTTGGAAACATCGAAGGATGGAAAATCATCATAGTATTTGGTAATTTGTTCAATTCAGGGAAAATTGAAGGAAATTTATTTGGGCTGTTCTCTGTGAGTATGTTCCTTCATAAATACATAGTTCAAAATTAATTAAGAATTTTTCCTTTTTTTAGAATTATGTAGTTTATTTGAGTCTGGAATTTTTTATAAAAAAAAAATAAATTTTTTTGAAAGTATTACTTTTTCACCTTCAGAACCCTCATTGAAATACAGTCTCGGGAAAATTGAAAATATATAATTAAAACAAAATTATTTGAATATTATTAGTGGTTTTCATAAATTTCAAAATTTTACATTATTATATCTTCAACGAACCATAACATAGTATATGAAAGGGAAATACATACACGTGCACAACTTGTGGCGGGAATAGAAGGAGCAGTGAGAAGATTGAGAGTAAATTTCAGGACTGAAGAAATTAGAAAGAGGGCATGTGCTTGTATAAGGAATGGTGGAGGACATATCGAACATAATTAATGAATAAATATCCTAATGAAATTTCGTGTTAAATTGCGATAAAGAAATATTTAATTCGTTAATTTTCTTTCTTCGCTTATATACCTTTTCAAATCAAAATATACTGTAACGAAACTAGTGCCTGCATTCTAACGAAAATTTTTTTAGGAAATAAAGAAGGGATTTGGCGAGTTTTCAAAATACTTTTGTCATACATAAATTGTGGAGTTCGAAAGTTGCAGGCGAATTGATATTAGAAATTGACTATTCTTTTCTTCATATACCAACTTTCAAATCATACGAATTCCTCTTCAACATCTAGTACAGCTTATTTTCGCTTTTTTCATACATATCATATCCTTCTCTGAGGAAAAAAATCCAAAATTATAATCAAACTGGCTCAACGTAGAAAAAATTGACAAAAAATGGAGTTAGGTGAGTAATTTTTCAAAAAACTCAAAATCTCAAATAACTCGTAAACTGTTGATTTTTGGATATCTGTAAATATGGCTCAAATGACAGCAAATGAGTCATACTAACACGTCCTTCAAGGTTCACGTCGAATTTGGAATCACTCTGTATACAGATGGTCCAACAACTATTCGACATAGTTCCCATCGATTCATACAGGGTGATTGTATCAAATTTAAATCATTATTATTTCCAATAAAGAACCGAGAATTCCAAAAAACTCTTTGATTCTGGATCGAATCGAAATTTGGAATTCTTCATTAATAACAAAATGTGGAATTCACCTACCCAAATGCAATTTTCACCCCATGTCCCAATAAAGAAAATATTATTCAATACGGTCGCATTTTGACTCAACACCAGAACTAATGCCCGCATCACACGACCCGGCACAAGAGCACCCTCGAAAAAAACTGATCGAAGTCAACAGATCCATCCCATCAGGCGCCAACGGAACGGCGACGTTGCCGCATCGATCCGACTTCCGACCTACTAAGGTTACCACCACCCGGTCCCGTATATTTCAAAATCCTCCCTGACATTCTATTTACTTTTCGCAGACATTAAGTGTGACATTCATTAATAGCGACCTATTAATCGGAACGCGGCGAAACGACAAACAAGCGCGCTGCGCGCTGCTCTTCCTGGGGCTGTGCGGATAAGTTCTATAATCGGGCGGGTATTATTTCAAGATTAATGTCGGGAACTTGACAATATTCCGCGGAGAGAGATCGCGAGGAGAAAAAGGTCGGGCGGTCCGTGTAAGCGTCGGAACGCGGCGTGTACGCGATGAGTAATGGGGTGAGTTCGCGGAATTCTACCATGTTAGGAAAAATTTTGTAGAACTGTTCTCATTGGTTAAGTCGATGCTCGATGGGATTTAGATCCGGACTATCGGATGGCCATCTCATAACATTTATATTATTACGATTTTCACGATTGAGAGACGAACGTAGATGATATACGGGCAAACTGAAAACTGCATTGAAGGTAAGGGTTCTTCCATAGTAAAGAGTGATTGTTTATATTTACTGGGCATTTAATTTAATGGGCATTCAGAATTCAGTACAACAAAATGCAAAAAAGCATCGTGTACCTAAAAATTTTATGTCAGTTGGTATTTTTCAAATGGAACACCCTGAATTTTATCTTCCTTATCGTTGGAGCTCTTCCTTCTGATATCAAATATATAATTTATTGAGGTTATCTTTGTCAGTTTTCGAAAAATATGGATGTTTTCGTCTGAATCCAAGGCAGCTGTAGAACGCCACACGACAAAAAAATTACAATATGTGGATTGGGAGCAACGGAATCATTCTCTGGCCTCCTAACATTCCGGAATTGACCCCATTGGATACTTTCTTGTGGGGATATTTAGAATCTGAAGTTTATATGGACAGTTCTCAAAAAATTGAAGCTGCCTTAGATTTAGACGAAAATCTATATTTTTCGAAAACTGACAAAGATAACTTCGAAAAGAATATATATTTGAAATCAAAAGAAAGAGCTCTACAGATAAGGAAGATAAAATACAGGGTGTTCCATCTGAAAAATACCAACTTACATAAAATTTTTAGGTTAACGATCCTTTTTTGCATTTTCTAGTAGGTACTGAATTCTGAATGACCATAATAAATATTTCATATTTGCCCATTTAAACGTTTTTGTAGGACCAATATTCACTGAGATAGCTATTGAGTAAAATGTAAACAATCACCCTGTACATGAGATATGGGCAAACTGAAAACTCCAACGAAGCTCTTTTCGCCTTCATTATCCCCATGAAATCGCGGTGTTATTACTTCCTCCTAAACGTCTATTTGTGTCCTCAACTTCATTACAGATGTCCAGAGAGCAAAGGTGTACGATCTCTCGAGGTCTGAAGACCAAAAAGTTAACGCTCCAAGTAAAATACTGTATTTTCCGTGTTTCGACGAGGTTATACTTAGTACAAACAGCAATTAGTATTATTCCTGTACCTTTACTTACTTCGAACAGCTGTTCTTGCAGCGTGTTAAATTAGACAGCGGAAGTGCATGTTATTAACCGAAACAGATCAATTTGTTAGATGATTGTCATCTCATGACAAAATATAGATTCATGAATTGATGGATGGATTTTGAAGTATTATTTCCAATGAATCATGGATCATGAACAATTAATTTTCAGTTTTTATTTTTTTCTGCTTTGGAGGATGTGGTTTATTTGTTTATGGTGTTTATTTCAAATGGTTTTAATATCAAAGTTTCAGAGAGTACACATTTTTTTGTTTGCATATATTCAACTTGTGCGATCTACATGGTGATTGTTTATATTTTACTCAATGGCTATCTCAGTAAATATTGGTCCTACGACAATATTCAAATGGGCGTATATGAAGTATTTTTTATGGGCATTCAGAATTCAGTACTAGAAAATGCGAAAAAGCATCGTTAACCTAAACATTTTATGTAAGTTGGTATTTTTCAAATGGAACACCCTGTGTTTTATCTTCCTAATCGGTAGAGCTCTTTCTTTTGATTTCAAATATATATATACTTAATTGAGTTTATCTTTGTCAGTTTTCGAAAAATATAGATTTTCGTCTAAATCTAAGGCAGTTGTAGAACGCCACGTGACACGGCTGCGTTTTTTTTTATATAGAAGTAGCCATGGATATTAGAACAACCGGTCTTTGTTTCATTAATTCATCAACAAAAATTTAAATTAAGTTTTCAAATGGCCCCCACTTACTTACACACAATCGATATCTTTTTATTGAGTTTTCGAGGACGCTCCTTAATATTTCTGGTTGGTTGTTGACATTATCAATTCCTTGCTTTATTCTGATTTGAATATCTTCAACATTTTGAGAACGGTCCATATAAACTTTAGATTTCAAATATCCCCATAAGAAAGTATCCAATAGTGTAATATTAATAATAATATTGTAATTTTTTTGTCGTGTGGCGTTCTACAGCTGCCTTAGATTCAGACGAAAACATCCATTTTTTTTTCGAAAACTGGCAAAGATGACCTCAATGAAGTATATATATATTTGAAGTCAGAAGAAAGAGCTCTACCGATTAGTGAGATAAAATACAGGGTATTCCATTGGAAAAATACCAACTCACATAAAATTTTCAGGTTAACGATGCTGTTCTGCATTTTCTAGTACTGAATTCTGAATGCCCATAAAGAATACTTCATATTTGCCCATTTAAACATTTTCGTAGGACCAAAATTTAATGAGATAGCTATTGAGTAAAATATAAACACCCTGTACTTATTCAGTTTTTTCGGATGAAGTGAGAAAGTAGCTGGTTGATAATCTGAAAACCTCAATTGATCCTGACGAGTAGAAGTCGAGATATGAAAGATAGAAAGTTGGAAAAATTCCATTTTCCAGTTGAAAAATAAAAATTTGCAGAAAGGGGTGCCATTTCATTTTCATCGGATTCTGCGAACTTGAAAACCTATAGTTTCATACCAAACTTGACAATTTCTCCCGTCGTTTTCATCTCATCATCATTTCTCTCCAGTCACATTCTTTCTTCATTCTTAGTAAGCATTCATAGCATAATTTCGCTCCACCGAACAAAAATATAATACGGCCTTGGCTTTCTATCGCTGTCTGTTTTCCATACCTCACGATCCCAGTGTATCCATCTCACTTCCTCTTCAAAAAGAAGTAACTGTTTGGAAGCAGGCTTTCCTTATCTAGCGCGTTATCTACATTCTACACCATATTAGAGCCTATCTTAGGAATAAAAGAAGAAGCGCGTGTAAAGATGGTTTTGAGGCTACCTTGAAGCCGAAGTCGGGATTCCAAAATTTATGAGAATACGGAAAAATCAAGGATAACTCAACCCAAGACCACTAGAAATAAATTAACAGATTCTCTTTTGACAAATCGACAAATTCCAATGCCGTTGGCTTTTTTTCAATGAGAGCTTCTTAATATCGGATAGCTGTGTGTGTGTGTGTTTCCCGTATTCCATGAAACAACGCACCCCCCTCCCTCATACGTCCCAGAACACAAAGTGCCCATTTGCATAAAGATGAGACCACGCCAGAGAGGATCAACCTGGATGGAGATGACTGCGACAATGCCGATTCTCGGCAACGCCATAATGGGTACCTGCACCGGAGAGGATCGTCGTCGAAGGTCGTCCGGTGGACCGGATTCGAACCGCGTTTTTTTAATGGCTAGTGCGTTAGAAAATTGACCGGAGAAAATTTCGAAACACGGTTATGAATGGGAGCAAATTATCTGTAATTTTTATTGAGATAAGTGACCAACCGGTTTCACACGTTGGTATAACTTTGAATGTTTATTTTTTTTTTTTTGGTTTATGATCGGATGGAATCGGTGATAAGTGTGAGAGTTCAATTCAAACAGTTTGATTTTAGTGTTGGGCTACGCATTCTGCTTACAAAATTTGGAAGTTTATTGCACATAATTATGAGAGAATTATGAGATATTTAAGATAATGTCTGATAAATGATGTCCTTGTCGATTCACAAATTTTTTCGAGCGCTGGATTTGTTCACGGCAGGACAATTTTAATTTTTTACAGCTCACGTAGAATCTAACAATCTCTTGGCTACAAGTCTCATCAAACTAACCCCAAGTTTCTGCAAGTTAATTAATGTCATTTTATAAAATCGACTGAGATTTTTTGGAAATATTTTTTTTTTAATATTCCTTTGTTACAATCCACACAAAATTTCACATAACCTCCGTGTCGTTATCTTACAACTAGCTTCAACTTAGCGATTCGGATCGGTATTTTTCGAATTATTGAGGAAACAAATTCATATGGCTATATCTAAGAAATCCTTCGGAGGATTCGGAATGTAGAATGTAGATTGTACAATGTTTTTCCACGTATCAACGAAAATTATTCAACGATTCGGTCACGGTCAACGTACCCAGATCGGAGAACACTAAAAATTAAATTAAAAAACCATTTGGATCGGTCTTCCCATACGTGGCCGTAATGTTGAAGTGGCTGCGACATCCCCGAGGACATTTGAATATTCGAATATCGTAATTCTTTCGGAGCTATAAAAACCAACATTAAAAATCATCGCGGCGGGGGCATTAGAGGCATTGTTCTCTCACAATAGACAATGCCTGGAATAATCCTGAACACGTGAGGCATCCTGATTCGTGCTACGCCCAGCGCTAATTACCCCCTTTTAGTAATTCTAGAACCCCCCCAATTAAAATCTCAATAACATAGCAATACTCTTCTCGTCTCAGATGCCGTATCTCAAAGTCGTAAAAACGTTGTTCCAATCTCCCGAACTTCTCGCCTCTTTTTAACCGGGGAGTTTCGAAGGAGGGAGATTTATAACTTCCATTACTCTAGTTAGGGGGAAGTTAAATTGCACCTTCAGTCCTCACTTTATTAAAGAGCTGTTCGGAGAAATGCCGTTGATATGTTTATGTTCAAATTATAAATAAAGGAGAGGAACGTTTGCTTATGTCTGTTTCCCCCTTCATGTCTCAGTTTGTCCGTCAGCGATGCTGTTTAATAAAAAGAACGGAAGATGCGCGCCTCCTTTTTGACGAATTATTCATGATGAAAGTTTGAAGAGGGCCAGACAGGCGGCCTTTGGGACAGGTACAATAATACCCGTGTTTGTTTGGGAAAACAAGGGGTTCTTGTAGTCGGATGCTGTGTGGGTATCGAGGAGTGTTCAAACAGTAATATCGGAGATGTTTTCCGGAGAAAATTCATGCTGGGGGAGGAAAGAAAGGTGTCTCAACTTATTGCTCTTTGATGCGAGGCATTTAGCATGTTTTATTTTCATTCGAAATCAAAATGACTGGGGCCACAAGTTACATTATCTTCGGGTACGCCACTGCTTCGTACCTCCGATAATGGATTCGAGCTAGAATCGAAAAGTCACTTCGTATGATATAATTTCGAATTCAAATTTTATGAACGTTGAGCGGACGTAGCTTCGTGTATTCCACAGTTTTCGAATGGTTATTTATAGGATCCACTACACTGGGCGACTTATTTGTCCCATTCTCCATTTGTATGTCTTGCCTCAACCCCTTTTTTATGGTTGATACAAATCGCGAGAGAAAAAAAAATTAGGTACAGGAGATTTGAGTATTTTTTCATATTATATATGAATTCTGTTTACGGACACTAGGCGCGATATTTCGTTGATTTCATTCTGAAAATATATTTTTATGAGAAGCTACTCGTCAAATTGTGGTTCATTCATAATTTGATTGTCAAAATGAGAATGAGAATAAAAACTTCAAATTTGGAAAATCAAATATTGATTGAACCACAGACAACATGGATACATTTTCCGAATATGGAATCTGAATTTACTCAGGTTGATTTTGAATGGAATTGCTTGAAATAAATATAGAATCACCATTATATTTTCGTATTCAAATTCATAATCGATTGAGCATTCAAA
Organism: Aphidecta obliterata; assembly: GCA_963966015.1. Classification (NCBI taxonomy): domain Eukaryota; kingdom Metazoa; phylum Arthropoda; class Insecta; order Coleoptera; family Coccinellidae; genus Aphidecta; species Aphidecta obliterata. Next base: position 32,912,321 of record OZ014428.1, read on the forward strand.
AAAGTATATTTTGCAAGAAAAAATTTTCCGTTTTCTAGAAAACCGGACGTTCAAATGAAGGAACAATTGGTGGGAAATGGTCTATTGCCCTCTTCTTTTGAAAACCAGTCAAATTTGCCAAAAATTTTCACGTCGACCACTCCTTCCCACAAATTTAAATTACTTGATGTTAATCATCAATATTTGGGTTAAAATTAAACGTCGTAAAGACTTTCTGTTAACACCTACATCGAACTCGAAGCAACCTGCCACGGTAGCAACAAAGATGATGATCTGGTTTCGTAATAATCGGGCCATTGGATAGTGCCGTGAGCCACACCGAAGTACTTGAGCAATATCTCAGGTATAACTGCTTTACTGAGAAATAAATCATCGATAGAACATACCAAACTCAATGATGTAATCTTAAAGATTGCGCTTATCTATCACCGTAGGAAAAATGTTCATGTACACAGTTTATCGACATTTTTATTAACTATATGTCACGTTGAGGTTGTTCCATGTAAATATACTCAGTGACATTAGGAGGGTCACACCCAGAAGGAATTTATTCGATTTTTAGCTTTTGTCAAGAATTTTTTGAGAGCTCGTAGACTAGGCAACTGAGCAGATAACAAACGTAGAAGAAAACCGCGAGTGTATGGATTACTTTTTTTGTAATTTCGAAAAAACACCAAAAAAATGTTTTTTTTTAATTTTTTGCTTGTAAAATCTGAACCAACGAAGCGATGCTGACACTTTCAACGACAGGATTGTAGAGAATGAAAAGGCGAAGAAAATGAGTGCTAGTGCAACTCAATCGGGTCATTATAACCGTAGAAAAGCCAGAAAAAACGTAAAAATCAGCGTTTTTTCGAAAATTCATAACTCAGACATTTTCAAAGTTGTAGCACTGGTTTTCCGGATAAAAGTAGTAGTTAATAGGTACTTTGAGTGTGCACAACCCGGTCGTTGTCTAATAAATATTTTTTGCGTTATTGCGATTTGAATTATTTTAGGCACAATTTTCTGGAAGGGCTGGATGCGTCCGATTTTATTTTACGAAACGGATTTTGAAAGTAGAAGTATGGTACTTGAGAACTTGATTTTTCATTATATTGTTGCAAAATATGTGAAAAATACGTGGAAACATAACCAAAATCGGGCCAGCACTCGATCGCGGACGAATATTGGGGGTAGCCAACCGACGTGCGTATTATAATAAGAGCGCGCTGCGGCCGGACGCGAATCTTTACATCCAAAAAATTAAAAAAAACATTGAAAAATTTTGTTCGGAATACTCCTGGAACAGAAATACAATTGTGGACTGCTTTCCTTTGATATTGTTGTTTTGTCGTTTTGCAATTTTATATTTGGTGGTTCATTTTGTGTATTGTTTAGTTTCAGTGAATTGGATTTGATTGATGTTTTTATATTGTTGCATTATGTACTATTTATTTCTTATGTTTCGCACTATGTTACATTTACTATTGCCATTTTATATTTTCGTCTTTTCAGCTGTATTTGAGTTTTATCATGTGACTTTTGTAGTCGGTTTTTTTTATTTGTTATTTTTGTTTCTGTGTTATTCTTTAGATGAAATGATTGTACTTTATTAATGTATCGTAAATTGTAATAATGGTTCATCAATTTTATTTGAAATTTTTAACCACGTATAAGCAAGCAGTTTTTGTTGCTTCTGTGGATATAATAATCGATAATAATAATGAATAATAATACCACCACAATCGAGCGTTCGGCCGGTTTTGGTCATGTTTGCACGTTTTTTTCACCTATTTCGCAACATTTCAATGAAAAATCAACATTGCCGTTTCGTAGTACTATACTTTCACTTTTGAAATCCGTTTGAAATCGGACAACTTCCGACGCATCCAGTCCTTCTGGAAAATAGTGCCTAAAATAATTCGAATCGCAATTTCGCAAAAATTATTCATTCGACAAGTTTCGCTCAAAGTACCTATTAACCACTACTTTCATCCGAAAAAACAGCGCTACAACTTCGAAAATGCCCGAGTTATGAATTTTTGAAAACACGCTGATTTCCACGGTTTTTCCGGCTTTTCTACTGTAATAATGACCCGATTGAGTTGCATTGACACTCATTTTCTTCGTCCTTGTATTCTCTACAATTCTTTTGTTGGAAGTGTCCGCATCGGTCAATTAGTTCAGATTTTACAAGCAAAAAGCTGAAAAAACACCGTTTTTTTGGTGTTTTATCAAAATTACAAGAAGAGTAATAATATTTGCGTGTTTTTCTCACGAAAAAATCTCTTTTGCCTGATCTATCGGTTAACGTCGTCTTCTTGGAATTGATAAGACTTTTTCCCTACAGCATCGAATCTCGAAGAACCTTCTCCATAAACTATTTTCGCAAATCCTAAAAAGGAAAATCACACATTTTTGCAACGAAAGTAAGAAATTTCTGGAGTCAAATGGCTTTATTGATCTACCGGCTTACTAGTTCTGATTAACTTCTACGCCTAAAGGTTTATGGGTTTATCTGTTCTCTTTTCTTTTTCTGAGTGCGTTGCGACACCAAAAACAGATCCTTCGGCGCCATTATTCCAGAGATGACGCTATAAAAACCAGTTCAACGTTAACAATTCCAGGAAATATGGCTCATATTCGAATTTTATCGCTGGGCCATAAAGATTTATCTCCGGGGAACACAAGTTATCGCTCGTGAAGTTGTACAAAATTCGTCCGCGTAGTCACATAGCCCGATGACATATTTTCTTTCTTTGTAGAAATCTGTTCAATAGATGTTCGATCTCTTCTCCCAAACACTTTGATCGATGAATCAGCGATGGGATCATCCGTATGATTCGAATAATTAATTCTAATAATTGTTTTCTGTTGAAATGATTGTTGATGCTTCTTCGAATTGGCAATCTGAATTAATTCGGGGAAGCTCTTGTAGAACAAGTAGTCTATGTCAATTTGGAGTCTTGTTTATGTTCTTGCTCATCAGCACAATTTTTTTTTGTATTACAAAATAACAAACTCGATAAGTTGAAAAGAAGACGAGTTCCAGCCAAAAAGCTAATGCTCAGATTCTATTACAGATTGAACGAACTAATGTCCCCATAAAGACGTCCAATATATAAATCGATTCCAGTATTAGACGACAAAAATAAAGTGACGGTAAAGCTTCGAAAATGAGGAGAGTAATAGCGTCTCCGCTATAAATCTAAGCCGCAACTAGCTTTGAGAGTTTTCCAACGCTATAAATAACGACACACGCTCGTGTTTACAAAATAACTTGAGGATACAATAACACAGATCTGATGAAGGATTGAGTTCACCCTCTAGATCTAGAATTCAAGAAGAAGATCGAAATCTTAAGAATCTAGAAATCTACAGGGTACTAGGTAAATTCTTCACGTCAAGATATTCAGTAGACTACAGTTTGCTTGATATTCCAGAATATCACGCTCTTTTCGAAGTTGATGGACCATCTGCAACATCATGCTCATCCCCTTCTATCCCCAGTATATAATTAAATAATCAAAAACTCTACGAAAAACCCAACCACCAAAACGAAAAACTTAACCTTCCGCCAACTACCACAATAAAACAAGACGAAAACCTACACAAATAAAAGAAATTGATAGTATACCCTTAGAGAACAATGAGACCATGTCGAAATCGCACTAGGAACCCCGCGCAAATTCACAACCCGCAGTTTCACCCCGCGTACGGACCGCGCCAAAAGTCGCACTCACTTCCGTCTAACGCCTTTTCTTCTAACGACCCAGGACCGATCATATGGACACCCTGTGTACCTGGTGTGGAGTCGGAGGCGAGACCGTACGGCTAGTCCACGAACACCAAACGCTGACTGAAGTTGGATCTTGGTTTCTGGTCGTCTCGACATTGAGATACGGGCGTAGGTAACCGCATCTCGGATTGCGAGCACCGCGTTTACGAGCGGGGCTGTCGGATCGAAGGAGCGTATGGTCCTTCGGGGGGGATAAGCAGTTGACTTCGGATTTTGAAGAAAATTTTTTGAAACGCGTTGTGGGTTTTTTATAGGAGCGGAACTTATGAATTAGAAATGCTTCTGTGACGCTCAGCGCCACACGCCACATCTCAGACATCTACTGGATGTTACCGAATAAGTGTAAAAGTTTTAAGGGGATGATATCTTGAAGGTAGCCTTTCATTTGAACTAAATCCTCAACCCTTCTCTAGGAAAGTAACTTTTTGAAAATCAAAATTCCCTACCTAAAAAAATATGAGCCATAAAGAACAATTCATTGTAAAACTTTCTCAAACTTTGTGTTATTTCCGTAAAAGCAATAGTTTCTTGATAAAAAAATTAAATACAATCTTGTGTTACCTACTACATTTTTTCGACTCCATGAATTTTTTTATTGAGAAACTATAGCTTTTACGGAAACAAATCAATAGTTAACAAACTTTTGTTATAAATTTTTCCTCACGACTTATATTTTTAAATAAGAAAATTTTGCTTCATTGAAAAGTACTGTTGAAAAAATTGAATTTCTTCTTCTTATTTTTTAAAGCGTGTAACTTTTGACCAAAACTATTTGAAAAAACAAAATTCCCTAACCAAAAATATGAGTCATAAAGAACAATTCATTGCAAAACTTTTTCAAGCCCTGTGTTATTTCCGTAAAAGCAATAGTTTCTTGATATAAGAATCAAATACAATACTTGTGTCACCTACTAGATTTTTTCGACTCAATAAATTTTTGTATTGAGAAACTATAGCTTTTACGGAAACAAATCAATAGTTAACAAACTTTTGTTATGAATTTTTCTTCACGACTTGTATTTTTAAATAAGAGAATTTTGCTTTATTGAAAAGTACTGTTGAAAAAATTGAATTTCTTCTTCTTATTTTCAAAAGCGTGTAACTTTTGACCAAAACTTTTTGAAAAAACAAAATTCCCTAACCAAAAATATGAGTCATAAAAAACAATTCCTTGCAAAACTTTTTCAAGCCCTGTGTTATTTCCGTAAAAGCAATAGTTTCTTGATATAAAAATCAAATACAATACTTGTGTCACCTACTAGATTTTTTCGACTGCATAAATTTTTTTATTGAGAAACTATAGCTTTTACGGAAACAAATCAATAGTTAACAAACTTTTGTTATAAATTTTTCCTCACGACTTATATTTTTAATAAGAGAATTTTGCTTTATTGAAAAGTACTGTTGAAAAAATTGAATTTCTTCTTCTTATTTTTAAAAGCGTTTATCTTTTGACCAAAACTTTTTGAAAAAACAAAATTCCCTAACCAAAAATATGAGTCATAAAAAACAATTCATTGCAAAACTTTTTCAAGCCCTGTGTTATTTCTGTAAAAGCAATAGTTTCTTGATATAAAAATCAAATATAATACTTGTGTCACCTACTAGATTTTTTCGACTGCATAAATTTTTTTATTGAGAAACTATAGCTTTTACAGAAACAAACCAATAGTTAACAAACTTTTGTTATACATTTTTCTTCACGACTTATATTTTTGAATAAGGGAATTTTGTTTTATTGAAAAGTACTGTTGAAAAAATTGAATTTCTTCTTCTTATTTTAAAAGCGTGTAACTTTTGACGAGAACTTTTCGAAAAAACAAAATTCCCTAACCGAAAATATGAGTCATAATGAACAATTTATTGCAAAACTTTTTCAAGCCCTGTGTTATTTCCGTAAAAGCAATAGTTTCTTGATATAAAAATCAAATATAATACTTGTGTCACCTACTAGATTTTTTCGACTGCATAAATTTTTTTATTGAGAAACTATAGCTTTTACAGAAACAAACCAATAGTTAACAAACTTTTGTTATACATTTTTCTTCACGTCTTATATTTTTGAATGAGGGAATTTTGTTTTATTGAAAAGTATTGTTGAAAAAATTGAATTTCCTCTTCTTATTTTTTAAAGCGTGTAACTTTTGACGAGAACTTTTCGAAAAAACAAAATTCCCTAACCAAAAATATGAGTCATAATGAACAATTTATTGCAAAACTTTTTCAAGCCCTGTGTTATTTCCGTAAAAGCAATAGTTTCTTGATATAAAAATCAAATATAATACTTGTGTCACCTACTAGATTTTTTCGACTGCATAAATTTTTTTATTGAGAAACTATAGCTTTTACAGAAACAAACCAATAGTTAACAAACTTTTGTTATACATTTTTCTTCACGTCTTATATTTTTGAATGAGGGAATTTTGTTTTATTGAAAAGTATTGTTGAAAAAATTGAATTTCCTCTTCTTATTTTTTAAAGCGTGTAACTTTTGACGAGAACTTTTCGAAAAAACAAAATTCCCTAACCAAAAATATGAGTCATAATGAACAATTTATTGCAAAACTTTTTCAAGCCCTGTGTTATTTCCGTGAAAGCGATAGTTTCTTGATAAAAGAATCAAATACAATACTTGTGTCACCTACTAGATTTTTTTGACACCATAAATTTTTTTATTGAGAAACTGTAGCTTTCACGGAAAAAAATCAATACTTAACAAACTTTTGTTATAAATTTTTCTTCACGACTTATATTTTTAAATAAGGGAATTTTGTTTTATTGAAAAGTACTGTTGAAAAAATTGAATTTCTTCTCCTTATTTTCAAAAGCGTGTAACTTTTGACCAGAACTTTTTGAAAAAACAAAATTCCCAAACCAAAAATATGGGTCATAAAGAACAATTTATTGCAAAACTTTTTCAAGCCCTGTGTCATTTCCGTAAAAGCAATAGTTTCTCGATAAAAGAATCAAATACAATACTTGTGTCACTTACTAAATTTTTTCGACTGCATGAATTTTTTTATTGAGAAACTATAGCTTTTACGGAAACAAATCAATAGTTAACAAACCTTTCTTATGATTTTTCTTTACGATTCATATTTCTAAATGAGGGAATATTGTTTTATTGAAAAGTACTGTTGAAAAATTGGATTTCTTCTTCTCATTTTTGGAAGCGTGTAACTTTTGACCAGAACTTTTGGAAAAAACAAAATTCCCTAACCAAAAATATGAGTCATAAAGAACAATTCATTGCATAACTTTTTCAAACCCTGTGTTATTTCCGTAACAGCAATAGTTTCTTGATAAAAGAATCAAATTCAATCTTGTTTCACCTACTAGCTTTTTTCGACTCCATAAATTTTTTTATTGAGAAACTATAGCTTTTACGGAAACAAATCAATAGTTAACAAACTTTTGTTATAAATTTTTCTTCACGACTTATATTTTTAAATAAGGGAATTTTGTTTTATTGAAAAGTACTGTTGAAAAAATTGAATTTCTTCTTCTTATTTTTAAAAGCGTGGAACTTTTGACCAGAACTTTTTGAAAAACAAAATTCCCTAACCAAAAATATGAGTCATAAAGAACAATTTATTGCAAAACTTTTTCAAACCCTGTGTTATTTCCGTAAAAGCAATAGTTTCTTGATAAAAGAATCAAATACAATACTTGTGTCACCTACTAGATTTTTCCGACTCCATAAATTTTTTTATTGAGAAACTATAGCTTTTACGGAAACAAATCAATAGTTAACAAACTTTTGTTATAAATTTTTCTTCACGACTTATATTTTCAAATAAGGGAATTTTGTTTTATTGAAAAGTACTGTTGAAAAAATTGAATTTCTTCTTCTTATTTTAAAAGCGTGTAACTTTTGACCAGATCTTTCTGAAAAAACAAAATTCCGTAACCAAAAATATGAGTCATAAAGAACAATTTATTGCAAAACTTTTTCAAGCCCTGTGTTATTTCCGTAAAAGCAATAGTTTCTTGATAAAAGAATCAAATACAATACTTGTGTCCCCTACTAGATTTTTTCGACTGCATAAATTTTTTTATTGAGAAACTATTGCTTAAATCGAAAGTTAACAAACCTTAAGTTTTTCTTCACGACTTATATTTTTAAATAGGGGAATTTTGTTTTTCGTAAAGGTGTGTTTGAAAAATTTAATTTCTTCTTCTTCCTTTCAAAAGCGTGTAACTTTTCAAGGAAAGGGCTGAAAGCTTTTATTCACTCGAAAGACCCCCTTTGAGTTTCGACGAGGAACCACCCCTCAAAAACGTTTGCACTGATTCGGTTATATCCTGTATATGCCTTTTCGATCCCTTTCCAATTTTCGCAAGTCCTGTAAATTAAAATCACCAATTTCTGCCACGAATCTAAACAAACCCCGAGAAATGTCAAAACATCGAAGATCAAACAGACCATCAAGAAAATATTCTTATCTAATCCCTTCAACCCCTTCGGAGTGACGATAAACGATGTGGCCGGCTTGGCTCCGCCGGTCTTTTCATCTCGGCTGCCTGGCCAAAACCTACATGTATTTGCGACCGGACAAAACCACCGAGAAGGAATTCGCCCACCTGTTTACTTTGCTCCGGCGCTGAATTCGTACTACCAGACGTTGGACTGATGAAATGGCGGATGGTGATTTATGTTACGGCCGAGTTTCAATGCCGTTTGGCCTATAAAAAGGCTACGCTACAATGGGTTCGACGGAAAATATACGGCATTTCGGAAAGGTGAAGTGGCGATTAGGAAGCGGAGAATATCCGTTTTGGCAGGAAGGAACAAACAATGTTTAGGTAGCTTTCAAGGTTCAAACAGTTCGACCACATTTGGCATGGTTTTTCAGAAAATGAATGAGAACTTCAAGCAACCTATAAAATAGCATTAATATCACTGAAGGGTTTCACAGATTTTCACAATCTGCTACCAACCGTCAGTAACAACACTGCTGCCAACGTAAATAACAAATCTCTTAATTCCGATGATATCGCAAGGAGTCGTTAAACGACCAACACTTTGCAGTATTAACATTGTAAGATGCCCGATAAGATCGCCAATAAAACCGCAGGAGCCTTTTAATAATCTAAATATTCATAAAGCATTCGCTCATTTCGTTCATGAGCTCAATAAAGGACGGCGCAAGAGTGCATAAATCGTGGTATCTTATCGCACATGGAAGGTGAGAGAGACGTGTGAATTCGAAGAAATGTGTAACACGATAGTTGTTACATTTCTTGGAGGATGTCTCAATATCGCATACCAACGAAATGTTGTTGAGGTAAAAATCTCAGATATTTCACATCACAAAATGGCAAATTTACCTGATTGAAATTCAAACAAATAACGAATAAGGTACAAAAAATTTGAACGTAGAGTGTGGGGCTTTCGCGAGTTTGTTGAGTCTTATCAAACTCACTCCCGATTTGAGAATGACTGATCAAACCATAGTTCAACTCATTAAATTCGACACTGACGTCTAATCAATGTGGTTTTTCTAAAAAATGTACCAATCTATGATCATTTTCAGCACCAGAACAGAAAAACTCAATCTTATCGATATGGCGAATAGTTTCACGTTAACACTCTTGTCGTTCTTAACATTCAAGATGATATATAAACTAAGGAAGTGTGGAAGTGCCTATAAATATTCCAGTGACGACAACAATGGTCTGGATATTATATTACACCCCAAAGAATATTCAGTCCGTATTTAGCTAGATTTTTTTCTTCAAATGGGATCAATGTATCCCAAAAATTATGGATAAAAATTCGAGCAAAGCACGAACATATTTACGGAACCCTAGTCGAATTGTGTCCAATAACGAATTCATCTTCGGCATTCGAGATTTTACCCTGAAAATTTCAAGTTTCTAGGTCGTTCCGTTCGAGAGTTATCATGTATACGGACAGACGGCCGGACGGCGGACACGCTCAAATTTTTAGACAGATTCTTCATCAGTGAGTCGAACCTTGTTGATTGAGACCATTTTTGGATCAAATTCGAAAAATAGAGACATCGTGACGAAATGAAAGGAGAACGAGCGCTAAAAAAGTAATCTTAAACGAATATGTAGAAGAAAGTTCAAAATTACCGATTTATTTCAGAATCTGTATATTTCACGACGCGTTTCCGAAAAAAAATTCAAAATTTTTCCGTGTAATTCAATCCATCCAAAGCGGATAATTCAAACTCACTTCAACAATTACTGGCGATTACAAAAAAAAATTGATTTTTTTTCTTATCGAAAACATCGATTTATTTTCTTGATTTCAAACCATCACCTTTCGAAAATTTATACATGGACATACTTATATGTATATCCGATTTGAAAGGTTTAGATTAAAATCAAATTAACAAATCGATGATTTATGGGAACAACTTTTTGATTATGGAAAAAAATAAATTTTTTTCAAACGCCAGTAATTGTTGAAGTAAGTTTAAATTATTGTCCTTGGAAGCAACAGGAAATGCTATTCACACAAACTGTTTGAAGTGCCTGCCTCTCACTTCTTCGCACTTTCTGAGACAATTCCAACTTCCTTCAAGGACTAAACATGTTGAGAACTTTGAATGAAAATTCAGGCTTCATATTTTCGCTTCTATTATAATCGAGAATGAAAACTTCAAATTTTGACAATCAAATATTGGTTGAACCACAGACAGTATGGATATATTTTCCGAATACGGAATCTGAATTTCCTCAGGTTGATTATGAATAGAATTGCTTGAAATAAATATAAAACCACCATTATATTCACATATTCGGATTCAGAATCGATTGAGTATTCGAAAAATATGGGAAAAATAAGGTTTTTCCTCAATTTCTTTTCTTGGTTCAACAGTTTTTCCTATAAAATATTTGGATAGCCCTCAAGAAATACTATCATATTGATGGGTCATTTTTCAATTTTGCTCAAAGGAAAAGTCACAATTTTTCGATTTTGCTCAAAGGAAAAGTCACAAAATCCAGTGACCCGCTTACGTGAAACACCCTGTACAACCATTAACTATGTTATATCAAAACAGATTCCTACACTCAAATCTGTCAAATTTTGTGAAGGTTTATAAGAATTTTTTCCATATTTTATATTCCTATAATCATGTCCTGAAACATATTAAGGGACACCCTGTATAATTGATTACATGAAAATTCACGTAATTTTTGAGACAAGTTCTTACCATCTTCATTAGCAAAAAAAAATTCAATTGACAAACCCATCTACAGAGAATTCATAATTTCAAAAGTTGTCCCGAGTTTTCGCGAAATCTCATCGTGTGTACGCCCCCTCAATAAACCGTTCCACGGATTTTCGAGAGATTTCGCGAAAGCTCGCTCGATGTTGTAAATCAGGAAACGGTCTTACATCTTACTCCAGTCTAATTATTTTCACTTTCGAAGCGTTACCAGCCATTTCGCCCACCTGTTTCGATAAAGTCGAAATTCTTTATCGCTCGCACGCCATCAATTATCCGTGATTAATGCCCGGTTTATCGCCAACGTCGATTATCAATAATCGACATGAACGGTCGACCCAGAACGAAGCGGAACGAGATTATAGTTTGTTGGGAATAATTATTGTAGAAAAGTGAATTTTTTCCCAACCTGGTTACTGAATGGCGAATGCGCCCACAAGATTTCCACCAAGTAACGATCAGATGAAGGGATTCCATTATTCCCGATTGAAAAACCAAAACTCGTCGAATCGTCTTCTGACGACTTCGATTCGCGCGAACATTAAAGCTAATCACCGATTAGCGGATTTTATCAGCCCGCTAAACGACAGTTACAACCGAAATTTTTCCATAATTCACCGAATGAAAGTTTCATCGTCTCGTTTTACCCTGATTAACCTTGGAATCCGCCGTTTCTGCCGACCGTTAAATATTTTATCGGAGGTTTTTGCGTCCTTACTTAGTATCTCATCCTCCTGCACCCCGAACGGCCGTTTTGACGGGATGAAATTAATTTGTACTCGGGGGATTGATGCGGTGTTAATATCCGAGCTTTTTATTCCTTTAATACTGATCCAGGAGGTCGTTTCTTTCGGGTTTTAATTATTTGGAGATAACGGTGATGAGAATCCGGGATTGGGGAGGGTTGGAGGTTTACGACTGGAATTGGGGAAATAGGGGGTTTCACTGCGGCGGTCGCTATCTGGAGAAAATTATATAGAATTTCATTTGGGTTCTTATTTCCAGAATCTGTCATTATTGGGGATGAAACTTTCATTTTCCCCTCATCATTTCCCATAACAGGATCTTTATTCGGCAGATATTTGGAAAAAAATAATATTGGGTGTTCTTTCATTTTGAGAATTTTTCTAGGTATGTTTAGTTGATAGAAATGTAATAGTATATTATTTAACGAGCGGTAATGTTGAAGATGAAGTTTGCAGCACGAGCCGAAGGCGAGTGCTATAATTCATCAAGTGAGTTATGACCATTACTGCAAGGTGAATACTAGGCTTTATCTACGACTATAACAATAAATACTAAGATACAAGTACAGAGAAGGAAATTCATTTACAAATCTTAATAGTTACCTATAACAATGCATTATTTATGTTGATTAAGCTTCTTTGCATGTTGTAGAAATTCCATAGAGGCGATGCTTTATATCAAGTGCTATGTTCACTAAAATATGCAAAACGAACATTCTCTGTAAACGATGACTTGATATTCTTACTTCTACAGCAATCTTGAAAATTGTTGTATACACCTTTATATTTGTTTTGGCATTTTTCGGGCAATAAATTCTGTATGGTAACATTGGCTGATTGTCTTATTTCTGAAGGTGTACATAATAATTCATCTTCACTATCTGAATTCATCTTTTTCAACAAAACATTCCGAATAATACTTATGTGTCAACTTAATTTGAGAAAACGTCTAAATTATTCAAGTGACCTCCCCTCAATACCAAAAATAAACTGTTCCCTTTCGGCCAATCGGCTTGTTCAGAAGCACAGAGACAAGGATTTATATCAGTGAGTTATTATAACTCTCGGTGTTTGTTTACAGATACTATTAATTGCTTAAAAGTAGTTGAATAATGAATGAATAATTCAAGAGGAGCAGATAAACGAATTTATCTACTCCGATTGAATAATAGAGTCATTACTCAATCACTTTCGATGGAGTAATGATATATGTAAACAAACACCGTGAGTGTTCTCCCATTCACTCACTCCTATAATTCCCCTGTGTGATTGGCCGTATATATGCAACAAACACAAAAAGAAACAATAAACTTGCATAATTCAGTCCTAAATATTCAGTTTAATGGTTGTTCAAACTTCACAGTTAATTTCATCAATAAACAAAATGAGTGATTGCAATTGAAATTTTTATAGCATTGTTATAGTTTAATATTTATTTAGATTTGTCAATAAAGTTCTTTCTCTGTACCTACTTGTATCTTAGTATTTATTGTTACAGTCGTAGATAAAGTATAGTATTCAACTTGCGGTAATGGTCATAACTCACTTGATGAATTACAGCACTCGCCTCCGGCTCGTGCTGCAAACTACATCTGCGTGAGTTATGACCTACATTACCGCTCGTTAAATAATATACTATTAGTATGCGGTTTTCACTGTTTTGTCCCAGAAAGTTCAACACTGAATGCTGTAGGTTTCATCATTAAACGCCCTCTAGAAGGGAATATAAGATATAAGAGAATGTCCTCCACACATTAGCAAACTACAGGGTGTTAAATTTTCAAGTTTTTTCTGTTCAATAACTCTTGTAGTAACCTCGAAAAAAATTAACCATCCACCAAGATTGATCTGATTTCCTCGGAAACTACAAGAGTTATTGAACGGAAAAAACTTGAAAATTGATCACCCTGTAGCTTCCTAATGTGTTGAGGACATTTTCCGTTTCTGGTATCTGCCTAACAAATACGGCATAATTTAAATCTGCATAGGAATAAGTTCGAATCCGAAATGCCTTATCTTACCGTAACAGTCTATCTTAAGAACTCCCACATGCGCCTCTCGCATCGACAATGAGCTAAACTCGATTATGCGAGCCCGATACACGTTAAATTACTGGAATCGAAGTAAACGACTGCGGAATATAAATGTAAAAAGAACATTCTCATGGGAAACACATTTCTGTGGTCGATCGTTTATGGAATAATCTATTATTTCGAAATATCATATTTTTCACTCATTCAATTCAGATCCATCCACGAATATACCATCTAACTCTGATTAGCAATTCTAAGAGTATATAGACTCTGGAGGTCGTAAAATCTTTCGGTAGACTTGGCATGTAAGCAGGCAGTCTTCACATCAGACTTTATGGTTGACATAAAGAGACTTCAAATACGGAAGCCAATCTTAATTTCACGCTCGGTTCGGCTTCGAATCAGGTATTATGCAGAATTCACCTTAAAATTCGCGGAACGCCGTTTTATAGAATGCCAGTTGTTGTAGTTTGTACGATTAAATTCGCGGCGGTTTGAACTGAATGCATTTAGCGCTGATTGAGATTCAGCGCAAGAAACAATGTTCTCAATTACGAATGACGTGGTTTATAGAATACGAGCAAAGTGTTTCTATGATTTTTTCTCCTGAAGTCCTTCCGGTAGTAAACACCGTTTGAATTTTTCAGTTTTCTGATTGGTGTCGAAAAATTTCAATTTTTTGAGAAATTCGATATAATCTGAGGATTGAGTATTTTCTTTGATTCGAATTTCTCAATGATTAATTGAAATTTGATAGTTATCAGGAAACTCTGAAAACATATGTTTATAATTGGAAGAGAATAGGCCATCTTGGTCTGAAATGAGGTACATACGATTGAATAGATCTTCTTGTATCTTTTCCACGCCACTCTCATAGATTTTCGAAGTTTTTAAGAAAGTTATGAAGCGAAGTTGTTACTTATTATTCGTGGAAAGTTGGGAAATGTAGTAAAAAAATTATAAAAAGCACTGCCGTGACATTTTCCAGTTTAAGAAACCTATTGAAGACATTTTTGACAGCTGTCAAAAAAATTACAGCAGCTCTTTCTCAATTATGCCGAATCAGCTGTTACAGAAATATAAGGATTTTTTTCATAATTCGTTGGAATTTGAAATAGTTCTGGTTATGCGATCTGGAAAAAATGTAGCTTGAATATATCATATTCCATTAAAATACAAAATTTCGTCAGGATCGAATGCGTTTTTTTGAAATAATCAATGAAACAAAATTTCAAACGACTATATTTACGGCACCCCTGGTCAAATTTTGCCCAATAACGAACTATGGCATTCGAGATTCGAACCTACCCTGAAAGTTTCAAACTTCTAGGTCGTTCCGTTCGAGAGTTATCGAATTTTTCGAACGATTCGTCATCAGTGAGTCGAACCTTGTCGATTGAGACTATTTTTGGCTCGAATTTCGAAAAATACAGACATCGTGACGAAATGATATGGCCCTCGTGTAAATAGAACGAGCGCTCAAACAAGGATGGTGTTTTTTATTGGAGCAATGTCCCCATTTTTCCCTTCGAAACTTTTTTGTGCCCAATTGGTAGTTTGAAAAATATGTAGAAGAATCTTAGGTTCATTCGAAAACTTTTTGATTTCCTTGAAATAGTTCGTATCTGAAGATTTCTTACCCTCATTGTATTTATTTTTTTTATATTTCAACGATTTAATATGTAATTTTAATAATTCTTCAAAACTTCCGGAAACATACGTTCATAATACGGAGAAATGGACCCGGTTGGCTCAGAAATGAGGTAATAGTATATTATTTAACGAGCGGTAATGTAGGTCATAACCCACGCAGATGAAGTTTGCAGCACGAGCCGAAGGCGAGTGCTGTAATTCATCAAGTGAGTAATGACCATTACCGCAAGTTGAATACTATACTTTATCTACGATTATAACAATAAATACTAAGATACAAGTGCAGAGAAAGAACTTTATTTACAAATCTCAATAGTTACCTATAACAATGCATTATTTATGTTGATTGTGCTTCTTAAAATGGAGTAGAAAGTCCATAGGGGCGATGATTTATATTTAGTGCTAAGTTCATTAAAATATGCCAAAATAACATTATCTGTAAACAATGACTTTATATTCTTACTCCCACACAGCTACACCAATCTTGAAAATTGTTGTATACACCTTTATATTTGTTTTGGTATTTTTGTGGCAATAAATTCTGTATGGTAACATTAGCTGATTGTCTTATTTCTGAAGGTGTATATAATAATTCATCTTCACTATCTGAATTCATCTTTTTCAGCGAAATATTCACAATAATAATTAGGTATCAACTCAATTTGATTAAACGTCAAAATTCTTCAAGTGACCTCCCCTCAATACCAATAATGGACTATTTCCTTTCAGCCAATCAGCTTGTTCAGAATCACAGAAATAGGGAGTAATAAGAGAGAGCACGGTGTTTGTTTACATATACTATTACTTGATCAAAAGTAGTTGAGTAATGTCTATATTATTCAATAGGAGTAGATAAATATGATTGAATACATTATCTTTCAATTTTACCACCCCACCTTCATAGGTTTCCAATGGTATTATGGAAGTAATGTTTATAATTTCACCAACCTGTCATGAAGTCCACTTCATAAACTAAGGAAAGATTTATTTACAGAATAGGGGAAGTAAAAATTTTCAAGGATGTCCAAGCCTAACAATATTTTTTCAGATTTTCAGAAATTCACGTGAAATTTGTCGAAATCTGCCATCTCGAATTTCGGATGAAAATATTGAGGAATATACCGATTGAGAAGAATTAAAAAAAATTCTTCGTGAGAATATAATTCTGCGATTCCATCCCTTGAAGTGTTCGATGAGACTTAAAGGCAAGCAGAATTGTGCATTACCTGGATGGGTGACCGCTTTGTCGATGAATTCGAATAAGCGTGGAAAAGTTCCTGATTTTCAGTGCTTTTTATTGAGCGCTCGTTGTACTTACACGAGGACTAAATCATTACGTCACCATATCTGTATTTTTCTAATTTTGCGCCAAAAATGGTCTTAATCGACCAGGTTCCACTCACTTATGACGAATCTGTCGAAAAATTCCTCAGCCAGATATCGCTACTCTTTACATTGTATCGATTCATCAAGTCCAGTGGCGTCCCGAACAGTATCTCAAAAAATATTTTTGACAAAAAAAATTTACACCAGAATTTTTTGTATCATTTTTGTATCAATTAATTGAAAAATGTTTCTTGTATCTTCAATTTTTCCTTTGCCCTGCCTAGTTTTCGAGATAAAATGAAAAGTTATTTTGGAAATAATCATTGTTCCAAATTTTTGAGCGCTCTTTCTACTTACACCAGGGCCATATCATTTCGTCACGATGTATGTATTTTTCGAATTTTGAGCCGAAAATGGTCTCAATCGACTATGTTCGACTCACTGATGACGAATCCGTCGAAAAATTCGAGTATGTCCGTCCGGCCGTCCGTCTACACGATAACTCTCGAACGGAATGTCCTAGAAACTTGAAATTTTCGGGGCAGGTTCAAATATTGAATGCCGCGGTTGAGTTCGTTATTGGGCAAAATTCGAACAGAGGTTCCTTCAATATGGTCGATTGAACTTTAGTTTTCTTGATCATTTAAAAACTACGAATTCGATCGTGACGAAATTTTATATTTTAATGGAGAATAATATATTCAAGCTACATTTTTTCCAGATCGCATAACCAGAACCATTTTAAATTCCAACGAATTATTTCTGTAACAGCTGATTCGGCATAATTGATAAAATGTTGCTGTAATTTTTTGACAGCTGCCAAAAACGTCTTCAATTGGTTTCTAAAACTGGAAAATGTGACTCTACCTACAAGGTGGATGAACGAGAGCTCAAAACCTCCTGAGTTCACGGCAGTGCTTTTCATTTTTTTCAACATTGATTCAATATGCAAAGCTAGCTCGATGGTAACTTGATAAGATTCTATTCCTCCCATTTGCTCCGCAGAAAAAAACTTGACGTGTGAAGTAATGGGTGTGTTTTGGTGTCAATTTCTTCATAAAGTAAATTTCGACTTGTGAGTACAGGAGACATCTGTCAACAACAAAACACGTCTAAATTTAGACTAAAATCAGTGTATTTCCCAAATAGAACATTTCCTACACTATCCCATCGCTCGGAGGACGTTGCCCTACGAGTTTGCTTTGAAATTATCGGAATCCAATGAGCGTATACATTATTTCTCAATCCTATTTGAGGCAGAATGTCGCCCCAACATTTCCGCATTGAATTTAATATTCACCAAATAAACGATCTATAACTTCTCAAGTCTTATAGGTGTTGAACATTTTACCTTCCATTCGCACTCTCGGATGGTCACAACCGCGAAGACCGAAACTTCACAAGTTCACGCGGGCGCGGCTCCCCGATTCCGAAAATAAGGCGACATTTAAACATTAAATCAACGGACGCCACTTCGTCCTCAATCTGATGACCGTAACCGACGGCGCAATTGTCGCCGCGTTAATGCAGTTCGAAGCCGCGGAACGACGAACAGAAACAGGTCGTCGACGGAGGAGAACGATGCATCTCGATCCCCGGAGGAGGCTGCTTTGTACGGCGACAATGGGTCATCGAATCGAGGGATAGCCACGGAACGAAGGTCGCCTATCCGGGCCGGAGGACCAGAGGTTCGCGGTGCACTGGCCACCGCCAGCAAGCCCGTACGGCCGTAATCGACTTTCTGGAGTTCATCAGCGGAATGAGCGGGGGATCAGTGGCGGCGCCGGATTACGTTGTCGAGGGGTTAATCCCGGAGTGACCCCGAAGCGGGAACCCCTACGAAGTGGGGCTAATGACTGCGGATTGGTAATTCAATTATGACAAGTATGAATTGCCACCTATTTAGATCGAAATATGGAGGAAACTTAATGCGTTAATGTTTGGATGGCAGTCATAGCTAATCTCTTGATAGATAAATAGATATATGTTAATTCATTTTCATTTAAATAAACATAAACAAGCCAAAGAGATAATTACATATAATTATCTGTACATGAAAATTCATTCTACAGAAACTAAATACATCAATCTCCTAACTAATTTCAACTAAATCAAGAATCTCTTATACAATATTTATTAATATTATTATTATATTTATTAATATTTCTACTATTTCGCTCTAAAATGTGTCATCTCATAGGTTTGTTGTTTTGTCTTTTCCGTGGTTCGTGTCGCATATTGGTGATTTTTCCATTCCATAATATATAAATGCACAATGACATATTATATGATATGTCATCTGTCGCAAATCTAGAATTGTCAAAATATTTCATTTATTGATTGGTTTCAGGGCCGTATCTAGGGCGTGGCAAGGGTGGCACTTGCCACGGGCGCAAGGTCCGAAGGGGCGCCAAAAAATATCAGAAATAAAAAAATAGAATCACCAAGAAAAAAAAGTTATTCAAAGATGACAACACGGTTACGTAAGTAAGTGATTCGAACACAACATTTCGAAACATTGATATTCAAAGTACAGAATGAAAACTCAATAAGGTCAGAAATACGAGAAATATGGTCCAATTGTTATAACAAATTTTCAAAGATGTCGCACTCTGATCATAAATATTACAACCGGCAAAATCGTCATTCCAAGCACAGCCTTTTTATGAGTTGTTTATACTACATCCCTTATCTCCTCCACCTTGTTTTGAAGGGCGGCTTCCTTGATGATGATGGTTCATAATGATCGATTTGTTTAGATTTTTTAAGCCACATCTGTGGTATTTTAAAAACAATTTGTATTGCCAAAAATTCATTAATCGGAGTTTTGAGCTCAAGAAGTGGGAGAAAAATTGGGGAATCTTATTCTATTCTACATAAATATTGATTTCTTTCGATTGTGAAGAGAAGAGCAAAAAATTTAAATTTTAATGTTCGTTCAGTGTGTATCCAGATTTGAAGTGTTATAAGTTTTGAGTTTTTTTTTAAATTCTGACTTTTTTGTGCCTCAAAAGCAAACGATGTACATTCGTTGGAGTCGCAATTAGGTGAAATTATCAAAGTTCTTCGCTAGCTCAAAAAATCGTCCCTGGTAAATTCGATAACAAATTATTAATTTATCATATATCTTAACTTCTGGGAAATTCTGTTAAGTAAAATAAACCGAATTAATCAATATTTGCAAGAAAAACAACTAGATATACCTAAAGGCTCACAAATGATACTTGGACTATTGAACGAACTGAAAGCTAACAGAGAAAACTTTTTTATGCCATTGATGGAACTTTCGAAAAATGAAGCTGATAAAATTGGAATCGAAGCAAAGTTACATCAATCGAGAAAACGAAAAAAAACCCAAATTGCCAGGGGAACTAGCCAGTGATGAAGCTCATCTTTTTGATGCAAACGCAAAACTGAGGAATTGGACTATAATTATTCGAATTGAAGAAAGATTTTTTGCTTTGAACGAAGTGCAAACGACTTCAGTTTTTTGAATGGTAGTGTCATTCAAACTATGAATATTGACGGTTCGAAGAAAAGTGCTGCAGATCTTAAAATAAATGTTCGTATTTATTACATAAATATGAATATTTCATTTTGTTTTTTCAGAATTTGTTTTATTTTTATGCATTTCATTTAAAATGTGTATCTCAATGTTTTCAATGAAAAAATTTTTCCATAAAAATGTGTATTATTTTGAAAGTCTTACCTAAATATATGACTAGCATTATGAGAAAAAAATACTATAAGAAAATATGATGGATAAAAAAAAATCAACGCAAATGGGAGGGCGCTGTCTAATATATTGCCACAGACGCAATAGTACCTAGATACGGCCCTGATTGGTTTTGTTTTGTTTTCTGGACGCATTTTAGTTCAGGTTGATGATATTTGCCATAGAATTCCTTGCTCCATTGATCATCCATTGTTTGACCCTGCTCTTGAAGTTTCTATAGATTTTATATTTTCAGTTCTTTAGGTAGTTTGCAATACAATTTTGGAGCCAGATGATTGCATGACCTCTAACCTATTCTCTTCCGACACTTTAATGATTCAAAATTGTTCTCTTCATTTCTTGTACAATAGGTACTGATGTTCGATTTTTTTTATGGAAATTGTACGATGAAAAATACTCGTGAAAATTTTCATCGCATATAGTTACCGGACGTCAAGTACTCCAGATAACCTGAATAAACCACCACTTGAAAAGGTAAGTGTTTTTCCATAGATTATTTTCAGCATCCATTTTTGAATAACCTGATTTCGCAAATGTCGATCGTAAACACCGCTTCAAAAGTAATGGTGAAAGGGAAATACATACAGGTGAACAACTTGTGGAAAGAATATACAGAGCAGTGAGGAGATTGAGAGGAAATTTCAGGAATGAGGAAATTAGAAAGAGGGCACGTGCTTGTAACGGGTGATTTTTTTGAAGTTAGGATTTTCATGCATTAGTATTTGCTCAGATTTTTTTGAGGTTAGGATTTTCATGCATTAGTATTTGCTCAGTATGCTTTGACATTTCATCATGAATAGACTTACTAACGAGCAACGCTTGCAAATCATTGAATTTTATTACCAAAATCAGTGTTCGGTTCGAAATGTGTTTCGCGCTTTACGCCCGATTTATGGTCTACATAATCGACCAAGTGAGCAAACAATTAATGCGATTGTGACCAAGTTTCGCACTCAGTTTACTTTATTGGACATTAAACCAACCACACGAATGCGTACAGTGCGTACAGAAGAGAATATTGCGTCTGTTTCTGAGAGTGTTGCTGAAGACCGTGAAATGTCGATTCGTCGCCGTTCGCAGCAATTGGGTTTGTGTTATTCGACCACATGGAAGATTTTACGTAAAGATCTTGGTGTAAAACCGTATAAAATACAGCTCCTGCAAGAACTGAAGCCGAACGATCTGCCACAACGTCGAATTTTCAGTGAATGGGCCCTAGAAAAGTTGGCAGAAAATCCGCTTTTTTATCGACAAATTTTGTTCAGCGATGAGGCTCATTTCTGGTTGAATGGCTACGTAAATAAGCAAAATTGCCGCATTTGGAGTGAAGAGCAACCAGAAGCCGTTCAAGAACTGCCCATGCATCCCGAAAAATGCACTGTTTGGTGTGGTTTGTACGCTGGTGGAATCATTGGACCGTATTTTTTCAAAGATGATGTTGGACGCAACGTTACGGTGAATGGCGATCGCTATCGTTCGATGCTAACAAACTTTTTGTTGCCAAAAATGGAAGAACTGAACTTGGTTGACATGTGGTTTCAACAAGATGGCGCTACATGCCACACAGCTCGCGATTCTATGGCCATTTTGAGGGAAAACTTCGGAGAACAATTCATCTCAAGAAATGGACCGGTAAGTTGGCCACCAAGATCATGCGATTTGACGCCTTTAGACTATTTTTTGTGGGGCTACGTCAAGTCTAAAGTCTACAGAAATAAGCCAGTAACTATTCCAGCTTTGGAAGACAACATTTCCGAAGAAATTCGGGCTATTCCGGCCGAAATGCTCGAAAAAGTTGCCCAAAATTGGACTTTCCGAATGGACCACCTAAGACGCAGCCGCGGTCAACATTTAAATGAAATTATCTTCAAAAAGTAAATGTCATGGACCAATCTAACGTTTCAAATAAAGAACCGATGAGATTTTGCAAATTTATGCGTTTTTTTTTTAAAAAAAGTTCTCAAGCTCTTAAAAAATCACCCATTTTAAGGAATGGTGGAGGACATTTCGAACATAATTTATGAATAAATTTAGCAATTAAATTTTGAGTTGATTGCGATAAAAAGATATTTATATTTTTGTTATACATATATTGTGGAGTTCGAAAGTTGCAGACGAATTGATATTAGAAATTGACTATCCTTTTCTTCATATACCCACTTCAAAATCATACAAATTCTTTTTCAACATCTATTACAGCATATTTTCGCTTTTTTTATACATATCATATCCTTCTCTGATGAAAATAATCCAAAATTATAATCAAACTTGCTCAACGTAGAAAAATTGACGAAAAATGAAGTAAGGTGAGTAACTTTTCGAAATACACAAAAAGTCAAATGACTGGTAAAGTGTTGATTTTTGGATATCACTGAATATGGCTCAAATGACAGCAAATGAGTCTAACCAACACGTCCTCCAAGGTTCACGTCGAATTTGGAAACACCCTGTATAAATTACACACAGACTGGTGGAGATAACTCCTACGTGGTAATTCAGCAAGCGCATTCCGAAAAAAATCGCTCTGAATATCGTACGCCTCTGGCAGGAAGAGTGCACGTAACGCGTTAGGGCGCACCTCAACTTCGCGGATTACAATACAGTAGTTCACAAACTCCACCCACGAAACCTTTTACGAGGACAGTGGCGATAATACGGTCACTTATTCATTAAGACGTACGGATTATCGCCTAAAAACGTACTATGCTGATAAGGTTGGACATTCCCAACGTTCAGTCCGTCCTATTGTATTCCATGCCGCTGTGCAATGATTAGGGATTTTCATTCGATATCGATCGATGACCTTTCCATTATGTACGGCCAATTACTCAAGGTCCCTCGAGATTGTTCACCTTCTCTTATGGCTTAGTTCGTAAAGTGGGATGAAGCGCGAAGATGTAAAACTAGGGCTATAAAATCCTTCAGATCATTTAAGCACATTTTGTTATATGGTCGAAGGATGTGGCTAGATTATGCGAATCGAAGTTCTGAATGGCTCGAGTTCATCAAAAGTCTTCCGCCATAATCTCCAACTGCTGCAAGAGTAGCGTTCCACGACGCGTACAAGCATAAGAACGACACACACGTACACGAACAGCCACCAATTTGTTTGTTGGCTCTCCTCGTAAATATCGGTGATAAGGCCGATCTCATTCCGAGAACTGTTCACCGGGTTATTCACGATATACGAGCAGCAGAAGCAGATATCGGTCGGTCTCTGACTCTCTGAAAACGTTTTATACGTACGTCTTCAATAAAACGTACGAATAAATCATAAGTTACGAAAATTTATGTCGCAATTCCATGGACGGGATCGGGAAATTTATGCTGTTTGGTATTCCGAGATCTCGTCACATCGGTTTCGGAACTGTTCTATGTTCGGACTGTGTTTTATTGGAGTTACGCGGGGAGAATACGTTACTCTGCTGAGGATGTTTCAATTGAGTCGGTTTTTTTACGTCGAAATGAAAAGAAACACTTCCGAAGAGAAAGATCATGGAGGAATCGAAATTATGTATGATTTTTCGAACCATGTGTTTCTCTACCAGTAGTATAACGACGTTTTTAGATACTTACTATACTCCATAAGGTTTCCCATGGATTCTCAACCAGTACATGTTTCACAAGCAGCAAAAATGGAGCTTACCTGAAACGAAAAAAAAAATTATTTCTGAAACTAAAATAAAATTGAGAACAGAAATAACAACAAATACAAGTACAACTGGATGCGAAACATCAGGAAACGCTTGATGAAATACACACATCGGTTATTTTTCAGAATTTTCGTGGATAAGATGACATCATCGAAAAAATATATATACAGGGTGTTCCTAAATTCGAGGTACAAATGGAGAGAGGTGATTACTTGGATGATATCAAAAATAAAAAGTTTTTTATCGTAGCATCTGCATGTCTCGGGATATTCACGTGAAATTTGGCAAAAATATTGTGTTTTGGATTTAATGTTTTCTTTGCGTTTTCCTTGCATCGTATTTCACCATATTTGTATTTAAATTTTACATTTCTTATACTTTCATATTTTTATATTTCTTGTAGCTCCATATGTTTCGAATTTTTATATTTTGTATTTTTGATTATTTATTTTAAATTCTTGAATTTTTATGTCTTCAATTAAATTTATTATCTTTGCATTTGCGTATTTAATATTTGTGCTTTTTTGCAGTACATGTGTTTTCTTTTCCTTCAATTGTACATTTAATGTTTGTGTTTATTCACATTGTATTCATTTGCATGACTACTCATCAGTATATATCATATATATATATAAGCATTCTTCGTGAGATGTCCCTGATTTATTTTCATTTCGTTCATTCATTCCATGCTCGTAATCTTAAATGAGAATGAATTTATTTTCATTATTATAACATGCTATGAGATGTCAAATGAAGATACGTGAAAATATTTTTTTTCTGGATTAATGCTCCATTTTGCTTCCAGAACATTTTTCTGTTGCGCTAATGGTAGTTTAGAAAATATAAAGAAAAAAATCTTTGTGATATTTGAAAACTTCTGATTTCTTGCTATGTTTTTGTATCTGCTACAATTTTTAAGAATAAAATTCTCCAAAAAATCATCATACATTTTTGTAGCTACATATGTTTTGAATTTTTATATCTTTTTTAATATTTAATATTTTCGAATTTCTATTTCTATATTTAAATTTATTATCTTTGCATTCGTGTATATTATATTTGTGCTTTTTTGCAGTTCATGTGTTTTCTTTTCCTTCATTTGTACAATTTATATTTGTGTTCATTCACATTGTGTTCATTTGCCTGATTACTCATCAGTATATATCATATATATAAGTATTCTTCGTGAGATGTCCCTGATTTATTTTCATTTCATTCATTCATTCCATGCTCGTAATCTTGAATGAGAATGAATTCATTTTTATTATTATAACATGCTATGAGATGTCAAATAAGGATACGTGAAAATATACAAAGTGCTATATTTTTTTTCTGGATTAATGCCTCATTTTTCTTCCAGAACATTTTTCTGTTGCGCTAATGGTAGTTTAGAAAATATGAAGAAAAAATCTTTGTGATATTTGAAAACTTCTGATTTCTTGCTATGTTTTTGTATCTGCTACAGTTTTTGAGAAAAAAATTCTCCGAAAAATCATCATACTTCTATATTTATGTAGCTACATATGTTTTGAATCTTTATATTTTGTTTTATATTTTATATTTTCAAATTTTTATTACTATATTTGAATTTATTATCTTTGCCTTTGTGTATTATATATTTGTGCTTTTTTGCATTTCGTGTGTTTTCTTTTCCTTAATTTGTACAATTTGTATTTGTGTTCATTCACATTGTGTTCATTTGCATGATTACTCATCAGTATATATCATATATATAAGTATTCTTCTCAGGATGTCTCTGATTTATTTTCATTTCATTCATTCATGTCATGCTATGAGATGTCAAATGAAGATACGTGAAAATATTCAAAGTGATATATTTTTTTTCTGGATTAATGCTCCATTTTTCTTTCAGAACATTTTTCTGTTGCGCTAATGGTAGTTTAGAAAATATGAAGAAAAAATCTTTGTGATATTTGAAAACTTCTGATTTCTGGCTATGTTTTTGTATCTGCTACAATTTTTGAGAAAAAAATTCTCCGAAAAATCATCATACTTTTATATTTTTTGTAGCTACATATGTCTTGAATCTTTATTTTTTGTTTAATATTTCATATTTTTGAATTTTTATTTCTATATTTGAATGTATTATCTTTGCATTTAAGTATTTTATATTTGTGCTTTTTTGCAGTTCATGTGTTTTCTTTTCCTTCATTTGTACATTTTATATTCGTGTTCATTCATATTGTGTTCATTTGCATGATAACTCATCAGTATACATTATATATATATAAGTATTCTTCGTGGGGTGTCTCTGATTTATTTTCATTTCATTCATTCATGTCCATGCTTGTAATCTTGAATGAGAATAAATGTATTATTATTATTATTACATTCTATGAGATGTTAAATGAAGATACGTGAAAACTGAAAACTTACAAAGTGATTCATTATAAAAAGTGATATTTTTTTTTTCTGGATTAATGCCTCATTTTTTCTTCCAGAACTTTTTTCTATAGCGCTGCTAATGGTAGTTTAGAAAATATGAAAAAAAATCTTTATGATATTTGGAAATTCTCTGATTCCTTGATATTTTTTTGTATCTGCAACCATTTTTTAAAAAAAAATTCTTCAAAAAAACATTTTTTTTTGAAATTAGAGACATCCTCACGTTGACATCGTTCTTTCGACCGGTTGAACTCGAGCTCCACACAAAAGGTAATTCTCGCCTTTATTATTAGTATATTTATTCACACTGGGCGTTCAATCGTCCCGGGACATCATCGAAAAGGCGCATAATGATGCACAAACGAGACATCACAATGCAAATAGGTTACTCCGAGAGCATTGTGAGTCCTCCTCTTGATTTCGTATTGAACGAGGTTGTGCGCCGTCGGAAAAAAAGAATAAGAAATACTTTATACAAACATGTTTATACTACCAAATTAATGGTTCATTGTACCCTTCTTAAACCGACGAGTAATTTATGCGAGGAGGATTTCGATTGTGTTCGGAGAGACGGCGAAAAAGGACCGATTGAGTACGTCAAGTTGTTTGGTTGTATTCATATTTCTGATGTAAGACGCCCGCGGTTCCGAACAAAGAAATATTTGGACTGAGATTAAGTGCGCTTTTCCACAGGGTTCTATTCTTGGACTTATATCATCTTCTGGTGCATGAGCATGAATTCCAAGTCAGAAAAGAAAGCGTATGTGAACCTTCTCGATCGCTTCCTTATTCCTATGAAAATCGGACTGGAGGCTGTCGATCGCATGATCGACTCTCATGCGATATAGAGGCCGGTCGATGAATTTATGAGTACGTTGACTAACTATTAGGCCTAATTGAGCCTGACAAATGTTGTTCTTCCGTCCTGCGCAATTAGACCGATCGTGTCCAAGTTACTTCTAATCAGTTTCAATAAAATGACGGCTTACCGACCACGGCCTGCAAGTGACTCAGACCTGCAGGTCAGAGAGAGATAATGCGCTTCTTGCGGGTACGTGGGGTAACTGTTGATCGGTTTTTTTTTCGGCGATAATTCATAGTTTATTGCTTTGCATTTGAAGTAGTAGTAGGTCGATGGATATTCTTCGAGATTTTCTTGGGGAAACGGTTTCAATATGCGGATTATACTAAGAAATGTTCGAAATTCGACCGCGAAGCGGTCGATACGGCCACCTTTTGAAGAACTCGCTGTTTCTACGAACTCTAATAACAATAAAAGTAAGCGAAAAAAACACACATATAAAACAGTGCCCTGAAATATCATCGAGAAAATATAGGTAATCTTGTCAATCAGATGAAATGAAAATGAAGAAACGAATAAAGAGAGAAGAAGGATAAAGCCAAAAAAAAACCAAAAAAAAGAAAAAAAAATAAAAAATGAAAAGAAAAGTGGGAAATGAAATTGATGATTGGTCTAGCGTCTTACTATTAATGTCAACATTGGTTCGTATTCAGGTTTTTTGATTTTTAGGGTAGTATCTCGGAATTTTCTGTCTTTTTGAGCGCTCGTACTACTTACACGAGGGCTATATCATTTCGTCACGATGTCTGTATTTTTCGAATTTTGAGCCGAAAATGTTCTCAATCGACTCACTGATGACGAATCCGTCGAAAAATTCGAGTCTGTCCGTCCGTCCGTATACACGATAACTCTCGAACGAAATGTACTAGAAACTTGAAATTTTCAGGGTAGGTTCGAATCTTGAATGCCGCGGTTGAGTTCGTTATTGGGCAAAATTCATCGAGGGGTTCCGTAAATATGGCCGCTCGAAATTTTGTTTTTCTGATTAATTCGAAACTACTAATTCGATCGAGGTCTAATTTTGCACGCAGATGGAATTGAGTGCTCAAACTACATGCAAAATTTTGTCCAGCTAGCATGACCAGAACCATAGAAACCATAGAAAATTATAACTTTCTAATGGAAAGGCCTAGGGACTTGAAATTTTCAGGATAGGTGTGGATCTCGAATGTCACGGTCACGATCATCAATGAGCAAAATTAGACTAGGGGTTCCGTAAATATGGCCGTTTGAAATTCAGTTTTCTTCATAATTTCAAAACTATGGATTTGATCGTGACGAAATTTTGTATGTAAATTGAGAATGATATATTCGAGCTACATTTTTTCCAGATCGCATGATCAGAACCATAGAAACCATAAAAAATCATAACTTTCGAACGGAAAGGCCTAGGGACTCGAAATTTTCAGGATAGATTAGGATCGCGAATTTCGCGGTCACGTTCATCAATGAGCAAAATTAGACTAGGGGTTCCGTGAATATGGCTGTTCAATTTTTTTTTTCTTGATAATTTCAAAATTACTGGTTGGATTGCAATGAAATTTTGCACCTAGCTGGGGAATAATGTATTCAAACCACGTGCGAAATTTTGTCCAGATCGCATTACCAAGACCATAGATACCATAGAAAATTCTAGCGAATTATCGAAAAAAAATTGGTCACCTGAAGCACTGACTTGAAGTCCGGATTTTCGCCTTAGTTTCCTCAATTGGTTTCCAAAACTGGAAAATGCGAATCTACCTACAAGGTGGATGTACGAGCGCTCAAAAGCTCCTGCCTTCACGGCAGTGCTTTTCGTAATTTTTTTTCACTGAATGTTTATTAAAAAATTGGACTTTTCTTCTTCATGAATAAGTTTTTTTTTACGAATAAATTTAATTTTCATTTCTGCGAGTTTGAGTCTATGAACAAAATCGTTATTATTTTGCTCCAATCTCTGAAATAACGATAAAATAGTGCCTTGAAATATTATTTCAGAAATGAAACCAATGAAATAAAAATGAAAAAACGAAAATAAGAGAAGAAGGGTGAGAAAGAGAAGGAAATAACCAAGAAAAATGGAAGAAAAAAAAAAGAAGAAAAAAGATAGATGAAATTGATGATTGATTTAGCGCCTTACAAGTAATGTAAACATTGGTTCCTATTCAGGTTTTTTTCACTTTTAGAGTAGTATCTCAAAATTTTCACGGAAATGTTGTTATCTTTTTCACTAGATGTAAATGAAAAATTTGGACTTTTCTTTGTTGTAAATAAGTTTTTTTGGTTCAGAGATCTTTTTTAGGGATGAATTCTATTTTCATTTGTGCGCCTTTGTTTATATGAACAAGACCGTTTTTTTTTACCTTAATATCTGGAATAATGACATATTATGTAAAATAGTGCCTTGAAATATCATTGAGGAAACATAGGTTATCTCCTCAACCAGATAAAATGAAAATAGAAAGAAAGACGAAATGAGAAAACAGTAAGAAAAAAAAAATAATAATAAAAAAAACTCGGAAACGATTCGCCATACCCTGATGAAATTTCGCATATGGGGCATCGATAAAACATTTTATATAAAAATTCAGCTCTACAGCTGAAAAAAAATGAGTTTTTCTGATTAGGTGTTGGCCAATTTGACTAGTTCCATATAATTTCTGTGATTTCCTCCCTTGAAGAGTCGACATAATAGAATGACATTATTTGTGTTTTTTTTCATAATATTTGATTCGATAGAGTCAATACAGTTTCATCTTTAGTCGAATCAAATTGATCATAGATTTGTTGATTTTTGCATATTCCAAATTGATTAGACTTCGTTGTCAAGTTTAATGATTTGTCTCTTGAAGCGACAATATTTGACACGCTGACGGCCGATTTCTTTCACAGAATCTGTGCTTCGTTTGATGGGAATTCACACCGAAAAAATATTAAAATTTGCGGTTGTACCGTTGTACCACGTATAACGAGTGAGTTTACGCGCACGTTTCTTACGTTTCAATTAACGACGTGAGTGAACAATCAAGTCGAGTTTTTTTCTATCGTTTGTTCTATCGCGCTTTCAACGGGGAACTGAACCAGGAAATAATTACTAGCCGGGTCTGCGTCGCCAACACCAACACGGTTATTTATAATGGAATAAATCAAAGTTATCGGAGTTTTCCTCGCGTGATTGGACGAAAGTCATTTCCATCAGTCGCGGACGCTCGAACAAATCGCTCTCGAAATTGATTGATTGAGAATTAATGGAGGCGAAGTACCGGATCGATCGCTCGGCCTGCTGAAATCGTTAAACCATCAAGATTTTTTTTCGAGACCGGTTCGGCGGAACCCGTGCGGGATGACTCAAGAGAATAGCCGGGAAATCGTCCTTGAGGTGGAAAATTCTGTGAAAATTCTAGCTTATAGAACAATATTACTTCTATTGGAGAAATACCCATTCGTCACAGGTAAACGCGAAAAAAGCGCGTTCGAACCCTTCCAATCCACCCCTGTGCGGGATTATTCGGTGCGCGATCGAATTAAATTTGCATAGTTTGATTAAAGTAATTAATTAGAAAGAGCAGCGGAACGGGGCATTTTCATAACGGCGATGGCGTGATCGGTTGCTAAATTAAAAGTGGCCCGCTCTTTTATTCATGTGATTTTCGTGTAAAACACGACGTTTGTCGCTGAGATACGGGAGTTGTTGAGTTTAGGGGTGGGTTGAAGAGGGGTTTTTGCGACGAGGGCGATTGTACGAGAAATTTTATCCTTTCGGTTGAATAAACATTATTAGAATGAAGCCGGCAATTGAAGAGAACTGCCAAAAAAACAGCATGGTCAACAATGGACCGTGAAATGGAATGAAATTTCAAAGCACGCAGCAACCCTTCGAATTCAATGCATTTTTTAGATTATTCATTGATTCAATTATCATTCTATTAGTTTTCCACTACTACAATACATGCGGGATTTGAGGCAATTAAAAAAAAATGCATAAACACTTTAATGATTCAAAAAGGGATAGAACAATAACAATTCCTGCGAAGAATTGAATGGAAATGGGAAGGGAAAATGGCGAAACATCGACCACCCGATGACGGAAATTCATCCTCCGAAAGAACTACGCCAAATAGACATAAAGTTCTATTTACGACGCGGACCGGTATCGAAAGGCGAAACGAAGGACGTCGGGCGTCCTTTTTCCGGGGATGGATGGCGTGAAAACGGGCCGATACGTCGTAAAATTCATCATTTCGTCTGCATATAAACAATACCCTTCCAATTCCTTCGTGCCCGTTTATTGCCGATGAATTTTCGGAGGAGTCGCGAGGTCGTTCCTCATTCCGTTTCCTTTCCGAAAATGACGGAAAATTGAAATATTCCTGCGGGGACGTAGGCTCGTAAATTCGCGGAAGAAAGGAAAAACTGGGAAATGAGTTATCACGGCCGTTTTTCACCGCGCGACAGCGTTTAGATTTATTGAAATATTTGACTCGGATAAATAAGGAGAATTCGGGATTAATTTCTTGCGGGATAACTTGCGCAGGAAACTAAGTTTCATTGAGAAATCCATAAAATTCTCGTGATGGCAAAGAAAAACTCTAATTTTGCAGACAGTTTCTCAGGAAATCCATTTTAGATATCTTTCCTAGTAAGTTATTTTTATTTCTATTTAGTTTTCCTTCAAATGTCCCATTTTTTTATGGAGCTCTAAATTTTTGGAAAATTGGATGCTTCGCAAAAATTATTTCCGGAAATCGACTTTGATTATTTATTGCACGCAAAGGATCATATTTCAACCAACGAATAACGAAATTACAAATCGTCATTCATTGAAATAACTAATTCTGAAATCGACCCATTTTTTCCTGAAGATGGATCCAGAGTGGAATAAAAGACAAACTGGCTAGTTTCAGATTGATTTATTTCAGTGAGTGAACGATAGGTAATCATTGAGCCTTGAGTATTGTCAAATAGGATTCTTTTCGAGCAAAATAAAATATTCACCGCATATGTGGAGGGTCTATTTTCCGAAATACGAATTTTTTGCGAAGGGTCCAATTTAGTGCTTCCTAAAAAAAACTAAGACAGTTGAAGGAAAACTGATCACAGATTCTCAATAAACACGTTCGAATTCATGAAATAAGTCATTATGAAGTATGTATATTGAAGAAAAAATTTTCAACTTCTTCCATCCATATGCAATAAATTCAGTCCGAAATTGACCAATTTTTGACCGAAAATGAGTTCAGAGTAGAATAAAATGAGAACCAGCCTCTCTATAGAAAAGCAAAATACTTATTATTCTTGCGCAGGAGTTTCATTGAGAAATCCATAAAATTCTCGAGATGGCAAAGAAAAACTCTAATTTTCCAGACAGTTTCTCAGGAAATCCATTTTAGATATCTTTCCTAGTTAGTTATCTCCATTTCCATTAAGTTTTCCTTCAAATGCCTCATTTTTTTATGGAGCTCTGAATTTTTGGAAAATTGGATGCTTCGCGAAAATTTCGTATTTCTGGAAATCGAATTTGAATATTTTGCACGCAAAGGATCATATTTCAACAAACAAATAACAAAATTACAAATCGTCACTCATTGAAATAACTAATTCTGAAATTGACCCATTTTTCCCTGAAAATGGATCCAGAGTGGAATAAAAGACAAACTGGCCAGTTTCAGATTGATTTATTTCCTACCTATTGATAGGTAATTATTGAGCCTTGAGTATTGTCAAAAAGGATCCTTTTCGAGCAAAATGAAATATTCACCGCATATGTGGAGGGTCTATTTTCCGAAATACGAATTTTTTGCGAAGGGTCCAATTTAGTGCTTCCTAAAAAAAACTAAGACAGTTGAAGGAAAACTGATCACAGATTCTCAATAAACACGTTCGAATTCATGAAATAAGTCATTATGAAGTATGTATATTGAAGAAAAAATTTTCAACTTCTTCCATCCATATGCAATAAATTCAGTCCGAAATTGACCAATTTTTGACCGAAAATGAGTTCAGAGTAGAATAAATATAGAAAAGCAAAATACTTATTCTCATTCTATGAAGAAAAATGATATTTTGCACACCGAATAAGCTATTCACCGGGTATCCAGAAAATCTATTTTCCGAAATACGAAATTTTTGCGAAGGGTCTAAAATACCTTACCATTTTATTTCAATCGAAATCGATTAGTTTCATTATACAAGTACAAATGTCCAAACGGAACGCCATCAAAGTATCCGAGCTCCCAATGGACGGAAAACAGTTAAAAACCGGAAATCAATGCGAAAAACATTTCCGCAAATGATGTTACGGTCGGAAAATCCCGCGGATGGTCCATCTCATCCGCTTCAACGACGGAAACCGAATTGATTTCCATACATTACATCCTCATGTATCCCGCACACGAATTTGAATATTGATTTCTGATCGAATTCGTGCATGCATAGTGTCCTATGACCAATTTTCGACAGATCCACTGTTTTGTAAACATATAATTACACGGTTTATGAATATTCATGGATGCAATGTGCCAAAGTTCGCAGTGGATTACATATTCGACAGTGGAATCGATTCTTCCCACGATTTCCATGTTTTCTCGAAAGATAATCACGATTAATTTTTTGAGAGGTGTTGCACCAGAGGTGGTGTAAACGCACCTTGAGGCCGACCCGGCGCATTCGCCAATTTGTTACTTCGACACGTCTTATGATATTTCCTGTATACAATTTATTATAATTGTTTCAAAAAAAGTTTACTTGCCTAATGAAAATTACGCCGCATAAAGGTTTCATGGAGCTGAATAATGGATGATTCACGAATGCAGCATAAAGAGAAATATTCTTTGAGTTGGAAAGTTGGTTTGCTTTTCCGAACTCATCAAGCTAGCTCGTCAACACAAAGGGTGATTATTTTGCTTCATGCTTTCTAAAATTTGGGGAAGGCGATTAACATATGACTTATTTATAGGTGTGCGGCTTCTGATCTGAATTTCGGCTTCATACCGGAAAATTTTACGTTTTCTTTTGACGTAGAAAAGTTGTGAAGCATGTCATCGATGCTTAAGACGTGGACAAAAAAATTCAGAAGGCCATTGGCCAATAGTTTTTAAGATACCAGAGTTGAAAAAAAATGGGCGCAGCAAGAAGGGAAGATTTGAGCAGTAAAAAATTTGGAAAAAGAGGAAAATTGGATCCTCCGCAAAAAATTCGTATTTCGTAAAATAGACTTTCCACACTCTCAGTTATCGTCCCAAAGAATTATATTTCCGAATACTGAAAACTGAAAAAATTACTCTCAGTTATTTATTAAAATAATTCAATCTGAAATTGATCAATTTTTCCCAGAAAATGAGTTCAGAGCAGAATAAAATGAGATGCGAGGATCCAATTTTTCAGGAATTTAGTGCTCCGTAAAAAAAAAACTGAGACAGTAAAAAGAGAACTGAGCATAGGTCTTCAATCTACACCTTCGAATTCATAAAATAAGTCATTATGAAGCATATTGAAGAAAAAAAATTTTCAAATTTTTCATATAGGTATGCATGAAAAATTTGTAAAAAAAATTCTTTTTCGATATCTTTCATAGTGACTTATTTTACTCATTCGAAGGCAAAGATTAAGAATCTGTGATCAGTTTCTCCTCAACAGTCTTAGTTGTTTTTTCATAGAGCATTAAATTGGCGCAAAATTGGATCCTTCGCAAAAAAATCGTATTTCGTAAAATAGGTTTTCCACATACTCAGTGAATAGCTTGTATTCCTTCCAAAGTATGATATTTCCAAGTACAGAAAACTCAAAAATTATTCTTAGTTATTCATTGAAATAATTCAATCTGAAATTAGTTTCTGAGATACACAAGTTGAAAAAAAAAGGGAAGATGCAGTAAAAAATTTGAAAAAAGAAGAGAACACAAAATGACTAAAAATAGCACAATCTGAAGCACTCCAAGAAACGATATGAGATAAAAATTCGCCCCCTCCTCTCATACGTTATGTCACAAAGAAAGACATAGTGATGAGAGGCATTGTATGGTAGAAACGCATTTTTCCGGATGTCAAAACAAAGATGCTGTAGCTACCTCACGATATCATCGAAAATCTGTGAAGCCACCCTACAGAGACAGACAATAAGGACATTTCCAGTGAAAATTCTACTCTTATGCGGGCCCCACACACGTCCGCAAGAAATTCTTCAATAAATACGCGTCGATTCGTTATTTTAACGAAGCGAATTGTCGACAAACGTACCTACCTTCCGAAGAAGGCCGTCGATTCCTAGAGAATCCTTTGTCTTCGCCTCTCCCTCGCACCCCCTTTCGCGAAGGGAGAACGGAAAAGGCCCTTTGTCTTCCGCATCGTCCCGATGAGTTTTGAATACGGACGTGGGTTTTGAAACGGCCGACAATATCTTTCTTAATGTTTCCCGTCGTTTGTTCGATCGTTCCGCGCTCCATTTTCTGTTTCTGATGCGCTGAATAATTGAGCCGCTTTGTATACTTCTTGAAAGGGAGTTTCCTTTCATTCGACATTATTTGTTCGGTATATCCGACATCGCTATCGCGTCGCCGTCGCCTCGCCAGAATTCACCTGATATTCGATCTAACCCAAGGTCAACGGACCTCATATCCGCTAAAGATTCAAAGACTGTCGCCGTATATAATCAGAATATGGCCCAGCATCCTCGCCGGACCCTGTATAGAATGATTAATCTCGGCGTGGCGCGGCGTACTACAGATGGCGAAGAACGTTATCCCGATCTGTCCCAGGAACTTTCAGCATTATTCATGGCGGTATCTGTCCCGGACGTTCGAACAGGAGAAAAATTGTTAAATGGTGTATGAGGAAGGAAAGGACTAGCGGGCGATCCTCCAGTCGTGAAATTTATGATAAATGTCCCGAGTTTTAACGTCTAGACTCCCCTGTCGGTAAAAACTAGACGGTGTGATGCATCGGGAGGAATTGAGGAAATGACTACTTCAAATAACGCAATCGCGACAAACTGCGTGTTTGTTGTAAGTCACAGGCGAAAATAACTTCCGCCAAAACGAGAAAACGTCCCGATATGCGGAAGTTTTTGGCGCGTTTCGAATTTTAATGCGACTCTGCAATTTTTGCATACGGATTTTGACGTGTCGCCTTTGTTCGGCGCATTCTGCACGAATATTCGATCAATGTGCAGAAAACTAAGACAGTAAGTGGAAAACTGGACATAGATTCTCAATCTTCACCTTCGAATGAATAAAATAAGTCATTATGAGACATATTGAAGAAAAAAAAATTTCCATAATATACAGGGTGTCCTGGAAAATGTGGGAAATCTCTCGGATTCAGATAAAACTTAAAAAAATAAGGTGACAAGTGCCCATAATTTTTTTTCCTAGCGGCCCTCCCTACAGAGATACGGCCTCCTAAATGATGCCACTGGAAATTCATTTTGCTGGAATAAATTTCAAACTACTTGATATAATTTAATGAAAATTTGATATGATAAACAATAGTAAGGACCTCTTAAAATACAGCCTTGAATTTAAATTAGCTCGTTTAGTTCACCAGGGGCGGACTAGGTTGTACGTTTTAATGCTTACATTTTTAACACCCTGTATGATAAGGAGTTAAAAAAAACAAATTTGGATACCTTGAACATTGAGCTAAAGAAAAGTTACTCTTGTTCATTGTCGATAAAATGAACCGTTTTCGAAGAACAAATTAATAAGAGAAGTAATTTTTTTATTTGTATTAAAAAGAACCATGAATTCTAATTTTTATTTGTCTGCAACAAAGTGTGATACGAAAGTTATTCAAGGAACAAAAAAGTTTGAGTTTACGTTATTGAATCCGACAAAATCACAAAGATTCTTAACAATGCAGTTTTGGCCCAAAAAAAGGCCTCAACAAAAATAATTTTTCAGAAATGTACTTTCACTAAAGCTTCCAACGATTGAATCTAAATACGCTAATTAGATATAATCAATTAAAAACTTCATAAGTGAATTCAAAAAATTTTTTCGGATTTAATAACATAAACTAAAACTTTTTTGTTCCCTGAATAACTTTCGTATCACACTTTGTTGAGACAAAAAAAATTAGAATTCATGTTTCTTTTTGAGAGAAATGAAAAAGTTACTTCTTTTATTATTTTGTTATTCGAAAACGGTTCATTTTATCGACAATGAACAGGAGTACTTTTTCTTCAGCCTAATGTTCAAGATATCCAAATTTGTTTTTTTTAACTCCTTATCATACAGGGTGTTGAAAATGTAAGCATTAAAATGTACAACCTAGTCCGCCCCTGGTAAACTGAACGTGCTAATTTAAATTTAAGGGCAGTATTCTAAGAGGCCCCTACCACTGTTTATCATATCAAATTTTCATTAAATTATATTAAGTAGTTCAAAATTTACTCCAGTAAAATGAATTTTCAGTGAGGTCATTTAGGAGGCCGTATCTCCGTAGAGAGGGCCGCTAGGAAAAAAAATTATGGAAACTTGTCATCTTATTTTTTTATGTTTCATCTGAATCCGACAGATTTCCCACATTTTCCCGGACACCCTGTATATGCATGGAAAATTTGTGAAAAAAATTCTCCTTCGATATCCTTTATTGTGACTTATTTCAATTATTCGAAGGCAAAGATTAAGAATCGGTGATCAGTGTCTCCTCAACTGTCTTAGTTGTTTCTTTATTAAGCATTAAATTGGCGGAAAATTGGATCCTTCGCAAAAAATTCGTATTTCGTAAAATAGACTTTCCACATACTCAGTGAATAGTTCGTTTTCCTCCCAAAGAAACATATTTCCGAACACTGAAAACTCGAGAATTACTCTTAGTTATTCATTGAAATAATTGAATCTGAAATTGACTAATTATTCCCAGAAAATGAGTTGAGGACAGAATAAGATGAGATGCGGAAGATCCAATTTTCCTTTCCGGGAATTTCGTGTTTCATAAAGAAAACTCGGACAGTAAAAGGAAAACTGAGCATATATTCTCAATCTACACCTTCGAATAAATAAAATAAGTCATTATGAGACATATTGTAAAAAAAAATATTTCTCAAATTTTTCCAAACATATGCATGGAAACTTTGTAAAAAAAAATTCTTCTTCGATATCCTTCATAGTGACTTATTTCATTGATTCGAAGGCAAATATTAAGAATCGGTGATCAGTTTCTCCTCAACTGTCTTAGTTGTTTCTTTATAAAGCATTAAATTGGCGGAAAATTGGATCCTTCGCAAAAAATTCGTATTTCGTAAAATAGACTTTCCACATACTCAGTGAATAGTTCGTTTTCCTCCCAAAGAATCATATTTCCGAATACTGAAAACTCGAGAATTACTCTCAGTTATTCATTGAAATAATTGAATCTGAATTATTCCCAGAAAATGAGTTCAGGACAGAATAAGATGAGATGTGGAAGATCCAATTTTCCGGAAATTTCGTGTTTCATAGAAAAAACTAGGACAGTAAAAGGAAAACTGAGAATATATTCTCAATCTACACCTTCGAATAAATAAAATGAGTCGTTATGAGACATATTGTAGAAAAAAATATTTTTCAAATTTTTTCATACATATGCATGGAAACTTTGTAAAAAAAAATTCTTCTTCGATATCCTTCATAGTGACTTATTTCATTAATTCGAAGGCAAATATAAAGAATCGGTGATCAGTTTTTCCACAACTGTCTTAGTTGTTTTTTTATGAAGCATCAAATTGGCGGAAAATTGGATCCTTAGCAAAAAATTCGTATTTCGTAAAATAGACTTTCCACATACTCAGTGAATAGCTTGTTTTCCTCCCAAAAAATCATATTTCCCAATACTGAAAACTCAAAAATTACTCTTATATATTCATCGAAATAATTCAATCTGCAACTGAATAATTTTGCCCAGAAAATGAGTTCAGAGCAGAATGAAATGAGATTTTTCGTGCTTCATGAAAAAAACACTGAGACAGTGACAGGAAAAGTGAGCATAGATTCTCAATCTACACCTTCGAATAAAAAAAATTAGTCATTATGAGACATATGGAAGAAAAACAAATCTTTCAAATTTGTCCATACAAATGCATGGAAAATTTGTAAAAACTTGCTGGTTAATTTGAAAATTGCTTTCATTGATGTGCAAGACTAGTCAAGTGAGCATTCCATGAGTATTTTCGGGAAAAAAGTATCGTGTCTCATGCCTCAAAGGCGCCTTTGAGTGGAAGACATTTACTCGCCATATTTGTGAGGTTCTTGAGCTGCATCGAGTCGAGGAATAGAGTCAATTATGTCGAGTATTTGTTCAAGTTCGAGTGCGACGCGAGTTGAAGGATATCTTAAGAATGTCGATGACGAAGAATAAAATTGTTCATACAAGTATCGGCTACGTAACGGTGCATTTGCTCTCAGCATGCAGTTCAATTGGGTGGATTCTGAAGCTTCACGATCCAAAAATGATAATAAATCATCACAGTTCAGCAGATATCAAGGAAAATAAAAGTCTTATGAAAAGGAATTTAACTTTGTTAACCTCATTTCAGACCCCCAAATGATTTAATCTTTGAATTATAAAAAATCTGGCCATTTATTTCAGACGGATAACCTCTATGATATTGGGTGAAGTTCCTCTCAGAATTTTTTTAAAATCGCTGAAAACCTACAAAAGTAGTGGGCAAGTATTGGAAGAAGATCTGGTTATAGTATATTATTGAATGAGCGGTAATATAGGTAACTCACGCTGTAGCTCATCAAGTGAGTTATGACCATTACCGAAAGTTGAATACTATACTTTATATACGACTACAACAATAAATACTAAGATACAAGTACAGAGAAAGAACTTTATCACGAATCTTAATAGTTACCTATAACACTGTATTATTTATGTTGATTGTGCTTCTTAGCATGGAGTAGAAAATCCATAGGGGCGATGCTTTAAATTTAGTCCTAAGTTCACTAAAATATACCAAAAGACCATTATCTGTAAACGATGACTCAATACTCTTACTGCTACACTAATCTTGAAAATTGTTGTATTCACCTTTATATTTGTTTTGGGATTTTTCGGGCAATAAATTCTGTATGGTAACATTGGCTGATTGTTTTATTACTGAAAGTGTACATAATAATTCATCTTCACAATCTGAATTAATCTTTTTCAGCAAAACATTCATAATAATAATTAGGTATAAACTTAATTTGAGAAAACGTCAAAATTATTCAAGTCATCTCCACTCAATACCGAGGACTGTTCCCTTTCGGCCAATTGGCTTGTTCAGAAGCACAGAGACAGAGAGTTATAGCAGTGAGCACGGTTTGTTTACAGATACTTTTAATTGCTCAAAAGTGGATGAATTATAACTATATTATTCAATAGGAGTCTAATATATGGGGCATCTGGTAGATATTAACGAGTCAAAAAAAACATTTCTTTCCAGAAACTATGAGACCAAATTTCAGAAGACAAGAATAGTTCCTGTTTTTCGTGGATATAAATCAGGATAACCTGCATTTTCCGTAGAAACACCCCCCGAATGAATTCCAACAGGAAACAATAATTATCGAGGACGACATTCCCATCCTACCTGGGTAACAACTGTTCAACGGATTCTGCACAAACGGAGCGTGAATATCAGCATATTGGGACCTCCTCGTCTTGGACGAATCGTACCCACGAGCCATTAACCCGAAAGCCAGGCATCCATGGCGATGTTATCTCGGATCCGAACGTCTGAGGCTGCAGCGACCGAGACATGCAAATGCCAGAATTAGGCAAAACAGTGGCAAGTCTCGAGAATCCAGGGCGCGCGCTTTCTTAACGAATTATTCTAATAATATTCTGTTGAATTGCTTCTGGTATGAGAGGACCGGACGAGGAAAAACTATACTGATCAGAGATAGGAAGGAATTTGCTTGGGGGAAATGCTCATGGCGTAGGTCATCTCTGCTATGACAACCAGTACAATTCAATTTTGAAAAGAACTATAAGAGATGCGACATTCGAACCCACTCTGATAGCCTAGAACTCATCGAGGCGAGGAGCTTCCTGGAAGTGCAAAAAAAAGAACTAGTCTCGTTGATCTGCAGGTTCGAGAAAAATCTAGATCGGCCCAAAACTCCACGCTTTCAGCGTTCGCAGCAATCTCTCGTCGAATAAGTGAAACTGAAAAACATTCCCTCCGCCGACTTTTACGTCCCCGTAAACTATCCAAGGGGGATGGATCGAATCGACTCCGAAGGCCGCCCGATATAAAACGGGAAGCGTGATGTTCCCCCGGCTCATCC
The DNA here is from genome assembly GCA_963966015.1 of Aphidecta obliterata. Taxonomy (NCBI): domain Eukaryota; kingdom Metazoa; phylum Arthropoda; class Insecta; order Coleoptera; family Coccinellidae; genus Aphidecta; species Aphidecta obliterata. The sequence continues at coordinate 32,953,955 of OZ014428.1, forward strand.
TGATTTATGGCCTTCACTCCCGAGGGTTCCACGCGTGACCCGAGGTTTTACGCCGTTGCGCGCGGAAAATCGGACCCTACGCTGCGTTTTGACGGCGGGCACCGCCGAAGAACCTGCAATTTTCCTCCGGACTTTTCAATACGTGGGGCGGTGGCGGACGTGAAGTTAATCAAGAAATATGTGCTTAGCATGATGTGCGAGCTTTTAACGGGAAGGAGACACGCCATGTTTATTTCAACGCCGGTTTCGGTCCGATAAGAGTTATGGCCCGGACGGAGGGCGGAAGGGTGACAAACTGAGCATTGTGGGAATTTCAACGGAGATGACCCTAATTTCGGTTTATTTTCAATAATACTAAAAAGCCTTCGCAAAAACGATTGGCGAACTCAAAGAAATTTTCCAGGATATACAACAGGAATTCGGTTACTTCTACAGGAAATTCCCCCTATATAAGCGACAGCAGAAATATTTGTTGATTTTACTTGACAATTCCGGTCGTTTAATTCATCTAGAAATAAACCGGTTTTACATTAGTTAATGCTACCAAACTGCAGTTTGTCATTTCAACAGGAAAATAATACTGTGACGAAAACCGGAATATGCGTGACTACATACAGGAATTTCCTGTTCAATAAACAAACTAGATAGTTGTATTCCAAACTTCAAACTTCAGTTTCTACTAGAATTTCCAGTTATGAACACTTAACTAAAACAGGACTTACTTTACTCATAACGGAACTGTCGTATCGATTTAACAGGAATTTCCCGTTGAATTAAAGAACTTTGATTCATATATTACATAACTAGTAAGTTGTATTCGAAGTTTATAACCTGAGATTTCGCAGGAATTTTCTGTAGTAATGCATTCTATCTAAAGATAAAGGGTGACTTAGCGAATAGGTTTCTGGAATGGGAAGAATTTATATTATTATATTATATTCATTATAGAGTATCTTTACATGATCCTAACGAGTTAGAGAAATATTCGTTGAAAACCAGTATTGGGAGACTCCATTTTCTGTCCCGATTCCGGACTCATATTATTGAATTTGATTCAAGAATTTGTCTCCCAATGCTCACACCTTTTCTGTCGCTGTTCAATCCTTTGGGTAGTATCTTTTGAGTTTGTCTATACTGTGGCGCCCTCTGTTGAGCGGTACGGTAAATGTTGAGCCGTCGATGCAGTTCGCTACAAAAATAATCCTTCTTCCTCTGATCTGATCTAACCTCTGTTTTCCTGTTAAACCCCTATTTCCCTGTTCCTTCCTACACTAAGTTTCTTAGTTATATACTGTCATGGAAATCCAAAAATGAAAAATAAATTCAAACGATATCACCAAACAAAATTCAGTAAATTTGATTGTAATATGAATTTTTAAGAGGGTTCTGAATTATTTGAATGTTACCATAGAAATTATTGTAAAATTATTAGAATTAGGGAAGCTGTTTTTTGACGATTGAGAAAAGTCAGTGTGGAAAAAATTCTTTGAAAAGTATTATGAAAATTGAGATTTGAAAACGAAAGATTATCGAAGATTTATGCAGCTTGACATCATGAAGTTCAAGGAGATACCGTAATCAAACTGCAGTATACTCATTACAGACTTCACAGTTTAGAAGAAAACTGTGGGATAAAACTGCCTCAACAGCTCATTCCAGAAATATTAGTGGAACCCGAGGCAATACATCTTATAAAATCCATTACTAAATTCCAAGATATTCTTTACAAAGCGGAGGAGAAATTTGAAGCTTGCATTTTGATGAACTATATTTAGAGTTAGCTGTTTTCTGTGAGTGTTTTATAATTCAGAATTTTCATTTTTATTAGAATTAGTTTATTGTGATTAGATTATTGTAAACAAAAATTATATTTATTTGTGCACCTTAAGAACCCTCATTGAAAAGAGATAAAAGAATAATTGAAAAACAAAATTATTAGAATATGTATTGTTAGTGGTTCTTTCATAAAATTTCAAAATTAAAATTTAATATTATTATATCAAAATTGAACCATAACAATACTTACCTTCTTTTTGAGCGCTCGTACTACTTACACGAGGGCTTTATCATTTCATCACGATGTCTTTATTTTCCGAATTTTGAGCCGAAAATGGTCTCAATCGACTCACTGATGAGGAATCCGACGGAACATTCGAGTCCGTCCGTCCGGCCGTCCGTAAGCACGATAACTCTCGAACGGAACAACCTAGACATTTGAAATTTTCAGTGTGGGTTCAGTTCCCGAATGCCTCGGTTGAGTTCGTTAATGGGCCAAATTCCACGAGGGGTTCCGTAAATATGGCCGTTCAAAGTTTTGTTCCCCTGATTACTTGAAAACTACAGATTTGATCGAGATGAAATTTTGCACTCAAATGGAGAATGAGGTGTTCAAGCTACATGTGAAATTTTGTCCAGATCGCATAACCAGAACCATAGAAACCATAGAAAATTGTAACTTTTGAATGGAAACGCCTAGGGACTTAAAATTTTCAGGATATGTGTGGATCTCGAATGTCGTGATCACGTTTATCTATGAGCAGAATTATACTATGGGTTCCGTAAATATGGTCGTTTGAAATTTAGTTTTCTTGATAATTTCAAAACTACAGATTTGATCGTGACGAAATTTTGTATACTAATGGAGAATGATATATTCAAGCTACATTTCTCCAGATCACATAGAAACCATAGAAAATTGTAACTTTCGAACGGAAAGGCCTAGGGACTTGAAATTTTCAGGATAGGTGTGAATCTGAAATGTCGCGTTCACGTTTATCAATGAGCAGAATTACACAAGGGGTTCCGTAAATACGGTCGTTTGAAATTTTATTTTCTCGATAATTTCGAAACTCCGGATTCGATCGAGATGAAATTTTGTATTTTCATTAAGAATTATATATTGAGCAATATTTTGTCCAGATCGCATGACCAGAACCATAGAAACCATAGAAAATTGTAACTTTTGAACGGAAAGGCCTAGGAACTTGAAATTTTCAGGGTGGGTTTGGATCGCGAATATCGCGGTCACGTTCACGAGAGGTTCCGTAAATATGGCCGTTCAAAATATTTTTTTCCTGATAGTTGCGAAACTTCAACTGAAATCGGCATTTTAGATTGCAAGTACAGATTGTTCTCAGCGTTCTTTTCTTGTTGTGATAACAATAGTTGCGTTCAAATGTTTTCATTTAACCGGAATTCCCGGAATTCGTTTTTTAGAGTGTATCTTGAATTGGTATGGCCGTTTAAGAAGACTTCGAAGGCTTCAGGAATTTATTTGGTTTCGAGTAGTCCTATATGCATATCTGGCGCACAACCTCGAGGAAAGGGTGTGTCAACCATACGGGCAATAATGAAACTCCTACATCCTTCAAACGTCGAGACCTAAACAAGGAAAATCGTTTTTTTTTTCTAACCTTTATCTAGATCGCGGAGGCTTCGCACTGTCCGTATGTCGGTTCCGTTCCCAGCCCCATTAGATCCGACGAGAGCGCAGAATGCCGATAAATCGACCATCTGTATATGTATATCCGAACGCCCAAACTTTGGACAACGGCATTTATAATGAAATATCTGGGCTGTTTAGGTTTACAGCAGGTTTCCATATCTGTAAATGTCTTGTCGAGCCATTATTTGTGTCGTAATTTCGAATGTTAGTAACGAGGCGACTGATAGAGATATCGGGAGATTGCAGGGACGTAACACCCACAACGTCAGAAGGACGAACGGTTAGGCGATATCTTATCGGATCGAAGTTGAAGCACTGTTTTGTTCGACAAAAGGCAAATTTACAAACCTCAAGGTTTCCATTTTCGATTTATTTTCATGGATAATATTCGTGAGAAATTTCCATGGTACATTGGACCGTTACGGTCCTTCGAATCTCCTTTATCGCGAGTAGGAGAGCAGATCGACAGATCTTAAGCACCGACTCGGGTTTCGACCCCGTCGCAGTTAGATAAATATCCATCTACAACCATCTTCGACGGAGATACGAAGGTGAACACTACGCACGCAATATTTACACAGGCTACTAGATAAATATTTAGACTTACGGGAGGCGAGTGCGTTAATGTAGATAACTTAGTCGTATCGACGTTTCGGTGATGGTTTCGGATGACACGAGGTCGGTTCTGGTGTTTGGCCTGACAATTATCACACGGTCGTGATTTTAATCGGACGTTCAACTTTCTCTCTCGACGAACTTCAAAATATCATTGTTTATAGATAGGGATAGTTGGACGAGAATGGGGACTACCACCAGAGGTGCCACCCAATAAATTGAGAATCTAAAACACTCAAAGAAATTTTCCAGGATATACAACAGGAATTCGTTTACTTCTACAGGAAATTCCACCTATATAAGCGACAGCAGGAATATTTGTTGATTTTACGTGACAATTCCGGTCGTTTAATTCTTTTAAAAATGACAAGTTTTACATAAGTTGATGCAACCAAACTGCAGTTTGTCATTTCAACAGGAATATAATGCTGTGACGAAAACCGGAATATGCGTGACTACTTCCAGGAATTTACAGTTTAATAAACAAACTAGATAGTAGTATTCTAAGCTTCAAACTTCAGTTTCTACAAGAATTTCCAGTAACGAACACTAAACTAAAACAGGAATTACTTTACTTATAACGGAACTGTTCTATCGATTTAACAGGAATTTCCGTTGAATTAAAGAACTAGGTACCCTTCATATATTATAGTGCTAGTTAGTTGTATTCGAAGCTCATAACCTGAGATTTTACAGGAATTTTCTGTAGTAATGCATTCTATCTAAAGATAAAAAGTGACTTTGCGAAAAAGTGTCTGGAATGGGAAGAATTTGTATTATATTATATTCATTATAGAGTGCCTTCACATTGTTCTAACGAATAAGGAAGACATTCGTTGTAAACTTGTACTGAGAGACTCCATAATAATTAAAGAAATTTTTTCCCTTGATTCCGGACTCATATTAGCGGATTTGATTACAGAATTACTGTTTTCAAATGCTCACACCTTTTCTGCCGCTTTTCAATCCTTTGGGAAGTATCTTTTGAGTTTTGCCTATTCGGTGGCGCCCTCTGTTGAGCAGTGAATGTTGGGCCGTCGGTGCAGATTGCTACAGATCTAATCTCACTTCCTTCCTCTGATCTAACCAGACTATGTAACCTATGTTTTCCTGTTAGATCCCTGTTTTCCCGTTCCTTCCTACTCTAGGTTTCTTAATCATATACTAACCCTCTTTTCTTTTTTTTGTATTTCCTAGGAAAAGTTATTCAAAAGTTAATATCAATCGTTAATCGAAAATATTCAATTCTAGGTAGAAGGCCAAAAAGTGCTAAAAATTATCGGATTGCTATTTCATCATGTCTGTTCAGGAATTCATTCAACCGGAAATTCCCGGGATTCGTTCTTTTTAGTGTATATTTAACAACAAGAGGCGTGGTCTCTTTTGAAAGTTAATTTTCCGCAATTAAAATTGGCGAGATTTATAACCTCATATTCTTGGTAAGTCGTATTTCCTTCAATTCAAGAAATATTTCACCGGGGAAGAATTGATTGAATTATTGGATTCATCCTGAGTTATCCATCATTGCTCCATTTTTTTCTGTACGTTATCTGGCGCTAGCTTTCTTGCAATTTTATCTCACGTTTTTGAGCGCTCGTACTACTTACACGAGGGCTATATCATTTCGTCACGATGACTATATTTTTCGAATTTTGATCCGAAAATGGTCTAAATCGACTATGTTCGACTCACTGATGACGAATCCGTCGGAAAATTCGAGTCTGTCCGTCCGTCCTGCCGTAAGCACGATAACTCTCGAACGGATCAACCTAGAGACTTGAAATTTTCAGTTTAGGTTCAGATCCCAAATGCCTCGGTTAAGTTCGTTAATGGGCCAAATTCCACCAGGGGTTCCGTAAATATGGCCGTTCAAAATTTTGTTTTCCTGATTACTTCGAAACTACAGATTCGATCGAGATGAAACTTTGCACTCGAATGGAGAATGAGGTGTTCAAGCGACATGTGGAATTTTGTCCAGATCGCATGACCAGAACCATAGAAACCATAGAAAATTGTAACTTTTGAATAGAATCGCCTAGGGACTTGAAATTTTCAAGATAGGTGATCTCGAATGTCGTGATCACGTTCATCTATGAGCAAAATTATTCTAGGGGTTCCGTAAATATGGTCGTTTGAAATTTAGTTTTCTGGATAATTTTAAAACTACAGATTCGATCGTGACGAAATTTTGTATACTAATGGAGAAATTTATATTCAAGCTACATTCCTCTAGATCACATGACCAGAACCATAGAAACCATAGAAAATGTGGATCTGAAATGTAGCGTTCACGTATATCAATGAGCAGAATTATACTAGGGGTTCCGTAAATACGATCGTTTGAAATTTTGTTTTCTCGATAATTTCGGAACTACGGATTCGATCGAGATGAAATTTTGTATTTTAATCGACAATGATATATTAAAGCAATATTTTGTCCAGATCGCATGACCAGAACCATAGAAACCATAGAAAATTATAACTTCCGAAGGGAAAGGCCTAGAAACTTGAAATTTTCAGGGTGGGTTTGGATCGCGAATTTGACGGTCACGTTCATCAATGAGCAAAATTAGACTAGGAGTTCCGTAAATATGGCCGTTCAAAATATTTTTTTCCTGATAATTTCGAAACTACTGATTTGATTGGAATGAAATTCTGCACCTAGCTGAGGAATAATGTATTCAAACTACGTTGATTAACTGTTGATTTTCGAAGCAGACCCCCTATTCCAGTTTATTATTTTTCAAGGGTTGAATCGTTGATGATACAATATAGAATTCAAACTCATTGTGAAGGAAATTCAATGCTCTCCAACTTTTTTCCTGATGGGTATAGCAGAAAAGTGGAAAAGTGGAGTCCCCAGAAGGGAATGTTTGCCAAAAAACTTGAGGTGAAAATGCACTTTTCGTTAGTTAGGGACTTCTCAGAAACTGTTGGAGTAACAAAAGGAAGTAACGAAAACAATTTTGTGGAGAATTTAACAAGCTTTCTATCTGTGTATCACAAATTTGATCGTACAACGCACCGTTCGAGAAATATGAGCGAAAACTGAACTTTGTGTCCTTTCTCCTGCCACCTTCAGCTTACTCAAGCTCCAGGTCTAGATGCCCCAGGATTTCGGTATATTATATTCCGTATCAGCTATGAAATCATCTATGTTTCAATCAATCCGTACCACATCCGGCCCAGTGATCACCTTTGATCTCACCCCCCATAATGATACTTTAAACTAATATCATCCCCCGATTCATCCGCACAAACGCCACAACGAAACAATCCCATTATGGACCTGCGAAGCCATCAATCACCTCCTCGCTCCCAGGCGTCTTTCGCGACGCTGGCAGGATTCCCGCGGTGGGACGCCTTCCTGAGACGCGAGGAGACAACTCCACCGCCATCCTCCTCCCGATACGGAGTGATATATCGACGGGAACGCGTAATCGCCTCCCGGGCATAATGGAATTTCGGGACCGTCGTTATGCCCCGCGAACACTGCCGGATTATAATTAATTAACGGAGTATTTTGCGCAGCGATGACTCTTCGATTCGGGAGGGACGGGGTTCGATCACGGGGTGAGCGAAGGGTAATTGATGAAGGAACGCGTTTTACCCTGCTAATGAGCGGTAGGAGGTAGTGGGATGTACGGAGCAATCATGATGTGTCTTTTGTGCATTATCAATAGGGTTATGTGCTGACGGCACTTAACCCAGAGCAAAGGGCTGCTTTGTTTCTTGGTAGCCTGATTGAATTTTCGCTGAAAAAATTCATTGCATCCGCATATGATATTTCCCACAAAATTGATTCTTGTTGGAAAGTACCGAAAGAGCACGTGCAATCTCAGCTCTCTCGTAAGTAATGTTAACAGTAATCAACTTAATGAGCATAAATCATGAAACAATCATCGTACAACGTGTAATTCCTGCGGAATGATTAATTTCATACTGTTGATCGTCGATTACTAGCGGCACACATTGAAAAAAAAACAAACATAATCATTGTTCGAGGAACATGATTTATATCTGCGCCGCCCGAATCAATTGGATGTTCTCCAAATGAAGCAATTAATTCGAAAATGTTCACTTCCTCTCGACGACGACTTTTTCTGCTTCGGCGGTCTTCGGCGTGACCGCGTGGGCGAGGGTCATGCGGACCTACCCAAAAAATTTGGTCGATATGGAGCTTCGTTTTTCTTTTTTCGAGTGAAGTACCATTCGTAATATTTCAAAATCGGAATAAAGCTGTCAGGAATTGTATTTAAAATTCCCGAGGATTACGTATGGCTTATCGCGGAGGTTCTTTCTGCTGTATAGGCGTGTCTCCACGTCGAGATTTATGTGTGCAATATTATATATTATTATCTGAAGCGTAAAAGAGAAGAATTGTAATGGATTCGAAAACCAGGGGTGGTAATTGTTGGTTGTTCGTCACAAAAACAGTTGCTATCCGGCATCTATGCCCCTAGCTAAAATTTGGAAGATTATTAAAATTTGTAGAAACGCTGTGAAAACTCTCAGATACTCTCTTTTTGTAGCCAAAGGATGCAGTCAAATGGAAAAAAATCTACACTCGCCAGGTTTGATTCATTTTTATGAAGGAGAACCTCAAATTTGGATAAATTTGAATCTCTGAAAGTTTAAACTTCAAAGTGCAATAGCGATCAGAATTGATTTTTTTTCTGAGGAGCAAGTGAATATTTGGAATCTCCACCCCCGAGTTATATAGAAAACGTAAATTTTTTTGTATAAGGAAAGAATTTGTTTTCTGATAAGTTTTCGATATACCACCGCTCAATAATTTTTTTCTCCGATTATCTTTTGGAATTTTCTCTTGAAGATTAATTCGACAACACTGATTCCAAATATGAAGTCAAAATCACTAGGTTCCATCCATTTCTATGAAAAACAATCTCAAATTTCGATAAATAAAAATGGGGATCTGAGAAATTTCATAAAAAAAAGTTTGTTTGGTGAAAAAAATAATAAAACATTGTAGAAACGCTGTAGAAACGCTGTGAGAACTCTTAGTAGCCAAAAGACGCAGTCATATAGAAAAAAATCCACAATCTCCAGGTTCGATTTATTTCTATAAAAAATTACGAAAAGCACTGCCGTGAAGGCAGGAGCTTTTGAGCGCTCGTACATGCACCTTGTAGGTAGATTCGCATTTTCCAGTTTTTGAAATCAATTGAAGGAATTTTCGACAGCTGTCACAAAAATTCTGAAACTTAGGCGAAACTCCAGGTTTCATGTCAGTGCTTAGGTGACCCATTTTTTTCGATAATTCGCTAGAATTTTCTACGGTATCTATGGTCTTGGTGGTGCGATCTAGACAAAATTTGGCACGTAGTTTGAATACATTATTCCTAAGCTAGGTGCAAAATTTCATCCCAATCCAATCAGTAGTTTCGAAATTACCAGGAAAAAAATATTTTGAACAGCCATATTTACGGAACCCCTAGTCTAATTTTGCTCATTGATGAACGTGGCCGCGATATTCGCGATCCAAACCCACCCTGGAAATTTCAAGTTCCTAGGGCCTTTCCGTTCAAAAGTTACAATTTTCTATGGTTTCTATGGTTCTGGTCATGCGATCTGGACAAAATATTGTTCTAATATATCATTCTCGATTAAAATACAAAATTTCATGTCGATCGAATCCGTAGTTTCGAAATTATCGAGAAACCAAAATTTCAAACGACCGTATTTACGGAACCCCTAGTATAATTCTGCTCATTGATAAACTTGAACGCGACATTCCAGATCCACACCTATCCTGAAAATTTCCAGTCCCTAGGCCTTTCCGTTCGAAAGTTATGATTTTCCATGATTTCTATGGTTCTGGTTATGTGATCTGGAAAAATGTAGCTTGAATATATCATTCTCCATTAGTATACAAAATTTCGTCACGATCGAATCTGCAGTTTTGAAGTTATCAAGAAAACTAAATTTCAAACGACCATATTCACGGAACCCCTAGTATAATTTTGCTCATAGATGAACGTGATCACGACATTCGAGATCCACACCTATCCTGAAAATTTCAAGTCCCTAGGCGTTTCCGTTCAAAAGTTACAATTTTCTATGGTTTCTATGGTTCTGGTCATGCGATCTGGGCAAAATTTCACATGTAGCTTGAACACCTCATTCTCCATTTGAGTGCAAAATTTCCTGAGAAGTAAGTGAATATTTAGAATCTTCTCCCCTCCGAGTTATATAGAAAACATACATTTCTTCTTTATAGCAAAGAATTCGTTTTTTGATAAATTTTCCATGTACACTCGATCAATAAATTTGTTGGTCAAAATTTTTCTTCGATAATCTTTTGGAATTTTCTCGTATAGATTAATTCGACAACACTGATTTCAAATATGCTGTCAGTTTTTTCATATAGCTCATCGTTTTGTGTCGCTACATAAGTCGAAATTTTCTAAAATATGGGTTATTCCTTTTCTATATGGAAGAATTTTTTTTTCGACAAATTTTCCCTCCTCCTTGGACAATAACAACAAGAATGCATGTTTCGGCAGGTTAAGACGCGTGAAAATGTTTGATGCAAACACTGGTGTTTGTCGCTATAAAAAATTCAGAAATTACGATGGCTGAAAAACCAAAGTGTTCTTCAACCATCACAGAAAAATTATTGAATGTGTGGACGACAATCCACCCCCCCCCCGCCCCCCCCAAAAAAAAACGCTGAAGCGTTCCATATTCCTGCGAGTACATTAGCCACAATTTTAAAATTTTCCAAAGAATGTGGGCTGCCACTAAACAGCAAAAAAATGGAGTTGTTGTTGAAAATTGAAATCGTGTGTATAAATACAGTGTTTTAATCAATATATGTTTTATTTTTTTGTAGACATCGTTCGCCATTGAGATTATTGAAAAAATTTTCTCACCTCGTTAAAACGAATCTGGGACCAATCTAACCTCTATATAACGAACCTCATTCCAACGAAATACTTGATATAACGAATATTTTACTATTCCCTTCAGTTTCGTTATATCGAGGTTGCACTGTATATATAATTTTTTGGGCCAAAAAATGAAAACTTTCCTAATTTTCTACTTCCACCTAGAGGGGTGCCTACAAAAATAGAGAAAATTGGGAGGATTTATCGATTGCTCCATGTCCTGTATTGGGGCCGCTCCTTAATCCCAATCAAACTGAAAAGAACAATAACAAATACACACACGACAGACACAATAATGCGATTCGAGATTTGCGTGGGCGGTCTTCGCACTCGGTTCCAGAGGAAAGAGTAGTAGTACTTTTTTTTCTCTCCGAATAAATCTTGTTCGTTACATGATTATCCTTTTTACATCCATTAGGGACCACTCGAGGTTTTTTTTCGGGACGATAATGAAACCACGGTCCGTTGTCCGTTCGGCGCGGTGAGTTATGGGAAAGGGGAGACAGCAAAAAAAAATTCGGTTGTTCGAACCGCTGCACCATTTATCTTCTCGGCCGGTCGATGACCTCCTAATTCATAACTTTTTTTAACGATTTTCAACCTAACAACCAATTTGCTTCGCGCGTACGACCGGCAATCATCCCCAAGCACCTGGTGCGGACGTCCGCCTGTCCAACAGCCTCGCAATCTCCGACGGATGTCACGCTCCGCGGCCGGCTCCTCGTACTGCATCTGACAGAAATTTTACGAGACCAAATGGAATTGGAACTTTTCGGGCTTCTATAAGATCGATCAATTTCAGCTGTCCATCGAAGCGGGTCCGGACACGTGGCCAAAATTGTAAGAGATCGCCGGACGGACGTGAGCAACATAACGAATCAAGGGGTTGCAGGGATGGACCAAAAATAGTTATTTTAGTTTGCCTTCTGATTTGGAAGAAATGACGCGAAATATCGTGGACTTCCTTTTGCCGGAAAAATCACGGAGTGTATATGAAATAGCGTTTAATCGGTACGAAGAATGTTGTTCTACTAAGAAAATCAAGAATATCACTCATGAAAAAGTATTGTTGGCTTACTTTTAATGCTTATCTAAGGAAGGAAAAACATCTTCTCTCTGGTCGTATTATTCGATGATGAGAAGTACTTTATTAACAAGAAAAAACGTCGATATTAGCAAGTACCTACAGCTGGTTGCATTACTAAAACGTGAATCAGAAGGTTACAGAATCCAAAATTTTTACCAAACAAGATGTCACAATGTTTTTAACGGAAGCATCAGATGATTCATATTTATTTAGAAAAATTGCTATGATAATTGGACTAAGTGGAGCATGCAGAAGAGAGGAACTGACAAATATGCTTGTTGAAAATATGATAGATGAAGGATCCCTTTTTAGAATAATTTTACCGAATACAAAAACAAAGGTAATGCGAGAATTTTTTGTAACATCGGGGAATATCCCAGGATTTAATATGGTAGAACTTGTCAGACAATATGTAAAAATACGACCTTGCAACACAAACCATCGACGTTTTTTGTCACTTATAAAAAAAAGAAATACACGAAACAGCCTGTTGGAATTCACATCATTGGTAAAATGCCAAAAGTTATTGTCACTTTTTTGAATATATACCTCAGAATTACAAGTTTACCAAAAATCATCAACTAATGATGTGAAGAGTCTAGAATCCATTGGAATTGATATTGTAAATTGTAGTTTCGAAAATTTTACCCCTTCCACACACAAATGACACTTACGCCCGATACAAATAGAACAAATTGACGTCGAGATCTCCGATCGGATAACAGAACATCTGTTAAAAATCACCACGGGTATCCATAACATCAACATCCATCAACCTTACGACGAATAGTCTTCGGAACCGGCACCAAAGCGTAACGGACCGTCACCATATCTGTTTCCGAGCGCGATCACCGACAGCCGTCGTTGTTTCTACAAGATGTTTCGCGTTATTCTCGAACGCTTACGCACTTCCGGAGCCGCCCCTGTCTCTCCATCCGGGGGCCGTTTTTGGACCGCGGTTAATGGACGTAAGCCCCGATCTAATCTTCCTCTTCGATTAGCGGAGGCTGCGGTAAATACTGAACAGTTCCGAGATGGAATAATTCCATTTTATCCATTAGGATTCGGGGACTGTCACTTTCGGTCATACGATATTGTTTAACAGTCTTCATCGCTTCGTTTTCGTTTCGGCTTAATATTGTTTCTTTATCGAGTTAAGGAACGCAATCTCGATCTTATTTTCTCGGAGATTCGCTTCGTGGCTCATCTGCTGAATTTATTTAGGAGAGTTACACTCAAAAAGGTTGGCAGATTTTTCGAAAAAGATTCATATTTTACGTGGATTTGAGAGTGTGAACTGAAATATCCGTTATTTACATGGAATTGGCAACGTCACAACGTTTCCAAGACTGCGAAAATCATATCATTAGTGAAAATTCCTAAAAAAACCATTGTCAGAAAATTTCTTTTGGAAAAACACTTTTTTGAACAGCCTGTATACAAGTAAGAGGTACGAAACAAGTGGATTATATCAAGAAAAAAAGTATGACAAACATGTGTCCGCAAACGTTTCGTTATCGAAACACGGGGTGTTAAAATTTAAATTTTTCCTCATAACGTATGAATTTTCCAAGGCTGAAATTTGGTGAAAATATTACAGTTTGAAGTTTACATTATATGACATGTCAATTGTCCTTGATGATATTCACAGAGTGATATTTTTGTTAGAGTTATGTTCCCTTTTTCTGCTCCAGAGCTTTTTCGAAGTCCGCCACTGGTAGTTTGAAAAAATGAAAAAGAATCTTTGTTTCATTTGTAAACTTTTTGATGCAACTTCTACGTATTTGCTACCGTTTCGAGGAAAAAAAAATTGTCACCGTGAATTTTTATAGCAGTTTACTGAAATTTTTTGAGTAGTTCAACATTTTTTTATCTCAAGAAGGGCAACGGTTAGAAAAAATTGCAAACAATCAGCAAAACAACAAAAATAATTTTTGAAAATTTTTCGAATTACCAATGGCCCACCATAAAAAAGTTCCGGAGGGAAACAGGGGACATTGCTCCTGAAAAAATTTCACCCTTTCGATTTTCGCTAGTTATTGACATGGCATATGATGTGAACCTGAAAAATTAATATCTTTGCCAGATTTCAGCTGCATTGAAGTTTATATTATATGTAATGTCAATTGTCCGTGTTAATATTTACAGAGTGATATTTTTGCTAGAGTTATGTTCCATTTTTCTCCTCCAGAGCTTTTTCGAAGTCCGCCACTGGTAGCTTGAAAAATGGAAAAGAATCTTTGTTTCATTAGTAAACTTTTTGATGCTTCTACGTATTTGCTACCTTCAGAGAAAAAAAAAAGTCCACGTGAATATATGCCAGTCTATTGAAATTCATTGGAAATTTGAATTTCTTGAATAATTAAGCACTTTTTTATCTCAAGAAGAGTAACGGTTAGAAAAAAATGCAAACAATCTTGAAATTTTAATTTTTTGAATAGTTCAACATTTTTTTATATCAAGAAGGGCAACGTTTAGAAAAAATTGAAAACAATAAACAAAACAACAAAAATAATTTTTGAAAATTTTTCGAACTACCAGTGTCCCACCATAAAAAATTTCCGGGGGAAAACAGGGGACATAGCACCTGAAAAAATTCCACCGTTTCGATTTTCGCTAGTTATTGACATGGCATATGATGTGAACCTGAAAAATTGATATCTTTGCCTAATTTCAGCTGAATATTCTGAGAAATGCAGATGTTATGAGGAAAAAAATTTGAAAAATTCAAAATTTGAAACCCTATATCTGGAAAACCCATGTTTATGAGATGTTCATTCTCAATTCACCCAAGTAATCACTGCTTTTCTTTTGTATTGTATACAGTGTTCCAAAAAATGTTTCAAGTTTTCAGATATTGTTGTTTTTCGTGTAACGAAGGAACGGTGCCCTGAAATTTGTCGAAAGATCAAGAAATCTTCAGAACGTTGGAAGATAATGACCCCATCTCGAAAACCAGGAATTCTACAAAAAAAAAATTTAAAAAATTTTGAAAATCGCAGAAATCACCGTATATCCCATAAACGTCTCTTGACGTATCAATGGAATGAAAGAAATTTCATCAAAAAATCTCACATAACATATGGACAAAAAAAAGAACCTGAATTTTCGGAACGCCCTTCGAATTTCGATAGACTGTCAGGTCCCCTTCTTCGCAAATTTCTATTCGATCGCTCAAAGATTGCGAACCTTAGCTGAGGTACAAAAATGTACAGGAAAAAGTAGGAAAATCTGGCACGTTATTAGATTTTCTTCCCGGAAAATCTTTCCATAAAATACCCCCATATCCTAAAATATCGGATATTGTTCGCCCCGTTAATATATGATTTACAGCTGGTCCGATACGCTTGCAAGGGTCTGGGGGTGACTTTCACGATAAACGTTTTATAAGCCACGTTGTTAGGTGCGCCTATCGGAAATTGCCAATTAGTCCACCCCTGCCTTTTCGATATCGCGCCTCGTTATGGTACAGCTTTTTACGATAACCCATTTTTTGGACCCGGAGGTGAACGGTTTTCCAGATATTAGGTTGGGGTGATTTCAAGGGGTCACCACTCATCCATCAAAAAATATTTAAAATAATATTATCCTTATGCCAAGAACCGCAATTATTTTTTTCCCGGTATGAAAGAATATGTTTAACAATATTATTAGTACATAATCTACAAAAACATCTATTTTCGAGTCAATTTTCCAGAATACTTCGATCAACTCTTCCACCGATATATTGACGAGACCAGTTGATATTTCAAGGTCAAATCGCGACAGTGTTTGGAGTTCACCTCCAAACAACATCAAAACCAACATTACCATTTTTAACCCCTTTCAAGACCTAGTAATAATTTCGAACGTCTCAATACACCATCATCGTCGCATAACTCCCGTCTTGGAGGGCGTTTGCGAGACTACAGACCGCGGAAATTGGCCATTCCGACCATCGGTCCTCTTGACTATGGAAATGAATTACGAATGCGACGCAAGAGAGGGTTGAAAGGACTCGAAAGTACCGTAAAAGGCACCCCCCGTCGAGGAGAACTCAATGGGAAACGGAAGGGGGACAGGTGATTCCGGCCTGTGAAGTGCAAACGACGGACTTTTGCAATCGTGTCGGGATTTTTTATGGCCGGTCTAGACCGGCGCCTTATGCCCCCCTAAAATTTATAGATCGAGATATGGGTAGGAAAAGGAAGAGGTTTTTTGGTACACGTGAAGAAATTTCATAAATATGTAAAGGTACTTTCTCTGAAAAAATATCCATGTTGCCAGTTGTATGAAAAAAATAACATATTTCAACTTTTAGTAGATTTCGTAATTCTTGACAAAATTGACAAATGTTGGAAAATTCTGTTACCCCAGCAATTAATTTTCTGGTTCGAAAAGATCCAAGAAGAATCGACCAGGAAAGCGATTTTTTTCTTATAGAATCTATGTTTTCCGCAGTCATATTTCAAAACGTTTAGTTGATTTCGTAATTCTTGACAAAATTGACAAATTTCAGAAATTCTGTTACCCCAGCAATAAATTTTCTGGTTCGAAAAGATCCAAGAAGAATCGACCAGGAAAGCGATTTTTTTCTTATAGAATCTATGTTTTTCGCAGTCATATTTCAACGTTCAGTTGATTTCGTAATTCTTGACACAATTCACAAATTTTGGAGAATTCTGTTACCCCAGCAATTAATTTTCTGGTTCGAAAAGATCCAAGAAGAATCGACCAGGAAAGCGATTTTTTTCTTATAGAATCTATGTTTTCCGCAGTCATATTTCAAAACGTTCAGTTGATTTCGTAATTCTTGACAAAATTGACAAATTTTAGAAATTCTGTTACCCCAGCAATAAATTTTCTGGTTCGAAAAGATCCAAGAAGAATCGACCAGGAAAGCGATTTTTTTCTTATAGAATCTATGTTTTCCGCAGTCATATCTGAACGTTCAGTTGATTTCGTAATTCTTAACACAATTAACAAATTTTGGAAAATTCTGTTGCCACAGCAATTAATTTTCTGGTTCAAAAAGATCCAAGAAAAATCGACCAGAAAAGCCATTTTGTTTTATAGAATCTATAGTTCACAGTCATATTTCAACGTTTAGTAGATTTCTTAAGTCTTGACAAATTTTGGAGAATTCTGTTACCCCAGTAATAAATTTTCTGGTTCAAAAAGATCCAAGAAGAACCGACCAGGAAAGCGATTTTTTTCTTATAGAATCTATGTTTTCCGTAGTCATATTTCAACGTTCAGTTGATTTCGTAATTCTTGACACAATTCACAAATTTTGGAAAATTCTGTTGCCACAGCAATTAATTTTCTGGTTCGAAAATATTCAAGAAAAATCGATTAGAAAAGTCATTTTTTTTTATAGAATCTATAGTTCGCAGTCATATTTCAACGTTTAGTAGATTTCTTAATTCGTGACAAATTTCGGAGAATTCTGTTAGCCCAGTAATTAATTTTCTGGTTCAAAAAGATCCAAGAAGAACCGACCAGGAAAGCGATTTTTTCTTTTAGAATCTATGTTTTTCGCAGTCATATTCCAACGTTTAGTAGATTTCGTAATTCTTGATAAAATTGACAAATTTTGAAAAATTCTGTTACCCCAGCAATTAATTTTCTGGTTCGAAAAGATCCAAGAAGAATCGACCAATAAAGCGATTTTTTTCTTATAGAATTAATGTTTTTCGCAGTCAAATTTCAACGTTCAGTAGATTTCGTAAATATTGACAAAATTGACATATTTCGGAAAATTCTGTTGCCACAGCAATTAATTTTCTGGTTCAGAAAGATCCAACAAAAATTGACCAGTAAAGCAATTTCAATTGAAAATTTTATCCAGGGCTTAAATTATTCTACACCACCCTGTGTACTAATTCACATGATTAAGATAATATATCAGAAATAACTAGATTTATACTCACTATTATTCATGATTCAACCTTCAAGAAAAACAGACATCATTCTTACCTGAAAAGAAACATACAATATTGAAAGATATCAAAAAGTAATAGTTGAAAAAAAATGCAAAAATGCAGTATGTAAAGATTAAATCAACTTATGATTAAAATGATAACGATTCCAACTATCTAGAACGTCTTCAATTTGCGTTGCAAATTACCCTCTAGAACTTCTTCAGATGGACTGAAGAGAACTCCTTTTCAAGTTATGACTGCTGTGTACCATTCTTCCGAAGCATCTTTCTAAATTACGTACGTATTTAATCCGGGGAGGAATGCATTTAAAACCGCGCTAATCTCCGGGAAAAACTCTAATTAGCGTAATTAAAACCGCATTTCCATTTTACATTCTAATTGGCACGATTATTCAATTATTAGTGTCATATTATTTCAGGTTGAAGTTGTCGTAATTATTCGGTTTATTTATGAGTATCATTGGAGAGAAATATAGATAGCTATTAAGGTGGATGGGATTAGGGACTCTTACTGAAGTGTTATTTTTTTTCAACTTTGTTACTTCGAGGTGGCAAACGTTTATAACTTTACATCTTGTTTCGTACGTTTCGAGATTGATAGATTTTTTAATTTGAAACGGTAACGACAGACATCTTGAAAACAATTAACAGACATAATTAAAACAAAGAGCTCAATCCGAACAAGAAGATACGATAAGAGATAAACGTCGAAAATCAGTTACTGTTAATGGGCTTCGGAGAAAGTTGCCAAGAAATCCCTCGCGTACAGACGGAAAGAAACGCCGTCTAAGCATGCCTCTTCTGTTGCGCAAAGACTATAATTACCATACACTTTCAGAAGGAAACCCACTCCTGTCATGCGATCACTCGCGGCGCATCCATCATCAACTGAAAAGTTTCCAACAGAAAACGACCGGCCAGACGCCGGAGTTATTAAATTTCTTACGCCATTTCGAAGTAATTATCCCCTCCTGAATCAATTCCAGCGAACCCTCGACGTGAATTAATTTCCGGGGATTGTTTTTGTTGGGTTTTCATCTGGACCCAGCCCAATGTTGAGAAAATAATTGGTTGAAATTGGTTTTGGAATAAACACCGAAGCACAAATCGATGACGATGAAAACAAAGCTGAAATTGTATAGGTGAAAATGACAGTTTCAGAAGTGAGAATGCCCACTCCTCGATATCCAATTCTACCGACACACAATAAACTAAAAAAAAATTAGAGGTACAATGGAGAACACTCCCGAACCCCATCGATCTGTCGAGCCGGACTGACAGAATTTTTATTGGTTATTATCATCCCCGAGGTGCATTACGAGCCGAGTAAGCGATTTGTTCTGATAACAGCCGAAGCAGAAAATGTCATCAATCATCCGAAGCGGCGATCGTCCGTCATAGTGGAGCGGGTGGCTATGATATGCAGATAACGTGACGGTCTGTTGTATCTGTACACAGTCGCCGGGTTATTATTGTTCGGGAAATAATTATTTTGCCGTGATCTATTACAAAGGAGGCGGTTTAACGACCTAAGTTCGGCCGAACTGTTTCGTTGACTGGTCTATCGATTGGTAGTCGGGATTTGGAATTTAGCGTTTGGTGTGCTGAAGTGACGGAAATGAGATGTTCCAGAGGTGTTTTGGGGTGTAAAACGAGATATTGCTTCATTTTGTCACTGATAATGAGAATTCTCTCCGAATATTCCTAGTAGAACACTCTTTACCATTCGTTGAACACAAGTTAGACTATTTCAGGAATGTTTGCAAAATGGCGAATGCGCCGGTTTTTATTTTTCAGAATTCAGACCTTATAGGTCCCAATATTCCAAAGGTAACGTTCATGGCAGCTTCAATTATTATGAATGCTGCTATTATGAGTTGAAATATGTTGAAAAAAAATATAACACAAAAATTGTTCACAGATTCGAAGTGATAATGGGGTTGTTTCAATATTTGGTAAATTTTTTTAGAATTACTGTAACAGCCGATATAATGATGAATTTCGAAGAAAAATGTCCAATGAACAAAGGGTGTTCAAATTTCTAGTTTTTTTTTCGTTTTTACTCGATAACTTCTTGTAGTTTTCGAAATATTCGGATCAAACTTGGAGATTGAAAAAAATTGGGAAAATAGGTTTTTCCGCAGAAATATTTTGATTGCATCAGTGTATTTATGATATTCCAAAACTTCTGTGAATCATTTGTGCGAATCCAAGTGCTGAACATATTACCTGTAGGTAAATTTAGTATTTAAATTAATTGATATTTAACAGAAGATTCAGGGATTCAAGACAATTGATAATTTATGCAAATGGATGAGAGTATCCTGAATGTACCTCATATAACATACAAGAGTATTGTTGAATTTTAATAAAATTTTACAAGGTGTTAATTCAGTATCTATAAAAATTTAACAGAAGATTCTTTCAACTATTTTAAGACAATGGATTATAAAAGCAAATGGATGAAATTATCCTTAAATGAACCCCATGTGAGGCAATTGTTATCGACAGGAATGTTGTTGAATTTTAAGAAAATTTTATAGGGTGTTAATTGAATATCTACAAAAAATTTAACAGAAGATTCTTTCAACCATTTTAAGACAATGGATTATAAAAGCAAATGGATGAAATTCACCCTAAATGTACCTCATGTGAGATAATTGTAATCGACAGGAGTTTAGTTGGATTTTGAGATAATTTCAAAAGGTGTTAATTGAGTAGGTATCTTTAAAAAATCGAACAGAAAATTCTTTGAACCATTTTAAACAATGGAATATAAAAGCAAATAGCAAATGGATGAAATTATCCTCAAATGTACCTCATATAAGGTAATTGTTATCGACAAGAGTGTTGTTGAATTCAATAAAATTTTATAGGGTGTTAATTCAGTATCTACAAAACATTTAACAAAATATTCTATCATCTATTCAAAGACAATGGATGATAAATGCAAATAGATCAAATCATCCTGAAATGTACCTTATACAGGGTGTCCCAGAATGAATGGATGATCCTGTAACACTGTATAGAAGAGCTGTTGGACTCTCTGAAAAAAATTCAAAAAAAAAATCTATCCCCACTAGAAATATTTTCTTCTTCAAAATAATGATTTCTTGCTCATCACGTTTCGTTTCTGTGTATTACGCTCACAAGTGGATCAAATCCTTCAGTTTCTTCATAGTGAAATATTCTTCATTGAAATAGCAATAGATATGCTGAAAACCGTATAAATATCTGTTGTAATTTTTTTGGAAAAAAATATCCAACTTCAAATTTCATCATGAAATGTGATGAATATTTCATAATGTGAAAGTTTAATCGTTCATGGTGGAAATAAAATTTGGGAAAGCCTGTGTGGCCAACTCAAAAAAAAATATGCGCCTTTCATGTAAATTTCAAAATGGTACAATTTATCTTCATTACTTATTCCACCATGTAGAAACTGATTGATTTGATTCTTTTATGAGCATGTTACACAGAAACGCAACGTGATGTGCAAGAAATCATAACTTTGAAAAAAAATATATTTCTACTGGGGATACTAAGACAAAAAGTAAATCCAAATATGGATTTGCATGAAAAGTTTCACTTCTCATTCATGTATTTCTTGGCGATGAGTACTCGCGAAAACACAAGTGAAAAGGGGAAGTGTATACAGATCTATATTTTTGAAGGAACTGATGGAATGAATTGTATTTATATTCAATACTCTTCGTATGGTTGTAGGAAAAATCAGGTTTTTCTGATCACAGCATCAAATGTAACCAAATTTCCCAGAAACGACTTCATGAATCTTTGATTTCGACTGTGAAAACCTGCGTAGATTACCAACCTGTTCCGGCTTTATCGCGAACGTAGCCTCATTTACGAGACCGCTATCATCACGCGACTTCCTCCCGCTTCGGCGTATCCGAGAACCCTTCGAAATCCGGGTCTATTCACCCCGATCCTCTTATCTCCGGTGAGCAAGCTCGGGGAGAGAGAATCAAACCCTTAGGCAAATAAACCGTGCATCAACAGTCGAGAGAAGATGTTCCTCTTTATCTCGAAGCGATGCGTATGATTCCCCTCGTGGCTCCGAAATGCATAAAAATCCACTTTTTCATACTTTATTCGGCGTGCGGAATCCGGGAATATGCTCGTCGCTATAAACGCCATGTTTTATTTATAGGCAGGTCGAAGAAGGAACCTTCCGATTCAGGTACCAGACAGGGGAAATTTGCATATAACTCTTCTTTTCCCCCGGATATAAGAATTCTTCATAGCAAGACAAATGAATAAATATTGGTAGTCTATCTGAAGTTTTCAAATTACAAAGTGAAACAGGAAAATATGTATAAGATAGACTAATGAAGCAAGCCAACAAATCAATACACGTAACCCCATGGAATTTACAAATTTTCTTGTTTCATTTTGTGATTTGAAGACAAATAAATGCGGAATGGTTGAATTGTATTATTTTCAAGCTCAAGGCCATTTTCAGACCTCGAGGACGATGAGTTATCGACCCCATCTGCGAAGACCGCAATAATCGTTAATTCGCCTCTAACTTCCCGAACTACCTATCCGTCCATTATTCACGCCCGAAACGCGACCGCCAAACGCCATCTCCGGGCGTATAAATTAACATCCCCATTAAAAATTTACGCGATACAACAACGCACCGTCGAAGCGTAAAAGAAACGACCCATCAGCGATAAGGCCCTTTTTCAGCCGGGAACAATGGCCCTAGCGCTTTTAAATTTAACCAGAAACTCGAGTAACGCCCTATCTCGGACCCGCCACCTTTTTCCTCTTATTTTCGACTAGGCATTGTTCGGATTAGCGACGTGGGGGCGAACGGGGCCCCGTCCCATGCGTGAAATCTGATTTACGACCGCCGTACGTGACAAAATAATATAAAAAATCCGAGCCGAAACGTTGGGTGCATCCGAAAGGAGCTGCGAGCGCGCTCAAGGTTAGTTTTGGCGGACGCTGAGTTGCGGAGGAAAAGTAAAGGTGAAGGTGAGGTTATTGTCTGGGCGAAATAAGTTTGTATATGTTTACTTCTCAGGTGCGTAGCTTGTTTTATTGAAATTGCGGAAAGAAAGAGCAATTTATTGAATAACGAGTTCTGTTTCTTGTCAAAACATACGCATGTCTCATACAGTGTATCCGACAAGTTTTCATATATTCTTCAAATTATATGAGATACGTTTCAGGATACTTTCATCGATTTGCATTCATTTTCAATAATTGTCTTGATATAGATAGAAAAATCTTCTATTGAATTTATTCTATAATCTTCTATAATTATCTCTGTTTTTTTCTCTTCTTCTCATTGGTTTTCTTTCTTTTTTCTCTTGTTAATTCGATAGTTGCCTTCTGGAAATAATTAGATGTTTGACTCTTCCTATGAATGTAGAATGACTTAAAGGATTCAATAAATTATTATTATTATTGTAGATGCTTGATTAACACCCAGTAAAATTTTCTTAACATTCAACAACAATCTAGTCGATAACAATTACCTTATATGAGGTACATTTCAGAATGATTTCATTCATTCACTTTTATCATTCATTGTCTTAAAATAGTTGAAAGAATTTTCTGTTAAATTTTTTGTAAATTCTTATTAACACCCTATAAAATTTTCTTAACATTCAACAACAATCTAGTCGATAACAATTAAGTTATATGAGGTACATTTCAGGATGATTTCATCCATTCACTTTCATCATTCATTGTCTTGAAATATTTGGAAGAAAATTATTATTATTATTGTAGATGCTTGATTAACACCCAGTAAAATTTTCTTAACATTCAACAACAATCTAGTCGATAACAATTACCTTATATGAGGTACATTTCAGAATGATTTCATTCATTCACTTTTATCATTCATTGTCTTAAAATAGTTGAAAGAATTTTCTGTTAAATTTTTTGTAAATTCTTATTAACACCCTATAAAATATTCTTAACATTCAACAACAATCTAGTCGATAACAATTACGTTATATGAGGTACATTTCAGGATGATTTCATCCATTCACTTTCATCATTCATTGTCTTGAAATATTTGGAAGAATTTTCTGTTAAACTTTTTGTGAATACTTTTTGCTTCTATCATTCATTGTCTTGAAATATTTGAAAGAATCTTCTGTTAAATTTTTTGTAAATACTAAATTAACACCCTATGAAATTTGTTGTTGGATTTCAAGAAAATTTTATAAAATGCCAATTCAGTATTTACAAAAAATTTAACTCAAGATTTTTTCAACTATTTTAAGACGAGGAATGGTGAAAGCAAATAGATGAAATTATTCTGAAATGTACCTCATATAAGGCAATTGTTATCGACATGAGTGTTGTTGGATCTTAAGAAAATTTTATAGGGTGTTAATTCAGTATTTACAAAAAATTTAACAAAAGATTCTTCCAACTATTTCAAGACAATGGATGATAAAAGCAAATGGATGAAATTATCCTGAAATATACCTCATATAAGGTGATTGTTATCGACAGGAGTGTTGTTGAATTTTAAGAAAATTTTCTAGGGTGTTATTTCAGTACATATTTACAAAAAATGTAATACAAGACTTTTTCAACTATTTTAAGACAACGAATGAGGAAAGCAAATAGATGAAATTATCCTGAAATGTACCTCATATCAGGCAATTGATAACGACATGAGTGTTGTTGGATTTTAAGAAAATTTTATAGGGTGTTGATTTAGTATTTACAAAAAAACACAAGATTTTTTCAACCATTTTAAGACAAGAAATGATAAAAGCAAATAGTTGAAATAATCCTGAAATGTACCTCATACAAGGCAATTTTTATCGCCATGAGTGTTGTTGGATTCAAAGAAAATTTTATAGGATGTTAATTCAGTATTTACAAAAAATTCGACACAAGATTTTTTCAACTATTTTAAGACAAGGAATAATAAAAGCAAATGGATGAAATTATCCTGAAATGTACCTCATATCAGGTAATTGTCATCGACAGGAGTGTTGTTGAATTCAAGGAAAATTTTATAGGGTGTTGATTAAGTATTTACAAAAAATTTAGCAGAAGATTCTTCCAACAATTTTAAGACAATGGATGATAAAAGCAAATAGATGAAATTATCCTGAAATGTACCTCGTATAAGGTGATTGTTAGAGACAGGAGTGTTGTTGAATTTTAAGACAATTTTCTAGGATGTTTTTTCAGTATTTACAAAAAATTTAACACAGGAGTTTTTCAACTATTTTAAGACAAGGAATGATTAAAGCAAATAGATGAAATTATCCTGAAATGTACCTCATATCAGGTTATTGTTATCGACAGGAGTGTTGTTGAATTCAAGGAAAATTTTATGGGGTGCTGATTTAGTATTAACAAAGAAACACAAGATTTTTTCAACTATTTTAAGACAAGGAATGATAAAAACAAATGGATGAATTTATCCTGAAATGTACCTCAAATAAGGCAATTGTTATCGACATGAGTGTTGTTGGAATTGAAGAAAATTTTATAGGATGTTAAATCAGTATTCACAAAAAATTTAACACAAGGTTTTTTCAACTATTTCAAGACCAGGAATGATAAAATCAAACGGATGAAATAATCCTGAAATGTACCTCATATAAGGTAATTGTTATCGACACGAGTGTTGTTAGAATTTAAGAAAATTTGATAGGATGTTGATTCAGTATTTACAAAAAATTCAACACAAGATTTTTTCAACTATTTTAAGACAACGAACGATGAAAGCAAATGGATGAAATTATCCTGAAATGGACCTCATATCAGGTGATTGTTATCGACAGGAGTGTTGTTGAACTTTAGGAAAATTTCATAGGGTGTTGATTTAGTATTTACAAAAAATGTAACATAAGATTCTTTCAATTATTTTAAAACAATGAATGATGAAGAAAATAGATGAAACTATCCTAATATGTATTGTATTGTATATTGTAATGAACCTCATACAAAGTAATTGTTATTGACATAAGTGTTGTTGAATTTTAAGAACATTTTATAGGATGTTAATTTAGTGTTTACAAAAAATTTAACAGAAGATTCTTTAAATTATTTCAAGACAATGAATGACAATAACAAATGAATGGCAATAACAAATGAATGAAATTATCCTCAAATGTACCTCATATAAGGTAATTCTGTATTGTTCAATTTTGAAAAAAAAATTACAGCATGTATCCACGGAAAAATCAACAGAAGATTGTAAGTATTTCCAGACAATGGATAATGAATGCAACTCGATCAATGTTTTTTGAAATGTATCTCATATAAGGTGATTGCTATCGACAGGATTGTTGAATTTTACGGAATTGTACAGGCTTTTAATGAAGTATCTACAAAATTTCGGTGAGATGAACTGAATTTATTTCGTCTGCGTGATGATGCTATTGCATAGCGAAACCCTGTGGTTAAGTAAACCGTATAGCAAAAAATCTTAGTCTGATGGATTGGTGAATACCAAGGGAACTGAAATATATCATTCTTATCTCGCAGTCGACCAATTAAAAGATGCTCTTCTTTTTCACCAATAAAAAACACAGAGAAGAAAAAACAAAAACCCTAACTAAGACTAACTAAGAATCCGAGATAACCCAACGACACTCAATGAACAGGAGCCTGGCCTTATCGCGACCCCCCGAGCTGAGTCGGAAGATTAAACGGATCAGATATCGCGAAAGACGAAAAAATACAAGGAGCATATAATTAGGGGTGTTTTCTCGGGGAAACCACTCATCTCTCCACCCCTCCGAACCGTAAGATTCCGCTTTGATCGCGCGACACTTTGCCTACGTAAGCCCGACCGACAATCTCCCCGAGTCGAAGGATCGGGGGATGGTGGGCGGCAGCTGGCCGGGCTATCGATCCAAAAGCGAAACCGACACTCGACCAGATGGTGCTCTCGGAACTTTCGTTTTCTGCGAGAAATTGTTTGTTTCTGGTTGTGAATCGCCCCGATTTCGGAGGTTACGTGGGGAAAAGAGCTGAAATATGGGGGTTCGGTCCCGTGGGGTTGAAAGCGATCCGGTCGATGAATTAGCTGGGAGGTCGTGAATCCGAACATTCTGATATTTTATATATTGTGGAAAGAACATGCTGTGTTGCAAGTAACAACGATTCTCATGATACAGGGTGTTAGAAACACTCCACCCCCTACTGTTTTAGTATTTGTTTCATTTTGAACCGACGCAAATTATAATGAGTATAAGAGAAGTCGGCATCGTTGTGTAAATTTCCGGAGTTCCACCCCCTGAAGACTGCAACCTTTCCTCTTGCGAAATAATCCTCTCCATCGACTAATAATCCAAACGATCCACTCTCAACTTGCGTTGTAAGTTCCTGAAAGATACATCCCCGATTTCCTCCCTCGGGACTCCCTTTTCTTGTTACGGGATAAAGAACGAGTCGGGATAATTGAACACAAAACGAAGTGCATTCGTCTCCACTTTGGGCTCCCTTCTTATTACCGTATCCAGGAAATAGACGACCAGGGGGAGGAAGTGATATGCGCCTTTATTAAACCTCCAGTCGACGCTCAAATATCACAGGAAAGGAAGGGGACGCATAGGTGGAACACGGAGGGGTGGAATATTAGCGACACGCCTGGCTTTGTTATGAATCGTTTGATGATTTCCAGGATATTCCCTAAAATTTATTCCTGCTGGAACCTATATAATCATCTGTAATCCTCAACTCACATTTTGACTCATACAACCCCCTTATATTATAATCAGGACAAATCTCCCCTACCTAATGCACTCCGGTCGTTATACTCGACAACCTCTCCAAATGATCCGAACACAAAACTCCCCGAAGAACTTCAACCCAATTTCGCCGCATAATGGTACTCATCGCGAGTGCCATGAATGCGTTCGACACTCTCATCTCCCCCACCCACCCTTCATAAATTGAAAATTTGGAATAATACGGGAAAAATCCACGCGGAAAAATAACGCCCTCGTCTGAGAGATCTGGGAATTATTACAGCTGTCAAGAACATGCCGAGGAGCTTAGGGGGGCCCGACCAGAAATTCAAGACAAACAAGTTGCGGTTCCTGGAGGGCGAA
The DNA here is from genome assembly GCA_963966015.1 of Aphidecta obliterata. NCBI lineage: Eukaryota > Metazoa > Arthropoda > Insecta > Coleoptera > Coccinellidae > Aphidecta > Aphidecta obliterata. The sequence goes on from OZ014428.1 coordinate 32,982,009, forward strand.
ATGTAGTCGGGACTTTCTGGAGCGGAAGGATAACATACGACGTGGTTAGAAATGCAGAGGGTCCTGTCGGTTCCTGGACTGGAATAAAAATGGTTGATTTTGCGATATATTCAGCTATTATTATTGTTATCCAAGGGAGAAAGAGTGGAAGTCTTGGATGAAATTAAAAAAATTCTTCACTTTTCTTAGATTTCATGGCTCGATTTCCTTTAGCCCCCATAACAAGTCGATAACAATTTCTTTATATGTACATTACAGGATAATTTCATCCATTTGCATTAATTATCATCCGTTTTCTTAAAATAGTTAAAAGAAACTTCTGTTAAATTTTTTGTAGATACTGAATTAACACCCTATAAAATTTTCTTAAAATTCAACAACACTCCTGTCGATCATAATCACCTTATATGAGGTACATTTCTTGATAATTTCATCCATTTGCTCTCATCATTTATTGTCTTAAAATAATTGGAAGAATCTTCTGTTAAATTTTTTGTAAATACTAAATTAACACCCCATAAAATTTTCTTAAAATTCAACAACACTCCTGTCGATATCAACTACCCTATATGAGGTACGTTTCAGGATAATTTCATTCATTTGCTTCTATCATTTATTGTTTTGAAATAGTTGGATGAATCTTATGGTAAATTCTTCGTAAATACTTAATTAACACCCTATAAAATTTTCTCAAAATTTGACAACACTCTTGTCGATAACAATTACTACATATGAGGTTCATTTGAGGATGATTTCATCCATTTCCTTCAATCATTCATTGTCTTGAAATAATTGAAAGAATCTTCTGTTCAATTTTTTGTTTTTTGTAAATACTACATAAACACCCTATACAATTTTCCTGAAATTCAACAACACTCCTTTCGATAACAATTACCTGATATGAGGTAATTTCAGGATAATTTCATTCATTTGCTTTCACCATTCCTTGTCTTAAAATAGTTGAAAAATCTTGTGTTAATTTTTTTGGAAATACTGAATTAACATTCTATAAAAATTTTTTTGAATCCAACAGAACTTATGTCGATAACAATTACCTTATATGAGGTTCATTTCAGGATAATATCATCCGTTTGTTTTTATCATTTCTTGTCTTAAAATAGTTGAAAAAATATTGTGGTAAATTTTTCGAAAATACTGAATTAACGTGCTATAAAATTTTCTCGAAATCCAACAGCACTCATGTCGATAACAATTACCTTAAATAAAGTACATTTCAGGATAATTTCATCTATTCGCTTTCATCATTCCTTGTCTTAAAAAAGTTGAAAAAATCTTGTGTTAATTTTTTTGTAAATACTGAATTAACATTCTATACAAATTTTTTTGAATCCAACAGAACTCATGTCGATAACAATTACCTTATATGAGGTTCATTTCAGGATAAATTCATCCGTTTGTTTTTATCATTCCTTGTCTTAAAATAGTTGAATAAATCTTGTGGTAAATTTTTCGTAAATACATGCTATAAAATTTTCTCGAAATCCAACAGCACTCATGTCGATAACAATTACCTTATATAAAGTACATTTCAGGATAATTTCATCTATTCGCTTTTATCATTCCTTGTCTTAAAAAAGTTGAAAAAATCCTGTGTTAATTTTTTTGTAAATACTGAATTAACATTCTATAAAAATTTTTTTGAATCCAACAGAACTCATGTCGATAACAATTACCTTATATGAGGTTCATTTCAGGATAATTTCATCCGTTTGTTTTTATCATTCCTTGTCTTAAGATAGTTGGAAGAATCTTCTGTTAAATTTTTTATAAATAGTTAATTAAAAGTAGGCCGAAGTGACCGAATACTAAAGCCGAATTGATTCTTCGGTGCAACCCTAGTTTCTGAACACTGTTTTCTGAAAAAAAATCACCACTAAGTTCTAAGGTAGGAGAGCTGAAGTATATCCCCCTAGAACCACCCTTACAATAAATATCCCACAGCTTTTTTCAGTGAAAGTGCTTCGAAAACTTTGCCATCAAAATTCAAATTCCTCCAGACCCCTCTTAATCCCCCCTTCAACTTCTGCGATCCCCATCACCGCAAGTTCCCCTAACTTATACGACTTCACCAGCCATGTGTGGATGTCTTAATCCCGCTCTATTCGCAAGGTAAACACAAAAGTTTCCGAGAATCACGAAAGACGAGAGCGTTCAGTAGGTATTAAATGTATCGGGCTTCCACCCTCCCAACGTTCGAGGCACATCTGCAACCGCACCCGCAGATGTTAAGATACGCATAGGGGAAACGCTAATTATTATTTTCATCAAGGAATCGAGCAGCTTGAGTCGTTTATCAATATCTATCGATACATGAATATGAAGGGTGAATTAGGATGGATTTATTGCCGGATTTTGGAGGGGGTGTTTGGTTTACATCCGTCACTTCGATTATTCATCGTTTTCGATTGTTATATGGGGAGAATCTAAAGAATTTCAAAAGGCAAAATGTCGAGCCGAAAATGTAACGTTCTGCACCTCACTCAGTTTACTTTAAAATTTGTCATTCAAATCTCACATCTCCTTTCTCCACTCAAGAAGGCCAAAAACATCCCCCTCAACCCTCGGACGTCCCGATCGCCAACAAACCCCCCCCATTGTTCCGTCTCTTCTCCGCGAAAACCCACGCACGTGTCACGGTTTTCCCGAGTCCGGACACAATGGCGCCTTGATTGAAAGTAACCTGCCCTTCGAGCAGCCCCGGGAGAAGCTGTTGCTGTCATAATTGCGAGGTTGAGATTTCGACCACCCCCCTTGTTCCGGTGAATCCCCTCCGGAGCTGGTAAAGGTAGAGAGACGGCAACGCGACGAAAGTTGGGGGGGTCCTATGGGACTCGGCGTCCAGACGTTGCCATAACGACGTCGTATTGTTAGAGGCTGTTGAAAAACGGTCGAGACGTTCGTTTGTTTGGTTTTGAAGTGAAATAAGAAAATGAAATATAATACAACGAGATGCATAAGTTCAAAATCTGATGTCTGTGATATACTGGCAGTTTCTAGTTTTTTGCTGATATCATCCAAACGATGTGTCATACCATAAAACTTATCCCACACAAGATAAAAGCTTTTAAATTCCCGACAAGATTCTTTTCATTATTTTTTTTTTGTTACACAACAGCTTCTGAGATATCCGCAGTCGAAGTAGCTAATTCGCGAAGATTGCATTTCACCTAACGTTTTTCGACATACATTTCCTTCTAGCGCCTCAGCCTTACGCATATCTGCCATACTCATTAGGAAAGAAGTTGAAGAGCATTGAATTTCTTTTATAACAAGTTTCAATTCAATTTTGCAGGGCCGTATCTAGGTACTATTGCGCCTGTGGCAATATATTAGACAGCGCCCCCCCATTTGCGTTGATTTTTTTTTATCCATCATATTTTCTTATAGTATTTTTTTTTATAATGCTAGTCATATATTTACGTAAGAGTTTCAAAATATTACACATTTTTATGGAAAAATTTTTTCAGAAAACATTGAAATACACATTTTAAATGAAATGCATAAAAATTAATCAAATTCTGAAAAAACAAAATGAAATAGTCATATTTATGTAATAAATTGGACATTTATCTTAAGATCTGCAGCACTTTTCTTCAAATCGTCAATATTCATAGTTTGAATGACACTACCGTTCAAAAAACTGAAGTCGTTTGCCACTTCGTTCAAAGCAACATATCTTTCTTCAATTTGAATAATTACAGTCCAATTCCTCAGTTTTGCGTTTGCATCAAAAAGATGAGCTTCATCATTGGCTAGTTCCCCTGGCATTTTGGGTTTTTTTCGTTTTCTCGAATGATTTAACTTTGCTTCGATTCCAGTTTTATCAGCTTCATTTTTCGAAAGTTCCATCAATGGCATTAAAAAGTTTTCTCTGTTAGCTTTCAGTTCGTTCAATAGTCCAAGTATCATTTGTGAGCCTTTAGATATATCTAGTTGTTTTTCTTGCAAATATTGATTAATTCGGTTTATTTTACTTAACAGAATTTCCCAGAAGTTAAGATATATGATAAATTCATAATTTGTTACCGAATTTACCAGGGACGATTTTTTGAGCTAGCGAAGAACTTTGATAATTTCACCTAATTGCGACTTTAACGAATGTACAGCGTTTGCTTTTGAGGCACAAAAAAGTCAGAATATAGAAAAAAAACTCAAAACTTATAACACTTCAAATCGGGATACACACTAAACGAACATTAAAATTTAAATGTTTTGCTCTTCTCTTCACAATCGAAAGAAATCAATATTTATGTAGAATAGAATAAGAGAGATATGAGCAAAAAACTGAAAACTGGGACTTTTGCCCCCTCACCCCTCACTTAAGCTCCAGAGCTAGATCCCAGGACTCTAGTATGTCTACCTCATATCTAATTTTTCGAAGGAAAAAATTTTAAGTCCGAAATATTCCATGGAACCTTCTTGGATGGTTCCAAACTGTTCTCTCAGTATAATTTCTTCTCCTCATTGTATATTTTTAGGTAAGTACCAACATTTTCTGCCATACTCATAAGGAAAAAGGTCGAAGAGCATTGAATTTCCTTTATAACAAGTTTCAATTCAATTTCGTATCATCAATAAAACAACCCTTAAAAAGAATAAGGTGGAATAAGGGATTTTCTTCGAAAATTATCAGAATATCTGAAAAAAGTTTGGCCCTGTTCACAACACAAAATTCATTAACAACTTATTGAAGAGAAGATTTAAGGCTCTTTAATTTCTTTTGAATGAATATGGCGATAAAGTGGAAGGCTGAAGCACTAGAAGGGAATGACTCAAAAAACGTGAGGTTAACATACATTTTCGTTAATTAGCGACTTTCGGCTGCGGATATTTCAGAAACTGCTCGAGTTACAGAAAAAATAATGCGAAACAATCTTGTAGGGAATTAAAACATCTTCCTTTCAGGATTCCACATGTTTTTCCATGCAACGCACCATTCGGGAGATATCAGCGTAAAACTGAAAGACTGGGACTGATGTCCCCCCACCACTCACTTAAACTCCAGGGCTAGGTCCCAGGACTCAAGTATGTCTACCTCATTTCTACTTTTTCGCAAAAAAAATCTCTATTCCGAAATGTTTCATGGAACCTTCTTGGATGGTTCCAAACTGTTCTTTCAGTCTCTTTTCTTCCCTCATATGTTTATTTTTAAATAACTACCAACATTCTCTTCGAATATTCAGGATTCAACCATTGTAACGCCCTCGACTTCGGTAAATACATCATAGAAAAATTGACGAGAGTTGGGGGCCGATGTCGGGTGTGGAAGCGATCGTTCTTCATGAGAATGTGGCAGAGCCAGACGTCGGGGAGCCGTCATCTTCAGTCGAGCGCCTGACCCTGATATATACGTTTCTACGCTCCATACAAAATACACAAATACCCCCAAGAGTCCCTGACCCTCCCCGCCGCCCGTTGTAAACAATTCCATTTCCTCCGTTTCGAAAACGGCGTTGACAAACAACACTCGTTTCATTATTCAACGGAGGAGAGGAGAGTCTGGAGAGAAAAGTACTAGAGATGCTGATTCTGACTGGAGCCGTTCCAGCGCGGATCCGAGCGTTTCCGCTCCGTGACGGATGGGCGGAAACAGAAGTTATTACGTTGACTTCATAACGCGAGCAGAAGATCACAGGCTTCGGACTAATTTAGCGGATAAATTTAGGAGGAGACGGTTTAAATTCGGAGTGCGTCGAGATTGGAACTGCGCGAGGATGTAAGAAGGAGAATATTAAAATCGAATATCTTTCAATGCTCTCCAAAGCTCTCTACTCCTAATACTCTGCGAGTTACGAAATTTGAATGTCACATACTATATTGTCTGAGTGTAGCCAAAACTCTGGATCAATACACTCAGACCATTAAAATTTTCCAAACATAGATATTACGGGTCCCATATATGGAAAAACACAATGAACACGAACATTACACGATGTACGAGAGGATAATTCAATTGAGTCTATTAAACTTGGGGCTAGTTCCATTCTGAATGTCAGTGTTATCGCGTGAAATATGTCATTTATGAATTGGGACAATCAAAACGGAGTGGCATTTAATCAATCCGTCTGATGAAGGATTTAGCTGTGCATTATTGGATGCAGGTGGATAATTTGTACTGGAATTATGTGATTTTACCAAGAGAATCTCCGTTCTCTTGATGGTAAAGGCAAATTGATGGAAGTATCCTAAAATTTACCTGATATGAAATGTTTTTTATCGACAGGAGTGAATTTTGGAAGAATTTTAAAGGTTGGAAAATTCAACGGAAGTTTCTTTTAACTATTTTAATGCATGATTAAAGCCAATGGACGAATGTATCCCAAAATGTACCTAATATAAGGTAATTGTTATCGACAGGAGTGTTGTAGAATTTCAACAAAATTTTATAGGGTTTTAATTTCGTATCTACAAAAAAATCAACAGAAGATTCTTTCAACTATTTTTAAACAATGAATGATCAAAGCATTTGATAAAATTATCCTGAAATGTACCTCATATAAGATAATTGCTATCGACATGAGTGTTGTCGAATTTCAAGAAAATTATATAGGGTGTTAATTTAGTATTTACAGAAAATATAAGACAAGATTCTTTCAACTATTTTGGGACAATGAATGATAAAAGCATTTGATAAAATTATCCTGAAATGTACCTCATATAAGATAATTGCTATCGACATGAGTGTTGTCGAATTTCAAGAAAATTATATAGGGTGTTAATTTAGTATTTACAGAAAATATAAGACAAGATTCTTTCAACTATTTTGGGACAATGAATGATCAAAGCATTTGATAAAATTATCCTGAAATGTACCTCATATAAGATAATTGCTATCGACATGAGTGTTGTCGAATTTCAAGAAAATTATATAGGGTGTTAATTTAGTATTTACAGAAAATATAAGACAAGATTCTTTCAACTATTTTGGGACAATGAATGATAAAAGCAAATGGATGAAATTATCTTGAAATGTACCTCATATAAGATAATTGCTATCGACAGGAGTGTTGTCGAATTTGATTTTATAAGGTGTTAATTTAGTATTTACAGAAAATTCAAAACAAGATTCTTTCAACTATTTTAAGACAATGAATGATGAAAGCAAATTGATGAAATTATCCTGAAATGTTCCTCATATAAGATAATTGCTATCGACAGGAGTGTTGTCGAATTTTAAGAAAATTTTATAGGGTATTAATTTAGTATTCACAGAAAATTTAACACAAGATTCCTTCAACTATTTTAAGACAATGAATGATAAAAGCAAATGGATGCAATTATCCTGAAATGTACCTCATACAAGGCAATAATTGTTATCAACAGGAGTGTTGTTGAATTTCGGGAAAATTTTATAGGGTTTTAATTCAGTATACACCCAAAATTCAACACAAGATTCTTTCAACTGTTGTAAGACAATGAATGATAAAAGAAAATGGATGAAATTATCCTGAAATGTACCTCACATACGGTAATTGTTATCAACAGGAGTGTTGTTGAATTTTGGAAAAATTTTATAGGGTGTTAATTCAGTATGCACATAAAAATTTACAGAAAAATCAACTTTTTCAAGACGATGGATGCAAATCGATTAAATTATCTCGAAATGTATATCATATAGGTAAGGTAATAGCTATAGACAGGATTGTTGAATTTGACGGCATTGCACTGGCTTATAATTGAGTAGGTATCTACATTGATAGATGAAATGATTTTGGTGAACATCGCACGAAAAAAAAATTATTAAAATATTTTTTTTTCGTACGTTGTGCACCAAAATCATTTCTTCCATTAATTCGATGCTGTAGATCCAGAATATGTGTTCAGTTTTCTCGTGAAGTTTTTTCTTTTCCAAAAATATCACTTTTAGACGAAAAATTTCGAAATTTTGGTCAACTTTGAAGGACTGTGTCTACCAAAAAAATAACCATCGGTTGATGAAGTTTTTTTTTGTTCTTCTATGATCCTTTACAAATGCGAATATGTTAATTTGAATGGCGTACATAGAACAGTAGGGAAATAACGAATTTTTTCGCGGAAACCTATTTTTCGACATTTTCATATGCCCAGTATTCGGAAAGTGAATTTTTCAAAAAAAAACTTATTATTTATATTACATATTCTTAATGTACGCCCTCGAATAAGTCAATACCGTAATGTTTAGTGAAAATCAGATTAAATTTTTTTTTTTTGAAAACCCGAAATTTTGCGTCCTTATATGTATATGAAAATTATTGCGTTTTAAAAAAAAATTATTTTTTTTCTGATCTTCATCAAACTTACAGTACTGAATAATTCGAAAGCATATTTTGAGAATATGTAATTAATTTTTTTTTTTGAAAAATTTACTTTCCGAATTCTGGGCATATCAAAATGTCGAAAAATGGACTTCCGCAAAATATTCGTAATATCCTTACCCTTCTCTGTACAGCGTTTAAATTTACAGATTCGCATTTGTAATAGATCATAGGATGATGAAAAAAAAAACTTCATTAGCCTATCAGAATATTTTTGGTAGATACAGTCATTCAAAGTTGACCAAAATTTCGAAATTTTTCGTTTAAAAGTGATCTGTTTCGAAAAGTTAAAGCTTCAAGAAAAAGCTGATCATATATTCTTGAATTACGGCATCGAACTAATGAATAATTTTGGTGAACACCATACGAAAAAAAAGTTCGTATATTTCGTCTAACTTTTCTTTAGTAACAATGGTGTTTGCTTTCCCCACTCAAAGTTTTTCTAATTTCTGATTCATGATAAAATATTAGAGATATGGGTGATGTTTAGTAAAGTTTCTTTGGAGAAGTATTCCCATCAGAACAAATCGTCCTTAATCCGGAATGAAACGAAGCGTGAATATCGCACAATTCGAGAAAATTCCCGTTCCAAAAACGTCATTTCGATAACGACGCGTAATAAAAATCGGCTGTAATTTTCTCAAGCTGTGCCTGCCCGATCGATTTTTGCATTTAACATCTCGCTTATCTCGACGACTCTCGACGACCTTATCCGAAAGTACCATGACAAGTGCAAGGCGGACCACGCTAAGGCTACCGTTAACCGATACCGACATAATCGATAATTACTCAATTCCAATCAGGGCCTAATGGGTGTCGACTTTTGGGTTTGTCCAATGCTGAAAGTGCATTACAGAATTTCGTGAAAGAGGCTGTAATTTGGAAGATTGAGACGTTATCAGTCTAATTAAGGTACGGTTTATGATCGATTTCGAACGTGTCAGGCGTCGAACTCAATAAATTCGTTTTTCTCCATGGGAATCTTCCTATGGTGAGATTTGAAGACTCGATAGTCGATGTTGTGGACGGAATAGCTTTCTTATTAGGTGTCAGATAAAATCGTTGTAGATTTAATCTTTTCCTCTGATAGGCCGTTTTCGATTTGAGATATAACTTTGATAGTTACCGCCGTTTATATATTCCTCTAAGTAGGGCGATAGTTTGGGTTCATTTGAAGCTGATTTTTTTGATTCATATAGAAAAAAAGTAACATATCAAAGAGTAACTCATGTAGTCACTAGATTCGTAGATTATGTTTCGAACTCTATGGAAGATAGGAAATACCTTCAACAGATATATTCACACGAGAGGAAATTATACTATGTATGTTTAAACTTACGACCACGTTTATGCCTTCACGAGAGGCAATAAGCGACCGAAGAATCTACATATAAGGAAGTCGACTTCTGTTACGTTAGCAACTCGGAAAAACAGCTATGCCGTAAATCAAACCAATGATATATGTTTTCTACTTGGAAACTAATTGAAATTCCTACGTGCCAAATTAATTCCTTCTCGGAGATCTCGTGTGAATCGAAGAAATGCCGTTTTCGACGACGCCAATATTTGCGAAATACGTTTAGATCTCACAGTGGTTTCTCGGAAAAGCTCTAATGCTCAGCTATCGAGGAGCTTTCTTAGATTCCAGATAACAATACTCAATTCACTTCATGATGTATGCATATATTTGTCGTTTTGATACGAGCCTAACATCCCATCTCACGACTGAGAGATGCTGGTACTGCCAATTCAGGAGTTGCAGAATTGTGACATTCGCAAAAAAAAATGGAAATTTTTTACAGCCTCATTAAAGTTGAGTCTCGAAATCTGCATTCCGACGATTTAGGTTGACGAGTTAATACGTCCAACGGTTCGAGGGTTCGAGGATGACGGGGACGCGTCAGACGATGATCTCTTCCGTTTCGTGAAACGCCAACTAATTGATGGCAGTGTGGAATTTCGGAGGATTATTTCAATTTCGGAGCATGGAGCGGTTTTCTGCTCAATTAACGCTTATTTTTTGCGACAAGAGGGGAGGTGTCGAGGTCGGTCGAGATGAAGCAATTACGGATTTTAAAACTGTCCCAGCTTGAAAGCAAAATAAGTGGTCTCAGGGATTATTTTTGAATGGAAAGTCTGAAATTTCAGTCAAGTAGAGAATTAAACTTGGCACAAAAATCCTTCACAGTTACTTGCGATTGATATATAGACCTCAAAACAATGCAGAAACAAAAGGAAGGAATTGTTACCTGTAATTCAGAGAGTAATCGAATGGTAGACGTTCTCAAACATCAAGTAGAGCTGATTAGACATCTTTCGGTTTTACTTACCTAGAAAAAAAGCAGTGATTAAAATTTGCAGTTATATGAGGTGGAGGGATTGGAATGTTAATTACTTTTTTCCCAGTACATGAAGAATCTGGTCAATTTACAACAACATCTCAATAAGTCTCAACAGTAAATAATGAGGATTCCAGACAATGTGTTATAAGATGTAGGCGTTGCAGGTTATTTTCACAATGTTTATTCTTGTGTTGAGAATGGGTCATAACTGATACGTTTCAGAGGTCGAAGACGCACGTCATATATGAATTGTTTTAAAACGATGATTTTTTGTCTTTTTTCAGTTGTATTTGAATTCGAGTTTCTATATGTTTTGTCCTCTGGTATTTTTTCATTTGACAAGCAAGTGAGTACACGCCCTCAAATTGAAAATATTGTATAACGAATTTTTTTTTCGTATTTGGAAAAAGTCCACTCATCAGGGTCGATCCATTTCCATGCAGGATGGAAATGAGGATCTCTGAAACGTTGGAACTCAAAGGTGCAATAGCGTATAAGCTAAAAGAATTCAATGATGCCCTATTTGTAAAGCCAAAGGACACAGCTATACAGAAAGAAATCACCACTCACCAGGGTCAATCCATTTCCATGAGGATCTCTAAAAGTTTCGAACTCAAAAGAACATTAGCCATCAGAAAATATTTTTCTCGTGGTAAGAAAGTGCATATTAAGAATCTACAGCTACACCCTCGAATTATACGGAAAAGGTTCATTATTTTCTACGTTGAAGAATTTCTTTTTGTATAATTTTCCATGTAGGTACTTGGTCAATAAATGTTTGAGTCCAAATTGAAAATATCCCTGTATAAGATGATTCGATCATGCTGATCTTCAGTTTATCTATGGAGCTTATTGTTTCGTCGCAGCATAGATCGGAAAAATTAGTTGTATGGCAAAAAATACCATAAAATATTGTAGGAATGCTATGAGAATTTGATGATACTTTATTTCTATAGTCAAAGGTCACAGCTATATGAGCTATATGGGAAAAAATCCAAAAAATTCCATAGTTGGTCGATAAATTTTTTAGAATTTTTTTTTCGAATATTTTTAGAAATATCCCTGCATAAGTTTATTCGCTTATCTCAAATACATATATGCATACCTACAGTTTCTCCAAGGAGCTTATTGTCTCGTTGTAGCATAGATCAGAAGTTTCGAAAAAATTAGTTGTTTGGCAAAAAGCATCATAAAATATTGTACAAATGCTATGAGAACTTAATGATATTTTATTTCTATAGCCAAAGAACACAGCTATATGGGAAAAATTCCACACCCGACAGAGAAAATCCATTCTAAATAAATTCTATGTAGGAAAATTTTAAATAAGAATGAAAAGATTGGGAACTCTAAAAGGTGCAACTTCAAAGTGCAGTGGTAATCAGAAAATATTTTTGTTGTTAAAAGAAAGTGGATATTCAGAATCTACACTCTCGAATTTTATAGAAAACATTTGTTTATTTTCTATATCATAGAATTTTTTTTCTGCCTAATTTTCCATGTACTTGGTCGATAAATTTTTTAGGCAAAAATTTTTTTATTCGATAATTTTTAGAAATATCCCTGCATAAGTTTATTCGGTCATGATGTTTTTTGCCAAACAACTAATTTTCTCGAAATTTCTGATATATCCTACGACTAGACAATAATGAGCTCCATGGAGAAACTGTATGCATGTTCGATAAGCATGACCAAACAATTTTATTAGGGATATTCCTAAAAATAATCGAAAAAAAAATTTTAGACTGCAAAATTTATCGACCAATGGAAAATTAAGCAGAAAAAAAATTCAACGATATAGAAAATAAATAAATGTTTTCTATATAATTCGAGAGTCTCTAAATATCCACTTTCTTTTGACAAGAAAAATATTTTCTGATGACGACTGCACTTTGAAGTTGAAACTTTTGGAGTTCCCAATTTTTTTATATCCAAATTTGAGATTTTCTTATATAGAAATGTATCGATCTTGGCGAGTGTGAATTCTTTTCCATACTGCTGTATCCTTTGGCTATATAAATAAAGTATCATTCAATTCATAGCATTTCTACTATATTTTATGATGTTTTGCTCAACAACTAATTTTTTCGAATCTTCTGATCTTTTCACGACGAGACAATTAGCTCCATGGAGAAACTGAATGCATATTTGAGATCAGCGTGACCGAATCAATTCATGCTGGGATATTCCTTAGAATAAACCAAAAAATCGTCTGATCATTCAGAATATCCACGATCTCGGCGTGGAACAAAGGTCCCCATTGTGTGTTACACCTAACAGCGAAGACGTCTTCCAAGGTGCTCATGAATAGAATTAGGTCGAATCCAGGTACCAACCGCAAACTTTCGTCGATCTAACTGTAAAGTCGCCTTTATTCTCGATCCTCTTCATCGAATAAGAATAGACGCCTTTATCTTCCGTCTTCCAATCCTCATAAATAGAGAATATAGGAAGCAGCTTCATCCGAGTAGCCTCATCTACACAGCTGCTTCTCTGTTCCTCTTGCTCCTATTTCTCATTCCCGCCATAGAGTTCAAGACACCTTGGAGCTCCACAGTTTCCTCCATGTAAACAGACGGAATTATAAATAGTGGGACTCGTTTTTATTTACACGTCCCAGGGTTTGAACACATGTCATAAATTATGGTTGTGCGTTAGGACTCTTAAGATTCTTCCTTCTTGATAAGCGGCTTTGTCTTATCTAATTGTTTGGAGTAATTTGAGCGAGCTGGTCATGGTTACTTCATTATCTGGATGAAAACGATGAACGAGTTTTGAAATCATTCCATGTAGATTTATAATATAATAAATAGTAAATAAATAGTAAATGAGTGCAATGAAGGAACCATGAACACTTTAGCGTCCGAACGATGATATAAAGCGAGTCTTGATGGTTTCCATCGCGCCAAGTTCTGAATACAATTCCTGCGGAAGCTGTTCAACGTTTAACGGCCCATCCAACGACACATTATGCATGTTACATCCTGCTAATGCAACGGAATGCGCGAAACAAACTGTCCAAAACAAACACAACTCCAGATGTTTCACTGTCCTGGCTGAATCGCTGTTATTATGTGTGGATATTGGGTATAACAATGATCAACAAACCCAGAGTGATTTGAAAATTTGTCCTTCACCACCTTCTACTTCTTCTTCATCGTTGTCAAGAAGCGACAGATTGTGAGAACTGTATCAGGCTCTCCTCTTCTCCTTTCCAGGAAATCCACGCGCCACATCCTCGACTCCTTCGATATAAGTTGTCTTGTTACTTTGTATATCTATGGATCGTTAGGACGTCGTTAGGCCGATCGTGGACTCTCTTTATATGGAAGACTCTGAATGAAAATCAATTTCTCTGTCGAGAAAATAATGATTCCGAGTGATTCTTTGACGATTTATCACCGCCTACCGTTACTCGAACCATCCGAGTTGGTCGTGCCTTTTCGTTCGATTTAAATTACGACACGCTCTGTGTACTTCCGAACAATATTGTCCACGGTACCACGGTGAGGACTTTCGGTTTGGTTTGGGGAATCGAGAAATCATGACACATGCTTCAGAAAATGCTTGAATGGTTCTTCTGAAATCAGGAATTGCCCCGTTCAAATTCGAGGTTTTCTCTGAGGGAACCGGATCGTTTCTAGTCAGTGTAGATTTTCCCATGGCTTTTTCCTTTGGCCAAAAAAAAAAATTCTGAGAGTTCCTAGAACTTTTATAGAATATTTCATGATTTTTTTTGACTTTTCAAGTATGCTTGGACGAATACGTTGAGTCAGAGTGGGTTATTTCTCATGATTGCTTCGTTCAGCTACCAAAAAAATTCTGAGAGTTTCTAGAGATTTTCTAGAATATTTTATGATTTTTTTGCAAAATAACCAATTTTTTTAGACTTTTCTGCTATGCTACGACGAAACGATAAGCTTCGTGAAGAAACTGAATGCATATTTGAAATAAGCGAGGTCGAATCAGCCCTTACAGGGATATTTCTGAAAATAATCGAAAAGAAATTATACTCTATTTATTGACCAAGTATGCAGGGCCGTATCTAGGCACTATTGCGCCAGTGGCAATATATTAGACAGCGCCCCCCCCCCCCCATTTGCGTTGAATTTCTTTATCCATCATATTTTCTTATAGTATTTTTTTTTCATAATGCTAGTCATATATTTACGTAAGAGTTTCAAAATAAAACACATTTTTATGGAAACATTTTTTCATTGAAAACATTGAAATACACATTTCAAAATAATACACATTTTTATGTGTTATGTTTAATTTTTTCATTGAAAACATTGAAATACACATTTTAAATGAAATGCATAAAAATAAAACAAATTCTGAAAAAACAAAATGAAATAGTCATATTTATGTAATAAATTGAACATTTATCTTAAGATCTGCAGCACTTTTCTTCAAATCGTCAATATTCATAGTTTGAATGACACTACCATTCAAAAAACTGAAGTCGTTTGCACTTCGTTCAAAGCAACAAATCTTTCTTCAATTTGAATAATTATAGTCCAATTCCTCAGTTTTGCGTTTGCATCAAAAAGATGAGCTTCATCACTGGCTAGTTCCCTTGGCATTTTGGGTTTTTTTCGTTTTCTCGATTGATGTAACTTTGCTTCGATTCCAATTTTATCAGCTTCATTTTTCGAAAGTTCCATCAATGGCATAAAAAAGTTTTCTCTGTTAGCTTTCAGTTCGTTCAATAGTCCAAGTATCATTCGTGAGCCTTTAGATATATCTAGTTGTTTTTCTTGCAAATATTGATTAATTCGGTTTATTTTACTCAACAGAATTTCCCAGAAGTTAAGATATATGATAAATTCATAATTTGTTATCGAATTTACCAGAGACGATTTTTTGAGCTAGCGAAGAACTTTGATAATTTCACCTAATTGCGACTCCAACGAATGTACAGCGTTTGCTTTTGAGGCACAAAAAAGTCAGAATATAAAAAAAAACTCAAAACTTATAACACTTCAAATCTGGATACACACTAAACGAACATTAAAATTTAAATTTTTTGCTCTTCTCTTCACAATCGAAAGAAATCAATATTTATGTAGAATAGAATGAGATTCCCAAATTTTTCTCCCACTTCTTGAGGTCAAAACTTCGATCAATGAATGTTTGGCAATACAAATTGTTTTTAAAATACCTACCACAGATGTGGCTTAAAACTCTAAACAAATCGATCATTATAAACCATCAACATCAAAGAAGCCGCCCTTCAAAACAAGCTGGAGGAGATAAGGGATGTAGTGTAAACAACTCATAAAAAGGCTGTGCTTGGAATGACGATATTGCTGGTTGTAATATTTATGATCAGAGTGCGGCATCTTTGAAAATTTGTTATAACAATTCGACCATATTTCTCGTATTTCTGACCTTATTGCATTTTCATTCTGTACTTTGAATACCAATGTTTCGAAATGTTGTGTTCGAATTACTTACTTACGTAACCGTGTCGTCATCTTTGAATTTTTTTTTTTCTTGGTGCTTCTATTTTTTTTATTTCTGATATTTTTTGGCGTCCCTTCGGACCTTGCGCCCGTGGCAGGTGCCACCCTTGCCACGCCCTAGATACGGCCCTGCAAGTATGTACCTACATACATACATGGAAAATTGGGCAGAAAAAAAACTCCTACGATATAGAAAATAAATGAATGTTTTCTATATAATTCTAGAGTGTAGATTCTAAACATCCACTTTTTTTCTGACAAGTAAAATATTTTCTGATCACTACTGCGGTAGAATTTTTTGGTCGATAAATATTTAGTCTAAAATTTTTTTTTCTATTATTTTTAGAAATATCCCTGCATAAGTTAATTCGGTCACGCTTATCTCAAAAACTTTTCTCTGCTTATGTATGGAAGAAAATATCGTTCTACAAAAGTTTTATTCATTTTTGTTGGCTCGTGTTTACGTCAGATTTTATCAGCGACTTTTTCTTAGTTGCAGTTCTGAAAAACAATTAATGGTACCAAGATGGTCCCATCCTCTTTATACATATTTCAATTTCTAGCACATTTGAACCAAATCCACAGTTTCGCCTCCACAGTCATAAAAAATTCCAAACTCTCCAATGATAAATATACGAAGATAATTTTTCCCATGAACCGACGTATGTTGTGACCAATTTTTCGAACAACCTGCGTTAGCCAATACCCAATTCCAAGATACCTCAAGGCGGTCGCCCCCAGGTCTCAATAAAATATCGTTGTCCAATCTCCTCAACTTGAGGCGCCAGACTTTCCCAGCCGTGCAAGTAAAATTGTGTTTGAACAAACCATAAACAACCTAATGGCCGAAGACAATATCTACGGTCAAAATACCGTAAGCAACTTCTCGAAAAGTGAGTGATTTTGTCACTACCTCTCGCAGTGTTGTCCATTTGGTCCAGGCGATTATCACTTCGAGTGGCGAACAAAGATATTGTTGTTTTGAAGTGGAATTTGGGAATTTTTTGCTGACCTGTTTGCACAAATAATTGGAATGCTGGTTTTTTTCCATAATTGATTATTTTCTTATACTTACTTCAATTCGATCCAGAACGTATAGAATTTATGTGAATTTCACAATTCTATAAACTAATCGAATAAAAATACCGAGGGTCATGCATTATTCAATGACTATTGTAGGAATCGTGTTTCCTCGGATTACAAGTTCGATGCAATTGTGTCGATGATTGTGTAATCAGAGGTCAAATGCCGAGTGGCAAGTCGCCGATTAGGTTCCTTGGTCTTGAAACCATTAAACGCCTCCAAATGGACTTTCTATCGACGAAAATAAACGTCCACGTAATTGGGAAGTCGCCGTTCAACTTCAACGTCGTTATGGGTGTTCTCCAGTTCTCGAAATTGATATCTTTTACGATTCGATAATTCGAAGATCCGTTTCGAAATATGAGCTTTTTGTGGTTATGGGGAATTTTATATCTCATTTGGCTGTTCTCGAAAATGGTCGTTAAATTCCGGAAACTGGACATCCACTGAGTATTCTTTTTTGTGAATCTGACCCTTCTCAGGGCTGCCTTTGAGTAGTCTGAACGTACCATTAGAACATAGGAATCAAATAGCCCAAAGAACTTTCCATTAGGAGATTCAATGATCGTAATTTCATTTATTTCTAAGAAATCACCTTTGAAGGCAGAGACAAGCTGAATGACCTTAGCCTTAGGTGACGCTCCTCAATACATCTATGAAATATGTATTAGAAAGTTTTCGAAGATAGCCATTATAGTCATGTATTGGATATAACGAAAGAAACGAATTGAATCATTTTATCCCAAGTATGTTAACTATCCGATACAGCGTCGAGACCGGTACTCGGTTCGAATTTCATGGTCGCGTTCACGCGTGAAAAACCCAATAAAATCGAATGCCGCAAAACGGTCCCATTACTTGCCCCGACCATCGTGTACGTTCACGTTTCCTCAATTACAGTTTTCGCCTTGAGTTGAAAGTACCCACTATCGCGACCTTGATGGTGTGCAAAAGCCGGATATTCTGCGCAAGCCTTTCTGGGTACGACTCGCATATGCGCTGTTGTAAGCCTTAGCTAGTTCCTAAATTGAAGGTACAAACAAGGAGAAATTATTACATACTTGGATGATATCAAGAATAAAAGTTTTTTCCTCATATAATCTGTTTTTTCCAAGATATTCACAATATTATAAATTACCAATATAACACTTTGAGGTTGTCAATTGGCTTTAAAAATGTATAGGGTGATATATTTCCTGGAGTAATGTCTCCCTTTGCCCTCCGGAACTTTTTTGTAGTGCGCCAATGGTAGTTTGAAAAATATCAAAAATAATCTTTGTCTTGTTGACATACTTCTTGTAAAATTGCAATTTTTTCGTACTTGCAAGTATTTTCGAAAAAAAATCGCCACTTTGAATTTACCCAAATATGATTTTTTTTTCTCAATTCTCCTGACCATTTAGAGAATTGTTTACCATTATTCTCGCAATAAGGGTAGCAGATACAAACAAATTTCATGATATAAAAAAGTTTCCAAATGGAACAAAGATTCTTTTTCATATTTTTTAAAGTACCAGTGGCGCACCACAAGAAAGTTCTGGAGGGAAAAATGGGACATTGCTCCAGGATATACATATACCTAAAAGTGTAATATTT
Source organism: Aphidecta obliterata (assembly GCA_963966015.1). Lineage (NCBI taxonomy): Eukaryota > Metazoa > Arthropoda > Insecta > Coleoptera > Coccinellidae > Aphidecta > Aphidecta obliterata. The sequence continues at coordinate 33,000,813 of OZ014428.1, forward strand.
TCACTGAATGTCTTGGAAAATTCAGATGCTATAAGGAAAAAACTTTGGAAATATTCAAACTTCTTGTATATTAGCAAATTTTTTCGAAAAAAAATCGCCTCTTTGTATTTATCCAAATATGATTTCTTTTTATTTTCCAACCATTTAGAGAATTGTTTACCATTTTTCTCGCAATAAGGGTAGCAGATACGAAAAAATTTTCGAATTTTTCAAAGTACCAGTGGCGCACCAAAAGAAAGTTCTGGAGGGAAAAATGTGCAATTGCTCCAGGATATACCTAAAAGTGTAATATTTTCACTGAATGTCTTAGAAAATTCAGATGCTATAAGGAAAAACTTTGGAAAGATTCAAACTTCTTGTATATTTGCAATTTTTTCGTACCTGCAAGTATTTTCGAAAAAAAATCGCCACTTTGAACTTACCCAAATATGATTTTTTTCTGAAAAATATCTTGACTATTTAGAGAATTGTTTACCATTTTTCCCGCAATTAGGGTAGCCGATACGAAAAAATTTAATGATATAAAAAAGTTTCCAAATGGAACAAATATTCTTCTTCAGATTTTTCAAAGTACCAGTGGCGCCCCACAAGAAAGTTCTGGAGGGGAAAATGAGACATTGCTCCAGGATATATACCTGAAAGTGTAATATTTTCACTGAATGTCTTGAAAAATTCAGATGCTATAAGGAAAAAACTTTGGAAATATTCAAACTTCTTGTATATTAGCAATTTTTTCGAAAAAAAAATCGCCTCTTTGTATTTGTCCAAATATGATTTTTTTTAATTTTCCTGACCATTTAGAGAATTGTTTACCATTTTTCTCGCAATAAGGGTAACAGATACGAAAAAATTTAATGATATAAAAAAGTTCCCAAATGAAACAAAGATTCTTTTTCATATTTTTCAAAGTACCAGGGGCGCACCACAAGAAAGTTCTGGAGGGGAAAATGAGACATTGTTCCAGGATATATACCTAAAAGTCTAATATTTTCACTGGATGTCTTAGAAAATTCAAATGCTATAAGGGAAAAACTTTAGAAAGAATCAAACTTCTTTTATATTCGCAATTTTTTCGTACCTGCAAGTATTTTCGAAAAAAAAATCGCCACTTTGAACTTACCCAAATATGATTTTTTCTGAAAAATTTCCTGACCATTTAGAGAATTGTTTATCATTTTTCTCGCAATTAGGGTAGCCGATACGAAGAAGTTTTATGATATAAAAAAGTTTCCAAATGGAACAAAGATTTTTTTTCATATTTTCCAAAGTATCAGTGGCGCACCACAAGAAAGTTCTGGAGGGGAAAATGAGACATTGTTTCAGGATATATACCTAAAAGTGTAATATTTTCACTGAATGTCTTGGAAAATTCGGATGCTATAAGGGAAAAACTTTAGAAAGAATCAAACTTCTTGTATATTCGCAATTTTTTCGTACCTGCAAGTATTTTCGAAAAAAAATCGCCACTTTGAATTTACCCAAATATGATTTTTTTTTCTCAATTCTTCTGACCATTTAGAGAATTGTTCACCATTTTCCCGCAATTAGGGTAGAAGATACGAAAAAGTTTCTTGATATAAAAAAGTTTCCAACTGGAACAAAGACTCATTTTCAAAGTTTTCAAAGTACCAGTGGCGCACCACAAGAAAGTTCTGGAGGGGAAAATGTGCAATTGCTCCAGGATATACCTAAAAGTGTAATATTTTCACTGAATGTCTTGGAAAATTCAGATGCTATAAAGGAAAAACTTTAGAAAGAATCAAACTTCTTTTATATTCGCAATTTTTTCGTACCTGCAAGTATTTTCGAAAAAAAATCGGCACTGAAGTTACCCAAATATGATTTTTCTTCAATTTGCCTGACCATTTAGACAATTGTTCACCATTTTCCCGCAATTAGGGTAGCAGATACGAAAATGTTTCATGATGTAGAAAAGTTTTCAAATGGAACAAAGATTCTTTTTCATATTTTTCAAAGTATCAGTGGCGTACCACAAGAAAGTTCTGGAGGGGAAAATGAGACATTGTTCCAGGATATATACCTAAAAGTGTAATATTTAAAATATTTTCACTGAATGTCTTGGAAAATTCAGATGCTATCAGGGAAAAACTTCAGAAAGAATCAAACTTCTTTTATATTTGCAATTTTTTCGTACCTGCAAGTATTTTCGAAAAAAAATCGTCACTGAATTTATCCAAATATGGTTTTTCCTCAATTTTCCTGACCATTTAGTGAATTGTTCACCATTTTTCCCGCAATTAGGGTAGCAGATACGAAAAAGTTTCATAATATAAAAAAGTTTCCAAATGGAACAAAGATTCTTTTTCATATTTTTCAAAGTACCATTGGCGCACCACCAGGATATATACCTAAAAGTGTAATATTTTCACTGAATGTCTTGCAAAACTCAGATGATATAAGTGAAAAAACTTTGGAAAGATTCAAACTTCCCCTTCCTAGCTTTCTCAAGTCAGTCGATCTACCGATAAATCGTCGAATTTGGCATCGCCGTCAGCATCATGTGTTGTCTGAGAGGAAGAAAGAAGACATCCGATCCGATCGATTGCTGGTTGGTCACGTATCGACGAGACTCGATTAATCATACGGCGATTTGGTTGCGAATACGATCTTTTTGGGTGGTATCGCTGACGTGTAAGCGGAGAACGTGAAAGAATTGGATTATTGAACTCGAGGACCTTCACATGAGAGCACCTCTCAAATTTTTTTTCGACCCAAAAGTTCAATCTTTATTTTGTTTTCCAACCTGTATCCTCCTTAAATACCAAACACCTCGATATCACTGATCAAACAAGTCGCTCACCTCATTTCATATCTCTCAACATATTTCGATAAGGGATTCACGTCTCAATTTTCTAGTAATATTCCATCGGTATTTTTATCATCTATATCGCGTCATAATCTCGCCATGAAGACCTGGACGCATAACTGCGACGACAGCTTAACAAAAAAAAATAAAGCTTAAAGTATGTCTCGTTGTGAGACTAACCTGTTTAGATTGAGGAATTCTTCAACTGAATATTTCTCTCAATTCAGAATTGTATAATTTTGAATGCATTATGTTTTGTTAGTTTCCTTACGTATGAATAAAAAATTACGAAAAGCACTGCCGTGAAGGCAGGAGCTTTTGAGCGCTCGTACATGCACCTTGAAGGTGGATTCGCATTTTCCAGTTTTAGAAATCAATTGAAGGAATTTTCGACAGCTGTCGAAAAAAATCTGAAACTTAGGCGAAATTCCAGACTTCATGTCAGTGCTTCAGCGGATCAATTTTTTTCGATTTCGTTCGAAAGTTATGATTTTCTATGGTTTCTATGGTTCTGGTCATGCGATCTAGAGAAATGTAGCTTGAATATAACATTCTCCATTAGTATACAGAATTTCGTCTCGATCGAATCTGTAGTTTGGAAATTATCAAGAAAACTAAATTTCAAACGACCATATTTACGGAAACCCTGGTATAATTTTGCTCATAAATGAAAGTGATCACGACATTCGAGATCCACACCTATCCTGAAAATTTCAAGTCCCTAGGCGTTTCCGTTCAAAAGTTACAATTTTCTATGGTTTCTATGGTTCTGGTGATGCTAACTGAACAATGCATGTAGCTTGAACACCTCATTTTCCATTATAGTGCAAAATTTCATCTCGATCGAATCTGTAGTTTCAAAGTAATCAGGAAAACAAAATTTCGAGCGGCCATATTTACGGAACCCCTCGGCGAATTTTGCCCAATAACGAACTTAACCGCGGCATTCGAGATTCGAAACTACCCTGAAAATTTCAAGTTTCTAGGACATTCCGTTCGAGAGTTATCGTGCTGACGGCCGGACGGCCGGACGGACAGACTCGAATTTTCCGACGGATTCGTCATCAGTGAGTCGAACATAGTCGATTGAGACCATTTTCGGCTCAAAATTCGAAAAATACAGACATCGTGACGAAATGATATAGCCCTCGTGTAAGTAGTACGAGCGCTCAAAAAGGAGTTGATTTATTTCATTGTAGTTATTCGAATTCAGACACATTATTATTATGTGTAGTTGATTGAAATGAGAAATCGATGATGAAATTTCCGCGGAACAATGGGGCACTATTTTTCATTAATTCTCGACTACCGTTCGCATCAATTTATAGATCGACATAAAGTGAAGCCTTGATAAATGAGTTGATATGTTTTATAGCTACCGTATTTCAATACTCCGAACAAACCTGTATATCAATCAATGGTAATAATAATCATGGATTGATAATGAAACCGCTATCTGATTTTTCAAGGTACCGAATTATAACAATCAAACTATAGCAAATAACATAGCATATAGCAAAAGAAAACTCAGTATCAGTACAGGAATGTAAAATCTGAAAAAAAAAGGCGTAGGTACAAAGGTTGAATATAAAAGACAAAATTTTAGAAGAAGACTCTTCAAGTATGTAGTTTGTCATAGGGAATAAGTTCACCTGTTGGGACGAACCCTTTGGAAGGATGGGACAGTTTGATAGATTCAATTTTTTTTCTTAAATCTTTTTTGAAGGATGCAATATAATTGTAATTACATATTAGAATATTTTCATGCCAAAATATCTCCCAATGAGTTCAAAGATTTTTACACAATTATTTTCATTTATTTTTTCAACAAATCATGCTGTTCAAATTTGATAGATTTTAAACTGTTGCTCATAAGGGCTGTTGAGACGAAACAACGGGCCGTGACGCCAAACTTTGGCGCCATGCAAGTCTCGTTTTGTTGGAGGGTACATGTTTCTGTTTATGTTGTGTTGAATTCTGTGAAGATGGAAACGAACCGACAGAGACGGACAGGTTTGATGTTTTCTACGTAAGGAATATTAATGAAGTCTTAACATACAGGAAGATGAACATTCGAAGAGAAATTCCAAAAAGAATACTATTGATCGAATATTTATAGAATATTATGAGAATCTTTGTGTTTATCACATTGCTTTGTTTGAACTTTTGGGGATGATGGTAAAATAAATTTTTCATAACTTCAATACCTTCCCTAGATACTTGGCAATGTGGCCAAGATATTCCTGAAAGAAATATTATAAACGCTCCTGCATTTTCCTGCAATAAAAAATATTGAAATTTGATTTCTTGACATTTTTTCGTGAAAACATAAAAACGATTTTTATGTATGTTCAAATTATCATTATTTTTTTCTTATTTCCATTGATACTGCTCAAGATATTTCCTTGAAATTCGATGGTTACCCTCATGCATTGAAAATTTTTCTATTTTCTAAGGTTGCGCCGAAGCGTCTTTTTCGTCGAATTTTATTTATTTTATTTATTTCATTTATTTTATTTATTTCATTTATTTTATTTATTTCATTCATTCTATTTATTTTATTGATTTCATTTATTTTATTTCTTTTGTTCAATTAATTTATTTCATCCATTTTATCTATTTTATCTATTGAATTCATTTCATTGAGCGCTTGTACTACCTACACGAGGGCTATATCATTTCGTCACGATGTCTGTATTTTTCGAATTTTGAGCCGAAAAGGGTCTCAATCGACTATGTTCGACTCACTGATGAAGAATCCGTCGGAAAATTCGAGTCTGTCCGTCCGGCCGGCCGTAAGCACGATAACTCTCGAAAGGAACAACCTAGAGACTTAAAATTTTCATTGTGGTTTCAGATCCCAAATGCCTCGGTTGAGTTCGTTAATGGGCCGAATTCCACCAGGGGTTCCGTAAATATGGCCGTTCAAAGTTTTGTTTCCCTGATTACTTGAAAACTAAAGATTTGATCGAGATGAAATTTTGCACCCAAATAGATAATGGGGTGTTCAAGCTACATGTGAAATTTTGTCCAGATCGCATGACCAGAACCATAGAAACCATAGAAAATTGTAACTTTTGAAGGGAAACGCCTAGGGACTTGAAATTTTCAGGATAGGTGTGGATCTCGAATGTCGGGATCACGTTCATCTATGAGCAAAATTATACTAGGGGTTCCGTAAAAATGGTCGTATGAAATTTAGTTTTATCGATAATTTCAAAACTACAGATTCGATCGTGACGAAATTTTGTATACTTATGGAGAAATATATATTCAAGCTACATTTCTCCAGATCACATAACCAGAACCATTTTGAATTCCAACGAATTATCGAATAAAAAATTCTTATATTTCTGTAACAGCTGATTCGGCATAATTGGCAAAGAGCTGCTGTCATTTTTCTGACAGGTGTTAAAAAGTTCTTCAATAATTGGTTTTCAAGAGTGGAAAATGCGAATCTACCTACAAGGTGGATGAACGAGCGCTCAAAAGCTCCTGACATAACGGCAGTGCTTTTTATAATTTTTTTAATTAGTTTGTTTTAATTTTTCTTCCACAATGCATTAACTCCGAAAATAATATAATGGCTGTTCATCTGAAATTATCAAATTCGGTAAAGAAATTAGAAAAACTATACTGGATAAACTAATGAATTGTTTTGTTGGCTTGCTTCTAGTTTATCTACTATAGCTTTCCTAATTTCATTACTGAATTTTTACATCAACTTCGAGTCTGATTCTTCGAAAACTCACCGTGCAAAAAGACCATCTAGGTAATCCAAATAGTATCTTCCGTCCTCTCAACACCCACACAAAGATAATCCAGAATAATGGCACACCACCATAAACAGAAAACCGTCCATTCCCCAGCTCGGACAGATACGCGTCGATTTCGAACAACACTAATTGAAGTAATTGAACATAACACAGAAACACACACTCACACACGCTGGCACAAACAATGACCCCCGATCGGCGTACCGCGGAAGAAGTCGAGGGCAGAGAACGCTGCTTCTTGCTGACGATGCTGCACGTGCACAACAAACCGACGCCGCTTGTTGGAGGCGGCCGAATGAGGCGAGCGCAAAAGCTCGGAGACCCGGGACCTGGAGATCGGGCAAGTCGGAGAGCGAAGAAAGACGTTAAGGGGCGTCACACGCGGAACGATTTACTCGTAGGTTTCGGTTATGGAGTCAGTTTCTTCGTTGGTTTTTGGGATTATAATCGACAAATACGTTCGAATAATTATTGGGATTGGGTACATCAAATAATCGAACAGTCGAACATATGCCGGAACGTTCATCTGGCGATAAGCTCCGCACGTGTGTGATGGCCATAAGGTCGAATGAGGGTCCTTGCTAGGCTAGGTATACACAATGGTCGATGAAATCACATCCGTACAGAACACGGACGTACGGAACTTATCGGGTTGTCGTTGAGGAGTCTCCTGCGGTTCAAAGATGCAGGAGGCTTGTCGATGATGAAAAGAAGTCAACATCTGCTGTTAGCGAACAATTGCGTTTGGGTTTTGACAGCGAGCTTTTGTGCCCAAACAGAAACTGATTTGCTTGTATCAATAGATATTGCGAATTATTAGAAATAAATCTTTTCTGCCAAAAAAATCGATTGATTAACATTTTATTTCGAAATTCCTGATTATCAAGGGCGGATTTACGAGTACTGTATTTGAGTTTTGAAAAAATGTTCATTTCGAAGTTTATCTGAAGTGATTAAATGTTGTGGTGATTTTGATTGGTTCTCAATCGTCATTACCCCTCCCATGAAAAAAGCTATATCCGCCCTTGTTGATTATACAGGGTGTTTCCAAATTCAACGTGAACCTTGAAGGACGTGTTAGTATGACTCATTTGCTGTCATTTGAGCCATATTTATTGATATCCAAAAACCAACAGTTCACGTGTTATTTGAGTTTTTGTGTTTTTTGAAAAATTACTCATCTTACTTCATTTTTCCTCAATTTTTTTCTACGTTGAGCAAGTTTGATTATAATTTCGGATTATTTTCATCAGAGAAGGATATGGTACGTATGGAAAAAGAATTCGTATGATTTTAAAGTTGGTATATGAAGAAAAGGATAGTCAATTTCTGATATCAATTCGTCTGCAACTTTCGAACTCAACAATATATGTATGACAAAAGTATTTTAAAAACTTGCCAAATTCTTTCTTTATTTCCTAAAAAAGTTTTCGTTAGAATGCAGGTACTAGTTTTTTCATACATATCATATCCTTCTCTGATGAGAATGATCCAAAATTATAATCAAACTTGCTCAACATAGAAAAAATTGACGAAAAATGGAGTAGGGTGAGTAATTTTTCAAAAAAACACAAAAACTGAAATAACTCGTAAACTGTTGATTTTTGAATATCAATAAATGCGGCTCAAATAACAGCAAATGAGTCATAAAAACAAGTCCTTCAAGGTTCACGACGAATTCGGAATCACCCTGTATATTTTCTTCAATTTGATCATTTTTGGATGGAGCTAGTACAATTAATACAAGGATTTCGTACATCCAAAGACCTCATGAAGATTTCTAAAAAAAAACTCTGGATGGAGGAAGGCGGATTCTGTATCACACAACTCGGTTTAGAATCCAGCCAAAAGGATATTAATTGTCCATTTCATTCGAATTTCCATTATGCTAGTTCCCAATTCTATTGATCCCCCCTATATAGCATTACTGTAATGAAAATATTTCGGGTCTCTGATTAAATCACTCAGTTCTCGTTTATTTTCCATTTAATCCATTCTGTTTGACTGACCTATTTCGACATCGAGAACTCACCAGTGGATTATAATCGTTATCAGAGTGTTTATTTACATCCAGTTAAAACATCCTAATTTATTTTGGGTTACTCCGAAGATTTCAATTGGTCTAATCGTTTTATCACTCATGAATTATTATACTGATACAGTTATATTTTATGTATAGTGTATAGACACAATAATGAGGCGACGAAACACAATGTGTCTTTTATACTTTATACAGGGTGTTTTTTAAGTTGAGGCTTTTTTTTAACAGTTGCTAGAACTCATCAAAAGAGATCATATAAAATTTCCACTTTGGAAAAAGTGCAGAAAATCTTGGGCATAAAGATCTCAAGACCACTCTGGCTCGTGTTATCTCTCTCTTTGAAGATATGCCATGAATCCGGGTGCCATATGTATTCCAGCAAGTAAATGAATGGATTTTATCGCAAATTCGTATATTCTCTTTAAACTTTCATTAGGAGAATTTTCCTGAACGGTATAATTCTTGAAGTATAACTAAGAAGAGGAAAAATAACTGATTGAAAAGGTCCTATAAAAAAAATTAGGAAGTTCACAAACTCACCGATAAAATCGATCCTAATTGTTTAGAGAAATTGTTCGAATTGGTAACCATTGGTTGGATGTACACAAAATCTTGCCCGACGTAATGATGTGATAGTTGCTGCATGTTACATTCGTTTTACATGCAGCAACTCACATCAGTTTGCTCACGGAATAATGTCACAAGCATTTCCAGTGCTCAGTTCTTTCGCATCATTCACCTCACGGTACTAAACTGAACACTAATGTTTTCAAATGACCCCAAAGGAAGAAATCACAGGGATTGAGATCGGAAACTTACGAAAATCATATGCATCATAGGTGATTTCCCGTATACTGAAATCGGACAGCTGGATTTTCTATACATATAGATATCAATAAGGACCAGGTCTGGGCTGGGAATTTCTTTTTGGTATAATGACAAAGAGTTCTATCACCTGTAGATAAATATCGGATATAGAAATCGTAGCGTGGTGTAAAAAAAAAAAAAAAATACAAAATCCAACGAACAAATCATAGTAATACATCAAAATAGAGTCGAACCATGCAGACGTTCATGAAACCTGAATGCGATACGCGCTGATTGAAATTTATGTTCGAACAGACGTCCGTTACGACAAAACGTATTTTCCTATGAATATACGAGAATTGCGGTCTTGAATATTAATGGCAAAACTGAATTATGTGATTCCCGGCCACACATTGTGTCTGGAGAGGACGATATGTTCATTTTCATCGGACAGGTAAGATTGGCAGCCGGTGAATTAAACGACAAGTTTATCATTCTAACCTTGTTCGCAGAACGGTTCGCAACAGTTCTGAACTGGTCTATTCGGGAATACCAACGACATAAAATCTCACGATAACGCCTCCAAAAGTATATCCATTGCCACCCCTTGATATGTGAAGGGTGGACGAATAAATTCGTTGCCGGAACTACCCTGCCCCCACCTCGATAATTTGTCATAATCGCGTATTCAAAATTCCATTTCGAATGGAAACGGTCCTAGATCGTTATCGGAAGATTAATAACGACCTCATGGAGGGTTGACTTGTTCGGCGATTGGTACAACTCTAGATGGTCGGATCCGACGTTGCCGATGGAAATTATACGATTTTATAGGTTTCCGAATGATTAACTTTTTTATTATCCTTCAATTTTACCACCCTACTTCTATCAACCAATCATGAAGTTCTCTACAAACTAAAAAATTACGAAAAGCACTGCCATGAAGGCAGGAGCTTTTGAGCGCTCATACATCCACCTTGTAGGTAGATTCGCATTTTCCAGTTTTAGAAATCAATTGAAGGAATTTTCGACCACTGACAAAAAAATTTTGAAATTTAGGCGAAACTCCAGACTTCATGTCAGTGCTTCAGATGACCAATTTTTTTCCGATAATTAGCTAGAATTTTCTACGGTATCTATAGTCTTGGTGATGCGATCTGGACAAAATTTCGCACTTAGTTTGAATACATTATTCCTCAGCTAGGTTCAAAATTTCATTCCAATCCAATCAGAACCAAAATCCACCAAAATATTTTGAACAGCCATATTTACGGAACCCCTAGTCTAATTTTGCTCATTGATGAACGTGACCGCGACATTCGCGATCCAAATCAACCCTGAAAATTTCAAGTTCCTAGGCCTTTCCGTTCAAAAGTTACAATTTTCTATGGTTTCTATGGTTCTGGTCATGCGATCTGGACAACATATTGCTTTAATATATCATTCTCCATTAAAATACAGAATTTCATCTCGATCGAATCCGTAGTTTCGAAATTATCGAGAAAACAAAATTTCGAACGACCGTATTTACGGAACCCCTAGTATAATTTTGCTCATAGATGAACGTGATCACGACATTCAATATCCACACCTATCCTGAAAATTTCAAGTCCCTAGGCGTTTCCGTTCAAAAGTTACAATTTTCTATGATCTCTATGATTCTGGTCATGCGATCTGGACAAAATTTCACATGTAGCTTGAACACCTCATTCTCCCTTCGAGTACAAAATTTCATCTCGATCAAATCTGTAGTTTTCAAGTAATTAGGGGAACAAAACTTTGAACAGCCATATTTACGGAACCCCTCGTAGAATTCTGCCCATTAACGAACTTAACCGAGGCATTTGGGATCTGAACATACACTGGAAATTTCAAGTCTCTAGGTTGTTCCGTTCGAGAGTTATCGTGCTTACGGCCGGACGGACGGACTCAAATTTTCCGACGGATTCGTCATCAGTGAGTCGAACTCTATCGTTTGAGACCATTTTCGGCTCAAAATTCGTAAAATACAGACATCGTGACGAAATGATATAGCCCTCGTGTAAGTAGTACGACCGCTCAAAAAGTACACGAAAAAAAATTTTTATTTTTCGGTACGTCAGATAACTACTTACATTTTGCAACGAAAATCTGAGCTGAGAGTCACTGACTAGAGCGATAGCAACGAAAAATGTTTTTTTTATTTGTTTTAGTTATTTCATTATTTTTTTAATTTTATTTATTTCATTTATTTTTTTATTTCATATATTCTTTTATTTCATTTATCCCATTCATTTTATTTATTTCATTTATTTTATTCATTTCATTTATTTCATATATTTTATTTATTTTATTTGTTTTATTTAGTTTGTTTATTTTATTCATTTTATTCATTTCATTTATTTTATTTATTATATTTATTTTATTTATTTTATGTATTCTATTTATTCTATTTATTTTATTTATTTTATTCATTTCATTTATTTTATTTATTTCATTTCATTCATTTTATTTATTAAATCTATTTTATCCATTTATCTATTTTATTCATTTCATTTCATTTTTGTGCGCTCGTTTTATTCACACGAGGGCTATTTCATTTCGTCACGATGTCTGTATTTTTCGAATTTGGAGCCTAAAATGGTGTCAATCGACTAAGTTCGACTGATGACGAATCCGTCGAAAAATTCAAGTTGGTTCGTCCGGCTGTAAGCACGATAACTTTCGAACGGAACGACCTAGAGACTTAAAATTATCAGGGTAGGTTCGAATTTAGTTTTCTTGATAACTTCAGAACTACGGATTCGATCGAGAGGAAATTTTGTATATTAATGGAAAATGATATATTCATTTGATCATTCATCTGATTTGGCATAATTGACAAAAAGCTGCTGTCATTTTTTTTGACAGCTCTCAAAAATTTCTTCAATTGGTTTCTGAAACTGGAAAATGCCAATATACCTACAAGGAGGTGGAACGAGCGCTCAAAAGCTTCTGACTTCACGGTAGTGCTTTTATAATTTTTTTTTGATTTTTTTCGAAGAATTTTCGATTCATTTTATCATTGTAATAAAATTGACGAAAATCCTTTATTTGGAAAATATCAAAACAAATCGCATTTTAATGCAACAGTCAAAAATTCAGTTGTTATCCGGCATTGATCCTCCAGACTAAAAATCAGAAAACTTCAACAATAATTTGGAAGGAATAAAAAAAATATTCTGATGATCCTTCTGACGAACATCGGCAACACGGCTGGGTGTCAAATCGAGAATTCTTTGTTTATGTTACCCACTTCAGGCCTACCCACTGCGTCTCCTAACACTTTCTGGCAGTCATGGGTTTTTTCGTGGTCCAGTGATCTTTCTCAGAATTCCATCGTCGGATGAGGTTTTCAGGTAAATTTCGGTGTATAATGGATGTCTGAGATCTTAACGCGAATGAGTTCTTGAGCTACTAATGGGAAGATAAGGCGAAACATCAATAAGTTAAATTTCTCAATAAAAAGATATATTTCACAACTTTGTTCTCAAGAATTCGTTCGAGTGTTCTTCCCCATGTCGAATCTCGGGAAAATCCCTTTCATCAGGAGACATCGACAGATGAAAGGAAAGTTCTCGAATTCTCGCCCCTCGGCGTCGATCTTGGGGTGAATTTTTCATGTGGAAATTAATCCGTCACACAGGGTGGAATCCCGTCGCTCTCGGTCTCCGATCTCGCGTGAACTATCTGTTGTTTATTGGAAAATTCTTACAGCCCCTGGTGGGGGGGGGGTAGCAGTGTTGGAATTCTTGGAACGAAGCGGCGTGATGAATTTCTTCATTTTCTGTCAAAATTTTTAATGAAAATTTATCTGCCAAAATTCCTCCGGTCAAAGTCATTGATCGTAACTGCAGACCATGATGTATTATCAATTCTTATTTTTGAAAAGTATTTCATGGAATAAAACCAAACGAAAAACCATCGAGCGAATTATAAAGTGAAATATTCACCACTTTTTTCGTGCAGACTAATGAATAGAAATAACACTGCTCCATGCCATATTCGGAAGCTGGAATGATACGGTATATTCATTTTTCAGTTTTGAAAATTGGAATGGTATGTCGGCTAATGGCGTAGCGAATTGAGACAATTTTCTGTTAATTCCACGACACTCATTCTGGAACAGTTACTATCTCACTAATTGAAAACGTAATTGGATCTATTTTTCTAACACAATTTTTCATTATAACAACGAATTGGGTATTTTATTAGTGGTCTTGTCTATTTGTCCGAGTAAACTAGCCGAATCTTCAAACATTATTTTCCATTTTTCCGCAATTCATACTCTGGTCAATCGGGCTGAATCAGGACGTGTCTCATGATCAAAAATAATTGATTCCTCAAGGTTTTTCAGAGTTGCGATTATAGCAGATGAAGAGGGAAGTTTAAATAAGGTACTTAGGATTATCCACCGCCCGGCCGTTCACCCCTATTCGAGGAAAAAGCCGCAAACCTTCGAACCCGCGTGAAAAATATGCACGTCGTCTCGGCAGAAAAGTTACTGGGGTGGAAAGCATCACTTCCACCTCCATACAGCGAGCAAATTAGGGTCGACCCGGGGGAAATCACGTCACAAAATAGAGTAATTGCGTGTGGTATTGCGACCCCTATTGGGGTACAGGCCATCAACATTTCATCACACCATTTCATGTCGCCCCCGGGTCCGAATTTGCGAACGGGAGTCGTTCAATACGCCGGTTGATTTTCGCAAAAGGAAGAGAAAAGTTGAACTCTTCCTTTCAGCCTTTGCCCGGCAATGTGGTGGTGGTGAGGAAAATTAATTCCTGAAAATTGCCAAACTCGGTCTAAAAATGATAAGGCTGATATCCCAACGCAGCTCGGTCGCGGCCGAAGGCGCGATCGAATCTTGAAGAACCCCATTAAAATGGACCAATGTTCGCCACGATTATAAACAAACCCCGAGAAAAGTCGAAATATCTTCAGGCAGTTTTTATTTATTTCGTCGAGAATGTGGTCGAAAATCGTCCAAAAAGAAGCAATCGAAGTAAAAAGTACAGGTAAGTAACGATTATCCATAATATACAGGGTGTCGCATTTAACTTCAGACAGTGAATTATCTCAAAAACCTATGTACTTCAGAAAAAAATGTTTCAAATAAAAATTGTAAGGTAGGACAGAAAAAGAACATACTTTGTTTCAACCTTAACCTTGAATTCAAGGTTATTTCGAGGTTAACTTGATGTTTTTTGAATGAAACTGTATATTTTTTAGTGCAGATTCTCATTCTTCATGAAAAAAGTAGTAAGTTTTGTTTGAAACTTCTTTTCATCGGATTTTAAAATATTGAACTAAATTTCATTCGAACGGTTGGGAAAAAAACTAAAAATAATTTTCATAATGATAAATTTTCATTAATTTCATATCATTTCAATAATAGTATATTACTTAACGAGCGGTAATGTAGGTCATAACTCAAGCAGATGAAGTTAGCAGCACGAGCCGAAGGCGAGTGCTGTAGTTCATCAAGTGAGTTATGACCATTACCTCAAGTTGAATACTATACTTTATCTACAACTATAACAATAAATACAAGATACAAGTACAGAGGAAAACTTCATTTACAAATTAATAGTTACCTATAACAATGCATTATTTATGTTGATTGTGCTTCTTAGCATAGAGTAGAAAGTCCATAGGGGCGATGCTTTATATTTAGTGCTAAGTTCACTGAAATATACCAAAAGAACATTCTCTGTAAACGAAGACTTAATATTCTTACTGCTACACCAATCTTGAAAATTGTTGTATAGGTACACCTTTATATTTGTTTTGGGATTTTTCAGGCAATAAATTCTGTATGGTAACATTGGCTGATTATCTTATTTCTGAAGGTGTAAATAATAATTCATCTCAATTCATCTTTTCAAAAAAATCGAGTTGACCTTGAAATAACCTTGAATTCAAGGTCATTGCTGAAGAATATGTTCATTTTATTTCCCCCTCGATACCTTACAACTTTTATATGAAACATTTTTTTCTAAAGTTCATAGTTTTTGAGATAATTTACTGTCTCTAGTTTAATGCTGCACCCTGTATATTTGTTACATTTTCAGCGTGGTAATTTCGTAATTCATCAAAATTCACCGATACCTGGCGACTTTCATTCATATTTCGAAGAAGAGACCCATCGGGGTCTGAAATGAGGTGAATACGATTAACTGGATCTTCTTCCAACCTCTGCCTACTACTTTTGTTTATGTTTACGAGGTCTGAGATGAATTCTGCCGCAATATCATGAAGGTTATCCTTCCGAAATGAATGAAATACTATTGGTGGTCTAAAATGAGGTGCATACGATCAAATATATCTTTTGGCAACACTTAAATACCACTTGGCTTCGTATAAATTTATGCAGACAAAAACTTCTCGAAATTAGACATGAACAAAATGAAAATATTTTCCGCATGTCCCGGTATGTGCGGGGTCAGGGGGCGAAACGAGAAAGTCGCAAATAACCAATTCTCAACGTTCCGACCGAACCTCCAGGTTATTTCTCGAAGATTTCAATAAATTTGAATGCCAAATCAGGCAGGAGTATGCGAAATTTCATAGACAGGCCACGATCTGCACAAAGTTGATTCCGTCGTGTACTTGCCGGGCAAAATGAGCAACTATTTCCGACAACCTGACGATCATAGTTTCCAACTAGATTGCAGAACTGTTTTGTCGGTTTAATAACGTTACTGGTAAGCTGGTAGATCAATAAAGCCAGTAGATCCTGTAGAATTACAGTGACTTTATACAGGACAGTGGCGACGATAGATGTCCACTTTTTGATTGGTTGACCCCGTGATTTGTGCAGTTATCTCGGTTTTCTCGAAGATAAACGTTTATTTGACTATACAAAAATTGAGAAAAGCACTGCCGTGAAGGCAGGAGCTTTTGAGCGCTCGTACATGCACCTTGTAGGTAGATTCGCATTTTCCAGTTTTAGAAATCAATTGAAGGAATTTTCGACAGCTGTCACAAAAATTCTGAAACTTAGGCGAAACTCCAGACTTCATGTCAGTGCTTTAGGTGACCAATTTTTTTTCGATATTTCGCAAGAATTTTCTACGTTATCTATGGTCTTGGTGGTGCGATCTGGACAAAATTTCTCACGTAGTTTGAATCCATCATTCCTGAGCTAGATGCAAAATTTCATTCGAATCCAATCAGTAGTTTCGAAATTATCAGGAAAAAAATATTTTGAACAGCCATATTCACGGAACCCCTTGTCTAATTTTGCTCATTGATGAACGTGGCCGCGATATTCGCGATCCAAACCCACCCTGAAAATTTCAAGTGCCTAGGTCTTTCCGTTCAAAAGTTACAATTTTCTATGGTTTCTATGGTTCTGGTCATGCGATCTGGACAAAATATTGTTTTAATATATCATTCTCGATTAAAATACAAAATTTCATCTCGATCAAATCCGTAGTTTCGATATTATCGAGAAACCAAAATTTCATACGACCGTATTTACGGAATCCCTAGTATAATTCTGCTCATTGATAAACGTGAACGCAACATTTCAGATCCACACCTATCCATAAAATTTCAAGTCCCTAGGCCTTTCCGTTCGAAAGCTATGATTTTCTATGGTTTCTATGGTTCTGGTCATGTGATCTGGATAAAGGTAGCTTGAATATATCATTCTCCATTAGTATACAAAATTTCGTCACGATCGAATCTGTTGTTTTGAAATTATCAGGAAAACTGAATTTCAAACGACCATATTTACGGAACCCCTAGTATGATTTTGCTCATAGATGAACGTGATCACGACATTCGAGATCCACAACTATCCTGAAAATTTCAAGTCCCTAGGCGTTTCCGTTCAAAAGTTACAATTTTCTATGGTTTCTATGGTTCTGGTCATGCGATCTGGACAAAATTTCACATGTAGCTTGAACACCTCATTCTCCATTCGAGTGCAAAATTTCATCTCAATCAAATCTGTAGTTTTCAAGTCAGGGAAATAAAACTTTGAAGGGCCATATTTACGGAACCCCTGGTGGAATTTGGCCCATTAACGAACTCAACCGAGGCATTCAGGAACTGAACCCACACTGGAAATTTCAAGTCTCTAGGTTGTTCCGTTCGAGAGTTATCGTGCTTACGGACGGACAGCCGGACAGACAGACTCGAATTTTCCGACGGATTCGTCATCAGTGAGTCGAACATAGTCGATGGAGACAATTTTCGGCTCAAAATTCGAAAAATACAGACATCGTGACGAAATGATATAGCCCTCGTGTAAGTAGTACGAGCGCTCAAAAACACGGATACGTAATATCCATCTCAGCTCATTGTTTATCTGAAATATTAATAACAAAGCAGAATACCATGTTGTGCAGTAATTCTTCTGCAAAAGTTTCCTTATGAAACGCTTCCCAGTGGATCCTGAGAGAAGAAGCAGTGGCAATTAAAATATAGTTGAAATAATTGAAGGACACCATCATTTTTGTTGGATTTCCAACTGTGTTTCGAACAAAAACCCATATTGTTCAGCGATCAATGCATAAAACATTCAGATAACTCTTGGGACTCGAGATCCAACAACAATTCCGTTGTCTTCTGGAATGAGACGGTGCTGAAAACGTCTATTCTAACTGAACACTAACTATTTATTAACCCCACTTCGTGTAAATTCATGGCGGTGTAAATGAAGCGATAAATCTCTCCATCTCAACGCTCTACGCCGTTGTACATGAAATAATATCAAGATGCGCGCCACCTGCTGGCAATAAAACCATCTTCGAGTATTTTTTTCGGTTGAAATTTGAAGTTATCCAAGTGAAGTTGACTTACGAGCTTAATTGAGTTTCTTGACGTTGATACAGAGAAATCCTTTCTTGCATCCTAAGTTTCACTCTCAGAAACGCAATTAGAGCGACGGAATCGCCTCATTAGAACCGTTTTAGACGGATAATGTTACGGCGAGTGCCGGCCAAACAATGTAGGACACTTCAATTATGATTTAATGCCCCTTCAACAATACGACGAGACAGAAATTATATCAATTCCGCTGATTTTCAGGGAACGCGCCCAGACGGCCGGACTGCGCGTTACGGCTCGGCGACTTCGACATTTCCCATTGTTGCGGCCAGAAGTAATGCACTCTAGGAGTTTATTGTGGGGTTTCCTGCCGATTGTGCAGCCAGAAGTGCATTGCCTTGTTTATGGGGCAATATCGCGATCCTCGGACACCGAGAGGGATGAAAGCGCCTTTATTAACTCCCGTAGTTAATGCCTTCGTTTAATGAACTCGTTATTGCAGTTCCGCGGAGTTTAAATGCTGCTATTCATGCCATGATGATGGCGTTCTAACACCTTGTACGCTCACCGAGGGAGCTGCAACTTTGTTGTCTTCATCTGTGTTTATTAGGGATGTTGGCGTCAATTCAGGATGTAAACAGACGCGTTTTTTTTCCGTCGACCATAGAATAAAAGCTCATTTAACGCACTCGAAATCATCCATTAATGACCCCTATCAATGCATGATTTCTTGTATTAATGCATGATTATCATGGCAACCGATTATAAAATATTCAGTCGGAGCATAGATGCATCTATGTCGGAGCACGATCGAGCTGTCAATTTTATTTATTCGCTTTCGATCAGAATCTGATTTTATCCGTTACGCTACTACATAATGAATAACGAAGAAAATATCCCTTGACACCGCCAGATGTGTCAAAAAATGCTGAAGCAGCAACTTTGAGTCTGCTTCCTGAAAAGAGCCGCCATTTATATGAGAAAACCTATGCTGAATTCAGATCTTGGTGCAAGGACAAGAAGGTTCGGATCTTTACGGAAACGGTTTTGTTGGCATACTTTACGGGTATTGCAGAAAAGGGGCATCTAGCAAGTTTATGGCCAAAATATTCGATGTTGAAATCAACACTAAATGTGAAAGACAATACTGATATAAGCAGATACCACAAACTGGTGATGTTTATTAAACGGAAAAAAGAGGGATATATCCCAAAAAAATCGAAAGTTCTCGAAAAAGAACATGTGAGAGAGTTCATAGCGAATGCTCCTGATAGTGTTTTCTTGATGTCGAAGGTAAAAATAAAATTCAATTGAATCGTTATTCCAACTTATTCTCATTATCTCGTTATAGTGGAATAACTATCATTGTTTGATTTGTAGGTCGCTTTGATATTCGGAGTAGCGGGTGCATTGAGAAAAGATGAATTGTTAAGGTTGCAGAGAAAGGATGTACAAGATATGGGATCGAAATTTTTGGTGACAGTGAATTCATCGAAAACACATTCGAACAGGATATTCACTGTGGTGGATAATGATGAGCATACACTTTTAAACATAATAAAGAGATATATATCCTTGAGGCCAGCTCACACTCAACACGAAAGATTTTTCGTTTTTTATAAGAACTATAAATGCTCAACACAACCAGTTGGAATTAATACATTTTCTAAATAACCGTCCATGATTGCAAGCTTTCTTAAATTAGAGCAACCACATTTGTCTACAGGTCACTGTTTTCGGCGTTCTTCTGCGTCTATTCTTTCTGACAGTGGTGCAGATTTTTCAGCCATCAAAAGACTTGGTGGTTGGAAATCAACTTCTGTTGCAGAAGGGTATATTGAGAACTCCATTCAGAATAAAATAGAAACTGCAGAAAAAATTGTATGTCATAATAGTTCCAAAGTAAATAATGCTTCAACCTCCACTTCATCCACACGTTCCTTATCGGACATTATAGGAAATGAAATAAATGTAAACTATTCAGAATGTCACAACATGTCCAATATTCCCTCTATGAATTTTTCGAATTGTTCTATAGGAGGCATAAATATTAATATATCGAAATGAACATAGAAATTTGTATTACGTCAAATTTGTATATCATGCAAAATAAAAATTGGTTTCGATCCAGAATTTATATTCAATTCCTGATGAGGTCAACGGAAAAATCTTGTAATCAACTCGTTGATTAAATAACTATTTCAATGGTTACGTGCGCACTGACTTTTTGGCTTGAAATAATCTTGACTATACCTGGTTCCATCGAGATACCAGGAGGAATGATGAACTATTTGTTTCCACTTAATTTGCATTCGATAGATTGGCTTGGCTGTCTCGTAAACCCCAATACCAATAATTATTCAACTTTTCAAATAAATCAGACGCTCCATGTCGGTTAAATCCCCGGCTGTAACCTTGAATAGATTCAATTCGGGAAAATTATAAATTTGTGTCAGCAAAATCATGTAAAATTCATCGATGAATGAATTATCGAGACCGGTTCAATATTTCCATTGCACAGGGTCACTGGATTTCGTGACGTTTCCTTTGAGCATAATTGAAAAATAACCCATCAATATGGGGCTATCCAAATATTTCATAGGA
Source organism: Aphidecta obliterata (assembly GCA_963966015.1). Classification (NCBI taxonomy): domain Eukaryota; kingdom Metazoa; phylum Arthropoda; class Insecta; order Coleoptera; family Coccinellidae; genus Aphidecta; species Aphidecta obliterata. The sequence continues at coordinate 33,021,670 of OZ014428.1, forward strand.
AAAACTATCGAACCAATGCATGAAGAGTTATTGAGGAAAAAAAATGTTTTTGAAATTCGGCTGTTTTTCGAAATATGACCTTTCTCACCAATTGCTTCTTCATTTGAACTTCCGGTTTTCTAGAAAATAGAGAATTTTTTTTCCTGCAAAATATATTTCATCATATTTTTCCATATTTTCTGAATCAATCGATTCTGAATCCGAATATGTAAATAAAATGGTGATTTCATATTTATTTCAAGCAATTCCATTCAAAATCAACCTGAGGAAATTCAGATTCCATGTTCGGAAAATATATCCATGTTGTCTGTGGTTCACTCAATAATTGATTTTCAAAATTTGAAGTTTTTATTTTCGTGTATAAGAAGCGAAAATATGAAGCCTGAATTTTCATTCAATTCATCTCACCCTGTATTTCAAAAATGGTGCATTTTGGAGGGAAACTTTTTTCATATTTTTGGATGAGCTTTCATATCCTGAAAACCTGCGCATATATTATGAAACACCCTGTACATTCGAAACAAGCCTCCTGATATAAAAACAATAATTTACCATCCAAGCCAGTGTGAAATATCCGTAATATAAATAAACAAATATCGTCAATCACTGCCGCTCACTTTTATAATAGCACAGCTCATTTTTGTTTCAGATGAGGCCAACTAATCTCCAGATTGAAATCGACTAATTTGACGGTTTGAACATCGTTCAGTCGGGCAGTGATCATTATTTATTCTGAAAGGTCGTTATCCAGAACAGAACGGAACGGTTTGGATGACGGATGAACTGCATCCATCACCTATTAACACAGAGCAGGTGGAATTCCGTAGAACACATCATGTTAACTAGAAAGCAAATAAATCGATTAAGCCAGAAAAAATGAGAATTTGGAAAATATGACGTCTAGCTATGACATAACAGGCGCGCTCCCACGGGGGCGGGGGGGGGGGGTTGTACTGGGGGTAATTACCTCCCCCAGGACCGTATTTTCAGCACTCAATACATACTTTACTTCCTTCTAAATTCCAAAATACGGTCACTACCCCTCCCAGACTCAATCTCTGGGAGCGCCACTGTGACATAAAATAGTTCATTAAAGAACGAACGGAAATGGGAGGAGACACGAGACACGACGATGTTTGATATTTCGCCTTGTTTGTTTACATTCATTGCGAAAATATAGGATTTTGTTTTCGAGGAATCGTGGAAATGGAAAATAGTATATTATTTAACGAGCGGAAATGTAGGTCATAACTCACGCAGATGAAAGTTGCAGCACGAGCCGAAGGCGAGTGCTGTTATTCATGAAGTGATGTAATGACCATTACCACAAGTTAAATACTATACTTCATCTACGACTATAACAATAAATACTAAGATACAGGTACAGAGAAAGAACTTTATTTATAAATCTTAATAGTTACCTATAACAATGCATTATTTGTGTTGATTGTGCTTCTTAGCATGGAGTAGAAAGTCCATAGGGGCGATGCTTTATATTTAGTGTTGAGTTCACTAAAATATGCCAAAAGAACATTCTTTGTAAACGATGACTTAATATTCTTACTGCTAGACCAATCTTGAAAATTATTATATACACCTTTATATTTGTTTTGGGATTTTCCAGGCAAGAAATTCTGTATGGTAACATTGGCTGATTGTCTTATTTCTGAAGGTGTTCATAATAATTCATCTTCACTATCTGAATTCATCTTTTTCAACACAACATTCACAATAATAATTAGGTATCAACTCAATTCGAGAAAAAAGCCAAAATTATTCAAGTGGCCTTCTCTAAATACCAAAAATGGACTGTTCTCATTCGGCCATTCGGCTTTTTCAGAAGCACAAAGACAGGGAGTTATAGCAGTGTTTTATTATAACTCACGGTGTTTGTTTACAGATACTATTAGTTGCTCAAAAGTAGTTGAATAATGAATATACAAGGTGGTTCAGATCTTAACCAAGAAATTTCAACCACGTATTGTATGTCAAAAATAAACCTTAGTTTGTCCCACAAACATATTTCGAGAAATGCTTCCTCTCCGAGATACAGAGTGTTGAAATTATAGAAAAAAAAAGTTTTTTATTGATAACTTTTATACTGCTTGAAACATTCCTATGAAACTTTTTTTTTCATTTCACCAGTGGCGTCCGTTCTGCATCGAGACTGAATATTTTCAGACAAAAAAATTATACGCCTCTGGTTTTTCAGTCCGACAATAAAAATTACTTTTGAAATCCTTATTTAATTTAGAGCAAATTCGGTCTCTTGACTTTATGAGGTAGAAGGCACCGAGTATTCGAGTAAAAAAATAATACACTTTCTCATGCACGAAGAAATCGCTAAAATTTGATGAGGAACACATTATTAATAGGACTATTTTTGTAAACGAAACGTGTAATTAAAAAAGTTAGCGCTAATAGCCACACTTAAATACAAATGCAAAGAAGATGTTCGAATAAAGAACCATTTTGCTGAACCTATATCCCAAACCTATATCCCAAATTTCAATCAGTGTGAAAGTTATCAATAAAAACCTGTTTTTTATATAATTCCAACACCCTGTATCTTGGAGAGGAAGGATTTCTCGACATATGTTTATAAAACAAACTAAGGCTAATTTTTAACGTAGATTACGTGGTTAAAATTTCTTGGTTAAGATTTGGATCACCCTGTATAATTCACAGGGCCGTATCTAGGGCGTGGCAAGGGTGGCACTTGCCAAGGGCGCAAGATCCGAAGGGGCGCCAAAAGATATCAAAAATAAAAAAATAGGAGCGCCAAGCAGAAAAAATCTATTCGAAAGATCACAACATTTCGAAACATTGATATTCAAAGTACAAAATGAGAATGCAATAAGGTCAGAAATACGAGAAATATGGTCCAATTGTTATAAAAAATTTTCAAAGATGCCGCACTCTGATCATAAATATTACAATCGGTAATATCGTCATGCGATTCCAAGCACAGCCCTTTTATGAGTTGTTTACACTACATCCCTTATAGCATCCAGCTTGTTTTGAAGGGCGGCTTCTTTCAAGATGATTGTTCATAATGATCGATTTGTTTAGACTTTTAGGCCACATCTGTGGTATTTTAAAAAAGATTTGTATTGCCAAAAATTCACCAATCAGAGTTTTGAGCTCAAGAAGTGGGAGAAAATTGGGGAATCTTATTCTATTCTACATAAATATTGATTTCTTTCAATTGTGAAGAGATGAGCAAAAAATTTAAATTTTAATGTTCGTTTAGTGTGTATCCAGATTTGAATTGATATAAGTTTTGAGTTTTTTTATATTCTGACTTTTTTGCCTTGTGCTTTTGGATTCGAGCATTATAAATTGTGCTATTGAAGGTGAGTTGTACTGAGTATTTGTTATTTTTTATGACATTATTCTGGCATCGGTTATATTCAATTATTCGTATTTTAACATAATAATATTGTTACTTTCAATTCGAGAAGAAATATGTTTGGTTCATTGCGGAAAATATGTATTTTCAAACTTGAATTTTCACTTCTCAGAGCGTCTTTTTTTGAATGAAATCTAATAAAACACAAAGTTTAGTGTTACTTTTCATAGTTTTCATTGAATCTTCAATCTCATCTGGCAAAGATTTTTCTAGTGATTTTTTTATACTCTTGAATATTGTAACATCGGGCCCTGTACGAAACTATTAGTACGTGTTTCAAAGGGTTATAAAATAGTATTTGTATGCTGAGTTAGCGGTTTTTTCTGCAGAGATTGTGATTATCTAGTTTTCTAGTCAACTTACCAAAAAAATTTTATTTACATTTTTAAGATAAATGTTCGTATTTATTACATAAATATGAATATTTCATTTTGTTTTTTCAGAATTTGTTTTATTTTTATGCATTTCATTTAAAATGTGTATTTCAATGTTTTAAATGAAAAAAAATTTCCATAAAAATGTGTATTATTTTGAATCTTTCACGGAAATATATGACTAGCATCATGAAAAAAAATACTATAAGAAAATATGATGGATGAAAAAAATTTACGTAAATGGGGGAGCGCTGTCAAATATATTGCAACAGGCGCAATAGTACCTAGATACGGCCCTGATAATTCAATAGGAGTAAATAAAGATATTGAAACGCCATATAGTTCATCGAGATCTCGGTTTCTTCAAAATTCGATTTCAAATAATTATGCGTATACAGAGTGTCCCACCCTTTCTGAGTACATATTTCGTTCCCTATTCCTTAAAATATAATAAACGTTCAGGCTATTCAAAACTAAATATGGTCTTTTAAATTTGTCTCATTGCACAACACTTGTCGCCGTATCTTCCAACTTCGTGACACTCGGATAAAAAATTGCATCAACGTCTATTGTTGAACGTTACCGTTACTACCTGTGGTAGAATCTTTGTTCTCAATCCAATCTCGCTGACAAAAAAGGCCGTTCTTCGAAACCCGATCGATCCGCCATTTTACACGCACACGAAGAGATCCTGTCGCGGCGCGATTTCCCATACCATCTTTGTCTCGGTCTGAGGTCCTCGTTAGTACTCGGAGAATGTACCGACAAGGCAACAAATGCGACACGATTGTTCGTGTCGCCTCATTGTTGGTCATTTTGTCAGCCGAATCGACTTCATCGCCTTGTAAAGTGGAGAGGTCCACAAATGGCCTTATTGTTCGCGCTCTATGGAGACGGATGTTGAGTATGCAAGAAATCGACGTTGCCTAGTCTGGTGTCGGCATCTTCGACAGATCATTATTACCTTCGTCTATTGCTAAGTGCATGTGGATTGAACAAACTTGAAAAAATTCTAATTCCAGTTTTTCATTCGAAGTTTTCGCTCAAGAACGTAATCATTTTGCCCAAATTTATGTAATTCTCGAATATTTTTTCCAACATTCATTAATCGTGCTCATCTATTCAAATTCATCTCGAAATGTTCAAGTTTCGAGACATTTCGACGAATAATAATTGTGACTGAGTGATAATTGTGATGATAAGTGTCAAAAATTCGACCTTTTTCATATCGATTTCTTGCGGAAATCGGCGGTAGGATCGGGCTGGATTTACTTCAAGGAGACCTCGCGTCCTTTGGAATGAAAATTCGACCGCTTTCGATCCCCGAGACGCCGCGGATCAAAAGCCTATAGAAAAGGAAAAAGGTCACTTTTTGCGTTTTCGTCGTTCCAACAACATTTCTAGGAATTCTTGATTCTTGGGAAATATAACAGATTTAGAAAATATCTCTCAATAAAAAAAAGGTAATAAAATGGAATTAGAACGTGACTTATAAATAGATTCAATCGCAGATAGGTCGAGATCATAATGCCAATTAGTGGGTGGTTAATTGTTTCATAAATTCATACATCCTTTATAGCCTTCGAAACATAAATACATCGGGTATAACCATGAAACAATGGCTGCATTGTGAGCTGAAGTGTGTTATCAACAACAAATAAAGTGAAGGAAATAATCGATTGACATTTTTATTCGAACCTTTCGAGATAAAACTGCAATATAAATATGACGACGACGATACAAATGCGGATGTGTCATGAGATTTATTCTCGAGGACTATAAATCACAAATGCAGTGATAAGGCTAATGTCGATGCAAAACGCACGTAGCCTGAATCTGGTAAACTTGACACCGGAAACTCGCACGCCCCTGGCGTTGAGAAACGTAAACAAAGAACTCCTCACAGCGTTGCCAGCGCGAAACTATCATATTTACTCATATTCGTGGCACTCAATTGCAATGTTAGCGTCACAACAAACCGAATATCTCCCTCGAATAATAAACCTTCTCACCTACCTCCTTCATCGAGAAAAACTAAAATTAAATCAAGGGGGCGATCCGAGCCGAAGAGATGCGTCGGCCTGGGCTCGACGCCGCTTCTGAAGGTAATTTGGAAAGGTCATTTCGGTAATGACCGTGGAGCAGGCCACTCTCCGATGTTAATTAACCAGGCCCGGCAGTAAAACTCGGCAAGCCATTTTGCGAGCGAAATTAAAGCAGCCCCTTCGCGAGGGGCGCGAAGGGGGCCGGGAGGCGCTGGAGGGTTGCCAGCTGAAATTTTCTCCTCGAAACGGGTCCGTTATTCGTCGTCAGGATTTTACATCGGAAACGAGATTCGATTGAAAGTTTTTCGTGGAAGTTGTTCAGTACACATGGTGTGAGATGGGAAAAATTCAATCGAAGTGAGACTTGAAATGGGGGCGAGTTTATGAGCGCGCTCCCCTTCTGGTCAAAAATGTAATCGTCCTTCTGTTTTTTTTTACTTTTGCCAGTGCAAATTTCACATGGTTTTTTCTTATTCTTCTTTTCCTTGCTATCGCTTCAGCCATTCACTCTTTCCTCCAATTCTTGTCTGTACCTAAAAATTTTTTTGATTTATGTTCCATAATTCTCATTTCACATTAATTTCAATTCTTTCTCTTGTAACTGTGTATATTTTTTTTGGTGATAATTGAATGCGAGAATACAAGTACCATATTGAAGAATTTGAGGTTAATGAAACTTTATAGAACTCGAAAAATGAATTGAATAAAATATATTAATTGAATGGAATTATTCAAATGAAAAACTAAATTGAATAGAATCTATAAGATGAATGAAATAAATAAAATGAAAAGAATAAATGAAGTTGATTAAATAAATGGAATTGGTGAAATAAATGAAAAAAAAAAATAAAATAGATAAAACAAATGAAATTAACGAATTGAATGAAATAAAATGAATAAATGAAATAAATAAAATGAATAAAATAAATAGAATCAATAAAATAAATAAATATGTAATAGTATATTATTCAAGTGATGTAGGTCATAACTCACGCAGATAAAGTTTGCAGCACGAGCCGAAGGCGAGTGCTGTAATTCATCAGGTGAGTTATGACCATTACCGCAAGTTGAATACTATACTGTATCTAGACTATACCAATAAATACAAAGATATGAGTACAGAGAAAGAACTTTATTTACAAATCGTGATAGTTACCTATAACAATTCATTATTTATGTTGATTGTGCTTCTTAGCATGGAGTAGAAAGTCCATAGAAGCGATGCTTCATATTAAGTGCTGAGTTCATAAAAATATGCCGAAAAAACATTATCTGTAAACGATGACTTAATATTCTTACTGCAACACCAATCTTTGTGAATTGAATTAATTGAATAGAATGAATTAATTGAATAAAATAAATAAAATGAATAGAATAAATGAAATTAATAAAACAAATAAAATGAATAAAATAAAACGGATAAAATAAATGAAATGAATAGAATAAATAAACTGAATGAAATAAAAAAATGAATTGAATAAATGAAATGAATATAATTAATGGAATAAATAAAATGAATAAAATGTAAAAAAATCTTAAGGTAGAACATGCCTAAGGAAAGTTACGAAGATGAGACATCCTGACAATCCCTTGCACAACCCTCCTAATGAACTACTTTATGAAGCAACAGGGGTTGAGCCTATATTGAAGAGACTCGAGAAACTGGGCCAGAAATTCATTGGGAAGCAGATAAACAAGGACATTATGGGACCATAGATACATCACTATGAAGGACAGCAACAAGGGCTAAATTGCCAACACTACCACCTTATATCTATAGAATAGCTTTCTTATAACATTTTTTTCTTATTTTTTAACAAATGTAAATCATATATAACCGGCAGGAAGAGTTCGGTCGCTAGCCAATTGATCATCTGTATCGATAAAGCTCTTTCTCTCTCTCGCTCTTTCTAGATGAAATAAAATGAAAATAAATTAAACAAATACCATAAATAAAATGAATGAAATAAATAAAATGAATGAAATACATCAAATAAATAGTATCAATGGAATTAATAAAATAAATGAAATGAATAAAATGAATGGAATAAATAAAATTACGAAAAGCACTGCCGTGAAGGCAGGAGCTTTTGAGCGCTCGTACATGCACCTTGTAGGAAGATTCGCATTTTTCAGTTTTGAAAACCAATTGAGGAAATTTTTGACAGCTGTCAAATAAATTTTCAAACTAAGGCGATAATCCAGACTTCAAGTCTGTGCTTTAGGTGACCAATTTTTTTTTTCGATAATTCGCTAAAATTTTCTACGGTATCTATGGTCTTGGTGATACGATCTGGACAAAATTTCGCACGTAGTTTGAATCAAATCGTTCGTTTCGAAATTATCAGGAAAAGAATATTTTCAACGGCCATATTTACGGAACCCTTAGTCTAATTTTGCTCATTGATGAACGTGACCGTGAAATTCGCGATCCAAACCCACCCTGAAAATTTCAAGTTCCTAGGTCTTTCCCTTCGGAAGTTATAATTTTCTATGGTTTCTATGGTTCTGGTCATACGATCTGAACAAAATGTTGCTTTAATATATCATTCTCGTTTGAAATACAAAATTTTATCTCGATCGAATCCGTAGTTTCGAAATTATCGGGGAAACAAAATTTCAAACGACCGTATTTACGGAACCCCTAGTATAATTCTGCTCATTGATAAACGTGAACGCCACATTTCAGATCTACACCTATCCTGAAAAAAAAACGCCTAGTCGCTAGGCGTTTCCGTTCAAAAGTTAAAATTTTCTATGGTTTCTATGGTTCTGGAGATGCGAGCTGAACAAAATTTTGCATGTAGCTTAAACACCTCATTTTCCATTAGAGTGCAAAATTTCACCTCGATCGAATTTGTAGTTTCGAAGAAATCAGGAAAACAAAATTTCGGGCGGCCATATTTACGGAACCCCTCGGCGAATTTTGCCCAATAACGAACTCAACCGCGGCATTTGAGATTCGAACCTACCCTGAAAATTTCAAGCTTCTAGGACATTCGGTTCGAGAGTTATCGTGTATACGGCCGGACGGACGGACAGACTCAAATTTTTCGACGGATTCGTCATCAGTGAGTCGAACATAGTCGTTTGAGACCATTTTCGGCTCAAAATTCGAAAAATACAGACATCGTGACGAAATGATATAGCCCTCGCGTAAGTAGTACGAGCGCTCAAAAATGAATGAAATAAATAAACAAATTGAAATAAATAAAATAAATCAAATGAATAAAATTAAAAAAATTAATCAAATGAATGAAATAAATAAACTAAATAAAATAAATTAAAATTGTCATTGAATATTTTCTTTGAGGCAGTGTTGCGTAAGTAGAAGCAATAAGAATTTGAAATCAATCAAAATATGATTTTCATAGTTATTTTTTTCAACGAAAAGAAAACAAAGGACACGAACAAAACAATAAAATCGATTCTTCATTTCGTAGCCACATATCCATCAATATTTTTCACAAATAATTTTATTGAATATTCTGATGTAATTTTTTTCTCTACTAGAAACTCAAGTTACGCTGAGACGTTTATTGCAGGGTTGATGAAATAACGGAATTGGAAATTTTTGTTTTCAAAACAAAACATAATAAAGAAAATGTTGAAAAATTCTTCCGTTTTTCGCATTCTCAACACCGGTGCAGCTGCCAATGATAATTGAATATATTCCAGCATATTGAGGATGTTACCAGACTAGATTTTGAAAATAAACTGCATTACGTTTTTAGTTTTTAGAAAAGCTTCAAGGGATCATGACAAATACTAAGACATTGAGAATGCGGAAAATTTCCTTACTCCCATCCCAGAAGTTATCTTGCTCATTAAATTTTTACAACGTCTCCCGATCATCGGGGACACGTTCCTCCAGGTCTATTGTGCTACCAGCAATCAAAGAACCGCGGAACGGTCGAGGATAAATTAGTTTTCGCCGCCGACTGCCGAGAGAAGTTATTTCATACGTGACTTGTAATTCCCACAATTCGGATACTAAAGAGTATGTTTTACGGGCTCTAAAACGTTGAAAATGTTGCACTTGTGCATTAAAACGGCGAATTTATGCGATTCATACATGCACACGCACCTGTACAAGATTAAGTGCAGCAGTACGAGAAGTCTCCAAAGCTGAATTGATGGTGATTGGGAGTCTCGTGTAGGTTTTTCGGCCTTAATGAACCTCGTCGGAGGGCCGACGTCGAGATAGGACGTGAGTGATTAAATCGGCCTTACTGGTACGAATTTTAAGTTTTAAGTTTACAGAATCCCATTTCCAATCCGAATTTTTGAATTTCCACGAATCGTTATCGGACTCGGCGCATTTTTCATGGCTGCAATGATATCGGAAGGTAAACCGCAAATTGAATGTCCGCGTCTGGAAGGGAAAAATATCCAGTATCCATTAAGCCGATGGCTTTTCAGTTCTGGGAACGTCCGAATGATAGTCGTAAAAGCCATTGTAATAATTATTCATTAGGGCTGGAACATGGTCACGTAAATAGAAAATGCCGACGGATATTCCACGGGAAAGCGGCGATAGAATCGGCTTCGCCGTCTGCTACACTCTAGTATTAATTTCCCTTCGAGCCAATTGGATTTTCCAACCTTATTCATGAAAATTCCATTACCATCTATAAAACCACCTTTTCCGTACACAAAAAAGTATCAATTTCCTATATCGCGTCTCAATTCAGCGCACAACCTGTATAACCAGATGGCACCGCCGATAACTCACGACTTTTCCGAACATTATCCCGTTTCCATTTCCGGGCTATGGATTCGGTCCGCCGAAAAACAAATTAATCTCACGCAGTTTTGTCGTTTTTAACGTCCCATTTCTGGATCCGTTCCAAATCGCGGCCGTAAAGATCATCTTCGCCGGATGATATCCATTATACGGCATCGAGGGCATAAAGAACACCCATAAATCGAAACCAGTTCTTCAATGCGAGATCGAATCGGGAATACGAAATAAAGTACGTTTATCTGCGGGCTGGATTATCATACTTTACCGGTAGAATGCGGTTTTTCAATCGGTTGTTTGCATTGTCGCCGAAGAACAAATCGCGTTACATCGAGTCGGATGGGCAGATGAAGAATGTTTCTCGGTGTAGGTGACCTTTCTCTAATCGAATTCTTGCGAAAACGGTAGGAGAGTAGGAGACGCCACATAGTTATTTGAGACCTCATGTCCTTCGAGCTGGAAATTCGACCCTTGGCGGAGCCCTGGTGACAGCTGAATTTGTGAATTCTTTAGCAATTATATCGTCATCATCAGTTACCTTCTCTTATTCAATTCCCCAAGTAACTAAACTCAATTTCAACAAAGTTTCCAAATTTATGCGATAAGTTTAACTCCAGAATCTGATTCGATAGATGGCGATGTGTCTCCTCTAATCTAAAGCGCATCCCTAGGGTCTCATCCCATTGAATCTATTCGGAAGTTCGGATTATCGATACCTACCGATTTTTTTTAACCTACGAATTAAAAAACTTTCTGTGTGTGTGACTACGTTCAAAACCAGCTCAATTTTAAATTAAGCACTAAATTCTCCGTTTCATGTAATTCAAGTAGTTAGAAGAGATTGAATATGCCCGGGGTTTTTGTTCATTAAGCGACTCACTATGTTTATGCACCAACCTAAAAAGCATTGTTGTACGTCACTGGCGTTTAATATACCTGCTTTATGTGATGCTCAACAATGAAAAGCGCAGTTTTCGCGCCCGTTTAATCGCCATTTCAGTTGAAAACGAATGAAAAACCTAGCCATGTGCTATCGAAAAAATCATATAGGGAATATTCAGGATGTTAATTACACTAACGGTTAACGGAGATTGATTGTTATGGGTTTAAAGGTGATCGCCAGACATCTCTTATGCTGCTACTACATCAATGCTCTCTCGTGAGATTGATAGTCGAAAGAAACAGATGCGATTCTTGAATTATCGTCGATAATTTCGTTTCGGAATCATTCCATAGCTATTCAAGATGTCGTTTCATTGGCTAATGAATAGATTTCTTCAACAGTACAGCAATTTATTGTTGTTATTTATTACTTTTGTTATTGTAACGAATGTGCCTCGCAGTAGCCCCGAGCTAATGTGATAAGACAGAATAATTATCCACAGTGGTTATGATACAGGTACCACCAACAGTTATTTAACCTCACCGATTTATTTTCTCTAGTGCTCAAAAATAACGCAGTTTATATTTCTTTGTTTTATTCTATTAATTTTATTTATTCGTTTTATTTCAGTCATTTCATTTAATTTATCTATTCTGATCATTTCATTCATTTTATCAATTTTTTTAATTCTATTTATCCCATTAATTTTATATATTTTATTCTCTTCATTGATTTAATTCATTTTATTTTAATTTTATTCCATATATTTTATTTAGTCCATTAATTTTTTCATTTCATTTATTTTATCTATTGCATTGATTTAATCCATTTTATTTATTCTATTCATTTTGTTTATTTAATTCATTTTATTTATCTACTCCGATTTAATTATAGATTCATTATTCGACTACTTTTGAGCAATTAATAGTATCTGTAAACAAACAACGTGAGTTATAATAACTCACTACTCTGTGCTTCTGAACAAGCCGATTGGTCGAAAGGCAACAGTCCATTATTGATATTGAGGGGAGTAATGTCACTTGAATAATTTTGACGTTTTCTCAAATTAAGTTGGTACCTAATTATTATTGTGAATGTTTTGCTGAAAAAGATGAATTCAGATAGTGAAGATGCATTCTTATGTACACCTTCAGAAATAAGACAATCAGCTTGTTACCATACAGAATTTATTACCCGAAAAATGGCAAAACAAATATATAAAGGTGTATACAACAATTTTCAAGATTGGTGTAGCAGTAAGAATATTGAGTCATCGTTATACGTATTCATTTATTTTATTCATTTCATTTATTTTATTTATTTCATCAACTCTTTTTATTCGATTTCATTTAATTTTTTATTTATCTCATTTTATATTATTTATTTTATTTATTTCATTTATTTTATTTATGTTATTCATTTTATTTATTTCATTCATTTTATTTATTTTATTGATTTCATTTATTTTATCCATTTTATCAAATGAAATAGATAAATGAACGAAATAAAAAAAATGAATGAAATAAATAAAATAAATAGAATAAATAAAATGATTCAAATAAATGAAATAGATAAAATACATGAAATGAATAAAATAAATAAAATAAATGAAATGGATAAAACGAATGAAATAAATAAAATGAATGAAATGAATAAAATGAATGAAATATATGAAATAAATGAATTAAATGATATGAATGAAAAATTTAAAATAAAGAAAATGAATTAAACTAAATGAATAAAATATTAAAAATAAATGAAAAAAATGGAGTACTCAAAATAAATAAAATAGATGAAATAATTGAAATAAATGAAATAAATCGAATACATAAGATAAATCGAAAAAAAAATTTATGGAATAAATAAAACAAGTAAAATGAATAAAATAAAACAATAGATAGAATAAATGAAATAAAATGAATACAATGCATAAAATTGAAGGTGAAATAACTGAAAAAAATAAAATAAATTAACACATGGAATTAATGAATAAAATTAAATTAAATGAATACAATAGATGATATAAATCAAATTAATGAAATGAGTATAATAAATGAGATTGAGATCAATGAAATGGATAAAATGAGTGGAATGAATAAAACGAATAAAATAAATGAAATGAATTGAATGAATCTTAAAAATAAAAGGTGAGATAGATAACATGAATAAAATAAATGAAAAAATCACCATTTTATCTAATCTAACATAAGGATTTCAATGATTTTTCGAGATTTCTAATTTGAACTCAGTTCAGCTAACATAGCCTATCCAAAAAATTGTTTGTGCTTATTAAATAACTCACTCTGACTATTTTTCTTCAATTCAATCTTAATTCATGAGCCAGTGTCTTACTTTTGAGCGCTCGTACTACTTACACGAGGGCTATATCATTTCGTCACGATGTCTGTATTTTTCGAATTTTGAGCCGAAAATGGTCTCAAACGACTATGTTCGACTCACTGATGACGAATCCGTCGAAAAATTCGAGTCTGTCCGTCCGGCCGTATACACGATAACTCTCGAACGGAATGTCCTAGAAACTTGAAGTTTTCAGGGTAGGTTCGAATCTTGAATGCCACGGTTAAGTTCGTTATTGGGCCAAATTCGCCCAAGGGTTCCGTAAATATGGCCCCTCGAAATTTTGATTTCCTGATTACTTCGAAACTACAGATTCGATCGAGGTGAAATTTTGCACTCAGATGGAGAATTACGTGTTCAAGCTACACGCAATTGTGTCCAGCTCGCATGCCCAGAACCATAGAAACTATTGAAAATTATAACTTTGTAATGGAAAGGCCTAGGGACTTGAAATTTTGAGGATAGGTGTGGATCTCGAATGTTGCGGTCACGTTCATCAATGAGCAAAATTTCACTATGGGTTCCGTAAATATGGTCGTTTGAAATTCAATTTCAAAACTATGAATTTGTTCGTGACGAAATTTGAGAATTATATATTCGAGCTATATTTTTTCCAGATCGCATGATCAGAACCATAGAAACCATAGAAAATCATAACTTTCGAACGGAAAGGCCTAGGGACTTAAAATTTTCAGGATAGGTTCGGATCGCGAATTTCGCGGTCACGTCCATCAATGAGTAAAATTAGACTAGGGGTTCCGTGAATATAGCCGTTCAAACTTTTTTTTTCCTGATAATTTCAAAACAACAACATTGGATTGGAATGAAATTTTTCACATAGATGAAGAATAATGTAACGTGGGAAATTTTGTCCAGATCGCATTACCAAGACCATAGATATCGAAAAATTGGTCATCTAAAGCACTGACGTGAAGTTTGGATTTTCGCCTTAGTTTGAAATTTTCTTTGACAGCTGTCAAAATCTTTCCAATTGGTTTCTGAAACTGGAGAATGAGAATCTACCTCCAAGGTGGATGAAAGAGCGCTCAAAAGCAGCTGCCTTCACTGTAGTGCTTTTCTCAATTTTTTTTATCCATACGTTCATGTCTTTAATGGAATTTATAGTTTAAATTTGGACTCATTCGTTCGCTTCAGATCAGCTGGGCCAAACTGAAAACGCCCCAGCGTCTTGCGTTAGAAGCGGGATTTATTCCCACCAATCTAAGTTTACTTCTGATAGTAACTATTAGGGCAAAATGCAATTTGCCCTAACGGGCGAGCTGAGAAGTCACTTACAAACGAATGAGAACTCACTATTTGTAAGTTTGTTTGTGGGAAGAATAGAAATATCGCTTTAGACTCAATATACTTATCGGTCTTACTCTCCAACACAAAACCCCCACAAGGACGAAACTCGAAGTTGATATACCAACCACTCTCGCCCTCCGCAGATACGAACATCCGATACGGTATCTAAATCGCTTGATTTGCGACAAACGCGTTCGTTGATCGAAACCAGAGTTGGAAGTTCTCTTCCTCCGCCGCCACGCTCTTATCGACGATCCATCCAGTCGCATCTATTTCACGTCAGCGCAACTTCTCGCCGTCGCTGATAAGCGAGAGCAGCGTAAGGGCAGGTGTGTTTTGCAGACAATGTAGGCCGAAGATATACGGGCTAGATTGCCCGAGTAGCAAACCCACTACAAATTTCCGACAGAAAATTATCGCGGTAGTTTTACTTGTTGGTGAACAATGGCCGAAGAAACCTGCAGTTAGACGCCTTCGAAGAAGGCGGCGAAATGATGGATGTAGTTGGTCCAAGGGTCAGTATGCTCCGTGTCTGCCGTGCATCTAACCGGTAGTTCTGGGACGAAACGTCTGCGAGAACGACTCGCCAAATATCAATCTAAAATCGGCCAACCCACACCGAATATTTCCACATGTCGCAACCAGATCCATTCAGCTAGACAAATAAGCGTCGTGTAAGTCATACTTCCGATGAAATACGAGCGACATTATGCGTTAAGATCGGCCGGCATTGTCTCCGATATGAATTTTCTCCGCAGAGCCGTCGTGAATGCATTAAAGGCACTTTACGGCGATGGGTGTATTTAGGGTGCGTCTATTGTTAGGCCGTTTTTTCACGGGCGACATGTGTACATGGTTTACGACCTGCCGTGTTATATTTATATTATCATTCTGTCCGATGCATGTTAATACGTTCCACGTCTAAAATGTTGTCCGGGATAATAATGATGGACGCTTTCTGATTGTTTTGAGAAAGTGCTGTAGGTGTTGGTTGAAACCAGAGAGGGGTGGGTGTTTGATCACGGAGTTTGTTGATGATGGGATGTATCGGGAGATGGCGTTACATGTTAGCTGGATGGGGAAAAATGTTTCCCCTAGATATCTTATACATATTAGATTTCCAGTAATTTCATAACATGACTTGTCTACTTACTCAAATTAAATATGGGTCAGTTGGGGATTTATTAACATCTTGTGGTCTTACCTGCAAAAAAAAATAATTTTAAAATGGTTCACTAGAGAAAATATAATTTCAAGCTGAAATATGGAATTTTGAAAAGGTCAGCAAAAAAAATATTTATACCCAAAAATTTTTCCCTCCAAAATTTTGGTATAGGAAAAAAATACATGTTTTTCAAATAATTAGGAAATGTAGATTCCGAATATGTTCTTCCTTCTCACGAGAAACAATTTTCCTGGGTGCTATTTCACTTTGAAGTTGTAACTTTCAGAAATCCCAATTTGAAAATATCCAACTTTAAGGTTCTTCTCTTCGAAAATGGTTTAACCCTGGAGGGTGTCGATTTTTTGTCAGAAAGCATAATCCATTGGCTACCGAAACATATCATCGCAGATTCCCTAGAGTATTCCAAAAAAATTTAATTTTTTTTTTGTCAATATTGAATTGTTTCGAGACTTTCAACCGGTGCTTTGACTGAATGATAGAATATATGAAGGAACATACTGCATATTCGAAACCCGCATGGTCCAATGAGCTTATATGGGAAATTTCAACAAGATCGGCGAAAAAAACTTTTTCAAACCAAAAATTTTTTCAGACATGGAAAATTTCATGAAAAATTTATTTTTGGATAACCGAAAAGAATACATGTTTTTCATATAATTCAGGAATGTAGATTCCGGATATGTTCTTGCTTCTCACGAGAATCAATTTTTCTGGGCGTTATTGCACTTTGAAGTTGTAACTTTCAGAAATCTATTTTTGAAATATCCAACTCTCCAAAAATGGGTTAACCCTCGAGAGTGTCGATTTTTTCTCACAAACCAGCTTCAATTGGCTACTGAAAAAAATCATCGCAGTTAACCTAGAACGTTCCTATAAAATTTTATTTTGTTTTTCGTCAATATTCAATTTTTGCAAGGCTTTCAACTGGTGCCCTGACTAAACGATAGGGTATGTGAAAAAACTAATTGCATATTCGAATTCAGCGTGGTTCAATTAGATTATATGAGAAACTTCAACAAGATCGACGAACAAAACTTTTTTGACCCAACATTTTTTAGAGACCTAGGTATACAGGGAAAATTTTATGAAAAAATTATTTTTGGGTATACGAAAGGAATACATGTTTTTTATATAATTTGAGAATTTAGATTCCGAATATGTTCTTGATTTCCACGAGAAAAAAATTTTTCTGGGCCCTATTGCAATTTGAATTTGTACTTTTCAGGAATCCCATTTTTGAAACATCCAAATTTGAGGTTTTTCTCTCCAGAAATGGGTTATCCCTCGAGAGTGTCGATTTTTTCCGACAAAGCAGCATCGATTGGCTACGGAAAAAAATCATCGCAGTTAACCTAGAACGTTCCCATACAATTTTATTTTGTTTTTCGTCAATATTCAATTTTTGCAAGACTTTCAACTGGTGCCCTGACTAAACGATAGGGTGTGTGAAGAAACTAATTGCATATTCGAATTCAGCGTGGTTCAATTAGATTATATGAGAAATTTCAACAAGATCGGCGAAAAAAACTTTTTTGACCCAAAATTTTTCACAGAACTATACAGGGAAAATTTTATGAAAAAATTATTTTTGGGTATACGAAAGGAATACATGTTTTTTATTTAATTCGGGATGTAGATTTCGAATATGTTTTTGCTTTCCACGAGAAGAAAATTTTCTGGGCGCCATTGCACTTTGAAGTTGTAACTTTCAGGAATCCCATTTTTTAAATATCCAACTTTGAGGTTTTTCTCTTTGGAAATGGATTGACCCTGGATAGTTTCGATTTTTTCTCACAAACCATTGGCTACCAAGAGAAATCATCGCAGATTACCTAGAACGTTTTTATGAAATTTTAATTTTTTTTCGTCAATATTCAATTTTATGTATGTATGTTATTTATTTATTTATGTATGTTAAGAAACAGAATGCATATTCGAAATCAGCGCGGTCCAATCAGCTTAAATGAGAAATTTCCAGACCTAACATGGAAAATTTCATGAAAGATTTATTTTTGGGTATACGAAAGGAATACATATTTTTTATATCATTCGGGAATGTAGATTCTGAATATGTTCTTGCTTTTCACGAGAAACAATTTTTATCTCCATTTCTCCCCATTTACAGATATCCAACTTTGTGGCTTCACCGAAATGGATTTACCCCAGGAAGATTTTTTTCCGTGCAGTATTCATTGGCTACCGAAACGAATCATCGCAGATTCCATAGAAAGTTCTTTTCAAATTTTATAATTTTTTCGAGATCCAAAATTCAAATCTCCAACTTCCCAATTCAAATTATTAAAAAAAAAATCTTGTGAAGACAATTCTCTAAGTAACTTCGGACTTAACTTGTCAAACTTCACATCTAAGATATCAACACCTCCCTTCGACCAAGAAACCTTCCGCAGCGTACCCGCAGACAATAACATGCATCATCATGAGCCAGCGAAGCGAGAAACAACGGACGTCCAAAAGAGTTTCCCCTCCTACGGAAAAACCCAATGGCGGAAAATCGAAAATATAAAAGCCAATCATCCGTCGAATCCAAGTACAAACATATTTTATATCCCAGACAGCCTGAATTGCATCTCCATCTGGGGACCCCATTTGAATTCCTATCCGTTTGTCGAGCTGGCAAAGTTTCTTGGATCGTTTTCCAAGTCGGGATTTATCCCGATGCCGTCTGTGAAGTTGAAATAATGAAAGGTTGTTTTTCGGCGATTTTTTCTCCACTCCTGCTCGTTATACAACGAATTTCCTGCGGGAGTCGAATTTACTTCAGACTTCGATGGAATCGTTAGCTCGGAACAGTAACTGGAGGTCGGGAGGTTGTTTGTTGGAGGAACAATAATTGTCTGCGCTTTGACTTTTTCCGTTCTGCTCCTTTAATTCCAACTACAGAAGATTCCAGTTGAATATTCTTGGAATTGTTGGAGGTTCGATATTCTTTTGATTCTGTAACGAGGAAACTTTGAAATTTTCGTTATGATAGCGGGATGAAAGATGCGATTTATTCAAGAAGAATACTGGCATGGTCTTTGAACAATCGCCAAATTGGGTTGCGACCACCCTCAGATGAACTGACTGTGGAATTGAACACTTTAAGCAAAGCAAAGTACTTACCCCAAGAGGGTGCGGACGGAGTCTCGGCGAACCACCACAGGCTGATGCTGATATAGGGTTAAAGGAGAGGAAGAAGACGACCTTTCTTCGTCACAGTTATGGGGTTGTTTTGTAAAGCAGAAGAAAAGCACTTAACTGAAAGTTGTTTAATGTCATTTTTAACGGAAGACACAATGCTGCGTTAAAAAACGGCGAAAAAGTATCAGACGAATCCGGTTTGACCGAATATGCGATGATATTGAGAGACTTGGGGTTCATGATAGGCTGGTTCTAAAGATATAACACGAAGATATCTGTTCACTTTATGTGAATACACCTCAACCAAGACTTATTAAAATTTTTCTGCTGTTGATAAGTTATAGCGGCCTATGAAAATTTCCGAGATGTTTCAGTACCAATCAACGGTGTGCCAGCAGGAACATCTTCAAGTCTCGAAATCGACATTTCACGTGCAGGGGATTAGATCCTAAATGTCCTCCAAGATCTGACCTGGCTCACCGCCAGATCCAGTCTGGTGGAATCCGTCGTACGATTATAAATGAGGACCCGACATAAATTGATAACACTTCGGAGTTCTCGTCCGCTCCGCCAGCCTAGGAATCGAAACGCCGAATCTGCATATGAAAATAATAAATTACAGCTTCTCCAGCCTCTTCCTCTCCATTCCGAAACAATCACAGACGCGGCGCGGCTCTCTCTTTGAATATGCATCCTCGTAAGGATTATGGTCCTGATAGTTGCATCAATCTTGGGGGCGAGTGACGCGCCAGTCTAGCCAGCTGGGTTTTATGGTTGGTCCGGGTATTTTATTAACTGGATGGAGTCTTTCGGTGACGTTTGTGGATCGACCACGTCGCATTTCAAATTAGACGCGATTGGGGATTTTGGGGGTGAGGGGGAGCTGCGGGACGGTCTGGGAGAGCAGTTGGTTTTTTATGGCCGGCGGTCTGGAGATTCATGCGGCCAATTTCCGGAATTTACGATGGGCCCTTTCGAATGGGGATTTTGCGCTCAGCCAATTGACTGAATTCACTTCCCAATTCTTCCTCAGAAAAATAACTCATCTGGTCGCGTTTCACAAGATCTGCCTGTAAACAACAGAATAATGATGTAACTTCCGAAACTTCGTATCGTCGCGACATCTTCGGTATCGACAGACGCCATAAACATGCGGTGTCGCGTGGGACTCAGCGCCATCTACATCCTCGTGCATCGACCAGACTCGATTTATATTACGGTCCCCTCGAATTTATGGTAATTAACCTGTTGATAACAAACGGATTCGATTTGGGCGTCGAGAATACGGGCCTTCGGAGGGGCCGTTTAATTCAATCCAAACGAAAGAGTAGATCTCGTGGAGGCGACAGAAAGTTCCATGTCACTGTTGAACGGAATTATTTCGATATTGGTCAGAAACTGTTTTTAGTCGGAAATCCCCAGCTTTCCACGAAGATATTCCTCCGCAATTGGAACCATAACGATGAAGAACGGCCTTATCTCTCGGCCATCGGGCGTTTCTAATAACACAGAAACTGCGCCATAATGTTATGCATGAAAAAATGCCTCGTTGACCAATTTGGCCTTAGCGGAACGGAATAATTGTACAAATTGCCATATATAAGAGACAATAACGACGACGGAAGAACCGAAAGAAGCGGTACGAGTCCCACGATCTCCGAATCGGGCAATCCGGGTCAGCGACGTTAAGGCGAGGCGTGCGATTCCTCGACGGAGACGGTATGGTACTTCCGCCCGATGCGGAAAAAGTCCGAAGTCCGTCCGGCCATCCATAACTTGAAGAAAATGTCGAGAGTTTTCAAATTTTTATGGCGCGTTTGAGGTCTGGATGCGCCGGTTTGATGGCCAAAATTCTTCGCGGAAACACGACCGGTGAAGAAATATATAGTTACTAAGACGAAAATTCCAATTTTCAGTTTTTCGCTCATATCTCCCAAACAGTGCGTGGTAGAGTAAAACTTAATATTTACAAAATGAAAGCCTTTAAAATTCCCTACAAAATGATTCTTATTACTTCTTCTTGTAACTTGAACAGTTTCAGATATATCTGCAGCTGAACGTCGCTAATTGAGGAATAGAGCGTTTTCACATAACGTTTTTTGACAAATAGTACCTTCTAGCATCTCAGCCTTCCACTTTTCTGCAATTCCGATAGGGAAAAAAGTGGAGAACATCGAATTTCCTTTACAATGTAGTTTAATTCAATTCTGTATCTCCAACCAGTCCCAAATTACTGATTTTTTTAGATCTACTGGTGATTTTTGAAGAAACCCCCATATTCCACTTAAATCTATTTTGAGTGTCATGTCGTTTGATACAAGATTGGACTAAAACTCATTGTAAAGGAAATTTGATTCTCTTCAACTTCTTTTCTAATGACTATGGCTGAAAAATGGAGGGGTGGGGCGCTACATCCCGCTTTTGGGCGTTCATTGACTAGACTAATAAAATCAATCTGGCAGATATGCCAGACTGAAGCTTCAAGCTGAATACTGTTTGTATTATGCAAATCGGCGCCCCTTCGAAAATCATCGCATTTGCTGGAGGAGTGGGCTTCCTGGGGCCTCAGTAGTGGAATGGTTACGCATAGAAGATGGTGGCTTCTTCAATCAAAATCTAAACCAAAAAATTTCACATCACCTTTTTTGACAAATATAACCTTCTAGCATCTCAGCCTTCTACTTTTCTGCCATATCAATGGGGAAAGAAGTTGGAGAGCATCGAATTTCCTTTACAATGTGGTTCACTTCAATTCTGTATCTCCAACCAGTCCCAACCTACTGATTTTTTTAGATTGACTGGTGATTTTCGAAGAAACCCTCATATTAAACTCAACTCTATTTCACGTGTCATGTCGTTTGATATAAAATTGAACTTAAACTCATTGTAACGGAAATTTGATTCTCTTCAACTTCTTTCTTAATGACTATGGATGAAAAGTGGAGGACTGGGGCGCTACATCCCCCTTTTGGGCATTTATTGACTAGACTAATAAAATTAATCGGGCATATCTACCTGAAGTCTCAAGCTGAATAACCTGTGTGTTATGCAAATCGGCGCCCATTCAAAAATCATCGAATTTGCTGAAGGAGTGGACTTTCTGGGGCCTCAGTAGTGGAATGGTTACGCATAGAAGATGATGTCTTCTTCATTTCAACTGTAAACCAAGAAATTCCGATAACTGATCAAGACCATCACTAGTGACCAAACTTTCTGATATCTTCATCGGAGTTGCCCTGCGTGAACCCAGTTCTTCGTACACGCTGGCAGATAATGGCTTCACATCGTCGTATATCAGTAAACTGAGAGGTAAATTGAAACGTCTACCGCAATTTACTGCCGCAATAAAAATAGCCCATTAACATATCAATGAAAGACTGCGATCTTAAGGATGGATGGTGCGACTTGCAGCTCTCAAAGTCGTTCAGCTACTGCGTGCAGCCATCTCTCATCCAGTTTTGATAGCATGCAGCCTCTCATTGAAAGCAGCATGAATATTGCTGACTGACGTCTTCGCTGCGAAAACACAAACATGTCTGTTGACCCACGAAAACGCAGTTACCAAAATTCAGAGAGGGTCAAAACCCTTCATAGCATCTGCTAGCATCAACGATTCCCCATGCAAATTGGGAAAATCGCCGTAATCGGATTCGGATTCGAAAACCAACAGTCGACTCGGACATGTCGACGACGTCCCCGGATCTAATTACAGGAAACTGTCCCTCGAATCGATTCCGTTACATCGGGATGGACATCTGATTCGGATTGTTAGCCTGGAGGCTAATCAATTAGCGAGCGCATTTCGTCTGATGGGCGTGGCACGACGGAATTTCCACTTTTCGCACGGGAAATGGATATTTCATGGGACGATTCCAGTCGATCTGATTGGGAGAGAACATTGCTGATTGGAATGTTGAATGAAGTTTTCTTCGATATTGTCTGTTCCTTATCTTCTTATTATTCTTTTTTTATTTCGTTTCTTCAACACAGAATAAACCTCCCAGTAGATTGCACATAAACATCGCCTTCGAAATTTAAAGATTTCACGGTGCTCTTGAGCCGCGCGCTGTTCGAATGGAGAAGTAGAAAGATAATACTTCTCTGAATTATTCATAACGTTGTAATAACTACAAATTGTTTTTGCATAGGGAACATCCGAGCTATGGAATTATGTTAAGCTCGCATATTCCAGAATGAAGTTATCGATTGCTTCTCTTATTCTCGGATGGTATCCGAAAAAATATGCGACTACGACTCGTCATTGATTCGTCGAGTGGGAACGAAATGGCGAATGCGCAATGCAGTTATTGTTATTTAGATCCTACAAAATTTTATTCAAATAGGTCATGATAAGCCTAATATAATAGGATCAGATAAGCAATTTGATGCATGAAATCCGCAGGTCGAGACGAAGTCTCGAACTGCAATCATGTGGAGTGCAATAAATATACTTTTTGCAGAAGTTACACACAAAATTTTATCTACGACTCCAATCTGATTTTCTTCGAAATTTTGTTGAAGAAGGTTTTTAAAATAGCTCTAACAATAAAATGAAAAGTTGCAACTTAACGAAAACCTACAAACATGCTGGGCAAGTATTCTAAGAATTATTATTGAGAAAATTTTATTTCTGAATGATGCCCTTGTTTTGACGATTGCTTTTCCAAAGTTTTATCTTAAGTCTTATAATATGTATTTGTTTTATACAATTTTTGATAATTATTTTTGGTGTGATTTTTTTTTAATTGTTGTTGATTATATAAAAATTTTATTTTTGAATGATGCCCTTATTTTGAGGATTGCATTTCCAAAGTTTGATCTTCAATCCTATAATATGTATTTGATTTATACAATTTTTGATAATTATTTTTGGTGTGATTTTCTTCTTGATTTTTGTTGATAATATCAAAATTTCATTTCTGAATGATGCCCTTATTTTGACGATTGCTTTTCCAAAGTTTTCTTTTCAATCCTGTATTATGTATTTGTTTTATACAATTGTTGATAATTATTGTTGGCGTGATTTTATTTTCAATTGTTGTTGATAATATCAAAATTTTATTTCTGAATGATGCCCTTATTTTGACGATTGCTTTTCCAAAGTTTTATTTTCAGACCTGTATTATGTATTTGTTTCATACAATTGTTGATAATTATTTTTGGTGTGATTTTATCATCAATTGTTGTTGATAATATCAAAATTTCATTTCTGAATGATGCCCTTATTTTGACGATTGCTTTTCCAAAGTTTTTTTTCTAGTCCTGTAATATGTATTTGTTGTATACAATTTTCGATAATTATTTTTGGTGTGATTTTCTTTTTAATTTTTGTTGATTATATCAAAATTTTATTTCTGAATGATGCTCTTATTTTGAGGATTGTTTTTCCAAAGTTTTATTTTCAGACCTGTATTATGTATTTGTTTCATACAATTGTTGATAATTATTTTTGGTGTGATTTTATTTTCAATTGTTGTTGATAATATCAAAATTTTATTTCTGAATGATGCTCTTATTTTGAGGATTGCTTTTTCAAAGTTTTATTTTCAGACCTGTATTATGTATTTGTTTCATACAATTGTTGATAATTATTTTTGGTGTGATTTTATTTTCAATTGTTGTTGATAATATCAAAATGTTATTTCTGAATGATGCCCTTATTTTGACGATTGCTTTTCCAAAGTTTTTTTTCTAGTCCTGTAATATGTATTTGTTTTATACAATTTTTGATAATTATTTTTGGTGTGATTTTCTTTTTAATTGCTGTTGATAATATCAATATTTCATTTCTGAATGATGCCCTTATTTTGACTATTGCTTTTCCAAAGTTTTCTCTTCAGTCCTGTATTATGTATTTGTTTCAAACAATTGTTGGTAATTATTTTTGGTGTGTTTTTATTTTCAATTGTTGTTGATAATATCAAAATTATATTTCTGAATGATGGCCTCATTTCGACGATTGCTTTTCCAAAGTTTTATTTTGAGTCTTGTAATATGTATTTGTTTTGTGCAATTTTCGATAATTATTTTTGGTTTGATTTTTTTTTTATTGTTGTTGACTATATCAGAATTTTATTTCTGAATGATGCCCTTATTTTGACGATTGCTTTTCATAAGTTTTATTTTAAGTCTTGTAATATGTATTTGTTTTATACAATTTTTGATAATTATTTTTGATGGGGTTTTCTTTCTAATTGTTGTTGATTATATGAAAACTTTATTTCTGAATGATGCCCTTATATTGACGATTTCTTTTCCAAAGTTTGATCTTCAGTCTTATAATATGTATTTGTTTTATACAATTTTTGATATTAATTTTTGGTGTGATTTTCTTTTTAATTGTTGTTGATTATATCATTTTCGATAAACTATATTTTATGGAGCGTATTGTTGTTTCGTCTGCCCGATGTGTTGATTATTATACCTAGCTGTTGTTTCGTTTATATTTTTTTTATTCGTTATAGCCTGAAGAAGGCAATATATCATCATTGCCAAGCTCAGGGAATAATTGGGAATTGTTATTTTGTTCTTACAACGCAGAAGATCTATTTTATCGTATTCACCTCATTTCAGACCCATTCGGGGTCTCTTCTTCGAAATATGACAGAATGTTTCGAGTAGTTTCAGGTTTCTGTTAATTTCGACGAATTGCGAAATCACTTTGTAAATTACTGAAAATATGGAAAAAAAATTGGGAAAATAATGGGAAATTGTTACTTGTACCTTTATTTCGACTGTATTCTTGGCGCAATGAATGGATATGATATGTTACTTACTTTCACAACCGAAAATTCCTGAAAACAGCACGCAGCAGTTATAGAAACGTATAAGGATATACGTATATGAGTCGTTTGTCGTTTCTCCCCTCGGATTTGTTTACATTTTCTCAAATCATCCGAGTTCTAACAACATTTTATATGTAAATTTCTTTTGAGTTTTCTAGGCTTTGCCTTAAGTTGCTAAATAAATAAACATCGAACTTCAAGATTATCGACCTCGAGAAACGTCAGTGATCTCGGGTTTGTTTACATTCGTCGGAAAAATTGCGAAAATGAGAGAAAAGATCGAAATGCCATATAAATGCAGGAAAACAGCCTTATCGATTCGTACGAGAAACTTTCAACGGATTCTAGAATTTTTTTCTGGAAGATTTAAGGACTCTATTGATATTTTCAATTTGTGTGTACTAGTGCTAAGAGCCCTTTTTTTTCAAAAGTATCTTTTTGCACGATCGTAGGAGAAGTAATTTACCATCTATCCTCCATACATGGAAACAAATAAATTACCTCAATCCAACTCCTAGGTGTTCACGAACGCCGCGTCACGACCAGTCTCACTGGGTCGACTCGAGGGCGTAAACCAATAGATTACACTCACACATGCACCAGGAAACAATGGGGATCTCCTCAACACCATCCGAAGACACAATGGGACGTTTCTTCGCGATTTGGGCGCCTACCCGGCCGCCGCCACCTCCGGACTTCGGTACCGTCGATCGTTTTTTCGCCGTCCAGTCTACCTGGCGGGTTTTCGGCACTGAAAATTCGACGGCTACGCGTCTATTTGCGTTCGGATCGACATGTGGCGAATGTGGGTTAAACTCACGGGCGGCCGTTTTATCCGGACAGAACACGCGATCTGCTCCTCTCGCAGTGGCCGGTGCGAAAGAAAGTGGCGCACTTGATGTTCGAATGTTGAATGTCCAATTGCGGCCTTAAAGGGGACCGGTTTTGTTTATTGGCGAGAAACCGGCGACAGGGCGAGGAAGGTGATGAATAGGTACAGGGCGTCCAGGAAGTCACTATGTTTATCCGAAAAAAATTAAAATATTTCTTCACGACCAATTATTGGCCGTTTTAGAGCTCCAGAACGTCTCGAGAAAGTGATGAAAAATTGCTTCATCTCGGATGAGGGACGAGCGCAAGAGCGATATCGGAAACTTAATTGCCCGCGCGTCGTATATTAACACATATTCACGCGATCGCCGCATCGAAAGCTCGGCCCGGTAATTTGCCTAATTTATATGTTTAATTATTATTTAGTGCCGTTTTATGCGCGTCGGAGCCCTGTTTTCCGAAATTTATGCGCCATAAAAAGAAGACGCGGCCGATTGGAATTTTGGGCTCGTTCTCACGAGAAAATGCGATTATTCCTCGGGGGAAACGATGCGTACCACGCTGTACGCGGATTTTGCTCGAGGCAACTACAGTGACTTTATACAGGACAGTGGCGACAATAGATGTCCACTTTTTGAATGGTTGTCCCCGTCACGTGGTATAAATCGCCATCAGGGCCGTATCTAGGTACTATTGCGCCTGTGGCAATATATTAGACAGCGCCCCCCCATTTGCGCAGATTTTTTTTCATCCATCATATTTTCTTATAGTATTTTTTTTTCATAATGCTAGTCATATATTTCCGTAAGAGTTTCAAAATAATACACATTTTTATGGAAAAATTTTTTCATTAAAAACATTGAAATACACATTTTAAATGAAATGCATAAAAATAAAACAAATTCTGAAAAAACAAAATGAAATATTCATATTTATGTAATGAATACGGACATTTATCTTGAAAAATATAAATTCTTCAACTTAAAATTTGAAAATACATACTGCGAACGTAAAATAAAAATTTTTTGGTGAGTTGACTAGAAAACAATAATCGATAATCACAATCTCTGCAAAAAAAACCGCAAACTTAGCCTACAAATACTATTTTTTAACCCTTTGAAACACGAACTTATAGTTTCGTACAGGACCCGATGTTACAATGTTCAAGAAGTCCATACGTTAAGTTTGAAAGAATCACTAGAATAATCTTTGCCAGATGAGATTGAAGATTCAATGAAAACTATGAAAAGTAACACTAAAATTTGAGTTTTATTAGATTTCAAAAAAAGACGCTCTGAGAAGTGAGAACTCAAGTTTGGAAATCCATATTTTCCGCAATGAACCGAACATATTTCTTCTTGAATTGAAAGGAACAATATTATTATGTTTAAATACGAATAATTGAATATATCCGATGCCAGAATAATGTCATAAAAAATAACAAATACTTAGTACAACTCACCTTCAATAGCACAAAGTATAATGCTCGAATCCAAAAGCACAATGGCACAAAAAAGTCAGAATATAAAAAAAAACTCAAAACTTCTAACACCTCAAATCTGGATAAACACTAAACGAACATTGAAATTTAAATTTTTAGCTCTTCCCTTCACAATTGAAATAAATCAATATTTATGTACAATAGAATAAGATTCCCCAATTTTTCTCCCACTTCTTGAGTTCAAAACTCTGATTGGTGAATTTTTGGCATACAAATCGTTTTTAAAATACCACAGATGTGGCCTAAAATTCTAAACAAATCGATCATTATGAACCAGCATCATCAAAGAAGCCGCCCTTCAAAACAAGCTGGATGCGATAAGGGATGTAGTGTAAGCAACTCATAAAAGGGCTGTGCTTGGAATCGCATGACGATATTGCCGATTGTAATATTTATGATCAGAGTGCGGCATCTTTGGAAATTTTTTATTACAATTGGACCATATTTCTCGTATTTCTCCCCTAATTGCATTCTCATTCTGTTTTTTGAACGTCAATGTTTCGAAATGTTGTGATCGAATTACTTACTTACGTAACCGTGTTGTCATCTTTCGAATTAATTTTTTTTTGCTTGGCGCTTCTATTTTTTCATTTTTGATATTTTTTGGCGCCCCTTCGGACCTTGCGCCCGTGGCAAGCGCTACCCTTGCCACGCCCTAGATACGGCCCTGATCGCCATGTTGCGTCAAAATATTTCATGTTTTCTTAGTGATTTGTGCAGTTATCTTGGTTTTCTCGAAGATAAACGTTTATTCTACTATAAATAAACAAGGATATGTAATATCCATCTCAGCTCATTGCATTTGAAATATTAATAACAAAGCAAAATACCATGTTGTGCAGCAATTCTTCTTCAAAAGGGTTCCTTAGGAAACGCTCCCCAGTAGATCTTGAGGGAAGAAGCAGTGGCAAATCAAAACTAGGAGGGATAAATGGACCCCCATAAACAATTCATATTTATGTGAGGTATGTTTGAAGAAAAATTGATGGTTTACATTCGAGGTTATATAGACAAAATAATTCAATTGCATGTTCACTTTTCAGCTGATATGTGGGAGAAACCTCGAGAGGATGGAAATTGAAAATTGAAGATCAATGCTATGCCCACTATATTTTCATTTTCAAAAAACAAACCATCAAGAAAAATCCCTAATCGGGGAGAAGTGACCATTCCCGAGAAAATCAAACCCCTCAAAGTAAATCATCTCTATTGGACTATTTCAAACCATATTTTGAATTTTCATCAATATTTCTTTCTTGTTATAGTTAATTAAAAAAAAAGTTTCACCCATGAAAAATAGTAGATAGATATATTATATGAAAAAAAAATCACATACTTATATCACTTTGGTTGAATGAAAATAAGTGAGCACCATAAAATTGTTTCAGAGGAACCTACAAGACCAAACATCTTGTGCAGAGCAGAGCCTATTTGATTTCCCGAAATACTTTACAACTTTTCAAGATTGAAAATTGACCAACTTTCAAATTCTAAGCCAGTATCCTCGCCAACATTTCCGCCTAGAACAATGCAGCATCCCGGAGACAAAGACCACTCGGATGACGTCGATGCGGGCTGGCAGAAGATTCATCTTGTACTTTATGGGTCGGTATCATTTTCTCGAGAGGATCCTAGAGCCGTATATTTGTACGCTCGCCGGACCACCCGGTGGTTGCGGAGGCTTTTCATCCGCGATAAGTGATGCGAGCGCCTTATTTCTGTCCGTTTCTGGCGGCGATGCGTGCTCGCGCGCCGCGGGGGATGCGAAGAGAACGAGGAAATATGGGAGTTTCGCTCTCGGAGGGGAGTTGCTGGAATTGGGGGGATGAGCGCTGTTGACAAATTATTTTGGATTAGTTTACGTCCTTGCGGAGAAGTTGGCCTTAATTCGTTTGGTATGCAGGTTTAGAAAGTATGCAAAAATTTAACTGGGTACAAAAAGTCGTTTTTTATTTCTTATATAGTTTTTCCCACGATTTGTAAAAGATATTTCGAAATTCAAGTAAGGCGTCACCCATTTCGTTTGATTATAGTTTTTCGTCAAGGTCAATCCTGAAAAGTTCTTATATTTTGAAATCAAATTCAATTTGTCAATCATACCATTATATTCACTATTCGCAGCAAAGCATAATATTTTTTATCATTCTCAGAACCCGTGCTGCACTTCAGCACACTCAAAGAAATTTTCCAGGATATACAACGGGAATTCGGTTACTTCTACAGGAAATTCTCCCTATATAACCGACTACATGAATTTTTGTTGATTTTGCGTGACAATTCCGGTCCTTCAATCCCTCTAGAAATAACAAGAAAATAATACTGTGACGAAAACCGGAATATGCGTGAATATTCACAGAAATTTCCAGTTTAATAAACAAACTAGATAGTTGTATTCCGAGCTTCAAACTTCAGTTTCTACAAGAATTCCCAGTTATGAACACTAAACTGAAACAGAAACTATCTTTTATATATTACAGTCCTAGTTAGTTGTATTCGAAGCATATAAACTGAGCTTCTACAGGAATTTTCTGTTTAAATTAACCACGTGGTTTTGGGACTAATTTCCATGTCTGGCCGATATTTTTTCCTCGGAATTTTACCTGAAGTCTCCGGTTAGTTCTACAGGAGATCATTATTGTAATTTGGGATACTTCCAAAGTGTTTTCCATCAAAATAGATATTTATTCAGACATTTTTTGTCAAAACAAACGGTTTTTGTTAAAACAAATTTTTTTTGTCAAAACGAACATTTTTCGAGAAAACAGACATTTTTTGCCAAAACGGACATTTTTTGTCTGAACAAACTTTTTTTTACAAAACGAACATTGCTTCAACAAAACCAATCAAGCATTTTTTGTCGAAATAAAACATTTTTTGGCAAAATCTACAGACATTTTTTGTCAAAACAAACGGTTTTTGTTGAAACAAATATTTTGTGTCAAAACAAACATTTCTCGAGAAAACAGACATTTTTTATCTAAACAGACATTTTTTGTCAAAGGAATATTTTTGTCAAAACAAACATTTTTCACAAAACAAACATTATTTCAACAAAACCAACAGTTTTCGTGAAATCAAGCATTTTTTGTCAAAATGAAACATTTTTTGGCGGAATCGATCGATCGAAAACGCTTTTTTTCCCGGCGCACATTTTTTTCACAAAACAAACTTTTTTTGTCAAAACAAATAAAGTGTTTTCCATCAAAATATATATTTATTCAGACCTTTTTTGTCAAAACGAACATTTTTCGACCAAACAAACATTTTTTCAACAAAAATCAAACATTCTTTGTGAACGTAATATATTTTTCACCAAACTCGATCTCAAACAATCGAAAGCATCTCGCAGGAATTGAAAGGGCTTTTTTCCCAGCGCAGATGAGTAAGTAAATTTTTTGTCAAAACAAAAATTGTCAGAACCTTTCAACAAAATAGATATTTATCGGTAAAACAGACATTTTTAGTCAAAACAAACATTCTTTGAGGAAGCAGACATTTTTTGACGAAACAAAGATTTTTACAGCAAAACCAACAGTTTTTGTGGGAAAAATTCCAGTCTGTCCGTCCGTCCAGCCGTCCCTCCATATACACGATAACTTTCGAACGGAATGTCCTAGAAACTTGAAATTTTCAGGGTAGGTTCGAATCTCGAATGCCACGGTTAAGTTCGTTATTGGGAAAAAATCGCACATGGGTTCCGTAAATATGACCACTCGAAATTTTGTTCTTCTGATAAATTCGAAACTACTGATTAGATCGAAGTGAAATTTCGCACTCAGATGGAGAATTACGTGTTCAAGCTAGATGCAAAATTTTGTCCAGCTCACATGACCAGAACCATAGAAACCATAGAAAATTATAACTTTGTAATGGAAATTTTCAGGATAGGTGTGGATCTCGAATGTGGTGGTCGCGTTTATAAATGAACAAAATTAGACTAGGGGTTCCGTAAATATGGTCGTTTGAAATTCAGTTTTCTTGATAATTTCAAAACTACGGATTCGATCGTGACGAAATTTTGTATTTTGATGGAGAATGATATATTCAAGCTACATTTTTCCCATATCGCATGACCAGAACCATAGAAGCCATAGAAAATTATAACTTTCGAACGGAAAGGCCTAGGGACTTGAAATTTTCAGGATAGGTTCGGATCGCGAATTTCGCGGTCACGTTCATCAATGAGCAAAATTAGACTAGGGGTTCCGTGAATATAGCCGTTCAAACAATTTTTTTCCTGTTAATTTCGAAACTACTCATTGGATTGGAATGAAATTTCGCACATAGATGAAGAATAATGTATTCAAACTACGTGGGAAATTGTGTCCAGATCGCATTACCAAGACCATACCGTAGAAAATTCTAGCGAATTATTGAAAAAAAAAAGGTCACCTATAGCACTGAAGTCTGGATTTTTCCCTTAGTTTGAAATTCTCTTTGACAGCTGTCGAAATCTTTCCAATTGGTTTCTAGAACTGGAGAATGCGAATCTACCTACAAGGTGGATAAACGAGCGCTCAAAAGCTCCTGACTTCACGGCAGTGCTTTTCGTAATTTTTCTATTGTAATAACAATAGTTGCGTTTAACCAAAAGGAAATCATTCAACCGGAAATTCCCGGAATTCTTTTTTTTCAGTGCAGCTCTTATACGTATTTCTCAAAAAACAGAGAAAGTCAAGTTCAAAAATCTACCAACAAAAATTGAAAAAAGTCCGACTTCATCATTTCAAAGGATAACCAAAAATCAACGTTCTTCCACCTCCAGGAGGTAAGATCCCCGTTGTCCAATTTTCAAATTCATTATCGACGAATAAATGATTCGCCAGACGAGTTTCGACTACTCGAAGTTCCTGAATAATTTGTTTTGATGGGTTTCGTAACGTCGTCTCCGTTAAAGACGCCCACCTTAGAGGCGCACACGAAAAATTATACGCATCGTAATTCATTTCGGGCTGTCAAGAGCGGATAAATATTATGTTTAACTTTCGACGTCCGATATTTCTGATTAACAACTCGAGTAGGTTTATAAACGAAGTGTACGATAGTTATCTACTTCGTGCAGATCTCGAATAGAACAAAAATTAATCGTGATATTAAGAAAGATCTACAGCTGAGAAACTCAATATTGATTGCTGCAATGTACATACGTTGATTTACTCCAAATCGAAGTTCCTATATAATTGAAATAAAATCTAACTGAGTCAACAAAACTATTTGCGAGTTGTTTCAGATTTCAATTCCTGTAGTCAACCTCGACATAACCAGAAACCTGTAACCGATATTAATAAACGCCCACGCATCGCAATAAAACGAACAATAAAACCGCTAAATTCATAACAAATTGTTCGTAATCGACATAACAACAAAAGGTCGTAACGCAGCTTCCTGGAAGCGCCGACGAAGAAACCGTTCCCTCGCAAGGTCGGCCCGCGTGGACCTGTTGCTCCTGACGACATCTCGCGACCAAGTCACGTAAACCAGTAAATACAATTAAGACTCTTAACTTTTCAACGTGCCCGAGTTTTTCAACTGATCCACCGACGAGCCGATACATAAAACCGGACGCGATTGGTATTGGTTCGGCGTAGACGTCGTCGCGGGGAAAAGTGATCGGTTTTTTGCGACATCCGAGGCAGCGTTTCATCTTGGTTTCCGACGTGGCGGCCGAAATGGGGGAAAACATGAATGGGATTCTGACGGGAACCGGTGAATGATGCTCGAAGGAGCGGACCTGAATTTTTAAGATTCTTTTTTTTGTTGCCTCGGACGAAATACGATGGAATTAAAATGGCTTCATACGACTGTAAGTGCCGATGGGTGAAAAGAAGATGGTTCCTTCATCAAGAACACTTTCTTTTGTTTAAAACATATGCGAATATTCTCTTGATGATGTTAATATCTGAACTTAGGTTGCCTCCTCCAATTCACCAAAAAGAGTTCATCCCAAACCAGTTTCGTGAATCAATTCCAACTGGAGCAATGAGTTACATCATATAAATCATCTTCGAACATTTTTTATTGCACCAAGAATGACATCGTTATGAATTTTATTTCAAAATATTTAAGGCTGCTGCTACACGTCCATAAATTATACCCCCCAACTTGTGGTGATCGATGACCAGTCGTTCTCCGTTGGGTTGAGACACATCTCGAATAGTAATCGGAGTTAATAATGTTGGATATTATTTTCATTGGTTTCTGCTGAAGATGTTCAATCAATATATTGTTTAATTCTTCGATATGCTTCCAAAGTTATGATACTAGACA
Source organism: Aphidecta obliterata (assembly GCA_963966015.1). Taxonomy (NCBI): domain Eukaryota; kingdom Metazoa; phylum Arthropoda; class Insecta; order Coleoptera; family Coccinellidae; genus Aphidecta; species Aphidecta obliterata. Next base: position 33,056,505 of record OZ014428.1, read on the forward strand.
AAAAATGTTCTCAGAGGAAAAAATATTCTGTGGGTAATAACAATATTCTCCTGAAATGTTTTTCCTAGTAAAAAATGTTCTGGAAAACAATGTTCTCAAGAACGAGTACTATTCTTCGTGATAAAGAATGTTTTTCTGTTCAAAAACCTTGCATTCTGACAAAAAATGTTTGTTTCGACAAGAAATATTTGTTCTGGCAAACGAAGCATGTTTTTTTTTACAAACAATGTTTTGTTTCACAAAAACTACTGGTTTTGCTGAGAAATGTTCGTTTTGGAAAAAAATATGTATGTATTTGTTTTGACAAAAAAAAATTTGTTAACCCAGCTGCGATTGGAAAAAAGCCCTTTCAATTCCTGCGAGACGCTTTCGATCCATTTTTTTATTTTGACAAAAAATTTTTTTTGATATCACAAAAACTGTTGGTTCTGTCGAAGCAATGTTTGTTTTGTCAAAAAATGTTTGTTTTGACAAAAAATGTCTATTTTGATGGAAAACCTTTTGGGACTACCTATCCTAAATTACAATAATGATCTACGGTAGAACTAACCGGACAAGACGAGAAATATGCTTCCTGATAAAAATGTTTTCTTGGACAAAAACCGTTCATTCTGAAAAAAAATGTTTCTTTTAACAATGAATATTTTATCTGGCAAACAGAGCATTTCTGTTTTTACAAAAATGCTTTGTTTCACAAAAACTGTTGGTTTTGTTGAAAAATGGTTTGTTGTGTCAAAAAATGTTTGTTTTCTCAAAAAATGTTTGTTTTGACAAAAAATGTCTATTTTGATAATGTCTATTTCGATAATAAATATTAGTTTTGAGAATAAATTATTGTTTTCACAAAAAAAAATTGTTAACCCAGCTGTGCTGGGAAAAAGCCTCATCAATTCCTGCGAGACGCTTTCGATCGATTTTGGCAAAAAATGTTTTATTTTGACAAAAAATGTTTCATTTCGACAAAAAATTTTTGATTTTATAAAAACTGTTGGTTTTGTACAAGCAATGTTTGTTTTTTCAAAAAAATTTTTGTTTTGACAAAAAATGTCTGTTTTGACAGAAAATGTTCTAGACAACAAAAGACGAGAAATATTCTTCCGGATGAAAATGTTAATTCTGACAAAAGATGTTTGTTTTGATGATGAATATTTGTTCTGGCAATTAGAGTATTTCTGTTTTTACAAAAAATGTTTTTTTTCACAAAAACTATTGGTTTTGTTTAAAAATTGTTTGTTTTTGAGCGCTCGTACTACTTACACGAGGGCTATATCATTTCGTCACGATGTCTGTATTTTTCGAATTTTGAGCCGAAAATGGTCTCAATCGACTATGTTCGACTCACTGATGACGAATCCGTCGGAAAATTCGAGTCTGTCCGTCCGTCCGGCCCTAAGCACGATAACTCTCGAACGGAACAACCTAGAGACTTGAAATTTTCAGTATGGGTTCAGTTCCCGAATGCGTCGGTTAAGTTTGTTGATGCGCCAAATTCCATCAGGGGTTCCGTAAATATGGCCGTTCAAAGTTTTGTTCCCCTGATTACTTGAAAACTACAGATTTGATTGAGATGAAATTTTGCACTCAAATGGAGAATGACGTGTTGAAGCTACATGTGAAATTTTGTCCAGATCGCATAACCAGAACCATAGAAACCATAGAAAATTGTGACTTTTGAACGGAAAAGCCTAGGAACTTGAAATTTTCAGGATAGGTGTGGATATCGAATGTCGTGATCACGCTCATCTATGAGCAAAATTATACTAGGGGTTCCGTAAATATGGTCGTTTGAAATTTAGTTTTCTTGATAATTTCACAACTACAGATTCAATAGTGACGAAATTTTGTATACTAATGGAGAATGATATATTCAAGCTACATTTCTCCAGATCACATGACCAGAACCATAGAAACCATAGAAAATCATAACTTTCGAACGGAAAGGCCTAGGGACTTGAAATTTTCAGGATATGTGTGGATCTGAAATGTCGCGTTCACGTTTATCAATGAGCAGAATTATACTAGGGGTTCCGTAAATACGGTCGTTTGAAATTTTGGTTTGTCGATAATTTCGAAACCACGGATTCGATCGAGATGAAATTTTGTATTTTAATCGAGAATGATATATTAAAACAATATTTTGTCCATATCGCATGACCAGAACCATAGAAACCATAGAAAATTGTTACTTTCGAACGGAAAGGCCTAGGAACTTGAAATTCTCAGGGTGGGTTTGGATCGCGAATATCGCGGTCACGTTCATCAATGAGCAAAATTAGACTAGGCACTCCGTGAATATGGCCGTTCAAATTTTTTTTTTTCTGATAGTTCTTCCGAAAATCCTGAGCGGATTGGGATGAAATTCTGCACCTAGCTGAGTAATAATGTATTCAAACTACGTGCAAAATTTTGTCCAGATCGCACCACCAAGACCATAGATACCGTAGAAAATTCTAGCGAATTATCGAAAAAAAATTGATCAGCTGAAGCACTGACATGAAGTCTGGAGTTTCAGAATTTTTTTGACAGCTGTCGAAAATTCCTTCAATTGATTTCTAAAACTGGAAAATGCGAATCTACTTACAAGGTACATGTACGAGCGCTCAAAAGCTCCTGCCTTCACGGCAGTGCTTTTCGTAATTTTTTCAAAAATGTTTGTTTTTTGAGCGCTCGTACTACTTACACGAGGGCTATATCATTTCGTCACGATGTCTGTATTTTTCGAATTTTGAGCCGAAAATGGTCTCAATCGACTATGTTCGACTCACTGATGACGAATCCGTCGGAAAATTCGAGTCTGTCCGTCCGGCCGTCCGTCCGTCCGTCCGTCCGGCCGTCAGCACGATAACTCTCGAACGGATCAACCTAGAGACTTGAAATTTTGAGTGTGAGTTCAGTTCCCGAATGCCTCGGTTAAGTTCGTTAATGGGCCAAATTCCACCAGGGGTTCCGTAAATATGGCCGTTCAAAGTTTTGTTTCCCTGATTACTTGAAAACTACAGATTTGATCGAGATGAAATTTTGCACTCAAATGGAAAATGAGGTGTTCAAGCTACATGTGAAATTTTGTCCAGATCGCATGACCAGAACCATAGAAACCATAGAAAATTGTAACTTTTGAACGGACACGCCTAGGGACTTGAAATTTTCAGGATAGGTGTGGATCTCGAATGTCGTGATCACGTTCATCTATGAGCAACATTATACAAGGGGTTCCGTAAATACGGCCGTTTGAAATTTTGTTTTCTCGATCAATTCGAAACTGCGGATTCGATCGAGATGAAATTTTGTATTTCAATCGAGAATGATATATTGAAGCAATATTTTGTCCAGATCGCATGACCAGAACCATAGAAACCATAGAAAATTCTAACTTTTGAACGGAAAGGCCTAGGAACTTGAAATTTTCAGGGTGGGTTTGGATCGCAAATTTCACGGTCACGTTCATCAATGAGCAAAATTAGACTAGGGGTTCCGTAATTATGGCCGTTCAAAATATTTTTTTCCTGATAGTTTCGAAACTACCGATCGGATTGGAATGAAATTATGCACCTAGCTCAGGAATAATGTATTCAAACTACGTGCAAAATTTTGTCCAGATCGCATCACCAAGACCATAGATACCGTGGAAAATTCTAGCGAATTATCGGAAAAAAATTGATCAGCTGAAGCACCGACATGACGTCTGGAGTTTCGCCTAAGTTTCAGAATTTTTTTGACAGCAGACCTAACCTAACCTAACCTAACCTAACCTAACCTAAGTTTCAGAATTTTTTTGACAGCAGTCAAAAATTCCTTCAATTGATTTCTAAAACTGGAAAATGCGAATCTACCTACAAGGTGCATGTACGAGCGCTCAAAAGCTCCTGCCTTCACGGCAGTGCTTTTCGTAATTTTTCAAAAAAAGCTTGTTTTGACAATAGATATCTATTTCGATGATGAATATTAATTTTGAAAATAAATGTTAGTTTTGACAAAAAAAATTGTTAACCCTGCTGCGCTGGGAAAAAGCCTCATCTATTCCTGCGAGACGCTTACGATCGATTTGGTCAAAGAAAGTTTTATGTTGAGGAAAAATGTTTAATTCCACAAAAACTGCTGGTTTAATTGTTTCAAAAATGTTTGTTTTGACAAAAAATGTCTGTTTTCTCAAAAAAAGTTTTATCGACAAAAATATTTGTTTAAACAAAAAATGTTTTTTCTGACCGAAAATATTCCTCCTGACAAAAATGTTCTCCTGGGCAAAAAAAAAGGTCCTTCTGGACGAAAAATATTATTCGTTATGTTCTTCATTTCTAATAAATTCATCTACAGTGCAACAAGAAGAAAACATATAAATAAGTTACTATCCGAAACCCGGAAGAAGCAAAGAAATGAACTCCCTACCTACTTAGCAAGTCCAAGCAAGCAATTTGCTCGGAGCTCCAACAACAACAGGCCAGCTAGAAGACCATATCTGAAAAGTATCACGCCACAGACGACGCTATTCATGTATCTCGACGAGAGAAACGTGCATATGATTCATTAATTCCAATCTGTTCGATTAACTATGTGTAATTTGGCCATTGCGGACTAGGAGAGTCACGAGACGGACCTTGAGGTCACTCTCGGAGTGGATGACGTTTACAGCATCGCACACGAACAGATCTCGCCGCTCCAGTTTCTCATGGAAGTCGTGGATGTTGCTCAGATCAGTACCTGGAAGATTTATGGTGAGTATTTTTTCATCTGGAGCAATCACAGTAGCTTAGCGGCAACCAAGCCGAAGAAGCCTAGGTAGGCTAAGGGAACGGTACCCAAACTTCCAGTGAATCAGTAGCGAATTAAATCCGATAATCGGAGAGGTTAAATCTGCATCGTGTAGATTAGATTGAGATCCGGTACGTAACGCGTGTAATCGGCTATTTAGAAAGTTGAACAAGACAGGCGCCAGCATTGTTTGTGATCATTAGCGGTCGATGGCATTCGTCTATGCAACGAGAAAACGGTCCATGCACGGTCAGATTAACCCACTTTAGGATCACTAAACGAGCTGCGAGATTCAATTATCCACCAGGTTTAGATTGGTTCAATTTCATACACCATTTTACGATTGTGCTCCAATTTTTTCTTCTTGGAGGAAGGAGCAGATAATTTATTCTGCTACTTCGATGCCCGTTGTTGGGAGAAGAAAAAGGTCTTCTTATGTCACGAATGGTCTGATCAAAGAGGTTCGACCTTCAGCTCGACATATCATCCAAAAGCTTCTGGAAATTGGATATCTCGAAGAACTTGAGAACAAAACGACCCTACAGGGGTTCTACCTTGTTCTCGTCTTATGGGAAGTTCATGGTGAAATATCGCCCATTGAACTGACTGTTTTCATTCCACTGATGCCTGAACTTCATAAATATCCCATTATCAGCCCCCCTTCCTCTGGCTAATTATCAATCTATCTATATTCACTCCACTTTTGAGTAATCGCTCTCGAAGTCGCCGGAAATAAATAGATGTTTGTGCGTTGTTAATGAACCCCGAACATCAATTATAAATAATTATAACTCCCCTCCGGGATCTGATGGCCTGATGGAAATGAAAAGCCGGGCATCTGCATCCTCTGGAAATAATACTCCGCCATCGCAGTTGTAGGTTTTTCAGTTGAGCCGCTGGAGGGCAAATGGGGTACTTGGAGAGAGCATTAGGCTTAATTGAATTTCCGTATTTTTTTTCAGGTAGGTGTGCAGTGATGGATGCCTTCGAGGTCGCTTAACGAGCGTTAGGCCGAATTCATCTTCTTATTGGTAAGAGAAGTGAGGGAGGGGAAATGTTATCGAATTTTTTTCAACAAATTAAATTTCCACGAATCAATATTTGAATATTCACCATACTATGACTTTTTCTATTCGAAGGAAAAAATTTATGGGTTTATCCACGTACATAGATGTCACTAGTATCTGAACAATACTTGAGAGTCCCCTATGCTACCACCAACGAAAATTATTTTTTTCAAGGAAAAACGTTGTCCATTATTTCCATTGGTTTCTGCTACAGATGTTCGAATATAATGTTTGATAACGTTTTTTCGATGTTCTACCAAAATTATGGTTCTAAGCAAAAAAATGTTCTACTGGAGGAAAAATATTCTTTTCGACTAATAATATTTTCTGACCATTAAATATTGTTTATGATGAAAAAATGTTCTGCCTGACAAAAAACTTCTGAACATCAAATGACGAAAACTATTCGAATATTTTTTCTAACAAACCATGTCTGTTTTGAGTGACATCAACAGTTTTAGACAAACAAAGTTTGCGACAAAAGGGTTTTTTTTGTCGAAAAATGTTTGTTTTATCCAAAAATGTTTGTTCTGACAAAAACAATTGTTTTGACAAAAAATGTTTGTTTTGACAAAAAATGTTTGTTTTGACAAAAAATGTTTGTTTTTACAAGAAATGTTTGTTTTGACAAACATTTGTTTGTACCAAATGTTTGTTTTGACAAACAAAAGTCAATTTCGACAAAAAATGTCTTTATTGACCAGAAATGTGTTTTGACAAAAATGTTTGTATTGTCGAAAAATTTCTATTTTAATTAAAAAAATTTGTTTCAACAAAAAATGTTTGTTTTGAAAATAAAAATTTGTTAAACCAGCTGCGCTGGGGAAAAGGCGAGACGCTATCGATCGTCTTCGATCGATTTCGACAAAAAATGTTTTATTCTGACTGAAATGTTCGATTTCACAAAAACTCTTGTTTTGTTGAAAAAAGGTTTATTTTGTCAAAAAAGGTCTTTTTTAAAAAAAAATGTTCTGGATAACAAATGCTCTCCAAGACGAGATCTATTCTTCCTGATTTTTTGGAATTTTTTTTTGAGCAAAAACCCTCCTTCCTGACAAAAAATGTTTGTTTTGACAAAAAAATTTGATCTGGTAAACAAAGCATGTCTGTTTTTACAAAAAAATGTTTCGTTACACAAAAACTGTTAGTTTTGTTGGAAAATGTTGGTTTTGTCAACAAATGTTTGTTTGACAAAAAATGTCTAGTTGATGAAAAAAATTAGTTTCGACAAAAAATGTTAGTTTTGACAAAAAATTTCTGTTTCTGTTTGACTAAAGAGAAATTGTTAAACCAGCTGTGCTGGAAAAAAAGTCGATTCCTGCGAGACGCTATCGATCTTGGCAAAAAATGATTTATTTTCACAAAAAATATTTTATTTCACAAAAACTGTTAGTTTTGTTAAAAAAATGTTGTTTTTGGTTTGACAAAAAATATTTGTTTCAACAAAAAATGGGGAAAGAGCCTCATCAATTTCGGCGAGAATTCTTGTTTTGACAAAAAATTGTCTTTTTCGACCAGAAATTTGCTTTGACAAAAATGTTTGTTTTGTTGAAAAATGTTTATTTTGATAATCAAATGTTTGTTTTGACAAACAAGGGTCTATTTTGACTTAAAATGTCTTATTTGACCAGGAATGTTTTTTGACAAAAAATTTTGTTTCGACCCAAAAATTTTCTACGGGCCCAAATGGCGTAAATTATGCGGAACAATCCGGAGACATCGTTCCCGACAAATTCGTTAATATACACGAAAAGCGGCGAGTCCCCCAGTTTAATCCAGTCAGCGAGATAAAATACGAGCCAGATAAAATTTTAATATCGGGGACATTTTGGGCCTTGACGAGAGCGTCTTTCCCCTTTGTCCCCCGAACGTGATGGAAAGTTGAGGGTCCCCCGATCGTTTGTATCCAGGGGCGTTCCCGCAACTTCTGTTCGCTCATGTTCTACAGGAATTCCTGGAACGATTGAGACGGAGGAAGTTGAATGCGAAATGAAATTTTAATCGAAGTAGCGAAGGAAGAAGGAACTATTTGCTCAAACCCGAGGGGACATTCCCGACTTTTGCTGAACTCGAAACTGACTGATCGATTCTTAGCGTATGTGTTCAACCCTGCTGGGTGTCCCCTATAAAATATTATAAAATTTTATATGCAGTCCCTTCTCCGCCTCTGGTTTCTGGAATTCCACCAGTTGTAATACACCGCTCCCAATCGAGGATGCCCCCGTCCCCCTCACTGCGAATAAATGATAGTGCGGAGGTGTCTGAGACGGATGCTTCGTTTTCATACATAATGCTAAATTGTGACAGTTTCTTGATTAAAATTTCGGTCCCCCATTCGGCTGGTTATTGCGGCTCTGGAGGAGGTTATTAGAGTGAAAACGAAGAAATATAAGGCACCGATTGCGTGAAACTCCGCATTCTCGAGGATGAGGACTGAGGCGCCGGCGCAGTCGATTTTATTTTTCAACAGAGGACCAAATTTCGGTAAAGATAAATTATTTCATACGACCAAAATTGAGGTTATTTTGGTTTTTTATTGATTGGACAAATTTCGAAAGTTCATTCGTTGTCTACAACGAAAGATTTTTGGCGAATAAAACATCCGCCATTTTGCAACCCTTTCAATTGTCCAACTTGAGTTTTCTGATTAGGAAGAAAAATGGCTTATTCGAAATCTGCGAGAAAATTGGCGAACAAAACATTTTTGACCCAAAAATTTTAGACGCATATAAAAACTGTTGAAAATTTTCTCAGAGGATAAAAACATGTAATTCATATAATTTGAGGGTGTAGATTCCGGATATGTATTTTTTTTCACAAGAAATTTTTTTTCTAGTCTGTACTGCATTTTGAAGCTTTAACTTTCAGAAAACCCCTATTTTTATCTGTCCGACTTTGAAATTGGTCTATAGGAAAAAGGATGGACCCTAGTGGATGTGCATTTTTTTTCCATATATCTGCATCTTTTCTTTATCGAAAAAGATCATTAGAAAGTCCCTGTAACGTTACAAAAAAAATTAGGATTTTTTTCAACCAATTTATTTTTTCGAGACTTTCGATTCCAGCTTCGACAAAACAATGAGTTCCAAGACTGAACCAACTGTTTATTCGAAATAAGCTTAGTCAAATTAGCCTATATACAAATTTTCGTGAAAATTGAAAGAAAAATCTCTTTTGATCTAAACATTTTCAAAGCCTATCATATATTATTTGATCAAAAAGTATTTCTGTGATGAAGTGAAGAAATATACATTATTAATATAATTCGAGATGGCAAATTCCGAATATGTTCTTGTTTTCACCACAAATAATTTTTTCAGTCTCTACTACATTTTGAAGTTGAAACTTTCAGAAACCCCCTTTTTTATGTGCCCAATTTTGAAATTGGTCTATCGAAAAATAAATGCATTGTGGTTTGTGTGGATTTTTTTCTATATAATTCCATCTTTTGGTTATCGAAAAAGATCATTGAGGAATCCCTGTAGCGTTACAAAAAAAAATTAGGATTTTTTCCAACCAATTTATTTTATGTATGAATCATGTGATGAAAAATTATTTCTGTGATGAAGAAAAGAAATATATATTATTAATATAATTCGAGATATTAAATTCCGAATATGTTCTTGTTTTCCATCAGAAACAATTTTCCTAGTCTCTACTGCATTTTGAAGTTTGAAACTTCAAAGCCCCATTTTTATGTGCGCAACTTTGAAATTGGTCTATAGAAAAAAAAAGGCATCGTGGTAAGTGTGGATTTTTTTTCCATATAACTGCATCTTTTAGTTATCGATAAAGATTACTGAGGAATCCCTGTAATGTTCCAAAAAAAATTAGAATTTTTCCCAACCAATTTATTTTTTCGAGACTTTCGACTCAAGCTACGACAACACGATGGGTTCCATGGATAAACCGACCGCTTATTCACAATCATCGTAGTCCAATTAGCCTATATACAAATTTTTGTGAAGATTGAAAAACAAAACTTTGTTGACCATAAAATGTTCATATAGTACAATATTATGCATTTGATAAAAAAAATATTTTCGCGGCGAAGAAAAGAAATACATATTATTGATATAATTTGAGATGGTAAATTACGAATATGTTTTTGTTTTCCACCAGAAACAATTTTTTTAGTCTCTACTGGATTTAGAAGTTGAAACATTCAGAAAACCCAATTTTTTGTGCCCAACTTTGAAATTAGTATATAGTAAAATGAATGCATCGTGGGAAGTGTGGATTTTTTTCTATATAACTGTATCTTTTGGTTGTTGAGAAAAATCATTGAGGAATTCCTGTAAAGTTCCAAAATAAAATTAGGATTTTTTCAACCAATTTATTTTTTTGAAACTTCAGATTTGAGCTACGACGAAACGATGAGTTCCATAGACAAACCGACTACTGTATATTCGAAATCAGCGTGGTCAAATTAGCCTATATCCATATTTTCGAGAAAATTGGCAATCAAAAAGTTCCAGCATTAATTCCATACGCAATGACGCTCGGATAAAGATAAAACGATATTTACTGGATTTCCGTGTCAATCTCATCTCGTTAGTTGTTGAGCATCAGGTGGCGAGGTAATGTGGCAATTCCAGAGGTACAATAAGGAAATCGCGCCTATAATTGCGGTTATCCGACCGTGAAACGACACTTCTCACCTTATTTGAGCGGGCTCTAAACGACCGTCCAAATATGCGAGTCAAGATTCTACCGCATATCTTGCGAAATTTCGAGATTTAACGTTAAAAATAATATACGGTTATTAACGTGAAGTTTCACCAAAATTACGATGAATCCGAGAAATTGGAAGAATTGAATTTTTTCTACCTGGAAATCCCACTGAATTACTTTTCTATTCTTGTGTATGTATCTTCGACGAATCAAGATATCGATCACCGATATTATCGATGATTTCTCTGATGTCCTTCGATCATCCAACAAGTAACGTATCCCTCGTTTCGACTAGCCCACGTTTCACCGGAGGTCGCAACGTTTTTCCCACAATACAGACATAAAAAACGCCGCTCTCCAGGCAGTTTAATGAATTTCATCCCGGTAATGATGCAGATGTAGATTAACACCGAGGATAAGACAATAACAATAGTAATTAATTTGCATTCGTTAACCTTTCGAAGAGATTTCGTTCCAGGATAAAAATCGCTCTATGCGCAGAAAGCAATTAAGTCGGATACTTTGCGAAAATGAAAGACTCGAGTACGCCGATAGGATTCTGAAACTTCCAACGAAATTAGTTTAGTTTTTATTGTACAGGGTTACAGGGAAAGTCGTTCTGAATATTCGAAGACGTTATTATTCAGGTCATTTCTGATGGATTCGGTTTTATAATATGGTGTCCGAATAGAAAAGAAAATGATCCGTTTGAATTATTCTTTCAGTGTAAACAATTCCTGAACTAATTGTCCATTGTTGAATGGCAAGAACAAGAAGGAACCTTGTTCGATTGGCGATTTACAACGCCGCGCAACGCGGGTTACGTAAGGAATGCCTGCGAGTTACAATCATTTATTGTTGTATCATTATACAAAGGCGGTGTGCCCGTAATTATGACGTTAATTATGATATTTCCCTAAACGTTTCTGATATAACGTTTTCGGTATTTGCGTTGATTCCCCGATTTCTCCGACAGGGGGCGTCGCGATAATTCTCGCTCAACCTTGTGATTGAGTAAGAAAACCGGAGGGCTGGCTGCATAATGAAATACCCACTTCGCGTCGATTCTGGGCTTTTGTTCTAATTCCGCCAGAATGATATGCCCGTCGGCGATGAGTCGAGCCTTCGTTTTTTTTTTCGCCTTCCAATTTCGTCACGAACATAAAACGATATCTTATTATTACAGGTTACAGATGAAGTGCGCAGATCACGGTAATTATCAGCTCGGTTAGAAAATTACACAATCCGTCAAAACGGACACGACTCGAACGCCCGAGTTTGTGCGTGAGAAATGTTGAAATTGGTCGAATATCCGGTCATCACTTTTAGAAATAAATTTCTCATCGTTCTGGATGCTATGGTATTTTTTCCAGCCATTAGTGATAACGCCTATAATTTTAGTGTCAGTATATTTTCTTCATTTTCAAATAGTGTTTTCCTTCATTTCGAAGATTGCTTCAATTGGAAAATAAAGTGTTGTTTTTATTATTATTATAATACTATTACTTTAACTGTATGAAGAGATTTTTCAAAACTTTTAAAATTAAATTTCTCGTCGCTCTGGATGCTATGGTATTTTTTCCAGCAATTAGTAATAACACCTATTATATTATTGTTAATTGATTTTCTTCATTTTCAAATTGTGTTTTCCTTCAATTCGAAGATTGCTTCAATTGGAAAATAAAGTGTTGTTTTTATTATTATTATAATACTATTACTTCAACTGTATGAAGGGATTTTTCAAAACTTTTAGAATTAAATTTCTCATCGCTCTGGATGCTATGGTATTTTTTCCAGCAATTAGTAATAACACCTTTTATATTATTGTTAATTGATTTTCTTCATTTTCGAATTGTGTTTTCCTTCAATTCGAAGATTGCTTCAATTGGAAAATAAAGTGTTGTTTTTATTATTATTATAATACTATTACTTCAACTGTATGAAGAGATTTTTCAAAACTATTAAAATTAAATTTCTCATCGCTCTAGATGCTATGGTATTTTTTCCAGCAATTAGTAATAACACCTATTATATTATTGTAAATTGTTTTTCTTCATTTTCAAATTGTGTTTTCCTTCAATTCGAAGATTGCTTCAATTGGAAAATAAAGTGTTGTTTTTATTATCATTATAATACTATTACTTCAACTGTATGAAGAGATTTTTCAAAACTTTTAAAATTGAATTTCTCATCGCTTTGGATGCTATGGTATTTTTTCCAGCAATTAGTAATAACACCTATCATATTATTGTTTATTGATATTCTTCATTTTCAAATTGTGTTCTTCTTCAATTCGAAGATTGCTTCGATTGGAAAATAAAGTGTTGTTTTTATTATTATTATAATACTATGACTTCAACTGTATGAAGAGATTTTTCAAAACTTTTAAAATTTAATTTCTCATCGCTCTGGATGCTATGGTAATTTTTCCAGCAATTAGTCATAACACCTATCATATTATTGTTGATTGATTTTCCTGATTTTCAAATTGTGTTTTCCTTCAATTCGAAGATTGCTTCAATTGGAAAATAATTTTTTTTTTTTATTATTATTATTATACTATTACTTCAACTGCTATGGTATTTCTTCCAGCAATTAGTGATAGTACCTTTTATATTATTGTTAATTGATTTTCTTCATTTTCAAATTTTGTTTTCCTTCAATTCGAAAATTGCTTCAATTGGAAAAGAAAGTGTTGTTTTTATTTTTATTATTATACAATTACTTCAAATGTATGTTGAGTTTTTTTTTAACTTTTAAAAATAAATTTCTCATAGTTTTGGATGCTTTGGTATTTTTTCCAGCCATTAGTAATGAAGCCTTTTATATTATTGTAAATGTATTTTCTTCATTTTCAAATTGTGAAATTTGTTCGAATGTGTTCCGCCACCACTGTTTCCCACGACTTCCTTGGTCGTGTACCTCGGATGTCAAGACGGCCCCGTTGAAGATGAGGCCCCTAATCGACGTATGTTCGAGTGCCGGCCATGATTCAATGATTCATGCATCTTGTTTGCATCTAGACGTCACGACCAGCGCGACCCGGCAGACAATCGTGTAACTCACGGTTATCATCGCACTTCGATGCGACCTGTCGTTTTCCCTACGAGTGTGTCGTTATTTCGTACCGACAGATAACGTCCCGAACATGACGACTTATGTTACTGTCGACGATTTCTGGACGTTTGATGGAAGGCTGCACGGCGCGATTGTCGATGGTTATGAACGATAGTTCACAGTAAGCTTACCCCCCCTTCCCATCCTAGAGGAGGCTAGTGCAGTAAAAGTGCACTCCAACGAAATCAAAAATGGCCAGCTTCAACGAACCCAACAAGATACTTATTTCTCCGATTTGTGAAGTGTCAAAGTTACGCTACTGGTTTAGATCGGTCATCGAGACATTTTCGGCAGAGCTGTTTGCGCCAGGGATGATGCGCATCACTTCAAAAGAAGGCTAAAATAATATCTAGTTAACAGGCACCAACAGCCTATAACAGGAAAATCAACCAAACAGCGAACAACGTTCTGTCTATCGATCGCTTAAGTGAGCGGCGATTGGTCAGTACGCAGTGGTTACGTCACATCCGGCGCGTTTTCCGCAGAAACTTTTTTAAAACTTTCGAAAAAAAATTTCTCATCGTTCTGGATGCTACAGTATTTTTCCAGCATTTAGTAATAACACCTATTATTTCATTGTAAATGTATTTTCTTCATTTTCAAATTGTGTTTTCCTTCAATTCGAAGATTGCTTCAATTGGAAAATAAAGTGTTGTTTAATATTATCATTATTTAATATTATCATTATTATACTATTACTTTAAATGTATGTAAAATGTATGTAATGTATGTAGAGATTTTTTTTAACTTTCAAAAAGAAAATTCTCATCGTTCTGGATACTATGGTATTTTTTCCATTAATTAGTAATAATGCCTATTATTTTATTGTAAAAGTATTTTCTTCATTTTGAAATTGTGTTTTCCTTCAATTCAAAGATTACTTCAATTGGAAAATAAAGTGTTGTTTTTACTATTATAATTATACCATTACTTTAACTGTATGTATTTTTTATTTTTTTTCTTAACTTCCAAAAAGAAATTTCTCATCGTTCTGGATGCTACAGTTTTTTCACCAGCATTTAGTAATAACGCCTTTTTTTTTATTGTAAATGTATTTTCTCCATTTTCGAATTGTGTTTTCATTCAATTCGAAGATTGCTTCAATTGGAAAATGAAGTGTTGCTTTCACTATAATTATTATACTATTGCTTTAAATGTATGTAGAGACTTTTTTTAACTTTCAAAAAGAAAATTCTCATCGTTCTGGATGCTTTGGTATTTTTTCAGCGATTATTAATAATGCCTATTATTTTAATGTAAATGTATTTTCTCCATTTTCAAATTGTGTTTTCCTTCAATTCGAAGATTGCTTTAATTGGAAAATAAAGTGTTGTTTTTATTATTATACTATTGCAATAACTGTATGTAGAGACAATCGCTTCGTTTTCGACGATCAAATTACATAAAATTTAAAAAAATAGTTAATTTTTCCGTATGTGTAATTGTATGAATGATTGCTGTCGAAAATAAAGCTGATCCATGACTGAAGGAGCGGCCCTCAAGGAGGGACCTACCATGAATTTCGACGTTTCAAGTCCTTTATTCACCAAAATGTACGATATTCAAGACCAGGGCTTACGAAAATGGTGAAATGGGTCCAAACTCCACATATATGTTGAAAACTTGTGGTTCTTCGACAATCGATCCCAACTTGCGCCATCCCTCAAGACGAGCCTTGTCCACTACTTAGAGGACACCTCTCATCGATTTTTGCCATTTCCGAACATTATTTTGAAATACTAGAAGGACCGTTTCTTCTTGTAAAAAACGGGGGGAGGGGCTACGCGAGTTGCCTCTTTTAACAGAATAATCGCGAAAATGAATTTATTGTTGATTTTAATCGTTTTGTCCTTTCAATTATGCATATCTTGAACTTACTTGAGGGAGATATCATCATTACAATATACAATATGTTCCAACAGTTGAGCTTACCTGAAAAAAAAAAGAAAATTAATGCCTAAATCTTTTTCTTTCAAAATTGATTTTGTGTTGATTCTATCAAATTATTAACTCTTGTTGATAGTCTACAGATCATATAAACTTTCACAATTTAACTTTTGAAGGATTTTTCATTGAAATCCTCAAATTATTATTCATAAATTCGAAAGAACGAAGAATACTGTTGTAATCATATTAATTTCCATTTTATATTTCGTAACCTTCAATCGAGTGTCTATCAAGATTTATGGAAGAAATAAATAGATCAAAGTAATAGATAGATAGATAGACAAAATTGGACTATTCCATAAATATTTGGTAAATCGGCACGATTAGTTCAATTTTATCTCCTAGCCACATCTTCGATGGTATCATATTCAATCCTTCACGAAGGCCAACGTGATTACCTTCGATTGAATTTTTGCTTCCTTCTCATTTACAATTTAAACCGAGAGTACATCTCTGGACGCCTACGTGTCTTCTCCATTCGGACCATCTAGAGATCCATATGAAATAATGTAAATGGGAATATTGGACAGCGAGCTGGTTAACTGTTATCCGTAGTTTATTCTTAGGCGACGTTACAAATGTATGATTGCTGTAAACCAACCTTCCAAAAAGGGACATATCTATCCGGCTACATTCCAATTCCTAAAATGAAGAAGCTGCGTCTGAATGGCACATGACCAATGGGAAAATAAAGATTCCTGAAAATCTAAGAACGTATGTGAACTTTAAAGCACACCCAGGTCGACTCGATCACTTGCGAAATAAATATGATATCAACTAATCAAAACTAACAGTAATGAGTATTTATGCACGGGTGAATGAGTTCGAATGGCGATCTTCAGATTGTAAAGGTGGGACCACACGACGAGACTCGGAACTGTCGAATAAAAATATTGGTCCTTCGAGCCGGATGAAATTGACTTTATATCGCCCCCCGATTCTGAAACAACGACGCATTAAGAAGAGCCTTCGTCTTCTTCTGTAGCGACATGTGATACCCTCGGGGGTCCGCAGTTAGCGGCGTATTAGTAGGCGGAAGTCGCGTGACCCGGTCGCATTAAGGTCCCCCCGATGCGAAATCGAGATTCGGCCGGGCTCGGGGAACGTTCCCGTAATTTATTTTTAATCTGAATTTAATTAAAAATCTCGACGCGATTTCGTAGCGGGATCCAGCTCGCAACGCCTCGATACGTCCGAATTCCTCACGATTTATATTGCTCCTCGCCAGATAAAAAGGGAATGGAGTCTTCCTTTTTCGGACGACATTAATTGATTCTTCTCATCGGCGTTTTTTCTGCCCTTGATTACTCTGACCTTCTCCAGGGCAGCCCCGAGAAGAGGTCAACTTGTGTACTGCATTGATACTTTTATGCGGTAACAGTATTACCGACAACAGCATCAGGTTGACTGGTGAGAATTCTCTCATATGATGTTTGAAGATGATTGAGTAAATTAAATGCTGCACTAATGACTCCTTAAACTTAATAGGCGATGATAAGAAATCTGTGAGATATTCTTCGCAGGAATACAACTATCATTAGACGAGTGATGATCTCCCACGAAGCATGGAGAGGGGAATGCGACCAATGATCCTTGTTATATATATTTCCCATGATGAGTAAGTTTATAGTTAGGTTGCGTCTACGATAGCTGTAATGATGAGCAGTAATCCCATCAAGTATGATGTATAACTGATAATAATGAGTGAAGAGTGGATCTAAAAATCTCAACCAAGATGAGATGATGAACATAATGATGACACTGAGGTGCTTATGAATATTCTTAATATTTGCTGAAAACTACAACGATTAATAATATAGTATAGAGTTATTCGACAAGTAGTATCATTTGAAGAATATTGCATAACACAGATATGATTAGAAAAGATGATGATTGAACAATCGTTAATACACGAAGTTCTGGTGGAAAACACGTAGGAATTTAATACACATGGTCGGTTAGAATCATTCAATAATATTGAATAGACTTGATGATTAAGTATGAAACATAGATACAAAACAAAACACAAAAAGCAAATAAACATGGTAAAATACGTTATCCTATAAATTGCAATAGTTCCTCAGTTAGGAACAACGTTGAATACAAATAACTCACTACAAAAGCAAATGAAAGTCTTGTGAATCAAAAGTAATTACATGAGATAACGGATGGAATAAGTGATGAAAACAGCTGAATAAGAGTGTAGAAAGTTAGGAGAAGCATGTATATGAATAATGATAACGTATAAATTAACTATGATGTTACTCACGTGTTAAACACAAAGTATCTCTTCCACCCTTGAGGGTTTAAGATCAAACAACTCACAAACCTAACCTGTTTTACATTTAAAAGATAAGATATCAGATAACCACCAGACTGTAGAACTTTTAAAACCACAGCCAAGAGCCCAGAGCGAAGAGAAAACAGAAGAGAGCCCTCAACTTCTAGGTAAGGATCCCTTGTCAGCTTTTCCAAAGAGCTTCCTGTATTTTCTATGACGACCAGAGATTATTCTTTCACGGACGGGCTCTCCAATCCTAAGTAGGTAGATTACTGTAAATAAATATAAACTAGCGTTGCGCAGGTGTCAGATTTGTACACTTGATTGATCAAGTTCACACATAATTTTGTGTTGTGAGATAGGGATCTCGAAGCACAACCTGTATAAAAGTCAACGATAATAAGGCTGTATATCTCCCCGCAACCCGATCCCCAGTTTCTGGATCCTCCGCAAGTATTCAACGGTAATTGAAACATTATCGATGTGGTATCTGCCTCTTATCCTCATTAATTAATTTTATTGGATAAGTTTTTTAAGTCGCGCGGTCGAGCCGCCAGGGGGCGTTACCGGCGACGCGAGCAATTACTCACGGCACCCGGTCGGGCGGAGGTCACATCCTGATGAATGTATCGCTTCTACTACGGAAACTTTTTTCAATAATAAAACAACGTCGATAAATCAATGACAAAATTAATTGAGTTTTTCTTGCGGACTGGCCGAACGACGACGTTACCGCGTTCGGCCGTGCGGGTGTCCCTGTGATAAGGAAGCGAATGAATAATGGGCCGGGAGGGCCAATTTTTTTTTTTTTTCGAGGGGGAAAGTTGTCGCGAATAAGATTTATTCCGAATTTCCTTGAGGTGTTGTTTTTTTTTAATGGAATGAGGCACAGAAGAAAATGTATTGTAATGTTATTTTCTTCCTACCAAAAAGTTACGAGTCGCCACTGAACCCCAAACGAGATCTCCTCAACCGTCTCTCATTCGAACCACATCTTCGATCAAACCCAATCAATTATTGAATTCGTCCGTAACAGAGCGCTCGCTGTCTTGATGTGACTGCCCGCAAATCATCATCCGGAGGGAAAACAAAAGAAATCCGAGAAAGTCCCCGCAATTCGTGCATAACGAACGGAATGATCTTCCGGACAAAAGAGGAAAAATTAGCATAATTTCACAATTCCTAGGTAACTAGGAAGCACTCCGATCGCCCCATTATTCATGCCGTTCGAGAAAAATGCGACTTTTCTGAAAATCGACTCTGTATGGCTCCTTGACAACGTTTATGATTAAGTCTTGCCTGGCATGATGGAAAGCCATTTTAATAGCTAAGAAAATTATTCTCTAAGCAAGCTTCAAGAAACGCTCCTTCATACTCATGAAGTGGTATTTGGACGTCCAAAATCGAACCTGAAAAAACGAATCCTGGGAATTTCCGGTTAGATGAATTCCTGTTGTTCAAAAGCAACTATTGTTATTACAACAAGAAAAGGCCGTTCTTAGAACAATCTGTACTTGCAATCTAACGTGCCGATTTCAGTTTGAGTGACTTAAATCCTATGAACAGGAAAAACGGTAAGTTACAGGAATATCTAGTAAAATATAATAATTTTATAGTATAACCCAACAATATTTGTACGACTAAAGTATGGATTCAACAGGAATGTTTGGCATTTCTCACAGAAATTCAGATTATTCTACCCGAATAAATCTTCTTCAGCTAACAGTATTTTAAGCCACGTTGTACCATATGGTTGAAGTTGTTTGGAATGAAATATCGATTGAAAAGCGACAGAAAAGGTGTTAATTATGTTACTAGACAAGAAATGTTCTCCTAGAGGAAAAATATTCTGTTGGTCCAATAATATTCTCCTGAAATGTTTTTCCTGATAAAAATGTTCTCCAGAGCGAGAACTATTCTTCCTGATGAAATTTTCTTCTCAATTTGTTTCGGCAAACAGAGCATTTTTGCTTTTACAAAAATGTTGTTATTTGGGCAAAAAATGTTTGTTTTGACAAAAAATATTTGTTTTCACATAAAATGCCTCATCAATTCAGCGAGACGCTTGTTTTCTCATGTTTCTTTTGATTGGTGAAAATCGTGACTAAGTTAGTAAACACTAAGTGAATATGGATTTTCATCAAGTATCGGCCGAATCAATCAAATTTTTGACAACAAAAATTCATTAAGACATCTGTGCTGGGAAAAGCCTTATCAATTTCTGTGAGACGCTTTCGATCGTTTACGATCGATTTTGACAAAAAAATTTTATTTTCACAAAAACTTGGTTTTGTTAAAACAATGTTTATTTTGTCAAAAAATGTTTGTTTCGACAAAAAGTGTCTGTTTTGACAAAAACTGTTTGTTTTGACCAAGAATGTTGGGGACAACAAAAATGTTCAATTTCTGCGAGTTGCTTTTGTAGATTTTGGTGAAAAATGTACCTAATATGTTAACAAAGAATGTTTGATTTCACAAAAACTGTTGGTTTTGTTGAAAAAATGTTTGTTTGGTCAAAAAAATTCTGCATCTGAATAAATGTCTATTTTGATAGGAAACACTTTATTTGTTTCGACAAAAAATGTTTGTTTTGTCCAAAAAAATTGTTAACCCAGCTGCGCTGGGAAAAAGCGTCAACAATTCCTGCGTGACGCTTTCGATCGATTTTGCCAAAAAATGCGTTATTTTGTCAAAAAAATGTCCGATTTCACGAAAACTCTTGGTTGTGTTGAAACAATGTTTGTTTTGCAAAAAAATATTTGTTTGACAAAAAATAAATGTCTATTTTGATGGAAAACACTTTGGAAGTATCCCAAATTACAATAATGGCCTACAAAATTCGAAGGAAAAAATTGTAAGCTACACATCGAAATTACTGCCAAAACCACGTGGTTAATTTAGGAAATGGAAGAAATTCCAGTTAAATACTAGGTAATTACAGAAAATTCCTGTGAAAGCTCAGGTTAAGAGCTTCGAATACAACTAACTAGTACTGCAATATATGTACGATAGTTCTGTTGAATCGATACTACAGTTCCGTTTTAAGTGATATAATTCCTGTTTTAGTTTAGTGTTCATTACAGGAGATTCTTCTAGAAACTGAAGTTTGAAGCTTTGAATACAACTATCTGGTTTGTTTATTAAACAGGAAATTCCTGTAAATAGTCACGCATATTCCAGTTTTCGTCACAGTATTATTTTTCTGTTGAAATGACGAACTATAGTTTGGTTGCATCACATTGGTAAAACTTGTTATTTCTAGGGGAATTGAACGATCGGAATTGTCCCGTAACATCAACAAATATTCCTGTTGTCGTTTATATAGGGGGAATTTCCTGTAGGAGTAACCGAATTCCTGTCGTATATCCTGGAAAATTTTTCTTAGTGTTGAATCATAAAAATTCAATATACTGCTCCACAAAAGTTAAGTTCATAAATTTTGAGATTGTTTCAAACGTTTCCATTTTTTCACATTGTGTAATAGGATTCCAATAAGTACTCTGTTCAGAATATTTCAAGCAATTTTATCATTTAAATTGAGTATGTCTGTGATTCTTTGTTGATGTCATATTAAAAGCAGAGGCTCTAATTTTCGTTTTATTCCATTCAACAAACCTCGTAAGGAACTCTTCAGTAAGTGTCCATAAACAAGGTGACCACACATCGCACCCGTATCTTACAACCACCGCACTTAACGAAGTGAAAAACCGCGTACCGAACGAAGAACAGTCACGTATAGTTTTCAGGAAAACCGCACTTCATCCATATATTTGCTGCATCGGTCGGTTTTTGTGCAACCCATTCTTCGGCATCTCCCCTCTCTCTTTCCCCGTTTCGCGGCTTACCCAGCTTTTTCGACGAAGTACGTGCCATTTTTCCGGCGGCCGACAGATCGATTCCCGAATTTAATGACGCGGTTTACGGTGTCACGTGACAGGCCGTACCAAGCGGTTAAGGATTAACGAACACTTGGTGGGGTGAAGAAGGTATTCGCGATCTTTACGGATGGCTGGCCGGACGGATATTCGCGCAAAATGATAACTCTTTTTCATAGAATATAAGATCTTTGAGTTCAGTGGCTGCATTCAAGAAGGGAGTGAAAAGATATCTGGAAAGGGTTTTGTAGGTTCTTATATATTATTTTTATTTTCATCTGTGAGAGCAACTTTGTAGGTTGATTAACAGAATAAATATATGTTATGTTATAGTAACAAGCGGGCGAAAAGTTATCCGCAAGAAATATTTTCTACAGGGAATGCATCCGAGTCCATCAGAAGTCAGAGGGTCCTAATATAACCGTCCAGATATGTCTATTTGCCGAGCAATCCGCCGTTTCGACCACCGACGACCGGCTTAAAGAACAAACAGAGATTACCTCCGCCAAAGCCCGCTCTATTTGTGGAATTAGGCGACGTCCCGACGACCGCAGGGGGATGAAATCCGACGTCGCCGGCGTCCCCCGAATCGGAGATTATCGGATCGGATGATTTAGTCTGCCGCGTTTTCGGATGCTGGGATCGGGGTGCGGCGTTGTTCTCTTCGAAGTTTTCGCGGTTGTTTTCCGTAGTGTCTTTGAGGGATGAGGAATTCGTTTTCTTCACCGAACTATTCGAAAATGTGGATCTACCCGAAAAAGTGAATCTATCGGAAAAGTCGAATCTACCTATTATGTGGATCTCCTGGCTTACTAGTTTTTCCTAAAAAAATTATTTAATTTTTCCACCTTTCATTTTCAAATTGCGTTTGAAAGAATGTACTGACTTGAATATCACTTTGAATTGTCTTCTGAGTGGATTTGTGGAATCTACTCAATTGGTTTTATAACCTCCATATAAAAAAATTATTATAGATCCCCTATATTTTATCTGAAAGAAGCAAAGGAGGGTCACCCTAATAGTTATATTCTTTCAAAAATTTCAAAAAGAAATAATTATTTTTACCAGAGAACAAATAAGAAAATTCTGTTTTGCTGAAAAGTTTCAATAAAAAATTTTTTTGTTTTTTTTCGGAAGCGTGTAACTAACTGTAATTTTTTTTCAACACGCGTTTACATAAATATTTCATGGTACCATTTTTAATTTCAGAGAACTTTTGATTCAGAGGATGAGTTTTCAAAATTCTTCGGGTAATGATGAGATTTTGACATTTCAGGGTCAATTTGATTTAGAATCGACAGCTTTTCCGGAACTACCAACATAATTCAGTAAAAAATTTCATGAAATTTCTTCCTCTTTTTCTCAAATAAAGGGTTCTGATTACAACATTTCAAAAATAATTGAAATAAGAAAAATTGATATTTTGAAATGGCCCAATATTCAAAAAAAGAAAAAGAAGAAATTTCATAAAATATTCTGATCTTTTACTAAATTATTATTATTAACCATCCTCTGAATCAGAAGTTTTCTGAAATTGAAAATGGTACCATCAAACATATTTCTGATGAAAAAGTGTGTTGAAAAAACGATTATTTACACGCTTCCAAAAAAAAAAAAAAGAATTAGGGTAAACACTACAGTTATTGACACCTTAAGCCAACTGTCCCAATAGAATATAAATAATTTGTTATTTGGGTATGAAATGAAAATATTTCTTTTTCGAGGTTATGTGTTGGTTTATACTCGATTCATATTAACAACCGAAAGTGGAAAAACCTCTTCAGAAGAAGCTTTAAAACACATCGTCAACATCATGTGTCAATTTTCAGTGATTGACACCGTAAAATCTATTGTTGACACCACCTGATACCGTTATTGACATACTGTTGTCTCTCATATTTTCAATCAGCTGAACAAGGATGTGGATAGGTATATTATATAGTAATGGATCGTTCATTATAAGATTTATCTATAAGATTTGCATTGAAAAATATTCGAAATGGAAACGTTCTCTATGAAGACATATTTCAATAAACATTAAACATGGAATTTTCATGCACAGGAAATGCATTTAATTATTTAATACCATTTAAATCAAAACTCTTTTTGCAAATAGGACACAAGCCCTGGCAGTTGGTTCTCCAGTAGCCGGTTTATAGCAACTTGGTTTTCATAGTTATCACAGATTGTGTCTTCAGATGTACAATCCATGTCCATATTGGACTGTTTCATGACTGTATAAAGGATTCTTCATGAATTTCATCATCAAGCTTTATGTTTAAAATTTTTTTTTTTTTTTTTGGCACACCCGTCTATTCTATCACATAATTTGAGATCTTCTTCATAGGTTAATACAGGGCAAGGTCCGTGATTTGTTGAGCGCTCGTTGGACTTACACCAGGGCTACATCATTTCGTCAAGATGTCTGTATTTTTCGAATCTTGCCGTAAGCACGATAACTCTCGAACGGAACGACCTAGAGACTTTAAATTTTCAGTGTGGGTTCAGTTTCCGACTGCCGTAGTTGGGTTGGTTAATGAGCAGAATTCCATCAGGGGTTCCGTAAATATGGCCGTTCGAAATTTTGATCTCCTGATTACTTCCAAACTACTGATTCGATCGAGATGAAATTTCGCACCCAGATGGTGCGAATGACGTGTTCAAGTTACATGCAAAATTTGTCCAAATCGCATGACCAGAAGAAAATAATAACTTTCGAACGGAGGGGCCTAGGGACTACACATTTTCAGGATAGGTGTGGATCTCGAATATCGCGGTCACGTTTATCAATGAACAAAATTATCAATGACCAAAAGTGGATGTTCAAAGAAATTTTTTTTAGGAAGATTCTACCTACTAGGTAGATGAACGAGCGCTCAAAAGCTCCTGGCTACACGTCAGTGCTTTTCATTTTTTCAACAAGTTTTCCACTCAACCAAAAAATTATTGTAGAACGAGGAACGCCATAGGTTTGGGAGGCAAGTTTTCTGGACATTTCTTCTGATTTTACTGCTGATAAGGCAGAAATAATAGCATCCTCCGTGTAATTTTTTTTATAATTGCTTCCTTCTTTTGCTTTTGCCATATTGTTGAGAACGAAGCGTGGAAAATCGATTCAGGGGGTAGGGACAAGAAGTAGGAACTAGTTGAACTTGCAATATATTTATTGACACGTGGAAATTCACAGAGATTGACACTGGTGTCAACAACTATCTAGAACAAAATTAGATAAAGTTCAATCATTTTTCAGTATTCATTGAGAAATTGAGGCCTGAATAGTAGGCAATACGGACTAATTTTGCAAAATTTGAATACGACAGTTATTGACATAGTATGTCAATCACTATTCATCCACATATTTTCAAAGGCAATTATTGACACCCACAAAAAAACGCGAAACCTTCAACCAAATAGATTTTAAGTTATGAAAAAGTATTTATTGAAGAGTTTCAATAATTCAAACAAAAATTATGCTTCAGACAAAAATTAGAACAATTAAAAAAATGTTATGAACTTGAGTTAAGTCCTTGAGAAAATGGCAGTATTTTTCTAATTGCAATGATCGTCAGCACGCTGCACATTGATAAATATATGGTGAATTAGGAATGCAAACCTAACCCAAATTAATACTAACAGTCCAAACTTGAAAAATTGAAATATTTTTTTCAAAGCTTCATGTTTTTAAGGCCTCCATCCAATTCTTATAATTCAAATATGAAAATGAGGGTGTCAATCACTGATAGGGTGTCAACAACTGTACCTTTTACCCTATTTCATTTTTCAGTGAAACTTTTCAACAAAATAGAATTTTCTGATGTGAAAATATGGGTTGTAAAGAAACATGCTATGCGAAACTGTTTTAACTTTTTTTCGATTACATTTACATAAAATCCGTTCGAGGTTGTTTTTATTTTGTGATCAAGATAATAACACTTCAACGAAGACAACACAAGAGTTGAGAAATTCTTGCTATAAATTGAACCTTACGACAGATATTTCTAGTATGTTTTGTGAAAAAGTTTTGGTTGAAATAATAATTTTTTTTCTATTTTTGGAAGCGTATAAATATTTAAGTAGACCAATATTAGAAAAAAAATTCACGGAATATTCTAATCTTTTACAGAATTATATAGGTAGGTTCGGTAAAAGTTGTCAACAAAACTTAATTTTCGAATAATTTGTCTCACCATGAAAACAATTAATTTATTAAGCAACTTTTATAACAATTGAATCAATTTCATACATTTCGAAACTCTGTTATTGGTATCTCTGGGTGTCATTAAATGACAGATGAAACCTGTAAAATCAAATGGTGGAACTTTCGGAAACAATTCTCAATTTAATAAAAATCATGAGCAAAAAGAATTGTAGACTGAATGGCAGACACTTCAAATGGATGACAACTGACACTAATGCGAATGACAGATGTACCCAGATTCCCAGAAAATGAGGATACTTCTTATCCATTTAAGAATAGCCCAGTTGGCGTTCATCCACCACAAGTCTTCAACATTGAAGTATAAAGCCACTAAATCACCCGTCAAAACACGTCAGATTTTACGGGTTTTTCGCCGGTTCGGCATGCACTGGCTGTAAACAAAACGCCGCCTCAAGCTGGAACGTACACGAAACACATCAAAACTTATGAAAATTGAACGCCTACAACGCCGTTACGAATGAGGTTGGGTGGGAGTGCGCTCGAATGAGACAATGGAATTGTTTTAACTCTCTTTTTGGGAAAAAAACTCCGTTCCTTTCGTGTTTGGAGTGGACGGGGAAAAGTGGAACTTCTCCTATGTTGCCATGTTCTGTTTGATTTGGAGGTATAAAACTTCAAGTTGGCAACACTTTTCTCACTGACAGCCGATTTGACAGATGACATGTGATTTTCGGTTAGTTTGGTGTGTCATTCGATTATGCATAGACTGACGGCAGAGAAATATTTTTCAGGTCATTGTTTGGATTGATCAGTACATCTGCTTGGTCAGGACCCCGAAATCAGTAACAGACACACATCCAACACCCGGCTTTTCTGCACCTTGACGTCGCTCGCGTGCATTGGGGGCAGGTTTCGAGCCACGTGTTTCGAGGAACCCACCTGCTGAACCAACGGGGCATTTACTGAAATAAATTACTATTGCGGTAGTTACAACGGTGCTATTATTGAAATATTTCCCCGATGCGCAATTTATATCAAGATACTAAAAAAATTACGAAAAGCACTGCCGTGAAGTCAGGAGCTTTTGAGCGCTCGTTCATCCACCTCGTAGGTAGATTCGCATTCTCTAGTTTTAGAAACCAATTGGAAAGATTTTGAAAGCTGTCAAAGAAAAATTCAAACTAAGGCGAAAATCCAGACTTCACGTCAGTGCTTTACCAATTATTTTTCGAGATTTCGCTAGAATTTTCTACGCTATCTATGGTCTTGCTAATGCGATCTGGACAAAATTTTCCACGTAGTTTCAATACATTATACGTCATCTATGTGCGAAATTTCTTTCCAATCCAATAAGTAGTTTCGAAATTATCAGGAAAACAATAGTTTGAACGGCTATATTCACGGAACCCCTAGTCTAATTTTGCTCATTGATGAACGTGGCCGCGAAATTCGAGATCCGAATCTATCCTGAAAATTTCAAGTCCCTAGGCCTTTCCGTTCGAAAGTTATAATTTTCTATGGTTTCTACGGTTCTGATCATGCGATCTGAAAAAAATGTAGCTCGAATATATTATTCTCAATTTAAATACAAAATTTCGTCAAGATCAAATTCATAGACCATATTTACGGAACCCCTAGTATAATTTTGCTCATTGACGTAACCGCAACATTCGAGATGTTCCTCACCTATCCTGGAAATTTCCCCTAGGCTTTTCCATTACAAAGTTATACTTTTCTATGGTTTCTATGGTTCTGGTCTTGCGAGCTGGACAAAATTTTGCATGTAGCTTGAACACGTAATTTTCCATCTGAGTGCAAAATTTTACCTCGATCGAATCTGCAGTTTCGAAGTTATCAGGAGAACAAAATTTCGAGCGGCCATATTTACGGAACCCTTTGGCAAATTTTGCCCAATAACGAACTTAACTGCGGCATTCGACATTCGAATCTACCCTGAAAATTTCAAGTTTCTAGGACATTCCGTTCGAGAGTTATCGTGTATACGCCCGGACGGACGGAAAGACTCGAATTTTTCGACGGATTCGTCATCAGTTAGTCGAACATAGTCTATTTTCGGCTCAAAATTCGAAAAATACAGACATCGTGACGAAATGATATAGCCCTCGTGTAAGTAGTACGAGCGCTCAAAAAGTGTTAAAATCAAGAAACTTATACTTGTAACGTCAAATAAACGTATTTGAACAATACTGAAAACATATGTTGTATCCTTTCGGTACTCAAGAGTCGGTACAGGTTCTTTCCCTTCCCTCCCCAATCGAGTAGCCATTCTCCGGAATGTTATGCGTGCAAGAACAAATTGCCTGACATGGTCGACGATAACTTAATGGACCAAATCAGACGCGATAAAAAGAGTATCATACCTGCCCACGTCTTCAGGTCCGAGAACAATGAGGCACCTCCTTTGATTGATGCATATACATGCAGGTTCTTGCCGTTCGTGTCGCAACCCCCTTTAATTGTAGCCTTCAGTGTAAATTCTCGATGAATAACGCGAGTACAAGGCGAAGAGTAAGAGTGCTGAAATATGAAATGTTGTTAATGTTCTGATACGAATCTTATTTGATATTCGCCAGTTACCAACATGGTTATTATTGTTGCGAAAGTGAATGATCACATTCGACCTGAGAAATTTCTGATGATGGGTTCTTTAGATATTACTGAAGATCAATTCGGCCACATCTTGACCGCCCAACACCGACAACAACGTTTGACATTGACGTATCTCGCAGAAACGTCAACAATGCACCAAACACCTCCTTTCCTTCGACGTCATTCGGCTACTCGTCCGAAACAGAAAGTGTCGCACCCGATTCCGGCGTCGCTAAAAAACGCCCACGTTCGGAATTACACAAACCGAATTACCGTCGGTCGTAAATCAGCGCGATCGCATAATAAATTCATCTCATTATTTGTCTGAAAATAACATGATAACTAGACGGGGGAAACTTTGCAAGGCAAACAACCAATTACGCGTCAGATCGGTAAGCGGAACGCGCCGGAAAAATCGCGTGATCTGAGTAATGGTTCCGTACGAACAATTGCCAATTATTGATTATGTGTTTAGCGATTTGAATACAATCGACGTGTGGACTCCATCTCTCGAGCTAACGAGTTTCTTGCATAAAACGGTCATTAGGTCCGTTTCGCGAATGTGAATGACGGAAAAATTCGGTTTTGCAAGTTGGTAACGAGGAAAATACTGACGGAGAAATCCATGGAACGTTCGGGAAGCATTATGATGAAATTTGCTAACACTGATACGGTTCGAATGAATTTTTCCAATTTTCAATCCTTTGTGTCATAGCGATATTAGCGTTAGTACGGTCTTTCAAACGCAACTCGAAAATGAAAATTGGAAAAACAAAATGATTTTTTCAAGGGAAAAACCACGACAGATATTGGCAAGTTTGGTATGGAAATATAGATTTTGGGGGACATCTGTCATTCGTATTAGTGTCAGTTGTCATCCATTTGAAGTGTCTGCCTCTCAGTCTGCAATTTTTTTATTTTTTTGCTCATGTTTATTATTAAATTGAGAATCGATTGTTTACAAAAGTTCCACCATTTGATTGTACGGGCGTCATCTCAAATTTAAGGATACCCAAGGATAACAACAACAGAGTTTCTAAATGTATGAAATTGATTCAATTGTAATGAAATTTGCTAAATGAATTGATTGTTTTCTTGGTGAGAAAAATGATTCGAAAATGAAACATTTTTAAGTTTTGTTAACACAATTTTTCGTGAGAAATATGATGGTACCATTTTGACAGCTTTTAACAGACGAACATAATTTTAATATTGTGCCCCAATAGTTATACGCTTCCAAAAATTTCGAAAAAAATTATTATTTTTCCAGAACTTTCTACAAAATTCAAATACTTACAAATTAAAAAATTCTGTTTTGTCGAAAAGTTTCAATGGAAATTAAAAAAAAAATTCTTATTTTTGGATGCCTGTAACTACCCGTTTTTTTAACATACTTTTTCATAAGAAATATAAAGGTACCATTTTCAATTTTGGAAAACTTGTGATACAAAGGATGATTTTTTCAAATTCCTTGGATAATGATGAAATTTCAACATTTCATTCAATTTGATTTAAAATTGACAGCTTTTCCGGACCTACCAACATAATTCGATAAAATATTAGAATATTTCATGAAATTTCTTCTTTTTTTCTGAATATTGGGCCATTTCATAATATCAATTTCTCTTATTTGAATGATTTTCCGAGATTTGTAATCAGAACACTTTCCTTGAAAAAATTACCGTTCCCAAATACCTATTTTGAAAAAAAAAATTAATATTTTTACCAGAACTTTTCTAGAGAACAAAATCTACTATATAATTTGAAAATATCTGTCGTACAGTACAATTTATCACAAGACTTTCTCAACTCTTGTGTTGTTTCCGTAAAAACAATATTTTCTCATTAAAAAAATAAGAAACAACCTCGAACTTTCGTGAATAGAATCGAAAAAATATATATAATTTCTCTTATTTGAATGATTTTCCGAAATTTGTAATCAGAACACTTTCCTCGAAAAAATTACCGTTCCCAAATATTCTGAAAAAAAAACTATTATTTTCACCAGAACTTTCCTACAGAACCAAATTTACTATATAATTCGAAAATATCTGTCGAAAGGTACAATTTATTACAGGATTGTAATACAATATTTTCTCATTGAAAAAATAAGAAACAACCTCGAACTTTCATGAATAAAATTGAAAAAATTAAGTAAATATAATATACACATTTGTCCATAAGAAATATGATGGTTCCATTTTCAATTTCAGTAAACTTTTGATTCAGAGGCTGATTTTTTTAAATTTCTTGGATAATGATGGAATTTTGACATTTCAAGATGAACTTGATTTTAAATTGACAGCTTTTATCGGACCTACCAACATAATTCAGTAAAATTAGAATATTTCATGAAATATCTTCTTCCTTCTTTGAATATTGGGCCATTTCATAATATCAATTTCTCTTATTTGAATTATTTTTCGAGGTTTGCAATCAGAACCCTTTCCTTGAAAAATTAACCGTTCCAAAAATATTTCGAAAAAAATTATTATTTCCACCAGAACTTTTTTACAAAACAAAAAACACTAATTTGAAATTATCAACTCCTGTGTTGTTTTCGTAGAAACAATATTTCATCAATAAAAATATTAAAAAAACCCGAGCACGAAGTTGTATTAATTTTCAATTAAGAAGCTATTAATTTTACGAAAGAAAAAAGGATTTAAAAATGTTTCACAATAAGTTTTTCCATACAAAATTAATAAAAAAAATCTTAATTTGGAAGCGTAAAACATCTCAAAGAAAGGGCTAAGAGGTTTGCTTCCCAAGGAATCGCCCCCTGACAACGTTTGCACTTATATTTGGTAACACCTTGTATATTGCAGAACTCATTAAACAAAAATTTATAAAAATTTTTTCAACAAATCGATATTCCCTTGTCGAGTTGTCGAATTTCCACTACCACGTATCGAACAAAAACCGAAACATTGAAGCTGCGAGTAACTCTAGGAGATTCTAAAACTAAATGAATCCCCGCTCACTGCTGACGATAAAAGAGAACGAGATTCATCTCGTATTTCGACATTCGTAAAATGAACGTTTTATGTTTCGAGCTGAATTCGAAATGTGTCCTAAACTTCATGGTGTTTAATGAAATGTGACCACGAAGAGCCTTTGCCGAATACTTTGTTCACTAAAATATTAATCTTCATTGTATGCTTTCCCCATTTTGGACATAAAAGGAGAAATGCAATGTCTTCAATCTCAACAATGGCAAAAGCAGTAGGTTCGATAGATCAATACCCAGAATCGTGATTAAGCGTTCAGAAATTTGTAATTTATTTTCCAATTTCTCATGAAGCAGCTTCGTCTATTTCTTCACCGGATAATTTCACGTTTTTCCACGTCTTTCTCTCGGTTATCTTCAGGAATTCCATTATCGAGCAACAATAAAAACAGGTACGTTTCTAACAATATAAGATTTGCATGAAGAATTGAGAAACCGTTTATTGATCCCAATCGGATTCTAGGTTTACTATATTCGCCACATTTCGGTCATAAAACCGATTGCGTTATCGGTTATTATTACCAAACCGGTGGTTTGATTTCTCTATTTTAGATAAGATAATCAGATTCTAATTCAGAGTTATCGTCGGATGGATATTTTTTTTTATTGGGATTATTGGAAATGTTATCTAATATAACTACGTTCTCTTGATTTTATTATCTCAACCGGTAAAGATTTGCATACACTATCGAAAATGTGGGCAGGTTTATCGCGCAACGCAAAATCATTATATATCTAGTTTTAATTTCAATATCTCAGGTTATGAAAGTTCCCGAATATCGAAAAAAATACTTACACGAGGAGAAAAGTGCCATGAGATGGAAGAAATTCGAAACTGAATTGAAGTATTCTTACCTGTAAAAAAAATTCGATTCAGAAACGCTGAATATTCGAACAAATATGGAAAAAAACGAATCCCGGGAATTTCCGGTTAAATAAATTTCCTGTTGTCTGAACGCCACGTTTGTTATTAAAACAAGAAAAGACCGTTCTGAGAACAATCAATACTTGCAATCTAACAAGTCGATTCCGGTATAGCAGTGATCAGGTACTTTTATTTTGAAAGGAATATTTCATTTTTGTAAATGTTACAGGAATATCTAGTAAAATATAATAATTTTGTTAGTATAACCCAACAATATTTGTACGACTAAAAGTATGGACACATTTAATTCAACAGGAATGTTTGGTATTTCTCACAGAAATTCAGATTATTCTACCGGAATGAATCTTGTTTAGATAAAAGTATTTTAATCTATGTTGTATCATATGGTTTGTTATAAAATATCGATCAAAAAGCGACAGAAAAGGTGTTAATTATGTTACTAAACAAAAAATGTTCTCCTAGAGGAAAATATTCTGTGGGTCCAATAATATTTTCCTGAAATGTTTTTCCTGATAAAAAATGCCTGACAAAAAATACTCTGGACAAAAAATGTTCTCCAGAGCGAGAACTATTCTTCCTGATTAACATCTTTTTCCGGGCAAAAACCGTTCATAATGACAAAACTGTTTGTTTCGACAAGAAATTTATGTTCCGGCAATAGAAGCATTTCTACTTATCTGTTTTTTTCCCACAAAAACTGTTGGTTTTGTTGTCAAAATTTTAGTTTTGACAAAAAATTTTTGCTTTTTCAAAAAGTGTTTATATTTGACTAAAAATGTTTCTTTGACAATAAATGTTAAATGTTGAGAAATATTTGTTCTGACAAAAAATTTTAGTTTTGACAAAAAAATCTACTAACCCAGCTGTGCTGGGAAAAAAGCGATTCTGGTAAAAAATGTATTATGTATAAAAAGAATGTTTTATTTCACAAAAAGTGTTGGTTTTGTTGAAAAAATTTTGATTTTGTCAAAAAATGTTTTCTTTCTCAAAAAGTGTTTTTTTTTGACTGAAAATGTCTGTTTTGACAATAAATGTTGAATGTTGAGAAATATTTGTTCTGAAAAAAAATTTTTGTTTCGACAAAAAAATTTACGATTTCGGTAAAAAATGTATTATGTTTACAAATAATGTTCTATTTTACCAAAACTGTTGGTCTTCTTGAAAAAATTTTTGTTTGTTCAAAAAATGTCTGTTTCGACAAAAAATGTCTGAATAAATGTCTTTACTTTACTTTACACTCCATTTGTTTTGACAAAAAATGTTTGTATTGTCGAAAAAATTTGTTAACTCAGTAGCGCTGGGAAAAAAGCATAATCAATTCCTGCTTGACGATATCGATCAATTTTGTCAAAAAATGTTTTATCTTGACAATAAATGTTTGATTTCACGAAAACTCTTGGTTTTGTTTGAACAATGTTTGTTGGATCAAAAAATGATTGTTTCGACAAAAAACGTCTGAATAAATGTCTATTTTGATGGAAAACACTTTATTTGTTTTGACAAAAAAAGTTTGTTTCATCTTGCGAGACGCTTTCGATTTTTTTCGATCGATTTTGCCAAAAAATGTTTTATTTTGACAAAATATTTCTCTTTTGACAAATAATGTCTGTTTTCTCGAAAAATGTTCGTTTTGACACGAAATATTTGTTTCAACAAAAACTGTTTGTTTTGACAAAAAATGTCTGAATAAATGTCTTTACTTTACTTTACACTTCATTTGTTTTGACAAAAAATGTTTGTATTGTCGAAAAAATTTGTTAACTCAGTAGCGCTGGGAAAAAAGCGTAATCAATTCCTGCGAGACGATATCGATCAATTTTCTCAAAAAATGTTTTATCTTGACAATAAATGTTTGTTTCACGAAAACTCTTGGATTTGTTTGAACAATGTTTCTTTGATCAAAAAATGTTTGTTCTGGCAAAAAACGTCTGAATAAATGTCTATTTTGATGGAAAACACTTTATTTGTTTTGACAAAAAAAGTTTGTTTTATCTTGCGAGACGCTTTCGATTGTTTTCGATCGATTTTGCCGAAAAATGTTTTATTTAGACAAAAAATTTCTTATTTGACAAAAAATGTCTGTTTTCTCGAAAAATGTTCGTTTTGACACAAAATATTTGTTTCAACAAAAACTGTTTGTTTGGTCAAAAAATGTCTGAATAAATGTCTATTTTGATGGAAAACACTTTGGAAGTATCCTATATTACAATTATGATCTACGGTAGAACTAACCGGAAACTTCCAGTAAATTTCTAAGGAAAAAATTGTCGGCTACACATGGAAACTACTCCCAAAACCACGTGGATAATTTAATGGGAAATCCAAGAAATTCCAGTTAAATACTAGGTAACTACAGAAAATTTATAAGTAAAATATTTCCTGTGTTAGTTAAGTGTTCATTACTGGGAATTCTTGTAGAAACTGGAGTTTGAAGGTTGGAATACAGCTATCTAGTTTGTTTATTAAACAGGAGATTCCTGTAAATAGTCACGCATATTCCGGTTTTCATCACAGTATAACTTTCCTGTTGAATTGCCGAACTACAGTTCGGTAGCATCAACTAATTTAATACTTGTTATTTCTAGAGGAATTGAACGATCGGAATTTTCACATAAAATCAACAAATATTCCTGGTGTCTCTTATATAGGGAAAATTTCCTGTAGACGTAACCGAATTCCTGTTGTATATCCTGTAATTTCTTCGAGTGCACCATTCGAATTTCCTCTCGTTCCCAATTCCACAACATTGTTATTCGCATCTCCACATCTCAAACATGAAAATTTCATATCGAGTCATTCGTTTGCACATTTTATGCGCCATATTTCGCTGCAAGCTCCGGACTTTACAGTCGGGACGTGCACGTATCGACGGGAAGTTGCACCGACGTCGTGTTATAAAACCAAACGTTCCCTTCGGCCACGTTTTCCATCCACAAGTCGAAACAATAAACGTTGATGTAATAATGTAAGAGGCGATGAGCTCGAATTTTACAACACGTGTGCTAGTGGATATTGTAGGTTTTACGCGTTTTCTCGTTAGGATTCAGCCAATTATTCCTCTTGGAAGAATTTTTCCATCCTACAATCAAACTAGAAGGAAATCGAAATTTTTTCCACAGGTTGGTGAACCCTCCGAAGAAAATGCCCCAAATTCCCTCACAGGAGTACGCAAATGTATCTTCTGACTTTCAATCTCTGCCCTCTCATCAGAAAAAACAGAGTCGGAATTGATCAAAGGGAACGCAGATTCTGCAGATTCGGGGACTGAGATTCCCTTTGGTGGCGTTTAATTAAATTATGCGAATCAATTCAGCCGGGACTTGGTAACTGAATCCTCTCACAAAGGACGTCACATTTGCGAAGGAGGACAAAAAAAGCAATTTTCCAGGGAGGAAATTAATGCGATTTCCAGAAGAAAATTTACCATCAAGACAACCTAGAAATGAGGGATGACTGTTTTTCTTCTCGAAATTTGTAGGCTTATTATTATTTATTTCCGGGAGAAACGTCACGGAATATCTATGGTCGACGTAATTTATTTCGGACTTTCTCGAGGTGTCAAAAATCCGACTTTTTCAAATCGATTTCTTGCGTGAACTGGCGGTGGGATCGAGTTGGATTTACATTCTGGGAAACCTCGCGTCCTTTGGGATGATAATTCGACCGCTTTCGACCCCTGAGTCGCCGCAAATCGAAAGCCTATAGAAAAGGAAAAAGGTAGACTTTTTGTAAAATGTGGGGATGGACGTAGTCACCACCAAGACAACCTATACCCCGTTTAAGAATTATTGACATCTCGGTTGGCTGTGGAAAATCGGATTTCAGTTGGTAATAGACTATTCAGTAATATTTTGGGTTGCTGAATTCAGGTTGGTATAGGAATAACACTAACATTACCCATAGAAATCTTGCTTTGATGATTTTATCGAAGATATTGGTGAATATGTAATTATACAAATTTGCTCTGAATTTGAGTATTTTTTGTCTTATGCTATTAAAATGGCTGGAATTGATCAGGATACATCGCGCCTAACAAGAGAACGCAAGGCAGTTTGTCGGTGTTACTTCGAGTTTTTCAAAGATTTGGCATATATTTCCGCTAGTATTTCAGGTAAACTGTTATTCACCGACTCAAAGTGTATTCTGATTGATCAATGTCTCTTAAATTTTCAGATTTCACCAAGCCCTGTCCGTAGAATATTAGCATGTTATTATTGTTATTACAGCCTGGAATTAGCAGTGGAAGAAAACCTGTGCGATACGATTATTCCTTCGAAGAGACATTGAATGACTTTGTTTTTGCTAGAATTAAAAACAATGAATATATCAGTTTAGATATCCTTTTCGAACTGGCGAAAGAGCACCTAGATTTCAATTGATTGAAGTCAACATTATATTATATCATAAAAAAATTGGATACAAATACAAAAAAGTTGATCGAAGGAAAATTCTTACTGATAAACAGAAAAATATAATAAAAATAGTACGATATTGTGATAAATACCGAGAATACATGGAACAAAACGTAAAATTCATTTATCTAGATGAAATTTGGATATTCGAAAACGGTATTCAAATTCGTCAGTGGACACTAGAAAATAATCCAAAAGGTATGCCGAGTATATTCAAGGGTAATGGCAGAAGGTGCACTATTTTGAATGCTGGAACAATTGATGGATTTTCACCTATGTGTGATCCGATTCTTGACAGTGGTATTAATGATAAGGATTACTATGAATGGTGAATTATTTCATAAATGGGTTATTGAAAAATTGAAAATTTCCTTGCAAAAGGATGCCCATCAATAGGATTATGTCAGCTTATTCAATAAACACATCCAAATCACTACACTACGTGGAAACAAAGTTTTCAATGATATTTTTATCTTTGCTCTTGTATCATTC
Organism: Aphidecta obliterata; assembly: GCA_963966015.1. Classification (NCBI taxonomy): domain Eukaryota; kingdom Metazoa; phylum Arthropoda; class Insecta; order Coleoptera; family Coccinellidae; genus Aphidecta; species Aphidecta obliterata. The sequence continues at coordinate 33,093,781 of OZ014428.1, forward strand.
ATAGATATTTTAAGTTTATTTATTATACTTATACTGTATGGTACCCTGTTCACATTCCCTCTGCTAATACACATGCTATATTGTTCCCAATTCAAAAGTATACTGAATAATTGTAAAATTGCTCATCAATTATAATATTTTCAATAATTCGTGGACAGTTTTAATGAATGAAAATAAAAATTGACTTTCTTAAAGTATTCAACACCGAGCAATAAATAATTCACAAATTGGTTCATATATTGATAGTTCGGTACAAATTTCATGTCAAAATTCTTCATGTACTACATAGATTCTTAATTTTTGTTTCTCTCTTATTTCTTAATACATCATAACGTTTTTTCCAATCCATTCTCTTGGCCCTGTGTTTGCGAAGTATCCAAAAATTTTTTTTTGTTGCACCACTAGCTACCTGCTAGAATTCCATTAATTATCCTCCTTGAATCCTGACATAAAATGGTATTCTTATAGTTATATGGTTAGAATTTTGCAAGATTTTCAATACCAATAAATATTACATGGTCCTGAGTGAAAATAAATATTTATTTGAATGATCTTCAATTTTCCATGGTTGACTTTTATATGAATGATAAGTTCAGATAATTTCATATGAAAGCATTCCACGATATTTTTGCGCTTTCAAACCTGAATTCCCATGTTTGAACTGCAATTGAAATATTCCGGCTTAATTATTCGATAATTCGTATACTCAACACGTTATAGGTTATATTTATGTTTTATTTCTATGATGAAATTTAGTTACTTTTTGTAACCAGAAATTAAGCCTCGACTGGACGTTCATGGCCTGCTTCGATGTCAATAATTCTTAAATGGACTATAGATTCTATTAATGAGAAGTGATTCTTCTCGAATGGTGAAGTTTACTTCAGTGTTCTCTCAAGAATTTTCAATGCCAACATCTCGAATCCAAGGGCGTCGAAGTGTTGCCAACCTGAGCGAAACGGTGCTCTATGCTTCCTGGAGCGTTGGGTGCGCCAAGTCACATCTCCCTTTGGCACAAACGACTTCGGATTGATCTTTAACAAGCTTCCACACTGGTCTATAATCAGTTCCGCAAATACGGCGACATTATCTTTACGCCGCGATTTATGGCCGTTATTCATCCTTTCGGTAACGTCATCCATCAAGTGTTAAACTGATACATTTACATATTGCGAAACTTTAACAAACTCGTTATCATCGCGCGATAAGGCCAGGGTCGTTCGTACGCGAAATGTCGCACATTTGTATTATCTAACGAGTGGGTGGATATCTGTTGTTGCTGGAATGGGAATGGGGAACGTTTGGTGAAGGAGGATTTCTGGTTCTGAACAACAAATTTGGTAAAATTAAACTAGTATTAGATGAAGGAACGGAAGATTGGAATTTCATCAGTGCCGAAACGTGTCGTCCCCTCATCGATCGATCTTGGGGTCACAAACACCGAACACGAAATACCAACAGCGTGTTTACGAGACCCTGAAAGGTTGCTGGCGAAACACGCCGACAAGAATCCCGGGGAGGAGGACGTGGTCCTGCGGTCTGGAGACAGGGGGTGGGTGGGGGAGCCTATTCATAAGTTAAGGAAGTGCCATACGGCTGAACGGGATTCTGAATACATGATGGGATGATCCCGTAACTCATGAATATTCCCGAGATAAACAAAAGGAGGGTCCTCCTCGTCTGGGAGACCGAAAATTGGGGATGTTAAACTGATGAACTGGGAATTTCGGGGTTGAAAACGAATTAATGGGAAGCTGGGAAATATTATTCGTGTCCTGCACGGAATCGATATTCCGAGTTTTAATTTTGAATTAGAGACTGTGACCGTTTCTCCGCCAGGAAATTAGGTCTAAATAAAAATAATCCAGTCAATGGGAGCTTAAAAGGGGGGTGAAGAGAATATTTCGAAGGAAATGATTCTTCTCCGGGAATGTAGGTAGAGGCAATCAAACTCCTGGGAATTAGACCTTCAGCTTAAATAAGGCTAGGAAGCTCAAGTTCCAATTTTCAGTTTTTCGGTTATATCTACCAAACGGTGCATCGCACGGTAAAAGTAATATAATATTATCTTATCGTATTTTTTTTTCATAATGCTAGTCATATATTTCCGTAAGAGTTCCAAAATAATACACATTTTGATGGAAAATGTTTTCATTAAAAACATTGAAATTCACATTTTAAATGAAATGCATAAAAATAAAACAAATTCTGAAAAAACAAAATGAAATATTTATATTTATGTAATAAATACGAACATTTATCTTAAAAAATATAAATTCTTCAACTTAAAATTTAAAAATACATACTGCAAACGTAAAATAAAAATTTTTTGGTAAGTTGACTAGAAAACAATAATCGATAATCACAATCTCTGCAAAAAAAAACGCAAACTTAGCATACAAATACTATTTTATAACCATTTGAAACACGTACTAATAGTTTCGTACAGAGTCCGATGTTACAATATTCAAGAAGTCCTTACGTTAAGAATAAAAAAATCACTAGAATAATCTTTGCCAGATGAGATTGAAGATTCAATGAAAACTATGAAAACTAACACTAAAATTTGAGTTTTATTAGATTTCAAAAAAAGACGCTCTGTGAAGTGAGAACTCAAGATTGAAAATCCATATTTTCCGCAATGAACCGAACATATTTCTTCTTGAATTGAAAGGAACAATATTATATATATTAAAATACGAATAACTGAATATATCCGATGCCAGAATAATGTCATAAAAAATAACAAATACTTAGTACAACTCACCTTTAATAGCACAATTTATAATGCTCGAATCCAAAAGCACAAAAAAGTCAGGTAATAAAAAAAACTCAAAACTTATAACACTTATAAATTAAAATTTAAATTTTTTGCTCTTCCCTTCACAATTGAAAGAAATCAATATTTATGTAGAATAGAATAGGATTCCCCAATTTTTCTCCCACTTCTTGAGCTCAAAACTCTGATTGGTTAATTTTTGGCAATACAAATCGTTTTTTAAAATACCACAGATGTGGCCTAAAAATCTAAACAACTCGATCATTATGAACCATCATCATCAAAGAAGCCGCCCTTCAAAACAAGCTGGATGCGATAAGGGGTGTAGTGTAAACAACTCATAAAAGGGCTGTGCTTGGAATAGCATGACGATATTGCCGATTGTAATATTTATGATCAGAGTGCGGCATCTTTGAAAATTTGTTATAACAATTGGACCATATTTCTCGCATTTCTGACCTTATTGCATTTCCATTCTGTACGTGAATATCAATGTTTCGAAATGTTGTGATCGAATTACTTACTTACGTAACCGTGTTGTCATCTTTCGAATCAATTTTTTTTGGTTGGCGTTTCTATTTTTTTGTTTTTGATATTTTTTGGCGTCCCTTGGGACCTTGCGCCCGTGGCAAGTGCCACCCTTGCCACGCCCTAGATACGACCCTGATTGTAAGTTTCATCGTACGACCTTCCACTTGGGAGATATGAGCGAACAACGGAAAATTGGGACCTTCATCCTTTTCCTCAACTCAGCTCCAGCTCTATGTCCCGGAAGTTTCCTAAACCCAAGGACTGCTAATACATTCCCGAAAAAAATCTTCAACCCAAAATGTTTTCTACAAACCCTTCATTTAACTGAACTAATAAGCGAACGGAAACTTTAAACGTCGCTATTCAAGCAATTCAATAGCAGTAATTTCCTCAAGTGAGAATAACGATCAGACTACATAACAACAAGAATATTTATCTTGATCTTCACATTCTCTTCTTGATGAGATTATCCGAAAGTGTAAAACCTTTCATTACTGCCCTGTTTCTTCCTTTCATCGCCATTAAACGACGAAATGAAAACCTGCAATCTGTAATATGTAGATTGGAATTCGAATTAATTGCAAGAAGATCCAGAAGGGCAGTGTACCAGTTTATACACTCTAAACGGGAGGATCGTCGTTGAAAAAACTCCATCCGAGGAGATTGAATTCAATTACAAAGTTTAATTAAGGAGATTTTCACTGCCCGAGTACGCCGTTTAAGCATTCTACGAGGCCGTTGTCTGGAATATCCGAGATGCTCAGCGGAGACGCCGAAAGAAACAGAGGATTCTCGAAGAATTAGGTATATATTTGAAAAAATGATCAATCTTGGTAATAGAATTTTCAAGAAGACAATACCTTCTTCTACTGCGATTTATTACCCCGCAATAGGCATGTACGACTTGAGTTCGTCGTATCTCACTTGGTGAACCTACACGCAGCATCCATGGATGCCGCTAGAAGAGATGGGCATTGTGCCTCTTCGCGGTAACAATACCGAATAAAGTACGTGGTTGTAGAAACGGAGGAACACGTGCTACCATCTTGAACCTTCTTGTATTGGTCTGAGATTGGAGATGCATACATTAGAGCGGTATTGAATGATGGGCATGTTTCAGATGCAAATGGTTTAGTGCCGAGATTCTAAGAACGTGGGGAGAAAATGGGCTGAAGAAACTATGTACTTTCAAACAACACGAAGAAGATTGCACATTTTTCTTCAATACCACCCTGGAAACTTGTGAGTTATCTATTCCACCTTCAAGACTACCCTTGGTTCGCAATGTTGACTCCCAACGAGGCTTGTTCTTCACTTTGGTCGATTGTAAATTAAAACCAATTATAAATTGGAAACCATCCACGAACTTCACGAGCAATTAAATATTTAAATTCGGAGGAGGACCTCGCGCAAACACTTTTGGAGGTTTTTAAGAGAGCCAACGAAACTTCAAGACATAATAAAAAGAACTTTTGGTGACCTGGCATTGCTTTCACTACAGCAGACAAGAAGGTTATCATTTATTCCATCATTCCCACTTCTTTCTTTATTTCAGTCGAAGACAACATAAAAGAAGAAGAAGATAAAGAACCAACCCATTCAACCTCCGAGAAGATAAAACCAAAAAAAACCGATCCTGTCCCCTTTCAGTCCGCCCCTGCCTCGTCTATGATTGTTATCCACAGAACTGCGGCAAGGCGATCTCATTTTCTGGCCTTAGCATAATTGCGCGGGTATCTCGGACCGATCTCGTTCCATTATTTCTATTTACAAAGAAGACCTGCTCATCTTCCGTCGTTAGGATTCTATTAGCCAGCGCTACCCCGCCTTTCGCGGCTAACTGGCCGGCTTTGGGACCCCATACAAGAGACGGGAGGACTGGATTTAACGGGTTCTTACGAGGTGAAACGAGAATTGAGAATTATTTCGTTCGATTCAACGCCGAAACGGAAAGGAGAGTATATTTCTACTTCTACATTCAAAATTTGTTCCCTTTCGTCTCGAGCTTCCGCAAACATCGATTTGGGAATGATGAAATCAGCGAAAAGTCCCCCCTTGAATTTCCAATATTTATACAACATCCGAGCGGTGTATCTCCTCTCGTATTCAAAATTCTAGACGAACGAACAAACTCTTCCATCGCGACGCGGCAATTTGGCCTTCCTAATTCTAATTGGATTTGCAAATACCCAGTCGTTCGGCGAGTTAATATTGATTTTAAAATTTAGCGCGTTCGTTTCGTACGTCCTTGGCTGGAGTAAAAAACTGCTCTGCGATGGCTAGGAAGAAGGAAGATGTTAGAATATCACATTCGAGGAATATTCCCTCCTAGTTTTAGCTTCATTTATTTACTGTGCTCAGAAATAAATCGTCTCTCACAATATTCCTACGGATGAATTCACACGAATGGCGAAATTCCCCATTCGATTTCCCCCTTTTCAATTCCCCAACAAGAATCACACGGTGTCTTTTCACAATTTCTTATCACTTCTACTTCGACGATTTCGGCATGGCGTCGATCTCAGCCACGTATATGATACGTACAATTTCGACTTTCATCATCTGATCAGGGTGGGAAATGGTGTATCACAAAAAAAGAGACCACCCGAATAATTCTCGAGGCTCCAATCCGATTTCCTATTTCATTTTATCATTTCCTTGGGAATTGTTCGAGGAATCAGCCAGATTGTCACAGTCTAAGTTCTTGAGTATTCACCCAATGAAAGAGCTAAAAATTAAATGAAAAAAAAGTATGAAAAGCACTTGAAGTCGTTAGAGCGGTCACCCATCCAGGTACAGGAAAATGCTTCGAAATAATCGAAAGGAGACGTTTTCAGTTTCCCCCTCTGAATTCGTATATTTTACGATATTTTCATCGGAAGTGTCAAATTTTGGCAAACTTCACGTGGAATTTTGGAAACCTGCACTCAAAGAAATTTTCCAGGATATACAGCAGGCATTCGGTTACTTCTACTGGAAATTTCCCCATAAATAAACGACCGCAGGAAAATTTGTTGATTTTAAGTGACAATTCCGGTCGTTTAATTCCTCCTAATTTGATAACGGAATTACTGTCTACAAATGCTCACACCATTTCTGTCGCTTTTCAATCAATTTTTTATTCCAAACAACTTCGACCATATGGTACAACATTTATCAAGATACTGTTAGCTAAACATGATTTATTCCGATAGAATAATCTGAATTTCTGTGAGAAATACCGAACATTCCTGTTGAATTTGTGTTCATACTGTGAATCGTACAAATATTGTTGGGTTATAGTTACAAAATTGTTATATTTTACTAGATAATCCTGTAACATTTACGGAAACTCTTTTAAAATAAAAGTACCTGATCACTGCTATACCGTTTTTCCTGTTCATAGGACTCAAGTCACTTCAACTTGAATCAGCATGTTAGATTGCAAGTACAGATTGTTCTCAGAACGGTTTTTTCTTGTTGTAATAACAATAGTTGCGTTTAAACAACAGGAATTCATTTAAACGGAAATTCGCACGATTCCTTCATTTTATTCTGATTCTGGCCAGTGAAACGGATTTGAAAGAAGAATAGGGATATTTACATATAAAATTGGGAGAAAGTGATGATTTTTCGAAGATTTTCCGGCCTTACGATACGTTTTGTTTTAGGTTCCGAAAAATGTTTCAATATTCCATTCGACATAACAAGTTCCTCCTGTCAGATCAACACGATATCCCGATATAAAGATAAATATGAGATTTTTGTGTTAAATGTAAGATTAATTTTTTTTGTTCTAGGTTTGGTGAAAAATACGATAAATTCAATTTTTAATTGAAAACTCACCATGAAATTGCCTTCATTCCTATTTTTTTTCAAATTATTGATTTAAAGAATTTTTTTATTCATCACTCTTCAGCTTAATGTTTTTTTCGTGGGATCTAAGATAACTACCATTTTCAAAATGCTGATGAATTTCATTTTCAATTGAGACTTCATCATGAAATTGCCTCCATTCTTATTTGCAGTTATTTTAATTACTTTTTAATTTATTCGTATTTTTCACTCGAAACTTTTTTTGGGAATAAGATTATAAATATATCTCAAAAATTTGATGAATTTCATTTTAAATTGAGGCCTTTCCATAAAATTGCCTCCATTCTTATACTCATTCCATTTATTTTTTTCAATTTATTTTCTCATAGGATTTTTTTTAATTCATTTATTTACTAAGATTCTTACCATATTTCAAATGTTCTATAGATTCATTTTTCAAATGAGACCTTATCATACCTTTTATTCATTTATTTTCAATTCAAATTTTTTTATATATCACTTTTTCACTCACAATTTTTTTGCATTGGAACTAAGAGCATAACGATATTTCAAAATTTTCAATTGAAACCTCATAATAAAATTGTCCTAATTCATATTTGCATTTTATTAATTTTTTCAAATTTATTAATTCGTGAAATTTTTTGAGCGCTCGTACTACTTACATGAGGGCTATATCATTTCGTCACCATGTCTGTATTTTTCGAATTTTGAGCCGAAAATGGTCTCAATCGACTATTTTCGACTCACTGATGACGAATACGTCGAAAATTTCGAGTCTGTCCGTCCGGCCGTCCGTCCGTAAGCACGATAACTCACGAACGGAACAACCTAGAGACTTGAAATTTTTAGTGTAGGTTCAAATCTCAAATGCCACGGTTGAGTTCGTGAACGGGCAGGATTCCACGAGGGGATCCGTAAATATGGCCGTTCAAAGTTTTGTTTCCCTGATTACTTGAAATCTACAAATTTGATCGAGATAAAATTTTGCACTCAAATAGAGAATAACGTGTTCAAGCTACATATGAAATTCTGTCCAGATCGCACGACCAGAACTATAGAAATCATAGAAAATTGTAACTTCTGAACGGAAACGCCTAGGGACTTGAAATTTTCAGGATAGGTGTGGATCTCGAATGTCGTGATCACGTTCATATATGAGCAACATTATACTAGGGGTTCCGTAAATATGGTCGTTTGAAATTTTGTTTTCTCGATCATTTCGAAACTACGGATTCGATCGAGATGAAATTTTGTATTTTAATCGAGAATGATATATTAAAGCAATATTTTGTCCAGATCGCATGACCAGAACCATAGAAACCATAGAATATTGTAACTTTTGAACGGGAAGGCCTAGGAACTTGAAATTTTCAGGGTAGATTTGGATCGCGAATGTCGCGGTCACGTTCATCAATGAGCAAAATTAGACTAGGGGTTCCGTAAATATGGCCGTTCAAAATATTTTTTTCCTGATAGTTTCGAAACTTCTGCTTGTATTGGAATGAAATTTTGCACCTAGCCGGGGAATAATGTATTCAAACTACGTGCGAAATTTTGTCCAGATCGCATCACCAAGACCATAGGTACCGTAGAAAATTCTAGCGAATTATCGAAAAAAAATTGGTCAGCTGAAGCACTGACATTAAGTCTGGATTTTTGCCTAAGTTTGAAACTTTTTTTGACAGCTGTCGAAAATTCCTTCAATTGATTTCTAAAACTGGAAAATGCGAATCTACCTACAAGGTTGATGTACGAGTGCTCAAAAGCTCCTGACTTCACAGCCGTGCTTTTTGTAATTTTTTTTTAATTCATATATTTCCACTGACAACATTCATTCTTCATAAGAAGTAAGAAAATTCGATTTCAATTGAGACCTTATCATAAAATTGACATAACTAGTTACTCCCGTCAGATCAACCATCAAAAAATTATCACCGAGACTTAACGTTTCTCGAATTGTTGATGTTACCATAGCACAACAAATAAGTAAATAAGGCAGCAATGAAAGTTTTTCTGTTATAATTCGGTGATTCCGTGTATTGAAGTTTATGAAAACAAATTGACACTATTTGTCATACCGACAATGAACACTGAAGGCCATTTTGGTACACAGGAAAAAAAGTGTTTTCCTAAATCGAATATAATTCGGTGATTCCATCGTTTGAAGTTTTCAAAGATAAATCGTGCGTGCGACATTTATTTCATGAATATTTCATGAAACAGATACAGGTGCATTTCTATTTCAACTGAGCGGCAACCCTCCGCTCCTCCGGAAACTCCTAGATTAAATACGCACCGCCTCGAGGTAAAAACTTATTAATTGGGCATATTCCGACTAAATTCCGGAACCCCTCCCTTCGCAATTACCTTAATAAATTCCACTACGTAAAATTTCATTCGAGAGGAATGAGATTATGGAAAGTGAGCACCCTCCGGCCATATCTCCCCTAGTCATTCAATTTTTCGGCGGAATTACAACTCCGGGCGAGACAAAACCGGGGGGTTTTTGTTACAAGGACTAAAAGGATCCGACCATTTTAAATATTTTCTTGCAAAATCGTCGAAAGCAAAATCGTCGCGATGAAAATCGTCCCATTTTCCGGTCAATTCGAGCTGGAACAAGAAACGTCGTTGTCAACTATGATTCTATCGAAATGAGAAATCTATCATTTAATTTTTATAAAATTTCTTATTTCCTGTGAAGAAATTTTCATATTTGAATATACTAAACCATACTTTATGTCGAATTCGCCTCCTCTCGAATGTGGAACACATAATACCATAATATTTATTTTGAAATTCATTCATTTCCTCTTCTAATTGATCCAGCACCTGTTCAGACCATCATAATAGTCTCCAAAACTTCTAATTATGGTTCGCCGACACAAACAATTTTTTCTTCCAATTAGAGATATAATAAAAAACTAGTCTTCATCCGCGAACATTTTCGATAGAGTAGATTGAACTTATGACGAATTAAAACCCGATTAATTGAGGTACTGTTTCATTGATATATTTCAGTTTTTGTACCAGCAAGTTACCATCATCTTGGATGTTGTTAACGAGCTAAGCGACCTCGTCACTAATCAAACAGGTATAAAATAAATGACGTAAGCAAACGTCGTCACAAATTACTATAATTTCTAGAAACCTGTGTTATTGAATGAAATTTCTGCATTATTATTCTTATTGCATTACACCTGAATTACTTATTAAGAATTATCCTCGTCATTCATCCAAGGAAACATCCTATTTATCAGCTCAGATTGTTTGTGAAATTTCAACAAAAAACTACATTTCGAATAAGTAAAAAAATACCTGAATAAAGTAAACATTCCCGATTTGCATGTTACATGTGTGCAGTTTTTCGCAATATCAGAACAAGGACGTTACTATGGAGACATCTCCGATCTTATCTCATTGGAACATAAGGATTAGATGGAATTCAGTTCACTTTCCATTCTAAAATGTTATCCAACCGTCATTTGAATGTGAAATTATAATTTCGCTATCTCTATTCTTGAAAGTGAACTGTTAAAATCGCGAATAAACGAGATGGTCTGAATGGAAACATTTTTGAGAGATTCCTGTTTATTATGTGATGAATTTTGCAAGATATCAGTTTTATTATCCATAGACATAAAATTTTCCTCAAAATCCTTGAAGAAGACAAGGGATCTCGATAGATATAATCACAGATTTGAAACATAAATGATTTTAAGTAATGACTTGTTTGTATGTTGTCAATTTTATATGAATTTTTCGTAATAAAATAACAATGGCTCTTTTTCAGTCATTTATTTGAAGTCACGACATAAGCTATGAGTGAGGTAATAATAATATTCCCACTAATAGGTTCCTTTCACTCGCAAAACAAAAATTATAGGATCTTCTTTTGTTCAGATGCCGAAGACTTTCAATAATCTCACTCACGATATACAGATAAATATGAGATTTTTACGTTAAATGGAAGATACATTTTTTTTTTCAAGGTTTGTTCAAAAATACGATAAAATTGCCTCCATTCTTATTTTTTCTCAATTCATTAATTCGTAGAATTTTTTCTATTCATCAGTTTTTAACTTAATTTTTTTTTCCACGTGGGATCTAAAATAACTAACATTTTAAAAATTTCGATAAATTCCTTTTTCAATTGAGACTTCATCATGAAATTGGCCTCGTTCATATTTGCAATTATATTACTTTTCAATTTATTCTTCTATTATAAGATCGCCTCCATTTTTATTTAAAATTAATTTGATTACTTTTCAATTTAGTTTTTCGTGGAATTTTTTTATCACTTTTTTACTAGAAATTTATTCTTCGTGGGACTAAGATTATAAAGATACATATTTCAAAAATTTGATATATTCCATTTTCAATTGAGACCTTATCATAAAATTGCATTCATTCTTATTCTCATTCAATTTTTTTTTCAATTCATTCTCTCATAGGATTTCTTTTCCACTCACAATTTTTTTTAGTGGGAACAAGATTATCACCATATTACAAAAATTCGATTACTCCCATTTTCAATTATCATGAAATTGCCTCGATTCTCAATTAAAATTAATTACTTTTCAATTTAGTTTTTCGTGTAATTTTTTTTATCACTTTTTCACTCGAAATTTATTTAAAGATACTTCAAAAATTTGATAAATTCCATTTTCAATTGAGACCTTATCATAAAATTGCCTTCATTCTCATTCTCATTTCATTTTTATTTTCAATTTATTCTATCATAGGTTTTTTTTTGTATTCATCCCTTTCCAGTCACAATTTTTTTTAGTGGAAACTAAGATTATAACCATATTTCAAAAATTCGATTTATCCCATTTTCAATTGAGACCTTATCATAAAATTGGCTCCATTCTTATTTGAAATTAATTTGATTACTTTTCAATTTAGTTTTTCGTTGAATTTTTTTATCACTTTTTTTTTTTTTATTTATTTTTCGTGGGACTAAGATTATAAACATATTTCAAAAATTTGATAAATTCCATTTTCAATTGAGACCTAATCATAAAATTGCTGTCATTCTTATTCTCATTTCATTTTTTTTCAATTCATTCTCTCAAAGAAAATTTTTTTTATTCATCCCTTTTCCACTTATAATTTTTTTTAGTGGAAACTAAGATTATAACCATATTTCAAAAATTCTATTTATCCCATTTTCAATTGAGACCTTATCATAAAATTGCCTTCATTTTTATTTAAAATTAATTTGACTACTTTTCAATTTAGTTTTTCGTGGAATTTTTTTATCACTTTTTCAGTCGAAATTCATTTTTCGTGGGACTAATATTAAAAAGATATTTCAAAAATTTGATGAATTCCATTTTCAATTGTGACCTTATCATAAAATTGCCTTCATTCTTATACTCATTTCATTTATTTTTTTTTTCAATTTATTCTCTCATAGGATTTTTTTTTAATTCATCTTTTTTTCACTCAAAATTTTTTATTGTGGGAACTAAGATTACATATTAACATATTTCAAAATTCTATAAATTTTTTTCAACTAATACCTTATCATACAAAGATTTGAATTTTATTCATTTATATTTAATTCAAATTGATAGGATTATTTTTTTTATTTATCACTTTTTCACTCAAGAATTTTTTTCATTGGAACTAAGAGTATAACGATATTTCAAAAATTCGATTAATTTCATTTCAATCGAGATCCCATCATAAAATTGCCCTCATTCATATTTGCATTTTATTAATTTTTTCAAATTTATTAATTCTTGGAATTTTTTTTAATTCATCTTTTCCAACTCACAACATTTTTTCTTTATGAGAACTAAGATTTTTCAGATATTTCAAAAATTCAATTAATTCCTTATCATAAAATTGCATCCATTCTTATTTGAAATTTATTTTTTTTTCCATTTATTGATTCGTTTTTTTTTCAAATCCATCATCTTTCTACTTGCAAAGTTTTCTCGTCTTTTGCGATAACATTTCCACGGAAGTACGCTCCATCTAACCGGGGGACGTCGCGACGCGGAACGACGCCGGAGAATTTAGCGCGCGCGAAGCATGTGCTCGGGAAGCGGGAAAAATGCGCAATCAAGATTCGAATTACGACCAGGGCAATCGCTCTCAAGATCGATACCGACGAAATTCAATTTGACGTCGCGACGTCGATTTTATGGCGGCTTTTCGAAGTTGCGCCGCGAGATTTCTCAGTCGACGAGCGCTCGGCAACTTTTACGGCTCTTCCTGCTAGGTTGAGCTCTTCAATAACTGCAAATTGCCGTTTTTGGAAAGCTACTTTTTTCGATCATCCGATCATTTCTGATCGGAATAGGAGCTGTATAGTTCAGCGGAACTCCAAAAATTGACAAGACTAGCTGAAAGGATGACTCAGCATTGCTTGGACAAGAAGAAGGCTGTAATAATCCTATCAGTTCTCCCAGACTGGAAATTAGGAGATCGCTAGAAATAAATCACTGCCAATGTCACTGCGAAAAATAAGGTATTTGACCTCTTCGACCTTTCCCAATCAATTAAACTTCCCCGTACCTCCAATTGCGCCATATCCAACTCTCATGCCCTATATGGCAATGCTCGAATTAATGCAGAATCAATATTCCTCAATTTTAATCATGCATTAATTGATCCAAGGCTGCACCTCGCATGATCACTTCTATTTCAGGATACGAAAAAAAAATCCACCTCGTTATTATTCAACGGTGGTCTTTCTTCCCATTAATTTATTGTTGCTTGAATGTTAATGGTATTCGAGTCTCCCTCTAATTTTTATATTCCAGGTGATGACTAATGGTGTTACCAACCCAGTAATGAATAAACGGAAAATTCATTGATATTTTCTGCATTCACTGACATTGGTTGTTTTCAATTCGTCTTTTTTGAGCGCTCGTACTACTTACACGAGGGCTATATCATTTCGTCACAATGTCTGTATTTATCGAATTTTGAGCTGAAAATGTGCCGTATGCACGATTACTCTCGAACGGAACAACCTAGAGACTTGAAATTTTTAGTGTAGGTTCAGTTCCCGAATGTCTCGGTTAAGTTCGTTAATGGGCCAATTTCCACAAGGGGTTCCGTAAATATGACCGTTCAAAGTTTTATTCTCCTGATTACTTGGAAACAACAGATTTGATCGATATGAAATTTTGCACTCGAATGGAGAATAAGGTGCTCAAGCTACATACGAAATTGTGTTCAGATCGCATGACCAGAACTATAGAAATCATAGAAAATTGTAACTTTTGAACGGAAACGACTAGGGACTTGAAATTTTCAGGATCTCGTTCATCTATTAAAAAATTTTACTAGGGGTTCCGTAAATATGGTCGTTTGAAATTTAGTTTTCTCGATAATTTCAAAACTACAGATTTGATCGAAATTTTGTATACTGATGGAGAATGATATAGCCAAGCTACATTTCTCCAGATCGCATGACCAGAATCATAGAAACCATAGAAAATCATAACTTTCGAACGGAAAGGCCTAGGGATTTGAAGTTTTCAGGATAGGTGTGGATTTTAAATGTCGCGTTCACGTTCATCAATGAGCAGAATTATACTAGGGGTTCCGTAAATACGGTCATTCGAAATTTTGTTTTCTCGATCATTTTATTTTTATCGAGAATGGTATATTGAAGCAACATTTTGTCCAGATCGCATGACCAGAACCATAGAAATCATAGAAAATTATAACTTCTGTAGGGAAAGGCCTAGGAACTTGAAATTTTCAGGGTAGGTTGGATCGCAAATGTCGCGGTCACGTTCATCAATGAGTGAAATTAAACTAGGGGTTCCGTAAATATGGCCGTTCAAAATATTTTTTTCCTGATAATTTCGAAACTACTGATTGGATTCGAATGAAATTTTACACCTAGCTGAAGAAAAATGTATTCAAACTACCTGCGAAATTTTGTCCAGATCGCATTGCCAAGACCATAGATACCTTAAAAAATTCTAGTGAATTATCGAAAAAAAATTGGTCAGCTGAAGCACTGACATGAAGTCTGTAGTTCCGCCTAAGTTTGAGAAATTTTTTGACAGCTGTCGAAAATTCCTTCAATTGATTCCTAAAACTGGAGATTGCGAATCTTCACGGCAGTGCTTTTATAATTTTTATTTTTGATTCATTTTTTCTTGCTGCTTTTCGAGAATGCCATCAGCGTTTTCTAATTGTCCGAATATTTTTTATTTTCAGGCAAGTTTGGAGGGAAAAAAAGTGGAATTTAATTTGACAGAAAAATCATTTCGGTGAATCTATCCAACAAAGAATAATGAAATTATTCATAGATTTCGAAAATCAAGGGATGAAATATGAAAAAAATTATTTTGGAGAGTCTATCCAACATGAATAATAAAATTATTTATAGATCCTGGATTATCTTTTCAATTTTAGGTCAATTTCATTTGCAAAATTCGAGGGTTAAAATTTGAAAGAAATCATTTTGGACAATTTATAAAACATGGAGAAATAAAATTATTTATAGATCCTAGATTATCTTTTTGATTTTAGGTCAATTTCATTTGCAAAATTCGAGGTATGAAATTCGAAAGAAATTATTTTGGACAATTTATAAAACATGGAGAAATAAAATTATTTATAGATCCTAGATTAACTTTTTGACTTTAGGTCAATTTCATTTGCAAAATTCGAGGCATGAAATTTGAAAGAAATCATTCTGGAAAATCTATAAAACATGGAGTAATGAAATTATTTATAGAGTCTACATTATCTTTTTGATTTTGAGGCAATTTATAAGGTAACAATCGAGGGATGAAAATAGAAAAAAAATTATTTCGGAGAATCTATCCAACATAGAATAGTGAAATTATTAATCAATAGATTGTATATCATTCATGACATAAACTGTACAAATTTCAAGAGGGGATTAGAAATTTTTCGATTGAAAGATTCATCATGTCGAATAATAAAACCAAAATAAGGTCAAAGTGTTCGAATAACAGTATTTTTCCAGCTTAACTCCTAAATTGCCGTTTTTGGGCGAATTGCACGTTGTCTATTGTCCCTCTATTCCATCCATCAGTCGTGTAAATCAACGACATTACACTTCTGTATTTGGATAATGACCCCTCATAAAGCCAACGGAGGCAAATTACGCATGATCTTTGCCATATATCACTCTGATCGTACAATTCGTAACCAAATACATTAGTGATAAAATAGTATTCTTCATCGGTAGTTTAGGTCGTTACCGCTCCCGAATTAGTTAGCGTTATTCCAAAATTCAGGCTATACAAATATTCCACAGATTTTCCACAGCTTGAAAAGTGTGCAAAAAAACAAAATTTGTCTCTTATTCAAATAAATCGAGTTGAAACCTGCCCAAAAGGATCACGAAAAATAAACCTCCGAAAGCCACACACAGGAAATGTCGATTTCGAATTTAAAATTTAAATGTCCATCAGGTTTGTCGAACGATCGCAAATTGTTGACGAAACCAAACATCGATTTATTCATTGGAGTGGTGATAAATAATGTTGAGGTTACTTCGATTTCCGGAAAAAAGTGCATTTGTTTACTTTTAATTGACCATAACATCTTGAAGGAAACACGAAAGCCATGCCAGATGTTGAATTGAGGAATTATTGCGGAAAATCTATCCAATATAGAATAATGTAATTATTTGTAGATTCTACATTATCTTTTTGATCTTGAGGCAATTTTGAAGGCCAAATTCGAGGAATGAAGTTTGAGAGGAATTATTTTGGAAAATTTATCCAACATAAACTAATGTAATTATTTATAGATTCTACATTACCTTTTTGATTTTGAGGCAATTTTGAAGGCCAAATTCGAGTAATGAAGTTTGAGAGGAATTATTTCGGAGAATCTATCCAACATAGAATAATATAATTATTTATAGATTCTACATTTTTTGTTTGTTTTTGAGGCAATTTCAAAGGCAAAATTCGAAGGAAGAAGTTTGAAAAATTTTGTTTCGGAAAATCTATCCAACATAGAATAATGAAATTATTTATAGATTTTACATTATCTTTTTGATTTTGAGGTAATTTTGAAGGCCAAATTCGAGGAATTAATTTATTTTGGAAAATCTATCCAACATATGATAATGTAATTATTTACAGATTCTACATTATCTAGATGATTCTGAGGCAATTTTGAAGGCCAAATTCGAGGAATGAAGTTTGAGAGGAATTATTATAAAAAATCCAAAGAAAATTCGAAATTCAGGCTATAAAAATGGTTAACAACACTAGGAGCAGATGGTTAAGATAAAAAAAAAAGATCCTTCGACAATTCCCACTTATATTATGTATGGTTGAAATCGGAGTGAAGGAAAGCATTTTCAATCTTACAACAGTTCTGTTTGCGATTCGATTTCGAATTTAAAATTTAAATGTCCATCAGGTTGGTCGAACGATCTCAAATTGTTGACGAAACCGTGCATCGATTTATTCTTTGGAGTGTTGATATCAGGAAAAAAGTGCATCAGTTTACTTTTTATCGACGATAACATCTTGAAGGAAACACGAAAGCCATGCCAGATGTTGAATTTAGGAATTATTGCAGAAAATCTATCCAACATAGAATAATGTAATTATTTATAGATTCTACATTATCTTTTTGATTTTGAGGCAATTTTGAAGGCCAAATTCGAGGAATGAAGTTTGAGAGGAATTATTTTGGAGAATCTATCCAACATAAAATAATGCAATTATTTATAGATTCCACATTTTCTTTTTGATTTTAACGCAATTTCAAAGGCAAAATTCGAAGGAAGAAGTATAAAAATTTTGTTTCGGAAAATCTGTCCAACATAGAATGATGAAATTATTTATAGATTCTACATTATCTTTTTGATTTTGAGTCAATTTTGGAGGCCAAATTCGAGAAATAAAGTTTGAGAGGAATTATTTTGTAAAATCTATCCAACATATGATAATGTAATTATTTATAGATTCTACATTATCTTTTTGATTTTGAGGCAATTTTGAAGGCTAAATTCAAGAAATGAAGTTCTAGAGGAATTATTTTGAGAAATCCAAAAAAATTTCGAAAATCAGGCTATAAAAATGGTTAACAACACTAGGAGCAGATTGTTAAGGCCAAAAAAGAAGATCCTTCGACAATTCCCACTCATATTATATATGGTCGAAATCGGAGTGAATTGAAGCATTTTCAATCTTATCACAGTTCTGTTTGCGATTCGATTTCGAATTTAAAATTTAAATGTCCATCAAGTTGGTCGAACGATCGCAAATTGTTGACGAACCAAGCATCTATTTATTCTTTGGAGTGTTGATATCAGGAAAAAAGTGCATCTGTTTACTTTTTATCGACGATAACATCTTGAAGGAAACACTAAAGCCATGCCAGATGTTGAATTCACTTCGTGTACCTTCTTTTAGTTTTATGAAACATATTATTCGGTGTCATTGTTTTCCCCCACGAGCATTATTGAATGTTATAATTCTGAAATCATAGTTTAATGAAGGAAATTGGAATTTATCACTCTTGAAATAGAATATAAATTCTGAAACACGTGTTTCTTACTATGTGTTTTGAATGTTACTATTTGTAAACCGGGCATTTTAGTGTCAGATAGATTGAAAATCAAATCTTCTAAATTATAGCTTTCCTGAAGTAGGGACATTTGTTTTTTCTTCCAGAATTGCATTTAAGAAAAAATCGTCAGTGAGATCTGAGATGGGCACTAAAGTAAACAAACAAAAGCCAAATATTTCAGTTTCGCAATAACCTCACAAAATCACTTGGATATCTCAATTACGTAAAACATCTCTTTTGACCAAGAAATACGTCTTATTCTTCAGCTCTGGACTGGTCTGTTGTTAAACAAAAAATTTCTTCCTTGCGATAATCCACACTCTCATAACTCCTTAAAATAATCCACCTCCCACTCACCGCTAAATTTCCGCATTTTTCCGAAGGGCCGCTTCCTCCTATCCCTCCAAAAACATGGGAGACGCCACCTCCACACCGAAGACTCGGCGAATGTGGCACAGATTTCAAATTCACCAACACCACCAGCACAGTCACTCACCGTCACCTGAACGCCCGCAGACTCCGGGGGGATCGTCGAAATCTCGTCGGCCGTGTCGTGACGACCGCGTTGTCTCCCGGAAAATACGCGCGCTACACTCTCACCGGTCGTCAGTCGGAACGAAGTGTTGGTCGTCTACGTAGCGACGGATCCTCCGGGCAGACTGCGCGGTTGCGTGGGGGCGGCACCTGGTTGCCGGCTCTGGTGGGAAATTCGGCTCTGGTGGGAAATTCGGCTTTTCCGGGCGCGTTTCCCGGTCAACAAGTTGTAGTTTAGCACGAATTCATTCAATATTAAACATAGAGTGTGTTGGAAATTATACCTTATCGAGTGCCTCAAAAATTATGTCGAAAGACAAAGCCGAAAATGTCTCCACAATAGTCACCTGAAAATACAATTGTCTTAACTTAACCAAATAAAAATCCTCTTATCTCTCTATCAATATTTGCTCCGGCTAGAACAGCGTCTTAGATTTTAAATGCGATTATTTTTAGAACGCCCGATATTTATTTATCGTAGATCCTACTTTTTCGACCTTGTTATCTGAAAGCGACAAATTGGTAATCTCAGGTGACGAACGGTACAAAAAACCAACAGATCGAATAACAAGCCAACTGCAAACATGAAAATGAAGGTTGAAATTTCTTTTCGAACATAGAATAAAATATAAATGAACATGCGTGTCAAGTTTTATGGATATTGTGTTCAAAAAAACCTTTGTATTGAATTATTGATTTCTTACCGAATTTTCCTTGTGAATAGGTTTAAAAATTGTTCTGATTTTGAGGCAATTTTAAAGGCAAAATTCGAGGAATGGAGTTTGAGAGGAATTATTTTGGGAAATCTATCCAACATAAAATAATGATGTTATTTATGGATTCTACATCAATTTTTTATTTTGAGCGATTTCGTAATATTTTTTTTCGGTTACCAAAGATGAAATTATGTATATGCAACATAACCCATATTCACCAGGGTGGATCCATCTTCATATAGAAAAACCTTCAAATTGCACTTTTTAAAATAGAGGAATCTGAATTTCTCAACTTAAAACAGAAGTAGCGACGAAAAAAAAAATTTTCTTTATAGATAACATGTTTTTCACCCCTATATTGAAAAATTAATTTTTTACCAAATTTTTTTGTATCTATGGGTTTGAAAATTTTGGGCCAAAAAAATTTATTTTCGCCCACATCCTTGAGATTTTTTATGTCATCCAACTAGCCCACACTGATTTCAAATATGTATTCGGTTCCTCCATAGACCTCATAGTTTAATTAGTAAAGCTTCCATCAGAAATTTCGAAGAAATCAGATTTTCGACGAAAAAAATCATAATATATTTTGAGGAAATTACATCGATTTCGAACAAATTTCTTTCGGCGCCTAAAGGGTGTAGCTGAACGCAACATAACTTCACATTCACCAGGGTGGATCCATCTTCATATAGAAAAACCTTGAAAATGCACTTTTTATGAAGGGAGAATCTGAATTTCTGAACTTAAAACAGCAGTAGCGAAGGAAAAAAAAATCTTTCATAAAAAAAAAGTGGAATATCGTAATCTCCACCCTTGATTTATATTGATAACTTGTATTTCAACCCTTTGCGAGAAATTATTTTTTTACCAAATTTTCTTTGTATATGGGTTTGAAAATTTTGGGCCAAAAAAATTTGTTTTCGCCACATTCTTGATATTTTTCATCTCATCCAATTAGCCCACGCTTATTTCAAATAAGTATTTGGTTACTCCATAGACCTCATAGTTTAATTAATCGAAGCTTCCATTAGAAATTTCGAGAAAATCAGATTTTCGACGAAAAAAATCATAATATATTGTGAGAAAATTACATCGATTTCGAAAAATTTCTTTCGGCGCCCAAAGGATGTAGCTGAATGCAACATAACTTCACATTCACCAGGGTAGATCCATCTTCATATAGAAAAACCTCAAAAATGCACTTTTTATAAAGGGAAATCTGAATTTCTCAACTTAAAACAGCAGTAGCGAAAAAAAAAAAACCTTTCTCATGGAAAAAAAATGGATTATCGTAATCTCCACCCTTGAATAATATGGATATTTCACCCCTATATCGAGAAATTAAATTTTTACCAAATTTTTTTTGTAGGTTAGGTTTGAAAATTTTGGTCCAAAAAAAATTTGTTTTCGCCCACATTCTTGAGATTTTTTATGTAATCCAATTAGCCCATACTGATTTCAAAAAGGTATTCGGTTCCTCCGAAGACCTCATATTTTAATTAGTCGAAGCTTTCATCAGAAATTTCGGAAAAATCAAATTTTCGACGAAAAAAATCATAATATATTGTGAGAAAATTATATCGGTTCCGAAAAAATTTCTTTCGGTGCCCAAAGGATGTGGCTGAATGACACATAACTTCACATTCACCAGGGTGGATCCATCTTCATTTGGAAAAACCTTAAAATTGCACTTTTCAAAGAAGGGAAATCTGAATTTCTCAACTTAAAACAGCAGTAGCGAAGAGAACAAAATTTTCTCATGAAAAACAAGTGAATTTTCGTGATCTTTATCCTTGAATTATATAAATAACTTTTCGGTAAAGAAAAGATGTAGTTATATGCAAGAGAACCTCACATTCACCAGGGTGGATCTACCTTCATATAGATAAACCTTAAAATTGCACTTTTTAAAAAGGGGGAATCTGAATTTCTCAACTTGAAACAGCAGTAGCGACGAGAAAAAATTTTCTCATGAAAAACAAGTGGATTTTCGTGATCTTCACCCTTGAATTTTATAGATTACATTTATTTCATCCCTATATCGAGAAATAAATTTTTTACTAAATTTTCTTTGTTTTGAAATTTTAGGCCAAAAAAATTTTTTTCCGCCAACATTTTTTACATTTTTTATGTAACCCATTCTGCCAACGTTGATTTCAAATATGTATTCGGTTTCTCCTAAAACCTCATAGTTAAGACGAAGAGTACGTCAGAAATTTTGAAAAAATCAGTTTTTGGACGAAAAAAATCATAAAATTTTGTGACAACATTTCAGCGATTTCGTAATATTTTTTTTCGGTAGCCAAGAGATGTAGTAATATGCAACATAACCTCAAATCCACCAGGATGAATCCATCTTCATATAGAAAAACATTTAAATTGCACTTTTTGAAAATGCGAACACTGAAAGTTTCAACTTAAAATAGCAGTACCGACTAGAAAAAAATTTTATCGTGAAAAACAAGAGAATTTCCGGAACCATCACCCTTGAATTATATAGATTACATGTATTCCACTACTATATCGAGAAATTTATTTCTTATCAAATTTTCCTTTTACATGGGTTTAAAAATTTGGGACAAAAAATTTTTTTTTCACCCACATTTTGAAATTTTTCATGTTATTCCATTGGCCCACGCTGACTTCAAATATGTAGTAGGTTTCTTCATACCCTCATGATTACATCAGAAAATCCTCAAAGTTGCACATCTGAAAATACCCTCTAAAGGTATCAACTTCAAAACGCAGAAGCAATCAGAAAATTTTTTTCCGGTGGAAAACAAGTACGTATTCAAAATCTACACCCTCGAATTATACAGATAACATGTATGACCTCCCTATATCCAAGAATATACCGGAAAATTCTCTCGGAAAAGCCGCCGATCCGGCAACGTCGCCCACCTGGCATTTCCCCATGGATAACGTCCCATTATAACGCCCGAAAGTTATGCCGCCAATAATGCGTATTTTCCCGTAAATATACGACCCACGTCGTTCGTATACCTACGTGACACACAAGATGGATTTCGAAATTTAAATGTCCCGATGTTCAGCCTCCACCACCACTGTATTTCCATATGCGGTCTAGCGGTACATTTCGGCTAGATGATATAGTGTAAATGGGACCACGAACATCCGAACTGTTTTATTAAATCCATCGATTTCATCTCGAACCTGTTAATCGGATTTGAGGTTAGGGAGGAGGTTCGATATTGTTGTTATCTCGTTTTTCGATTGTCAACGATATTTTTGAGCGCTCGTACTACTTACACGAGGGCTATATCATTTCGTCACGATGTCTGTATTTTTCGAATTTTGAGCCGAAAATGGTCTCAATCGACTATGTTCGACTCACTGATGACGAATCCGGAAAATTCGAGTCTGTCCGTAAGCACGATCAATCTCGAACGGAACAACCTAGAGACTTGAAATTTTCAGTGTAGGTTCAGTTCCCGAATGCCTCGGTTAAGTCCGTTAATGGCCCAAATTCCACCAGGGGTTCCGTAAATATGGCCGTTAAAAGTTTTGTACCCCTGATTACTTTGAAACTACAAATTTGATCGGGATGAAATTGTGCACTCAAACTGAGAATGAGGTGTTCAAGCTACATGTGAAATTTTGTCCAGATCGCATGACCAGGACCAAAGAAACCATAGAAAATTGTAACTTTTGAACGGAAACGCCTAGGGACTTGAAATTTTTAGGATAGGTGTGGATCTCGAATGTCGTGATCACGTTCATCTATGAGAAAAATTATACTAGAGGTTCCGTAAATATGGTCGTTTGAAATTTAGTTTTCTTGATAATTTATAAACTACAGATTCGATCGTGACGAAATTTTGTATACTAATGGAGAATGATATATTCAAGCTACATTTTTTCAGATCACATGACCAGAACCATAGAAACCATAGAAAATCATAACTTTTGAACGGAAAGGCCTAGGGACTTGAAATTTTCAGGATAGGTGTGGATCTGAAATGGATTCCGTAAGTATGGCCGTTCAAACTATTTTTTTCCTGATAGTTTCGAAACCACTGATCGGATTGGAATGAAATTTTGCACCTAGCTGAGGAATAATGTTTTCAAACTACGTGCGAAATTTTGTCCAGATCGCATCACCAAGACCATAGATACCGTAGAAAATTTTAGCGAATTATCGAAAAAAAATTGGTCAGCTGAAGACATGAAGTCTGGAGTTTCGCCTAAGTTTCAGAATTTTTTTGACAGCTGTCGAAAATTCCTTCAATTAATTTCTTAAACTGGAAAATGCGAATCCACCTACAAGGTGCATGTACGAGCGCTCAAAAGCTCCTGCCTTCACGGCAGTGCTTTTCGTAATTTTTTTACTTTTTTTACCTTTTTTTTTCATAAATTAATATAATGGCCTAGTATTCAAGAAGATGAAAGATTTCATGGAATATTTGAATCATTCACGGAATTATGTTGGTACCTCCGGTGAAAGCTGTCAATTTTGATTGAAGCTTTCACTGAAATGTCAACATTCATAATGTTTCGAACAATTTGAAAACATCGAATCGAAAATTTGTTATGAGAAAAGTGTGTTCACAAAACAAAAAAAAAACATCAAAACTAGAGGTGGGCACTTAAGTAAACTTAACCCTTTTCTCCACCAAGTACCCTTAGGTTGGTGATATTATCCAGATCAATGCAAAATATTCGTTTTTCAATGCAGTATATCCAATTGACTCTCTAATATTCTGAAATGAACTTCCTCCAGAGAGCATTAAGGCAATCAAACACTGACAATAGTCCGATCAAACCTATGACGCACCGGGACTATAAATGCTATATTTAAATTTAACGATATCGTAAACATTAAACGACTTTTCATGTAAAACAACGGCGCAGGGATCGATGGACGTTTTCCTTTTTTCCCTCTGTTATACGAGCGGTCTTGACGGCAATGAAACGTTTAATCGCGCCAATCAATCGAATTGTGACCATCGTCTTCGAGACTTTTTCTGGTTCTCCGCCGAAGATTTATTGTGTTTAAGCAGCATGAAGATAACTCCGCATGAAAACCTCATCGAGGAAGCGTATCGTCGCACAAATGTTCCACGCCGAAATATCTGCATATCAGAGGCGCAGCAACGAAACGAGGAAGGCCATCAACCGAGCTCATTATCCTGGCAGGTCCTCCATCACCGCCCAAACTTTTCCTCCACCAAACGACCTAAACGAGCTCGGACTAGCGCGTTGTTCCGGATTTATTCGCTGCGATGTAAAACTCCTTATTAATTATTTCCAACGAACAATGCAGATTTCGACCTCTTGGGTCAATTAGTCAGCTGTTCTGGCGATTAGTCCAAGAATGGACCGTTGAGATGCAACGATTTTTCTTGGAGTACTCAGGGGCCAGGCATGCAATGAAAAGTATCTTACGAGTTGGCCATATTTTATTGCGCAGAGCCTCAACTTTCGTCGGGCCTTCCTGCGTTTGACATCCTTAATGACCGTTAAAACAACTGAGGTTGTATCGCGAAGGAACCCTGGAGATAATTCACGTACTCGATACGCCCCAAACAGCCACAGAGATCGGATGCAAGCCCACTCAACATTAAAGGCACAGAGGAAGCTCCATTCCTGCCCTGTTTCTCGAGCCTGCTCGAGAGGATCTGGATTTTATTGTTCTTCCTTCCGGCGGAGGGATGGAGGATTTCTTTTTCCTTGGAGGGTTTTGACGAGAGTAATTCGAATGCTTGTATCAGTTCGGGGAAAGAAAACGCTGTGATCCATGGAAATAATGATGTGTACCTACCCTTGAGGGAGGATGTAATCTGTAAATTTTTATATTCAAATTTTATTTTTCTTCATCTTGAATACCAATGATACCGACCCAATAACCTGCACAAAAATCCAACGAAAAAAATTATGAAATTTTGTGACAACATTATAGCGATTCCGTGATAATTTCTTTCGGTAACCAAAGGATGTACTTATATGCAACATAACCTCACATTCACTAGGGTGGATCCATCTTCAGATAGATAAACCTCAAAATTGCACTTTTTAAGAAAGGGAACACTGAAAGTTTCAACTCAAAACAGCAGCACCGAAGGGAAACCACTTGTCAATGATTTCAAAAATGTATGGCCAACAAAATTTTTATCCCACATTTTTGAAATTTTTCATGTAACTCCATCGGCCCACGTTGACTTCGAATATGTAGTCGGCACGTGCCCTCATGATAAACGGAGAGAAAACACAGGAATTAGAAATTTCACGAAATTATCTTCCTGGCTTTGTAGGAAAACTAATTTCAAAATAAATTGCACATTTACATTGCCACGTTTTCCACTTAATCCAATGGCGTCAAGATTTCTGTAATTTCGCGTTTAGTTTCTTAGGGCCCATAATCAGCTGAATATTTTTTAATACGGCCCTGTTGACTTCGTGACACAATTTAGAGATATAGAATCGTTGTTTTTAGAAAAATTTTATTTTTACACCTGACAATATAACGTTGAGAAAATTTTAAAATTTTGGATGAATCCGGAAAATCCCAAATTTCTTCGCAGGTTATGATTTTCTATGGTTTCTATGGTTCTGGTCATGCGATCTGGAGAAATGTAGCTTGAATATATCATTCTCCATTAGTATACAGAATTTCGTCACGATCGAATCTGTAGTTTTGAAATTATCAAGAAAACGAAATTTCAAACGACCATATTTACGGAACCCTTAGTATGATTTTGCTCATAGATGAACGTGATCACGACATTCGAGATCCACACCAATCCTGAAAGTTTCAAGTCCCTAGGCGTTTCCGTTCAAAAGTTACAATTTTCTATGGTTTCTATAATTATGGTCATGCGATCTGGACGAAATTTTGCATGTAGCTTGAACACGTAATTCTCCATCTGAGTGCAAAATTTCATCTGGATAAAATCTGTAGTTTCCAAGTAATCAGGAGAACAAAACTTTAAACGGCCATATTTACGGAAGCCCTAGTGGAAGTGGAATTTGGCCCATTAACGAACTTAACCGAGGCACTTGGGATCTGAACCTACCCTGAAAATTTCAAGTCTCTAGGTTGTTTCGTTCGAGAGTTATCGTCCTTTCGGACGGCCGGACGGACGGACAGACTCGAATTTTCCGACGGATTCGTCATCAGTGAGTCGAACATAGTCGATTGAGACCATTTTTGGCTCAAAATTCGAAAAATACAGACATCGTGACGAAATGATATAGCTCTCGTGTAAGTAGTACGAGCGCTCAATAACATCTCAAAATCCTATTCAAGCAATAACAAGAATAATATTGTCTTATTGGGAATTGAAAGGAAACCTTAGATTTTATCATAAAAACAACCAGGTCGTATTAAAATATTCAGCTGATGAGTACCCCTCGAAGACGAAACGTCGGATTACAAAAAATATTGACACTATTGGATAGAACAAAAAAAGTGGCAATGCAATAGTGCAATTCATTTTCAAATTCGTTCCCAAATGAATCCAGGAAAACAATTAAAACGATTTTTGTTTTTTTTTATATCTCCGGAAGAACCAGAAATTTTTGAATTTTTCAAACTGTATATTGTTGAGTATTAAAAAACACAACTTCGTACTACTTTAACCGACCAAGTATCTCTTGCCGTTTCCTAGATCCTTATGGGATGTCAATCTGGTAAACAAAGTGGCCACGTTTAAAATATTAACGCTTGCTTCTTGGTGAAATTCCATAATTCCTTGAGAAGAACCTGAATTGATTTTTTTCTATATTGAAGAAGAATCTTGTCCAAAACAACCCCCAACTCACAAACAACAATCTCTTCCGCTGAAAACTCACAAACCGGGCGCCGTTATTCATTCCTCCCGCCGTACCAACTCCCAGACAAAGCCCCCCCCCAAAATCATATACAAACAGAACGTCGCGCAAACAAATCCGGGGGTAAATTCAGACGGGCTCCTAATGGCTAATGTTATGTTTATCCTGCAGGATAGCGTCGCTTATCGGGTCCAAATCTCATTAGGACGCCTCGCTGAACGTGCGTTCGTCCTGCCGGGTCACCTTAAGGACCAGATTTAGGACGCTGGTGCGTTTTCGATACGTCGCCCATCCGGCTTAAGGCCTAGGTCGGCGAGGCGATCAATTAATTTTACGTTCGCTCGTTCGAAAAGTGTTTTTTATCGCGTGATTAAGGCGGGCGGTAAACGGGGCTTTATCGGTCATCCGCTCGTTTAACGCAGGGAATGAATAGAAACAACCTAGAAAGGATCACCTGCGGATTGACATACATCAGTAAGTCGTTGCTTCTCACAGTTTTATGAAGAATCATTCTTCTTGCGAATAAAAATACTGATCTGGCCCACCTACCATCCTCTGAAACATTCCCGACATAACACACTGCGAACTGAACAGGTGGCAGACTTAATTTTCACCCAGATCGCAATACCTCGTAATTTCAGCCACTTTGTAACCACTTACAACCATCTACCAAACTGCCTCAAAGTGGACAGTTTGGCGGAAGCAGAATTTTAATTCGTTTCCACTCTCTCACGACGACCAATTTTGCAATATTTATGGATGCAGTGGCGGCGGTTGGCGCATTGGAGCTGCAGAGCTGCAGCACCGTTTTTATGAATGAAGAAAACTGTAGAATTTTGCCAGTTTTTGAGAAGTATCATTTTATATTGTTCTGAAAAATAAAATGTCTGGTTTTGTTATTTTATCCACTTGTAATGTTCATTTGTCGCTACCTGATACGGCTCTGTATGAACCTACTACGGCACAGCTTCATCTTCCTGAAGTGTATGACCTTGGGCCGACCAATGGCAATTGAGAATTATCTCCAGAGACCAGGGCCGTATCTAGGCACTATTTCGCCTGTGGCAATATATTAGACAGCGCCCCCCCATTTGCGTAGATTTTTTTTCATGCATCATATTTTCTTATAGTATTTTTTTTTCATAATGCTAGTCATATATTTCCGTAAGAGTTTCAAAGTAATACACATTTTTATGGAAAATTTTTTTCATTGAATACATTGAGATACATATTTTAAATGAAATGCATAAAAATAAAACAAAATGAAAATGAAATATTCATGTGTATGTAATAAATACGAACATTTGTCTTAAAAAATATAAATTCTTCAACTTCAAATTTAAAAATACATACTGCAAACTTAAAATAAAATTTTTTGGTAAGTTGACTAGAAAACTATAATCGATAATCACAATCTCTGCAAAAAAAAACGCAAACTTAGCATACAAATACAATTTTATAACCATTTGAAACACGTACTAATAGTTTCGTACAGGGCCCGATGTTACAATATTCAAGAAGTCCATACGTTGAGTATAAAAAAATCACTAAATAATCTTTGCCAGTAAGATTGAAGATTCAATGAAAAGTAACACTAAAATTTGAGTTTTATTAGATTTCAAAAAAAGACGCTCTGAGAAGTGAGAACTCAAGTTCGAAAATCCATATTTTCCGCAATGAACCGAACATATTTCTTCTTGAATTGGAAGGAACAATATTATTATGTTAAAATACAAATAATTGAATATATCCGATGCCAGAATAATGTCATCGAAAATAACGAATACTTAGTACGACTCACCTTCAATAGCACAATTTATAATTCTCGAATCCAAAAGCACAATGGCACAAAAAAGTCAGAATATAAGAAAAAACTCAAAACTTATAACACAACAAATCTGGATACACACTAAACGAACATTAAAATTTAAATTTATTGCTCTTCTCTTCAC
Source organism: Aphidecta obliterata (assembly GCA_963966015.1). Classification (NCBI taxonomy): domain Eukaryota; kingdom Metazoa; phylum Arthropoda; class Insecta; order Coleoptera; family Coccinellidae; genus Aphidecta; species Aphidecta obliterata. The sequence continues at coordinate 33,123,450 of OZ014428.1, forward strand.
AATTGAAAGAAATCAATATTTATATAGAATGGAATAAGATTCCCCAATTTTTCTCCCTCTTCTTGAGCTCAAAACTCTTATTGGTGAATTTTTGTCAATACAAATCGTTTTTAAAATACCACGGATGTGGCCTAAAAAGCCAAACAAATCGATCATTATGCACCATCATCATCAAAGAAGCCGCCCTTCAAAACAAGCCGGATGCGATAAGGGATGTAGTGAAAACAACTCACAAAAGGGCTGTGCTTGGAATCGCATGACGATATTGCCGATTGTAATATTTATGATCAGAGTGCGGCAGCTTTGAAAATTTTTCATAACAATTGGACCCATATTTCTCGTATTCCTGACCTTATTGCATTCTCATTCTGTACTTTGAATATCAATGTTTCGAAATGTTTTAATCGAAATACTTACCTACGTAACCGTGTTGTCATCTTTCGAATTAATTTTTTTTGTTTGGCGCTTTTTTATTCTTGATATTTTTTGGCGCCCCTTCGGACCTTGCGCCCGTGGCAAGTGCCACCCTTGCCACGCCCTAGATACGGCCCTGCCAGAGACTAATCCCTGATTGTTACAACGTAGATTCTGACGTAAGCTGGTGGTGCTACATTCAAATTTGCCCGAATTCGTTTATCAGTGACGTACGCCTCGCTTTATTACGGGTAGTGAATTTTTTTAGAAAATAGAGTTGATTTCGATAAGGAGAAAACTACTTAGGTTCCATAATGAAAATTAAAATTTCGGGAAATTAGTGAGTAATTTTTCTTATTTATTATTTTCGTCCAATATTCGGCTATGCAAAGATTATTTTGAACATTTTCGAATTTTCAATGATTTTTTGCAGGTCACGGGCCGCCACTGCGGCCGATCCATCCGAAGCCTCCTCCAGAGCGATGAAAGTGATAATTTCGGACCGAGATCGATTATTTTCATCAGATATCGTCGCATGGAGATTTACGAGACGCGTTATCCTCGCCAAATCGGAATTTCTGCCAAAAAATCTGGGACAGACAGCGGGGCAGAAGGAGGGCATCAGTTTAAGGGGTTACTGCAGCTTTCGGGAAAGTTCTCGAAGATGTGCCCTGGGTCGGAAGATTTCCGGCCGGAACCGAGCACAAAGAGGATGGATAAATTTAGCATGGCATTTCGCATCATTCATTGATAGGTCCCGAGGAAAAAATCAATACGTGCTCAGATCGAGCAGGTCGAGGTCCCGTCAGTTCGAATTTCGCATGAAAATGCGATTAAAACATAGTTTGATGTCGAAAATTGACTATTATTCCTCTGGCTCTGAAGGACACACGGACGGCACGTGCCCTCATGATAAACGGAGAGAAATCACAGGAATAAGAAATTTTCCAAAATTTTCTTCCTGGCTCTATTTAAAAACTTATTTGAAAATAAATTGTACATTTACATTGCCACTTTTTCCACTTAATCCAATGGCGTTGAGATTTCTGTAATCTGACGTTTTATGTTTTAGGGCCCATCATCAGCTGAATATTTTTTAATACGGCCCTTTTGTCTTTATGACAACATTTGGAGATATAGAATCGTTCTTATTAGAAAAATTTTTGTATTTTTATTCCTGACAATATAATGTTAAGAAAATTTTAAAATTTTGGATGAATCCGGAAAAACCCAAAATTTTTCCAAATTGTTCAATTTTTTTCGTGGATTTATTTGGGAATGAATTTCAAAATAAATTGTACATTTACATTGTCACTTTCTCCGCTCTATCCGATGCCTTCAAGATTTCTGTAATCCGACGTTTCGTTTTTTAGGGCCCATCATCAGCTGAATATTTTTTAATAAGGCCCTGTTGTCTTTATGACAACATTTGGAGATATAGAATCGTTCTAATTAGAAAAATGTTTATATTTTTTTACCTGATAATATAACATTAAGAAAATTTTCAAATTTTCGATGAATTCGGAAAAACCCTAAATTTTTCCAAATTCTATTTTCTATGGTTCTATTTTTTTCCTGGATTTATTTGGGAACGAATTTCAAAATAAATTGTATTTTTGAGTTGTCACTTTTTTCGCTGCATCCGATCCCGTCAAGATTTCTGTAATCCGACGTTTCGTTTTTCAGCTGTTTTTTTTTAATACGGCCCTGTTTTTTTGTGACTAAATCCAAGTTCCTTTCTAATTTTGGATAAAACGATATTTTTCATTGGAGAAACAGAAACATCTTTAATGATAATTCAGACAATTAACGTCAGTTGCAATACATTAGTACATAATGTAAAAAACAGAGTAGGCTTTACAAAAAATCTTTATCCACATTTTTATTCCTTTTTGATTAATTTTTTTTTTAACATTTTGTGCCTGATTGACTTCAAACTGTCATGCCTTCCCCCAATAGATTTCGAAAGTGCTCAGAACCGTACTCAGGAAAGTGTTTGAATGATAGCAAAACTAAGTTAAAAACCTATTCAAGCAATTACAAGAGTAATATCGTCTCATTCGGAATTCAAATTCCATCATAAAAACAGGGTCGTATTAAAAAAATGCAACTGATGATGTCCTCTGGAAAACCAAACGTCGAATTACAAAAATATTTGGATAGAACAGGAAAAATGGCAATGTATCGGTACAATTCAATTTGAACTTCGTTGTCAAGTAAAGCCAGGAGAAATATAAAATGGTTTTGCAAAATTTCGACTTTTTCCGGATATCTCTTGAAGTAATAAGAGTTTCGGAATTTTCCAAATGATATATCGTCGGGTATAAGAAAACATAACTTTTTTCTAATTGAACCGACCTCGAATCTCTTATCGTTTCCTAGATCGAAAGGTGATCCCATCCCTATCTTAGACAATCTGTATATCTCGAAGACAACATGCAAAACAAACAAAAAACAGAGGGCTTTAAACGAAAATCTTTATCGACATTTTTATTCCTTTTTGAGCGCTCGTACTACTTACACGAGGGCTATATCATTTCGTCACGATGTCTGTATTTTTCGAATTTTGAGCCGAAAATGGTCTCAATCGACTATGTTCGACTCACTGATGACGAATCCGTCGGAAAATTCGAGTCTGTCCGTCCGGCCGGCCGTAAGCACGATAACTCTCGAACGGAACAACCTAGAGACTTGAAATTTTCAGTGTGGGTTCAGTTCCCGAATGACTCGGTTAAGTTCGTTAATGGGCCAAATTCCACCAGGGGTTCCGTAAATATGGCCGTTCAAAGTTTTGTTTCCCTGATTACTTGAAAACTACAGATTTGATCGAGATGAAATTTTGCAATCGAATGGAAAATGAGGTGTTCAAGCTACATGTGGAATTTTGTCCAGATCGCATGACCAGAACCATAGAAACCATAGAAAATTGTAACTTTTGAACGGGAACGCCTAGGGACTTGAAATTTTCAGCATAGGTGTGGATCTTGAATGTCGTGATCACATTCATCTATGAGCAACATTATACAAGGGGTTCCGTAAATACGGTCGTTTGAAATTTTGTTTTTTTGATAAATTCGAAACTACGGATTCGATCGAGATGAAATTTTGTATTTTAATCGAGAATGATATATTGAAGAAATTTTTTGTCCAGATCGCATGACCAGAACCATAGAAACCATAGAAAATTCTAACTTTTGAACGGAAAGGCCTAGGAACTTGAAATTTTCAGGGTGGGTTTGGATCGCAAATTTCACGGTCACGTTCATCAATGAGCAAAATTAGACTAGGGGTTCCGTAAATATGGCCGTTCAAGATATTTTTTTCCTGATAGTTTCGAAACTACTGATCGGATTGGAATGAAATTATGCACTTAGCTCAGGAATAATGTATTCAAACTACGTGCAAAATTTTGTCCAGATCGCATCACTAAGACCATAGATACCGTGGAAAATTCTAGCGAATTATCGGAAAAAAATTGATCAGCTGAAGCACCGACATGAAGTCTGGAGTTTTGCCTAAGTTTCAGGATTTTTTTGACAGCAGTCAAACATTCCTTCAATTGATTTCTAAAACTGGAAAATGCGAATCTACCTACAAGGTGCATGTACGAGCGCTCAAAAGCTCCTGCCTTCACGGCAGTGCTTCTCGAAATATTTTATTGAAATTTTTCGTATAATTGATTGAAATTTTTTTGGACATTTTGTGCTCGATTGACTTTGAACTGTCATGACTTTCCCCAATAGATATTTCGAAAGCGCTCAGAACCGTACTTTTATCATAAAACCAACAGGGTCGTATTAAAAAAATCAGCTGATGACGGCCTCTCGAAGACGAAACGTCGGATTACAAAATATTGACGCCATTGGATAGAAAAGAAAAAAAAGAAAAGCATGTAAATGTGCCATTCGTTTTGAAATTCGTTGTCAAACAGAGCCAGGAAAAATATGAAATGATTTTGCAAAATTTCGGCCTTTTCCGAATATTTCAGGAAGTAACAGGAATTTTGAAATTTTTCAAATGGTATATTGTTGGGTATAAAAAAAACACAACTTTTTTCTAATTCAACCGAACCCGTATTTCTTATATCCAAAGGCTATTCCATCCCTATCTTGGACAGTCTGTATATCTCGAAGACTAAGACGGAACTCTTTAACGAATTGAAACCTATTCGTGGAAGAATGCAAACGGAAATAATGAATTGATGTTTGGGCCAACACGGAACTCTGGGGAACACCTGCATCAACCTAACCTTATGGAATACTTCAAATAGATGTTTTGAGATTCACCATAAAGATCCAGAAATTCGATACAGACATGCAAATTAAACGAGCGCTCAAAAAGGTTGAAAATTATCCGAAGAAATCCTTTGGAATGACCTCATTATGATGTTGGCAGACTTGGATCAGTATTAAGAATATAATAGTCTTATGTTGGAAATCTTCCAACTGACCATCTCAATTCTTGAATACCATCTAATTTTCCTGCCAAATCCTAAAATCCCCAACTCTTCGTGTATATACACAGGACTTCTCCAGGTTCAGAAAGTATATCTAAATATTAATGCTACCACTTCGAATTAGGGTCGAATATTTCAATACTCGTGTGGCAGAAAACAAACAGATCCTCACTCACCTTAAAGGGTAGTTCGGCCCCTCTCAGAACCACAGGAAACCCAGCATCACATAAATAGTGTCAATGAACTTCGACCACAACAGACATTAACCTTATTCCACGTCCATTCAAAGGATTTCCACGATACTACGAGCACAGCACACACCAGCCAATCCTAACCTTAAATCGGCCTCCCGGAAAAGTCAATCCCACGGGAACATCTCACATTCATCCCCCACCTCCACGAGACGGTTTAATTAAGGGACGAACACGACAAAGTCTCCTCTCGCGGCAGCAACGTTTTCGAAAATCCCCGAAATCACAGACGAGGGCATAACCTAATTTCGCGACGTCGAACGAAAGTTTCGGTGCAGTTGCGACACTTCAGGACGACGGGCATCGCGACCGGGCTGGTTCGTTTTCGGGTTCGTACGTACTTTGGAAAATGAATTATTATGGCCGCCACGGTTATTGGGTGAAGTTCTGTGTGTGTAATTTAGACTTGTGTCAGACTGTTATATCGATTGGCGGACGTGGCGCGAGGGCGCAGGGCGCTTCGACGGCGGAAAGACGGCGGCGGTGCCATAAAGAAGGAAGACGCGATCGGTTTATGGGTTATGGCCCGGCATGGTGTGCGAGTATATTTTCTCGTGTTTTATTTACGCGAATTTTCGGGTTTATCGGCGACTGATATCGGGGAACTGGGTCGGTTTCGCCCCCCGACTGGGAGTAACGCGCAAAACCGAAAATGTCGTTAAAAATATAAATTTATTATTTATATATCACCTTGACTTTTCCCAACATTTCAGTAAATATCTGGAAACATTGGAAAAAACAGTTGATATTTTGGAAAAAAAAATCTGTCTGTTCTAACCCTGGCAATTCCCAAATGATATTCAGAATGGAACTAATAGGGTTTGAACTTTGCGATAAAAAAAAAATTTCATATTTTGAATTGCATGATCCTATGTTAGATTCAAAATCGATTTTTACCTTCGAAATTCATGGATCGGATTCACGAGTTAGGGGAATCAATTCCTGATGGGAAATGGTTTCGAAAAATTCTATTTTGATAGTAAAAATATTTTTCTTGAAAATTATTTATATTCTTATGTCAGTGAATCTTTTATTAAGTCATAAAACGATACAGTTTGAATTTAAATCTGTTTTTGAGGAAATTCCAAGGAAATTTGATATCGAAGTAGACATTTTGATGACAAAAATTATTTAAAAATTCATTTTTCTTGAAAATTATTTATATTGTCGAGTCAGTGAATCTTTGATAAAGTCATAAAACGATAAAGTTTAAATTTAAATCCGTTTTTGGTAGAATGCCAAGGAAAATTGACATCGAAATAGACATTTTGATGTCAAAAATTATTTAAAACCCCATTTTTCTTGAAAACTATTTATATTATTATGTCAGTGAATCTTTGATTGAGTCATAAAACGCTACAGTTCAAATTTAAATCTGTTTCTAGTAAAATGCCAAGGAAAATTGACATCGAAATAGACATTTTGATGGCAAAAATTATTCAAAAACCCATTTTTCTTGAAAATTATTTATATTATTTTGTCAGTGAATCTTTGATTGAATCATAAAACGCTACAGTTTGAAATTGAATCTATTTTTGAGAAAATGCCAAGGAAGATTGACATCGAAATAGACATTCTGATGGCAAAAATTATTTAAAAATCCATTTTTCTTGAGAATTATTTATATTATTATGTCAGGGAATCTTTGATTAAGTCATAAAACGATACAGTTTAAATTTAAATCTGTTTTTGGTAAAATGCCAAGAAAAATTCACATCGAAATAGACATTTGATGACAAAGATTATTTAAAATTCCTTTTTACTTGAAAATTATTTATATCATTATGTCAGTGAATATTTGATTAAGTCATAAAACGATACAGTTTAAATTTAAATCTGTTTTCGAAAAAATTCCAAAGAAACTTGACATCGAAATAGACATTTTGATGACAAAAATTATTTAAAAACCCATTTTTCTTGAAAATTATTTAAGTTTAAATTTAAATCTGTTTTTGAGGAAATTCCAAGAAAACTTGACATAGAAATAGACATTCTGATGACAAAAATTGTTTGAAAACCCATTTTTCTTGAAAATTATTTATATAAATCGAATTCAAGAATGAAAATTGAGAAATTTCACTAGATAAACTAATTAGCAAGCCAACAAGACAACTTATTAGTTTATCTAGTGAAATTTGTCAATTTTCATTCTTGAATTCGATCAATTCAGATAAACAGCCATTATTATTCTTTAATTATTTATATTATTATGTCAGTGAATCTTTGATAACGTCATAAAACGCTACAGTTTAAATTTAAATCCGTTTTTGGTGAAATATCTAGGAAAATCGACATCGAAATAGACATTTTGATGACAAAAACTATTTAAAAACCCATTTTTCTTGAAAATTATTTATATTATTATGTCAGTGAATATTTGATTAAGTCATAAAACGATACAGTTTGAATTTAAATCTGTTTTCGAAAAAATTCCAAGGAAACTTGACATCGAAATAGACATTTTGATGACAAAAATTATTTAAAAACCCATTTTTCTTGAAAATTATTTAAGTTTAAATTTAAATCTGTTTTTGAGGAAATTCCAAGAAAACTTGACATAGAAATAGACATTCTGATGACAAAAATTGTTTGAAAACCCATTTTTCTTGAAAATTATTTATATAAATCGAATTCAAGAATGAAAATTGAAAAATTTCACTAGATAAACTAATTAGCAAGCCAACAAGACAACTTAGTAGTTTATCTAGTGAAATTTTTCAATTCTCATTCTTGAATTCGATCAATTCAGATAAACAGCCATTATTATTCTTTAATTATTTATATTATTATGTCAGTGAATCTTTGATAACGTCATAAAACGCTACAGTTTAAATTTAAATCCGTTTTTGGTGAAATATCTAGGAAAATTGACATCGAAATAGACATTTTGATGACAAAAACTATTTAAAAACCCATTTTTCTTGAAAATTATTTATATTATTATGTCAGTGAATCTTTGATCGAGTCATTAAGCGATACAGTTTGAATTCAAATCTGTTTTTGAAGAAATGCCAAGGAAACTTGACATCGAAATAGACATTTTGATGACAAAAATTATTTAAAAACCCATTTTTCTTGAAAATTATTTATATTATTATGTCAGTGAATCTTTGATCGAGTCATTAAGCGATACAGTTTGAATTCAAATCTGTTTTTGAAGAAATGCCAAGGAAACTTGACATCGAAATAGACATTTTGATGACAAAAACTATTTAAAAACCCATTTTTTTTGAAAATTATTTATATTATTATGTCAGTGAATCTTTGATCGAGTCATTAAGCGATACAGTTTGAATTTAAGTCTGTTTTTGAAGAAATGCCAAGGAAACTTGACATCGAAATAAACATTTTGATGACAAAAATTGTTTGAAAACCCATTTTTCTTGAAAATTATTTATATAATTATGCCAGTGAATCTTTGATTAAGTCATAAAACGATACAGTTCAAATTCAAATCCGTTTTTGATAAAATTCCGAGGAAAATTGACATCGAAATAGACATTTTGATGGCAAAAATTGTTCAATAACCCATTTTTCTGGAAAATTATTTATATTATTTTGTCAGTGAATCTTTGATTAAGTCATAAAACGCTACAATTTGAATTTAAATCTGTTTTTGAGAAAATGCCAAGGAAAATTGACATCGAAATAGACATTCCGATGGCAAAAATTATTTGAGAATCCATTTTTCTTGAGAATTATTTATATTATCATGTCAGGGAGTCTCTGACTAAGTCATAAAACGATACAGTTTGAATTTAAATCTGTTTTTGAGGAAATGCCAAGGAAACTTGACATCGAAATAGACACTTTGATGACAAAAATTGTTTGAAAACCCATTTTTCTTGAAAATTATTTATATTATTATGCCAGTGAATCTTTGATTAGGTCATAAAACGATACAGTTCAAATTCAAATCCGTTTTTGATAAAATGCCGAGGAAAATTGACATCGAAATAGACATTTCGATGACAAAAATTATTCAATAACCCATTTTTCTGGAAAATTATTTATATTATTTTGTCAGTGAATCTTTTATTAAGTCATTAAACGCTACAGTTTGAAATTGAATCTGTTTTTGAGGAAATGCCAAGGAAAATTGACATCGAAATAGACATTTTGATGGCAAAAATTATTCAAAAACCAATTATCTTGAGAATTATTTATATTATTATGTCATTCAATCTTTGATTATGTCATAAAACGCTACAGTTTGAATTTAAATCCGTTTTTGGTAAAATGCCAAGGAAAATTGATATCGAAATAGATTCCCGGCTCCTTCGCCATGTCGCACTTGTTTGGATGGGTTCATTCGCCATTCTGCAACTACATATTAATAATCATTTTTAATTCATGACTACTCAACACCTAACTATAGGCCCCTTAATGGCAACGCTACATCATTTGGTAAAAAAGGCCCCCCGAAGAAGGGGAGAGAACGAAATGAAAAGAAACAAGACGCAAAACGAGCCACAATTCCTACAAATTCGCCCTGGCGAAACGTTAATATCCCCCCGGTTCTTTCGGGAGCGATATTAAATAAAACGCGCCATCGGAAGAGCAATCCCGGCAGCGCCACTACATATTAAATACATCATTCTACCTCGTAAGGCGTTTCCTGGAGGAAGCGGAGAAATTCCTTCGTTCCTCCCTGGGCGCGATTTTCCGTTCGAGTCTGGTAGAAAATATATGAGTTCCCTCAAATTCAGAGTCCAGTATTACCAAAAATTAACAAGAGGAAGAATAGGAAAATACGAAAGAGTCTCCAGAATATCCAAGGAGGTACCCGGACGTTGGAACCTAGAAATTCCATAGACGATGGGGAAAGCCCAAAGAACTTTCCACAGGAAAATTAATACTGCGAATTTTCTGAATTTTTCGAAGAATTGAATTAACCTGAAATTCATCTTACGACTTTGAAAATATATAAAACTGGTTGAAAGTTTCCTTCCTCTACGTCCTTTGTGCACAATGAGGTAGCACAACGTAACGGAAAATCGCCCCCAGGAAAAGATCAGAGAACGATTGTTATGTTCAGCACTCGGAAAATGACTTGTCGAGGGAGGTCCCCGAGACTTTCGAGGATTCGGCAACAAAAGGGAGTGGCGGTTAGTTGTTGTGTTCCGGCGAAATTCCACAGTGCTGATTCGATCAAGGGGAATTCTCGGAAGTCGTCTGGTTTGAGTTTCGCTCAACGAGAATGGTCTCAAATATTTCCGGTTTCGCGCGAGGTTCGAATTCTATTCCCCAAAATGGAGAAGTTTCTCGTGGAAATATTGCGGACTGAAGGGTTCCCAAATAAAAAAAAATTATAAAAGTCAGCTTTTCAGCGCTCGTTCATCCACCTTGTGGTAGATTCGCATTTTCCACTTTCAGAAACCAATTGAAGAAATTTTTGACAGTTGTCAAAATTATGACAGCAGCTCTTTGTCAATTATGCCGAATCAGCTGTTACAGAAATATAAGGATTTTTTATTCCATAATTCGTTGGAATTTAAAATGTTTCTGGTTTTGCGATCTGAAAAAAATGTAGCTTGAATAATTCTCCATTAAAATAGAAAATTTCGTTACGATCGAATCCATAGTTTTGGAATTATCGAGAAAACTATATTTTAAACGACCATATTCACGGAACCCCTGGTCGAATTTTGCCCAATAACGAATTCAACCGCGGCATTCGAGATTCGAACCTACCCTGAAAATTTCAAGTTTCTAGGTCGTTCCGTTCGAGAGTTATCTTGCTTACAGACGGCCGGACAGACTTGAATTTTTCGACAGATTCGTCATCAGTAAGCCGAACCTTTTCGATTGGGACCATTTTCGGCTCAAAATTAAAAAAAAACAGACATCGTGACAAAATGATATACCTAGCTCTCGTATAAGTAGAACGAGCGCTCTGAGAACGATTTCTCACATGTCCGTGTTTCGTAATATAGGTATCCGCAGGATTTCAGAATGTGATAGCTCGTCCAAAAATATAAAGAAAGTTTTAATTAACACACCCTCTAAAATGCACCATTTGCGAGGGTGTTGAAATAAAAAAAAAATCGATTTCGTGAATATCTCCGGAACCTTTTATCGTACAGAAAACAGCTTTCGAGAGCATTTTCTAATCATAATAAGCATATTTTTTTTTAAGTCTCAATTGGTGATGGTTCTGATGGGGTAGTGGGTGTTTTTCTCCCCAACTTCCACGCCAATGGAAAAGTGCGGTTTTTGAGATAACCATTTGAACCGCCAATGTGTGCTACACAAAAAAGGAACTCTTGGTTATACTCTCTAAAGTCGACCGTTTTCGAGAAAAATCAACTTTTATATTGAAAAATTACGAAAAGCACTGCCGTGAAGGCAGGAGCTTTTGAGCGCTCGTACATGCACCTTGTAGGTAGATTCGCATTTTCCAGTTTTAGGAATTTTCGACAGCTGTCAAAAAAATTCTGAAACTTAGGCGAAACTCCAGACTTCATGTCAGTGCTTCAGCTGATCAATTTTTTTTCGATAATTCGCTAGAATTTTCTACGGTATCTATGGTCTTGGTGGTGCGATCTGGACAAAATTTTGCACGTAGTTTGAATACATTATTACTCAGCTAGGTGCAAAATTTCATCCCAATCCGCTCAGTATTTTCGGAACTATCAGCAGAAAAATATTTTGAACGGCCATATTTACGGAACCCCTAGTCTGATTTTACTCATAGATGAACGTGATCGCGATATTTGCGATCCAAACCCACCTTGAGAATTTCAAGTTCCTAGGCCTTTCCGTTCAAAAGTTACAATTTTCTATAGTTTCTATGGTTCTGGTCATGCGATCTGGACAAAATATTGCTTTAATATATCATTCTCGATTAAAATACAAAATTTCATCTCGATCGAATCCGCGGTTTCGAAATTATCCAGAAACCAAAATTTCAAACGACCGTTTTTACGGAACCCCTGGTATAATTCTGTTCATTGATAAACGTGAACGCGACATTTCAGATCCACACCTATCCTGAAAATTTCAAGTCCCTAGGCCTTTCCGTTCGAAAGTTATGATTTTCTATGGTTTCTATGGTTCTGGTCATGTGATCTGGAGAAATGTAGCTTGAATATATCATTCTCCATTAGTATACAAAATTTCGTCACGATCGAATCTGTAGTTTTGAAATTATCAAGAAAACTAAATTTCAAACGACCATATTTACGGAACCCCTAGTATAATTCTGCTCATTGATAAACATGAACGAGACATTTCAGATCCACACCTATCCTGAAAATCCCTAGGCGTTTCCGTTCAAAAGTTACAATTTTCTATGGTTTCTATGGTTCTGGTCATGTGATCTGGACAAAATTTCACATGTAGCTTGAACACCTCATTTTCCATTTGCGTGCAGAATTCATCTCGATCAAATCTGTAGTTTTTAAGTAATCAGGGAAACAAAACTTTGAACGGCCATATTTACGGAATCCCTAGTGGAATTCGGCCCATTAACGAACTCAACCGAGGCATTTGGGATCTGAACCTACACTGAAAATTTCAAGTCTCTAGGTTCATCCGTTCGAGAGTTATCGTGCTTACGGACGGCCGGACGGACGGACAGACTCGAATTTTCCGACGGATTCGTCATCAGTGAGTCGAACATAGTCGATTGAGACCATTTTCGGCTCAAAATTCGAAAGATACAGACATCGTGACGAAATGATATAGCCCTCGTGTAAGTTGTACGAGCGCTCAAAAACATGGTCTTTACTGTCAACCTTTTTTTTATACGTCAAAAACTTAATGTTAAAAATTTTAAATTATTTTCTGCACCACTGAACAATCCTTAATAGAACTCTCAGAGTAAAAAGTAAACATAGAGGGAGCAAGAGGGAGCATACGTCATAATTAGTGAGCATAATTGTGTACACGTGATGACTCATAAAATTTGACAATTCGAAGGCAATCCAGTGGCGGAAAAATGCTGTAATTGTATTATTTTTCGACGGTTGCTAGGAAAATCTAGTTCGCACCAAATCTTTCGAAAAAAATTGCGAAAAGCACTGCCGTGAAGTCAGGAGCTTTTGAGCGCTCGTACATCCACCTTGTAGGTAGATTCGCATTTTCCAGTTTTAGAAATCAATTGAAGGAATTTTCGACAGCTGTCAAAAAAATTCTCGAACTTAGACGAAACTCCAGACTTTGTCAGTGCTTCAGTGCAAAATTTCATTCCAATCAAATCAGTAGTTTAGAAATTATCAGGAAAAAAATATTTTGAACGGCCAATTTCAAGTCCCTAGGCCTTTCCGTTCGAAAGTTATGATTTTCTATGGTTTCTATGGTTCTGGTCATGTGAACTGGATAAATGTAGCTTGAATATAAGATTTTCCATTAGTATACAAAATTTCGTGACGATCGAATCTGTAGTTTTGAAATTATCAAGAAAACTAAATTTCGAACGACCATATTTACGGAACCCCCAGTATAATTTTGCTCATAGATGAAAGTGATCACGACAATCAAGATGCACACCTATTCTGCAAATTTCAAGTCCCTAGTGCTTTCTGTTCAAAATTTTCTATGGTTTCTATGGTTCTGGTGATGCGAGCTGGACAAAATGTAGCTTGTAGCATGTAGCTTGAACACCTCATTTTCCATGAGAGTGCAAAATTTCATTTCGATCGAATCTGTAGTTTCGAAGTAATCAGGAAAACAAAATTTCGGGCGGCCATATTTACGGAGCCCCTCGGCGAATTTCGCCCAATAACGAACTTAACCGCGGCAGTCGAGATTCCAACCTACCCTGAAAATTTCAAGTTCCTAGGACATTCCGTTTGAGAGTTATCGTGTATACGGATGGACGGCCGGCCGGACGGACAGACTCGAATTTTCCGACGGATTCGTCATCAGTGAGTTGAACTCTATCGTTTGAGACTATTTTCGGCTCAAAATTCGAAAAATACAGACATCGTGACGAAATGATATAGCCTTCGTGTAAGTAGTACGAGCGCTCAAAAATTAAGTATCTCATCTAACTCTAATGATTTCAGCCAAAACTGCCTCAACTTGATTCGGGAAACTCAAATAATGAACATTAAAATTTTATCTTTTCGCAAACATTGCCGCCGCAAGGTATTCTTCAAAAGATAAATGATACCCAGACAGCACCGGATATTCCTAGAATATTCCATGAATATTCGTTTTAGGATATTGGAATATGCTATGAATATTCGTAAGGTAGATCATAGGCATATTCATAGAATATTCCGTAAAGGATATTCTAGGAATATTCCGAATATTCATAGAATGTTCCTAGAATATTCTATATGGAATATTATCAGAATATTCCATATAGAATATTCCAGGCATATTCTAAACGGTATATTCTCAAAAGGATATTCATATCATATACCTGGAATATTCCGAATATTCATAGAATGTTCCTAGAATATTCTATTTGGAATATTCTCAGAATATTCTATATAGAATATTTTAGGAATATCTAGGCATATTCTAAACGGATTATTCTCAAAAGGATATTCATATCATATACCTCGAATGTGCAACAAAAGTTCTGGCGTGATTTCGGCCACATTGTCTACTAATTTCTGACGTCCATTTTGGAGAAATTGTTCCTTTCCAGAATTTTTCTGAGTCCCATTCAAGGATATCAATCTTCAATGAAATTTTCTTAGTCCAACAAGGGTGGAGGGGTGAAGGGGGGGTGGCGTGTGGGCGAAATGGCGGAGTGACGTCAAACTTTTTTATTTCCGTTGGGATTCGAACCCAGGATTCCACGTTGCGAGACAGGAACACTAAGGATGCGGCTAATCTAGGTCTTATGTGTGAGGGTAGAAATGTTCTATAAGAGCGATTATTTGAAGGTTATCATGATGCGGTTGAGTCCGTAATGTTTAGTTTATCACTATTTCGATTTGAATAAGAATATTGGAAGAAAAAATAACCATGTTTTTCTCAAGATTCTAGTATCATATTTCAAAAATGCGCTAAATATGTATAAATATATATCATGATGAAATAATTGAAATTCCATGGATATGCCAGATACGATATTCCAGGAATATAATGAGCGCAATATTCCGGGGATGTCCCAGGAAGAATATACAATTTGAAATATTCTATATCGAATATTCATTTTGGAATATTCGAAGCATATTCTTAGCATATTCATCTAGGAATATGCCTGGAATATTATGTGCGGAATATTCCAGGGATGTCCCAGAAAGAATATACAAATCGAAATATTCTATGAATATTCTAGGAATATTTTATATTGAATATTCATATTGGAATATTCTTAGCATATTCATCTAGGAATATGCCTGGAATATTATGTGCGGAATATTCCAGGGATGTCCCAGAAGGAATATACAAATCGAAATATTCTATGAATATTCTAGGAATATTCTATATTGAATATTCATTTTGGAATATTCTTAGCATATTCTTTTAGGAATATACCTGGAATATTCGTACCAGAATATTCCTGGAATATGCTATATGGGATATAGATATTCTATGATATTCTAGGTATATTCCAAGAATATTCCGAATATACCCATCCCTTTTTGCATATTCAGGGAATATTCTAGGAATATCCGGTGCTGTCTGGGTACACAAACCTGTGGTAGGATATTCCACCCAAACTACAATACCTCCCATTACGAATATAATTACAATAAGTCTAGAAATAGTGAAGTAAATATCTGGAATGATCGATTATTTGCTCGAAGAATTATGAACGATCTGACACATCAAAGGCGAACGCATAGAATACGCAGAAATGTTGTTGCCGTAACAAATTGCAATTACTCCCTCTATGTTTATTTATTACTCATTACTCTATGAAAGAACTCATTACTGACAACACTAAGCCTATTTCAATTTCAACACCCTGTAATTTCGAAAATGGTTTTTGAGGGAAAGTTAAACTTTTTTCCATATTTATGGGTGAGATTTCATATTTCTGATTTCTGGATGACATATCACATCCTGAAATTTCAATATCCTGCGCATATATTATGAAACACCCTGTATAGATGAAATCTGAAAAAAATCAGGGTACGCTCTTCAATACTCGTGAGCGCGTGGGGTATCTTTGGATGGGTATTAAATTATTTCATAAAAGTTTCAAATTGACTTTTTCAGAAGCTGGTTGGGGGATGTGTGGTTCTGATGTCATAAAAAGTCTAACTTTCAATTATGGGGAGGAACGTTTTCAAAAATTGAGGCTAGTAGAACTTAGAAAACACTTTGAATAAATGTTCCTGAAGTTTCCCTTCACAGATTCAACCCCAGAAACATGTGCTGCCCTCTAGCAGAAAATTGTTCAAGCCACGCTTTTACCACCTGAAACCAGATTTTCCCCCCAGAATGCAGCACCTGTTATCTGGCAAAACTTTGGACGTCCGTTGCCAGAGGGCAGCAACTTCATACTTACCGCCAGGTAGCAGCACCTGCACCATTGCCAAAAAAAAAGAAAAGGCAAATATTTCTGAAAGAAAGCTCGATCAATTCACATAATTTATTTTATACATTAACTAACAGACTTGTCTCCATAAGAAGCAAAATTGAAGAGGCAAATACACAAATAAAATTATTCATAAACAGTAATTAATACATCTCTTATCGTAAACTTGCACTGTCAAAAATGTCGGAACACTCGTGCTGAAAAAGAAATTGTGCAACAAATACATCCAAAAACCACGTAGTCGAAACTGCCCACCAAAAGTGAAGAATTACAGACTACACATAATTTATTTACCAAGTAAATTGAAGTACACAGCCAAATATTGTTTTACATACCACACATAAGCCGAAATATGTGAGAAATTTTGATGAGCAATTCATTAGAATAGTGAACAGATATGTAGGTTAGTTTCGAATGGACCACAATTATTGTCTCGGTACATGTACAGGGTGAGGCGTTTACTCAATCTTCAAATTGGTACGAGGTGATATTCTAGGTATTCGGCAAAATGCCCATCTATATAGTGAAAGACATTGATACATGAACATGTTACTCCAGGTTTCGGTGACATTTATTTCCTTTTTAACAATTCCTATTGTAAATGAAAGAATTGGAGAATCCAACAATGCATGAAAATTAAAAATAAATATAAAAATATTTTGCTAAATAGTTGTATATAGGTCCTTTAATTTGACACTGATACATATATTGCACCGTTTGAGTAATTATTTGTCTCTTTTATTACATGGATCATCATAGTTGAATTTCAGAATTCAACTATGATGGAGATCCACTCTAACAATAATAATCTCAAAATTCGTTTGGCTTCTTTCGCAAACTGAACTGTTTCGTTTTATCCCTTTGTTCATCGATAAGTTTATAAGCAAAAAAAGATTCATTTCCAAGTTACGCCTTTCGTTATAAAAATATCGGAGATATGACGAAAATCACATTCGATTTTCAACAGATATGTACAAAATATATGTCTTAGTATTAGGGATGAATGCTTGAAAATGTTTCAAAACCGTTGGCAACCTGAGAACTTACAATACGACTGTCTGGGAATGTTCGGGTTCTAATCGAAGAGTCATCTTTAGAGCCTCAAGAATTCGTTGATTTCCACCACATAACTCAATTAAAAAGTAAATGATAATAATTAAATTTCATTTATTTTTAGTTTCAAAGATTTAGAATTTAAAATTTTCAACAAATAATCATCCCACCATGTTGTTCAACTTTTATCACATTTTTTTATTGTCAGTCATTAGACCAGCTTTTCCTAAATTCCACATAACACGATCTGTTTCAACAATAATTATAAATAGACGATTACACACTAAACGGTCTCCATTCAAACCCAAATATTGAGAAACGACATTCTGGTTCTTTCCAAGCATTATCCTGAATCAGTATACGATACAACTTAAACTACAGTCATTATTGTACCCTTGATTGTTTCAAAATTTTAAATTCCGAAATATCTATATACAAAATACAATAGTATCGATATATTATGGCATAAAATACTTTTTTGTATGGAATTCAGTGAAACAACAAGGACTGCTGTTGGGCCATCTGGTTTGCGTTCGACATTTGGGGCATCATCACTGGGTTGCCCACCATCGGGCGCATCACCTGAAAATAATATGTTTCAATAAAACAGCTGCAGTTATCAGAAAAACTACCTGGAGGTACACAACCTAAGCATGCTTGTATGTTATGCACTCCAGGAAAGAACCGATGAATTAAATCCACACACATAAAAAAATCAGAACTGCAATCGGATTTACTCTCTCTCTATTTTTGCTTGAAAAAGCGAGATATTTTCTCCTAATAGAAGAAATTTTGTATTTTAATGGAGAATGATATATTCAAGCTATATTTGTTTCAAATCGCATTACCAGAATCATTTTTAATTCCAACGAATTTTTCCTCTATGATTAGCCTGCTGTTTTTTTAATCAATTATAAATTACAATAATTCGAGGTCTTAAAATGAAAATATATAATCAGTTTTACTCTAGGAAGGCTGATTTTCATTTTATTGCACTCTGAACCTATTTTCGGGGAAAATATTGGTCGATTTCAGATTGAATTATTTTAATAAACAATGCTGAATAATTCTCGAGTTTTTATTATGTTGAAAAATGTTTCTTTACGGGTAAAATGAACAATTAATTGGATTTTTAGTTAGTCTATTCTTCCGAATACGAAATCTCTGCAAACGGTCCATTTTTCACGAATTCAATGCTCCAAAAAAAAAACTAAGGCAGTTAAACAGAAATTGATTGCAGATTATCAATTTTCCCATATTGGTAAAAAAAATTACGAAAAGCACTGCAGTGAAGTCAGGAGCTTTTGAGCGCTCGTACATCCACCTTTTAGGTAGATTAGCATTCTCCAGTTTTAGAAAACAATTGGAAAGATTTTGACAGCTGTCAATGAAATATTCAAAAAAAGGCGAAAATCCAGATTTCACGTCAGTGCTTTAGGTGACCAATTTTTTTTCGATAATTCACTAGAATTTTTTGCGGTATCTATGGTCTCGGTAATGCGATCTGGACAAAATTTCCCACGTAGTTTGAATACATTATTCTTCATCTATGTAAGAAATTTCATTGCAATCCAATAAGTTGTTTCGAAATTATCAGGAAAAAAATTTTTTGAAAGGCTGTATATTTACGGAACCCCTAGTCTAATTTTGCTCATTGATGAACGCGACCCCGAAATTCGCAATCCGAACCTATCCAGAAAATTTCAAGTCCCTAGGCCTTTCCGTTCGAAAGTTATGATTTTCTATGGTTTCTATGGATCTGATCATGCGATCTGAAAAAATTCAGCTCCAATATATCATTCTCAATATAAATACAGAACTTCGTCAAGATCAAATCCATAGTTTTGAAATTATCAAGAAAACTGAATTTCAAACGGCCATATTTACGGAACCCCTAGTCTAATTCTGCTCATTGATGAACGTGACCGCAACATTATAGATTCAAACCTATCCTGAAAATTTCAAGTCCCTAGGCCTTTCCATTACAAAGTTATAATTTTCTATGGTTTCTATGGTTCTGGTCATGCGAGCTGGACTAAATTTTGCATGTAGCTTCAACACGTAATTCTCCATCTGAGTGCAGAATTTCACCTCGATCGAATCTGTAGTTTCAAAGTTATCAGGAAAACAACATTTCGAGCGGCCATATTTACGGAACCCCTGGGCGAATATTGCCCGATAACGAACTTAACCGCGGCATTCGAGATTCGAACCTACCCTAAAAATTTCAAGTTTCTAGAACATTCCGTTCGAGAGTTATCGTGTATACGGACGGCCGGACGGACGGATAGACTCGAATTTTTCGACGGATTCGTCATCAGTGAGTCGAACATAGTGTATTGAGACCATTTTTGGCTCAAAATTCGAAAAATACAGACATCGTGACGAAATGATTTAGCCCTCGTGTAAGTAGAACGAGCGCTCAAAAAAATAATTCCTATATGATTCGCCAGCTAGTTTTCAAATCAATTAATTCGAGGTCGTAGAATGAAAATATATACATAATCAGTTTTACTCTAGGAAGGCTGATTTTTATTTTATTGCACTCTGAACCTAGTTTCGGGGAAAAATTGGTAGATTTCAGACTGAATTTTTTCAATAAACAATGATGAGTAATTTTTTAGTTTTTATTATGTTGAAACATTATTCTTCACGAGTAAAATAAACAATTAATTGGAAATTTAGTGAATCTATTATTCCAAATACGGAATTTTTGCAAAAGGTCAATTTTTCACGAATTCAATGCTTCATAAAAACAAACTAAGACAGTTAAACGGAAATTGATCAAAAATTTCTTCAATTGGTTCCTAAAACTGGAAAATGCGAATCTATCTACAAGGTGAATGAACGAGCGCTCAAAAGCTCGTCTCTTCACGACAGTGCTTTTTTTAATTATAATAATATTCTGCGGATTTAAATACTTTAATGTCAGATGACAAAGTAGAAGAGGTTAAAAATGCTTACCATCACTGGCTGTACTGCTGGCATTGTGGGAAACACAGGTGGTTGTAAAGTTGGTGCACTGAAAGTGGGGCTGGTCATCGACTGATTCATCGGCTTGTAGCCAGCTCCAGTTGTTGCTGACATAGGCTGAGGTGTCCAGTTATTGCCAGTTTTCGATCCACTCTTTGGAGAGTTCCACTGAACACCTCTGGAAGAAAGATATCGCCCGATTAATGAGAATATAACCAAAAGATATAAATTTGTTCTGCATAATATCAAAGCTCCTTTCAACAGAATACTCACTTGACGGGTTGCACCCTAGGGTTGATGGTCAAATTTTCCGCCAAAGAAGCGAGGCTGGATTCCAGATCTCCCGATACCAACTTCCCACCGTCCGAATTGTTGTTGCCGTTCGTGTTGAACGCGTTATTATTTATCGGCGATGGGTTGTTCATGTTGTTATTGAACGAATTCATCCCGTTTCCTGCGGACATCGGCTGAAGCACTCCGCCCAATCCGTCGAAGTTATCTGCAATGTTCGAATGTCAGAAAAGTCTATGCATTTTGGATTTCAAGGCACATGGAAATCGTGGCATGCCAAATATTAGCGATACCATGAAGTATTTTGGGCCGGTCGCAATGAATAAGTTGCGTTTCAATCCTTTATCTACTCCGATTGAATAATATAGTCATTACTCAACTACTTTCGATGGAGTAATGATATATGTAAACAAACACCGTGAGTGTTCTCCCACTCACTCACTCCTATAACTCTCCTGTGTGATTGGCCGTAAGGGAACAGTCCATTATTAGTATTGAGGGGAGGTCACTTGAATAATTTTGACGTTTAATCAAATTGAGTTGATACCTAATTATTATTGTGGATATTTCGCTGAAAAAGATTAATTCAGATAGTGAAGATGGATTATTTTGTACATCTTCAGAAATAAGACAATCAGCTAATGTTACCATACAGAATTTTTTGCCCGAAAAATACCAAAACAAATATAAAGGTGTATACAACAATTTTCAAGATTGGCGTAACAGTAAGAATATCAAGTCATTGTTTACAGAGAATGTTCTTTTGGCATATTTTAGTGAACTTAGCACTAAATATGAAGCATCGCCCCTATAAACTTTCTACTCCATGCTAAGAAGCACAATCAACATAAATAATGCATGGTTATATGTAACTATTAAGATTTTTGAATAAAGTTCTTTCTCTGTACTTGTATCTTAGTATTTATTGTTACAATCGTAGATAAACTATAGTATTCAACTTGCGGTAATGGTCATAACTCACTTGATGAATTACAGCACTCGCCTCCGGCTCGTGCTGCAAACTTCATCTGCATCTTGAGTTATGACCTACATTACCGCTCGTTAAATAATATACTATTATCTACTCCTATTGAATTATATATTCATTATCCAACTACTTTTGAGCAATTAATAGAATCTGTGAACTCTCCCCATTTATTTTATTTCATTGATCTCATTCATTTTATTTATTCTACTCATTTTATTTATTCTATTCATTTTATTCATTTCATTTATATAATTTATTTAATTTATTTTATATATTTAATTTATTCGATTTAGTTCATTTATTCTATTCATTCAATTTATTTCATTCATTTCATTAATTTTTTTTCATTTTATTCATTTCATTTATTTTATCTATTTCATTCATTTCATTTATTTTATATATTTTACCTATTGTATCAATTCTATTAATTTTTTTCAATTTCATTCATTCTATCTATTGTATTTATTTTATTTATTTCCTTTGTTTTATTCATTTATCTACTCCTATTGAATTATATATTCATTATTCAACTACATTTGAGCAATTACTGTAAACAAACACCGTGAGTTATAATAACTCACTACTATAACTCCCTGACTCTGTGCTTCTGAAGAAACCGATCGGTCGAAAGGGAACAGTCCATTATTGGTATTGAGCGTTTTTTTTTCGACGTTTTCTCAAATTAAATTGATACCTAATTATTATTGTAAATGTTTTGCTGAAAAAGATGAATTCAGATAGTAAAGATGAATTGTTATGTACACCTCCACAAATAAGACAGTCAGCCAATGTAACCATACAGAATGTATTGCCCGAAAAATCCCAAAACAAATAGAAAGGTGTATACAACAATTTTCAAGATTGGTGTAGCAGTAAGAATATTAAGTCATCGTTTACAGATAATGTTCTTTCGGCATATTTCAGCGAACTTAGCACCAAATATAAAGCATCGCCCCTATGGACTTTCTACTCCATGCTAAGACCAAAATCAACATAAATAATGCATTGTTATAGGTTACTTATAAGATTTATAAATAAAGTTCTTTTTCTATACTTCCATCTTAGTATTTATTGTTATAGTCGTAGATAAAGTACAGTATTCAACTTGCGGTAATGGTGAATTACTTGATGAATTACAACTTCATCTGCGTGAGATATGATGACCTGATTACCGCTCGTTTAATAATATACTATTATTCCATTTTCGCAAATCCTCGCCACGAATGTAAAAAAATCCGAAAGAAATGGCGAACCTCGCCCTGGCTGCTCCACCTTATTATTTGAGATGAAAAACCAACAGCTTATGACGAAGAAAACAAAGTTCATGAATTTGAATGGATGGTTAATCATTCCTCGGCTCGGCTCCAAAATACTTCAATAAAGCTTATACCCAAACACAAAACAGCAGTAAACGAACGATAACAAAAACAAGTCTGTTTCGATGAAATAAAATTTCATCGCGAAATCAAACAAACATTTCGGGTAAGAAGAAATAACAACACATCAAAGGGGAACCTTCATAGTCTGTATGTGGAATGAGAGCAAATCTTTCAGCAGTTTGTAAAAATGAAGCGGTACTGAGATATAATGACAAGGTTTCCTCAGAATCTTGCGATTGTTTCCAGTTTCAAAATTCATCACTTCATTTCAACAGCTGTTTTTTGTTCGTTTTACACAGCTATGGAAATTCCACGAAAGGAACCTACAAAAAGTTTCATAGGCACAGATATGCAAAGCACACAATAGGTCTGTAAATGAATAGTCTTCAATGATATGCAATTCTTTCAGTACCACTCAGGTTGCACACAACGTGGGAAGAAATCAATTTTTTTCACCTTAATGGCCTTCCTTCAGGTGAAGGTGTAGAATATGGTTACCTCTTCGATTTAAATATAATTTTTATAGGGACCAAAATATGCTATTACATGAATGAAAAACATAAAACTTGACCGCAAAAAAAAATTTCCCGGAATTTTTCGTGTGGACATTTATGATGGTACTCAATTCGAGGCAAACCTTCAGAAATAATTGTATCACATTTTTATCCGCCCTACCGGGCATAAAGATGGTAGACATTTGAAACATCGATTTCCCTTTCATTGAACATTTTTTCTGCGGCTAAGTTTCATGTTTTTCATCATTTCATAGCATATTTCAGATCCTGTAGAAATTTTATCAAAATCCGAGTGGTGACCACATTCTACACCTCCACTTTCCTTTATATCCGGATAGACGAGGCAATAGAGACAAGGAGGGGGGTGCGGGAGTGGTCCGTGGGTGTTTAATGATATGTCAGATTCTACAAGGAAAAACCTAAAAAAAAAAAAACTCGCGGTTTTCTTCTACGATTTTTGTCACACAACGACCTTCTATCTGCTCTATCGCCTGGTCTGGAATATCCAAACTCCCACTTTTTCATTTACGGACCTCGCATACACACACACAAAAACCAATGAGCAATGTATCACCTTTATCTTCGCTACGTCTAAGGCGCGAACAGCGTGTAACATAAACTAATCCAACTACAGTTAACACGGACATTGCTTGGTTATTGTCGCTGATATCCAGCAGTATTTTCTTCAGGCGCACCCCGATCGGTCAGCCGTCTTGTTTTTTATTGTCGGTCGTGCAGTTTCTCGACTTTACCTCTTTTTGAAAATAACTGAGTACTGTGTGTATCGGTTTTTTACTCGTCGGCGAATCGATATCTAAGAGGGGAGGTTCCGAATCTTCCACTAAGAACGGATTGTACGAGCTCGAGCTTGCGTTAGTTTCTTCGGCAGCTTGTGGAAGAAAAGGGTTGTATTAGACATGAGTGGGGTCGAAATCCTTCCAGTGAAACTTCTGAATTAGTTACAGCCGTTTGCACAATTCCCCTAATTCTTATTCTGAATTCAAAAGTACAAAGAAAACACAGTTTTTGGTGAAGGTGTAGAATATGGCCACCACTCGTAGTGGAATATTCCGAATCAAATAATGTTGAATTTCATGCGTTTCGAGTCTTTTCAGCTCAAAAATGTGTCCCAAGTTCGAGTGCCTACTAGACGTTTCGAGAGAACTGGACCTATTTGGAATCTGAAAATTTATATTATGATATAGTTCGACTTTATCTGCTGAGCTAAAATATTCTTAAAGCCTGGACACTTTCTTTCAGTTATACAGGGAGTGAAAATAAATTTCTCCAAAATTTTTTTTCTCCTTTTTTCGTCTTTTATATGATCGATTATTCAATTTCAAATATACAGTGGAATCCGGTTATAACGATATTGAGGGGACCGTGAATATTAGGTCGTTATATCCGATGGTCGTTATATCCAAAAATTTTCATAAAAGAACGCAGAAATAGATTTATCCCTTTATCTTCAATTGAAAAAGATTTTCTTCTTAATTTAGACGTTGAAGCCCTTTTGGTGTAGTCACTCGCTCGAAGAATAAACTAAAGTCAATCAATTAAGAACTGCAACTGCTTATGTCTTCACAACGTAACATAAAATGGGGATTCCCCTGCATCGCACGAGTATTTCCGGAAGATCACGTGCCTGCAGCGACGAATTCTTAGTGGTACGTCGTTATAAACGGAAGAAATAGACAACAACCTTGGAAAATTTTTGTCGTTATAAGCGACTTCGTCGGTATAAACGAAGTCGTTACAACCGAATGGTTGAATAAATTACTTAGAATTCCAAACAATTGTCGATAATTTCGTCGTTATATACGGATTTTCGTTATAACCGGTGTCGTAATAAACGGCTTTCACTGTATTTCTATTCGAATCGTTGCATTCGTCGAAAAAGTTTTCAAAATATCGAAAAAAAAACTGAAAAAAAAAAGGATATGCGTAGTTAGTATTATGTTCGTTATTTCTATTCTCAATATTTCAAGCATAAAATGTTTTCTTATTTTCGTAGTAAAAGAATGGCGGAATATTGTGCATCTCCTAAATTTTGGAAAACTCGTCACAGGGTGTTTCAAATATTTCGTCAAAAATTGTGATCAGATCCCATAACATTTGTTTTTTAAATTGAAATTTTTTATGATTGCATTGTATTCAGCGAAGAAAAATAATGAAATTTTTTGAAGTAGTTTATGCTCCTGAATTAAATAGTTCCTGAGTTATTAAGGATTTCCTGAATTTATGACGTACATAGAGACAAATTCATAAAATCTGTTTTATAACAATACTCTTGTGTTCATAGGGAATTATTGGGGAAATTTATCTTCTATGAACACAGATTATTGTTATAAAACAGAGTTTATGAATTTGTCTCTACGTACGACATAAATTCGAAAAATTCTTGATAATTAAGGAATTATTCAATTTAGGAGCTCAAACTATGTAACGGTTTAACAGCCCCTCTTTTTGTAACGCCACTGATTTTGAATCGCTGTATCTTACAGCGCAAGTCTGGTTACGTACAGTCCGAATCTATTTCTTTGCTCTCGGCCATTTTGAGATTTGGGATTGATTGGATGATATCGATTTCGCATTAAAGTAAATGGTGGAATTGTTACTTCCAATCATTGATTATTTAATTGTTAAATATACATCCAAATTTGTCACGGCTTGAAATTCTTTCACGGTAAGTCTTTCCTATTATCCACCAAAATATTTTCTGAAATAATTCACAGAGAGAGGAGAAATTCTTGTGCACGTTTTTCAGGTTAATGCTGTGTCTGATTTCAAGTATCTATCATATATTTTTTCATTTTCTTTGGCTGGTTGTATTTTTATTACTTCGAAGCTTCCTTCAGGTTGCAATTTGTCTTTTCTGTAAATTTTAGTTTCTTGAATGTCTTATTTGAGCCTGAAGGAATCCTTGGAAAACTATAACTATTTCTAATGAATTTGAAATAATTCACAGCTTTTCCCTGGGATTCGAGAAGTTTGTTCCCCTGCGATCAGAGAAGTTTGTTCCCCTGGGAACCGAGAATTTGTTCCCCTTGAATTTGAAGATTTTGTTCCCCTGAGATTGGGAAATTTAACACCGCTTCCTTAAGGCTTACAACTTGGTATTATTCCGAGAGGGAGACATTTCCCTGGAATTAGATTATTGGAAAATTGTACCGTGTCTGCAAATCACTGGTTCCGGTTGTTTCAAACCCTTGGAGCTGGACATTTTTTGAGTATCGAAGGACGACCTTTTTTGGAGGAAATACCCACGAAGTTCTGGGAGAAATAATTAAGTTAAGTAATACTAATGTTGTATAGATTCATCTGTTCAGAGGTCGATCTCAGCTTGTTGTAAACAATTGTACATTTTGAAGTTTTATTATAACTGTAAAACCTGAAGGGGGTTATTAATTCTGTCAGGAACCCTGAGATTGAGATTTCATTGGTTTTGAAGGTTAAGACTTTTTCGGTAAAACGAAGGGGGTTGACATAAAGAAACACTAAATGTAACAGAATTAAAAAAATCTGTTTTATAACAATAATCTGTTTTTATAGGGGATTATTGGGATAATTCATCTTCTATGAACACAGATTATTGTTATAAAACAGATTTTATGAATTTGTGTCCACGTACGACATAAATTCGAAAAATTCTTAATAACTCAGGAATTATTTATTTTAATTGAAAAATCGATTATATAATTACATAATCCCAACCCTGTATATTTCAGATGAACCTTTTATCTATTATTCATTCGAGATTTATATTATAATTTTGATGTGCTTTCAGTTTCCAATGACGCACAAGTGCAGGTGTTCATTGTTTATTTTCCTTCTGGAACTTTTAGATGAGATAATGTTATAAATACCTCTGAAGACGATCAATCGTCAATAATTAAAAGTAGTTTCTTTTCAACTATATGCTAGATCGGTCGGATAGTCGTCCGTTGTGAATAAAAAGTTTTTTAAAACTTGGCTTTCGATTTCAAAAATATAATTATATACCTAAGAGACGAAAAAATGCAAAAAAAAATGTTCGAGAAATTTATTTTCGCTCCCTGTATAACTGAAAGTGTTCAGGCTTCAAGAATGTTCCAGCTCAGTAGATAAAGACGAACAATATCAAAATCCAAATTTTCAGATTTCAAATAGGTCCGGCTCTCAAGAAACTTCTAGTAGGCACTGGAACTTGGGACAACCTGTATAATGTAGTAAAAGTGAAATTCTTCATGTGAAAACCGCGGTTAAGTTTTAAGTTTTCCATTCATTTTATAGCATATTTCAGCTCCTGTAAACATTATATCGAAATCCAAGAGGTGACCATATTCTTCACCCTCTCCCATTTCAATTTAACCGAGCCCTTAAAGACTGCATTCGCATAAACTTTCAAGAAATGTCTCAACTAGAATGGTGACCATACAAACCAAATAGACCATTCAAGTCACATTTAAAGATAAGATAAAATCATGCGGAAGTGGTGCAAACAGCCGTTATTACTTCATATAACATTAATTTTCTCATTCTCAACTTCATTATTTCTTCAATTTTCAAAAAAATATTTCAATACAAAATAATTAATAGAAAGAATACAGTAAAAATAAGTTAGCGATGATGTTTCACTTGAAGGACTTCCATGTTAGTTTAGTTAAAAAAATTGTCATGCAAAATCCTTTCGGAGTAGGTGATAAATTATTTTATAAAAAACCAGTCAGATCTTTCGAAACCAGATCCGTCTTTTCCTCGATAAATAAAAAGAATCCATTTCAATATTCGAACATATGTTGGAAACTGACATAAAGAACATTCAAACGAGTATTGCCTCCAGGTGAAGATGTTAACTTGGTGCACACAAAGAAAAAAACATGCCACGTAGGTGAAATGTGCATAATTTCATTTTCGAGGCTATCAAATGATTTTTTTTTCAGTACTCACTTTTAGGTTCTGCACTGCCAAAAACTGACGCGAAGTTGGTGTCCGATACGAAGGAGCCATTGGACACCAAACCCTGCCCATTCGGCACCCACGCATTATTATTTGGAGCTGCGAAATTAGAAGTGTTCATGATGGGCGGTTGCTGTTGTTGAGTTTGAAAAGCGTCCATGAACGGGTTCGAAAGTTGCAACAAATCATCTGAAGGCTTGGACTGAGACACGTTCTGATTCTGCATTATGTTCGGTTCGGCGGCGAAAAGATCCAAAGTATTTGGTGTACTGACCGAGGAGGAGGAGTTACTCATGAAAGGGTTCCCGCTTGAAGTTGGGGTAGAAACTTTCGACTGGAAGAAAAAGTGAGTAAAACATCATCTAGACCAGGTATCAAACCAACCTTAAACTGGTTCATCGCAGCTTCTTCCTCGGCCAGCGCTTGCAGCTTCAAATTTTCATCTATGCCGTTCGAGAGACCCTCGAACTTGCTGTTGGCCACGGTGCCGAAAGCGCTGCTGGTGGAGGAGAGGGCGGTGACCCCAGACTTCACGTTCTTCTGGTTGCTCGTCGATTGGGAAGAGACGGACGAGGAGGAGCTCTTCTTCCCCTCGATCTGTGACAGGTGTTGCTCCAGAGCTTCCAGCAGGCTGCTGGGGGCTTTCGTGAGATCGGGGATGTTTCCCTTGTCTATCCCCACGTTCTAAGGGCGAAAATGGATAATTTTGTTTCGAATTAGGGGTCCAAACTCACCTCTGCAACCTTGAGGAATTCCGAAACCCTATCCATTCTGATCAAGAATTTCTTGTATATGTCTAGAGCCTCTTTGCACTGTTTCTTATTCATATCGAAGAATTTCTCTGGAACGATTTTTTCATTATAGTTTAAAATAATAATTTTTGGACGTATACTAACCTAATAAATTAATGATGCCGTCATTGTACCCGGCGAAAAGCCTGATGAGGTCTTTGAAGAGCAGCATGAAACACATATTGATGATGCCGTTCGTAAGATCGTTCGAGGAGCATTCGAATTCCAGGAGTACGTCCAGCTGATTCTGCAGTACCGGTAGAGTCTTCAGCAGTTTGTCGGTGTTCATCGTCCTCAGCATACCATCTTCTTTCCTGAATATTCAATTTCAAATTCGGTTACCTACCTCGGAAAAGAGTCTGTATATTCGAAGTCGGGCATACATTCTATTACTTTGTATTATCAGCGGAGCTGTGTGACTGAGATTCGATACGTAAACCATAGATAAGGAAAGCTTCGGCTTCAAACGAAGCTTTGTTTCGACAAACGGAGGTAGACGACAAATAAACTTTGAATTGGCGATTGAAGGAGTCCTCGATAAGAGAAAAAGACGCAACGTAGGTTGACCATGGGAAAATTCGGAGAAAGAATTTAAGAGCATGGGTATCCCCAAGCAATGGAAGTGGGAAGCTCCACGAAAAATGTCAACTCAAGAATTAGGTTTTTGAAGGGGTAAAAAGTAGAGAACTCGGGAGAGTTAGTTGTTTTGAGTCGGGGACTCGCATTAGGGCAGTAATTGAAAGTCGGGAAGGTGCCACGATAAGTACAGAATTTTAGGTTCACTTTTCGATTTAGAAGTAGAGAACTAACTAAGAGGTAGTTTCCGGTGTAGTTGAAATTCAGGGAGGTACCAAGATAGGTACAGAATTGTAAGTTTCGGTTCGAAGCCGGTGTAGAGACTAAAATTGAGGTAGTAGTCCGTTGTAGGAAAATAGCTAGTATCTTCAGTCGAGAATTTTTAGAGTCCGGATTAGGGAAACAATCTGTGTTAGATTGTGGAAGTGAGTGTCGAAGAAGTTGCGTTTCGAGTAAAGTTAGAAGTCGTATTTGTTACGGGAGTGCGAACAAAAAGGTTAAGGTCACTTTCGGAGTGAGTGAATTTGTTTTCGAGTAGGTACAAAAAGGGATTAGGATTTGCAGATCAAGGTAGGAAAATTCAGTACAAAGTTTTTACCCCTATACATGTAAATGGTGTTATTGTAATCCCCAATATTATTGATAACTCGACCCGAAATTGATTTGATGTGTTTCAATGTAAGGAATGTGGAAATAATTGTATTTATTTTGTATCGAGTTAATTGACCCCCTCGTACATTTGGATTAGTATGTTTGTATGAAGTAGGGAACGTAGGAGTTTAATTGTCTGATTTAATTATGATTATGCAAAACTAGGTGAATGATAGATGTTTTTATTTTGATTTTTTTTGTTATTTGTGAAAAGCTCGATTTTATGTACGCATTTTACCATCATTCTTCGTAAATATAATATGTTCTTTTAAATTTCCGGGTTTTCTTTCCTGAATACCTGTTCCTCAGAAAGGGTTAAACAGAAGACTTCCTCTTCAATTCTTTTCGGACAATAGATTATAAATGGTGACAGCGGGTATAGATATAAAATAATACTGAAATTCCATCTTAATAACTTGTACTTTGACTAAGGTCGTAATTATTACATTTTCTTTGACCGTTAAAGTTTAGTGTTCATTGAAAACCTCTTCTAAGAATCTGTTTATTTTTTCTTTTCTCCTTGAGAATTATGAAACAAATTTATGATTAAAATAAACAAGTTCAAATTCATTCATTATTTATACGAGATTCCAGTACATCGATGATTCATCGTGTAGATTTCAACGTATTGTATCTATTCACTTCATGTAATAACAAATTGAACGTGACCAGAGAGACAATAAACGATTTATTCAGTATTTTCTTCGGGCTTGTTAACCACTAGAAGGCTGAAGGTAAAGAACATGAATTCAATTTTCTTCAGGTCCATGAATTATCTAAAATCTAACTTACCCCCTCTTTATTTTACAAAAATCGAACGCCACGGTCCTGTACGATATGGCTTTCTCGTTCAGATACTTCGCGTATCGTCTAATAAAGGGCGACATATCGTATCCTGCAAAAAAGAAAAAATAATCAGAACGAAACAGTGCCAGGTCGCATTTTCGAGCATGCAAACTCGCAGAGATGAATAATTCAAGACACGAAAACCACCCCGGATAACAACGGAAGGATTGACCGGGCGATACGAAAACAGGGGAGGGTTTCGTATTATTCCCCCTCGAAACACGACACGTTATTAATCGCGCAGAAGAAAACACCTGCTGCTGATTTATTCCTTTCGGTGGGAATTCACGAAATCGTTGAATAAGAAAAGTAAACCGAAACCCTGAGCTCTCCATGCAACTCAATATGTTTTTCGTGAAGAAAATGAAATGAAGCATTGTTTTTTCGTAGAAAACCTGTTTGATTTATTCAATTCATTTGTTAAATTTCATCATGGGAGATTGTCTCTTTCAGAAATATTTCAAAATTTTCCAAATACAATCGAATTCCCCAAGTTTCCTGGTTTCTCAAAAGAAGGAAAATTTTGAGGAAATGAAATTCTTATTTTCTGGTTCGGTAGTTATCGTCCAATTAAATCTCACTACACAAACTACGATAGCTGAAAATCATGCTGTTAGAATATAAAATACCACAAATTATAATAAGATGAAGTTTTCTACCAAAACAAAATTGATTTCCAGAATTCTCCAGAAATAACTCACCATTTTTATGTCCTTGGCTACCTTTTTGGAAAAAGAATTCTATTAGTTCATTCGAAATTTTCTTTTTGACTAATTTTTCTAATAAAATGTTACTAGCTAACTCCGGATAATAGAATCAAGTGATCATAAAGTTTCTACAATACAAATAATGAAAATTTCAACATTGAGCATCCAAAATTTCGAAATATTGTTCGGAAAATCCCTGTTATAACAAACGAATTATTTCGCTCGATTTTTGAATAATTCGTTTCAAATGTACTTGAAGTTAAAACATATTAATAAAATATGCATATTTTTTTTTCAATTTAATTCAACATTGAAACAGCAGAGTTATGGCGCCTTTTTGTGGCGTCATAAGTACTTCGATTGGCGTATTCCTGAGTTGCAAGTGTCAATATCTTTTCGGAACTTCTGGAAAAATTTTATTCATCATAAACAACAGCTTTATGCCAATTTTTTTTTGTCTCTACTATCGACGATGGTACCGAAAATGGAAGGAAAGGAAAATTAATTGGCATAATGGCAGAATTTTTGTTCTGGTACGTGTCTTGGAATTGAGAAAAAATCATGGGATCAAATTAAGCATATTATTTTTCGTAGCGACACTCCCTTGTTTATGTCCCAGGAGTCCCAGAACCCTTTTTTTCCAACGTTTTCTATGAAGCTGATAGAGGCTAGATACCAAAAAAAAAGCTTAGAAAATGCACTTTATCCATCAACGGTTCTCAAACTTTGTGTCAACGCTTTTTGAGCGCTCGTACTACTTACACGAGGGCTATATCATTTCGTCACGATGTCTGTATTTTTCGAATTTTGAGCCGAAAATGGTCGCAATCGACTATGTTCCACTTACTGATGACGAATCCGTCGGAAAATTCGAGTCTGTCCGTCCGGCCGTCCGTAGGCACGATAACTCTCGAACGGATCAACCTAGGGACTTGAAATTTTCAGTGTAGGTTCAGTTCCCGAATGCCTCGGTTAAGTTCGTTAATGGGCCAAATTCCACCAGGGGTCCCGTAAATATGGCCGTTCAAAGTTTTGTTCCCCTGATTACTTGAAAACTACAGATTTGATTGAGATGATATTTTGCACTCAAATGGAGAATGAGGTGTTCAAGCTACATGTGAAATTTTGTCCAGATCGGATGACCAGAACCATAGAAACCATAGAAAATTGTAACTTTTGAACGGAAACGCCTAGGGACTTGAAATTTTCAGGATAGGTGTGGATCTCGAATGTCGTGATCACGTTCATCTATGAGCAAAATTATACTAGGGGTTCCGTAAATATGGTCGTTTGAAGTTTAGTTTTCTTGATAATTTCAAAACTACAGATTCGATCGAGATGAAATTTTGTATATTAATGGAGAATGATATATTGAAGCTACATTTCTCCAGATCACATGACCAGAACCATAGAAACCATAGAAAATCATAACTTTTGAACGAAAAGGCCTAGGGACTTGGAATTTCCAGGATAGGTGTGGATCTGAAATGTCGCGTTCACGTTCATCAATGAGCAGAATTATACTAGGGGTTCCGTAAATACGGTTGTTTGAAATTTTGGTTTCTCGATAATTTCGAAACCACGGATTCGATCGAGATAAAATTTTGTATTTTAATCGAGAATGATATATTAAAACAATATTTTGTCCAGATCGCATGACCAGAACCATAGAAACCATAGAAAATTGTAACTTTTGAACGGAAAGGCCTAGGAACTTGAAATTCTCAGGGTGGGTTTGGATCGCGAATATCGCAGTCAGTGTGGCCGTTCAAAATTATTTTTTGCTGATAGTTCCGAAATTACTGAGCGGATTGAGATGAAATTTTGCACCTAGCTGAGTAATAATGTATTCTAACTACGTGCAAAATTTTGTCCAGATCGCACCACCAAGACCATAGATACCGTAGAAAACTCTAGCGAATTATCGAAAAAAAAATTGATCAGCTGAAGCACTGAAATGAAGTCTGAAGTTGAAGTTTCAGAATTTTTTTGACAGCTGTCGAAAATTCCTTCAATTGATTTCTGAAACTGGAAAATGCGAATCTACTCACAAGGTGCATGTACGAGCGCTCAAAAGCTCCTGCCTTCACGGCAGTGCTTTTCGTAATTTTTTGTTTTATACCATCCGAGATTTATTGCATGATATTTATGTCAGACAGAATTTATGGCTGACACTTATTGCTTGATACTAGTGCCAGGTGTAAACGAACCATTAATTGATTTTTTTCAAGGGTAAAAATTCACTTTAGCGCCCATTTTGATGATTTTTTTTACAAATACGAATAAAAACACAAATACACTTTTTCACATGAAATCGAAGGGTACTAGTCGCAATCTCAGAAACCTCATGGTTTAGAAGATATGATTTTCTTCAAATTGCATGGAAAATGTTAAATTTTGACATTTCAGTGTCAGTTTGACACAAGTAAGGCCTCATATTGGCAGTACTAAATATTACATTGGTAAACCCGTCATATGTCTGAAATAAGATTTGAAATGACATACTATACGTACTTTGATGCAACTTTCAAAAAATAATATCTCCAAAACTAAAAATTTCCTGAAGTTCTCACCGGTACCATTTGTTTTAGAGCGCTCGTTTTACTTAACTGAGGGCTATATAATTTCGTCATGATGTCTCTATTTTTCGAATTTTGCTTCATGCAACATTTTGTCCAGATCGCATACCAGAACCATAGAAAAATTATAACTACGACTTGGAGACTTGGAATTTTATGGGTAGGTTCGAATCTCGAATGCCGCGGTTAAATTAGTTATTGGGCAAAATTCGACCAGGGGTTCCGTAAATATGGTCGTTTGAAATTTTGTTTTCTTGATAATTTCAAAACTACGGATTCGATCGTGACGAAATTTTGTATCTTAATGGAGAATGATATATTCAAGCTACATTTTGTCCAGATCGCATGACCAGAACGATAGAAAATTATAACTTTCGAACGGAAAGACCTAGAGACTTGAAATTTTCTGGGTAGGTTCGAATTTTGAATGCCACGGTTAATTTCGTTATTGGTCAAAATTCGACCAGGAGTTCCGTAAATAGGGTCGTTTGAAATTTTGTTTTCTTGATGATTTCGAAACTACGGGTTCGATCGTGACGAAATTTTGTATCTTAATGGAGAATGATATATTCAAGCTACATTTGTCCAGATCGCATGACCAGAACCATAAAAAATTATTACTTTCGAACGGAAAGACCTAGAGACTTGAAATTTTCAGGGTGGGTTCGAATTTCGAGTGCCACGGTTAATTTCGTTATTGGTCAAAATTCGACCAGGGGTTCCGTAAATATGGTCGTTTGAAATTTTTTTTCTTGATAATTTCAAAACTTCGGATTCGATCGTGACGAAATTCTGTATTTTAATGGAGAATGATATATTCCAACTAAATTTTTTTCCAGATTGCATTACCAGGACCATTTTAAATTCCCACGAATTATTGAATAAAAAATCCTTATATTTATGTGACAGCTGATTCGGCATAATTGACAAAGAGCTGCTGTCATTTTTTTGACAATTGTCAAAAATGTCTTCGATTGGTTTCAAAAACTGGAAAATGCAAATCTACCTACAAGGTGGAACGACCGCTCAAAAGCTCCTGACTACGCGTCAGTGCTTCTTACAATTTTTGTTTCTGAGTTGCACCTAAGAAAAATTCGTCGACATTTTTCAAGATACATTCTAGGATCTCAAACATTAATTATTTTCCTCCTCCAAGAGTAAGGAATGTAAGGAAGGATCCATAATCTTATCTAATGATTCATAAGGAAGGCGTAGCCGAATTGCTCATTTCCTGTAAACACGAGCAAAACCTACAAGACTTACCTTGAACTCCACTCTTATCTAAAAAATTGCTCAGTTGGAAGGTACTATTGCTCGAAGCCAGGAACTGTGTGAACCTCTGTGGATGAAAAAAAAAGCAGTCATATTTCATTTATTGTAATTTATCGAAAATAAATCATTACTCACTTCATTTCCGTAACACATCATATGATGGACAGTGACGAGAGCTTTGTAAACTACCACCCAATTAGTGTTCTGCGATCGCTCTATGAGAAGATTGGCTAGTTGTGGGACTGATATGTTTGGTTCGTTGGTACAATGTACTAGATCTGAAATCAAAACGAAAAGATTTAAACAATGATTTAAATCCCAAACTCGGTCGATTACAAGTTACTCCTTCAATGTTACTCGAATAAGGCTCTTTTATGAAAACGGAATTATGATATCAAGCACAGAAGGACATTCTCAATGACATATGCATAGAACTTGAATATCTTGCGTTCAAGAAATCTATCAATATAATTCTGATCCGATATACGGACAAATGTCAAACTTCCTAGTTGAAAAGTTGGAATCTTTAAGGAATTCTCTGTGCTCGTTCTCTGGTCTTCAAATAATTGAGTTCTCTTTGCGAGATCACTGAGATCAGGATGCATTCGGATAACCGTAATCCAATTAACTCGCAATAATAAATGTCGAAATGGTAACTAAAGATCTCTATTCATTAAATTTCGGAACGTGTACATAAATGTTCGATGTCCCAACCTTGTTAATTGCCGTGACCTCGATAGAACGAATCGTTGCCGGTCTATGTTTTCGGAATCCGAATATCATTGAAAAATGTTATCGAACGGAACCCGATCCTCGGCAATTGGGGGGTGGTCGAAGATATACCCTGGACATCGACAATTATTATCACCGAATTGAACTCAATTCGGTGTTATGTTATGACTGTCATCGCAGGACGTTATCAGTGATGATTACGATTTTTCGACATTCTGTGGTTATGAAATTGAGCACTGTTGGATACCTCTCGTATTTCATTTTAATTCGACTGACATTTCCACAATCATTAAATTATCTAGTGGATGAGAAGCTGTTAATAAACGATTCGTGAATTTCTGTTTGTTTCATTTTGATTTGACCAAAGGTGACCTTGACTATCGAACCACAGACTCTGTGAACCAAACCTGCCGCCAACGTGACAAGTAATGTCATTTTATGAAATTGACGATTCAACAGATGGAATTATTTGGACTTCAACATTATCGAAGATAAAACGTAATACGTCAGTAGAAACATAAAGTTTATGATGTTGCAATTTTCCCATAGGCGACATTTACCGAAAAAGGCGACCCATTAGCCTTTCGAGGAACCCTCGTAATATTCCATTCTGTCTAGTCAGTGAATTATAATTGTTTCTTTCGCGATAACACCTCCGTTATTTCGCAATGATAAAACGTTACTGTTACTCATCTTATTATCGAAATATTACTGAAGTAAGCAAGGACGTTTAATATTATTTAAAACAAACAATGCATTTATTGTTTCGTATCATTGTACGTCGTTTTTTTGCCGTGGAAAACGTAATATCTCTCATCTGCATCATTGGACTTAATTGCAGTCGGGTTTTTATTCCGAGGTTAGAGGGTCGATTTTTCCCACAATTCTTCATTGGTGATTTTAATGGAAGAGGTATCCTTGAAAGTCCGACGTCGGTTGAGTAATTGTTGCGACTCGAGGACTCTTTTCCTTCGTCGAAACATTGTCATGTGCGTCTTTCATTCTGCCAGAATGAAAGCTATTCTCTCAGAAAACGAAGTTCAAGTGGAAAAGATTGGACTCTTCCGAACTGATTCGAAATTTTGTCCAGATCGCATAACCAGAACCATAGAAAATTATAACTTTCGAACGGAAAGCACTAGGGACTTATTTTTAAGTTACGTTTGGATCTCGTATGATGAGGTCACGTTTATCAATGAGCAAAATTAGACTAGGGGTTCCGAAAATATGGCCGTTCAAAATATTTTTTTCCTGATAATTTCGAAACTACTGATTGGATTGGAAAGAAATTTTGCACATAGATGAAGAATAATGTATTCAAACTAATTCGAGTCTGTTCGTTTGTATACAAGATAACTCTCGAACGGAACAACCTAGAAACTTGAAATTTTCAAATGCCGCGGTTAAGTTCGTTATTGGGCAAAATTCGACCAGGGTTTCCGTAAATATGGTTGTTTGAAATTTAGTTTTCTTGATAATTTCATAACAACGGATTCGATCGTGACGAAATTTTGTATTTTAATGGAGAATGAAATATTCAAGCCAAATTTTTTCCAGGTAACATAACTAGAACCATTTCAAATTCCAATAAATTATCGAATGAAAAATCCTTATATTTCTGTGATTGCTGATTCGGCATAATTGACAGAGAATTGCTGTCATTTTTGAGCGCTCGTACTACTTACACGAGGGCTATATCATTTCGTCACGATGTCTGTATTTTTCGAATTTTGCGCCGAAAATGGTCTCAATCGACTATGTTCGACGCACTGATGACGAATCCGTCGAAAAATTCGAGTCTGTCCGGCAGTCCGTAAGCACGATAACTCTCGAACGGAACAACCTAGAGACTTGAAATTTTCAGTGTGGGTTCAGTTCCCGAATGCCTCGGTTAAGTTCGTTAATGGGCCAAATTCCACAAGGGGTTCCGTAAATATGGCCGTTCAAAGTTTTGTTTCCCTGATTACTTGAAAACTACAGATTTGATCGAGATGAAATTGTGCACTTAAATGGAGAATGAGGTGTTCAAGCTACATGTGAAATTTGGTCCAGATCGCATGACCAGAACCATAGAAAATTGTAACTTTTGAACGGAAACGCCTAGGGACTTGAAATTTTCAGGATAGGTGTGGATCTCGAATGTCGTGAGCACGTTCATCTATGAGCAAAATTATACTAGGGGTTCCGTAAATATGGTCGTTTGAAATTTATTTTCTTGATCATTTCAAAACTACAGATTCGATCGTGACGAAATTTTGTATACTAACGGAGAATTATATATTTAAGCTACATTCTCCAGATCACATGACCAGAACCATAGGAACCATAGAAAATCATAACTTTCGAACGGAAAGGCCTAGGGACTTGAAATTTTCAGGATAAGTGTGGATCTGAAATGTCACGTTAGAGTTTATCAATGAGCTGAATTATACTAGGGGTTCCGTAAAAACGATCATTTGAAATTTTCTTTTCTCGATAATTTTGAAACTACGGGTTTGATCGAGATAAAATTTTGTATTTTAATCGAGAATGATATATTGAAGCAACATTTTGTCCAGATCGCATGACAAGAACCATAGAAACCATAGAGAATTGTAACTTTTGAACAGAAAGGTTTAGGAACTTGAAATTTTCAGAATTTTTTTGACAGCTGTCGAAAATTCCTTCAATTTTTTTCTGAAACTGAAAAATACGAATCTACCTACAAGGTGGATGAACGAGCGCTCAAAAGCTCCTGACTTCACGGCAGTGCTTTTCGTAATTTTTTTTACAGCTATCAAAAATTTCTTCAATTGGTTTTTAAAACCGGAGGATGCGAATCTTCCTCATAATTTTTCCTTACTCTTCTGTAAAATCTATCGGTTGATAAATATCAAAATGTTGTTGGAAGTAGCAACTTGTCCTATTGATAAGAAAAAAGTAATGAAAATTTAAAAAATTTCAAAAAAATCGTGGTTTCTTGTTTTTTTAGAAAATCATGATTTTTCTTCAACCCTGATCAAAACTTTTAATGAGACCATGAATTCATTCAAATATGCCAGGGCCTAAATTTTTTTGGAAATTTCGATTTTCCTGATGATAATTTTTCAACATTTTTTTACTCGAAAACGGTCGTAGATACGAAAAAATTGCAGAATATCGAAAAGTTTTCGAATGAAACAGAGATTCTTGTTCATATTTTCTCGACTACCAGTGGCGCACAACAAGAAAGTTCTGGAGGAAACAAGTTGACATTTCCCCAGAAAGAATATCACCCCAGATTCTTACGGACAATTGGCATGTCATATGGTATAAACATTCAAGTGTGAGATCTTCGCCGAATTTCAGCTGAATATCTTCACAAATGCTGATGCTATGAGGAAAAAATCTATGAAAACATTCAAACTTCAAAACCCTGTATCTCGAAAACGCAAGTAATCACCCCTCTTCGTTTGTATCTTCAATTTAGCAACACTCAGTGTAATAAATAGTTTCTATACTCAAGTGTGTGACCACCTTTATCCGTTTTAGCCCCATTCACCTCAAAAGCTCCCGACTTCAAGGCAGTGCTTTATATAATTTTTTCCTCTCAAATTCCCTCGATCGTATCTCCCGACTCGTAACCGATAATTTCGCCATGCCCCATTTTCTCGATCTCGGATCCTAATCGCGAAAACAATCGTCCATCCGAAATGTGGGATTCCGATCCGATTTCTGGGTCGGGTGTGCAACGCCTGCATATTTTTGCATTGTTTACCGCCGTCTGTTTACTCGTTACGTAACGGACGTAAGAGGAGTGTGACTTTCTATTTCGATCGGATTATGTGGCGCGCGCGGACGCGGCGGCCACGTGTATGTGTCTTGAAACGGACGCGTGAAATCGAAAGGAAGAAATGCGTCGTGCTCGAAACCCAGAAACGAGATCGCACACCTGGGAGCGCTCTGATTAATGAGATGTGGAGAGATTTTCGGTAGACTGGGTCTCGGGTTCGAATCCTACACTCGCAACGTTTCGTCTTCGATTTAATTTTGTAATTTTCTTAGAACAACCAAATGTTTTTCTTGGTATTTCGTGAAGGAACAGGTGAATGAGAGCTGACTGGCAGGGCCGTATCTGAGTTCTATTGCGCCTGTGGCAATATATTAGAAAGCGCCCCCCCATTTGCGTTGATTTTTTTTTAACCATTATATTTTCTTATAGTAATTTTTTTTCATAATGCTAGTCATATACTTACGTAAGAGTTTCAAAATAATATACATTTTTATGGAAAAAATTTTTCATTAAAAACATTCCAATACACATTTTAAATGAAATGCATAAAAATAAAACAAATTCTGAAAAAACAAAATGAAATATTCACATTTATGTAATAAATACGAACATTTATCTTAAGATCTGCAGCACTTTTCTTCAAATCGTCAATATTCATAGTTTGAATGACACTACCATTCAAAAAACTGAAGTCGTTTGCCACTTCGTTCGAAGCAACAAATCTTTCTTCAATTCGAATAATTATAGTCCAATTCCTTAGTTTTGCGTTTGCATCAAAAAGATGAGCTTCATCACTGGCTAGTTCCCCTGGCATTTTGGGTTTTTTTCGTTTTCTCGATTGATGTAACTTTGCTTCGATTCCAATTTTATCAGCTTCATTTTTCGAAAGTTCCATCAATGGCATAAAAAAGTTTTCTCTGTTAGCTTTCAGTTCGTTCAATAGTCCAAGTATCATTCGTGAGCCTTTAGATATATCTAGTTGTTTTTCTTGCAAATATTGATTAATTCGGTTTATTTTACTTAACAGAATTTCCCAGAAGTTAAGATATATGATAAATTCATAATTTGTTATCGAATTTACCAGGGACGATTTTTTGAGCTAGCGAAGAACTTTGATAATTTCACCTAATTGCGACTCCAACGAATGTACAGCGTTTGCTTTTGAGGCACAAAAAAGGCAGAATATAAAAAAAAACTCAAAACTTATAACACTTGAAATCTGGATACACACTAAATGAACATTAAAATTCGAATTTTTTGCTCTTCTCTTCACAATCGAAATAAATCAATATTTATGTAGAATAGAATAAGATTCCCCAATTTTTCTCCCACTTCTTGAGCTCAAAACTCCGTTTAATGAATTTTTGGCAATACAAATTGTTTTTAAAACACCACAGATGTGGCTTAAAAATCTAAACAAATCGATCATTATGAACCATCATCATCAAAGAAGCCGCCCTTCAAAACAAGCTGGAGGAGATAAGGGATGTAGGGTAAACAACTCAGGAAAAGGCTGTGCTTGGAATGACGATATTGCCGGTTGTAATATTTATGATCAGAGTGCGGCATCTTTGAAAATTTGTTATAACAATTGGATCATTTTTCTCGTATTTCTGACCTTATTGCATTTTCATTCTGTACTTTGAATATCAATGTTTCGAAATGTTGTGTTCGAATTACTCACTTACGTAACCGTGTTGTCATCTTTCGAATTAATTTTTTTTGCTTGGCGCTTCTATTTTTTTATTTTTGATATTTTTTGGCGCCCCTTCGGACCTTGCGCCCGCGGCAAGTTCCACCCTTGCCACGCCCTAGATACGGCCCTGCTGACTGGTACGAATATTTTCAGTTATTGCTATCCTTCATCTCTACCCCATCGCGGTTCAACCGGATGTTGACGTCGATGCCGCTTTCTGTGTTTGCTTTGGCTCTTGTATTGTAACGGCAACAATCACCTGCGATGGAAAGATTCGGATTGAAGATAATAGTCTACCCGCCGCTCGACCAGTTGTTGATTCCAGTCGGCAATGGTTTTTCCGAACACCAACGGTTGGTGAATGGAGCTAAAACGGATAAAGGTGGCCACACTATTATTCATTCTACAGAGTGTTCCTAAATTGAAAATACAAACGAAGAGGCGCGATTACTTGGATGGTTTTCGAGATACAGGGTTTCAAAGTTTGAATTTCTTCATAGTTTTTTCCTCATAGCATCAGCATTTCTGAAGATATCCAGCTGAAATTCGGCGAAGATCTCACACTCGAATGTTTATATCATATGACATGCCAATTGCCGTGGAAATCTACAGGGTGATATTTTTTCTGGGGAAATGTCAACTTTTTTCCTCCAGAACTTTCTTGTTGTGCGCCACTGTTGGTCGAGAAAATATAAATGAGAATCTTTGTTTATTATTATTATGATAATGCAATGTGTATTTTAGTTAAGGTTCGACCAAATCTTGAATGTTATTATATTTTTTCCATATACATACTTAGCTCTATTCCCAAATTTTGTTTGAGTATTATTAGATTTTACTATAAAATTCAACCAGATGATGTCTTTTTGAGCGCTCGTACTACTTACACGAGGGCTATATCATTTCGTCACGATGTCTGTATTTTTCGAATTTTGAGCCGAAAAAGGTCTCAATCGATAGAGTTCGACTCACTGATGACGAATCCGTCGGAAAATTCGAGTCTGTCCGTCTGTCCGGCCGTATACACGATAACTCTCGAACGGAATGTCCTAGAAACTTGAAATTTTCAGGGTCGGTTTGAATCTCGAATGCCGTGGTTAAGTTCGTTATTGGGCAAAATTCGCCGAAGGGTTCCGTAAATATGGCCGCTCGAAATTTTGTTTTCCTGATTACTTCGAAACTACAGATTCGATCGAGGTGAAATTTTTCACTCAGTTGGAGAATTACGTATTCAAGCTACATGCAAAATTTGGTCTCAGCTCGCATGACCAGAACCATAGAAAATTATAACTTTGTAATAGAAAGGCCTAGGGACTTGAAATTTTCAGGATAGGTTTGGATCTTCAATGTTGCGGTCACTTTCATCAATGAGCAGAATTAGACTAGAGGTTCCGTAAATA
This sequence comes from Aphidecta obliterata, assembly GCA_963966015.1. Taxonomy (NCBI): domain Eukaryota; kingdom Metazoa; phylum Arthropoda; class Insecta; order Coleoptera; family Coccinellidae; genus Aphidecta; species Aphidecta obliterata. The sequence continues at coordinate 33,167,161 of OZ014428.1, forward strand.
TGGCCGTTCTCAATTCAGTTTTCTCGATCAGTTCAAAACTATGGATTTGATCGTGACGAAATTCTGTATTTAAATTGAGAATGAATTATTGGAGCTGAATTTTTTCAGATCGCATGATCAGAACCATAGAAACCATAGAAAATCATTACTTTCGAACGGAAAGGCCTAGGGACTTGAAATTTTCAGGATAGGTTCGGCTCGCGAATTTCGCGGTCACGTTCATCAATGAGCAAAATTAGACTAGGGGTTCCGTGAATATAGCCGTTCAAACAATTTTTTTCCTGATAATTTCGAAACTACCTATTGAATTGGAATGAAATTTCGCACATAGATGAAGAATAATGTATTCGAACTACGTGGAAAATTTTGTCCAGATCGCATTACCAAGAACATAGATACCTTAGAAAATTCTAGCGAATTATCGAAAAAAAAAATTGGTCACCTACGCACTGAGTTGAAGTCTGGATTTTCGCCTTTGTTTGAAATTTTTTTTGACAGCTGTCAAAATCTTTCCAATTGGTTTCTAAAACTGGAGAATGCTAATCTACCAAAAATGTGGATGTACGAGCGCTCAAAAGCTCCTGACTTCACGGCAGTGCTTCTCGTAATTTTTTCTTTCTACTCTATGAAGCGTTAGCGTTGTTATACTATTTGCAGAATTTTAGGTGATTTGCAGAACTGAACGTTCTTCGACAGGAGCTTCGAGAAAATAAAAATTGTTTTTTCCTTCGAATGTTCCTATATTTATTATAATTTATTTCCATATTATCCAAATATGTATGTTTACCAGAGCCTACTATTGAATTTTTGGAAATTTCAGAAGGAAAAAAGAAAACCAGAAAAAATGTCACCCTGTAGATTTTCACGAGCAATTGGCATATCATATGATGCAAACCTTGAAGTGTAACATGTTTGCCGAATTTCATCAGATTATCTTGCAAAAAGCAGTTGCTATGAGGAAAAAACTCTTTTCTTATTTCAACACCCTGTATCTCGAAAACGAAACGTTTGCGGAGCCATGTCCATGAGACTTCCATTCTAAACAAATCAGTTATAACTCAGCGCCACCGCGTCTATTTTCGATGGAAATTAATTTTCTGTTTACGATTATATTTTTAGAGACACTTCTTGTTTCGACCGAACATTTTCTGTTTTCATTACACAGATATGTAGGTGGCGGTTTGAGAATCGATGAAAGCGGTTACTATTCGTGATTCATGGTTACCGGAACCGGCTCCTTTTTTTTTTGTTCCGGCGTGGAATCGATTACAACAGACGTCGACCTCCGGGATGCAAATCGAGCAATAATTAATGGTGTTAATTTTGTCGTCGATGCTGGCGGGGAAGGTCGAGGGCAGGTTTTCGCAAGGATCACTAAGGTTTTTGATTTGATGGTTGTTTGCAATAATTTTATCTGAAATTTTCGTGGATTATTCCTCGGTTAATTTGATTCGATAATCCTGCCTATTGGGTTTCTTCGCGAAATATATCAGGTTTGGCGAAATGAGAACCGGTCGTGGGCACCAGCTATCGGCAACATGATCCAGTTTCTTCAGATCTACCACAGTCAATTCACGGCAACAATAATAATCATTTTACGCCGTCGATTTCAAACCCAACACCCATTCTTCTTTGCACCGCGAAGTAAAACCCGTGAAACGCCAACAACACTGATTTTTCCAATTCTCTTCAATAATTATACCCACAAGGTTTTGTTATTTGTCACCAGAGGGCGCCAACTCTTCCGCTTCCTAGGTCAACAGTGACCATAGAACTTCGCACCTTCTTCTCACCAATGAAACTCGGTCTTCTCGTAACGGTGATTTCCAGTGCGATATTTTTCCGACGCCGTCGTGACCCTGGCCCAAACCAAAACATCCAACGCGACAACAGAGTGAATCATTAACTCGATTAGATCGCTCAATTGAAGAAAATTAAAATCGTGTCTCGGGCACATGCACCCGTTCCGCGTAACAACTGGCGCGTCGAACCGGTGGTCGACCAATTAGGCCGATATTCGAACAATTGGATCGATTTATCGAAATCCGACTCGACCCACTTTCAAGATTGTACCTGTGACAAAATCTGCAGCTCCTCGAGTATCCACAAGAAAGAATCTGGTGGTTTTAAATCAGGTTATCTTCAAGGCCTGGATGCCCCTTTTCACCTCCCTAATCCCTAGTGATAGTAGTGATATTTCATAATCGTTCTTCAAATAAATGAACGAAACCAATAAATTCGTTCTTTTCTATTTGTTCTCACAGAACAACATAATAGCTATTGTTCTATAATATTTATAATCACATTCCTTCTTTCGAGCATTGTGATCGATTGAGAATAGTAGCAACACATATAGTTCAATTATTGAAATACAAAGGCGGATACTATAATTATTAATAATTGTGTGTCCCCTCTGATAAGTTATCGGTCGATAAATTATTATCTGAGTACTTGTGGGCGAATTTTTTCATTGTCAATAATTTTTGGTTATGTACAGGGTGATTGTTCATATTTTACTCAATAGCTATCTCAGTAAATATTGGTCCTACAAAAGCGTTTAAATGGGCAAATATGAAGTATTTTTTATGGGCATTCGGAATTCAGTACTAGAAAATGCAAAAAGCATCGTTAAGCTAAAAATTTCAAGTTATTTCAAGGTATTTTATCTTCCTAATCGTTGGAGCTCTTTCTCCTGATTTCAAAAAATATTTACTTTATTGAGGTTATCTTTGTCAGTTTTCGAAAAATATGGATGTTTCGTCTAAATCTAAGGCATCTGTTGAACGCCACACGACAAAAAAAATTACAATATGTGGATTGCCAGAAACGGAATCATTCTCTGGCCTTCTAACATTCCCTCCTTCACCCTATTGGATACTTCTTTATGGGGATATTTAAAATCTAAAGTTTATATGGACCGTTCTCAAAATATTGAAGATATTCAAATCAGGATGAAGGAAGGAATTGATAATCTCAACAAAAAACCCGAAATATTAAGGAGAGCCCTCGAAAACTCAATAAAAAGATGTCGATTGTGTGTAAGTAAATGAGGGCCATTTGAACACTTAATTTGAATATTTGTTGATAAATTAATGAAACAAATACCAGTTGTTCTATTATCCACGGCTACTTTGATATAAAAAAAAATAGCAGTGTCATGTGGCGTTCTACAGCTGCCTTAGATTTGGACGAAAATCTATGTTTTTCGAAAACTGACAAAGATAATCTCAATAAAGTATATACAGGGTGGTCCAGATCTTAACCAAGAAATTTTAACCACGTATTCTACGTCGAAAATAAGCCCTAGTTTGTCCTATAAACAAATCGCTTCTCCAGAAGAACACAGACGCGAATGCCGATCAACTTTTCAGGAAACGAGTTTCAAGAAATGGATCTAGCGGTAGGTACGCTGAATTGACGCGATACGAATCATCTTTATTAAAATGGAAGGGGCTTTCTATAAGGTAAATTTCATCTATTTGAGATGGTGCTACTTTTTTTCTTACTTTAAACATCAGAATTCATAACTCAAAATTTTTCAGATTTGCACTTACGTCTTTTTTCTTCCGGAGAAGCGATATGTCGAGAAATGCTTCCTCTCCGAGATACAGGGTGTTGAAATTATAGAAAAAAGAAAACTTTTTTATTGATAACTTTTACACTCCTTGAAATATTTCTATGAAACTATGAAAAAATAAACGCCTCTGGTTTTTCCAAAAATGAAAATTTCTTTTAAAATCCCTATTTAATTTAGAGCAAATTCGGTCTCTCGATTTTTCGAGGTTGAAGGCACCGTTTCCTAGTAAAAAAATAATGCACTAAGAAATAGCTGAAATTACATATTAATAATCAGACTATTTTTGTGAACGAAACGTGTAAGATGTTCGAAAAATGAACCATTTCTTACATCCCGCAAATATTTCAAGCACTGTAAAAGTTATCAAAAAAAAAATTACGAAAAGCACTGCCGTGAAGTCAGGAGCTTTTGAGCGCTCGTACATTCACCTTGTCGGTAGATTCGCATTCTCCAGTTTTGAAATCAATTGAAGGAATTTTCGACAGTTGTCAAAAAAATTCTGAAACTTAGGCGAAACTCCAGACTTCATGTCAGTGCTTCAGCTGACCAATTTTTTTTCGATAATTCGCTAGAATTTTCTACGGTATCTATGGTCGCACGTAGTTTGAATACATTATTCCTCAGCTAGGTGAAAAATTTCATTCCAATCCAATCAGTAGTTTCGAAACTATCAGGAAAAAAATATTTTGAACGGCCATATTTACGGAACCCCTGGTCTGATTTTGCTCATTGATGAACGTGACCGCGACATTCGCGATCCAAACCCACCCTGAAAATTTCAAGTTCCTAGGCCTTTCTGTTCAAAAGTTATGATTTTCTATGGTTTCTATGGTTCTGGTCATGCGATCTGGACAAAATATTGCTTCAATATATCATTCTCGATTAGAATACAAAATTTCATCTCGATCGAATCGGTAGTTTCGAAATTATCGAGAAAACAAAATTTCAAACGACCATATTTACGGAACCCCTAGTATAATTTTGCTCATAGATGAACGTGATCACGACATTCGATATCCACACCTATCCTGAAAATTTCAAGTCCCTAGGCGTTTCCGTTCGAAAGTTACAATTTTCTATGGTTTCTATGGTTCTGGTCATGCGATCTGGACCCCTGTATTTCGGAGAGGAAGCATTTCTCGACATATGTTCATGAGACAAACTAGGGCTTATTTTTGACGTAGAATACGTGGTTAAAATTTCTTGGTTAAAATCTGGACCCTGTATATCTGAAAGAGCTACCGATTAGGAAGATAAAATATCCATTTGAAAAATACCAACTTAGATAAAATTTTTAGGTTAACGATGCTTTTTTGCATTTTCTAGTACTGAATTCTGAATATCCATAAAAAAATTCTGCATATTTGCTCATTTAAACGTTTTTGTATATTTATATTTACTGAGATAGCTATTGAGTAAAATATAAACAATCACCCTGGATGTCTCGGAAAATATTCGAGAACCCATACAAGACTAGTTCCAGGTTGGAACCAACATATTTTTCTTATTGGGGTTACGTTTTATGTTACTGCTTGCGCATTCTGTAAACTCATAGGTAAGTCTCAGAACCTCTAAATTAATTAACTTTCTCACGATCCATATTCGATTTCCAGCGGCACACTTCGGTTACAAAACGCGAGTATTCGACGAAGGCCATCCGAGAAGGTTATATTCCAGCTTCGATTCGTTTCACAACGCGACATTTGACGATATGCGAGCACAAGACGCGCGTTGAGTCATCCCGCGACCAGGTCCTGATAATGTCAGTTTTCTCCGAAACGGAGCAGTGCATCGCCCACACATCCTGTTGTTCCTCGGACGGCCGATAACAGGACCGCTTTGAGCCCTCGAAAAGTCTAACGATAACCTCTAGTATAAATCTGCTAGAGTTTATTGGTACACTGGAAATGGTACTTATTCCAAAGAATACAGGGTGTTTCCAAATTCGACGTGAACCTTGAAGGACGTGTTAGTGTGACTCATTTGCTGTCATTTGAGCCATATTTATTATTTAATGATATCCAAAAATCAACAGTTTACGAGTTATTTGAGTTCTTGTGTTTTTTTGAAAATAACTGAGCTTACTTCATTTTTCGTCAATTTTTTCTACATTGAGCAAGTTTGATTATAATTTTGAATTATTTTCATCAGAGAAGGATGTGATATGTATGAAAAAAGCGGAAATTTGCTGTAATAGATGTTGAACAAGAATTCCTCCTGTGATGAAAATAATACAAAATCATAATCAAATTTGCTGAACGTAGAAAAAATTGACGAAAAATGAATAAAGGCGAGTAATTTCTCAAAACACACAAAAACTCAAATAACTCGTGAACTGTTGTTTTTTGGATATCGATAGATATGGCCCGAACGACAGCAAATGAGTGATACTATCACGTCCTCCAAGATTCGCGTCGAATTTGTAAACACCCTGTAAATGAGGATTTGGCCAAACCGCTTCTCACGAAAACTAGAAATACCAAAACCTTCTTTTCGAGGCTACCACTTGAACGTGTGGTCCTGAATTCCTCGGCCAACTCACCTGCCGGTCGGTCGGTCGCGTAGACAAAGACACGACCGGATAGTCGAGCGTCCCGTGTATGTGAAATATCGGATGGTTTTCCGAGAAAAGACGAGAACCTGCGGCAACGTGAACCTCCCGGCCACGAGGTGAACATACCCATGAATGGGTCAACCCGTGACTCAGCCGGCCGACCGTTGAGGTGATCCCGTGAACCCATGAATTCCGAGGTAGATCGCTTGTACGCATGACGTTTGAACAATACACAGGTGGTCAAATGGGCTGGCTAAACGACCATAAGCTGCAAAGCTGCGGCGAAACGGTTAGGTCCATGAAAAACCCAATGCGAAATTTCAAGCAGATAATCGAACAAAAATGGATCAACTACTCCTGGATGGAATATTTGGTAAAAAAAAACGTTGCCCGTTTATGAAGACATTTTATGTTATCCATATAGTTCAATGGGTTCTCCACGAGGAATTATTTTTCTGGATACAACCTGTTTTATGTTATCCATATATCGCACCCGTCGTAGAATAAGGAGACAACTCAAAAAAGGTCCATTTTGTGTTAGTGACGGTATTGAACTCAAGATGTAACCCTTTTCCTACGTGCAATATCAGAATAACTCTAGTTGACCTCTTCGCCACATAAGAGGCTGTTCTTGAAAAAATTCGAAAAATACAGACATCGTGACGAAATGATATAGCCCTCGTGTAAGTAGTACGAGCGCTCAAAAAGGTAACATTTCAAATTTTTTGGAAAAACACTAAAATATTCCACCACGACGGGAAAAATTGCATTAATTGAATATTAGGTGCAAGATTTATAATGTTCAAATGGATTGCTGCAGTTTTGACGAATGTTCAGCGTGTGGAATTGAGCAAGTACACAAAAGTATAGATCGAAAACTTTGGTAAACCAAAACTTCAAATACGATTTCCCAACAAAGTCAATTTTTGAGTTGTCTCCTTATTCTACGACGGGTGTGATATGTAGTTCAATGGGTTTTCACGAGGAATTATTTTTCTGGATACAACTACCAATTGTATAGTTTTTCCGCAATGAATTAGGTATTTTGAATTAAATTTCTCGATTTTCAGACTTCAGAATTCATGCATCAGATTCTGGTTTTTGTACCAAATTACCTATTGATGTCCTCAGTTTAGTGACAGAATATTATGATTATAATACACATGTATTATATTTTTTTCAAATATTCTTGAAACGGATATCTAAACTTCCCAGTTGTATGATTTTTCCACACAATTGAAACTAAAGGCATATTGAAGAAGATTGTGGATCATCTTCCTATCAATAGTCAATAGGTTAGAAAATCAATTCATCAGAGTATTTTCCAGAGAAAAAGCTGTTTACTAGAACATTTTTCGCCAAAATTAAAGCGAATATAGAGTCATTTCGAAGGACTTAGATCGCATGAAAAATCAGCTCAGTACCTATTCCAAAAACTATATTTTTTCGAGTGATTTCCAACTTACAATCTAAATGTTTCTTTTTGGGTCCAATCATTTCTTCAGTTGTGGCTTTACAGACAGATTTGGCCAGCCCCTGTCCTGCTATACTGTGTTTAGCAGCTAGAAGGCGATCGTTTATCGTCTGTCCCGCCATCCTGCCGGTCATTGTTGATTATTTTTTTTCAATTTGATGTTTTACAACCTTGAACACTGCGATACTTCCACTGAAACTGTCACTGATCTTTTTACACGAGTATCAAAGCTGAAGGGCAATTCTCATCACTTGAAAAATTAGCGGAGATTCATGGGACATACGATTCCCTCTTCCAACAACTTCACGTTCGGTAGGAATAAATGAATGATACAATTTTGAATGATAACCGGCGAACCGAAACCTTGTTTTGACTTTTCTAATGCGAAAATGAGAATCGAAATGTTCTTTTACTTCCCACACTTCAATCGACTGATGTTACATCTGACAATCTGGCGTTTTCGTTTGTTGACGTAACAGATAAGAAGGGGAATAGGTGCTTCCGACAAATGTCATGCAAGATATGAGCGCGTTCCAGCCCAGATAGTTCAATTCGTAACATATAATATATAATGTCTGTCGTTTCATTCAACTCTCTGTCAAACAAGGAATTCAAGAAGTGCCCTCTGGTGGTGATTCTTGAAACCTTACACATTTGGAGAGCTTATAATATGTTTTATTTATGACTTATACCTAGTCGGCCTGAAATATCTTCATAATCTTCTACGCTTCACTACAGAACTGTACTAATTTTAGGTTGAAACGCGCTGACGGCTTGACTGACGCAAGTGTTGATCGATATGTAAAACCGAACGCAATTCGCGATTCCAACTACCGATGAGGGCGGTGCGAAATGTAAACAAACATGGAGGAAAACGAGTACCTGTTCGGAATTTATTGTGGTGAAACTGTGTTTGAGGTGTTTTTCAGCTTTTTCCTCCGATTTGGAAGTTTTATGCGAAGACGTTTTAGTGAATGATTGAATTATTGATTGTGTAGTGTCAAGTTTATTGATTTTAGGTGAACAAATTGGTTTTTCCAATTCTAATTATATCGAAATTGGTAATCATACAACAGGAGAAATTAAACTCTATTTGAGTTTGACGACAGTGTTCAATTATATTTGAGCTACACTTAATAATAGTCGATCATTTGTGCTTTTCTTCGGTCCATTTTTTCCACTATGCCAAAGACATTAGTGACACAAACTGCTGAGGCATCTTTCTTATGGAATTTATGGAAATGTATAGCCCTGCTTTGATTTTTCTTCGAGGAGCAATTGAAGAAACAACGATTACAATACAATTGTAAACTGTTTTTTTGAGCGCTCGTACCACTTACACGAGGGCTATATCATTTCGTCACGATGTCTGTATTTATCGAATTTTGAGCTGAAAATGTGCCGTAAGCACGATAACTCTCGAACGGAACAACCTAGAGACTTTAAATTTTCAGTGTGGGTTCAGTTCCCGAATGCCTCGGTTGAGTTTGTTAATGGGCCAAATTCCACTAGGGGTTCCGTGAATATGACCGTTCAAAGTTTTGTTCTCCTGATTACTTGGAAACTACAGATTTGATCGAAATGAAATTCTGTACTCAAATGGAGAATGAGGTGTTCAAGCTACATGTGAAATTTCGTCCAGATCGCATGTCCAGAACCATAGAAACCATAGAAAATTGTAACTTTTGAACGGAAACACCTTGGGACTTGAAATTTTCAGGATAGGTGTGGAACTCGAATGTCATGATGACGTTTATCTATGAGCAAAATTATACTAGGGGTTCCGTAAATATGGTCGTTTGAAATTTAGTTTTCTTGATAATTTCAAAACTACAGATTTGATCGTGACGAAATGTATACTAATGGAGAATGATATATTCAAGCTACATTTCTCCAGATCGCATGACCAGAACCATAGAAACCATAGAAAATCATAACTTTCGAACGGAAAGGCCTAGGGACTTGAAATTTTCAGGATAGGTGTGGATTTGAAATGTCGCATTCACGTTTATCAATGAGCAGAATTATACTAGGGGTTCCGTAAATACGGTCGTTTGAAATTTCGAAACTACGGATTAGATCGAATAAAATTTTGTGTTCTGATCGAGAATGATATAATGAAGCAAAATTTTGTACAGATCGCATGACCAGAACCATAGAAACCATAGAAAATTATAACTTCCGAAGGGAAAGGCCTAGGGACTAGAAATTTTCAGAGTAGGTTCGCAACGCGAATGTCGCGGTCACATTCATCTATGAGCAAAGTTGGACTAGGGGTTCCGTAAATATGGCCCTTCAAAATATTTTTTTCCTGATAATTTCGAAGCTTCCGGTTGGATTGGAATGAAATTTTACACCTAGCTGAAGAATAATGTATTCAAACAACGTGCGATAACATAGAAAATTCTAGCGTATTTTCGACAAAAAAATTGTAATATATAATATAATAATAATAATAAAATCGTATTATTGTAAGTTTTCATTCTTTCAGGTTGGCATTCCTGCTCTTAACAGTTTCAAATAGATAGACATTATTTCCTGTGAAATATTCAAAGATGTATATATGTAAAAATAAAACTGTTCTTTATCATATGTTTGTATCTTACTTGTTGTCCTTTTCGAGGAAGAGTCAAGTAGACCTTAATTTTGGTTTGTGAAAAGAAAGTAAAAAGCCCTCATGTTACTATATATGATATCTATGCTCCAAGATAATATTCTGTGTTTTTACAAATTTATTTCCAGTTTGTCTGTAGGGAAATTGGTATTCTGGAGGCGGATGAACTATTCCAGGTTTTCTAGATTCGGGATTCAGCCAGCAGGGGGCGTTAATTTTGGAATCGCGAATACGCAAGTCAGAGGCTGTCAAAGTTTCTCCGATTCTATGTTATTTTGTTTGATACATACGCCCATAGATAAAAAGTATTCTTTCATTTATGCATACGCCATATTTCTGTTTTAGAGTCAGGCGTCAGGGTTAAGAACAAAGACGAACTCGAAGTGAGTAATTCTTTTTCTTGTATTTTTAAGAACAAGAAAAAACATGGATTCGGAAGAATATACTTTCATCAAGCAAGCAAGTGAACCAACATCTTCCGGTATTACGAAGAAAATAATAAATTTCAAAAGAAAAAAAATTGGAGAAATAGATCAGGAATTACACAACGAAAATATAGAAGAACAGGAAATCATAGTTTTGGATAGAGGCCTTGCAATCAAACCAGAAATTCTTCGAGTCAATTTAAAGGAAGAAGGTGATTATTTGGAGATTGATAATAACCAAGTTAGTTTTGAAAATACGAATTTCGTTGATGTGGATGGAAATACTTACAAATTGTTGGGAACGGAAGTCGATGAAGTACTGGGTGATGAATACCTAGAATTAGATAGCACAGATCTAGAAGAAGGTGAAGTGAGAGATGCTGATTCCGAATTATTTCGAAAAAATTTCATGAATAATTGTCCTACTTTCAAATTCAATTGTCCCGTTTGTGATAGAGAATTTACTCAGAAAGGGAATTTGTTACGTCACTATCAAACGCACACAGGAGATCGACCCTTTGCTTGTAGATTGTGTGGACACCGCTTCACACAGAAATCCAATCTACAAAAACATCTTGCTACACATAATGGAGACAAGAGGTTCGAATGTGGAGTTTGCCATAAAGGTTTTGTGCAGAAGGCCAACCTCATCCGACATTTGAGAATTCATACAGGTAAGGGAATTGGTTATTGGAACTTTATGTTTTTTGTTATCATTTTACATGTGGTTTATTTAGTAATACAGTGTAACCCTCAATATAACTAATTTCTCGATTTAACGAAAATTTCGAAATCTAGAACTGCCCGTAAGAGTTGATGTAAAATATACCTCTACATTACGAATACTTTCTGTTGATGACCTCTTTTTAAAGAATTTCCAATCATTGCAGAATTATAGAGAAAGTATAATTTACCTCTATTTAACCAATTTTCAGCTGATAACCTCTACATAACGAATTGTTCCAATCAAAACCACACAATTATTGGACAATAACAACAAAAGATTGTATTCGTTGAAACGAATCTAAGAACAATCTAACCTCTATATAACGAACCTCATTCCAACAAAATACTTGATATAACGAATATTTTACAATTCCCTTCTGTTTCGTTATATCAAGGTTGCACTGTATTTTGTGGATTTCCATTCATCTTAAATTGATCTCTTTTCTGGGAGTTGTTTATTGACTTTATGAATGACCACATAGTTTTGCTTTTATTTTCCGATGTTTTTATGGCCACGTCAAATTTTTCTCTATTCTTCTTCCTCACTTCCAGAATTCTTTCAGTTAAATTTATTCAAGAATATTATGTTTACATTCTAGGTGAAAAGCCGTTTGCCTGCGATTTATGCGGCCATAAATTCACCCAAAAAGGGAACCTGAACAAGCATATGCAACTGCATACAACGACAACAGAAGTTGGATGTGATTTTTGTGACTTCAAATTCTCTTCGTACACAGCTAAGATGAGACATGAAACTAGTGCGCATGGCGATAAATTTCCGAATCAACCGGAAGAAGTGGAACAAAACGTTAACCTTTGTGATGAATGTCCTGCTACATTCAGAACTAAACGAGCCCTTCTCAAGCATAAAAAATACCATAAGTAATTTTGATGAGAAATAGAATTTTCAACTTGTTTGTTTCATATCAGAAGCACACTCATCGTAATATTGTAAGTTTTCATCCTCACATTTTCATCAGTTTCCATCCTCACATTATTGTAAGTTTCCATTCCGGCTGATTGCAGTTTCAAATAGATAGACAATATCTATGGTTTCTGAAACTTGTGAAATATTCAAAGATGTATATATGTAAAAATAAAACTGTTTGTTATCGTATGTTTGTATTTTACTCGATAAAGACTCAAGTAGACCTTAATTTTAGTTTGTGGAAAGAAACTAAAAAGCCCTCACGTTACCATATATGATATCTATGCTCTATAATAATATTCTGTGTTGTCACAAATCAAACAAATTTATTTCCAGTTTGTCGGTAGGGAAACGGGTATTCTGGGGGCGGATGAGCTATTCCAAATATCGAATTATGTGCTCCCCCGAGTATAAAATTCCCCTTTTCCTTCAACTTGCTCCAGATGTGTTGTGGACTCAAAAGTATCAGACCACCGTAATTCGGATGGAATGGATATGTGAGTAGATCGTGTATTTCCTTCCATTTCTGCTGCACGGGACGGAGCAAATTTCCGGGATTGAACTTTTGAAAGAATATTATTGGAATCTTCTTTGAGCTGTCTATTTTTGATGGGTTCTGCGACGACCCCGAAGCATTGGAAGAGGATGTAAAGTCTGGATTACCGATGGTTAATCCCTTGTCGTCATCGTTGTAGGTTTCACTCTCATTGATGATGGTAGAAGGTTTCGAAGATTCAGTTGAAGTGGATTCATTTTCGGAAATGTGGTTGATCGCTTGGGTAGAATACTGTAACAAAGATGAATTAGAATTAAAGTTGATGGTGTAGGAAATCTAGAGAGCAATTTTTTGAATTGTTCGATTCCAATAATTCTTATAATTTTACTGTGGGACCAATTTGTTCGCAATCGTTGATAATAGAACGACGTCATTTAAAATATTTAAATTTTTTTCTGTGTACCGAAATGGACTTCAGTGTTCATACAGCGTTGCCAGAAGATTGAAATGAAATTATGATGTCGGGTTGCCAAAATTATCAGATTTGTCGGAAAATTATGTTACAACAATAGCCCTTAAGTGGTAAGGTAAAATTTACATAACTGGTAACTTTTGCGGACAAAAAACAATTCACCTTTCTCTTGTTTAGTTTTTGTTGAGGGTGCTCAAATAGTTATTACTCTTCAACATATTCCTTTAGAATTATTTGAAGTCATTTTTATTGAAACTATAGAAAAATAACCGTTAATGGAAAAACTAGAAAAGCCTTTGAAAAAATACATTCAAAAACGAAACGCAAAATATCAGAATAAATAGTAGAATGAAATCATTTGAAAACATTTCACATCATGAATATAACTAAACAGTTCCAAATACATAATACAATATTGCAACGAATCCTTGAAAATTATTCAAAATAGAAACTTTGATATATCAGACTTTCCTAACAAATGAAAAAAACATAAAATTCAATCAATTAGAATAATTGGATGCATTTTTCAATACAACTAAAACCATCAAAAGAGTCAAAAAAAAATTATTCGAAATAGGAACTTGAAAACATCAGTCACACAAGAATAGAGAATAATTTTAAGACAGCCATAAACTTCCTCGACAATTCGACGCTACAGCACTGTTTTGATAAACCGAAAATATAACAAAACATAATTCATGGAAGTTTCATAAAAATGTTACAATTATCGATTATGTTACACCTTATTGTTCATCTCTATTTTTCCGAGAAATTATGTTACAATCTGAAAATTATGTTATACCTGGCAACCCTGGTGTTCAACTCCACTATGACGTATGGATTTCAATTGGAATTGGCAAAAATACAGGTTTTCCGTTCGTCCAGCCGTATACACGACAACTCTCGAACGGAACGACCTAGAAACTTGAAATTTTCAGGATAGGTTCATATCTCGAAGGTCGCGGTTGAGTTCGTTATTTGGGCAGAATTCGACCAGGGGTTCCGTAAATATGGCCGTCCGAAATTTTGTTCTCCTGATTACTTCGAAACTACTGATTCGATCGAGGTGAAATTTTGCACTTAGATGGAGAATGACTTCTAGATCGCATGACCAGAACCATAGAAAGCTATAACTTTCGAACGGAAAGACCTAGAGATTTGAAATTTTCTGGGTAATCTCGAATGCCGCGGTTAAGTTCGTTATTTGGCAAAATTCGGCCAGGGGTTCCGTAAATATGGTCGTTTGAAATTTAGTTTTCCCGATAATTTAAAAACTACGGATTCGATCGTGACGAAATTCTGTATTTTTATGGAGAATGATATATTCTTAGCTACATTTTTTCCAGATCGCATAACCAGAAGCATTTGAAAATTCCAACGAATTATTGAATGAAAAATTCTTATATTTCTGTGACAGCTGATTAGGCATAATTGACAAAGAACTGGTGTCATTTTTTTGACAGCTGTCAAAAATTTCTTCAATCGGTTTATAAAACTGGAAAATGCGAATCTACCTACAAAGTCGGATGAGCGAGCGCTTAAAAGCTTCTGACTTCACGGCAGTGCTTTTTATAATTTTTTCCATAATTCGACCTCTTGGAATCACGTGCTGAAATACATTAACATTGAATCTGGACACTTTTAAATAAAACCATTTCGCAACCAAATTCCCAAGCATTGTGTAGTTTCAGATCAGTAATTATAGTGATTTTTTGGTCGTCTCTCCATACTATCGAATTATTCGAATTAAGCTTTGTATTTCCTAAAACTAACAAACGCCTGCGTAGAATTTGTCGCCAAGGTAACAAAACCGAAACCATTCTACAGAACTATTGTCGCAGTTTAATTCTCTTCTATCAGTTCGGAGACTACGAGAAAAACTTCATCGAATATAATCATGGGAATGTATTCGGGTGTTCATTTTTTTGTTATTTGAAGAAAAATCTATCGCGGCAGTTGGAAAAGTGATGAGACTTCTTTTTCGAGTATTCTGAAATGTATAAGATGAAACTATCCAAAAATCGCCAATTGAGTGAGTATTCAATTCATTTATCGACTCCTATTGAATTATTATATTCATTATTTAACTACTATTGAGCAATTAATAGTATCTGTGAACAAACACCGTGAGTTATAACAACTTACTACTATAACTCCCTGTCTCTGTGCTTCTGAACAAGCCGATTGGCCGAAAGGGAACAGTCCATTATCGATATTGAGAGGAGTTCACTTGAATAATTTTGACGTTTCCTCAAATTAAGTTGATACCTAATTATTATTGTAAATGTTTTGCTGAAAAAGATGAATTCAGATAGTGAAGATGAATTATAATGTACACCTTCAGTAATAAGACAATCAGCCAATGTTACCATACAGAATTTATTGCCCGAAAATTTCATAAACAAATATAAAGGTGTATGCAATAATTTTCAAGATTGGTGTAGCAGTAAGAATATTAAGTCATCGTTTACAGAGAATGTTCTTTTGGCATATTTTAGTGAACTTAGCACTAAATATAAAGCATCGCCCCTATGGACTTTCTACCTTATGCCAAGAAGCACAATCAACATAAATAATGCATTGTTATAGGTAACTATAAAGACTTTTAAAGGAAGTTCTTTCTCTGTACTCGTATCTTAGTATTTATTGTTATAGTCGTAGATGAAGTATAATATTCAACTTGCGGTTATGGTCATTACTCACTTGATGAATTACTCGCCTTTGGCTCGTGCAGCAAACTTCATCTGCGTGATTTATGACCTACATTACCGCTCGTTAAATAATATACTGTTATGGAAATTGAAAAAGGTTATATTTCTCAAAAGTTCCAAAAATTTAAAATAAAAAATAAATTAAAATAATATCACCCAAAGTTAAGAACCTTCAAACATCTTAGTAAATTCAGTAAATTTGATCAACGTTTGAATTATTGTAATATTATATTTTCAAGAGGGTTCAAATGATTCATTGTAAATAGTTGAGCTTAGTTAGTTATGCTTAGATTATAGGAAAAAAAAAGTATCAAGAATGTTACCTAGGAAACGAGACAAAAAATAATATGGATTGAGAGCAGACGAAGAAACAGTGGAGGGATGAACGTCAAGCGGAAAGATCGATAATTTTGAAAAAGTTGACAGAAAGATTGGTTTTGTAAGAAAGAAGATATAATGAATGGTATTTGAAAGTTGGTCGAGAGTGGATATTCGTAGATTGAGTTATTGGAGTGAAATTGGCAAGTAAAGGAGAGAAGGAGAAGATGGAAGCGGTTGAAAAGTCCATATAGTGAGTGCACTCACCGATCAAACATTGTTTTGGAATTTAGAATTATTAGTTATAGGTTTTTTTATATTTGGGGATATTTTCTTGAATTAGATTTTATGTTGTGAAAAAATTTCTTTGTTTGTTCACCTTCAGAACCCCCCTTGAAAATGAGACACGGGAAAATTGAAATAAAAAAAAAAAAGTCAGTGTTTCAGTACGACAATGATTATTAGAATATCGTTTGAGATGACACTGTGGATTTTAATATTTTCAAGGGTGACTATTCATAAAAAAAACACGATACATACGATTTCAAGGGCAATCGCCAGCTTTTATCTTTTTTCGAAAAGTGACATGAAAAATCATAATCTGGAGATTATGATATATATCGATTTTCATAAGAATTAGGTGAGATAACAGAAACGCGATTCCGATAAAGGGAACGTTAAGAATTCAGTGCTTATTAATTACTGCTTTATACTTTATCAATTCATTAAAACACTAGTAGCTATGAAGCTATGTAATTGAGAAGAAAATAGGTACGATTCATAAATAAGTATACAATATGCAGTATATACAGGGTGTTCCAAAATTGGAGGTACAAACGAAAAGAGGAGATTCCCTCAGTAATTTTAACGAAAAAATGTCCCATAAACATGGGATCGCCAACGTTTCGTTTTCGAGATACAGGGTGTTGAAGTTTAAATTTTTTTCAAGTTGTTTTCTTATATTATCTAGACTCCACAAGATATTCAACTGAAATTTGGCATAGATATTACAATTGAGAGTTTACACTATGAGACATGCCAATTTCGATAGCAAATCTACAGGGTGATATTTTTCCTGGGACACTGTCCCCTGTTTTCCTCCATAACTTTTTTTTGGTGAGCCACTGTTAATTTGGAAAAATTTAAAAAGCAGATTTCTTGTAATACTAAAATTTATGGTCTATGGTAGTTTTGTCGTAACTGCTACCGATTTCGAGAAAAAAATTTCGTACGATTCTGTCGAAATCTTCAGAAAAATCCAAATTGTCATAAAAATTCAGTCAGTGAGGTGTGGTGAATTAATTCATTTTTAGTTTTGATACATCAAATTGAACTGTTTGGGTTGAATATCTTGAGAAGTGTAGATATTATGAAAAAAAAATTCGAAAAAAATTTAAACTCTAACACCCTGTATCTCGAAAAGGAAACATTTGCGATCCTTTGTTTATCGGACTTTTTTTTCTTAAAATTTCAATCCCAATTTAGGAACCCCCTGTATATCCAAAGTTAGGATGGGATAGCATTATGATCTGAAAAATAGTAGGAAATACGGTTGAATCAGGTTAAAATTGTGTTTTTATAACTAAAAATATAACGTTTGAAAAATCTGGGTAGTTCCAGAGATATCCGAAAATATTTGCAAAATCGTTCTAAGTTTTTCCTGGCTAAATTTGAAAACAAATTTAAGAATAAATTGCATTGCCCCTTTTTCCGCTCTTTTCAATGGCGTCAACGTCTTTGTAATCCGACGTTTCGTCTTCGAGAGGCATCATCAGCGTAATTTTTTTATCCTCGTTTTTATAACAAACCTAAGGCCCTTTCTATTCTAAATAAACTAAAATCTTTATCGATGATTCAGATGCTTTCCGTCAGTTGCAATACATGGTAGTATTTGAAAAAAAAAACTTTATCGGCATTACTTTTTGATTGGCACTTTTTCGAATCATTAATTAAATTTTTTTTTTACATTTTCTGCTCCATCCACTTTATACTGTTATTGCTTTTTTCTCATTTCGAAAACGCTCAGCTTAGATTTTGCCTTTGAAAGAACAGGACGGTATTGAAAAAAATTAAGCTGATGGCCCCTCTTAGACGAAACGTCGGATCACAAAAATGTTGACGCCATTGGGTAGTGCGGAAAAAATGGCAATGCAGATACAGATTTTTTTTATTAAGGGAGAAAAAAGCAAATTTTTCAAGATACCAGGAATTTTCAAACTTTCCAAAAGATAAATTGTTGATTATAAAAAAACCCAACTTTTTTCTAATTTAACCGACCCCGTATTCACTAACTCATCCTCATCTTGGACATTCTGTATTACAATTAGACTTACTAAAAAAAAGAAACACAAATAAAAGCACAACATTTCACTAGGGAATGTTAAATTAATTTGGAATTATCCCAAGAATTACCTATTTTATGTACTCGGTTATTGAATATGGTACCCTCATAAAAACATGAATAATTTGGAACATTGCATTCATAATTTGAATATTTTCTCCGGAAAATTAATCGCTACGATACATAAATATGAATGTCCATTATTTTGGTTCATTAAGTTGAGGGAACATTTGTACGGTTCAGGTACAAAAATAAATAATTTCTAACAATGGCAATAAATTGTATAAAGAAAGGTTCGATTTGAAATTAACTTAAGGTGAACAATAAGAATAAAATGGCAACTTTTGAATGTTATAATAACTCACTGATGGAAGTAAAAAAGACAAGTGTGAGTTGTTTTCATTACTACCTTAGTGTGAGAAAAGTTAGATGGGAATTCCCGACTTCGAGAAAGTGATTGCGTAAATTAATCTTATCTACGAAGCCGACTCAGGTTTCCGAAATGAAAAATGCGACGATGCGAACTAAAGTTCTACAAAGAATGAAAAAATATTTCTCTAATCTACATACCCGACATTTTTGTATGAATTCGCATGAATCATTTTATCTCTCGATAAATTGCCTATCAGATAAGATGTCTATAGGTAATACTTATTTCAGTCATTGATGAAATAATCCAGTTTTTTCATGTACAACGGGGAAAAAACGTGAAGTGAAGACAAAAATTTTTTTTTCTCTATTGGTGAGTGGACTATTCTCTGCTTCTTCATTCGAAATCCTTCTTCTATTGTAACATTGAATACCATCATTCCATTTTTTTTCTGTATCTAGAGAATCCGCCTAATGAATTGGCACCATTTGAGAATATTTTTGTTTGTCATTTTATTTAATGAAAAACTTTTAGATAAGGCGGATTACATCATCGAATTTTTCTGATGAACGCAACATACTGCATAAATATTTCATTTTCTTTGTTATACTTTAGTTCTAAATACAGGATATGAGCTCTTCAGTCATTCAGTTGTCGAAAATGGGCCACGCAGTGGCGTAGCTAGAGGGGAAGTACCTCCGAAAAAATAATAATAAACTGAATTTTAGCGATTATTTTGTCATAATTTGGCAGATACAAATGAAATTCAGTGATTTCTAGGTTCAATTTTCTTCGATATAATCATAAATTTTCTTTGCATGTATACTTTGTTTGCCTCAAAAGGAGATTAGCCTCCTCATTAGTCACTTATGATAAAGAGAAAAATTTTTTCAGCATGTCAGATCGCCTTCAGAAGCATCCTCAAGATGAAGTGTCATTTTATTTTTATGAATTTTCAAAGATAGAATCACCGAATTAAATTGAATAAATCAGAAAACTCAATTTTTTTCTATGTCGAAACGAACTTCAGTATCAGTATGACAAGTACTGTCATTTCATTTTTGCGAACTACAAAAGATGAAATCGCCGAATTAAATCGGGTTAACTAGAAAACTATTTTTTTTTCTGTGTATCCAAACGGACTTCAGTGTTCATTGTCAGTGTGGCAAGTAGTGTCATTTAATTTTTGTGAACTTCAAAAGATGGAATCGCCGAATTAAATCGAGTTAATCAGAAAAAAAAAATTTCTGTGTATCCAAACGGACTTCTTTGTTAATTGTCTGTATGACAAGTACTGTCATTTGATTTTCTTGAATTTGAAGAGAGAATCACCGAATTGAATTGAATAAATCAGAGAACTCAATCTTTTTTTATGTCAAAACGAACTTCAGTGTTTTAGGTCAGTATTACAAGTACTGTCATTTAATTTTTGCGAACTTGAAAAGATAGATAGATAATTAAATCGAGTTAATCAGAAAATTCATTTTTTTTTCTGTGTATCCAAACGGACTTCAGTGTTCATTTTCCGTATATCAAGAAATCCTTTGTTTATCGGACTTTTTTTTCTTAAAATTACTCGAGGAATCTCCCCTCTTCGTTTGACCCTCCAATTTAGGAACACCATGTATATCCAAAGTTAGGATGGGATAGCATTATGATCTGAAAAATAGTAGGAAATACGGTTGAACCAGGAATAATTGTGTTTTTATAACTAAAAATATAACGTTTGAAAAATCTGGGTAGTTCCAGAGATATCCGAAAATCTTTGCAAAATCGTTCTATGTTTTTCCTGGCTGAATTTGAAAACAAATTTAAGAATAAATTGCACATTTGCATTGCCCCTTTTTCCGCTCTTTTCAATGGCGTCAACATTTTTGTGATCCGACGTTTCGTTTTCGAGAGGCATCATCAGCGTAATTTTTTTATCCTCGTTTTTATAACAAACCTAAGGCCCTTTTTATTCTGAATAAACTAAAATCTTTATCGATGATTCAGATGCTTTCCGTCAGTTGCAATACATAGCAGTATTTGAAAAAAAATTTATTTATCGGCATTACTTTTTGGTTGGAACTTTTTCGAATCATTAATTTTTTTTTTTTTTAATTTTCTGCTCCATCCACTTTATACTGTTATTGTTTTTTTCTTATTTCGAGAACGCTCAGCTTAGATTTTACCTTTGAAAGAACAGGGCGGTATTGAAAAAAATTAAGCTGATGATGGCCTCTTTTAGACGAAACGTCGGATCACAAAAATGTTGACGCCATTGGGTAGTGCGGAAAAAATGGCAATGCAGATATAATTTTTTTTTAATTAAGGGAGAAAAAAAGCAAATTTTTCAAGATACCAGGAATTTTGAAACTTTCCAAATAATAAATTGTAAATTATAAAAAAACCCAACTTTTTTCTAATTTAACCGACCCCGTATTCACTAACTCATCCTCATCTTGGACATTCTGTATTACAATTAGACTTACTAAAAAAAAGAAACACAAATAAAAGCACAACATTTCACTAGGGAATGTTAAATTAATTTGGAATTATCTCAAGAATTACCTATTTTATGTACTCGGTTATTGAATATGGTACCCTCATAAAATCGTGAATAATTTGGAACATTGCATTCATAATTTGAATATTTTCTCCGGAAAATTAATTGCTACGATACATAAATATGAATTTTGGTATTTTGGTTCATTAAGTTGAGGGAACATTGGTATGGTTCAGATACAAAAATAAATAATTTCTAACAATGGCAATTAATTGTATAAAGAAAGGTTCGATTTGAAATTAACTTAAGGTGAACAATAAGAATAAAATGGCAACTTTCGAATGTTATAATAACTCACTGATGGAAGTAAAAAAGACAAGTGTGAGTTGTTTTCATTACTACCTTAGTGTGAGAAAAGTTAGATGGGAATTCCCGACTTCGAGAAAGTGATTGCGTAAATAAATCTTATCCACGAAGCCGACTCAGGTTTCCGAAATGAAAAATGCGACCTTGCGAACTAAAGTTCTACAAGGAATGAAAAAATATTTCTCTAATCTACATACCCGACATTTTTGTATGAATTCGCATGAATCATTTTATCTCTCGATAAATTGCCTATCAGATAAGATGTCTATAGGTAATACTTATTTCAGTCATTGATGAAATAATCCAGTTTTTTCATGTACAACGGGGAAAAAACGTGAAGTGAAGACAAAAATTTTTTTTTCTCTATTGGTGAGTGGACTATTCTCTGCTTCTTCATTCGAAATCCTTCTTCTATTGTAACATTGAATACCATCATTCCATTTTTTTTCTGTATCTAGAGAATCCGCCTAATGAATTGGCACCATTTGAGAATATTTTTGTTTGTCATTTTATTCAATGAAAAACTTTTAGATAAGGCGGATTACATCATCGAATTTTTCTGATGAACGCAACATACTGCATAAATATTTCATTTTCTTTGTTATACTTTAGTTCTAAATACAGGATATGAGCTCTTCAGTCATTCAGTTGTCGAAAATGGGCCACGCAGTGGCGTAGCTAGAGGGGAAGTACCTCC
Organism: Aphidecta obliterata; assembly: GCA_963966015.1. Classification (NCBI taxonomy): domain Eukaryota; kingdom Metazoa; phylum Arthropoda; class Insecta; order Coleoptera; family Coccinellidae; genus Aphidecta; species Aphidecta obliterata. The sequence continues at coordinate 33,189,718 of OZ014428.1, forward strand.
GAAAAAATAATAATAAACTGAATTTTAGCGATTATTTTGTCATAATTTGGCAGATACAAATGAAATTCAGTGATTTCTAGGTTCAATTTTCTTCGATATAATCATAAATTTTCTTTGCATGTATACTTTGTTTGCCTCAAAAGGAGATTAACCTCCTCATTAGTCACTTATGATAAAGAGAAAAATTTTTTCAGCATGTCAGATCGCCTTCAGAAGCATCCTCAAGATGAAGTGTTGGGACAAATTCTATTTACTTATGTGGAAAAATTGGAAGCTTCAACTGAGAAGACCTGTTTCCTTCATTGTGGAAATAGGAATTCCACTTCTCATAGTTGGTGTACTTCTTTTTCTAAGGACAAAAGCAGATCTCGAACCCACTGGGGAACGTATCTACAAAGAATTCTCAACAAAATACCCCAAATATCAACTTCCAATAACTCTAGAGTTAGTATTCCTACCTCGTGTATACTACATTATTATACATATTATGGTTTCTTTCAAAATATTCACATGCTCGATTGGTGAGAAGTCTGGGCACCGAGAAGGCCATACATGCAGTTTTTTGTAGAACCCTTATTATGAAGTATTCTTTCATAATTTCAGGGCATATTCACCCAATAACAATGCGTTTGTGCGATCACTGATGGACTCTTATGATCCAAAACCGAAAGGATTTGAGACAGCAGAACTTTTGGACCAGCACCTCAAGGGATTGAATGGAAACGAAACGATTTATGCTGTAGTCTTCGATGACGACCTACCAGCCGATACGTTCACAGGAAAGATAAATATAAAATTGAGGTAAGAAACGAGGGAAAATATCATTGGATATTTGATATTGATGATTTTTTTTTAAATCATAGATACTACCCATAATTTCGATACGAACATTAATTTATGTACCTATATTGAATTTTTATTATGTATATCAACAGGTTCAACCCCGATTTTGAGGGTTGGATGACTGACTCGTTGTATCCTGATTTCAAAATACAAAGAGGCCCAAAAGTGGGTGATGAAATGTTTGGGGGACCGCCGTGTAAGTGGAATAAAATTTACAATATTATTTATGATTTTTTTAACCCCCGATGGGAGGCAACTCCAAATCCAAATTTGAATCCACGGGGGCTGATTTATTGTTTCCTCATCAGGCGGACACACTCCCTGACAAAAAAAAAAATACTACTGAATTATTCAACCGATTTCGTTCTAACATTAGGTGGAAATTTCAGATTACCACGAGCAACAATTCGACGCAGTGATGTACGATTTAACTTCTAAAATATTCAAAAATAAGGGTCAAGATTTACCAGATATAGTGCTCCAACGGTTTCCATATCCAGCTTACGTTCAGGATCCGCTTCTGGAAGAAATGGGAAGTTTTTTTTTCTTTGGTTTTCTTCTAGTGGCTGCTTTCGTGTACAGTTGCGTGAACATGGTCAAATCTGTGACGATAGAAAAAGAGAAACAATTGAAGGTGAGATTTTCATTTTACCTTTTACCACTCAAGTGTCATTTCATTTTTATAAACTTCGAAAAATGGAATTACTGAATTGAGTATATTGTATATCTGAAAACTAAATTTTTAGTGTACCAAAACGGACGTCAGTGTTCATTGTCAGTATGACAAAAAATGTCATTTCATATTTATGAACTTCAGAAGATAGAATCACCGAATTAAATTGAATAAATTGGAAAATTCAATTTTTTTTCTCTGTACCAAAACGAACTTCAGAGTTCATTGTCAGTATGACAAGTACTGTCATTTAATTTTTGCGAACTTTAGAAGATAGATAGATAATTAAATCGAGTTAATCAGAAAACTAATTTTTTTTTCTGTGTATCCAAACGGACTTCAATGTTAATTGTCAGTATGACAAGATATGTCATTTTATATGCATAAACTTCAAAAGATAGAAATAACGAATTGAATTGAATGAATCAGACAACTCAATTTTTTTTCTATATACCAAAACGGATTTCAGTGTTCATTGTCAGTATGACAAAAAATGTCATTTCATATTTATGAACTTCAGAAGATAGAATCACCGAATTAAATTGAATAAATTGGAAAATTCAATTTTTTTTTTCTGTACCAAAACGAACTTCAGAGTTCATTGTCGGTATGACAAGTACTGTCATTTAATTTTTGCGAACTTTGAAAGATAGATAGATAATTAAATCGAGTTAATCAGAAAACTAATTTTTTTTCTGTGAATCCAAACGGACTTCAATGTTACTTGTCAGTATGACAAGATATGTCATTTTATATGCATAAACATCAAAATATAGAATCACCGAATTGAATTGAACGAATCAGACAACTCAATTTTTTTTCTATATACCAAAACGGACTTCAGTGTTCATTGTCAGTATGACAAGTACTGTCATTTAATTTTTGCGAACCTCAAAAGATGGAATCCGGGAATTAAAGTAGAAATTAGGAAGCTTATTTTTTTTTCTGTGTATCCAAGCGAACTTCTGTGTATGTATGAATTTTCAAAGATAGAATCACCGAATTAAATTGAATAAATCAGAAAACTCAATTTTTTTCTATGTCGAAACGAACTTCAGTGTCAGTATGACAAGTACTGTCATTTAATTTTTGCGAACTACAAAAGATGAAATCGCCGAATTAAATCGGGTTAACTAGAAAACTATTTTTTTTTCTGTGTATCCAAACGGACTTCAGTGTTCATTGTCAGTGTGGCAAGTAGTGTCATTTAGTTTTTGTGAACTTCAAAAGATGGAATCGCCGAATTAAATCGAGTTAATCAGAAAAAAAAAAATTTCTGTGTATCCAAACGGACTTCTTTGTTAATTGTCTGTATGACAAGTACTGTCATTTGATTTTCTTGAATTTGAAGAGAGAATCACCGAATTGAATTGAATAAATCAGAGAACTCAATCTTTTTTTATGTCAAAACGAACTTCAGTGTTTTAGGTCAGTATTACAAGTACTGTCATTTAATTTTTGCGAACTTGAAAAGATAGATAGATAATTAAATCGAGTTAATCAGAAAATTCATTTTTTTTTCTGTGTATCCAAACGGACTTCAGTGTTCATTTTCCGTATATCAAGAAATGTCATTTTATTTTTATAAACTTCAAAAGATAGAATCACCGAATTAAATTGAATAAATCAGAAACCCCAATTTTTTTTTCTGTGTACCAAAACCAACTTCAGTGTTCTTTGTCAGTATGCAAGTGCTGTCATTTAATTTTTGCGAACTTCGAAAGATGGAATCACCAAATTATTTTGAGTATTCCAGAAAATCTAAAAAAAATTTCTGTGTACCAAAATTCACTATTCATGACAAATAATGTCATTTTATTTTAAATAAGAATTTTTTCCAAAATCTTATGATACGATTCTTACGAAATTTCACATAATCATTCGTGACATTACCTCACAACTGAATACGAAGTTTCAATTCGACCAGATCGGTATTTTCCGAATTATTTCAAAATAAAATTCAGATGACTTCATTCACGTGTTTACGTCCGAACGGGCGGACAGAATTTTATTTGACCACGAATTCTTCATCTGTGAGTCTAACCTGACGCTCATGTTCATGAAAACCAGCGCGCAAAAATTACGAACCACTCATGAACTTTTAGGGAAAGAGGTTCTGGAGGAGGTGTATTTTGTTGAAATAGAATTTTTTTACAAAACAGAGAATTTTCTTCGAAGAATTTTCAGAGAATTTGCTTTTTCAGGAATCTATGAAAATTATGGGACTTCCTACCTGGCTACATTGGACTGCTTGGTTCGTTCAAATGTTCATCCCTTATTTAATCGTGGCAATTTTACTGACCTTCGCAATGAAATTTTCCATAGGAGACGCACAGATTTTGCAGTATTCCGATGGCAGTCTGCTATTCTTTTTGTTCATACTTTATTCCATACAGACTATCACATTCTCCTTCGCTCTCAGCGTATTCTTCACCAAAGGTAAACATTTTATTTCTAGGGGTAGATAGTATCGTATCGCCATCATTTACGCCTTCTGTTTCAGCTAACCGAGCTGCATCACTGGCTGGAATGATCTGGATTCTGGCTATGGTTCCCTATATAATTATACGATCTGGAGATTACGCGAATATAAGCGGATTTACGAAGTACTTCACTTGTCTACTAGCCCCATGCGCGATTTCATATGGGTTCGATGTGATCTCGTTATTTGAGGGCAGAAATATTGGTGAGTGTTCCACTTGTTACCGAACAGTCACGGGTTCGAATCCACCGGAAGAAAACCTGGTAAATTTTTACTTCAACGCCTCCTCGTTTTCTTCAACATTGAACTATTTTCCATTGAAAACGAGCATTCTAGAATGATTACTGATGGTTTTCAATGATGGCAAACTAGTATTTATGCAGATTTCTCGAACGGGATCGGGATTGAATAGGGGTGCTGGGTGGGTAAGAAACTTTAAAAATGTGGGAAAAATAGTGATTTTAAAGCATGTTCACTCGAGGAAATGTTAAAAATGTGGATATCAATGACAATTGTAATTGAAAAGAAAATAGTTAATCATAAATGAAAACCATAAAAAAATCATTGAAAAATGTTTTCTCGTTCGAAAAATTGAAAGGTAAAAAAAAATTAACATAAAATCACACCTTCATTCATCATAATGAACGCAGAAATTTAAAAAAAAATAGAAGAAAAAGAGGAAAAACTAAAAGCCGGTACTGGAATAAAATTGCACTAACATAGACGAACATAGATGTGGCGCTTTGTGGAGCTTTTGAGCGCTCGTACATGCACCTTGTAGGTAGATTCGCATTTTCCAGTTTTAGAAATCAATTGAAGGAATTTTCGACAGCTGTCAAGAAAATTCTGAAACTTGGGCGAAACTCCAGACTTCATGTCAGTGCTTCAGGTGATCAATTTTTTTTTGATAATTCGCTTAAATTTTCTACGTTATCTATGGTCTTGGTGGTGCGATCTGGACAAAAGCTAGGAGCAAAATTTCATTCCAATCCAATCAGTAGTTTCGGAACTATCAGGAAAAAAATATTTTGAACGGCCATATTTACGGAACCCCTAGTCTAATTTCGCTCATTGATGAACGTGACCTCGATATCCGCGATCCAAACCCACCCTGAAAATTTCAAAATCCTTGGCCTTTCCGTTCAAAAGTTACAATTCTCTCTGGTTTCTATGGTTCTGGTCATGCGATCTGGACAAAATATTGTTTGAATATATCATTCTCGATTAAAATACAAAATTTCATCTCGATCGAATCCGTAGTTTCGAAATTATCGAGAAATCAAAATTTCAAACGACCGTATTTACGGAATCCCTAGTATAATTCTGCTCATCGATGAACATGAACGCGACATTTTAGATCCACACCTATCCTGAAAATTTCAAGTCCCTAGGCCTTTCCGTTCGAAAGTTATGATTTTCTATGGTTTCTATGGTTCTGGTCATGTGATCTGGAGAAGTGTAGCTTGAATATATCATTCTTCATTAGTATATAAAATTTCGTCACGATCGAATCTGTAGTTTTGAAATGATCAAGAAAACCGAATTTCAAACGAGCATATTTACGGAACCCCTAGTATAATTTTGCTCATAGATGAAAGTGATCACGACAATCGAGATGCACACTTATCCTGCAAATTTCAAATCCCTAGGCGTTTCCGTTCAAAAGTTTCAATTTTCTATGGTTTCTATGGTTCTGGTCATGCGATCTGGACAAAATTTCACGTGTAGCTTGAACACCTCATTCTCCATTTGAGTGCAAAGTTTTATTTTGATCGAATCTGTAGTTTCAAAGTAATCAGGAGAACAAAATTTTGAACGGCCATATTTACGGAACCCCTGGTGGAATTTTGCCCATTAATGAACTTAACCGAGGCATTTGGGATCTGAACCTACACTGAAAATTTCAAGTCTCTAGGTTGATCCGCTCGAGAGTTATCGTGCTTACGGACGGACTCAAAATTTCCGACGGATTCGTCATCAGTGAGTTGAACTCTATCGTTTGAGACCATTTTCGGCTCAAAATTCGAAAAATACAGACATCGTGACGAAATGATATAGCCCTCGTGTAAGTTGTACGAGCGCTCAAAAATGAAAAGCATACATTAAAAAATTAATTTACCTTAAACTTTAACACTGCGAAAAAAAGTGAGTGAGAAAGAAAAAATCACTGATTGAAGCAATGATTTCAGACATAACAACAGAATAATATGATAGATAAGTTGCGATAATTACTTACATTCGAATTTACTTCTTCAACAAACCAAAGTTATTCACCCAACTCAACTGAATGTTAGTATTTTTCGAAATGATTTAAATGAAAACAATTATTGTGACATCTTTGAAACCAAGCAACAATAAAAAGAAAGAAAAATGAATGAAACCAACAACTACGATTGATTCAACCAGAAATAAGAGTTGGGAAACATCATATAAAATCTATGTTCTGAGTATTTGTCACAATTCGGTCTTCTGAAAACGACAACATTCATAGGTTTTCGCCCTTTTAACTCTTATCAGAACGTTAATTTCATATATTTCAGTGTCGAAATAGGGACGCACCGGATACCGTTGGAAAGCTCATTCCTTTCCCAAAAAACGACAACATTTATGGGTTTTCACCTATTTTCAAGCTTTAAGGAACTTTATTATCAAATATTTCGGGGAGAAAATTTTGAGAATTGTTTCAACACTGTTCTACCTTAGACTCACAATAACACTAATTTATTTCCAAAATTGTTTCAACACTCTCCTAACTTGATCTAACCTAACCTAAATATTAGTTTATTTCAACAATTTTTTCAAAACTTTCTAAACTCAACCTAACCTTAATATTAATTCATTTTAAGAATTAATTCAACAATGCCCAAACCTTTATGAATGTTCAAGAATAAGTAATCTCCCTACACTTGATCAGAATTCCATTAGGTATTTCCCTTAAGTGAAACTAATCGACTCTGTCCTGAGAGTTATCTCTACCTATCTGATAATCAAAGTTAAAAAAGTTTAAAATAAGAGATAATAAGGCTGAAGGGACCTAAGGTCAATGGCCAATAAAGAACTGTTATTTAGAGATAATAACCACTGAATTGTATCCATATTGAATTTCAAAAAATCTGAAAAATCGAAAAGCATGGCAACATTGTACATCTCCAATAGGAAGAAACGCCCATAGTATTTCCAGAAAAAAATTTCAAATATTTTGAATTGCCAGAGCTCTAATTAAAACTGTGGCATGAAAACATCATAACGAATCACCATGCAAAAATTTTTAAAATTGGTGAGGGGCGCTAAATTAAAAATTAACCGAAAACCGAAATAATGACTGACACAACTGGCTATTTTTCTATCAACAATTTCGATTTCAGGTGCTCAATGGAGAAACCTCTTCGAAGCAAATCCCGAAAACAACATGACCCTTGGCGCAATACTCCTGATGATGCTTTTCGACATATTCCTTCACATGTTCATCACTCTGTATGTGGAACAGGTATATCCAGGAGAATTCGGAGTTCCCCAAAAGTGGTATTTCCTATTCACATTGGATTATTGGCGTGGGGAGCAGGTCTCAACTTGTGAGTACCTCTTCAAGTTTTCCTCAAGACCCCCCTTGAGCTTTTAATATTCCAGCATATGGTCGTCAGTCCACGATCAAGGGTGAGTTATTCGAAGAGGAGCCCTTGAACCTAAGACCGGGCATCAAAATTGAGAACTTGTGCAAAACCTTCGGCGCAAACGACGCCGTCAAGGGCGTTTCGATGAATCTCTACGAAGATCAGATAACTGTCCTCCTGGGTCATAATGGAGCAGGAAAAACGACCACCATGTCCATGCTGACGGGGATGTTTCCCCCGACCAAGGGAACAGCCACCGTGAACGGATACGACATCAGGACTCAGATCATGAAGGTCAGGGACAGCATGGGTTTATGCCTCCAGCACAACGTCCTCTTCGACGATCTAACAGTGACCGAACATCTGATATTTTTCAGCAAGTTGAAGGGCTGCAAAGGGGAAGACGTCGACGCCGAGGTCAAGAAGTTTTTGAAACTTTTGAGTTTGGAGGATAAGGTGAGCGGGAATATTCGAAAAATGGCTGCTAGGTTGATGGTTTGTTTTTCTTTAAGGCTGACGCAAGATCGTCCGCGCTCTCTGGAGGAATGAAGAGGAAGCTTTGCGTTGGTATAGCACTTTGTGGAAACTCGAAAGTAATAATGCTTGATGAGCCGACAGCGGGTATGGACCCCTCTGCCAGGAGATTCATTTGGGAGTTTTTGCAAGAACAGAAAAAGGGTAAGGTTTCATTTTTACCATGAATCTTGGATTGGATATCATCCACATTTCCAGGAAGAACCATTCTTCTCTCCACACATTTCATGGACGAGGCTGATCTACTTGGGGACAGGATAGCGATCATGTCTGGTGGAGAGCTGAAGTGTTGCGGTTCGAGTTTCTTCCTGAAGAAAAAATACGGCGCTGGATATCACTTGGTTATAGATCAACTTCCCAACTGCAAACCTGACGTCATCACAAGATTGCTCGCGGATTATATTCCTAATGTCCATGTGAGTACATCCCATTGTGTCACGTTCGAACGACCTGCTGGGGCAAAAGTGGCAATGCCCCACTATATATAAAATTTATCAAAAACTCTGTGGTTACATTCTGTACATTATTTTTCAGATCGAATCGAATGCTGGAACAGAACTAACCTACCTCTTGCCAGAAAAATATTCATCGACATTCCCTGATGTGTTGTCCCAATTGGAGGATAATTCAACAAGACTTGGTATAAGGAGTTTCGGAATTTCTCTGACAGATCTAGAGGAAGTATTCATGAAGTGAGTGAATGATTGAAATATATTTTGAAAATCATTTTTCTCTACTTTTGAATTGTGATAATGTTGTTTGTAGTTTCCCAATCTTTTTGTAGTTCATTTTTAATTTTACCAATTCGTTTACAGGGTTGGCACAAATGAGACCGGCAAGATGATCACCAAGGAAAGAGACCGCGATGCAGTCGAAGGATACACAAATGGTAAGATTTTTCCATGATTCTTTTATAGCTGGATGTAGCTTGTATAGTTTTATTTGGGTTTTCAAATAAATATAACTGAAACACACAGGGATTAACTGTCATACCATGCAAACATCTAGATCAGTACATCGACGTCTCACAAGGGTCTCTTATGGGTTATTGGGAAAAGGTGTATAATATTATGGTCACCTCTTGGATTTTGATAAAATTTTTGTAGAAGCTGAAATATGCTATGAAATGAATAAAACCATGAATCTTGACCCTCAGAAAATTCCTCGGTTTTTTCTTGAAAAAATGTATGACGTTACTTACTTCAGATTTTTCGTGATTATTTTATAGGTAGGCAGTAGTTTGTATACTTTATTTAATTTTCCAAATAAATATTACTGAAACTCACAATAATTAACGATCATATCAAGCAAACATCCACAAGAGTACATCGACGTCACACAAGTATCTTATAGGTTATTGGGAAAAGGTGTAGAATATGGTCACCTCTTGGATTTTGATAAAATTTTTGTAGAAGCTAAAATATGCTATGAATTGAATAAAACCATGAATCTGGACCCCGAAAAAATTCCTCGGTTTTTTTTTTGAAAAAATGTATGACGTTACTTACTTCAGGTTTTTCGTGATTCTTTTATTGGTAGCTTGTATACTTTATTCATTTATCCAAATGAATATTTCTGAAACTCACAATGATTAACTGTCATATCAAGCAAACGTCCACAAGATTACAACGACGTCACACTAGTATCTTATAGGTTATTGGGAAAAGGTGTAGAATATGGTCACCTCGTCGATTTTCATAGAATTTCTGTACGAGTTGAAATTCGCTATGTTATGAATAAAAACCATGAATCTTAGCCGCGGAAAAATTGTTAGGATTGTTTTACATATTTCTACCATTTAAATGCACTGTATCGTATCGATTTCACTCTCAATACAGAGAACAAACAGTATTTCGGCTGAGAACTCTCGAAATATATGAAATTGAATATTATTTGATTCGGAATATTTCACAACGATAAATGATAAAAAGATGACTGAGATAAATTCATCAAAATTCGAGTGGTGACCATTTCCTACATCTTTACCGGTTATTGTTCTTACTCTATGATCTGTTTCGTCCATCAGTAACTGCGATGGAAATATATTTCAAACTTTTTTGTTATGAGTTGTTTTACATTCAAACAAATTCAACATTTTTGCAGTGACAATAAACTCCACCTATTTCGAAACCGGATTGAGTTTATATAAAAACCAGATCAGAGCCATGTTCTTGAAGAAGACCCTGGTCACCATCCGCTCATGGATGACGGAAGTATTGAAGACTCTACTACCAATTCTCTACATTATTCTCGTCGTCAATTCGTCCAGCAATTACACTGACCCAAAGGACCCAGGGTCCAGATCCTTTTCTCTCGCTGACTATGGCAACCCTATCACTTTGGTAGAAGGCGCCACGAAAGATAACCAGTACGTAAAGTTTTTGGAGAGTCAGAGTCAGAAATCCAGTTTAGTGGATGATATCATCAAGGAGATTTTGAGTAAGGTGAGGAGCAACGTTGCTTTGAATTCAAAATCATCCCATGGCCGAAACAATTTCGGCTGCATTCCCCAGAGAATACTCGAAATACATTATTTTATTTTCAGACAGAGGCGGATCCAGCTTCTGTGAAATATACCTATGTGATTGGTGCATCCTTCAAGAAGGGCAAAAATATAGGTTTGTTCAGTAACGAACCCAACCACGCCTTACCACTTTCACTGCAGACGATGATGAACAGTTTCGTTAAGGATAGGGCGTTTGAATTGAATTTTATGAACTTTCCTATTCCTAAACATCAGTCGAAGGATGTACGTACTAAAGAAAAATCCATTAATCTTCAATTTAATTCTGATATCTCCCAATCTTCCAGGATAAATTGTTCACAGACATATCGAAGGCGATCAACAGCATCATGGCCATCTCGCTGGCGGCAGCTTACGTGGGAAATTTCTACATAATGTTCAACATAAAAGAGAGGATGTGCCAATCTAAACACTTGCAGTTCGTGTCAGGTGTCAACGTGTTCATTTTCTGGATTGTCTCCTATATTTCCGATCTCATCACGTACATAATTCCGGCTGTCGGTGTGGTTATAACGTTTGCCATCTTGCAACCGTCAGGCCTCGCAAGTGTCGGGGATTTGAGTGAGTATAACACCAGAACCGTTTCGAGAAGGCTGTGACTATTTTGAAGAAAGATTAATTAATGAGGAACAAAAATTTCCAAAGTTACAATAGAATAACTAATTTGATGAATAAAGTCAACAGATCTTCACACTTAATGGCTGTAAGATATGCATTATTTCATCCTTGATTATTAATAATCATGATTTTATAGAAGACTTCGAAATTTTGCATACGGAAAATAAAAGTAGAAAATTGAACCTTTCGGAGAGCCTTGAGATAAATAAACAGAAATCGTCTGTTTTCTTATCAAACGATCAGGTAGACTTGAACAATTCACCATTTTTTTCGAAGTTAAAAAATGTTTGTCTCTTCTAAATTAGGAAAAAAAAATGAATTTTGCATACGGAAAATAAAAGTAGAAAATCGAACCTTTTGGAGAGCCTTGAGATAAATAAACAGAAATCGTCTGTTTTCTTATCAAACGATCAGGTAGACTTGAACAATTCACCATTGTTGAATCTTTTTCGAAGTTAAAAATGTTTGTCTCTTCTAAATTAGGAAAAAAAAATGAATAAAAACAACAGATCTCCTCACTTAATGGCGGTAAGATATGCATAATTTCATCCTTGATTATCAATAATAATGCTTTTAAAGAAGACTTCGAAATTTTGCATACGGAAAATAAAAGTAGAAAATTGGACCTTTCGGAGAGCCTTGAGATAAATAAACAGAAATCGTCTGTTTTCTTATCAAACGATCAGGTAGACTTGAACAATTCTTCATTATTGAATCTTTTTTGAAGTTAAAAAATGTTTGTCTCTTCTAAATTAGGAAAAAAAATCAATAAAAACAACAGATCTTCTCACTTAATGGCGGTAAGATATGCATAATTTAATCCTTGATTATCAATAATCATGCTTTTGAAGAAGTCTTCGAAATTTTGCATACGGAAAATAAAAGTAGAAAATTGAACCTTTCGGAGAGCCTTGAGATAAATAAACAGAAATCGTCTGTTTTCTTATCAAACGATCAGGTAGACTTGAACAATTCACCATCTTTTTCGAAGTTAAAAAATGTTTGTCTCTTCTAAATAAGGAAAAAAAATGAATGAAAACAACAGATCTTCTCACTTAATGGCGGTAAGATATGCATAATTCCATCCTTTATTATCAATAATCATGCTTTTGAAGAAGACTTCGAAATTTTGTATACGGAAAATGAAAGTAGAAAATTGAACCTTTTGGAGAGCTTTGAGATAAAAAAACAAAAATCGTCTTTTTTCTTTTTGAATGATCAGGTTGACTTGAACAATTCATCATTATTGAATCTTTTTTGAATTCAAAAAATGTTCCTCTCTTCTAAATAAGGAAAAAAAACGAATAAGAACAACAGATCTTCTCACTTAATGGCGGTAAGATATGCATAATTTCATCCTTGATTATTAATAATCATGCTTTCAAAGAAACTTCTAAATTTTGCATACGGAAAATAAAAGTAGAAAATCGAACCTTTCGGAGAGATAAATAAACAAAAACCGTCTGTTTTCTTATTAAACGATCAGGTAGACTCGAACAATTCACCATGGCTGAATCCTTTTTGAAGTTAAAAAATGTTTGTCTCTTCTAAATAAGGAAAAAAAATGAATAAATACAACAGACCTTCTCACTTGATGACGGTAAGATATGCATAATTTCATCCTTGATTATTAATAATCATGCTTTCAAAGAAGACTTCGAAATTTTGCATACGGAAAATGAAAGTCGAAAATTGAACCTTTCGGAGAGCCTTGAGATAAATGAAAAAAAATCGTCTATTTTCTTATCAAACGATCAGGTAGACTTGAACAATTCACCATTGTTGAATCTTTTTCGAAGTTAAAAATGTTTGTCTCTTCTAAATAAGGAAAAAAATTAATAGGGTCAACAGAACTTCTCACTGAATGGCGGTAAGATATGCATAATTTCATCCTTGATTATTAATAATCATGCTTTCAAAGAAGACTTCGAAATTTTCATACGGAAAATAAAGTAGAAAATTGAACCTTTCGGAGAGTCTTGAGATAAATAAACAGAAATCGTCTGTTTTCTTATCAAACGATGAGGTAGACTTGAACAATTCACCATTGTTGAATCTTTTTCGAAGTTAAAAAATGTTTGTCTCTTCTAAATAAGGGAAAAAATGAATAAAGTCAACAGATCTTCTCACTTAATGGTGGTTAGATAAGCATTATTTCATCCTTGATCATTGATAATCACGATTTTATAGAAGACTTCGAAATTTTGCATACGGAAAATAAAAGTAGAAAATCGAACCTTTTGGAAAAAATGAATGAAGTCAACAGATCTTCTCACTTAATGGCGGTAAGATAAGCATAATTTCATCCTTGGAAGCGTCATTAAGATATCATTGAATATTCATCCCACACAAGGAGTTGCGCATAGGATTGACCATTACCCCCCCCCCCATTTGTTTGTATCAGTAGGTAGCTTTAGAGTTCAGAGAACGTGTCGTGGAATTCAACCAAATGTATTGGAAATAATATAAGTTATTCTATTGTAAGTTTGATTATGGATTTTCATCAAGTATCTGTTAATTCTATTATAATTTTACAAAAATTTTCTTTTTCGAATTTTCAGGTTACCTGACTTGGCTGTTGCTCAACTTTGGCGTATTTGTTATGCCGTTCATGTATTTATTCTCTTATCACTTCACTGTTCCCTCCACTGGTTATTCAAGAATGTTCTTCATCAGCTTTGCCGCAGGTAAAACTTTTTTTTTCCTTCCCTAATATATCAAGAACATGAGATTTGAATCTAGTGTAATGAATATTGTCCAAGTTCTTCTTAAAATAATTTATTTACAAAAATAAATAAAATAAATCTTGGATTTATCACGAGTATTAGCTCAAAGATAACCGATTTTCCACAGGTTTTCCCGCTGTTCTCATCATGTTTATGCTGGAATCCTTCAATAGCGATTATTCTGCCATAAGATGGATACTCAGGCTCTTACCACACTACGATCTGACTGAAGGAGTCTTCAACCTAATGAAAATCACCAAAAAAGCGACGGGTAAGTAACTATTATATCAGTTTCTGATGATTTTTCCAGACTTTGACCCTTCGAGAAATCCTGATTAACAAAGTTCTCACTTAGACGTAGATCATCCAAATCAAGATGTGGACCTCATGAGCTTCGACCAATACGGATTAGGCATAGGAATACTCATGTCCTACGTATCCACCATTCTCTTCTTCTGCCTCGTCTTTCTGATAGACCTCAAGGTAGTGTCCAACTTCAGATACAAAATATTCCCCGACAAGACCGCCCCGAAACCCCCATCCTCCGTGGACGAAGACGTGAGGGAGGAAAACGACATCGTCCGCAACAGTCCCCTCCAACAACTCCTCAACCAGAACGCTTTGGTCCTGAAGGACCTGACGAAGAACTACAAGAGCTTCACGGCCGTGAACGGCCTGAACCTCACGGTGAAGAAGTCCGAATGTTTCGGTCTGCTCGGGGTGAACGGCGCCGGCAAGACCACCACGTTCAAGATGATGGCAGGCGACGAGATGATCAGCCGAGGGGACGGCTGGATCGACGCGTTCAGCATCAGGAGCCAGATGAAGGAGGTGCAGAGGCTCATCGGGTACTGTCCGCAGTTCGACGCCCTCCTCGACAACCTGACGGCCAGGGAGACCCTGAGGATCTTCAGTCTGATCAGGGGCGTGCCGAAGGAGGAGTGCAAGTACACGGGCGAGAGGCTCGCCCGCGATTTCGACTTCACCGAGCATCTGGACAAGCAGGTCAGGCAGCTAAGCGGGGGCAACAAGAGGAAGCTGAGCACCGCCATCGCTCTGATCGGGGACGCTCCCATCATATTCTTGGATGAACCAACCACTGGTAAGTATGTCATATTTGGGAATATGAATATTTAATTTCAAATTCGGTTACCTACCACGGATGTCGCTAATTCTGGAGCTGTGTGACTGAGATGTGATACGTAAGCCATAGATAAGGAAAGCTTTGGCTTCAAACCAAGCTTTGTTTTGACAAACGGAGGTAGACGACAAATAAACTTCGTATTGGCGATTGAAGGAGTCCTCGATAAGATGAAGAGACGCAACGTAGGTTGACCATGAGAAAATTTCGGAGAAAGAATTTGAAAGCGTGAGAGGCACTGCGAAAAAGTATCAACTCAGGACTTTTTGGAAGTGGGAAAAAGTTTACCTTTGAGGGACTCTGAGAGTGTGAGGGGCAGTTGTGACCTGTCAGGGACCGCGGGCAGTTGCCCACCAGGTCAGGAACTCGGAAGTCAGTCGGGGACTTGGGTTAAGGGTGTTAGATCCTTTAAGGGTGTACACTACATCACAATAATTGTTTCAATGAATTCTCATAAACGGCATCTCAGGCGGATAATTCAAACTTACCTCAACAATTACTGGCGATAAAAAAGAAAAAATTGAAATTTCTCTCGTCGTTTTTTCATTACAAGTAAAAACTTTCAAATAATAATTGTTGAAATTCGATGAATCCTCCAGGTATGGACCCGGGAACCAAGCGTCACCTATGGAACCGTCTGGCCAGCATCCGTGAAAGCGGAAAATCCATCATCTTGACCTCTCACAGCATGGAGGAGTGCGAGGCTCTCTGCACCAGGCTGGCCATAATGGTCAACGGCAACTTCCAATGTCTGGGCTCGATCCAGCACCTGAAGAGCAGGTTCTCGGAGGGTTTCACCGTCACCCTCAAGATGAAGAAGATCAAGAACAGCAGCGGATTGGAACACGCCGATACGACGCCGATCGAGCACTTCATGGTGCAGAACTTCCGAGGTTGCGAGTTGAGGGAGAAACACCAGGAACTGTTGAATTATTACATCAAAGACAGGGAGGCGAAATGGTCGACGTTGTTCAGTATTTTGGAGAGGGCCAAGGCGGAACTTGATATTGAGGATTATTCTATATGCCAATCTAATCTAGAGCAGGTAAGTTTTCCTTTTTTGAGCGCTCGTTCAACTTACACGAGGGCCATATAATTTCGTAACGATGTCTGTATTTTAGAATGTTGAGCCGATTTATAGTCCGATTTTCGAAAAAATAATAGATTTGGATTCTACGACCTCGATTATAATGAGAAAAAGACACTCGCGGAGTAATTATTTCAATATTCAATTTTTTCAAATAATTTCAGCGGACCGACGGAATATAATGACATTTTTTTGATCGGATCTTATTGAAAGTCTCATTATATCAGAATTCCGCCCTGTTGAACTAGAAAATAACATCATTTATTTTCTCAAAAAATTTTTGAGAATAATCGAGTTTGATTTCTATAAAATACGCTATGTTTTTTGCTTTGGATTTTTTATTTCGCCATTTATTGTCTGATTTTCGAAAAAATAACAGATTTGGATTCTACGACCTCGATATAATGAGAAGAAGACACTCGCGAAGAAATAATTTAATATTTAATTTTTTCAACTAATTTCAGCGGAGAAATAATGACATTTTTTGATCGGATCTTCTTGAAAGTCTCATTGTATCAGAATTCCACCCTGTTGAACTCGAATATAATATCATTTATTTCAAAAAAATCTTTGAAAATAATCGAGTTCAATTTCAATGAATATATCAAAAAAAAACATA
This sequence comes from Aphidecta obliterata, assembly GCA_963966015.1. Taxonomy (NCBI): domain Eukaryota; kingdom Metazoa; phylum Arthropoda; class Insecta; order Coleoptera; family Coccinellidae; genus Aphidecta; species Aphidecta obliterata. Next base: position 33,206,576 of record OZ014428.1, read on the forward strand.
CTCGCGAAGTAAAAATTTCAATATTTAATGTTTTCAAATTATTTCAGTGGACCGACGAATGACAGTTGTTTTTATTCGGATTGGGATTTTTCAAGAAAAAATTTATTTTCTCTCAATATTATTACTGAGCGCTCGTTCTACATACACGAGAGCTATATCATTTCGTCTGTATTTTTCGAATTATGAGCCGACAAGGGATTCCATAAATATGGTCCTTTGAAATTTAGTTTTCTTGATCATTTCAAAACTACGGATTCGATCTTGACGAAATTCCGTATTTTAATGGAGAATGATATTATCAAGCCACATTTTTTTTCCAGATCGCATAACCAGAACCATTTTAAATTCCTAAGAATTATTGAATGAAAAATCCTTATATTTCTGTAACAGCTGATTCGGCATAATTGACAAAGAGCTGCTATCATTTTTTTGACAACTGTCGAAAATTTCTTCAATTGGTTTCTAAAACTGGAAAATTGGAAATCGCGAATCTTCCTACAAGGTGGATAAACGGACGCTCAAAAGCTCCTGACTTCACGCAGTGCTTTTCTCGATTTTTTTTCAAACCTTCGAGTTTTTAAATTAGAATGGAAGGATAAAAGAGGATTCTGTATTTCTGAATTTGCCTTGAAGACGGTCAGAAGAAATTCTATAGGGGATCTAAATTAAAATCAAAATCAAATGACTTACCAACAAACAGACCATCACATTGAAAATTATCGAATATCATCTCTTTTTTTATTTTCCAGGTATTCTTAACTTTCACGAAACAGCAAAAGACAGACGATACGCCAAAGAAAAAAAAGAAAAGATGTTGTGGATTATGCTGCTGAGGTGTTATGAACCTTATTAAATAAATTATTTATATTCGTACAACGTAAATACACATTTATTTATACTTAAAGAATTATACATGACTAGTTGAAAAATAAATTATTTTGAATGATGATTGTACAGCGCATTTATTTTTCTAATTCCGTCTAGAACGCAGTCGAAATTGATGACATCGAAAATGCAAAGAAGTGAATTGCAGTAAGAAATAGAGGTGAGTAATGTTTTCTAACGATATTCTAGCCTCATGATTTGTATTGTTTTATATTTTCCGGTTTTTAGAAGCAGAATTTCTATCCCGATACCATGGAGGTTATGCATGAATACTTTTGGTTCATTCTGGCCAGTGAAACGGATTTGAAGGAAAAATAGGGGGAAAAGTGATGATTTTTCGAAGATATTTACGTTTTTGAGCGCTCGTTCTACTTACACGAGGGCTATATATTATCATTTCGTCACGATTCTTGTCCAGATCGCTTGACCAGAACCATAGAAACCATAGAAAATTATAACTTCCGACCGAAAAGACCTAGAAACTTGAAATTTTCAGGGTAGGTTCGAATCTCGAGTTCGTTATTTGGCAAAATTCGACCAGGGGTTTCGTAAATATTGTCGTTTGAAATTTTGTTTCCTTGATAATTCTAAAACTACGGATTCGATCGTGACGAAATTTCGTATTTTAATGGAGAATGATATATTCAAGCCACATTTTTTCCAGATCGCATGAACAGAACCATTTTAAATTCCAACCAATTATTGAATAAAGAATCCTTTCATTTCTGTAACAGCTGATTCGGCATAATTGACAAAGAGCTGCTGTCATTTTTTTGACAGCTGTCAAAATTTTTTTCAGTTGGTTGCTAAAACTGGAAAATGCGAATCTACCTACAAGGTGGATGAACGAGCGCTCAAAAGATTCTGACTTCACAGCAGTGCTTTTTATAATTTCATTTCAGGTTTCAAATAACTCGGGTTGTTGATGTTACCACAGCATTATTCAAATGAGTTAATTGTGGCAACAATAAAAAAAATTTAGTTCTGAAATATAAAATATAATTCGGTGATTCCATCTTCTGGAGTTTAAGAAGAACACAAAAGCTCCTGACTCTATATCAGTGCTCTTCAAAATTTTTTGTTGAATAATGCTATCCAAAATTAACCTTCAGTCGATTGGGTATAGGGAAAGTCATAAATCTCTGGAAAAATACCACAACATCCAGAACAATGAGAACAGAGTGGTTGGATTTTTCAACAATTTTTCGTTGGAAAAAGTTTTTCCACAACAAATTCCCAAAGACATGTTTCTGTTTGAACAGAAAAGGAAAAAGGCGATGTTGAGTAAATGATTTATTTTCAATAATAAATAAATTCGATCAATGCATAAACTTCAATACACTGGAAACTAGAATCAATATTTCAACAGGAAGATCCTTCCTCTCTTATATATCTTATTTTTAGGATAAAATCTAACTTAGAATCTAAATTTGCAAGGCTATCTAAAGAATCATTTTCAATCCATTGTTGAGTGCACTTAGCTGAAAATCACAGTATTTTGATAGGCATAAGGAATCAGTATCTCAAACCTCATCGCTGTGTAAACTTTGATGACGCGTGCTTTCTTGATTTTGATGTTTCGTGAATGTAAGAAAAACCTGTAAAAGAATGAGAACAATGAAGGGAATGTTTGATCTCGAAGAGGAAACTTACTTGCTCGAGACTGGACTGCCCCAAAGAATAATCCTCGATGTTCAACTCCTTCTTGCCCCTCTCCAATATCCCGAACATGGTGGACCAGGCCATACTTGTATCCAAGATATAGTACGTTATCAACTCCTGGTGCTCCTCCCTCAGCTGCACCCTCCTGAAACTCATCTCGACGAACCTCTTGATGGCGTCCGTTCCGGCGTGCTCCAGGCCGTGACTGCTGTCCGCCTTCCTCACCTTTATCGTCAGCGTGTACCCCTCCGCGAACTTGCTCTTCAGGTGCTGCGTCGAACCAAGACACTTGAAGTTGCCGTTAACCATTATGGCGATTTTTGTGCAGAGCGCCTCGCATTCTTCCATGCTGTGGGAGGTTAGAACTATGCATTTTCCGCTGTCCCTGACGGCACACAGGGCGTTCCAGAGGTACCTCTTGGTGGCGGGGTCCATACCTAGAAAACGCTTGGTTTTCTTCGAAATTAAAGTTTGAAGGTTGAGACTTACCGGTGGTCGGTTCGTCCAGGTACAAAACAGGCGGATCGCCGATCAAAGCGATAGCAGTGCTCAATTTCCTCTTGTTCCCCCCGCTCAACTCCTTCACCTGCTTGTCCAGGTGCTTGGTGAAATCGAAATCTTTCGCCAGTTTCTCCGCGATGAAACCGCAATCCATCTTCCTAATCCCCCTCAGGAGGCAGAACATCGTCAAGGACTCCCTGGCTGTCAGATCGTCAAGGAGGGCGTCGAACTGCGGACAGTACCCGATGAGCTTCTGCACCTGCTTCAACTGGGTGTTGATGCTCAACCCCTGCACCCAAGCCTTCCCGTACGTCATCTTCACGTCCCCCGTCAGCATCATGAAGGTGGTGGTCTTTCCGGCGCCGTTTATCCCCAGTAAACCGAAGCACTCGTACTCCTTGATTCCCAGACATAACCCGTTAACGGCCAGGAAGTTGCTGTAGTACCTGGTGACGTCCTTGAGCACCAGGGTGTGACTCTCGCGCAGCTCGAGCTCGCTGGTGTTCCTTATCCTCTGTTTCTCGTCGGACACGTCGCCGTCCTCGAACGGCACCGACACCGGGAACTTCTGTTTCCTCCTGTCCAGTTTCTCCAAGATCAGGTTGAACATCTTGTAGTCGATCATGATGACGAGCCCGAAGAGCACGGTTCCGAAGACGAACATGTACGCGATGTTCGCTATCAGACCTGGGGGTGACCATTGGAAGTGCTCCTCTGAAAGTTAGGGAATCCTATGATTACTTTTTCCCAAGAGGGAAGAATCGAAACTTACTGCAACAGTACTGGGAGAAGCGGGAGCAAACCTCCTGCCAGCACTCCTCCGTCGTGTTCCTGACCTCGCAGGATTTCACGTACAAACTGCAGTACTTGTTGAAGGCGAAGATGTTGTAGTTGTTGAGGACGCCAGTGCACAGGGAATAATGAGGCACGATCAGGAATATCCAGTGGAGGGTGTTCGAGAGCGGCAGAAGGTCGAGGACTGGAAGCTTCAGCAGCTGGATGATGAGGAAGGCCATGTCCCCGGCCAGGACGCCGAAGAGACTCAGTCTGGTGTAGCCGGTCGAGGGTATCTCGAAGAAGTAGGACATGGCGTACATCAGAGGTAACACGGAGTAAGAGAAGAGGAATAGTAACAGGAATATCCTTGCTGAAACAGGAATTGTCGAGCTAGAAGATTCATTTACCAGTTTTTATCAACGTACCAAGATCGTCTGGAGCCTTGAACCCGTCTTCCTGGAAACTCGCCAGTGTTATAACCGTGGCTATTTGGATCACTGTGAACGTCAACATGTCGCAAAGGTACGAGGTGGTCCAATAGATGAAGACTTTCACCCCCGAGACGAACTGCAGATGTTTGGACTTCGTCATTCGTTCCCTGATGTAGAAGAGTATGAAGAAGGACGACACGAAAGTCATGCTGAACCCTAGGTTGAAGGCAATGTTGAAACCCATCGAATCCCCGTCGGTGATCTTGTTGAACTAAAACCAGAATAGCATTTCACCTAGTGTTTTGCCCACAGTGGACCATATTGGAGAAGAAACAAGTTGGTAGCATGTTCAATCTTTTGTGTTCGCATCCGTGAATACCAGCCATCAGTTGTCATTAATCTGAAGTTGTAGTTCTATGGCCAATGAAATGACACCCAGGGGTGCCATCACAGAAACATTGGAGGCTATCAAAGCGACTCTTATCTGATATGATTAAAAGTCTGATATAGTTCAAAGAATATCAGCCATTAGTTTTAGTTGTCATTAATCTGAAGTTGTAGTTCTATGGTCAATGAAATGACACCCAGGGGTGCCATCACAGAAACATTAAAGGCTATCAAAGCGACTCTTATCTGATATGGTTCAAAGTCTGATATGGTTCAAAGAATATCAGCCATTAGTTTTAGTTGTCATTAATCTGAAGTTTTAGTTCAATGGTCAATGAAATGACACCCAGGGGTGCCATCACAGAAACATTAAATGCTATCAAAGCGACTCTTATCTGATATGGTTCAAAGTCTGATATGGTTCAAAGAATATCAGCCCTAAGTGTCAGTTGTCATTTATCTGAAGTTGTAGTTCTATGGTCGATGAAATGACACCCAGGGGTGCCATCACAGAAACATGAAATGCTATCAAAGCGACTCTTATCTGATATGGTTCAAAGTCTGACATGGTTCAAAGAATATCAGCCATTAGTTTTAGTTGTCATTAATCTAAAGTTGTCGTTCAATGGTCAATGAAATGACACCCAGAGGTGCCATCACAGAAACATGAAATGCTATCAAAGCGACTCTTATCTGATATGGTTCAAAATCTGATATGGTTCAAAGAATATCAGCCATTAGTGTCAAATGTCATTAATCTGAAGTTGTACCTCTATGGTCAATGAAATGACAGCCAGGGGTGCCACCACAGAAACATTAAATGCTACCAAAGCGACTCTTATCTGATTTGGTTCAAAGTTAGAAGATATACGTTCCCTCACCTGAGTGGTCAATTTGAAGGGCAAGGGGTGGTTCAAGAAGTTTATCTTCGATGTGCTATTCAGCGTCTTCTGATAGATCGAGTTCAATATCATCCCGAGGGCCACCGGAGCGGTGTGATAGGCGTCGTTGTTGAACCACGCTGTCAGAACGTTCCTCTTCTTCTTGCCAAACAAAAACGTGTCTTCCTCGACGGTCTGGAACGAGGCGCCCGTCAAATAGTGGCTCCTCACCGAGGGAGCATTTTCTTTGGTCAATCGTAACATTTCTTCGGTGAGGTCGCCGACGTCCTTGTAAGTCCCCGCTCCGCTTATCCCCCTGAAGTAGTCTTCGTAGTCGGTGGTGCCGTCGTTCTCCACCAGGACCGTGGGTCTCTGCTTCCTGTACGCTTCCAGGTTGAGGGTCAAAGCCGGCAGTTCGGGTTGTTTCTGCGCCTTGTTCAACAGCATGGTCACTATGATCATGAAGACCGGTATCGAGAGGACTATGAGGTGGAGACGCCAGGATCGGAGGGCGGAGAGGACCTTCTTCATGAGCATGGCCAGGTATTGGTTTCTGATCAGCTGGTATCCCCGTAGGAAATGCTCTCCTCCGATTGAAACTGAAGGAGATGCGAGAAGATGAGAAAATTGTGTTTTTATTCAATGGGTATCGTGAAGATTGATTAGGCGGTTCAGAATCCATCCTAGAGTCATGTGAAAGTACATACCTTTGCAGTGATTTCCATTGGCAACCCCATTATCTGCTCGCTGGCTGTTTGCACTTCCTTCATGGTCTGCTCCAACTCTAAGACGTGAATTCATAAATCTTCTTATACAATTGTTACCATTGGAGAGAGGAAGAATGAAGGTTAACCCTTTGAGCTCTGACTTTTTGATATTCAAAATAAAAAAATTTTCCTATGAATTTGCTTACAAGCAACCTTCTAGCAACTTTCACAACAAAGATGAGGTAGTTCTCATTATTCGTATAGGAACTAGGAAGTAGTGGCAAATGTCACCATCAGTACTTTAAATACACTTGCTAGCTGTATGTAGAACTCTGTGAAGTCAGTGGTGGCAAATGCCACCGTAAGTGATGAGAGTGCATCAAAGAAATTAATTTCAGGGTCTTTATTGATCAACCCCAAACGAATAATCTTGGTGTCATTGTTCTTGAACTACAGCAATTTTGACGAATCTTATAGAAAATACTGAGCACATTGAACTGCTTACAGGTCTTGGAGGCAACCAAAATGCGTCCCAAATCCATCTGCGTCCCTTCGGGACGCAAACATATCATGTCTTCTTAGAGGACTCGTGATAATTCAAAAGAAAGAAGAAGAAAAATAGAAAAGAAGCAACCTGGCGAAACCTACTTCATGAACACCTCCTCCAACGTGGTGAGCGACACACCGTAACTGTTCACCCCCAAATCCTTCTGACTCCTCTCCAAATCCCTGAACATGTCCTCGAAAACAGAGACGCCATCCTCCGGCAACAGGAAGTTCAATTCCGATCCCACGTTGCTGTGAATCTACGAACATAGTTAAGACACCCCTCAAACCACCACGTCGATCCCACTCACCTCTATGCCGGGTATGTAACTCTTCAGGAGTTCCTTCACCTTCTCCGGTTCGCAACTGGGAGATTTCTCCATGACTAGGTTGTACCCGGCCCCGTATTTCTTCTTCAGGAAGAAACTCGAACCGCAACACTTGAGCCTCCCGCCGGCCATTATGGCGATCCTGTCGCCGAGGAGGTCGGCCTCGTCCATGAAGTGGGTCGTCAGCAACATCGTGCGACCTGAAATCGAACTGTTCACCTGATGGTCGACGCTGGAGGCATCTACTGACCTTGTTTCTCCGATTGGATGAGCTCCCAGAGGGCCCTCCTGGCCGAGGGGTCCATCCCGGCGGTTGGCTCGTCCAACATGACGATCTTGGAGTTCCCGCAGAGAGCTATACCGACGCAGAGTTTCCTCTTCATGCCCCCTGATAAAGTAGAAGACTTGGCATCAGCCTTGTACAAAAATATACTTCATTAACTCTCACGTTGATACAGACGAAAAGAACCCTCACCTTCGGTCCTAACTCAAGAAGGCTCACATACTTCCTAACCTCCGCATGAATGTCCTCCTCCTTCTTCCCCTTCAGTTTGCTGTAGAAATAAAAATGCTCCTTCACCGTCAGCTCGTCGAAGAGGATGTTATGCTGCGGGCACAGACCCAAGCTGGACCTCACGCCCTCCATGTCGGTCCTTATGTCGAAGCCGTTGATGATGGCCGTGCCGCTGGTGGGGGGAAACATCCCGGTCAGCATGGACATGGTGGTGGTCTTGCCGGCTCCGTTGTGACCCAGGAGGACGGTGATCTGGTTCTCGTACATGTTGAGGTCGAGGTTGTCCACCGCCACGTTGGCCTTGAACGCCTTCTTGAGGCTCCTGATCTGGATCCCGGGATGGAGGTTGGTCGGCTCCTTCTCGAAGAATCCCCTGAGGTGTTCCGGCGTCACCATGTCTTCTGCTGGACCTTGGATGAAGCATTTGATAAATACGGTTCTTCAAGATTCAAGTTCATACCTTTGATGGAAGTTTCGTCACACCAAAAGCTCTTGGTGCAGAGGAAGTACCATGGTTTGGGCAGACCGTACTCTCCGGGGATAACTGCTTCGAAATAGAGAGCGATGAGGAGGTACAAGATCGTATCGATTACCAGCATAACGAACACTAATCCTAACGTTAGGGTGTCGTCAGGAGATCCTGCTTTGAAGAGGTTATGCCATTGGCTACCTGTGGAATAAAAGCCATGTGAAATTTTATTTCTGAATGATGCCCTTTTTTTGACGCTTGCTTTTCCAAAGTTTTATTTTCAGTCCTGTCATTTTTAATTGTTGTTGATTAGGTATATCATTTTCGATAAACTTTATTTTATGGAGTGTATTGTTGTTTCGTCTGCCTGATGTGTTAATTATTATAGTTGTTGTTTTGCATTTTTTATTCGTTATAGCCTGAAGAAGGCAATATATCATTGCCAAGCACAGGAAATAATTGTGGATTTTTATTTTGTTCTCACACCGATTGATTATCTTACGAAGAAGGTCTATTTTCATCCCCAGATTCTCACCTTCTCCCGATCCCTCGAACATCAGCATTATTTGTAAACCGTAAGCCATGGCGGAATTCATCCCCAAACTAGTGGCCAGTTTTTCCCCCAAACTCAAAGTATCGTACTGTCTCCTCAGGATCAAATAGGGTACGTAGGACAAGAACCATATAACTGAGCTCACTGTTGCTGCAGTGTTGGCTGGAAAGAACTCATTCGTAAATTTCTACTAGTCTTAAGACGAAACACACTCACCTTTAGAGAAGAATACACTTATGGCGAAACAGAAGGTGATGATGGAACAGACGTACAACAGAAAAAACGTCAAGATAATCGACGGATTGGAGAAGGTCAGGACGCTGAAGTCTGAAGTCGAATACCATTTCACCTTCAGCAGGATCGTGATCAGTATCACAGAGATGCTGAGGAAGGAGAAGCTCTTCAAGAACCAGGCCAGCCAATGGAGCCAGTTGGGGAGTCCCATCATCTTCATGGCTTCCTGAACACCAAGATATAGACTTCAGAAGGTCGATAAATCCACACTTACCTTAAGTTGTTTCTCTTTCTCGTTCGTGATCATCTTCACCAAGTTGGTGCAGGTGTAGCAGAAACTGACCATCACGACCAGACCGGCGAACCCTTGCAGGGCCTGCAGCAGCGGGTCTTCCTCCCATTGGTAATACGGAAATCTGCGCATGTGCACGTACGGGAAGTTCAGCAAGACGTCCGTCTTGTTCGTCTGCACGTAGATCAGACTCATCGTCAGAAATTCCTGGATTGCCAAAAACAGCTCGTTAGCGTAACCTGGGAGAAAAAGCTAGATCGAGTGTACGAACAGTAAGTTTGTCAATCTGAAAATTTTTTGTGCTACATGTCCGAATCGCAAACAGGTCTTGGACGCAATCAAAATGCGTCCTCTGCGAGTTATGCTAGTGGTTACTACTGAAAATGTCGTCTAATTCGAAAATACACACCTGGATCGCCCCCTCTGGTGGCGTTGGGGTTGCGGGGCCCCCTCATCTGATAAATAGGGTACAATTGATTGGTTTTCCAGTCCGTGGGACCCCCAATCGCTCCTGCAGGTACTCTGAGCTCTGAAGGAAATCTACAATTGAATAAAAATGATATTCACCGATTCTCCGACAAGTTTCTGGTTGTTAAGGGACATATTGTACAAATCTGCGCAACGCTAGTTTATATTTATTTACAGTAATCTACCTACTCAGGATTGCAGAGCCCATCTGAGAAAGAATAATCTGTGGTCAGAAGCTCCTTTGAAGAATGGAAGGAGCGTGGCTAACCTCGAAGTTGAAAATGCTCTTCTCTTGGCTCTTAGTTCTCTGTCTGCTCAGGCTTTTGAGTTCTACAGTGATATCTTATATTTTTAAAGGTAAAACAGGTAAAACCCTCAAGGGTCGAAGAGATGCTTTCAGTTTAACACGTGAGTAACATCATAGTTAATTATTACGTTATCATTATTCATATACATGCTTCTCCAAACTTTCTACACTCTTATTCAGCTGTTTCCATTACTCATTCCATCCGTTATCTCATGTAATTACGTTTGATCCACAAGACTTCCATTTGCTTTTGTAGTGAATTATTTCTATTCTGATGTTGCTAACTGAGGAACTATTGCAATTCATGGGATAACGTATTTTACCATGTTTATTTGCTTCTTGTGTATTGTTTTGTATCCATTTTTCATACTTAATCATCAAGTCTATTCAATATTATTTAATGATTCTAACTGACCATGCGTATTATATTCTCTTACATCATCGCCTATTAAGGTTAAGGAGTCATTAGTGCAGCATTTATTTCTGTCAATCACCTACAAACATCATATGAGAGAATTTTCACCAGTCAACCTGTTGCTGTTTATGAATATCCTTCACTTGTGGATTTATGTATTTGAACGAGATAAGGAGAAAGTCCTCTGGGTTTTCTCGCAGGTCTTTCACGATTCTTATTATTTAACCTGAAGTTGGGGAACTGTCCCCAACAGCACCAATAAACTTGTTATTTTCCTGTTTTGGGTGCTAAAAATATGTGTTTTGAATTTCCTATTTTCCCGTCAATCTCTCCTATTGAATTTAGCGAAAGTTGGGTTGCATACACAACGTAGAGTCATGGGATAACGTATTTCACCATGTTTATTTGCTTCTTGTGTATTGTTTTGTATCCATTTTTCATACTTAATCATCAAGTCTATTCAATATTATTTAATGATTCTAACTGCCATGTGTATTGAATTCTTAAGTGCTTCCCACGAGAACTTCTTGTATTAACGATTGTTTAATCATCACCTTTTCTAATCATATCTGGGTTATGCAATATTCTTTAAATAATACTATATGTAATCGTTGTAGTTTTCAGCAAATATTGAGGATATTCATAAGAACCAGTGTCATCATTATGTTCATCATCTCATCTTGATTGAGAACTTTGGATCCACTCTTCACTCATTATTATAAGTTATACATAATCCTTGATGGGATTACTGCCCAGGGAGACAGCTATCGTAGACGCACTATAACTATCTATAAACTTACTCATCGTGGAAAATATATATAACAAGGATCATTGGTCGCATTCGCCTCTCCTTGCATCGTGAGAGATCATCAATCGTCTAATAATAGTTGGATTCCTGCGAAGATACCTCACATATTTCTTATATCATCGCCTATTAAGGTTAAGGAGTCATTAGTGCAGCATTTATTTCAGTCAATCAGCTTCAAACATCATATGAGAGAATTTTCACCAGTCAACCTGTTGCTGTTTATGAATATCCTTCACTTGTGGATTTGTGTATTTGAACGAGATAAGGAGAGAGTCCCCTGGGTTTTCTCGCAGGTCTTTCACGATTCTTATCATTCTACCTGAAGTTGGGGAACCGTCCCCAACAGCACCAATAAACTTGTTATTTTCCTGTTTCGGGTGCTAAAAACATGTGTTGTGAATTTCCTATTTTCCCGTCAATCTCTTCTATTGAATCAAGCGTAATTTGGGTTGCATACACAACGTAGAGTCCTTGAACCACTATACAATCACGATCTTGGCCAAAGATTATCTAGAGTAATATTTTCACGTAAAAAAGAACTCATTTAAGATAGAGTTCTAGTTCTTCGCGGTTTTCAATAAAAAAAAGTACAAATACAGTACAATATCGACCTTGAAATAAACTAATTTTAACATACCTTATTTTCACGTTGATATCCTTTCCTTCCTCCATCTCCCCGAATTCTATCCCGACCAAAATGCTTTGATTCGTCCGGTAGTAGTGAACTAGCTCTTGGGAAGTGTTGAATCCAATAGTTTCCAAGTTGGTGAAATGGGAAAACCCCATAATCCTCTCCGTTTCGTCATTGATGGGCGAGTATAATATGGCGAAATCACTGAAGAAAAATTTTGTAATATTAAGCATTAATGGTTTTAATGTCACTCACCTGAAATTTCCGATGGATGAAATGTTGTATTTTTTGGAAGTGGAGTTCTCTTTCAGGTCGCAAATCAACGAAAAAGCGTCGCTTTTCAAAGGCGAGGTTGGACAGAATGGCTCGAATAACAGCGTGTTGTTGTGCGTTGGTTCTACTAAATTTCTTACTATAACTAACAATATTGAGAATAATACGGGTGCTAAGATTTCTATCACAGTTTGAAGAGGTTTTCGGTATTGCAAGATCCAGTTCTTCCACATAAGTAGCGTGAATTTGTCCCATCTTTTGGACATACCTAGAAAAAACTTATATTTATGAAAAACTTTCGAAATTTTCAGTTATGTCGAATTTTATTCAAATATCTTACTCATACATTTTTTTTTGCGTTTTGATTTCCATCGTCTATTATCATGAACTCTCATGAAATTATTTCAATGGTTTATTCCAAAGGAAGATTAAAATTTTTTGACATCAAATGACAATATCACTTTCGCAGAATCAAACGTAATAATTTGATATCCCAGCTGCATAGATTTTCTAGTGTAGAAAACCATAGGCGTCGATAACTTTTTTTTTTGGGGAGACACATTAATTATTTCTATTAACTTCTTATGAAATTATTATGTAATTGTGAATTTTTGCAGCCTTGGAAGGTACTTCCCCCCTCGAAATCAAATATTCTTTGCCTTTCTTGAGGAAATAATGTGATGAATAAATTAAAATATAACTTAAGACCTAAGACATTCATCAGATTCATTCATTTAATTCATAAAAAAAATCATATCAGATGAATGTAACCTCACAGATGAGGAAAAATTTATACGCATCCCGCCTAACCTCTGATTTGGCAAGAATTCACAAACTGAAATTTGGGGCTAGTACGGTCCTGACAACTCCGATTGCAGTGCATTAATTATCGTATTGTCCGTCATTCGAGATTAAAACATAAGTAGAAATGCGACGAAAGGATAAGTATTCGAATTGATTTCAGATGATACGAGTACCTATCTGTAATTTTTTAAGAGTAATAAAAGATGCCAAGCTCTAATCAATAGAATCTAAACAAACGACAATGGGTGAAGTGGTTGGATTTTATATAGAGATTCTAAAATTATCACTCACATTTTCTCTGGGTGTTGGGTTCTACAACACTATACCTATAATTTCCTCTAGATGTCATTTCGTTTTTCCTATTAATTTCTCCTAATAATGAATTAATACAAGGATATTTGGGAGGTTTATAAACCTAACCTAACATTTTACCCGTCACAACGAATCAACTCTAGCTGTCTGTCTAAAATATTATTGGCAAGAACCGTTGGGTTTTCCATGAATCATAAATCGGTGTAGGAATTAGGAAAGAGGACTTTGAACGGTTAGACAAGAATGTAGAACATTGGTCTGTCGATATCAAAAAATCTCTGTTGCAACTTGGAGATGTGGACAAACCCCATAGAGATTTTGCTTAAAACTATGAAGATTCCAAAGGTGTGATAGCCGGAAAACAAATCTAGAATGTTTATAAACAATCGATTGATTTTTTTTTCCATTTTTTCAAAGTTGCTGCGTTACTTTCGAATGAGCATTCCTCCAAATTGGCGCAATGCAAAACAATCACAGAGTGTATTCGAAATTTAATAACTCGGGAACTATTGGGAGTAGAGCTTTGCAATAAAAACTATTGCATTGAGTATCATCATACAAAATCCTATTTCAAATTGGATGGTTATAGATAAATCTCTGGATCTTTCTGAAGCTATTGTTTTTGCGCGCTCATTGCAGTAAACGTTTTCGAATTTTGTGCCGAGAATGGTTTAAAAAGATTAGGACGGACTCACAGATGAAGAATTCAAGGTCAAATTAAATTATGTCCGTCCGGACGAAGAAACGAAAGAAAAGGCATAGAGTTTTGAAACTTTCAGGTTACGTTCGAGGTCTGGATGCGTCGGTTGAGTTCATTAATGGGCGAAATCCTCCGAAGGGTTTCGTAGATGAAGCCATGTGAATTTGTTTTTCTCGACAATTCGAAAAATTCAATTGTTTCGAATAAAAACTTCGTGGTCACTTGTAAAATAACGACAAGAAATTTTATGTGAAATTCAATGAGGATCGCATAAATAGAAGATAAAAATTTAAAACTTCGGTATCACAGAAACTATTTTCCATATCCTGCTGAAATTTCGTGTTTACATATAGAGGGCATCGATAAAATGAATTATATAAAAATTCAGCTTTCTACGTGAAAAGAAAATTGTGTATTTCTGATCTGGTATCGGGAAAATTGATATACATATTTAATATAATTCCATCTTTTGAAGTATCTATTTTATGAAATGACATGATTTGTCACACTGACGGTTTGGTTCACAAAATCTATGTATTGTTTCATGATCTCTGGTTCGATAGTCTCGCTACAGTGCCACCTTGGGTCGAATCGAAATGATCATGGATTAGTTAATTTTTCACTTAACAACATTTTGACTATATCATTTCTTCACGATGTCTGTATTTTTCGAATTTTGAGCCGAAAATGATCTCAATCGATGAGGTTCGACTCACTGATGACGAAAAATTTGAGTCTGTCCGTCCGGCCGTTCGTATACACGATAACTCTCGAACGGAACAACCTAGAAACTTTAAATTTTCAGGGTAGGTTCGAACCTTGAATGCCGCTGTTCAGTTCGTAATTGGGAAAAATTTTACCTCGGGTTCCATGAATATGGTCGTTTGAAATTTAATTTTCCTAATAATTTCAATACTACGGAATTGATCGTGACTAAAGTTTGTATTTCAATGGAGAATGATATAGTTATAGTTATAGTTAGGAAGGGGTTACGTTCCACTGCGACCTCAAGGTCTATTGTGCCCCCCATCAGAGCCGTATTCGCAAGTGCGCTACCTACAGCTCGCCCTCCAGCTCCAGAGCTCCAATGAACTCCAGTATCTGAGAGGGCTTCAAGGAGGTTAGATCCTCATTCCTCCTGTAATTCTCTTGTCCAAGACATTCTTTGCGCTGGTTTGCAATGGCGAGGCATTCTGTAACCAGGTGAACAGGAGTCTCCTCCTCTTCACCACAGAATCTACACTCGTCTGTTTCTGTCAAGCTCATTCTCATCATATGCTTCCTAAGGCGACAATGTCCTGTGAGGAAGCCAGTGAGTAGACGTAACTTGTTCTTACTGAGATCCAAATACTTTTTGGATCTTGCACATGGAGAATGATATATTCACGCTACATTTTTTCAAGATCGCATAACCAGAACCATTTTGAATTCCAACGAATTATTGAATAAAAAATCCTTATATTTCTGTAACAGCTGATTCGGCATAATTGACAAAGAACTGCTGTCATTTTTTTGACAGCTCTCAAAAATTTCTTCAATGTGTTTCTAAAACTGGAAAATGCGAATCTACCTACAAGGTGGATGAACGAGCGCTCAAAAGCTCCTGACTTTTTTTTCGAATTGGATCATTCCATTTATCATTTCGAATAATAAATAATTTTTTTTCAAGTTTTTAAGTTGTTGACAAAAAAATTCTCCGTGAAATGCGCAGATATTTTCAGGGAATCAAGAAAAAATCCTAATTTAAAAAAATTTCACTCTATTCGAGACTCACCATGTATGCATGGTTTGTACAGATTTTTATTTCCCATTTTAACCCCAATAAGGACGGGAGACACCACCAGACGGATGTAGAATCACTCGATGATATCGAACAATCGTCACCTTCGCCGAGAGAAGCACATCACTAACTGACCAAACAATCCAGATAACGACTTTTCGATTATAAAGCTTTCCCACCACAAGTGATTTTCCACATCCAAATTCAATGAAGATTTGCCGAAATGATAGTGAATCATTAAAATTATCGGAATAGTAAAGTGCGTTAAGTCTGCTGACGGATTTGGTGATTCACGATAGTCTGCTGCAAGAACTACGTTGTACAACAACGTCAAAAGTAGCTGTTGTGATGATGCAGAAGATTTTCTTTCTCACCTTAGTCTTCTCCTGAATAACATAAATTTTTCCTCATTCGTTCGTCGGTAATTATCCTACCCATGGCTCTTCCTTCAGTTGACCTCATGACCTCTTTCAAAAGGATTTTCCCCCCATGTGACATAAAACTGCTCAACTTAATTGTTATTTGAAGAGAAAAGTAAGTTTGTTGCAGTTTGGACTCAAAATGTTATTTTGAGTGATGAAATTGATGACCTTGACTGTGACAGAGTTGAGCAAGCTGCGAACTGGTAGATATTTCTCTCTGATTGTGTTCCCCGTTCCGAGGGGTACTCATCTCATATATTCTTCTTCAGTTGTCTGTGCGACAATTCATTTGTGCTTTTCGATTCATTCCGTTGAAATTATGAAGGAAGGTATATTATTTATACAGTAACACATTCATTTGCGTATTTCCATTATCAAAGATTTATTATTGCATTCGTTTAATAGGGGATTAAGATACTCTGAACCAACAGCTTCCTAGAAGTAGATTACACGGAAATTCCGTTGAAAATCTCATTTTCCTTGAACAAGTGCGTTATCATTTTGCCTAAATGTTTGCAATTTTAGAATTTTGTATCCGGGAATGGTCTAAAACGATTAAATTGGACTGGTAGAGAGTAGATGAAGAATCGAGGTCAAATTCAATTCTGTCCTTCCGTAGACACGACAAATTTCGAGAGGCCTGCCTCTCGAAATTTTCGTGGTACGTTCTAGCTTTATAGTATTTTTTATTTCATTTTTAGGCTTTTAGAACCAAAATATTTCCCTCGATACCATAGACGTTATGAATGAATAATTTCGCCAGTGCCAGTGAAACGGATTCGAAGGAAACATATTTTCTCTTGAAAATGGGAGAAAGTTATGATTTATCAAAGATTTTCCAGCCAAACTATACGTTTTTCCCTTATTTCGGAAATTTCTCATTATTTCATTTGACATAACAAGGCACTCCTGTCAGATCAAAAATCGAAAAACGACGAAAGAAGAGGCCAAGAGCAAGAGCATTGAAATTTTAGGGTACATTCGAGGTCTGAATGCGCCGGTTGAGTTCGTTAATTGGCTAGATCCGCCGAGAAAAATACCAATTCGATCGAATTTAAACTCCGTAATTAGTTGTAAAATAAGGAAACGAAGTTTCAAAAAGAATTTCGCAAGAATCACTATAAGAATTTTTTTTTAATTATTTTCGAAAACTTCTATCTCAGAAACTATTGGCCATATTCTTCGAAAATTTTGTATCTACATAAGGGGAAATTGCCTTTCTGGGTTTGAAATGAGGTAAAAACGATTGAATAGATTTTCTCGCCACTTTTTCACACCACTCTCATAGGTTTTAAAGAAAGTAATAGGCGAAGTTGTCCTATATTATAGTTTGAGATAGGAATGAATTCTTCGAAAGAATTGGATTGGAGTGAAAAATAGAGGTAAGTAGCGATTTCCCAGCCTCATAATAGGTAAGTATTTTTCACATTTTCAGCGATTTTAGATGTAATTTTTTGTATAATTCGTCAAAATTTGGCAGCTAACTGTAACTTCTGGACCAATGTTAAATCCATTGTCCCTCAACTTTACCACCCCAATTTTGTAGTTTTTCCACGATCTCAAGAAAGTTATGAACGTAATTCCATCAAGCTGCCATGGAGTTCATTTTTTCCTTTTCTTCATTCATTCTAGCGAGTAGCAGGGATTTGAAGAAAAAAAATTTGTTATTCACAGCTGGAAAAGGGGATGAGTGATGGTCTTCAAAGATTTCCCAGCCTCAAAATAAGTTTTTGAGCGCTCGTTCTCGTCCAGATCGCATGACCAGAAACGTAGAAACCATAGAAAATTATAACTTTCGAACGGAAAGACCAAGGGGCTTGAAATTTTCAGGAAAGATCTCGAATGTCGCAGTCACGTTTATCAATGAGCATAATTAGTCGTTTGAAATTTAGTTTTCTTGATCATTTTAAAACTACGGATTCGATCGTGGCGAAATTTTGTATATTAATGGAGAATGATATATTCAAACAACATGTCGAAAATGTCTTCAATTGGTTGCTAAAATTGGAAAATGCGAATCTACCTACAAGGTGGATGAACGAGCGCTTAAAAGCTCCCGACTTCATGGCAGTGGTTTTTATAATTTATTTCCTAGGTTTCCAAAATTTCTCAAGATTTTGACATAACAAGTTACTCCTTGTTGATGCTATGTAGCCATACCATAACTTAAAAAAGTTAAATTAGTTTTTGTGATATATTCAATATAATTCGGTGATTCCATCTTTTGAGGTTTATAAAAAACGCAGAAACAAGATAATTTTCGAAAAAAGAGGCATAAAGCATTGAAATTTTCAGGGTACGTTCGAGGTCTTAATGCGCCGGTTAAGTTCGATAATTGGCAACATCCGCCAAAGGGTTCTGTAGATATAGCTATCTGAAATTTTTACTCCATTAATAGAAAAATACCGACATGAAATGTCGCGAAAATTTTTTTTTATTCTTTTTGGAAATGTCGGTATCTCAGAAACTATTGGGCATATCCTGCCAGAATTTTGTATCTACATATGAGGAAATAGCCTATCTGGGTTTGAAATGAGGTGAATACGATTAAATATATCTTCTCCCCACTTTTCCACACCACTCTCATAGGTTTCAGACGTTCTGAAGAAAGTATTGGGCAAAGTTCTGCCTCAAAATATTTGAGTTATGAGATAGAAATGAATAGAGATAAACGTTCACGATTCTTCGAAAGAATTGAATTGGAGTGGACTAGTAGATATATAATTTTTTTCACATTTTCAGAAGTAATTTTATTATTGGTCAAAGTTTAACAGCTACCAGGAATTTCTGGAAAATTAAGTTCATAATACAAATGAAAGATCCCAAAGGGCTCTGAAATGAGGTGAATACGGTTAAATACATTTTCTCAACTTTACCACCCCACTTTAGTAGATTTTCAACGATCTTAAAAAAGTTATGAACGTTATTTTATCTTCCTGTCCTGAAGTTGATTTTCTGATATTTTTCATTTATTCCGTGAGTGGAACGGAGTTGGGAAGATAGTGATTTTTTTCGAAGATTTCCCAGCCTCGAAATACTTTTTTTTTAAGTTTCCAGAATTTTACGTAGAATTCGTCAAAATCTGACATCTCGAATTTCGGATGGAATTGTGAAATAGACCAATTTACTTATTGAATCAATGAAAAAATTTCGAGACAAAAGTATAAATTTGATCCTAAAAAACGCATCTTTCTGAAATGGTTATCCAATTAAACTCAATATTTGAGGTCGCAACAAATAATCGAAGAACAATGAGGAATTTACTCACCTATTCGAATAGAGATAACCGAACAACCCTTAACAATTTCAACTCAATTCTCCATTTTGGTAAAAACGTAACATTTAACTTTGTTTATCCGACTACATCTACTCGTGATAATAAGTAGGTTAACATTGAATGATATGATTTGATATCATTGTTTACCTAAATTCAGAGATGAGACATTAGGTTCACTCTGATACCAATAGGTATACAAACATTTAATTAATCGTCATAATAATATAAATATACTCGGTGACAAGTCTAACATCCAGAAGGAATAATTTCCTCGACGTGATTTTTCAACAAGTAGGTCAAGGAATTCATTGGGATTGAACCCGGTGAAAGGGGTGGCCACGAAAAAAATTATCAAAGATAAAACGTTGACTTTACAATACTTTTCCTCAAATATGGTCATTTTGTTGAAGTTGAAGAACGGTATTCTACTGTATAGAATAAATCGTAGTAGGATTTTTCGATAACATTTATGAAAAAACCATTGAACCGTGTTTATGACGAACTATTGTCTTTGTTTGACCAAATTATTCTAGAATAAGTAGGATGTATTGTTGATTTTTCCCGTAAATATTTTATATTCTATTGAGTCGAATTGGGAGAGAGAAGGTAAAGGTTATTTCTTTCTGTTGGCATTTTAAAGTGAGCTTCGATACAGCAGAGAAAAATAAATAATTAAATACAATTTGATTATAATTAATCGATTTCATGACATAATATCCATATACCCACTTTTTCATTCGGCGGTCTAATTTTCCATACATAAAATCAACACCCACGATTCCCGTTGAATTAAAATCAACCTTGGTGAATGCGTCCGTAATTTTTTACGACCGCCTTTCGCGGAAAAGAAATTGAATTATTTCAGTGAAGTTATCGGTCGAAAACAATTAGAAATTTCATGGCAGCCGTTGCCCGCGTTTTTGATTGAGAAATACATAATGAGAAAAGCGATCTCCGCTCGATTTTATTCAAACTGACGTCGCTAATTCGAGTTCCTCGATTATTTTGGGAAATGTGGAAGGAACTGATAAGGGATTTTACAACTCCATCTTGATAGGGTACAGCTGACGTACAGAATGTTCGTTGTTACGAGTCATTTACTCTCAAATTGCTGGAAACGTTCGGAATATCGAGGATGTGGTGTGAGATTGCATCTGTATTTCCGCCTCGGGCTATTTTGATTTGTCGAAATGTCAGAAATTTCAGAATTATGAGTCGAGAATGATCTTAAACGATCAGGTTGGACTCACAGATGAAGAATTCGTGTCCAAATTAAATCATGTCCGGCCGATCGGCCGTAAACTCAAGAAAGAAATTTTCATGGTCTGGAATGTCTGTCTGAAATTTTTTGATAATACTTAGAAAAATACCCATCTGATCGAATTGAAACTTCGTAGTTAGAGGTATATGATAACGACAAAAAGGGTGAAATTTTGTATTGCTAGAAATTTTTTTCTTTAATTCCCTTTAAAAACTTCGGTATCACAGAAACTATTCGGCATATCCTGCCAAAATTTTGTATCCACATATGGGGCATCGATGAAATATTTTTTCACACAGCTGTTGAACGTGAAAAGAAAATTGAGTTTTTCTGATCTGTGCTTTTGAAATTTTCTTATTATTCCCAATGAGTCGAGAATGATCTTAAACGATCCGGTTAGACTCACAGATGAAGAATTCGTGTTCAAATTAAATTATGTCCGGCCGATCGGCCTTAAACTCAAGAAAGAAATTTTCATGGTCTGGAATGTCTGTCTGAAATTTTTTGATAATACTTAGAAAAATACCCATCTGGTCGAATTGAAACTTCGTAGTTAGAGGTATAATAACGACAAAAAGGGTGAAATTTTGTTTTGCTAGAAATTTTTTTCTTTAATTCCCTTTAAAAACTTCGGTATCACAGAAACTATTCGGCATATCCTGCCAAAATTTTGTATCCACATATGGGGCATCGATGAAATATTTATTTACACAGCTGTTGCACGTGAAAAGAAAATTGAGTTTTTCTGATCTGTGCTTTTGAAATTTTCTTATTATTCCCAATGAGTCGAGAATGATCTTTAACGATCAGGTTGGACGCACAGATGAAGAATTCGTGTTCAAATTGAATTCTGTCCGGCCGTAAAATCAAGAAAGAAATTTTCATGGTCTGGCATGTCTGAAATTTTTCAATAATACTTGAAAAAATACCCATTCGATCGAATCGAAACTTCGTAGTTAGTTGTATAATAACGACACGAAGAGTTAAATTTTGTATTGCTAGAAGACTTTTTTTTAAATTCCCTTCAAGAACTTCGGTATCACTGAAACTATTTGCCATATCCTGCCAAAATTTTGTATCCATATAATCATGAAATATTTATTTACACCGCTGTTGCACGTGTAAAGAAAATTGAGTTTGTCTGATCTGTGCTTTTGAAATTTTTTATTTTTTCCAATGATATAATCCTTTGGCATCGTTTCTGAGGATTTCTGATGACTAACTTTTTTTTCTGTATATCTTGTTGTTATTCGAAAATTTTACTCACTTCTCCAGTCCATCTCAACATCCAACCCTCTCATATTTTGATCTTGATGAGAATTGACACGAAAATTCAAGGTCTTCTGGTGTTGACGTTTCGAGTGAGTCTTTTTTTCGGGAATAATCTTTCGTCAGGACATTTCGGCAGGATAACAATTCATTCACTCACAATCATCAAAAGTCGCCTGAAATCATACACTTTACGAATTTTATCACGACCTCCACTAATTCGATTGTTGGAGGTTATGAAAATGGTTTTTCCGATGTGGAATCATGCCGACGTCGAGCGTCGGGACGGTCCGAGGTGACGTAAGCGTTTTCTACGAATCCCGAAGTTCAATGTCATATTCACAAACTCGAATTGAGGAAATTAATATAGAACAGTGGAACACTCCCAACTATCATTACTTTTTGGACTATCAAATTTGAATATATAAGTCCAATAAGTCACATTTATAAATTCTGGATTTTTTTTTTGTAGCAGCTAAAATGCCGAGCAGATTAAAATCAGTTAAAAAATTTGAACATAAATCAGACATAAATTTATCGCCATAACGTTCACCCATCCAGGTACTGAACATGCACAACGCTTCTTGGCTTCAAGTCTTGTCAAACTCATCCCTGGTTTCTGAAAGACTGTTCAAACCGTAGTTCAACTTGACAGTGATGCCAAATTAATTTGGTTTCTGAAATGTTGTCTAGTGAAAAATTAACTAATTTATGGTCATTTTGATTTGACATGGAATGACACTTTATCGATTCTGTGAACCAAACCGGTCGTCAGTGTGACAAATGATGTCATTCTAGTTTTATGAACTTCAAGAGATTGTATATTGTTTATATCCCTACTCTCCTAGGTCTCTGTGAGACCCCTCAGAAGCTCAGAGCTTCAGAAGCTCAGAGCTTGTGCGAGTTAGGAGACCCGGTTGTGTTCTGTGTAGGCTTTGTTACTGTGTCCTTACGCCACCTGAGGCACAGCACTGTTAATTGTTTACCCAACAGTGAATGGTGGAACCGTGCTCCATGTCAGAAAATTTCTTTCCCGACCGGAGGATTCGAACCCGGGACCAATCGAGGAGACCGGCACCGAAATCGAACGCACAACCACTGCGCCACGGCAAATAGATAGAATCATAGAATATGTCAAATTTCTCAACGTCAGATTAGAAACAACTCAATTATCTTTTCACGTGCAGCAGATGTAGAGCTGATTTGTTTTTAACTCGTTTTATCGATTTCCCATTCGTGAACATAAAATTTCATCAGACTATCGCTAGTGTCGTTAATTTTACGAAGTTTCAATTCGTTCGAGTTGGTATTTTTCGAATTTTGCCCACTTAAGAAATCAACCGGCGCATTCAGACCTCAAACAGACCCTGAAAATTTCAAAAATCTAGGCCACTTCCTTCGAAAATTTACGGACGGACGGACAGAATTAAATCCAACCTAATCGACCATCGCCGGCTCAAAATCCGAAAATTGCAGACATTCTAACAAAATAATATAAACCCATAAAACTTCTTTCGAGAAACCATCATGTTTATTCAATTTTATGGGTAAAACAATTTCAAGAATCATAAAAATATTTATAGCAAGAATATCAGTAAAAACAATCACATTTCACATAAATATCGCACGATCTTCACCTATATCAGTTTTCACGTCGTGCTCTTCAATCTGACGTAACGTTTTTGTAAAAATTTATCGTCTCTTTCTGCAAACACTCCAACATGAAAATAAAATACGGTGGAACGCTGCCAATGATCAGACCGAGCATAGAATTGTTGATGGTGAAAAATCCGGCTGCCGAAAAGGGTTGGACAGAAGTTGACATAGCACTGAGTAAACGGAGTTGTTCCTTCAGTATTTTGCAACGTTCTTCTGTGGTCGCTGACGGTAGAAGGTTCAAGTATTCGGTGCATGTCTCTGCGACTTCCTTCGCTGCTTTCATCGCGCTGGTGCAAGAGATGGCCAACATGGTAGGCATAGACTGAAAATTAAGTTTAATGAGGCTTGAATGTATTCTATGTTCTTTGAGGTTATGAACCCATTCAGGATTCCTATAATCGCGAACTATGAAGTTCAGTGGTCTGGATTTGGCAAATTCTTCTTCCTTCTTTCCTAAACTAGTCGAATAATTGAACCTGAAAAAATCTAATGCATATCCTCAGTTACTCACGAGTGTAAATAGCATCCAACTTATTTTGGATACAAACGTCCAAATTTTCATGTTGTCGTCCATTTCATTCAACACATCAAGTGCTATTAAGGAGGCGCTCAAAACGATATCGATATAAACATAGAAGACAATGTGCATCACAGAGAATCCGAATAGAGAGTTCAAAGAAACCACTGAATTACTCAGTCCCATGAAGATTCTACTGAATGTCCTCAACGAATCACATTTTGATTTCATTTTTCTAATTTCATCATCCCAAACAGAAATACCCTCAAGAAGTTTTTGCAAACTTCGTACAGAATATCGAAATCGATGGGCTGTCGACTGGGTGAAACAGAAAATCGAAAAGGAGCATATTGAAATTCGAAGATAAAGAACATGTCTAGACAAATGGTATTGAAAATTTGTGAATTCCATAACGGATATCGAGAAAGTGATATTGAACCCTAACATCACAATAAAGGAAATTGAGAAATACATAAAACTCCTGAATTCACTGTGTTTTTTCCATTCGATCTTGAGATAATGGTCTATCCTTGAAATATTTTCGAGGAGACATTCTATATTTTGTCTCGATAAGAAAATATGACGAACCGTTTGTGTCGTTAGGAAAAATACCATGAAAGATTCTTGAAAAAAATCTAAAAATATGAAAAATTTGTTCATTCTCGTTACTCCAGTGAATGAATGTCGACCATACACTGAATATGCACTTAAGAGGAACGATAGCGATGAAAAACCAACGGCATAAATATTGTACCATTGGGAACAATGAGTTCTCTCAATTTTGACTGGTGGCAATATGCACAAAAAGTTGCATAAACGAATAAAATTCCGGAAGAAATACGACTTTTCATTATTCATAGCGTAATAAACTGCTAATCGACTGTTTTAAGTCCAGGTATAGCAGAAACTATTGATTTCATCATGACCAGAGGCTTTAATTATGTAGATTCAAATTAAGTTGAAGCTTCATTTGGAAAATCAATAAACGTTTAATTGGGGTTGAAACTCAAATAAAAATTCGACGTGGGTTAATTTGAGTGCTACATTTATTTAATTAATGTCTCAGGCTCAGGTGGCGTTTCGATCCCCACCAATTTTCGCGGGGCAGCCAGATAAAAATCGCCAATTTACGCCACGAATGTAAACGAGAAATGTCAAAACATCGTCGAGCCTTTTCAGAAGAAGAAAAAGAAAACATCATCGAAGCCCCGCCCAAGTAATTTCCATTGCCTCGAAAATAGTCGAAAAAGAAGCAATCGAAGTGATAAAAACTGGTAAATACGATTGAATAGAATCCCTTACCACAACACTCCTATAGGTTTTCGACGGTTTCAAGAAAATTATGAACAAAATTTTACCTTAATACGTGGAGGTTATCCGGTTGGAATAGGGAAAAATCACGGAGTGGGCGACATCTACTTTTAATCGTTTGAACTACCCGAGTGATGAACAACAAACTAACGTGTGTGTGTGTTTATATGGGAAAAGTGTGAAATCTTTGTATGATTTTGAGTCATTTATGTATCGAAAGTGATATATTTAGATGATAATTTATGGACAATTGTTTCAAATGAACTGTATAAGAGCTGAAAATACAACGGATTGTAAGAGGTAATGTGGGAATAAGATCACGAAAAATGTGCTCTGGTCCTCAATGCTCATCACATAGTTCTTCTGAAATTTCTTTGAATAAATTCCCTTCGAATCCCAAGTCAGTTGAAAAATGGCAGACAATCTTGGAGATTGGGAAATGTATCTCAAAGAAGATGTTACTTTGCAGCAAGCACTTCTTGAAATATGATTTTTTGTATCGTAAGTATAATAATTTTCTATTATATAGTGTTCATTTGCTATCACATTCACGTTCACCCACATAATCAAAAATGTCCAAAGTGGTTATCTCGACTTTCACAGGCATTTTTATTAATTCCGCAATCTTATAAAAAATATTTGATTAACTTGTTATGAAAAAAAGAAATGACAGAATAATTTTGATCCCATTTCAGCCCGACATCTTGTGATTTTCAGCGCCATCTAGCGTCACGTGATTTTTCTCTTTACCCCGGATAGGGGTTTCAAAAGAAGAAGAAGAAAACATCGTCGAAGCCCCGCCCAAGTAATTTCCACTGCTTCGAAAAGAGTCGAAAAATAATCAATCGAAGAGATAAATACAGGTAAATACGATTAAATAGATTCCCTTACAACTTTTTCACACCACTGTTATAGATTTTCGACAGTTTCAAGAAAATTATGATCAAAATTTCACATGAATACGTGGTTGTTATCCTTGGATCATAGATGAAGGAAAATTCCTTTATCTATGGAAAAGATCATTTCAGGATCTGAATTTGGATGAGATTGCGAGATCATATTTTTATATTCAGAATTTTTTCGACCGTTCCTGCAATACTTACCAAAGAGAAACTAATCCACATAATTCTGGCCAAAATCATCAAGAACGTTTCGGACGTCTCCAAGCTGTTGATCAGGCAATGAATCAACACAGTGGCGTTCATCAACAAATCCACAATAACGAAACAGACGGTGCTCAATACCGAAATTCCGAACACTGAATTGAACGATACTATCGATCCACTCAAAACCATGTACATTCTATCGAAAATTTTCATTTTTTCCATCGAATGGTCGATATTAAAATTAGTAATTTTTGTAAGGTTTGCTTTCAATAACCTGTTCAATTCTTGGAATCTGACTTCAAGAGACGACGAAAAAGAAAAAACTACAACGTTATTCATCGATATCTGGTAGAAATATATATGCTTGAATATGTGAAAATGAAAATTATATACTCCTGTCAACAAGATCCAGATCGTTATGTTCAACGAGAAGACGAAAAATATGAGGAGATGCTGAGATAGGACATAACGAAATGCTGCCTTGTATTGTTTCCAATCCAGTTTCAAATATTTATCGATAATCTCCAAGGAATTCAAGAAATTTTCTATATTTTTCTTCGATAAAAAAGTTCTTGTCACTACTAGAAGAGTCACAGTTAGAGCCATAATAACTTCTTGTAGAATTTCCAAAAACAGATATGTATGATTCACGAATCTATAACTCCCTGTTGTGATTCGCCACGATAAAGAATAAATACTTGACAATAAAGGAAAAACTGAAACCAAATAAGAATAACACTTGTAAAAATTCGAAACTTTAACTTTTGTCCCAACAAGGGGTGGCATCAAACAAAGTTCACTACTCAGCCATAACATCTGTTTTAAATAGAACGTGTCCTTTATAAAGAGCGACATTGTTGGTACTGAGCTGTTCATTTACAAGATAATTAATTATACTCGAATTATTTCGTGACGTGGGAGCATTTTTTTTGTACAATTATGAAATTAATTATTGATTGATTCCAAATGAACACAATGGTGGGCCACCCCTTGGGAATTTCTGCATCCATTAGGAGAATTCAATTACAGTATAGTAACTATTTCTGATCTTCTTCTTCTACAATATAAAGCGCAAAATTTACACCACAGAAAAGTTGAGACAAAACTATTATGTGGATCTACCTGAAAAGGTGGATCTCCTGGCTTACTAGTAATAAATAAAACACAAAAATCACATAAATATTTATAATACAGTCATCGACATTGAACACAAAAGATACAAAAATTTTATTCAAAATTGAATAAATAAATTTAATTGCTATTATTACTCAGTTTACACTGTCAAAAACATCCACCGATTAAAATTTTCAGAGCCCGTACATCATTCCAACTATATGATCTCATCCTAGTTAGGTCCTATTATCTTCTTCTCCTTTTCTTGTATCCCTTTCCGAACCAACCAGGTTGAACTTTATTTTTATCAGTCTGATCTTTATTATCGTCTTCGTCCGTTGTGTAATCGCAACAAACGCATATATTCGGTTTATCCTTCTTTTCGACCTTGCTGTATCGGAACTGTTGTTTCACGAAAACGGCCTCTGTTGGTGGATAAAATAAACATGCGAAAGATTTTAATTGTTCGTAACAATATTCACAAGCGGGTTTTGGAGCGTTAACCTCTTTTTTTTCGATTTTAATTGCTTCTTTCGAATAAGGAACTGGGTTTATAATACTGTGTAAGCCGGAATATAACCAACTGGACTGGTACGGATACGAATAATAAATATAATCATTTCGGTAAAATTCGTTTTGGAAAAACCTATTGCAATTATTGTTTATTTGCATGAACGTCACTAAACTATCGAAATTGTTCAACGGTTGACTATTAGAAATGGAAGAAATCGAATTCGTTCGAACACTGGAATTTTCTAAAATACTTTTAATAGAAAAAGCACTACTGAACTGATTACTTTCAGTTTTTACTTCTTGGCAGTCTTCCTTTGACCTATTGCTATCCTTCGTTTTATCACAGAAGCCTTGAGTATTATTTTGAAAGAGATCATTGTTTAAATTTCCTATACAGTCTTTATCGTTTTCTTTGCTTTGTACTTGAGGTATGTCAGGTTCCTCCTTTTTAATTTCTTCTATCGTGGTATCCTTCAGAAAAGGTTGAGTAGTGGTATGCATTTCTAATACTGACAGTTTGCTGCAGTGGAAGTAGATGGGATCTCTGCTTCTGTCATAACAAGATGGAAATATTCCTGTTGATAATATTTTAGTTATACAGGGTGATCCAAATTCGACGTAAACCTTGAAGAACGTGTTAGTATGACTCATTTGCTGTCATTTGAGCTATATTTATTGATATCCAAAAATCAACAGTTTACGAGTTATTTGAATTTTTGTGTGAAAATGATATGTATGAAAAAAGCGAGAATATGCTGTAACAGATGTTGAAAAAGAATTCGCATGATTTGAAAGTTGGTATATGAAGAAAAGAAGAGAGAAGAGAAAAGAAGAAAAGAAAGTCAATTTCTGATATCAATTCGCCTGCAACACTCCACAACTTATGTATGACAAAATTATTTTAAAATCTTGCCAAATTCCTTCTTTATTTCCTAAAAAAGTTTTCGTGGACTAGGATTAGATATCCTATTATTTTAAATGTAAATTAAAAAGCTAAGTGATTAATAGTTAAGTTCTTTAAAGCTAATTTGGCGGTATTTTATACTTTTCAGAGGAACCTTATCTATAATTGATAATCCACGATTAAAATAACTTTAATTAAAAGCTTTTATATCATCGTCGCTAAGTATTTTATAAGAATTAAATATTCAAGATTTCAAATAAAAAAATTAATCAGATCAAGGTGAAGTTTATATTAGAGAAGAAATGGGTTACATTAAATTTTATTTATGAATTTCAAACTTGGAAAGTTTCATGAAATTGGATTTGAATATAATTAATTAATATAGAGTCATAACGAAGTAGATTTACTGATTCTAGAAAGTCAATTTAGAGCTTGAATAAGCATCTTGTTTACATTAAGAAGATAAATGAAAAATTTAAATTGAATTTAATTATTTATTAGTTATTTTGATTAAAATATTAATATTTTTATTATAAAAAGGAATTTTTTTTATTTATTCTAGTATATCAGTACTGAAAAAGAAATTATTCAAATTTTAAAAAGAAGTAAATTTATGTACCTATCAGGATTTATCAATTAATTAATAATTATTTATTTTTCTCGAATTTGAAAGAGCTAAATTATTATTTATTTATTGTAATAAAAATATTTAAAATAATAATTAACTGATGAAACGTTATTCGTTTTTGAATATATCTAGCTTTTTAAGAAAAAAATTTAATTTTATTAATAAATTTAAATATTTTAAATATTAATTAATTTGACTTATTATTGAATAATTCAAGAGATAAGCTATAATAATTTTTAGGATTAAAAATTTCTATTATTGAAAATTTATTGAAATTTGTTATTATTAAATATATTATTTATATTAAATTGGATTTTTCTATTGAAATAAAAATTTTATTTATTAAAATTTTGTGATAATGATAAAATTAGTATTATATGAGAATAAATAAAGGAATTCGGCAAATATATTTTTCACCTGTTTAATAAAAACATCGTTAAAATAATTATTCTCATAAAATACTTAACAACGATGATATAAAAGCTTCTAATTAAAGTTATTTTAATCGTGGATTATCAATTATAGAACAGGTTCCTCTGAAAAGTATAAAATACCGCCAAATTATTCAGCTCTAAAGAACTTAACTATTAATTACTTAGCTCTTTAATTTACTTTAATTTACATTTAAAATAATAAGGTATCGGATCCTAGTCCACGAAAACTTTTTTAGGGAATAAAGAAGGAATTTGGCAAGTTTTTAAAATACTTTTGTCATACATAAATTGTGGAGTTCGAAAGTTGCAGGCGAATTGATATTAGAAATTGACTATCCTTTTCTTCATATACCAACTTTCAAATCATACGAATTCTTTTTCAACATCTATTACAGCATATTTTCGCTTTTTTCATACATATCATATCCTTCTCTGATGGAAATAATCCAAAAATATAATCAAACTTGCTCAACGTAGAAAAAATTGACGAAAAATGGAGTAATTTTTCGAAAAACACAAAAACTCAAATGACTCGTCAACTGTTGATTTTTGGATATCAATAAATATGGCTCAAATGACAGCAAATGAGTTACACTAACACGTCCTTCAAGGGTCACGTCGAATTTGAAATCACTCTGTCTAAAGTTAAAATGAGAAGAGTAAACAAAAAAAAATGAATACCAACAACTTCTCTCATCAAAAGTTATCAACACAACTTGGCAACACTGCCTATAATATGGGATTTCGTGTTATCCAATAAAAATAGTATGATAATATCCTGAATGTTTCATATCTTGTGAAATTCAAAACATTCTACATTTACTTCCATGAAAAAAAAAATTAAACGAGATTCTCACTAACCTAAACAATCCATGACAGCTCTCATAACCTCATCACATCTTCCGTTAATTTTCTGATTTGCACAGTCGTCCTTAGGGGTCCACTGCAGATTCACTATATACAAATTAGGCCTTCTTTTAACCGGTTTATCCATCTGCCAAAGCCATGGATATTTCTTCAAAACCTTCAAACTAGAACCTAGACATAGAATTGTAGTTGCTTTTCTCGCGTTTTGACAGGCGCCTTTCCAATTCAACGGCCACTGTAATTTTCCCCTCTCTCCGAAATGTACGATGGTGTCTTCGAGAGAGCCGTTGCACATATAACATTTTCGTGATGTTTTGTGGAAATAACGGGAGGTATTTTCTGTCACATCGAAGGTTCGCCAATATTCTATGTGCGGTTTACAACTTTTACAAACTTCCAAGTACATGTTACCGTGTAGTTCTGATAATGCGGTTTTTGGTAATCCGGACCTCAGGTGAAGACCATCACAATTTTGAGAAACAACATATTTCAGGACGTTTCGTTTATACAATTCGTATAAAGCCATATGTGTGTAAGTTGGTTCAGCCAAACTCAAATCATGGTTTCTAGAAACAAAAATCTTAGTACTGATGAAAACATTCCGGCATATATTTTACCCAATATCTTTCCCCTGTTGTAATCGAGTCCAAATACCATTGGGGCCTCGATAATCAGGAATTTTCGCCGATGTACTTATTCCTGCGCCAGTGTATACGACAAGATGTTGGGACTGTGCAATAGCTTGAGCCAATTTCTCACATTTACTCTTCAATAATTCAGGAGGATCTTCACATTCCTCCATTCTTTTCTTTACTTCATCCCTTTTTTTCCATCTCAATAACACTTCCTCCACTTCTTCTGAAGAGTCCAAAAGTACTTTATCTTCATCTGATGTTCGATCAGATGCACTTTTTTGAAGAATAGTTGCTATCTATGAAATAAACTCGATGTATAATTGTTTGATATAAATATAAAGGAATTGGAGATACCTTCCTCAAAGTAGCATTTCTTTGCTCCTTGGCACATATTTTTTTTGACTGAAACTTATTAGCTCTTGGTAACCTATACCTGTTACAGAATTTTTCAGAATCAGTTTCAACATTTTCTTGGAAGTCACTATCATCATTGAACGTTAGTTCCATATTTCATTTACAATAAATATTTCATTGGTCTAAAGATGAACACTCAAATTCTTCATTAGGTAATTATTGAATTTGTGGTGAATATTATCTAATTCACACACCAATAACATTTCATGAAACATTCAACTTAAATTAATAAAAATTCAAATTTATCCGAATATCTTGCAATTATCACCTAAAATATTGAAAATTTACATCAGGAAAATTGAACAGAAATAAATACACTTTCTGTGATCTGTGATCATCATGCATCAAATCTAATCTACTTTCAATATGAACTACTGAATTATTTTCATGTTAAAGTTAAATGACATTACCGCTCGTTAAATAATATACTATTACATGAATTTTAGGACATTGGATTATATAACAATGAGTGAACAAAGATCTAGTACTAGAAAAAAGAACAGTTTACAATCGTAATTGCTGTGTCTTCAATTGCTCCTCGAAGAAAAATCAAAACAGGGCTATACATTTCCATAAATTTCTTAAGAAAGATGCCTCAGCAGGTTGTGTCACTAAATCCTTCGGCAGAGTGGAAAAAATGGAATCAAGAAAAGCACAAATGATTGACTCTTAGGTGTAGCTTCCAAATAATTGAACACTGTCATCGAACTCAAATAGTATTCCATTTTTCCTACTGAATTATTATCAATTTCGATATAATTAAAATTGAAAACAGCAATTTTTTCACCTAAAATCAATAAATTTGACACTAAACTATCGATAATCCCTTCATTCACTAAAAATTCTTCGCATAAAACTCACAAAATCGAAGGAAAAACCTGAAATACACCTAAAATAATGCATTTCACCACGATAAACCCCGAAAAAATACTCGTTTTCCTCCATGTTTATTTAAATTTCGCAGCGCCCTCATCGGTGGTTGGAATCGCTAATAGAAATTTACGTTCGACCGTTCAATTTTTATTAGTTCTATTAGACTATTCTAGTATCTTTCTATGTTTACTATATTCTATGAATTGAAACAAAAATTAACCTATAATTAGTATAAATTGATAAATTACTGTTTAATTATTATTATTTGGGTTTTATATCCTAAATATAATAATTAATTGAAAAATGATATTAAAAAAACTTTTGTCTCCTAAGACAGCGGATAATTTTGGTCGATTATTATTAAGAAATATCCCATTAACTCAAACGGTGAGATATATTTTCAGATACGACCGTTCAGGTATCTTTATTCATATTTCATTTTAGAGAATCACTAGGCAATTGTCTACTGAAAATACTGATTCAGAAGATGTAAACATAAGCAAAGCAATGAAAGCTTATCTTACTAGAGCGAGTGAACATGAGAAATTCATGAAAAAAGAAATTCACGAATACCAAATTGGTAAACGCCACCTTGCCAACATGATGGGTGAAGATCCGGAAACTTTCAGTCAGGAAGATGTCGATGTATGAACGAATAAAATTGATTAAAGTAATTTGAAATAAATAATTTTTCAGAATGCAATCTCATACTTATTTCCATCTGGTCTCTTCGAGAAAAAAGCTAGACCATTGATGAAACCTCCAGAGGAGATATTTCCCCAGAGAAAAGCGGCTGAATTTGATAAAACTGGAAGACCTTTTCATTTTCTCTTCTATACTAGTCGACCTAACTTTTATCACTTATTATATGTGAGCATAATCTATTCTTGAGATCAAACTGAATCAGCTAATATATTATTCGTTCTAGGATATAGTTGAAAATATTGAACAATTGAATAAATATGAAGAAAATATGTTGAGAAAGGGCACGAGAGCAGATCCCAATGTGACACTGTAAGTCGATTTATCTTATATTGAAATGAATTCTAATAAGAATTGTTAAACTCAACCTCAATTTTTTTTTTACCTGTATAGAGATATATCTGGATTTCAATGGAAAGATAAGAATGCTATGGAATCCATATTTCTAGAGAAATTATCTGATAGAGACTATCAGCAGTTCGTGAACGCGATAGAAGCACTTTGTAAGCTTCCTTACGCTTATAGAGTAAAAGACTTCATATTCAATTATTTGAAACCGTTGATGAACCCCACTAGTACCTCCGAAGCGCCCAAGCCAAAATATGACCAAGAGGGAAGAGCTTATATCACAGTTTACGGTAAATAAATTTCGAAAATTCATCGCATTGACGTTTTAACGGTTGATAATTTCAGAGTGCTTAAGAAAAAATGCAAGGGGAAATGTTACGATAAGATCACCAGGAACAGGAAAAATTTCAATTAATAGCAAAGATATAACTTATTTTGAAGACATTCAGTCAAGGGAACAGGTATGTCAATTTAATTATTCTTTGAAAAATGGGAGGTCGAATTGGAGATGAAGTGTCCATAATTTCAAGAATTCTAGAAGTTTCAACTAATTTTCTGAAGTGTATAAAATTTATTTCATATATCACTAAACCATAAACAGAAACTATGCAACTTTTTTCAGTATATATGAATTATTCATTAGTGCATTTACACTAAATCGTTCTGCAATTATGTGAACTGTTACGCAACGCTAATTTCTTAGATTTCATTCCAAGATTCATGAAATGCAAAATTCAAATCTTCTGATGAGAAATAATGATAGTGATGATCAAGGATTGAAATGCAGATGATTAAAATCTTGTTGAAG
This sequence comes from Aphidecta obliterata, assembly GCA_963966015.1. Lineage (NCBI taxonomy): Eukaryota > Metazoa > Arthropoda > Insecta > Coleoptera > Coccinellidae > Aphidecta > Aphidecta obliterata. Next base: position 33,241,303 of record OZ014428.1, read on the forward strand.
GTGAGGAAAATGGAGAAAATAAATTGTGGTTGTTCACTTTTCGAAGTTCTCCGTGCTTAGTTTTTATCGATTCATTTATTTTATACTTTTTTCTTGATGACTTGAAATCAGAAAAGAGACCTTTTCGATATTTAATTTTTAACGGTTTTTGCAGTGTTGCCAATGGCTCTTCACCGAAAAATCCCAATTTTCGCTGGATCATCGAACCATAGAATTAGCTCGGATTACAAGAAAACCTCATTTCCTCATTTATTTAGGGTGAAAAAATTTGACAAGCTTCGTCGGGTTGTCGACTGTGCTGTCATCTAACGGTGTAACAAAGCGTGTTAAAATCTAGAGTTCTATAATTGATGATTTTCAACTAAGCACCAGATGCGTAAATTCGGAAAGTTTAAGTCAAAGAATCAGCCGATTGGCTACACTGGGTATTCGAGAAACATGACACTAAGCATTGACGAATATGCAGTGCATTACTACCAATAAAAGGCACTAAAAGTTTTAATTGATTCATTAATTTTATACTTTTTTGTTGATTACTTGAAATCAGAAAAGAGACTTTTTCGATATTTAATTTTTAACGCAATTTGCAGTGTTGCCAATGGCGCTTTACCGAAAAATCCCAATTTTCGCTAGATCATCGAACCATAGAATCAGCTCGGGTTACAAGAAGACTTTATCTCCTCATCTATTTAAGGTGAAAAAATTTGACAAGCTTCGTCGGGTTGTCGACTGTGCTGTCATCTAACGGTGTAACAAAGCGTGTTAAAATCTAGTGTTCCATAATTGATGATTTTCAACTAAGCACCAGATGCGTAAATTCGGAAAATTTAAGTCAAAAAATCCGCCGATTGGCTACACTGCGTATTCGAGAAACATGACACTAAGCATTGACGTACATGCAGTGCATTACTACCAATAAAAGGCATTAAAAGTTTTTATTGATTCATTAATTCTATACTTTTTTGTTGATTACTTGAAATCAGAAAAGAGACTTTTTCGATATTGGATTTTTAACGCAAATTTGCAGTGTTGCCAATGGCGCTTTACCGAAAAATCCCAATTTTCGCTGGATCATCGAACCATAGAATTAGCTCGGGTTACAAGAAGACCTTGTTTCCTCATTTATTTAAGGTGAAAAAATTTGACAAGCTTCGTCGGGTTGTCGACTGTGCTGTCATCTAACGGTGTAACAAAGCGTGTTAAAATCTAGTGTTCTATAATTGATGATTTTCAACTAAGCACCAGATGCGTAAATTCGGAAAATTTGAGTAAAAAAATCCGCCGATTGGCTACACTGGGTATTCGAGAAACATGACACTAAGCATTGACGTACATGCAGTGCATTACTACCAATAAAAGGCATTAAAAGTTTCTATTGATTCATTAATTCTATACTTTTTTGTTGATTACTTGAAATCAGAAAAGAGACTTTTTCGATATTTGATTTTTAACGCAAATTTGCAGTGTTGCCAATGGCGCTTTACCGAAAAATCCCAATTTTCGCTGGATCATCGAACCATAGAATTAGCTCGGGTTACAAGAAGACCTCATTTCCTCATCTATTTAAGGTGAAAAAATTTGACAAGCTTCGTCGGGTTGTCGACTGTGCTGTCATCTAACGGTGTAACAAAGCGTGTTAAAATCTAGTGTTCTATAATTGATGAATATGCAGTACATTACTACCAATACAAGGCACTAAAAGATTCTATCCTGTGTCAATAATTTGAAATTTAGAATCAATTTTCGATCGTCTGGTTGATTTGCTTCGGTTGTTTGTGCATTTTAGTAATCACATAGCCCAAGCTTGAGGAGACTTTCATTAGAAATTGAGCAGTTTAATTAAATCATTTATCAGACTACTTTGACAGATGTCAGGTCACTTTCCGTCCGCTGAAATTTGACATCCAGGTGATCAGGCGAAGCCTTGGTGAAATTTTTTCAGTCGCTTGATGGGACTGATTAGGACACTTATCCTTATCAAAGTATCTGCCAAGTCCGCAGATTCACGAGCACTATTCTCCAAATCACGATCGGGCCTTAAAAAAAAAGTGGGCGTCTCAGATTCCGTTATCTGGTCTCGTCGAAATAGCCGAGAAAATAGAAATGTAAAATACATTATCATTTCCATGTCACGTGTCGCCGACGCTCTCCTCCTCCTTGTCGCGTAGCAAGAGAGAACGTCTTTGCACGGCAATTTTCTAATTTGCCGCAATTCGCAGTTATGCTCATATCTCCGTCTTGATCCTCAGACCGTGCGGGACATTCGCGAACTTGTCCATATTTTTCGGCGACGTTTCCGGCTTCCTAGATCATCGAGACACCTGCGACAGAACATCGATCGTTCGACCACAAATTCGACCGACGTGCGTTAGTGGTATTTTTGTGGCGGAGGTGGACGGACCATAGAGAGGAGATCGTTGCGACCGCAATTTGGCCTAATGGTCATGCCGGTGTAATTGTTGTGATGCGATGTTTTTATTACTCGAAATCAGCGATTATGGCCCAATTATGATGGAAGATACCGGGTGAGGATGTTGCTGCGACCGTGGATTATTCGCAGACTGTTCTCGTGTGAATGGTGAGTATCTTGGAAGAAAAAGCGGACGATGAGTTTCTGGGGAAATGTTCGTCTGTGAGGATCATAGAAAATATTGGTTTCTGAAAGTTGCTGTGTTCTTGAGAGGTTCATCGACAAACTCAATAGGTGTTTTTATGGCCCAGTCTCAAGAAAAAAAATTTAAATTAATATATCCTAGGAAAGGCTTGTGATGAAGATACAGGGTGTTAGACCTTATTTTTCTTCTCGAAAATTATCTGAAATTTGTGTTGAAATTGGACAAAAATCAGTTACTACCGCTCCATGAATTTTGAAAGCAAAAATCGACGAATTAAAATCTGGACAATTTATATGAGAGCTATTTGCATGAATTTTGGTATCGAAATCAGCTGCTATCCGGAATTGATCCTCCATCTAAAGTATATACATACTTTACTTCCTGAATTTTAAAATTTTTATTTATGATATCGCCGCCATTACTGACCTAATCAATATTCCTCAGCACTTCTCTATTACATTTCACGCAAAACTTTTCTAATTTAATGCCTCGTTTGCACTGAGATTACCGGTTCCATTAAACCGGTATCTTTTCTTCCTTTACCTTGTTCATCACAAGTCGGTAGTTGTGAAGGTACCACTATTTAAATACTCGTTGTGATATTATTGATTATAACGCAATAATAATTACTGCCGATCGCAAATAACGAGGTTAATGAACCGTTTCCGCAAAAATAATCATTATTCATAATGAGTAGGTGCAAGAGACTATCAATTATGTAGTAAACACTGAAAGTCTTCTTCGCTTAAGTGTAACTTGAATCGTCAATTTGGTTGGAAAGCTCACTATTTTTAGGTTTATTGCAAATTTTAAACCTTAATCTTAAATCAATTTAAGCGGCAAAGGATGGCATTTTAAAAATTGTACATTCTCTGAAATCAAATTCAATAGATGAGAATATGACTAACCCGTTATTTCGCTAATGAAAAAAAAGTCATATGTATTGCGTGTATTTCGCCCTCCGGCTACAAGAATAATAGCTTCTAGTCAAGGTTAACAGTCTTTGAAAAACAGCCGTTATAAAATAATATCCAGCCTTCACAATCGCTCACTATTATCCAGTAGTTTCGATGTGCGAAAATGATTTTTTCGCAACTTCATTATATGAATGATATTCGTTCTTCGACAAGTTCAAGTACGTTGACCTTCGTGAGAAGCGAACCGAATAAGGCGGTTCTTCCGTCAATACAAAGTGGCAACTTGTTGTCATTCTTAATAAGAGGAGAATATAATGACAATTGGCGAATCAAAGAGAAAAATAAAGATTTGAAAAAAAAATCTCGAATCCTTTATTCACCTTCTACGAAGTTTAGTTTTCATTTTATTCCACTCTGAACCCATTTTCCGAGAAAAATTGGTCAATTTCGGGTTGAATTATTTCGATGAGTGATGATGGGTCAGTTTTGAGTTTTCAGTATATTCAAAAATGATACTTTGCGGGTAAAATAAGCTATTGGCCATGAATGTGAAAAGACGATTTTCCGAAATACGAAATTTTTGCGAAGTGGCCAATTTTGTGCGAATTCGGAGCTCCGTAAAATAAAAACTGAGACATTCAAACGGAAAATGACTGCACATTATTAATCTACACCTTCGAATTAATAAAATAAGTAATTTTGAAAGATATCGAAGAAAAAAAAGTTTTCACAAATTTTTCCATACATATGCATGGATCCAATTTTGTGCGAATTCAAAGCTTCATAAAATAAAAATTAAGGTAGTTAACGTAAAACCGATTGCTGATTATAATTATCAATCTGCGCATTCAAAATAATGAAATAAGTCATTTTGAAAAATATCGAAGAAAAATTTTTTTTTTCTTCGGTATTTTTCAAAGTAACTTATTTCATTAATTCGAAGGTGTAGATTAATATTCTGCAATCATTTTCCGTTTAACTGTCTAATTTTTTTTTTTTCATGAAGTATTGAATTCGTGAAAAATTGGAACGTTTGCAAAAATTCCGTCTTCGAAATAATAGATTAACCAAATATCCAATTAATTGTTTATTTTACTCGTAAAGGATCATTTTTCAACATAATAAAAACTCAAAAATTACTCATCATTATTTGTTGAAATAATTCAATCTGAAATTGACCATTTTTTCTCGAAAAATGGGTTCATAATGGAATGAAATGAAAACCAGTCGTCCTAGAGAAAAAGTGATTACATATTCTCATTCTACGACCTCGAATTAATTGATTAAAAATAGCAGGCGAATCATAGAGGAAATAATTTTTTTTACCGATTTTCCATGTAGGTATAGAAAATTTATTTTTTTTTTTTGATATCTTTCATGATTACTTATTTCATTAATTAGAAGGCGTGGATTGAGAATCTCTAGTCAGTTTTTATAGAACTGTCTGAAGTTTATTCTATGAACCATTGATTTCGTGAAAAATTGGACCGTTTGCAAAAATTTCGTATTTGGAAAAATAGACTTTCCTAATATCCATTTAATTTTTCGTTTTACTCGTTGAGGATCATTTTTCAACATAATATAAACTCAAAAATTACCTATCATTGTTTATTGAAATAACTCAATCTGAAATCGAACAATTTTTCCCCCGAAAATAAGTTCAAAATGGAATAAAAATAAAATTAGCCTTCCTAGAGAAAAACTGAATACATATTCTTATTCTACGACCTCGAATTGATTGATTGAAAAATAGCAGGCGAAACGCAGAGGAAATAATTTTCTATACAAATTTTCCATTTGTGGACAAATTAGTGAAAAAGTTTTTCTTCGATATCTTTCCTAATTATGTATTTATTTTATAGATTAAACCTTTTCTTCTTATGAAGTATTGATTTTGTGTAAATTTTCGCATTTGGAAAAATAGACTTCCCAAATAGCCGATTGACAGTTTATTTCCCTCGCAAAGGATCATTTCTTAACATACTGAAAACACAAAAATCGTCATCGTCATCATTACTCATTGAAATAATTCAATCAGAAATTGATCAACTATTTCCGCAAAAATCAGTTAAGAGTGAAATAAAACGAAAACTAGTAGTTGAAAAGAAACGCTGATCACATATTCTTATTCTACGAGCTCGAATTATTAATGAATAAAAAAAATACCAGGCGAACCAAAGAAGATAAACGATCAAAGGTTTTTGAAAAAAATCGTTTTATCTTCGATGCGATTGATTCGAGGTCGAAGAATACGAATAGTTCTTCTCCGAATCATATATTCTTAAAGAAATCAATCTATTTGAAGTTTCTATTGTATTGTACAATTGGCGAACAGGTCAATCTTGTCTTCTCAGATATATCGACCATGAGCTGTCAAAACTAGGATGTTCCATGAGAAAACCTGTTACCAACAACTTTGTCCGATCGAATCTAAACTTGTTACGCGAATTCGGTTTTTTATGTATACTGGGTGTTAAGTTAAACATGCAGTATTTATTTCATTCCTCGTTTCCAAAATTTCATAACTCACGAACCATTAGGAGAGGAGCTTTTTTTATCTCGGATACTCGACTGACGCGGATGTTCAGAACAATGTTCGAAATTTCCATACGTTCAATTTTCTCTTACAAAAGCTTTTCGTTAAATGGCCAACGTTCTCACCTAATCACGAGAAAACCAGTCACGGATAATGTCATAATTCCCTGCAACAATTCGCTACGGATTTATTTATTATCCAGTGTTCGGATCAAGGCTGGGAAACGTAATGATGATTTCTGCCAACGCTCTCTGAATGAGCGAGGTGGATAATGAGGATAAAAGGGACTATGTCATGTTTTATATACAAAAGAATTGAGTACCAAAATTCCGCGTTTTTGATGGGCGGGAATTGACGAATAGTCGTCCTTGACCCTGTCCTTTACACATGAGTTGACTTTGACTTCAATGGCGCCATCTGATTTCAAACAGAAATATACTCTCAAATCCGTTTGCACAGGTCTCTATGTAAGTGTAATATGTCTGGCAACGTCGGTCAAATATGACAGATGCGATACGTTAGATCTACTGTGTGACCGGAATGTCAAAATGATAACGCTCATAACCTCAATCTCCGTCTATAAGCGCAAACTTGGTTCAGAACCTTTACTCAAGAGCACCATAAACACAGATATTTGCGCAAACCTCACAGACGAAGCTCTTCTCCGTCAATTTTCTCGCCTCAAACCGTCGGGTTCCTTGCAGGTAGATGGTAGCGTCGTTCAGACATGAAACGTTCCTGACCATGGACAACCTAGGCTTCCAAGACTCCACCAACTCCCGAAAGCTCGGCCGGTCGGTGAGCGTCAACACGCCGGCCGAGAGCTTCCCGCTCTACAAGAGCCACACGTGCAACTCCGCCATGATACTCAGGTGGCGGAGGGCGGGCGAAGACCCCAACATCATGCTGGAGGAGGACTACCCCTCCGACGACTTCGAGTACATGGAATGCGGCCCTTCCCCACCCTCCGACCACACCCCGCATATATACGAGAGCTTCGAGGAATTCTCGAGCACCGCGAACGAGCTGACGGTGCAGATCTGCCACGATACGATCAAGATGAACCTGGTGGAGCACATGAAGGCGTCTTCGGGGAGGCATCAGCTGTTGGATGATATAGAGTTGAAGAAGACGACGCAGGATAACGTGGGGGAGGCGTTCAAGTGTGCCACGAAACTGGAGATTAACATAGCTTTTTTGTGGGCGGCTTTCATGAAGAGGTGGGAGTTGCTGGATGGTTTCTTGAAGATTGGGGCTTCTACGCTGTACTACGAACCGAACCAAGGGTTGAGTGCCATTCATTTGGCGGCGTTCAGTGGGTGTATACCGGGTACGCAATTTATGATAGCTAAAGGGTGTGATGTTAACGCTTTGTTCAAGTGTTACACTCCTCTGCATTGTGCGGCTTTTGGTGATAGTCCAGATACGGCTATGGTACTCCTGAACAATGGTGCGAAAGTGCAGTCTTTGACCAGCAGTGTGACCAACTCGAACGAAAGTGTCATACATTGCGCTGTGCGAGCCAACGCCGTGGCTTGTGTGAGGTTGTTCACTGCTGAGGGCGCCGATGTAGGCCAAGTTGAGTACTGTGGAATGTCGCCTATACACCTTGCGGCCGATCTGGGACACCCCCAGTGTCTTAAGATATTGCTGGAAGCCAAGGGCACAAACTCCAACGCGATTACGAAAGAGAAAGAACAAACCGCCCTTCACCTGGCGGCCGAAGGAGGATATCTAGAATGCATTGAGGTGTTACTAGACAAACACGCAAATTCCAACGCGAAAAACCAGAGGGGACAAACGCCTCTTCACTCAGCAGCCAGATCGCAAGGTTACGACTGCGTAGAAATGCTACTTCGCAAGGGAAAAGCCGACCCTAACCAAAGCGACTGTGATAAACGAACACCTCTCCACGCAGCCGTTGGAAAGGCTGCAAGATCCTACGACATAATAGAAATCTTGGTCAGTTGGGGAGCCGACGTCAACGCTAAAGACCAATACGGTTACACCCCTTTACACATAGCAGCCTTGAACGAGCTTAGCCAATGCGTGGAGATCCTAATTTACCACGGCGCCGACGTTACAGCTAAATCTAAACTTGGGATAACCGCTCTGGGGATCATCACAAGAAAAACACCAGCCTCTCTGGCTATGGTCACGCACAAACTCGATTCGGCGATCACCCTCCACCACCATCCAGAATCTTCGAATAGGGAAGTCGAACTCAGGTTGGATTTCCGCAGCATCCTCCAACATTGCCACCCTCGAGAAATCAGTTTCCTGAACACTTTCGTAGACGAAGGACAGAAAGAGGTTCTCCTTCATCCCCTATGTTCGGCTTTTTTATACTTGAAGTGGGAGAAGATCAGGAAATATTACATCGCGAGGATATTCTTCTGCTTCGTCTTCGTCTTGAGCTTGTCGTTGTATGTCTTGACCGCACTAGCTCACAACTGTTACAACCACGGGAAGAACATGAACGACACCCAGCCCCAAAACGTCATCGAACTATGCGAGAAGAAATCCATGATGGGGCATATGTTGAGGAACAACCCCTTCGTCATAGAAATGCAATGGTTCGTTCTGGTCGGGATAACCTGCTGCGAGATCCTTAGAAAAGTATACGGCATAGCAGGTTACCCAAGTGTCAGACAGTACCTCTCACACCGCGAAAACATCATAGAATGGAGCGTCATCGTAAGTGTCTTCGTGATATCCTTCATCTACACCGGAAGGACCTACACGTGGCAGAACCACGTGGGCGCCTTCGCGGTGTTGTTCGGTTGGACCAACCTGATGCTGATGGTCGGACAGTTGCCGGTCTTCGGTTCCTACGTCGCGATGTACACGAGAGTACAAGGGGAATTCGCCAAGTTGCTCCTGGCCTACTCCTGCCTCCTGATCGGTTTCACCATAAGCTTCTGCGTGATTTTTCCGGATTCCTCCACGTTCGCCAACCCCTTCATCGGGCTCATAACGGTCCTGGTGATGATGACCGGCGAGTTGAACCTGGATCTGTTGGTGGACGACGATCCGGAAGATCCGCCGTTCCTGCTGGAGATAAGCGCGCAAGTTACCTACATTCTGTTCCTCCTATTCGTCACCGTCATACTGATGAATCTCCTGGTCGGTATAGCCGTCCACGACATACAGGGCCTTCAGAAAACCGCCGGACTCTCGAAACTCGTCAGACAGACTAAACTGATATCGTATATGGAACTGGCGTTGTTCAACGGATACCTCCCTCAATACATTTTAAACCTGTTGCATTGGACTGCTTTGGTGTCGCCCAAGGCCTATCGCGTGGTGCTGAACGTCAAACCGTTAAATCCTAGGGAGAAGCGACTGCCCAGAGACATCCTGAAGGCGGCGCACGACATCGCAACGAGACGCAGAAAATACGGTCACACCATATCTTCGCAAGCCAGTCACGCCACCGCCTACACGAAGAAACAGATGAACAACAACACGGATCATCAGACCTTCGACCTGGTGGAGATGACGGGGATGGTGCCCATGTTGCAGAACAAAATAGACAAGGCCTCCGAGCAAATCGATCAGTTGGGTAGGGAGGTTAAAGATTTGAAAACGATCTTGCAGAACAATCAGAAAGTTATAGAACAGTTGATACATACGCTTGTTAATAATAAGGGTAGTTCGGACTGTTGAAATTGCTGTGATTTACTTTTCGAGTTCCTTAGGAATTTGAACACAAAATACTAGATTCACTTTAGTTGTTATTGCACTCATAACTTTTTATTCCTAGTTAATTTTCAACAATACATAGTTGTTTTATCTTTCAACAATTTTAAATATCATGATATTTTGTCTCAACCGAATTTAATAATCATTTATCCTAACAATGTCTCTATTAAGCAAAGGTATTTAAATGCAAAACCATAAGATTTTCTCAAATTTCCCCCCTAGGGTAAGTGCCCCCGGGAGGATCGGGGGGCGATGTCCAAGTAGGAACTAATGCACTAGTAAATTTTTTAGCATTGAATTTTCTACCATGACTTTTTATTTTCAATCGAATAAATGAACATTTCTAACGTACTTATTTTGAGAATTTTGATTTCTTGTTCTTCTTCAACTTCAAAACTAGGTAGACCTTTGTGTTCATATTTAGGAAGCATCGATTATTGCATATACTTGTAATATTGACTTGTAGTGTACATATAAATATATTTTCAGAGATGTAGAAAATTGTTATATACAAAAGATACACTTTAGAAACACAGTCTATGTTTATTTGTGGAAAACACTCAACTTTTCCGACAGAAAAGTTCAAAATTCGGTAGCAGTTGTGTTTATGAAATCTTATTGTTACTCAGGTGGAATTTTTCGAGCGGATTTCTGAATTCAATATATATAACTCACCAAATACCATTGTTCTCTGCGTATTTGTCGTGGGAGCAAATAAAAGGAATGTTTTCCTACATAAAACACATTGAAATAATTACCGTATTTACATTTGTTTTATCGTTCAAAATTCTCAGAACAACTTGTGTTTGCTTCTGGTTTAAACCAAAACGTTTTGATGATATAGCTTATATTTTTTATTTTATTATAAATTTTTCATCTTGAGCAAAGTTCAGAAACTATCTTTCCAAACAAATTACAGCGTGTTACTTACTACGAACGATGCTCTGTTAGAACAAAAAAAGCCACAAATTCAGAAGGGATTTCGCATTAATAACAGAATAAATAATGAGGACAATTTTGAGTGGACATCGAAAATATGGACCCTTCATTTCACAGTATGCATTATTAATTGGATTTCACAGGAAGAATAATCGGCATTAACTTCCAGGTTCTCTTTCCCTTACTTTTTTCGAATATGATAGGAAAAGTAGATATCGAGGCAGAAGTTGAAGGCGGTGGATATTCAGGACAAGCTGGAGCCATAAGATGGGGTATAGCCTGGGGTTTGAGAAGTTTCGTTGACGAGGAGATAGTGGAAAAAATGCGTTTGGGTAATATCAAATAAGAAAACAATTTTGATGAAATATTGACAAAAGTTGGAGAGTCTTCTATTATTCAATTTTTCTAGCCGGTCTATTGACTAGGGACTTCCGTACTCGTGAAAGAATGAAACCAGGACAACAAGGTGCAAGGAGAAAGTTCACCTGGAAAAAGCGATAATTCGTTCCTTGTACAATAGGATGAGAATGTTAAGAGACAAATAAATTTTGAAAAATATCAGATATTCCCATACCTGAATATTCAGGATTAATTTCTTTCCTATTAAAGAGTTGTTCTTTTGAACCTGTCGAATTCCGGGAGAAACGTCACGTAATATCTATGATCGACCCGATCTATTTCGGGTTTTCTCGAGGACTTTTTCAAATCGATTTCTTGCGTAAACCGGCGGTGGGTTCGGGCTGGATTTTCTGTTTGGGAGACCTCGCGTCCTTTGGTATGAAAAATTCAACCGCTTTCGATCCACGAGACGCCGCGGAACGAAAGCCTATATAAAAGCAAAGAGGTAACTTCTGAAGTTAAAGAAAACCCGTAAAAGAAATGTCTTAGGATTTGAAATTGTATTTGGCAGATCACATCTTTTTCAAGGGCTTCAGCCCAATAATGGACATTCCGGCATGTAATACATCTCTCGCTTTCACAAATAACAGGAGCCTTTGGGAACCTACATCGGGATCAGTTCCCTTAATTTTGAGGACCTTCAAACATTTACTTATGTCATTGCTGAAAGAAGAGTCAATGAAAATTACTGTTTCACGTTCTTGAAGAAGCAAAACTTACCAGAGTTGAAACAAGTAGTTCACTAAAATGCAAGCTTCAAATTTCTCATCCGTTTCATAAAGAATATCTTGGAATTTAGCGATTGATTTTATTAGATGCATCGCCTCGGGTTCCACTAATATTTCTGGAATAAGCTGTTGGGGCTGTTTTATCCCACAGTTTTCTTCTAAACTGTGAAGTCGGCAATGAGTGTACTGCAGTTTGATTCCAGTATCTCCTTGAACCTCAAATTTGAAGACTCTTAACAACTAACAGCGAAACTTCCCACTAAATTAACCACTTCAAGATGCCGGGTTGCATATCTCTTCGATGGTCCAATCAAGAAATGTCAAATAAATTCAAACCAATAAACTTCGTCAGAATTTCGAATAAGTGAATTTGAATGGTCAAAATCAATATGACATTTCTTGATCGGACAATCAAAGTTCTGTGCACCCACAGTTCGTGGTGCAAAAATACTACATCTGAGACTTACTTGTAGCACTTTATCCCAAGCGAATTCATAATCCTTTTGTCTCCGCTGCTTCAAATCATTTATTATCACACAAGAAACACCAAGAACGTCAGACGTTTCATCATCTTCGATGGGTACTTTAGTAGCTACAAAAACATCCTCCGTTCATTCTGTACTAGCTACTTTAAATACTCACTTGGGGAAGAAATTTGTTTTTGTATCATCTTCTCCTTGCATTCGTCCAGGATATCCTTCAAAAACACCGCATTTCCTTTCCTTGTACTCATTCCCCTGATTCTTCCAAACTTGACGTGATGCAAGCGATTAGCCCATGGTAGGTCGAGACGGTGCAACAATTCTTTTAACGCTTTGAAATGTTCGCTTTGACTATTGTCGACTATATAATACATTTTGTCGAATTTATACTTGTTGAATCTATCGATTGCTGCAGCTATGTCTCTTGTTATGTACAAAGTGGACCCGTCGCTTTTGAGAACAGAAACTATTTTTTTATCAACAGAAACTACAAGTTTTCCATCCGAGTCTTTTTGAATGACTTTTTTTTCATGTAAGTTATCAATGACATCCTTTATATTATTTGCATTATACATTGATTCGTAATAATATTCATCAAATTCCACGCCTAATCTTCTATAAACGACTTCTAATTCGTCTTTTGTATAGCCCATGTATTCTTTCCAAATATCTAGAAGTTCGGGAGAACCACCCTCAAGCTTTTTGAATTCTATCTTGGCTCTTTCGGAAACAGAAGAATCCTTCTCAGATAATTTATTTGCATAAACATAAGACTCGTACAACAACTTGAGAGGGTTATTTTTGATATTCTCTTTACTGTATTTTAACTCTTCAATACCCACCTTTATGAAACCAAACTGCGTACCCCAGTCTCCTAAGTAGTTCAGTCTAGTGACTTTATTATACAAAAATTTATTGAGGTTGCTGAGAAAATTTCCGATCATGGTCGATCTAAGGTGCCCAAAGTGAAATGGTTTGGCAATGTTTGGAGAACTATATTCGAAAACTATAGTTTTTGGTTTCAAATTAAAATCAGCTTTAGCACAATTCTCCAAAACATCCTTAATGAATATGTTTCTCTCCACTGCGAATTGTAATTTTCTGTTCGCCCTATTATTTGCATATGAAATATTTTTAATTATATCGTCAGGTTGTATTTTCAATATCTCTGATATATTCGTGATTCCCAAATTTTTTTCCAATATATCTAATGGTATTGCCATTTCTATATTTTTTTCGTTGTGATCTTTTCCTATTTGGATCCATGGTAGGAGCTCTGTTGGTGTTAATGCGGTTGGTTTCTTCAAACATTCGATAATCTGAAAAAATTTTTCTTCGTACATCACAATATACCAAATTTGATATTTATCGTACCTTCCTTCCAATATACAATTTCAATTTAGTGGACATTACTCGAAAGGGAATTTAATGCATCTGAAATTTTTAATAAGTTTTAAACGTCCGATAATGAGGTTATGTTTGATATCTGCCGCAAATATTTTTTGGTTGTGACTATGATTAGTAGTTCTATCATTCGGTAGTCCTATCACGTAAGTAAATAAAAAACTTAATTATTTTAATTTTATTATTATTATATATTTTTCGAATTTCAACAAAGCTTCAGAGTTCATTATAAAAGTGAGATCCTTTATTGCAATACAAATATATACATTCAATAAAAATGGATTATTTACATGTGTGAATGTTAAAAGTGGATAGATCAATCTTGATGAGGTATTGTAAATTTCGAAGAATATATTGGAGATGATAGTGAATTAGTATACCTCTCATGGGACCTACAACTATAATCTATCACTCTATCAAAAAATCTTGAAAGTTTCACAGCATTGGAAGTTCCAGCAGCTAAGTATCTAGTTTGCCTACTATCCAATAATATCTCATCCGCTCCGATTTGGCTTGCGAATGTTTTTATACTAGGTTTTCTCTCACTTGCTTGGTCCACCTTTGTTCCAACAACTAAGATAGGAATCTGATTACTCCCCAAGTAATTCTCAGTATCAAGTTCATCGGAACTTGTAACGGAAGTCAAAGAAGTATTACTTCCTTCACGACTAAGGAGTTCTTGCAACCATTCGTTCAAATGTTCCTCTGATTTTTTGTTGGTAAAATCGTGAACTAGAATGATTCCATGACATGGGTTATAAAATACATGTCTTTCATTCCTATGATTATTACTACCACCTACGTCCCACATTTCTATAAAGTATGTTTTTTGGTCTCTTGTTCCTTCCTTGTATTCATGCAATTTCACTTCAACCGAGCCCCCTATAGTCCAACTAGGAGATTTGAGCGGCTCATTATGAGCGATTAAATTCACTAAGGAAGTTTTACCTACTCCTGAATCCCCAAGTACCATAATTCTCACTCTTTTTATCGATGTATTCATTGTATCTTTTGTGAATTTTATTCAAATAAGTGCCAGATTTCCAAATTACTAATGGGAAAGTTCTTGATGGCAGACATAAAGTACTGAAAGTTTGGAATTATAGTTTCAAGAATTAAAAACTTATTCAAGATTGATCAGACGAAGGTTTTTGTTTATTTTTCCTTACAGGTTAGAATCTCCACGTATACCTTTCTTGCGCTCGGTGGCCCAAGTCAAACTCAAAACTATGTTCAATTTTATAATGGTTTATTTGATATTTTTATTTATTGGAGGGCACACATCATCTACTGTAGGTAAAAAATAAATTAATTTTTTATTTGAATAATTCGCTCGTCAATTACAGAATTTTTCGATTCCTATGAAATTTTTTAGTTCAATTAATTATATTATTGTTCTATGGTTGAGTGTTGACAGCTGACATGTGAAGGATATCACGTTTTCATTCTTGATTCTTGGTTAAAATTAGAAAACTACATCGTTAATTATTCCAATCAAGGTAATTTCATTGTATGTGTGTTTCATTTTGAATTATTTCATCTGCTATGTATAATGAGTGATGGTCCCACTGAGCATATTAAGACATTCGTTTTTAAATCTAAATATAATGCACAAGGCAACCCTCAGGAAGAAAAATTAGAAGTCTTCATACCTGAGGTACGCTTCAGCTTGCACTAATCCCACTCAAATTCCAAAACGATTCTGTCCTAATTCAAATTATTTGTTGCAGCGGTTACAAGCGACTTATTCCTTTTACACTTGGCCAAGTGCGTCAGTCCTAGCTTGGTTTTTGTGGGAAAACCGGAGGGATCTTATTGGAAAAAAAATCCTTGAAATTGGTGCGGGAACTGCACTGCCAGGAATTGTTGCAGCCAAGTGTGGAGCTGAAGTGATAGTTAGCGAATCCGCTCTGTTACCTAAATCTCTCCAGCATACTAGAAGGTGCTGCCAATTGAACCACCTTGACTCTAATCAAATTAAAGTTGTTGGGCTCACCTGGGGACTTCTTTTAGATCACATAGAAAATTTCAAGCCCCTTGATATCATTTTAGGCTCTGATTGTTTTTACGATCCTGCAGTGTTCGAAGACATTCTAGTAACTTTGTCGTACTTATTTGAGACAAATCCGCATGCGAAATTTATCTGCACTTATCAGGAGAGGAGTTCTGATTGGTCCATTGAACATTTGTTAGCCAAGTGGAAATTGAATTGTCATATTCACAATACGAGTACTTTGGGTCAAAGTGCTGGAATAAATATTTTAGATCTCATTGGCCCCCACAATATACTTATATTAGAAATTATAAGTGCTAACTGAGAATGGCAAGTAATGTAGGCAGGACAGTGTACAAATTATATGTTGGTAATATTCCTTGGACAGTAGGAAATAACGATTTGAAGAAACACTTTACCAAATTTGGTAATATTCAGTCTGCGATTGTGGTTTTCGATAAAAATACTGGTCTGTCGAGAAATTACGGATTTGTCTTGTTTAATAATAAGGACGCATTTGAAAAGAGTCGAAACAGTTCTCATACTTTGGAAGGAAATAATTTGAAAATACAGGTCACACACAATAATTAATTGAAGATGGCTGAGTTTGTAGATAATTTTAGTGATTTGAAAGAATTGGGTATAGATTCCAATCTACACGAACTCGATGAAAATTTTGAACAAGCGGCAAATCATTTGCCAAAGTTGGTTTCGAGTTTAAACGAAGAAACTCTTTTAATTCTTTACGCATATTATAAACAAGGCAAAGACGGCAACTGCAACATCTCAAAACCATCCTGGTTTGATTTCAAGGGACAAGCAAAATGGGAAGCGTGGAAAAAATTAGAGAATACGCCCCAAGATCACGCAAAAGCCCTATACATTGATACTGTAAGAAAAATTGATCCTTCCTTCGAATTGAACGCACAGAAGGAAAGTTGGGTCGTCGTTTCAACTTTACAGAACGAGGATACAATATCGATACAGGAGAAAAACATTGTAGACTATGTTAAAGAAACCCACAGAGAAAATGTTATCCATGGCTTGAAAAGTATGGGAGCTGACCAAATAAACAAACTGGATGAAAATGGGTTGTCGTTGATTCATTGGGCTTCTGATAGGGGATCTGTTGAAATTATTTCCGATCTTTTATCTTGTGGTGCCGATATAAATAACAAAGACTCGGAAGGACAGACAGCTCTTCATTATTCCGCTAGTTGTGGTCATATGGATTGTGTGCGTTTACTTTTGGAGAAGGGGGCACTTATAAATATTGAAGATAATGAAGGACTACTTCCTTGTGATGTGGCCAATGATGAAAGTATGAAACAGTTACTTGCTTGTTCATAAAATTATTTGGTTCGAGTTTAAATAAATAATCAATTATCTTCTGGTTTTTTTCTTTTCTATCATACATCATAATATTAGAGGTTACAAAACATTCACGCATTTATTGTGTACTATAATAATAATTTTACTATTCCATCCGACTGATCACATTCTACCCATGATTATTTTTGGAATGGGTAATAATCGAGATTATTTCCATATTCAAATTTCGGCTTATCTAATTTTCTTGCTTCTTTCACCAAATCTTGAACGTCTTTTCGATATGGTACAGGCAGCATCTCTTCGTGTAAAGTACACGCGTGCACTTCATCGAACAAATTTTTCCTGAATATTTGTCTTCTAACTATATCTACATCTCGTCCCAATTCTTCATGAAGGTCTTCTAACTTGATAGGTGGAACATTGAATTCGTAAACAAAGTAGCTGAAAAGTCGATTAATCTAGTCAAAACTGCCGTAAACAATATAAAAGAATAAGATAAATGGCCTGATATATCGATTCTCAAGGCATTATTAGTCCTTATTTAATAAGAAATTACATTATATCAAAAGTAGACAAAACTTCCAACATTGTTAATAATTTGGTAAAACTGAATTGTATCGAAATATTTCATCCATTACCTAGCTTTGTGATGAACCATACCATGTGCACTAATTTTATATGGGGTATTGTTAGTGCCGAGATTGTCTAATTTCCTCAAAATACCACCTTTATCATAAATAGCTTGAGCCGTTCGCTTCAAAGATGAGACTAATTCAGTCTAAAAAAGGTTAGTGTTAAAAATTTTTTTTACTCATTTTGAAATAGCAATACCTTTGGCATTATTCGAAATAAGAGACATAATTCATAAGTTATCATAATTAAAATGTTTTGATTTGTTAAAGGGGAAATATAGCGATTATTTGAATATATTTAATTATTTGTGAGAGGTTATAAAAGCAGTAGAATCACAGATTTCTGCTCGAACGACCTAATATTATAGGTTAGGTTAGTAGGTCTATCTATTCGCGATTCCAAAAGTCTAAACGTCCCCTGCTGGCTAACTCCCGAACCTAGAAAACGAGTATTGTTTTCATATTTCACTTGTTTTCAAACCAGATATTTTTATTTTAGATCCATGTATTCGCGAGGTATATTCAGAAATGCTTATAGTTTTCTGAGCAGAAAAATTGGTATTGAAAAAAATAGTTTTATATCAGCGTTATTCAGTTGAAATACGAAAGTTATTGAATTTTAGGTTACGAGTCCAATTTTTTGGGGCAGGTTTGAATGGTGATTTAGAAAGGTACAGTCGACTCTCGATAATTTGAAACTCAAGGGACCGACGAAAAAGTTCAAATTACCGAGAGTTCAAAATATTGAGAGTGCAGAAAACAAGAATTTGATTAAAAGTACTAATGATATTGCATATGTACAGGGTGATTCACTTATTTTGGTAATCCCAATTTTCTCGAAAACGGACAAATCTTTCTTTAATCTGTGAACGGCGTTTTTTATAAGTCGATGTTGACCTGAGATATGCGTGAAAGTCGGCGAAATAGATTAAGACGCCAGGCGTCGCAGCACCGTCGAATTTTTTTTTCCCACGAACATACCCCTTTTTAAAAGGATGATTTCATTCTAAATTTTTTTCCATTCCAAACAGTTAGCGATCTGCAGCGTGTTTAAAGTTAATTCTATTCCATTTATTTTTGTGTATATTGTGACAGTATGCCTCATTAATGGACATAGATATGATTTTGTTCCTCAAATTCAAGGAGGTTTATCAATTGAAAGACACTTATTCTTTCTTCCAATCATTTTTGTTCCGAAGATGCGAAAAACCGGTATAAGTTCAACGCAATTCTAAGAAAGACTGCAAACTCAAATAGGACAAGTCAGTGCAAGATTGAACGTATCACAGAAGTGGGGGACTTCAAATTATAGAGTGTTTGGGTGCTCTGACTTCAAATTAAAGAGTGTCGATGAGCAAAATATCAAAGCTACAACTTCAAATTACCAAGGGGACCAAAATACATTGATTTTTTTCAATTTATCGAGTGTTATTCAAGGCACCTGCAAATAACTTCAAATTATCGGGAGATTCAATTTATCGAGTGTCAAATTATCGAGAGTCGACTGTAATTCAATAATTATCAACAAGAGTGTTATGAAATTGATCTTCGTATTTCAAATGACTTTGACTTGATCTAGCTGTAAGAAATAAATTAGAGAATCATCTTCGAGGTGAAGTCTAAATGAAACGATTCATGGTTTGAATAATATATGTACATGAATTTAAGGACATTGGATTATATAACAATGAGTGAACCAAGTTCTAGTACTAGAAAAAAACCGTTTACAATTGGTTTGTAATTGTTGTGTCTTCAATTGCTCCTCGAAGAAAAATCAAGACAGGTCTATAAATTTCCATAAAATTCATAGGAAAGATGCCTTGGCATGGTGGAAAAAATGGACCGAGGAAAAGCCCAAATGATCGACCATTAGGTGTAGCTTCCAAATAATTGAAAACTGTCGTCAAACTCAAATAGTGCTCCATTTTTCCTGTTGAATTATCATCAATTTCGATATAATTGAAATTGAAAAAACCAATTTGTTCCCTAAAATCTTGACACTACATTAGCAATAATCCAATCATTTCCTTTAAAGTCTTCACAAAACCGAAAGAAAAACCTGAGAAACACCTAAAATAATCCGTTTCACAACAATAAATCGCGAAAAGGTACTCGTTTTCCTCCATGTTTGTTTACATTTCGCAGCGCCTTAATCGGTAGTTGGAATCGCAAATAAGATAATAAGCGTGAATCATAAATTTATTCTATTTCTATGCTAAATCAGTGTTCTGTGGCACTAACCTAACTTCTTGTTGTCTAAATGGCTTCATAACAATATTTTCCTAGCCGGTTTTCATATTATATGGAATTCACGAAGTGTGGGATAAGCTTGTCTGAAGGAATATAAAATAATCTGTGAATTATAATTTAGTGTATATAATTATCCTGGAACCAACCGAATTCCAACATGCATTTGTATAATCTAACTTTACAAAAGGCAACAGCCATATCACACGCAATATATGGCAATTTCTCAGGAACTAAAACGCAAGAAATTGTAATATCTCGAGGAAAAATTTTGGAAGTTCTAAGACCTGATCCGAATACAGGCAAAGTGCATACATTATTATCAACAGAAGTATTTGGTATCATAAGGTCACTAATGCCTTTTAGATTAACTGGAGGAACCAAAGATTATGTAATAGTAGGTTCAGATTCGGGCAGAATAGTGATTTTAGAATATATGCCACAAAAAAATTTATTCGATAAAGTCCACCAAGAGACGTTCGGTAAATCCGGGGTGAGGCGAATAGTTCCAGGTCAATATCTTGCCGCTGATCCCCGAGGTAGAGCTGTCATGATCGGTGCAGTTGAAAAACAGAAACTAGCGTACATTTTAAACAGAGATGCTCAAGCACGATTGACCATTTCGTCGCCTCTAGAAGCCCATAAAAGTAATACTTTAGTTTATCATATGGTGGGTGTCGATGTAGGATTTGATAACCCCACATTCGCGTGCTTGGAAATCGATTATGAAGATGCGGACTCCGATCCAACTGGAGAGGCTGCGCAAAAAACCCAGCAAACGTTAACGTTCTATGAACTTCACCTTGGAACGAATCACGTTGTGAGAAAATATTCCGAGCCGTTAGAAGAGCACGCTAATTTTCTTGTTACTGTACCAGGTGGTTACGATGGACCCTCTGGAGTATTAATTTGTTCTGAAAATTACTTGACTTATAAGAATTTGGGAGATCAACATGATATTCGATGTCCCATTCCAAGAAGGAGGAATGATCTTGATGATCCTGAAAGAGGTGAGAATATGGTGGTTTTGAAACGTATGGAAGTAATAATTTAAATTTTTGTAGGTATGATTTTTGTCTGCTCGGCAACCCATAAGACCAAGTCCATGTTTTTCTTCTTGGCGCAGACAGAACAAGGAGATATTTTCAAAATCAAGTTGGAAAGTGAAGACGACATGGTGACTGAAATAAAATTGAAATATTTCGACACGGTTCCAGTTGCGACGGCTATGTGTGTACTGAAGACGGGTTTCTTGTTTGTCGCTTCCGAGTTCGGCAACCACTATTTGTATCAAATAGCCCATCTTGGAGATGATGACGACGAGTTAGAATTCAGCTCGGCGATGCCGTTAGAGGAGGGTGATACTTTCTTTTTTGCACCGAGATCTCTGCGAAATCTTGTGTTGGTTGATGAAATAGAGTCCCTTTCTCCGATTTTGTCTAGTAAAGTTGCGGATTTAGCTGGAGAAGACACCCCTCAGCTTTATATGATGTGCGGGAGAGGACCCAGGTCGTCACTCAGGGTACTGAGGCACGGTTTGGAAGTGTCTGAAATGGCTGTCTCAGAACTGCCGGGTAATCCGAACGCTGTATGGACGGTGAAGAAAAGGAGCGATGATGAATTCGATGCATATATTATTGTGTCGTTCGGTAACGCTACATTGGTATTGAGCATTGGAGAAACTGTGGAGGAAGTAACGGATAGTGGATTTTTGGGAACAACACCCACTTTGTCGTGTTCCGCTTTGAGTGATGATGCTTTAGTACAAGTGAGTATTGTTTCAGTTCCTTCAGTGTTCACACAACGATAATTTTAACGTTATTTGAATAGGTATATCCCGATGGAATAAGACATATATGCGCGGACAAACGTGTCAACGAGTGGAAAGCACCTGGAAAAAAGACTATTGTTAAGTGCGCAGTAAATCAACGTCAAGTCGTGATTGCATTATCTGGAGGTGAACTAGCGTATTTCGAAATGGATCCATCAGGTCAACTGCATGAATATAAAGAGAGGTGAGAATATTTTGAATTTTTTTCTCCAAACCTCCCTTGTTAGTACCTATCTAGATGTTGAAGATTTATTTTATAAAAGGTGTAGAATTGTAGATTATGGTCACCTCTCGGGTTTCGATACAATTTTCATAGCAGGTAAAATATGCTACAAAATGAATGAAAATCATAAAAATCCTTTATTATAATATAAAACTGTAAATCAAACAAAGTTTGTTATCGCAGAGTAACAACTAATTTCTCAATCTATTTGAAATCTCATAAAATATTTTTTCAACTCTTTTTTAAACTTAATAAATTTTTCTTCTTTTTTCAAGTGGATGGGTAACCCATTATATGAGTTTACTGCCAATGTGTTGGAAGTTTTGACCCTCTCGTTGTTTTAAATATGAAGTCACTGTAGAGATTATTGGCATGTCTTGTACCATATTTGTGTTTATCAGATTGCTTCTTTAATATTATTTTCGATTTTAACAGACCCGCATCAATCTCATAAATCAATTTACATTGCTCCTGTTTTACAACCTTAAGTCTAGTTCGCATTAGGAGAGTATTTTAGTCGAGTAGCGAGTGATTTAGTAACTAAACGTGTCTGAACGATGAAAATTTAGTCGAGTAGTTAGGCAAGTAATTTAGTCGAGTCGATCCATTCTACTGGATTTTCAACGGGCGAGTAGCACCCCCACCACGCGTCCGAGAACACTGGCTTGCCGGCTCAACAAGTGCGAACCCGAATATTTAGTAGAGTTCATTAGTAGCCTCTATCAGTAGCCGCTAATATGACTTCCCGCTGGAGCGAAGATACAACTTTAAAATTTATTTCGAAGTATCTAGAACATGAATGTTTGTGGAACATCAAGTCCACGCAGGCAGTCGAAACAATCTGCATATTTGGACATTGAAAAAACAATGGACATTTCTGGATTTGGTGATAGAAATGAAAATCAAAAATTACGAAAAGCACTGCCGTGAAGGCAGGAGCTTTTGAGCGCTCGTACATGCACCTTGTAGGTAGATTCGCATTTTTCAGTTTTAGAAACCAATTGAAGGAATTTTTGACAGCTGTCAAAAAAGTTCTGAAACTTAGGCGAAACTCCAGACTTCATGTCAGTGCTTCAGCTGATCAATTTCGTTTCGATAATTCGCTAGAATTTTCTACGGTATCTATGGTCTTGGTGATGCGGTCTGGACAAAATTTTTGCACGTAGTTTGAATACATTATTCCTCAGCTAGGTGCATAATTTCATTCCAATCCGATCAGTAGTAGTAGTAAAAAATATTTTGAACGGCCATATTTACGGAACCCCTAGCCTCATTTTGCTCATTGATGAACGTGACCGCGATATTCGCGATCCAAACCCACCCTGAAAATTTCAAGTTCCTAGGCCTTTCCGTTCAAAAGTTACAATTTTCTATGGTTTCTATGGTTCTGGTCATGCGATCTGGACAAAATATTGCTTCAATATATCATTCTCGATTAAAATACAAAATTTCATCTCGATCGAATCCGTAGTTTCGAATTTATCGAGAAAACAAAATTTCAAACGACCGTATTTACGGAACCCTTGTATAATGTTGCTCATAGATAAACGTGATCACGACATTCGAGATCCACACCTATCCCGAAAATTTCAAGTCCCTAGGCATTTCCGTTCAAAAGTTACAATTTTCTATGGTTTCTAAGGTTCTGGTCATGCGATCTGGACAAAATTTCGCATGTAGCTAAAACACCTCATTTTCCATTTGAGTGCAAAATTTCATCTCGATCGAATCTGTAGTTTTCAAGTAATCAGGGAAACAAAACTTTGAACGGCCATATTTACGGAACCCCTGGTGGAATTTGGCCCATTAACGAACTTAACCGAGGCATTTGGGATCTGAACCTACACTAAAAATTTCAAGTCTCTAGGTTGATCCGTTCGAGAGTTATCGTGCTTACGGAAGGACGGCCGGACGGACAGACTCGAATTTTCCGACGGATTCGTCATCAGTGAGTCGAACATAGTCGATTGAGACCATTTTCGGCTCAAAATTCGAAAAATACTGACATCGTGACGAAATGATATAGCCCTCGTGTAAGTAGTACGAGCGCTCAAAAATATCAGGTATAAATTCCTTTAATGATTCATATATTGCTTCACAAACTTCGATGATGAATCCAGAAATAGTTGATTTTCCGAGTCTAAATATATGTGTGAGTGTCCTTAAACTGCATCCAGTAGCAAGAAAGTATAGAACTACTTGTAATTTAGTAATTGCAGGAATAGCGCTTCTTAAAAGAGTATCTTTAGGCTGAATTTGAGAGTGTATTCTCATTAACAGAAAATGCACACAACTTTCCGACATTCTGAAACTATCGAAGTATCTTTGGGATCTTCCAATGCTAATTCTCTCAGAAGACAATTAGTAGCTCCTAGTTTTTCTCTTCTTTCGATCCATTTTCGTACCCATAGCTTCTTCTTATTAATTACACAAATTTCCTGATCAACCTCTTCTAAAATAGCCGACACGATTAGCTTAATCACTTTGTTTATTTTAATTCGTTGTAGGCTGTTCATCTTGCAAATCACACTACTACCTAACCTCACTTGTGAACTGTCAACTGTACTAAAAGGAAAGTGCGAACGATTTTCGGACAGTAGCGGGTTTAGTCACTCGCTACTCGACTAAAATACTCTCCTAATGCGAACTAGACTTTAGAGATCGGGAGCATAGGAAACTTTTCATAGAAGTAGCTGGTTCTGGTCTCATATAGAAGATTATGAATGTTCTCAATTGCCCTATTTTGGAGTCTTTGTAGTCTGCTTAAGTTCTTCTTTGTCGTAAATAATTATACAAAAATATTGTTTTTATTTCACTTTTGGAGAAAAAATTGCGTGTTGAATGCGAAGTGGGCCTTCTTGTGCATTAGCACAAAAAAGTGGGGCTCTGTATGGCTGTTAGAGTTAATTTTGAAAAAGGTTTAAATTATGGTCACTTCTTAGATTATGATAAAATTTCTACAGGAGCTGAAATATGCTATGAAATGAATAAAAAACATAAAATTTTTCCGGTTTTTTCCGCGGTTAATCAATTATACAAAAAATATTGTGCTACTCAACATTTTGGTTTGCGTGTACTTGTGTTGATCATGATATTTCGTAACTTCAGAAAAAGAATGAACTCCGATGTGCTCTGTATGGCGTTGGGATCTGTACCTCCCGGTGAGCAGAGATCACGTTTCTTGGCCGTTGGTCTATCAGACAGCACCGTCAGGATTATCTCTCTTGATCCGAACGACGGTTTAGCTCCCAGGTCGATGGAGGCTCTGCCAGTTTGTGCGGAATCTCTCTGTATTGTACAAATGGGATGCACGGAAAGGGACCCCGATAACGCTGCAGCTGCTAGTACAACCAGCAGTTTGTACCTGAACATTGGATTGCAAAACGGTGCTCTACTGAGGACTGTATTGGATCCCATAACAGGTAAAACATTTTTTGTAGTAACAAAAAAATTTCTTTTAGGTTATCTGATCACACATCAGATGTCATGTTGACAGTTAAGAGTTTTTCGACTACACCAGAAGGACACTGTTGCCATTTTCGGAAAGTTGTGCAGATTTGGAGCATTTTCGCCATTATATTTTATTCAATACTTGACAAGCATAATTTCATTTCAAGGTGACCTGACAGACACTCGAACCAGATATTTGGGATCGAGACCCGTCAAGTTGTTCAGGATAAGCATGCAACAATCAGAAGCGGTCTTGGCCATGAGCAGTAGATCTTGGCTCAGTTATTATTACCAGAATCGTTTTTACCTAACTCCCCTTTCCTACGAAAGTTTGGAATATGCGTCAGGATTCAGTTCTGAGCAGTGTCCAGAAGGTGAAAAAAAAACATACATCGATCTCCCCATGTTATGACGAAATATCCTCAATTTATAGGTATCGTAGCAATCTCAACTAACACGCTGAGAATTTTGGCCCTCGAAAAGTTGGGCGCCGTTTTCAATCAGGTATCTTTTCCCCTGGAATATACTCCGAGAAAATTCATAATCCACCCGGAAACGAACAACCTCCTTCTTATCGAAACCGAACACAACGCATATACTGATGAAACGAAGAAACAGAGGAGGTTGCAAATGGCGGAAGAAATGAAGGAAGCCGCCGGTGAGGAAGAACAGGAACTGGCGAAGGAGATGGCGGACGCGTTCTTAAACGAAGATCTTCCGGAAACCATATTTTCGGCGCCTAAAGCCGGACACGGTAAGAATATTAGCTGGTCGTAGGATTCTTCTATAAAATTTATTATTTCACGATTTGATTGTTCCCTTTTAGGAATGTGGGCTTCAACAATCAAGATCCTGGATCCGGTGCACGGAACTTGTTACAAATTGTTGAGGCTCGAGCAAAATGAAGCCGCCATGTCGTTATGTCTGGTTAAATTCCACGGACAACCGGAACATCAGTGGTTCCTTATTGTCGGCGTGTCTAAGGACTTCCAGTTGAACCCCAGACAATGCAGTTCTGGTTTTCTAGATACATACAAAGTGAATACAACGGGAAGAGAGTTGGATTTGGTGCACAGAACTCCAGTAGATGAGGTAGGTCCAGACATTTTTTTTTTATTAATAGCGAATTAGTTATATTAATTTCATTTCTTCGTTATATTAAGGTACCAATGGCCCTCTGTTCCTATAACGGGAGACTATTGGCTGGAATCGGAAGGATGCTGCGACTTTACGACATGGGCAAAAAGAAACTTCTCAGAAAATGCGAAAACAAACACATTCCTAACCTTATAGTCAACATCCAAGCGATGGGCAAAAGAATATTCGTCTCTGATGTTCAAGAATCTGTTCTCATGGTCAGGTATAAGAGAATAGAGAATCAGCTCATCATTTTCGCAGACGATACCCATCCGAAATGGATCACATGTACCTCAGTTTTGGATTATGATACAGTGGCAACTGCAGATAAGTTTGGCAATTTTGCAGTTCTAAGGCGAGTTGTTTTTAACTTAACATGACATTGACATTTGACAGTGTCTTTTCAGTGAAATGTCACTACTAACCTAACAAATTTTTAGGTTACCTCCCAATGTTAGCGATGACGTGGAAGAAGATCCGACAGGCCACAAAGCCCTTTGGGATCGAGGACTTTTGAATGGAGCCTCTCAGAAAACAGACACATTAGCATCCTTCCACGTGGGAGAGTCGATAACGTCTCTCCAGAAAGCAACTCTTATACCAGGAGGTTCGGAATCTCTGATCTATTCGACTCTTTCCGGTACGGTTGGGGTATTGGTACCTTTCACTGCCCACGAAGATCACGACTTCTTCCAGCATTTAGAAATGCACATGCGTAGCGAGAATTCTCCACTGTGCGGTAGGGAGCATCTTTCGTTCAGGAGTTATTATTATCCTGTTAAGAATGTTATTGATGGAGATTTGTGCGAGCAGTACAATTCTTTGGAACCGTCCAAACAGAAGAGTATTGCGCAAAACTTGGAAAAAACCCCGGCTGAGGTGTCGAAGAAATTGGAAGATATAAGAACGAGATATGCATTTTAAATTGTTAAAATTAATTTAATTTTAGATACAGAATGAGTTGTAACATAAGTGATTTTTTTTTTATAAAGATTCCTTCACAGTGAAGTATTTTTTTCGCGATCACAAAAAACATGGCCCCTAAAGCGAATTCTTTATCTGAATATTGAAGAAAAAAAATTATAAAAAGCGCTGCCTTGAAGTCAAGCATCCACCTTGTAGGTAGATTCGCATTTTCCAGTTTTAGAAACCATTGGAGAAATTTTTGACAGCTGTTTTGCTTAAGCAATCTGGAAAAAATGTAGCTTGAATATATCATTCTCCATTCAAAAGAAAATTTCGTCACAATCGAATCCGCTGTTTCTAAATTATCAAGAAAACTAAATTTCAAAAGACCATATTTACGGAGTTATCATTCTTACGGTCGGCCGGACGGACCGTAATTTTTCGTGAAATTTTCGAAGGATTCGTCATCAGTGAGTCGAACCTTGTCGATTAAGACCATTTTCGGTTCAAAATTCTGAAATTACAGATATCGTGACGAAATGATATATATAGCCCTCGGCCGTCGTGTAAGCACAGCCGTCTTTATTAGAAGCCTGGAACGAGAGAAAACTGGCAACGTTGGACGGAGCGATATAGAACTCGGGGGCTTCGCATAATCGAGTTTTCAGTTCAACAAGTCGTAATAGGTTACGCACGTGTTTTTGTTGGTATTTGTGTTTTTGTGAATTAAATGAGTGTAATAAAGTTCAAACTGAAGTGTAATAGTGATTTAAGTGAAGTGAAAGTGTTGTTTTCAGTAATTTTGGTGGGTATATTTGAGATCATCTACTGAGAATCAAGATGGTACGATCGTGTTGTGTTCCAAATTGTAGAAGCAATTATTCGTATCAGAAAGATAGGAATTATGTAAGTTGTTTTAAATTTCCCAAAAATGAAGAGCTGAAGCTTCTATGGATGAAAGCTATCCCAAGAAAAGATTTTATTCCGACCTCTTCTAGTTCAGTTTGCGAGAAACATTTCGAAGAAAGTGATATTATTAAAACAGATAAATTTTTAAAGCCAGATGTAACCATTCAATTGTTATCATTAAAATATCCTAAATTAAAAAAAAACGCTATTCCCAAAGTTTTTCCAAATTTACCGAAGTATCTCACAAAATCAACTCCAAAACCGAGGACCGATCCTCAGCTTAGAAAAAATGAAATCATTTCTCGGCAGAATAATGAAATAGAAGCCTTTTTGAGTTCGGACATGATTAAAGATTTCGATGACCTAATCAATAATTATTCAATCAAAATTGATGTATCAGGATGGGAGATTAAGAAATTCGATGAAAAGATTCATTTTTATATAATTAATTTCGAAAAATCATTATCTGTGGATGTTTCAGTTCAAATAGATAGAGACCTTAGATTGAAATTATTTATTAAAAATATTCAGATCTCTCAAAATGATTTAAAATGGTTCTTCCGTACGATCTAACACTTAGTAGGTGGTCTCAAATTACAAATTTACTTTCTCGTTATAAAAATGTAAATAATGAAGATGCAGTACCTGAAGAATCTATGTCAGATTCATTGAAAAGTTCTTCAGCTTCCTTCTGTTATTTTTAGCTGATAGAAATAATGAAAATTTTTACAAATTCAGACAGGTAGAAATCATTACAGACCAATTACGACAGGTCATAGCAAAAAGAATTAAATATTCATCAAGTACTATAGTTATGTCATTTATATTATTTTCACAGTCACCTTCATGTTATGAATTAATGAGAAAATTTTTTATTTTGCCTTCTAAAAGGTATTTGAGATCAATTTCTTCGTCATTAGAAATATCCCCTAATTCTGACAGTGGAAATAAAAACTATCTCTCAAATGTAACATTTTAAATTCACTCTGCTCCATTTTCGCGAATTTACTGCTCAAAAATTATGTGAAAAATAGAAATAATGATTCAAAAGTCGAGCAAATGGAGAAGAAAAGAAAACATTTAGGAGATAGCAAAAAAAAACCATTGAAGAATAAAAAATTATTCACTTTGTTATGAGTTTTTCGAAATTTTCATTACTTAATATATTTCTATATTTATTTATTTATTTGTTATGTTTGAGAGTTTATATTTATGTTGAGAATTTTATTTGAGTTTTTTTTTTGGCAAGAGATGACCTTACACCTTCCCGTGGTTCTTGCTGAACAATAAATTGAATAAAAATTCAGAGAAATATCATTTCAATTTCAACTTTATCATGAGATTATTGTGCAAAACTAACTGAGATATTCAATTTATTGACTAAGTAGGGTCTTATGTTTCTTTTTCTTTCAGCAAAAAATTAATTTGATGACTTGACTAGTGATTTGAATGTGAAATAATACTATATCTCGCGCTATCGCTCCGCACTAGTATACCTACCATTTACGTTCGGATGCGACGATGCCAGACTTCGTTCCAGGCTATCTATAAAGACGGCTGTGGTGTAAGTAGAAAGAGCGCCCAAAAATGAAAAATAAAAATTAAAGGTTTTCTATGCGACATGTCAAACTCTTTACCAATCGAATCCATAGTTTTGAAATTTGAAATTATCAAGAATGTTTTTCTATGCGACATGTCAACCTCTTTAACCTCAAATTTTGAATGGACTTGTTGGAAAAAAACTGTATTTTTTTGAATTCACCAAAATGAATGTATTCGTTCAGAAAAAAAATATAATTACTGGATCTCCCGAATGGGTTGTAGAAAACGAGCAGTATGACTATCACCAAGAAATTGCACGATCTTCATTCGCCGATATGTTGCATGATACCGAAAGAAATCGGAAGTATGAAGCTGCGTTGAAAATTGCTATAGAAAAAACGCACCAAAACGGAAAAAAAGCTATAGTCCTCGATATAGGTACAGGAACAGGACTCTTGTCCATGATGGCCATCAGGAACGGCGCTGACAAAGTTACGGCCTGTGAGGGTTTCGAACCGATGGGCGAATGTGCTGTTAAACTGATAGAACTCAATGGATTCAAAAATAAAATAAAAGTCATCCCTAAAAGATCAGACGATTTAACTGTTGGCGAAAACGGGGATTTAGATGAAAAATGTAACATCTTGGTTACGGAAGTTTTCGATACTGAATTAATTGGGGAATGTGCTTTATCGACATTCAATCATGCAAACCAATTTTTACTTACGGAAGACTGCATAATTATACCTAATTCTGCTACAATTTATGCCCAAGTAGTGGAATGTTCCATAGTTCATAAATGGAATAGAATATCAGACTTTCATGAGAATGGCCAACTTCTACTCAAAATTCCTGATAGTATTAAATATTGTAATGGTTCTTCAGCCGTACATGATTTCCAGTTAAGTCAATTGCCAATTGATTCTTTCAAGACGTTAATGAAGCCTACTCCCATTTTCGAGTTTGATTGGTCTACTTGCATTCCTTTCCAAAGATCAACCGTTCGAACTGTGAAAGCTGAGTGCGATGGTGAAGCACAGTCTGTATTTATGTGGTGGGACTTGAAAATGGATGTTGAAAATCAGATTATTCTAAGTTGTGCCCCGTATTGGGATCATCCGGCATCCAAAAATGATTCAAATGTGAAAATACCTTGGAGGGACCATTGGATGCAAGCTGTTTATTATTTTCCCGAAGAAATAAGATTCAAAAAAGGAGAAGAACTTAATTTATTAGCGAATCATGATGAGTATTCCTTATGGTTTAACTTGAAGAAAAATTCGAAATTTGATGAAGGGGATGATGATGTTCCAGCCTGTCAATGTGGTTTTCATGTACTTGGGAGGGGCAGAATCGGTCAAATAAACGATGAGCACAGACGGATGGTGTTATTGGATGATATTCGGCACAAAGTCGACGATAAGGATATATTAGTTATGAGTAATGGATTTTACTGCAGTTTAATATCTTCTAAATTCAATGCGAGGAAAATCTATATTTTCGATAACAACAATCACTCCCGAAAAATCATGCTTAATTTCATCTCAGCTAATAAGATCACTAATGTTAAATCTTTCGAAAGTCTCGAACAAATATTGGAACAAATACCTAAAAATTCTATCGATATAGTTTTAGCTGAACCTTATTTTGTCACAAGTATTCTCCCTTGGGACAATTTATATTTTTATTTTAGCTTGAGGAAAATCAGATCAGTTTTAAAGGAAGATGTACAAATTTATCCTAAGGCCGTTTGTTTTAAAGCTATAGCTGTGCATTTCGATGACCTTCATAAAATTCGTACACCTTTGAAAGAATGCGAGGGATTTAAAATGACGAACTTCGATAACTTGATTGAGGTAGAATATTTCAAACAAAACTGAAAATTTTTAGGAATTATTGAATGACCTTTTAGGAATCTTCGCATATAAGTGATGATTTGGTTGAAGCTCAACCTCTCTGGGAGTATCCAGCTACCGCTTTAAGTTCGGTGGAAGAAATGGTAACCCTTGATCTCTCCAAAGATCTCCTGGAAGTGATCGAAAAGAAAGGAAGCTTCAAAATTGATTAGTAAGTACTTTGGTTCATTACTGTAAGTGTATTAATTTCTCATAAAATTCTCAAAACCGGAAAAACAATCATTGTGATGCTGGTAAATCTTTGGAAATCGTCGCTTACCCCTATTACCATCTTTCCACTTGCTAGAATGGTTGAAAAATTAACCTCATGTCATTGAATATAAAAACAAAAAAATTTCTTTATAATTCTAGCAAAGAACCCTGCAATGGAATTGCTATTTGGGTTGATTGGATACATGGAGAAACTAAAGACCGGAACGTAATAACAACAGGTGCCATTGTTACGCCGGAAATAGGGAAGAAAATACAGTGGGATAGGAATTGCCGACAAGGGGTTTGTCTTTTCGAGAGCAAATATGTGGATTCTATAAATTATGATTTCAAGTTGGATCTTATTGATGGAAATATAAAATTTAATTACGAATAAAGAAATATGTTTTTTTACTGACAAGATTTGTCTCATTTCTCACAATTAACGAATAAGTATAGGGGTGAATTCGTAACGAAACTTGTTGTTTTGTATTGAAATGAATCACATCCGAGATGTAATTATTAGAGGAAGGATTGAACCAATTATCATGAATCGCAATTAAATTTATTTGTATGTTTGTTAGTGATAACAGTAATTATTGTAATTGTTGGTGTATTATTCATACATATTCTAATTCAAAATAATTTGGTTTATTGAATCAAATGAAAAAGAAATCTCTGTCTGGAACAAAAAAAAATCAGTTTACCCGACCTTTGATTTGAATGTTTTTGTTTTGTGATACACTTTTTATATCAGATTAGAAAAAGAATTTTCATAATTTATTATTTTTTTTTATTTTCACGTTTTCGAGGGGAAGAATTGGTCTTTCCGACGGTACCCGAAAAGTTCCCTAATTCGAATTACAAACATACGAAAAGAACGTTCGGAAACGGTCGAAAAAATTATGAAAACCACTGCCGTGAAGTCAGGAGCTTTTGAGCGCTCGTTCATCCACCTTGTAGGTAGATTCGCATTTTCCAGTTTTAGAAACAAATTCGAACAATTGTTGACAGCTGTCAAAAAAATGTTCAAATTAAGACGAAACTCCAGACATCACGTCAGTGCTTTAGGTGATTTTTTTTCGATAATTCGCTAGAATTATCTACGGTCTTGGTAATGCGATCTGGACAAAATTTCCCACGTAATTTGAATCCATTATTCTTCATCTATATGCAAAATGTCATTCCAATCCAATAAGTAGTTTCGAAATGATCAAGAAAAAATAATTTGAACGGCCATATAAAGAATATAAACTTTTTTATCTGATCAGATCATTTGATCATTATCATAATAGTCTTAGGAAACATTTAAACCGGAGAGGGGAAAATTGTGTTCTCAAATATGTATTATTGTTTTGTACAGAGGAATATGGGGTGCAGGAAAAGGTTTAAGCGACCTTTTTCCTGAAATTTGCAGCATTTTTCGTCCTACAGCGGCAAACGTCAACTACTTCTTGAATTTTGTCAATTATCTATGTATGTAAAAAATTATGAAGAGCATTAATTGCCCTGAAGTCAAGAAGCTTCTGAGCGCTCAATCATCCACCTTGTAGGAAGATTCGCAATTTCCAGGTTTAGAAACCAATTGAAAAACTTTTCGACAGCTGTCAAAAAAATGACAGCAGCTCTTTGTCAATAATGCCGAACCAGCTGTTTCAGAAATATAAGGATTTTTTATTCAATAATTGTTCGGAATTTGAAATATTTCTGGTTATGCGTGGCTTGAATATATCATTCTCCATTGAAATACAAAATTTCTTCACGATCGAATCCGTAGTTTTGAAATTATCAGGAAAACTAAATTTCGAAGAATATTTTTGACAGCTGTCAAAAAAATTAGAGCAGCACCTTGTCAATTATGCCGAATCAGCTGTTACAGAAAGATAAGGATTTTTTATTCAATAATTCGTTGGAATTTAAAATGGTTCTGGTTATGCGATTTGGAAAAATGAAGCTTGAATATATCATTCTCCATTAAAATACAAAATTTCTTCCCGATCGAATCCGTACTTTCGAAATTATCAAGAAAACTAAATTTCAAACGACCATATTTACGGAACCCCTGGCCGAATATTCCCCAATATCTAACTTAACCGCGACATTCAAGATTCGAACCTACCCTGAAAATTCAAGTTTCTAGGTCGTTCCGTTCGAGAGTTATCGTGAATACGGACAGCCAGCCGGACATACTCGTATTTTTCGACTGATCCGTCATCAGTTAGTCGATTGAGGCAATTTTCGGCTCAAAATTAGAAAAATACAGACATCGTGACGAAATGATATACAGGGTGTTAGGTAAACACGCGGCAAAAATTCAAGGGGGAGGTTACTCCTTGAACTATTTTGAGGATATTTTATCATTTGATTTTTTTCGAAAAAGCGAAAAAAAAAATAATGATAATAATAAATAGAATAATGGCGTACAGAACTATCTACCTTGTCTTTCTTACTTTGAATATGTGATCACTTCGTGCAGAGTTGGATTTGTTGAAAATGTTTTCCTCTCTTATCTTCGCAACAAAGCGATCTTTCAAAAAAAAACCAAAGGATAAAATAACCTAAAATAGTTTAAGGAATACCCTCTCGAATTTTTGCCGCATTTTTACCTAACACCCTGTATATAGCCCTCATCGTGTTAGTAGAACGAGCGCTCAAAAAGAACTCGTCTTTTATGAATTATTGCGATTAGCGTTTAGGCTGCAAGTTACGAATGCCAAACAACCCAATTGAATTGAAATTCTCAGGGATTCCCCAGGAGCACACCCACAATTTTAGGCGGATAGCCCGAAGCTCCAACTAATTTGCAAATACTACCGGCACAAGTTGAATCCACTTTGATCTTTAAATTGATGTTGATCGCGTCTAGTGTGGAATGAATAATAATTTTGGGATTATAGAGTGAGCGAGCGGATTTCCCATTTGGTTTAAAGAACTGTTAATTGGTAGAAATCATTTTTTACGACTGGGATATTTATGGTGAAAACGGGTCGTTTTAATTATTCACATCTGGTCAGTCTGGTCAGGTCAACAGAAATTGTAAATTCTCAATATACCTACCATTCGATGGAAAAAAGTTTTCACATATCCCAGTGGAGGCTCGTGACTTTTTTGGTTTCGTAATGTTAGTTAATTCTTCGGAGGTTTTTGGTTTTCCACTAAAACAAAACACCCGAGACTGAGGCAACCCCAAAGAAAAAAGATCGAGAGGTGATAGATCAGGTTACCGAGCCGGCCACCTCGTCCTATCCACCTTCCTGGCAAATTTTACAGCGAAATAACAGCACTTCGCCTTACAAAATGTAATTGATGCCACATCTTACGTAGAGTTAGAGCTAGGTAGCTGGAGATTCAAAACGAAAATTTTATAATAGAAGACATTCATCTACATTTACTTGAACACCTTCTTATACACCCACTAATACAAAAACACATACAAATTTACTCTACTGAACACATGAAAGCAGGACAACGCCAGCACCTCAGTTGGGAGGAATCTCTTTCTCCATCCTGGTCAAGACGATGTTCCTGTCGGTATCGGTAGCCGGCCCTGCGAACTCCCCAGTTCTCAACCTAATCCTCATGTCCAAGCATCTCACGTCAGTCATAAGCGACTGACTCTTATTCCCCAAGTCCTTATCGATGAGCAACTGTTGGTCTTCGAGGGCGTTATACGTCGCCTTGGCGCAATTCAGCTTGTTGAAGATGTCGGCGAGGGTCTGTTTCAACTGCATAACCTCGTCCTTCAGACCGTTCTCCGCCTCGTCCCTGGCCAGCTCGAAACCGGGTCTGTACGACCTGTTCTCCAGCCTCGTCTCGGCCAGCTTCATGGCGTCTTCCTTGTCCTGGATCGAGTTCTCCAGGTTGATGATCTCGGCCTGCACCTTCTCCATCTCCTCCCTCATCTTCTTCTGTTGCCACTCGATCTCGTTCCTCGCCTTCTGGGTTTCGTAGATCCTCTTCCTGAGCGAGAAATCGACGGTGTCCCTCTGCGCCCTCATGTCGTTGCGTGACCTTTCTCTCACCACGAAGAGGGCCTCGCGCAGCTTGTAGGTATCCTGGAGCTCGCTGTCCGCCAGCAGTTTGGTGTAACGAGAGTGTTCCAGCCACGACTCGTAGGGGATAGAGCTGAAAACAGAAAGTTTCTTCCTTACTATAACAAAGTTTCTATGGATTCTAGTAATATAAGTGTTGCCAATATTTTGAAATTAAATTGGCGCCAAATTCGAATCTCACCTTTTGACTATTCTCAACGGGTCGGTCTTGTGGCTGATGTTGGCGCAATTCTTGTCCAACGTCAGTTGATCCTTGTCGATCTCCCTCGCTTCGGTTTTGTCATTCAGGTCCAGCTCGAGTTTGAACTTGACCTCTTGCAATTTGTTGATTTTCTCCCATGCAGCGAGACAGCGCTCCATGAGATGTTTCTTGACAGCCTCGACAACGCACAACTCCTAAGAAGTGGTGATATTAAATGTAAATTACAGGTTTTGAGCTGCCGGTGTCGTTGGGAAAAACATTCGACATTCTCCGGTGGTGAAATCGCAGATTAATGACGGGGAATACGCTCGTCGACTTTCAGAGGATTGTGCGATTTAATGGGTATAATTTGAGACTTTACAAGGTTTTGATATAATAGAAAAAAATTATAAAAAGCACTGCCGTGAAGTCAGGAGCTTTTGAGCGCTCGTTCATTCACCTTGTAGGTAGATTCACATTTTCCAGTTATAGAAACCAATTGAAGAAATTTTTGACAGCTGTCAACAAAATTACAGCAGTTCTCTGTCAATTATGCCGAATCAGCTGTTACAGAAATATAAGGATTATCTATTGAATAATTCGTTGGAATTTAGAATGGTTCTGGTTATGCGATCTGGAAGAAATGTAGCTTGAATATATCATTCTCCATTAAAATACAAAATTTCGTCACAATCGAATCCGGAATTTTTTTAATTATCAAGAAAACTGAATTCCAAACGACCATATTTACGGAACCCTTGGTCGAATTTTGTCCGATAACAACCTTAACCAGGCATTCGAAATCCAAACCTGCCCTGAAAATTTCAAGTCTTTAAGTCCTTCCGTTCGAAAGTTATAATTTCTTACGGTTTCTATGGTTCTGGTCATGCGATCTGGACTTGAATTTTTCGACGGATTCGTCTTCAGTGAGTCGAACCTTGTCGATTAAGACCATTTTCAGCTTGATCGAAATTTGACAGCTTTTGCGGACCGATCACAGTTAAAAAGAATTGCCAATTCTCCATTTTGAATTATTGACATGATATAGGATCTTTTATTTCCTTATATTGGTAGTACTGTTGAAATGTCAATGTCAATATTTCCGTATTTTAATGCAACTTCATATCATATCTCCCATTAAACTAGACCTTTCCTGAAGTAGAGTTTTCAATATTCAACGATAAGTTTTTTCCTCTTCAATTATGCATATCTTGAATCATATTATTTGTTTTCGAGTAGTTTTGGTGCCGCCTTGTCTGTCAATATGAATGATTCATTAACATCTGCCAATAAATTAGTTCGTTCCGAGAAACCTGAAGAATGCGATTGGAGATAAATTATTGATGTTCGTGGTTGAAATTGATTCATCGCAGTTTTTCGGCAATTTTGACATTTCAATATGAGTTTGATTTAAATTTGACAGCTTTGGTCGGATGGATCAATATAATTCCGTAAAAAATTAGAAAAGCACTGCTGTGAAGTCAGGAGCTTTTGAGCGCTCGTTCATTCACCTTGTAGGTAGATTCGCATTCTCCAGTTTTAGAAACCAATTGGAAAGATTTTGACAACTGTCAAAGAAAATTTCAAACTAAGGCGAAAATCCAGACTTCACGTCGGTGCTTTAGGTGACCAATTTTTTTTTCGATAATTCGCTAGAATTTTCTGCGGTATCTATGATCTCGGTAATGCGATCTGGAAAAAATTTACCACGTAGTTTGAATATATTATTCTTCATCTATGTGCGAAATTTCATTCCAATCCAATAAGTAGTTTCGAAATTATCAGGAAAAAAATAGTTTGAACGGCTATATTTACGGAACCTCTAGTCTAATTTTGCTCGTTGATGAACGTCACCACGAAATTCGCGATCCGAACCTATCCTGAAAATTTCAAGTTCCTAGGCCATTCCGTTCGAAAGTTATTATATTCTATGGTTTCTATGGTTCTGATCATGCGATCTGAAAAAAATGTATCTCGAATATATCATTCTCAATTTAAATACAAAATTTCGTCACGATCATATCCATAGTTTTGAAATGATCAAGAAAATTGAACTTCAAACGACCATATTTACGGAACCTATAGTCTAAATTCGCTCATTGATGAACGTGACCGCAACATTCGAAATCCACACCTATCCTGAAAATTTCAAGTCCCTAGGCCTTTCCATTACAAAGTTATAGTTTTCTATGGTTCTGGTGATGCGAGCTGGACAGAATTTTGCATGTAGCTTGAACATGTAATTCTCCATCAGAGTGTAAAATTTCACTTCAATCGAATCATTAGTTTCGAAGTAATCAGAAAAACAAAATTTCAAGCGGCCATATTCACGGAACCCCTGGGCGAATTTTGCCCAATTAAGAACTTAACCGCGGCATTCGAGATTCGAACCTACCCTGAAAATTTCAAGTTCCTAGGACATTCCGTTCGAGAGTTATCGTGTATACGGATTTTTTGACGGATTCGTCATCAGTGAGTCGAACATAGTCGTTTGAGATCATTTTCGGCTCAAAATTCGAATAAATACAGACATCGTGACGAAATGATATAGCCCTCGTGTAAGTAGAACGAGCGCTCAAAAACGAATTGCAGATTTTGAATTTCGATTTATTGATAAAGTATAGGATCTTTCATTTCCTTTTATTGGTAGCACTGTCAAAATGTCAAAATCTCCGTATTTGAATGCAACTTTATATCATATCTCCCAAACTAGAACTTTCCTGTGGAAGTGTTTTCAATATTCAACGATGTTGTTTTTTCCCCTTCAATTATGCAGTCTTGACTTGACTCATATTATTTGTTTTCGAGTAGTTGGTGCCGCCTTGGATCTGTCAACATTCATCAAACATTCAAACATCTGCCAATAAATTAGTTCGTTCCGAGAAACCTGAAGAATGCGATTGGAGATAAATTATTGATATTCTTAGTTGAAATCGATATATCTCAATTTTCACTAATGCACTTCCCTATTTTTGATAGCTTGCTGTCAGATTCCCGATTTTATTCAACATGAAATGTTTTCAATCCGGGTGATTGACGGTTTGGAAGATGAATGATAAATTTCTATAATGCGTTTTACCCAAACTGAAAACGTGTGGGTAGGTATATAGGTACGAGGTATGTTCGAATAAAAAAACATTTTGTATTACGCGCCAACGGAGATTTTAATTTATTGACATTTGGTTGGCAGCACTTCCTAGTTCATAACCTCTTTTGTAAAGGCTGGTTTTTGAAATGTTGATTTCCCGTTGACTTTGTAACTCTATTCTTTGTTAGAAATTTAAACTTTTGGCACAGTAGAAGATTTCAGAAAAATATAGTAGTTAGATAACCTGATTTATGCAACGCCTTAGATAATTGTTTGTTTCCATTTATTAAGAGTAGCTATTACCCAGCAACAAATACTTCAGACTCAACGAGTTTATGTGTTTTCAAATGAGAAAACAAGATTTTCCCATATGCTGAGTATTTACGTTATTGGGAACGTAATCTATTTCTGAAGCCATCCATCCCATAATTTTATGAACACATTCGCATAGCTCAATCACTACATCGAAAATTCCAAGAATTAATTCGGTCGTTTGAATTCCGTGAAATTATAGGAAGGTCAGGAGCTTTTGAGCGCTCGTTCATTCACCTTGTGGGTAGATTCACATTTTCCAGTTTCAGAAACCAATTGGAGAGATTTTTGACAGCTGTAAAAAAAACGACAGCAGCTCTTTGTCAATTATGCCGAATCAGCTGTTACAGAAATATAAGGATTTTTCATTCAATAATTGGTTGGAATTTGAAATGGGTCTGGTTATGCGATCTGGAAAAAATGTAGCTTGAATATATCATTCCCCGTTGAAATACAAAATTTCGTCACGATCGAATCCATAGTTTTGAAACTACCAAGAAAATTAAATTTCAAACGACCATATTTTCGCAACCCCTAGTCGAATTTTGCCCAATAACGAGCACAACTTCGGCATTCGAGATTCGAACCTACCCTGAAAATCTCAAGTTTCTAGGTCTTTCCGTTCGGAAGTTATAATTTTCTATGGTTTCTATTCTGGTCATCTGGACAGCTTGAAAAC
The DNA here is from genome assembly GCA_963966015.1 of Aphidecta obliterata. Classification (NCBI taxonomy): domain Eukaryota; kingdom Metazoa; phylum Arthropoda; class Insecta; order Coleoptera; family Coccinellidae; genus Aphidecta; species Aphidecta obliterata. Next base: position 33,281,647 of record OZ014428.1, read on the forward strand.
GTCATTCTCCATCTGAGTGCAAAACGTCATCACGATCGAATCAGTAGTTTTCAAGTTATCAGGATAACGAAATTTCGAAATTACAGAACCCCTAGTCGAATTCCGACCAATCACGAACTCAACCGCTGCAAAAAAATTGAAATCAAATGACATCAATGACAATAATGACATATTTGAATTTTTCACGGAATAATGTTGGTAAGCGCTGTCAAACTGACACTGAATGTCAGAATCTCATAATTTTTTGCTCTTTTAACAAGATCTTTACAAAAACCTCACAAAAAAAAAATAAATCAAAAGAGGAAAATACTGGCAAATATAAAGTTGAACAATTCAATTAAAAGAAAGAGTATTCCTTTCATGAATTAATCTTATGAAATACTCGAAAGAAAAAAAAAGAGATTCAATGACATATTTGAATTTTTCACGGAATAATGTTGGTAAGCGCTGTCAAACTGACACTGAATGTCAGAATCGCATAATTTTTTGCTATTTTAACGAGATCTCTTCAAGAAACTCACCAAAAAAAAAATTAATTCAAAACATGAAAAATAGGTACTAACCGTCGAATTGGCAAATATAAAGTTGAACAATTTAATTGGAAGAAACAGTATTTCCTTCAGGAATTAATTCTTTGGAATATTTGGAAGAAAAAAGGGATTCAATGACATATTTGAATTTTTCAAGGAATAATGTTGGTAAGCGCTGTCAAACTGCCACTGAATGTCAGAATCTCATAATTTTTTGCTTTTTTGACAAGATATCTACAAAGACCTCATAAAAAAAAAATGAATTCAAAACTCGATTCAAAACATGAAAAATATTAATCGTTGAATTGGCAAATATAAAGTTGAACAATTTAATTGGAAGAAACAGTATTTCCTTCATGAATTAATTCTATGAAATATTTGAAAGAAGAAAAGAGATTCAATGACATATTATTTGAATTTTTCACGAAATAATGTTGGTAAAAGCTGCCAAGCTGACACTAAATGTAAGAATCTCATAATTTTTTGCTATTTTAGCAAACCTCACCAAAAAAAAATGAATTCAAAACATGAAAAATACTAATCGTTGAATTGGCAAATATGAAGTTGAACAATTTAATTGGAAGAAACAGTATTTCCTTCATGAATTAATTATATGAAATATTTGAAAGAAAAAAAGAGATTCAATGACATATTTGAATTTTTCACGGAATAATGTTGGTAAGAACTGTCAAACTCAAACTAAATGTCAGAATCTCATAATTTTACAATCAATTAGAAAAGAAAACTTATATCTCCTAAATCATAAATTTCCTGAGATTGAGATTGGTGCCATTCGATTTCTGATGAAAAGGTCTGTTCGCAAAAAAAAAGTCATCAAAATCCAAAATGGGCTCTAATGTACACTTGAAGCTAAAGGGACATGAAGATTTCAACAAATAATATGTATTTATTTACCAAAATTATGAAATTCCGAAAATTTCAAGTTTCTAGGCCGTTTGGTTCGAAAGTTATCGTGTTCACGGCCGGACGGACAGACGGATTCGTCATCTGTTCGATTCAGACCTTTTTGGGCTCAAAATTCTTAAAATACAGACATCGTGACGAATTGATATAGCCTTCGTGTAAGTAGGACGAGCGCTCAAAAATATCATTTACGAGTTAGTTTACGTTGAAGGAAATTTATATCAAATTGCCAGTGTTTTAGCTACAACATCAATAAAACACTCCTGTTCAGATATATTTAATCATCTCTCAATAATATGATGATATCAGTCACACATATTATCATATTTAATGAGAAATATCATTTCTGTAATTTAATGAAATTATGGAATGTTGTTGGGCTCGTTTGATTCAATGTCGATAGAATATTTCTGAGACAAATCAAGATATATGTGTATAGGTAGTCTGTGACATGACTCATGAAGAAATTGGCAACACGGCATGGGAGTCCGGATGGTCCCACAACCTTGAAATAATTCGAAGGTTATTACGCGTTGTCGTGTTTGGTCGTTGGATAATTTCATAGAGTGAAAGTTAGTCTGGAAAAATTGTGACTGATCGGTGATATTCACAGCGACTTTTTCTGATCTGCATATATTTTCAATTCAATATGTCCTCAATTCAAAAGTCACAGCTCACCTTCTTCAGCTCGGTGTCGGCGTCGTCGTAGGTCAGCTCCGCGCCGAGCCGGTTGTCCCGCATCGAGATGCACTCGGACACGACGTTCAGGGGGATTCCCAACGAGTCGATCTCCCTCTCCGTCGAGAACTTCTCGTCCTTCAGGGCGTCGATCTCCGAATTCACGCGGTCCAGACAGCCCTGCAGCATGTCTCGCCATCTGTCCAGCTCGGTCACCTGAAAGAGATCAGAGGAGAGATCAGCTGGTCTTCGGGAACCTCCGAAGAAGAGACTCACCCTGTCGGCCAGCCGGACGTTGTTGTGGTAGGTGTCCCAGTCGGTCCTGATGCGGGTCTCGTTGCGAAGTTGGCGGCTCTCGTGGCGTAGGTTGAAGGCCTCGTCCCGACGGGTGTCGTTGGTCTGTTGGTTCTGCCACTGTTTCGCCTGCCAATCGGCCAGACCGATGTGTTGGATGGGTTTCTCGAATGTTACCACCGACATCGTCGAAACTGGAGAAAAATGCGAAATTAAAGATTTATTCTTGGTTATTCCACCCGATTCCTGATAAGATCTACGGCGAACGAGGAAGGTGGAGAATGTGGTCACCTCACGGATTTCGATAATTTTTGTATAAAGGCTAGAGTACGCTCTGAAATTGATAAAAAATCGAAAACTTAGCTGTGGAAACACTTTTTTTCCATCTTTTCCCTGAAAAAATTGACGGTACTCACTTTGAGACTATCACATAACCCAAACTGATAAGATGCTGTTTTACACTTCCAAATTCTATGGTAAACCTGATTTTTTAGTCAATAAACTAGTGACCACAAACATTTTCTTTATCCAAACACTTTCTTCGTTTTAGAAATTGTGATATTCTTTCCAGAAATTAGTGTTCTACTCCTTTTTGAGTTTTTTATGAACAACCTTAACCTGATTTTTAAGTCCTTAAACTAGTAAACAGTCCTACAAACTGGAAACAAATTTTCCCCACAAAAATTTCGATTGCTCGGGTGTTTTTATGATTACCCAAAACGTCTATGAACATTTGGTGCGAATTCAAGTGGTGACCACAAACATTTTTTTTATCCAAACACTTTCTTCGTTTTAGAGATTGTTACAATCTTTCCAGAAATTAGTGTTCTACTCCGTTTTGAGTTTTTTATGAACAACCTTGACCTGATTTTTTAGTCAATAAACTAGTAAACAGTCATACAAACCGGGAACAAATTTTCCGCACAAAAATTTCGATTGCTCGGGTGTTTTTATGATTTCCCAAAACGTCTATGAACATTTGGTGCGAATTCAAGTGGTGACCACAAACATTCTTTTTATCCAAATACTTTCTTCGTTTTAGAGATTGTTATAATCTTTGCATAAATTAGTGTTCTACTCCGTTTTGAGTTTTTTATGAACAACCTTGACCTGATTTTTTAGTCAATAAACTAGTAAACAGTCCTACAAACTAGGAACAAATTTTCCGCACAAAAATTTCGATTGCTCGGGTGTTTTTATGATTACCCAAAACGTCTATTACCATTTGCTGCGAATTCGAGTGGTGACCACAAACATTTTTTTTATCCAAACACTTTCTTCGTCTGAGAGATTGTGATATTCTTTCCAGAAATCTATGTTCTACTCCGTTTTGAGTTCTTTATGAACAACCTTGACCTGATTTTTTAGTCAATAAACTAGTAAACAGTCATACAAATCGAAAACAAATTTTCCGCACAAAAATTTCGATTGCTCGGGTGTTTTTATGATTACCCAAAACGTCTATGAATATTTGGTGCGAATTCAAGTGTTGACCACAAACATTCTTTTTATCCAAACACTTTCTTCGTTTTAGAGATTGTTACAATCTTTCCAGAAATTAGTGTTCTACTCCGTTTTGAGTTTTTTATGAACAACCTTGACCTGATTTTTTAGTCAATAAACTAGTAAACAGTCATACAAACCGGGAACAAATTTTCCGCACAAAAATTTCGATTGCTCGGGTGTTTTTATGATTACCCAAAACGTCTATGAATATTTGGTGCGAATTCAAGTGTTGACCACAAACATTCTTTTTATCCAAACACTTTCTTCGTTTTAGAGATTGTTACAATCTTTCCAGAAATTAGTGTTCTACTCCGTTTTGAGTTTTTTATGAACAACCTTGACCTGATTTTTTAGTCAATAAACTAGTAAACAGTCATACAAACCGGGAACAAATTTTCCGCACAAAAATTTCGATTGCTCGGGTGTTTTTATGATAACCCAAAACGTCTATGAACATTTTGTGCGAATTCGAGTGGTGACCACTAACATTTTTTTTATCCAAACACTTTCTTCGTTTTATAGATATTCTTTCCAGAAATTAGTGTTCTAATCTGTTTTGAGTTTTTTATGAACCATGTTCGGATATTATATAAAGAAAAAGTGAAAAAAGTCATCAAGGGGTATCAAATAATGAGGATTAAATCCAATTAAATTCGTTATACATAATAATACTAAAAGGAACTTACCTTTTCCACAGAACCTCACGAAGAATAGAGCAGAATTTGGTGAAGAAGGAATATCTTCAAGTGAAAATATGGACAAAACTTTGACGTAACCGTGCTACCGTTGTCAAGTCAATTTGAAGGGTGTAAAAAATGATCAATAAACTCGACCGTTTTCTATGCATTGATTTAATATTTCTATTTTATGTTTTATGAGACTTCTTTCGCGAAAAAAAAAAATTCAAAGCTCTAAATGTAAAATCAATCGTGCAACCTTTTGAGTGAGCTCCTACCTAAGAAACAAATTGTTCTCCATCCCAATTAGTTGAATAACTTGAAAGTGAAAAATTATTTCCTTTCAGGGCCACTGATTTAGTTGTAATCAACAACCTATAATTATTGAAATTGGAATATTATTTGCGATACTACGACGTTTTCTTAAAACTAAGGATATGAAAACCGTATTCGTGCTGGTAATTAATGACTTCGTCAATAATTATCATTAGGGACTTCTACATTTTGATTAAAAAAAATGGATATATTCAATGAAACACACGATTCACAGTAGATGAGCAATTTGTCTGAAAATAATCATGAGAATGGTCTGAAAAAATAAAATAATATTAATTATGGTGCCTCTATTCACTTTTGTTAAACAATTAAGAGTGCTGTTCCATAAGTGGCTTAAGGACACAGTAACAAAGCCTACAGGGGTCTAACAAGAGATAATATATCAACAAATAAATAGATAAAAAATAAGATGATCTTCACATCATTTTATAGAATAATGTTTACTTTCATTATAGTAGCCAGAATCACAGTATTTACATTCCCAATAATTATATACAATAAGAAATAAATTAGTAGTTTCATAGATATGTTTTATATTCCAAATCCAAGTCCAGGTCCAGAAGATTTTCGTTTCATTTGGGTTGATTTCTATCCCTTTGGCAAGAGCATTCTGTGTGGTTTTCTACTCCCACACGGAAAAATTGCTTCTCTTCATTAACGATACGTTTGAGGGTTAGATGGACCGTTTTAGTTTTCATGGGGAGGCAGATTTTGTTCTTGCCCTTGCAACAACCTGAATATTCACAGCGATGCAGTACAGTTGCCTCAGGAAGGATTGTCTGAAAGAAAACATTGTCACTGTTACTACAAGAACTTTTACTTTGCCATTGCTGTCTTCAAAAACGGTTTGATCTGAAGAATGTAGAATGTGGTCACCACTCGGATTTTGATAAAATTGTTCCAAGGAGCTAAAATACGCTATGAAATGAATGAAGAACCAAACACTTAGCTGCGGAAAATTTTTTTCCGGTTTTTCAATGGAAAATGCATGAGATTACTCACTTAGGGGCACATTTTTGAAATGGATTAATTCACATATTTCTACCACTATTCTGAATTAAATGCACTGTATTGTATCAATTTCACTTTTACTACAAGTTCGTGACGTCATTAATGGAAAAATGTGTTTCCGCGGCTATGTTTTTGGTTTTTCATTCATTTCATAGCACATATTAGTTTCTGTGAAAATTTTATCGAAATCCGAGTGGTGACTATATTCTACACCTTTTAAAAGCCCATAGTCTATTTTGGGTAGTGATTTCTCTCTAATTATTTTATTGTTGAAGCACAAACCGTAATAGTTCATAAGTACATTCGAATAATAAGCATTGGAAGCAAAAAGAGAAATATATTTTTTGAAAATACCAACCAAATTTTATGGTTTGGTATCTTTGTGATTCTTGGTTTTTTATTCTGGTTAGGCTCTTTCGCATTATACTCTGTGTTCAGCAACCTAGGAGTGCTCTAATATTAAAAAAAAAAGGACTCACCTCTCCGTCGTCTATTTGGGATTCCAAGTTCAAGTCACTCCACCGGAAACTTCTAGGCTGGGGAACCCCACACTTGAACTTCGCCACTATCGAGTTATGAATCGTCCAATCTTCGTCCTCGTTGCCGAGAACGAAAGCGAACACCGCCAACGTCGGGAAAATGAGCGAAAGCTTGACCATCCTGCTCGATCTACGAACGCGCACAACTGAATGAATGGTTTGGAGTTGACAACTGAAGGAATAACGTGTTCGCCGGATTATATATAAGTGAGGTGGCATCAGTCTGTCGTACGCAACAGAAAAGGTGTTTGCGGTATGGGAATCCAGGAAATTTAAAAAAAAATGATTATAATATTATAATTCACACGCAAGTGGGTTGTCAATTGCGGTGATATCATGTACTAATTAGCGTTACATATTGATAAGGATGAAGAACCCAGTTCTGATTCACATTGACGGAGTTTTCTTTCTCAACCATGATGGAATGTTGTATCGAATTTTTCCTTGAATTATAATGGATTTAATCGTAACGAATGATGAAAGTTGTCAAGTTATACCGACAATGAACACAGAAGTCAGTTTTGGTACACAGACAAAAAATTGAGTTTTCTGATATTTTCAATATAATATTCTGTGGTTCTATCGAAGTTCATAAAAATAAATTGATTGTATTATGTTTTCATATTGGCAATAAGCACTGAAGGCTATTCAGTTACACAGAAAAGAAGATTAAAGTTTGAAGTTCATGGAAATGAAATGACTGTTATTTTTCATACTGACAATGAACACAGAAGTCTGTTTTGGTACACAGACAAAAAATTGAGTTTTCTGATATTTTCACTAGTAATACCACTAGAGGTCAAATTATTGCCGGAAATTTTTTCGAGCTCATGAATATTTTGAGAATTATCCCGAGTCGAAGACGAGGGATAATTTTCTAAAAATATTCATGAGTGAGAAAAAATTTCCGGATTTAATTTGACCTCGTGTGGTATTCGGTAAGAAAATTCCACACCAAATGCGTTTATTTCCAATGACATCGATTTTCGTCTTCATCAAGTATAATATTCTGTCATTATAAACGTCAAAAAAATTTCCAGTATAATTCGCTGTTGGGTACCGTGAAAAAATTTCCACTAAAATTCATCCGTTGCGATGGTGATCTGTCAGAAATACACGTTCTGATTGGTTAAAAATCACATGTGTGGAATTTTCTATATTATATTCGGTAGTTCTATCGAAGTTCATAAAAATAAATTGATAGTATTATTCATATTGACAATGAGCACTGAAGGCTATTTAGGTACACAGAAAAGAAAATAAGTTTTTCTGATATATTCAATATAATTCGGTGATTCCATCTATTGAAGTTTGAAGTTCATTAAAATGAAATGACTGTATTTATCAAACTGACAAATGAACACAGAAGTCCGTTTTGGTACACAGACAAAAATTTAATTTTCTGATATTTTCAATATAATATTCGGTAGTTCTATCGAAGCTCATTAAAATAAATTGATCGTATTATTCATATTGACATTCATAGTTCTACCGAAGTTCATTAAAATAAATTGATCGTATTATTCATATTGACAATAAGCACTGAAGGCTATTTAGGTACACAGCAAAGAAAATAGGTTTTTCTGATATATTCAATATAATTCGGTTATTCCATCTATTGAAGTTTGAATTTCATGAAAATGAAATGAGTATTTGTCAAACTGACAATGAACACAGAAGTCCGTTTTAGTACACAGACAAAAAATTTAATTTTCTGATATTTTCAATATAATATTCGGTAGTTCTATCGAAGTTCATGAAAATAAATTGATGGTGTTATTCATATTGACAATAAGCACTGAAGGCTATTTAGGTGCACAGAAAAGAAAATAGGTTTTTCTGATATATTCAATATAATTCGGTGATTCCATCTATTGAAGTTTGAATTTCATGAAAATGAAATGAGTATTTGTCAAACTGACAATGAACACAGAAGTCCGTTTTGTTACACAGACAAAAAATTTAATTTTCTGATTATTCAATATAATATTCGGTAGTTCTATCGAAGTTCATTTAAAAATAAATTGATCGTATTATTCATATTGACAATAAGCACTGAAGGCTATTTTGGTACAAAGAAAAGTAATTCAATGATTCCATCTATTGACGTTTGAAGTTCATGAACCGACTGTGTCTGTCATACTGACAAAATGAACACAGAAGTCCGTTATGGTAACAGAAAAAAATTGAGTTTTCTGATGGTTTCAATATAATATTCGATAGTTCTATCGAAGTTCATAAAAATAAATTGATAGTATTATTCATATTGACAATAAGCACTGGACAGAAAAGAAAATGAGTTTTCTTAATATACTCAATATAATTCGGCGATTCCATCTATTGAAGTTTATACAAATAAGCAGTATCTGTCATACTGACAATAAACACTAAAGACAATTTTGGCACACAGAAAAAAAAGCAGCTCTTCTGATATAGTCAATATAATTCGATGATTCAATCTATTGACGTTATTTATAAAAATAAATTGACACTATCTGTCATATTGACAATAAATACTGAAGGAAATTTTGGCACACAGAAAAAAAAAATCAGTTCTTCTGATATAAGTCAATTCGGTGATTCCATCTATTGAAGTTTATAAAAATAAAATGACAGTATTTCTCATATATATGCGTATAATGAAATTATAATATCGTTCGAATATATGCATCTCGCTTAGATAGATAAAAGTAATTGCTTCGATACTGAATATCTTCCAGTGTTTGGTTAAAGGTGAAACTTTTCAATATATTATATCAGTTCTGAAGATAACGTTCGAGATGCCACTCGGAAAGACTCCGATAATATTCGTATTATTCACAGTCTTCAGTTTTACTTGGTGTTTTTCTAACGAATTTAAAGAGTCTTTGTACAAGCACAGTCAATATGTTGATAATTTCAAATGTAAAAATCCTCAGGCCAGAAGTTTCGAGCTACCAGAACTATTCGAACAGGATGACCCTTTGGTGTTGAATATAGAGGTGAGTAATTCATTATTTTATGATATTATTCCCGAAAATTGATTCTGTTATCAAATTTCGTTATTATTTTTCTCGAAAGTGTAAAAATAGTTTTTACGTCTTTCTTAACCTTCTTCTACGAATTTTTTGGTTGTAAACTACTGAGAATTTATAAACAGCTCATAGCTCAAATTGACTGGTGAAATTCCATGGAATCATGCATTTTTCTTGTCGATATTGAGAAATAATTTTGTTAACATAGAAAAGATGATTAAATTGGAAATGTTATTTTTTTAAGAATGTGTATCCTTCAACGACAGTCCTTCATAGATGTGAAAATGCCGGATGCTGTCCTGGAATTAAATATTGCACCCCAAAGGAAACGGAAGAGGTTAATTTGATATTCGGAATAGTGAAGCCTGGAGACTCAAAGATACAATACGTTCATAAAGATGTAATCAATCACACTTCATGTTCCTGTGAGATGAAAAAGAACATAACTTAACAATACTTCTCTTTAATTCATTATATGTTAATATTTTTGGAAATGATAGTTTTCGCAACATAGGTAATAAGTCAATAATATATGTTTCATATTATACTTTTATTTACCTCGCCTTTATTTACATCCATCTAAATCAGTCGGTCAAATAATTTAAATCTATTATCACACTTACAAACATATTGACATTTGCATTAGTTGAGGTATCTTAATTAACATACATTTGTAATAATGTTGGTAGTTTAACCACATTTTTTTCTTAAAAAAATTATTTTGTTCATCATTTCGTCGAAAACTTATTAATTGCGAAATAAATATTCGCTCGTTCAACTATTCCATATCACAGATCGTTGCATCTTCAGCATCTGATCATAAATCTATTCCCAAGACGATTTAAGACGACGATGGGATTGCTCGTTCAAACTAAACAGAATCCCGAGGAAGGGGTAGTTTTTTTACATTCCATAAATACCTGGAAAATAAAAATTTTTATTATTTTTTATATTTCGGGTCTGCTCATATAAAGAAATACTATGAATAACGCTTGGCAACGCTGTAAAACTCGGCGATAGGCCAGAACTTATAACGTCACACCCTGGCGCGCTTTCGAAAGAGTTCAAACAGAAACATGTCTTTGGTAATTTATTTTGGAAAAACTTCTTGGGACTGTCGCATTCTTTTCTATTTTGCATAGGTTTTTTTTAATGAATCAAGATATGGCTTATGCCAGTTGCGAAGGAGTATATCCAACTCACTTTTTCATTTTCACTGTCATCAGTTTTTCCCATTCATTTCTCACTGCGTCTCATTTTCAGATGAATCACTTCATTGGTCCCATTTTTTCACCAATTTTCCAATGACTATTTCGGTTTGTCCTTCCTGTTCTGGCAGGAACATTGGGTGTGGTTCAATGCTTCTACTTTCTGGTACTGGATGTTTGGTTTTATGTTCGGCGATATAACAGCGAAAACCAACTGAACTTCGTCCATGCTGTTGGGAAGACAGCGCTTCACTCCTTTGCAACATCCTGCATGTTCGCACCTGTAAAGAACAGTCTTCTGGGGATATATCGTCTGAAAAAATCGAAAATTGTCGTTGAATAACTATAGAATTCAACGCATACAGGTTCTCAATTTTTTCATGGAAATACTGTTCCCGAAATTTCATAATTTTGGTAAATAAATATTATTATTGTTGAAATCTGTATGTCCCTTTAGTTTCAAATTTACTTTAGAGCCCACCCTGGATTTTGATGAATTTTTTTTTGTGAACACACCTTCTCATTAAAAATCGAATGGAACCAATCTCAATATCAGGAAATTTATGGTTGAGGAGATATAATTTTTCTTTTCTAATTGATTGGAAAATTATGAGATTCTGACATTTAGTTTCAGTTTGGCAGCTCTTACCAACATTATTGCGTGAAAAATTCAAATATGTCATTGAATCTCCTTTTTTCTTTCAAATATTTCATATAATTAATTCATGAAGGAAATACTGTTTCTTCCAATTAAATTGTTCAACTTCATATTTGCCAAGTCAACGATTAGTATTTTTCATGTTTTGAATTCATTTTTTTTTGGTGAGGTTTGCTAAAATAGCAAAAAATTATGAGATTCTTACATTTAGTGTCAGCTTGACAGCTTTTACCAACATTATTTCCTGAAAAATTCAAATAATATGTCATTGAATCTCTTTTCTTCTTTCAAATATTTCATAGAATTAATTCATGAAGGAAATACTGTTTTTTCCAACCAAATTGTTCAACTTCATATTTGCCAATTCAACGATTAATATTTTTCATGTTATGAATTCATTTTTTTTGGTGAGGTTTTTGTAGAGATCTTGTTAAAATAGCAAAAAATTATGAGATTCTTACATTTAGTGTCAGCTTGACAGCTTTTACCAACATTATTTCGTGAAAAATTCAAATAATATGTCATTGAATCTCTTTTTTTCTTTCAAATATTCCATAGAATCAATTCATGAAAGAAATACTGTTTCTTCCAATTAAATTGTTCAATTTTATATTTGCCAATTCGACGGTTGGTACCTATTTTTCCTGTTTTGAATTAATTTTTTTTTGTGAGGATTTTGTAGAGATCTCGTTAAAACAGCAAAAAATTATGCGATTCTGACATTTAGTTCATGTTGACAGCTCTTACCAACATTATTCCGTGAAAATTCAAATATGTCATCGAATTTCTTTTTTTTTTCAAATATTCCATAGAATTTATTCATGAAGGAAATACTGTTTCTTCCAATTAAATTGTTCAACTTTATATTTGCCAATTCGACGGTTAGTACCTATTTTTCATGTTTTGAATTCATTTTTTTTTGGTGAGGTTTTTGTAGAGATCCCGTTAAAATAGCAAAAAATTATGCGATTCTGACATTTAGTGTCAGTTTGACAGCTTTTACCAACATTATTCCGTGAAAATTCAAATATATCATTGAATCTCTTTTTTCTTTCAAATATTTCATAGAATTCATGAAGGAAATACTGTTTCTTCCAATTGAATTGTTGAACTTTATAATGGCCAATTCAAAGACTAGTATTTTTCATGTTTTGATTTCATTTTTTCTGGTGAGGTTTTTGTAGAGATCTTGTTAAAATAGCAAAAAATTATGAGATTCTGACATTTAGTGCCGGCTTGACAGCTTTTACCAACATTATTCCTTGAAAAATTCAAATATGTCATTGAATCCCTTTTTTCTTCCAAATATTCCATAGAATTAATTCATGAAGGAAATACTGTTTCTTCCAATTGAATGGTTCAACTTTATATTTGCCGATTCGACGGTTAGTACCTAGTTTTCATGTTTTGAATTCATTTTTTGTTGGTGAGGTTTTTGTAGAGATCTCGTTAAAATAGCAAAAAATTATGCGATTCTGACATTTTGTGTCAGTTTGACAGCTCTCACCAACATTATTCCGTGAAAAATTCAAATATGTCATTGAATCTCTTTTTTTTTTCTTTCGAGTATTTCATAAGATTGATTCATGAAAGAAATACTCTTTCTTTTAATTAAATTGTTCAACTTTATATTTGCCAGTATTTTCCTCCTTTGATTTTTTTTTTGGTGAGGTTTTTGTAGAGATCTGGTTAAAAGAGCAAAAAATTATGAGATTCTGACATTCAGTGTCAGTTTGACAGCGCTTACCAACATTATTCCGTGAAAAATTCAAATATGTCATTGAATCTCTTTTTTATTCTTTCGAGTATTTCATAAGATTAATTCCTGGAAGAAGTACTCTTTCTTTTAGTTAAATTTTTCAACTTTAAATTTGCCAATTCAATGATTAGTATTTTCCTCTTTCGATTTAATTTTTTTTTGGTGAGGTTTTTGTAGAGACTTTGTTAAAATAGCTTCTTTACACTGCAACTATTCACAGGATATCCTTCATAATATTATATTCATTCATTATTCCCCTTTTTTGAGCGCTCGTACAACTTACACGAGGGCTATATCATTTCGTCACGATGTCTGTATTTTTCGAATTTTGAGCCGAAAATGGTCTCAATCGACTATGTTCGACTCACTGATGACGAATCCGTCGAAAAATTCGAGTCTGTCCGTCCGGCCGTCCGGCCGGCCGGCCGTATACACGATAACTCTCGAACGGAATGTCCTAGAAACTTGAAATTTTCAGGGTAGGTTCGAATCTCAAATGCTGCGGTTGAGTTCGTTATTGGGCAAAATTCGTCGAGGGGTTCCGTAAATATGGCCATTCAAAGTTTTGTTCCCCTGATAACTTGAGAACTACAGATTCGATCAAGATGAAATTTGGCACTCAAATGGAGAATGAGGTGTTCAAGCTACATGTGAAATTTTGTCCAGATCACATGACCAGAACCATAGAAACCATCGAAAATTGTAACTTTTGAACGGAAAGGCCTAGGGACTTGAAATTTTCAGGATAGGTGTGGATTTCGAATTTCGTGATCACGTTCATCTATGAGCAACTTTATACAAGGGGTTCCGTAAATATGGCAGTTTGAAATTTAGTTTTCTTGATAATTTCAAAACTACAGATTCGATCGTGACGAAATTTTGTATACTTATGGAGAATGATATATTCAAGCTACATTTCTCCAGATCACATGACCAGAACCATAGAAACCATAGAAAATCATAACTTTCGAACGGAAAGGCCTAAGGACTTGAAATTTTCAGGATAGGTGTGGATCTCGATTGTCGTGATCACTTTCATCTATGAGCAAAATTATACCAGGGGTTCCATAAATACACTCGTTTGAAATTTTGGTTTCTCGATAATTTCGAAACTACGGATTCGATCGAGATGAAATTTTGTATTTTAATCGAGAATAATATATTAAAACAATATTTTGTCCAGATCTCATGACCAGAACCATAGAAACCATAGAAAATTGTAACTTTCGAACGGAAAGGCCTAGGAACTCGAAATTCTCAGGGTGGGTTTGGATCGCGAATATCGCGGTCATGTTCATCAATGAGCAAAATTAGACTAGGGTTTCCGTAAATATGGCCGTTCAAAATATTTTTTTGCTGATAGTTCCGAGAATACTGAGCGGATAAAAAATTGCACCTAGCTGAGGAATTATGTATTCAAACTATTTGCAAAATTTTGTCCAAATCGCACCACCAAGACCATAGATACCGTAGAAAATTATAGCGAATTATCGAAAAAAAATTGATCAGCTGAAGCACTGACATGAAGTCTGGAGTTTCGCATAAGTTTCAGAATTTTTTTGACAGCTGTCGAAAATTCCTCCAATTGATTTCTGAAACTGGAAAATGCGAATTTACCTACAAGGTGCATGTACGAGCGCTCAAAAGCTCCTGCCTTCACGGCAGTGCTTTTCGTAATTTTTTTGAGATTTGACGGAAACACATATTTCTTTTCACTAAAGCATCCATTTTTCTTTGGAAATTGCATAAAACTATTTTCCAATTCATAATCGTTGTACTCATTATCCTAATTTGATTGTATTTTCAATGATCCTGAAAGCATTTTACGTACATTATCATCTAATCCGGATTAGATTTTTGGAATATAGTTGACCTCCTAACGAACGTCCTCATATTAATCTTATCTTATCAGGAAAAAAAGTTAATTCATGAACTATAAAAAAATTATTTATTTATGATTGAATTCGATCTTTTACGTTCATAGGTCTTCGCAATCAAAATAGAGTTAATAATAATTATTTGAGGGGGAAGATAAGGCAACTTTTTCCTATTTTATATCATTATTCAATAAGCCACTAATTTCGCATTATTGGCATTTTAGAATCAATATATCTACAAGGGTTAATTGACAAATTTTATGGAAAAAGTTATTGAAAGAACGAAAAAAAAAAATACGTAAATATTGGAATTTAAACCATATTTCTGACACATGATATATAGGCAGTACTGCCAATATAAGGCACTAAAAGACCCTATCTTATGTCAATAATTTAATGAATATAATCATTTGTTGAAAGCGTGAAGCAACGAGAAGACATAATCAATTTATCTCAGTAATCAGTTGAAGATGAAGGATAGTTCATGAAAAATAATCGATCGTGACTGCAAGCCATGGCTTCGGGCTTATTGACCTATCCTCAGTGCTGCATAAGCCCGAAACTACGGACTGCAGTGGCCATCGAAGATTTTGATGTTCTTCTTGATTTTTGTGGTGAATGAAATTATATACGTACTCCTGCTATGGTCCTCAGGGTACTGTTTTTCGGCAGGATTTCGCTCAGGTCGAAACTCCTCGGCTGGGGCGTGCTGCAGGCGAATCTGTCCACTCTGGCGTTGTGCGCCATCCAGGGTTCCACGTTCCGTTTCGTACATATGATGGGCATGATTACTATCGATATCAAACAGCATCCAATAGCGGAGAATCTTATCATATCGGAAATTAATACTAACTATCACAGAGAGTTTGGGGAATGAACTTTGATCCGACCAGTTTTCGATCTAAAAACAGAATGAGATCATGATCCATTCAAAATAGAGTCAGATAAACAGGACAAGAAAAAATTAGGGTACCAGTGAAGAATTCAGCTTTTTTTCCACGAACGAAATTCCAAAAATGTGGTCATGTGTGTGGTAATGAGATCGTAGTATAGTTCAGAAAATAGATGAAGTTTTTTTATCAATGGTCGAATTCGTGGGGAAGGTCATGGCCGTTCTGATAAGGGTCCTCGGAGGAATTTAAAAATTTTACTACATAATGATTAAAAGAATTAAAATGCTGACGGTATCCGTGGATTTCTAAGAGTGAAAGTGATGGGCGATAAGACACGAGTTGATGTGCTTCGATTTGACACAGAAAATAGGGGAGATAACACTTTTAATCACGCCTGAACTGATGGATAGATTTCGCCAAATACCTCAAAATTTCCATCCCACGTGGGACAACCTCAACTATTAGAGTTTGAGATTCGCGGTGAAAAATACTATATATACATTATACCAATACAAATTTAGAAATTCAAGAGTCAATTATTTTTTTTTTAATTTCATTCCTAGGTTTTTTGTCATGGAATAAGCGGATCTCCAGATTTGATCAAAAAGTTGACTTTTTGTGTTTATCTGCCGGACCTCTTCACGCACCTTATCCGCTCAATGTCAGCCTGCCGCCGTTTTAGGGGTCGAGCGTGCAGAAATGGTATATTCCCTTTCTGGTCTTGGGACGGAAGCACCAAACGCGACAGAATACCTTTCCACGCACAAAGGAATCACTTTCGAGGGCGCACATCCGTCCGAGCAACATTATTCATCCGATATCTTCCCCGCACAGCTCTAAAGTAAACACTCGTTCACCATGTCTTCCAGATAAAGCTCGACTCGAAGAGGTTTAAGAGTCAACTGATTAGGTTCTGCCGTATCTCTCGTTCAAAATTCAGGGAAATATTTCTCCTTCGAATGGTCGGTTGGCATTGGTGCGTGGTGGATCTATGGGAACCATTGGCGCCGGCTTCCAAAAATCCGGGTATTAATAGAAATTAGGATCTCCCTGCCGAGAATACGAGAAGCAGGTGGTTCGACACGGTTATTCCTGCGATCTTTCGCGCCACATGGCCAATCTCAGGGTCGTATCTAGGACGTGGCAAGGGTGGCACTCGCCACGGGCGCAAGGTCCGAAGAGGCGCCAAAAAATATTAAAAATAAAAAAATAGAAGCGCCAAACAAAAGAAATTAATACGAAAGATGACAACTCGGTTACGTAAGTAAGTATTTCGATCACAACATTTCGAAAAATTGATATTAAAAGTACAGAATGAGAATGCAATAAGGTCAGAAATACGAGAAATATTGTTATATTAATTATAAAAATAATTTAAAATTTTCAAAGCTGCCGCACTCTGATCATAAAAATTACAATCGGCAATATCGTCATGCGATTCCAAGCACAGCCCTTTTATGAGTTGTTTTCACCACATCCCTTATGGCATCCAGCTTGTTTTGAAGGGCGGCTTCTTTGATGATGATGGTTCATAATGATCGATTTGTTTAGATTTTTAGGCCACATCTGTGGTATTTTGAAAACGATTTGTATTGACAAAAATTCACCAATAAGAGATTTGAGCTAAAGAAGTGGGAGAAAAATTGGGGAATCTTATTCTATTCTACATAAATATTGATTTCTTTCAATTGTGAAGAGAAGTGCAAAAAATTTAAATTTTAATGTTCGTTTAGTGTGTATCCAGATTTGAAGTGATATAAGTTTTGAGTTTTTCTTTATATTCTGACTTTTTTGTGCCATTGTGCTTTTGGATTCGAGCATTATAAATTGTGCTATTGAAGGTGAGTTGTACTAAGTATTTGTTATTTTTTATGACATTATTCTGGCATCGGATATATTCAATTATTAGCATTTTAACATAATAATATTGCTCCTTTCAATTCAAGAAGAAATATATTTGGTTCATTGCGGAAAATATGGATTTTCAAACTTGAATTCTCACTTCTCAGAGCGTCTTTTTTTTAATGAAATCTAATAAAACTTAAATTTTAGTGTAACTTTTCATAGTTTTCATTGAATCTTCAATCTCATCTGGCAAAGATTATTCTAGTAATTTTTTATACTTAACGTATGGACTTCTTGAATATTGTAACATCGGGCCCTGTTTCAAAGGGTTATAAAATAGTATTTGTAGGATTAGTTTGTGATTTTTTTTGCAGAGATTGTGCTTATCGATTATTGTTTTCTAGTCAACTTACCAAAAAAATTTTATTTTACGTTTGCAGTATGTATTTTTAAATTTTAAGTTGAAGAATTTATAGTTTTTTAAATAAATGTTCGTATTTATTACATAAATATGAATATTTCATTTTATTTTTTCAGAATTTGTTTTTTTTCTATGCATTCCATTCAAAATGTGTATTTCAATGTTTTGAATGAAAAAATTTTTCCATCAAAATGTGTATTATTTTGAAACTCTTACGGAAATATATGACTAGCATTATGAAAAAAAATACTATAAGAAAATATGATGGATGAAAAAAAATCTACGCAAATGGGGGGGCGCTGTCTCATATTTTGCCACAGGCGCAATAGTACCTAGATACGGCCCTGAATGTTGGAATACCTAGGAAATGCGATGTAAAATAATTTGGAAGGAATAAAGGAGGCTAGTTGACAATTGAGAGAAACGTCAAAGTGGAAATGGATATTTGAAAAAAAAAATTACGAAAAGCACTGCCGTGAAGGCAGGAGCTTTTGAGCGCTCGTACATGCACCTTGTAGGTAGATTCGCATTTTCCAGTTTTAGAAATCAATTGAAGGAATTTTCGACAACTGTCAAAAAAATTCTGAAACTTAGGCGAAACTCCAGACTTCATGTCAGTGCTTCAGCTGATCATTTTTTTTTCGATAATTCGCTAGAATTTTCTACGGTATCTATGGTCTTGGTAGTGCGATCTGGACAAAATTTTGCACGTAGTTTGAATACATTATTACTCAGATAGGTGCAGAATTTCATCCCAATCCGCTCAGTATTTTCGGAACTATCAGCAAAAAAATATTTTGAACGGCCATATTTACGGAACCCCTAGTCTAATTTTGCTCATTGATGAACGTGACCGCGATATTCGCGATCCAAAACCACCCTGAGAATTTCAATTTTTTAGGCCTTTCCGTTCAAAAGTTACAATTTTCTATGGTTTCTATGGTTCTGATCATGCGATATGGACAAAATATTGTTTTAATATATCATTCTCGATTAAAATACAAAATTTCATCTCGATCGGACCCGTCGTTTCGAAATGATCGAGAAACCAAAATTTCAAACGACCGTATTTACGGAACCCCTAGTATAATTCTGCTCATTGTTAAACGTGAACGCGACATTTCAAATCCACACCTATCCTGAAAATTTCAAGTCTCTAGGCCTTTCCGTTCGAAAGTTATGATTTTCTATGGTTTCTATGGTTCTGGTCATGTGATCTGAAGAAATGTAGCTTGAATATATCATTCTCCATTAGTATACAAAATTTCGTCACGATCGAATCTGTAGTTTCGAAATCATCAAGAAAACTAAATTTCAAACGACCATATTTACGGAACCCCTAGTATAATTTTGCTCATTGATGAAGGGGAACGCGACATTTCAGATCCACACCTATCCTGAAAATTTAAAGTCCCTAGGCGTTTCCGTTCAAAAGTTACAATTTTCTATGGTTTCTATGGTTCTGGTCATGCGATCTGGACAAAATTTCACATGTAGCTTGAACACCTCATTTTCCATTTGAGTGCAAAATTTCATCTCAATCAAATCTGTGGTTTTCAAGTAATCAGGGGAACAAAACTTTGAACGGCCATATTTACGGAACCCCTGGTGGAATTTGGCCCATTAACGAACTCAACCGAGGCATTCGAAAACTGAACCCACACTGAAAATTTCAAGTCTCTAGGTTGTTCCGTTCGAGAGTTATCGTGCTTACGGACGGACAGACTCGAATTTTCCGACGGATTCGTCATCAGTGAGTCGAACATAGTCGATTGAGACCATTTTCGGCTCAAAATTCGAAAAATACAGACATCGTGACGAAATGATATAGCCCTCGTGTAAGTAGTACGAGCGCTCAAAAAGTTGGCAGAAAGCTTGGTTTTGAAAGAAGAAAAGTATAGTAAATAGTATCTGAAACTTTTTCAAGAGTAGATTCGTAGATTGAATTGTTAGAATTGATTTGGCGAGTGAAGGAGTGAAGGAGATATTAAAACGGCGTGCTGGTTATAAGAAGGAGAATTGAAATTGGAAATAGTAGAACATAGAGTGAGTGCACTCACCAATTGAACGTTATTTAGAGTTTAGATATATTAGTTTTCAGTTTCTTTTGATAGTTGGGGTTGTTCTGTAGAATAAGGTTATTGATTATATCATTTTGTAAAAAAAAATTCTTTCGAATTGTCCATTTTAGAACCCTCCTTGAGGTAGAGATCTCGGGCAAAATTGTATATATAATTACGTTTTTGATATGAAAAGCCTTGTTTTAAAAGAACAATTTATTTACAACGGACGATTATCCGACCTATCTAGCAAGCAGTTAGAATGAATTATTATTGACGACTGATTCGTCTTCAGAGGTTTATATAACATTATCTTATCTATAAGTTCCAGAAGGAATGTGACAAACAAATAACACCTGCAACAATGAGCATCATTGAAATAGATGAGTAATCATAACAATACATAGTCATATTCAATATTAAATGTAAATAGATAAGCAATTCATCTAAGGTATACAGGGTTGGCATTATGTAATTATATATAATCAATACAAAAGTCTTAGAATATTGTTAGTGCTTTCATAAATTTCAAAATTTAATAGTAATAATTGGAACGAACCATATTAACTATTCCTTTCAAACTGCCCCAAACATGAAAATCTAACTGTGTTAGATCCAGACTTCTCGCTGGCCACGAAATGGGTCCTCCTCTACCTATCCACCGATTAGGAAACAATTCGTGCAAGAACATACGAACGTTTAGCCATCCTGTTGGAAAATGTTGGAAAATCAAGGGAACCTCGTCCAAATAACAGTCCATATTTGTTCTCAAAAATTCTTCATAATTTTCTCCATTTAAGTTGTCAGGAAGATAGTGAGGACCTATCAGAAGATGAGCTGTTGCTCCCATCCAAACATTAACGCCAAATCACTATTTTTTATGCCGGACATTCAAAAGGTTGTTTAGAAACAAATCTGCTGAAACGAAACTAGTGCTTGCATTCTAACAAAAACTTTTTTTGGAAATGTAGAAGGAATTTGGCAAGTTTTTGAAAAACTTTTTTTATACATAAATTGTGGAGGTCGAAAGTTCCAGGCGTATTGATATCAGAAATTTACTATTCTTTTCTTCATATACCAACTTTCAAATCATACGAATTCTTTTTCAACATCTATTACAGCATATTTTCGATTTTTTCATACATATCATATCCTTCTCTAATAAAAGTTATCCGAAACTATAATCAAACTTGCTCAACGTAGAAAAAATTGACGAAAAATGAAGTAAGGCGAGTAATTTTTCAAAAAACACAAAAACTCAAATAACTCGTAAACTGTTGATTTTTGGATATCAATTGGCTCAAAAGACAGCAAATGAGTGATCCTAACACGTCCTCCAAGGTTCACGTCGAATTTGGAAAGACCCTGTATGTATAACTTGCATGTACTAGTCATGTTTCATAAACCGGTTTCTCCACGAAAAAACCAAGTCATGAAAATTTATTTTCGTGGAAAATCATCGAAGATAATCTCTGGGAAATTCCCGTCGTCGCAAACGCCCCCTTGAAATTTCCCGTCGAACTGCGGTACGACGTCTAGACGTTAACATTGAAGCGCAACAGATTTTTCCGAGCGATGAAATCATTGTTCCTAAAATAAATTCTTGAATAAACTAGGGAATCACCTGGCGTTGAAAAACAGGTAGCAATTAGCTAATGATTTATGTGTCTGGTTGTCTCATCTTCTGTTTAACTTCTGTTAGAGACACCGCTTAGACGCTATTTTTAAATCACCTTTCACATAATCTACATCGTCGATTACGTGAATACGGTTTTTTCGAAAGAATTCGTTGTGATTAATCACCGATTGATTTGTAGAGCAGATAAAGGGTTACTCTGTGACAAAAATCGTAGAAGAAAACCGCGAGTGTGGGGGTACGTGGGGGGTTCCTTGGATGTTTAGTGATATGTTTTCGACTCACAAATATTATTACTTTTCTTGTAATTAAAAAAAATTGTTTTTTTTTTAGTTTTTTTCTTGTAAAATCTGAACCAACGGAGCGATGCCGACACTTTCAACAACAGAATTGTAGAGAATGAAAAAACGAAGAAAATTAGTGTTAGTGCAACTCAATCGGGTCATTATTACCGTAGAAAAGGTGGAAAAACCGTAAAAATCAGCGTAACCGTAACCGTAAGAAATGCAGCTTGGTTTTTCCACAATTCACCCAAATTTGATTTATAATTCATTTGACCTAATGAAATTATTTATTGGGTGCAATAATATTTAGTTTAGTTGATGTCACTGGGATATTCGTGGACACTTTCTATGTAGTTCATATTTCAACTGGAAGATGAATGACATCAATTTTACTTCAATTTGATTTGATAACCGAAAGATATATTATATTTTCAATGAATTAATATGGAGGAAAACATTGTCCTTTATATGATTATTTAAGAAATTCAATTTTCATTCTTTAATTTTGATTGATTTTAATAAGGCAAACTCACCATTTTGTAGTGCCTGGTCAAACCATACAGTCCTTAGAGTCTGAGATTTTTCCTTCGATGAATGGGTAAATTTTGGAGGTGACGGTAAAACTTCGGAAACCCTGAACTATTGGAAAAGTGGTCACCTTGTCTAATTTTCTATGAGGAAAATTAAAGGTACCCTTTCCTGAGGAGTAATGTGGGCCAGGTCGAAAAAAAAATTCCGAAAAACTATACAAACATAAAAAGTCGTTATAGTGTTTCTTCATTATTTTCCAAGTATTCAGGATAATTTCTACTGTGATCGACTGTTGATGTTAGGAGATATATCATTTAAATCGAGATTAAAATCGGACAACTTCCGACGCATCCAACCCTTCTGGGAAATGGTGCCTAAAATATTTTAAATCGCAATGACGCAAAAACGATTCATTCGACAATGTCCGGGTTGTGCACACTCAAAATACCTATTAACCACTCCTTTCATCCGGAAATCCAGCGCTACTACTTTGAAAATGGTCGAGTAATGATTTTTTGAAAATACGTTGATTTTTAATGTTTTTTCGACTTTTCTACATTCATTTTCTTCGTCTTTTATTCTCCACAATTCTGTTGTTGAAAGCGTCAGTATTGCTCTATTGGTTCAGATTTTACAAGCAAAAAACCGTTTTTCTTCGTGTTTTTCCGAAATTACAAGACAATTAATCATATTTGGGAGAAACAAATTTTCTTGTCGATGTTATGTTTCATTATTGGTGTGAGACTACCACATTGACAAAAAAATCGAGTTGAAGAAATAATTTCCCCCTTGGTGTAACACTTCTAATATCACTGAGTAGATATCTATATTTTACACTCTTATTTTATATGTATGAATATAGCCAGAGGGGGGATATCTATGTGGAAAAAATAAAAGTTTGCGTGAAATTTTAGCGTTTCTGGGTTGAGAAATGTTTGGAACAAAAATAGACCTAGTAAAATTTCACCAGCGTTATCGTCCGGCTGTTTATCGGTCATCCATCAGATTTCATCGACAAATCAGGATATTGCGAAAATCTCTATCATACAATGACCGACATCGATGAAAATGCCATCAGATTTTTTTTTTCACAATACATACTTGTCGGCAGAAATACGGGACCCTTTCATCAATTTCTCAATACGTGACTCAAATGGTCTTTTTTTTCTCATCGGGGTTTCTGTACAATTTACATGATATATTTCGTAACATCAAACAATATCAGCAGTCGATCACTTCAATTCGTGGAAAGTATCCCGAATAATTGGAATAATAATGAAGAAACACGACTTTTTATGTTTGTGCAATTTTTCAGACATTTTTTTCACGAAATCGCCCACAGTACTCGTTAGGAAAAGTTAACTAAAATTTTTCCCAGATAGAAGTAGACAAGGTGGCCACTTTTCCTGCTTTTCCAATAGTAAAGGTGTCCCAAGTTTCACCGTCACCCCCATAATTGACCCATTCGTTGAAAGAAAAATCTCAGATTCTGAGTGCATGGCTTGACCAGGCACTACAAAATGGCGAGTTTGCCTAATGAAAATTAATAAAAATTAACGAATAAAAATTGAATTTTTTAAATAATCATATAAAGGACAATGTTTTCCCCCACTCCCCCAGAATAATTCATTGAGAATATAATATATCTCTCGGTTATCAAATTGGAGTCAAACTGATGTTGTTCATAAGTCGATATATGAACTAAATACAGAGTGTCCACAAATATCCCAGTGACATCGAAGAAAAATTGAATATTATTATCCCAATAAAAATTTTATAATGTCAAATGAATTATAAACCAAATTTGGGTAAATTGTGGAAAAACCAAGCTGCATTTCTCAGTTGAACTAGATGATTTCATTCAATTGAATATAACCGACAGAAGTTATATGATTTATTTCTTTCGAAAAGTTATGAAATTGGTTCAAATTTTAACTTTAAGCATCGAATTCCAAAATCTTCGCGGATGCCTAGTAGATTTTGTGATAAAGTTTTTTTCTTGATTAGACCAGGCAATAGAGATTGTGTCGTGACAAAAATCGTAGAAGAAAGCAGCGAGTGTGGGGATACGTGGGATGTTTAGTGATATGTTTTCGACTCGCAAATATGATTACTTTTCTTGTAATTTCAAGAAAACACCTAAAAAAACGGTGTTTTTTTTTAATTTTTGCTTGTGAAATCTGAACCAATAAAGCGATGCTGACACTTCCCACACACGAATTGTAGAGAATGAAAAGACGTAGAGAATGAGTGCTAGTTTAACTCGATCGGGTCATTATTTCCGTAGAAAAGCCTAAAAATCAGCGTTTTTTCAAAAATACATAACTCTGTCATTTTCAAAGTTGTAAGGCTGGTTTTCCGGATGAAAGTAGTTGTTAATAGTAATGTTCTTTCGTACTGAGCGAAGTGATTCATGTGAGTTAAATCACATAGATCAGTTTAAGTGATCGTTCTTTCGTTTTCAATCAGTTCCCCTTTCCACAACTCCAAAGTGATTGTGAGTAATTATTCTAATCGCGAAATTTCTTATTTAAATTAGATCACATTGGTAAATAATAAGTCAAAGATTGAAGTTAGGCGTTATAGAATTTTTAACACATAGAAGTTAGCGCATTCTTCGGGCTCTGAGTGAATGAATATGTTCTGATTGCAAAATCGTTTTCACTTAAATCACATAAGTTCCATCAGTTGAATCAGTACGAAAGAACACTACTAATAAGTACTTTGAGTGTGCACAACCGTTGTCGGATTAATAGTTTTGGCGTAATTGCGATTAAAATTATTTCAGGCACTATTCACCGGAAGGGCTAGATGGGTCGGAAGTTGTCCGATTTCAATTTACAAAACGGATTTTGAAAGTCAAAGTATGGTATTACAAAACGTCAATCTTGATTTTCGTTCGAATGTTGCAGAATAGTGCAATCATGACCAGAACTGGCCGAACGTTCGATTGCGGTCGAGAAGTGGGGGTATATATGAATATGTTGAAATCTGATGGATGACCAATAAACAGCCGGACGATAACGCTGGTGAAATATTACTAGGTCTATTTTTGTTCCAAACATTTCTCAACCCAGAAACGCTGAAATTCCACACAAACTTTTATTTTTTCCACATAGATACCCCACCTCTGTCTATATTTATACATATCAAATAAGAGTGTAAAATATAGATATCTACTCAGTGATATTAGAAGTGTTACACCAAGAGGGAAATTATTTTTTCAACTCGATTTTTTTGTTAATGTGGTAGTCTCACACCAAAAATGAAACATAATATTGACAAGAAAATTTTTTTCTACCAAATATGATTAATTTTCTTGTAATTTCGAAAAAACACGAAGAAAAACGGTGTTTTTTCAGTTTTTTGCTTGTAAAATCTGAACCAATGGAGCAATACTGACACTTTCAACAACAGAATTGTGGAGAATAAAAGACGAAGAAAACGAATGTTAGTCCAACTCAAACGGGTCATTATTACCGTAGTCGGAAAAACAGTAAAAATCAGCGTATTCTCAAAAAATCATTATTCGACCATTTTCAAAGTAGTAGCGCTGGTTTTCCGGATGAAAGTAGTGGTTAATAGGTATTTTGAGGGGGCACAACCCGGACATTGTCGGATGAATCGTTTTTGCGTAATTGCGATTTGAAATATTTTAGGCACCATTTCCCGGAAGGGTTGGATGCGTCGGAAGTTGTCCGATTTTAATCTCAATTTAAATGATATATCTCCTAACATCAAACAATATCAACTATCAACAGTCGATCACAGTAGAAATTATCCTGAATACTTGGAAAAATAATGAAGAGACACTATAACAACTTTTCATGTTTGTATAGTTTTTCGGAATTTTTTTTTCGACCTGGCCCACATTACTCGTTAGGAAAAGGTACCTTTAATTTTCCTCATAGAAAATTAGACAAGGTGACCACTTTTCCAAAAGTTCAGGGTTTCCCAAGCTTCACCGTCACCTCCAAAATTTACCCATTCATCGAAGGAAAAATCTCAGACTCTAAGGACTGTATGGTTTGACTAGGCACTACAAAATGTTGAGTTTGCGTTATTGAAATCAATAAATTATAGGTATTCTTTCTTGTTCCATAGAAATTTTCCTTCAGAGTGGTCACTTCGCCTAACCTCTTAAATAAGTTACATATTTCCCGAGAACAATTATAGAAAACTAGTAGGTACACTCAAAGATCACCTCGCTTGCGCACCCGCTACTGATCGCTCAATCGCCATATTCCACCTCCTCCAGAGGCCGCAGAATATCGGCGAAATACCAAAATTTCACTCGTCTCTCACAGCTTTTCCAAGAAACATCTCGCGATAAAGCATCGATCTGGTCCAGATTCCTGTGAAGATGCGTTACCGTCGCGTCTTAACCGCAACAGCCCCTCCTTATCGAAGAACATCGGTGTCCACGGAGGAGGCAATCGTCCCTTTATCAAGATACACCTAGCGGAAAGATAAAAACCGATATACACAAATGTATAAATACTTCGTAAGATGCTATCGTCCGAAATGTAACGACAGGCTGCCAGAACAACGGAATAACGCGCGGTTAAAGATAATCCACAAGTGTCTACTAAAAATAAAGGAAAAAAACCTTTGGCATCCCGACGGAAACGTTATGCGTTTGCCGGTACTGATCCGTGACGAAACTTCGAGTATGTTCTGTCGACTTACAGTGTTCTTATATGCTTCAATCTGGATCCTTATCTGCTTCGTCGTGATGAGTGGCGTCTGCAGTGTCGAGTTGTATCAAAGGTCCTGTGCGCTCTCTTGTAAAGTGCCGCAAGCGAGGTCGATGCTGGTGGCGGATCTGGTGAACACGACGTTGAAGATTAGGCCGTATATGACCGTGCTCTACAGGTGAGTCTCGTTTGACTTTCCGGTCGACCGTTTTTTCCAACCCGGCGATTGGAGGTTTCATGAGCGGCTCAAACATCTCCACGTCCGTCCTGATTTCTACGCAGATCCTTCCCGTTGTCTTTCGGACCTCCTCTAGGTTCCAAAGGACAGAAATTTTCATTTTTCAAAAACAGTTATCCTCATTTTCTTGTTTCCATTTTTTTAAATATTTTTTTGTAGTTGAGTCGTCCCCTGAATTGTATGTGTTGATCAGTCACCACTAAAATGCTAAATGCACCTTATTCATATTAATTAAATTTAACGAATAAATATTAACCTCGAGTAGGTGTTGTTCATTCTTTACATTTTACATCATTAATGAATTGAATAGAAATTGCCCAGAAATATTCCAGTGACAACAACAATGGACCGAATATTTCTTTGCACCCAATAGAAAATTTGGTCCATTGTTGGCCATGAGCAATTAATTGCCTTCCTTGAAATATTATGCCGGTTAAACGAGTCATGTAGCGAATTATAAATCGGTTTTAGGTGGACTCCATGAAACTCCAAATTTTTTTGGCATTCTTCTGAAGAGACGACTATGTACTGTACATATTATTATTATTATGGTATTGACGAATCCAGTTTCTATAGATAACATTTTTACATGTGTGTATTATCAATAATTATATCATAGTGAAATAAACACGACATTTAATCAGAAAGAGGTCACTTCATATATGTATTTATAAGCTTATTTTATGGGGATATATTGTTTGATATTGGGAACTTTCGCTCACAAAAAAATTTGTATACAGGTGTCCCAAGTTCGAGTGCCTATTAGAGGTTTCTTGAGAACCGGACCTATTTGAAATCTGAAAATTTGGATTATGATATTGTTCGAATTTATCTATTGAACTAAAATATTCTTGCAGACTGAACACTTTCAGTTATACAGGGAGTGAAAATAAATGTCTCTTTTTTTGCATTTTTTCGTCTCATATATGGTCGAATATTCAATTTTAAATATATTTCTATTCGAATCGTTGAAAATCCTCAATACCTCAGGAATTATTTAATTTAGGAGCATAAACATCTTTGAACACTATAGTTATTTTTCTTCACAGCATCCAACGCAATCGTAAAAAAAATCGGGTTCTTATTTAAAAACAAAAGTTATAGGAAAATTCTGATCACAATTTTTCACGAAAGATTTGAAACACCCTGTGACGAGTTTTCCAAGATTTAGGAGATGCACAATTTACCGCCATTCTACTTCTACAAAAATCTGAAAACAGTTTATGCTTGAAATATTGAGAATAGGAATAACGAACATAATATATCTACTGACTACGCTTATCTCCCTTTTTTTTTTCAGTTTTATTTCTATATATTTTGAAAACTATTTCTCGACGAATGCAACGATTCGAATAGAAATATATTTAAAATTGAATAATCGATCATATAAGAAAAGAAAAAATAAAAAAAAAAATTTTCGAGAAATTTATTTTCACTCCCTGTAGGTATAACTCAAAATGTTCAGTCTTCAAGAATATTTTAGCTCAGTAGATAAAGTCGAACAATATCATAATCCAAATTTTCAGATTTCAAGTAGAATCGGTTCTCAAGAAACTTCTAGTAGGCACTCGAACTTGTACACCCTATATATGGAAAAATTTGGCAAATTCCTTCAACTTCATACACCATGATCATACCATTCAAATAAATGAATTCGGGATCTTCAATCAAGGATTTGAATGTACAAGGCTTTCTTAAATGATTGTAACATCGCAGTGGGCTTAGAAATATTCCTATTTTGCCGCTTCATATGCATACTGTCCACAATTCCAAACACAGAATTTATTGCCTGCGCACATGACAAAACTAACCTCACTTCATTGTTCATTTACATTAATTAGCAATAATAAATGACTTTTCTTCATAATCTGTCCTCTTGTACTTGAATGGAAGCGTTTTTGAGCGCTCGTTCGAAATTTGGTTGACGAAGTCGAGATTTCGAGTTAAAGTGTTACTCCAAAAATTTTATTTAAGTTTTTGTTGAGTCGAACTGGCGCAAACGGCTGTTTTCGGTTATAAACATTCTTTTGGTCATAATGACTCCTTTAAAATATAATAATAGTATATTATTTAACGCAGATGAAGTTTGTAGCACGAGCCGAAGGCGAGTGCTGTTCTTCATCAAGTAAGATATGACCGTTGCCGCAAGTTGAATACTATACTTTATCTACGACTATAACAATAAATACTAAGATACAAGTACAGAGAAAAAACTTCATTTACAAATCTCAATAGTTACCTATAACAATGCATTAATTATGTCGATTGTGCTTCTTAGGGTGGAGTAGAAAGTCCATAGAAGCGATGCTTTATATTTAGAGTTAAGTTCACTAAAATATGCCAAAAGAACATTATCTGTAAACGATGACTTAATATTCTTACTGCTACGCCAATCTTGAAAATTCTTGTGTACACCTTTATATTTGTTTTGGGATTTTTCGGGCAATAAATTCTGTATGGTAACATTGGCTGATTGTCTTATTTCTGTGACCATCCCTCAATACCAATAATGAACTGTTCCCTTTTGGACAATCGGCTTGTTCAGAAAAACAGAGACAGGGAGTTATAGTAGTGAGTTATTATAACTCACGGTGTTTGTTTGGATATTATTAATTGCTCAAATGTAGTTGAATAATGACTATATAATCCAATAGAAGTAGATAATAGTATATTTTTTAACGAGCGGTAATGAAGGTCATAACTCACGCAGATGAAGTTTGCAGCACGAGCCGGAGGCGATTTCTTATCTACGATTGTAACAATAAATACTAAGATACAAGTACAAAGAAAAAACTTTATTTAAAAATCTTAATAGTTACATATAACCATGCATTATTTATGTTCATTGTGCTTCTTAGCATGGAGTAGAAAGTCTATAGGGGCGATGCTTCATACTTAGTGCTAAGTTCACTAAAATATGCCAAAAGAACATTCTCTGTAAACAATGACTTGATATTCTTACTGCTACGCCAATCTTGAAAATTGTTGTATACACCTTTATATTTGTTTTGGTATTTTTCGGGCGATAAATTCTGTATGGTAACATTAGCTGATTGTCTTATTTCTGAAGATGTACATAATAATTCATCTTCACTATCTGAATTAATCTTTTTCAGCGAAATATCCACAATAATAATTAGGTATCAACTCAATTTGATTAAACGTCAAAATTATTCAAGTGACCTCCCCTCAATACTAATAATGGACTGTTCCCTTACGGCCAATCACACAGGGTAGTTATAGGAGTGAGTGAGTGGGAGAACACTCACGGTGTTTCTTTACATATATCATTACTCCATCGAAAGTAGTTGAGTAATGACTATATTATTCAATCGGAGTAGATAAATGTTTTTTCGTCGATATCCCATATAAAATTTCAAAACCTTCTCCTCTTTTTTTCAGATGTGACGATGGTAGCGGTTGCTGTCAAAAAGGAAAGACCTGCCAAGTGAAGGATTTCGACGACCTGGAGGTGCGGTTCCCAACCTTCATCAACGAAGAATACGTCTTGAGGACCTACATAATCAGAAATCACACAGAGTGCTCGTGTCAAAGCAGCAAAAACAACATAAAACGATAACATTTTCAGGAGAACTAAGCACCAGACTTAATGAGATATTACTACTGATCAGTATTCGAAATGAGCATTTACGAGGAAGAAGAAACTCAAAGCAGTGTTTCCCATTTGGCACCAAATTTTAATCGAAGTGTGATCGATGGAATAGAAATTTTATGAAAAATATTGAGAAACTTACCTTGAATTGTTTATCTATGACGAAAACAACTCTGTTTTTATAATATTGTATATTTGTGCTATGTGAAGTGTTTTTGAAATGGAGAAATATATGTTTTTTAATAAAAGACAAAATACTAGTAGTCTTGGGTAATTTCCTCGAAATAAGCCAAAAATTCGAAAAACAATTTGATTTCTCTTAATTCCAATGCAAGCCGAAATTTGACAGAATTGTTTGAATTCGATAGTAACAAAGCTACTCAAAGGAAAATGAAAAATAAATAGTCGGCAGAAATTTATATTATATAAACAAAACTACACATACATTTATACCTTATTAACTTGAGACTCGGCATATCAAAAATCAAAGGTTATTCTTATTCGAAATCGGTATGACATGATGACATAACATACCCTTTTTTTTTTTTACTATTCACAATAATGGGGATAAATAATTAACTGAAAATGAAAAATGTATAACTCATCATTATATATGTACGAGAAAAAATATCGAAACATCATTAATTTTGGAATGGTCACTAGCTACAATAAATATCTTCCATATTAAAACCTTCGGAATGGTGATCTTCCCCTAGATCTCCTCGCCATACGGTTGAAATTGGGTGAGGCGTGACCTGAAATCATTTATTTGAATGAATAATAAAATAATATACAAAGTGAACCTTGATATTATTTGCGACATTTCGAGTTTTATCTGATCGTGAAATTATTCAGGATTTAATTCCTTTAGAGAAGAATATTTTACCTTGTAACCTCGCTTGTTGGTTAGGATTTCCATGTCTATGTTCCCCCCAAACAATAGGTGTTGGTCCGCTCCTCTGATGATAGCCTCTGTTGCCCATATTCCTTGTTTGCCTTCTTGCTGTTGCCATACCACGATTATTTCTCGAACGACTGTTTGTGCTGGGTGAAGCCTCAGCTTCCCTACCTTCTTCTTCGCCTTCTTCAGTCGCCGGCAGTTTCTCACCCTCAGAACTCACCTGGAATTTTTGTATTCATTATTTATCCGCAAAGATTAAACTCACTCTAAGTCTTCATTCAAGCGATATTTTGCGTTATAAAGAACAAAAATTACAAATATACAGGGCGATTTCAAATTCGACTTGACCCTTGAAGGACGTGTTAGTATGACTCATTTGCTGTCATTCGAGCCATATTTATTGATATCCAAAAATCAACAGTTTACGAGTTATTTGAGTTCTTGTGATTTTTAAAAGATTTCTTCCCACTTCATTTTTTGTCAATTTTTTGTAAGTTGACCAAATTTGATTATAATTTGGATTATTGAAATTAATGAAAACATAAACATTGAAGGCTGACAGCTGACTCGGAGGGAGCCGCCTACTGGGCGTTCCTATCATAACATTTGACGTTTATATTCCCTTTGTTTACGGAAATATTCAAGAGCATATCTTGAAAAAAATGGTGAAAAGTGTGGAAAGCCACATAGCCTATGTAAACCTATGGTTCTTCGAGATTCGATTCCAACTTGATTCCTTCCTCCAGATGGGACTGGAAAAATTTGCATACCATTTCTTAAAGACACCTCATATGGTTTTCATCGATTTTGGCCATTTCCAAACATTATTTCAAAATAAATGAACTTGTATAGAGAATAGACGGAAAAGATTGAGAGTAAATTTCAGAACTGAAGAAACAAGAAAGAGGGGACGTGCTTGTATGAGAAATGGTGAAGGACATTTCGAACATAATTTTTGAATGAATTTTCTAATGAAATTTTGAGTTTAATTGCGATAAAAAAATATTTAATTTTTTACTTTTCTTTCTTCGCTTATATCCTCCTTTCAAATCAAAATCTGCTGTATCGAAACTAGTGCCCGCATTCTAACGAAAACTTTTTTAGGAAATAAAGAAATAATTTGATAAGTTTTTGAAATACTTTTGTCATACATAAATTGTGGAGTTCGAAAGTTGCAGGCGATTTGATATTAGAAATTGACTATGCTTTTCTTCATATACCAACTTTCAAATCATACGATTTCTTTTTCAACATCTATTACAGCATATTTTCGCTTTTTTCATACATATCATATCCTTCTCTGATCAAAATAATCCAGAATTATAATCAAACTTGCTCAACGTAGAAAAAATTGACGGTAAATGAGTAAGGTGAGTTATTTTTCAAAAAACACAAAACCTCAAATATTTCGGAAACTGCTGATTTTCGGATAGCAAATGAGTGATTCTATCACGTCCTCCAAAGTTCACTTCTAATTTTGAGACACCCTGTATAAGGTAAAACAATACAAGCTATAGGGGAAAAAAATCAGAAGGATAAATGTGACATTATCAATTCTCAGGCGATCGAGAAGAACCAACGCTATTGTTGTAAAAATTTTTGAACATAATTGGGGTTGGAGTATTAATTTTTTCGGAATTTATTTTTTGAAACAATAAATAGAAGTTTCATTTGAGTGTTCGACCTCGAGAATCTACTTCTGAAATATCTGTGAAAGTCGAAGATATCCCAGTATTTGAGAGTTTTCTGTTTTCTCAGAATAAATTAGAAATAATAGTGAGGAATTCGGGATATTAGAAAATAAAATGTGTTTATTTGGCATATAAAGCCCGCAATCCGATTCATTTCAAGTTTAATACCTCATCATCTCCTTCCATCAATTCCTCTGGTTGTTCTTCGGATTGCATACCCTCCGAGGAAGTTCCAGCAACAGCAGGAGGTCCCATATCCCCAGCTCCCCCATCGGCCACCTGTTCAGTATCTTCCGCCTCGCTTATCGTTATCGTAGGTAAATCTAGAAAAAAAATAAAATTAAAGACACCCACTCGATCGAGCAGAATATACTTCATTTAAGAATTATTGACATCGAAGCAGACCTTGAACGTTCAGTCAAGGCTTTATTTCTGGTTACAAAAAGTAAGTGTTCAATTTCATCATAGAAATAAAACATCAAACATAAATATAACCTAGAAAAGTGTTCAGTATTCGGATTATGGAATAATTAAGCCGGAATATTCCGACTGCAGTTGTGTTATCGTGGAATGATTTCATATGAAATTATCTGAACTTCCAAGCAAATCGTTGAGTTGAGATATCGTTCATATAAAAGTCAACCATGGAAAATTGAAGATCATTAAAATAAATATTTATTTTCACTCAAGACCATGCAATCTTTATTGGTATTGGAAATCTTGCAAAATTTTAACCATATAACTATAAGAGTACCATTTTATGTCAGGATTCAAGAAGGATAATTAATGGATTTAGCAGGTAGCTAAAGTGGTGCAACAAACAGAAAAAAAATTTTGATACTTCGCAAGCACGCGCCAAGTGAATGGATTGGAAAAAACTTTATATATATATGTACTAACAAATAAGAGATAAACAAAAATTAAAAATCTATGTAGTACATGAAGAATTTTGACATGAAATTTGTATTGTAACTATCAATATATGAACCAATTTGTGAATTATTTAGTGCTCGGTGTTGAATACTTTAAGAAAGTCAATTTTTATTTTTATTTACTAAAACTGTCCATGAATTATTGGAAGTATCATAATGGATGAGCAATTCCACAATTATTCAGTATAATTTTGAATTGTGAACAATATAGCATGTGTTCAATCAAGGGCGGATCCAGGATTTCTTTCTGGGGGGGGCACAGGATTTTTTTTGGAGGGGCACAAGGGGTGGAAGGCAAAAAATTTTTCTAATTATGTACTGTGATGGAATCTCCACAGTACAAAAAAATTCCGTCTGGGGGGGGCACGTGCCCCCCGTGCCCCCCATTGGATCCGCCAGTGTGTTCAATGTCAGTATTAGTAGAGGATATGTGAACAGGGCACCATACAGTATAAGTATAATAAATAAACTTAAACTTTCTACGAATGATACAAGTGCAAAGATAAAAATCTCATTGAAAACTTTTTTTTCACGTATAGGGTAACAGGTACAGTTGTTGACACCCTATCAGTGATTGACACCCTCATTTTCATATTTGAATTATAAGAATTGGATGGAGGCCTTAAAAACATGGAGCTTTGAAAAAAATATTTCAATTTTTCAAGTTTGGACTGTTAGTATTAATTTGGGTTAGGTTTGCATTCCTAATTCACCATATATTTATCAAGGTGCAGCGTGCTGACGATCATTGCAATTAGAAAAATACTGCCATTTTCTCAAGGTACTTAACTCAAGTTCATAACATTTTTTTAATTGTTCTAATTTTTGTCTGAAGCATAATTTTTGTTTGAATCATTGAAACTCTTCAATAAATACTTTTTCATAACTTAAAACCTATTTGGTTGAAGGTTTCGCATTTTTTTGTGGGTGTCAATAATTGCCTTTGAAAATATGTGGATGAATAGTGATTGACATACTATGTCAATAACTGTCGTATTCAAATTTTGCAAAATTTGTCCGTATTGCCTACTATTCAGGCCTCAATTTCTCAACGAATACTGAAAAATGATTGAACTTTATCTAATTTTGTTCTAGATAGTTGTTGACACCAGTGTCAATCTCTGTGAATTTCCACGTGTCAATAACTATATTGCAAGTTCAACTAGTTCCTATTTCTTGTCCCTACGCCCTGAATCGATTTTCCACGCTTCATTCTCAACAACATTGCAAAAGCAAAAGAAGGAAGCAATTATAAGAAAAATTACACGAAGGATGCTATTATTTCTGCCTTATCAGCAGTAAAATCAGAAGGAATGTCCAGAAAACTTGCCTCCCAAACCTATGGCGTTCCTCGTTCTACAATAATTTTTTGGTTGAGTGGAAAACTTGTTGAAAAAATGAAAAGCACTGACGTGTAGTCAGGAGCTTTTGAGCGCTCGTTCATCTACCTAGTAGGTAGAATCTTCCTAAAAAAAATTTCTTTGAACATCCAATTTTGGTCATTGATAATTTTGCTCATTGAGTAACGTGACCGCGATATTCGAGATCCACACCTATCCTGAAAATGTCTAGTCCCTAGGCCCCTCCGTTCGAAAGTTATTATTTTCTTCTGGTCATGCGATTTGGACAAATTTTGCATGTAACTTGAACACGTCATTCGCACCATCTGGGTGCGAAATTTCATCTCGATCGAATCAGTAGTTTAGAAGTAATCAGGAGATCAAAATTTCGAACGGCCATATTTACGGAACCCCTGATGGAATTCTGCTCATTAACTCAACTACGGCAGTCGGAAACTGAACCCACACTGAAAATTTAAAGTCTCTAGGTCGTTCCGTTCGAAAGTTATCGTGCTTACGGCAAGATTCGAAAAATACATCTTGACGAAATGATGTAGCCCTGGTGTAAGTCCAACGAGCGCTCAACAAATCACGGACCTTGCCCTGTATTAACCTATGAAGAAGATCTCAAATTATGTGATAGAATAGACGGGTGTGCCAAAAAAAATAAAAAAAAAATTATTTCAAACATAAAGCTTGATGATGAAATTCATGAAGAATTCTTTATACAGTCTTGAAACAGTCCAATATGGACATGGATTGTACATCTGAAGACACAATCTGTGATAACAATGAAAACCAAGTTGCTATAAACGGCTACTGGAGAACCAACTGCCAGGGCTTGTGTCCTATTTGCAAAAAGAATTTGGATTTAAATGGTATTAAATAATTAAATGCATTTCCTGTGCATGAAAATTCCATGTTTAATGTTTATTGAAATATGTCTTCATAGAAAAGGTTTCCATTTCGAATATTTTTCAATGCAAAACTTATAAATAAATCTTATAATGAACGATCCATTACTAATATATTATACCTTTCCACATCCTTGTTCAGCTGATTGAAAATATGAGAGACAACAGTATGTCAATAACTGTATCAGGTGGTGTCAACAATAGATTTTACAGTGTCAATCACTGAAAATTGACACATGATGTTAACGATGTGTTTTAAAGCTTCTTCTGAAAAGGTTTTTCCACTTTCGGTTGTTAATTTGAATCGAGTATAAACCAACACATAACCTCGAAAAAGAAATATTTTCATTTCATACCCAAATAACAAATTATTTATATTCTATTGGGACAGTTGGCTTAAGGTGTCAATAACTGTAGTTTACCCTAAGTGTAGTAATTTGGATGTGTTTATTGAATAAGCTGATATAGTCCTATTAATGGGCATCCTTTTGCAGGGAAGGTTTCAATTTTTCAATAACTCATTTATGAAATAATGCACCATTCATAGTGTTATGGTAATCCTTATCAATAATACCACTGTCAAGAATCAGATCACATCTAGATAAAGATCCATCTATTGTTCCAGCATTCAAAATAGGGTTCCTTCTGCCTTTACCCGTGAATATACTCGACATACCTTCTGGATTACTTTCTAGTGTTTTCGAATATCCATGTTTCATCTAGATAAATGAATTTTACGTTTTGTTCCTTATATTCTCGGTATTTACCACAAAATCGTACTCTATATATTTCTGTTATATATATATATATTTTTCTGTTTATCAATAAGAATTTTCCTCAGATCAACTTTTTTGTATTCGTATCTAAATTTTTTCAATATATAATGTTGACTTCGATCGATTAAAATTTAGGTGCTCTTTGGCTAGTTCAAAAAAATATCTAAATGGATATATTCATCGCATTTAGCAAAAAAAAAAGTCATTCAATGTCTCTTTGAAGGAATAATCATATTGCACAGGTTTTCTTCCACTGCTAATTCCAGGCTGTAATAATATTCTAATATTCTACGAACAGTGCGTTCTCTTGTTGTAAGGTCAATTCCAGCCATTCCAATAGCACAAGACAAAAAATACTCAAATTCAGAGCTAATTTTCATAATTATTCACCAATATCACGATAAAATCATCAAAACAAGGTCTCTATGGGTTATG
Organism: Aphidecta obliterata; assembly: GCA_963966015.1. Lineage (NCBI taxonomy): Eukaryota > Metazoa > Arthropoda > Insecta > Coleoptera > Coccinellidae > Aphidecta > Aphidecta obliterata. Next base: position 33,319,865 of record OZ014428.1, read on the forward strand.
TTAGTGTTATTCCTATACCAACCTGAATTCAGCAACCCAAATTATTACTGAATAGTCTATAACCAACTTAAATTCGATTTTCCACAGACTACTGAGATGTCAACAATTCTTAAACGGAGTATACAACTTACCGTCTGGTTGGCTGCTGGGTCCGGAAGGCTGTTCGTCGACGCCCGGAAGGGCCTCTTGCGGCGAAGACTGCAACGGCGTGCTGGGCACGCTACGTCCCGTACCTGCAACACCAACAACATAAATATAAACCACCAAAATCCCGACTCTCAATTCCTACTATTCTCATCCAAACTGATGACCTCAAGGGTCTGTTCCGGGACCGCTCCAATCGATCCCGAGGAGGTGGAGGGGGGCGCGGAATCGCTAAAGGTAAACCTGCCGCTCGGCACGTGGGGCGAACTGACCGCCTCGCCGAACGCGTCCGATCTTCTGGGCACGAAGAGGGTGGGGGTCGAGGGGACTATGCTATCGTCGCCCGCCTCTTCCAGGTGCGGGAGCAGGAGGTGCGACTGTTGCGGACGGGCCAGCGAGGGTATGGGCCGGCTGCTCCGTGAGAACATGGACATTGTCGCAGAGGGAACCGACGGGGAGGCCTGGGAGATCGTGACGCCGCTAGATGTAGACGTACCTTCGGAAGTGGAGAATGTTACAAAAAAATAATGATCCTTGATGGGATTTCCGACAAATTTGCCAGATATATGAGGTTTTGTTGGGTGGAAACTGGTTCAAACGACAGATTTCCAAGTTAGGTGAAAGTTTTGAATCTTAACGAGGTATGTCAAGAGGCTGACAGTTTTCGAAAAGGAAATCAGCACAAGAAAAATGAAGAAATCGCAACAAACTCGCAAGTTCTTGCACCGGTCGATTAACTTCTTTCCCTTCACAATTATTCTAACTTGACACATAAAATAATTAATATACTTTCCTTCAATAATATCACACTCTGACTTGAAAAAAACACTTTTCACACAACACACACAAAGGCACAACACTATCATTGAAATTTTTCAATATCTTTTTCACTCGAAAATCACTCATGACTGTATAAAATATTGAGCATTAGAGTGACGCTGATGAAGAAAACATTTAAATATCTTTTCCAAAGCAGAGAGTGATATAACTTGAAATGGAGAAATATATGTTTTTTAATAAAAGACAAAATATTAGTGGTCTTGTTCAATTTCAGGGGATTTTTATAATCTCGAAATAAGCCAAAATTTCGTTAAACAATTTCATTTCATTGCAATCCGAAATTTAACATAATTGTTTGAATTCGACAGTAACAAACCCATTTTACCAATTAGACGAAGAATGAAAATCACTCATAATGACTGTATTAAATATTGAGCATTAGAGTGACGCTGATGAAGAAAACATTTAAATATCTTTTCCAAAGCAGAAAGTGATATAACTTGAAACGGAGAAATATATGTTTATTAATAAAAGACAAAATATTAGTGGTCTTGGGTAATTTCAGGGGATTTTTATCTTCTCCAAACAAGCCGAAAATTCGAAAAACAATTCAATTTCATTGCAATCCGAAATTTAACATAATTGTTTGAATTCGATAGTAACAAACCCATTTAACCACTTAGACGAAGAATGAAAAACATTCATAATGACTGTATTAAATATTGAGCAGTCGAGTGACGCTGATGAAGAAAACATCACAACACAATCGATATCTTTTTATGGGGTTTTCAAGGGCTCTCCTTAATATTTCGGTTGGTTGTTGAGTTTATCAATTCCTTCCTTTATTCTGATTTGAATATCTTCAATATTTTGAGAATGGTTCTTATAAACTTTAGATTTTAAATATCTCCATAAGAAAGTATCGAATGGGGTTTAGTCGGTAATGTCAGGAGGCCAGAGAATGATTCTGTTTCTCCAATCCACATATTATAATTTTTTTTGTCGTGTGGCGTTCTACAGCTGCCTTAGATTTAGACGAAAACATCTATATTTTTCGAAAACTGACAAAGATAACTTCAATAAAGTATATATATTTGAAATCAGAAGAAAGAGCTCCAAGGATTAGGAAGATAAAATACAGGTGTTCCATTTGAAAAATGCCAACTTTTTTTCAATTTTTAGGTTAACAATGCTTTTTTGCATTTTCTAGTACTGAATTCTGAATGCCCATAAAAAATACTTCATATTTGCCACTTTAAACGTTTTTGTAGGACCAATATTTACTGAGTTATCCATTGAGTAAAATATAAACAATCACCCTGTACAAGCCTTTTCTTATACAATTATATCAATAATCCCTTTAAATTTTCGTTGGGTCACCCAAATTCCTTAAAGCTATTATTTCGGTAAAAAATGCATCTGAACCAAAAACAATCTCCAAATATGTAGTTTATTTGATATCACTTTACAAAATCGAACTTTGAATTATAAATTAAATAGCACGATAATAAAAACATCGGAAACACCGAAGAATAGGAAGCTGCCTTATTATTACTGAAAGTAATATTCGAGACTTTCAACACAGCACAGAAAAGTTTTCATTGTAATCGATTATTTAACATAAACTAATTTCTAACTATGAAATCAAAAATTGTTTTTTTATATGAATAAATGGACTGCAATATTATTAACTGAATAGGAAAGGAAGATTGAGACTTTATCAGGCAAAATAGATTTCAATGAAGATAAAAACACTTGGAAGCAAGACAAAATAATCGCCTTATAATGAGCCAACACCATCGGAATCGTAAATATCGCGAAAACTTATAATAACATATAAAAATAAAAAATTTGAAACTAAATTTCCTATAAGTTCATAGTCGATAGATTCGTATTTTATCTTAACGTTAATTTATCACTTCTGCTTCAATCAACTGAAATCTTAAGACGTACCATCTGTTCCGCTGCTAATCGCTTCGGACTGCGGTTGCTCGGCGTTTTCTTCTTGAGAATGACCCTCAGCCGCCGACCTTTCGCTTTGGTTCGGCACCTCGCTGGAATCATCGATCACCTCTACTTCGTTACCAGCCTCTTCTTCTTCCTCTTCGGGACAATCTGCCTCCTCATAATTATCTTGTTCCTGTAGGAAAACCCACAATCAATATTTATCAAACTTTCAAATTAGAATGAACATGATGATGAAGACTTACCATTGCTTCGATGTCATATCCTTCTGTATCGGGATCGTCAGGTTCATCATCAGCACCCTCACCCTCGTCGGCACCACCGTCTTCATCACTCTCTAAAACTATAACACTGTCGTCCTCGTGGTCTCTTTGGCTACTGGTTGGTACCTGATATTCTACTTCCAAAACACTGTCGCTTACTGTGGCAGTTTGCTAAACAAAATTTACATATTTATAATGAAATTTCATTCATTGATTCTACAGGGTGATTCCAAATTCGACGTGAACCTTGCGTATGACTCTTTGCTGTCATTTGAGCCATATTTATTGATATCCAAAAATCAACAGTTTACGAGTTATTTCAGTTTTCGTGTTTTTTTTAAAAATTACTCACCTCACTCTATTTTTCGTGAATTTTTTCTACGTTGAGCAAGTTCGATTATAATTTCGGATTATTTTTATCAGAGAAGGATATGATATGTATGAAAAAAGCGAAAATATGCTGCAATAGATGTTGAAAAAGAATTTGTATGATTTGAAAGTTGGTATAGGAATAAAAGAATAGTCAATTTCTAATATCAATTCGCCTGCAACTATCGAACTCTACAATTCATGTATGACAAAAGTATTCTAAAAACTTCCAAATTCCTTTATTTCCTAAAAAAGTTTTCGTTAGAATGTAGGAATGTACTAGTTTCGTTTCAGCAGATTTTTCGAAAAAATTATAATTCATTGACTAAGAAGAGTTGATTTTATAAACTCTAGCCTCCTCAATTCAAATGACCACGAGCTTCCACTGGAAATACATACACATTCAAAACTTGTGGAAAGAATAGACGGAGAATAGAGAAGATTGAGAGTAAATTTCTGGACTGAAGAAATCAGAAAGAGGGCACGTGCTTGTACAAGGAATGGTGGAGGACATTTATAAATAAATTTCTTAATGAAATTTTAAGTTAAATTGCAATAAAAAAATTTCGAAAAGCACTGCCGTGAAGGCAGGAGCTTTTGAGCGCTCGTACAGGCACCTTGTAGGTAGATTCGCATTCTCCAGTTTTACAAACCAATTGGAAAGATTTTGACAGCTGTCAAAGAAAATTTCAAACCAACGCGAAAATCCAGACTTCACGTCAGTGCTTTGGGTCCATTTTTTCGATAATTCGCTAGAATTTTCTACGGTATCTATGGTCTTGGTAATGCAATCTGGACAAAATTATACACTATTCTTCATATATGTGCGAAATTTCATTTCAATCCAATAAGTATTTTCGAAATTATCAGAAAAAATATAGTTTGAACGGCAATATTTACGGAACCCCTAGTCTAATTTGGCTCATTGATAAAAAGGATCGCGAAATTCGCGATCCGAACCTATCCTGGAAATTTCGAGTCACTAGGCCTTTTTGTTCGAAAGTTATGATTTTCTATGGTTTCTATGATTCTGATCATACGATCTGGAAGAAATGTAGCTCGAATATATAATTCTCAATTTAAATTCAAAATTTCGTCGAGATCGAATCCATAATTTTGAAATGATCAAGAAAACTGAATTTCAAACGGCCATATTTACGGAACCCCTAGTCTTATTTTGCTCATTGATACACGTTAACGCTACATTAACGATCCACACCTATCCTGAAAATTTCAAGTCTCTAGGCCTTTCCATTACAAAGTTATAATTTTCTATGGTTTCTATGGTTCTGGTCATGCGAGCTGGACAAAATTCTGCATGTAGCTTGAGTACGTAATTATCCATCTGAGTGCAAAATTTCACCTCGATCGAATCAGTAGTTTCGGAGTAATCAGAAAAACAAAATTTCGAGCGGCCATATTTACGGAACCCCTTGACGAATTTTGCCCAATAACGAACTTAACCGCGGCATTCGAGATTCGAACCTACCCTGAAAATTTCAAGTTTCTAGGACATTCCGTTCGAGAGTTATCGTGTATACGGCCGGACGGACAGACTCGAATTTTTCGACGGATTCGTCATCAGTGAGTCGAACATAGTCGATTGAGACCATTTTCGGCTCAAAATTCGAAAAATACAGACATCGTGACGAAATGATATAGCCCTCGTGTAAGTAGTACGAGCGCTCAAAAATATTTCATTCGTTACTTTCCTTCCTTCGCCTCCTATCCCTTTTCAAATCGAAATCTTCTGTAACGAAACTAGTGCCTTCTTTGGGAAATATAGAAGTTTTTTAAATACTTTTGTCATACACAAATTGTGGAGTTCGAAAGTTGCATGTGAATCGATATTAGAAATTGACTATTCTTTTCATCATATACCAACTTTCAAATCATACGAATTCTTTTTCAACATCTATCACAGCATATTTTCGCTTTTTTCATACTTATCATATCCTTCCCTGATGAAAATAATCCAAAATTATAATCAAACTTGCTCAACGTAGAAAAAATTGACGAAAAATGGCTTAGGGTGAGTAATTTTTCAAGAACACAAATAACTCGTAAACTGTTGATTTTTGGATATCAATAAATATGGCTCAAATGACAACAGCAAATGAGTCGTACTAACACGTCCTTCAAGGTTCACGTCGAATTTAGAATCACCCTGTATAATAAACTATAGTAACGCCATGGTCATATGGAAAAAGATCTATTTTTTTTTGCCCGCTTGTTTCTAAGAACAAGAACGTTATCATTTTGTCTATCTTTAATTTTCTAATTTTGAGCCGAGAATAACTCTTGAGAGGAAATAAATGCTTACGAACTCGTCAATAAGGAATTATTCTTACCTGCAACCTCGACCTCTTGCACTGTTGCATAGTTTTCCCCTGATCGTCCGCCTGGCAAGCTTCCGTGTCAGCATCCCGCTGTCTCTTGTGACCCACCTGCGAGGTGGTGACGGTGTTGCTACTGCTACTCGTGCCTTGTTCTTGCGTGGGTCCGGTGGTGCTGCTGCTGCTACTGCTGCCCGAAGGAGGTTCGATCCTGGGCAAAACTAGCGCGACGGCCTGCTGTTGGGGGGCGGTGTGCACCTGCACGCTGCTATCCTCGTCTTCGGCGTCCTGCGACGATTGCGACGGCGGAACCGCGACCTGTCGCGGACCGAGCATCGCCGAGCTCGCGGAACTCGTCGCCGGCACGTAGTCCGTGTGCGAACTGGTCGGACTGCTGGACAAGGCCTCTATGCTGTTCGAGGAACCGGTCGTGTGCACCTGTTGCTGGGGAGGAACCATTACCGCGCTCGGACTCTGACTGGTTGGCATTACCGCCACCGTCCGCAACTGCGCGGACATTGGCCTAATGCTGGCCAGTGGAGTCTCCCCGGCGTTCCTCCAGGGTTGAATGGGCACCGACTGGGTCTGGGTGTTCGTGGAATGGCCGGCCATCGGTTTAATGTTGGCCGTGGGCGGTTCCGTCGTCGACTTCTCGGTCGTTCCGGAGCTGGTGCTCGGCTTGGAGCCCTGCTGCAGCCCCAACTGCCTCTGCAACTGGGTCAACTTTTGGGTTAACACGTCGACCTCTGCGTTCATCTTCTCTTTCTCCTGCAGGTGTTCCGCGATCATCTCGTCCTTCTCCTTCAAAAGCGCCTCTATTTTAGCCAACATCTCACCGTTACTGCTATCTCCGGACTTTCCTGGACGATCCTGACTTTTCAGTTCCTCTTTCAACTCTTTGTTGTGTTCAGTGAGGGTGACAATCCTGTCTTTGGCGTTTTTGAAGAGCTGCTTGAATCTTTCCTCTTTTTCCAAGCTCGACTTGTTGACCCTTTCGATTTCACGCTTCTGGTTTTCGTTTTCTTCAGTTATTTCTTGCACCTGAACGAAAAATTCAATAAAATGAATGAACCGACCACTTTAAAAGTATCTAAAACATTTTGAGGGTTGAGTAATAAAAAATTACGAAAAGCACTGCCGTGAAGGCAGGAGCTTTTGAGCGCTCGTACATGCACCTTGTAGGTAGATTCGCATTTTCCAGTTTTAGAAACCAATTGAAGGAATTTTTGACAGCTGTCAAAAAAATTCTGAAACTTAGGCGAAACTCCAGACTTCATGTCAGTGCTTCAGCTGATCAATTTTGTTTCGATAATTCGCTAGAATTTTCTACGGTATCTATGGTCTTGGTGATGCGGTCTGGACAAAATTTTGCACGTAGTTTGAATACATTATTCCTCAGCTAGGTGCATAATTTCATTCCAATCCGATCAGTAGTTCCGAAACTTTCAGGAAAAAAATATCTTGAACGGCCATATTTACGGAACCCCTAGTCTCATTTTGCTCATTGATGAACGTGACCGCGATATTCGCGATCCAAACCCACCCTGAATATTTCAAGTTCCTAGGCCTTTCCGTTCAAAATTTACAATTTTCTATGGTTTCTATGGTTCTGGTCATGCGATCTGGACAAAATATTGCTTCAATATATCATTCTCGATTAAAATACAAAATTTCAGCTCGATCGAATCCGTAGTTTCGAATTGATCGAGAAAACAAAATTTCAAACGACCGTATTTACGGAACCCCTTGCGTAATGTTGCTCATAGATGAACGTGATCACGACATTCGAGATCCACACCTATCCCGAAAATTTCAAGTCCCTAGACATTTCCGTTCAAAAGTTACAATTTTCTATGGTTTCTATGGTTCTGGTCATGCGATCTGGACAAAATTACGCATGTAGCTAAAACACCTCATTTTCCATTTGAGTGCAAAATTTCATCTCGATCGAATCTGTAGTTTTCAAGTAATCAGAGAAACAAAACTTTGAACGGCCATATTTACGGAACCCCTGGTGGAATTTGGCCCATTAACGAACTTAACCGAGGCATTTGGGATCTGAACCTACACTGAAAATTTCAAGTCTCTAGGTTGATCCGTTCGAGAGTTATCGTGCTTACGGCCGGACGGACGGGCAGACTCGAATTTTCCGACGGATTTGTCATCAGTGAGTCGAACATAGTCGATTGAGACCATTTTCGGCTCAAAATTCGAAAAATACAGACATCGTGACGAAATGATATAGCCCTCGTGTAAGTAGTACGAGCGCTCAAAAAACTAAGCTCATACAAGAACTACTCTTGATGTTTTATGGAGTTAACTTTCCTCATTGTACGAGATGGTTGGGAAGAAGAAACGTTAAAAGTACAAAAAGTTAATGTCATTCATATGAGAATATTCAAAGAAATCTGAATCAAATATCTAAACACAAACAAATTAATATGCGAGACCTGAACGAAAAACTCGATTAAACCCAACACTAAAGAAATGAATGAAACGACTACTTTAAAAGTCTCTAAGCAATTTAAGGGTTAAGTAATCCAGAAAAATAAGCTCATACCAGAACTACTATTGATGTTTCATGGAGTTAACTTTCCTCATTGTACGAGACGGTTGGGAAGAAGAAACGTTAAAAGTACAAAAAGTTGATGTCATTCATGTGAGAATATTCGAAGAAATCTAAATCAAATAGCTAAACACAAACAAATTAATATGCGAGACCAGAATGAAAAACTCAATTTAACCCAACACTAAAGAAATGAATTAAACGACTACTTTAAAAGTATCTAAAACAATTTGGGGGTTAAGTAATCCAAAAAAATAAGCTCATACCAGAACTACTATTGATGTTTCATGGAGTTAACTTTCCTCATTGTACGAGATGGTTGGGAAGAAGAAACGTTAAAAGTACAAAAAGTTGATGTCATTCATATGAGAATATTCGAAGAAATCTGAATCAAATATCTAAACACAAACAAATTAATATGCGAGACCAGAATGAAAAACTCAATTTAACCAAACACTAAAGAAATGAATGAAACGACTACTTTAAAAGTATCTAAAACAATTTGGGGGTTAAGTAATCCAAAAAAATAAGCTCATACCAGAACTACTATTGATGTTTCATGGAGTTAACTTTCCTCATTGTACGAGATGGTTGGGAAGAAGAAACGTTAAAAGTACAAAAAGTTGATGTCATTCATATGAGAATATTCGAAGAAATCTGAATCAAATATCTAAACACAAACAAATTAATATGCGAGACCAGAATGAAAAACTCAATTTAACCAAACACTAAAGAAATGAATGAAACGACTACTTTAAAAGTATCTAAAACAATTTGGGGGTTAAGTAATCCAAAAAAATAAGCTCATACCAGAACTACTATTGATGTTTCATGGAGTTAACTTTCCTCATTCCTCATGTACGAGATGGTTGGGCAGAAGAAACGTTAAAAGTACAAAAAGTTGATGTCATTCATATGAGAATATTCGAAGAAATCTGAATCAAATATCTGAACACAAATAAATTAATATGCGAGACCTGAACAAAAAACTCAATTTAACCTAACACTAAAGAAATGAATGAAACGACTACTTTAATAGTATCTAAAACAATTTTAGGGTTAAGTATTCCAAAAAAATAAGCTCATAAAAGAACTACTATTGATGTTTTATGGAGTAAACTTTCCTCATTGTACGAGATGGTTGGTAAGAAGAAATGTTCAAAGTACGAAAAGTTAATGTCATTCATAGAAATCTAAATCAAATTTATGAACACAAATAAATTGAAATGCGAGATTTCTTAAATCGAATTATCACCTACCTTCTGATTGAGCTGTTCGATAACCTCCTTATTCATCTGTTCCATCTCATTCATACGTTCCTCCAGCTGTACTTGGTGTTCGTTCTTGATCTGTTCTTCCCGCTGACTGGTCTCGCTCTGCATACTTTCTTTCTGCTCGGTCTGTTGTTGTTTCAACGTGTCCATTTCTTTCGTCTGATCTTCGCATTGTATCTTATATTTCTTAGCTATTTTACGTACTTGGGTGAGATTGTTCTTCAGTTCGTTGATTGTGGCGTCTTTACTTACACCTTCTTCCTGCAACGATTTAGTTTCTTCTGTGAGTTTCTTGTTTTGTTCTTGAAGCTGTTCTACGTTTGTATTGGTGTTGATGATTTGCGTCTGGAGTAAAGCAACCTGTTCTTTGACCTTATTGAGTTCTTCTGCTTGGGTATAACTCTGCGCTCTGACATTCTTGAGCTGTTCCTCCACCTTAGCCTTGTCTTGTTTCAAAGTATTGATATCGTCATTCAATTTGACGATATTCGATTTCTCTATAGTCAATTGCTTGCCGAGATTATCACGTTCATTCTGAAGTTTTTTCCAGTCCTCGGGACTAGTTCGGTTCGATTTTTCTATTAATATATTCGCCCTCTGCCTCCATCTGTTGTATTCCGCTCTCAAAGAAACGTTCTCAGTCTGCAAAGATTCGGATTTGATCGACAATTCGATGTTCCTCTCTTGCAATGGGGCCAATTCAGTTTCTAACTTCTCCGTTCTCGCTCGTAGATCGTTGACTTGGACATGTAGATTATCTCGTTCTAGTCTGAGAGCTCTGTTGCTGTCGGTGATGGCATTCAGTGTCTCAACTTTACGCAAGACTTCGGCGTGTTTTGCAGCAGTGACCACGGATATTTCGGTTTTTTGCCGATCATTTTCAACAACCTGAGAAAAGATAGGATGAATATTATAATCACAATGCTTCCGAACGTATTTCAAAATCTATACTCCGTTTAAGAATTATTGACATCTCGGTTGGCTGTGAAAAATCGAATTTGAGTTGGTAATAGACCATTCAGTAATATTTTGGGTTGCTAAATTCAGGTTGGTATAGGAATAACACTAACATTACCCATAGAAATCTTGCTTTGATGATTTTATTGAAGATTTTGGTGAATATGTAATTATAAAAATATGCTCTGAATTTGAGTATTTTTTGTCTTATGCTATTAAAATGGCTGGAATTGACCAGGATACATCGCGCTTAACAAGAGAACGCCAGGCAGTTTGTCGGTGTTACTTCGAGTTTTTCAAAGATTTGGCATATATTTCCGCTAGTGTTTCAGGTAAACTGTTATTCACCAACTCAAAGTATATTCTGATTGATCAATGTCTCTTAAATTTTCAGATTTCACCAAGCCCTGTCCGTAAAATATTAGCATGTTATTATAGCCTGGAATTAGCAGTGGAAGAAAACCTGTGCGATACGATTATTCCTTCAAAGAGACATTGAATGACTTAGTTTTTGCTAGAATTAAAAACAATGAATATATCAGTTTAGATATCCTTTTCGAACTGGCCAAAGAGCACCTAGATTTCAATTGATCGAAGTCAACATTATATTATATCATAAAAAAATTGGATACAAATACAAAAAAGTTGATCGAAGGAAAATTCTTACTGATAAACAGAAAAATGAAAATAGTAAGATATTGTGATAAATACCGAGAATACATGGAACAAAACGTAAAATTCATTTATCTAGATGAAATTTGGATATTCAAAAACGGTATTCAAATTTGTCAGTTGACACTAGAACATAATCCAAAAAGTATGCCGAGTATATTCAAGGGTAAAGGCAGAAGGTGCACTATTTTGAATGCTGGAACAATTGATGGATTTTTACCTGGATGTGATCCGATTCGTGACAGTGGTATCAAGGATAAGGATTACTATGAATAGTGAATTATTTCATAAATGAGTTATTAAAAAATTGAAACCTTCCCTGTAAAAGGATGCCCATCAATAGGATTATGTCAGCTTATTCAATAAACACATCTAAATCACTACACTACGTGGAAACAAAGTTTTCAATATTTTTATCTTCATAGATATTTTAAGTTTATTTATTATACTTATACTGTATGGTACCCTGTTCACATTCCCTCTGCTAATACATATGCTATATTGTTCCCAATTCAAAAGTATACTGAATAATTGTAAAATTGCTCATCAATTATAATATTTTCAATAATTCATGGACAGTTTTAATGAATGAAAATAAAAATTGACTTTCTTGAAGTATTCAACACCGAGCAATAAATAATTCACAAATTGGTTCATATATTGATAGTTCGGTACAAATTTCATGTCAAAATTCTTCATGTACTACATAGATTCTTAATTTTTGTTTCTCTCTTATTTCTTAATACATTATAACGTTTTTTCCAATCCATTCTTTTGGGCCTGTGCTCGCGAAGTATCCAAAAATTTTTTTCTGTTGCACCACTAGCTACCTGCTAGAATTCCATTAATTATCCTTCTTGAATCCTGACATAAAATGGTACTCTTAAAGTTATATGGTTAGAATTTTGCAAGATTTCCAATACCAATAAATATTCCATGGTCCTGAGTGAAAATAAATATTTATTTGAATGATCTTCAATTTTCCATGGTTGACTTTTATATGAGATAATTTCATATGAAAGCATTCCACGATATTTTTGCGCTTTCAAACCTGAACTCCCATGTAGAAACTGCAATCGAAATATTCCGGCTTAATTATTCGATAATTCCGATAATTCGTATACTCAACACTTTTCTAGGTTATATTTATGTTTTATTTCTATGATGAAATTTGGTTACTTTTTGTAACCAGAAATAAAGCCTCGACTGGACGTTCATGGCCTGCTTCGATGTCAATAATTCTTAAATGGACTATACATCCGATTAGCCACGACTGAACGTGGAGATGCGAGTAAGGCGCACTTTGATGAATAAACGCTTATCGGGACAGAAATGAACGACCTTATGGATCCATTCGTTAATAAGGTTCCTTTTGAGTCTGGGCAGCTAACTGTATTTTTATGTATGTGAGTTGCAATAATTTAATTATTTCCTAATGTCATGCGTATTTGCTACTATTTGAGGGTGTTATATTTGCTACCTTTCCAATTTTTTGCAAAAAGCAAGTTCATACATTTTAGCAATGAAGTTCACACGAAAATCTGTTTAAGGGCTCTTTTCATGCCTTTCGAACTCTACTAACACATAACCTAGAAATAATGACCTCAAGGCCAAATTGATAATTCAAGTTAAACTTGAGCAGGAGCCTCCACTCACCTGTTTCAATTCATCCAGTTGCTTGGTGACCAATTCCAACTGAGATTTCAATCTCGAATGTTCCGCCTCCAGAATTTCGCTCTTGCTAACCGCGACGTCCTTCTCCTGTCTCAAGTACTTTATCACCTTCAACAGTTGTTCGGACGATTTGATTTCGTCTTCGGCGAAGGATTTGTTGAACGAAGTTGTGGAGTCGTTCATGGACTGATTGGTATTGTCGGAACCGACTTGGGTTTGAAGGACGGTGAGTTGAGAATTGAGATTCTCCAATTGGGAAAGTAGGAGATTGTTTTGGGCGTCCAGATCCTTAAGCCTGTTCTCGACGTCGGACTTGTCTTTGAGTAGGTATTCCTCTTGCTTTCTCCAACTCTCTTGCCGCGATTCTAACTCGCTTAAAGCGTTGTCGCGTGCCATCTTGACCTCACCCATCTCATTCTGGATTTTATTCAGACTTTCTTTCAACTCTGTCAAAGATTGGAGATCGGCGGAGTGGAGCATAACCTCTCTGGCGTACTTGTTTTCCACAGCCTTCAAACTTTCGATCAACGATTTACACTCGCTTCTGCAGCTCTCCAATTGTTCCCGGCTGGTCTGCAGATCCAAGGATCTAACGTTCAATTCTTCCTCAAGTTGAGTATGCTTCGTCCTGTTTCCAACATTGGCCATGTCCTGGTCGTCCATGTGGATAGACAGTTCGCCTTCGAGTTCCCCACACTTCTCCTGTAATTCCTTGACGGTGTTCTTGTACTTATCGATTTCGGTTTTGAACTCTTCTTGTTTATCCAGCGCCATCTTCATTTGCTTCTCAGCGTCCTCCGCGATGTTGAAATATTGATCGGAGGCTTCTTTCGCGGCCTTCAACTTGGCCTTCAAGGTCTCGATCTCCGATTGACTGTTCTCCAACTGTTCTTCTAGGTTGCGGATCTTCCTACCCTCACCGTGGCTCTCGGGAATGGCCAGGATGGACAGTTTGATCTTCTTCGTAAGCTCTTCGACTTGGTTGTTCTTGCTAGACAGTTCCTCTCTAAGATCACCCAATTCTTTCCTAAGTTTGTCGGCTTCGGTTTTCTCTTCGTCGCATCTCTTGACGGCGTTTTGGGTTTGAGACTGTAAATGATCGGCCAACTGCCTGAATCTGTCTTGTTCCTCTTGTAAACGTCTTCTTAGCGCGGAACATTCCCTGTGTGCCTCGTCCAGTCGAGCTTCTAGCCTGAGTTTGCCTTCCGAATCGGTTCTTTCTAATGTGGCCTTGATCAGTTCGATGTTGGACTGGATGAGATGTTGGGAGTTGAATTGTTGTTTTGTCGATTCGTATTCCTTGCGAGCCCTGTTTTCTGAATCTCTTAGGAGGCTGTTCTCCTTTTCAAGATTTCCTAGGAAAATCAGTCGAATTAAATGATAAAATTTAATTTTAGATTCCAAAGTATGACATATGAATCGAATTTTCTGATTAATAATTTTTTATTCTTACGACATGTTTCTATGAAGCATAGCGTTTTTACTCTGCCCAAATATCATTTAATGCAAAATTAAAAAGATAATATCAGTATACAGGGTGTCCCAAGTTCGAGTGTCAACTAAACGTTTTTTGAGAACCGGTCCTATTTGAAATCTGGAAATTTGGATTATGATATTGTTCGACTTTATCTACTGCGCTAAAATATTCTTGAAGCTTGAACACTTTCAGTTATACAGGGAGTGAAAATAAATTTCTCGATAAAATTTTATTTTTATTCTTTCTTTTCTTATACGATCGATTATTCAATTTTGAATATATTTCTTTTCGAATTGTTGCATTCGTCGGAATAGTTCTCAAAATATAGAAAAAAAAATGAAAAAAAAAGGAGATATGCTATATTATGTTCGTTATTCCTATTCTCAATATTTCAAGCATAAACTGTTTTTACATTTTTGAAGTAGAAGAATGGCGGAATATTGTGCATCTCCTAAATTTTGAAAAACTCGTAACTTTTGTTTTTTATATCAGGACCCTATTTTTTTATGATAGCGTTGGATTCTGCGAAGAAAAATAATGATATAATATATTGAAGAATCGATCATTTAAGACACGAAAGAATGCAAAAAAAAATTCGAATTTCCAGCTCGAAGGACGTGAGGTCTCAAATAACTATGTGGCGTCTCCTACTTTTCTACAGTTTTCGCAAGAACTCGATTTGTTTTCACTACCTATATAAATGAAACTGTTCAGGCTTCAAGAATATTTTAGCTCACTATATAAACTCAAAGAATGTCATAATTTCAATTTTCAGATAAATAGGTCCGGTTCTCAAGAAACGTCTAGTAGGCACTCGAACTTGGGACACCCTGTATTATATAAAACTCACCTAGCATAACTTCAGCCTTAGACAGTCTAGAGTGTGCTTCCATCGCATCGTCCCTCAGATAATTGACTGTCTGTTCGTGTTTCAAGATGGTATCGTTGAAGATCCTATTCTGTTTCTCCAACGCCGAAATTTGCTTCTTCAACACTTCCATATTGTTCTTCATCACCTTGAACTTCTCCTCGTTCATCTCCGATTGAGCGACCAGTTTACAGTTCAACGTCGTGAGATCCTTGTTCTCCTTCCTCAGAGTAGTTAAATGCTCCTCCAAAATCTTATCGTTCGTCTGCTTCTCCTCCTTGTAACTGTCCTTCTCCGTCTTTATCTGCTCCATCTGTTTCTTGAGATTCTCCACTTGGTTCTCCAGGTCCCTCACCGCTTTGTCGTCGGAATGATGGCTGTCTCCCGAAGAATCTTTGGTGATTTTGCTGGTATCCATGCTTTCCTGCAGGTTCAGGAGGATGTCCTCTCCGGTAGCTTTAACGGCTTGGGAATACAAGTTTTTGTACATATCCCTTTGATTTTTCAAAGTTTCCAACATTTTACATTGTTTGTCTTTCTCTTCAAGTAACTCTTGCTGTTGTTCTCTGAGATCGTCAAGCCTGGCTTTGAGATGTGCGAAGTTCGCCGGATCGAAAGCTTCCGCCTCCTCCTGTTTCTCAGACAATTCCCTAACAAGAGACAGCAATTTTCTGTTGTTCTGTTGCAGCTCCTGGATATCATTGAACGTGACCAATTTCTTAGTAATGATATCCGAGGAACTGAAAGCGTCGACAAAGTCCATGTCCGGAGAAGTTAAAGACGAACCCATTCGGCACTGTTCGACTTCTTGGAGCAAGTGGCAGACCTGCCTGCTCAGATCGGAGATATCCTTCTGTAATCTTTCGTTCTCCCTACCCGTCGCACTTTCCAGCCTTCTACATTCCGCGTTACTCTCTCTCAGCTGTTGGACCTCCATCAGAAGCGAGTCGTTGTTGAGTTTCATCTCATCCTGGGCGTCCATGAGTTTGGAGTAGTCGTCCTTGATTTTCTTTATGAAAGGACCCTTTTCTTCTATTTCTTTAACGATGCTGTTGATGTAGTGGTTCAAACGAGCGTTTTCTTCTTGCAGCGTCAGGACCTTGTCGGACATCGCTAAATATTTCGAATACAAGTCGGTGAATGTCATTCCCGACTTGAGAATTGTAGATGTTGTAGCCGCTGTCGGGGATATTTCTGAAAAATGTTTATTTGGACAAATTCTAAGAACAATGGTTTTTTAAAAAATTACCTTCCATATCTTTTTGTAATTTGAATTGATTAGAACTGTCCAAAAGTCCATTGGCTTTTTCCAATTCAGCTTTGAGGATATCGATGTACTCGTTCTTTTTGTTGATAATTTCTTCGTGCGCTAATTCATTTTCCTTGTGCTTTGTTTCTAATTCTCCATATTTATTGGTTGCGTTCGTCAATAATTCTTGGGTCTGAAAGTATCATGTGTGAAACTTAAAAACGCTATAAATTCTAATTTGTTGATCGAATTGAAAAGTTTTCCCACGCTCAATTTCTTTCATTGTATCTCTCAATTCAAGCCTTTGAAATTCAGGGATCGGATTCCCTAGCTAGGAAAATCAATGATGGATAGCAACAAAAATCGATTAGTACAAGGCTAGGAGATATGAATTTTGAAATTAGCACTTTTTTCTTCTGAAATATTAATTTCCTAAGAATGGGACTGGCATCAATTGAGTTCTTATGAAAAAGTACATATATGGAAAAAAAATTATTAAAATCTCATCTTGGGCCTAAGGTAAATGAATGGAGATAAATGGAACCTAACCTAACTTGATGATCGAATTGAATAACTCTTTGTTGAAATTTTTTCCCACGCTCAATTTTGTTTGATCATATCTCTAAATTTCAGCCTTTGAAATTCTGGGATTGAATTCCCTAGCTAGGAGAATCAATGATGGATAGCAACAAAAATCGATTAGTACAAGACACAAGCTTCGAAACAAGTTTACGAGATATGAATTTTGAAATTAGCACTTTTTTCTTCTGAAATATTAATTACCTAAGAATGGGACTGGCATCAATTGATTTCTTATGAAAAAGTACATATATTGAAAAAAATTATTAAAATCTCATCTTGGGCCTAAGGTAAATTAATGGAGATAAATGGAACCCAACCTAACTTGATGATCGAATTGAATAACTCTTTGTTGAAAATTTTTCCCACGCTCAATTTTGTTTAATCGTATCTCTAAATTTCAGCCTTTGAAATTCAGGGATTGAATTCCCTAGCTAGGAGAATCAATGATGGATAGCAACAAAAATCGATCAGTACAAGTCACAAGCTTCGAAACATGTTTACGAGATATGAATTTTGAAATTAGCACTTTTTTCTTCTGAAATATTAATTCTCTAAATTTCAGCCTTTGAAATTCAGGGATTGAATTCCCTAGCTAGGAGAATCAATGATGGATAGCAACAAAAATCGATTAGTACAAGTCACAAGCTTCGAAACAAGTTTACGAGATATGAATTTTGAAATTAGCACCTTCTTCTTCTAAAATATTAATTACCTAAGAATGGGACTGGTATCAATTGATTTCTTATGAAAAAGTACTTACAGGGTAATCCTAAATTGGAGGTACAAACGAAGAGGGGAGATTCCTGGAGTAATTTCATGAAAAAAAGTCCCAAAAACGTTTCGTTTTCGAGATACAGGGTGTTAAAGTTTGAATTTTTTTCAAGTTTTTTTCTCGTAGTATCTACACTTCACAAGATATTCAACTGAAATTTTGCGTAGATATTACAATTGAGAGTTAACACCTATGCCATGTCAATAACTAGCGAAAATCTACAGGGTGATATTTTTTCTGAAACACTGTACCCTGTCTTCCTCCAGAACTTTTTTTTGTGAGTCACTGTTAATTTGAAAAAATGTAGAGAGCAGCTTTATTGTTGAACTTTATGGTCTCTTCTAGTTTCTTCGTATCTGCTACCGATTTCGAGAAAAAAAATTTTGAACGATTTTCTCGAAATCCTCAAAAAAATCCAAATTGTCATGAAAATTCAAATTGGCATGTCACTTGGTGTAAACTCTCAATTGTAATATCTATGCCAAATTTCAGTTGAATATCTTGTGATGTGTAGAGACTATGAGAAAAAAACTTTAACACCCTGTATCTTGAAAACGAAACCTTTACAAACCCATGTTTATGCGACTTTTTTCTT
Source organism: Aphidecta obliterata (assembly GCA_963966015.1). NCBI lineage: Eukaryota > Metazoa > Arthropoda > Insecta > Coleoptera > Coccinellidae > Aphidecta > Aphidecta obliterata. The sequence goes on from OZ014428.1 coordinate 33,338,408, forward strand.
AAAATTACTCAAGGAATCTCCCCTCTTCGTTTGCACCTCCAATGAAGGAACACCCTGTATATTGAAAAAAATTATTGAAATCTTATCTTGGGCCCAAGGAAAAAAATGGAATATTTCAAGTGGATTCTGAATCTTTTTTTCTGGAACAACTCCAAAGATGTTTATAAATAAAAAACCAAAATTACAAATAAAAGAATTTATCATTATTTGTTTTTATGTGATATTTCAATTGGAATATTCCGTCTTCAGCAGATCTAGGCATGATACTTTATTCATTATTATTATCTTTATTTTTAATAAATACAAAAATATTATGGAAAAGTTCCTACCTCATCAAGGGCCTCTTTCAATCCTTCAGCGTATTTCTTATTTTCCTCGTACATCTGTTGATAAGCATTAGCCAGTTTTGTTTTGGCGTCAACTTCCTGCAGGTATGATTCACCGATTTTACCTTCGGTATCACGTTGATTAGATAGCTGTTTCACAAGTTCTTCCATTCTTTCACTCAGGCTATTGTTCAATTCCGTCAATGACCTTGCTTGTTCCACGGAAACCTCCAGTTCTTGAGTTTTTTCGGAAAGTTTTGTCTCCAATTGGATACATCTCGACGTATTATCACGGCGCATATTCAAAAGTTCCTCTGTTTTCGAATACAATTCTTCTGTTAAACTCTCTACTTGACTTTTCAAGAGTGATCTTTCTTGCTCGATGCGTTTTTCTTTATATTCTAGGGTCAACTTCATTGATTCAACTGCGTCAGCTTTGGATAGAGCTTCGCACTTGGTGTTGACGGCAGTTTCAAGTTGTTCCATCAAAGTTTTAATATCAGCCTGCATCCTTTCAATTTCAGCATTTCTTCGTTGCAGCATTTTCAAGTGTTCATCTCTTTCATCCACAGCCAAATTGCGTTGATGACGAAATTCGGCAGCTTCTTCTTCCAGCTTTCTGCATGTTGATTGAGATTTGGAAAATTCAACATTCAGGGTGGAAATTTGTTGCTCTAAAGTTGTAATTGTGCTAGTAGCTACATCAAATCTAGTTTTGAGACTTTCATTTTCTTCTATAACTTTTTCCAACCGTTCGCGAACTTCAGACAAGCTTTGTTCTAAATTGTGGAAATTAAAATACGTTTTGAGAAGCTTGAATGATAGTTTTAGTACAACACCAACTTACCTGCATTAAAACGATTAGTTTCCAATAAAGCCTTCGAAGTAATGAATTCCTGTACTTTTTCAGTGAAAAAGTTCTCAATTTTTTTCGAAATTTCTACAGGAATCACAGCCCATTCTTCCCCAGTTACGAGCGGGGAAAAAATACATACTCCTTCTGAACCCACCATAACTTTAATTTATTGTAACAATATGAAAAGTTAGAATAACACACACATTTCAGTTCACAATTAGCACTGTTTGGACAACTTTGGAACTAAATGATAATGCTTGGCTTCCAGTGATCCAAGAAAAACATGCCGGGTTGAGAACTTCCACCATTGAAAACCATTGATTCGAACAAACTTGATTGTATTTTTCGCACAACTGGACCATAGAAATTTAAGAGTCAATTGAACGGCCAGACCATTTATATCGTAATGAAATTTCATTGATTGTAGTGATTGAAAGAAAATTGACTTGAAAATTTAAACGACTTTCTTATAGTTCTGAACAAAAAACTGAGGTAAGTAAATTATGGTAAAAGGGACAAATCACGGAGTGGGCGACATCTACTTTTAATCGTTTGAACTACCCGAGTGATGAACAACAAACTAACGTGTGTGTGTTTATATCGATACCTTTTTGCCAAATTATCGTAAGCCTCAACGTACTACGTTGAGGCTTACGATAGTTTGGCAAAAAGGTATCGATATGGGAAAAGTGTGAAATATTTGTATGATTTTGAGTCATTTATGTATCGAAAGTGATATATTTAGATGATAATTTATGGACAATTGTTTCAAAAAAGCTGTATACGAGCTGAAAATGAAGCGGGTTGTAAGAGGTAACGTGGGAATAAGATCACGAAAAATGTGATCTGTTCCTCAATGCTCATCACATAGTTCTTATGAAATTTCTTTGCATAAGTTCCCGTTGAATCCCAAGTCAGTTAAAAAATGGCAGACAAGATTGGGAAACGTATCTCAAAGAATATGGTACTTTGCAGCAAGCACTTCCTGAAAGATGATTTTTTTATCGTAAGTTCAATAATTTTCTATTTCAATATGGTGGTCATTTGCTATCACATTCACGTTCAACCACATAACCAAAAATGTCCGAAGTGGTTATCTCGACTTTCACTGGCATTATTATTATTTTCGCAATCTTATAAAAAAATATTTGACTTACTTGTTATGAAAGACAGAAATGTCAGAATAATATTGACCCCCATTCGGCCCGACATCTTGGGATTTTCAGCGCCTTCTAGCGGTTCGTGATTTTTCCCTAATATGTGGATATGGAACGTTGTCAATTAACCACAGAGGACTGAGGAAATCCATTCTAAGACACATAGAATATATTTCAAAATATTAATTACTTCTTGCTTCGGTAATTCCTTATTAATTCTGTGCGCTTTGTTTGGATCCTTGATCTTTTTAATTTTAATTGGACGAATTGTTTCTTATTCTCAATTCGCCAATTATTTTATCTGAGTGAATTTAAGCCAGTTATGAACTGACATTCATAGTTAAAAAAATGGCAACTTTAGAAGATAAGATTTTAGGTAACAAACTACATAATTATTGTAGTAGCAGTGAAGACGAAGATGATTCGGATACTGAATCTGGAAAACCGGCAACTAAAATTGAAGAAACACCTTCTAACCCACCGGAAATTGATGCCTGGGAAGGAACTTCAACAAACACGGGGCCGAAAGGTGTGATAAAGGACTGGCAACGATATAAACAACTAGAAAATGAAAAAAGAGCTGATGATGAAAGAGAAAAAATTGAACTATTGAAAAAATTAACTTTAACCGTTCAGTCAGCATTGGACGAGGAAAAGGAAAAAGCAGCAGCTGAGGATCCTGATATAGCTGAGCTACTACTAGATGATGCATTCCTTTTGGATTACCAGAAACAAAGAATGCAAGAAATGTTTGAACAAGTGAACCACAATATTAAATTTGGTGTGTTAAAACAAGTCTTGAATGATAAAATAACGTTAACATTTTATATTTACAGGTCAAGTTATTTCACTATCAACTGGACAAGAATTCCTTGATGCCATCGATAAAGAAAATAAATCAGTAAAAGTAATTGTCCACATTTATGAAAACGATGTTGATTCTTGTCGAGTTATGAACAGTTGTTTGAAAAAACTCAGCAAACTGTACCCTTATGTTAAGTTCTGTTCCATAGTGAGTTCAAAAGCAGGAATGACCAGTAAGTTTAAATCTGATGGCGTTCCGGCTCTTCTCGTTTACAAGGCAGGAAATCTCATTGGAAATTTTGTTAAACTTGCCGATGAACTCGGCAGTGAATTTTTACCTGAAGATGTTCAAGATTTTTTAGTTGAACATGGAATGCTAGAAGATAAATCTTGTAAACCCACAATTATCAGATCTCGAAACGATTCAGATGATAGTGATTGAACGTTTACATTCAATCATATATATAACTTTGTGGTTGGTATCGAAAAAATTCTATGGTTTCAATTAACGAATTAACCCAAAGGAGCACCAATTTTTCTAACCATCTATTCTTGTTGAACATTGATCAATCTTAATTGGGCATAGAAGACTTGCTAATTCTTTTTTTTTGTTACAATTTGCATTGACGAATGCAGTAATGATAGATATGTGAATCAAATTTAATAATTTTTTAGAATGTAGAAACAAATAAAGGTTTCACCATATGTGGCTTCTCATCATTCTTCCTTAATTCAAGTTTCTCTTTTTCCCTGTATTTAATATAGGAAGTATGCTTGAAAATTGAATCAAGAGAAGAATGATTAGCTTTTATCTTTCCTAATATTAGTGATTTATATTAAATGTTATTTTCTTATGTCAGTATACTGAAACTTTTGGAGTATTGATAAAAGATGTCTAACAAAAAATAATAATAATATACCCAGAATATTTGGACAATACAATATGCAATCTAAATTGCAAAATGCCAATGAAGTATTAGTATTAATAATATTGAATTAGATTTTAAATATCTAAATAGTACAATTTGCGTTTTTCATAATTTCTACTTCGATCTTATGAGTGTCTTCATTTATAAAAATCTGTGAATGATTTATTCTCAATAGTTTTTCATTCTAATTAGATTATAGCTATTTTTTAAGTCTCCACTCAATTGTTTCGATATTGAATATGTGAATAATTCTGTCCACTAATTTCCCTGAGGAAAGACTGTCTTTTCAACTGCCACATCTCGATAACTTTTTTCTACTCATGTATGACTCGAATGTGTATGCATGAAATGTAGGAATCGTAATAATGTTTTGTGGAACTGAATATTTTATTTTGAGTAATAAAGTTTTTGGTATTGGTGTTCTGCAGAACAATACGCTTTAAAAACTATTCAGCAATATTATAGTTGATTTTGTGAATGGATTTAACTCAGAAGAATTGTGATAGGATTGTGTTGTATGGTATATTATAAATGTAAAGGTAAAAATTTCATTCTGTAATTTATCATTCACTACCTCCCACATCTCAATCTTCATGATGATTGAACATTTTAATTGAATGAAATTGAACTAAAATAATGAAATGGCCCAATATTCGAAAAAGAAAAATTTCGAAAAGCACTGGCGTGAAGGCAGGAGCTTTTGAGCGCTCGTACATGCACCTTGTAGGTAGATTCGCATTTTCCAGTTTTAGAAATCAATTGAAGAAATGTTTGACTGCTGTCAAAAAAATCCTGAAACTTAGGCAAAACTCCAGACTTCATGTCGGTGCTTCAGCTGATCAATTTTTTTCCGATAATTCGCTAGAATTTTCCACGGTATCTATGGTCTTAGTGATGCGATCTGGACAAAATTTTGCACGTAGTTTGAATACATTATTCCTCAGCTAGGTGCATAATTTCATTCCAATCCGATCAGTAGTTTCGAAACTATCAGGAAAAAAAAATCTTGAACGGCCATATTTACGGAACCCCTAGTCTAATTTTGCTCATCGATGAACGTGACCGTGAAATTTGCAATCCAAACCCACCCTGAAAATTTCAAGTTCCTAGGCCTTTCCGTTCAAAAGTTAGAATTTTCTATGGTTCTGGTCATGCGATCTGGACAAAATATTGCTTCAATATATCATTCTCGATTAAAATACAAAATTTCATCTCGATCGAATCCGTAGTTTCGAATTTATCGAAAAAACAAAATTTCAAACGACCGTATTTACGGAACCCCTTGTATAATGTTGCTCATAGATGAACGTGATCACGACATTCAAGATCCACTCCTATGCTGAAAATTTCAAGTCCCTAGGCGTTTCCGTTCAAAAGTTACAATTTTCTATGGTTTCTATGGTTCTGGTCATGCGATCTGGACAAAATTCCACATGTAGCTTGAACACCTCATTTTCCATTCGAGTGCAAAATTTCATCTCGATCAAATCTGTAGTTTTCAAGTAATCAGGGAAACAAAAGTTTGAACGGCCATATTTACGGAACCCCTAGTGGAATTTGGCCCATTAACGAACTTAACCGAGCCATTCGGGAACTGAACCCACACTGAAAATTTCAAGTCTCTAGGTTGTTCCGTTCGAGAGTTATCGTGCTTACGGACGGCCGGACGGACAGACTCGAATTTTCCGACGGATTCGTCATCAGTGAGTCGAACATAGTCGATTGAGACCATTTTCGGCTCAAAATTCGAAAAATACAGACATCGTGACGAAATGATATAGCCCTCGTGTAAGTAGTACGAGCGCTCAAAAAGACAATTCATGAAATATTTTAATCTCTCTCAGAATGATGTTGGTAGGGCCGAACAAACTAATAGGAAAAAACCGTACCGCTAGATGGCGCTGCAAAATCACAAGATGTCGGGCCGAATGATGATCAAAATTATTCTGTCTTTCATAACAAGTAAATCAAATATTTTTTATAAGATTGCGGAATTAATAATAATGCCTGTGAAAGTCGAGATAACCACTTCGGACATTTTTGATTATGTGGGTGAATGTGATAGCAAATGACCACTATATAATTAATAGAAAATTATTGAACTAACGATAAAAAAAATCTTCATTCAGGAAGTGCTTGCTGCAAAGTAACATATTCTTTGAGCTACGTTTCCCAATATCCAAGATTGTCTGCCATTTTTTAACTGACTTGGGATTCAACGTGAATTTATGCAAAGAAATTTCAGAAGAACTATGTGATGAGCATTGAGACAGAGAGCACATTTTTCGGGATCTTATTCCCACATTACCTCTTACAATCCGCTGCATTTTTAGCTCGTATACAGTTTATTTGAAACAATTGTCCATAAATTATCATCTAAATATATCACTTTCGATACATAATTTACTCAAAATCATACAAATATTTCACACTTTTCCCATATAAACACACACACGTTAGTTTGTTGTTCACCATTCGGGTATTTCGGAGGATTCAAAGTAGATGTCGCCCAATCAGCCCGACATTTTGTAATTTTCAGCTCCATCTCGCGGTTCGTGATTTTTCCCTATACTCAAAGAGTTTATTAGTGCTGTATATTAGTATGGTTGGCAACAATGGTTACCTTGGATCATTCATTTCTTTGGTGTTGTTTACTAGAAAATTCAAACGAGTGGGGGGCTCGTATTCAATTTACAATTCACCTGTCAGTTGAGAAACTCGATTTATTGGAGGTGGTTATGTGTTTATAAAACTTGTTTGCAAACGCGAACAAGTAAAGTGTCAGTTGTTCCTTTCGTCTATGGCTCAATCAAATGTTACCAGTTTGTCACAATAATCAATTTGAATTAACATATCTAAAAGATCCTGAGAAGTGCAAGTAATGATTTTTATGAAATAATTAGGCGATCTTGAAGGAAGACTATAATATTGGAAACTATAGTACAAATATGAACAAGAAGGTATAAGTGAGTTTTCAATCTATCATTGAATTTTAAGGAATAAGAGCTTCCTGCGAACAGTCAATTACATATTATAATGGATATATGATTCGAACATGACAACTATAGAAGGAATAAAAATCGAGACACCAAATCAAAACAAGATATTATTAGAAGAAACCTTTTATGTCCTCACTAAAAAGAATTGTGTGTTTCGTGTGAGATTATTGAAGAAAGGTTTATCTTTGGTGAAGGAAAATGAGAGCCATTTGAAGGAGCAACTAATACCAATCAATGATATTATTGGGTGTAGATGTTTGCGAAGCAAGAAGCCAGAACGCAGCTGTTCATGTCAATCCTTACCGAGGTCTACCAGCCTCAAAGTTGTTGAAGAAAACTCTGTAGAATTAGACGATTCCGATGCAAGCGCCTATCTGTATATTTACGCTTATTTGTTACAAAAAACTAAGGGAACCCCTAACCGTAGAGAACGTACTATCATAACCCTTCGATTCAGGTCGTTCGACAAATTCGAGGATAATCACAGGGAAGCGCAGAGATGGAGGACTACAGTAAAGAAATTGATCAACGGAGATCACGTTTCCTATTCTCAAATAATCGATTTTACCCTCAGTCATAGATTTAAGGAAAATAAAAGACTCCTGGTATTATGTAACCCCAAAAGCGGAGCTGGCAGAGGTAAATCTATCTTTCAAGAGAAGATTGTGCCGATGCTGCAAGAAGCGGAAATTCCGTACGATTTGCACATCACGAAATATGCCAATTTCGCAAGGGAATTTGTGAGGACTTCAAATTTGTACCAATGGTCTGGAATCATTTTGGTGAGTTCTCTAATATTTCTTAATTTTGGTTCGAAACCCAAATTGTTTCGGTTCATTTATCAATTGAGATATTATGTATGCTTTGATAAAATAATGAAATATACTATACTTTATCAGTAAGAACTCTCTAATATCAAAAAGTTGAAATCTTGAGTTGAATTTATTCAAAGAGACAATGAAAATTGAGTATTTTTGGCTGTTCGTATTTCTCACGTTGTATTATTTCACCAAAAAACTTATTATCCATTGCCATGGAAAAAAGTGAGGTATTGTTTTGTTGAAGAAGAAAGTCCATTGAAATTTACTCAACTGGATAAGGACATATAGATTTTTATCTATTATGCAATATTAAATATTAATTATAATAATATTTGTTGGGAAGTTCAATATTTATTATATTTGCTTAGGCAAATAAAGATAAGAAACCAATTAGGTCAGGGAGGAGAAATCTTCATACCTATCTTCAGAGGCTTTTCATAGTTCAACTGACCATTCATTACGATTATGATAATTGTGGAAGGTAATTTCAAATTAACAAATTATAGATGATTGTTCAGCCATTCTGTTTAAAAAATGTAAATTTTTTGTTTGTCATCACAAAATTGCTTATCGCCTTGGGAAGTTCAGGATGGTCCTCATTTAATGAACATTTTGAACGTCCTCCCTTCTTCTTCAGAATAAAAATAAATTTCATTAAAAACATCGAAAATTCAGTTATCTGTGTTAATCATGTAAATATCATGATTACTCCGGTGAAGAGTGGAACTTAAAAAGGCTTTTGGTACTGATAATTCTTTGATATGTCATCGATTCTAATCTTAGACTTTAATTTTCATACTCATTTTCAGTATTTTTCCAAATTGTCAAGATACCCAATTAGATTGGGTCCTTGAGAATGCATTGAATTATAGGGAATAAAACTCGTAACATTTATTAGTCAACTAATCATAGTGGGTGGTTGTTTATGTTTACTTAAGTATACCATAAGCCTATAGAAGATCTTGGGTTTTCAAGTAGTTCACTAAATGAGTCATGAGGAACTGGCACACCTATCAATCTTACAAACAGAAATTTCAATTTTTTTTATCTCGAGATATTCTAACGGATTCCATGAAGTATTCTCGCATTATCTGTACAAATAACTGCGTTTATCGATATGATCGATATGAAAACTCTACAGTTGAAAATCCAGCGACAAAAAATTTTGAATATTGGATCGGAAGAAAATTATATTATTCAACGAGCGGTAATGTAGGTCATAACTCACGCATGTAATTCATCAAGTGAGTTATGACCATTACCGCAAGTTGAATACTATACTTTATCTACGACTATAACAATAATAAATAATAATCATAAACAGACTTTATTTCAGATAAGAGTGAACAATTTTACATAATTCACAATGAAATGAAATTGTGTCAAATAAAGAAAAAAAAATGATCTTGAGTCATCTCTAACTTTTTCATATCGAAATTGAGATATTCGTCTATACCTATAGAATAAGGTTCAATCTTGATAAGCATCTCGAATATTCTTGAATTTTTTCAATTCACGTTCTAAGCGATACTCTGCCGGAATTTTATTATAATATTTAATACTGGTTCGCCAATATTCTCGATCATTACTACCAACAATTTATTCGATATATTTTATAATATATTATTTAACGAGCGGTAATGTAGGTGATAACTGACGCAGATGAAGTTCGCAGCACGAGCCGAAGGCGAGTGCTGTAATTCATCAAGTGAGTTATGACCATTACCGCAAGTTGAATACTATACTTTATCTACGACTATAACAATAAATACTATGATACAAGTACAGAGAAAGAACTTTATTTACAAATCTTTATAGTTACCTATAACAATGCATTATTTATGTTGATTGTGCGTCTCAGCATGGACTAGAAAGTCCATAGGGGCGATGCTTAATATTCAGTGCTAAGTTCACTAAAATATGCCAAAAGAACATTCTCTGTAAACGATGACTTAATATTCTTACTGCTACACCAATCTTGAAAATTGTGGTTTACACCTTTATATTTGTTTTGGGATTTTTCGGGCGATAAATTCTGTATGGTAACATTGGCTGATTGTCTTATTTCTGAAGGTGTACATAACAATTCATCTTCACTATCTGAATTCATATTTTCAGCAAAACATCCACAATAATAATTAGGTATCAATTTAATTTGAGAAAACATCAAAATTATTCACGTGAACTCCCCTCAATACCAATAATGGACTGTTCCTTTTCGGCTAATCGGCTTGTTCAAAAGCACAGAGACAAGGAGTTATAGTAGTGAATTATTATAACTCACGGTGTTTGTTTACAGATGCCATTAATTTCTCAAAATTAGTTGAATAATGAATATATAATTCAATAGGAGTAGATAAAAAAAAATTTATGGGTCGATATATTCCTGGAAATTTCAATTAAGAGAACCTTTATTGTGTGAAATTTGCATCGTGAAATATGAATCAAATCGAAGTTGAATCGGGTACATTTGTCCTGCGAAAATATTTAAACGATAAGAAAAATTGTCAATATAAAAGTTCCACGTCCGAGATTGGGAAACAATGAACATTGTGATAATTTTATTGATTAATTCTCAGAGTCCTAGCTTATATTGGGAAATTTACCATTCGTACTTGGATGAGCAAAGGATTCATTTTTGTGGGTTTTTCGTTGGACATACATCGATAAAAGCAGTGGCGTACTCTGGGAGAGTTATCAGTTTTATTCATTATTTTATTTCATTAACTTCTTCGAGGTTTTTTTTAAATTCATCACTTGACCGGCGTTTTTTATTTTATCTACTCCTATTGAATTATATATTCATTTCCAACTACTTTTGAGCAATTAATAGTATCTGTAAACAAACACCGTGAGTTATAATAACACACTACTATAACTCCCTGACTCTGTGCTTCTAAACAAGCTGATTGGCCGAAAGGGTCCATTATTGGTATTGAGGGGAGGTCACTTGAATAATTTTGACGTTTTCTCAAATTAAGTTGATACCTAATTATTATTGTGAATGTTTTGCTGAAAAAAATGAATTCAGATAGTGGAGATGAATTATTATGTACACCTTCAGAAATAAGACAATCAGCCAATGTTACCATACAGAATTTATTGCCCGAAAAATTCCAAAACAAATATAAGGTGAATACAACAATTTTCAAGATTGGTGTAGCAGTAAGAAAATTGAGTCATCGCTTATAGAGAATGTTCTTTCACCATATTTTAGTGAACTTAGCACTTAATATAAAGCATCGCCCCTATGATCTTTCTACTCCATGCAATCAACATAAATAATAATGCACTGTTATAGGTAACTTAAGATTTGTAGATAAAATTCTTTCTCTGTACTTGTATCTTAGTATTTATTGTTATAAAGATTAAGTATATTGTTCAACTTGCGATAATGGTCATAACTCACTTGATGAAGTACAGCACGAGCCGAAGGCGAGTGCGGCAAACTTCATTTGCGTGAGTTATGACCTACATTGTTGGTGGTAATGATCGAGTGAGTATATTGGCGAACCTGTCAAATGTCAGATATATGATAATTATGTCAAATTTCCCGTTGATTCAACCTTCAAAAAAAGTGAAGTCGAACGGGTTGTTTTCAATCGTGAAGTTCTCGAGTAATCGGTTTTGAATTGCCCGGATCAAATCTATTTTTATAAATCTAACGACGGTTATGGAGATCCCGAGATATAAACGGTAGGTTTCTACGGCCAATTAAATACCGGGTATTTTTGTTTGTTGGTTATAATCGATGATGCTTAGATGGATCTGGAGATAAATCAAGAATAGGTTCGGGAGATATTATAAGGAGAAATATCACTATCGGATAAGAATCGCTTAGGTGGCACATTTGATATTTTTGGGTTGTCATTCCTGGATGTCATTTAGTTCAGATTGAATCATAGATTATAAAATACCTGTTCTATACTCAAAGGATTGAATACTCGATTTCAGATGGCGCCAAAGAATTAAGTGGCAAAACAGTGGGGATAAAACCATAAATATCACACAAAAATAAAAATCTCAGCGAACACTTTTCAACAAACTGACAAAGTGGATTCTCAGGCATTGACCATAATTTAATACTCGCAGGTGTCAAGACAAAGAAATTGAACCGGATCGTTTTCCATCCGTTATGGTCAGTCTAACGATATGGCAAATAAAACGATTTCAAAATCAGCCCTTTTTTGAGAATGAATCAAATGTTAAAATGTTCGAGTTCCAAGACGAATGTTGAACTTTCTGCTCGTCCCATGAAATATCGAGGTCGGAATTGAAAATGTGAAAGGAACCCCGAACTTATCGATTCCGAGACGATCAACAGGTCGGACGTTCTCGCACCTGAATTCCGCAAATCTTGGAGGAGGTAACGGACGACTCCCCCACAAAATTCTAATGACGTGGGAAGTGATAAACATCAATCCGTCTCGTTCCGGCGTTATGCTGTATTTATGAAGAATGAAATAACTCAAGAACTCACTTATTTAGATTTTTATCTACTCCTATTGAATTCTATAGGGTGATTTTTTAAGAGCTTGAGAACTTTTTTTAAAAAAAAAACGCATAAAATTTGCAAAATCTCATCGGTTCTTTATTTGAAACGTTAAATTGGTCCATGACATTTACTTTTTGAAGATAATTTCATTTAAATGTTGACCGCGGCTGCGTCTTAGGTGGTCCATTCGGAAAGTCCAATTTTGGGCAACTTTTTCGAGCATTTCGGCCGGAATAGCCCGAATTTCTTCGGAAATGTTGTCTTCCAAAGCTGGAATAGTTACTGGCTTATTTCTGTAGACTTTAGACTTGACGTAGCCCCACAAAAAATAGTCTAAAGGCGTCAAATCGCATGATCTTGGTGGCCAACTTACCGGTCCATTTCTTGAGATGAATTGTTCTCCGAAGTTTTCCCTCAAAATGGCCATAGAATCGCGAGCTGTGTGGCATGTAGCGCCATCTTGTTGAAACCACATGTCAACCAAGTTCAGTTCTTCCATTTTTGGCAACAAAAAGTTTGTTAGCATCGAACGATAGCGATCGCCATTCACCGTAACGTTGCGTCCAACATCATCTTTGAAAAAATACGGTCCAATGATTCCACCAGCGTACAAACCACACCAAACAGTGCATTTTTCGGGATGCATGGGCAGTTCTTGAACGGCTTCTGGTTGCTCTTCACTCCAAATGCGGCAATTTTGCTTATTTACGTAGCCATTCAACCAGAAATGAGCCTCATCGCTGAACAAAATTTGTCGATAAAAAAGCGGATTTTCTGCCAACTTTTCTAGGGCCCATTCACTGAAAATTCGACGTTGTGGCAGATCGTTCGGCTTCAGTTCTTGAAATGTCAAAGCATACTGAGCAAATACTAATGCATGAAAATCCTAACCTCAAAAAAATCTGAGCAAATACTAATGCATGAAAATCCTAACTTCAAAAAAATCACCCGTTATATTCAATATTCAACTACTTTTGAGCAATTAATAGTATCTGTAAACCAGTGGCGGCTCGTCGGGTGAGGCAACTGAGGCGGCGCCTCACCTATTATTTCATCATTTTCCTCAGTCTCAGAGGAATTAAAAAAAAATAGAGAGCAATCACCAGAATATCAAAATATTCATCAAAACAAATCAAAATCAACAATACTTTTATTCGGCGCCAATGCTCCACGGCCTCCTGAGTACTCAGAGGCGGCAATCTTAGCGCCTCTGTCCAGAGCTAATTCGAAGGGGACGAAGATATCCGAACGACGGCGAACGAACGATAGGTTTCGCTATTTTTCGGATCCTAGAGGCGAATCTGAGATCGCCTCCGGGCGATCACCCGATTTGTTTATGATGTTATGGAACTCCTGGTCCACCTGTAACCTCGTTTGCTCATGCTCCTTTGAGTTTTTCCGAACATTAGATTATTATTTCCTTGAATAACCTGATTCTTCTTTCGTTGTGGTTTAATTGAGTGTGTTCGTGTAACGTATTGATACCCGGTATGAATCCAGTGCTCGATTCAATAATGACGCCATAATAATAATGGTCAATTTTTTGAGGACATTATTGACAAATGCGCGGCTTTGAAAGATAAACGAATAAGTTTGATTCATTGAAAGTGAACTTATAGCGCATTTGCCAAATTATAATTTTTCGTATTTTTTTTTCTACAATAAATCCAATAATGAAAATTCTACTCCACATAGTATCCCTCTGAGTATCTTCTCATGAAAAAACCATCGTTATTATGCCACATGAAATTGCTGACCACATATTTTTAGTCAACCACTATACATTTATATCTATAAATACATATCTATCTTTGTGAGGATAGTGCGGATATTTCTGGAGACCTCGTAGCTCCAGCATTCTGTCATGACGACGCTTCGTCCGACAGATGACTAAGTATAAGCCCGCGAAAGGCGGTGGAAAAAAAAATTTATATATATATATAACAGATTTTTTTTATATAATCGCCTCACCACCTGAAGAGGTCACGAGCCGCCACTGCTGTAAACAAACAACGTGAGTTATAATAACTCACTACTATAACTGCCTGGCTCTGTGCTTCTGAACAAGCCGAAAAGGAAAAGTCCATTATTGGTATTTAGGGGTGGTCAGTTGAATAATTTTGACGTGTCCTCAAATTAAGTTGATACCTAATCATTATTGTGAATGTTTTGCATAAAAAGATGAATTCAGATGAATTATTATGTACATCTTCAGAAATAAGACAATCAGCCAATGTTACCATACAGAATTTATTGCCCGAAAAATCCCAAAGCAAATATAAAGGTGTATACAACAATTTTCAAGATTGATGTAGCACTAAGAATATTAAGTCATTGTTTACAGAGAATGTTCTTTTGGCATATTCTAGTGAACTCATCACTAAATATAAAGCACCGCCCCTATGGACTTTCTACTCCATGCTAAGGAGCACAATCAACATAAATAATGCATTGTTATAGGTAACTATTAAGATTTGTAAATAAAGTTCTTTCATACATCTAAAGTGATGAGAGGCATAGTCTGTACATACACTTAATTATTGTTAAAGCTGCTCTTGAAAATAGTCCTTCCGCATGTACAGATTTTGCTGGCGTTCTGAGAAAATCATTTTCCATTTTCGATAACGACGGGTAGACATTTTCGTGTCTTCCGCATCAAGTGTAATCTCATAATTCCTGTCCTAGGCGCATTAAATTATTTTTCAATTCCATACTTCCAAGATTCTGAGTAGATCATTCTCAGAGGATTTATGAAAGTAGCAAGCTTTAAATATTTTTCAAATTTTCTAACTGCCTCTGATTGTAGAAGCTTTCCCCATGAAGAAGATGAAAATACTTCGAATTTATATCAAAGTAAGAATCATGCAGTATATCTAACTATTTTTGATATATTTTTAGTGTTCCAGTATTTCATCTCTCGCAACTTAAATTCAGTGAATTATTTGCTCATCGGTAGCATCTATATCAACTTTATAATGCCCCATATTTCTAGTATTTATTGTTATAATCGTAATCGTAATAAAGTATAGTAATCAACTTGCGGTAATGGTCATAACTCACATGATGAATTACAGCACTCGCCTTCGGCTCGTGCTGTAAACTTCATCTACGTGAGTTATGACCTACATTACCGCTCGTTGAATAATATACTATTATACGTTCCGAAATTTGTTGGACGCCAACTTGTGATAGATGCAAATAAAAAATATTTATCTCTTCCGAATTTAATTCTGGATGTCTTATTTATCGACAAAAAATGTCACATTAATATCACGCAGCATCGTAAATTTGCCATGATTCGATGTACAATCTGTTGTCTTTTTATTCTTTCAGATTGCTACCTGAAAAAAACAACATTTAATTTCCCATTGTATTCATGGAATACGATGGAAACATATAATTTCATTACCATTTGTATTTACGATCTGATTCAAATTATAGGTGAACCTTTGTAACTGCTCCACAAGGTCTTCTACTCTAGATAGAGTCGACTGTACCCTTATTAGTTTTCCGATATCCAATTCCTAAATGAGTAATAGGCTATTAATTACATGAAAAATGTGATATATAATTCTCATATTGTATACTGCTCGATAACATAGAATTTAAACAAGAAAATAATAGAAACATGAAGGCCTCTAAAGTCTATGAAACAATCTAACCTCATTCGTCCACTACGTTTCAAGGTCATCGTTAAGTCTTCTTCTTTTGGTCTTTTCCACTTGGACAGTCGCACTCCTTTCTGCACAAAAATGAGACGCGATTCTTTGTTCTAGGTCGGAGGCGATGGGATCGTCTTCGAAGTGATAAACGGCCTGTTCGAGAGATGGGACTGGTCGGAGAACATCAAAACCCTCCCCATCGGCATAGTTCCCGGGGGCTCCGGCAACGGCCTCGCTCGCAGCATAGCCTACCGAAGCGGGGAGCCCTACATACCCTCGACTCTGCCCTCCGCGCTCGCCGCCATCAAGGGCAAGGTGGTCCCGATGGACCTGGTGAGAGTGGAGACGAAATCGCAGATCATATTCTCCTTTTTATCCGTGGGATGGGGGTTCATCTCGGACGTCGACATAGAGAGCGAGAGGCTGAGGATCCTGGGGGGGCAGAGGTTCAATATTTGGTCTTTGGCGAGGTAAGCAAGGATGAATATATCTGTAGTAATGAGTATAACAAAGATGGATAAATCTGACACTTCCACGCTGGCAACGCTGTAATCAATTCTTGCTCTGGCAACAATATCAATAGGGAATGTTTGCGTCAATTCAAAATGTAAACAAACAAATTGGTCTCATTTAGCTGTGATAACCTTGAATGACGCCCATTTAGTGTTTTTCAAAGAGCGGCATAGTTGAAATGTGAATTGACTCTCCATAATTTACTTTCCAGCAAAATAGATGAACAATTAAGACAAACTGATAGTTGCATTGGCATGATTTCAGCGGAATATATCATTATTTTCATTATCGTTTTCAAAACAAAAAGTGCAGGAAATGGAAAGGATGGTTAGATTTTGAAATTGGGGGTCATCAGGTCGAGGCTGGTGGCCTTAGTTCTAGATTTTATGTTCCCATTATAGAAATATTTTCTATTTATTCCCATTTGATCGAAACACAAAAAACTGCTTTCAATTCTATTGTTTCCGAAGAGTTGTCGTAAATTTACATGGAATACAAATTGTATCGCTATTATTAATTAATTGAGAAGTAACGATCAACAGGGGGGTCAGAAGTCATCCTACATCAGCATCTCAGATAACGCTACTATTGAAACATTTTTGTTGATGCACACCGAAAATTGTCTTGAAAAAACTTTCTCGAGCCATTATTGAGAGCATTTAACTATTTGATTCGTAGGATACTCATGAGATTGTTTTGAGTTCAAATCAATTAAGAGGCATAGACCGAGAATGTTAAATCGAAGATGTCATTCAGCCTTCGAATACAATTTACAAATTGATTTAGGAAAATGGTGACAATGAACTGTAAAATTTCAGAAGAGGGTGTGAATTGGAATAGACTATATCATTGAGCAGTATTCGCATAGCTTTTTTTTCAATTATGTATGTACAGGGTGTTTCACGAAATTGAAAAGTGACTCATCAATATGATAGTATTTTTTAAGGACTATCCAAATATGTTATCGGAAAAACTATCGAACCAAGGCATGAAAAGTTATTGAGGAGAACCCGTTTTTCCAAAAAAAATGTTTTGCAAATTTGGCTGGTTTTCAAAGTAATTAAGAAGGTCAATAGACCATTTCTCACCAATTGTTTCTTCATTTGAACCTCCGGTTTTCTAGAAAACGGAAAATTTTTTCTTGCAAAATATACTTCATAATATTTTCCCATATTTTTTGAACGCTCAATTGATTCTGAATCTGAATATGTAAATATAATTGTGATTTTATATTTATTTCAAGCAATTCCATTCAAAATCAACCTGAGCAAATTCAGATTCCATATTCGGAAAATATGTCCAAGTTATCTGTAGTTCAATCAATATTTGATTGTCAAAATTTGAAGTTTTTATTCTCTTGTACTACTAAGCCAGGAGATCCACCTTTTCGGGTAGATCCGACTTATCCGATAGCTTCACCTTTTCGGGTAAATCCACATATTCAGTTCAGAATTCCCTTCAGGCATCCCAGATTATTCTTGATTCTACCTGAAACAGGCTTTTGATAAGTTTCGGTTGAAGAATTCTGCGAGGTTGGAGGTTTTTCTGTTTTTAATTGAAAATTAATGATATTAGTTGAATGAAATCAATGTAAACCAACCTTGTATTCTTTTAAATGCTTCGAAATCATTCGTGTATCCGGTTCAGCAATGAAGACATCCTCGTAAGGTCTTCCCATGAATCAACGATCAACTATTTCCTCAAGATCCAGCATTCCGATCATCTTAAGTCAATGTAGTATTCAGAAAAATATGTGAATATACTGAATGAAGTTCAGAAATCCTTTCATACATCCCAGATGATCCTAAATTGTACCTGAAACTGGCTTTTGATAAGTTTCGGTTGAAGAATTCTGCAAGGTTGGAAGTTTTTCTGTGATTAATTGAAAATTATTAATATTAGTTTAATGAAATCAATGTAAACCAATCTTGTATTCTTTTAAATGCTTCGAAATCATTCTGGAATCTGGTCTTTTTATAATTTTTTTGTTTATTGCTTGAATCAACATTCCTCTTATAACTTCTATCCAACAATTTTTTCAGACTGATTGGCCTCAGAAGTTACAAAGGCAAAATCTGGTACCTGCCTGCAAACACACCGATGAACATTCCAAAAGACGTAGAACTCTCTCCAATAAACATAGGCAGTAGCCCGGACCTATCTTCATCTACAGATCATCATGCGACAAGGCCAAGAATGGACTCCTGGTATAGCGCCAATTCGAGACGTACTGCATATTTCTCAGCAAATGGTAAATGAATAACAATATTAAGGCAATTCATTTGTTAAATGCATCATCAACTACTCGAGAAACGTGAAGTCTGAATTAAACTCTGATAATTTGCAATAACACTGATAGTTCCCTTTCCAGAGAGCTCTTATCAATCGACTGCTGACCAAGAAACCGGAGATTCGTCCACCAAAGAAAAGCCGAGAATGTATGGACCAGCTTCGCAACTCCCGTGCCTGACAGTATCCCTGGGTTCCCCATGGGTTTGCGTCGAAGGAAGATACTTGATGGTGCACGCTTCCTATCAAAGTCATTTGAGCGAGGACTGTCTCTTTGTTCCCGACGCGAAACTGAACGACGGTGAGTAGAATTTAGTTTCGATTTTGACAAAGATTATGTAGAAACATCAAGTTTTGAGTTGCCGATCTGTTGCAGGTGTAATTTGGCTGCTCATCATCCACGCCGGCACAAAGAGGTCGCAGTTACTGCAGTTTCTCCTGGGACTCGGCACGGGCGCCCATCTGAATTTCATCTCGAAGAATAGCAGGATACAGTTGCTGCCGGTGAAGGCGTTTCGGATAGAACCCGATACCAGCGAACGGGGATACATAACCGTAGACGGCGAACTGGTGGAATACGGTCCGATACAGGCGGAAATATTCCCGGAACTGGGGAGGGTGATGGTTCCCTGATTGAAACATTCCGAAGAAACACGGGTTGTGATAACATTTTGTTCAGAAACGTTCATTGCATCAGTATTCGAGGTTTTATGAGATTAAGTCGGGGTTTCAGATTTGTTGAAGGTTGAGGAAATGTTTATTGTTGAAAATTGAGAGGAAGATGAATACGACATATCGCACAAGCAAGAATGTCTTCCTCTTCAGAATTATCTGCTCCAGTAGTTGCACCTGTTAAGTCGGTAGGGCTTAGTTTTAACTTTTTGTGGATGATTATTTTCAGGTGGCAAACATTCCATTTATCACTGTTACCAATAGAGAAATTAAGTAAAAAAGGCTGTCTTGTTTTATATCTTCTTAATCAATTATTTAAGTGCAATATTAGACCTAAATAAAACAATAAAACAATGCTATCAACATTCCAGTGATCAAATGAGATGCTTAGATGATATAGATTTAAATTCAAAAAATATATACGAGGGAAGGGGTAAATTTTAAAATCCATGAATTCCATTTTATTATAGCTTTTTCATACACTCTTCTCGAAATCATTCCATTCCAAAGGTTTTTGGACAACTCAGCTTTTTTATAATCATACCGATACTCAAAACAGGCCTATGATAATGATATATATAGCTTTAAAATCTTTTATACCTGCATATATGCACTTTTTTCCTGTTTGCGGACAGGGAATCGGAAGAAATTAAACAAAAAACTCAAGAAGGCTAATCCTATTTTCAATGTTCCTTCTTCTTATTTTAGTGAATATTGTATTTTTCGCTCATTCCTTCACGTTTTTTAGGTGAAAATATTATTGATAGGCTCTCTGGATAAAATGAGAACTTTTAGTTGCTCAATGTTAATATTTTAAATCAAAGAGAAGTAAACCATCACATCTTTTTTACAAAGAAATTATATAAGAGTTGCTTTCCTTGTTGATATAAAAGTATCTGAAATTCAACTCAAAAAAGGAAATTTTAAGTTTCTCTAGCAGTATTGATGAGATTAGTACGCTTTGCTCCTTTTTTTTTATTGAAACAATTTTATGACTTTTTTATATATACATATATGTGTAATAGATATCCATATTTTTTTAAAGTTGTTAATTCAGCCTTCTACCAAATAGAAAGTAATTGAATTTTGCTTATTGCAGATTGATATCACAATACACTGTTGAACTTTTGAATATATATCATGTGGATCTGACAATTGGAAAGTGATGAAATCTATTTATTTATTCACATTAACTTGTTATAGAAATTGTAAACTTTTGGTATTTTCAAAATTAAATTTGTCTCACATCCTTACTTGTGACATGTTATAGATTCCTCAAAATTTTGAAGTTTTAAATGTTTCCATTAAGATAAATCGGAATTCTCTATCATTTATTATTCAGAAACATTGAAAAAATGTGAATAATATGGGCTATTTGCTCAGTTTTCAACTTGAATCAAATTCGAAGTTCTCCTTGAAACCTATGGTTAATTCTTGAATTAATTGCATCCAGTTTCTCACCAATTTGATTGTGATAATGAGATTCAATTTTATATCATGATTGTAGCAAGTTTGAGTGCAATTCGAAATATCCTTGGAACTTTTTTTGTATCGAGCGTGTTCAATTTCAATTGCTTTTAATTTACCAAAGCTCGAGGCTCAAACAATAGCTACAATCTAGCCGAGTGCCTCAAATATGTTTTTTGCAAATTTTGCACACATTTTTTTGAATTTGATTGGGTAGATTGGAATTTGGTGAAGAGTTCCAAAAAAATTATCAATTTTTAACTCAAAAAAGGGATCGAAAAGCTACTTCTTTAATCTCGTTTCAACACTAAAAGTCGACAGAAGAAGATGACGGTTTTTATGCCGCTTTATATTCAATAATCCAAGCTTAATAGCCTCCAATAAATTTTAATTAATATAATTACTTATTTATACAACATTTTTTACTATCAACCCTCAATTATTATAAAATTAAATTAATAAAACTACAAGTTTGACCTATGAAGGCTGTTATTGCAAAAACATAGCAAATTATGAAATATTTTTCAATTTCCTTATCCATTGTTTATGTTCTGAAATCTCTTGTGTAAATTGTAACATGTAACCAAGTATTACAAATCTTTCAGGTTTTCATGCAAGGGGATTAAATATGAAAAGGTTATTATTTCCGTCTTTAATTTCGAAACCCATCCAATATAATTCAACTGATTTGAAAATTCTGGAGGCTAGTCAGCAATTCATCAACTTTATAATCAATGCCACCATCGTTATTTAATGTTAATTTCATATTTTCCAAGTTGTTTATTCTCAACTTCGCTTCCTCGGTAGGGTTTGCGGGGGTGAAATCGCTGCTTCCCCATTTCTTGGCACTTTGTACTGATATCATCAAATCTATCACCTGAAAAGCCATTTGGCACCATTCAAAATCACATTAACTGAGTAAAGTTTAAAGGCATATTCATAAATAGAGTCATTATTTCAATGATTAAATGATATTTTTCAAGTTAAATTTATGACAATTATTTTCACATATTCAAGCTTGAATCTTCACTAACAATAATGAATCATTTTTATGGATAACCGAAACCATCTAAATTGAACTTACTTAGAATAAAATGTGAAAAAGCCATTGAAAATTTCCTAGAACATAATCAAGTTCTTCAAGAAGTCTAAACAAATATCGAAGCAAATCCATGATTTGCAAGTGTGGGTTCACAAAGAATTTCAAAGAAAATCATAAAATTCATCCAAATATAGATTATCGGTACATACACTTAAAGCTTTAAGGACGCATAGTTCAATAAATATTGAAAGCTTTTTGTTGATAAACCAAAATATAAGTGGTACTTCCTTACATCTTTGACTTCTGTTTTCAATTTGGTCATTTCTATATGACCCTGCTGCCAAAACCTTTGGAGGATCTGCAATTTGCTCCTCGCAAGTTGCAAAGGATGCCTCCCATGCATGTCTTGTGAATCAACATCAGCTCCAGACGTAATCAGGAGTGTGATTATTGCTAAATTATGAGAACAAGCTGCTAGATGGAGAGGTGTATTTTGTATACTATCTCGTTTGTTAGGGTCCGCCCCTGAAATTATTAATGAATACATTTCTGCCTGCTTCTTTATCGTCTCCCTGTAACTAACCGTATCTGAGCAAAAGTTCCACTACGTCCCTGTAACCCCTAGAAACTGCTATGTGTAATGCACTTCTCTTCAGTGAATCAGTCGAATTTGCACTAACCCCAGATTCTAATAAATTTTTAGTTTCTTCAACGTTATTATTATTCACACATCTTATCAACTTCAATTCGGCCAAAATAGGTTTCAGATGTTGTTTCAACTCTCTAGTTTTGAGGATTGGATTAGAATCAATCCTGCACCTAAATTTGGCTTTGGTTAGTGCTCCCAATTTCCTCCTACGTTCTTTCTCTTCATCTCGCACTTCACTATCACTATGTGACATTTTAATGAAAATTGATAGTTTGGTAGAATTAATGAGTTTATCAGGTCTGAAATGATTTGTAACTTGAAAATCAAACACTGTACTGCATAAAGGATGTATATTTAATATTTGTTAAATGTTTTTTTACAAGTATGTATAATTAATGTTTACTCAAAGTCGAAGTAGAAAGTAAACTTTAGTGAACACTTGTATCAATTTGACAATGACAGAGCATAGAATCAAAGAGTAACAGAGTTGTCTAATCTTTGATAGAATAGGCTAGCAATGAAAACAAAATAACTATCCGATCTTTGCTGAAAACTACCTCATACTGGGTAATTAATTGATAACGCTGATTTCGAAATATACCATAGGCTTTTCCCAAAGGATTCAAAAACTAAATATGTCGCCGAGTTTCAAGGAAAAAAAGGTTTCGATCTTCCTGAAAACTACCATAAATGGGAAATTGGTAACCCTGATCACGAAGTTTAGAGTTGTCATGTTGTCCGTAACAAATTTATTTTATTCTGAAGAGCGAATATTCAAATTGAAACATAATTTAATTTTTATACTTAAATAAAAAAACTATTTACAAAACCAAATTAATTCGACCAAAAATTCCCAATTGTTATTGTGTTGAAGAGGCGGGCTGTGTGTCTCCAAATGCAGCGTATTCCACACATTTCGAAGGGTCTGTCGGAAAATATTCTTGGCATTTTGTCATGAGCCTCTTCAACGCTTGTATATATTTCCTCTGAGTTTCATCGTTCATGACATGAGCTACATTCTTCGAAAAAATCTTTTCTCGTCCTGTTCTTGCGTGTATACCGACCATAGTAACACCGATGGGCCAAGGGGCATTGCCGATTGCCATTTGGAGATAAGCACCACTGGCTTTCAGGTAATTTCTGTTTAGTAAATGTACTACGATTTCGGTCAAACTGTCCAAAATATCATCAGGTAAAGAGAAGGATTTCAATTTTCTTAAGAGTGGTTTGAGATAAACTTGTGTTTGAGTGTATGTGGCCCCTTGAAGTTTTCCTTTCGTTCCCATTTTTTCTTCAGTCATTCTCTTTTGCAGTTGATCCTTCCACAATTGCAGTATTAAGTTTATAAAATGAACAATTACTGTCATATCATGCTCCTTGTTTCCTCGACCCATTTTCTTTGACAATTCAACTATTTCTTCATGGCTCAAACATTTTTGTTCATTACATCCAACAGATTTTTTCACATCCCCATCTTTAGAGGATTTGAGCAAATCTTGCAAGTAATCTTGGTCAACTTTTTCCATAGCTTCTTGGAAGTCATTCCTGAAACCTCTAACTTCTGGTTCCAATAATTCCACTTTACGTAACCTTTTAAATGCATCCAGTTCAGTTTCTCCAAATAGCAAAATTGGTTGTTCCCTGTCTCTCAACCTGTTGATGACTTCTTGACGCGGGAGAACGTGATCATCACAGCTACTTTCCGCAGAATCACTTTTATCTTCCACTGATGTGTTCTCTTCTTGTATTGGCAGCCCATACTTTTTTATATATTCTTCCCGTTCTTTCGCTAGAAAATCGCCTTTGCTGAAATATTTCTTCGCGGGTTCTACAACGGTCAGCTCCTCGATGATTTTGCGTTTTCGCGCAATTTCAGCTTTGAGTGCCTCCATTCTAAGATTGGTTATTTTGTAAACTTTATTTGTTAAGATGTTTACATATTTGAGGTTGTCAGAACCAAAATAGGTTATGTATTTGTTTTCTTTTTCTTCTTTATATCATGATGGTCAGCGTTAATGGTCCATCCTACTCTTGCTCTCTTTGAGTATAAGGAAAAATCACGAACCGCTAGGTAGCGCTGAAAATCACAAGATGTCGGGCCGAATGGTGGTCAAAATTATTTTATCATTTCTGTCTTTCATAACAAGTGAATCAAATATTTTTTATAAGATTGCGGAATTAATAATAATGCCTGTGAAAGTCGAGATAACCACTTTGGACATTTTTGATTATGTGTGTGAACGTGAATGTGATAGCAAATGACCACTATATAATAGAAAATTATTGAACTTACGATAAAAAAAATCATCTTTCAGGAAGTGCTTGCTGCAAAGTAACATATTCTTTGAGATACGTTTCCCAATCTTCAAGATTGTCTGCTATTTTTTAACTGACTTGGGATTCAACGGGAATTTATGCAAAGAAATTTCAGAAGAACTATGTGATGAGCATTGAGGAACAGAGCAAATTTTTCGTGATCTTATTCCCACAGTACCTCTTACAATCCGCTACATTTTCAGCTTGTATACAGTTTATTTGAAACAATTGTCCCTAAATTATCATCTAAATATATCACTTTCGATACATAAATGACTCAAAATCATAAAAATATTTCACACTTTTTCCATATAAACACCCACACGTTAGTTTGTTGTTCACCATTCGGGTATTTCAAAGGATTAAAAGTAGATGTCGCCCACTCCGTGATTCTTCCCTATAGGGGAGTTGGAAAAACTTCTCATGGCCTGCATAGATATGAGACAGTTGCTCTTGGAACGGATAGGTGGCGTGATTTACGTGCAAATGATGGATTTGGTGGTCTCTCGAGAAACACCAGTCGTTTTGTTGGCTTGCTCTTAGTTTATCTAGAATAATCATTAACAATAACATTCAAAATTCAACAACTTTATTTCGAATAATACATTTCATTTTTCAACTTCTAATAAATTTCAAACATGACTTTCCTGTTAGTCTCTTCTGGAGGAAAATACATCTGTAGCTGATATTTCAGATACACAATATTCACACAAATGGTCCTGAAAATCAATAAAACAGTGCCACTTATGTGAATATTCGATCTCCAAAATAGTCACTGCAACTCCAAATCGTCCATAGGTGAAGGAACTACATGCACAAAGAAACAATAAAATAATTCGATATAATTATTTGAATTCTTTAGTTATTACAATTCAAAATATTCCAAAAGTATTCTAGAAAACACAAAAATCGAACAAAGAGAATATTTTTTTTAAGTAGTCATGTTCTCGTTTATTTTTACCATAGCATTCTGAATTTTCGGCTCTTTCAATCCAGCTTTTTCTATCAATTTTCCATCCATAATCTGTGAACGGGACCCCCAATCAAATTCCAAGCCTTTCCAGGATTAAACTTTTCAAGCATTCGTGTCCCCGTTCATTTTCACTATAATATTCCCATTCTTCACTTCTCTTTATCCAGCTCGTCAATTTCGGATAAGTGTTGCCATCAACCCGAACAACTATATCAGCTGTTTTGATCGAAGGTATCAAACTAAAGTCTGCAATCGTGACCGAATCGCTTGCAATCCACCGAGACCCTTCAAGAATTTTTTCTAAGACTTTATAGTGACCTTTGATGTCTTCGACTAAATTATGCGGTATACTTGTTTTACCAGCATGAAATAAAGGATTCTGTAATATAAATTAGTGAAAGACTAACTAACATTTCAACTGAAGATATCATTATTATTTAGTTTTAAAACTTACAATGGCGTTACTTCTCGTCACGGCGGACATGGTATCAAAATGCATCCGCTGATGAATAACTGCTCGTATTTCGGGATCTTTGGGATAGAATTTATCGTCTTTTGAGTATTTCTCGACGATGTAAGGCATAATGGCATGACTATCCCATATAACAAAACCATTGCTATCCTTCAAGGTGGGAACTGTATGTTGGGGATTCATCTGCAAATATTTATTCTTCGTTTTATATGCTGCATGTTTTAAGCCAATTCTTTTATAATAAACATTTTAAAACGTACGATGGAGAAAAATTTGTAAACACTGTTGTATATGTAACAAAGTAACTAGAAATTATGTTTATTATGAGTTATATCACTAGATTTAGGTTGGTATCACCGACATGGCAGCAATTTTCTGTTTGTTTTCGATTGGTATAGGGAAGAATCACGGAGTGGGCGACATCTACTTTTAATCCTTTGAAATACCCGAATGGTGAACAATAAACTAACGTGTGTGTTTGTGTGGGAAAAGTGTGAAATATTTGTATGATTTTGAGTCATTTATGTATCGAAAGTAATATATATATATAGATGACAATTATTTCAAATCTGTATACGAGCTGAAAATGCAGCGGATTGTAAAAGGTAATGGAATAAGGGAATAAGATCACGAAAAATGTGCTCTGTTCCTCAATGCTCATCACATAGTTCTTCTGAAATTTGTTTGCATAAATTCCCGTTGAATCCCAAGTCAGTTAAAAAATGGCAGACAATCTCGAAGATTGGGAAACGTATCTCAAAGAATATGTTACTTTGCAGCAAGCACTTCCTGAATGATGATTTTTTTTATCGTAAGTTCAATAATTTTCTATTATATAGTGATCATTTGCTATCACATTCACGTTTAGCGACAATCAAAAATGTCCGAAGTGGTTATCTCGACTTTCACAGGCATTATTATTCTTAATTCCGCAATCTCATACAAAATATTCATTTACTTGTTATGAAAGACAGAAATGATGAATATTTTTGATCACCATTCGGGCAGACATCTTGTGATTTTCAGCGCCATCTAGCGGTACGTGATTTAACCCTATTCGTAGCTAAACCATTTCAACGAAATATGTAAGATTGCATACGAAATCAATGAAATAATCGCAAAAACTTGTGATTAAAAAAAAGTTCTTCATATTTTAGTGGTTTCTGTAAAATATTCTTCTTTTCTTCATTAGCTCTATTTGGAATCTAAAATTCTGCATTTCTGGCAACACTGTGCTGCATGTTTCAAACCACTTCTTTTATAATGAACATTCGGAAACGTACGAGGGATAAAATTACCAACCACTGTTGTATATGTAACTAGGAATTATGTTTAGTGTTAATTATATCACTAGATTTAGGTTGGCATCACCGACATGACAGCAATTTTCTGTTACGTTTTCGATTTGAATTGTTGAAACCTTTTTTTAAATAGAATCTTGAAGAATTCGCTTACCTCTAAAAATTCTGGAGTCATCTGTTCTTTTTTCCCGAGGTCGACTTCTTGGATATTCAGTTCAAGGCCTATGGCTTTGGCGGTCAATAATACTGATCGAACAGGAGGACTCAGCTCGCATGAATACAGTATAGGTACCATTTTGATTACTGAGCTGAAATAGCACAGTATAAAAAAAAGTCAAAATTCTGTTACACAAAATAATTAGAGGACATAGAGGAAACTTTATTTCAAATAATAACTGTTATAAATTTCAAACATGACCTTCCTGTTGGGCTGGAGCAAAACACATCTGTAGCTGTTATTTCAGATACCAAATAATCACATAAATGGTACTGATACTGAATTCTACAGTGCCACTTATGTGATTATTCCATTTCCAAAATAAAAATTGGCAAGTGCGAGTCGACATCCATTTCAGATTCCATACAATCACACAAATGGCACTGATTCGGAACACACAGTGTCATTTATGTGATTATAGAGAATACAAAACTGTTCTTCGAAGGAGTGAATGTTCTGTAAAATAACAATAAAATGTTCTATTCATCGTGTAATAATCCAAGAAATAGTATACTTGCATGACACTTGCATTAATTTATTTTGACAGACATGTTAGTGTCTCGCAAGTATTTAAGGTTATGTGGCGTTGCCACAACCTTAAAAACCTGCAGCAAGTAATTTGAAATAATTCGGAATATGAAAAAGAACGAAAATTTCAATGAATGCTTCTCATTATGATAATTTCATAGATATAACTCAACATATCTAATAAAACCTGTTAAGTAATATTTGCTGAAGAAGAGAGCGTTCAAGACTGAGAATCACCTCCAAAAATAATAACCCCATAGAACTCGAAGTGTCTTTGAAAATTTACAATGAAATAATTTGATCAAAAGAAAAACTGCAAAATACCGAAAAAAGTTTCAGGGCAATTAGAAAACCTAAAATTTCTCCAACAATATTTCACTGTAAACTACTAAAAATAATTTTAAACTAATTTATTTAGGCTAATGTACATTTCAAAAAAACTCTAAAATAAATTAATCACTTTTATTGACTGACAGCTATTTTTGATTAAAATATAGGTATTACTATCACACTAAACTAAAAACTACGAAATGACTTCCAAACTCATTTCATGATGATATTACACTCGGGAGAACTCAGTTTCAAAGTTTTCAATAAAGATTCCTTATCTTTAACGTAAGTCAAGTTATATAATTCCAAATCTTTCAGTTTCAAACCTTGCAAATATAATAGACCATCATCAGTGATATCAGGACAGTTAGAAATTCTTAAATGGCGCAGAGAATCATTCAGGACCGAAAGTCCTTTCATGGCCTCATTGTCGAGGAGAAAGCATCGATCAAAGACTATTTTCCATATAAGTTGGCATCCTTTGAAATTGCCGAATCCGAAGTGGTTGATGGATGCATCAACAGCCTCAACTTCTACAATTTTCAATGGAAAATCTTCATCGGGTAGTTTGTTATAATCGGTTAGGAATTCTGATGAACCCTTGAATTTAACTGATGCTCCATTTCTCAATAACCATTCGGCACATGGACGATCAGGTCCTAATTTCTCTCTGCGTTCTTCGTCCACGTTGTTGAATACTTTGCTCAATACACGTTGGAAAAGATTTCGAGCACATGGTACATTGTTGATACATAACCTTTTTAAAGGATTTGCTACTTGCATTATTAACATTTCGATTAGACTGAAAGCGTTGTATATTTTAAAAAATAACTATAATTATCACGTCAAAGTTTCTCCTTTAGTAACACACGCTTCCAAATAATCAATTTTCCTTTCCAGAGTGGTCAGCTTCTCGTTCAGTAGGGCCAACTTGGAACGGCAAGATAAATCGAACGAATTCAAAAAATCGGTTATTTTCTTTATACTAACTGTGATTATTTCGATATATTCCCGATTAGCCCAATCTTGTTGTATTTGTAATTGAATAGCCTCTCGAGATCGTTGCGAGCCGGCCATTTTAAAATGTACAAAGACGCTACAATCTACAACGTTGAATCACTAACTTACCGACACACCCGTACCCAGTAGACACATCACATCAAAGAAAGCTGCTTCCATCATCACAAACCACAAATAAACAGCGTTCCATAGAATATTGGTATAAATACAGAAAATCATAGAAGCCAGTTTTTCTTCTAGAGAACCACAAATTTCGGCTTTGATCACTTTAGTTTTCTAATAATTATAAATTTAAAAAAATGAAAATTATAGCACATCGCATGGTTCGAAGGTTGATTCAGCATAATTTAAATTTTTTTTATAGGGAAAAATTACGAACCGCTAGATGGCGCTGAAAATCACAAGATCTCGGGCCGAATGATGGTCAAAATTATTCTGTCATTTCTGTCGTTCATAACAAGTAAATGAAATATTTTGTATAAGATTGCGGAATTAAGAATAATAATGCCTGTGAAAGTCGAGATAACCACTTCGGACATTTTTGATTGTCGCTAAACGTGAATGTGATAGCAAATGATCACTAAGTAATAGAAAATTATTGAACTTACGATAAAAAAATCATCTTTCAGGAAGTGCTTGCTGCTAAGTAACAACTTCTTTGCGATACGTTTCCCAATCTTCAAGATTGTATGCAATTTTTTAACTGACTTGGGATTCAACCGGAACTTGTGCAAACAAATTTCAGAAGAACTATGTGATGAGCATTGAGGAACAGAGCACATTTTTCGTGATTTTATTCCCACATTACCTCGCACAATCCGCTGCATTTTCAGCTCGTATACAGTTCATTTGAAACAATTGTCCATAAATTATCATCTAAATATATCACTTTCGATACATAAATGACTCAAAATCATACAAATATTTCACACTTTTCCCATATAAACACACACACTAGTTTGTTGTTCACCTTTCGGGTATTTCAAAGGATTAAAAGTAGATGTCGGCCTCTCCGTTATTCTTCCCTATGACCACGGTACTCTTATTTTCACAGATACAAAAATTCGAAAAAGAAGAAGAGAGAAAAAATGGAGTGTTGTTAAAATTGAACGTTTACAGTTGATTAGTTGATTACTTTTTATTCGAAAACTTCTTTCGAGGTTTTAGAGATATGGGAGCAATAAATTTCTAGTGAATTATTTTTTATGGAGTAGTGTTTATCTTAATAAGTGCATGAACATGACTGGTTGCAATAACATCGAGCTGGAATATTCTGAATTGAATAGGAAAAATGAGTGGACGGTAGTTTACAAGGTAGTTTTTGCTTTCACTAGTAGGAAAAAAAATATCAATTCTCCAATGGATTAATATACGAAATTATAACAAAGAGTTATGGTTTTCATGAGTCATCTCTTGACAAATGGAATTTCCTGGAAATTTCAGATATTCCAACATCAAAATTGATGAAACAATGACTTTATTGCACATATTTCATATGTTGGTGTATCATTAGAGATAACAGTTAATTTCCTTGGGTAAAACAGAGATGAATTGGATCTATAGTCGCCTTATTTTCAACTATATTCTTTTTCAAAGGTGTTTACAGCAATTTTTCACATTAATTACTATTAAAAATCACATCATTTTCCATCTTATTACAATACAGAATTTTATTTAAAAAAGGTCTGGAAGTTTATGGTTTTATAGGAACATTGCATTTTCTGAACCCACAGTCCTTCAATAATCCGTATTAAAATTCCTAATTGGCAACAATACTTGGTATCCTTTACAGTCCAATGGAATAATTCAAGATAACTGACCATACTTCAGAAAAATGATAAATAACGATTTCCAGGAAAGAAAATTGCTCTGTCTCTTACTTCAAAGTAGATAAAATAAAGTTATTTCAATAGTTTCACCTTTAGTGATGATTCTGATAAGCAATCTTAAGTGCTCAGTATCAATTTGAAGTGAAGGTGGAACATCTTTTCAAGTACTATTTGTTTGGAAGAGTTTTTATCATTTAATGTTTATTGTAAAGAAATATTATGAATAACTCTTGGCAATGCTATAAAACTCGATTCTCTAGCGCTTTTGGCGATAGGTCAGAACTTGTCACTTCAGTGTCCAAACAGAAACATGTCCTTGGGGATTTTTAGAAAAACATCAACCAATAGTCATCGTTCTGAAGGATGCTTTGTTTTTAACATCTTACCATTTTTTCATTTCAGAAAATTCGCGAACAGAGCTTGAACAACAGCAGTAGCGCTCTGGAGGCTGTGAAGTCGAGAAACAAACCTCTGAATAGGTATAGAGATGTGAGCCCTTACGATCACAGCATGATAGTTCTGAAGAGAGGATACATAGACTACATAAACGCCAACCTGATCAAAATAGACAAAGCAAATAGGAAATATATACTAACGCAAGGTCCTTTATCCAGCACCGTCAGCCATTTCTGGCTCATGGTTTGGGAGCAGGAAAGCAGGGCGATCTTAATGTTGAACAAACTTATCGAAAATAAACAGGAAAAATGCTATCAGTATTGGCCGATGGACATCGGCCCCGATTATTCAATTAAGATGTCAGATATCAATCTAAGCGTCGAATACATCGAACAACACGATTATTCCTATTACCTAACCAGACTTCTCAGGTTGACCGATCTCGAAACCGAAACTTCGAGGGACATCTTGCAGTTTCACTACACGACGTGGCCCGATTTCGGAGTGCCCAGTTCGCCGACAGCCTTCTTGCAGTTTTTACACAAGGTTCGGAACGAGGGAGTGTTGGAATCTGACGTCGGGCCAGCCATTGTTCATTGTTCGGCTGGCATCGGAAGATCTGGCACTTTTTGTTTGGTTGATAGTTGTTTAGTTCTTGTAAGTATATTGTTTTTAATTTTATCACTTGCTATTCTCTAAAATTATGAGTAAACAACGTTTTTAAGCTTGAAAGCTTAAGAACGTTGTTTACTCATAATCTGATTAAACGAAGACCAGTTTGGTTTTATGAGTTAAAAGTCTTTCAAATATGTACTTGAAAAACAGAAAAATGGAATGATCATTTTTCTGTTTTTCAAGTACATATTTGAAAGACTCATAAAACCAAACTGGTCTTCGTTCATCCACCTTGTTATCACATTTTCAAGTCTTAAAAACCAAATGAAGAAATTTTTGACAGCTGTCAAAAAAATGACAGTAGCTCTTTGTCAATTATGCCTGTTACCTGTTACAGAAATATAAGGATTTTTAATTCAATAATTCGTTGGAATTTAAAATGGTTCTGGTTATGCGATCTGGAAAAAATGTAGCCTGTAACATTCTCCATTAAAATTCAAAATTTTGTCACGATCGAATCCGTAGTTTTGACGTTATCAAGAAAAATAAATTTGAAACGACCAAATTTACGGAACCCCTAGTCGAATTTCGCCCAATAACGAACTTAACCGTGGCATTCGAGATTTGTACCTACCCTGAAAATTTCAAGTTTCTAGGTCGTTCCGTTCTAAAGTTATAATTTTCTATGGTTCCGGTAATGCGATCTGGCAAAATTTCGCACGTAGTTTGAATACATTATTCTTCATCTATATGCAAAATTTCATTCCAATCCAATCAGTACTTTCGAAATTATCAGGAAAAAATATTTTGAAAGGCCATATTTACGGAACCCCTGGTATAATTTTGCTCATTGATAAACGCGACCGCGACATTCGAGATCCACACCTATTCTGAAAATTTCAAGTCTCTAGGCCTTTCCGTTCGAAAGTTATTATTTTATATGGTTCTGGCTATGCGATCTGGACAAAATGTAGCTTTTTTCTTATTTAACCAACCTTGTTATCTTAACGTTTCCCAGATCCTGATGGTATCTTCTTCGCTGCAAATGATGAATTATATGCTGAAAAATTACTTTTGAATTCCCCAATTAGGTAATTACTTGATTTTGTATCGAAAAATACGGCATAAA
This sequence comes from Aphidecta obliterata, assembly GCA_963966015.1. Taxonomy (NCBI): domain Eukaryota; kingdom Metazoa; phylum Arthropoda; class Insecta; order Coleoptera; family Coccinellidae; genus Aphidecta; species Aphidecta obliterata. The sequence continues at coordinate 33,372,215 of OZ014428.1, forward strand.
AGTTCTCTCCGATCGAAAGTTATAATTTTCTATGGTTCTGGTCATGCGATCTGGACAAAATGTATCTTTTTTCTTATTTAACCAATCTTGTTTTCTTAACGTTTCCTTGATCCTAATGGTATCTTCTTCGCTACAAATGATGAATTATATGCTGAAAAATTACTTTTGAATTTCTCAATTAGATCATTCCTTGATTTCAGATCGAAAAATACGGCATAGAAATTCTCTCCGATTGAAAGTTATAATTTTCTATGGTTCTGGTCATGTGATCTGGACAAAATGTAGCTTTTTTCTTATTTAACCAACCTTGTTATCTTACCGTTTCCTAGATCCTAATGGTATCTTCTTCGCTACAAATGATGAATTATATGATGAAAATTTACTTTTGAATTCCGCAATTAGGTCATTCCTTGATTTCAGATCGAAAAATACGGCATAGAATCTGTGAATGTTAAAGAAATCCTATTGGACATGAGGAAGTATAGGATGGGTCTGATACAAACTCCGGAACAGCTTCGCTTCTCGTACCAAGCAATCATCGAAGGTGCGAAAAAATTAGACCCCGGTGCATCTCCAACGGTAAGTCCTTCATTTAAAAAAGAAAATAATAAAGATGTTTCCTGAAAGAATTATTAAGTCGAAACAATCTGGGAGACCCAAACTTGGAAGTGTAGTTTAGTGGAAGCATATGAATACAGGGTGTAAATGAAATATTCATACAGAATGAACCAGGATATTCTTGATGTTGTTTTGAGAAAATTGTAGTAGCTTTAGTGGAGGGAAGAATAAAATTTTGAACTTGATATGCTATCATTGTATTGAAATAGAAGGAAAAACATGCAGGAAATTTCTTTTATAATCTAGGTGACTCCAATTTCAATATCTCTAAATGAAGCACTGCAGTTTTTTTATACTATTCTATTTTCTGATCATACCAAGATTAGAGTGAATGAAACCAAAATGTTAATTTTCAGAATTATAATGTCAACATGTGTTCAACGAACCTAACATAAATTGAAGTATTGTACAGGGTGATTGTTAATATTTTACTCAATAGCTATCTCAGTAAATATTGGTCCTACAGAAACGTTCAAATGGGCAAATGTGAAGTATTTTTTATGGGCATTCAGAATTCAGTACTAGAAAATGCAAAAAAGCATCGTTAACCTAAAAATTTTATGTAAGTTGGTATTTTTCAAATGGAACACCTGTATTTCATTTCCCTAATCGTTGGAGCTCTTTCTTCTGATTTCAAATAAATATACTTTATTGAGGTTATCTTTGTCAGTTTTCGAAAAATATAGATTTTCGTCTAAATCTAAGGCAGCTGTATAACGCCACGTGACACTGCTGCGATTTTTTCATATCAAAGTAGCCGTGGATAATAGAACAACAGGTATTTGTTTTATTATTTTATCAACAAAAATTCAGATTGAGTGTTCACATGGCCCTCATTTACTTACACACAATCAATATCTTTTTATTGAGTTTTCGAGAGCTCTCCCTAATATTGCTGGTTGGTTGTTGATATTATTAATTCCTCCCTTTATTCTGATTTGAATATCTTCAATATTTTGAGAACGGTCCATATAAACTTCAGATTTAAATATCCCCATAAGAAAGTATCCAATGGGGTCAAGTCGGGAATGTTAGGAGGCCAGAGAATGATTCCGTTTCTGCCAATCCACATATTGTAATTTTTTTTGTCGTGTGGCGTTCCACAGCTGCCTTAGATTTTGACGAAAACATTCATATTTTTCGAAAACTGATAAAGATAACCTCAATAAAGTATATATGTTGTTTGAAATCAGAAGAAAGAGCACCAACGATTAGGAAGATAAAATACCATTCCATTTGAAAAATACTAACTTACATAAAGTTTTTATGTTAACGATGCTTTTTTGCATTTTATAGTACATATTTGCCCTTTTAAACGTTTTTGTAGGATCAATATACACTGAGATAGCTATTGCGTAAAATATAAACAATCACCCTGTACAGTTATGCTGTGAAATGTGTAATGAAAAATGGAGAGGAATTCACATATTATTCGTATCTTTAATTCGTTCTCTGAAATTGCTGTTTTTCATTTACACCTTGTATAGAAGATCCCAATAATTTTAAAACTAAAATAAATTTATTGAACAATATATTGTGTTGAAATAGTATATTCCAAGACGTTAGAGATTTCTCAAAGGCAGTCCTAACGCCAAATTTGCAGTGATATATCCCAGTTACCATTCCCGACGCATCTCCTGTTCCAAATCTACCCGAGGTAATGAGCGACGTCTCAATTTCCCCCGATAATCTCTGTACGTCTCTTCCAGAACCTCACGAATCACATCGTCTCGGACAATAGTTACGCCGAAAACAATATCTCTTCCTCGAGTTCGGAGGAAGACAACGACGAGCCTCCTCCCTTACCCCCTCCGAGAAGCGAGAGTTTGAACAGACCCAACAGCACTTCGCCGGTCGACCGCCCCCTTCCTAAAATACCCAACAGCGTGTCCCTGAGTGATATTAGTTACGAACAAGACAATGACAAGGATGATTCCTTACAGGAGGTAGAGTGTTGTTCCATAAGTTCTTTGGTTTTGGCATTGATTTTTCAAGGAAAATTTATTTAGAAATATTGGATTTTTGAATGGTTCCCTTCAAATAAAATTCGGCCAAACTGGTAGAACCTTTGGAAAGAGAATTGGGGAACACAGAAGTTCTTTCGTGAACGGAAAAACAAATTCAAATTTCTCAGAACACTTATTGACTGAAAAGCATCGCTTTATTCGTGATCACGAAACTTTGCTTATTGAAAATAAAAGTTTAAAACTCAAGATTTGGAAAGCGTAGAAATCAATAAACAAAAAAGTTTACTTAGTTTACTTAACAACCAGATAGAGTTGAATAATTCTCCTATTGAATTTGTTTAATCGCAATGACATATTGATTAATTTCAATGACATTTTTCAGTCGTACAATCCAAGTGGACCCCTTCCTACTGTTCCTGGTGGTGATGGCAGTAGCGAAGACGAGCTAATAGAAGAAGCGAAATCAGATTCTGACAATACCGAAATATCTAGTTCTATAGATGAAAAGTGAGTTTATTGATTGTTTTCATATTGAATATTGAAATTTATGTAAATTATTTTTCAGTCAAATTTCCCCTTCTGAGCTGCGTCAACGTGTGAGGCAAGAGAAAAAGGACAAAATGGAGGCCAAAGTTCGGGAAATGAAGAGACGTCAGCAGGTCAACGAGCATTGGACTCAACTCAAGAGGTCTTTGTATAAACCTTTACTCTTGGCGGGAACTTTAGCTTTGGGAGGGGGAATATTGGCCTATTTCTATATGCGTAACTAGTAAATTGCCTCTTTCTATCAACCGTTACCTTCGATTGGGTTCCTTGTCGTTTCTAGTAATTTTTTCGCATTTAATTTTCTTTTATTGTTGAAATTCGAAATTCATTCCAATTGGATGCACTTGTTCTTACCGCTGATTATTAAATAGTTTTTCTATTAAGTGTTATTTAGACGAAGAATGTTTATGATTAATAAGTTAGAGAGTCTGAAATTGCAGGGTTACAGAATGACTATGGTCTGATTATTTGAAATGAAGGATTGAAAGATATCTATTGTTATGTCGTTAATATTTTACATTAATTGAATTATTTAAAAAACTATAATTGGAAAAAGCTAAGATCTAGGACTGAACATCTAAATTGAATTTTCATTATTCGTAATTCATTGAAAGTTACATTAAGTTTCGGTTGCAATTTTCCAGTATATTTCTGAATGAGGCAATTTTGGTGTAGTCAGAACATTTTATTAGCTTCCAACAAATGACGTTCTCACTTCAATATCTCCGGATATGAAGAAATGAGGTTATTATTTTCAGTGTTTACTGTTTACTCTCAAATTACCTTCTTCTTTCAAGTCTAAACTCCATTCAATTCAGGTGCACAAATCCTAAGAACAATAAAAAATTTGAAAAATAAATTACAAATATGAATGGATTTTCTCCGAGAAAATTCATTATATATTTCATCCTGCCATGTATATCAATAAAATCATATAAATGAGTTTAAAACAATAATGAGTGCTGACATAAGATGTGAACGTTATGTTCTGTTTTTTAGCATTGAAATTTTGTGGTACACAAAATTATTTATTTCCGAAGACGCGTTAAATTTTTCAAATGGCAGCAATTCACTACTGGTATACGTGATCCGAATTTGCTGGAAAAAAAAACGAGTACATAATAATGTAATAATTAATATTAATGAAAATTATCTTTTGATAAACGCAGGAGAAATTTACACGCAATTTTGATACAAATGAGGTTTTCTGGTGTTCATATCATTGTGTATTCACAAATTCAGATTTTCGAGCGCACAATTCGATATGCCGAGGTACCATAATATTTCTCTACTTGTAGGTTAATTAAAAGTATTACATGTTCATTTCTAGTAATTTTCATCTCATTTGGTGCAGAACGCTGATGTATGGTTTTGATATTGGTGAAAAGGGTATTAAGCTACGTTTCTGACCTATTTTTACTGAAATGATCGATTTTTTGATATTGTTGGGCTGTATTCTCCCTAATGTTTCACTTACAGCTATGAGTAGAACATTGCCAAAAAGTTGCCTTCATTTCATAGTGATATATTTCAGCGTTCCTTGAAATGTTTTTATGTTTAGTTAATTTCGGCAATACATTCCACAAATAGTAGGCATGGTTTAATTGTGTCAAATAAATCCATGTTTATCATTTGTCGATATAAAAACACTGCTTAAAATCTTTCTAGCCACTTGTCAATTCATTTTCTCTATTCAGTTTTCAGTTAATTAAATTTAAAAAATGGCCTTCCACCAGATTTTAAAGGATAAATCGATGTAGGCGAAATCAACCTTTTGCACCTTTTCTAAATGTTGATTGTAATTTTCTCAACTCCATCTAATCGAATCTTGAAACTGATCCCGATTATTATTTTTTGTAAATTATTTTGTACATTCTCTGTTTCAAAAAAAATGATGTAGAAAAATGTATGTGCTTATAAATATTTATTTTTCAGTAATAAAATTCGATAAAAGCAAGTTAAACTTTTTTTCTGAACACGTTAACTGCCTTACATATACCCACAGGCAAGAATAGCCACAAAGTCAATTTTTTTTTATTAATTCTTGTTTTTGGGAATATGTAATGTTGAATGTATGTATTGTATTGGCGCAGAACCTGAACATTCAACCAAGTACGACATTGTTGGAGAATCGGTTGAGATGCCATATCAGTAAGTAATACATTTTTAAAATATTGCAAGATATTGGGAAATTTTCTTACTAACGCAGTTAACGTGTGATGAAACAAGTTGAATTTTTTCAAAATTTCAGTGGATGATTTATTGAAGGCACTTCATTTTTATGGAAATTGACAGAGGTTTAGTGATTGAAATCAAGAAACTTCTTAATGTTTTCATACTTGACAAGAGTATTCACAGTATCTTGCAATCATAATTAGGAGAAAGCTCTGAATTTAAAAGGAGTTTTTTCAAGTTTGAAAATTTGTCAGATTTCATCGAATGTGCCCAAAATTAAAAAAAAAAAAGTTCAGAGTTGAAGGAAATAAATACATAGTACTTTTTTTCTGCTATTGCAAAAACATAATCATCCAATAAGTTTGAGGCTAAAATTTAAATAAAATATTCCCTGGTTTCAATATTTATAGATTTGTAAACAAGAGCCATATCATTAAAAATATTGTTTCATTACAGGCATAAAACTTCACTTCAAGACTGACATTTAAACTTTTTTTGGAGGAGATTGGACTATGAGAGTTTCAAATTAGTGGAGGACAAATTCTGCGGGCTCACATTTTGAGTGAATGACTTATGAACGATTCTAAAAATGGTTACTCAAATGAATATACAGCTGTATTATTCTACAACTTTATCTTCGAAAACTTTTTATATATTCCAAAGTAACTGAATAGAACATTTTCCTCTTCATAATTCTATACAAATTCAGATGTTTGAGCTTCTTGAAGGAGAGCCGGAAAAATAACAATACGAGCCATGTAGATAGTTAAATATGACATATTGTTACTTAAATTGAAGAAATAAGGAATAGTTTCTTTACTCTTCTTGAACGAATTAAATATTTGTTCTCTATAAATAATATATAAAATATTTTGATGGATAAACTTTATTTCGGTTATTCATTTTCATGAAAGAAATTTTTATAGTTAGACTTAACGATTTTATTCCACAACAACCTTAACAGATTCAGGGAATCAAAAATGGTGTAATCAAACTAACTAGAACATGTGAAACTTTTAAACAATTGTAAAAAAATAAAATACAAAAAATTTCATTACAGTGTTTTCATTGAGGCATATTTTTTAGTATGCTCAAGAGCTTTTTCATCGAAAATCTTGCGATTCAGCTTATACTGATGAGCAATTTCCGGCATCAATGGGTCGTCCGGATTAGGACTTCCCATAAGCATTCGAATAGCAATCAGTAATCCTTCCAGACCAATTGTTGGTTTCCAATTACCTGCCGGAGGCATTTTAATAAGATCTAAGCATATCCTTCCTACATCGTCGATGTTTGGATGATAAATTTTAGTGATAAACTTGATAGAAGGAGGAGCAAAGGGATACCTCCGTGGTACATAAATTTCCACATGAAAAACGCCATTGTGATAAGGAGTATTTTCTGGGCCTATTATTTGGGCGTTCAAAATAATATAATCATCTCCTTCTCTAGGATTCTCCTCGATAAATATACCATTAGCATCAGAGTCCTTGGATAATTTAGAAAGTTCTTTCGAAATTCGGTGTTTGTTCATTTTGAATGTGAATTGTGAATCTTTTTATTACATAGAAAGCACCAAATAATTCTCATAATTATGTTCAGAATCGAACGAAAAATATTTGAACTTCAAATTATTCAAAAGAAAACAATAATAATAACCATAGATTATTATGCCAATAGTCAATGTTGCCAATCTACAATTTCCCTATTTAATTTGGGTTACATTAATTAAGTGCAATTTATTCAATTCAATTTTATTCGCTTAAACTGAAACTGTATACTCAGTTGAAATAAAATAAAACAAATTAATTGAATTTCCGCAAATGTTAGTAGTTAAAGTTCAATATTTTCACTTGTTTATTGTTTACCGTGATATAACCTCAATCATTGAACAGGTACCTCAACGAATTCATTTTCATTGAACTTTTAATTATAATAATGAATATCCTGAGATCCATAAAACAATTTATGAAACCTATTAGTTCTCTGAAAGAGACTAGATTTCTTTCAATTGCTCCACAAACTGAGGCAGCCGGTGGGAGAAAGTCCAATATAGCAAATTTTCAACTTTAATATGAACATTTTCAGAGTCTGCTGATGAAACTGAGACGACGAAAGTGGACCAAGACATATTGAAGCATCCAGATTACTTCCATGTTCATAATTTATTCACTGTAAAAGATTTATTCGAAGCAAGAGTGCATTATGGTCATAAAGAAGGTTCCATGGATAACCGTATGCTGCCTTATATATATGGAAGTAGGTTGGGGCATATTATATTCGACTTGAATTTAACTGCAGACTATTTGCGAAGGGCTTTAAATGTTGCTGCTCATATTGCATATAGAGATGGAATAATATTGTTCTTCTTGAAAGGGGCCCAAAATTCTCATCTAGTTGAAAAAACCGCCCTCGAGTGTGGGGAATTCGCTCATACAAGGTAAGATTGAAAAACTAAAGGACTACTTTGGAATAATTGCTGATATTATAGGTTCTGGAGAGGAGGAATATTCACTAACGCTACAAAACAATTCGGCGCAGTCACAAGATTACCAGATTTATGTATATTCTTTAATACAATGAACGATGTTCTGTTACAACATACAGCAGTTAGAGACTCGGCCAAAATGGGAATAGCCACAATCGGAATAGTAGATTCCAATTGTAATCCGAATTTAATAACTTATCCTGTACCGGGAAATGATGACACGCCAACGGCTATCCGACTGTATTGTAATTTATTCAAAAAAGCCATTCAGAGAGGTAAAGAGAAGAGGAAAGAACATATGAAAATATCGGAAAATTCGAATAAAGAAAAATAATAAGGAAATGAGTTTTTTGCTGTTTAATATCTTCAATTTTGTACCTGCCTCCTAGAAGATATCAGAAATTATTTTCAGTCTTTACATGCAAATTGTGAGGATTGGAATTTCATGAAAATCTTGGGAGGTTTATAGAAGAATAATTTACGAGTTTAATGAAAGTTTTCCAAATGATACGTTGAATATACAGGTGTTTCCAAATTCGACGTGAACCTTGTTAGTACGACTCATTTGCTGTCGTTTGAGCCGTATTTATTGATATCCAAAACTCAACAGTTTACGAGTTCTTGTGTTTTCTAAAAATTACTGACCTTACTTCATTTTTCGTGAATTTTTTCTACGTTGACCAAGTTTGATTATAATTTCGGATTATTTTTATCAGAGAAGGATATGATATGTATGAAAAAAGCGAAAATATGCTGTAATAGATGTTGAAAAAGAATTTGTATGATTTAAAAGTTGGTGTATGAAGAAAAGAATAGTCAATTTCTAATATGAATTCGCCTGCAACTTTCGAATTCCACAATTTATGTAGGACAAAAGTATTTCAAAAACTTACCAAATTCCTTCTTTATTTCCTGAAAAAGTTTTCGTTAGAATGCAGGCACATACTTTTGTCATATATCAATTGTGGAGTTCGAAAGTTGCAGGCGAATAGATATTAGAAATTGACTATTCTTTTCGTCATATACCAACTTTCGAATTTCTTTTGTACATCTATTAGAGCATATTTCCGCTTTTTTCATGCATATCATATCCTTCTCTGATGAAAATAATCCAAAATTATAGTCAAACTTGCCCAATGTAGAAAAAATTGACGAAAAATGAAGTAAGGTGAGTAATTTTTCAAAAAACTCAAATAACTCGTAAATTGGAGATTTTTGGATATCAATTATAGATATGGCTGAATCATCCTGTATAATATTATGGACAATAGTAGACTTGATTTAAGAAAAACATATGTAATAATCAATATATATTTGAATAAAACTTCATAGAGTATATAAATATAAAATATTCTCAACAAATAACAGTAAAATTTAAGATTTGAATAATCAGTCGAAAGTGAGGTCATCTGTCATGTTTCTTCCAGTAAGTCACCATACTTGTCACAGTTTGTCTTTTGTCAAAAGTTTGGTAGTCTTGTGTCTGGAAATATCGAGATAAATGAGTACCTTGCGGTTAGAATGATTGTTCTTCAAATTCTCGGATAAATACATACATATTTTCTTCAAAAACATCTTAATTATAGTTTCGTAAAATTTCACAGTTCATTTGTCTCATAATTATTCATATGATGTTGAAACTATTCAATGAACTTTTCATTATAGAAATCAAAATTGTTTTTTTCTGCCTAAAATGGGTTATAAAATAATACATAAGATTGAAGAAAAATTACATGCAGTAAAAAAGAAGAACTTTGATAGAAGAAATGTCAGTATATAGTACATAAATATAAAAAAAACATGGCACCTTCACCACAAAGTTGACTAAAAGTAAATGTTTTCGGAAGATTCAAGTAGGTTTGGAGTTAGTTTATAGAGTAATAAAGACCACTAAATATTAAATCTGAAGAACCCCTCCACCTTTACTCCTTTCGTAATTTACTATCAGCCTGTAAAGAAACTTTATCAGAATAGGACAAAACTTTAGATTCATACATTTAAGCACACTCAACATGCAAACTAAATAATAGATATGAAACAAAAAGTTAGCTGAAAATATCAAAATTAATAAAATATATTAAAAATTCATACATTCAATTATGGACGTAGTGCAGAAAATACTAATTCGAAAAAAGGTTTGTAGTAGAAAAACAATCATCATTCTTTTCTCAACATTCGAATAAATTTCAGATTCACGACATTCGAATTGAAAAATAATTGAGCCGTTCTATGAAACAACAACGTAAAGCCACCCTGCAGCACAAACACATTTAAAATCTAAATGACTTGTACCTCCTGCAATGAAAGTTCTTGGGAATCCCTCAATTTGAACAACTTTTCAGGTCCCAGAGTTTTCAGAAGGCTGAAAAAACAGGAAAGTATAGTTTGATTAAAATATTGAATATTTCTGATTATACTCACAAATTGAATGAAACTGGAAAATAAACTGCGAAATATGCGAACAGTATTATCGGGGATAAGGCAACCCAAGATTCTCTTATCTTATTGGCTAAAGCAACCGCACACAGATGTCCACATCTTTCTCCGGTCATTCTTCTATCTGTCGGTTGCACGCTTTTGCCATATTTCTGAAAAAACATGGTAGATTAAAAGGAAAACCTATTTTGAGAAGGAACACCGAAGATTCAGATAATGGAACAACGGAATTGACAGTTGTAGATACAAAAAAATAATAATAATCTGGACTGTCAAAAATTGACAGCACAAATGTCTAGTTATTGTAACAACTATATTTTATTTACCTGACCAACCGTACTAGTGAAGCTTTCGGATAAGAAATTCGTGGAAATCGGTCCAGGGCATATTATTGAAACAGAAAGACCTCTACCAGTTTTTTCAGTCCTCAAAGCATTCATATATCCCTTCAAAATAATAAAATAATCATAAATTCTTCTAACTTTGACGAACAACTTACATGGATCGCATGTTTTGTTCCATCATAAGTTGCCGAATAAGGAACTCCCACAACACCTGCGATACTAGAAACTACAGCAATATGTCCTACACCAACTGAATTAAAATAATTGACCGCTACTCTAGTCAAATTAACGACTGAAAATGTATTCAATTCGAACATCTGACGATCCACACCCATATCAATCGTTTCAAAGACTGCTCTTTGAGATCGTCCTGCATTATTGAAAAGTATGTCGACTTTACCGAAATGCCTAACGGCGTAGTCCCAATTTTTTTTGTGCAAAGACAAATCGGTAACATCCATAGGTATGACAAGAACATCGTTCTGGGTAAGTAGAGATTTTGAAGCTTCTATAAGTAAGATTCAGAGATATTAGAGCACATATGAAAAAATATATTCAACCTACCAATGCAAGCCCTTTTTACTCTTTCGAGTTCTTCTCTTCGTCTAGCTGTCAAAACTAGTTTAACACCATTTTTGGCCAATGCAATAGCAGTATGTTCTCCGATACCACTTGAAGCTCCAGTGATGAACACAACTTTTCCTCTTAGATGTCCTGAAATTCCCAAATTAAAAATGATATTCAAAGAATTTATCGTATCAGCATACCTATCGGTTTTCCGAATCTTTCATAAAATCCGGTTTCTAGGTCACAATCGAATAAGAGAAAAACTACTAAATAAACTGCGATATAAATAATAATCAAGTAAAAAATAAAGTCGAACATTTTGATTTTTTTGGGGAGAGGCGCGAATGATGAATCTTGGGAGAAAAGTGAAGCTCAAAGATCAATTTTAATTACACTTTGTGAAGGAGGTACGTGGATATTATTCTAATAAATCAACTTTCCGTTTGTTTACATCGCTCGCTAAGGGTTACCATACACCTCACACTTACTTGTCAAAAATCTCCTTGATCCTTAACCTTAATCATTGCTGCCAATCGTCCGAAAAAATACTCTATTACTTGTCAATTACATTTTAATTGTTTAAAGTGTGAAATTTTAACTATTATTAACGATTATGTTAACTGAATAAATTATGATCCAATGAATTTTATGTCCACTCGTTGGTATTTGATTTATCGAAGCGTTGTTATTGTTCCTGTTTGAGGTTGAACTTTTTAAAGTAAAATACACAACCCTAGGTGTAAATGTCAAAAAATCTTCGGATTAGTGGGAGCTCTGAGCTTTGTTTTTGGTGTTGTTTTAATTTGATTCGAATTCGAAGCATTCGAAAGTTTCTTCATCAAAAAAATATTGAATGTTCATCTCAAGGCTGTTATCGATTACTCCTGTCCAGAGTTCACTTATAGGTTTATCACTTTCACTTTCTTCCCAATCTTCCCATCTATATCAATATTTAAAATCCCTGTGGATAACCAGTCGCACAGTTGAATTAGTTAATTAATCAAATAATCAAGAATGGCTGTCGAACCTACAAAAGAAGATATAATTTTACTTAGAAAAACAATTCTTGAAAAAATTGATTCAGCAGGGGAAGATGGTATTATACAATATATACATAAAAGCATCTCATCTGATATAACACATCTTTCTTTTACAGCAGTCCATCCTAAAGATTTACAACGACTGAAAAGTGATGATGGTTGGCTCCGAAGATTCCTAATACATAATGATTCGAAACATAATGAAAGTTTACAAATGCTTTGGACTGTATTGGAATGGAGGAAAGAGAATGCTGTCAGCGGTAATAATTTAGATAACTAATTTTGAGTAATTTCATATTGAAATATTAATAATTTTTTAGACATTACGGATGAAAATATCAAAATGGATATACTATTACTTGGAGGTTTTTTTCCAAGAGGTGTAGATATTGATGGTGCTACAATTCTTATATTTAAATGTAAAAAGTATGTGAAAAATCAGTTCGATGGGGATGATATCAGAAGATGCGTCCTTTATTGGATGGAAAGATTAGAGAGGTAAACATTAATCTTCAGTCATTAAAAGTTATTGAAAAATTTGAAATTGTAGACAAACAAATGGAAAAGCAATCACCCTATTTTTTGATATGGAAAAGTGTGGTATTTCAAATATGGACTTGGATTTTACAAAATATCTCATTGGTCTTTTTAAGGATTATTACCCTTATTTTCTAAATTATGTAATAGTGTTCGAAATGCCTTGGATATTGAGTGGTAAGTACATAATTCAGATATGGAAAACACGAAATTTCATAATGAATTTTTATCAATGCCTCTGTTTATCAGTTTCTAGAGATAAGCTGTTAATTGGTAGATTATTATATTAGAAATGTACGTTATCGTTGTTAGGTAATGAAGCTCAAAATTGATTGCTAATCAATCATTCTCAATTTATTGAACCAGACAAAGTTTCTGTGGGAAGCTTGTTTCCTATTTTGGTTTTATTCAAGTTAATTCTTGAAAAAATTCTTTCAACGGTGGCACTCGAATGTGGCAAACACATGATATCAAAAATGAAACTACTAAGTGTTGGAAACAATTCTGAAATTATTGTCCAAAATTCCGACATTTAGGTTGTTTAATTAATTCATTTCAATATTGTAACGGCGTTTTTCTCCGGTTGAGAAAAATCGCCTTCAACCTGATTTACGAATGAACTCGGGCGCCAATTGCGATAGGTTTTATAAGGTCGCAATACCTTATGACACTTACTGAGTCCAAACTCGGGTAGCTTTGATACAGTTGGAGACAGAGTTCGACCCAATCTGCGGTGGTAGCGATTGGCAAGTGTCGATTTCTTAGGCCGGCGAGAAGGAGGAGGCTATTGAGGTAATAAATGAAATTCACTCTAATAGTATGTCCGATTATGGACACTATAATATCTAATTTGTCAAATTGTTACACCCCAAATGTCGCAACCAGTACGAAAAACAACAATAATAATCGTTTCGACGTAGTCTTATGATCAACAAAACAAATAATTCTCAGCTTAAAGATCAAACAAAAAAAATATAACCCTCAATATCAAAATATATACAATGGGTTGGCGGCAAGCGGACGAGGTATGAGTGAGGCGAGCGATCAGCAGTTATTATATTAGCAGGCAATAAGCAGAGCAAATGTAGAAAGCGATGATAAGCGTGGTCAAAATGCGAACAAGTGTGAAAGCATACAAAATGGTAATAAAACAACAGTTCACAGTCCAGAGTTTCGGCGAGATGATACCCTAACCTGTGTTCCGCGAAATCGGGATTACTTAAGTTCAGTGACAGCACGGCGCTGCCCAAGCAACGGCTAAACAAACCGGTGTTGAAGTAAGTCAAGACTGAAACCAAGTCAAGACAAAGTATACTGCCGTGTAATCAATCAGTAAACTCGGAGCTCAATTGGCGCATCCACCAAAACAACTTTGATCAGTGCCAGCACGGCGCTGCCTAAATCGTCTCTGAACCAACCGGGGTTGATGTAAGTCAAGACTGAAACCAAGTCCAGACGAAGTATATTATCATGTAATCAATAAGTAAGCTCGAAGTCTAAATAGCGCATCTACCCAAAACAATTCTTGGTCGGGGAATTTTATACAAAGGGGTCCACGGAGAGGAAGCTGAAACAAGCAAGGGGCGTATCCACCACGATATTACTGTGGAGTGGGATATTGACAAAACTTAAACCTTGTTCGGGGAACTATAAGCAAGGCCACCAACGGTGGAGAAAAAGAAACTTGAAATATGGTTGTCACTTCTCGGAGATTCGGAGTTGGGACAACTTAACAAGGGATATAAACCCCTTTCCTCGAAGTATAAAGTTCCTCAGGCATTACTCATAAGATAACACCGCAATGAGCAATGGACGTCAGAACTTCACTCGAGGGGCATTGAAGCACCGACGCGGTACTTCACGCTGCCAGGGTATACTAGTTATTCGATGGAGTTGAGATTTCAATTACTGGACGTATGCCACCTATCGTGGGTCGGTCCTGACATGTGGTGAAATATTCACCCACAAGAAACTTTAATCAGAGAAAGAAAAAGGCCAGACCACCGATGGTGGAAAAATTTAAAACTTGGACGAGGGTTGCCACCGCAATGAAACTTGGACTTGTGGTGACTTACTGAAGGATATCGACCCCTTTCCTCGAAGTATAAAGTTCCTCAGGCATTACTCATAAGATAACACCGCAATGAGCAATGGACGTCAGAACTTCACTCGAGGGGCATTGAAGCACCGACGCGGTACTTCACGCTGCCAGGGTATACTACTTATTCGGTGGGGTTAAGATTCCACTTACTGGAACTAAAGCCAGAATGAATGCAAACGAAGTCTATCAAGGGGCTTGATTATCTACAAAAATTGTAACAGCTCCGAATTCCCCGTCGGACCAAATCTCGGATAATCTAAGGTGATAACGACTTAGCTAAATTGTCTCTTGGGACTGATGATAAAAAAAATAAAAGTTACAGAATTTACAAGTAACGATCACGGAACACAGGAAGAATAATCTACGGTTAAAAATGAACTCAGGTTAATACGGAAATACAGCTCACCAGCTCTAGGACTTTCCTGTACGGGCAGCACACACTGCACAAGCGTTGACACACTTCCAACAGCACAAAACGGCTTAGAGTCAATTTCTCGATTTTACGATAACCCCGAACGAAAGTCGGTAATTATCCCAAGCGCAACACGATCTCGAGCGGCTTTTCTAGTCGAGAAAATTATTCACTTGTTCTATCAGCAATTTATAACGAAGTTTCTCACGACGAATAATTCTGATAATAACGCTTTTCACCAATATTAGTCTCGCCGGCTAAATTGGAATTGCTACTACGACTTTCTAACAGTCTCAAACACGGCGACTTAATCGGAATTTTCTAACACAACTTTTTAACAGTGTTAAACACGGCGGATAAATCGGCCTTTCAATACAAATCTCTAATAGTCAAACACGACGGCTAATTCGGAATTCCTAAATTCCATCCCATTCCCCCTTTTATAAGGTCGGTTTGATGGGGGTAATTCGGACATTCGAAAACGGCGTCGTTTTCCAAAAAAAACTCCCAGTCAACATACGAAAACTCGCTTCTGCAAGCGTTATCTCTTCCGCGATGAAATACTAGAGTTTTTCTACATAGGCTCGGATTTTAATTGATCGCGTTAAATTCGCCTCATATGCGACATGAAAATTATTCCGACAAATTTTCTCCAAATCCCGGCCGATTATACCGGGTGACTTATGAAACTTCCTGACGGGGAATGAGGATTTATCTGAGTAAAATCTCCAGAAATCGACTTAAAACATACAGGGTGGCCCATATGTCCTCGTATTCAGAAATATTAGACAATTTCCCCAAATTTTCCACAAAAATTTACGTGAATGATACCGGCCGATCTAGTAACGAAATTCACTTCGTTACACACCCCCTCTACTTTCCCAAAAAAAAAACGACAGTTTTTTTTTCTCTCACCTCCGCCTGCCGCCGCGTTATTTACAACATTTCTATGGGCACACCGCCAGGATCATTCCCTGACGGAGTTCGAATGGCCAAGGTTGGGCGTTCGCCATTGGCCGCAGAAGCTCGCATTGGATCCCAAGATATCTGACCTTGGGTCGGTGGCTCCTGGTTACTTGGACGGTGGCTATCCCGTCTGCTGGGGCTTCTTCCGGTAACTTGGTTCCAATTCTGGTCTCCTGGGGGGCCATTTTTGGACATGGGCATTCCCTGGACATGACGCCCAAGCGACCGCAACGTGAACAGAACAAGCGGGCGACGTTCTTGCAGTCTTTCCTGGGGTGGCCTGACAGGCCGCATCTCCAGCAGGCTCCTCCTACCAATTGTATGTATTGAGGGGCCTTCCTCTTCGGCATCCCGGTAGTTCCCTTCCGGGTCCGCTTCCGTTGGGTGTTCTTCGTCCTCTTGAGTGGTTCGGGTCGTACTGAGGGCGGAGTTCCACTTGGTCCTTGGGGTTGGCTGGTCCCGGTTCTCCCTACGCGTGAGGGTCCTCCACGTCGTGGGCGCTTCCTAGTAGGGTTGCTAGGCACTTCCTTCGGTTGGGGTCTCTCGGCTGGTTCCGGACGGTTCGGTGTGGATGTAGACGGTTCCTTGGCTGTTACTTCTCGACGTCCTTCCTTCCAGTAGTCGAACTCTTCTTCCACCAACTCGTCGAAGCTGGCCGGTATGGACTCTATCAGCCCGGCATCGATGAGATCCCATTCTTCTCTAGACATTCCTACTCTGAAATCAACCGAATAAGTAATCGTTCGCATTGACTTTTCTGAGACCAACGATGACCTGCTCCGGGAGCAAACTGGCGGACGGACGGCCTTATCCACGGGGTAACACGGACGGTTAATACGGATATACCAACGGATTATGTATGCTTTTCACCTGACCCTCGCGAATTTTCCGCGACTATGGGCTGCTCATTGCTCGATTCACTCTCGTGAAAGGGTTTCAAATCTTTCACGTGGATATGGCGAAGGTATTTACCCGACGCGTCTCGCAAATCATACACTACGGGAGATATTACCTTGGTAATGGTATAAGGTCCTGAATATTTGGGCGCTAACTTAGACGCGAAACCGTCTGCCGCCGACGACAGCGGATGTTCCCGGCGCAAGACTTTATCCCCTATCCGGCATGACCATGCTCTCCTACGGAGGTTATAATACCGACTCTGTTGGTTGAAAGCTCGGGCCAACTGGAGTCTTACAAACTCCCGCGTCTCCTTGAGTCGCTGAATACGGTTTGCGTAGTGGTCTACCTCTGGGACGGGTGGTTCTTCGGTTTGCTCTTCTGAGCCCTCTTCTGTACCTGTCAGCCGACTGCTAGTTTCTGGGGAGTGGACCTCCCGGCCGAAATTCAGGAATGCCGGGGTGAACCCGGTAGATTCATGTTTGGCTGAGTTCGCCGCGAAAGCCAATTCTCCTATGCGCTCATCCCAGGAGCGATGGTCTTGCTCGCAAAACTGCGCGATCATTGTCTTTATAGTTCTGTTGGCTCTTTCTACCGGATTACACTGCGGTGAGTAGACCGGAGCAAATCTATGACGGATACCCAAACTCTTCAGGTTTCCTTTAAACAGACGGCCATCATATTGTGAACCATTGTCACTGATCACGGTCTTCGGACATCCAAACTTCAGCACTACTAAATCGTAGAATGCCTGGAACACTCCCTTACCCGTTGCGGTACGAAGGGGTTTACACTCGATCCATTTCGAAAAGCGATCTTGAAACATCACCAGGAACGTATTACCTTTCTTCGAACGGGGTAACGGGCCGATCAGGTCTGTGCTGACGGTATTCCACGGTTCACTGATCTGGTACGGTTGCATCTTTCCCGGAGGCTTCTGCTGGGAAACTTTATACCTCTGACATCGCGGGCACCTGCGTACATATTGAGCCGCTTCACGAAACATCCCTGGCCAGTAATAGCTTTGGGCCACTCGGGATATGGTCTTTGCGACTCCTAAGTGACCAGCCAACGGCTCGTCGTGGTTTTCTCGCAGAATTGACTGTCGATCCTCGGTTGGAACGCACAATTTCCACGGTGTTCCCATCTCGGGTTCGGTGAAGTCGTCAGCGCTCCAGAAGTGCCTGTACAGCCTTCCCTCCTGTATTCGGTAATCAGGGAAGTCAACGGGTTCCTTCGAGACTTCCTGGTATTTCTTGACGTACCACGGACATCGGATCGGATTTTCGGTCACACAGACCTGTTCTTCGGACGGTAGCGGATCTCGGGACAAGGCGTCTGCCACTCGGTTCAAAGCGCCCTTCCTGTATTTGATCTCGAAATCATACTGCTGCAGGAAGACGCTCCATCTTGCAATCCGTCCCGATGGGGATTTAATGGATTGCAACCAGCGCAAGCTCATGTGGTCGGTTATCACGGTAAAGCGGTACCCTTCCAGATACGGTCTCATCTTATTGATGGCCCATACGATCGCCAAACACTCCTTCTCGGTCACCGAGTAATTCTTCTCGGCACCATTCAAGGTACGACTGGCGTAAGCGATTACTCTTTCGCGTCCATCCAGGGCCTGCGTCAGGGCCGCTCCGAGGCCGTGCTCGGAGGCGTCGGTCTGGAGGGTAAACGGCTGGGAAAAGTCCGGACAGGCCAGCACTGGTGACTCAGTGAGTTTCCTCTTCAGTGCCTCAAACGCCTGTTGCTGTTCCCCTTCCCATTTCCACCTTTGCTTCTTCTTCAACAGTCCTGTGAGTGGGGTGACTATCTTTGTAAAATCTTCCACAAATCTACGGTACCAACTTGCTACTCCTAAGAATCGGCGAACTTCGCGGACGTTCTTCGGCGGTTGCATGGAATTGACGGCCTCAATTTTGTCTGGGTCGGTCGCAATCCCGTCTTGGGTGATCACATGACCCAAATATTTGAGGGAACTCCGGACGAACTCGCATTTATCCGGATTGATCTTCAGGTTCGCCTCCCGGAGTCGACGGAATACTACCCTTAGGTTTTCCAGATGTTCCTCGAAAGTTTCTCCCAGGACCACTATGTCATCTAGATAGGCAAAGGCGATTGGGTCCAACTCAGGACCTATGACACGGTCCAAGAGCCTCTGGAATGTGGCCCCGGCGGAATGAAGGCCAAACGGCATAACTTTAAACTGGAACAAACCCCTTCCAAACACGGCAAAAGCGGTAACCGGTTTACTCTCTTCGGTGAGGGGAATCTGCCAATATCCTTGCCTTAAGTCCAACGTAGAAATATATTTTGCTCGTCTCAACTTGTCCAATATTCCGGCAATATACGGCAAAGGGTATGCATCTTTCACTGAGACTTCATTAACCGCCCGGAAATCGATGCAAAACCGGGGTTTTCCGTTCGCCTTCTTCACAATGACGACGCAAGAACTCCACGGCGACCTCGAAGGTTCGATAATACCCTCTTTCAGCATTCGGTCCACCTCTTGATCCATAATTTCCTGCATCTTCGGGTTACACGGACGGTATCTTTGCTTGATCGGTATGGTTCCAGGTTTGACCCTAATCTCGTGCTGAGTCATATCGGTCAGACCTCTTACCTTTTCAAAGTTTGCCAGTTCCTCCTTCAGAAACCTTTGGAGTACTCGTTCTTTCTCTCGGTCCGAGGAACTGATTGATGAGTTGTGCGGCGTAACGGTTGGTGACACGGATCTCTCCAACAACTCTCCTCTCAGGAAACATTGAGAGGTACGGAGGTCAATCCTGAAATCGTGGGAAGCCAACAGGTCCATTCCCAGGATCAAATCGACCGGTAAACGGGGTACCAGGTACAGTCGGGGTCTGATCTTCTCCTTCCCGAACTGTATCATGGGCTCGTACACCTCTCCTACGGTGACTGAACTTCCATCGGCCACTGTGGCCGTCATGTCAGCTATTTCGGACGGATACACTTTCATTCTCCGGCAAGCCTCGGCTGCGTTGTTGCTCAGAAATGACTTCGACGCTCCGGTATCCAGCAGGGCTTTTATGGGTCGTTCTCCAATCCAGACGGTGATGATTGGCCGGTTATCCTGTGTGCAGGCTGGTTGTTTAATTGGGGATGCGGTTGAGCGGAACTGTCTCTTCCCCGTGAGACGGCTCCTTTCTAGTTTTCCGAACAACGACAATCTCGGGACATCACGTCTTGTCTCCCGCATCGAGAGCAACACAACCTCGGCGCTGACTGGCACTCTCTCCTGAAGTGTCCGGTCTTCCCACAACGCCAGCACTGGATGCCGCCCAACCTGGTATCCTCAAAACGAACGGCCCTCGTATCGCGCGGTGGTGACTCCTCCACTTTAGCTGGCGCTGGGTTCGGTTTTCGGTTTGTCGTACCGGTCTGAACCAGGGGCGGCGGTCTCGGCATATTCACGGTCGGTTTGATGACTTCCGGCACCTTTGGTGGCGAATACTGGACGGTCATAGTCTGGGTTTTCCGTCGGGAATTTTCGTACACCAAATGAGGGTCGTCGATCAAACCTTTGTTTGTTGGAGGTGGAGTGTATTGGTCCACGTGCCACTGGACCAACTCAAACCTCTTCCCTCGGGCCAAAAGCTCGGTGTAACATCTGGTCTCCTGGAACGCCAGAGCTTTCTGCAGGGCGGGTAACAGTCGCTTCCTGATCATGTTCACCTGCTCTTCCTCAGGAGGTCTTTTAGTGGTCAGCTTCAGGAAGAGGTTTTGCATCCTGGTGACGAAGAGCAGCAGCTTTTCGCCTTCTCCTTGAGTTCGTTTCCTTATCTCTTCTAGGAGGGTTTCCTCGTAATCCAGGGGAAGGAAAGCTTCACGAAGCTGTTCTTTGAAGTCCTCCCAATCCCTGAACGAACCTCTTCTAGGGATGTACCAATCCCTAGCGTCCTTTCGCAACAATTCGAAGATCGACTCGAAGAGGTACTGACGAGTAATCCTCCGAGTGTCTGCTAGTTGTTCCACCTCCTGCAGGAAAGCATCGACGCTGGTCGCTCCGTCGAAACAAACGTTCCATTTGTATACTGGTACGGACGGCGGATGGTTGAACGATCTATCGGTCCGGGTCCAGTTGACTGGTCCAGTTTGACCCTGATCGACCTCACTCAATCCACTTGAGCCAGCTTGGTCACCTGTGAAAATCGTACTCTGCCTGTTCGCTCTTGACTCCTTTGGTTCTAAAAGTGGGAACGCGATTCTTCGAGTGGACTCTGCCACTGCCGGACGACTTCTTGGTGTAGGAGACTCGTATGATCCATTTCTACTTGTACCCCACGGCACTGTGAAGTTTAGTCGTTGGCGGACGGCTTCACAGACCCGGTTATGCAACCTCTGGAAGAAACTTAAAGTAAAACCTCCTGCAGGGATCTCTGGTTGCAGAACCCGGGTTTGGTTCCGCTGGGTTCGGTTGAGGTGGGTCTGGTTCAGTAGTGTGCGGCTCCTGGACATTATTGGCTCCCTGGAGACGTTAGGAGTTCCTTCCATATCGCCTGCGACGGTGTGGGTCCCTTCGGGATGCGAGACTTGTTGGCTCCCCGGTGAAGAATCCTCAAAAGAGATCAACGGCCAATCTCCCTCGGGTTGGGAGGTTTCCCTCCTCTGAAGGCGTCCTGCGTCTTCGGCAACATCCTCCAACGGAGCGTTCAACTCCGACTTCGCTCCGGCCAGGATCACGGCGTCCTTCAGCATCTCTTCTGTCTGCTTCCATAATTCGGACAGTTCGTCGGTTTTATCCTGTTCTTCCACGGTAGTTGGTCGCATTTGACCGAGACGGTGCTTGAGGTGGGTGAGTCGGCTCCTGATACGCGATTCTTCGTTTATGGCGTTATCCTCATCGAAATCCTGGACCTGTTCCACCAAACTCCTCAGGATTCGACCAGCCTCACCTAATTCCTCTTCCATGTCCCTCTCTCTCGGACAGAACCGCACGTTCTGCGCTAAAACCTTCCGCAGCTCCATACGGTTCTCCTGGACGGTCCTGCCGGCCGGACGGCCGCGAGCTTCCAACTCCCATATCAGCTCGTCCGCTCTCAATCGGTTAACCTCCATACTCCTCTCTCTCAATAATCTACAATACCGGAAAGGCCTCTTTGACCTGTATTCTTCACAAGAAAATCGGTCCCTGCTCGGGCGCCAATTTGTAACGGCGTTTTTCTCCGGTTGAGAAAAATCGCCTTCAACCTGATTTACGAATGAACTCGGGCGCCAATTGCGATAGGTTTTATAAGGTCGCAATACCTTATGACACTTACTGAGTCCAAACTCGGGTAGCTTTGATACAGTTGGAGACAGAGTTCGACCCAATCTGCGGTGGTAGCGATTGGCAAGTGTCGATTTCTTAGGCCGGCGAGAAGGAGGAGGCTATTGAGGTAATAAATGAAATTCACTCTAATAGTATGTCCGATTATGGACACTATAATATCTAATTTGTCAAATTGTTACACCCCAAATGTCGCAACCAGTACGAAAAACAACAATAATAATCGTTTCGACGTAGTCTTATGATCAACAAAACAAATAATTCTCAGCTTAAAGATCAAACAAAAAAAAATATAACCCTCAATATCAAAATATATACAATGGGTTGGCGGCAAGCGGACGAGGTATGAGTGAGGCGAGCGATCAGCAGTTATTATATTAGCAGGCAATAAGCAGAGCAAATGTAGAAAGCGATGATAAGCGTGGTCAAAATGCGAACAAGTGTGAAAGCATACAAAATGGTAATAAAACAACAGTTCACAGTCCAGAGTTTCGGCGAGATGATACCCTAACCTGTGTTCCGCGAAATCGGGATTACTTAAGTTCAGTGACAGCACGGCGCTGCCCAAGCAACGGCTAAACAAACCGGTGTTGAAGTAAGTCAAGACTGAAACCAAGTCAAGACAAAGTATACTGCCGTGTAATCAATCAGTAAACTCGGAGCTCAATTGGCGCATCCACCAAAACAACTTTGATCAGTGCCAGCACGGCGCTGCCTAAATCGTCTCTGAACCAACCGGGGTTGATGTAAGTCAAGACTGAAACCAAGTCCAGACGAAGTATATTATCATGTAATCAATAAGTAAGCTCGAAGTCTAAATAGCGCATCTACCCAAAACAATTCTTGGTCGGGGAATTTTATACAAAGGGGTCCACGGAGAGGAAGCTGAAACAAGCAAGGGGCGTATCCACCACGATATTACTGTGGAGTGGGATATTGACAAAACTTAAACCTTGTTCGGGGAACTATAAGCAAGGCCACCAACGGTGGAGAAAAAGAAACTTGAAATATGGTTGTCACTTCTCGGAGATTCGGAGTTGGGACAACTTAACAAGGGATATAAACCCCTTTCCTCGAAGTATAAAGTTCCTCAGGCATTACTCATAAGATAACACCGCAATGAGCAATGGACGTCAGAACTTCACTCGAGGGGCATTGAAGCACCGACGCGGTACTTCACGCTGCCAGGGTATACTAGTTATTCGATGGAGTTGAGATTTCAATTACTGGACGTATGCCACCTATCGTGGGTCGGTCCTGACATGTGGTGAAATATTCACCCACAAGAAACTTTAATCAGAGAAAGAAAAAGGCCAGACCACCGATGGTGGAAAAATTTAAAACTTGGACGAGGGTTGCCACCGCAATGAAACTTGGACTTGTGGTGACTTACTGAAGGATATCGACCCCTTTCCTCGAAGTATAAAGTTCCTCAGGCATTACTCATAAGATAACACCGCAATGAGCAATGGACGTCAGAACTTCACTCGAGGGGCATTGAAGCACCGACGCGGTACTTCACGCTGCCAGGGTATACTACTTATTCGGTGGGGTTAAGATTCCACTTACTGGAACTAAAGCCAGAATGAATGCAAACGAAGTCTATCAAGGGGCTTGATTATCTACAAAAATTGTAACAGCTCCGAATTCCCCGTCGGACCAAATCTCGGATAATCTAAGGTGATAACGACTTAGCTAAATTGTCTCTTGGGACTGATGATAAAAAAAATAAAAGTTACAGAATTTACAAGTAACGATCACGGAACACAGGAAGAATAATCTACGGTTAAAAATGAACTCAGGTTAATACGGAAATACAGCTCACCAGCTCTAGGACTTTCCTGTACGGGCAGCACACACTGCACAAGCGTTGACACACTTCCAACAGCACAAAACGGCTTAGAGTCAATTTCTCGATTTTACGATAACCCCGAACGAAAGTCGGTAATTATCCCAAGCGCAACACGATCTCGAGCGGCTTTTCTAGTCGAGAAAATTATTCACTTGTTCTATCAGCAATTTATAACGAAGTTTCTCACGACGAATAATTCTGATAATAACGCTTTTCACCAATATTAGTCTCGCCGGCTAAATTGGAATTGCTACTACGACTTTCTAACAGTCTCAAACACGGCGACTTAATCGGAATTTTCTAACACAACTTTTTAACAGTGTTAAACACGGCGGATAAATCGGCCTTTCAATACAAATCTCTAATAGTCAAACACGACGGCTAATTCGGAATTCCTAAATTCCATCCCATTCCCCCTTTTATAAGGTCGGTTTGATGGGGGTAATTCGGACATTCGAAAACGGCGTCGTTTTCCAAAAAAAACTCCCAGTCAACATACGAAAACTCGCTTCTGCAAGCGTTATCTCTTCCGCGATGAAATACTAGAGTTTTTCTACATAGGCTCGGATTTTAATTGATCGCGTTAAATTCGCCTCATATGCGACATGAAAATTATTCCGACAAATTTTCTCCAAATCCCGGCCGATTATACCGGGTGACTTATGAAACTTCCTGACGGGGAATGAGGATTTATCTGAGTAAAATCTCCAGAAATCGACTTAAAACATACAGGGTGGCCCATATGTCCTCGTATTCAGAAATATTAGACAATTTCCCCAAATTTTCCACAAAAATTTACGTGAATGATACCGGCCGATCTAGTAACGAAATTCACTTCGTTACAATATTTCGTAATTGTCGCCAGTCTCGATCTAAATCATATAGTTTGTTCGCTGGAACAAAGCAAAATGACATATATTCCTTATCGAAAAATCGTTTGCCAAATTTTTCCTTAGATTTTGGAACAAAATCCCTAAATTTGGGGTAAATCCCTAGACTTGGCAACGCTGTGCCAATGAACGAAGTCAAATTCTAACGTTGTTTATGTTTTATATTTCAAAACATAAACAAGGTTAGGGTAGGGTAATGAAGCTAAAAACCTGAAAAATCATACTTATTTTAAAAATATAATGGAATAAATCCAAGAATTGATAAATAAAAATTAATTGGTGAAAGTGGGTGCTCAAAAATATTTTTATTCTGTTAGCTGCTTTCAAAGTGATAAAAAGTTGGTTGCCCGAAAGAGCTGTGAAGAAAATTAAATTTGTATCTAGAACGGATTTGAAGGACTGGGTTCCTTTGGATCAAGCATTGGTTTGTTGGGGCGGAACGGACGACTACTCTTTCAGTTTTGAATCGGAAGTTAAGGAGGAGGTGGTGAATCACAACAACAACAGGAAGGTAGGAAAGGAAATTTTTAGTTAATTGCTAGAAATGCAGCATTTTAGCCTCCATTGAGAGCTAATGAAAAAAAGAAAAATATGTTACGAAAACCACTGAAATTTGAAGACTCTTTTTGAAATGACACGTTTTTGCGACTATTTTCTTGATTTTGTATGCGTTCTGACACTGTTTTTTAGCCTTACCAAAGTTTACGCAAATTGAAATAGTCATTACTCAGACTTCGGTCTTACTGACGGTGGAAGGGTACTCCAAGAAGAATTTTTGAGGTTAAATTGAAGAAAATTAATATAAAGAATCTGGCAACACTGTTGAGCGCAACTCGAACGTGAACGTTGTTGGATTAGTTATTTGATTTATCTACTATTGAATTATATTTTCATCATTCATCTACTTTAGAGCAATTAATAGTATCTGCAAACAAACACCGTGAGTTATAATAACTCACTACTATAACTCGCTGTCTCTGTGCTTCTGAACAAGCCGATTGGCCGGAAGGGAACAGTCCATTATTGGTATTGAGGGGAGGCCACTTGAATAATTTTGACGTTTTCTCAAATCAAGTTGATACCTAATTATTATTGTGAATGTTTTGCTGAAAAAGATGAATTCAGATAGTGAAGATGAATTTTTATGTACACCTTCAGAAATAAGACAATCAGCCAATGTTACCATATAGAATTTATTGTCCGAAAAATCCAAGAACAAATATAAAGGTGTATACAACAATTTTCGAGATTGGTGTAGCAGTAAGAATATTAAGTCATCGTTCACAGAGAATGTTCTTGTTTTGACATATTTTAGTGAACTTAGCACTTAATATAAAGCATCGCACCTTTGGACTTTCTACTCCATGCTAAGAAGCACAATCAACATAAATGATGCATTGTTATAGTTAACTATTGAGATTTGTAAATTGAGTTCTTTCTCTGTCCTGACTCGACAGCACTCGCCTTCGTCTCGCGCTGCAAACATCATCTGCGTGAGTTATGACCTATATTATCGCTACTTAAATAATATACTATTATATTTGTTTCTATGTTGTTATGTCAGATTGAATAATATAGTTTGTGAAAGTGTCAAGAATTTATCAACAACATAGAACATTATAGATATTTATGTCTATTCAAATAAATGATCCAACAATTTTTACATTTAGAGTTGCGCTAACGTTTATTGTGAATCGGCCATTAGAGTATAGCATAGAAAACATGATAATTACGTCAACCAAAGAAACTCAAGTACAAAAGGCGCTGTTGCCGTATCTACATCAAATTCTTGAGAGCAAATCAATAAGAATTTTAAATCATGTATATTTTCTGAAATAATTGCGTATCCTCGGAAAAACTTCACATGTGGTTATAAAAAGCGTTTATTAATGGTGTAACCAATCAACTCTATCCCCGAAAAAAAAACTATGGCATGTCAATAATTTTTTCTCAGCAAAATCTCCCTTTTCAAATTCATTTTGTTCTCCGTAGATAATCGAGATTTTTTCGATTAATCCCTACAGCACTTTTGTATTTAGTTCAACTAATTTTTTTCCTAAAATGTGCAATAAATTGTGAATTCTACGTATACTACACTTGAAGTAGAGGTCCAAGATCACATATTTGGATAGATTTTCAATTCAATAAACTTCCCTCTCGATGCCGCCCCGAACTTTCGAGGCTGCGTTCTTCGGCAGTGCCGGCAAGTAATCGATAAATTTGTCTCAGGTCCGTTTCGACGATGGAACACAAATGTCAGACGTAGGGAGTGCAATCACCGCATCTGGGGAAGGTGAGTTTCACGAAGCATTCATCAAAATGAGCATAAAAACTTGATTGTACAATTGGAGTTGATTCCTTAGACACACTCGTGTTGAATTTTTTTTTCTCGGTCGCTTGGGTTTCTTGTATTGCCGAAATTATGTAATCACCATAAGTTGCTGTGTCAATATTAATAATTTTATATTTTAACAGGAACTTGATTATAAACTATACAGGTCGTCCCAAGTTCGAGTGCCTACTAGACGTTTCTTGAGAACCGGTCTTTTTTGAAATCTGCGACATAAATTCAGAAAATTCTTAATAACTCAGGAATTATTTAATTTAGGAGCGTAAACATCTTCGAACACTATCATAATTTTTTTCGCAGAATGCAAGGCAATCATAAAAAAATAGGGTTCAAATTTAAAAAAACAAAATTTATGGGAAAATTCTGATACAATTTTCGACGAAATATTTGAAAATTGAAATTAAGGAGATGCACAATATTCCGCAATTTTTCTACTTCAAAAATGTAAAAACAGTTCATGCTTGAAATATTGAGAATAGGAATAACGAACATTATAGTTACTACGCATATCTCCCTTTTTTTTCAGTTTTTTTTCGATATTTTGAAAACTATTTTGACGAATGCAACGATTTGAATAGAAATATATTTGAAATTGAATAATCGAAGAGACGAAAAAATCCAAAAAAAATTTTTCGAGAAATTTATTTTCACTCCCTGTATAACTGAAAGTGTTCAGGCTTCAAGAATATTTTAGCTCAGTAGATAAAGTCGAACAATAACATAGTCTCAATTTTCAGATTTTATATAGGTCCGGTTTTCATGAAACTTCTAGTAGGCACTCGAACTTGGGACACCGTATACTGAAAATACGCAGGATGATGAATAAAAACTTTCTATTCAACTAAAATTTCCCACACAATAAAAAACAAAGATTGGTGCTTATTGACTCAATTTCACTTCGAAAAAAAGTCTTGTCTTTTCTCTTGGAACATTTTCAACTCTGTACTATTTATATATTGATCGTTGTGAATTTTAGATGGATCTCTTCTCAGAGTTGTCAGCCCAGAAGGACTACTCAAGTTCAACAAAGATCTGGATAATGAATACCTTTGTAACTTGATATTGCAAAACATTTCTACCTCCGATGTATCCTATAAGGTGAGAAAAGTAATAAGGACAATTTTTATATTTCTTTCCCCATTTTTTTTGAGCGCTCGTACTACTTACACGAGGGCTATATCATTTCGTCACGATGTCTGTATTTTTCGAATTTTGAGCCGAAAATGGTCTCAATCGACTATGTTCGACTCACTGATGACGAATCCGTCGGAAAATTCGAGTCTGTCCGTCCGGCCGTCCGGCCGGCCGTCCGGCCGTAAGCACGATAACTCTCGAACGGAACAACCTAGAGACTTGAAATTTTCAGTGTGGGTTCAGTTCCCGAATGGCTCGGTTAAGTTCGTTAATGGGCCAAATTCCACCAAGGGTTCCGTAAATATGGCCGTTCAAAGTTTTGTTTCCCTGATTACTTGAAAACTACAGATTTGATCGAGATGAAATTTCGCACTCAGATGGAAAATGAGGTGTTTAAGCTACATATGGAATTTTGTCCAGATCGCATGACCAGAACCATAGAAACCATAGAAAATTGTAACTTTTGAACGGAAACGCCTAGGGACTTGAAATTTTCAGGATAGGTGTGGATCTTGAATGTCGTTATCACGTTCATCTATGAGCAACATTATACAAGGGGTTCCGTAAATACGGTCGTTTGAAATTTTGTTTTCTCGATAAATTCGAAACTACGGATTCGATCGAGATGAAAGTCTGTATTTTAATCGAGAATGATATATTGAAGCAATATTTTGTCCAGATCGCATGACCAGAACCATAGAAACCATAGAAAATTCTTACTTTTGAACGGAAAGACCTAGGAACTTGAAATTTTCAGGGTGGGTTTGGATCGCAAATTTCACGGTCACGTTCATCAATGAGCAAAATTAGACTAGGGGTTCCGTAAATATAGCCGTTCAAAATATTTTTTTCCTGATAGTTTCGAAACTACTGATCGGATTGGAATGAAATTATGCACCTAGCTCAGGAATAATGTATTCAAACTACGTGCAAAATTTTGTTCAGATCGCATCACCAGGACCATAGATACCGTGGAAAATTCTAGCGAATTATCGGAAAAAAATTGATCAGCTGAAGCATCGACATGAAGTCAGGAGTTTTGCCTAAGTTTCAGAATTTTTTTGACAGCAGTCAAAAATTCCTTCAATTGATTTCTAAAACTGGAAAATGCGAATCTACCTACAAGGTGCATGTACGAGCGCTCAAAAGCTCCTGCCTTCACGGCAGTGCTTTTCGTAATTTTTATTGTATACCTTTTCGAATAATAGTATTTTATCTGATGGCATGTCATAATTTCAACGTTGTGTCACTCAATTTTGATGACATAAGGAAGCTCATTATGGTCGTATTTTTACATATTGTCGGACAAATTCTACCATATTCAATCTTGGGATATTCCCCGATGTTACAAAAAATTCCAGCATTACCTTTTTTTTTTAATTCGGTAAAATTATTCTAAAAACGGATCCTTCATCTATCATATTTTCAACAAGCATATTTGTCAGTTCCTCTCTTCTGCATGCTCCACTTGGTCTAATTATCATAGCAACTTTTTGAAATAAATATGTATCATCTGATGCTTCCGTTAAAAACTTTGTGACATCTTGTTTAGTAAAAATTTTGGATTTTTTAGCTCTGTAACCTTCTGATTTACGTTTTAGTAATGCAACCAGCTGGAGGTACTTGCTAATATCGAAGTTTTTTCTTCTTAATAAAATACTTCTTATCATCGAATAATACGACCAGAGAGAAGAGGTTTTCTTTCCTTAGATAAGCATTCAAAGTAAGCCAACAATACTTTTTCATGAGTGATATTCTTGATTCTCTTAGTAGAACTCCATTCTTCGTACCGATTAAACGCTATTTCATATACGCTCCGTGATTTTTCCGGCAAAAGGGAGTCCACGATATTTCGCGTCATTTCTTACAAATCAGAAGGCAAACAACCAGTTTCAGAATCACTCATTATTATTCAAATTATATTCAATTCTACGTGACAATTGTTTGACAGCAGATAAAGAAATATTGCCGTTACAACCTGACATTGTCGAAGAAATGGCAAAGCACAGCTCACTTACCTACTAATATTTGAAACTACACATATACTAACTCCTTTAAAAATAGTTGTCATTATTACATGTCAAAAATGCAGTTTTCAATTTTTCGAAAATGTATCAATATAAATGCCATCAGATAAAATTTTGTATGTAATAGGAATCATAAACAACTTGTATCATAATGATCGTCTTTATGATCCTTATGACATACATAACTATTATGTTATTTCCTGCAACACAATCTTAATCCTTATCCAATCTATCAACAATTTTTAGAAGATCAGATGTGTTTATCTGAAAATTTCAGAATGGTTTATATTATTTGTATTCAAAAAGCTTAACGATTAACCGTAAACTCTTATTTCATCAGGTAAAAACCACCGCTCCGGAAAAGTTCAGGGTGAGACCGGGGATTGGTATTTTATCGCCCGGTTCAAAAGTTGCAGTTAGTATTTGTCTTCTGGCAGGCTATAGAACCAGCAACATTTCTAAAGACAAATTTCTCATTCTTAGCTCAGTTGTAGAGAGTGCGGACCTGAGTACCGAAGAAATCAGCAATCTATGGAAGGTAATATTTTCAAATAAGGTTAGATCTGAATTAATCTGAATTCTTCCAGACGACTTCTGCCAGGAAAGAGAACCAAATCCACTTACGATGTGCACCGGTGGGAGAAGTTGCCAAGAACGGAACAGTACCGCACATATCTTCGGAAGTTGATCCAAGTCTGGGAAAAGTTACTGCCACATTACAAGATATTAGACGAAATCAATCGGAACTCAATCACAGCATCAAATCCATGATGTACATCCAGATTTCTCTAATGATTCTTCTTATAGCTGCTGTACTATATCTGATAACCTCGAAAAGTAATGCTCCGAATGCAGGGAGTGACGCACTATAGCAATAGCAGTTAGAATTGGCGCCAGACATAATCGAATACAGGGTTGAACCTATAGTATTGATTGTGAGGAATATAATCTATGCTTTACTGTACTTATTTTGCCAGTTTGTAGATACCTAGGGAGAGCGAATGGCGCCAGACTATCATATTGTAAATATTTTCTGTACTTCATATGCGATGAAAAGGAGGGTTGAAATTGTAGTCTAGTAAATAAAAAGGTGATAGATAATAAATGTTACATTCCAGTGAGGAATACGTAGTGGTGTATTCCTTGAAATGTGATTGAAAACTATTAGGTGATATAGTGAACATTTTTTATTTCTTCAGTTCTGTCTAACTTTATTTCCGCCTTAAACATAATATACATTTTTACTCTGCATTTTTGAACTTATATGTTGACTTTGTTGAATATTAAAATATTTTTGATTTCATCGTGTTATATTTCGTATTATATTTTGTGTAGATTTCTTCTTCACACTGAATAATAACCACATTAGGTCTCTTAGGAAGGTTGTTATACAGAGTGTTCCTAAATTGAAGGGACAAACGAAGAGGGGAGATTTCTTAAGTAGTTTTAAGTCCCATAAACATGGGGTCGTTTTCGAGATACTGGGTGTTGAAGTTTTAATTTTTTTCAAGTTTTTTCTCATAGTTACACACTTAACGAATTATTTAACTGAAGTTTGGCATAGATATTACAATCGAGAGATTACACCTTGTGACATGCCAATTTCGATAGCAAATCTACAGAGTGATATTTTTTCTGGGACACTGTCCTCTGTTTACCTCCAGAACTTTTATTTGATGAGCCACTGTTCAATTGAAAAAATGTAAAAAGCAGCTTTGTTGTTATACTTAACTTTATGGTCTCCTGTAGTTTTGTTGTATCTGCTACCGAAACCGAGAAAAAAATTTCGAACGATTCTCTCGAAATCCTCAGAAAAATCCAAATTGTCATAAAAATTCAGTTAGTAAGCTGTGGTGAATTAATTCATTGTTTGTTTTGACACACCAAATTAAACTTTCTTAGTTGAATATCTTGTAAAATGTACATACTTTGAGAAAAAAATTCTAACTTTAACACCCTATATCTCGAAAACGAAACGTTTGCGATCTGATGTTTATGGGACTTTTTTCTCTTAAAATTACCTAAGGAATCTCACCTCTTCGTTGGTACTGTCAATTTAGGAACATCCTGTAGATTGAGGAAGCAATTAATGAAAAATTTATTCAAATGAAAAATTCACAAAGAAAATCGACTTTTTTCTCGATCATTATACTTGTGTTATAGGCGAGGTCACCAATTTATGGAAAAAATACCACAACCTTCTGAACAATAAGAAGAGTGTTCGAATTTTTTATGAATTTTTTTTCCTGAAGAAATTTTTCGAAAATAAATTCGAAGAAATTTTGCCAAGCGTTATTGTAGGTTTTCTGAAATGAGAGCAGGCCCAAAAATGCACAGTTTTCATTATATGTACATAATCAAGAACATCTATAAAAATCTCTCTTAGGAAGGTTGATATAGATTGAGGAAGCAATTATTGAAAAAATTATATAAATGAAAAATGCACGAAGAAAATCGACTTTTTTTCTCAATCATAAGTGTTTGATAGGCGAGGTCACCAATTTCGGGAAAAAATACCACAACCTTCTGAACAATGAGAAGAGTGGTCGAATTTTTATGAATTTTTTTCGAAAATATGTAAACTCGAAGAAATTTTGCATATTAATCAAGAACACCTATAAAAAATTATAAAAAACGCCTCCGCGAAGTCAGGAGTTTTTGAGCGCTCGTTCATCCACCTTTTGTAGGTAGATTCGCATTTTCCAGTTTTAGAAACCAATTATTTGAGAAATTTTTGACAGCTGTCAAAAAAATGACAGCCGCTCTTCGTCAATTATGCCGAACAGCTGTTACAGAAATATAAGGATTCCTTATTCAATACGTTGGAATTTAAAATGGTTCTGGTTATGCGATCTGAAAAAATGTAGCTTGAATATATCATTCTCCATTAAAATACAAAATTTGGTCACCATTGGATCCGTAGTTTTGAAATGATCAAGAAAACTAAATTTCAAACGACCATATTTACGGAACCCCTGATCGAATTTTGCCCAATAACGAACTCAACCGTAGCATTCGAGATTCGAACCTACCCTGAAAATTTCAATTCAATCGTTATCGTGTGTAGACGGCCGGACAGACTAGAATTTTTCAGTGAGTCGGTTTGAGAGCGACGTTTATTCGAATATTACATAATATCTTATCGATCGTTAATACAACCAAATGAATCTTGTTATTGATTAGTGAATTATTTCAACCTATTTTACCTAGATTATCTCAATTGTAAATAACGAAAGTATATCCAGCCAAAACAAACAAACATCCTGTATATAATATTCTGTGGATTGAAAACTTCTGTTACATTGCAATAAATGGTGAAATTCTATGACTTAACCTCTAAAATACCAATATACAAGCCGTTTATGATATGAAGTAGAAATACGGTCATCTCCGAAGTATATATATATTGGAATATCAATTTCCCGTTATTGAAAATTCAGCAACGTTTGATGACATTATTTCACCACGCGGCCAAATTTGAAATAAGCTTCCCCTTCAGTCGACCACTAAACAGGATTCTGCGCAATTGGTGAGCATCAGACTTGGCCGCCAATGCAATAGCAGTATGTTCTCCGATACCACTTGAAGCTCCAGTGATGAACACAACTTTTCCTCTTAGATGTCCTGAAATTCCCAAATTAAAAATGATATTCAAAGAATTTATCGTATCAGCATACCTATCGGTTTTCCGAATCTTTCATAAAATCCGGTTTCTAGGTCACAATCGAATAAGAGAAAAACTACTAAATAAACTGCGATATAAATAATAATCAAGTAAAAAATAAAGTCGAACATTTTGATTTTTTTGGGGAGAGGCGCGAATGATGAATCTTGGGAGAAAAGTGAAGCTCAAAGATCAATTTTAATTACACTTTGTGAAGGAGGTACGTGGATATTATTCTAATAAATCAACTTTCCGTTTGTTTACATCGCTCGCTAAGGGTTACCATACACCTCACACTTACTTGTCAAAAATCTCCTTGATCCTTAACCTTAATCATTGCTGCCAATCGTCCGAAAAAATACTCTATTACTTGTCAATTACATTTTAATTGTTTAAAGTGTAAAATTTTAACGATTATGTTAACTGAATAAATTATGATCCAATGAATTTTATGTCCACTCCTTGGTATTTGATTTATCGAAGCGTGGTTATTGTTCCTGTTTGAGGTTGAACTTTTTAAAGTAAAATACACAACCCTAGGTGTAAATGTCAAAAAATCTTCGGATTAGTGGGAGCTCTGAGCTTTGTTTTTGGTGTTGTTTTAATTTGATTCGAATTCGAAGCATTTGAAAGTTTCTTCATCAAAAAAATATTGAATGTTCATCTCAAGGCTGTTATCGATTACTCCTGTCCAGAGTTCACTTATAGGTTTATCACTTTCACTTTCTTCCCAATCTTCCCATCTATATCAATATTTAAAATCCCTGTGGATAACCAGTCGCACAGTTGAATTAGTTAATTAATCAAATAATCAAGAGCAGGCCCAAAAATGCACAGTTTTCATTATATGTACATAATCAAGAACATCTATAAAAATCTCTCTTAGGAAGGTTGATATAGATTGAGGAAGCAATTATTGAAAAAATTATATAAATGAAAAATGCACGAAGAAAATCGACTTTTTTTCTCAATCATAAGTGTTTGATAGGCGAGGTCACCAATTTCGGGAAAAAATACCACAACCTTCTGAACAATGAGAAGAGTGGTCGAATTTTTATGAATTTTTTTCGAAAATATGTAAACTCGAAGAAATTTTGCATATTAATCAAGAACACCTATAAAAAATTATAAAAAACGCCTCCGCGAAGTCAGGAGTTTTTGAGCGCTCGTTCATCCACCTTTTGTAGGTAGATTCGCATTTTCCAGTTTTAGAAACCAATTATTTGAGAAATTTTTGACAGCTGTCAAAAAAATGACAGCCGCTCTTCGTCAATTATGCCGAACAGCTGTTACAGAAATATAAGGATTCCTTATTCAATACGTTGGAATTTAAAATGGTTCTGGTTATGCGATCTGAAAAAATGTAGCTTGAATATATCATTCTCCATTAAAATACAAAATTTGGTCACCATTGGATCCGTAGTTTTGAAATGATCAAGAAAACTAAATTTCAAACGACCATATTTACGGAACCCCTGATCGAATTTTGCCCAATAACGAACTCAACCGTAGCATTCGAGATTCGAACCTACCCTGAAAATTTCAATTCAATCGTTATCGTGTGTAGACGGCCGGACAGACTAGAATTTTTCAGTGAGTCGGTTTGAGAGCGACGTTTATTCGAATATTACATAATATCTTATCGATCGTTAATACAACCAAATGAATCTTGTTATTGATTAGTGAATTATTTCAACCTATTTTACCTAGATTATCTCAATTGTAAATAACGAAAGTATATCCAGCCAAAACAAACAAACATCCTGTATATAATATTCTGTGGATTGAAAACTTCTGTTACATTGCAATAAATGGTGAAATTCTATGACTTAACCTCTAAAATACCAATATACAAGCCGTTTATGATATGAAGTAGAAATACGGTCATCTCCGAAGTATATATATATTGGAATATCAATTTCCCGTTATTGAAAATTCAGCAACGTTTGATGACATTATTTCACCACGCGGCCAAATTTGAAATAAGCTTCCCCTTCAGTCGACCACTAAACAGGATTCTGCGCAATTGGTGAGCATCAGACTTGGCCGCCATCTCTGATTTCATTTTATAGTTGGTGATACCAGTGATTACGCCCTCACAGGACAATCTTGGAGTTAAGGTGAGAAACAAAATGCAAAGCTCGGATTAAGATTTTTTAGACAGTAAATCTATCTTTTTACCTATTATTTGGATTTTTGATAGTTTCTTACATTTTCATAGCGAAATATATTGATGAAACAGAGGTATTATAAGAATAAATCGCTTACAATGTAGGTACATTCAAAGCTATTGAACTCGTTGATGACAGCGCCTTCAGTGATAATTTGTTGAATTTTTGTTGAAATGCCCCCTACGAACAACTTCCCAAGTTATTTGTCATATGTCTTGTAATTAATTTCGTTACAATCTCGTCTAGTAATCGAAATTTTTCCGTTAAGCGTCTAATTTTCAAACGAAGCTTTTATAAACGGAAAAATGGCGTCTATCTCTCTTCGTACAAAATTCACCAGGCTTACGTCAATGTGTATTGGCGTATTTATTCCGTTTCTCCCCAGTATTGACTTTTGCCCATGTTTTCCCTGATGGATTTTTGTTTATAGCGGAATAGTGCAGGATGGCTGCACATTTTCAAGGGAACGATGTGAAATTGGAGGAGCAATCCGAAAATGTTACCGAAATTCAATCTTATCTGGCCGGATTTCAAAAAGAAATTGGCTCTGATGTAACTATTCAACAAGTGTCTGGTAAGTTATTTGTGAAGCATTAATTAATTTTTCCTTATTTCTAACGTATATTTCGAAGAGGTTAGATTTTCTCATTTCTGTGTATTTATTACAGACGAAGTTGAAGATGAAGAGGAAGGTACATATTTTGTCGATCAAGCCGGTCATTATTACTTCCAAGCAAAAGGAGATGCACAACCGGTTATGACTGTTGTTTCAACCCCTGGAATTTCTTCGAGCAACGATGAGAGGGAATATATCATCAATACCGAGGATAATAAATCTGACGTTGAAGCAGAAACTGTAAGTGTAAGTTTGTGTTTTGTAGTTTTCATGGATTAAATTTGAATGTATTTTCAGAAAACCACTGGTAACATACTGATTAATACTGGAGACTCGTATCAAAGAGTCTCATTGGTACCTTCCGAGGATGCATCTGCAGAGATGAGCTATGTTTTAATTGTACAAGACCCGTCGGATTTGAAAGATGGGGAAGCGGAAGGAGATCAGGATATGGCTGGTTAGTATCAAGATCTTAATTTAACATATTAGAAAATTTTTCATGTACATTTATTTTCAGTGTATGACTTCGACGAAGCGGAAGAAAGCGGAGTGGTAGATTCGGATATGGAAGACGACAAATCGAAAATAGTGAAAATAGTTCCGAGAAAATCGCAGGTCGTAGCCCAGGCCCACATGTGCAACTATTGCAATTACACCAGTTCCAAACGGTACCTGCTCTCCAGACACATGAAATCTCATTCGGAGGAGAGACCGCACAAGTGCAGCGTGTGCGAAAGGGGATTTAAAACGTTGGCTTCCCTCCAGAATCACGTCAACACGCACACGGGGACGAAACCGCATAGTTGCAAATTCTGCACAGCCGCCTTCACAACTTCCGGTAAGTACTCGTATAAATGTGGAAAACCAATTTGATCTGTCCGATTTTCTTGTAGGCGAACTTGTTCGGCATGTAAGGTACCGTCACACCCACGAGAAGCCCCACAAATGTGACGAATGTGATTATGCTAGCGTTGAACTGTCTAAATTGAAGAGACATATAAGATGTCATACTGGAGAGAGGCCGTATCAGGTGAGAATTGTTGTTTCTATCAATAAGAGTATTATCATCGTTCATATTTCTTTGTAAATCATGGGAAACCCCAAAAAGTGGGATGGCGGAGTGGTCAAGTTGAAAGAAGAAAGTATCTAATCATTATCCAATTGCAGACACTGAAATGATTTTTCTCTCGAATTATTTATCAGTACTTTCAGCTCAAAAAGTTTGAGTGAATTATGCGATTGTTCGACTTTATCTACTGATCTAAAATATTCTTGAAGCCGGAACACTTTCAGTTATACAGGAGTGAAAATAAATTCATCGAACATTTTTTTTTTGCTTTTTTTTTGTCACTTTTATGATCGATTATTCAATTTCAAATATATTTCTATTCGAATCCTTGCATTAGTCGGAATAGTTTTCAAAATATAGAAAAAAAGGGAGATATGCGTAATAAGTATTATGTTCGTTGTTCCTATTCTCAATATTTCAAGCATAAACTGTTTTTAGATTTTCGAAGTAGAAGAACGGTGAAAAATTGTAAATCTCTTAAACTTTGGAAAACTCGTCACAGGGTGTTTCAAATATTTCGTCAAAAATTGTGATCAGAATTTTCCCATAACTTTTGTTTTTTAAATTAGAACCCTATTTTTTTTATGATTGCGTTGGATTCTGCGAAGGAGAAAAATGATAGTGTTCGAAGTAGTTTATGCTCCTAAACAAAATAATTCCTGAGTTATTAAGGATTTTCTGAATTTATGTCGTACGTAGAGATAAATTCATAAAATCTGTTTTTCAACAATAATCTGTGTTTATAGGGAATTATTGGGATAATTTATCTTGTATGAATACAGATTATTGTTATAAAACAGATTTTATGAATTTGTTTGTACAATTGTTATGGAAATCAAAACATAGTTATATTTTTTTTTACGATTTAGGAACAAATCAAAATGATTCACCAAATATGCACGAAATTTGAAATACCTTATAAATATATAAGCGGAAATCATAAAATTAAATTCTAGGTAAGATCCAGTAATAAATCAAGAAAATATATTACGAATTCTTAGTCGATTCGGGAAATTTAACCCTCCAATACCAATTATCTATAACATTATTATATTTTCATAATAAAATTAGAAATGTTAGAATTATTAATTATATGGTATTTAATTGGAATTTATGTAAGAAAATTTGTAAAAATGTAATTTGGAATCATGTATGGAACAGAGTGAATCAAGAATGCTTCATACCAAGGAATATATGATAGAAAATTAATTTGTGAAAAAAGGAGAGACAGTAGATCGAGAAACTTCAGTGGAAATTATTCTTTGAGAAAGTTCTGGAAGAAAGAAAACATCAGAATTCATATTTGAAACCTTGCCAAGAAGAAATACAAGTGCAATTTGAAGGCAAGAAAATTAAATTTCCTAGTTTCAAGAATATAAGAGCAGCGTGCCAGTTTTCTCATAAAGGAAAAGTGAAGAAAAATATTGTGGACGAAGTTTTTCTCCGTGAGTGCACTCATTGATCATTAGTTACATTTATTAATTTTAGTTTCATTCGATAGTTAGAGTCTTATAGAATTTAATTGTTAATAAAATAATTGTGTAAAAATATTTTTTTGAATTGTTCATCTTAGAACCCTCCTTAAGGAAGAGTTTCGGGCAAATCAAATGGAATATTGATCAAAATTATTGAAAATTGTTATTGGATTAGAATTGTTTTCAAAATTAAAATAAATTTCTTTAATTTTTACATTCGAGCCATAACAATAAATGTCGCCCAACGCGTGGTTTGAATAAGGTGAATAATTTGAGTTTATTTTTAATTATTACCCATATTTTTTTTTTATTGAATATTTGCATTATCTTTCTCAAAATGGAAACAAAGAGTAAAACTTTGTTAGGGGAAAGAGGTGATGAAGTAGATGAGGCACAAGAAATTGGAGAAGAACAAAACAGAATCAAATGTATTAATTAATTTATTAATGGAGATGAATAAGAAAATTGAAGAAATGAAAGAAAATTAAAAAAAAACATGAATCAAGAAACGAAAAATGACTCAAAAAGTATGAATCAAGAAATGAAAGAAGAAATAAAAAAATATACAGAAGGAATAAAACAAGACATAAATAAGAGATTCGAAAAAATGGAAGAAATTCCAGAGAGATTGGTGATTGAAAAAGAAGAAAATTCAAGGGAATTGAAGGAAATTAGAGATAGAATCAATATAAGGGAAAATAGACTTGATATCGTAAATTTAGAAAATCCTCAATAACTCAGGACTTATTCAAGTAAGGAGCATAAACTAGTTTGAACACTATCATTATTTTTCTTCGCAGAATCCAACGCAATCATAAAAAAATAGGTTTCTAATTCAAAAAACAAAAGTTATGGGAAAATTCTGATCACAATTTTTGACGAAATATTTGAAACACCCTGTGACAAGTTCTCCAAAATTGAGAAGATGCACAATTTTCCGCCATTCTTCTACTTCGAGAATGTAAAAACAGTTTATGCTTGAAATACTGAGAATACGAATAACGAACATAATACTGACTACGCATTTCCCCCTTGTTTTTTCAGTTTTTTTGCGATATTTTGAAAATAATTTGCACTAATGCAACGATTCGAATAGAAATATATTTGAAATTGAATAATCGATCATAAAAGAGACGAAAAAATGCATTTTCGAGAAATTTATTTTCATTCCCTGTATAACTGAAAGTTCAGGCTTGAAGAATATTTTAGCTCAGTAGATAAAGTCTGACAATATCATAATCCAAATTTTCAGATTTTAAATAGGTCCGGTTATCAAGAAACGTCTAGTAGGCACTCAAACTTGGGCCAGCCTGTATACTATTTAATAAATGATAATTATGTTCAAAATCGATTTATTATAATTTTTAGTGTCCCCACTGCACCTACGCCAGCCCGGACACGTTCAAACTGAAGAGACATTTAAGAATTCACACCGGAGAGAAGCCTTACGAATGTGATAAGTGCCCAGCTAAATTCACACAGTCCAACAGCTTGAAAGCGCATAAATTGATCCACAACGGTAAGTTTCTATCTACACCTCTTTCCCAACAAAAGGCTAAAGTCGTGTGTTTATCTTCCAGTCGGCGAAAAACCTGTATTTCAATGCGATCTCTGTCCAGCAACTTGCGGAAGAAAAACGGATCTTCGCATTCACGTTCAGAAACTGCACACTTCGGATGCTCCATTGAAGTGCAAGAGGTGCGGAAAATCGTTCCCCGATAGGTACAGCTTCAAGGTATGTGAATTTTTATCTGTAATTTCCTCGAGGTTCCCTTTCGGCACAGCTTTTTGAGCATTCGTTCTACTTACACGAGGAAATTTATTATTATTATTATTGAATAGAAAATTTGAAATGTTGTATAAAGAATAATATAGGATGAATACAAGACTATCTGAATCAAATTCTACAATATTTACTACAACATTACAACACAACATCCACACAAAAAAAAACACTTGAAATATTTCCTCAAGTTACAATTTGTTTTCATAAATAAATGTTTTACACAGTTTCTCTTAAATTAGGGCTATATCAATTCATCGCAATGTCTGTTTTTTTCGAATTTGGAGCTAAAAAGGGTCTCAATTGACAAGGTTCGACACACTGATGACGAATCTTTCGAAAAATTCAAGTCTGTCCGTCC
This sequence comes from Aphidecta obliterata, assembly GCA_963966015.1. Taxonomy (NCBI): domain Eukaryota; kingdom Metazoa; phylum Arthropoda; class Insecta; order Coleoptera; family Coccinellidae; genus Aphidecta; species Aphidecta obliterata. The sequence continues at coordinate 33,413,997 of OZ014428.1, forward strand.
GGCCGTAAGCACTATAACTCTTTGATATTCAAAACAAAAATGTTTTCCTTTGAATTTGCTTACAAGCAACCTTCTAGGTTGCAATTTCAAAACTACGGATTCGATCGTGACGAAATTTTGTATTTTAATGGAGAATTATTTATTCGAGCTACATTTTTTCCAGATCGCATAACCAGAACCATTTTAAATTCCAACGAATTATTGAATAAAAAATCCTTAAATTTCTGTAACAGCTGATTCGGCATAATTGACAAAAACCGCGGTCATTTTTTTGACAGCTGTCAATAGGTCTTCAATTGGTTTCTGAAACTGGAAAATGCAAATCAACCTATAGTCCATTCAAGAATTATTGACATCGAAGCAGGCCATGAACGTCCAGTCGAGGCTTTATTTCTGGTTACAAAAAGTAACTAAATTTCATCATAGAAATAAAACATAAATATAACCAAGAAAAGTGTTGAGTATACATATTATCGAATAATTAAGCCGGAATATTTCGATTGCAGTTTAAACGTGGCCGGTTATTAGCCGGTACCCCTCGGCTAATTTTGCCCAATAACGAACTTAACCGCGGCATTCGAGATTCGAACCTACCCTGAAAATTTCAAGTTTCTACGACATTCCGTTCGAGAGTTATCGTGTATACGGACGGCCGGCCGGACGGACGGACGGACAGAGTGGAATTTTCCGACGGATTCGTCATCAGTGAGTCGAACATAGTCGATTGAGACCATTTTCGGCTCAAAATTCGAAAAATACAGACATCGTGACGAAATGATATAGCCCTCGTGTAAGTTGTACGAGCGCTCAAAAACGTTATAATGTATTAAGAAATAAAAGAGAAACAAAAATTTAGAATCTATGTAGTACATGAAGAATTTTGACAGGAAATTTGTACCGCACTATCAATATATGAACCAATTTGTGAATTATTTATTGCTCGGTGTTGAATACTTCAAGAAAGTCAATTTTTATTTTCATTCATTGAAACTGTCCATGAATTATTGAAAATATTATAATTGATGAGCAATTTTACAATTATTCAGTATACTTTTGAATTGGGAACAATATAGCATGTGTATTAGCAGAGGGAATGTGAACAGGGTACCATACAGTATAAGTATAATAAATAAACTTAAAATATCTATGAATGATACAAGAGCAAAGATAAAAATATTGAAAACTTTGTTTACACGTAGTGTAGTGATTTGGATGTGTTTATTGAATAAGCTGACATAATCCTATTGATGGGCATCCTTTTGCAGGGAAGGTTTCAATATTTCAATAACCCATTTATGAAATAATTCACCATTCATAGTAATCCTTATCATTAATACCACTGTCAAGAATCGGATCACATCCAGGTAAAAATCCATCAATTGTTCCATTATTCAAAATAGTGCACCTTCTGCCTTTACCCTTGAATATACTCGGCATACCTTTTGGATTATTTTCTAGTGTCCACTGACGAATTTGAATACCGTTTTCGAATATCCAAGTTTCATCTAGATAAATGAATTTTACATTTTGTTCCATGTATTCTCGGTATTTATCACAATATCGTACTATTTTTATTATATTTTTCTGTTTATCAGTAAGAATTTTCCTTCGGTCAACTTTTTTGTATTTGTATCCAATTTTTTTTATGATCAAATATGATGTTGACTTCGATCAATTGAAATCTAGGTGCTCTTTGGCCAGTTCGAAAAGGATATCTAAACTGATATATTCATTGTTTTTAATGTCTCTTTGAAGGAATAATCGTATCACACAGGTTTTTCTTCCACTGCTAATTCCAGGCTATAATAACATGCTAATATTCTTCGGACAGGGATTGGTGAAATCTGAAAATTTAAGAGATATTGATCAATCAGAATACACTTTGAGTCGGTGAATAACAGTTTACCTGAAACACTAGCGGAAATATATGCCAAATCTTTGAAAAACTCGAAGTAACACCGACAAACTGCCTGGCGTTCTCTTGTTAGGCGCGATGTATCCTGGTCAATTCCAGCCATTTTAATAGCATAAGACAAAAAATACTCAAATTCAGAGCAAATTTCTATAATTACCTATTCACCAATATCTTCGATAAAAACATCAAAGCAAGATTTCTATGGGTAATGTTAGTGTTATTCCTATACCAACCTGAATTCAGCAACCCAAAATATAACTGAATAGTCTATTACCAACTTAAATTCGATTTTTCACAGCCAACCGAGATGTCAATAATTCTTAAACGGAGTATACAGTCCTTTTCAATTGTTTACCATAATTTCGATCTCCTTCGTTTTCAGTTGCACAACAAGACTCACGACGGCGAAAAATGCTACAAGTGCGACCTCTGCCCTTACGCTTCCATTTCCGCCCGACATCTGGAGTCCCACATGCTGATACACACCGATCAGAAACCTTTCCAGTGCCCGAATTGCGACCAGTCGTTCAGACAGAGGCAACTACTCAAACGGCACGAGAACTTGTACCACAACCCCAACTACATCCCTCCGGCGCCCAAAGAAAAAACTCACGAATGTCCGGAGTGTTCGCGCGCTTTCAGGCATAAGGGAAATCTCATCAGGCACATGGCCGCTCATGACCCCGACCCCACCATCCAGAAGAAGCAGCTCGAGCTCAAGTTGGGTCGCCAGAAGAAGATCCAGATGATCGACGGGCAGCAGGTGGAGGTGATGCCGGGCATGAGTTCGGAGAACGAAGAGGAAGAGATCGATATGATGGCGGTCGAAGGTTCGGACGGTCAACAGTACGTCGTTTTGGAAGTGATACAACTTGGAGACGGCGACGAACAGACTATGGTTGTGGGCGAAGGGGGAGGAGACATAGTCGGTGAAAGTATTTTGCCAGATGATGGTATGTTTATTTAATAATACGATTAACCTTTGAAATTTTTTATGAATTTTTTGTTATATATAAACTCTTTCATAAAAAATCGAATGGTACCAGTCTCAATCTTAGGAAAGTTATGTTCGAGGAGATTTTTTGAAATTGCTTTAACATATTCTGATATTTAAGTGACAGTTCGATTGAAAATTGACAGCTTCTAGCGTAAAAGATACGATTATTTAATGAAATTTCTTCTTCCTCCGAATATTCTCTAATTTTATTCGGTATCATTAGAACTATAATTACCGATGTTTGTAGATATGAATGGCGAAGACATGATGAATGCTTTACAAACTGCTAGGAGAATACCGAAAGAAGACGATAGTGATGAAGACGAAGATGATAAGAAATTCGATCCCTCGACACAAACAGATATGATGAACTGTTTTGGTTTTGACGTAAGTGAACTTTTTATTATTGTGTTTTAAGCACCAGTGATATAATTTCCTGTAATTCTTTCAGGAAGATGAAGATGACGAGGAATCGGATACTAAAGAAAGAACAATTACTTTGTTGGGTGGTGTCGACTAACAATTCGATTTGTTGGGAGGGAAAGCTGTAGAACTGCTGTTCTAGATATTTTCGATTTAGGTGTACATTTTGTACATAGATGATGAATTTTTCCCTTTGAAAATTTATATCGTTGATTTTATTATCTTATAGTGTGAAGTTGTACATATTCAAGTCAGAATTTTACTCGATTACACCTGTTTTAGTGATTTTTCATATTGAAATAATATATATTCATAAACGTCCATTCAAGGAGAAGAAGTTTATATTCGAATTTTATGTGATGTAATGGGGTATTCGTGATGACTTAATTTTTTTATTACTATTCCCATTAATTTATTTGTTACATATGGATTTAACTATGTAGTTACGAGGTGATACGAAATTTTCAGGGCCTTTATTTGAATTTGTCTCTTCCTTTATTCATATTTTGTAAATTTTTTTAATTATAGATTTCAGTACATTTTTTTTTAATTTCAGGAATACCTAATTGTTTTGTGAATATTGGTTGGTTGAATAAAACTCATTACACAGTTTATCTGTTTTTTATTCCTACATTATGAATAAAAAAGACAAAAATTAGATATTTGAAGAAATAAGTATATTATTTAACGAGCGGTAATGTAGGTCATAACTAACGCAGATGAATTTTGCAGCGCGAGCCGCAGGCGAGTGCTGTAATTCATCAAGTGAGTTATGACCATTACCGCAAGTTGAATACTATACTTTATCTGCGACTATAACAATAAATACTAAGATACAAGTACATAGAAAGAACTCTATTTACAAATCTTGATAGTTACCTATAACAATGCATTATTTATGTTGATTGTGCTTCTTAGCATGGAGTAGAAAGTCCATAGGGACGATGCTTTATATTAAGTGCTAAGTTCACTGAAATATGCCAAAAGAAAATTCTCTTTAAACGATGACTTAATATTCTTACTGCTACATCAATCTTGAAAATGGTTGTATACACCTTAATATTTGTTTTGGGATTTTTTAGGCAATAAATTCTGTATGGTAACATTGGCTGATTGTCTAATTTCTGGAGGTGTACATAATAATTCATCTTCACTATCTGAATTCATCTTTTTCAGCAAAACATTCACAATAATAATTAGGTATCAACTTAATTTGAGAAAACGTCAAAATTATTCAAGTGACCACCCCTCAATACCAATAATGGACTGTTCCCTTTCGGCCACTCGGCGTGTTCAGAAGCACAGAGAAAGGGAGTTATAGTAGTGAGTTATTATAACTCACGGTGTTTGTTTACAGATACTATTAATTGCTCAAAAGTATTGAATAATGAATATAAAATTCAATAGGAGTAGATAAAGACAATCAATATTACAGTATAATTTTCTCCAAATCAACACTTGAACATCTTATCGATTTTCAACGCGGTATCCACAAATTTAACGACATCCGTACTCGACCTCGCGTATCGCTCCCTCGGGCGAAACCACTCGTCCGGTTTCAAACCAGGATCGACCATCCAGAAACCGCATTTCATGGACTCCGTCGCCGGAGTCCGGAACAGCTCCATGGGCCCCGCGGGCTTCCGGATGTGCTTCTTCCTGGACGTCGCGTACCGCCCGTAGGAGCCGTAATTGAAACCATCAGACATACCGTACTCCACGTCCATCTCGCTCAGTATCTGGTATATTGTTGCTTCGCCGGTGGATAGCATCGACCTCTTGTGTTCCTCCAAGTTCGTCGGTTCCTTGTAGTCCGTTTTCAAGAATTTTGTTCGGTTTACGGGAACGCGGAAAGGCATTATAAACAAATTGAATAAAAAAAGTAGACCTGGAAAAAAAATGTCTATTCGCGGTTTATTATGTCATTTTAGAATACTTGACGTTTTTTTCCTCGATAAATAATATATTTCTGTGAATATCTAGTTAGCAGACCCCACAAATATCGCAAGACTTTCATGAACGTATTTGCAAAGTTATTAATTTTTTCGAAAAAATATGGAGTGATGCAGGGACTGACATCTTAATGGAACTATGTTCATCTACTGTTATTGAATTATATATTCATTATTCAACTACTTTTGAGCAATTAATAGTATCTGTAAACGAACAACGTGAGTTATAATAACTCACTACTATAACTCCTTGGCTCTGTGCTTCTGAACACAAGCCGATTGGCCGAAAGGGAACAGTCCATTATTGGTATTGAGGGGAGGTCACTTGAATAATTTTGATGTTTTCTCAAATTAATTTGATACCTTATTATTATTGTGAATGTTTTGTTGAAAAAAAATGAAGAAAGTGAAGATGAATTATTATGTACAACTCCAGAATTAAGACAATCAGCCAATGTTACTTTACAGAATTTATTGCCCAAAAAATACCAAAACAAATATAAAGGTGTATACAACAATTTTCAAGATTGGCGTAGCAGTAAGAATATCAAGTCATTGTTTACAGAGCATGTTCTTTTGGCATATGTTAGTGAACTTGGCACAATATAAAGCATCGCCCCTATAGAGAAAAAATTCTATCCCCGGTAGATCTTTTTTTTTCAAAATAATGATTTCTACTACACCACGTTGCACCTTTATAACACGCTGATAAATAAATCAAATCCATCAGTTTCTTCGTGGTAAAATATTCTTCATTAGAATACCGATAGATATGCAGAAAACTGTATGAATAACTGTTGTCATTTTTTTGGAAAAAAATATCTAATATTTCACTACGTGAAAGTTTGACCGTTCGTCGAAAAAAATTACGATAAGCACTGCCGTGAAAGCAGGAGCTTTTGAGCGCTCGTACATGCACCTTGTAGGAAGATTCGCATTTTCCAGTTTTAGAAATAAATTGAAGGAATTTTCGACAGCTGTCACAAAAATTCTGAAACTTAGGCGAAACTCCATACTTCATGTCAGTGCTTCAGCTGATCAATTTTGTTTCAATAATTCGCTAGAATTTTCTACGGTATCTTTGGTCTTGGTGATGCGATCTGGACAAAATTCCGCACGTAGTTTGAATACATTATTCCTCAGCTAGGTGCGAAATTTCATTCCGATCAAATCGGTAGTTTCGAAATTATCAGGAACAGAATATTTTGAACGACCCTATTTACGGAACCCCTAGTCTAATTTTGCTCATTGATGAACGTGACCGTGAAATTCGCGATCCAAACCCACCCTAAAAATTTCAAGTTCCTAGGCCTTTCCGTTCAGATGTTAAAATTTTCTATGGTTTCTATGGTTCTGGTCATGCGATCTGGACAAAATATTGCTTTTATATATCATTCTCGATTAAAATATGAAATTTCATCTCGATCGAATCCGTAGTTTCGAAATTATCGAGAAACCAAAATTTCAAACGACCGTATTTACGGAACCCCTAGTATAATTCTGCTCATTGATAAACGTGAACGCGACATTTCAGATCCACACCCATCCTGAAAATTTCAAGTCCCTAGGCCTTTCCGTTCGAAAGTTATGATATTCTATGGTTTCTATGGTTCTGGTTATGTGATCTGGAGAAGTGTAGCTTAAATATATCATTCTTCATTAGTATACAAAATTTCGTCACGATCGAATCTGTAGTTTTGAAATTATCAAGAAAACCAAATTTCAAACGACCCTATTTACGGAACCCCTAGTATAATTTTGCTCATAGATGAAAGTGATCACGACAATCGAGATGCACACCTATCCTGCAAATTTCAAGTCCCTAGGCGTTTCCGTTCAAAAGTTACAATTTTCTATGGTTTCTATGGTTCTGGTCATGCGATCTGGACAAAATTTCACATGTAGCTTGAACACCTCATTCTCCATTTGAGTGCAAAGTTTCATCTTGATCGAATCTGTAGTTTCAAAGTAATCAGGAGAACAAAATTTTGAACGGCCATATTTACGGAACCCCTGGTGGAATTCTACCCATTAACGAACTCAACCGAGGCATTTGGGATCTGAACCTACACTGAAAATTTCAAGTCTCTAGGTCATTCCGTTCGAGAGTTATCGTGCTTACGGACGGCCGGACGGACAGACTCAAATTTTCCGACGGATTCGTCATCAGTGAGTTGAACTCGGCTCAAAATTCGAAAAATACAGACATCGTGACGAAATGATATAGCCCTCGTGTAAGTAGTACGAGCGCTCAAAAATGTATATAAAAGCCTTTCATGCAGATTTCAAAATGTTACAATGCATCTTCATACCTTATGTGAATTCGAAGTTGTTGCTGTTAGTATACAGAAGAAGCAAATTCGACTTGATAACTTAATGATGAAATTTGAAGTTGGATATTTTTTTCATAAAAATAACCACAGATATTCCTACGGTTTTCATGCTTATATCTATATCTATTGACACACATTGTGTCTTTGTCTAGGGGAGTTGGGAAAACTTTTCATGGCCTGCATTCTGCTAACTGTACTGATGAAATTTGATATAAATCGAAACCGGTCTACAGGTGCAAATGATGGATTTGGTGGTCTCTGGGGTAGCATGAATTGTTTTGTTGGCTTGCTATTAGTTTATCTAGAATAATATTTCTTATTTCAGTACTGAATTTGATGATCGCAGATAAACAGCCATCATATTATTCTATATCGATTGGTATTTTAATGAAGATACTCTGTCATGAAGGAACACAGAAAGGCAACGTGGTGTAGTACGAAATCATATAGATAGTACTGGGATAGTTTTTTTTCAATTCTTTTAAGAGCGCTCGAAAGCTCTTCTATACAGTATTTCAGGATTATCCATTCTTTCTCTGGAACAGATAAAACCATATCGGTACCCAAATATTATACTACAGAAATCGAACCCCCTCTTGCCTTCATGTTTGCAAAATCTACTATCGAGTTTTTATCTAAGCTGTCGAACATTTCATGTTCAATCGAAACTATATTATCTATGGCTAAATTATTATTTCTTTGCTGGTGCATTGTTGACCTTGAATAGTTTTTTATAATTTTCAACTTTGAAAAGGACCTTTCACCGGATGCAACGGAAACTGGCAATGCAAGTAATATTCTCAGCGCTATTATTGCGTTGTTTGGAAATGTTGAAAGCTCTCTCGCTTATCGACGTAAAGACTGCACTGAATTTTTCGCATTTCCTAGTACCATTATTTTGACCCAGTGGCGGGTCGTGACTTCTAATTGGGGAGGGCACCTGGGGGTCTGGTGCTTTGTACCTGTAATATAAAACTAAAAAAAAGTCATGGGGATCATTCATTGATCTCTTTTTTCATCTGTGAAGATATGCCGCGTTACCGGTCCACCGGGTCTGGACCAGCGACCAGAATGTCCGATGCGTTAAATTAAGCCGCCGAACAGGTGTCAAACCAAGTCCACATTGCATCTCTGATCGGCGTTTCCGTGTAAACGACGCCGCTTCTCGCTAGGCGTCGGGATGCCACAGAGCGACAGTACCGGCCCGCCAGTGACGTAGATGTCGTCGAAGTTGTTGAGATAGAGAGACGCCACCAACAGTAGTGAAGACGGTTCGAGAAAAGTGCGGTGCTGGATACGAAACCCCATGGGAGAATCGCCTATAGCCGATAATTGTGCATCCGCAGCATGAAACTGCTCACAGGTCAGTGTCGGGATGCGCATTTTTCTCCCGTTTATTCCTTGGAATTCCAGTAGTATTCGAGTAGATGCTTATAGATTCTTCTTTGAGCCCTTCTAGTTCGAACTTGAGAGGTGTTGTTGGTAGTTCGCACCGTTAGGATTTAGGGGAAAGGTCTAAAAATAGCTGGTGGAATATTACGCGTTGCCTGAACAACTGACCGCGAAATAACATTGTGCAACCTAGATTTTTTAGACTTTTCAGATCATCCTCGCCAAAACATTCGGCGAATAACACGTTACCTTGGAATACCGCGGTTGGGTGATCGAGATTCGATAGATCAGGTGCGGATCGATCTGTAACAAGGATCTATAATTAGGCAACTACCTACCAACTGATAACTGCAGGGCAGTTCTAGAAAAAAAAAATTTTCAATATCAAAACAAGGGTTTATATTTTCACACGATCACGTTTCCTATCTTTATATCCCATGAATTAACATACTTAATGTACATGGTATTGGACCCGGAACCATCGAGAGTAAATCCTCGATAAAAGTTGTCGAGTCAGAGGATCGATGTCGGATAGTAGTCATGACAGGATGCGGATTTTTGTGCGCTCGTTTCTATGAACATTTTGCCCAAATGTCAGCAATTTTCGAACTTCATTAGTTTGGACTGACAACTGAAGAAGTCGTGGTCAAATTCAATTCCGTTCGTCCGGCCGTCGTTAAACACGAAAACTTTCGAAAGAAAAGGCCTAGAGCTTTTAAATTTCCAGGATACGTTCGATGTCAGAACGCGCCGGTTAAGTTTGTTAATCATCTGATTTTTTTTTTCTGAAAAACTCGAAATTGAGTTTTTGTAATTAGTTGAACGATAACCACACGGTAGCTTTCTTACTATTCCACGTGAGAAGAAAATTGAGTTTTACTGATATATTCAATATAATTCAGTACTTAATTCCATTTTTTGAAGTTTATAAAAATAAATTGACAGAATTCATCATACTGACAGTAAACACTGAAGGCTATTTTGGTACATAGAAAAAAAAGAGTTTTTCTTATATATGTTTCGGAATCCACAAAAATATCAAACCAGCAACTTGAATTTCGCGATTTCTGTCAGATCGAATAATTCCCGGAACGTTAATTAATAATCTCAGCTGGTGGCTTGATTTTGTTAGCGGAGGTTATAAGTGGGCCGCACTATTCTAATTTTAGACACGACACAAATAATTTCCATGGATTAAAAGCGTCTTCACTCGTGATAAATAGAGATTTTACAAACACTAATTAAAAAAAATTCATAAAATTTTCTTCTTCTTGATCTGCTGGATTATGTGGATTTCGTGATTTCCAAAACTCTGTGTATTTTGGAAGCTTCCACCTAACGATGATGTATATAGGTTCCATAGAGAAACATTATATCAACACACATTTCGGATGAAGTTAGGAAACTCTGCGGAAATCGATATTATTCTATGCATTTTGCAATACGTGAATCTCGGAATGAATAGCGGCATTATTTCAGCCCACAGCCTACAATCCGAACGGAAACAATCAAGAAACGGTAGCAGAACTAATTTTACGTTCTAATCCACCAACAATAATCGATAAGCAAGCAAAAGAGCAATTTGAATGAAGTTCCTAAAATATCTACGCTTTATTGTTCTGACCCATTTCGATGGTGCATTTAAACTCGTATGCGAAGTAGAATGCACTTTAACCTTCAACCACAAAATAATGCGATTATCAAAGTACTGCAGGATGTTTAAGCGAAGAAAATCAATTCGATATAAACTGATTTAAATACCAGATCGAAAATTGGTTCGAAAATTTACTCCTGAAATAGTCTGTTCTATGGCTGCATAGGGTTTTAGAGACAAACTGATCGGATCAACTCGATCCCGTAGATCACAGATCTAAGTGCACCGAAAGTAACCTGACATCTGTCAAAGTTGTCCGCTAATTAGATAGGTTAATTCGATTTGGCCAAATCTCTGTGATCTTTCAAACATAGAAAGCGAATTATCGGGCGTTCGGAAATTAATAGGGAAAAAGCACGTACCGAGAGATGGTATCAGCGCCACAAGATTTCGGGCCGAGAAGGGATACAAATTATTCTGCCATTTCCGTCTTTCATAACAAGTAAATCAAATATTTTTCATAAGCTTGCGGAATGAATAATAATGCCTGTGAAAGTCGAGATTACCACTTCGGACATTTTTCATTATGTGGCTGAACGTGAATGTGATAGCAAAAGTGTAGAAAACTATTGAACTTACGATAAAAAAAATCATCTCTCAGGAAGTGCTTGCTGCAAACTAACATAGTCTTTTAGATACGTTTCCCAATTTTCAAGATTGTCTGCCATTTTTTAACTGCCTTGGTATTCAACGGGAATTTATGCAAAGTAATTTCAGAAAAACTATATGATGAGCATTGAGTAACAGAGCACATTACCTCTTACAATCCGCTGCATTTTCAGCGTACAGTTTATTTGAAATAATTGTCCATAAATTATCATCTGAATATATCACTTTCGATACATAAATGACTTAAAATCATACAAATATTTCACCCTTTTCCCATATAACACACACGTTAGTTTGTTGTTCACCTCTCAGGTATTTCAAACGATCAAAAGTAGATGTCGCCCACTCCGTGATTCTTTCCTATGGCTTAGCTCATATCACGAGATCACGCTGCAGTTGAGGGAACATAGAATGTTATTAGGGATATCACATCCCATTTTTTTCAACGCTTAAAACTGGTTTAGCGTCTCCGTAAGTTGGTGTTTTCAATAAGCACTGTTTTTTTTTCTAGGGATATCTGCATACGAACTACCGCCACGATTCCGAGACGACGGCTCACAGTGCGTATCAGCGAAAGAGACATCTCCCGTCACACTTGAAGTCGAACTTTACGATGTCACTAAAGACACTGAAATTGTATGGTGAGTACACTTGGGGAACGCACTTTTAGATTTTCACAGACAAAACCATAAAATAACTGTCAATATTGTTCAGTGGTTTGACGTATGATATGGGAGTGTTTCGGCGCCAAATTCAAAATCGGTTCACGAAAGACCAATTATTTGTATTGAATCTTTAAACTTTCATTCAGGTGGAAGTAAGTGAAATCAACTTCGAGAATGTTGTTTTTAAAAGTTTCAAAACGGCTCTCGTCTTGTTCTTGTGAGGACCGACATATAGATAGAGCCGTCACAACAATAGTTCTTTTTGGGCTCCTCGGGATTCATCTGAGCCACCTATCCAATCGAGAATGACGAGAACACGAATAGAGCGTTGAAATATCGCGTTCTGAAAAAAATTGGCTGAGATGCTATTGACATTGGTCCGAAATTCGGCTCTCTCACTGGACCGGACGCCGTTAAAAATACCCGGGGACGCCTCCGACAGGGGTCTAGAGCGTCCCGACGTCACGCAGACAAAACTCCGACACCGATCGGTCGGCCAGTCGTTGAGATGCCGAAAGAGCGTGCGTTCAAAATTCAAATTTGTGGAAATCTGAAAGTTCGACGCGATATGTTTTCGTCCTGATCGACGTTTCGGTAATATTTTGAGTTCCACGTTGAGTGATCTACGACGAATGTTCATGGACTGGAATTGAGAACGGAAGGAGGCGAGAGAGCGTTGTGTCGGAGGATTTTATTATTTCTTAACTATTTGAATATATCTTCTTTTGAAGAACATTTTATTCAGCTAGTGTTTTTGTTTTTCCATTGAATTTTCGATGCTCTGTCAAAAAATTCATAAACCAGAATTATCTCATTAATTGAAATCCCTAGAAAATTATTCGTCTGACGTTTCTCGCAGAAAATCCTGACACACTTCTCTATAGTCTGGAGTTACCCTGAATCTTTGCTGGTTTTCTCGAAAAATCGAACGATTTCGTGGGTACATTCAAGTACATTGAGTAAATAAGGTATCATTGGACGTTCTACCAACAACCCGATTCAATTTTTGGAGGTTCTTGATCTTTTTTTCATTAATTTTCACCTATATGAATATCTGTTCATTTCAAGGAGGTTTAATTCAGTTGTTGAGTTTTTTTTTTCATTGATTTCCTGTTTAGAACTTTGTAAATACAGAATGATCTCATCAATTGAAATGAAATCGAGGATAGCATTCGCTTTTCCCGATTAATTCGGGAAATTATGATGAACTTTGATATCTTTCCCTAGAAAAAAAGAACTCGTCTGACGTTTCTCGCAGAAAATCATGACACACTGCTCTGTGGTCCGAAGTTACCCAGGAACTTGGTAGGAGTATATTTAGTAAAAAAGGTATTATTGGACGTTCCCCCAACAACCCGATTCAATTTTGGGAGTTCTTGATCATTTTTCCATTAGTTTTCACCTTTTTGAATATCTGTCCTTTTCAAGGTGGTTGTAGGATCTGTTTTTGTTCATTGATTTCCTATTAAGAACTTCGATAATCAGAATTAAATAGGTATATATTATACCTATTGCTTTGTTTCAGATTTATATTGTAGATTGTTCTCATGATGAATAAATTATATTATTATTATTATTATCTTATTAATTGAAAATGAAATCAAGGATAGAATTCGTTTTCCCGATTAATTCGGGAAATTATGAAAAACTTTGATATCTTTCCCTAGAACGGAAAATTAGTGTGACGTTTCTCGCAGAAAATTATGACACACTACTCTGTGGTCTGGAGTAACCTTGGAACTTTGCTGGATTTCTCGAAAAATCGAACGATTTCGGGGGTGCATTGAGTTAAAAAGGTATTATTGGACGTTTTTCCAACACCCTGATTCAATTTTTGGGGGTTCTTGATCATTTTTCATTAGTATTCATCTATTTCAATAACTGTTCTTTTCAATGACGTTTAATTCAATGAGGGTTTTAGAATTTGTTTTTTTTCATTGATTTCCTATTGAGAACTTCGTTAATCAGAATGATCTCATTAATTGAAAATGAAATCAAGGATAGCATTCGTTTGCCCCGATTAATTCGGGAAATTATGAAGAACTTTGATATTTTCCCTAAAACGAAAAAATTCGTCTGACATTTCTCGCAGAAAATCACGACACGCTGCTCTGTGGTCTGAAGTTACCCTGGAACTTGGGAGGATTTCTCCAAAAATCGAACAATTTCGAGGGTACATTAAGTTAAAAAGGTATTATTGGACGTTCTTTCAACACCCTGATTAAATTTTTGGGGGTTGTTGATCATTTTCCATTAGTAGTTATTCATCTATTTGAATATTTGTTCTTTTCAAGGACGTTTAATTCAATGAGGATTGTAGGCCTTGTTTCTTTTAAATTGATTTCCTGTTAAGAACTTCTTTAATTAGAAAGATCTCATTAAATGGAAATGAAATCAAGGATAGCATTAGTTTTTCCCGATTAATTCTGGAAATTATGAAGAACTTGATATCTTTTCCGAGAACGGAAAAATTCGTCTGACGTTTCTCGCAGAAAATCATGACACGCTGCTTTGTGGTCTGAAGTTATCCTGGAACTTGGGAGGATTTCTTGAAAAATTGAGCAATTTCGAGGGAAAATGAGTTGAAAAGGTATTATTGGACGTTTTTCCAACACCCCGATTCAATTTTTGGGGGTTCTTGATCATTTTTCATTAGTATTCATCTATTTCAATAACTGTTCTTTTCAAGTACGTTTAATTCAATGAGGGTTTTAGAATTTGTTTTTTTTCATTGATTTCCTATTGAGAACTTCGTTAATCAGAATGATCTCATCAATTGAAAATGAAATCAAGGATATCTTTCTTTTTCACCGATTAGTTCGGGAAATTATGAAGAACTTTGATATCTTTCCTAAAACGATAAAATTCGTCTGACGTTTCTCGCAGAAAATCATGACACGCTGCTTTGTGGTCTGAAGTTATCCTGGAACTTGGGAGGATTTCTCCAAAAATCGAACAATTTCGGGGGTACATTGAGTTAAAAAGGTATTATTGGACGTTTTTCCAACATCCCGATTCAATTATTGGGGGTTCTTGATCATTTTTCCTTTAGTATTCACCTATCTGAATATCTGTTCCTTTCAAAGACGTTTAATTCAATGAGGGTTGTTTTTGTTCATTGATTTCCTCGAATGCAAAATTTTGACGAAGTGGACAAAACTGTAATTTAACGAATTGAATTGAACTCATTAATGGGTCAAACCCACCCTAGACCACGAAAAGAAAGAATACGAGGACAAAGAAAAATGAACCTGCCTGAAAACATCGATGACATAGTGACTCACGTATGCAATAACACGAATAAATTTAGTTTGCCATTAACCGAGTCAGAAAAATTTGGCTTAAACATAGAACCCAATATAAACAGACGCTCTCTCATATAGGTCATCTTTCTGTTTTCTATTTCCGTTCACTTTGTATTCGTCTTTATCACGTTTTGAATTATTTCCTAGCTGTGCGATAATGAAAAGATACAAATCGAAAAGGACATTGATTGTTTA
This sequence comes from Aphidecta obliterata, assembly GCA_963966015.1. Taxonomy (NCBI): domain Eukaryota; kingdom Metazoa; phylum Arthropoda; class Insecta; order Coleoptera; family Coccinellidae; genus Aphidecta; species Aphidecta obliterata. Next base: position 33,429,437 of record OZ014428.1, read on the forward strand.
TGACAGTGATGGTAAAAACCAGTGATGGGTCAGAAGGTCTCCAAGTGCTGCAAGTGTTGCAGCGCGAAACACACCAATGGTGCCTACTGCAAGGAACCAGGAAGAGAATTGTGAGTTATCCTTATTTATAGGATGTTTGTTATTCCTGGACATCGCAGACAATATCTGGTACAGTTGTTCTGACTCGCGGAAGACAGCTGTGTGAAATGTTGATGGTTAGGTCGTTAATTTTTGATGCTTCCTACTATTTTTAGATTGCACTTTTTGCGAGCATTTGTACAGGGTGTATTATTTTCTAGGACGAAAGACGACGCACCTTTGGTGCCGGAGAAACGGAGGAGATTGCGAATCACAGGAAACTTAGTCCAGCTGACCTTGGACAACGTCCAGAAGGATGACGCCGGAATTTACAGGGTCACAGCCAGGTCACCGTCGGGAGTCGCCAGCAGAGACCTGGAGCTTAGAGTGTCCAACACGTCTGAAGACGACGAACCGCCGGCTTTTATTCGCAGATTGTCCGATCTTTCCGTGAAGGTTGGGACGAGGACGAGGTTCTTGGTGGAGATAAGGAGTAGCACTGAGCTAATAGTAAGTTTTTGGTTTCTGGATCTGCATTTCATTCGATGAATAACAGATTACTTGAATTCTGATTATTGGTGAATAAAAGTTTTAAGATTCCGTATTTACGACATCAAAATCGAAACTTCGATATCTGGCCTCTATTCGATTCGCTCTTGGCATATCAACATCACGTGGATGTTTGCCATCTACAAGTGACAATGAATTGGAACAAAATCACCTAAGTTGGCAGATTTTCAAAAATTGAATCGTTAAAATATTGTAATGAAATCAGACTCTAACATTTATTTCACTAAGCTTTTATTGAATGATGAATATTTTATTTTTAATTTCATGTTTTCGTATAAGCGGCACTGATTTCATTTAATGTATTTCCGGAATGTATTTATTCACATCTTTTAGATCCTGATATTAACGAACACAGAAAACAACATAAATTAAATGACAGAAATGAATAACCCAACAAAACATAATTTGAGACTTCGTTGACATGTTTTTCAGGGAAAATGACATACCACAAAAAAGAATAAAAACCATAAATATTCAAATCTGACGTTCGGTTTGGGAACAATAAATAAATCTTGCTGCCTCTCAACAGGCTTCGAGCTGTCAGATTTTGACAAATTTGGAAAAAAACTTACCGTAGGGCTGGAAAATCTTTGTAAATCATCACCTACACCTTTTTTCATCTGCAATTACATCTAGTTTTAGTTCAAACTCGGTCGATTTTAATTCAACTTCATACCTCTAAGTCTAAACGGTCTATTTTCCAATATTTCAACGAAAATTTCCTGTTGTCCGAGAGCTGCCAGATTTCAACCAATTTCTCGTACAATTCACGAAATCGAAAACAAGACGTATCGTAAGGCTGGGATATCTTCATCACCTCTTACCCTTTTTTCCATCTGTAATAACCTATCTTTTCACTTAAAACCGGTTTGATTCGCTAGAATGAATGAAAAATAAAAGAAAATGAACGACATGACAGGTCCATGGAATTTCGTCCAAAACTAACCAAAATGTAGAGGAAATTCCTGGAAACTGCTCGCTTTAGCCACAGAAACGTATAAGGATCAATTTTTTATGCGTTTCAATCCCCAAAACTGCCTTTTTATTCGATTTCCTAGACACTTTCTAACCACAACGGCCTCGATAAACGTCGATGAATTCTGTGGTTCTCCGACTTTTTCAGGTTTCGAATTTCGTTCATAATTGCCTGGAAATTATCGAAAACCCTCTAAAATGAGGTTAAGAGACGATGTATTTAATCATATTCAATTCAATTTCATACCTCTAAGTCTAAACGGTCTATTTTTCAATATTCCAACGAAAATTTCCTGTTGTCCGAGAGCTGCCAGATTTCAACCAAGTTCTCGTACAAATCACGAAATCTAGAAAAAGACGTATCGTAAGGCTGGGGTAACTTTATCACCTCTTACCCTTTTTTCCATCTGTAATCACCTTTCTTTTTACTTAAAACCGGTTCGAGTCGCCAGAATGAATGGAAAATAAAAGAAATTGAACGACATGACAGGTCCATGGAATTTCGTCCAAAACTCGCCAAAATGTAGAGAAAATTCCTGGAAACTGCTCACTTTAGCCACAGAAACGTATGGGGATCAATTTTTTATTGGTTTCAACCCCCAAAACTGTCTTTTTATTCGATTTCCTAGACACTTTCTAACCACAACGGCCCAGATAAACGTCGATGAGTTCTGTGGTTCTCCGACTTTTTCAGGTTTCGAATTTCGTTCATAATTGCCTGGAAATTATCGAAAACCCTCTAAAATGGGGTTAAGAGACCATGTTTTGAATCATATTCAATCCAATTTCATACCTCTGAGTCTAAACGGTCTATTTTCCAATATTTCAACGAAAATTTCCTGTTGTCCGAAAGCTGCCAGATTTCAACCAATTTCTCGTACAATTAACGAAATCTAGAAAAAGACGTATCATAAGGCTGGGGTATCTTTATCACCTCTTACCTTTTTTTCCATCTGTAATCACCTTGCTTCTTACTTAAAACCGGTTTGTGTCGCCAGAATGAATGGAAAATAAAAGAAAATGAACGACATGACAGGTCCATGGAATTTCGTCCAAAACTCACCAAAATGTAGAGAAAACTCCTGAAAACTGCTCGCTTTAGCCACAGAAACGTATGAGGATCAATTTTTTATTCGTTTCAACCCCCAAAACTGTCTTTTTATTCGATTTCCTAGACACTTTCTAACCACAACGGTCCAGATAAACGTCGATGAATTCTGTGGTTCTCCGACTTTTTCAGGTTTCGAATTTCGTTCATAATTGCCTGGAAATTATCGAAAACCTTCTAAAATGGGATTAAGAGACAATGTATTTAAACATATTCAATCCAATTTCATACCTTTAAGTCTAAACGGTCTTTTTTTCAATATTTCAACGAAAATTTCCTGTTGTCCGAGAGCTGCCAGATTTCCACCAATTTCTCGTACAATTCACGAAACCGAGAAAAAGACGTATCGTAAGGCTGGGATATCTTCATCACCTCTTACCCTTTTTTGCATCTGTAATAACTTATCTTTTCACTTAAAATCGGTTTGATTCGCTAGAATGAATAAAAAATATAAGAAAATGAACGACATGACAGGTCCATGGAATTTCGTCCAAAACTCACCAAAATGTAGAGAAAATTCCTGGAAACTGCTCGCTTTAGCCACAGAAACGTATTTTATTCGTTTCAAACCCCAAAACTGTCTTTTTATTCGATTTCCTAGACCTACTTTCTAACCACAACGGCCTCGATAAACGTCGATGAATTCTGTGGTTCTCCGACTTTTTCTGGTTTCGAATTTCGTTCATAATGGCCTGGAAATTATCGAAAACCCTCTGAAATGGGGTTAAGAGACAATGTATTCAATAATATTTAATCCAATTTTATACCTCTAAGTCTAAACGGTCTATTTTTCAATATTTTAACGAACATTTCCTGTTGTCCGAGAGCTGCCAGATTTCAACCAATTTCTCGTACAATTCACGAAATCTAGAGAAAGGGTATCTTTATCACCTCTTACCCTTTTTTCCATCTGTAATCACCTTTCTTTTTATTTAAAACCGGTTTGAGTCGCCAGAATGAATGGAAAATAGAAGAAAATGAACGACATGACAGATATGGACAGACATGGAATTTCGTCCAAAACTCACCAAAATGTAGAGAAATTTCCTGAAAACTGCTCACTTTAGCCACAGAAACGTAGATCAATTTTTTATTCGCTTCAACCCACAAAACTGTCCTTTTATTCGATTTCCTAGACACTTTCTAACCACAACGTCCCCGATAAACGTCGATGAATTCTGTGGTTCTCCGACTTTTTCAGGTTTCTCATTTCGTTTATAATTGCCTGGAAATTATCGAAAACCCTCAAAAAGGGGGCGATAAAGTTGAAAGCTAATTCTCATTAAATTAGTAAATATAACACTGAAAAAATAAGTACCCACACATGACTTTCTAGGTTAAATTAGGTTAAGTTATCTTTAGATGAATCCAGCTCAAATTGAATGAAAACATTGCCAAAGTTGTCTGGAGATGGTTCTCAAAAAGTTTCAAAATTTGCGTCCAATAAAAATTCCCAAAATAACCAATTTCTTCCCAGGTGGATTGGTACCACAACGAAGAACCCATCGAGGAGGGAGAAAGGCTGAGAAAAGTGAGCGAAGGGGGATTTTACTGCTTGGACGTAGCCCCAGTAACGGCCCAAGACGCCGGAAGATGGGTCTGCACAGCCAGAAACGCCTCAGGACAAGCGTCCAGCGCCAGTCATCTCAACGTACTTGGTACGACCGACCAGATAATCCTCCAGTTTTCCTTCCACTAATCCAATTTTTCTTCCAGTACCGAAAACGTACAAACCGCCCGAGTTCCACGAAGAGCTACGCGCTCTTCTCACCGAACAGGGTACCGTCTCCTTGGAGTGCAAGGTGGTCGGGGTACCGACCCCATTACTGCGATGGTTCAAGGATGGACAGGAGATAAGAGCCGGGGACGTCTTCGCCCTCACCGCCAACCCGGAGGATCCCACGTCCCTCGGGACTTACGTCTGCGAAGCCGTCAACTGCATGGGCAGGGCTATCTCCAGTTCTAAGCTACACGTGATTGGGAAGAGCGAGGACGGCTCCAAGAAATCTCCTGAGAGGTGTGTATATAAAATTACATACTTCCAACCCTGTATATCTTAGATGAACTCTTTATCTATTATCCATTTAATGTTAATATGAATATGACTATGTCTTTAATTTACCAATGACAATGACAAGTGTAGGTGTTCATTGTTTGTTATTTCATTCCAGAACTTTCAGATAAGATAATGTTATAAATACCTCTGAAGACGATCATTCCTCAATAATTAAAAGTAGTTTCTTTCTATACTGTATGACAGATAGGTCGGATAATCGTCCGTTGTAATAAAGACTGTTTTTTAAAACAAGGCTTTCCATTTGAGAAATACAATTATATATTTATATTGAATCGACGCAATTGATTTCTGGTATTTCAGTACAATCCCATCTGGACCACCACCGATATTCACACGAGATTTGAAAGACGAATCGATTAAAATTGGCGACCCCTTATCGCTTTCCTCTCAAGGTGAGTTGGGATTACCCAGGATTCAGTGATTGTCCCGTCTAAATTCGTATTTTCAGTGATGGTACCGCCATGGCCGAAGGGTATCACTTGGTACAATTCGGAGGGTAAGATAGAGGATAAACCGGGTGGTAGGTATCACCAAAGGGCGGATGGGTTAGGAGGGTATGTTATCGACGTCAAACCCACCGAAGCCGCCGACCAAGGCGAGTGGAAATGCGTGGCTACCAGCGCGGATGGATCTATGTCCATCTCGAGATGCGATGTTAAAATGTCGAGTGAGTATATGTAATAATACGACTTGTACCCTTAGTTATTATGTTGGAATATCCGTATTATTTTATATTTCTACCCGCTGTCACCATTTATAATCTATTGTCCGAAAAGAATTGAGTTCGTGCTTCCTGCACGAAGAGGAAGTCTTTTGTTTTACCCTTTTTGAGGAAAGAAAACCCAGAAATTTAAAAGAACATATTATATTTCAGAAAAATGATGGTAAAATGCGTACATAAAATCGAGCTTTTCACAAATAAAAAAAAACATCAAAATAAAAACATCTATCATTCACCTAGTTTCGCATATTCATAATTAAATCAGACAATGAGACTCCTACTCCATACAAACATACTAATCCAAATTTACGAGGGGGTCAATTAACCGATACAAAATAAATACAATTATTTCCACATTCCTTACATTGAAACACATCAAATCAATTTCGGGTGGAGTTATCAATAATATTGGGGATTACAATAACACCATTTAAATGTATAGGGGTTAAAACTTCGAGCTGAATTTTCCTACCTTGATCTGCAAACCACCCAATCCCTTTTTGTACCCATTTGAAAACAAATTCACTCACTCCGAAAGTGACCTTGACATTTTTGTTCGCACTACCGTAACAAATACGACTTCTAACTTTACTCAAAACGCAACTTCTTCGACACTTACTTCCACGATATAACACAGATTTGCCTAATCCGGACTCTAAAATTCTCAACTGAACATACTAAAGCTATTTTCCTACAACGGACTACTACCTCAATTTTAGTCCCTGAACTGGCCCACGTTCTTGAATTTTTCTCCAAAATTTTCTCACAAATCAATCGTAGTTGCACATTCTCCCCTCTTCTCGACCGTATCTCGCCCTGTAGTCACAACATCCATCGACTAAAATGTAGTTATCTGAGTTGGAGGTATCCCCTCGGCCACCGTCGGTATGTACGAATATACAGACTCTTCTCCGAGATGTGTAACGAAATTTGAGATCAATTATTCATATTCCCAAATATTACATATGAGAATTTCTTTTCTTTTGGTTATACTAATTTCCTTCTGCTGTTCCTCCAGTCCCGAAATATTTCAAGAAGCCCCGCTTCATGGACAGCCTCAAGGCCATCCTGACGGACGAGGGACTGGTCTCGTTCGAATGCAAGGTGGTCGGCTCGCCGACGCCGTTACTGAGATGGTTCAAAGACGGCCAAGAACTGAAACCAGGCGACGTCTATCTGCTCACTGGAACGAACTCGCTCGGGTCCTACTGCTGCATTGCCAGGAACTGCATGGGCGAGGCCAGGAGCTCGGCCGAGTTGACGATCGAGGACATCCAGAGCCACCTGAACGACGAAGAACGAACGCAGCTGGTCCTCAAGAGTCAGGCCCCCAGGATCCTGCACGGACTGAAGAGCTGCGAAGCGAAAATCAACGAACCTCATAGATTAAGTGTACAAGGTGAGGTGGAAACAGGAAGAAAAGGGGCCTCCCTGATGGAATTCTTCTCATAGTTTTATTGTTTCAGTCAGTGTAACCACCCCCTCAGCCGAAGTGTCGTGGTTCCGCGACGACAACACCATAGAGAACGAACCCGAAAGATACGTACCCTCGAGGGAGAATTTGGGGGTGTACCATCTGGACATCGCCAGGGTGGAATGCGTCGACCAGGCGGAGTGGAAATTCGTCGCCACCAACGAGTTCGGCCACTCCGTCACCACCTCCTTCCTGAAGGTGCTGATACCGAAGCACTTCAAGAAACCGAGGTTCTTGGAGAACCTCCGAGCTGTTTTGTCCGAGGAGGGCGCCGTCAATTTGGAGTGCAAGGTCATCGGGGTGCCGCAGCCTGTGCTGAAGTGGTACAAGGATGGGGTGGAGTTGAAACCGGGGGATATACATAGGATAACATCGGGAGAGGTATGTAATAATACGACTTGTACCCTTAGTAATAGTACAAGTTATTATGTCGGAATATCCGTATTATTTCATATTTACACCCTCTGTCACCATTTATAATCTATTGTCCGAAAATAATTGAGTTCGTGCTTCCTGCACGAAGAGAAAGTGTTTTGTTTTACCTTTTCTCTGCTTGGAGACACCCAAGCTCTTAAATTCTTTCTCCGAAATTTTCTCATGAAAACGTTGCTTCTTTTTCCCGTATCGAGGACTCCTTCAATCGCCAATACAAACTTTATTGGTCATCTATCATCGTTTGTCGAAAGCTTCGTTTGAAGCCAAAGCTTTCCTTATCTATGGCTTACGTATCGAATCTCAGTCACACAACTCCAAAATAAACGACATCCGTTGATTGTACAAAGTAATACAATGTATGCCCGACTTCGAATATACAGACTCTTTTCCGAGGTAGGTAACCGAATTGGAAATTAAATATTCATATTCCCAAGTATTACAATATTGTCCTTCATAGGGTGGAACTTGCTGCTTGGGAACCTACACCTGCGAAGCCAGGAACTGCATGGGTACGGTGGCTTCCTCCGCTTCTCTCCTCGGCTTCGAGGAACAACAGACCAGAGCTCAGCAGCAACGGATGGAATTGTCCCGAATTCCTTCTTTGTCCACCATACACGAAGAAAGAACGTCGCAACTTTACGACACAGCCGGAGATCAATCTTTGACCATTGACGACAGGGGTGAAGTGTCTTTCTCCTTCGACGGCAAAGACGTCTCGGTTTCCCTCTACGAAACCCCTGATTTAACCGAGGAAGAAGCCATTCAGATTGTGGAAATGTACGCCGACCAACTCTCAGAGCACGTCTCAGGTAGGACATTTTCTTGACTTCCCATCCCAAAATAACCACTTAATTCCAGAACACAACATCGTCGAACTACCATCCCTCAGATTCGTGAAAGAATCATCCACCTCCGGGAACTTGGTGATGGAGGCGGTGGTGGTAGACGTCTCCGACGACTACTTCACAGCGGCGGCCGAAGACGACCTTCGCACCGAAGCCGACGTGGACGAGATGATGTCCATGACGGACGAATCCGGCAACTTCGTATCTTCCGTGAGATCCGAGCAGCTCAAAATAGACCTCTCGTCCTACGAAGACGTCCCCAAGAGACCCCCGAGAAAATCAGATTCGCAGAAGACCAACTCGTTCCACAGTTTATCCAAGAACCTATCAGTGCAATCCGACGGGGCCGAGGAAAGTTTGGCAGCCGCCATGGAGCTCGAGAGCGAATCTCTCGGAGAGTACGAAAGTGCTGTCAGTTCTGAGAAGATCAAGGATGATAGGGCCTTCCAAGTGGCCGCCATAACCGAAGCTTCGAGTCTTCCAGATAATCTTGAATCACGAAGACCTCTAACTCCTCACACGACCCACGAGATCGGCTCTGATTTGAGAGTCAACAGGAGTGAGAGTGGGGAGCTTCGTTCCTCCAGGAGGAGAAGATCTTCGCAGAGCTCCAATGACACCCGCTGTGGCCAGAGGAGTCTCGATCTAGCCGACGACTCCTTCCCACGAGACCTCCAAGGGGAAGAAGGCGATGGTCTCGTTATCGACCGGGAACTCAATGCTGCTAAAGAGCAAGAATTCAAACAAGAAGAGAAGAACTTGATAGAAGAATTGAACTTTACTCTTCTAGATCTGAAACACAGTTTGAAATCGGTGGAACAAGACATTTTGGTACAGTCTTCTCAGAAAAAATCTTCGACTTACTCTGCTCAAAGCCTCGAACTCCTCAACAGTATCCTGCAGCCTATCAGGGATATCCACTTAGTTTTCGAAGAAGTCAGACCTGAAAATATGTCCACAGTCGAACTTTTGGCACCCCCTATATTCGAACTCCAAAAAGGTTTATCTATAATGGAGAAGTGTGTTGAACTTCAAGGCAAAGACCACACATTGGTCCATAAGACCTGCGTCAATATAATAGACTTGATAGGTCCACAAATCCACAACAGCTTAGCTCTGGTTGAAAACATAACTATTCTAGAGAAAGAACTGACTTCCACGAAAGGCAATGGTAGGATGACCCCTTCGAAAATTATTCAAGAAGTTTGCATCACGATAAAAGAAATGATGTCCAGTCTAGACAGAGCAGAGAATATACTGCAGGGTAAAAAAGAAGCGTGGTTCCACGAGAGGATCAAGAGCGATTCCATCTCAGAACATTCATCCAGAGATGGCGACCTTTTGGAACGTTTCTACGCTGAAGCTGTCGCGATTAGGAACGCCCTGGAGGATTTGGAACAAACCGTGGTCAATGCTGACCCCCAACGAATGTTCTCCTCCATCAAACAACCAATCATCGATAAACTAACGGTTCCTCTCAAGAACCTCAAGGAGGAACTCGATCTTCTTGGCAAACAGTCTGTAAAGTACAGAAAGGACAAATCGTTGGTCCAGGAGCTGAGGATTATAGTCTTGGAGCAGTTAACATCTCCAATTAATGAACTCCAAACGGTATTCGAAGGTGTTTGCGAAACGGATTCATCCAAGAAAAACTCCGACGTAGATAACATCACCCTTTTGGATTCTTTCATCGTACCAACTATGGAAATCATGAGCTACCTCGAGAAACTCAAGAGGTCGGTTGATACCTCCGAATTAACTACCACTACCAGAAGTCCAATACCAGAAACTTCCACCTCTGAAGTCGTTAAGGATGTTTTCCATCAAGTCAGCCAAATCGTGTTCTCGAATATTTCCCAACTGATTGAAGAGTTCTTGTTCAACATTGAAACAGCTCAGAGGAGCACTGATGATACCTCTTTGTTGGAAGCTCTGCGTCAATTGGCTTCCCTCCAGAAGGACTTCGCATCTTGCACTTCCAGAGCTTCTATGGTGGAAAACGAATCGTCAGTCAAGGCTTCAGAAAGTTTATTCCAACCTCTTCAAATATTGAACACTCAAATCATGGAGGTGAACACATCGAACGCCAGTGTCGTCTTGGACGATATAATTGCTTCCCTGAGCATTTTGGAGGAGAGTATTGTTGTGGAACAGGAAGATGAAGAGGTGTACAAAATATTCTATTCGCTGAAGAAGAGAACGAACGAAGTCAAGGAGAATATATGCGGACTGACTGAAAGAGGGTCTATGATTGAATCTTTGGCTGAAGATCGAAGCAGTGTGATGGTAGTATTAGAGGAAGGGTCCGATACTGTGATAGCAGAGAAAATGATGGAGGATACACGTGAAGTTATCAATATTTTAGAGAGATACTCTTCGAACCAGGCCATCTTGCAGTCGGTTATGCCGTCAGTGGAGGCTTTGGATGAGATAATACACGACGATAAACTGTTGCAGAATAAGTCCGATTTGTCTTTGCAAGAACGGTTCGCCCTGCAAAGATACGTTCAACCCTTAGAGTACATCGAAGATCAGATTATTGAATCCATGGACAACGTGATGGCACAGCCAAACGTAGAGGAACTGACAGAAATCAAAGTGCTTCTTGAACATCTTCAATATAATGTGGCAGTTATGCATCAGCAGATCGTCGATGAAACACACTTCTTGGAGACAACACCCAAACCAAGTTTTGATCAGCTGAAGAAGTGCATAACGGCAGTTCAAAGTCTACCAATTATAGCAGAAACCCCGGAGACTGAAGCTGTGGTTTCGGCAGCCACCAGCAGAGCCATCTTAGAGAGTGTTTACGAGTTGGAGAAATGCCTGGCAGGCTTCACAGAAGAAACTGTCGTCGATACGAACGACACGCTAGCTCCGCAGATCATCCAACAGGCTGCAGAAATCGCAGAACGTGTTCAAGAACTTAAACAGGTGCCTTTGTTCGAAGGGAATTCTTCAGTTTTAACCCCTGAAGATATAGCCAAGATTAAGATGTTGTCGGAGCCTTTGAGGCGATTTAGTCAGAGTATAGCTACAGTGCAAGGATTTGGGGATAACCAAGAGCAGAGGTTGCAGGTGTTCGATTTCCTCTTGGAGCCTCTTGAAGATATAGACAAACTGATCAAGAATATATCGAACGAAAACATCAAAAGATATTTGATTAAGCTGGAGGATCCTCTGAACCAAGCGCTGGAGATCATCTCACTAGAGAGGGGTAACATGGATATAACACCCGAAGAGGTGGAACATATCGTGAAGATCGGCGAGGTAGCTAACAACATAAGAGACGAAGTGATCTCGATTATAACCAGTGAAGGTTTACCTTCCACTGAGAACATGAGGGAATTTCTGCAGGATTTGGATAAGGTAACATCGCAGATACCAGATGATGGTAACTCGAGGTACATAAGGGAATGTATGAGGCATTTTGGAAATTCCATCAGCTCTGTCCTCGATGAAATTTCGATAGTCGAACAGGAGATATCAGAAGAAGAGACAATTAAAGCGGATATGTTGCAGGTCGTTTCGGAAATTGTAGATTTAACGAAAAGTAAAACCCCATCCAGTTCGAGAAAATCTAGACTATCAGAAACTCTGCGAGGAATTCTTGGTTCTCAGAATTTGAGGGTATCATTCGAAGCTATTCCATTGAATGTATGCTCGCCAATACTGCAAAGCATGAAAAGTCTTCTGATAACAATCAACGAGTATTTGGAGTTTGAAATTCCTTCAACGGAAAGAGTCAGATCAGAAACTGAGAATTTCATAAACAGTTTGGAAGGTAAACCCTTGAATGAATTATCAAGAAACTTCCACTCCATACGAACTTCTTTGGATGAAATATTGTCCCAGGAGAAAAAATTCAAGGAAATCAAACAGAGATGCATAGAAAACCTTTCAGAAGAGGTGGAAATTTTCGGGAAGTTAGTTTCCACCCAGAAATTCCCAGAAGGTGGAACATTCAGCCTTCCTGCTTTCCATAAAACCTTGTGTACCTTGCAACCTCTAATATTCGACATGGTGGAGCTGGATCTAACTGAAGAAAACTTGGAATACATACAAACCATCCAAGAAGCCTTCTTGGAGATGAACCAATTGCTGGAACAAACTTCATACCCCCAAACGAATATTGGGGAAAGAAAAAAAACCCTTAAAATTCTTAACATGACCGATAGGGCACCACAAAAATTAGAGAATTTCGAAAAGACGTTACGAGACCTTAAACAATTCCTTCCAATCATACTCGAAGATATTGATGAAATGAAGAGAGTAACAATGAGGAATGAGAAAATTCAAATGGTCCAAGAAGAACTAAACCAGGTTTTCCAGTCACTTTGTGAGCCTGCAGAAGAGGAAACTTCGGATCAACGTATCCAGGACTCGATATCTGCAATAAAAAACGTTCTTCATACTCAGGATGTACTCGATCAAAATGAAAGGGATTCTTTGGACCAAACCTGTAGTTATTTGAGTGAACTTTCCACCAGCAAATCACCTGAAGAAGCCCAGGAAACTGTTAAAAATTTAAAATCGATGACCCAACCTCAAAACGAAGGGCTAATCAATAATATTCAGGTTCTCCTCCTTGGTATGGGAGAATATTTCGAGCAAAAAATTTTGACGCGTCTCTCTATGGAAGTCCTGCCACATAACATAACTGAAGAACTATCACATAACATAACTGAAGAACTACCCCAGAACATAGTGCCAATTCAAGAAATCGAGACCTTCACAATCGAAGAAGCTAAGGCAAGTACATCTGAAATTATAGGGGAGCAAGAGTGTTCAACTGGTGATGGAGGAGAAGAGGATATAACTTCTTTATTCAACGAAATGATTGCTTCAGCAAATTCTATAACTAATCGCCCTTCTTCAGAGCCCATCTTGAAGAATGACAGTAATACCATAATCACATTCCTCTCAGAAACCATTCCAAAATTAGCTGATAGAAAACTAACCGAGAAAGAAGTAGCTTTCTACGAGAAATCCAGGGATTTCATGAAGGAATCTCTCAGCCAACCTCTCTTCGAAACCCTCCAAGAGTCGATCGTCTCCTCCAGCGATGAAGTCATGAACTTGTACGAGCTCCAAGAGCAGCTCTACTACGACCAGAGATCTTGCCTGAAGAAACATGAGTCTTCAGAAGACGTCAGGGTATCAGTAGAGGAGCTCCGAGCAATCATAAAGAATTTTGAACCTTGCAAATTTTCTGTTCGTTCGGATTTGGTCGAATTGAAGAAATTCGTCGTGGAGATACAGAGGAGAGTATCCTTACTCAAAGTAGAAAATCTTACTCCCGAAGAGAAGAAGGCGATAGATGAGTCCTTGAAGACCACCGAAGCTCTTGACGCCTACATCGAGCATATCGCCTCAACTGGCCAGTTAGAATCCCCAGAAAACGTAAAATCCTCCATTGAGAATCTAAAGTTATCCATATTGACCCTCGAGGAAAACACTGACTTGAAAACTATCCTGGAAAATTTCGAAGAAACCGCGAGGAACACGGTCAACTTGTTGGAGACCATCCCCGAAGAGAACTACATTCAAATGAAGAACTCGACGATGCAACTGTTGAAAGACGCCGAGACCACAGTGAATTCTTTCGATGCCTCCAAACTTACCAGGAAGAGGCGTTGTATGTTAACCGAAGTACTCAAGCATTTGAACCAAGTGTACAACACCCTGGATGGGTTAGGGTACGGTGGTGAAATTGAGTGCATCTACTTTGGAAATCTTCAGGAGGTGGTGAAGGCGATCGTTGAACTGTTAGAGAATGAACCATCTCCTCCCCCAACTGGGAATATATTTGAACTTTTGGACTCCAAGGTGGAAAAACTGAAACCCTGCCCTCAAAAGGAAGATTTTTCTTCAACGTACAACAATATGAACAGTCATATATCGATGGTGGTAGATGGAATCAAAACTTTCATCTCATCTCTTGAAGATACGACGGATGATATGGAAACTGCGTTGTCCGATTTACAGATGAAATTGAACCATTTGAGGATCTCCAACCCTTCCAGCAACAACAAACTGATGGATGAACTGTTGAGGGAACTCCACATGAGTTTGAGTACTCTACAATTCGTCACCTCGAGTCTCTTAGACGACGAAAAGAAAATTCTCAGGGTAGATGAGGTACAAGTTGTTTCGACAATAACGAGATTCGTCGAGAATATAAACGAAATGATCGTTTCTGCTGACTCAGAATTGACAACTGATCAGATATCGGTTTTGGAGGTGTGTGTTCAATCGTTGAAGAAGGCTTCAGAAAGCATCAATAAAGAATCCCCTGGGAAAGATTTCATCGAGCCACTCCAAGAGATAACTGCCAAGCTCCAGAAGACATGCGAAAAGGTTAAACGCAACCAAGAAGGAACTTTCTTCCAAAAGAAACATCTAGTAGAAGAGTGCATCATAGATATATGTGGTATTTTGGAGCTTGGATCAAGAGAACCCGAGGCAAGGTGGAAAAGTCTTCGAGAAGACATAGGTTCGATAATTCAGAAAAATGATATACTTCAATTGCCTGCGGAAGGGTTTGATGGTCTAAAAAAAATTTCTGAAGACGTACCAAGGGTGAGGAAAATTCTGGAGGAGAAAATAAGCACAGAAGAATGTCACCAAGCACTTGAGAACTTCTATACTGAGTCCTTTGAAGTTTTACAAACTTTGTCAACTCAAGACCAGTTTTCGCAAAATATGTTGGATTTGATGAAAGGCGTGAAGACAGAGATCGTATCTGTATTAGATGAACTGGAGGAAATCAAAGAGGAATCACCCGAAGTTGTAGAGTTTCCAGAGCCCCCACCAGGAATGGACAGAGCTGTTTCGTGTTTATTCCATTCTTTATCTGAGCTACAAAAAACATTGTCAAGAATGTCGAAAAAATCCGAGGGAGATTTGGATATACTCTCTTCCTTGTGCTCTCCAATCAATCAGTTGCGAATAGATCTTACAAAAGAAGGCTCATTGTTAGAAGAAGAAACTCCCCTCATATTTGCTTTGGACGAAACAATCAAAGAACTCATCCATCTGTCTGAAAGGGATGGATTGAAGTTCGAGTCATTCTCAGAGTGCCTTTACAAATTGGAGAATATATTGATCAGTGCCTGCATGAAAGCAGCATTGGTGAATGAAAAGGCTTCTGGTTCTGCTGTTGGAAACACAATTATTCGAAATATCCTGCCAGCATTAGATTCACTTGTGAAAGTCGTGATTAATCTTCAGACAGAATCCAACTCAAGAGTTCAACTACGTAAAACCATGACTCAGCTTGGTGAAGATTCGAATTTGCTTCGACAAGTGTTGGAGGAAAATATTGATCGTTTTTCTGAACTCAAGAAAATGTCCGAGCCCCTACGAAATATCTGCATATTCGTGAAAGATGAGAAGAGTATTTTTAAAATGAAGAAATATAAACACTTCATTCCTAACATCATAGTGTTATCATCTGTCACCAAAGACATTTTGATGCAGAATAATTTTGAAAACAAGCCGAGTGTCGTCGATAGTTTGAATCAAATCATAGAAATTTGCAAAATTTTATCAGTAGAAGCTGAAACAACAGAGGTGCTGAAGAAACTTCGTGAGTTGTCTGGCACGTTCAAAAATCTTCACGACATTCTACGAACATTAGCTTCTTCGACCGAACCAACATTCTTGAGGGATGAGGGAACTTTAGTTTCTGATGAAACAGCAAACATTCCCCAGAGTTCGATTCAAGGAAGTACAACTGAATTATTATCACCTGCAGATGTGCCTATGGCAGATGCTAAGGCCGGTGTTTCTTCAGAAGAAGCATCGAATAGCGAAGAAACAGAAGCAACAACGAAGAAATCGTCTGAACCAGCTGGATTAGAAAGTGAAACAGTGGAATCAAAAGAATCAGTAATCATTCAGAAATTAATTCAAAATATATCTCAAATCAAAACGCAGGTAACTGTAAAGAACGGACAAATTGAACCACAACAAGGCGTACTTGGTATTGTGAATATTGTTGGACCACTAACAGAATTGAAAGAAGGTTTACAATCATTTGAAAAAAGTGAAGATGTGGAAAAAATCAAAGAAGATGTACATATGAAGCTTGAGACCATAAGTGAGCCTTTGGAGAAACTATCTTCCGTTTTGGTCACCTTGGCGGATGGTGTGAGCAAACCAGATGTGAAAAATTTGGATAAGGAGGTTGGAATTGCTCTTCTGAGTCTTAAAGAAACGTTGAGCGTGGTTACTGTAGAACTACCAAAAATCGAAGAAATAAAGCTGCTAGTTCAACCAATAAACAAATTACAATGTGAAATAAGTAATATTGAGCAACAAATATCTGCAGTTGAAAAGAAGGAACCTGAAAGTATACTGAGGGTTGTTGCTGATATAAATAAAATAACAGAAAATATCTCCAAACTGAATGTTGAGTCACAAACTGGACCACAAAAAGGTGTCCTCAGTATTATGAATATTGTTGGACCACTCGCAGAATTGAAAGAAGGAATAGAATCATTTGAACAAAGTGGAGAAAAAGATGTGGAAAAAATCAAAAAAGACGTACATATGAAGCTTGAGACCATAAGTGAGCCTTTGGAGAAACTATATTCCGTTTTGGTCACTTTGGCGGATGGTGCGAGCAAACCAGATGTGAAAAATTTGGATAAGGAGGTTGGAAATGCTCTTCTGAGTCTTAAAGAAACGTTGAGCGTGGTTACTGTAGAACTATCAAAAATCGAAGAAATAAAGCTGCTAGTTCAACCTATAAACAAATTACAATGTGAAATAAGTATTATTGAGCAACAAATATCTGCAGTTGAAAAGAAGGAACCTGAAAGTATACTGAGGGTTGTTGCTGATATAAATAAAATAACAGAAAATATCTTCAAACTGAATGTTGAGTCACAAACTGGACCACAAAAAGGTGTCCTCAGTATTATGAATATTGTTGGACCACTCGCAGAATTGAAAGAAGGAATAGAATCATTTGAACAAAGTGGAGAAAAAGATGTGGAAAAAATCAAAGAAGACGTACATATAAAGCTTGACACCATAAGTGAGCCTTTGGAGAAACTATCTTCCGTTTTGGTCACCTTGGCGGATGGTGCGAGCAAACCATATGTGAAAAATTTGGATGAACAGGTTGCAAATGCTCTTCTAAGTCTTAAAGATACGTTGAGCGTTGTTACTGTAGAACTACCAAAAATCGAAAAAATAAAACTGCTGGTTCAACCTATAAACAAATTACAATGTGAAATAAGTAATATTGAAAAACAAATATCTGCAGTTGAAAAGAAGGAGCCTGAAAGCATACGGAGGGTTGTTGGTGATATAAATAAAATCACAGAAAACATTTCTAAACTGAATGTTGAACCACAAACTGGACCACAACAAGGTGTCCTCAGTGTTTTGAATATTGTTGGACCACTCGCAGAATTGAAAGAAGGAATAGAATCATTTGAACAAAGTGGAGAAACAGATGTGGAAAAAATTAAGGAAGACGTACATATGAAGCTTGAGGCCATAAGTGAGCCTTTGAAAAAACTGTCTTCCGTTTTGGTCACCTTGGCTGATAGTTCGAGCAAACCAGACGTTAAGAATTTGGATAAAGAGGTTGGAAATGCTCTTCTAAGTCTTAGAGAAACTTTGGGTGTGGTGACAGTAGAACTACCGAAAATTGAAAAAATAAAACTGCTGGTTCAACCCATAAACAAATTACAATGTGAAATAAGTAACATTGAGCAACAAATATCTGCAGTTGAAAAGAAGGAGTCTGAAATTATACTGAGGGTTGTTGCTGATATAAATAAAATAACAGAAAATATCATCAAACTGAATGTTGAGTCACAAAGTGGACCACAACAAGGTGTCCTCAGTATTATGAATATTGTTGGACCACTCGCAGAATTGAAAGAAGGAATAGAATCATTTGAACAAAGTGGAGAAAAAGATGTGGAAAAAATCAAAGAAGACGTACATATGAAGCTTGACACCATAAGTGAGCCTTTGGAGAAACTATCTTCCGTTTTGGTCACCTTGGCGGATGGTGCGAGCAAACCAGATGTGAAAAATTTGGATGAACAGGTTGCAAATGCTCTTCTAAGTCTTAAAGATACGTTGAGCGTTGTTACTGTAGAACTACCAAAAATCGAAAAAATAAAACTGCTGGTTCAACCTATAAACAAATTACAATGTGAAATAAGTAATATTGAAAAACAAATATCTGCAGTTGAAAAGAAGGAGCCTGAAAGCATACGGAGGGTTGTTGGTGATATAAATAAAATCACAGAAAACATTTCTAAACTGAATGTTGAACCACAAACTGGACCACAACAAGGTGTCCTCAGTATTTTGAATATTGTTGGATCACTCGCAGAATTGAAAGAAGGAATAGAATCGTTTGAACAAAGTGGAGAAACAGATGTGGAAAAAATTAAGGAAGACGTACATATGAAGCTTGAGGCCATAAGTGAGCCTTTGAAAAAACTGTCTTCCGTTTTGGTCACCTTGGCTGATAGTTCGAGCAAACCAGACGTTAAGAATTTGGATAAAGAGGTTGGAAATGCTCTTCTAAGTCTTAGAGAAACTTTGGGTGTTGTGAAAGTAGAACTACCGAAAATTGAAAAAATAAAACTGCTGGTTCAAACCATAAACAAATTACAATGTGAAATAAGTAACATTGCGCAACAAATATCTGCAGTTGAAAAGAAGGAACCTGAAAGTATACTGAGGGTTGTTGCTGATATAAATAAAATAACAGAAAATATCTTCAAACTGAATGTTGAGTCACAAACTGGACCACAACAAGGTGTCCTCAGTATTATGAATATTGTTGGTCCACTCGCAGAATTGAAAGATGGAATAGAATCGTTTGAACAAAGTGGAGAAACAGATGTGGAAAAAATTAAGGAAGACGTACATATGAAGCTTGAGGCCATAAGTGAGCCTTTGGAAAAACTATCTTCCGTTTTGGTCACCTTGGCTGATATTTCGAGCAAACCAGACGTGAAGAATTTGGATAAAGAGGTTGGAAATGCTCTTCTGAGTCTTAAAGAAACGTTGAGCGTGGTTACTGTAGAACTACCAAAAATCGAAGAAATAAAGCTGCTAGTTCAACCTATAAACAAATTGCAATGTGAAATAAGTAACATTGAGCAACAAATATCTGCAGTTGAAAAGAAGGAACCTGAAAGTATACTGAGGGTTGTTGCTGATATAAATAAAATCACAGAAAACATCTCCAAACTGAATATTGAGTCACAAACTGGACCACAACAAGGTGTCCTCAGTATTATGAATATTGTTGGACCACTCGCAGAATTGAAAGAAGGAATAGAATCATTTGAACAAAGTGAAGAAGCAGATGTGGAAAAAATCAAAGAAGAGGTACATATGAAGCTTGAGACCATAAGTGAGCCTTTGGAAAAACTATCTTCCGTTTTGGTCACCTTGGCCGATGGTGCGAGCAAACCTGAAATGAAGAATTTGGATAAGGAGGTTGAAAATGCTCTTCTGAGTCTTAAAGAAACGTTGAGCGTGGTTACTGTAGAACTACCAAAAATCGAGAAAATAAAGCTGCTAGTTCAACCTATGAACAAATTACAATGTAAAATAAGTAACATCGAGAAACAAATATCAATAGTTGAAAAGAAGAAGCCTGAAAGCATACTGAGGGTTGTTGCTGATATAAATAAAATCACAGAAAATATCTCTAAACTGAAAGTTGAGTCACAAACTGGACCACAACAAGGTGTCCTCAGTATTATGAATATTGTTGGACCACTCGCAGAATTGAAAGAAGGCATAGAATCATTCGAACAAAGTGGAGAAACAGATGTGGAAAAAATTAGAGAAGATGTACATATGAAGCTTGTGGTCATAAGTGAGCCTTTGGAAAAACTATCTTCCGTTTTGGTCACCTTGGCTGATAGTACGAGCAAACCAGATGTGAAGAATTTGAATGAGGAGGTTGAAAATGCCCTTCTTAGTCTTAAAGAAACGTTGAGCGTCGTTACTGTAGATTTATCAAAAATCGAAAAAATAAAGTTCCTGGTTCAACCAATAAACAAATTACAATGTGAAATAAGTAATATTGAGAAACAAATATCAATAGTTGAAAAGAAGAAGCCTGAAAGCATACTGAGGGTTGTTGCTGATATAAATAAAATCACAGAAAATATCTCTAAACTGAAAGTTGAGTCACAAACTGGACCACAACAAGGTGTCCTCAGTATTATGAATATTGTTGGACCACTCGCAGAATTGAAAGAAGGCATAGAATCATTCGAACAAAGTGGAGAAACAGATGTGGAAAAAATTAGAGAAGATGTACATATGAAGCTTGTGGTCATAAGTGAGCCCTTGGAAAAACTATCTTCCGTTTTGGTCACCTTGGCCGATGATACAAGAAAACCAGAAATAATTAATTTGGATAAAGAGGTTCAGAATGCTTTACTTTGTCTGAAAGAAACGTTGAACCTTGTTGAGGTAGAACTACCAAAGGTTGAAAAAATAAAGCTGCTGGTACAACCTATCAACAAATTACAATGTGAAATAACTCATATTGAAGAATCATTCTCAGCAACAAACCAGAAAAACTCGTCAGGTATGCAGAAAATTATAGCTGGTATAACACAAATCACAGAAAATATCTCTAAGCTTAATATGAATTCTGGCTTGAAACCACAGCAAGGTGTTCTAGGTATGGTCGAACTATCAGAACCTCTCGAAGAACTTAGAAAAGTTATAGAAACATTCGAAAAATCTGAAGGGGAAACAGCTGTCATCCATGAGGAAGTAAATATGAAACTCAATACCCTCAGTGCACCTTTAGAAAAATTATCTTCAGTTCTAGTCATTATGGCTGATACTAAAAACAAATCAGAAATCATGAACATAAAACAGGAAGTTCAAAATGCTCTCCTTAGTCTTAAAGAAACTTTGGTCGTTGTAGAAATGGACTTGCCAAAAACTGAACACGTTGAATTGTTGGTCCAACCTATAACTAAATTGAGATGTGAAATAAGAAACGTTGAGGAATCAATCAGAATGAAGGAAATGAGAATGATCCAGATATCTGAGATGAAACAACACGCTGTCGATCTCCATTTCCTCTCCACTTCTGAAGAGAAAACAATTCCCGGAATTTCGAAGCTTTCCAAGCCTCTGAAGCAACTCAAAGAAGCGATGCAGGCTCTGGAGTTTACACCGAACGACCTAGCTATAGACACCCTACAAATTTTGGATTCTCCGATGGAAAAATTGTCATTACTCATTATAAAAGCAGGAGATTCGTCCGACAATCAGGAGCTCCAAAAAGGAATATCATCTTTGGTAGAAGTCATTCAGAGGGTTCCTGAAATACAAGGGTCTGAAATCATGGAACCACTAGGAAAACTTAGATCAGAACTATCGAAATTACTGGATTCTATGTTGGCAGAACAAAACAACAAAAAGAAGGCGGAAAAAATAATAACTGAAATCTTCCACCTCAATCAGAATCTTGCTAGTTTCAAGGTAGAACCTTGCGCCACCCCTCTCCAAGCAGAACTCTCTCGTATCATACAGCCACTGAACGAGTTGAAAGAAGGCATTCAAGCCTTCGAGCAGTTCGACGACGAGGATGCTGCTGGTATCAAGAGTGAAACTTTCGAGATGTTGAGTGTTGTGGAAACGCCACTTCAAAAACTATCGTCCATTCTGGTCCAGATTAATGCATGCGAAATCAAACCGGTCATCAGTGAGATAACGAAACCACAACTGCAATTGGCGTTGTCGGTCTTTAAAGGAGAAATCCAGAAGATTTCTTTGTCTCTGCCCGAATCGAAACATATCCAGTTGTTGGTTCAACCCTTGAATAGACTGCAGGGGGAAATATCCCAAATCGAAGAGGAAATTGCGGACTTGAAGGATTCGCAAAGTGGTGTTGCACAAGCTGAGCAAGAGATCTTAGACGAGCAGGAGCATGAAAATATGTCTACAGAGGACGAGATATCAAGACCTTGCTTGGTTATCAAAGAAATTGAGCGGGCACAACAAAACTTGAAGATGATGATTGTCGAAAAAAAGTCACCAACAGCAATTTACAACGTTTCAAATTTGACTGAACCTCTTATCGAACTGAAGAAAGGTATTGAAGCATTCAATTCTGCCAGAGAAGAAATAATAGAAGATGCAAGAATCGAAACTATGAAAAAACTGGAGGAAATAAATCCCTCATTGCAAGAATTATCGGTGGTCATAGAGATCTCCACAGATGTAGAAGAAGTTAAACCTGAAATACGAAAAGCCCTCTCTTCCCTCGACAAAAGTATCGAAGCAGTGAAAAGGGGCATGCCTGGCTTGAAAGAAGTTCAATGGTTGGTACAACCTTTATCTCGGTTACAACAGGAAATATCAGCCATCGAAAAAAATATCTTGAAGGAAGAGTTGAAACGAAGTGGGTTGAAACTAAAACTCACCTTAGATCAGTTCAAGGAAGATGTCCAGAAGACAAGTATCGCAACCAAACCAGAAAAAAGTGTTATTTCCATCAATCAGATAGAGAAACCCTTACAGGAATTCAGGGAGAATATAGAAATTTTCGAGATGCAACAGGAGACTGCAGATGAGTTGAAGATTGAAGTCTTGGATAAGTTGGCGGTGGTTAAGGAGCCACTACAGAAGTTGTCTGCCCTCTTGGTTACCTTCAATAGCATTACAAAAACGCCTGAAATCACACAAGTGATACAACCTGGTGTTTGTTCCTCTTTGAGTGCCATTAGGGGTGTGATTCAACGTTTAACATTAGATTTATCACGATCCCAGGAGTGTAAGATTCTGCACGAACCACTCGAGAAGCTTCAAGCTGAACTTACTCTGATTGAGGAAGACGTACAAGAAATCTGTAGAATCAGGGATAAACTATGCAATTCAATCGAAGATTTCGAGGGAAACGTCAAGAATTCGAGGAAGGTTCTCGACAACCAGAAGTTCAAAATCCCCAGCCTCTTGGAGCCATTAAGCATCCTTAAGAACTATTTGAAATATACGACAGATGTCGACAAACGTTCTTTCACAAGCTTGGATGAAATCTGTCCACCCTTACAAAACCTATCAGCCCTCATTGCTACCATTAAAGACATGCCTTTAACTGCAGAAGTTGCCAGCATTGTCCAATCGGAAATCCGTTCTGGAATAGTGAATTTGAAGGAAGCCATACAACATTGTCAACAAGATGATTCGAACAGTTCAACATTGAAGGATCTCCTGAGCAAATTATTCGAAATTCTCAAGAGCATCCAAGATGAAATAACTGGAGCAGAAGTGAAGGCTCGAAAAAAGGCTGAATTGATCAAATTAATCAGTGATTTCACTAAAAGCCTACCACAAAAAACGACAGATAGAGTATTGTGTCGTCTCAAAGAAACCTCATTCGCCAACCTGAGGGAAGTTATGCTCTCACTAGAAAAGTCTGAGAAGTATACAGAAGCTGTGAAGGACACTTTGCATCATGACTTATATGCAATGGCTGCACCATTAGGAAATTTATGCGCCATTCTCGTCAGCATCCACGACACTGGTGTGACTGAAGAAAAGGAGAACTTACAATTGAATCTCCACAAGAACATCATCGACTTAAAGGATATCATTGGTGACCTGCAACCCAAAACAGGCATGTGTCGAGAATTGAATGAAGCACTTGGAAAATTACACGATGATCTCAAGGGAATTTTGGAGGAAACTGATGAGTCCCAACTGATAAGCAAGAACATCATTTTGCTGTTGAACCAATTCATGGGGGAAATGAGGGTACTCAAAACCAAAAACGTATTTGCAGCAGACAAATTGGAGAATATTTCAAACTCTGATTTGGTTTCAGTTCTTGACAGTCAAAAAGGACTATTCCGCAAAGACATAGTGGAGAAGCTCGAAAATTTCGAACAAATACTGGATCAGAACGTTGTAGCTCTGGTGAAAATGTCGTCGAATCTCGAAGAACCTGACTCATTCCTTCACGCGAAAGAAGAATTATTCAAGGTCCTGAAAAAGCTACGTGAAAGTAGTAAAGACGTTTTATCCTCGTTAGAACCATCGACAGAACTCATGGTTTCCCTCACAGAATTCTCCTCTAGGATAACCGATCTTCTTGATGTGAAACCAGTGAAGAAAGGGGTTGAAGAAAAGATCAGTATCTCCCTAGAAGAACTGATCGCGAATCTCAATGATTTGAAGCAAGAAGCAGCTCTGGTGAAAGCCTCCAAGAACATTAGCATCACTGCTTTATTGAATTTAGAGGCTCCACTTAGATCCTTCAAGGTAAACGTAGACAAGCTTGGATCGGGTTTTTTTGCTTCTTTCGCGACCTCAAAGTTCGAAACTAAATTGCTTTCCTTCAGAACCAACATCGTAACCTTGCAATGTGTGTTGGGAAATAAGGAACTTCTCAAAAATGAGATGTATGAGCTCTCCAAAACGTTGAAATCACTGGAAAACTACTTGAGGCTACTCCAGAAAGAGCAATCATCGAACAATGTAGACATAAGCTCAACAGCTTCAGTGAGGAAACATCTGATTGTGGTTATTGAAAGTATTGAGAATGAAAAATTCGACCAAAAAGTGTTGAGTCAACTCATCGACACATTCAGAGAGTTAGACACCAATATTCAGAAATTGAAGAAAAGGAAGGACAGTGATCTGAATGAAGAAATGAAAAGAACTCTAGAATTATCCCAGAATCTAAAGAACATCGACGAGATTTTAGGGGTTGCTAAGCAAGTGAGTCAAAATTCCAAAGACATCTCCGAGAAAACTTACGAAAAACTGAAAAACTTCCAAGAAAGTTTGAGGAGTTTCAGTATACACCTCAACAACATAGATACAAATGTAAACACCAGTATTTATCAAAATATTCTGGATCAACATTCCGATGTTGCAAATAACCTCAAATCAACTCTCGACGTTCTACTGACTTTGCACCCTGAAAATGAAACTATGGAAGTCATATTGAATGGCTTAGGATTGCTCAAAAATATTTTCAATACCATAACAGAGCAAGCGAAGGATTCCAAGAGTAAAAGAAGAAATGATATGCAGATTCTCGATAAGTTCGAGAATGCACTATCTAACTACCAGAAGAAAATTCGAAATGTTATAAAGGTTGAAGAAGCTTCAAGCTTGAACAAACTGTTACAACCTTCTTCTATTCTCATTGAAACCTTAAGAGAGCTGAGGTCAGATATCATATCAGAATATTCCCAACAAACAGATTGTGAGGAAACGAAGTACAAAAACATGTGTGGTGAAATAGCAGGAATAGACAATTTCACAGAAAATCTTCAAATATCAGATGTTATGGAAATGAAGAACATTCTATTCAAACTAAAGAATAACTTCAAGAATCTAAAATCGACTCAAACCAATGAAGAATTTTTCATTCCTCTAGATTTACCAATAGACATGATGATAAGAGCTGTAGATGGCATAATAAGGGAGATACAAGAAAAAGAAGAAGAAAGCGATGAAGAATTATCTTTTAAAGAAGTTGATCAAGAGGAGTTGGTTGAAAAAGTGGAAAGTATCGAGCGAATGAATGAGAAGGATGAAAAAATGAATGAGGAAGCAGATGAGGAATTGAAAGAACAAAATGAAAGAGATGATGATAATAAACTTGCTGCCCAAATCCCAGAAGAACAAATCGAAGGAAAAAGAAAAAATAAATTGGAAGAACCAAAACAAAAATCACCTGTTTTTGAAGAAGATGGACAACATCAGAAGAAAGAGATTGAAAGAAAAATTCCAGTGGAAGAAAATCTTGTTTCTGAAGAAAACCAAAAACATTTTGAAGATGGTATAGAAAAAATCGAAGTTGTGTCTGTTCACGAAGAGGAAACTAATAATAATCAAAACGAGTTGAGCAATAATGAAATACAAAAACCAGATTCATCAGGTAACGAAGGAAAAGAAAAAGCTGATGCAATTGGAATGAAAGAAAAACCCAAATCTGTTGAACCTATTGAAAAAATCAAAGAACAAGTTGATGATATTGGGGTGAAGAAAACAGAAGTTATAGATGACAAAGAAGAAGGCAAAGTCGATAAAAATGAAACAGAAGAAGAACAGAAAAAAGGAAAAAAGAACAAGAAAGAAGCAAGGAAGGAGAAGAAACAAGAAAAACCAGAAGCTATTATAGCAGATGAGAATTTGAAACATGTTGGTAAAAGAAAACACGGTGAAGGATTTGAAATAAAGGAGGTAATTGTGCATGAAGAAGATAACGAAGTGAAAGAAAAACTAAAGGGAAAACAAAAAGGCCTTGGAATTGAAAAACAAAAAACAGAGTGTGAAGAGAAGATACGAGAATCTGTTGAAACTCAAAATTATGTTGAAGATATAACAAAACACGCTGAAGATACTGATGTTAAGAAAGAGAAATCTATTCAAAATGATGGGGAAGCACAGAACCAACAAACAGAAAAGATTGAAGCAAAGGTTGAGAAAGAGGAGGATAAAAACAAACCAGATGCAAAACGCCAATCCGGGGACGTTGAGAACATAGAGGTAGATCAAGTCAAAAAAGAAGAAAGCACTACTCCAGAACAAAATGAACCACTTGTTGAAAAATCTAAAAAGAAAAGGAAATCGAAAGGAAAAATCGAAACAAAAGAGGAACGTGAAAAGAATGGATCTCAAGAAAACTCACAGAAGACGATGGATAGTATTGAAAAAAGGGAAATTTCTACAGCAGAACAGGTTGACGAGCAATCGAAAGATATTGAGAGTCAGAAAGTGATAATTCAACATGATGAAGAAACACAGAAGCAGAATACAGAACAAATCGAGACAGAGGTTGAAAAAGAGAAGGATGAAAAGAAACTAAAAGACAAAAGTCAGTTGGGGGGTGTTGAAAACGGAGAGAAAGAAATTAACGATGGAGCACAAAAAGAAGAGAACACTACTCCAGAACAGAATGAACCTTCGGTTGAAAAAGCCAAAAAGAAAAGGAAATCGAAAGGAAAAATCGAAACGAAAGAAGAACTTGGAAAGGATGAATCCCAAGATAGCGACAGAAAAACTGAGATTTCAGAAAAAACACAGAAGCAGAATATAGAAGACATTGAACCAAAAGTTGAGAAAGAGAAAGATGAAAACAAACTAATAGAAAACAGCCCATTTGAGGATGTTAAAAACAAAGAGATAGATATTCTCGATCAAATCCAAAAAGAAGAGATTACCACTCCAGAACCTTCTGTTGAAAAATCTAAAAAAAAGGGGGAATCGAAAGGAAAAATCGAAACAAAAGAGGAATGCGAAAAAGATGAATCTCAAGATAGCGACAGAAAACCTGAGATTTCAGAAAAAATTGAAAAAAGCGACCTTCATAATATTTCTGCAGCTGAACAGCTTCTCGAGCGATCGAAAGATATTGAGAGTCGGAAACAGGTAGTGGTTAATCAACATGATGAAGAAACACAGAAGCAGAATACAGAAAAAATTGAACAAAAAGTTGATGAAGAGAAAAATGAAAACAAATTAATGGAAAAAAGCCAACCTGAGGTTGTTGAGAACAAAGAGATAGACATTCTCGATCAATTCCAAAAAGAAGAAAGCACCACTCTAGAACAAAAAGAACCTCCTGTTGAAAAATCTAAAAAGAAGAGGAAATCGAAAGGAAAAATAGAAACAAAAGAGGAACGTGCAAAGGGTGAATCTCAAGATAGCGACAAAAAAACTGAGATTTCAGAAAAAATTAAGGAAAATATTGAAAGAAGCGACCATCACGAAATTTCTGCAGCAAAACAGCTTCTTGAGCCAAAGAAAGATATTGAGAGTCAGCAACAGGAAGTGACTATTCAACATGATGAAGAAACACAGAAGCAGAATACAGAAAAAATTGAACAAAAAGTTGAGGAAGATAAAAATGAAAACAAACTAATAGGAAGAAGCCAACCTGAGGTTGTTGAGAACAAAGAGACAGACATTCTCGATCAATTCCAAAAAGAAGAAAGCACCACTCTAAAACAAAAAGAACCTCCTGTTGAAAAATCTAAAGAGAAGAGGAAATCGAAAGGAAAAATAGAAACAAAAGAGGAACTTGCAAAGGATGAATCTCAAGATAGCGACAAAAAAACTGAGATTTCAGAAAAAATTAAGGAAAATGGTGAAAATAGCCACCTATATGAAATTTCTTCAGCAGAACAGGTTGTTGAAGAACCGAAAGATATCGAGAATCAGAAATACATAGAGGTTGCCAATAAAGAAGATACTGATACTGAGGAGAAACCAGACGAAAAGAAAACAGATGTTTCCAGTGACAAAATCCAAAAGAAGTCAATACAAAAAGAAGAAAGTGTAAAGAAAGAATTGAAGAGCGATGAAACTTCAGAAAAACATAAAGATAAATCACAAAAGTCTGAAGACACCAAAGATGAAAGTTCTATAAAAATTAATAGTGTAAACGACAGAACTACAGATGAGGTAAAGCTAGATGAGACAAAGAAAAAGAAAATTGCATCTGACGAATCGACGAAGCAAGGGCAAAAACTGGAAGAAAATGTTGAAGAGTGTAATGAAGGTGAAACAACGACATCAGAAAATGAAAGGAATA
Source organism: Aphidecta obliterata (assembly GCA_963966015.1). NCBI lineage: Eukaryota > Metazoa > Arthropoda > Insecta > Coleoptera > Coccinellidae > Aphidecta > Aphidecta obliterata. The sequence goes on from OZ014428.1 coordinate 33,458,295, forward strand.
TTCAGGAGCAAAAACCAGATAAAGTGGTTCAGAATGATGAAATCATTGAAAAAGTAAAAATAAAACCAAATTCACAAACAGAAGAAATGAAAGCTAATGAAAAAGCTGGAGAAAAAGTTGAGGTGGTAGAAAAAACAAAGAAAAGAGGGGAAAAGAAGCAAGAAAAACAGAAAGTTAAACAAGAAAAAACTGTAGCGAAAGGTGAGGTTACCAACGTTGAAGATGAAAGTTGCAAAAGAGAGGATGGGATTGTTAAAAGCACACAAGAAATGCAATGGGTTGCACAGGTTGATAATAAAGAAGGAGTGAATGCCGAAGGAAAATACCAAAATAATGGAATAAATGAAAGCACGAAGGAAAAACGAGAAGCAGTTGTTGAAAACGGTGATGACACAAGAACTTCAACTGGATTGGCTACCAAGAAGAAAGACAAAGATATAAAAGAAACAAGGCGAGTTAGTAAAAGCAGAGATGCATTATGTGAAAAATTATTGGAAGAGGTGAAACCACAACATAAAATTGAGAATGGAGATACAAAAACTAAAACGAAGACTGCACTTGAAAGTACAGTACAAAATGGTAGCAGCGCCGATGACATCCAGAACGAGAACATTAAAAGACCAAACATGACATTCACTGGTAGAGATAACTTCGAAATTTTACCTCAAGGACCGAAGGCATATTTAGGGGAAAGACACACCAATAGCGCTCCAGTTTTCAGCACTTGCCTCTTCGATAAATCCGCTGTCGTTTCGTCTACCGTCAAACTAACATGTACGGTTTTGATGAAAGATACGAGGGCTATAAGGTGGTTTAAGGATGAGCAACTCGTCCAAGGAGGTAGCAGGCACTCCATTAACTTCCAAGATGGCATAGCAGAATTAGAGGTGAATTCAGTTTGTATCAAAGACAGCGGCGAATACAAATGTGAAGCAACGAACGAACATGGGGTAACAGTGACCAGAGCTTACTTAACAGTGGGCGAAGAGAAGAAAATCAAAAACGCCATTTTCAACGAAACCTATAAGGATAAGGACGACGAATTGACCTTAGAGTGTCGCGTCAAATGTCGCCAACCACACTTCTTGAAATGGTATAAAGACAACCAAGAAATCAGCTTGGATGGTCGCTACATCCTCAACTACCTCGACGATGGTATTGCTCGTTTGACCATAGCGAAACCAACCGAATCAGATGCAGGAGTTTACACTTGCACAGTTGCCGAATCAGGTTACACCGAGCAACTGTCACATTCCTTAAAGTTTGCTCCAGGAAGACAACGAAACGTTTACATTCCAAAGCTACCCAAAGATGAAGAGGTAATGTTAGTATCTCCAAGAATTCCTAGTAGTTTTTCAGAGAGAGTCATCTCCGATAATAAGCTGGAATCGAGTATCTATCAACCTAGAGTTACATTGTCCGATGTAACCTCCAAGTCTCTCCTTTTCGAAAGAAGCCTTACCGACCATATCGTACCCGAGGGTGGAGTGATGGCCCTCCAGGTCGAGATCAAGGGAGCGCCAACAGAGGTGTCGTGGTTCAAGGAAGGCCAAAAACTTGTACCGTCTTCTCCAAGACATCGCACCTTCGAGGAACGAGGGGTCTACACGCTGCTCATACCCAACATCAGCGAGTACGAAGCCGGTAAATACACGTGTAGGGCTGTCAGTGCCCATGGAAGAATCGAGACTTCTTCATACGTCAATGTGCTCCAACCTGGAGCTGTGAGAGATGGGAAATCCGCCATGTTCTTATCCAGGCCCGATAAGGTCCTCAGCGTTTGCCTGGGTGAAGATGTTTCTGTGTCTTTCAGGATAGGTGGGGACCCTAAACCGAAAAGTGAGTATCTAAGGTTCCCTATTGAGTCCATTATGAACAGAAGATTTCTCCTTACAGTTACCTTGATGAAGGGTTTGACCGACATCACCGACAGTTCCAGATGCTTCAAAGAAACATCAGACGATTATAATCGTTTCACCCTAAAGGCTCTCACTGAGAAGGACATGGGTACCTTCTGCATTCTGGCGAAGAATAACCATGGTTGCGACAGGGCTTTCTTCACGTTAACACTACGGAGGAGAGCTCGGTCGGAAACTCCGACTAGAGATCTGCCCAGAGATATCTTCGATGGCATTCCGTCGTATTTGCAGAGGAATTATCTTCAAGGTGAGTACATCGAAAATTGTCAGCTTTTACTGGACCAAACAACATAATTTTGATGATTTTCCGAAATTTGTTACTATGTAGAACCGTCCCCTTGAAAGGTTATACGCTTGAAAAAATAAAAAATAAACAATTATTTTTACAAGAACTTTTTTGCAAAACAAAATATTTACAATCTAAAAATAAGTTTTTCGTAAAAATTTTTCAACTTTTGTGTTTTTTCCGTAAAACAATAGCTTCTTGATAAAAAAATAGAAAACAACCTCGAACAGATCTTCCGTAAATGAAATTAAAAAAATCTAGAAGGTGGAAAGCGGTTATTCTTTCGATAAGAAACTATTGCTTCCACACAAAAAACATTAGAGGACAGTTATGCAATACATTTTTCTTGCTGATACATATTCTTCAATTAGGAAATTTTGTTTTTTCAAAGTTCCAATATTCTGGTAATGGAATCGAAAAAATCTCTTAGGTGTCACGAGGTTGTATTTTTTTTTTTTTTATGAAAAATATTGATTTTATGGAAAAAACGTTTGAATAGAGAAAGTTTTGCAATTAATTTTTTTCTTCGAAATATATTTTTAAATTAAGAAATTTTGTTTTTTTCAAAGTTCTGATCTTCTGGTAATGGAATCGAAAAAATCTCTTAGGTGGCACGAGGTTGTATTTTATTTTTTTCATGAGAAACTATTGATTTTATGGAGAAATTATTTGAGTAGAGAAAGTTTTGCAATTAATTATTCTTTTCGAATTATATTTTTCAATTAGGAAACATTGTTTATTTCAAAATTCCGATCTTCTGGTAATGCAATCAAAAAAATCTCTTTGGTGGCACGTGGTTGTATTTTAATTTTTTAATGAGAAACTATTGCTTTTAATAGGAAAAACACAGGGGATTGAAATGTTTTGCAATGAATTGTTCTTTTCGACACATATTTTCAAATAAGGAAATTTGTTTTTTTTTAAGTTCCGATCTTCTGGTAATGCTATCGACAAAATTTTTCAAGTGGCACGAGGTTGTATTTTATTTTTTTATTAAGAAACCTTTGCTTTTACAGAAAAACCAAAGAGTTTGAAATATTTTGCAATGAATTTTTCTATTTGAAACATATTTTCAAATTAGGAAATTTTGTTTTTTTCCGAAGTTCCGATCCTCTGGTTGCAATCGAAAAAATCTCTTAGGTGACACGAGGTTGTTTTTCATTTTTTTAATATGAAACTATTGCTTTTACAGAAAAAACCATTAAGTTCAAAATATTCTGCAATGAATTATTCTTCGACACATGTTTTTAAATTAGAAAATTCTGTTTTTTTCAAAGTTTCGATCTTCTGGTAATGCAATCGAAAGAATCTCTTAGGTGGCACGAGGTTATATTTGTTTTTTTTGATAAGAAACTATTACTTTACGGAAAAAACACAAGAGTTTAAAATGTTTCGCAATAAATTGTTCGTTCAGACACATATTTTAAAATTGTTTTTTTCAAAGTTACGATCTTCTGGTAAAGCAATCGAAAAAATCTCTTAGGTGGCACGAGTTTGTATTTTAATTTTTTAATGAGAAGCTATTGCTTTTACAGAAAAAACCGAAGAGTTTAAAATGTTTTGCAATGAATTATTCTTTTCGACACATATTTTCGAATTAGAAAATTTTGTTTTTTTCAAAGTTTCGATCTTCTGGTAATGCAATCGAAAAAAATCTCTTAGATGTCACGAGGTTATATTTTATTTTTTTGATAAGTAACTATTACTTTTAAGGAAAAAACACAAGAGTTTGAAATGATTGGCAATAAATTGTTCTTTCAGACACATGTTGTAAATTTTGTTTTTTTCAAAGTACCGATCTTCTGGTAAAGCAATCGAAAAAATCTCTTAGGTGGCACGAGATTGTATTTTATGTTTTTGGGGAGAAACTATTGCTTTTACGGAAAAAACATAAGAGTTCGAATTGTTCTTCACGTCACATATTCTCAAATTAGGAAATTCTGTTTTGTTGAAAAGTTTCGGTGAAAAATGATTTTTTTCTCATTTTTGAATCGTTAACTTCTCGAAGGAATGGCTGAGAGCCTTGGTTTACATTAAATACCACCCTCAATTTTTTTCGAAGAACCACTACCTAAGCACTTACGAACTTATTCAGTAACACCCTGTATATTGGTAAACGAAATATTTCATGGAAAAAAATTGATTGATCTAAAACATTGATGAGCGAATTTATGAACTCAATTAGTATTTTCTGGTCTAATCTTGGGGGGCGAGATCTCGTCAGCCCCCCCATTTAGTTTTTTCTATATACGCCTATATCTCGAATAGTTCGCCGACAATCGCAGATTCGAGTGCGTGACTCAAAATCTGTTTTTAGCAATAAGTTATTCGGGGTTTGAAAAACGAATAAAATTTTATTGGAGGAGCTAACGAGTTGCGTCAAGAAAATACGAATTCGAAATACTTCCAACATTCATACTCGGACCATTTGGCACCGAAATGTGAATGCTAAAAATATTTTCAGGCTGATTACTTCCATTATCTCAGCCCAGATAAGCTCTCGGAAAAATCTCTCTTCACGTTCAAAGACGACAATTGGAAAAATGTAAATATTGACATAAAAGATGTATTAATAGAATATCTCGATGACAAAAATTTACAACACTTGGAGAAAATTGTGAGAATTTCTGGGAAATCTTTCATCGTACAAAAGAAATAAATAACTAATTATTCAAAGTTGGAATTGAGTTAAGTTTCCAAGAATCCTCATAAATCATAACCACCCACTCCTTCCATTACCATGAAAGCCTCACGCATACATCCTGATATATTTGTTTATTGTCCGAACCAATTCGTGTCTTCTCCACTCAACCTATTTATTATTCATACCGACCAGTTCAAGGCCTCGTAATCGTTATACTTTCATCGTGTTGTTATAATCGCGATTCCTGCATTCCTGCCAAAAATTGAGGAGCACCTACAATTTGTCGGGTATTATATTTAGACCAGTCCACTTTGCGAGTCGACACCACCGATGGGGAGTGCGAGTTAGTGCGGGGATTTTTTCCGTTTTGAACGATGGGTGTTCTGATGTTGGAGAGTGAGGGTTTCCTGCGAGTCGAAGAATCGAGCCTGACGTCGCTCAGGAAGAGATGGCTGGCCAGAGACTGCGTCGTCTCCGGCTTCCTCAACTATCTGGTTGAGCACCAGGGTAGGACGAATTTTCATCCTCATCCATATAATTTTTTCGTATGGACTCATCGGTAAAGCATATCCAGTAGCTCTTGCCTAAGAAACCTCGAGATGAAAAATTGCCAATCCCCCCCGGGGCGCGGAGCAGAGGACCATCCCTGGTGTATGTTACATGATTCAAAACTAAATTTTTCCCTTTTCTTCAAGATGTCCCTGGACCGATCTCAGACCAACCTTCGGTGACGGACAGCGGTAAGAATTGGATTTCCCTCTCGTGGGGCAAACCGGAACATCGTGCCGCCCCCGTCGTCGCTTATAGGGTAGAAGCGTGGCTGAGGGGTGGAGAAGGAGCCAGATGGACGGAGTTGGGAATATCCCCGATTAACAGCTTCGACGCTTTCAATTTGAAACCAGGAGGGGAGTACCAGTTCAGGATCACCCCTCGCAACAGGTACGGATGGGGGGAGGCGGTCCAAAGCGACATCATCGTCGTTGGGGATGCTGCGGGGTTGCCCGAATTCACCAGGATGCTGCCGGGGCAGTTGAAGGCGTTGTTGGGGTCCACGATTTCTTTGGAGTGTGAGGTGAGTTTCGGATAATTATTTTTATGGTAGCTTTTGATCGTGGTCGACCCTTTTCAGGTCAGGGTTGAGTCTTCGCCGACGGTTAGATGGTACAAGAATTCCTCAGAGGTCGAGGTGGGTGCAGACAGCAGGTTGTCGATGTCGTACCACGAAAACGTTTGCGTTTTTACCATATCCAGTCTGCGGAGAAACGATAGCGGTCGATACATTTGCGAGGTAACTAACAGAGCTGGAAGGGTGTCATCATTCTGCAGACTGTTGGTGGTAGACGACCCATCAGTTTTTGCAGCAGGCGAGAACCTGAAGTTGTAAGTAGTCGTGGATTTCCCAAAAAGGTTTTTAATGATCTTCCTCACGCAGAGCTTTCGACCAAGTCGGCAAGCTGAAACCTGTACCACCCCAATTCACCATGAGGTTGCGAGACAGAAGAGTCCAAGTGTCATATCCAGTACGACTAACCTGCCAAGTAACTGCAATGCCTTCTCCAAAACTGATTTGGTTGAAGGATGGCGTTCAAATAGAAGCAGATGGTACGTTCATCAAGAAGCCATCAATATCATTTGAACGACCTTCTCAATTTTTTCCAGGTCGATACAGCTTCTGGACCGACGATAATTTCCAAACTTTGGAAATAGGAAAGACAGAGCTGGGAGATTCGGGGGTTTACACAGTAACGGCCAGGAACGATTATGGTACAGTTTCTTGCAGGTGTAACTTGGTGGTGGATCAAGGTATAAGAGCTTACATCCCTCCGGAGTTCAAGAACACCCTTGAGGCTTCTTCGGTTGAGTTGAGCGAAGGGGAAGAACTGCGTTTGTATGGAAACATCGTGGCTTATCCGATCGTTGGCGTGGTTTGGTACAGAGATGGCGTAAGTTTTATTCATCTCATATCTATCAGAAGTGCATCCTTATTTCTTCTTTAATTAAAGATGAGATTGAGGCCGTCTAGGAAATCTGTGATGACTCTATCGTACGATGGAAGGGTGGAGTTATCTGTGGCAGATGTGACACTGAAGGACGCTGGGCAGTATTCTTGCGTTGCGACGAATGAAGTTGGTAGAGCTGAGAGTAGTATCAGGGTGGAAGTGAGAGAAAAGAAGGGGGTGACACATACCCAAACTCCTGCTCCACAAGATGGAAAACTGTAAGTATATGATATGTTTTTGAGATTTTAACGACAGAAATATTTCATGAACCAAATTGTTTCTATCGAATTTTGCTTCAGATACTCTAAGGAACCACGTTTTCTCAAGAAACCCAGATCTTCCGAAGCTTATGAAGGGGATAATATAGTCATACTGTGTGAAATCGTGGGTGATCCCGAACCGGAGGTGATGTGGCTCAGAGACTTTTTGAGGGTGAGTTTTTCTGAAATTTCCCATTTTCACTCCAGCAGTATCAATTTGAATCTAGATTTGTTTTCTGAACTATTAATTCGTTGGTAACTTTCTGAAAACATTTTCTCCAAGAATTTTTCCGAAAATTCATGTTTGAAGAAATATTTCTTTGAGCGCACCGCGATGTGACGTCACTTGTTCTAACCTATTACAGAAAAGAGTTTTACAGCGTTACCAAACGTTATCCATAATATTTCTCCATAAAGTTTGAATTTGTATAAAGTTTTTTCTTCATAGAATCTGAATTTCTCAAGATATTCAACTGAAAATTGGCAATGATACTATACTTTTTTCGAGATTCTGGTTGCCGAAGTTTGAATTCTTTCAAAGTTTTCTGTTCATAGAATCTGAATTTCTCAAGATATTCAACTGAAATTTGGCAATGATATTATACTTTTTTCGAGATACTGGTTGTCGAAGTTAGCATTTTTTCAAAGTTTTTTCTTCATAGAATCTGAATTTCTCAAGATATTCAACTGAAAATTGGAAAAGATATACTGTTTTCGAGATTCTGGTTGTTGAAAATTGAATTTTTTCAAAGTTTTTTCTTCATAGAATCTGAATTTCTCAAAATATTCAACTGAAATTTGGCAAAAATATTATTCTTTTTTCTCGAGATTCTGGTTGTCGAAGTTTAAATTTTTTCAAAGTTTTTTTCTTCATATAATCTGAATTTTTCGAGATATTCAACTGAAATTGGGCAAAGATATTATACTGTTTTCGAGATTCTGGTTGTCAAAGTTTGAATTTTTCAAAGTTTTTTCTTCATAAAATCTGAATTTCTCAAGATATTCAACTGAAATTTGGCAATGATATTATACTTTTTAAGAGATACTGGTTGTCGAAGTTTATATTTTCTCAAAGTCTTTTCTTCATAGAATCTGGATATCTCAAGATATTCAACTGAAATTTGGCAAAGATATTATACTTTTTTCGAGATTCTTGTTGTCGAAGTTTGAATTTTTTCAAAGTCTCTTCTTCATAGAATCTGAATTTCTCAAGATATACAACTGAAATTTGGCAAAGATATTAAACTTTTTTCGAGATTCTGGTAGTCGAAGTTTGAATTTTTCAAAGGTTTTTCTTCATAAATCTGAATTTCTCAAGATATCCAACTGAAATTTGGCAAGGATATTATACTTTTTTCGAGATACTGGTTGTCGAAGTTCATATTTTCTCAGTCTTTTCTTCATAGAATCTGGATATCTCAAGATATTCAACTGAAATTTGGCAAAGATATTATACTTTTTCCGAGATTCTGGTTGTCGAAGTTTGAATTTTTTCAAAGTTTTCTTTTCATAGAATTTGAATTTCGCAAGTATTCAACGGAAATTTGGCAATGATATTATACTTTTTTCGAGATGCTGGTTGTCGAAGTTTATATTTTCGCAAAGTCTTTTCTTCATAGAATCTGGATATCTCAAGATATTCAACTGAAATTTGGCAAAGATATTATACTTTTTTCGAGATACTGGTTGTCGAAGTTTATATTTTCTCAAAGTCTTTTCTCCATAGAATCTGAATATCTCAAGATATTCAACTGAAATTTGGCAAAGATATTAAACTTTTTTCGAGATTCTGGTTGTCGAAGTTTGAATTTTTTCAAAGTCTTTTCTTCATAGAATCTGAATTTCTCAAGATATACAACTGAAATTTGACAAAGATATTGAACTTTTTTCGAGATTCTGGTTGTCGAAGTTTGAATTTTTTCAAAGTTTTTTTTTCATAGAATCTGAATTTCGCAAGATATTCAACTGAAATTTGGCAAAGATATTATACTTTTTTCGAGAGTCTGGTTGTCGAAGTTTGAATTTTTTCAAAGTCTCTTCTTCATAGAATCTTAATTTCTCAAGATATACATCTGAAATTTGGGAAAGATATTATACTTTTTCCGAGATTCTGGTTGTCGAAGTTTGAATTTTTTCAAAGTTTTCTTTTCATAGAATTTGAATTTCGCAAGTATTCAACGGAAATTTGGCAATGATATTATACTTTTTTCGAGATGCTGGTTGTCGAAGTTTATATTTTCGCAAAGTCTTTTCTTCATAGAATCTGGATATCTCAAGATATTCAACTGAAATTTGGCAAAGATATTATACTTTTTTCGAGATACTGGTTGTCGAAGTTTATATTTTCTCAAAGTCTTTTCTCCATAGAATCTGAATATCTCAAGATATTCAACTGAAATTTGGCAAAGATATTAAACTTTTTTCGAGATTCTGGTTGTCGAAGTTTGAATTTTTTCAAAGTCTTTTCTTCATAGAATCTGAATTTCTCAAGATATACAACTGAAATTTGACAAAGATATTGAACTTTTTTCGAGATTCTGGTTGTCGAAGTTTGAATTTTTTCAAAGTTTTTTTTTCATAGAATCTGAATGTCTCAAGATATTCAACTGAAATTTGGCATAAAATATTATATTTTCAGGTTCACATAATTTTTTTGTGGAGCATCACTGGTAATTTCGGAAATATGAAAAAGAATCTTTATTGCATTTGGAAAATTTTTCATTTTCTGCAATTTTTTTGTATTCCAAACCGTGTCCGATGAAAAAAAGTTAAACAATTCGACGTCTTCAAGGAATTTGAAATCAAAAAAAAATTCTGTAGGATCTAGCATATTTGGATAAATTTATGGTTCTATTATCAGTTTCTTGAGTGATTACTCTATCTATGGCAGTAGTTCATCAAAAATTCGAAAAACTCGTATAATAATCATTACAGAAAAAGGAATACATACTTAATACAAGAAAAACTACAGAAATAATCATAACATAAAGACTAAATAAAAAATATATTGAACAATCACAACAAGGAACCTACATCAATTGTTGGACTTGTTCGTAGTTCATCCGCCTTAATTTATTTTTCATAGAAAAAGCTCCAGTTTCTGAGCGAATATCAGAGAATACTCGATCTGGAAGTTTTTCCACCCCGTACGAGAAAATGAAGAGGTAAATTTTTTTTCTGGACCAGTCGTAGGAGTAACGACTCGCAACGATCCGACTAATGAGTCACGTCTTTCTGCCTTGTGCAAAGGCACAAATCAGACGTATATGGCGAAGAAACACTTTCGTGCTCTACACACTGACCATGACGAAATAACGCGACTCAAATGCCTCTTGACTAGGTGCGTTATTGTGTTGATTCAATTATCATCGAATCCACTGAATTAAATTTTCGGAAAAAATCCCCCCATATAAGTTATCGGCAGAGTGTGCTAATCGCTTGTTCGGCATCGGCAAAAATTCCGCGTTCGCAATATCCGCGAGCGGCGCGCGTAATTTAATTAGGAAAACCTCGTAACTTCGCGAATTATTGCCCATAAATGTGTCAATTATTATTAGTTTACAACGGGCGTAAATAATATTATTATCATATGAATAGAGGTGGACTCGAAGGTGTCCCGTGCGTAAGAAGACGAAGCATCAAGCACCGGGCGTAGTTGGAGTGCAAACAGGAACATGTCGAGGTTGAATGTGACGATCATTCCCCAGACAATTGTTCGGAAAATCGATTTTTCGCGTTTCATCGATCAATAATGAGTATTGGACTGTGACGATTCCAGGTGATATTAGTTACACTCCAGACGTCGATCGCTGGAATTAACAACGCAGAAAGGTGTTGAGCAGCTGCAACGTAACTTCAGATCTCTTCCGAAAAAGTTCAACTTTAATGATCGGACCGAGAGAAAGAATTTCCGAGGATATTCGACATTCTACTCGGGCTCGATCGAAACGAAAGGAACGAAAATTTTTTTCCGAGATAATAGCAGGAATTCTATTTATGGTACCAATTATTCCTCCATAATACTTTCACCGTTCCGTTTCCCAACGGTCTCGCCAACAGGGGCAAATGTTACCGAATTCGTCTATTCCAGAAACTAGAAATGTCGCACCGATCCGTCTCGCCCCGATTCGAGATCAAGGATGCTGAAAGAACAATGGCTCGAAAGCGCCGGCAATCAGTGCCTTTTTTGGTCATCCTAGGATATATTGCGGAACATTCCACAGTATTTTTGATATAATGCTTATCAGGACCGTAGCCAGCGGTTGTTTTTGATATTAATTCGTAAGAAACTTCTCCGATTCTCAGTCCAGCGCCTAAAGAACATTTCTTCAAACCGTCACTAGTTATCTCGTCATCGAGGATTTTCAGGGTAGTCTTGACGTCCTCAATTCTTCCTTATTTCGGTTTCAAGTCATTCTATTTATTGGTTGTGAACGTTTTCGAGTCTCACTTCAGCGCCGAAAGAACAATTCTTCAAACCGTCACTAGTTATCTCGTCATCGAGCATTTTCAGGGTAGTCTTCACCTCCTCAATTCTTCCTTATTTCGGTTCTAAGTCATTCTATTTATTGGTTGTGAACATTTTCGAGTCTCACTTCAGCGCCTAAAGAACAATTCTTCAATCCGTCACTAGTAATCTCGTCATCGAGGATTTTCAGGGTAGTCTTGACGTCCTCAATTCTTCCTTATTTCGGTTTTAAGTCATTCTATTTATTGGTTGTGAACATTTTCGAGTCTCACTTCAGCGCTTAAAGAACAATTCTTCAAACCATCACTAGTTATCTTGTCATCGAGCATTTTCAGGGTAGTCTTCACCCCCTCAATACTTTCTTGTTTCGGTTTAAAGTCATTTTATTTATTAATTGTGAAATTTTAAGAGTGTCACTTCAGCGCCTCAAGAACAATTCTCCAAACCGTCACTAGTTATCTCGTCATCGAGGATTTTCAGGGTAGTCTTCACGCCCTCAATTCTTCCTTATTTCGGTTTTGAATCATTTTATTTATTAATTGTGAAATTTTTAGAGTCTCACTCTAGGCGCAGAACAATTTTTCAAACCTAAATTAGTTATCTCGTCATCGAGGATTTTCCGGATAGGCTTTATGTCCCTAATTCTTCCTCTTGTCGGTTTTAAATCATTGTTCTTGTACATATAACTTGTTGCCTTCATCGTGGAGACTAGAAAAAATCTTACAGTTATTTTTACATTGTGAGAACTCGAACGAAAATTCATCAGGATCTCGAGACGTTGTCTCGTGTAACCAGATGACAAATGAATTTTTCAAATAGGAGTGTGCAGTTGTCTACAAGTATTAAAGCGGCTAATTATACCATATGTTGTCGACTTCGAGGTCTCACCAGCGTTCCATAGAGGGTTCGATCGACCTCTGGTTAGTGTTGATCCAACGGCCATCAAGTATGGAATTGAACCGCGTTTTTTGAACACCGTTCGATAGCAGATCGGTTTCAAGTTCTCTACTCTTTATCGGTCGGGATACGCGAACCACAACTTATTGGAACACCCTGTAAGTTACTAATAGATGAGCACATTTATTTCTTGAGGTAGATCCCAGATCGGCTTTCTATTATACTTAAAATTTCGTCTTTCTGGTATGCGATTTTTTCATTATACAAAATTATAAAAAGAAAACTAAACTAATACTCAAAATAACAAAATATACAGAGAAGTGATTAGTGGATAATCTCCTAAATTATACCTTTGTATACTACAGTCATACAATTATGAATTACTAAAATTGTCAAAAAAAAACCTAAACTAATTCTCAAAATATATAATAAAATATACAGAGAAGTGATTTGGATAACCTCCAAAATTATACCTTTGTATACTACAGTCATACAATAATGACTTACTTAAATTGTCGGAAAAAAAATAAACTAATACTCAAAATAACAAAATATACAGGGAAGTGATTTGGATAACTTCCCAAATTATACTTTTGTATGCTACAGTCATACAATAATGATTTACTAAAATTGTCGAAAAAAAACTAAACTAATACTCAAAATAACAAAATATACAAAGAAGTGATTTGAATAACCTCCCAAATTATAACTTTATATACTAGTCATACAAGAATGAATTACTAAAATTGTCGAAAAAAAACTGAACTAATACTCAAAATAACAAAATATACAAAGAAGTGATTTTTATCTATTGAAGTTTATAAAAATGAAATAATAGTAAAATTTTATACCTACAATGAAAACAGAAGTCTGTTTTGGTACGAAGAAAAAAAAATTATCTTTCTGATATTTTCAATATAATTTATAATTCGGTGATTCCATCTATTGAAGTTTATGGAAATGAAAAGACAGTTAAATTTTATACTGACAATGAATACATAAGTTTGTTTTGGTACACAAAAAAAAAGTTGATTTTCCTGATATCTTCAATATAATTTATAATTCGGTGATTCCATCTATTGGAGTTTACGGAAATGAAATGACAGTAAAATGTCATAATGACAATTCTGTTGTTTTGTTTTGGTGGACAGAAAAAATTGATATTTCTGATATTTTCAATATAATTGATTATTCGGTGATTCCATCTATCGAAGTTCATTAAAAAGAAAAGACAATAAGTTTAGAGAAATTATACTGACAATGAAAACAGGAGTCTGTTTTGGTACGAAGAAAAAAAAAAGATCTTTCTGATATCTGCAATATAATTTATAATTCGGTGATTCCATCTATTGAAGTTCATAAAAATGAAAAGACAGTAAAATTTTATAATGGCAATGAACATAGAAGTCTGTTTTGATACACAGAAAAAAAGTTGATTTTTCTGATATCTTCAATATAATTCATAATTCGGTGATTCCATCTATTGGAGTTTATGGAAATGAAATGACAGTAAAATGTCATAATGACAATTCTGTTGTTTTGTTTTGGTGGACAGAAAAAATTGATATTTCTGATATTTTCAATATAATTGATTATTCGGTGATTCCATCTATCGAAGGTCATTAAAAAGAAAAGACAATAAGTTTATAAAAATTATACTGACAAAGAGAACAGGAGTCTGTTTTGGTACGAAGAAAAAAAAATGATCTTTCTGATATTTGCAATATAATTTATAACTCGGTGATTCCATCTATTGAAGTTCATGAAAATGAAAAGACAGTAAAATTTTATACCGGCAATGAACACAGAAGTCTGTTTTGATACTTAGAAAAAAAGTTGATTTTTCTGTTATCTTCAATATTATTTATAATTCGATGATTCCATCTATTGGAGTTTATGGAAATGAAATGACAGTAAAATGTCATAATGACAATTCTGTTGTTTTGTTTTGTTTTGGTAGAAAAAAAAATGGATGTTCTGATATCTTCAATATAATTTATAATTCGGTGATTCCATCTATTGAAGTTTATAAAAATGGGAGAAGTGATTTGGATAACCTCCCAAATTATACCTTTGTATACTTCAATCAAACAATAATGACTTACTAAAATTATCAAAAATAACAAAATATAGGTAGAGAGAAGTGATTTGGATGACCTCCCAAATTATAACTTTGTATACTACAGTCATACAATAATGACTTACTAAAATTATCAAAAAAAAACTGAACTAATACTCAAAATAACAAAATAAACAGAGAAGTGATTTGGATAATCTGCCAAATTATACCATACAATATTGACTTACTGCGTTCTTAGCAAAAAATTCAAACAAAATGTGAAACCATCGGTACTGCGTGATCGAAACGAGAGGATGTTCCGGATCGTTTCCCGTCCCAATTCATTAATTGCAAGAGCGCATATATCATCTGCATTTCAATTCGGCCGTCGCATGTTAATTCGGAACGAAAAAGTTGTTTCATTGGAATAATCCGTTCATTAGTGAAGACATAAATTGATTTTTCGTCGCGAGAAGAAGAAAATATCTGGCGGCCCGGTAGCCCGTCTCGGATTTATGGCTCTTGTGTACCTGTTTTTGCGTTTCGCATGAAAGGACACCTCTTCGCATCATCGAGATCGCTGAATTTCTCTTCTGCGTTTTGTCCCGCGACAATGACCATTCGGCCAGTTTTGGGCCGAGGTGCCCATTCAGGACGGGATTGTTGGGAGGTTTTGGTGGAGGAAAAAAAATCGGGCTCGCCGGTTGTCCTCGATGATATGCAAAAAATATGGATTTTTGCGTCGGTCCTTTTTATCGCCGTGAAAGCTGCACGGTACGTTGAGATGGAGCCGATTCCGGATGGTCGAACATGGATGGAGGAACAGTTTTGATTCTAGGGTGGCCCAGATTCCTCTCAAGTTTTCATACAATGATCATGAAAAAAATGAGAAGAAATTGATTCTCATTTTCTGAAAAAAAAAAATTTCGAAAAGCACTGCCGTGAAGGCAGGAGCTTTTGAGCGCTCGTACATGCACCTTGTAGGTAGATTCGCATTCTCCAGTTTTACAAACCAATTGGAAAGATTTTGACAGCTGTCAAAGAAAATTTCAAACCAACGCGAAAATCCAGACTTCACGTCAGTGCTTTGGGTCCATTTTTTCGATAATTCGCTAGAATTTTCTACGGTATCTATGGTCTTGGTAATGCAATCTGGACAAAATTATACATTATTCTTCATATATGTGCGAAATTTCATTTCAATCCAATAAGTATTTTCGAAATTATCAGAAAAAATATAGTTTGAACGGCAATATTTACGGAACCCCTAGTCTAATTTGGCTCATTGATGAAAAGGATCGCGGAATTTGCGATCCGAACCTATCCTGAAAATTTCAAGTCACTAGGCCTTTTTGTTCGAAAGTTATGATTTTCTATGGTTTCTATGATTCTGATCATACGATCTGGAAGAAATGTAGCTCGAATATATAATTCTCAATTTAAATTCAAAATTTCGTCGAGATCGAATCCATAATTTTGAAATGATCAAGAAAACTGAATTTCAAACGGCCATATTTACGGAACCCCTAGTCTTATTTTGCTCATTGATACACGTGAACGCTACTTTTACGATCCACACCTATCCTGAAAATTTCAAGTCTCTAGGCCTTTCCATTACAAAGTTATAATTTTCTATGGTTTCTATGGTTCTGGTCATGCGAGCTGGACAAAATTCTGCATGTAGCTTGAGTACGTAATTATCCATCTGAGTGCAAAATTTCACCTCGATCGAATCAGTAGTTTCGGAGAAATCAGAAAAACAAAATTTCGAGCGGCCATATTTACGGAACCCCTCGGCGAATTTTGCCCAATAACGAACTTAACCGCGGCATTTGAGATTTGAACCTACCCTGAAAATTTCAAGTTTCTAGGACATTCCGTTCGAGAGTTATCGTGTATACGGCCGGCCGGCCGGACGGACAGACTCGAATTTTTCGACGGATTCGTCATCAGTGAGTCGAACATAGTCGATTGAGACCATTTTCGGCTCAAAATTCTAAAAATACAGACATCGTGACGAAATGATATAGCCCTCGTGTAAGTTGTACGAGCGCTCAAAAATGGTGAAATGATATTTCATAACTATCGAATTATTAGTACTACATCTTTTCGAACAGTATTTCGTAATTCCAATTCAGCTGTTCTATGTGGCGAGAAAATTTAGTTTTTCTGATATATTCAAAATAATTCGGTGATTCCATTAATTAAAGTTTATGAAAATGAAATGACAGTATTTGTCTTACTGACAATTAACACTGAAGGCCATTTTCGTACAAAGAAAAAAAAATTGATTTTTCTGATATCTTCAATAAAGTTTATAATTCTGTTATTCCATCTATTGAAGTTTATGAAAATGAGATGCCAGTAAAATGTTATAATGACAATTTTGTTGTTTTGTTTTGGTACACAGAAAAAAAATTGATCTTTCTGATATCTTCAATAAAATGTATAATTCGGTGATTCCATCTATTGAAGTTCATGAAAATGAAATGAAAGTAAAATTTTATACTGAAAATGGAAACAGAAGTCTGTTTTGGTACACAGAAAAAAATTGATCTTTTTGATATCTTCAATATAATTCATAATTCGGTGATTCCATTTATTGAAGTCTATAAAACTGAAATGACAGTAAACTTTTGTACTGACAATGAACACAGAAGTCGGTTTGTGTACAAAAAAAAGTTTATTCTTCTGAAATCTTGAATTGGTATAATTTTTAATTCGTTTATTCCATCTATTAAAGTTTATAAAAATGAAATGACTTCAAAATTTTATACTAACAATGAACACAGATGTCTGTTTTGGTACAAAGAAAAAAAGTTGATTTTTCTGACATCCCCAATATAATTTATAATTTCGTGATTCCATCTTTTGAAGTTTATAAAAATGAAATGACAGCCGAATGTTACTGACAATTTCGTTGTTTTGTTTTGTTTTGATACACAGAAAAGAATTGGACCTTTCTTATATTTTCAATATAATTTGAAATTCATCTGAAATCTTGAATTGGTATAATTTTCAATTCGTTTATTCCATCTATTAAAGTTTATAAAAATGAAATGACTTTAAAATTTTATACTGACAATGAACACAGATGTCTGTTTTGGTACAAAGAAAAAAAGTTGGTTTTTCTGATAACCCCAATATGATTTATAATTCTGTGATTCCATCTTCTGAAGTTTATAAAAATGAAATGACAGCCAAATGTTACTGACAATTTCGTTCTTTTGTTCTGTTTTGATACACAGAAAAAAGAAGGCCTTTATTATATTTTCAATATAATTTGAAATTCATTGATTCCATTCATTGAAATTTATAAAAATCAAAGACAGTGAAATGCGAGACGGACAATGAACACAGAAGTCTGTTGTGGTACACAGAAAAAAATTGATCTTTCTGATATCTTCAATATAATTTATAATATATGCGGTGATTCCATTCATTTAAGTCTATAAAACTGAAATAACACTAAAATTTTGTACTGACAATGAACACAGATCTCGATTTGTGTACACAAAAAAAAATTTTATTCTTCTGAAATCTTGAATTGGTATAATTTTTAATTCGTTTATTCCATCTATAAAAATGAAATTACTTTAAAATCTTTTACTGACAAGGAACACAGATGTCTGTTTTGGTACAAAGAAAAAAAGTTGATGTTTCTGATAAACCCAATATGATTTATAATTCTGTGATTCCATCTTTTGAAGTTTATAAAAATGAAATGACAGCTAATTGTTGCTGACAATTTCGTTGTTTTGTTCTGTTTTGATACACAGAAAAAAAATGGACCTTTCTTATATTTTCAATATAATTTGAAATTCATTGATTCCATTCATTGAAGTTAATAAAAATGAAATGAAAGTGAAATGTTATACTGACAATGAACACAGAAGTCTGTTGTGGTACACAGAAAAAAATTGATCCTTCTGATATCTTCAATATATTTTATAATTCGGTGATTCCATTCATTTAATTCTATAAAACTAGAATAACAGTAAAATTTTGTACTGACAATGAACACAGATCTCGATTTGTGTACACAGAAAAAAATTTTATTCTTCTGAAATCTTGAATTGGTATAATTTTTAATTCGTTTATTCCATCTATTAAAGTTTATAAAAATGAAATTACTTTAAAATCTTTTACTGACAAGGAACACAGATGTCTGTTTTGGTACAAAGAAAAAAAGTTGATGTTTCTGATAACCCCAATATGATTTATAATTCTGTGATTCCATCTTTTGAAGTTTATAAAAATGAAAAGAAAGCCAAATGTTACTGACAATTTCGTTCTTTTGTTCTGTTTTGATACACAGAAAAAAGAAGGCCTTTATTATATTTTCAATATAATTTGAAATTCATTGATTCCATTCATTGAAATTTATAAAAATCAAAGACAGTGAAATGTGATACGGACAATGAACACAGAAGTCTGTTGTGGTACACAGAAAAAAATTGATCTTTCTGATATCTTCAATATAATTTATAATATATGCGGTGATTCCATTCATTTAAGTCTATAAAACTGAAATAACAATAAAATTTTGTACTGACAAAGAACACAGATCTCGATTTGTGTACACAAAAAAAAATTTATTCTTCTGAAATCTTGAATTGGTATAATTTTTAATTCGTTTATTCCATCTATTAAAGTTTATAAAAATGAAATTACTTTAAAATCTTTTACTGACAAGGAACACAGATGTCTGTTTTGGTACAAAGAAAAAAAGTTGATGTTTCTGATAAACCCAATATGATTTATAATTCTGTGATTCCATCTTTTGAAGTTTATAAAAATGAAATGACAGCTAATTGTTGCTGACAATTTCGTTGTTTTGTTCTGTTTTGATACACAGAAAAAAAATGGACCTTTCTTATATTTTCAATATAATTTGAAATTCATTGATTCCATTCATTGAAGTTAATAAAAATGAAATGACAGTGAAATGTTATACTGACAATGAACACAGAAGTCTGTTGTGGTACACAGAAAAAAATTGATCCTTCTGATATCTTCAATATATTTTATAATTCGGTGATTCCATTCATTTAATTCTATAAAACTGGAATAACAGTAAAATTTTGTACTGACAATGAACACAGATCTCGATTTGTGTACACAAAAAAAAATTTTATTCTTCTGAAATCTTGAATTGGTATAATTTTTAATTCGTTTATTCCATCTATTAAAGTTTATAAAAATGAAATTACTTTAAAATCTTTTACTGACAAGGAACACAGATGTCTGTTTTGGTACAAAGAAAAAAAGTTGATGTTTCTGATAACCCCAATATGATTTATAATTCTGTGATTCCATCTTTTGAAGTTTATAAAAATGAAATGACAGCCAAATGTTACTGACAATTTCGTTCTTTTGTTCTGTTTTGATACACAGAAAAAAGAAGGCCTTTATTATATTTTCAATATAATTTGAAATTCATTGATTCCATTCATTGAAATTTATAAAAATCAAAGACAGTGAAATGTGATACGGACAATGAACACAGAAGTCTGTTGTGGTACACAGAAAAAAATTGATCTTTCTGATATCTTCAATGTAATTTATAATATATGCGGTGATTCCATTCATTTAAGTCTATAAAACTGAAATAACACTAAAATTTTGTACTGACAAAGAACACAGATCTCGATTTGTGTACACAAAAAAAAATTTTATTCTTCTGAAATCTTGAATTGGTATAATTTTTAATTCGTTTATTCCATCTATTAAAGTTTATAAAAATGAAATTACTTTAAAATCTTTTACTGACAAGGAACACAGATGTCTGTTTTGGTACAAAGAAAAAAAGTTGATGTTTCTGATAAACCCAATATGATTTATAATTCTGTGATTCCATCTTTTGAAGTTTATAAAAATGAAATGACAGCTAATTGTTGCTGACAATTTCGTTGTTTTGTTCTGTTTTGATACACAAAAAAAAAATGGACCTTTCTTATATTTTCAATATAATTTGAAATTCATTGATTCCATTCATTGAAGTTTATAAAAATGAAATGACAGTGAAATGTTATACTGACAATGAACACAGATCTCGATTTGTGTACACAGAAAAAAATTTTATTCTTCTGAAATCTTGAATTGGTATAATTTTTAATTCGTTTATTCCATCGATTAAAGTTTATAAAATTGAAATTACTTTAAAATCTTTCACTGACAAGGAACACAGATGTCTGTTTTGGTACAAAGAAAAAAAGTTGATTTTTCTGATATCCCAATATAATTTATAATTTCGTGATTCCATCTATTGAAGTTTATAAAAATGAAATGACAGCTAATTGTTGCTGACAATTTCGTTGTTTTGTTCTGTTTTGATACACAGAAAAAAAATGGACCTTTCTTATATTTTCAATATAATTTGAAATTCATTGATTCCATTCATTGAAGTTTATAAAAATGAAATGACAGTGAAATGTTATACTGACAATGAACACAGAAGTCTGTTGTGGTACACAGAAAAAAATTGGCCTTTCTGATATCTTCAATATAATTTATAATTCGGTGATTCCATTCATTCAAGTCTATAAAACTGAAATAACAGTAAAATTTTGTACTGACAAAGAACACAGATCTCGATTTGTGTACACAGAAAAAAATTGTATTGTTCTGAAATCTTGAATTGGTATAATTTTTAATTCGTTTATTCCATCTATTGAAGTTTATAAAAATGAAATTACTTTAAAATCTTTTACTGACAAGGAACACAGATGTCTGTTTTGGTACAAAGAAAAAAAGTTGATGTTTCTGATAACCCCATATGATTTATAATTCTGTGATTCCATCTTTTGAAGTTTATAAAAATGAAATGACAGCGAAATGTTACTGACAATTTCGTTGTTTTGTTCTGTTTAGATACACAGAAAAAATGGATCTTTCTTATATTTCCAATATAATTTGAATTTCACTGATTCCATTCATTGGAGTTTATAAAAATGGAATAACAGTGAAATTTTATACTGACAATGAACACAGAGGTCTGTTGTGGTACACAAAAAAAAATTGATCTTTCTGTTATCTTCAATATAATTTATAATTAATTCTACATAATTTTTGATTCGATGATTCCATATCTTGAAGTTTATAAACATGTAATGACAGTAGAATTTTATACTGATAATGAACGAAGAAGTCTGTTTTGGTACACAGAAAAAAAGTTGATTTTTCTGATATCCTCAATGTAATTCATTATTGTGTTATTCCAACATTGAAGTTATTAACAATAAAGTTCCAGTTTTTTATTTATTTCATTCATCGATTTTGAGCCAAAAAAATACATCGATCAAATTATTGAGCAAGAATCAATCCCGAATAACAACTAATTCTGTAACAAATTTCGTGCAATTAGCTCTTGTGATTTCCCAGAAAAGCTCTGAAAACAATAACAGAGATCCTCCAAAGCATGAATAATCAATGAGAATTCCAAATGTACGTACAATACAAACATTACCGTTAGAGCTATTTTCGTCGTGGGTCCACAAGAAATCTGTTCCGCCCAGCCTCCAGCCTCCGTCATCTTTTCGCACACGCCGAGATAGAGGCGAATCCCATTATCTGGTTTTCTGAGTCATACGTTTACAAGACGACCTTGCAAGGTTTAATGCAAGCACGAGGTGTATTTCATGAAACCTGAGTATTTTTAGACCGATTTCTTTCTTTTGTTGTACCCCCCCCCCCCTAATTAGAGCTCTTCTACCACTGCAGGAGGATCGAAGTGGAGCCAACTTGCTTCAGTAGGAGCTCACGGTTATTTCGAAGGCCCAGAAAAAATTTCTACCCATCGAAAACTTTCTTTACTGTGGATTTTCGAGAAAATCTAAAAAAAATTCTTATTCAGATTTATGAACGAAAAGACTGCATCTGCTTTTCTTATATGTGTCACGACATAATCGTGACGAAATTTTCCGAAAACATACATAAACAACAATTTACGATTACAGATAATGTCCTACGAATTTTTGTGATATTTATTATACATTCGAGAAACGCAATAACCATATTCTATTCCCTTATATGGCCAACAACGATTTCTTAATTCCTCACCATCAACCAAATTTATTCGAATATGATTCGGAATACCAAGTTTTTCCACTCAAAATTGTGGTCGTTAAGAAGAAAGTACGCAAATAAATTCCAGCATAATCAGATGCAGGATCTTTCGACCTCTTTTTCACAGCTATCATAACAATGGATTAAAATCGGAATGTTGAAATTCAACATGGATAAAGCCGGATCTACACCACATGTTCGCGTTTTCTGGTGGTGAATATAAGCTGATATAAACCTTTCATCTCGAAATCGTAAACACTTCCAAATTTGATTTTAGTGAATGTATAATGTCTACAGTTCGTTCTAATCTTTTTGGCATTTAGCCAATTCTTTTGTAGTGATAAAGCCGACATCTCTTTACCTACTAATATTACATTCAAGCTCTTGGATTGGCAGAATGCTATTGAAGAATGTATATCTGAAGTAGCACATCTATCAATGTAGATAAAGAAAATTTATAACGCTGTATTTTTAAAATAAGATGACGCGTAAAATGCACAACGATAAATCATAACTTTATTTCCGTTTATCTAGTCGGCGGAGTCAGCTGCTCGTTTTTCGAGATGTCGAGTTGGTTAACCTCCCTTTCTTCGAGCAAATCGTTGGGAATTTTCTATTTTCAGCGCAGGAAAATTTTCAGAACAAAATTTCGAAGATTATGTAAACCACATGAAATGGATCGACCCTGGTCAATGTTTTGGATTTTTGACCAATTTTTGGAATTTTCTCAAACAATTAATTTTATGGAATTTTCCACTTATGCTGCGACAAAACGATAAGTTCTGTGGACTCCGACTCCATATTCGAAATCAGCGTTGTCAAATTAGCTTGTATATAATTTTTCTAAAAGTTAACCGAACACAATTTTTTTTCGCCCAAAAAGGACCAAGTGTGTGGAAAATTCAGAAAAAAAAAATTCTTCGATATAAAAAAGAAATACATATATGTTTTCCATATAATTCGAGGGAGTAGATTACGAATATGTACATTTCTTTCAATAAAGATATTTCCGACTTCATATTTGAAATCAGCGTTGGCAAGTTAGCTCATATAAAAATTTTTCCCAATATAACCAAACAAAATTTTTTTCGCCCAAAAATGTATGGACCAAGTATATGGAAAATTTAGCAAAAAATAAATTCTTCGATATAAAAGAGAAATATATGTTTTCCATATAATTCGAGGGAGTAGATTACGAATATATACATTTCTTCACCAAAGATAATTTTTCTAGTAGCTACAGCACTTTGAAGATGGAACTTATAGAGCCCCCCATTTTAATATGTGCTAATTTGAGATTTCTATATTAAAATGGACCGACCCCGGTTGATGTTAGATTCTGGACCATTTGTCTGCATCCTTTTCGACTGCCGGAAAATATTTTTGAATCATTCCTAGAGCCTCCTTACAAAACTTTATAATTTTTTTTCAAACAATTAATTTTTTGGAATTTTCCACTTATGCTGCGACAAAACGATAAGTTCTGTAGAAAATCCGACTCCATATTCGAAATCAGCGTGGTCAAGTTAGCTCATATAAAAATTTTTCCCAATATAACCAAATAAAATTTTTTTCGCCCAAAAATGTATGGACCAAGTATATGGAAAATTTAGCAACAAATAAATTCTTCGATATAAAAGAGAAATATATGTTTTACATATAATTCGAGGGAGTAGATTACGAATATGTACATTTCTTTCAATAAAGATAATTTTTCTAGTAGCTACAGCACTTTGAATATGGAATTTATAGAGCCCCCCATTTTGATATGTGCTAATTTGAGATTTTTTCTATATTAAAATGGATCGACCCCGGTTGATGTTAGATTCTGGACCATTTGTCTGCATCCTTCGACTGCCGGAAAATATTTCTTAAACGTTCCTAGAGCCTCCCTACAAAACTTTATAATTTTTTTTCTCAAACAATTAATTTTTTTGGATTTTCCATCTATGCTGCTACCAAACGATAAGTTCTGTGGAAAATACGACTTCATATTCGAAATCAACGTGGTCAAATTAGCTCGTAAAAAATTTTTCCGAAGATAACCGAACAAAATTATTTTCGCCCAAAATTTCATGGACCAAGTGTATGGAGAATTTGGCAAAAAATAAATTCCTCGATATAAAAATGAAATATATGTTTTCCATATAATTCGAGGGGGTAGTTCACGAAGATGTTCTTTTATATGAACAAATATAAATTTTCTGGCAGCTACTGCACTTTGAAGTTGGAACTTATAGGGCCCCAAATTTTTATATGTGCAAATTCAAGATTTTCCTGTATAATAGAGGATCGACCCTGGTCGATGTTAGATTCTGGACCATTTGTCTGCATCCTTCGACTGCCGGAAAATATTTTTGAATCATTCCTAGAGCCTCCCTACAAAACTTTATAATTTTTTTTTTCAAACAATTAATTTTTTGGAATTTTCCACTTATGCTGCGACAAAACGATAAGTTCTGTAGAAAATCCGACTCCATATTTGAAATCAGCGTTGGCAAGTTAGCTCATATAAAAATTTTTCCCAATATAACCAAACAAAATTTTTTTCGCCCAAAAATGTATGGACCAAGTATATGGAAAATTTAGCAAAAAATAAATTCTTCGATATAAAAGAGAAATATATGTTTTCCATATAATTCGAGGGAGTAGATTACGAATATATACATTTCTTCACCAAAGATAATTTTTCTAGTAGCTACAGCACTTTGAATATGGAATTTATAGAGCCCCCCATTTTAATATGTGCTAATTTGAGATTTTTTCTATATTAAAATGGATCGACCCCGGTTGATGTTAGATTCTGGACCATTTGTCTGCATCCTTCGACTGCCGGAAAATATTTCTTAAACGTTCCTAGAGCCTCCCTACAAAACTTTATAATTTTTTTTCTCAAACAATTAACTTTTTTGGATTTTCCATCTATGCTGCTACCAAACGATAAGTTCTGTGGAAAATACGACTTCATATTCGAAATCAACGTGGTCAAATTAGCTCGTATAAAGCTTTTTCCGAAGATAACCGAACAAAATTTTTTTTCGCCCAAAATTTTATGGACCAAGTGTATGGAGAATTTGGCAAAAAATGAATTCTTCGATATAAAAATGAAATATATGTTTTCACTAGTAATACCACTAGAGGTCAAATTATTGCCGGAAATTTTTTCGAGCTCATGAATATTTTGAAAATTATATAATTTAATTTATAATTTTCTAAAAATATTCATGAGTGAGAAAAAATTTCCGGATTTAATTTGACCTCGTGTGGTATTCGGTAAGAAAATTCCACACCAAATGCGTTTATTTCCAACATCAATTTTCGTCTTCATCAAGTATAATATTCTGTCATTATAAACGTCAAAAAAATTTCCAGTATAATTCGCTGTTGGGTACCGTGAAAAAATTTCCACTAAAATTCATCCGTTGCGATGGTGATCTGTCAGAAATACACGTTCTGATTGGTTAAAAATCACATGTGTGGAATTTTCCATAAAATTCGGGGGTGTAGTTCACGAATATGTCCTTTTATATGAACAAATATAAATTTTCTGGTAGCTACTGCACTTTGAAGTTGGAAACCACCTACTTTGAAGTAGGACCCCCTATTTTTATATGTGCAAATTCAAGATTTTCCAGTATAGTAGAGGATCGACCCTGGTCGATGTTAGATTTTGGACTATTTGTCTGCATCCTTCGGCTGCCAGAAAATATTTTTAAATCGTTCCTAGAGCGTCCCTACAAAACTTTATAATTTTTTTCTCAAACAATTAATTTTTTGGAATTTTCCACTTCTGCTACGACAAAACGATAGGGTCCCTGGAAAATCCGACTGCATATTCGGAATGAGCGTGGTCCAATCAGCTCGTATAAACATTTTTCCAAAGTTAAACGAACAAAATTTTTTCCCTCAAAAATTTATGGACCAAAATTTAGAAAAAAATAAATTCTTCGATATAGAAAAGAAATATATGTTTTCCATATAATTCGAGGGTGTAGATTACGAATATGTATTCTTCCTTTGACAAAAATAATTTTTTTGGTAGCTACTGTTACCGAAATTGACACACACCAAGATAAGGCAACCTAAAACCTAAAAGGATGTCACATTATTATTTTTTGAGAGCTGTTATGTTTATTCAATGCTTGAGCATATTCGAAATGACCGATCGTCCAGAGAATCTCTGATGACTCAATTTCTATATATTTTGTGATATACCGTTATTGCGAAAAAAAGGTGGAATTTTCAATGGGCACAAATAAAAACATCATATTCGAAATGTCTTTGCGAAATTACATCCTCCGAAAAAATCCGTACACTCCATTGTTCATCGGGTCGATGAAGCCGTCATAAAAGTCCCCTTATAAGCATATTAACCCGATGTAGAAACAACATTACAGATATAAAATTGTATTGTAATATTTTCATCCGAGGAAAAAAACCGTCGTTTTGCAAGATCGACCAGAGAAATATCTAGAGAGCCGAGCATTCTGCGATTATCTCCAATTTGAGACGAAACGATCCGTACTTTGAGCCATCGAATAAATTGGGAATAATGGCTGAATTTTTTTTCATCGGGCAATCAGAGGCAGTTAAGAGCGCGGGACGACTGTCGGTGCGATTTTATTTATCGCAGATATTATTTTCAGACCGCGTTCTTCGGATTCCGTACTGGGCGAAATGATAATAAACACCGTTTATTCGGTGGAATTTGAGGGGGAAATCGATTAGTTTTTTTTCAGGTATTATATGGAATAAGCTCGAAGGACCATCTGTTCTAAATTTGTCAATTATGAATTATTAAGGCAACATAATGGTTTTTATTTATGAAAATAAACTTATGTGTTTTTTCAAATTTTTTATTGGAAATTCTTGCATTTCTTCTATCAAGTCAACCGGTACTATAACTTCCATTTAAAAAAATATAAATAAATATATTATTACATAGTCCCAACCCTGTATATTTCAGATGAACCATTCATCTATTATTCATTTGATATTGATATGACTATGTATTATTTTGATTAGTTCTCAATCTTCAATGACGCACAAGTGCAGGTGCTCATTGTCTGTTATTTTCCTTCTGGAACTTTCAGATAAGATAATGTTATAAATACCTCTGAAGACGATCAATCGTCAATAATCAAAAGTAGTGTATGCTAGATAGGTTGGATAATCGTCCGTTGTAGATGAATTGTTTTTTTTAAACAAGGCTTTGGAGTTAAAAAATATAATTATATAAAAAATAAACACTCTCCTGAATTAATAACAAGAACGATAATCCCAAGGATGTCTAATTTCCAACTTTATAATTTCACAATTTCACCGCAGATTTATATTAATTAATTCCCGGATATTTACTGCCATTTAATAAAATCCCCTATAGGAGAACACTCCATCACCATAAAACCTTATTAAACCCCAAACATTCCAGCGATTATTCGAGACGCTTTCTTAAACAGGACGTGGTCATGCGTGAAATAATTTATTATCCAACGAGGCATTTCCATAATGTAAACATCCATGATCTTTCACCTGAGCCATCTGTTTCGCCCGATGCGTTTGCTCATGAAAATGTCTTACACAACTAGTTCTCGATTTTATTATACCCGAGACCGTGTAAACGCCCGAGTTTCGACTTTGAGCAGTTTCTTTCAGGCGCCAGACACTCGAAAGTCTTGTTTGTTCCTTAATTAAGTGCACCAGAGGGAAAAATGCGAGACTCCGCTACCAAGGCTGGTTGGAACATTTGGAATCTTTTCAAATTGATTCTCATCACTTTCAACACTCTTTGTTTTCGGTAGAATCAGGTCGTGTCACCTGGCGAAGACACAAGTTGGTCAAAGAGGTTACCTTGCGGGACTCCAGTATCTATTCTGTATCAAAATCTGATAAACTACAATTAGATAATGACTTAATCCAAATATCATTCGCTGACCTTTACCAATTGCGCTGCAGGCTCCGTACAACATCCAGAAAGCGGGCGCACATAACTCATCCGTTCATTAATACCGCCAATCGAAATCGACCAGAAATTTCCACCAAGAATCGACAGCAACTAATGAACCGTCGAAAGATATATCTCGTATTGACATTTGCTAAATCTCATCGGCCCGAATGCGAATGAATAAACGGACAGAGACAGTTCGATAGTACAAAGTGAACACGCCCAGAGTGTCGAAGAGATACGCAACGGTAATCCAACAATATTGATCGATTCTATTTGGAATATCGATCTCCTTATAAGCGGGAATGTTTGCTTCGAGATGATGTCGATTTGAAATGCCTTGACGGGAAAATATAAACATGAGCGGACGTGCTGTATCTTCGTCTTAGGATGGAATCGACGTGAAACTCTTCGAAGCTCAACTAACATTTCATTTTGAACGATATTCTGGGATGAAACCGAAATAGTATGGCGACGACTAATGAATAAATGCACAATATTAAGAAAAAAATTATTGAACATAAAAAACTTATGACATATTGCAATCACCCAGAATTGTCGAAATTAGTCTGGGGATGGTCACTGCCATCCTTTTTATCTCTTTATCTCCAAATTGGTGTAGAAAAGTTTCAAGAGGATCTATCTAATCCTATTTACCTCATTTCTGACCTCGAAAGGGCCTTTTCTTCAATTTTTGAACGAAAGTTTCCATTCATTTCAGCAGGAAAATCTGAATGACATCACAGTAGAATTTTTCATAATTTTCTGAAAATTATGGAAAAACCCAGAAATGTTGTGAGGAAGTCTCAAAAGGATTCATTTAATCGTATTCACCTTATTTAAGAACTCGAAAAGGTCAATTCTTCGATATTTCCAGCATTCATTTCAGCAGTAAAATCTGAATGCCATCAAAGTAGAATTTCGTTTATAATTTTCTGAAAATGATGGAAAACGCCCAGAAATGTTGTAAAAAAGTCTCGAAAGGATTTATTTGATCGTTTTCATTTCATTTAAGAACTCGAAAAGGTCCATTCTTCGATATTTCTATCATTCATTTCAGCAGTGAAATCTGAATGACATCAAAGTAGAATTTCGTTTATAATTCTCTGAAAATTATGAAAAACGCCCAGAAATGTTGTGAACAAGTCACAAAAGGATTTATTTAATCGTATTCACCTCATTTGAGAAGTCGAAAAGGTCTATTCTTCGATTTTTTTACCATTCATTACAGCAGTAAAATCTGAATGCCATCAAAGTAAAATTTCGTTTATAATTTTCTGAAAATTATGGAAAACGCCCAGAAATGTTGTGAAAAAGTCTCTCTATTTAATCGTTTTCACCTCATTTAAGAACTCGAAAAGTTCCATTCTTCGATATTTCTATCATTCATCTCAGCAGTAATATCTGAATGACATCAAAGTAGAATTTCGTTTATAATTTTCTGAAAATTATGAAAAACGCCCGGAAATGTTGTGAAAAAGTCTCAAAAGGATTTATTTAATCGTATTAATATCATTTCTGACCTCGAAAGGGCCTATTCTTCAATTTTTGAACGAAAGTTTCCATTCATTTCAGCAGGAAATTCTAAATGACATCACAGTAGAATTTCTTCCATAATTTTCTGAAAATTATGGAAAAAGCCCAGAAATGCTATGAGAAATTCTCAAAAGGATTTATTTAATCGTATTCACCTCATTTAAGAACTCGAAAAGGTCTATTCTTTGATTTTTTCATCATTCATTTCAGTAGTAAAATCGGAATGACATCACAGTAGAATTTCTTCTATAATTTTCTGAAAATTATGAAAAACGCCCAGAAATGTTGTGAAAAAGTATCAAAAGGATTTATTTAATCGTATTCACCTCATTCAAGAACTCGAAAAGGTTTATTCTTCGATTTTTTCACCATTCATTTCAGCAGTAAAATCTGAATGCCATCAAAGTAGAATTTCGTTTATAATTTTCTGAATATTATGGAAAACGCCCAGAAATGTTGTGAAAAAGTCTCGAAAGGATTTATTTAATCGTTTTCACCTCATTTAAGAACTCGAAAAGGTCCATTCTTCGATATTTCTATCATTCATTTCAGCAGTAAAATCTGAATGACATCAAAGTAGAATTTCGTTCATAATTTTCTGAAAATTATGAAAAACGCCCAGAAATGTTGTGAAAAAGTCTAAAAAGAATTCATTTCATCGTATTCACCTCATTTAAGAACTCGAAAAGGTCTATTCTTTGATTTTTTTACCATTCATTTCAGCAGTAAAATCGGAATGTCATCACAGTAGAATTTCGTTTATAATTTTCTGAAAATTATAGAAAACGCCCAGAAATGTTGTGAACCAGTCTCAAAAGAATTTATTTAATCGTTTTCACCTCATTTAAGAACTCAAAAAGGTCCATTCTCAAATTTGTTTACCATTTATTTCAGCAGTAAAATCTGAATGCCATCAAAGTAAAATTTCGTTTATAATTTTCTGAAAATTATGGAAAACACCCAGAAATGTGTGAAAAAGTCTCAAAAGGATTTATTTAATCGTTTTCACCTCATTTAAGAACTCGAAAAGGTCTATTCTTTGATTTTTTTACCATTCATTTCAGCAGTAAAATCGGAATGACATCACAGTAGAATTTCGTTTATAATTTTCTGAAAATCATGAAAAACGCCCAGAAATGTTATGAAAAAGTCTCAAAAGGATTCATTTAATCGTATTCATCTCATTTAAGAACTCGACAAGGTCTATTTTCGAATTTTTTACCATTCATTTCAGCAGTAAAATCTGAATGACATCAAAGTAGAATTTCTTCATAATTTTCTGAAAATTATGAAAAACGCCCAGAAATGTTGTGAACAAGACACAAAAGGACTTATTTAATCGTTTTCACTTCATTTAAGAACTCGAAGAGGTCTATTCTTCGATTTTTTTACCATTCATTTCAGCAGTAAAATCTGAATGAAAAAAGAATTTACAAACCTTTATAACATCAATTCACATTAAACTGGCGCATGTGAAGCATCTTGAAGGGGGAGATCAGAAAATAGTAAAGATTTTTTTTAAGGAGTCCTTTGGTCTAAAAGGCCTTTTTGAAAGGAAGAAGGCAACTTTTTTCGATATTTTTGGTTTGGAATTCGAAATAGGAAACCGTCAGAAAGCCTGTTTCTTCTTCTCGAAAACGAAAACGCACAAAGTTGCCTTCTTTCTTTAAAATAGGCTTTTAACCCGCTGCGTCTCAGGGCTCGAGGGCGGTCGAATTCTCATCCCAAAGGACGCGAGGTCTCCTTAAATGTAAATCCAGCCCGATCCCACCGCCGGTTTACGCGAAAAAACGATTTGGGAAGGTCTGATTTTGACACCTCGAGGAAATCCGAAATAAATTAAGTTCAATTGGTTTCTAAAACTGGAAAATGCGAATCTTCCTACAAGGTGGATGAACGTTCGAAAGCTCCTGAATTCACGGCAGTGCTTTCTATATATTTTTTTCATTTCGAATATATTTCATAAAATCAATGACATTTCTTCAATACAACTCATTGACTTCCAGTAGGCGATGAATTGTCGGCGAATTCAAACGCAATTATCCCTGCCCTGACAAGTCGTATCTCGACGTTTCAAGATATTTCATCGATGTCGAAAATCCAGGCTGATTCAGCATTTTCATTCTGGGTGCCATATGTTGATTTCTATCATAAAGTAATTAGGACTATTAGCCTATTTCTGGCGACTAGTTTTTACGCCACGATGCGATCAACGCGTGATGTAACACGACATTATTGACACTGTTTTCTCGGAAAATTGAAGCGGTCATCGATGGATGGATTCTCGGCTTTATGCGACGAGATAAAATAGGAGGAAACTGGCCGAATATCCTGAATGTATTCCCGAAGCATTCTTACACGAAGTCACGTCGATGAGGTGTAAACACAGACGAGTCACAGACACGTAGTTGCGCGTTAATTCGACCTTATCTAATTGAATTCAGCCACCGATGCACATAAATATTAATGAACACCTCGCTCATATCTCGGACCGTTCCTCTCTCCGTGTGCAACTGGTATTTTCAGGAACGTGATATTTCGAAGAGATTCGACAATTTGCAGATCACGAGATTACGAGTTGTGAATCGATGAAAATCATTAATTACCCAGTTTTTACGGTGGAACTGGCACACACCTTCTAATAATCGAACGTACGAGCTATTCCATAATGGAAATGAGTTGTTTTGAGATCTCTGTGTTATTCATTCTTCCGAATATGGACTGAATAATTTTCCACTGCGTCGTGAACTGGAAATGTCATTTTGCCGGAATGAACGGAAACTTACATTCAGAAATCGAAGAATAGACCATTTCGAAGTCTTAAATGAGGCGGATACGATGAAATAATTCCTTTTTCATACTTTTTGACCACATTATAGGGCGTTTTCCATAAGGAATAGAAACTTTCCTTCAACAATCAAAAAAAAAAACGTTTCGAGGTCTTAAATGAGGTGAATATGATTATTAATTATCAATTTTCAGGAAATTATAAACGAAATTCTACTTTGATGTCATGCAGATTTTACTGCTGAAATGAATGGTAAAAAAAACAAAGAAAAGACCTTCTTGAGTTCTTAAATGAGATGAATACGATTTGAGACTTTTTCACAAGATTTCTGGGCGTTTTTCATAATTTTCAGAACATTATAAACGAAATTCTACAGTGGTGTCACTCAGATTTTACTGCTGAAATGAATGGTAAAAAAATTGAAGAATAGACCTTTTCGTGTTCTTAAATGAGATGAATACGATTGAATGAATCCTTTTGATACTTTTTCACAACATTTCTGGTCGTTTTTCATCATTTTCAGAAAATTATGAATGAAATTCTACTGTGATGTCATTCAGATTTTACTGCTGAAATGAATGGTAAAAAAATTGAAGAATAGACCTTTTCGTGTTCTTAAATGAGATTAATACGATTGAATGAATCCTTTTGATACCTTTTCACAACATTTCTGGGCGTTTTTCATCATTTTCAGAAAATTATGAATGAAATTCTACTGTGATGTCATTCAGATTTCACTGCTGAAATTAATGGTAAAAAAAATCGAAGAATAGACCTTTTCGAGTTCTTAAATGGGGTGAATACGATCAAATAAATCCTTTTGAGACTTTTTCACAATATTTCTGGGCGTTTTTCATAATTTTCAGAAAATTATAAACGAAATTCTACTGTGATGTCATTCAGATTTTACTGCTGAAATGAATGGTAAAAAAATTGAAGAATAGACCTTTTC
Organism: Aphidecta obliterata; assembly: GCA_963966015.1. Taxonomy (NCBI): domain Eukaryota; kingdom Metazoa; phylum Arthropoda; class Insecta; order Coleoptera; family Coccinellidae; genus Aphidecta; species Aphidecta obliterata. The sequence continues at coordinate 33,492,115 of OZ014428.1, forward strand.
GTGTTCTTAAATGAGATGAATACGATTGAATGAATCCTTTTGATACTTTTTCACAACATTTCTGGGCGTTTTTCATCATTTTCAGAAAATTATGAATGAAATTCTACTGTGATGTCATTCAGATTTTACTGCTGAAATGAATGGTAAAAAAATCGAAGAATAGACCTTTTCGAGTTCTTGAATACGATCAAATAAATCCTTTTGAGACTTTTTCACAATATTTCTGGGCGTTTTTCATAATTTTCAGAAAATTATAAACGAAATTCTACTGTGATGTCATTCAGATTTTACTGCTGAAATGAATGGTAAAAAAATTGAAGAATAGACCTTTTCGTGTTCTTAACCCTTTGAAGCCGACATTATTTTTTTCTTCAAATACACTTTATTGTTCCAATTTAATTGTTGCTTATGGTATAAAAAACACACAAAAACTATACAAAAAAATTTTGATTGCTTTGTTTTCGAAAAATTCAACGAAAAAATGTGGTTCCATATTAGGACCACAAGGCAATTGAGCACAAAACTTGAAAAAATCAAATTGAAAAAAATTTATATTTTCGGTGAAATTTAAGGAAAAAGTTAGACTTTTTGGTCGAACAAAGCCCGACATTAGAGATGGAGTGAGTAATGCCACCTTTTTCGGTTTTCGAACGTGAACTACAATGTGCGCATCTGACTTTTGTACCATGAATAGGCATATGGGCTCAACAAGTTTCTCTAAGGGGTCAAAATTTTTCATAAAATCATTATTGCCTTGTTCCTCCAGATAATCAATATCGAATTCCTCCAGATCATCCACGGATGGATATCTGAAGGAAGTTCGTACAAAAAAAATCATAGACCTTTTCTGAAGTTACTTTATTCAGGCTCATAATTGAAACTGAAAAAAATTAATAGGATATATAAATAACGTTCAAATGCCATTTGGGACCACATAGTTTCATTAGCTGTATCATACACCCCCTAAATTTTTCATCCAAGTGGGACCTCACATTATAATTTATGATACTAAACAAGCATAAAACTCGCCTCAAAATAATTTGCAAAGATCACAAGCGGGCAAAATAATGTTGTCAAAGGGTTGGTTTACACAGGTAAAGCTTGACCTTGCTACCTATTCAAACGTATGTCACACTTACGGCGCTTCGAATAAACTAAAATTTTATTAGCGACGACAGTGGTTTCTAATAACGTATAAACATATGTGGTTCCAACTAGCGCTTACTAGGCAAGCAGGAAAAATTCTTAGATTTGTGGTACTCTGACGGGACCACCTGACTTCAAAGGGTTAAATGAGATGAATACGATTGAATGAATCCTTTTGATACTTTTTCACAACATTTCTGAGCGTTTTTCATCATTTTCAGAAAATTATGAATGAAATGCTACTGTGATATCATTCAGATTTTACTGCTGAAATTTATGGTAAAAAAATCGAAGAATAGACCTTTTCGAGTTCTCAAATGGGGTGAATACGATCAAATAAATCATTTTGAGACTTTTTCACAACATTTCTGGGCGTTTTTCATAATTTTCAGAAAATTATAAACGAAATTCTACTGTGATGTCATTCAGATTTTACTGCTGAAATGAATGGTAAAAAAATTGAAGAATAGATTTTTTCGAGTTCTTAAATGGGACGAATACGATCAAATAAATCCTTTTGAGACTTTTTCACAACATTTCTGGGCGTTTTTCATAATTTTCAGAAAATCATGAACGAAATTCTACTGTGTTGTCATTCAGATTTTTCTGCTGAAATGAATGGTAAAAAAATTGAAGAATAGACCTTTTCGTGTTCTCAAATGAGATGAATACGATCAAATAAATCCTTTTGAGACTTTTTCACAATATTTCTGGGCGTTTTTCATAATTTTCAGAAAATTATAAACGAAATTCTACTGTGATGTCATTCAGATTTTTCTGCTGAAATGAATGGTAAAAATATTGAAGAATAGACCTTTTCGTGTTCTCAAATGAGATGAATACGATTAAATAAATCCTTTTGATACTTTTTCACAACATTTCTGGTCGTTTTTCGTCATTTTCAGAAAATTATAAACGAAATTTTACTGTGTTGTCATTCAGTTTTTACTGCTGAAATTAATGGTAAAAAAATCGAAGAATAGACCTTTTCGAGTTCTTAAATGAGGTGAATACGATCAAATAAATCCTTTTGAGACCTTTTCACAACATTTCTAGGCGTTTTCCATAATTTTCAGAAAATTATAAACGAAATTCTACTTTGATGTCATTCAGATTTTACTGCTGAAATGAAAAGTAAAAAAATCGAAGAATAAACATTTTCGAGTTCTTAAATGAGGTGAATACGATTGAATAAATCCTTTTGAGACTTTTTCACAACATTTCTGGGCGTTTTTCATAATTTTCAGAAATAGTTCTCTGTCCTAGTGGACAGGTTAAGTCTTTTAACAGACCGTCCCTCGAAGTCCTACATATTGCTGTTGAACATTAAGAACTTTTCCTGTAGAGGACTCGAAGGTACACCAACATGCAGGCTTCCGAGCAACAATCGATAAACCAAAATAAGAAACTGAATTTAAACCAATTGTGAAATAATCCATCAAGAGAACTTGCTTTAGGTGACTGAAAAAAAAGAAGAAAAAGAAGAAATTATGTAATACATTTTTCGAATTCCTTTTAATCCAATAATTTTTTTTTCTCCAGCCTGATTATTATCGTGATGCCCCGCACTTCCATCGTGTGGACCAAGGACACGAATACCGCCTAGAAATACCGAATGCCAAAATCGACTTCACCGGAACTTACACAGTGTACGCCAAAAACTGCCATGGCGACGCCAAAGCCATAATATCACTCCAGATAAAAGTTAAAGGTGAGTTTACCTCTTCTTAAAGTACCCCCTTCCCTCATATCGCATCTTTTTCCCTAGAAGGACCACGAGAAAGTAGAACCATGGACGAGAAGAAGATCAGGTAATTTCCTCTCGTTATTTGTGGTTCATCCGAATGATTGTTTTTCCTCTGCAGTAAATTTCAGACTGTGCCATCTATAAAGAGGGGTTTGAAAGATATCAAATGTTGCGATGGTGACTCTGTGACCTTCGAGTGTGAAGTTGAAGGCACTCCTACTCCTGATGTTAAATGGGAAAGGGCAGGAAAAGTGAGTCTTAGATATTTCAGTAACTGGAAGGTCATTGGTCTTTGTGGTTCATTTAACTGCATACAGAGATTAATAATTTTATCTCTTCAGTCTCAGGCAAATTAAAATAACCCCAGTGGCTATTGAATACTTCTCATACCTACCTTTGTTCCATCTCATTTCTCTGAAGAAGTTATAAAGCAGTTGCGTAGGTCATACACAAGGAAAAGTTAGTTTATTCCAGTATATGAGAGGTAAAACATAAAATGTCTCTGCCACTGGTGGTTGTAGAAAGCCTATAATATAACAATCTATTTCTTCTTCAGCTCGTTCACCTGGGGGGCGATTTCAATGCAGACCTGGAAGGCACAATAGCACGTTTGTCCATCGAGCAGGTTTATCCCGAAGATGAGGGCGAATATTCTTGTGTAGCGTTCAACGAACTAGGAAAAGCTGCAACCGCCGCTTGCCTCATCGTAGATTGTGAGTATCACTTATTTAGACCTTTTCTTCATCAATCATATTCTTCATCTTAACAATGAGGTGATTGTTAACGAAAGACAAACTGGGTAGATCGTTAAATTATGAGACAAATCTTAATTTCCTGGCTCGCCTTTATTTGGTGTCTTAATGGTCTCCCCATGTCACTTCCTGTTAAGGCAACCACATCACATTTGCAAACCGAGTTTGACGTAAAAGAACAAATCAAAACCTAATGAGACCATATAAGGATTCGATAGATAAAACTTTTATGGAATGGATCGAATGCAATTCTAATTTTGTTGCTTCTTGATAGATCTTGATAGATTTGGAATTGGATCGTGAAGAATTAACTCGATTCTGAGCCGGCAATTAATCCACTCAGGACTAAGTGTCTCAGAAGTGAGTTATTCTCTAGGTGTTGAAAATAGAATACAATCTTTCTTTATTGTCAATTGGTTATCTCAGTACTTCAATGACCAACTGATTCGGGATAAGTATCAATAGATTACTCTAAAAGCTCTTTTTATTACTTTCTCATCGACTTGGTATCAATTCTGCATCCCTAGGATGGTTGTCTTCTTATCATCACCACCTTATTTTTTTACGTCATACCCTTATCACTTCTTTGATAGTGTAACATTCTTGCTTCTTGTTCCTTTAACGTCAATTCTTCGATAGATAACCAGTAGACTCTATAAAAATCATACCTTCACAGAAGGCTACATGGGAAAATATGTATATCCTAATGAATCACAAGGTCATCTCCATTATAAAGAATCATAGCGATTTTTTTTCCAATTGGTACTCTTAGCCCTTCAATGACCAACAGATTCAGAATAACCATCAATCGATTACTCTGAAAGCTCTCTTTATCGCTTTCTCGTCGCCTTGGTATCAATTCTGAATCCCTAGGATTGTTGTCTTCTTATCGTCACTTCCTCATTCTTTTACGTCATACCCTTTTCACTTCTTTGATAGTGCAACATTCTTGTTTCTTCTTTCTTAAACGTCAATTCTTCGATAATTAACCAGTAGACTCTATAAAAATTAAACCTTCACAGGAGACAACATGGAAAAAAATGTATATCCCAATGAATCACAAGGTCATCTCCATTATTAAGAATCTAACTGATTTTTTTTCCAATTGGTAATCTTAGCACTTCAATGACCAACTGATTCGGAATAACTGTCAATCGATTACTCTAAAAGCTCTTTTTATCGCTTCCTCATCGACTTGGTATCAATTCTGCATCCCTAGGATTGTTGTCTTCTTATCGCAGCCACCTCATTCTTTTACGTCATACCCTTATCACTTCTTTGATAGTGTTACATCCTTGCTTCTTCTTCCTTTAACGTCAATTCTTCGATAGGTAACCAGTAGACTCTATCAAAATTATACCTTCACAAAAGGCAACACGGAAAAAAATGTATATCCCAATGAATCACAAGGTCATCTTCATTATTAAGAATCAAACCTTTTTTTTTTCCAAGTGGTAATCTAAGCACTTCAATGACCAACTGATTCGGAATAACTATCAATAGATTACTCTAAAAGCTCTTTTTATCGCTTCCTCATCGACTTGGTATCAATTCTGCATCCCTAGGATTGTTGTCTTCTTATCGCAGCCACCTCATTCTTTTACGTTTTACCCTTATCACTTCTTTGATAGTGTAACATTCTTGCTTCTTCTTCCCTTAACGTCAATTCTTCGATAGGTAACCAGTAGACTCTATCAAAATTATACCTTCACGAAAGGCAACATGGAAAAGAATGTATATCCCAATGAATCATCTGGTCATCACCCTCATTAAGAATCATACCATATTTTTTTCAGTACCTGAAGAGAAAGAAAACCTGCTCAGCCAACAGCTCCAGAGACCTTCTGGCCATTCCCTCGAACCCACCACCTCACCTCGAGCAACCCCCAGACGCAGCCCCTCGCCAAGGGTACGTCCAAGAGAGGCAGTTCCAACTTCAGGGCCTCATCGAAGAGTCAGGGCGACCGCCCCGAAGTTCTACACCATCCCCCACAACCGCATCGCCGAAGAGGGTGAAACTGTGAAGTTCCAATGCGCCGTCGCGGGTTTCCCTGACCCCTACACCAGCTGGGAGAAGAACGGAGTCGGCGTGACGCCCAACCGCAAGACGAGAATTTCGGAAATGGACGATATGAGAGTGTTGGAGTTGAAAGAAGTGACCAGGGAGGATTCTGGAACGTACAAGATCATATTGGAGAACGAGGTGGGGAGGATCGAGGCTTCCGCGCGTTTGGACGTGGTAGCCCACAGGAACTACCACACCTTGACCTCGAGGACCAGAGCGAGGAGCTTGTCGCCTAGGGTTTCGTCTTATGGTAGAAGCCTGATAGGGTCCACTGGGCTCTTTGGGAGTCGTACGAGGTTGCAATGCGATATAAGAACGATACCTACGCCTTACCTCAAGTGGTACCGGGACGGTGTGCCTCTGGAGGAGACCCAGAAGTACCACATGTTCTCCAATGGAAGAAAAGCTTTTCTTGACATAGATGAAGTTGACCACCAAGACTCCGGTGTGTACAAGTGCGTAGCTACGAATGATTCGGACTCAGTCGAGCTCTTGGTGAAATTAGAAGTTATCGACGCTCTTCGTCTTCTGGAGGCTCTCCCCAAAGAGGTGAAGGTCGTGGAGGGGAACCAGTTGATCTTACGCTCGAGGGTCAACGTGAAGCAGGACCTGGACGTTGTGTGGATGAAGGACGGTTGTGTTGTTCCGGATTGTGACGAGTTTAGACAATCGGTCGGTGGAGACGGCGACGTGGAGTTGAGGATAGACGATTGCAGGGGTGTCCATGGCGGCGATTATAGGTGCGAGGTTTACACGCCCTTCGGCGACGTCATGTCCAGGTGCAGGGTCGTGGTTGGAGGTGAGTACAATAATTTAATCGGTCTAATGAACCAGCTCTCGTGCCGAGCTTCCCCGTCAGGAAATGTTGAATCATTAGCCAAATAACTATAATTAGTATTCCGATACCGGAATATTTAATTAAATTCAGTTGTCCGGCCGATTGAGAAGTCAAGATTCTTGAGTGCGTGGGCTTAATTTATGAAATGTATATTTTTTGAGCCATAAATCCCGACCTGGCGCCATGCCTCGTTTCATGGTGCAACTGGTCAGCTTTACGAGTCGCGATTAACTTAACGATATCTTGTCCGTGTTATCACCGACTTTTTCTCGCATTCAGGGCTAGGGTGTAGTGTACAAGGTACTTATTGTTCGCATTATTGTTGTTTATCGAGTTCCGATCTTATGACATCACCCGAAATATTCTTGGAGACCGTTTCACTACTGGTGTTTTTTTTTACTCTCTCTTGTTCATTTACTACGCTCCTTTCGTTACTGAATTCTTGGTCTCGAGAATTATATTCAACACGGTCCTAACTCAATCTAACCTTACCCTAATTTATATCCATTTTAAGAATTTTTAGAATGATTTCCAACACTATCCTAACTTAAGCTAACCTTACCTAACCTAAATATTGATTCATTTTAAGTATGTTTTTCAACACTGTCCTAACCTTGACTGTGATAGACTTGAGCAAGTTCAAACCAGTTTATGCTAGATATTTCCTCCAAATTGTTTATTATTCCACATATAAACTTTTCTAGGTTTATTCTTTGATTCTTTCATGCAACTTATTTTCTTTCGTTCTGTGTAATTTGCTTCGTTTTGTTCATTAAATTAATAATTTTGTAAAATTGGATTCATGTCTTGAGTAAATAGATAAAAAAAAAATTTTCATTCGAAAGATGTGTTGGCTTTGTTGTTGGAAGAATTGACTAAAATCGCCAAGAGAATAAGAACAAACTAAAATAAAAAATTTTCGACATTTTCACATTAACTCATATTAGGTCTCCTAACTCAATCTAACCTAACCTAAATATAAATTCATTTTTAAAATGATTTCCGACACTGTCTTTACTTAAGCTACCCTAACCCAACCTAAATATTAATTCATTTTGATAATGAGATTTCCAACACTGTCCTTACCTTGACTTTGAAAGACTTAAGCTAACCTAACCTAACCTAAATATTAATTCATTTTAAGTATGATTTTCAACACTGTCCAAACCTTGACTGTGATAGATTTGAGCAAGTTCAAATCAGTTTATGCTAGATATTTCTTCCAGATTGTTTATTATTCCACATATAAACTTTTCTAGCTTTATTCTTTGATTTCATGCAACTTCTTTTCTTTCTTTCTGTGTAATTTGCTTCGTTTTGTTCATTAAATTAATAATTTTGTAAAATTGGATTCATGTCTTGAGTAAATAGATAAAAAAAATATTTTTTATTCGAAAGACGTGTTGGCTTTGTTAGTAGAATTGACATCGCCAAGAGGATAAGAACAAACCAAAATAAAAAATTTTTGACATTTTCACATTAACCCATATTAGGTCTCCTAACTCAATCTAACCTAACCTAAATATAAATTCATTTTTACAATTATTTCCGACACTGTCTTTACTTAAGCTACCCTAACTCAACCTAAATATTAATTCATTTTGAGAATGATTTCCAACACTGTCCTAACCTCGACTTTGAAAGACTTAAGCTAACCTAACCTGCATATTAATTCATTTTAAGTATGATATTCAACACTGTCCAAACCTTGCCTGTGATAGACTTGAGCAAGTTAAAACCAGTCTATGCTAGATATTTCTTCCAGATCGTTATTATTCCATATATATACTTTTCTAGCTTTATTCTTTGATTTCATGCAACTTCTTTTCTTTCGTTCTGTGTAATTTGCTTCGTTTTGTTCATTAAATTAATAATTTTGTAAAATTGGGTTCATGTCTTGAGTAAATAGATAAAAAAAGTATTTTTTATTCGAAAGACGTGTTGGCTTTGTTAGTAGAATTGACATCGCCAAGAGGATAAGAACAAACCAAAATAAAATTTTTTTGACATTTTCACATTAACCCATATTAGGTCTCCTAACTCAATCTAACCTACCCTAATCATAAATTCATTTTTAGTATTATTTCCGACACTTCTTTACTTAAGCTACCCTAACCTTACCTAAATATTAATTCATTTTGAGAATGATTTCCAACACTGTCCTAACCTTGACTTTTAAAGGCTTGAGCAAGTTCAGACAAGGTTCTGCTCGATATTTTTTCCAGATTGTTTATTTTTCCACGTATACATTTTTCTAGCTTTATTCTTTGATTCCTTCATGCAACTTTTTCGTTCTGTGTAATTTGCTTAATTTTGTTTATTATATTAATAATTTAGAAAAATTGGATTCATCTCTGGAGTAAATAGATAAAAAAAATTCTCATTGATTCGAAAGATGTGTTAGCTTTGTCATTTTCATTTTTACTATTCTCATATTTACTATTTTATCCTCGCAAATTCATACTAGGACAGTCCTCATGTTTTTATTGTTCTTACTTGTTTTCTGAAACTGGAAGTGGAAGAACATGAATTACCACCACTTTAGAATTTTATTCAATTAATCAAATTCAATCAATCTTTTTTCACGAAACAAGCCTCACATGGGTTTACAACTTTTATGCTCAAATCAAAATGTGTCTTAACTGAAAGAGGAAAAAAATCTGAAAATTCATCAAAAAATTTATACGTAAAATAACAAATCCAAACGACGATTATAAAAGAAATTCAAACAAATTAATTTTAATGTTGCAGTTGAAAATGGACAGCAAGATCAGGTGGAATTCGTAAAAAAGCCATCTCCAGTGATTGTTACTGAGGGATGTCCAGCATCATTTTGTGCGAGGATCAAACAAAACTCCTACGACCAGAAGTATCGCTTAGAGTGGATAGTAGCTGGTTCACCTGTATCGAATTCTTCCAACTTTAGGGTAAGTAATCGACTTCACATCTAGTAACAAATAATAACCAGAACAGATCAGTCAATTTCGAAAACACCAGACAACAAATTGATAAGAACTAATAATGAAAGTTCACTCGGCCTTTGGCTGTAAGAGGTTAAGTATACTTTATTAATTACCAGACAAATTGAAATTCCTCGAAATATTGTTCTTTGAATGTTTTCATAATAATATTTGTCTGACGAAGAAAAATTCTGCGCCAAACCAACCGGACGTTCAGGGTCGTCAAAAGCGGTCGATGGCAAGACGCACCAACAGAAGGATCGTTATGAAATGTCGATTTGATCGAGGCGATATAATATAAAAGACAAACTCATGAGATGGTATAGTGTAAGTGTACCATTTATAAATCACAGGCCTTGAATCTTTCTTTTATGGGAAATCGATATCCACCAAATATACATTGCGTTGCAATGATCGCCATAAAAGTAAGGCGATTCTATTGATTTTATGTGGAATCTGTGGCAGGTGTAGACGAGTTTCCTTCTGTTCGAAGGTTGAAAGGATGGGAAAAACAAAGAAGTGGAATATTGAGACTGTATGGGACTTCTGTACCAGATGCAAAACAGAAAAAGTCGCTGTAAATATATTATATTGGATTGAACGAAAAAATTCTCAAAAGTTCATAAATTGAATGAGAAGTTTTCAGTATATACACTTTAAATAAGGGGCATATAATCAATGCATGTCAGATTTACAGGGGGCACGTTAGGATACTGCAAAATATGACCGCGTAGCGGTCGTTGAGTGCCCCCCCCCACCGCGTTTTTTACAAGGAACGGTCCTTCTAGCCCGTCTGGAAGTATTTAGTTTAATCTGAAACTAATAATTTTCGATGATGAGTATCTATTCTTCTCTATTTGTATTTACTTCGTTTCGTTTTCATTCGAAAAATAATCATAAAACTCGAAGGAAGTGCCCTAATATTGAATAATTGAGTCAGGAGTCAGGAGCAGTTCTACGTGTAACTAGAACTGCTCTTTCTGATCTTCTAATTTTCCATCTAAAGCGTATCACCCACGACAATATTTATATACATATTTTCTCGAAAGGCTGGCGTTTCTTCTGAATTCCGGAGGATGTGGTTAGCAATGTCGGAACTCGAAACTGAACTGAAGGGCCTCGTGTGAACGACCAGCGTGTCGCGTGACCTCTCTCCGATATTCATAACTAAAAATATCGAAATTTCTGGTAAAAAATCCAAGGTGAATCGAGCCCGATGTGGATGACGCACCGAGATGTCCGAGGATTTAAACCCTGATCTTCTGTAAACAAGAACGAAATTGGATTCCGTTCTATCTGCTGGATACAGTTTTGCTGCATACAGGGTGTTTCATTAATTCTTCACGACTTCCCGGTGCTAATTGGGAAAAAAATTTCTGATATCATTTCACCGTCATTATTTTTCGATCAATGGATGTCGGCACACCCTGTACCGCGGCCATAAAGTACGCGAATCGTTATTTTGGAAAATTATCAGTGACGTCCGAAATTGGGATTTAAGAGTGGATAATGGGCATGCAAAACACTGAGAATTGTACATAAATCTCGGTTAGCCATTACTGACGCTTATAGGAAGAGTGTCGTAGATCAGGAGGTGGATAATAATCGATAAGCGATTTAAATTGATTATTCGAAAATTGAATACGTGAACGGCGAAGGTCTTAATTTATGACATGGGTGGCCGGTACGCCAGTTTCTGGAAACGCGGCAACTTGTTTTGTTATTTCTCTTTGTTCTGGTCTGTTCTAGTGGTCATTGAAATTTTTTTCTCGAGAAAAGTGACATATTCGGAATCTAGACCCTTCAATTATTTAAATTTCATAATTTTTTTTTTATATATGGGAATTTTTCTCTTTTAGATTTTTCCTGCACCTATCAGCTCATAACATTTTTGAACGCAAAAATCTTTGATTCCTATCTTTCTGAAAATTCACATAAAAACTGACTCGAGCAAGCTGATCCTAAATATATAGTCCATTTCTCCATTTATTCAACCGTTCAAACGTAGTGTTGAGCGGAAATGAAGGAAACATGAGTTTTTTTAGAAAAAAAAATCATAAAGATTTGTATGGAGATTTGGTGTACCTTTCCATGATTTCAATTCAAAGCGAGTGAATGTAACTATACAGATAAAAAATTTTACCTTCTAAAGTCCATCCATTTCGACATAGGGAAATTTCAAATTCGAAAAATCAGCAAATTGGAAAACTTTAAAATGCCATATTTGTCATTAAAATCTTTTCTCGGAAAAAGTAATTACATATTCGGAATCTACATGCTTCAATAATTTAGATTACAGTTATTTTTTTTCTACATAGAAGAATTATTTTTTTCAATATTCCCCTGTATATGGTCATAAAATTTTCGAACGAATTTAGATTTTGATCTTCCATTTTTCTGAAAATTAACACATAGACTGACTCGAGCAAGCTGATCCCTAATATATAGTCTGATTCTCCGAATATCCAAGTTAAGTCGTCGTGTTGAGCGGAAATTATGGAAACATGAGTTTTTTCAGAAAAAAAAATCATAAAATTTGTATAGAGATTTTGTGTACCTTTCAATGATTTCAATTCGAAGCGAGTGAATGTAGCTATACAGATAAAAAATTTCACTTCCTAGAGTCCATCCATTTCCACATAGGGAAATTTCAAATTTGTGAAATTCGAAAAAGCAGCAAATTGGAAAACTTAAAATTTTAACTTTAAAATGCCATATTTGTCATTGAAATCTTTTCTCGGAAAAAGTGATTACATATTCGAAATCTTCAATAATTTAGAATACAGTTTTTTTTTCTACATAGAAGAATTATTTTTCTCAATTTTCCCCTGTATATGGTCATAAAATTGTTGACCGAATGTTTTTTTTTGATCTTCCATTTTTCTAAAAAATTAACATATAGACTGACTCGAGCAAGCTGATCCCTAAATATATAGTCCGTTTCTTCGTATATCCAACAGTTCAGTCGTAGTGTTGAGCGGAAATTATGGAAACATAAGTTTTTTCAGAAAAAAAAAATCATAAAATTTGTATGGAGACTTTGTGTACCTTTCCATGATTTCAATTCAAAGCGAGTGAATGTAGCTATAATGAAAAAAATTACACCTTCTAAAGTCCTTCCATTTCCATATAGGGAAATTTCAAATTTGTGAAATTCGAAAAAGCAGCAAATTGGAAAACTTAAAATTTTAACTTTAAAATGTCATATTTGTCATTAAAATCTTTTCTCGGAAAAAATAATTACATATTCGAAATCTACATGCTTCAATAATTTAGAATACAGTTTTTTTTCTACATAGAAGAATTATTTTTTTCAATTTTCCCCTGTATATGGTCATAAAATTTTTGAACGAATTTTTTTTTGATCTTCCATTTTTCTGAAAATTAACATATTGACTGACTCGAGCAAGCTGATCCTAAATATATAGTCCGTTTTTTCTATATATCCAACAGTTCAGTCGTAGTGTTGAGCGGAAATTATGGAAACGTGAGTTTTTCAGAAAAAAAAAATCATAAAATTTGTATGGAGATTTTGTGTACCTTACCATGATTTCAATTCGAAGCGAGTGAATGTAGCTATACAGATAAAAAATTTCACTTTCTAGAGTCCATCCATTTCCACATAGGGAAATTTCAAATTTGTGAAATTCGAAAAAGCAGCAAATTGGAAAACTCAAAATTTTAATTTTAAAATGCCATATTTGTCATTGAAATCTTTTCTCGGAAAAAGTGATTACATATTCGAAATCTTCAATAATTTAGAATACAGTTTTTTTTCTACATAGAAGAATTATTTTTTTTCAATTTTCCCCCGTATATGGTCATAAAATGTTTGATAATTCGAGGAATTTATTTTTTTATAGGAGAATTAATCGTTTTTTTGATCATTTTTGAATCTTTTTTCTTTTTTAATTTTCTTGGGCACGCTGATCTCTTAACATGAAGTCAATTAAACTTTACACTTCATACTATTGTAATAAAGATAATAATAATGGGTATACGTCACGGATTTGAAAAATCAATTTAATTCTAACCGTCAAAACATCGTAAAGATATCCAGTAACATAATATTTGGATGAATCGAAACTTTTCGGAAAATATCGATTATTCCTACATGAAATATTTCAATAGGAAAAAATGTATTATTATCTTTTAGAAGAAGTAGTATATTATACCTAGGGTTCATATGCTTCTATATTTTCAGAGATATCTTTTGAAAGCTTGATTATGGTTAAAATTTGTTACTGTATCAATAATGCGATTGTCCCAAAAAATTCAACCAATTCCCAATCTCCCGAACTGCTCAAAACCCGCATCAGACTAATCACAACCGGACGAGACCTGTCCATCTATCAACGACAAAGATCACACAGCAGGCCGCCCAGAGCACGTCGATAAGGAAACAATCGAATGTCAAATCAAACGTCAATCAGATCGATGTGACTCCAATAACAACAATCCGCAATCGTTAATTTGTCGTAATTTCGAACTTTTAAAGGTAGAGGAAGACCGTGACGTCAGTATACTCCACATAGCACGTACCCGACGCAACGACGCGGGCCCGGTGAGGTGCCTGCTGGTCCGTCGAAGACGGATTCCTGTCCAGCGACAGCAGTCGCATTCTCGCGGCGACCAAGAGTGGACCGACGACGCGATCTTGTGTTCCTGCGACACGGAGTTGACGGTGGTTGGTGATCTATCCGAGCTTGGTCCCGGCGGCGACGACGGCGCCGCGATGGAGGTGTTGGACGACGGCCGTCACGCGAGAAAAGTGCAGAAGAGTGCGACCGACGAGCCGGCGATGCTGCTGAGGGGCCCGCAGGACGCCACGGCGCTGGTCGGCGACAGGGTGTTGCTCAAGGCCGTGTATATGGGCCGTCCCGATCCGACGGTCAGGTGGACGAGAGCGGTGAGTTGATTTTTAATATACAGGACTGATAGTCTTCTAATAGTTATTTATGTCGTAAGGATCATAAAGACGATCATTATGGTCCAGTCGTGAATGTTATCGGGCGAGGCGTAGCCGAGTGATGGCATTTATTTTAATACATTTTCGCAAAATTGAAAACTGCATTTTTGACATGTCACAATGATAACTATTTTTGAAGGATGAGTATTGTCATGGTTATAATAAAAACCAATAACAATTATCGAAAAAATTTTGTTTTAATTATATGTATATTTTTATTTTTTTTCGAGACTCTATTTCAAGGAGGATTCTAAAGGTGGACAAACAAAAGAAATTTTCTCACAAAATTATATAATAAGCAATCTTATTCTAAAAACCAACCCCAACTATCAAAAGAAACTATAACTAATATTTCTAAACTCTAAAATAACGTTCGATTGGTGAGTGCACTCACTATATGTTCTAATATCTCCTATTTCAATTTTCCTTCTTCCAAGCAGCACGCCGTTTCAATATCTCCTTCTCTCCTTCACTTGCCAAATCAACTCCAACAACTCAATCTACAAATCTATTCTTGACAAAGTTCCAAATGCCATTCATTATATCTTTCTACTTACAAAACCAATCTTTCTGCCAACTTTTTGAAAATGATCGATCTTTCACCTTGACGTTTCCCTATTTACTGTTCACTGGCCTGCTTTTCCCATCCATATTATTCAATATCTCATTTCCTAGGTAACATTCTTGATACATTTCATTCTTCATAAGCATAACTATTTACAAATTCATATTTTTCTTATTTTTGAATAATCTGAACCCTCTTTGAAAATATAATAATTTATAAATTGATCAAATTTACTGAATTGACTAAAGATGTTTGAAGGTTCTTGACTTTTCGGTGTTATTATTTGAATTTATTTTTCATTTTCATTTCTTGAAACGTTAAGAAATATGACCATTTTTGAGCGCTCGTACTACTTACACGACGGGTATATCATTTCGTCACGATGTCTGTATTTTTCGAATTTTGAGCCGAAAATGGTCTCAAACGACTATGTTCGACTCACGGATGACAAATTCGTCGAAAAATTCGAGTCTGTCCGTCCGGCCGGCCGTCCGTCCGTATACACGATAACTCTCGAACGGAATGTCCTAGAAACTTGAAATTTTCAGGGTAGGTTCGAATCTCGAATGCCGCGGTTGAGTTCGTTATTGGGCAAAATTCGCCGAGGGGTTCCGTAAATATGGCCGCTCGAAATTTTGTTTTCCTGATTACTTCGAAACTACAGATTCGATCGAGATGAAATTTTGCACTCTAATGGAAAATGAGGTGTTCAAGCTACATCAAAATTTTTTCCACCTCGTATAAACAGAACCATAGAAACCATAGAAAATTTTAACTTTTGAACGGAAACGCCTAGGGGCTCGAAATTTTCAGGATAGGTGTGGATCTCGATTGTCTTGATCACTTTCATCTATGAGCAAAATTATTCTCGGGGTTTCGCAAATATGGTCCTTTGAAATTTAGTTTTCTTGATAATTTCAAAACTACGAAATTTTGTATACTAATGGAGAATGATATATTCAAGATCACATGACCAGAACCATAGAAACCATAGAAAATCATAACTTTCGAACGGAAAGGCCTAGGGATCTTAAATATGGCGTTCACGTTCATCAATGACCAGAATTATACTAGGGGTTCCGTAAATACGGTCGTTTGAAATTTTGTTTTCTCGATAATTTCGAAACTACGGATTCGATCGAGATAAAATTTTGTATTTTAAACGAGAATGATATATTAAAGCGAAAAGTTTTCTAGATCGCATGACCAGAACCATAGAAACCATAGAAAATTATAACTTCCGGAATGAATAGCCTAGGAAAATTTTCAGGATGGGTTTGGATCGCGAATTTCACGGTCACATTCATCAATGAGCAAAATTTGGAATAATTTTACCGAATACAAAAACAAAGGTTATGCGAGAATTTTTTGTAACATCCACAAATATGTTTTCGTTGAATAAAACTACTACGTATCGAAAATTGATTTTCTCCGTTTGATTACTCCGAAAAACGATGCTCAATTGAACAATGGATGCTTCTATTATTTCTGTTCCATCAATTGGAATCGTCAATGAAAATATCAATTTAATGGTCCCGATGTCGCATAAAAAGGGAATTGAATGGACGTTCCATTCCATCTGGTTTCAATTTACTGATGATAACAGGTTATAGTGATAAATTGGACGTACGTTGTTCGTGGGGAAATAGAAGATGTGATGGGTTTGCTGTTTAGATTCGTTTATAGACGTCATGGGTTCTATCGAGAATGCTAGGAGATAATTAATCATCTGACGCATCGAAAATTTTAATGTAGTGGGTCATTCGTGAAACATCTTGGAATATTTGATGTTTATTCGTATTTGCCTCATTTCAGACCCGGAAATGGTCTTTTATTCGATTTATGAACGTGTGTTCCGAGAGGTTTCAGGTATCTGTCAAATTTGTCCGGCCTTCAGGGTACGTTGGAGGTCTGAATGCGCCGGTTAAGTTCGTAAATGGGTGTAATCCGCCGAAAGGTTTCATAGATATATTATCTGAATTTTTTGACGCAATAATTCGAAAAATGCCTAACCGATTGAATTCAAATTTTTTTTGTTGTAAATTAACGACACAAAGGTTCATGAGAAATCGCATTACTAGAAGATATTTTCAAAAACTTCGGAATCTAGAAACTATTCGCTTTTTCCTGCTGAAATTTCGTATCTACATATCGATAAAATTAGGTTATGTGGAAATTCAGCTCCTTAACTGTTCCACGTGAAAATAAAAAACAGCTTCTCCACATGCAAATAAAATTGAGTTCTTCTGAGCGGGTATAGAGGAATTTGATATGTTATTGCATATAATTCCCTAATTTCCATCTCTAATTGTGTCTATTTCATAAAATGACATTATTTGTCACACTGACGGTCAGTTTGCTTCACTTTATCTGCGGTTTGTTCATCGTAAGAATGAGTTATATGAAATTCAGTTCAACAGCTTCTCCACGTGCAAATAAAATCTAGTTTTTCTCAGCTCGTGTTGAGAAATTTGATATGTTATTCCATACGGCCATACGGGGCCGTGGCGCAGTGGAAAGTGCGTTCCACTTTGGTGCCGGTCTCCTTGATCGGTCCCGGGTTCGAATCCTCCGGAGGGTCGGGAAAGAAATTTTCTGACATGGAGCACGGTTCCACCATTCACTGTTGGGTAAACAATTAACAGTGCTGTGCCTCAGGTGGCGTAAGGACACAGTAACAAAGCCTACACAGAACACAACCGGGTCTCCTAACTCGCACAAGCTCTGAGCTTCTGAAGCTCTGAGCTTCTGAGGGGTCTCACAGAGACCTAGGAGAGTCGGGTTATAAACAAACAATAAACAAACAATATAATTCCCTGATTCCATTTCTAGATGTGTCTATTTTATAAAATGACATTATTTGTAACACTGACGGCTGGTTTGGTCCACATAATCTGTGCTTTGTTCATCGACAGAATGAGTTATATAAAATTCAGTTCAACAGCTTTTCCACGTGCAAATAAAATCGAGTTTTTCTCAGCTCGTGTTGAGAAATTTGATATGTTATTCCATATAATTCCCTCATTCTATGTCTAGAAGTGTCTATTTCATAAAATGACATTATAAGTCACACTGACGGTCGGTTTGGTTCACAGAATCTGTCGTTCGTTCATCGACAAAATGAGTTATATAGAATTCAGTTCAACAGCTTCTCCACGTGCAAATAAAATTGAGTTTTTCTGAGCGGGTATTGAGAAATTTGATATGTTATTCTATGTAATTCCCTGATTTCATGTCTAGAAGTGTCTATTTCATAAAATGACATTATTTGTCACACTGGCGGCCGGTTTGGTTCACAGAATCTGTACTTTGTTCATCGACAAAATGAGTTATATAAATTTCAGTTCAACAGCTTTTCCACGTGCAAATAAAATCGAGTTTTTCTGCTCTCGTGTTGAGAAATTTGATTATGTTATTCCATATAATTCCCTGATTCCATCTCTAGGATTGTCGATTTTATAAAACGACATTATTAGTCACCCTGACGGTCGGTTTGGTTCACAGAATCTGTGGTTCGTTCATCGACAAAATGAGTTATATAAAATTCAGTTCAACAGCTTCTCCACGTGCAAATAAAATCTAGTTTTTCTCAGCTCGTGTTGAGAAATTTGATATGTTATTCCATATAATTCCCTGATTCCATGTCTAGAAGTGTCTATTTTATAAAATGACATTATTTGTAACACTGACGGTCGGTTTGATTCACAGAATCTGTGCTTTGTTCATCGACAAAATGAGTTATATAAAATTCAGTTCAACAGCTTTTCCACGTGCAAATAAAATCAAGTTTTTCTCAGCTCGTGTTGAGAAATTTGATATGTTATTCCATATAATTCCCTGATTCTATGTCTAGAAGTGTCTATTTCATAAAATGACATTATTTGTCACACTGACGGTCGGTTTGGTTCACAGAATCTGTGCTTTGTTCATCGTCAAAATGAGTTATATAAAATTCAGTTCAACAGCTTCTCCACGTGCAAATAAAATTGAGTTTTTCTGAGCGGGTATTGAAAAATTTGATATGTTATTCTATGTAATTACCTGATTTCATCTTTCGAAGTGTTGATTTGATAAAATGACATTATTTGTCACACTGAAGGTCGGTTTGGTTCAGAGTATATGTGGTTCCTTCATCGACAAAATGAGTTATATAAAATTCAGTTCAAGAGCATTTCCAGGTGCAAATAAAATTGAGTTTTTCTGAGCGCGTGTTGAGAAATTTGATATGTTATTCCAAATAATTCCCTGATTGCATCTCCAGAAGTGTCGATTTTATAAAATGACATTATTTGTCACACTGATGGTCAGTTTGGTTCACATTATCTGCGGTATTTTCATCGACAAAATGAGTTATATAAAACTGAGTTTATCAACTTTAATATATGTATTCGTAATATCTCAACTTATAATCAACATATAGTTCTTCATCATCTAGTGTTAGATACATTAAGCAAAACGAAAGGTATGTCGTTCATTATTAGCTATGCCGCAAAAACAACTTTCGATACTTTGAAGTTAACCGAACACCACCAATTAATCATTTACCAACGTTCACGTATACCAAAGAAGAAATAACAATAGTCATCTCGAAAAAAAATTGGCGCCACCTTTGTGCATCTTACATAGCAAACTAGACAACGATCGTGACTGGTTTGAAGGATGACAGACGAAGATTTCGAAACCCGAAGGTAACATCATCTGAGCCTTATAAGGTCGGGAAAATCGCCTCTGTTCGCGAGCGTTCTTGCGACACCTCCCCGATTTTCACACAGTTGAATTAACGATTGTGATGGCGGATTTATGATCGTTAGATCGTCAGTCACTTTCGTTTCTTGTCGCCACCTACTTTTGCCTGTTCGTTCTTGTGAATTTGCGCGGTGTCGCGGTTTTAATTAAGTTAATCTATTGAAGTTGCCGACACGGTTTGACTCGATTTACGACTTTTCGTGTTTTACACAAGATTCCATCTGACGATGATACATGCGTGCCAAATTCGCGGTGATAAAATAAGATAATGCAGTTTTCCGAAGAGATCACAGATCACAGCTCGACCTTGCCAGTGTTATGCAAGTGCAAACTTCCTGAAGTCGCCAAAGCCGTCAAGAAAATAAAACTTATACGGGTAACCGGTAAGATAAGGATCTCTTCGACATCGCTGGTTCACCACTCACCTCGACGAACACAAGAGAAATACCGGATTCCGTATAAAAATGCGAACGAAATCTTGTTAACATAACGCTGGCGTAAGGCGCGAACAGAAAAATATCCAACGTTACAATAATTGAAATTTAACTTTTCCAAATTATATTCGACTTACAGCTGTTCCACGTGAAAAGATAATTGAGTTTTTCTTGGGAAATTTGATAAAATGACATTATTTATCACACTGACGGCCTGTTTGGCCCACAGAGTCTGTGGTTCGTTTAATCATATTTGGTTCGATAGTCTCGCTCTTTGCTTGGTATGACGGATATAGAACTAAAAGGTAACTCTAACGGGATAGTGACTTTGAAATCAACCATTTCTGCTTCAGCTCTTATGAACAAACAGAGTAGGAGACAAGAACCATTCGTCGACTTGATACAAGTATCGGCTTTCATAAATGTCCTTCACCATATGATTCAACATCTCACTGATAATAATAATAGGTGCCTTCAAGAATTAATATCGCACTGATTTGTTCTTGACCAATTGTCGAGAGGTGGGAGATACGACAGGAACAGCTTTCTTCAATCAGAAATAGAAGACTTAAAAACTTTTTTTTTAATTTTTTTTTTCGCATGTTCAGAACCATAGAAACCCAATTTTTTTTCCTGATAATGAAACAGTTGGAGAATGACGTGTTCGAGGTACATTCGAAATTTTGTCGAGATCGCATGACCAGAACCATAGAAAATTATAACTTTCGAACGGAAAGGCCTAGGGACTTGAAATTTTCAGGATA
Organism: Aphidecta obliterata; assembly: GCA_963966015.1. Lineage (NCBI taxonomy): Eukaryota > Metazoa > Arthropoda > Insecta > Coleoptera > Coccinellidae > Aphidecta > Aphidecta obliterata. Next base: position 33,513,101 of record OZ014428.1, read on the forward strand.
GGTGTGGATTTCCAATGTCAAGAAGTTCATCAATGAGAAAAATTATACCAGGGGTTCTGTGAATATGGCCGTTCAAAATATTTATTTCCTGATAATTTCGAAACTACTTATTGGATTGGAATTAAATCTTTTCAAACTACGTGCAAAATGTCCGAATCGCATTACCAAGACCATAGATACCGTATAAAATTCTAGCGAATTTCCGAAAAACAAATTGGGTCACCTAAAGCACTGACGTGAAGTCTGGAGTTTTGCCTTAGTTTGAAATTTTTTCTGACAGTTGTCAAAAATGTCTTCAATTAGTATCTAAAACTGGAAAATGCGAATCTACCTTCAAGTTGTATGAGAACTTTTCAATAGTTTGTAATTTTGTCGCATGTTACAGTTTTCGAAAAAAAATTTGAACAATCGTCAAGAAAAACTAAATTACATAAAAAATGAGCATATTTGAATAAATTTATAGTTTAAATATAAGTTTTTCAAAATATTTCCTCCATCTGCATCAATGATCCATAAATATTCGAATAATTCGTATAATATTCATCCCAAAAAATGTAATACTTAATAGAAGAAAAATTAGAAAAATAATCATAACAATTGGACTAAATTAGATGATAATTTATGGAAAACGCAGTTAACAATAATCGAACTGAACTAAAACAAAGGTTGGAAATGTCCTTCTCTAACCCTAATACAAGCTTCTAGATTCTAGAGATTTTACTCGCCCTTCTCCCCAAAAATATGTAAACTATTCAAATCTGGAAATTTGGCGGGCCATAACTCGATAACTAGGCACCACTCTTTCCGAACAAACCAAATCCGCACCGTTTATTCGATTTTATTTTCTAGCATCCTCCGACCTGAGTGTGGAAATACCAAGTTAATATTCCGATTCGATGGTTACATTTTGTTTCGTAAAATACCACATATACAGAGTTGCGAAACAAAAGAATGCAAATGATATTAATCATCCTTCCCGGTTGCATACAAAATCGTTTTTTATCCAAATCAACCCGGATCGAATTTTGCGAGAGCATAACTTTCACCCACACATCCGTGAAGGATCTTGTTAAATACCTAATATTACGGAATTGGTGAAAGTGCTCGACGTGCTCGGTCCCCTTCGAAAATGATCATCCGCCAATTCCTCCAATAAGTGTCGTATTTTCACTGAAACATAACAATTTGATTTCTTCCAGGGTCGCGAGTTGAGGAACGACGAGAAAACAAGCATCACCATAGGCGATGGTCTGACGTGTCTGCTTCTCCAGAACATCACTGCCGATGAGAGTGGAAAATACGACGTTTGCGTGGAGAATTACCATGGTTCCGACTGCAGTTTCGCTTCTGTGTCAGTGGAAGGTGAGTGAAAAGTTTCGACTGAAAAGCTCGATACCCTCTCAAATTGCCCTATGAATCTACTGCAATATTGCTTAGACATTAATATTTGAACCGATACTCGGTCGGTGGACTAATGAATTGAATAAATTCCCCAAAAAGCAAAAAAATTCGAAATAAGAAGTCATACTAAGATACTTATAATATGAGTCGCGAAAAAACGCCAGAGTCATAGAAAGTACGTCGCTAAAGAACGCTCGAAAATGGGAGGAGCTTAGAGTTTTTTGACGTTCATCCTGGTTTGTTTACATTCGTCGTGAAAAATATGCGATTTTATTACGAGAATTTGCTTTATTAGCCTTAATAATTCCTTTAAATCGATTCTCGACCGCTTAAGTATCTCTTCCTAGAGTTCTAAGTTCTAATGCTTTTGGAAAGGAAAGGGGAGAAAGCGTTGTCGTTCTCTGTTTCTGTGTGACTTTCGGCTTTCTGTATGCACGAATATTGCTTTGCCAGGATGTATTCTTGCCAGACCTGTTTATCACCAAATGAGTTTTATTTTCAACGACCATTTTTGAGCGCTCGTACTTCTTACACGAGGGCTATATCATTTCGTCACGATGTCTGTATTTTTCGAATTTTGAGCCGAAAATGGTCTCAATCGACTATGTTCGACTCACTGATGACGAATCCGTCGGAAAATTCGAGTCTGTCCGTCCGGCCGTCAGTCCGGCCGTCCGTAAGCACAATAACTCTCGAACGGAACAACCTAGAGACTTGAAATTTTCAGTGTGGGTTCAGTTCCCGAATGCCTCGGTTAAGTTCGTTAAAGGGCCAAATTTCACCAGCGGTTCCGTAAATATAGCCGTTCAAAGTTTTGTTCTCCTGATTACTTGAAAACTACAGATTTGATCGAGATGAAATTCTGCACTCAAATGGAAAATTAGGTGTTCAAGCTACATGTGAAATTGTGTCCAGATCGCATGACCAGAACCATGGAAACCATAGAAAATTGTAACTTTTGAACAGAAACGCCTAGGGACTTGAAATTTTCAGGATAGGTGTGGATCTTGAATGTCGTGATCACGTTAATCTATGAGCAACATTATTCTAGGGGTTCCGTCAATATGGTCGTTTGAATTTTAGTTTTTTTGATAATCATAACTTACGGAAAGGCCTAGGGACTTGAAATTTTCAGGATAGGTGTGGATCTGAAATTTCGCGTTCACGTTTATCAATGAGCAGAATTAAACAAGGGGTTCAGTAAATACGGTCGTTTGAAATTTTGTTTTCTCGATAATTTCGAAACTACGGATTCGATCGAGATGAAATTTTGTATTTTAATCGAGAATGATATATTACAGCAATATTTTGTCCAGATCGCATGACCAGAACCATAGAAATCATAGAAAATTGTAACTTTCGAACGGAAAGGCCTAGGAACTTGAAATTTTCAGGGTGGGTTTGGATTGCGAATATCGCGGTCACGTTCATCAATGAGCAAAAATAGACTAGGGGTTCCGTGAATATGGCCGTTCAAAATATTTTTTTCCTCATAGTTTCGAAACTACTGATCGGATTGGGATGAAATTATGCACCTAGCTTAGGAATAATGAATTCAAACTACGTGCCAAATTTTGTCCAGATCGCATCACCAAGACCATAGAAACCGTAGAAAATTCTAGCGAATTATCGAAAAAAAATTGATCAGCTGAAGCACTGACATGAAGTCTGGAGTTTCGCCTAAGTTTCAGAATTATTTTGACAGCTGTCGAAAATTCCTTCAATTGATTTCTAAAACTGGAAAATGCGAATCTACCTACAAGGTGCATATACGAGCGCTCAAAAGCTCCTGACTTCACGGCAGTTCTTTTCGTAATTTTTTTTTTCGTGGCATCTATTCCTTTGAATTTCATTTCTTACATCAGCATTTACGAAAATGTTCCGTAATGAACTTTCTGTATAACATTTCAGAATTCGCGAACTATTAGGGATAGGGTCACATAATACCAATGAAGGTATTGTGATTCCATATGAATGCCCAATTATTTTTCTAATAAATAAAATCAACCATTTTCCCGAAGAAAAATTGTTCTAGATAATATAATTAGCAGGCTAATAAATCAGTCTATGAAACCCCAGAGAACATCAAATCCATCATTCGCGACTATAAGCGAAAAATTTAATTCCGAGAGAAACGTCACGAAATATCTGTGATCGACGTAATTTATTTCGTATTTTCTGGAAGTGTCAAAAATCGACCTTTTTCAAATCGAGTTCTTGCGTAAACCGGCGGTGGAATCGGGCTGGATTTTCATCTAAGGAGTCCTTTGGTCCGTTGGGATAATAATTCAATAATTCGACCCTATTTCGGATAAAAAGCCTATTTGAAAGGAAAAAGGCAACATTTTGGGTTTTCAGCGTTTTTCGACCTTTTCCGAACGTTATTTTCATACCTTCGCACGTCGAAATAGGGGACGTTTCGCGTACCGTCGGAAAGCCCGTTTCTTCTTCTCGAAAACGCGTAGTAGGCTTACACTCAAAGAAATTTTCCAGGATATACAACAGGAATGCGGTAGCTTCTACAGAAAATTCTCCCTATAAAAGCGACAGCAGGAATATTTGCTGATTTTACGTGACATTTCGGTCGTTTAATTCCTCTAGAAATAACAAGTTTCACATAAGTTGATGCAACCAAACTGCAGTTTGTCATTTTTACAGGAAAATTATACTGTGACGAAAACCGGAATATGCGTGACTACTTACAGGAATTTCCTGTTCAATAAACAACCTGTATGGTTGTGTTCAAAGCTTCAAACTCCAGTTTCCACAAGAATTTCCACTAATGAACACTTAACCTAAACTAGAATATATTTTTCGATAACCCCCGGTAACTCAATAAAAATCGCCGGTCCGTTTGTTTCCGCAAATGTGGATTTTTCGAGGCCGATGAGTCGGACCACTTCGATCGGTGTAACGAGCTGTTGAGCAAAATGCGGAGCAATAATATATCTAGCGGGGAAAACGACCTTTAATTCGTCGAGCCGCATCGTGGTATCGCTATATAGCAGATCGTTTACCTTGATACTTTTGGAACAGTTTCTAGGAAAAAAAGTCAGTTAGTTTGTTGACAAAAAATAATACAATAAAAAAATATTATTTTTCTGATGTCAATGAAAATATAAATAAATGAAAAATAAAATATAAAAATATAAATAAAATATTATTTTTTTGCAGGTCCACCGGATCCACCAAGCGGAAAACCGAGCATCACCGCATCATCCGACGCCGTCACCGTCACCTGGAGCAGCTCCCCCTACGACGGAGGCAGGATAGTGACCGGCTTCGCGGTCGAGCACTGCCTGGTGGGCAGCGATATCTGGACCGCCGTCACCGAGAACTGTCACTCCTTGTCGTACACCTTCAGGGGGTTGCAACCCGGGGCGCGGTACGTTTTCAGGGTGAGGGCGCAGAACGTGCACGGCTACAGCAGGCCCGGACTCGAGTCGGACGTCCTGCAGTTGGACGAACTAAGTGAGTATTTTTCTATTTTGGAAGAAAATCTTCATCGTTTTTTCTTCGAGGGGATAAGCGAGGGAAAACAATGCGTGTCGCCGCAGGCAACGCCATCTCCCGGACGTGCGGAGGGTCGCCTCGAACTCTGATGAGTTATTCATAATTCGTTGAAAAACAAACACTTTTTTTTACAATTTTTTTGCTATTCTTCATTTCTGATTTCACGATGAAATAGTCTAGAAATAAATCAGTTCGAACATTCCGCGGTCACCCCGCATACAAAATAATAGAAACGTTCGAGCATGGCCCGTTAATTAATTAGGTTCGAAATCGTATAATGAAACCGAAACAACGGACCGTGAAAGAGCATTATCATCGTACGATTTTGCCGTTCTTCAATCGGGAAAGAAAGTAGATAAATATGGAATAGATCCATATTCGATCGCAATCATTTTCGACGTAGATCCCCGTCGTGACGAAACGCCGTAGGAGTTCGCGTTTTTCGGCGGTCCGTCGCGCGTTTTTCGAAGGATCCTGTTTTTCGACCGTTTGACCAGAGACGACACGTTCTTCTTCGTCTCATTAGTCACAGTCGCTGCGCTCGGGAAATTTCTCTCTAATGGTACCGGTTCCTAGAACGCGAGGTATAACGATGTTGGAATTCAGACCGCGATGACCGTAAGGAGGTCCTCCGTTGTTCGCTGTGTTGTACCGTGTTTGTTTTTCGTCTGTTGAGTGTCCAGAAACTGTTAGTTTTTAGAGCCAGGGAGATTGTGTGAGTGGCACTTTTTTTAATTGATTAATATAACAATGATTAATATTTTTTTTACCTCAAAATAATAACTTCGACGATATGGTGGAATTTTTGTTGGGGTTTTATTGCGAAAGAACTGTGAATAATTTGAATCATCATAAATTGATCAGAATCCAAATATAAAAGATTGACCTTCGAAGTAATCGTTTCTGACCTGACGTAGGTTTTTACAACGTGATTCATTGTGATCCATGCTTGTTTGCATAAATATTTAAATTAATTGGATACCTTCTCACGTAACAATAATGATATTCTTGACGAATATCTGAATCGTTTTTCAACTGTGTAACACTTTGTTTACGAGTTATTATCTATTTGTTTTTATCATCTTGCCAATATTGATTTTTTGATTGCTTCCACTTTATTCCCATGATGAGGAGAACACTTGCTCAAAATTAGTGATTTATCGAAAATTTATAATCACAAAGTTTCACAAGAGCTTAGATTATTCCCATAATTTTTATTTAGGACGCGCAGAAATAAGGGGTGAATTCCAGGTGAGAAATATTCACACCCCAATTATAAATCAAACCTGAAATTCAAAATTAATTTCAATGGTCCAAATATTGTTTTCGACATGTTGTTGTTTTGTCAATTTTGTCGAAAACCTCCAAAAATGGTATAAAAAAGTTGCAAGAGCATATTTAATCCTATTGATATGACTCGGTTATTTGCTCTATTTATATTTCATTTAATTCAATTAAATTTTTTTATGTTCTGATATTTCAAATTTAAAGAAATTTTATTTTGAAATTAATTTTAACTCCACCAGAATCAAAGTTACAATTTTTTTAATTTCCTACAAGTGGTCTGACTGAATCTTATAAATAAAAAAAATATTCAAATTAAACGAACATGAGATTGAAAAACATTTTTGAAGAGTTTCTTCGAATTCATTGTCAGAGCGTTTTCACTTTCCACCTATAAATCTGTATATTTCACGATATGGATTCTATGAACCAAATAAGCCGTCAGTGTGACAAATAATGACATTTTAGTTTTATGAATTTCAAGAGATGGAATCACAGAATATATTAAATTTTCCAACTTCGGATCAGAAAAACTCAATTTTTTTGTAACGTGAACAGCCGTAGTGTTCAATTTTTATTTAACTGATTTTATCGCCATATGTTAAAAGTCAATTTCAGTAGGATATGGCGAATAATTTTTGAAATATCCAAGTTCGAAAAAAAAAATTTATCTTCGAGTATTGCAATGATTACAAAATTTGAGATTAGCTCAACCGACGCATTCAAACTTCGAACGTAACCTGAAATTTTCAATTCTCAAGTATTCTTCTCTCGAACTTTAGGAAACCTGGAAGAAAGGTATTTTGAGGCTAAGAAATCTCCGAAAATCATCACTTACCTCTATTTCCTATTGAGAATAACTGAAATTTTGTTCGATGAAAAATTAATTAAACTATGATTTTGATTTGACATGACTATTCAACTAAAAGTTATGAAACGAACCACAGATTCTATAAACCATATTGGCCATCAGTGTGACAAATAATGTCATTTTAGTTATATGAATCTCAAGATATGGAATCACAGAATATATCTAATTTTCCAACGTCAGATCAGAAAAACTCAATTTTCTTTCCACGTGGAACAGCTGTAAAATTGAATTTTTATATAATTGATTTTATCGATCCGTCATAATATGTTAACAGACAATTTCAGTAGGATATAGTGAATAATTTCTAAAATATCCAAGTGTTAGAAAAAAAGATCTAGTATTACAAACACCACGAAATTTCACATCAGCTCAACCGACGCATTCAAACCTCAAACGTAATCTGAAATTTTCAAATTTTCAGTATTCTTCTCTAGAACTTTGGAAACCTAGAAAAAAAGTATTTTGGGGCTAGGAAATCTTTGAAAATCATAATTTACCTCCATTTTCGATTGAGAATAACTGAAATGTTGTTCGATGAAGAATTAATTAAACTATAATCATTTTGATTTGACATGACTATTCAACTGAAAGTTATGAAACGAACCACAGATTCTATAAACCAAATTGGCCGTCAGTGTGACAAATAATGTCATTTTAGTTTCATCGATTTCAAGAGAAGGAATCACAGAATATATTAAATTTTCGAACGCCAGATCAGAAAAACTCAATTTTCTTTTCACGTGGAACAGCTATAGAATTGAATTTTCATATAACTGATTTTATAGATGCAATCAATTTCAGTAGGATATGTAGAATAATTTCTGGAATATCCAAGTTTGAAAAAAAATTTAATCTGCTAGTATTACAATCGTCACGAAATTTTACTTTAGCTCAACCGACGCATCCAAGCCTGGAACGTAACCTGAAATTTTCAAATCTCTAGGCTTCTTATTTCTAACTTTGGAAACCTGGAAAAAAGAATTGTTAGGCTAGAAAATCTTCGAAAATCATCACTTACCTCCATTTCCAATTGAGAATAACTGAAATTTTGTTCGATGAAGAATTAATTAAACTTAAAGTTATGAAACAATCCACAGATTCTATAAACCAAATAAACCGTCAGAGTAACAAATAATGTCATTTTGGTTTTATGAATTTCAAGAGATGTAATCACAGAAAATAACAAATATTCCAACGTCAGAACAGAAAAACTCAATTTTCTTTTCACGTGGAACAGCTATAGAATTGAATTTTCATATAACTGATTTTATAGATGCAATCAATTTCAGTAGGATATGTAGAATAATTTCTGGAATATCCAAGTTTGAAAAAAAATTTAATCTGCTAGTATTACAATCGTCACGAAATTTTACTTTAGCTCAACCGACGCATTCAAGCCTGGAACGTAACCTGAAATTTTCAAATCTCTAGGCTTCTTCTTTCTAACTTTGGAAACCTGGAAAAAAGAATTGTTAGGCTAGAAAATCTTCGAAAATCATCACTTACCTCCATTTCCAATTGAGAATAACTGAAATTTTGTTCGATGAAGAATTAATTAAACTTAAAGTTATGAAACAATCCACAGATTCTATAAACCAAATAAACCGTCAGAGTAACAAATAATGTCATTTTGGTTTTATGAATTTCAAGAGATGTAATCACAGAAAATAACAAATATTCCAACGTCAGAACAGAAAAACTCAATTTTCTTTTCACGTGGAACAGCTATAAAATTGAATTTTCATATAATTGATTTTATCGATGCAATCAATTTCAGTAGGATATGTAGAATAATATATAGAATATCCAAGTTTGAAAAAAAATTTAATCTGCTAGTATTACAATCGTCACGAAATTTTACTTTAGCTCAACCGACGCATTCAAACCTCGAACGTAACCTGAAATTTTCAAATTTCTAGGTTTCTTCTCTCGAACTTCGAAAACCTTAAAAAAAAGCGTTGTGAAGCCAGGAAATCTTCGCAAATCATCAATTTCCTCCATTTTCAATTGAGAATAACTGAAATGTTGTTCGATGAAGAATTAGTTAAACTATGATCATTTTGATTTGACATGACTATTCAACTAAAAGTTATGAAACGAACCACAGATTCTATAAACCATATTGGCCTTCAGTGTGACAAATAATGTCATTTAAGTTATATGAATCTCAAGAGATGGAATCACAAATTCTAAATCTAATTTTCCAACGTCAGATCAGAAAAACTCAATTTTCTTTCCACGTGGAACAGCTGTAAAATTGAATTTTTATATAATTGATTTTATCGATCCGTCATAATATGTTAACAGACAATTTCAGTAGGATATAGTGAATAATTTCTAAAATATCCAAGTTTGAAAAAAAATTTGAAATTCTAGTATTACAATAACGAGTTCTTCATCTGTGAATTCTATTGTTCGAAAATTAAATTTCCTCTGCCTCTGTTACCAAGCGCAATTACCTTCCAGACGAAATGTCCAGCTTCGAGCCCAGGATGGTTTCGTTGGAGCCCGGCCCCGAGTTCAAAGCCCGCTACGATATCTTGGAGGAGTTGGGTAAGGGGAGGTTCGGCGTGGTGCACAAGGTGGTGGACAAGGCGACTTCGCAGAAGCTGGCCGCCAAGTTCATAAGGTGCAGGACGGCCAAAGACAGGGACAAGGTTCAGGAAGAAATCGACATAATGAACCAGTTGAGGCACCAGAAGTTGCTCCAGTTGGCGGCCGCCTTCGAGAACCCCAGAGAGATGATAATGGTCATGGAATAGTAAGTGAAATTTTGGTTTTAGGGAGTCTGAAGACTGTGAAAATAATTTTTTCCGTATAGCATTTCTGGAGGGGAACTGTTCGAAAGGGTGGTCGCCGACGATTTCACGCTGACCGAAAAAGACTGCATACTCTTCGTCAGGCAGATCTGCGAAGGGGTGGACTACATGCACAGTCAGAACATCGTGCATTTGGACCTTAAGCCGGAGAACATCATGTGTCACACCAGGACGTCGCACGAGATCAAGATCATCGACTTCGGACTGGCCCAGAAGTTGGATCCCGAGAAGCCCACCAGGGTTCTGTTCGGGACCCCGGAGTTTATACCGCCCGAGATTATCAACTACGAGCCCATCGGTTTGAAGTCGGACGTCTGGTCCATTGGGGTCATATGCTATGTGCTGTGAGTATTGTTTATTTTTATTCTTTTTCTCTTTTTTTTCAATAAGCTACCCATGAAGCTGCAAGCTTGGAAGAAATATTTCATGAACTTTTGTGTTTAATCAAGTGTGTGCCTATTTGAAAAAATTTGGTGAAGTTTATATTATTGCCCACCTCTGATTTTTATGAAGTTTTTGTCATAAATAAAATTTTTTCATAAAAAATCGAATGGTACTAGTCTCAATCTCAGAAAACTTATGGTCGAGGAGATTTTTTGAAATTGCTTGAACAATGTTGAAATTTTGACACTTCAGTGACAGTTCAATCGAAAATTGACAGCTTCTAGCGTAAAATATTCTACTATTCAATGAAATTTCTTTTTCTTCCTTCGGATATTGGACTATTTTTAATACATATTAATTTATGGAGAAAATCTTAATCATACGATTAACCTTTGAAATTTTTTTTTCAAGTTATAAGCGAAAATTTGTATTTTCATTTTGGAGAAATTTACATACCTATCTTATTATTACAAATGGAGCTGCAAGCTTGGAAGGAACATTTTAATACGGCAACCTTTTGTGTTTAATCAACTATTCGAAAGAAATTGTAGAGTTTACTTAATTGCCCACCTTTGATATTCATGAATTTCTTGTTATAAATACACTTTTTCATGAAAAATCTAATGGTATCAGTCTCAATCTTAGGAAACTTATGGTCGAAGAGATTTTTCTAAATTGCTGGAACAATGTTGAAATTTTGACACTTCAGTGACAGTTCAATCGAAAATTGACAGCTTCTAGCGTAAAATATTCTACTATTAAATAAAATTTCTTTTTCTTCCTTCGAATACTGGACCATTTTATAATATTAATTCATGGAGAAAATCTTAATCATACGATTAGCCTTTGGATTTTTTTTTTTTCTATTTATAAGCGAAAATTCATATTTCCATTTCGAAAAATTTACATACCTATCTTATTATTACAAATGAAGCTGCAAGCTTGGAAGAAATATTTCAATACGGCAACCTTTTGTGTTTAATCAACTATTCGAAAGAAATTGTAGAGTTTACTTAATTGCCCACCTTTGATTTTCATGGATTTTCTGTTATAAATACACTTTTTCATAAAAAATCTAATGGTATCAGTCTCAATCTTAGGAAACTTATGGTCGAGGAGATTTTTCGAAATTGCTTGAACAATGTTGAAATTTTGACACTTCAGTGACAGTTCAATCAAAAATTGACAGCTTCTAGCGTAAAATATTCTACTATTCAACGAAATTTCTTTTTCTTCCTTTGAATATTGGAAGATTTTATAATATCAGTTCATGATGAAAATCGTAACAATTAACCTTTGGAATGTTTTTTTCAAGTTATGACCGAAAATACGTATTTTCTTCTTGTAAAAATTCACATACCTATCTTATTATTACAAATGAAGCTGCAAGCTTGGAAGAAACATTTTAATACGGCAACCATTTGTGTTTAATCAACTATTTGAAAAAAATTGGTAGAGTTTACTTTATTGCCCACCTCTGATTTTCATGAATTTCTTGTTATAAATACATTTTTTCATAAAAAATCGAATGGAACCAGTCTCAATCTTAGGAAACTTATGGTCGAGGAGATTTTTTGAAATTGCTTGAACAATGTTGAAATTTTGACATTTCAGTGACAGTTCAATCAAAAATTGACAGCTTTCAGCGTAAAATATTCTACTATCCAAGGAAATTTCGTTTTCTTTCTTCGGATATTGAACTAATTTATAATATTAATTCATGAAGAAACTCTTAATCATACGATTAACCTTCGAAATTTTCTTTTCAAGTTATAAGCGAAAATTTGTATTTTCATTTTGAAAAATCCACATATCTATCTTATTATTACAAATGGAGCTGCAAGCTTGGAAGAAACATTTTAATACGGCAACATTTTGTGTTTAATCAACTATTTGAAAGTAATTGTAGAGTTTTCGAAACTTTCAAAAAATCATATTTCCTAAACTTGAAGTTTCCTGAACCATAGATTGGCACCATTCTCTTTCTCTTTCAGAATTGCATCCAATAAAAATTCTTCGTCAAAATCTGAGGCGGGCATTAAAGTAAACACCAAACATGTCTTCATAAATTAAATAATCAAGAAGATTGAATTCAATCTACCGTTCATTCAATATAGATTCATTTTCAAACCTCAATTCATGAACTCCGAATCGGATTTTTCCAAGGTTGAAAGATACATATAATTTCCTTTATCACTTCTCGCCTCCTTTCTCATCCTATGAGCGCCATAAAAACACACAAATGAATATGGATGAAACGCAAAACAATTGAAATACATCAAACACTAATAAGCCGTATATAATTAAGATAGCATTAATCATTCCATTTTAATGTTAATCAACTAAGAAACGCAAACTTCCATGCTTTCTATTCCACAAAAGAAATTCTCTCCGAATATTTAATTCTTCGTGAGAATATCAATAAAATCCGAAGATCTCCCTTCTACTTTCTCACGCCTTCCCCTTTCAGATTGTCCGGCCTGTCGCCGTTCATGGGCGACAACGACGCCGAAACCTTCGCCAACATCACCAGAGCCGACTACGACTTCGACGACGAGGCCTTCAACACCGTCTCCCAGAACGCCAGAGACTTCATCTCCGCCCTTCTCGTCAACAGGATGGAGTGAGTATTCCGAACAATCACCATCAGGGGTTTTTATTGACGCTAAATGTTTCTACAGAGATCGCCTATCCGCCGAGCAATGCACGAGACACACCTGGTTGGACCCGGACAATCACCAAGAGACCGTCATTCTTTCTACAGATAAACTGAAGAAGTTCATCATACGCAGGAAGTGGCAGGTAGGGTTGGAAGATTCGTCTTGTGCATGTCTCGTGTGGTTTTTTCTTGATATTCGCATGGTTTTCTTTGTGTGTTTAGAAAACAGGTAACGCCATACGTGCTTTAGGAAGAATGGCAACTCTCTCCGCCAGCAGGAGGAACTCTGCGAACAACTCGTCGCCTAACACTCCCAGACCGTCACTCACTGGTGGCACAGTTAACTCCATGATGGTGCCTAGAACGACCGACGGTTTTCTGGAGAGTGGTTTCCACTCACTCACCCTCGAAGATACAGTGCCGGAAGTCGATCAGTCGGAGGAAGAAACCAGCTATAGTGTTCCAGAAGAGGGGCGACAAACCATAAACAACCAAGAGGTTGAAGACGAAAAAGTCCCAATGAATACTGAAGAAAACTCGAAAAACACTGACGCCAATGGAAATTACGAAATAAACGAACAGAATACAACAGAAGAAATAACACAGCTCACCGAAGATACTCCCACTATAGACCAAAATTCGAAATCGGTCAAGATGAGGTCTTGCACGGAGAGGAGCGACAGCGGCATCAGCTGCTCCTCCCACCTCACCACCAGCTCCTGCACGTCGACCCCCCTCTTAGGTAAAAAAATCTCAATCGTTGAAGAGCCAGAATACAGAAGGCCTACTCTTGCAGATAGCGACGAGTCGCTCAATTTTACCTCCTCGAAACTGGTGACCTTGAGTTCGAGGTTCGAGTCCAGGGAGAATTTGGCCAACAGGCAGAAAGACCCTGGCGAGGAGAACTCGAGGAGCGCGGTGAGGTGTAAGGGTGTTAACGTGAAGCTCGAGGACAAGATAGAGACTTTCGAACATGGTGAGTGGTTCAAATATACCGAATAATCAGATATTTTTGAGAAATTTCGATCCAAAGTCCAATGAAAATATTTCAATTTCAAGATTTATGCAACTGAGGCTCTCAATGGATGGTATAGTGTGAGTATTCAGTGGGCTTTGCGTGTGTTTTTGTTGAAACTGCTTCTTTGTTCGAATTCACGCCTTCACGCAACATTAGTGTAGGACTCTCTGACATTGTTGCCAATTTCTTGTACACGGCTTGTGTTATGCTGCGGGTTTCACAAAACTTTGATTGTCCAATCGAGATTGAAATCATCGAATCTCTAATCGTGTCTCCTTTCAGGTAAACCGACCAATTCGGCAAATGGCTTGAAGAAGGTGCCAATGTACTCAACCTACACATCGAGGACGGTGGCGAGCGCCATCAAGAAATTCGACCACCTTGATAAGAACCCCCCTAATTCGAAACCACCCCTGAAACAAATTAGCTCCAAAATTGAATCAGAGAATCAATCTGAAAGGATACGAAGACTTGAGGAACCGAAGGCGAGAAGCAGATCTAAATCCCCTTGTCCAAAAACGACCAAATCGCCATACGATAGATCCAGATTGAGGACGGCTTCTCCACGTCCCAACGTGCCGAAAATTTTGGGGGAAAATAGAGGTACAGTCAAGGAATCTTCGAATGGTAGAGTTGGAAATACACAAACCCTACCCAATCGACTGGGGAATTCTACAAATCTTCACAAAATCACCATTCCACACCAAACGATGAGGTGTAGGAGCCCCTCGCCTTCTTTACTGAGGAAAACCCAATCATCCATAGCCAAAGAACAAAGCAAAAGTTCGAGTAAGATCAGCCCTTCGGTGCCGAGGATCGACAAGCCCCAAAGTGAAAAGTTTCAAAGGGTTTCTGCGTTTTGGAACGCCCCAAAATCGTAGCCCGTGATTTTATCGTAGCGATAGGTTTCAAAAATGTATATATTTTTCTCATACCAAACTTGTGCCTTAAGAATTGTAGTATGTATACTTATGAGTTGATTTTAGCTCTCTTGTGTTTGACATTGTATTGTACCCTCTATTGTATGTTGAAGAAATATATTTATTGTTTAAAATTTCGTCGTTTTGTTCGTTATTGAACAGTATTTCTTACTTATTATCATTATTGTTTCATTTATTGTTTCAGCTGAATTGAGAAATGTAGGAAAGCTTAATACATGTATAATTTTTTTTTATTGTTATTGTTACTTCTTTGGTTTTTTCATAAGATCATAGGACTTCAAATTATAAAATTATTCTTGGACTAAGAATCTTAACGTGCTCCTATATTTGTATGGAAACGTTGTAAGAGGATCTATTTCACTGGCGGATCCAAGGGGGGGAGGGCACGGGGGCAGTGCCACAGGTAGAATTTCCTTCATAATTGTGTGAAAATGATCGAAAACCCCCAAAAGTGGTGTGGAAAAGTTGCAAGGGGGGTCTATTTAATAGTATTTACCGTATTCAGACCTCCAAACGATTTCTTCGATTTTTGAACGTAAGTGTCTGTTCACTCCAGCATTATATTCAGAATGACATCCAGGTAGAATTTCGTTCATAATTGTGTGAAGATGATCGAAAACCCCCAAAAGTGGTGTGGAAAAGTTGCAAGGGGGGGTCTATTTAATACTTTAATAGTATTTACCGTATTCAGACCTCCAAACGATTTTTTCTTCGATTTTTGAACGTAAGTGTCTGTTCACTCCATCAGCATTATATTCAGAATGACATCCAGGTAGAATCTCGTTGATAATTGTGTTAAAATGATCGAAAACCCCCAAAAGTGGTGTGGAAAAGTTGCAAAGGGGTCTATTTAATAGTATTTACCGTATTCAGACCTCGAAACGATCTTTTCTTCGATTTTTGAACGTAAGTGTCTGTTCACTCCAGCATTATATTCAGAATGACATCCAGGTAGAATTTCGTTCATAATTGTGTGAAGATGATCGAAAACCCCCAAAAGTGGTGTGGAAAAGTTGCAAGGGGGGGTCTATTTAATAGTATTTACCGTATTCAGACCTCCAAACGATCTTTTCTTCGATTTTTGAACGTAAGTGTCCGTTCCCTCAGCCTTATTTTCAGAATGACATCCAGGTAGAATTTCGTTCATAATTGTGTGAAAAGATCGAAAATCCCCAAAAGTGGTGTGGAAAAGTTGCAAGGGGTAGTCTATTTAATAGTATTTACCGTATTCAGACCTCCAAACGATCTTTTCTTCGATTTTTGAACGTAAGTTTCGAGGGCTTCGATGTAGCTGTCAGATTTTGACGAATTTCTAGATTTCCAATTTCCCACGAGAAACGTCAGACGAAGTCTATGACTTTTCGTGTTATTTTGTGAAGAAATTCAAACAAGAAAAATGAGTTCTATATAATTTGTTTGCACTAAAACGAAAATATCACATTCCTTATCTAAATGGAAAAAAACTGGTAAAGTTTTAGGGAACCCTTAAATAATCAGGTATTCAATTATATGAACTAAACTATTGGCATTTTGCTAAAATCATTCAGTTTTTTTTTTTGAGCAATTAATAGAAGATATATACCAAAAATGTGAGTATATCTTTGTTCATTTCACCTCCTCGGTTCTTCTTGTGAGTCTTATCCAGATGCCTCCTTTGCATCTCAAGGTGATTCGGTAAGAGAACGTAGTTTCCTCTTTTCCTGCCACTAAACTGAGATGATACTCTCTTATTATAGATGAAATTGCAGCTTTCATCTCTAACATAGCAAATTTGTAACCTGAAAAAAATAAACTCATGTCTTTTTCATTTTCTCAGGTAAATTCACCATTTGAGCTCACCTATGCAATTTCTTGGACCTGCACTGAAAGGTATGTATCCATAAGGGTGTATTTTAATGCAATTTCCAGTTGAAAATCTATCAGGATCGAATTTCTGGGGCTCCGGATACAAATGTTCTAATCTGTGGGTGATGAATGGGGAAATGAATATGTTTGTTCCACTTGGAAGAACACATTTTCCTAAAAAAAAGGATAAAATAGACGATTTCCGTCGAAAATCATGTGAAGCTTACCCAACTGAACATCTTCGTTGAGTTTCCTACAAACTATTGGTACGCTCGGACACAGCCTCATGGTTTCTTTGATGCACTGTTCGAGATACCTCATCTCATTCAAATCGTTCGTGGTTACCAGTCTTGTATCATTCTCGAAAATTCTTATTTGCTCTTCGTAAACCTTGGTTTGCACGTCCTCGTGCTTGGCCAAAAAATGCAACGAGAAGGCCGTCGCTGCTCCAACAGAATCTTGCCCCTGAAAAATTCCCCTCTCTCAATTCACATTTATTGTTGAGGTGTTAATCGACTTACTGCCAACATGAAGGTGCATGTTTCGTCTATGATATCTTGCTCAGAAAATTCGGTATTTGTCTCGGAGATATTCATGAATATTTCCATTAGTGAGACGAACTTGAGTGGTGATGATATTGATTGTTTCTTACGGTCGTCCAACAGCTGAAACACTTTGAAATGTATATGGAAATTCCACAAGGTTCAATATGTGGTACCTACGATGAATTATTAATTGCCCAATACAACTAATCCAGTGCTAGCAAAATATATTAAATTTTATATGTTCATACCTTCTTCGTGAATGCGTGTAATTTAGACCTCTGCTTTTCTTCCTTAACGGCACTCTTCGTGAAATTGAAGATGAAATCAATCAGCATCCACGGTCTTGATATTCGGTACGGTACTACAAGTTCTCCCCTGGAATAAAGCTCTACTGAAACACACTTTCTAAAATCTTGATTTCTGATGAACACTCACTTTCTGAAGGGAGAATCGTCTGTCATCTTTATTCCCAAAACTGTTCCTACAATTAAGGATAAGCAGTCTAGATCTAGTTCACAGTAAAATATGTAGATTTGGCAAAAAAAATTATAAGAGGCACTGCCGTGAAGCTTTTGAGCGCTAGTTCATCCACCTTGTAGGTAGATTCGCATTTTCCAGTTTAAGAAACCAATTGAAGAAATTGTTGACAGCTGTCAAAAAAATGACAGCAGTTCTTTGTCAATTATGCCGAATCAGCTGTTACAGAAATATAAGGATTTTTTATTCAATCATTCGTTGGAATTTAAAATGGTTCTGGTTATGCGATCCGGAGAAAAAAGTAGCTTGAATATATCCTTCTCCATTAAAATACAAAATTTCGTCACGATCGAATCTGTAGTTTTGAAATTATCAAGAAAACAAAATTTCAAACGACCATATTTACGGAACCCATGGTCGCATTTTGCCCAATAACGAACTTAACCGCGGAATTCGAGATTCGAACCTACCCTGAAAAGTCTCTAGGTCTTTTCGTTCGAAAGTTACAATTTTCTATGGTTTATATGGTTCTGGTAGCCCTCGTGTGAGTAGAACGAGCGCTCAAAAACTCCTGAATATCGAAAATCAATATTGATTCCACGAATAAATTCGATGGTCACTCATCGAATAGGTGCCCTTATAGAATATATCGTAAATGTAAAAAAACTACACTCGCGAAAATATGAACATACTAATGAGATGCGAAGGAATCTTCTTAATTATTCCGGAAAAATCTTGTTTTCTTTTTATGTTTCGCTCACCTTCAACAAGCTTTGAACTAGCTATTTATTAAATATAAAAAATTGTAGGAACAACTTAATAACTCCACGCGATACATACATAAATAACTTTCATCGATGGATTGGATTTAATTCTATGTCTTTGTGCCATTTGAAATTATCCTGTAGTTAGAAAGTGAGGTATAAGTTGCCACATTGTAATATAATCGAGATAAAAAAATTTTAAGAGTTCGTGAAACTAATGACAAGCATTTTCTTTGAATGAGGTTTTAAATAACGTATAAATTCTTGGTTGTGGACCATAGATACATAGAAATGAGAATAAGTCTATGATATAAGCTTTTTATAAATTTTCAATGGGATAATTTTTTGTTCGATGGTTCATTTTTGAATTTGTCAAAATCTGACAGCTCTTAGGAATCTAGAAATTTTCGGTCAAATATCGACAAATAGACCGTTTCGGTAGCTAAAATGAGATTAATACATTGTCTTTTTATTTTACAATCCCACTTCTGGCGGTTTTCGGTCGGTTTTCTTCGGAATTATGAACGAAATTCGAAACCTCAAAAAGCCTGAGGATCACAGAATTCATCTGACCATTATCGAAACCGTCGCGGACAAAAAGTGTCTCCTAAGTCGATTGAAAAGACAGTTTTGGTGGCTGAAACGAATAAGAAGTGATCCTTAGACTTTTCGTCAAATGCTGCGAGCAGTTTTCAGAAATTTCCTATCGTTTATGGTGAGTTTTGAACGAAATTCCATCGACCTGTCATAAGGTTCGTTTTCTTATATTTTCCATCCTTCCATGCAAGTGGAACGAATAAACGAATAAAAAGGGATCCTTATACTTTTCGTCAAATGAAGCGAGCAGTTTTCTGAAATTTCCTATCGATTTTGGTGAGTTTTGAACGAAATTCAATCGACCTGCCATGAGGTTCGTTTTCTTATATTTTCCATCCTTTTGAGCAAGTGGAACGGATTTGAAGTAAGAATAGAGGTGAGTGATGATTTACAAAGATTTTCCAGCCTTACGTTACGTTTTTCTTCAGGTTTTGAGAATTTTCAAGAAATTCGTCAAAATCTGACAGCTTTTGGGTACCTGGAAATGTACGTTCAAATATCGAAAAATAGACCGTTTCGAGGTCTGAAATGAGTTAAATACGATCAATTACATTGTCTTTTAACTTCACCACCCAATTTTTGTGATTTTCAATCATTTTCTCGGAATTATGAACGGAATTCGAAACCTGAAAAAGTCCGAGAATCACAGAATTCAACAGACGATTATCGTGACTGTCGCAGGCAAAAAGTCTCCAAAATCGAATAAAAGACAGTTTTGGGGCAGAAACGAATAAAAAGGGATCCTCAGACTTTTCGTCAAATGCAGCGAGCAGTTTTCAGGAATTTCCTATCGATTTTGGTGAGTTTTTAAGGAAAATCCATCGACCTGTCATAAGCTTCGTTTTCTTATATTTTTCATCGTTCTGAGCAAGTGGAACGGATTTGAAGTAAGAATAGAGGTGAGTGATGATTTACAAAGATTTCCCAGCCTTACGTTACGTTTTTTTTTCAGGTTTGGAGGATTTTCAAGAAATTCGTCAAAATCTGACAGCTCCAATTTTCTATGAAAATATGTTGAGATTTTTAAAGAAATCAAACTGGTGATGTTATTTTGATGTTTGGCGTAAAAATATTTTTTTTTCTAATAAATAAGAGAATAACTAACCATAAAAAAATATTTATTACTTACTATGAAGAGTGTCCAGTACCCAGTCATTTATAAACGATGTAATATTAACCTTATGTATGTCCTTTAATTTTGTAGCTAAATCCCTAGAGGTTTCTGCGAAAATTGGGACGAAATTCTCTAGTACGTTAATATGAAAGTAAGGTTGAATCAATTTACGGTGTAGTTTCCATTTTTCACCTGAAAATAAATAATGAAAAATTGTGAAGAAAAATAGTCAGTTGAACGAATACTCGAAGATAATTCATTTTTGCCGGATGTAGATATTCCTTGATAAGATCATGACATTCCGAACAACCTCCGCAATTCGAAAAAACGCATTAACTGTACAGTGTCGCAATGCGAATCAACGCCGACAACGTTAACACGTAACTATCATTAAACAAATCAAATTCCAATCAAGATAGGACATCACAGTCCTGATTGATGCGAAGACAAAAGATGAATACAACCTGCATTACCATTATTCGTGATGAGACCTTCACCTATGAAGTTGTGCAGGAGAGAATAGAACATGTTCTTCTTCGTCAGACGGCCGTTACTCAGGAGCGTTTGCAAATGGGCCGGATCGGTCACGAAGAAGAATGGCACGATGGAGATCCAACACCGGAAGATCGGCCCGAACAAACCGTACGCGTTGTTACCCAGAAACTCCAATTCTGCAAGAAAAATTACATGATGTAATGAGTCATTTTGAATTTTTCCTAATTCACTCACTTTTATTATCCCTGACAGTCAAGGCGTTTCCTATAATAGGATAGGCGGGAGGTCCTGGAAGACTAAACGCTAAAAGTACTGCTCTGAAGTAATTCCTCAGTTTCCACAGTGAGTAAAATGATAAAAAACAAAACGTGATGATCAAACATTCATGGATGGAAAGTGGCATTTTCTAAAAAAAAAACCACACAAATGTAAGTCAGGGTAGACCAGGGCCGTATCTAGGGCGTGGCAAGGGTGGCACTTGCCACCGGCGCAAGGTCTGAAGGGGCGCCAAAAAATACCAAAAATAAAGAAATAGAATCACCAAGAAAAAAAAAATTCAAAGATGACAACACGGGTACGTAAGTAAGTAATTCGAACACAACATTTCGAAACATTGATATTCAAAGTACAGAATGAAAATGCAATAAGGTCAGAAATACGTCCAATTGTTATAACAAATTATCAAAGATGCCGCACTCTGATCATAAATATTACAACCGGCAGTATCGTCATTCCAAGCAAAGCCTTTTTATGATTTGTTTACACTACATCCCTCCTCCAGCTTGTTTTGAAGGGCGGCTTCAATGATGATGATGGTTAATAATGATCGATTTGTTTGGATTTTTAAGCCACATCTGTGGTATTTTAAAAAAAATTTGTATTGCCAGAAATTCATTAATCGGAGTTTTGAGCTCAAGAAGTGGGAGAAAAATTGGGGAATCTTATTCTATTCTACATGAATATTGATTTCTTTCTATTGTGAAGAGAAGAGCAAAAAATTTAATTTTAATGTTCGTTTAGTGTGTATCCAGATTTGAAGTGCTATAAGTTTTGAGTTTTTTTTTATATTCTGACTTTTTTGTGCCTCAAAAGCAAACGCTGTACATTCGTTGGAGTCGCAATTAGGTGAAATCATCAAAGTTCTTCGATAGCTCAAAAAATCGTCCCTGGTAAATTCGATAACAAATTATAAATTTATCATATATCTTAACTTCTGGGAAATTCTGTTAAGTAAAATAAACCAATATTTGCAAGAAAAAAACTAGATATATTTGAAGGCTCACAAATGATGCTTGGACTATTGAACGAACTGAAAGCTAACTTTTTTATGCCATTAATGGAACTTTCGAAAAATGATGCTGATAAAATTGGAATGGAAGCAAAGTTATATCAATCGAGAAAACGAAAAAAACCCAAAATGCCAGGGGAACTAGCCAGTGATGAAGCTCATCTTCTTGATGCAAACGCAAAACTGAGGAATTGGACTATAATTATTCAAATTGAAGAAAGATTTGTTGCTTTGAACGAAGTTGCAAACGACTTCAGTTTTTTGAATGGTAGTGTCATTCAAACTACATATGAATATTGACGATTTGAAGAAAAGTGCTGCAGATCTTAAGATAAATGTTCGTATTTATTACATAAATATGAATATTTCATTTTGTTTTTTCAGAATTTGTTTTATTTTAATGCATTTCATTTAAAATGTGTATTTCAATGTTTTCAATGAAAAAATGTTTCCATAAAAATGTGTATTATTTTGAAACTCTTACGTAAATATATGACTAGCATTATGAAAAAAATATACTATAAGAAAATATGATGGATAAAAAAAAATCAATGCAAATGGGGGGGCGCTGTCTAATATATTGCCACAGGCGCAATAGTACCTAGATACGGTCCTGGGGTAGACAATTAATAGGCGACTTCACTAATTCCTGAAAAAATATCGCAACGTCCAGAATTATCCGCACACTCTGTATATACAATGTGTACTTGAGGCGCACCTCCTGGATTTATCTGCGCAATATTATAATGAACTTGCTTCTAATAAAAAGATCATTCAATTAACATAAATAATTGTTCAAAAATGAAAACATTCGCGTTGTTTTTTCTTCCACAAATTTCACAGTGATATTCGACCTCGAAATAAATATATTATTTTTAACTTCGAAAAATCTGTCCTTACCTCATTTAAAACCCCAGCTCAACACAAAACTTTTTTCAATGAGATTTTCTGGTTTCGCGGTTCCTTCAGCACTAAATCGAGCAATAATATGAATATAACTCAACTTTTCTACCACCACTTTACTCAACCTTGATTGACAAGGAAAAAATTCTTCGGTGTGAAATCAGGAAAATGATAAATCGCCAATTGAAGCTGCTGAGCACGATTATTCACGTGTGCAGCATTAAGTACCTCTTCCGAACGTTCGGCATTCAGAGGGGGAGATCTTTTCAAGAAGTTCGATCTTTGATTACATTGTTTACACTGGTACTACTTTTTTTACAGGAAGTTTTTATTTTTCTTTCGCGAAAAATAACGACTTTCCTCTCTTTTTACCGCGCCTAATTGAAATAAAATCACTACGACGGTTTCGTGACCAACGCAACAACTACCGTGAGTTGATTGACTTATTTTTCAAGCCAGTCTCATTGGTTGTGGAGTTTTTTACGAGAAGATGTGAAAAAATATTATTGCAAACTTGCGATGCAATTATACATTTTCTTACCTTGAGCATAATATCAACAGATAGAAATCACTAACAATCACAATATACCTACTCTCTTTCAGTTTATTAATCATATTACAGCTTTCGCAACTATCAGGAGAATTATTGAAGTTATCGATTTGCACTTACCAAAATTGTTCGTTTTCAGATTCTTCTCCCACTATTATTTCAGTAGGTATTTTTATTTAATTTTTTTCAAATTCTGCAGAAGTGCGAAGATCGCAGACTTCTTCCATTCATTCGAAGTCTCTTAGGGGTCGAAAGATGAACTTGGGTAGTTATTCGAAAAATACACCGATTCGAGGGGTGAAACAAAAAGGAAATACCCTCATACATTTGGTTTGTTACTGACAGCAGCTTTCCCGATTTTTTTTATCAATTTTTTCGAATTTCATTTTATTGCAGCGGAGTGAACGAGAATTCAATCGGAATTGATGCGGCAGAAAATCGCCGAGAGAAGTGAATTTGAATAAGAAATAGAGGTATTTGATGATATATTCGATTCAATGAATTGGTCGATCGAATTTCATTATTTCATTTTTATTAATTTTTTTCCGCCGTTTTTTTTAGCTTTTTCGACTTTTCCTAGAAAATTTTCTCATATGTCTTATATCTGCGGCCAAAAAATCGATCAGAAGGCGTTTTTTTCGCGAATATATTACAAATGCTCGATAGGAAATTTCCTCATGAATCCGATGGTGAGTCATTTATCGAGATCGAATGGAACAGTTCTGCAGAAAACATGAATTTACGGAAAATTGACTTTCTTTCGATAATTTTGACTTTTTATTTTTTTTTGCTCCGATTCTCACAAAAATTATTGTAATAATTGATTCGATACCGTAGATTCAGAATATGTAATTAGTTTTTCGGTGAAGTGTTTACTATTCGAAAGATTTCATTTATAGCCGAAATTCTGGTCAACACTGAAGGACCAGAATAATCCAGATAAGCTCACGAAGTATTCTTTTAATCATTCTCATGTTTTTAAAAATTCAAAAATGTAGATTTAAATGACGTACATGGAATAGTAAGGTAGTAACGATTTTTTTCGCGGAGGTCTATTTTTCGACATTTTCAAATGGCCAGTATTCGGGAAGTAAATTTTTCTCAAAGAAACTAATCACATATTCTGAATCTACGCCCCCGTATTAGTTAACAACGTAAGTTGACTATTGACTAATTCGAGGGCGTAGATTAAGAATATGTAATTAGTTTCGTTGAGAAAAATTTATTTCCCGAATACTGGCCATTTGGAAATGTCGAAAAATAGACTTCCGCGAAAAAATTCGTTACTACCTCTTTATTTTATGTACGTCGTTCAAACTCACATTTTTGCATTCGTAAAGAACAGTAGAATTATTAAAGAAATACTTCTCGAGCTTACCCGGATTATTCTGGTAGATACAGCCATTCAAAGTTGACCCAAATGATTTTTGTGAAAATCGGATCAAAAAAAAAAAAAAGTTCGGATGAATTTTTCTCACCTGATCTCCACCAAACATACACTTTTGACTGATTCGAGGGCGTTGATCAAGAATATGTAAATAGTTTTTTTTTTGAATTTTTTCCTCTCCAAATAGCGGCCAGCAACATGAATTTACAGAAAATTGCATTTTTTTTCGATTATCTTGACTTTGCGACATCATAGAATTCCTGTTTCAGTTTAGTGTTCATTGCTGGAAATTCTTGTAGAAACTGTATTTTGAAGCTTGGAATACAACTATCCAGTTTGCTTATGGACCCTGTAAGTAGTCACGCATATTCCGGTTTTCGTCACAGTATTATTTTCCTGTTGAAATGACGAACTACAGTTTGATTGCATCAACTAATGTAAAACTTGTTATTTCTAGAGGAATCAAACGACTGGAATTGTCACGTAAAATCAACAAATATTCCTGCTGTCGCTTATATAGGGGGAATTTTCTGTAGAAGTAACCGTATTCCTGTTGTATATCCTGGACAAATTTCTTTGAGTGTATGTAATGATTTATAACTCGATTCAATGAATTGGTCGATCGAATTATGTACATTATTTCTTGTATCTACCGAGTGTTGTGTGAAAATATCCAAAACTTCTTATAATGAAACTTGATAATTGAAACAATATTAACTGCAGCAATAGGAAATTCCCATTCAGAATAAAACGCGAGGGGATTGAAGAAATTACAGATCAATCCACTCGGAATTATGTTATGGAAAATGTCGACTCGATTGTCTAAATGTGCTTCTCTCCTATCTGAGAATTATCCATTCAATCGAGATAATATAACAATGATATAATTTCTGAGAATCAAGATCCGAAAATGAATTCTATAGTTACTTTCCATGATGCTAAAAATAGTTCTCGACAACTTATTCCATAAGGTATTAGATGTATACATTTTTTTGTGTAAGAGCAATAAAAGTCTCGAATTTAAAACAATATAGCATTTGCATGTAAAAATAAATGAAAGAAACATCAATTCAAAATAAAAATATAGGTAGTTATT
Organism: Aphidecta obliterata; assembly: GCA_963966015.1. Classification (NCBI taxonomy): domain Eukaryota; kingdom Metazoa; phylum Arthropoda; class Insecta; order Coleoptera; family Coccinellidae; genus Aphidecta; species Aphidecta obliterata. Next base: position 33,539,052 of record OZ014428.1, read on the forward strand.
TTCCCTAAAAGTATAGAAAGTCAGATTCATCTGCTTGCGACAACTTGAGGTGAAAATCACGAATAAAGTTTTTCTGCTCGTTTTCTGTGAAAAAAATTTTTAAATAAAATTGGAAAAACTCAAATATGAGCCATTTGCTATTATAAGTAACAAAGGTAAAGTTATTGTTGATTATACGTCCGGAAGATGACGTTGCACGTGGCGACACGCAGTGTTGTCTCCCGCTCGAAATATACTAACGTGATAATCGTGAAATAATTGGGAGATAATTGTGGATTCTCGAAATGCAAAAGTGTGATTCGAAGTCCATAAGGTACGTTTGATCGGAGTCATCTCTATAATCGGATAATTCAAGTAATTGTGATTTGATTTGATTATATTTTGGAATAGACACCTGGATATTTTAAATTTCCTCCTACGGTTCCAGAGGTTTATTATTGAAAATAATCGACCAATAAAAGAGAAATGATGATGAGTATCGTTTTTCAACACAGTCCACTCATCATTTCTCGCGGAGAAAATAAATAATATTTATTTTCTTAGTAGGCTAATTTTCACAAATGATATGGTAGTTAATTACTTCTGCTTTTCGCTTATGAATGGTATATCCAACTTTTTTGTGGTTTATAATTTTGATTCTCAAAATTATAAGAAGTAAAAATATTCGGGTGAGTTTTACCGGATTCTCTTTTTTTGATTTTATTATTTAAATAATTTTAATTTAGCAGAGTTTTTTTCTCCAAAACAAAATATCCGCATAAATTGAATAATAATTGCTTGCACAATCTTATTACCGATACTAAAATATAAATATTTCCGTTTATCTCATATCAAATTGCATACCTCTGAATAAAGGAATCGGCTCCTTGACAATTATTAAGTAGCGACTATGACTAATCCTCAAGTAATCCTTCTAAAATCCCAAATTGAGCGAAAGATGTGATACGATTTGGTCTGCCTTATCGAGATCGATTATCAACGATATGATTTTTTCAAAATTCATCTAGCAATAAATGATCGGATTTATGTTTTTTTTTAGTTTCGTAGAGAACAGCACAGCTATGGAGTCTGTGATAAGATGTTTGGGAATATCTCTAATAATATTAGGTGCCATATATGCATGTAAGTTTTTTCTCTTTCAGTTTGAGAAAAATCTAGAAGTCTTCTATATCATCATCGATTTTTTTATTTTTTTATTCTCTTTTTTGTTTATTAGTCGATTTTCTTTGTTTTTTCAGACGAGGCACACTTATGCCCAACAAACTTGTCGAGTACTACCGTGTATATTACTGATCCAGAAAATTGTCGAAATTATTGGATATGCAATGGCACGGTCCAAAAGAAGATGAAGTGTCCAATGTATCAATGTTTCGATACATCAATCAGAAAATGTTCCTACAAGGATGTTGTGAGTGAGTAAAATTCATATATGTACTCATTTTGCACCGGCTGATGCTGAATTATGGTTGAAGGATAGGAAGCAGAGGATGAACATTTTTTCTGCACAGTTTCGGGGCTGTCACCTAGTTTTTGAGAAGCTAAAAGCACTTTACTTGAAGTTGCTCGATATCACTTTAACAGAAGATTCAATGGTGCGATAAAAAACGATCAGATGACTCGGTTTTGCACGAATATTGCGGCGATATTCCACAAAAGACAGGGGCAGGATAAACCCTCAGCAATCCAACATGCTTCATGTGACAATATTTATTATTATTAAATAAATAATAATATTAAATTAATAAAAAATGTTTTTTTCCAGATTGCACAAGTGGTGAAGACGCCCTCTTCCCAGATTGTAATAACTGCACGAGATATTGGCAGTGTTCTAACGGTGCAAACGTACACAGGACTTGCCCCGATCAACTTTGGTTCAACTATGTCGAAGACCGATGCGACTATATCAGGAACTATCCAATTCATCAAGGTTGTGGAGGTGAAAAATTTACTCACAATTTTTGTTTATTTTAAAATTGTTTTATCGAATATAATATAATTTTCAGATATTCGATGCACTGAAGGACCAGATCGTAAAAAATACAGAGTAGATCATGACAAAGAAAAATTCGTTTGGTGCCTTCAAGGAAGGGCTTTCTTGTATACCTGCCACATGGAAGGTAGAGATTGTTTCTTCGATTTCGACAACCAACTATGTAAATGTGTGATTAATGTAAGTGACTCAATTCAGGGAGGGAGGTTTTCCAGCATAATAAATTTTTCTACATTTCAGAGTACTGAGATAAATAATTTCATCGTGAAGGACAGTTACTCTGAGATTTCACATTATATCTTGAAAAACCTTGATGATCAAAACTCAACCCCATCTATTTGTCGGAATGCACCATTGTTGGAAGATCTATAAATTATATCTCAATAAAAGAGTATTATTTTAAGAAAATTTTATTCAAAAATTGACAATAATTATAAGATACTCAATATGTGATCTATTCTTGTTATTTTCTCTTTCAGTACAGCAACCTAAAACAATGATGAATTATTCTAGATAATTCTAGATAATTCCGAATGGCCTTACCCTTTTTTCGTATGACCTCTGAGTATCAACAGGCACTTTGATTTTGTAAGTGCTCTTGAATATTATATCGTTAATTTTTTGTAAATCAGCTTCTAATTTTTTTTTTTGTTTCTGAAATTTCGTTTTATCTACTTGCAGACTATCTCTCAGTTCTTCTGGTATGGTCATGTAAAGAGTCGCATTGTTGCTCAATGTATCTTTGACTACTCCCTTATTTTTAATTCTATCTGGTTGTTCATTTCTGATAGAAACTGAACCGCAATTGCATAAATCTTCTATTAAATGTTTGAAATTCGGGTACTCCACATTCGAAGTTATAATCTCGACTGAAATATAAAGAAAATTTCTAAAAGAATTAGCCGATACTTAATGGAAATAACTAAATTAATTCTCTACGCTCTAAAGCTACATCTTAATGACGCTTCCAAGGATGAAATTATGCTCATCTTACCGTCATTAAGTGAGAAGATCTGTTGACGTTGGTTTTTTTTTTCTTTCATAATTCAGAAGAGATGCAAACATTTTTTACTTCAAAAAAGATTCGAGTAGACTTGAACAATTCACCATTACTGAATCTTTTTTGGAGTAAAAAATTTTTGTTCCTCTTCTAAATTATAAAAAAAAAACTAACATCAACGTCTCACTTAATAGCGTTTGATAAGAAAACAGAGGATTTCTGTTTATTCATCTCAAGGCTCTCCAAAAGGTTGAATAAACAGAAATCGTCTGTTTTATTATCGAACGATCAAGTAGACTTGAACAATTCACCATTATTGAATCTTTTTTGAAGTAAAAAATTTTTGTCTCTCTTCTAAATTATGAAAAAAAAAACTAACGCCAACAGATCTTCTCACTTAATGGCGTCCAAAAAGAAAACAGACGACTTCTGTTTATTCATCTCAAGGCTCCAAAAGGTTGAATAAACAGGAATCGTCTGTTTTCTTATCGAACGATCAAGTAGACTTGAACAATTCACCATTATTGAAGCTTTTTTGAAGTAAAAAATTTTTGTCTCTCTTCTAAATTATGAAAAAAAAACTAACGTCAACAGATCTTCTCATTTAATGGCGTCCAATAAGAAAACAGACGATTTCTGTTTATTCATCTCAAGGCTTCAAAAGGTTGAATAAACAGAAATCGTCTGTTTTCTTATCGAACGATCAAGTAGACTTGAACAATTCACCATTATTGAATCTTTTTTGAAGTAAAAAATTTTTGTCTCTCTTCTAAATTATGAAAAAAAAAACTAACGTCAACAGATCTTCTCATTTAATGGCGTTCAATAAGAAAACAGACGATTTCTGTTTATTCATCTCAAGGCTTCAAAAGGTTGAATAAACAGAAATCGTCTGTTTTCTTATCGAACGATCAAGTAGACTTGAACAATTCACCATTATTGAATCTTTTTTGAAGTAAAAAATTTTTGTCTCTCTTCTAAATTATGAAAAAAAAAACTAACGTCAACAGATCTTCTCATTTAATGGCGTTCAATAAGAAAACAGACGATTTCTGTTTATTCATCTCAAGGCTTCAAAAGGTTGAATAAACAGAAATCGTCTGTTTTCTTATCGAACGATCAAGTAGACTTGAACAATTCACCATTATTGAATCTTTTTTGAAGTAAAAAATTTTTGTCTCTCTTCTAAATTATGAAAAAAAAAACTAACGCCAACAGATCTTCTCACTTAATGGCGTTCAAAAAGAAAACAGACGACTTCTGTTTATTCATCTCAAGGCTCCAAAAGGTTGAATAAACAGGAATCGTCTGTTTTCTTATCGAACGATCAAGTAGACTTGAACAATTCACCATTATTGAAGCTTTTTTGAAGTAAAGAATTTTTGTCCCTCTTCTAAATTATGAAAAAAAAACTAACGTCAACAGATCTTCTCATTTAATGGCGTTCAATAAGAAAACAGACGATTTCTGTTTATTCATCTCAAGGCTTCAAAAGGTTGAATAAACAGAAATCGTCTGTTTTCTTATCGAACGATCAAGTAGACTTGAACAATTCACCATTATTGAATCTTTTTTGAAGTAAAAAATTTTTGTCTCTTCTAAATTATGAAAAAAAAAACTAACGTCAACAGATCTTCTCACTTAATGGCGGTAAGATAGCCATAATTTTATCCTTGGAAGCGTCATTAAGATATCATTAAATATTTATCTAACACAAGGAGTTGCGCATAGGATTGGCCATTATCCCCACCTAGTGATTTGTTTGTATTAGTAGGTAGCTTTAGAGTTTAGAGAATAAATTTAGTTATATCTTAACCATCTGGAGATGATGCTTTGCATCGAAACGCATCGTGGAAATCATATTAGTTATTCTATTGTAAGTTTAATGAAAATTATTCTATTACCTTCTGAATTATGTTTTTTTATGACATTGAATGTTCTCCTGAGCCTTCGGATCCCTTTGACGGTCTCCAGTACGTCCTGAATAATATCTTCGAGAGGTAAATTTCTCCAGTGCGTTTCCTAAGAATTGCTCGAAATTTGGTAAAAAAAAAACTAGCATGAGTCTATTTAAAATCTCACCTTGGGGTAATTCAATATCTTTTCATATATAAGGGGTAAACTTTGATGGAGATGGACCGTTAGGTAGGGCATAAAAGGGTGGAGCGCCCTAAGGCCACCATCTAAAACGTAGATTAGAGTCCAGCAATGTCCAGCTGCAGCTTTACTTTCAATATCTCTCAAATTGCGCTTTACCGATTCCTAGGGAAAAAAAACTTATGTTGGAATCCATGAATATCTGTCAGTGACGTATATGTCAGTTGTCATTCATTGGAAGTGTCAATTAGGTTAGAATTCTGTTCCTACCTACCAAGTAATTATCACAAAGGTCGTAATACAAGAAATCTTTCAACGCTAACGTTGCCACGTGGAAGTCGTACTTTTCGAAAGCTTCATTCAGCGTTTCGACAAGATGGGAATATCGACTCAATATCCATCTGTCCATCGTGGTTAAGGAACCCTCGTTCATGTGTTCGGTACCTTGAGCCTCGGCCACTTGTTGGAACCGCATCTTCGCGAATTTGGTCGCCTGCCATATTTTGTTACAGAAAAGTTTGTTGGTGTGACACTCTTGAACGTCGAAGTTGATGAAGTGGCCTGAAAATCATACTTCAGTATATTTTATTGGAGTATAGGAAGTTTTCTTCACTTTTTATGTTGTGGGAGACTAGGGTGAATCTCAGGGCGTCTGTGCCGCATTCTGGGATGCCCTCTGGAAACATTTTTTTCTGCTCTCTGAGCGTTTTCTCCAGTTCGGGTCTCGACAAGATTCCTGCCTTTTCAGAGGCGTGTGCGGCCTTATTCAAACCCTTAAATAGGAGACAAAGGCTGATAAATTGAGGGCAGAATAAAGCCCTACAACTTACCTCCAGTGTAATTCCGCCGATAACATCTTCTGGAGATATAACATTCCCAAGACTCTTCGACATTTTCCTACCTTGGGAATCGCAAATTATGCCATGAAGCAGTATTTTCTTGAAGGGTAACTGTCCAGTCACCTCCGTACCTAACATGACCATCCTGGCCACCCAGAAGAGTAATATATCGTGGCCTGTTTCCATCAAACTCAACGGGTAATGCTTGGTGAAATCAGACGACTTGAAAAATTGATCGAATTATTTCGGAAAATTCGGCGATTAAAGCTTCCACTCACTACGTTCGGCCAACCAAAAGCAGAAAATGGTAGAACTGCTGAAGAAAACCAAGTGTCCAATACATCGTCATCTTGTTCCGCAAGAATGGACCCTTGGGGAACTTCGAACATGGCAGAAGCTTTTCGACATGCCGATTCCTCATCTGTTGCTGCTACCCATTCCTTTCTATCGCCAGCTTGGCATAGATAAGCTGGGATTCTATGCCCCCACCACAGTTGTCTAGATACACACCAATCACTGAAAAAAAAGAATCAGAAAATCAACAACTTTGAGATCTGTCAAAGTTGTGCAGTGAAATATTTAAAAAATTCTGATCAACTCAAAAGAATCAAAGAGACCTACCTAACCAAAAATCAGAAAATGAACAAATTGACATCTGTCAAAGTAGTGGAGTGAATTATTCAAAAAAATCTGATCAACTCAAAAGAATCAAAGAGACCTAACCTAACTAAAAATCAGAAAATCAACAACTTTGACATCTGTCAAATTAGTGCAGTGAATTATTTAATAAAATCTGATCAACTCAAAAGAATCAAAGAGACCTAACCTAACAAAAAATCAGAAAATCAACAACTTTGGAATCTGTCAAAGTAGTGCAGTATATTATTTTAAAAAAATCAGATCAGCTCAAAAGAATCGAAGAGACCTAACCTAACCAAAAATCAGAAAATCAACAACTTTCTGCACTTTCTACATCTGTCAAAGTAGTGCAGTGAATTATTTAAAAAAATCTGATCAGCTCAAAAGAATCGAAGAGACCTAACCTAACCAAAAATCAGAAAATCAACAACTTTGACATCTGTCATAGTAGTGCAGTAAATTATTCAAAAAAATTTGATCAACTCAAAAGAATCAAAAAGACCTAACCTAACCAAAAATCAGAAAATCAACAACTTTGACATCTGTAAAAGTAGTGCAGTGAATTATTTAATAAAATCTGATCAACTCAAAAGAATCAACAACTTTGGCATCTGTCAAAGTAGTGCAGTAAATTATTCAAAAAAATTTGATCATCTCAAAAGAATCAAAAAGACCTTACCTAACCATAAATCAGAAACTCAACAGCTTTGACATCTGTCAAAGTAATGCAGTAAATTATTTAAAAAAATCTGATCAACTCAATTTTCAATGACCGCGCTCACCATCCTTGAATTGGATTAGTAGAATATGTTCACAAAAAAAAGCAAATTATCCAGTTGTTCGGAAATTGTCACCAAAAATTCAAGTATTGAACCGAAAACCGCGCCAACTCACCGTATATTATGCAACCAATCAAACCATCTATCCCTAAACTGTCCAGGTTCTATGACCAATCTTCCTCCTTCCACGTCGCTCAATGCTCGTTGGGCCATTTCTGTGGACCTGATGAACCACTGCGGCCTCAAAAGAAACTCGATGACGTCGCCGGATCTACCACAGATCGGAACGGACATTTTGTGCTCCTTAATATCCCTCAAGAGCGTCATCGATTCCAATCGATCGATGATGGAGTTTCTAACCTCAAATCTGCGTAAACCTTGGTATTCTTCAGATATGGAAGTAACGTTACCTTTTTCATCAAAAACTTGTATTAGTGGTAATGAGTGACGTTTTGCCATGGAAAAATCTGCATGGTCGTGAGCGGGTGTTACTTTTACAGCGCCTGTTCCGAATTCCCTATCGACGGACTCATCTGCTATTATAGGAATATCTTCTCTCCTAAACGGATGCCGAACTTTTTTTCCAACGAATTTGCTATATCTTTCATCAGAAGGGTGTACTGCTACAGCAACATCACCCAAAATAGTCTCTGGTCTTGTAGTGGCCACTATTATTTCATCATCTAAAAAAGTCCTATTCTTAGCTTTCAGCTTCCAATAGAAATATGGATCAACTTGCCTGACTCACAAAATTTATAAGCAAAATACACCATTCTACCAAATTGCGCAGGTTTCTCATAACCAGGAATGTGGATAGCAGTGTTTCCGTCAATTTCAACATGATCCACTTCTATATCTGATATAGCAGACCTCAGAAAACACGACCAATTCACCAAGGAGTCAGTGCGATAAATTAAATTTTTCTCGAAAAGATTAACAAAAACTTCTGATATAGCTTTAACTTGAATTGGATCCATGGTAAAGACTCGTTTATCCCAGTCCAATGATAAACCTAGACGTTTCAACTGGTTCACTACAATCAAAGAACACCTTATTGCAGCGAAATACTAGAATTTTGAACATCTATGACGTCATTCTACCACAGTTAATTCGACGGTTCTCGAAGCTATTCGTTAAAAAACGCCCTGACATCGAAAGTTCTATGCTTTCATATCCTACAATTTCAAATGTCAACATTGTCAAAAAAATTATTATAGGTTATCCAAGTTGAATTATGCAACTCGATATTTCAAAATTTCCAGCAATACAGGCATAATCAAATGTAAGACCCAAACAAACTGAAATTGCATATTCCTAGATGTCAATTGGAGCGGTCATCAGCAGATACTGCTTAGTAACAACTTTACCCATTTTAGTGGTAACTTCAATCTACGCCGACTACAACCGAACACAAATCTACAAAGCCAAGAAATTGAAGGATCTGCAGAATGAGTCCGTGGAAACATATAACAGAACTTAAGTGGCTTTTACTGCCTTTCACAGGAGCTGGTATCGGATGGTATTTCGATTATCATGAATCGTTACGATTGTCCTTGTTCAGAGATAAAAGTATGCTTTATGGAAGGGTTCTCAAAAAAGGAGAAAAGCCATCTTGGCCCTGAATTTATTTGAGTCATTTAAGAACTTTGTAGTATGTATGAGCTAATAAAAATTTCTTTGTGAATTAAATCATCTTTTTTTTTCAAAAACATACATACCAATTGTAATTTCCTTAGTTTCTTTCCAATCCCATAAATCTTTAGAAAAATGTTCTCTCCCAATATCATGTCTTGTTTTCCCTCGTCCTTTCCATAATTGCTTTTCTACGATAACTTGAGTTGCTATACCTGCATGATCTAAACCAGGAACCCATACAGTTTCACAACCCTGCATTTGTTTCCTAAATTGAAAGAATAGTGTTCATCGAGAGGAAAACTGCATAGGGAATCACAAATTTACCATCGCACTAAAATATCCTGTATTGTTCCGGTCAATGCATGGCCTAAATGCAAATTTCCTGTTATATTAGGAGGCGGTAGAATCAAATTAAATGTTTCATTGCCTTTCAAAGGAGCCTTGAAATACTTGAGATCTAGGTTTTTGCTCTCTACTTGATTTGGTGCATACGCCCTATCCAAATCTGTAAAAAGATTGACAACATAGTTATCATGATTTTGGAACTTTTTCATTCAAATTAACGAGTGTTTGATACAGATAGGTGAAGCAGTTTTAGATATCTTTACCTGTAGAATTGGAATAAAATAAAAACGACTTTCGATATAACCCAACTTTATTATTGGAATAATAAGATAATGTTTTTCGACAGCATCTACATAATTCAAACATTTCGCGGCGAATTATTTGTTGCTTTTTTATTTTTTTATTCCCATTAATTTCAATTTCTAAACCCTCTGCGAATGGGGTTATATTTACTAATTCATAGAACAACATGATACCAAAGAGGAAGTCTTTGATGTTGATGATACAAAGAAAATTATTCTTCACGGAATCACGGAGTGGGCGACCTCTACTTTCAATCCTTTGAAATACCCGAATGGTGAACAATACACTAACGTGTGTGTGTTTATATGGGAAAAGTGTGAAATATTTGTATGATTTTGAGTCATTTATGTACGAAAGTGATATATTTAGATGATAATTTATGGACAATTGTTTCAAATAAACTGTATACGAGCTGAAAATGCAGCGGATTGTAAGAGGTAATGTGGGAATAAGATCACGAAAAATGTGCTCTGTTCCTCAATGCTCATCACATAGTTCTACTGAAATTTCTTTGCATAAATTCCCATTGAATCCTAGGTCAGTTAAATATGGCAGACAAACTTGAAGATTGGGAAACGTATCTCAAAGAAGTTGTTACTTTGCAGCAAGCACTTCCTGAAAGAGTGAAAGATGATTTTTTTTATCGTAGGTTCAATAATTTTCTATTATATAGTGGTCATTTGCTATCACATTCGCGTTCACCCACATAATCAAAAATGTCCGAAGTGGTTATCTCGACTCTTTCACATGCATTATTATTAATTCCGCAATCGTATAAAAAATATTTGATTTACTATGAAAAACAGAAATGACAGAATAATTTTGACCACCATCTTGTGATTTTCAGCGCCATCTAACACTGATAACGCCATAATTCCAAAACGGTGACGTCATCACAGAAATGTCAATGTTGTCAATTCAATTTCGTATTTCAAACTTTCCAAAACTTGTTTTCGAACCGGACTAAATTATTATTATATAATATATAATATATAAAATAAACTATTTGGTGCGTGACTTCACCAGTTCGACGCGAGAATACGAATATTTCAAAAAGGACGGATCAGCTGTTACAGAAATATAAGGATTTTTTATGCAATAATTCATTGGAATTAAATGGTTCTGGTTATGCGATCTGGAAAAAATGTAGCTTGAATATATTCTCCATTAAAATACAACGATCGAATCCGTAGTTTTGAAATTATCACGAAAACTAAATTTCAAACGAACATATTTACGGAACCCCTGGTCGAATTTTGCTCAATAACGTACTTAACCGCGGCATTCGAGATTCGAACCTACCCTGAAAATTTCAAGTTTCTAGGTCGTTCCTTTCGAAAGTTAAATATTTCCATGTTTCTGGTGATACAATCTGGACAAAATTTTATTATGTCTTTGTTCAGATTGCCATTTCGCATTGGCAACAGAAAATAAAAATCCAAGGAATAGTTCATCATTTTATTAAATAAATAGACTCAACTGGTAAATAAAATCACAATATGCTGATGATAAACTCAAAACACTTGTCAACCATAATTATAATTATTTCAATATATTAAAATTATGTACAGAAGCAGACAAAACAATAAGAATTAAGCAATCAGACAATTATCCTACTTAATCATTTTCAAAAACTTACTAAACACTGGAAAACTGCAGGAGAAAGCGGAATTTAATAGTAGAACTTTCAGGATAATATTTTTTATTATACGAACTCAACAAATCAAATAGATTAAAATAATTCCGAACACCCCGAAAATGCTTTTGGGTGAAAATTTGACGCATGGTATTACAAAGAATGTCGCTTGAAGGGTTTGAAATTTGCAACAGGTCGTTCTTGAAATATAGATTCATCAATTTTAGCCTTTTTTAGACAGCCCTCTCAAAAGACCTAGCGGGATAGATGAAGAACAAATTTATAATTGAAATTTTCTAGAATTTGCTGCGTTCTCTACTTTGAGCAGTTGTTATTGATTGTTCGATAGATAGAACGAATGTTTCAAGGGATGATACAATTTTTACTTGCTTATTCTTCGTAGTTTTTTCATTATTTCTACCGATAATATCGTCATGACAAAATTGATGAGTAAATGTGATTGTACTTAATTTAATTCTCAATTTCAGTTTATTCATTCGATATGACAAAAATCTCTCAGGTTCGTAAAACTATAAATTAATGAAACCTTTTTTTTTAATGTAGGAAATTTTCGAAAGCTACCTCTTGTGAAAAATTTTTTTTTCACTCATCCGAAAACCTATTCCATTGAAGTGAAAATAATAGGATTTAACTACAGAAATAATCTCAATCACATGAAGCTCGATTCTTGTTACTATTAAAACAGTTTGTATCACCTTGCTTCCATACATACATTGCACAGACTGACAATATTGGTGCTAAAGAAATAACATTTCGTTCACAGCATAATCAGGACGATTTCCAGATCATATCCAGATGTATGTCGCATTGGAAAGTAAAATTGCCTAGCCATCGAGGCGTTCTGCCATCCTCACCACAAGCTGCTTGTATTTTTGACAGTTGGTTATGGCTATGTCGGCGAGTTCCTTAACCGACCTAGGGGGGACAGGGTGATTAATTATTTCTTTCAGCAGCTCCAAACCTCCTTCTTTCTCCAACAGTTCGCAGTATTTGCCAGCTGAAACAACTTATGATAGACATTTAGGTTGACAACCCCAAATAAAATGGGGACATCAAAGCATTTGTTGAGAGTGAATAATTATCATAAATGAACTACTTACGGTAGACTTGAGTTAGATTAGCCAGGGCCCAAGTTGCCCAATTCTGACATTCCGGAGTGTGATAAACCCTAACTAGTGATAAAATCGGTTCGAAAGACCTGTAATTAATGTTTCTAGGAGAATGGATATCCCATCTACCTATAGCTGTCACCATTTTGGCCAGAACTTGATCCCTTGACGGCTGGGCAACAGACCAAACCTAAAATTGTTATTTATGTCATAAGGATCCTAAAGACGATCATTATGGCACAAGTCGTGAATGATAACAGGACCACGTGCCATAATGATTGTTTATGATTCGTATTACATACAAAATTTTATCTGATGCCATTTATATTAATTCATTTTCGAAAAATTAAAAAAAGCATTTTTGACATGTCACAACTATTTTCAAAGGAGTAAGTATACTCTGTTTAAGAATTATTGACATCTCGGTTGGCTGTGAAAAATCGAATTTAAGTTGGTAATAGACTATTCAGTAATATTTTGGGTTGCTGAATTCAGGTTGGTATAGGAATAACACTAACGTTACCCATAGAAATCTTACTTTGATGATTTTATCAAAGATATTGGTGAATATGTAATTATAAAAATTTGCTCTGAATTTGAGTATTTTTTGTCTTATGCTATTAAAATGGCTGGAACTGACCAGGATACATCGCGCCTAACAAGAGAACGCCAGGCAGTTTGTCGGTGTTACTTCGAGTTTTTGGCATATATTTCCGCTAGTGTTTCGGGTAAACTGTTATTCACCGACTCAAAGTGTATTCTGATTGATCAATGTCTCTTAAATTTTCAGATTTCACCAAGCCCTGTCCGTAGAATATTAGCATGTTATTATAGCCTGGAATTAGCAGTGGAAGAAAACCTGTGCGATACGATTATTCCTTCAAAGAGACATTGAATGACTTTGTTTTTGCTAGAATTAAAAACAATGAATATATCAGTTTAGATATCCTTTTCGAACTGGCCAAAGAGCACCTAGATTTCAATTGATCGAAGTCAACATTATATTATATCATTAAAAAATTGGATACAAATACAAAAAAGTTGATCGAAGGAAAATTCTTACTGATAAACAGAAAAATATAATAAAAATAATACGATATTGTGATAAATACCGAGAATACATGGAACAAAACGTAAAATTCATTTATCTAGATGAAATTTGGATATTCAAAAACGGTATTCAAATTTGTCAGTGGACACTAGAAAATAATCGAAAAGGTATGCCGAGTATATTCAAGGGTAAAGGCAGAAGGTGCACTATTTTGAATGCTGGAACAATTGATGGATTTTTACCTGGATGTGATCCGATTCTTGACAGTGGTATTAATGATAAGAATTACTATGAATGGTGAATTATTTCATAAATGGGTTATTGAAATATTGAAACCTTCCCTGCAAAAGGATGCCCATCAATAGGATTATGTCAGCTTATTCAATGAACACATCCAAATCACTACACTATGTGGAACCAAAGTTTTCAATATTTTTATCTTTGCCCTTGTATCATTCATAGATATTTTAAGTTTATTTTTTATACTTATATTGTATAGTACCCTGTTCACATTCCCTTTGCTAATACACATGCTATTTTGTTCCCAATTCAAAAGTATACTGAATAATTGTAAAATTTCATGTCAAAATTCTTCATGTACTACATAGATTCCTAATTTTTGTTTCTCTCTTAATTTAATAATAATATATATCGCACCCGTCGTAGACTAAGAAGACAACTCAAAAAAGGTCCATTTTGTGTTAGTGATGGTATTGAACTCAGGAAGTATCCCTTTTCTTACGTGCAATATCAGAATAACTCTAGTTGGCCTCTCCGCCACATAAGAGATTGTTCGTGAAAAAAGGTAACATTTCAAATTTTTTGGAAAAACAGTGGAATATTCCACCACGATGGGAAAAATTGCATCAATTGAATATTGGGTGCTAGGGTTATAATGTTCAAATGGATTGCTGCAGTTATTACGAATGTTCAGTGTGTTAAATTGAGTAAGTACACAAAAGTATAGAACGAAAACTTCGGTGAACCAAAACTTCGAATACGATTTCCCAACAAAATCAATTTTTGAGTAATCTCCTTATTCTACGACGGGTGCGATATTATATCGAATGAAACTGTTTGGGTAACGCATCGTAGATCTTCATGCACATGTATTTCACATTATTCTGTGCTAGTGTCAATTGTTGCCTCGGGTATATATAAGGATCAATTTTCCAAGTTGGGTTGTTGTTCAGAAACGGTTCAAATAGTTCACTGTGGCTTTGTAGGAAGATAACATACTTCAGCACATATATTGCTCTTAACGCCAGGATTTTATTCCTTTTGAAAACACTTCTACAAGTCTCTCTATATTTCATTCTATATATAGCTCGGATTGCTTGCTTTTGTATTTTAAATATTTTTTTTCCGATGTACTGTTTCCCCAGTAAACAATGCCATATGAAAGGGTTGACTGAAAATTGGCTGTGTATAGGAGCTTCAATGTATCTTGTTGGATATGGTATTTCATACTATTGAGGGTGTAGATTATGGTGGTGAGTTTCCTGTTCAAGTTTTCTATTTGGGGGTTCCATTTCTTAATATATATAACGTTGAACCTGAATTCCCATTTTTAAATTGCAGTCGAAATATTCCGGCTTAATTAATAATTATTCGATAATTCGTTTAATGAACACTTTTCTAGGTTATATTTATTTAGTTATTATATTATATCTATTTCTATGATTAAAACAGTAACTTTTTTGTAACCAGAAATAAAGCCTCGGCTGGACGTTGATGGCCTGCTTCGATGTCAATAATTCTTAAATGGACTGTAGTACCATAATGAGCTTTCTTATGTCATCAAAATTGAGTGACAACGTTGTCATTATGACATGCGATCAGCAAAACAATTTTATTCTTCGATTTCGAACCATCTCGAAAGACAAAAGTAACCCTTACCTCTGGACCATCGGAGGCAATATGGGAGATCACACCAGCAGCATTGTAGCTGACCTCGATTCCATCGCTTCTGGATTCCAAGAGATTCGAAAATACTGACAGATATTCAGGAGTTACAAGATAATGTCTCAGAGACTGCACCTCGGCCACGTTACCGAGAAGTCCCATCATATTTCTGAGCAGTTCCTCTTTGTGTGGGAATTTCTGAGAAATGAAGGAATATGCAGTTTTTGAATAGTTTGAAAAAAATCTACTCACCTGAAGGCACAAGAGAAAGTATTCCATGCCGTTCTTCTCGAGAAATTTTTGACAATTGCAGGGGGTTTCGTCAGTGACATTCCACATGGTGGACCACGCCACCTCCAGAACATCGTCACAAAGACCCCTCTCCAGTCTATCGGAGATCAGAGAGATCATTTTCTGAAAGAAGTAGAAATTTTATTCACCGTTCCGCTCTCTTATCCCGAACGATTATTCACTCACACTTATAACTCCTAATTCTCCCAATTTTATTTTCTGTCTACCGTCAACTTGACAAGCCAGCGAGTTGAGTAGATATATACCTATTCTCTGAACGAAACTTTCTTGTTGGAGTCCATTTACCGAATGTAATAATATGTCGACCAGCCTGTCATATTCGAATAACTATAAACAAAAAATTATATTTCAAATAATGTAAAAATTATAAAAAGCACTGCCTTGAAGTCGGGAGCTTTTGAGCGCTCGTTCATCCACCATGTAGGTAGATTCGCATTTTCCAGTTTCAGAAACGAATTGAAGAAAATTTTGACAGCTGTCAAAAAAATGACAACAGCTTTTTGTCGATTCTGCCGATCAGCTGTTACAGCAATATAATGATTTTTTATGCAATAATTCGTTGGAATTCAAAATGGTTCTGATTTTGCGATCTTGAAAAAATGTAGATTGAATAAATCATTCTCCATTAAAATACAAAATTTCGTCACGATCGAATCGGTAGTTTTAAAATCATCAAGGAAACTAAATTTCAAACGACTATATTTACGGAACCTCTGGTCGAATTTGGCCAATAACGAACAGTTTTCAAATTTTTTCACTTTACATATTCAAAATTCACAACTTGCCTCGTTAAACCGACATAATGAGATTTGAGGGAAGTAATTTATCACTCATGATCAACTATTTTTCCATTGTTCAGGTCTCGGAGAATTTTTGAAAAAAAGTTTCAACATATTTTTTCTTCATATTTGCTTTTACTTCAGTTTGAAGCCATATCTCTCAGGATATGTTGATGATGATTAACAATCATCCAAATGTGAAAGCTGATTTTCAATCATGGCCTTCTGGCTACCCAGACATGTCACCAAATCTGACATGTGTAGGATAACCGGCAATCGACATTCCTCAGGATACCATAAATCACAGTTCAAAGTTGAATTATTTTATTCAGCGAAACACTTGTCAATACAATTCCGATAAATCTTTATCTTCGTTCTCTCCGACACTGATATTTCGGCACTATCAGTGACAAATAAACAATTAATTAGAAAATTTCGATATTCCATGGGGGAATTATAATATATTGGAGTGAATTTGTTTGAAATATAATAAATTAATTGAATAAACGATACTGACGTCGGATTGTTGTCGATTTGTGCATTATTACTCAGTCATTAGTCAAGATTTCTGATTTCCTTAGGCCTTTCCGATCGAAAGTTATAATTTTCTATGGTTTCTATGATTCTGGTCATGCGATCTGGACAAAATTTCGCATGTAGCTTTAACATGTCATTCTCCATCTGAGCGACGAAATGATTTATGTGTAAGTAGAACGAGCGCTCCAAAAGTATTCTCTTGCCGTCCAGAGTTTCATTCGGGAATTATAATTTTCCATAAACTCCATAATTCAAAATACACAGTAAAATCTCAACTCACCACATCGCTTGGTATTTTGAACTGACAAAGGGTAAGACATCCATTCCTCATCATCGTTTCATCGTTGATATGAGCAGCCATGCCGTTTAGTAAAGTTGTGATGATTCTCTTCTTTGCCCTGACAGTTTTCGACAATTCTTCTGCCATTGTGCCTTTCACGATATAGAATAGTGTTGCACTGTTGAATGGTAATAATAATAATAAATAAGGAGAATTTTTGAAGCTCAGCTCATCTTTTTACCTTCCAGATATTTGGATATGCCTTTCCGACACGTGTCTGTTCATGGCTTCTAATACTATGTTCAAAGCTTGACCGACAAATTCGCAACTTTCATACCGGAAAAGATGAAACAGATCGTTTAGGACTTTTTGTAGCATTTCCGGTCGCTCCAAGTATGCCAAGGCCGAGATCAGAATTTGTTCCTCATTTGCGTTTCCAGCAATCTACGAAAAATAAATGAATTTAAGAAGCTAGTGAAGTTGAAAGCGAGATACTCCAAATACTTAGTGTTTTTTTTTACAGAAGGAAATAAGCCATTTCACAAATAAATTGCTCATATAAAACTTCAAAAATCACACAAAAAATTTGATTGCTTCAGGGTTTTTATGATGTTCCAACACTTCGGTGAAAATACATATTATTAAAATCTTGGTGGTGACCATATTTCACACCTTTTCCGAATTCCCATAGATTTCAATTTTGTACAATAAATACAAATCTATTTTTGTGAAATATAGAGAAGAAAAGTCTCAAAAAAGAAGAGCATATTTCAACTCACCAGTTTGGCAGGTATATCGTGTCTCAGGCAGGCGTCGTGGCTCGTCTCGTACAGGCCCAGAAACTCGAAGGGATTGTTCGCTCTATGGACCAACCCGGGGATGTCCGAAGGAAAATTTTCGACTCCCACTTTGGCGACTCCTCGCCCGGCGAGATTGGTCCCGGAAATGTCCAATGAAGTGAGATAAGGCAAGTACTTCACTATCGTGGCTAAGACTTCGTTCGGTTTCGAGTACTTTCCGAGCTCTTCGTTACACTGAGAAATATCCAGATGTCGAAGGTTGGTCAATGCACAAACTGCTGTAATCTTTTCTTCCATATTTTCTATGTTATATAATATTAGGGAAGTTAAATTTGTCAGATGTATGCTGTACTCGAAGGTGCCTATGTTGCTGCAACTGGATAGGTCCAAATGGGTCAAACTGTTCAAAGGGGCTAATAGCAACACGTAGAAGTAATCTTGAAGATGCCTCATGTTCCGGAAGATCAACCTTCGTAACGCTGGGGTGTGAAAAATATACGAGGTATATCCTTCGACGTCGATTTTTGACTTCGGCCCGAACACCCTTTCCGGAAACAATTTGGTATTTGATCCTAGAGAAAGCGACAACAAACTCGACCCATATTCCGATAAATAATCGATACATCTTGTTGTTAATAATGGGCAATTGGTTATATCTAATTCTACTAATCTATGGGCAAGCAAGACTTCAAGATCTGCATCAGTCAAATTTTCTCCTTTGAGTTTCACTCTCTTCAGTCTAGTACATTCTCTATCCCGGAAAACGTTTATAAATTCTGAATTTACACTACAGTTAATACTTGACCTCAAGCTGAGTAGTCTTTCACATAGTTCTACAGGTAACGCAATCCCTTTTCTCAGTTCTAATTTGCCACTATAAGGACTTTTCACTGCTATCACCCCGACGTTATTACTAACGTATTCGAAGCATAAGTTCAGCAACGATTGAGGAGTATTTAAATTGCAAAATGAGCAGAATACATCAGGGATTGAATCCAGATGGCGACATTTCTCTTCTTCCAGCATCTAGAATATTTCAAAATTGATTGTTATGACGAGGGTACTTTTCGATTTTATCTCACCATAGTTGGGTGAACAATTAACTAACATCACACTCTACTACTTTTGTTTTGAATATTTCTTTGAGTTGGAATAGGGAATCAGAAATTCAAGAACTTATCTTTCTCGAAATTATAAGGAAAAATTTTACTTTAACTTTATTGTGGTATTCACTTCACTGTCATATTTTAATTTATCATAGGAATTTGGACAGATGTCATTAATGACAGATTTCTATGACAAAATAGGGAAGAATCACGGAGTGGGCGACATCTACATTTAATCCTTTGAATTACCCGAATGGCGAACAACAAACGAACAAACTAACGTGTGTGTGTTTATATGGGAAAAATGTGAAATATTTGTATTTTGAGTCATTTATGTATCGAAAGTTATATATTTAGATGATAATTTATGGACAGTTGTTTCAAATAAACTGTATACGAGCTGAAAATGCAGCGGATTGTAAGATATTGGGAAAAGGATCACGAAAAATTTGCTCTGTTCCTCAATCACATCACATAGTTCTTCTGAAATTTCTTTGCATAAATTCCCGTTGAATCCCAACAGTTAAAAAATGGCAGACAATTTTGAATATTGGGAAACGTATCTCAAAGGAGTTGTTACTTTGCAGCAAGCACTTTCTGAAAGATGATTTTTTTATCGTAAGTTCAATAATTATCTATTATATAGTGATCATTTGTTATTACATTCACGTTCACCCACATAATCAAAAATGTCCGAAATGGTTATCTCGACTTTCACAGGCATTATTATTGATTCCGCAATCTTATGAAAAATATTTGATTTACTTGTATGAAAGACAGAAATGACAGAATAATTTTGACCACCATTCGGCCCGACATCTTGTGATTTTCAGCGCTATCTAGCGGTTCGAGATTTTTCCTTATAGGACATAGAGTTTGGTCAATGTTGGGGGAGTAGGTCAGCAATCAGCATGCTGAGTAGGTCAATTGCATAGGGTGTATGTGATCTATAACCTCGAAACGAAATGTAACTATATAAATATAATCAACAAAAACAAGCGTTTATGTTACCTATATCCTATATTTTAAAGCAAATTAACCCGCATTCCTCTGAAGCAAGATGTTCTCTCAGATTTGTAATTCATCAAAGTCCCGAGTAGGTGTTGAATAAATTACAAAAATCTTTTTAGGGTCTTTGGTTACTGTTGCCTTGCTGTGGGGATGTACCAATCCAATTTTGAGAAAAAATTCCACTAAAATAGTGGATATCAAATCGAATTCAAAGATTGAAAAATTCTACCTAGAAGTTAAATATCTATTCACTAATATCAGTGTAATGATGAACGAATCATTTCTAAACATCGAATGAATTAATTTTTGGTTTTAGTACATGATACCGTTTGTTGTGAATCAACTGGGATCTGTGGTCTATTTTTTCGCTCTACAAAGTACTGATATATCGCTTGCGTTGCCAGTAGCAAATTCATTGACATTTGTTTTTACTGCAATAGTGGGCTGGATATTAGGCGAAGAATTACCCAAGACAAGTAAGGCTGAGATTTATTCTAAAATACCTTATTTATGCTAAATTAGAAGGGTACGGACTTGATTAGTTCCACCAGTCATCAGACAATATTTTCGTTATGTTTTTAGTAGTATTTGTGAAGGGGAAAATGAGGCAAAGAGTTTCTCGTTATAATTCAATCTCTTTGTTATGGTGATTTTCCTTGGTTTTATTGCAATAAGTATAATATTTTATTTTTTCCATAACTATTTCAAGAGTTTTTTTCTAATCCTTATGAACGACTCCCACTAATCGAGAAAATAGCCTGAAAACCCAATGATAAAACCATAAATTTATTCGAATATGCCAGAGCCTACCGAATATTTTAGAAAATTCAGATTTTCCTGAAATATGCCAGAGCATTGGGTTAAATTTTACCCAATGTAGTAGAAATCATATCAGTTATTCTATTGTAAGTTTAAATATTTCGTTGACGTATTTTAGATGTTGTTCTTGGAATTCTGCTGATATTTACTGGCACCGCATTATGTACTTATGCCAAACAGTCGAGTGCTAACTAATGGAGTGTAGGAAAGAAAAACATCAAGTTTGGATTCATGATATTGACTACTTAGATAAGATACAAAGAAGTTGTGATAAATATATATTAAATATTTTAAAACTATCTATACAATACACTTTGACTTGTAACATAATATTTGATACAATTTAAATACTTTACATTAAATAAAAATATCAGTTTCAACTACTTGTGTTGTAGATAAATATATATCTCTAAACTCTAGTTAACTTCACATTTTAAGCTATGATTATATGGTGGAACTTCCACAGAAATTTCAATGTCCACATTCAACTGGGTCGTTGATTAATATCAAACTGCATAATGTACAAGTCAATTGGAGTTGGTCATATAAAAATATTTTTTTGCACTGAAAGGTGTTGTTCGGAATTTTCTTCAATTGATAGTGTAAAGCTTGATTTGATTTGAATATTTAATTTGTCGTTTAATGGTATGGAAATGTGTTGTTTTATTTTTAATACTTCTTTGTCGTGATTTGATTGAATAATAGCAATTTTGATGAGGCGCTCTCCACTATCATCGATAAAGCTTTGATAACTTGCTTTCGAAAATACTAAAAAATATTCGGGAATATCTTATCAATGTTCAGATGAATCCTATAGCTTAACGATGACTAGCAATAAATTAATATTCGAAACGTCAACTCAATAAGGTCTTCGATGAAGTTCAACTGGAAACATCTCATGGTTTTCTGTTCTCTCCCAAGTCCTCGTGTTTTTCGGGTTTCGTTTCGATCTGAGTGGCGAGCTCCTCGACCCTTTTCTTTATTTGTTGTATTTCCGAAGCGAGATTCGATAATTTTATCGAGTCGTTGATGGTGGAATTCGATATGGATGCTAATGGGGGCGGTTTCGATAATTGGGTCGTTTTGGGTGAAGTTGCCGATAAGGTGGCGGTGGTTTCTGGGATGTAACCCAGGAAGCCGTTCGGTTTGCTGGTAACGGGTTGTTCGCTCAGCGGGGGACAGTGAGAAATACCGTAGATTCTGGTGTGGTTGATTTCCATGTAGGCGGAAATTTCTGGTAGTGCGGCATCGCAGAGGATTGGATTGTCTGGAAAATATCGAAAGGACATTTATTCATTGTTACCAGTGGTTTTTGGAGATTCGATCGCGGCCTTTTGGCATGTCAAACGATGTGTTGTACATGAAATATATTTCAATGTATGTACTATTTTTATTCGAAAATAATAATATATTATTTAACGAGCGGTAATGTAGGTCATAACTCACGCAGATGAAGTTTGTAGCACGAGCCGAAGGCGAGTGCTGTAATTCATCAAGTGAGTTATGACCATTACCGCAAGTTGAATACTATAATTTATCTACGACTATAAAAATAAATACTAAGATACAAGTACAAAGAAAGAACTGTATTCACAAATCTTACTTATAACCAGCGTGACTGATTTTGGTAGAAATCTACTTTTTTGGTATATTATCGTTATAATTTCAATATAGTTAGTAGGAAGAAATTGAACAGTAGATTTTGGTAGTTTTTCGAACTATCATGGAACTATAATGGAAATGAGAAAAAGTTCCTTGAATTACCGAATTTTGCAAAAAAAAATGCTATGCTTTCCTTTCTCGAACGTCAAATTAAATTTGAGCGCATTTTTTCAGAAATCAATAGAATCAAAACCAAAAAAATTTTTGGATAAAAATGTTTCATCGATAATATGCCAAAGAAGATCTGAAAGAATGCGATACTGTTGCGATTTTCAACCTGACAATAGAATGGTAAAATTAGTGTCTTCTAAAACTACTAAAGCGTTTTATGAAAATGTTGCGACTGAAGAAGATGTTTCAAATATTTCAGAGAGGAAAGGATAGGTTAGTGTAGAGTAAATGTGTTAATTTTGTTCAGAATATTTTAAGCCGATGATATTTATTTCAATTGTTAAGTTTTTGGTTCTATTCAATAAATTTCCAAATATATACATATAAATGGGTTTATTTTTTGCTTCGCGAATGTCAATTAATGCAATATTGGTCATAAATTTCACGAAACATTGAAGTTTTCTCCTTTCAATCCAACATATGTATGGCGCTAAAGAGTATTTTCAGTAGATTTCTGTATTTGATTTTGGTAGAAAAAAGTAGATTTCTGCCTAAGGTTTGGTAGATTCTGAAAATATTATTTGGTCACGCTGCTTATAACAATGCATTATTAATGTTGATTGTGCTTCTTAGCATGGAGTAGAAAGTCCATAGGGGCGATGCTTTAAATTTAGTGCTAAGTTCACTAAAATATGCCAAAAGAACATTCTCTGTAAATGATGACTTAATATTCTTACTGCTTCACCAATCTTGAAAATTGTTCTATACACCTTTATATTTATTTTGGGATTTTTCGGGCTATAAATTCTGTATGGAACATTGGCTGATTGTCTCATTTCTGAAGGTGTACATAATAATTCATCTTCACTATCTGAATTCATCATTTTCAGCAAAACATTCACAATAATAATTAGGCATCAACTTAATTTGAGAAAAAGTCAAAATTATTCAAGTAACCCTTCCTCAATACAAATAATGGACTGTTCCCTTTTGTCCAATCGGCTTGTTCAGAAGCACAGAGCCAGGGAGTTATAGCAATGAGTTATTATAACTCAAGTTGTTTGTTTACAAATACTATTAATTGCTCAAAAGTAGTTGAATTATGAATATAGAATTCAACAGGAGTAGATGAATACAATTTCCAAATGAACACCTACCTTGTAGATAAATCTTCAACGTGTCCCAGGTACCTTCATTAGCCCCATTTCCAAGAGTACATCTCGTTTTACTGACCAACTCACGACCCAAAGCTATAATGTTGTTGTTAGCCAGATCAGCGTGGCACAAAATAGGCAAACCTTGGAAGTCTTTCTCTAGAATGGTCAGTTGATTGTGACTTGCTTTCAATACTTCCAGTTTAGGCAGGAAAGTCTGAAAAAAGAATACATATTAGTAATATTGCTAAAGGAACAAATATTTTGGAAAATTCAAGTGAAATAGATATTATTGGCGTTGCATGCTGTGGGCAACTTTCATAGTTTCTTACCCCGCTCATTTCCTCCAAAGTCTTCAGGTGATTGTATGAAAGGTCGAGTAAACTCAGCTTGTCCAAACCCATAAAGTCGTCAGGGGAGATTTTCCTCAGTTTGTTGAAGCTAAGATTCAGTCTGATCAGTTCTCTGAGTCCGGATAGGCTGCCATTCAGGGAATCGATCTCGTTGTGGTCCAATTTCAGATCGGAGAGTTTTATGTTCCATTCAATTAGATTCTGAAGAAGATGGTACTTTTTATTTTGGATCAATATTCGAATTAATTTTTATCTTGAAAAGTGTAAATTAATGCAAAGCTACATTCGAAATTTTGTCCAGATCGCTTGAACATTAACCATAGGAACCATAGAAAATTATAACTTTCGAACGGAAAGACCTAGAGACTTGGAATTTTCAGGGTAGATTCGAATCACGAATGCCTCGATTAAGTTCGTTATTGGGCAAAATTCGACCAGGGGTTCAGTAAATATGGTCGTTTGAAATTTTGTTTTCTCGGTAATTTCAAAACTACGGATTCGATCGTGACGAAGTTTTGTATACTAATGGAGAATGATATATTCAAGCTACATTTTTTTTCAGATCGCATAACAAGAACCATTTTAAATACCAACAAATTATCGAATAAAAATTCCTTATATTTCTGTAACAGCTGATTCGGCATAATTGAGAGAGCTGCTGTAATTTTTTCGACAGCTGTCAAAAATTTCTTAAAATTGGTTTCTAAAACGAGAAAATGCGAATCTACCTACAAGGTGGATGAACGAGCGCTCAAAAGCTCCTGACTTTACGGCAGTGCTTTTTATAATTTTTTCCATTTCTCACCTCATATCATTTTTTTTCATGAAAATCATAGAAATAGATAACAGTTTCTTGGGAAAAAAAAATTGGCCTCCAAATCCTTGTATGAGAGAAATATTTAGTTTGTTTACCGTAGGCGGTCCAATTATTGATGTGATCTTGTTGAACGACAAATCTATGGCGGAGAGCTTCTCCAGTCCTTTGATTTCCTCGAATGAAAACTCTTCCAATAAGTTAGTGGTCACGTTGAGAAACTGAAGGTTTCGTAGGCCAACGAGCGAATTGTTCAGGGTTGTTATCTTGTTGAAGCCTAGGAGGAGATGAACCAAGGATTCTGCGTCTCTGAAATCGTCTTCGGTTAGCTGCAATTGAAAAAAAAAATTCAGAGATGAAATTTTGAAACCGAAAATGCTTTAGTGGCACATTTGATATTCTTGCGTTGGCAGCCCTGGTTGTCATTCACTTCGAATGAAAGATAAATGACAGCTTTTCATTGATGCCAACACGGAGAAATCAAACATGCCACCTGATTATTTACATATATTTCTCAATGTTTTCCACTTACCGTATCAATCATGTTGTTGTCGAGGTAAACCCTCTGCAACTTCCTCGACTTGGAGAGGCACCCGTCCAAACTCCTAAGTTTGTTGTGCTGGAGGAAGATGGACTCTATGGCGGGGATCGTCATCAGGGATCTTGGCAGCTTCTCGATCTTGTTGTTCGAGGCCAGGATCATCTTGAGTCTCTGGGCTCCTTCCGGCAGCTCGTCCTCCAAGTCGGTCAGGTCGTTGTCGTTGATCAAGAGCCAGTTGAGGTCGGATAGGTTCCTTATGGTCCCGTTCAGGGTCGTCAAGGAGTTTCTTCCCAGATGCAACCGTTGGACTTCTGGCGGAATGGAGTTTTTCTCGATGTTGGTGATCATGCAACCGGGTACATTGAGGGCTTTAAGATGCGGGAGGGCCTGAAAGGTAATTAATTTTGACAGTCAGGTATGGTAACGTTAGAAAATAATTTGCTGACCTTGAAATTGGACTCCCTCAGTTCTCGGATCTTGGTTCGCCCGAAATCGAGGGTTCCAGCATTCGGAAGATGGGGCCAAAGATGTTCAGGTACCTGGTCGATGTAGTTATCTGCTAAACTGAAGTATCTCACCCCTTGTAATCCTTCGAATGCATCTGTGTCTAACTTTCTGGAAAAAAATAACCTACCATCAGTTCCTTACTGGATAAATAAGGAGAATATCTTACAATAATTTCTCGCAATAATTTTTTCAGCTTGGGGGATATTTTTTTTTCCTCGAACGATAAAAGTAAATTATAAACTAAAATCAATCACTTTTCCCTAATGATGGATAGATTTAGTGACAAATGACGGACTAAGTATTCCGATAACCCAGTAGCCCTTGATTATAATTCAATTACGCTGACAAATACAAGACAATCTATTGGCTCCTTGCTCGCAATCAGAGCCAATTAATCTTAGAAGAGTAAACAATCTGCTGTATTATTCATGTACATACTTCGTATACTGGTGGTTAATGAATTTTTCATTTTTTTTTTTGTTGTGGAATCGATTTAAGTTCATACAATTCTCTGGACTTGCAGATGGAAAATTCGTAGTCGATATTCAATTTCAAATTTTCAGGGAACGTTCGAGGTGTGAATGCACCGTTTAAGTTTGTTTATGGGCGAAATCCGCCGAAGGGTTCCGTACGTATAGCCATCTTATTTTTTACTTCTCAATAATTCGAAAGATACCGATCCGATCGAATTAAAACTTTATACAGTTACATAGTTTTATAGTATATTATTCAACGAGCGGTAATGTAGGTTATAACTCACGCAGATGAAGTTTGCAGCACGAGCCGGAGGCGAGTGCTGTAATTCATCAAGTGAGTTATGACCATTACCGCAAGTTGAATACTATACTTTATCTACGATTGTAACAATAAATACTAAGATACAAGTACAGAGAAAGAACTTTATTTACAAATCTTAATGGTTACCTATAACAATGCATTATTTTTGTTGATTGGGCTTCTTAGCTTGGAGTAGAAAGTCCATAGGGGCGATGCTTTATATTTAGTTTTGGGATTTTTCGGGAAATAAATTCTGTATGGTTACATTGGCTGATTGTCTCATTTCTGAAGGTGTAGTACATAATAATTCATCTTCACTACCTGAATTCATCTTTTTCAGCAAAGCATTCACAATAATAATTATAGGTATCAACTTAATTTGAGGAAACGTCAAAATTATTCAAGTGACCTCCCCTCAATACCGATAATGGACTGTTTCCTTTCGGCCAATCGGTTTGTTCAGAAGCACAGAGACAGGGAGTTATAGGAGCGAGTTATTATAACTCACGGTCTTTGTTTACAGATACCTACTATTAATTGCTCAAAAGTAGTTGAATAATGAATATATAATTCAATAGGAGCTTATAAAGATAATAACACGAAGATTTATGTTGAATTCCGCGAGGATCGTGATCACTAGAAAAATAAAAAATGACATTATTTGTTTCTACAGGGTCACATCATGTCAACTCAAAATGATCATAGATTATTCAAATTTTCCCTGAACAATATTTCAGGAACCCAATTTGGTTTGACATCGCTGTCAAGTTGAATGTTTTGTCAGTCGAACTACACTACGCATCAGTGTTGTCAATGGCGCTCCACAGAAAAAACCGAATTTAAAATATTCGAAAAAAATTTCACGTCAACCTATCTCATTCGTCAAAGAATTTCCTCGTCAATTTCTAAGCAGAAATATCGCTATACGAACGTTGGCAAAAAGGTTTTCTGTGGATTTCTAGAAACGTCAAAAATTAATTAAGGGATTCGCCTTGTGAATCTTTGGTTGAAATGAAAACATTTCGTATCTAGGATTCAATTGCCAATTTTCTCGTTTTACGCAAATTCCATGATTGAAAAATTGGGCTCATCATCTCTTTCCGCTCTAAACGTAGAATGCGAATCTCAATTCCACATTCCACGCCATCATTTGATTGAAAACTTCTCGACCTTCAATATAAGAGTCACAGATCTCTCTCAGATTCCAGGGAAAACCCCGAAATTCGTCAAAATTGTTTTAGTTCTTTTCCTCGCTTTATTTGAAAACAATTTTCAAAATGAATTGCACATCAATTTTGCCACTTTGTTCGCTCTATCTGAAGAGGTTAGTTTTCTCGATGATTTCAGAACCACGAATTCGATCGTGACGAAATGTTGTATTCTAATGGAGAATGATATATTCAAGTTAAATTTTTTCCAGATCGCATAACCAGAATTATTTTAAATACCAACGAATTATTGAATAAAAAATCCTTATATTTCTGTAAGTGCTGATTCGGCATAATTGACAAAGAGCTGCTGTCATTTTTTTGACAGCTGTAAAAAAATTTTCAATTGGTTTCTAAAACTGTCTCTGGAAAATGCGAATCTATCTACCAGGTGGATCAACGAGCGCTCAAAAGCTCTTGACTTCACGGCAGTGCTTTTTATAATTATTATTTTCAGGTTTTTGAAAATGAGTTTTGCTCCGAAAGAAAAAGAATTTAATTGTCAAATATTCGAAAAAACAGTTTTATATCGGAAATGAAGAATAATCCCGAAGATCAGGTAGGACACTTTCAGAATTTTATCTTGCCGTTTAGCGGCGGCTTTAGTGAGACGTTTAGCGCCCACCTGGTCGTCGGAACCTTTTCGTCGTCACTCACTCAACACGAAGTTATTGCCATCTTATTAGATGATATCTTTAATAGGAGGCAATAAATTCATTTGACTTCTGGCCTCACCACGGACCGAGCTGAAACGATTTATTAGAAGTCCAAACAGCCACTGTGTTTAATTAGGAACTTAAATTGTGGAAATTTACCTCCCAGGCATCATACGAAACGCAAAAGATATAACTACAGAAGTTTCGTTGCATTTTCGAAAGGAAAGTTGGAAGAAAAATCAATTTGGAAATTTCCATCAAGTTAACGGTCGATCGACGCCATTCCACCCGATGAAACCCAATTGACAAGTGACAGATGACGTTGAGATCGAAGTTGACATATCGGACGATAGAAATTTTCCAGGTCAGTTATTTACCAGGATTTGTGTACAACAAATAGCGTAATGAGCACGTCTGGGCTCTGGCGCCGACCATAAAACGGCGATGTTTCTTCTTATTTTGATTTACAGGCGCATCATTAACTAATTAGATCAAATTCATTCGTCAGACTGGACTTTCGCCGACATCGAAACGACGAAATTCGACTGGCTGATTGCTGTTTTCGTTCCGGTTCATATTCGTCGGTCAATTTCCTCATTTGTGTCTTGATTACCAATTAGGGAAGACTCAATTCCCGGAGAAAATTACGGAGTGGTGGAAGCGAATTCGAATTTTCCGACTGGAGAGTTCATCATAATTTGGTCTTTTGTATTATTTTTCAAATATTAGGGACGCATGTCTTATTATGTTCCATTTTGTGGAATTCTTATCCGACATGTCGGCGTATTTTCGAAACCGCGCCTCCGTATCGCGAAACGACCAATGATTCCCGTTTCTATAAATTTCACTAACCTTTTATCTTGTTGTAAACAATTTCTTATCATTTATTTTAAGAGAGCATGCGAAAACGTCAGCAGACACAATCTAGTTGCCCCTTGATTGATAATTTTCAAAGGATCGAGATGTTAATCGTATTTTTCTTGGAATACGATGTTTTTCAGTGGAGAATATGTTGAAATGCCACGTGAACAGAGATGAAAGTCTAACGAAAAAAAAATCTAAATGCTACTAACACATCTTAAGTTTCATGGTCGAAGCAGAAAATGTCGCCCATCAGAAGAAATTATTCTTTCTTCACAAAAAACGTACATGCGCTTTCACCAACTTTCCTGTATGCAATTCAGTGTTGAAAATGTCACTTTCCCGCATTAATGTGAGAAAAATCCCT
The DNA here is from genome assembly GCA_963966015.1 of Aphidecta obliterata. Lineage (NCBI taxonomy): Eukaryota > Metazoa > Arthropoda > Insecta > Coleoptera > Coccinellidae > Aphidecta > Aphidecta obliterata. The sequence continues at coordinate 33,569,056 of OZ014428.1, forward strand.
TTCCCGCACTTGTGCGGGCAAATAGAAACATGTCAGTTCGAACGATATTCGGTTGAACTAGAAAAATAGTATATTAAAGTATAAGTGGATAAAAAGGTCTTTAAAACACGCGCGATTTTTCGAGCACGGCGGCGAAGCCGGAGTGCTCGAAATAGAGCAAGTGTTTTAAAGAAAATTTCAAGTTTCTAGGTCGTTCCGTTCGAGAGTTACCGTGTATACAGACGGACGGACAGACTCGAATTATTCGACGGATCGTCATCAGCGTGTCGAACATTTTCGGCTCAAAATTCGAAAAATACGGACATCGTGACGAAATGATATAGCCCTATAGTGTAAGTAGAACGAGCGCTCAAAAAGTTGTGATTTTTCATATCCAACAATAAACCGTATTGAAAATTTCAAAATTCCTCGTGTTTACGGAGATATTTCCGGAAAAACCCGAAATGTTGCAGAGTCGTTTAATTTTTTTCCGGCACTTTTTGAAAACGAATTCCAGAAAAAATTTCACATCAACGTCGCAAATTTTTTTGCTGTATAAGGTGATATCAAAGTTTTTTTTTAAACCGACGTTTCGTTTTCGAGGGGCCATCTCACCCTTAATTAGTACGGCCCTGTTGTTTCAAATCTAAACAATGTTCCTGGATACGGTTCTGAGTGCTTTCAAAATATCAATTGAGGGAAGTCTTGACTGAATAAAAGTCAATGAAGTATAAAATGTCCAAAAATTGTCTTTAATCAATGATTCAAAAAAGTTTTAATCAAAAAATAATACGAATGTCGATAAAGATATGCTTGTTTTCTCAAAACCTCTGATATTTTTTACCCCTGACATTATGTACAAATTATGTATTGCAAATGACGTGAATTATCTGACTTATTTTTAGTTTTTCCGAAAAATAATATATCCTAATTCAGAAACAAAAATTATAAAAATCACCGCCGTGATGTCAGGAGCTTTCGAGCGCTCGTTCATCCACCTTGTAGGTAGTTTGGCATTTCCCAGGTTTAGAAACCAATTGAAGGAATCAGGAAGCTATCAAAAAAATGACAGCAGTAAATCATGCCGAATCAGCAGTAACAGAAATATAAGGATTTTTCTATTCAATAATTCGTTGGAATTTAAAACGGTTATGGTTATGCGATTTGGAAAAAATGTAGCTTGAATATATCATTCTCCATTAAAATACAAAAAATAATAATGCTCATTGATGAACGTGAACGCGACATTTCAAGTCCCTAGGCCTTTCCGTTCGAAAGTTATGATTTTCTATGGTTCTGGTCATGTGATCTGGAGAAGTGTAGCTTGAATATATCATTCTTAATTAGTATACAAAATTTCGTCACGATCGAATCTGTAGTTTTGAAATTATCAAGAAAACCAAATTTCAAACGACCATATTTACGGATCCCCTAATATAATTTTGCTCACAGATGAAAGTGATCACGACAATCGAGATGCACACCTATCCTGCAAATTTCAAGTCCCTAGGCGTTTCCGTTTAAAAGTTACAATTTTCTATGGTTTCCATGGTTCTGGTCATGCGATCTGGACAAAATTTCACATGTAGCTTGAACACCTCATTCTCCATTTGAGTGCAAAGTTTCATCTTGATCGAATCCGTAGTTTCGAAGTAATCAGGAGAACAAAATTTTGAACGGCCATATTTACGGAACCCCTGATGGAATTCTGCCCATTAACGAACCTTAACCTTAACTCCGTTCGAGAGTTATCGTGCTTACGGACGCCCGGACGGACAGACTCAAATTTTCCAACGGATTCGGCATCAGTGAGTTTAACTCTATCGATTGAGACCATTTTCGGCTCAAAATTCGAAAAATACAGACATCGTGACGAAATGATATAGCCCTCGTGTAAGTTGTACGAGCGCTCAAAAAGTAATACAACTCTCGAACTTTCAAAGTCATGAAATTACATTGGAAATTTTTATAGTATTTTATAGATTCAGATTAGAACTGTTCATCTTCTCAGTAAATAATGTTGAATCATATTTTTAACAGAGAAATTTTATCGTTTTCGACTCCTGCTTTGTACATATTAACAAATATTATTGATATATCAGAATTTGTTTGATGCATTCTTGTTAATATTTACGGTTTGTCCAGAGTTCACAGTTCGAATTCCAACATTTCGATTTTGGATGTTTCTATTGAATTTTCGGAATTTCAGAATTTTCCACCCAGACACTTTCGACAATTGCAGATGGTTAAATTTCACCAACTATTGAATAATCAGAAAAAGTCGTCTATAGAAACTTCGATATCGTTTTTCAAAACGTTTTCAATGGTATTCGACACGATTATGTGCACATTATCTTTTTTCATCCCTGATAGCAGGTGCTCCCCCTGCCCCTCAATTTTTTTTAAGTCCCTAGGCCTTTCCGTTCGAAAGTTATGATTTTCTATGGTTTCTATGGTTCTGGTCATGTGATCTGGAGAAATGTAGCTTGAATATATCATTCTCCATAGGTATACAGAATTTCGTCACGATCGAATCTGTAGTTTTGAAATTATGAAGAAAAATAAATTTCAAACGACCATATTTACGGAACCCCTAGTATGATTTTGCACATAGATGAACGTGATCACGATATTCGAGATCCACACTTATCCTGAAAATTTCAAGTCCCTAGGCGTTTCCGTTCAAAAGTTACAATTTTCTATGGTTTCTATGGTTCTGGTCATGCGATCTGGACAAAATTTCACATGTAGCTTGAACACCTCATTCTCCATTTGAGTGCAATTTCATCTCGATCAAATCTGTAGTTATCAAGTAATCCGGGGAACAAAACTTTGAACGGCCATATTTACGGAACCCCTGGTGGAATTTGGCCCATTAACGAACTTAACCGAGGCATTCGGGAACTGAACACACACTGAAAATTTTGAGTCTCTAGGTTGTTCCGTTCGAGAGTTATCGTGCTTACGGACGGACGGACAGACTCGAATTTTCCGACGGATTCGTCATCAGTGAGTCGAACATAGTCGTTTGAGACCATTTTCGGCTCAAAATTCGAAAAATACAGACATCGTGACGAAATGATATAGCCCTCGTGTAGGTAGAACGAGCGCTCAAAAAGTCGAGCTGGTAGAAATTCGAAAACCTCTCCGAGGAAATTGATTTAAAAAAGATATTTTTTGATTTATGGTATATTTTCGGTTATGAACGCTTAAACTACGAAACTCTCCACGCACTTGGCCAACTTTTATTCGTTAAAACGATATTATCAGTATTCTTGTATTATATTTTCTGTCCTAATTTTACTCCTGAATTATTGACGTAACAAGATCGAAAAATTCGTGACTTGTTTGTTTTATGCATTTAGTCGATGTTTCTCATTTAATATTATTTTATGACTTTTTCTTTGATTTTCAATTTTTGAAGTGGAATTTTTCGAAAAAAAATTGAGTCATATTGAACATAATAGAATTTGTGTATTGTTATTGAAAAAAAATGTATAATAATTATTAGGTTCTGGAGGAGTTTTTGGTAAATTTCTGTCACCCTATTCAATTTTTCTTTGACCATCACTTCTTTCACTCAACCATAATTTTGAAAGGTTTCTCGCAATTCTCACTTCCTACGCGAAGAAGGTCAAAACTTTTTCGGGGGGACCTTAAGGGGTAGATTCAAAGCACTCCCACTTACTCTATATTGTCGTGGTTCAGCTGCAGGTTGACGATGGACATGTTCAGCTTCTTGAAGGACCCCGGCGGCATGTCGTTCAGATTCGAACCGAGCACCTTCAGGACCACCCTCTCGTGCGCCCCGAAGTGGCCGTGCAGAGCCTGGTAGACCTCGTTGTAGGAATTCAACCCTGTGCACTGAACGTTCGTCACGTGGAGGAGCCCGATCTCCATCTTGCAGGTGCACGGCAGGATGTCCATGGACATGGGACACCCGGTGATCGAGACGTTGAGCATCGTGAGAAGGAGCGCGGAAGCCATGTTCGCGAGTGTGGTGCTATATCGCATGAGTCCACGGGGCGAACTGTGACGATCTGTCGGTTGGTGCACTCGCCGCTAGATCTTTTTTTTTTTTGTTATCAATCGGCCGCGTTCGGTTCACATTTAGACGCGGCGTCGAGAATTCGTGTGTGTGCGGTGCCGCGCGCGTTCGAGAAAATTTGGTCCTTCGAGGTGGATCTTCAGTGGACGGGCGGTGGGTCGGCAGGCGTTCTTATAGACTCGAGGCGAGGGAGGTTGGCGTGGCGCTTCTGGACGACGGGATGGTACGGGAGGGGAAACGTTATTCGGTTTTTTTTTCAAGTATTTGTGAGGGGTTCCATACTAATAGAAAATATCTGGAAAACCACAAAACATTACATTCCAACTAATTTCCTCTGAAAGTGCTTTTTAAATACTACCAGCTTTATTTTTATTCCAAATTTTCCACCTAATACTCAAACTATAAAAAGGGTGGGGGTGCACCAACTATTGACTCAACTGGAAAAGTCATTCGAAAACATTTATATAATTTTTGAAGACCTATCTAACGATGTCCCAAACGCTAATTGGTGCAGTGAATTATTTTTTAGTATTTATATACTACCAGCTTTATTTTTATTCCGAATTTTCCACCTAATACTCAAACTATAAAAAGGGAGGGGGTGCACCAACTATTGACTCAACTGGATAAGTCATTCGAAAACATTTATATAATTTTTGAAGACCTATCTAACGATGTCCCAAACGCTAATTGGTGCAGTGAATTATTTTTTAGTATTTATATACTACCAGCTTTATTTTTATCCCGAATTTTTCACCTAATACTCAAACTATAAAAAGGGAGGGGGTGCACCAACTATTGACTCGACTGGAAAAGTCATTCGAAAACATTTATATAGTTTTTGAAGACCTATCTAACAATGTCCCAAACGCTCATTGGTGCAGTGAATTATTTTTTAGTACCTCGAAAAAAAATCGAGGGGGAGGGGGCTCTCGCCATTCACTATTGGTAATGAAACAATGAACCAAAAATGCAGCAGAAACTTTTCGTTCCTTCGACAAAATTAATATTCCAAGAAATATCTCAAGTGGTGCCAAAATAAAAACCTGAATCCTAATAAATTTCTTGGTTGCGACTAATTTTCAAAATCACATAACTCGATTGAGTTACGATGTCAGTAATCCTCATCATTTTATATTATTTGTGTAATAAATAATAAAGAAAGAAATAAATAATAAATATTTATTCATAAAAATTAACAAAGAGATAATTAAAAACAATTATTGAATAATCAATTTTCCATAAAATTTGAGATGAAGAAAAATTTTTGTCTCCATAATAACTAATGAAATATCTTTTGGATATAGTATTATAGATGTCAGTAATCCTTAACATCTAATATTTTTTATGTAATAAATAGTGAAGAAAGAAATGAATAAAAAAGAATAATTCGTAAAAATTAAAAAAGAGATAATTGAAAAAATTTTTTAATTATCAATTTTCCATAAAAATCCAGATGAAGAAGATTTTTGTCTCCATAATAACTAATGAAATATCTCTGGGATATTGAATTTTTGATGTCAGTAATCCTCAACATTTTATATTATTTGTGTAATAAATAAGAAAGACAGAAATAAATAATAAAGACTAATTCATAAAAATTAACAAAGAGATAATTGATGAGAATTATTGAATAATCAATTTTCCATAAAATTTCAGGTAAAGAAAATTTTTTGTCTCCATAAAATCTAATGAAATATCTCTGGGATATTGAATTATTGATGTCAGTAATCCTCAACATTTTATATTATTTGTGTAATAAATAATAAAGGCAGAAATATATAATAAAGATTAATTCATTAAAATTAACAAACAGATAAAATTAAAAAAAAATAAAATTCTCAAACTTAGGCGAAACTCCAGACTTCATGTCAGTGCTTTAGCTGACCAATTTTTTTTTCGATAATTCGCTAGAATTTTCTATGGTATCTATGGTCTTGGTGATGCGATCTGGACAAAATTTGGCACGTAGTTTGAATACATTATTATTCAGCTAGGTGTAAAATTTAATTCGAATCCAATCAGTAGTTTAGAAATGACCGGCAACAAAATATTTTGAACGGCTATATTTACGGAACTCCTAGTCTAATTTTGCTCATTGGTGAACGTGCCCGCGAAATTCCGAACCTACCCTGAAAATTTCAAGTCCCTATGCCTTTCCGTTCGAAAGTTATGATTTTCTATGGTTTCTATGGTTCTGGTCATGCGATCTGGAGAAATGTAGCTTGAACATATCAGTCTCCATTAGTATACAAAATTTCGTCGCGATCGAATCTGTAGTTTTGAAATTATCGAGAAAACTAAATTTCAAACGACCATATTTACGGAACCCCTAGTATGATTCTGCTTATAGATGAACGTGATCACGACATTCGAGATCCACACCTATCCTGGAAATTTCAAGTCCCTAGGCTTTTCCGTTCAAAAGTTACAATTTTCTATGTTTTCTATGATTCTGGTCATGCGATCTGGACAAAACTTTATATGTAGCTTGAACAACTCATTCTTTATTCAAGTGCAAAATTTCATCTCGATCAAATCTGTAGTTTCCAAGTAATCAGGAGAACAAAACTTTTAACGACCATATTTACGGAACCCTTGGTGGAATTTGGCCCATTAACGAAATCAACCGAAGCATTCGGGAACTGAACGCACACTGAAAATGTCAAGTCTCTAAATTGTTCCGTTCGATGGTTATCGTGCTTACGGCCGGACGGACGGACGGACAGACTCGAATTTTCCGACGGATTCGTCATCAGTGAGTCGAACATAGTATATTGAGACCATTTTCGGCTCAAAATTCGAAAAATACAGACATCGTGACGAAATGATATAGCCCTCGTGTAAGTAGTACGAGCGCTCAATAAACCGATCAATTACATAATCGAAAAATATTTTGTCAAAAAAAACTCCACTTTATCGTCGTATTTCAAAATCATATTCGAATTATATTTTTTTCAGCAATAAATTATTCATCAATGAAAAAATACGTTGCATAAGTGTCATTCGTGAGATCAAATTTCGAAATTAATGGATTGGATAGGTATAATTATGAAAATGAAAAAAATTTTAATTTTAATATTAATCGATATTGTTCATCTCTGAAAAAGGCGTCAATAAGGGGTGGGAGGACAATTTTAGGTAGCCAAAATTCGCTACAATTTTTATGTTCATCTTTTTTTTTGTATAATTCATGTGTATCCAACCAAAAAATTTTTTCTTTAAAATACATCCCCCCTCTTCATCTCTAGAAAAATGTTATCGACTTCCCCATGAACCAATTTTCGGAAATAATAAAATTAAGAATCTGACAAAATTTTCGAGATTCTTTTATTCTTTTTCCATTAAATTCTCACAGCAATGTTTTTCTTAAATTTTATGTAATCACCTTCGTCTTTCTCGAGAAGTTCTCTGAGAGGTCCCGTACATAAATTTTCCTTTCTGTCTTCGCCAGGCGCCAGCATCAACTTTCCATCCGATAACTATCTTCTGGAACAATTTGTAGTGCTTATTTATGAACAGAAGGAGATTGGAGTGCTTCTGAATGAGTAAATAAATGGTATCCCCGATACGATCTTCAAGTTCACTGGGATACCAGATATTAAACGTGTGTTTTATGAACTTGGAACCGTTCAATCCTAATGTGTCTTATCTGCGGTCACCCCTTTATAAAAATAAACACTTAAAGTAAGTTTTGATTCAGTTAAAAATAATCTCAGGTCTCTCATTTTAGATGATTTATTACACCCAATAAATATTCGCTGCATTAGTAACCATGAGCGAGGAATTACTCCCTTCAAATCTTATTATGTCGGTTGAACTAGTCGAATAGTTAATTATAAATCGAGTTCAGAAAACTAAGATTAATTTATCCGAAATAAAAACCAACAAAGTAATCATAAAAAAAACTTGGGAAACCCGCAGTACACATAGATTTCGTAATAATCATTTTACAACTTCTTCAGACAACAACGAACGGATTGATAACCGAAATATGAGAAGTGTAAAGTTAACCCCTAACAATAAATATTTAAATTTCGATATGGACGCTCAGATATTTCGTTTATTTCATTATGGTTGTTATAGAAGTGATTATTTTTGCTTGATTGATATAAATCAAATATAAAGATGGAAACCTACTCACGAAACAAAGCGGATTGAATTACGACAATCTTTGTTTTACTTATCGAAAAAAAAAGATGATATCGAACGTTCTGAACCATGTACTTGTTCATACAAAAATGAATTGAAAAAAAAAATGCCAACAGTATTTTTTTTATCATATTTGCATGGGCGTCTCCGAAAAGGGTGGAGGCTGCTAAAAAAAATTTGAAATTCCTGAAATTCCCTTATTTCCAATACATGTGGCAACGTCGCATTTTTATCAGGAAAAGTCTCAATGCCTTTCTATAGAATGGAGGAAAATACCAACGCCCCCTATGCGTCTTTTTTAGAACATGACATCAAGTCCTTATCAATATTGATCATCCTGTACATGTTGTTTTCGCGATTTATCGAAATCGAGTGGCTTTTAAGCGGCAGCAACAGCGGAATGCGTATTAATCAAAAGGCAAACGCATCATCAACATTCCCCGTTTCCTAATAGGCCACCGTCAAATTTTCATGATAAATGGCACGAGCGTCATCCGGAGGGACCACGCGCCCAAAATTCTTCGCTAGAACATTTCGGTATCCCAGGAACGTGTAAACACTTCACTAAATCACTATCAAAGTCAGGGCCGGACAGTATAAGAAACGATCTCGCGGCATGTTCGATTTCTTAGGGTTGGCATCCTTGAATATCTGTCATAAGTGGCAGTTGTCATTAATTTGACGTGTCTATGGTTCACTCTGCCATTTTGTTCGATTCCTCAATGGTCAATTAAGAGTTCTATTGTGTCAATCGAATCAAAATATTCACTACTCGTACCTAACAATTGCCATTGGTCGGCCCAAGGTCAAATACGTCAGGTACATAGAGCTGTGACGGATCACTGACGAAGAAGGTTCATATGGAGGCGTATCAGGTAGCGATGAACTCTTGTTCATAAAAAAAAGTGCGCAAAAGAAGTTTAGTTTCCAAAAAAAATTAGCCTCTGGAGCTTGGATAGACACTAGGAATAATAGTATATTATTTAACGAGCGGTAATATAGGTCATAAATCACGCAGATGAAGTTTGCAGCACGAGCCGAAGGCGAGTGCTGTTTTTCATCAAGTGAGTTATGACCATTACCGCAAGTTGAATACTATATTTTACCTACGAATACTAAGATACAAGTACAGAGAAAGAACTTTGTTTACAAATCTTGATAGTTACATATAACAATGTACTATTTATATTGATTGTGCTTCTTAGCATGGAGTAGAGAGTCCATAGGGGCGATGCTCTATATTAAGTGCTAAAAGTTCATTTGTTTCGGTATTTTTCGGGCAATAAATTCTTTATGATAACATTCTATCTGATGTCATCTTTTTCAGCAAAACATTCACAATTATAATTAGGTATCACCTTAATTTGAGAAAACGTCAAAATAATTCAATACCAATAATACTAATAATGGACTGTTCCTTTTTGTTCACAGATAATATTAATTGCTCAAAAGTAGTTGAATAATGAGTATATAATTCGATAGGAGTATATACAATTTTTTCTGTCATGTTTGAGTACATATAGATATTGAAAAAAAGCTTATTGAAAGAAAATCCGGCCCTGATCAAATCCGAGAATGATAGGTATTTACGAAAAGTATGAATGCCCAGCTATCAATTATACGAATTCAACACGATTTCTGGATTGGGCGTGTTGCACGGAATTCCAAAAGTGACACAATGTCGCACAAGATCGTTATTTTTTTCAAGAAAAAATTCCATTGCCGGCACCTGTTATCCAGAATTATTCTCTTGAAATTTTATATTCTCGCCGAAACTACAGGAGAAATTAGGTCGAAAAACTCGATTTCAATAAGATAAAAAAATAAATAATAATAATAATCTAAAAATCGAATTTCAATTTCACAAACAGGACACAATAACATGTGAATTCGAAGGATCGATCCCGTTTTATAACATCATCTGAACCTCTAAATATTCAATTAGCTCAGAAATCGTGACTAATGACTGAGTAATAATGCACAAATCGACAACAAGCCGTCGTCAGTATCGTTTATTCAATTAATTTATTATATTTCAAACAAATTCACTCCAATATATTATAATTCCCCCATGGAATATCGAAATTTACTAATTAATTGTTTATTTGTCACTGATAGTGCCGAAATATCAGTGTCGGAGAGAACGAAGATAAAGATTTATCGGAATTATATCGACAAGTGTTTCGTTGAATAAAATAATTCAACTTTGAACTGTGATTTATGGTATCCTGAGGAATGTCGATTGCCGGTTATCCTACACATGTCAGATTTTCAATTGGTGACAAGTCTGGGTAGCCAGAAGGCCATGATTGAAAATCAGCTTCCACATTTGGATGATTGTTGATCATCATCAACATATCCTAAGAGATATTGCTTCGAACTGAAGTTAAAGCAAATATGAACAAGAATATGTTGTTTCATTAAATTACGAATTGATAAACATGAAGTGTCCATGAATATCTCAGAGACCAGAAAAATGGAAAACTAGTTGATCATGAGTGATAAATTACTTCCCTCAAATCTCATTATGTCTGGTGACCGAGGCAAGTTGTAAATTTTAAATATAGAAAGTGAAAAAAATTTGAAAAATGGCTCAACATTGAGGTTTTTCGAAATATTCATAAAAATTTTGTAGGTATATTTGAACTATTTTTGAGCGCTCGTTCTAATTACTTGAGGGCTATGTCATTTCGTCATGATATCATGACGTCTGTCCGACGTACAAAATTTTGTCCAGACCGCATGACCAGAAACATAGAAAATTATAACTTTCGAACAGAACGACCAAGAAACTTGAAATTTTCAGGGTAGGTTCGAATCGCGAACGCCGCAGTTAAGTTCATTATTGGGCAAAATTCGACCAGGGGTTCCGTTAATATGGTCGTCTGAAATGTAGTTTTCTTGATCATTTCAAAACTGCTTATTTGATCGTGACGAAATTTTTTATTTTAATGGGGAATGATATATTCAAGCTACATTTTTTCCAGATCGCATGACCAGAACCATTTCAAATTCCAACAAATTATTGAATAAAAAATCCTTGTATTTTTGTAACAGCTGATTCGGAATAATTGACAAAGAGCTGCTGTCATTTTTTTGACAGCTGTCAAAAATTCTTCAATTGGTTCCTAAAACTGAAAAATGCGAATCTATGCTTTTTATTATTTTTTCTATGAATATGAAGAATTGTTGTAGTGACGAGTAAACTTGAGACACCCAGTATGAGATTTTTCGGGAAATTTTGAGCAGATACTCATCGAGAAAGTGTACGCCAAACATAACTTCATAGAAATTCAGGATGAGCTCATTGTTTTGTAAGAGTAACGGAAGAGATACATCCTGAGATAAACTAATTTGATGAATATTAATTATACGCTGACATGTGCCTCGAAAGTGATACATTTTCGAAAACAGGCACATATTTTCTATTGGAAATCGTAGCCGCACAACTGAACTGGTCTACAAAATCCGATCTAGATAAAGTTTTACGACAATTTTACGATCGTATTATCTGTAAACCCGAAGAAAAAACATCAACATCTCCGCTGCCTCTAGACGTATAAAATCGGAGTAATTGGCACCGAAAAAACCCTAAAATTATGATTTATGATATTTTTCGCTGGGTCATAGGGTATCTAACGATATTTCTACCATGTGGAAAACGTCATAGCTTATTCCAAAGGGCAAATTTATTATAGAGTCAGCAGGAAATACTCGTGAATTTTTCCATTTAATACATAATAGGTACGAGTAGCACTGAGGAATAACAGAAAATGTCAAAAATTAATGAAATTATTTTCGGTGATTGATCACAATTCACAATATTCTCTGTCCAGACTATGTTTCATCGAGGGCGAATTTTCTTAATTTGATATTTCAGATGACACGTGTGCACGGTTTTTTCAATATCTATATTTTCTTGAAATTAGTGGCAAACTGTAAAGCTGTTCCCCTATTTGAATTACTTTTTTTCGATTGACGATTCAAAATGAATTATCCTCGATGATTAATCATATTATTTATGTGAATCTTTCTATGACTATAGAAAACAAACAAATCTCTTATTTTTCCATGGCGTCGAAGATTCGATTAGAATCCGACCCTGCTCCCGATTCCTTCCTCCTGATAATAATTCCCACTTTCCTCCCAGAAGAGTCCGAACGAAAGTAAGGCGCCATTCTGCCCTGGTCAATTACTAACGTGGTATTTTTATTTCCGTTCAAATCGCATATCGTGGAAGACTTATTTTAATTGATTAATTAATCCCTGCCATAGGTACCGTCTTTTTCTGAAACAAGGCGACAGGAGCCATATTAATCTGTGTGATCCGGCGTCAAGACTTCTTGTCTTGTTTCCGAACGAATCGGCTACATCTTGAAATTAATAAGTTTTATGTTGCAACGTGGAACTTCATTGAAGAAGGGAGTGATACAGACGCATAGAAAGCTTGGTTTAGCAACCCAAAATTATCCCCTATGGGGAAAAATCACGGAGTGGGCGACATCTACTTTTAATCGTTTGAAATACCCGAGAGGTGAACAACAAACTAACGTGTGTTTGTTAATATGATATATTTAGATGATAATTTATGGATGATTGTTTCAAATAAACTGTATACGAGCTGAAAATGCAGCGGATTGTAACAGGTAATGTGAGAATAAGATCGCGAAAAATGTGCTCTGTTCCTCTGGTTCCTCAATGCTCATCACATTGTTCTTCTGAAATTTCTTTGCATAAATTCCCGTTGAATCCCAAGACAGTTAAAAAATGGCAGACAATCTTGAAGATTGGGAAACGTATCTCAAAGAATATGTTACTTTGCAGCAAGCACTTCCTGAAAGATGTTTTTTTTTTATCGTAAGTTCAATAATTTTCTATATGGTGGTCATTTGTTATAACATTCACGTTCACCCACATAATAAAAAATGTCCGAAGGGGTTATATCGGCTCCCACAGGCATTATTATTAATTCCGCAATCTTATAAAAAATATTTGATTCACTTGTTTTGAAAGAACAGACTATTTTGATCACTTCTCGGCCCGACATTTTGGGATTTTCAGCGCCATCTCGAGTTTTAGTTCTATATTAATCCGAAGGTTTCCACCATGGTGGCGCTAATAGTAATTTTGTGAAATATGTTATGTATTTTCAATAAGAAATAGTAGAAACTTAAATTCAAATCTTATATTTTTTTCGATTATCGCTTCCTTTATAGTTCTTTCCATAATCCCATTACTGAACCTTATTTAATTTCAGAGCGATATCTAAAAACCATTAAATTATCTTTCTACCAAATTTCATGCAATTTGAGATTCTTTTCTACCTAAAATATACACTGATAATTTGAGTTGAAACAAAAGTTCATTATTGGCAAAAATAAACCAAAAACTGCGTTTCGTGAGAAAATCTTCCTTATTCATGAGATTTCTATAAATAAAAGACCAATCTTCTGTTTTTCTTTTCTATTACTCAAATTAAGAAACATTAAACTCATTTCTGATTGCTTCACAGGCTTCATTTAACTCGAGCCCTTCCAGAATATATAGAAGATTTTCAATAGTAGCATCTTCATCGTCTCCGAACCACAACAAAAGTAAATTCTCAGCCTGCTCTAACTCGGTAGTGTGATTTTGCACGATATATTCGATTTCATCCTGTTTGTAGCCTGTTGAGAAAAATTCATTTGATCATTTTCAAAACACTGGAAACCATGTAAAAATTTACCAATTTTGATGGCAAGTTTCTTCCAGTCAGACACAATCTTCTCACTTATAAATTGTATTTGAGTTTCACTCAGACTCTTGTTTTCTTGCCTGGGATTTGTATCATCGACAAATTCTTCCGTGTTCACCTCTTCCTTCATGTCCTCCGTGTTTTCCGATTCTTCCTTGAATAGATTTTCCGTTTCCATTTCTTCAGTGTCTTGTTGACTTTCATCCTTGTTATTTATTCCATCTTTCTTCGACTAAAACGAAGTTTTTTTATATCATACCAAAATTTTGTTCTCGATCAATTACCTTCTGCTCTTGGGCAATTTTTTTCACCATCATCTCCAAGTAGGAAGACTGTTGATTCATAATGACTGTGCTGAAAGTGAAGAAATGGGGACTTCTCCTGGCCAATAATCTCAAAGCTCGCCAACCGAAGTTGCCGTCTTTCAATAAGCTATTTTCCTCTTTGATCACTTCGCCAAATTCGATTTGGTCGATGGCTTCTTTGAAATAATTTTCTAGAGTCGGAAGAAAATCACGTTCTTTTCCTTTACACCCTTCGAGATTGTCTGGACACAAATTCCACAGTTTGGTGAGCTCGTTGCTAGAATTTAAAAGGATAAACACTTATAAAACACACCTATGATACAATCATGAAAGGAATAATACAAACCTTCCCATATAATATTTTTTTTCTTTATTAGCTTGTTTCAGCAAATCTCCTAATAGAGGCCTATTGCTCCTGTTCTGCGCCTTTCCTAATGGTCCAGTGAGGACACTTTGCTTTTTGAATTCTGTAAAGAAACCATGAGATTGCAACGTATTCTCTTCATTTTTTTAGGTTATGAGGGACATTCTAATTTTGTCCAGATCGCATGACCAGAGCCATAGAAAATTATAACTTTTGAAACGAAAAGGCCTAGGGGGTTGAACTTTCCTGGGTAGGTTCGAATCTGGAATGCCAAGTTCAGTTTTCTTGATAATTTCAAAACTACTTTGTATCTTAATGGAGAATGATATATTCAAGTTACATTTTTTCCAGATCGCATAACCAGAACCATTTTAAATTCCAACGAATTATTGAATAAAAAATCCTTATATTCCTGGTTACAGAAATATAAGGATATAATACCGAATCAGCTGTTAAGCTGATTCGGCATAATTGACAAAGAGCTGCTGTCATTTTTTTGACAGCTGTCAAAAGTTTTTCAATTGGTTTCTAAAGCTGGAAAATGCGAATCTACCTACAAGGTGGATGAACGAGCGCTTAAAAATCAGGATAAAGTAACCATACCTGGACATCCGTCATTTTTCCACGCATTCCAATGTTCTTCTCTCGAGAGAATATTTGCGACAATTTCTGCGAATTTTTCTCCATCCGGAGGAGTTTCTCTGAGCAGCTTATAAATTTTTTCAGTTGTACTTTGTATCCAATCCTTCTGATCACTCTTCAATTCAAAAGACTCCCTAAAGACATGGAATTCGTGAATAACACAACATAAAATTAAAAACAAACTTACGATTTAAATTTCACAGAACATGATAAATATTGGAATAATATCAAAAACTGTACAAGGACAAATCTTCTGAAGTTATTATCGTACAACTGCAAATCGAGTAACTTCTGACTCGTCAAATACTTGGAGAAGTACATCATATCTTTACGGTCTGATGAGGTATTACCCTTTCCTGCATATTCTAGTTTGAGCCCTTGAAAAATACTCAGGATACTTTGGGAGTGCTGAAAAATCGAAATCTAAAATATTTTCATAGATAATTTTCGTTTACTTACGGAGCAGAAAGTCTTCCATTGAACCTTATCGTAACACTGGGCGGGATATCTGAAGAAATCTTGCAAAGACCAAAATTTACAGTAAAAAGTAAAATCAAGAACAACATTCTTCTTTTTATCCCCTGTTTCAATTTCCAGTGTACTTTCTTGAGGGGAATCAGCGCCGTATTGCGTGGTGTTTTCCAAATTAAATTCGCTGACTATATTTAAACCTGATCTTTCAGAAAATGGGAAAAACTTAGCCAAGAACAGTAAAATTCTTCCACAAAATATTGTCGCTGTGGATCTAGACAACCTCCTCAGTAAATCGTTACACAATCTCAACAAGTGATTTTTACAACCACTAAAAAATAACTCTTCTTTCCAAACAGATACGTTATCTTCCACAAATGAAAACATATCCTGGCAAGCATCGAGAGTGAGTGCTTCTAAAATATCACCCAAAATTTGCACCGGTAACGTCGAAGTAATCAAGCCTTGTCTGCAGGTGTCGATGCAGAAATTCACGTAACTTTTCAAGGTGTTAACGTCCGTTTCTGATTCTAATAAGTCTATTAGAATGTCGCGGAACGCCTGTTCCAAGGGGATCTTCAAGTCGATATCTGTCCTCTTGAAATGTTTATTCTTTGTTTTGATTGTTTCCACACTTTTATTTTTGAAGGCTTGTACCAGAAGTGTTTTGTACTCTGTACGTAAAGACTCGAAGTTTAGGTCAGTCATTGTTTCTATAATGAAAAATTGAAGTTAAACGAATTTATGTTGAATACATACAAATTATGAATTGTTTGAACGTAAACAAAATATTAACCTACAAATCCGGTTGACGTTCAGTTTCAATAACAGTGTCACCAACTGTAGATAAATAAATGTTATTTCGTCTTCAGCAGATTTCTGCGGATTCTGGACCAAACCATAGAGTGTTGTTCCAACTTCCATCATTAAAAGAAAATACTCAATTTTCAATTCTGGAAATGGGAATGTTATCAATTTGAAAAACTGTATGAAAATACTTCAAGAAATAACTTAATACAATTCTTTTCACCACAAGTTGTTGTTTGTAAATAATGTATTTTACTGTTACTGAAATGAAATTTCAAAGGTTTTTCAACTGATTTTGATCTACCCTCCTCATTTTACATGAAGTGCAGATAATTAAAATAATGGCTTATAGAGCGAGGTTTAAAATACTTCCACACTGAGTGCAACATATACTTAATTTCTTCTTTCTAGATTGCAAACATTTGATGACCTAATTTCTGAGGATATCATAGATTTGAGTAAATTGAAATCTGTAGCGTTTCATGGTAAAGAAATAAAACATCTCGTGTTACCATCTGAACTTAATGTTAATTGCAGGTATTCCAGATGATCAAGGATTGAGATCATTATGTTGGAGGTTACTGCTCAACTATTTACCTCCGGAAAAAGAATTATGGAATTCGTTACTATTAAAGAAGAGGGATTTGTATAGACAATTCATCGGTAGAGATACAAAGTTAAATTTCAAACTGTGAACTGAGTTTCTAACTTGTAGATGAAATGATAGTGATGCCGGGATCGACAGAAGAAAATGGGGATGTTACATTCAATGATCATCCCTTAAGTATCAACCCCGATAGTCAATGGCAAACTTTCTTCAAAGATAACGAAGTGCTTCTTCAAATTGATAAGGATGTCAGGAGATTATGTCCAGATATATCGTTTTTTCAACAACCAACCGAATTTCCATGCACAAGAATTGTAGATAGTAAAGAAGAAATTAGATTGCATAAAAGAGTACAACGTTGTGTCCTGAAATCTGCCAATGTTGAAAGAAAGGGTTTAGGAATTACAAAGGTAAATTAAGAGAATAATTGAATTCTTTTTTTTTAAATATGAGTATTAATTTTATACAGTTGAGTTCCATTGTACTCATATGAATGAATTAAATAAGATATTAAATCAAATTTCAATTTTATCCCGAATTTGATGTATGGTCACAAGATAATTCAGAATTCAATGCCATCTATCTAACAGACTAAGAACCTAATGGAATTTCCAATTGAATTTAAAATAACCTGTATTTTTTTCTCATGCCGCTAATTTCAGTAGCAGGTATAAACTTCTTTCTATTAAGCATGTTGAAATTTTATACAGGGCGATTCCAAATTCGACGTAAACAAAACTAGTGCCTGCATTCTAACGAGAACTTTTTTAGGAAATTTGGCAAGTACTTATTTCATACATAAATTCTGGAGTTCGAAAGTTGCTGGCAAATTGATATTAGAAATTAACTATTCTTTTCTTCATATACCAACTTTCAAATCATACGAATTCTATTTCAACATCTATTACAGCATATTTTCGCTTTTTCCATATATTTCATATCCTTCTCTGATAAAAACAGTCCGAAATTATAATCAAACTTGCTCAACGTGGAAAAAATTGACGAAAAATGGAGTAAGGTGAATAATTTAAAAAAAAAAAACAAAAACTCAAATAACTCTCAAACTGTTGATTTTTGGATATCAATAAATATGTCTCAAATGACAGCAAATGAGTTATACTAACACGTTCTTCAAGGTTCACGTCGAATTTGGAATCACCCGGTGTATCTTGCATGTTGCCTGAAATGTCAGTTTTTATAATATCGGCGAGTTATAATATGAATTTTTGCATGTTTAATGAAAAAAGCTGAATGTACAGGTCGTGACCTATTTTATATTTGTTGTAACGAACATAATGAGTGATTTGAAGTGCAAATATGTTTTCAACGTAAAGTAAAATTTATTCAGATTGCCTTGACCACTAAGAAAGCAAATGAGGATTATGCCCCAATGACGGAAGGTAAGGAAGCTCACTGGGAAGTGGTGGAAAGGATTCTTTTTCTCTATGCCAAATTAAACCCCGGACAAAGTTACGTTCAAGGCATGAATGAAATTGTGGGACCAATTTATCATGCTTTTGCTTCTGATCCCGATATCAGCTACAGGGGTAAAATCATGTAATTTTATGTGAAAAGAAGAATTCTTTTGAATATATCATTTTCAGAACACGCAGAAGCGGATTGCTTCTTTTGCTTCACAAATTTGATGTCTGAAATCCGAGATTTCTTCATCAAAAGTCTGGACGAGACGGATCACGGTATCAATAAAATGATGAACAAGATGCTCAATCACCTTAAAATTTACGATAGAGATGTTTGGTTGAAACTGCAACACCTGGATCTGAAGCCACAATATTACAGTTTTAGGTAATATGTGTGATAAAACAAAATATCAAGTATTCACAACAATTTTTTCAGATGGCTCACTTTGCTTCTCTCCCAGGAATTCCCTCTTCCAGACGTTTTGAGGATATGGGATTCCCTGTTCTCCGATGAATGTAGATTTGATTTCTTGATAAACGTGTGCTGCGCGATGATTATGTAAGTTAAATACGAACTGAAAGTGATCGGATCTTAATCAACTGAAATTCTCAGAATACTCAGAGAGAGGCTTTTGTCAGGAGATTTTCCGTCCAACATAAAACTCCTGCAGAGTTTTCCACCGATGGATGTTCAGATAATTTTATCGAAAGCTAAGGAACTTTCTAAGTTTGAACAGTAAAGAAGTTTTGTCGAATTTTATCATACTCAGAAATACGGCATAGGAGAAAGTTTCTGGTTGCCGAGTCGTTTTGGGTATATTACCAGGTGATATTATTTTTGCCATTATTATTTTGTTATCAAATTTCATCAGTTATTTTCCCACAAAAAGCAATTTGTTTAGGCTGAAGTACAATATTTAATTCACAAAAATTTTATAGTGAATCTGAAGATAATGAAAATTCAATTAGGCGTCAAATATAGTTGTAGATTTAAGGCAATAATATACTTTTATCTATTATAAATGAGAAACATACAGATATTTTTTGAATGCTAATTTTTTATATGTATAGCCAATTTGTCTCAAATTTAAAGCCATTTTGGGAAAAATGAATTCTTTGAATTTGGTGTTCATATTCAAATTTTTTCTCTAAAAAAAGTTTTATTTGTTATGTTTCGTATGAGTACACCGAAAAATTTCACATTCCTATTATATATTATTGTTTATCATGACAAATGTTTTTGTGATTACTCCAATCTTGTGTTAATAAAACACGTATATATTTTTCAAGTTATATTTTAGTCAAGTCGTTTTTGAAAAATTCTTTAGCAAATGTTTCCCCGACAAGTAATGGAAAAACGAGAGTCGCTTCAGCATGAATTTTTACTGGTTCTGCTCCTAATTTGATTTTTCCCCATGATTTCGCTTCGTCGGGCCTGGCGCCTGCGTCACTTCCGTCATATTCTGCTGCTGTGTTTATGAAAACGCTATAATCGGCTCCATTTCTCTGAAAAAGGAACTTTGGTTTAACTAAGTGGCTTGATTTCTTAGATGTTAAAAAAAAATCAATTAGTACCAGTCACGTTCTTAGGAAACCTGTAGCTTAGAAGGTATGATTTTAAAAATTATAAAAATCACTGCCGTGAAGTCAGGAGCTTTCGAGCGCTCGTTCATCCACCATGTAGCATTTTCCAGTTTCAGAAAACAATTGAAGGAATTTTTGACAGCTGTCAAAAAAATGACAGCAGCTCTTTATCAACTATGCCGAATCAGCTGTTACAGAAATATAAGGATTTTATATCCAATAATTCGTTGGAATTCAAAATGGTTCTGGTTATGCGATCTGGAAAAAACGTATTTTGAATATATCATTTTCCATCAAAATACAAAATTTCGTTACGATCGAATCCGTAGTTTTGAAATGATCCAGAAAACAAAATTTGAAACGACCATATTTACGGAACCCCTGGTCGAATTTTGCCCAATAACGAACTCAACCGCGGCATTCGAGATTCGAACCTACCCCAGTGTTCTCAACCTTTTGAAATGAAAATTCCCTCAATAGATGCCAAAAATCTCCTATTTGATGTATTTTACTGCAAAAATTCCCTGCACCCTCAATATTGCCAATAATTTTCGAATTACTTATGAGCAAAGTATAAACAAAAACAACAGACATACTCGTTTTTTTTTAATATGATAAAAAAAACGAGCTGTTGTAAATAAAATTTTGAATTTACAGAAACATAAAATATGACATTTATAACAACAAAAAGGAGCTATTCAATGAAACATCAAAAAAGGTAGAAAAAAATGAATAAGGTAGTAAATAAACGAATTAGACCATTAAAATAAAATATCACAGAAAA
Source organism: Aphidecta obliterata (assembly GCA_963966015.1). Classification (NCBI taxonomy): domain Eukaryota; kingdom Metazoa; phylum Arthropoda; class Insecta; order Coleoptera; family Coccinellidae; genus Aphidecta; species Aphidecta obliterata. Next base: position 33,589,954 of record OZ014428.1, read on the forward strand.
AACTTAATCACATTATTTGTTCTTGAACTTTTTTATATTATGAAGCTTCAGATGTTTTTATCTCGAAAATTGCCTCAATTCAGTGAATTCATAAAAATCGTGCATGTGTGCAACAATTCCCTGCAGTTGGGACCTACCCTGAAAGTTTCTAGAGTTCGAGTGTTATCGTGTATACGGACGGACAAACTAGAATTTTTCGACGAATTCGTCAACAGTGAGTCGATTGAGCTCATTTTCGGCTCAAAATTCGAAAAATACAAACACAAAAATTGCTTAGAAATTCTGACATTTCAGTGACAATTTGAATAATTTGAACTTTTGACATAAGATAGGTTCTTTTAGTGCTTTATATTGGTAATACTGCCTTCCATATTTGTAAACCTAACTAACATTTGTCTGAAATATTGACAAAACTGTCAATATTTATGTATTTTTATGCAACACAAAAAACATTTCATCTCTTCAACTAAGTGTTTCCTAAGATTGAGACAAGTATCATTCGCTTTCTTATTTGATACATACCATCAAGTTAGCATTGCATATATGATGTTTTATGAGTCCCCCTCCTATTATGATCATTCCTGTATTGACTGCTTTCATGGCCATTGAATTCAAACGTTTCAAGTCTGGAAAAATTTGTTTACAGTTGTAGAATTCTGATTCAAATCTAGTGCTTGCAGTAATAATAACTTGTGTATTAGTTGAAATTTTAAACGAAATTACTACAGCCTACCAAAATATCACCTGATAGGATATCAATAACTAATCCGGGACTTCTAATGGAATGCATGAACATCATGTCACCTAAACTGCCATCTGTAAGTGCCGGGGAGAATACCGGTATATCATTTTTGGCGGCCCAATAATAAATGCTACTTTCATCATTAATTTTCAAACCAAGCTCGTAAATAACCTTGCTAGGACTCCACAGAACACCGTTCTCCTTCTGTTCTTTCAGAAACTGGTCGAGTATCGGCATGATCCAATTTTCGAAGTGACAATAATTGTCGTTTGGCACTAAGAGATTTCCTATCCTGTTGATACCGACTTCTCGTAAAGTTTTTCCATCGAGATGGAAATCGCCTAGATAAGTTGATGCTAAACATTTGATTAAGTCTTCTTCCACACCGCCTGCTGTAGTCACTATGCAATCAATCATTTTGTGCTGGACTAGGAACTTAATCGTCTCTCTTAAGCCACTAGATACGATATTAGAGGTATACCCAAGAAAAATTGTACAATTACTTTGGACAATGGAAAATGGGTCCTCCGTATCTATGAATTTGTCACTGGGAATCTTTTGCTTTCTACATTCTAACATTCTGTTTATCTCGTTGACTGCTTTTCCGAAATTGGTTGCTTGAAATCCGGTATGTAGATAAGATCCTAATATTTTAGAGTAATCCACTCCTTCATTCCAATCATATCCTTTCACTTGTTCCTGTAAAAACTTTTTATCACTGGTTTTCTTCAAAATTGCTTCCTGCAAAGGATCTGGGATACTTTCAGCCATTATAATACTATTCAAACTAAGAAACTACTAGAAACAAAAACATGGACAGGTTTTAAAAACCTAACCAACTTCTTCACGAAGTATAGAGTTTTGTAAAACATCGGTCAAATAACGTAGAAACAAGAATAGTTGTCTTTGGTCGTACAATGTCATTTTCTAGGGGTGGATCGTGATTTGTTTCATGTGTAGATAGGGAAAAATTACGAACCGCTAGATGGCGCTGAAAATCACAAGATGTCGGGCCGAATGGTGGTCAAAATTTCTGTCTTTCATAACAAGTAAATCAAATATTTTTTATAAGATTGCGGAATTAATAATAATGCCTGTGAAAGTCGAGATAACCACTTCGAACATTTTTGATTATGTTGGTAAACGTGAATGTGATAGCAAATTACCACTATATAATAGAAAATTATTGAACTTACGACAAAACAAATCATCTTTCAGGAAGTGCTGATGCAAAGTAACAACTTCTTTGAGATACGTTTCCCAATCTTCAAGATTGTCTGCCTTTTTTTAACTGACTTGGGATGTAACGGAAATTTATGCAAAGAAATTTCAGAAGAACTATGTGATGAGCATTGAGGAACAGAGCACATTTTTCGTGATCTTATTCCCACATCACCTCTTACAATCCGCTGCATTTTCAGCACGTATACAGTTGATTTGAAACAATTTTCCATGAATTATTATCTAAATATATCACTTTCGATACATAAATGACTCAAAATCATACTAATACTTCACACTTTTCCCATATAAACACACACACGTTAGTTTGTTGTTCACCATTCGGGTATTTCAAAGGATTAAAAGTAGATGTCGCCCGCTCCGTGATTCTTCCCTATGACGACCAGCCTAGCACATTGTAAAACATAGGAAGGAAGAAGACAACAATTTTCTGGTATTGTTACTCTTACTCTGTGGTGAAACTTCAAATCTGCCGTCAGCTGTCCAATTTGTACACAAAATTCCAACGATTTCTAAAAATTTCAAACATGTTTGTTGAATGAACGTGTTATTTATATTCAAAAATTGAACAGGAACCTCTTTATTCGATGTTATATTCGTGTGTTATGCTATAAATATGAGTAGACGTTCCGAAATTTCACATAAACCGAACAATACAGAATTCAATCTTTCCTTATTCGAACACGCTCTGAAAGATCCTGCAAGTAAAAATCTCATACTACAGTTGCTTTCTGCGAATCAAAAGAATGTATTTGAGTTATTTAAACCCGCTGGGGGACAGTTGAATAGCCCAGTGAAAAGAGTCAAGAGGAAGGAACATTGTGAAAGTCCCACAGCATTGCTTCGAAGGAGGGAACTTGAGAAAATTAATCGACCGGAAAGTGCCCAGTCGCACACTTCTGAACAATCTACTCAATCTTCCACCTCTGGTAGCAGTTCAACTATACCCTTTGAAAGGATACTGAAGAATGTTGTCGCATATGTGGAAATCAACAGTAATGGAAATGATAGATCGGGTGGTGCGAAGGCTCTTCTTAAGTCCATGGGTGCAATTGTATCTGAAAAATTCAGGAGGGAAGTAACGCATGTAATATTCAAGGATGGTTTATATACAACTTATCAGAGGGCTAAACTTTTAAAAGTACATTTGGTGTCGGTACTGTGGTTAGAGGCTACAAGGAGGAACGGAGTTAAAGCACAGGAGAATAGTTATCCGGCTCTGGGTACGAAGAATTATGACCTGAATGTATCATTGATTTGTTCTGTAAGTTTAAATATTCTAACCATACATTATGATATCATTTACTGAATATCTCAATTATTTCAGCAAATGCAGAAAGATTATGAAGAAGTTATCAGGGAAGAAATAAAAAAAACTTTGGAGTCTGGCACTCCACTTCCTTCAACTAAAACTCTGGTAGACACTAGAAGAAAAACGATGGGAAGTAGCAGCAAATCTTTCGATACAAGTTCACAATTATTAGCTTCCCAGAGTTCTAGAAATAATGAAGTCAGTACCATTCTATCAAAATTTCAAGGAAAATCTATTTCAAAGGTAAGTGACAAATACGAAAGTTATATTACAATATAAACATTTTTCTGATGTGTAGAAACCGAGGCCATCAAGCATGATCTTGCAAGAAGATTCTCCTCTCGGCTCTACTGACGAGGATCTGTCGAGGATATCTAAAAGAGTACAGAGCGATCTGTTAGATTCCTCGTCTGATACGTTTAGACCTACAAGTTTGACACTTGGACAAAACGAGGAATCTGATTCGGATTCCGAATGTGGTATGATAAATGGTGACTTCAGCCAGAAGGAGTCTGTAATGGGTTTCAACCATCATGGAATAGCACTGCCGGAATCGGATAAAGGTTTTTCCTCCTATATGGACATTACTTGTAATGAAAATGGTGATTCCTTTATAATTAACAAGTAAGTTGAAAAAGTCAGTTGAATTTACAAGCATTCATTGAAAACTATGTCAAGACTATGGATTTTTGAAAGAAGGGCGCACCTCTAATCATATAAATATTTTATTCCCTGTTCCTTCATACAAAACATAAAAAAATGTTAATGACGGTAACCTTATCGAAATTTAAGATATATTTTCAGTTTTAAATAAAATTAATGGCAACTTTGACATAAATTCTATCGATTTTAGGCCTGGTAGTACAAATAGAACATCCAACTCAACCACAAACATGGATTTGGCGACTCCTATTGAAGGAAATATATTACAGAGCTTGAAAGGAAGCTTTTTGAATCCTTTGTCTGGCCCAACTTCAAAAAATCAGAATCGGAAAAGAGACAGTGAAAAAGTTTCAACTCCAAATGAATTATCGAAAACCTTGAAACGAAAATCTAAATCGACTTTCAGGAGGAAGAAAGTAGAAAACAACATGTGTTTCACACCTCCCCTCAAAAACGAAAATGCTATTAGTGAGGGTGATTTCTATATGATGAAAACGCCAAAACTCAAAGTTCCCAAAGGTAAACTTCCGAAGCCTGTAAATATACTCGCAGAAGAAAATGATAAAGAAAATGTGACGGAGGAGGAAAATGGAGTAAACATTGAGGATGTTATGTCGTCATTGAGAATCAGAGTCGATTTCAAAGGGCAATCAAGTAGCCCCAAAAATTCTTCAGAAACTACTAAAAAATCTACGGGTACCTCTATGTCCTCTTTGAGATTGAGCAAGAGTAGTTTGGAAGACTTGGGCTTGTCTAATGTTCCCTCCTCGAGAATCTCTTCAGAAAAGCAGAATGTCGACATTGAGTTGAATTCTGAACCTCATGAAGAAAATAGAGAATTGAATGAGAGTTCACAAAATGCACCTTTGCTTTCAACTCCGTTTGTTACCGAAAGAAAGAAACGTAACAATAGAAAAAGTGTAAAAGCAGATCTGATGGATAGTTTTAATGGTTGTGTTGATAATTTGGAAGTTCCTTCGAAAACACCAGTAAGAAGAAGTTCTAGAAGAGAGAGTTCAGTTCTGAATAAAGAGAAGCAAAAGTTCCAGGAAGAATTAGACAATAAAAAGATGTTCCATGATAAAAATAAGGAAGTAGAGTTGTCTGCTTCTAAGGAAAGAAGTAGAACAAGCACACCTAGACCTGCAAGGAAGTTTGCTTCCTTGACCCCTTCAAAGTCTGATGTTTTCGTTTCTCCTTTCGTTAATTCAAGACCTAGAAGGAAATCTACTTTAAGAGCTCTTGAAGAAAGAAAAACTGATTGTAGTCCTGAATCCGAAGACGTTAGTGGTGATGGTTGCATAAGACGACCTTCTAGGATTACTAGAGGAAAATCTACAAGCACACTGAAGCAAACTGAAGAACAAGGTAGGTTTCCGGTAGAAATTATTGATGAACTTGAACTATTATCCATTTCTAATTATTATTATTAAGAAATATGTTCTCTTCCCCAGAGTTATCACCTGACATACATGATAAACGATCTGCTGTGGAAGAATCTGAAGAGCAGTCTGTTGCTGAGGCCAACGAGTTGTCCAACATTTTAGAGGAAGATGAAACATCTGAACTCAACAATTCTGCAAGCAAATCCATGCAACCTACAGTGCTTCTCCAGGATGTCTTGGTTTCTCCACCAACCGGGAGAACTAGAGGAAAGACAATGTTACAACAAGAAAACTGTGTGGATTCTTCTGTTTCAATATACAACAAAGTTACTGAATGTTCTCCACCGAAAAAAATCAAGTATGGTGAAGATAATGAAGAAGCAGAAACGGATAAAATTGAAACGGATAGAAAAATCAGACGAAGAACTATGAGAGGGATCCCCAAACCAAAAAATGAAAAAGATCAGAGTGCATCAAATTGTGATAGCAAAAAAGAAGATCCTGGAAGTAGAAATGGTGAAATGACGAGAAAGGTTTCCCGGAGCAAATCAGCATCAGAAATTCACGAATCTTCAAACGTCAGAAAGAGTAGGAGAATTCGAAAACTGTACGATCCTGATCAATTCGAATCAGGGGACCAAATTCACGAAAATCTAGGAGTTGACGATCAAGAAGAAAGAAAAACAATAAGACAAGAGAAATTTTTGAAAGTCAACGTTAAATCACAGAACAACTGGCTCAGTGGAAATGTACTGATGTCAGAGAAAGCGATGGAGTTTTTGACTAAAACCAGTCCAGATAATATGAACACTTTGTTCAAGAAACCAGAATCTGTCCTAGAAAAACTTGGCATCGATAAGGAGAAAAGAAACTTGAGGAAGAAGTCGTCAATAATAAACAATAGCGCTGATGAACAAGTTGATTTGGCTGAGGAATTTGTAAATAAGAAAGTTAAGGGTACTTCAAAAGAAATTGAAGGTATAAATAACCCTTAATTTCATTATATCATTGAGGGAAAGTTTATTGAGCTATAAACTTCTGATTTTCCTTTTCAGCAACTCAGAATACTCCTAGGACTAGGAAATCAATGCGAAACTTAACGCAGAAAGCTTTGACGACTGGTAATAGGAAAAGACGTAGTACAATGGAATTTGTTCCGAAACCCTTAAATTTGCCCAAAGTTAGAACCGTGCTGAATTTGGACCAGAAACCTACGATCGTATGCACGAAAATGCATAAAGCGGACGTTCAGATGTTCAATCAGATAGTTAGGAAGTTGGGCAAATTTGAGGTTGAAGATGAGGTTAGCCAGAGGACCACCCATTTGGTGGTGGGTGAACCGAAGCGTACCGTCAATATGCTAAGGGCTTTGTCTAGAGGATGTTGGATTTTGAAGCAGGAATGGGTAAGAATCCAAAATCAATTTTAACATTGTCCTCTCATGCGAAGAGCTATATTAGTATGACCCAACAGAATGTTCCAATTGAAACTGAATAAAATTTCAATGAGGGTCCTTGAGCATATTTGTGTACACTAAAAACTAATTTTTTCAGCTTTTTTCATCCCTGGAGGAAGGAAAATGGTTGCCGGAGGAGAAATACGAGGCTACAGAATTTTCACTAGCTGTGCAGGTCTGAATTAAAGTTTCCCGTTTTATTCTATCTATTAAAGTTCCGAATTTTCCAGCAATGTCGACTTAGGAGACAGGCTTTCGGTCCATCTTACCGAATGAATATTTTCCTCGATTGCGGGATGATTTTTGTGGCCAAGTCAACGATGCCCCGCTGCTCCGATATCAGGGAATTGATTACTCTTTGTGAGGGTAAACTGACGAAAATTCCAGATAACGCCAAAATTGCTGTGGGTGCATATTTGGATGATTGCGACTGTGTAAATGAATATTGGATTTTGGATTCTATTACCTCGGGAAAATTGAAACCTTTGGAAGAATATGCTATTACAGCTCAAACATTGAAAGCTAAAAGTCCCTTTGTTTGAAATTACTCATTTGGTTCGAGGTGATATATCAAAATTGGTTTCATGTTGACAAGTGCCATTTCTATTTTTTCTTTATATTTTCTTTCCATTGTACAGTTCTACTTTCTTAAGTCTCAAATTATATGTGCTTGTGAAACAGATTACTGTTTCATATCGATATCTTCAGAAAATCCACCGTTGTTGTAAAACATAAGATTTAAATTTATTTTTCAATAAAAATAGTAAGTGGTCTACATACTCTTTTCTTTTAATTAATCCGTAATAAATATTCGCTAGAGCTTTAAGCGTTGAGGAAAATAGAGGCCCGCATTTATAAATTACGGCTACTTCAGTTTCAGTTATTGGCATAGAGATGGCGAGCCAATCGTAGCGCCATCTTTGAATGAATGCCCGAACTACACGTTAGTGCCATAGATGGCACAGTAGGCGAACGTACGTAGCGTCATCTATGAATGAATGCCCGAACCACAAGTTAGTGCCATAGGTGACCTATAGATGGCACAGTAGGCGAACGTGCGTAGTGCCATCTATGAATGAATGCCCGAACTACAAGTTAATACCATAGATGGCACGGTAGGCGAAAGTACGTAGCGCCATCTATGAATGAATGCCCAAACTACAAATTAGTGCCATAGTTGACCTATAGATGGCACGGTAGGCGAAAGTTCGTAGTACGCCATCAATGAAATAAGTTCTTGGCTCGGAACTATTTCCATGACTATTATATGGCGCTACAGTGACTAGATTAAACTAGTCACTGTAATGGCGCATCAATCACAGCGCCATCTATGAATGAAAGCCCGAAGTAAGTGTTCTGTGGTTTTCCTATAGATGGCGCAGAAGTAGAATGTATATAGTGTCATCTCTTTATCAACCGATAAAGGTAAATATAATAGCAAGGGTTTTAAAGGAATATTCTTCCTGAAGAATAATTATTTATTATTTTATTAAATATAATATTAAAAACACTCTGTATACAAGCAATTTATTCTTACACGGTACATTCACTTAGATTACATTACATTGTCATAAAAATATTTTCTACAATCCTCTGCAGAACAAAACATTTCCGAAACCTACAATTTCGTTGCTACTTGCCGTTTTCAGCATCATAAATTGCATTTAGTCGAATGGTCGCGTGCGTTTTCGGAAATATGAAATATGTACGTTTCTTAATGTCGTTTTTGTCAAGGTATTGCCATGAATTGATTATCTAACGCATACGAAGATATCGGATGGATATTATTCTATTCTGAATATATTATGTGCACAAAAATAAACTTAAAAAATGAAATAATATGTAATATAGTAATTCAAACCTCCCGTTCGCTGTCGATTTTATGTTTTACTGTTTGGATCTGGAGTTCTAGCGGACAGGATGGTGAAATTTAATTTGTATGAGTGATAAAGAAGGCAGTAATGCTTTTACATCTCGGAAGTGGTAGTTCTCGTCTCCTGGACAAGGTAGACTTGAGATCCGGGAACCGAGCTGGTGGTGACGAAGGAGCGGTGCTTGGTGCGGATGAGGGAAAGGCTGCTCTCGGCAGTGTCGGCACGGTCTTCTGCAGCTTCGAGCTCCCTCTGGAAACGGCGCACGCGGGTGACGTTCTGTTGCGATACTCCCTCCTACAAAAAAATATTCAGAAGAATTTCTTGGATCGACGTGGTGAAATATATTATTTCGAGGGAGGTCACCCCATTTTCTCCTTCGGTCGAATAATTCTGAGCATAAAGGAATCCAGATAACTTACTTGTTCTTGGAGTTGTCTCTTGTAGATGTTGACCTTCTGGTTGGCCTTCTCCAAAGTTTCTTGAAGGATGGAAATGTTCTTCTGGTCTTCCTCGCATTGGATCATGACCTCTTTCACGCTACGTTCCTTCTTCCTCAAGATCTTGATGGTTTCGGCGTGACGCCTCTTCTCCTCGTCCAATTCGGCCTCCAAGTCGCGAAGTCTGGCTTCGAGCTTGCTAATGATGCGTTTGCCTCCAACGATGGCGTTGGCTTCGACTTCCTCAAGACGGACGCTCAAGTTCTTGACTTCAATCTCGAGAGACTTCTTGATGGCTTCGATCTTGACCACGCGTTCTTGTTCCTCGTGGAGGATTTCGACGGTATGTTTGAGGTCAACCTGAGGGAAAAAAAAATTAGGTGATAAAACCAGAGGAGTATTAAAATCAAGAGGTTTTGACTGGAAAACTCACCTGGACACGTTGGTAACGTTCGTCTGAAATGCGGAGCTCCTGGCTGATTGCTTCGTAATCGGATACAATGGTAGTCAACTCCTGTTCTATCTTGCTCTTAGAGGAAGCCAAGTTGACGTTGATGACGGTGAGTTCGTTGATTCTAGAAGAGTACTCCTCAACTTGTAATTCAGCTTGTTTCTTTCCACGTAAGGCCTATCCGCAAAGAAATTCAAAGTTGAAATAAACAAAATCATTGGGTATCGAGTAGTAGAACTTACGCTTTCGTAGTTGCCTCGGATTTCTTCAGCTTCGGCGGTGAGAGCTTGGACCCTCCTCTGGGATACGCTGAGTTGATCAAGGGTGACCTGCAACTGCCTCTGGAGCTCGTCGTAGTGGGCGGTGATCTCGGTGAGTTGGAGGGATTGCTTCTTGATGGTCTTCTGGAGATCGATGTTGGTCTTGTTGGCACTGTCCAAGGACATTTCCAATTCGGTGATTTGGATCTGGAGCTTCTTCTTGATGCGAGTGACTTCGGTCTTGAGCCTGGTCTCGGCTTCGACGACGCGAGCGTTGAGCTGCTCGATCTCGATGGAGGTGGCCTTGCTGCAATGAATGTTTTGCCGTTAAGATATGAAACGAAATATTTTTATTGAATTTTCTTGAGATGTTCTTATATTTCGGAATGAAATCCATTTTCTCAATAAAATTACAATATTTCGAGGCCCAAATCATATTGTATATATTTTCTTCAAGAGTACAGCGATGTCAATTAAGAGGAACTATATTTCAACGTCTGACGTTTTTGGCATGAAACTGCATAAATTTGCACGGTGATGCAACCGGCTAAGAAGATTCTAAATTACATTCGCCAACTGCTTTTTGAACGTAGAACACTGATGTTGGCACAGATGCAAACATTCGAGTTTTACTCGACGATATTTTTAAACTTTAAGATGCATTTGTTTCGTGTTGTATTGTGGTGGTTTTATATAATGATGGAGGAACTCTTGTTGAACGGAGTCTATGAACTGTGGTTCTTTATTCTTATACATCATCGACTCGAACTTGAAAGATTAGTAATTTCAGAATGACGGTGACTCAAAGAAAGCAAGGTCATGTTGTAGATAAACTTTGTGACCTCATTGAGATGATATCGATATTTCTCCCCAACAGCTCTATATTTTTAATTTTAACCTCTCATTTCTGAATTTTCGAAGTTTGGATTCGTAGAATCAAGTGGGGCTTTTGTAATCGCACAATATTAGGACAAAACTATCAGTATCATCCATGGAAGAAAATCTCGTCGAACAGAATGCGATCATAAAAATTTGCTGAATAGTTATAAAAACTCACCATATTAACGACATGAATTTCTCATATTCAGACACTCACGCTACGTCAGACAACAACAAAATCACCTTTTGTCGTGAAAATAATGCTGCGACCTCACGTTGAACGACTTAAGTTCTTGGCTCAGATTCTCCAGCGGCTCTTGGAAACTCTCATCCACAGCCTTACACATCCGATCCTCCATAATCCTTCTGTGTCCGGTAAAACTGAAGCTTTTTCCGACTACCCCTTCCTCCGTCTTCGACAAATCGTGCTCTATCGTCTCCGCAATGTTCCTCCGGCTCTTCGCCAGCAACTGTTGCTCGATGGCCCCCGCAGATTTGCCTCTAAGGTATTTTTGTTCCGCTCGCAGTTCGGCCTCGACCTTCCTGTTGGCCTGTGGATCGTAGCCGAAGTCATCCTTTATCCTGCTCTCCACACATTTGATCTGGCGAAGCATGTCCCTCGTCTTCCTGTTTGTCTTCTTCACCTTGATTTTCTCCGTGATTGTGGCCGCGGATACGGACTGGTTCAACTGGTAACAACTTCTCGAGGTGGCCTTGAGGTCCCTCAAGTTCTCTTTCGCGCTGGCCTCGGTTTTTCTGGCTAATCTACTCAGCTCGTGATTCGAGTAGGTTTTGATGGCGTTCATCGGGTCGAACTGCCTAAGAGCCTTCTCTTCCTGCCACGGGAGGTGGGGGGACCTCCCCCTGACCCCTCTCTCCTTGTCGTCCAGGAAGTCTATCATGGGCTGGTAGAAGTTTATGCCCAGGCCGTAGTTGTACTCGTATTTTTTGGTCTGCGGGTGCCATCTCGAGGTCGACGGTGTCGCCATCTGATTCCCGGCGACGATTTGATCGATCGACTGATTTTTTTTGTCGATTGCATCGGGGTTTTATGTGATTTTTTGTTTTGATAAGAGCCTGTGTCATTGCCAGGACCAATGTGGATGTCAGGGCTAGGGATTATTTATAAATGGAGGACTTGGCTTGAGATGCGATGGGTCGGGAGAATGTTGTGAATTGCTCTTGGCTAATTGTTCGGAAGTCTCGCTTGTTAGCATTCAAAGTTTGTAATCGAATTCTCGATCGATTGCGTAATTGTAATTTCGAAGATGACACGTCATCGGTGTAGAATCCGACAATTTTTTTTGTAGGAGATTGTTATCGATAGGTATACATATATGTGAAAGGTTTTTTTTAGTTGAAACTAGATGGGAAAATATGACATTTTTTATGCCGATAATTGGAATGATCGTTTATGCAAAACATCCACGAAACAATTTATAAATTTCTTCACGGTTAACTATGGTCCTTTTTACAAAAGGAAAGTATTTTAAACATGTGGCAACGTCGCAATTTTTCTAGAGAAAAGCTGCAGGACATTCTAGCTGACTTTAATTACGAAAAGAAATGAAACTTTGGAATTTGAATCACGAAATCTATCAAACTTTGGAATATAATAACATCATTTCGAAAAAAAAAATTCTAAATAAGAAGTTCCAAACTATTCATAAACTTTGGAAATTCTGTGAATTTAATTATTCCCTATACACTTTGCATAGTCGCATTTTCTTCAAAAATCGCATATTTCATTTCCTTATGTGAGAAAATTGGTGAGAGCCTTTTTTTTTTTTCGTTGAAACGTTGGAATAGTTGAGTAGCAATGACCACTCAGAAAACCAAGGAATTGAAAACATTTCCCAAATTTTGAAAATTCCATAATTTCCAATCAAAGTGGCAACGTCGCAATTTTCTAGAGAAAAGCTGCAGGCCATACTAGCTGAGTTTAATTACGTGAAGAAATGAAACTTTGGAATTTGAATTACGAAATCTATCAAACTTTGGAATACAATAACATCATTTCGAAAAAAAAAAGATTCTGAATAAGAAGTTCCAAACTATTCATAAACTTTGGAAATTCTGGGAATTAAAGTATTTTCTATACACCTTGCAACGTCGCATTTTTCTTCCAGAGAGACTTCAAAAAATCGCATAATTCATTTATTCATGTGAGAAAATTGGTGAGACCCTTCTTTCGTTGAAACGTTGGAATAGTTGAGTAGCAATGACCCCACTCAGAAAACCAAGGATTCGAAAAATTTCCCAAATTTTGAAAATTCACAAATTTCCAATCAAAGTGGTAACGTCGCAATTTTTCTAGAGAAAAGCTGCAGGCCATACTAGCTGAGTTTAATTACGTGAAGAAATGAAACTTTGGAATTTGAATTACGAAATCTATCAAACTTTGGAATACAATAACATCATTTCGAAAAAAAAAAGATTATAAATAAGAAGTTCCAAACTATTCATAAACTTTGGAAATTCTAGGAATTAAAGTATTTTCTATACACCTTGCAACGTCGCATTTTTCTTCCAGAGAGACATCAAAAAATCGCATATTTCATTTCTTCATGTGAGGAAATTGGTGAGACCCTTCTTTCGTTGAAACGTTGGAATAGTTGAGTAGCAACTACTCACTCAGAAAACCAAGGATTTGAAAACATTTCCCAAATTTTGAAAATTCCATAATTTCCAATCAAAGTGGCAACGTCGCAATTTTCTAGAGAAAAGCTGCAGGCCATACTAGCTGAGTTTAATTACGTGAAGAAATGAAACTTTGGAATTTGAATTACGAAATCTATCAAACTTTGGAATACAATAACATCATTTCGAAAAAAAAAAGATTCTGAATAAGAAGTTCCAAACTATTCATAAACTTTGGAAATTCTGGGAATTAAAGTATTTTCTATACACCTTGCAACGTCGCATTTTTCTTCCAGAGAGACTTCAAAAAATCGCATAATTCATTTATTCATGTGAGAAAATTGGTGAGACCCTTCTTTCGTTGAAACGTTGGAATAGTTGAGTAGCAATGACCCCACTCAGAAAACCAAGGATTCGAAAAATTTCCCAAATTTTGAAAATTCCCAAATTTCCAATCAAAGTGGTAACGTCGCAATTTTTCTAGAGAAAAGCTGCAGGCCATACTAGCTGAGTTTAATTACGTGAAGAAATGAAACTTTGGAATTTGAATTACGAAATCTATCAAACTTTGGAATACAATAACATCATTTCGAAAAAAAAAAGATTATAAATAAGAAGTTCCAAACTATTCATAAACTTTGGAAATTCTAGGAATTAAAGTATTTTCTATACACCTTGCAACGTCGCATTTTTCTTCCAGAGAGACATCAAAAAATCGCATATTTCATTTCTTCATGTGAGGAAATTGGTGAGACCCTTCTTTCGTTGAAACGTTGGAATAGTTGAGTAGCAACTACTCACTCAGAAAACCAAGGATTTGAAAACATTTCCCAAATTTTGAATCTTCCATAATTTCCAATCAAAGTGGCAACGTCGCAATTTTTGTAGAGAAAAGCTGCAGGCCATACTAGCTGAGTTTAATTACGTGAAGAAATGAAACTTTGGAATTTGAATTACGAAATCTATCAAACTTTGGAATACAATAACATCATTTCGAAAAAAAAAAGATTCTAAATAAGAAGTTCCAAACTATTCATAAACTTTGGAAATTCTGGGAATTAAAGTATTTTCTATACACCTTGCAACGTCGCATTTTTCTTCCAGAGAGACTTCAAAAAATCGCATAATTCATTTATTCATGTGAGAAAATTCGTGAGACCCTTCTTTCGTTGAAACGTTGGAATAGTTGAGTAGCAATGACCCCACTCAGAAAACCAAGGATTCGAAAAATTTCCCAAATTTCCAATCAAAGTGGTAACGTCGCAATTTTTCTAGAGAAAAGCTGCAGGCCATACTAGCTGAGTTTAACCCTTTAGTGCCCGACGGTACTCCTGAGTACCAGTAATTTCGACGCGTCGTAAAATTTAGTTTTCTATATTCTGCTATTTTTATTTAACATATATTGTTGCTGGTGGCTATACTCAGTAGGTTTATGTTTCAATAATGAACATTCGAACATCTTTTCTTGAGAAATTTCCCATTTTTCATCAGGACGCAGAAGTACCGTCAGGAAATATAGCGAGCAGAAAAATTCAACAGTGGTATGTAAGAGACCACTTTATTCGAAAGAAATAGAGGTCATTGCAAATGAGATCCTCAACGAAGATTTATCGTTAGATAATAATATTTTAACAGATGAAGAAGAGAGTGACTCTGAAAATGCGGATACTGATTTGGAATAACGATTCTATAGACATTTTTCAATTTTTTTGGTTAATACCTAGTAATAACAGTAGTTATTCTGAATTTTGTGGAAAAATTCAATGAAAATGAGGAATAAAGTATTTCAGTTACAGAGCATTTCATTAGCACTATAAATGACATCATTCCTGAAGGTAGGTACTTAAAAGTCCATATTTTGGATTTTTTTTCAAAAATGAAAATAAAATTCTGAAAAAAATTGAATTGTATTTAAAACCCTTCAAAAAACAAAAAACAAGAAAAAAAATTTGTGAATTCAAGTTTTTTCTGTATTCGGGCACTAAAGGGTTAATTACGTGAAGAAATGAAACTTTGGAATTCGAATTACGAAATCTATCAAACTTTGGAATATAATAACATCATTTCGAAAAAAAAAAAAGATTCTAAATAAGAAGTTCCAAACTATTCCTAAACTTTGGAAATTCTGGGAATTTAAGTATTTCCTATACACCTTGCAACGTCGCATTTTTCTTTCAGAGACTTCAAAAAATCGCATATTTCATTTCTTCATGTGAGAAAATTGGTGAGTTGAGTGAGTAGAGTAGAAATGACCCTACTCAGAAAAACAAGGAATTGAGAAAATTTTCCCAAATTTTGAAAATTCCATAATTTCCAATCAGTGGCAACGTCGCAATTTTTCTAGAGAAAAGCTGCAGGCCATTCTAGCTGAGTTTAATTACGTAAAGAAATGAAAATTTGGAATTTGCATCACGAAATCTATCAAACTTTGGAATATAATAACATCATTTCGAAAAAAAGAGATTCTAAAGAAGAAAGATTCTAAAGAAAAAAGTTCCAAACTATTCATAAACTTCGGAAATTCTGGGAATTCAAGTATTCCCTATACACCTTGCAACGTCGCATTTTTTCAGAGGGACTTAAAAAATCGCATGTTTCATTTCTTCATATATGAAAAAATTGGTAAGACCCTTTTTTTCGTCAAAACGTTGAAATCATTGAGTAGGAATGACCCCACTCATAAAATTTAGATTTAAAAAAAGTTCCCAAATTTTGAAAATTCCATAATTTCCCTAGTTTCCCATCGAAGTGGCAACGTTGCAATTTTTTAGAAGAAGTCTTATTCCCCTATATGGAATTGAGAAATTCCTGTTCGAAAATACCACATAACGTATGGACAAAAAACTTTCAAAAAGGAACTTTAGGTTTCGGAAAATTTCGGAAAATTAAGAAAACGCGGGCCGGTTAAGTTAAGTACTTAATATTCATTGGACAGGTTCTGCATTGGCTTTCTTGTGGAACATTTTTTGGATAAAATGCGACGTTTCTAACTCATTCCGAACCAGTTCATAACCCGTTCCGAACCAGTTCAGGATTCATCCCGAACCATTTCAGAACGCTGTACATACATGTTTATGCAAGCTGCGAAAGAAATATTATTCGACATAACATAACCCATCGAAGATGTTATGGCGATGAGATAAAACAACTCACCGGATGGCCTCGATTTCTTCATCTTTTTCTTGGAGACGTTTCTCTGCTTCATGACGGAACTGAGCCAACTCGGCGGACAAACGCTGGGCACGCTGTTCTTCTGCTCTACGTCCCTGGAAGAGAAAAAAAACAAGAAATAATTATTGAATACCACTTGATATTTTCAGGAGGCTTACAGCTTCTGCTTCCTTGTAGGCGGCGGTAAGTTCGTCCCGTTCGTTCTCCAGACGACGGAGTTCCAACTCCAACTCGTGGAGGCGGCGTGTGTACTCGCTGATGGTGTTCTTGGCGTCGGAAAGGTCATCTGGAAGATTTGCGGTGTCAATATCGATCCCAAAATTCGTGTTGAAGAAAATAATCACGGTCAAGATGAGGGGAATGTTAAACTTACCAGCCAATTTCTTGTTTTCCCTGGCTAGAGCGTCCTTATGTTCCCTTGTCTTCTCGAGTTCGTGCACGGTACGTTGCAATTCCTGCTGTTTGTTGCGCAAGTCCCTCTGGGCGGATTCGTACAACACGATGGTTTCCTCCAGTCTGGTCTTGGTCTCGATGTTGATCCTCTCGAGGTGTTCCACCCTCTTCTGGAGCTCCCTAGCCGTTCCATTGGCCTTCTCCAAGTCGATGATGAGAACCTCGACTTCGGATTGCAGGCGCGATTTCTGTTTCTCCAAGTTGTTGACCTTGACCAAGAGGGATTCGATGTGCTCCTCTTGTTCTGAAATCCTGATGTTGTACTTCCTCCTCAGTTCCTCCACTTCTTCGGCCCTGGCGGCGGCTTCGGCTTCGTATTTGCTCCTGTACACTTGAACCTCTCCCTGCGACTTCACCAACTGTCTCTCGAGGTCCAGACGTGCCTCGCTCTCCTCCTCGAGCTGGACGCGGATAGATTCCAATTCGACCTCCACCTGGTGGAGCTGAGACTCGAGGACTGAGCGTCTCCTCTCGTCGTCTTCGGCGCGACGACGGGCGTCTTCCAGTTGACCGGCGAGCTGGGACTTCAGGTAGGTGGAGTTTTCAAGGCTGACCTAAGGGATTGAAGGATGATGATTACTTCTTCAGGTGTTAAATGAAGTTTTTACCTTGAGATCCTGCACTTCCTTGACCAATTCGATGTTCTCCTGGGACAGTCTGGTCTTGTGAGAGGTGATGTCGACGATGGTGCGGTTGAGTTCCTCGATCCTCACGTTGAGTTCGGAGATGCTGATCTCTAATCTCTCGGCGTGTTTCACGCTGACCAGACGTTCCTTGTTCACTGTCTCTACTTGGGCGAGGAGTTCGTAAACTTCAGCTTGGAATTTGCTCTTCTCCTTCTCGGCTCTGCCGAATTGAAAAGAATTAAGGATTCGAAAACTTCATTTGTACAGTGTGAATTGGGTGTAGTTTCCAACAAATAGGAATTAGAATCAAAACTGGACGATAAAATCTCTCAAGATTTTTTATGTTGTCAGTTGGGGCTACGCAGTTTACGTTTAACCAAAGACTTATCGTCAGTCAGACTTCCCTTCGACGGAGTAACATGTATCAGGAGTAGAGCGTTTACAGTTCAGCGACTAGAATTGATACTTTGGAAGAAAACCTACCATTCCAGAAGGGAATACGAGCTAAATCAGTGTCCCATGCTTGTCGCAAACATCAGGTCGGTAGAGCATTATACCTATTCTTGTGGAATTTGATCGTTGATAAAGCAATGTAAAATCTGTGAAAACGCAAGAGTTAATTTGTAATATTTGGGAATATGAATAATTAATCTCGAATTTGGATATACATCTCGGAGAAGAGTCTGTATATTCGTACATACATTGTGTTACTTTGTATAATCAACGGATGTCGTTAATTTGGGACCGGGTGACCGACGGGACACCTGCAACTCCGATAACAAGATTTAATAGAGGAAAGTCTTCATCGACTACATTGTAGTCGATGGATGTTGTGACTACAGGGCGAGGTAAGGTCGAGAAAAGGGGAGAATGTGCAACTAAGATTGATTTGTGAGAAAATTTCGGAGAAATAATTTAAGAACGTGGGTGTCTTCAAGCAATGGAAGTGAGAGGCACTACCAAAAATGTCCACTCAGGAATTAGGTTTTTGAAGGGAAAAAGTTTACCTTTGGGGAACTCTGGAAGAGTTTAGGCAGTTGCTCGCGGGTAGAGAACTCAGTAAGTGTTAGTTGTACGGGGTCGGTTTTCCGGTTAGAAGCCGGTTAAGTTGAAAGTTGAAAGTCGGGAAGGTGCCAAGATAGGGACAAAATTGTAAGTTTCGGTTCGAGGCCGGTGTAGGGACTAAAATTGAGGTTGAGGCTAAATAGATTTAGTATTTTCAGTCGTGAATTTTTAGAGTCCTAGAGAAACAATCTGTGTTAGATCGTGGAAGTGTCGAAAAAGTTGCGTTTTGAGTGAAGTAAGAAGTCGTATTTGTTACGGGAGTGCGAACAAAAAGGTTAAGGTCACTTTCGGAGTGAGTGAATTTGTTTTCAAGTAGGTACAAAAACGGATTAGGTGGTTTGCAGATCAAGGTAGGAAAATTCCGCTCAAAGTTGTAGCCCTATAGATGTAAATGGTGTTATTGTTCTTTCCAATATTATTGATAACTCGACCCGAAATTGATTTGATGTGTTTCAATGTAAGGAATGTGGAAATGATTGTATTTATTTTGTATCGAGTTGATTGACTCCCTCGTATATTTGGATTAGTATGTTTGTATGAAGTAGGGAACGTAGGAGTTTAATTGTCTGATTTAATTATGCTTACGCGAAACAAGGTGAATAATGAATGATTTTATTTTGATGTTTGTGAAAAACTCGGTTTTATGTACGCATTTTACCATCATTTTTTGTAATTATAAGTTCTTTTAAATTTCTGGTTTTTCTTTCCTGAATACCTGTTCCTCAGAAAGGGTAAAACAAAAGACTTCCTCTTCGTGCAGTAAGCACGAACTCAATTCTTTTCGGACAATAGATTTTAAATGGTGACAGCAGGTAGAAATATAAAATAATACTTGAATCCCATCTTGATAACTTGTACTATCACTAAAGTTACAAGTCGTATTATTACAAATTATCAATCTTGAATTCGCCTCTGGAAAGTTATCGGTAAGGTAGAGCGCTCGAGTGGCGCAATCAGATTCCACATCGATGCCGAATCCGAACTTGCCAGACTTATTGCACACATCATAATCTCACGTATGGAAGAGTTGCCAGCACAAATAAGGACGCGATTCCGATTCTCAGATCGCCCATCTATTTTTGAATCTAACGACCGCGCTCGGTTTTTCACGAATAACTTCAAGAAGCCACACAAAACAGCAGGAGCGTATCTATTAACATCTTGAAATTCTCTTGTGGTAATTTTTGTTGTTGTTTTATTTCGGGATAGGCTGAAGGGAAACACTAATCCGAGTGTTCTATTCGATACCGATAATTAACCACCAATTGCGAAACTGGCCGCAGCTGAGGATTTCAAATAGACCGATTAATTTGATGATATTTTGGGACACTTATTAGTTTCTGTTTTGTTGATTAGTTGGTAATTTGCGTCAAAGCGCAATGATTTAGTTGGCATATTTAAGATATTGTTGATTTTTTCTGACATTTTTATCTTTGACATTTTTTGATGATGTAAGAGTTATTTTTTTTGTACTTGTTTTTTTCTTACTCTCACCTAGATTTGCATTTGGCCAAACTGTCGATTTGTTCCTGGAAGTCGACAACGATCTCCTGATGTTTCTTCTTGAGGATAGCGGCGGTTTCTTCCGATTCAATGTGGACATCTTCCAGCAATCTTCTGAGTTTCAACAATTCAGTGTCTCTTTTCTTGTTGATTTCGAACTATCGACGAAAATGCGATCAATGAAACAATCGTTGGGATTAGATTCTTTTTCAATTTACCTGACTTTCTGCACCTCCTTCAGCTTCTTCCAGACGTTCGGATAGCTGAATGACTTGTACACTTAAGTCTGCCTTCTCTCTTTCAATCTGAAATAGGAAAATTCAAGAATTACAGAAAATTACATAAATATACTGTTACTTCGTGAACGTAAGCGACCACCTGTATAGTGGTTTTTTCGCGCCCGCGCTGCGAGGTCTTGTCATCTGTCTGACCATAAGTTAGAAAAATTAATCATCAAATCGGTGAGAGAGAAAAATCATCGTGGTAGAAAACCGACGCCATCGAGTCTTCTGTGAAATATCGCAGCATATTCGTGCTAAACCGATTCGTCTGATCTTCACCGCCGCGTTTTTATCGCACCATTGTGTCCTCTGTTGAAGAACCATTGATCAACATCAAGTTAAGTGCCCTTAGCTTCTCAAAAATCAGGTGACAGCCCCGGAACTGTGCAGAAAGAAGGTTCATCCTCTGCTTCCTATCCTTCAACCCTATCTCAATATCAGCCCGTGGTGATTCGCCGAGTTTTTGGGTATCCCGAAATAACTTATTATTCTTCTTCGTGAGATCTTTCGAATACCAGAATTTTGTCGAAATTAATTACCAGGGAAACGCGAATCAGATTTAGTTTTTGACCCCATTTTATGACATTTACATCGGATATATTCACGCCCACGTCACGTATATCACGTCGATGTAAAAATACCTAGAGATTCCGTTCGTGAAGTGTTTTTCTGGAAAGAATAGCGGTTTATTATTATATGATGTTATTTTCGGATAAGCCAGTTTGCGCAATCGAGACTTTCGAATGGGAACATGCACCAAATAGCAATATATCATCACTATCATCTCACAAATCATCACATATCATAAGTTTTTTTTAAATCATGAGGTAATTTTTGAGCGCTCTCGAACGGAACGACCTAGAAATTTTCAGGGTAGGTTCGAATATCGAGTGCTGCAGTTAAGTTCGTTATTGGGCAAAATTCGACTAGGGGTTCCGTAAATATGGTCGTTTGAATTTTAGTTTTCCTGATAGTTTCAGAATTACGAATTCGATCGTGACGAAATTTTTTATTCTAAATTTTGTCCAGATCGCATAACCAGAACTATTTTAAATTCTAACGAATTATTGAATAAAAAATCCTTTATATTTCAAAGAGCTGCTGTCATTTTTTTGACATTTTTGACAGCTGTCAAAAATTCCTTCAATGAATCTACGTTCAAGGTGGATGAACGAGGGCTCAAAAGCTCCTCACTTCAAGGCAGTACTTTTTATAATTTTTTTTGGGACCAATGGTTTTTCTGTGATTACAGATTAAATGATTGCTCAATTGACAATTCTATCAACTTTATGAACTAACCTTCTTTTTATTCATTCGATTTCTATGACAGATGATGAATTTTCTCCGAGAGAAACGTCATCGAAATTCTGTGATTTCTCGGACTTTTTCAATGTCAACAAAATGTCAAAGTTCTTCCGCATTTTTCTTGGATAACAGTGGCGAATTAAATGTTCAAATGCTAGGAAAACGCCTTCAACTTGCTCGTGGAATTAGTTCGCTAGCTGGGAAGCCGTCACTTGTCTTTACTCGTATAACAATCTACCTTCTAATTTTCTACGCCTTCATAGAAATATATTCGCTTCATTCCATAGAAAGTTTTTGTTTCAGTACAGTTTTGGTGTAATATAGAGCAAAATTATGTCCAATTTTGACATTTCATATCCTCTTCTGTGAATGAGTTGGTACAATAATATGTCGAAAATGATTCAAAATTCAACTGAAATTGATCATAAGGAACTGTAATAAAACCTATGTTGATCTCGTCAGTAAATATCGATTTCAAGATCATAAATACAGCAGTTCAGAAGGCAACGACTAGCTTCACTACATGAATTGGACCATAGAGTGTAGCAACATCTGTTCGATGTTTTTCTCCCGAATTTCGTCATTTTCACACCTCAAATCCAGTTATCTCATTTATTCGAGTTCCCGATTTATATATAGCGGGTACGAATTTAGAACGGTCAGCATTCCAGAAGGTGAATCTAGCCAACTTTAAAATAGAAAAGTGATTGCCGACTCTAGCTAACCCACTTAGTCACTTCGCTAAAAATTACTCCATTTGCGAGATAGCTCATACGAATAATATTTTCTATCACCTATTGAGGTATCAATAAAGCCCATTCGTTGACGTTTTAAATCGACGGGTTCGAATCGGGAAGTTCAGTTATAGGTTAGGTTCTATGACTCACGAAGGACTTTGGAATGGCGTGGGTGCGAATTTTATAAACAATATCTAATTTAAGTGCTTCGTAGCTCAATGGAATGAGAAAACATCTTAATGTCAGTCTGAAACTCATTTACGCGAAATATTAGGATTTTGAAACGTTTCAAATGAGGAATAGTGAAAATAGAATGGAATTCATAGTTTGTACATAGAAGTTTTCAACTGTCATTTTGGATTGGAAACGAAATCGATGGGCACATTAATATATTGGGTCTATAATTGACATCACTGGGATATTTATGGCTGATGGACACTTCCTATTCAATTCATGAATAATTCAAGATGTAGAGAATTATCAACATCAGTTCGACATTAATTAAATAACTAAGAGATATTCTATGTTCTCAAAGGATTTATGATGAATTTGTTCATTAAAATTTATAAAAATGTACTGTTGTTGCGTTGGCTGAAACACTCACCCTTTGTCTTAATTCCCTCTCGATTTCAAGGTCATCTTGAAGAAGGCGGATTTTGTCCTGAAAAAGAAGTAATGTTGAGTAAAATCAAAGTGTGACGCTGAAAAAAATGAAGTTTTTATTGTCGCAGAAGTGGTTTAATGGGAGATTGAAATTTTGAGATGTACTTGGAGGTTTCTTACGAAATCCTGCGATAAAATTTTGCATAAGAACGGTCGGAAGAAAAAGATTTATCTGGAACACAGAAAAACACAAGTTTTCCACCAATCACTTCACCAGAATCACATTTTCGCACAGAAACCTCGTCGTATCCGTATCGGGTCAAAGGAAACCCAATCCTTTTATTTTTACCTCAAGCCTGGATAGCGCCGAAAGATCGGCGCTGTACTCGATGCTGACGTCGGCGTTACCAGACGTACCGCCGCTCGATCTGTAGGTGTACTTCGAGGTTCTCGCCACGGTGGCCATCTTTCAGGGATTTTCGTCGGTTTCTTTGGTTTCGTCGAAGAAGAATTGTGCACTGACCGTCGAAATTTCAGAGATAGAAACCCGCGTGCTGAGCCGCCTGTCACTGGGGCTTTTGTCGTTCGTATTGAGGCGCCGCGACGCCGTAAGAACTAAAGGGGGAATTTTCCGACGCCGATGCGCCTGCGCGACCGACGTCGCGCATCTGTGACTCAGAATTCGCGGTATTTCTGGAAGGACCCCGATATCTACTTGAGTTATTTCGGGGAATTTGATGCATTTATTGCATTTTTTTTTCTCGGATGAAATTCTTCGGCGACCTACGGGTGGTGCTTGGACAAGGTGGACACGGGTCCGAAATAGACGGGGGTTTCGATGTTGCTAGAACTGACACAGACCTATTTTTAAATTTTGTGAATGGGTGCCCCAGATCCGATCAAATTCGATCTTGGACAATCGAAATCACCCCATCCTGACTCAGACGTGACTCTATTAACATGATCTATCCCGAAGAAGAAGAATATTCAGAATATATATTACTTTATGGCACTCACATGGATGACATATTCTTATTTAAATTCTTTCCGGGGTGATCTACCTTCTTCTAGAATCTTGTGTATATTGAAATAGCTCTTCTACTTGTATTTATTTTGAATTCCCATTCTATTGATACTTAATATTTTCCTCCAAAATCGTCGTAGTAATGACATTCTAAATAATAATATACAGTTTCCATCTATGGTCATAGAATCTGCTCACATTAATTCACATTATCATGGTGAATTATCTGAGAACGAATCATTAATTTAGAATTGTCAATTGAAGGAAATGTAAACGGTTCAAATATATAATCTTTACGTAGGGTATGACGAATTTATATTTTCCGATATTGCCCATGATTTTCCATTCCTTAAAACTATAAGCCCAGATAGAATTTCTATATTCTATGTTGTCAGGCGATTTATGATCCCACCACAATTAAGTTATATTCATAGACATATCGAGTTCACAGAACAGAACTTGCATCTAAAGTAGGGTTGGAAATCGACTGGAAAAAATGACGGCTTTACGGAACACTGATCGGGTTAACCCGATCACTGATCCGAGCGTTCGAAAAGTAACCTGAGTAATCCGTTGAACATAATGATTGAATCAATGAATTTATAATGATCTTCCTCACCCTTCCTAAGTTTGACTGTACCATTAATAAAATGTTCTGAAAAAGAAAGCAGAACCAGTTCAGGATAAGTGCTTCTGTAAAACCATATATAATGAAGTGGAATTCAAAAGAAGCTTCAACTCATCCAATGGACGTGAATTCAGGAGCTTTCGCGCGCTCGTTTAAATTCATCGCCAGACCGGTAATAGCGCTGGTTGCTTCAAGTTTGATCAAACTCAGCCTGACAGATGACGACATTTTATGAAATGGACAGGAATCACAGAATTATATCAAAGTCCTCAACAAAAATGTCATCTATCAAAAATAATTTTTTTACGATTCATCCCGAGAGGACGAATAATCTCCGGTGATCGAATGATCACCCCAAGCATTTCCTCATTACCGTCCCGATTTATTTATTTGCATCCACAGGTGAACGTACTTGTCCCCCCCGGTTATTTCCAGAAATATGGCAATGTAGAATCGACCGCGACGATGGGTTTCGCCCGAATCCTCTCAAATTTAGCCGGAGTTCGCCAGGTGAACGGAGGAGTTGGCACCGGGTACGAACGGGAGACTGGCAGGGAGACCGTGTCTATAAAAGGACGCCTTCCCCTCCGCAACAGGTAACATGAGCTTTGCGCAAAGGCGTCGCGACTCTAGGCACGAACAGGAACAATCGGATCGGCCCGAACTGTTGAGGGCTATTGTTCTGCGCGATCCTTGATCATTGTCTGTCACTATAGAGAATATAGAATGGGTTCATAACTTCTTTAAGATCGTTGAAAAACTTCAAAAGTGGGGTGGTAAAGTTGGGAGACAATGTAAATAATCGTATTTACCTCATTTCAGTGTCCATCGGGGCCCTGTTTATAGTGTTCCAGGTAGCTGTCAAATTTTGACGAATTATGGAATTACATACATCTAAAGTCCCTGAAAATCTGAAAAAAACATATATCTAATATATAAAATTCTCGTGTCACAGTTTTCGTTGCCATACTCCTCCGAAACGGCTTAACCGATTTTGATGAAATTTTTTGTGCTTATCCGGTATCTATGAGAATCAGCCAACATCTATTTTTCATCCCCCTAAATGTTAGGGGTAGTCCACCCCTAAATTTTTTTTTTTTATTTTTTAGACAAAATTTCTAATTTCTATTTTTTTATGATACAACATACAAAAATACATACAATCCCCAATTTTCACCCTTCTACGATCAACCCTTATTTTTTAATAGCCATTTTAGTAATTTAATCATTTTTCCTCTCCGGTCGAAAACTGATCAATCGTCATTTAATTAGTTATCCCCGCCAGATGTCTACAGGTGTCACTTCTGACCCAGTAAACAGCACGGAGTAGGGATGAGAACAAAGCCGGTCTCCTTTCTTTCTCACTCCCTACACAGTTGTCGGCCATCATTATTGTTTATGCATCAAGTGTAGTAGTAACGTTGACAATTATTATTTTGCTATCTCAGTGTAACTCTCATATTAACTTTTAATCATTCCTATTTTATCAATAATAATTAAATTATCAATTTTGAGTGTATTTTGCACGATTAGTTAATCAAGTGATTAAGGTTAAGCTATTTTTTGTCTACACTAGAAATTACTAGGAAATTATTTATATGGCAAAACAACGTTTGCCGGGTCAGCTAGTAATATATAATGAGGGGTGAAAATCGTTACTTACCTCTATTTTCAACTCCAATTTCGCCCATTTATGAACTTCGGCGAATTAAGATCTCGAAGTCTCCTGAAACTTTGAAAACCTCTTTCTGAAGTTTTCATGTTTACGGATGGACGGCCGGACGTAATGATATCGCGCAAAAACATGTTTTTGGAGAATTTCTATGTTTAAAATTTATTTATATTGGAAGTTGTATATAGGAATAATATTGCATATTATATTAATTATTTTTATCTGATGGCATGTCATAATGAAAACGTTATGTCACTCAATTTTTATGACATAAGGAAGCTCATTATGGTACTAAGTCCCATAATGAATGATGGTACCTTTGTTTTTGTATTCGGTGAAATTATTTTAAAAACGGATCCTTCATCTACTATCATATTTTCAACAAGTATATTTGTCAGTTCCTCTCTTCTGCATACTCCACTTAGTCCAATTATGATAGCAACTTTTTGAGCGCTCGTACTACTTACACGAGGGCTATATCATTTCGTCACGATGTCTGTATTTTTCGAATTTTGAGCCGAAAATGGTCTCAATCGACTATGTTCGACTCACTGATGACGAATCCGTCGGAAAATTCGAGTCTGTCCGTCCGGCCGTCCGTCCGTAAGCACGATAACTCTCGAACGGATCAACCTAGAGACTTGAAATTTTCATTGTATGTTCAGATCCCAAATGCCTCGGTTGAGTTCGTTAATGGACAGAATACCACCAGGGGTTCCGTAAATATGGCCGTTCAAAATTTTGTTCTCCTGATTACTTCGAAACTACAGATTCGATCGAGGTGAAATTTTGCACTCAGATGGAAAATGACATGTTCGAGCTACATGCAAAATTTTGTCCAGCTCGCATCACCAGAACCGTAGAAAATTGTAACTTTTGAACGGAAACGCCTAGGGACTTGAAATTTTCAGGATAGGTGAGGTTCTGGAATGTCGTGATGACGTTTATCTATGGGCAAAATTATTCTAGGGGTTCCGTAAATATAGTCGTTTGAAATTTAGTTTTCTTGATAATTTCAAAACTACAGATTCGATCGTCACGAAATTTTGTATTTAAATGGAAAATGATATATTCAAGCTACATTTCTCCAGATCACATGACCAGAACCATAGAAAATCATAACTTTCGAACGGAAAGGCCTAGGGACTCGAAATTTTCAGGATAGGTGTAGATCTGAAATATGTCGTTCACGTTTATCAATGAGCAGAATTATACTAGGGGTTCCGTGAATACGGTCGTTTGAAATTTTGTTTTCTCGATAATTTCGAAACTACGGATTCGATCGAGATAAAATTTTGTATTTTAAACGAGAATGATATATATGAGCAACATTTTGTCCAGATCACATGACCAGAACCATAGAAAATTAT
This sequence comes from Aphidecta obliterata, assembly GCA_963966015.1. Classification (NCBI taxonomy): domain Eukaryota; kingdom Metazoa; phylum Arthropoda; class Insecta; order Coleoptera; family Coccinellidae; genus Aphidecta; species Aphidecta obliterata. Next base: position 33,617,733 of record OZ014428.1, read on the forward strand.
AACTTCCGAAGGGAAAGGCCTAGGAACTTGAAATTTTCAGGGTGGGTTTGGATCGCGAATTTCACGGTCACGTTCATCAATGAGCAAAATAAGACTAGGGGTTCCGTGAATATGGCCGTTCAAAATATTTTTTTCCTGATAATTCCGAAACTACTGATTTGATTGAAATGAAATCCAGCAACTAGCTGAGGAATAATGTATTCAAATCACGTGCGAAATTTTGTCCAGATCGCATCACCAAGACCATAGATACTGTAGAAAATTCTAACGAATTATCGAAAAAAAATTGGTCAGCTGAAGCACTGACAAAGTCTGGAGTTTCGTCTAAGTTTGAGAATTTTCTTGACAGCTGTCGAAAATTCCTTCAATTGATTTCTAAAACTGGAAAATGCGAATCTACCTACAAGGTGGATGTACGAGCGCTCAAAAGCTCCTGACTTCACGGCAGTGCTTTTCGTAATTTTTTCTTGTTAATAAAATACTTCTCATCATCGAATAATACGACCAGAGAAGATGGTTTTCTTTCCTTAGATGAGCATTCAAAGTAAGCCGACAATACGTTATCGTGAGTGATTTTCTTGGTAGAACACCATTCTTCGTACCGATTAAACGCTATTTCATATACACTCCGTGAATTTTCCGGCAAAAGGGAGTCCACGATATTTCGCGTCATTTCTTCCAAATAAGAAGGCAAACTCCCAGTTTCAGAATCACTCAGTATTATTCAAATTATATTCAATTCTACGTGACAATTGTTTAACAGCAGATAAATAAATATTGCCGTTACAACCTGAGACATTGTCAAGGAAATGGAAAAGCACAGTTCACTAACCTACTTATATTTAAAACTACACATATACAAACTCCTTCAAAAATAGTTGCCATTGTGACATGTCAAAAATGCAGTTTTCAATTTTTCGAAAATGTATCAATTTAAATGCCATTAGATAAAATTTTGTATGTAATACGAATCATAAACAATCACTATAGCACATGTTATCGGGCGAGGCGTAGCCGAGCACGAGTACCATAATGATCGTCTTTATGACATAAATAACTATTAAGACTTCTTTTCGAATAAATGAAGAACTATCTAACTTAAAATTTATTCCACGCTTCCGAACTGTCCTGCAATCGAATTGTCCATTTATAAATGTTGAGTCGAATTGAGAACGAAAATATCCAGCTGTTGTATTCGAACGAAAGATGTTTAATGTATTTACATTGTAATGATTCATTCTGTCTTTGGCTCTCCCAAATATTTCAGTTTCTCATACTCGACGCCCATAGCCGTAGATCATCCCATATCGGCCAGTTTCTCGAAAACCTATGGTGGTACAAATTTCTAACTCGATTGATTGGTATACTTTCGTTATTTTCGTCGAGGAAATCTGATCGTAAAGTCTAGCTGTTTCATCAGAGAAATACACTTGGTGAGATGCCAACAGAATGGAATTTGAAACGGTGTGAAAACAATTATATTCCTATTCTTCATGAAATGCATTCAGAGGAGTATTCACTCCACACTGAAATGAGAGATGTTGATGGAGTCGTCAGAATTTTGGGTTCCGAATTCCCTTCATCTGAAAAAAATTTCTTACTTTCGTTTTCAAACGGCGCACGAAGGATAATATTTGTTTGGGAGACCTCGCGTCCTTTGGGATGATAATTCGACCGCTTTAGATTCCCGAGACGCCGCGGATCAAAAGCCTATAGAAAAGGAAAAAGGAAATATTTTCCAAACGTACGAAAAATGCCTTTGGAAAAGGTCGAAAAATGACGAAAACGCAAAAAAACCGAAAATCCACTACCGGTTTTCTTGCGAAAACTGAAGAAAAGTAGGAGACGCCACATAGTCATTTGAGACCTAACGTCGCAAATATCGCTATAAATGATCGACTAAATGCGGTTCTATAATCCGATATTATGAAAAAATTATTGAGGATGGCGTGTTCAAGCTACATGCAAAATTTTGTCCAGATCGTAGAAAATTATAACTTTCGAGCGGAAAGGCCTAGGGACTTGAAATTTTCAGGGTAGGTTCAAATCTCGAATGCCGCAGTTGGGTTCGTTATTGAACAAAATTCGACCAGGGGTTCCGTAAATATGAAATTTAGTTTTCTTGATAATTTCAAAACTACGGAATGGATCGTGACGAAATTCTGAATTTTAATGGAGAAAGATATAATCAAGCTATAGATCGCATAACCAGAACCATTTTAAATTCCAACAAATTATTGAATAAAAAATCCTTATATTTCCGTAACAGCTGATTCGGCATAATTGACACAGAGCTGCTGTAATTTTTTTGACAGCTGTTAAGAATATCTGAAATTGGAAAATGCGAATCTATTTACAAAGTGGATGAACGAGCGATCAAAAGCTCCCTACTTCACGGCAGTGCTTTTTATAATTTTTAACCTTCAATTGAATGAACTGAAATGAAATATTGATAATTCCATAAACATATATTTGTGAATAAACTGTAATGAAATTAAAAAAAAAAGAAACAAAACTATAATTCATAAAAAAATATGAACACAAAATAAAAATATAATTCTAAACAATAACACAACAATATTCTCTGATAAATAAGTACTGAATATTTGAGTGATATGCAATATTTTACTTCTTATTCGTTTTTTTCGACTCAGTCGTCTTATTTTTCTTCAAAGGACGTACCTCTTCACTATTTTCTTTTGGGGATTCATTTGATGCCTTAGTTTTTTTTGTTTTGGATTTGATAGAATTTCTCTTCTTTCCACGTTTCTTAGGGGTGCTTTCACTCTTACTTTTTGACTTATTGGAATCTTGGAGAGTGTCACTGGATGAGATATTCTTGTTTGCAACTTTCTTCTTGAAAATAACTTCTAGAGAACAAATAATAATAACCTATCAAAATGTTTATTTCACACCTTCATCCTAAATAATTTATACTCTACTTGTTTATTTCTAGTAAATAATAAATCATTCTCCAAACTTAAAACTTGAGGGGCTATAATTATGTACTCACTCCTCTTATCTGCTTCTAATTTTGCTCTGAAACTTTTAACATATTCTTGATTTTCAAATTCCGTCGGTGTCATCGCTTTGAAACTCTGTAAACTTAAAATAAAGATGGTCAATGTGGTATTTTCAGAGTAATAATAATTATTATTTTTAAATACCAAGCTTTGTAGTGTTCTTCTGACAATTTAGGAAGAAAACTTTGTAAAAGGACGAGTAACTCGAATAATTCCACTTTGAAACAATGCTGAAAACCCAACTGAAGCATTTTGAGTACTTCCTCAGAAGCATTTGAAAACTGTTTCATATTTGAAAGTTTCACTGCCAAGGCCTGCAAAAAAGATAATTATAATTAAGAAAATAATACTTCTTGTCTACTCACCATCAATTCTCTAGCTTCTGGACTGGAAAGTGACCTAACCAAGGTTTGGAAAACATGTTCTGCTGATTTGGCCAAAGTAACCACTGTAAGTTGGAAAAATACTTCTTTCTTCCTCTCAAAGATCTTCGCAGCTACCCACTCTATCAAAGTCCCATATTCTTCAGACCTCTACCGAAACATATGATTTTAATCTCAAACCACAATTGCAATATTCATAATACTTACTGTATGATAACATTCGAAGAGAGGAATCATATAGAACACATCCATTAAAGCATTAAGAATAAGTGCCAACCAGTCGCGTATTAATTTTTCTCTCCTTTCGAACGTTGCTGAAATTTTTTTGTTGCTACAAATAGTTTTCGTACAATTATGATTAGTAATATTACCCGATTTATTGTGTATAATACTGTCCTTGAAGAACTTATCCAACGTTCCGGGCACGTGAGTTTTCAAACTCTGCAAAGTTTGGAGTTTGAAATCTTCGACTTCTCGTTTCATGGCAATCTTATAAGCCGACCAATGCAAAAAGCAGAAGGATTCGAACGCCTACAAACGAAACAAGATCCATGAAAATTGAAATAAAACCGTGAATGATTAAACAGTTTTCGCCTCACGTCAAGTTTCAGTTCTTCATTGGTTTCAGGGGTAGTCATTAATTGGACCAGAGATGCTGTATATTCGGAAAAATGATGGTTCAAAGTGATTATTTTCATTCTGTTCTGTTGGTCGGATTTTTCCCTCAGCTCTTTCATTGTCCACAATATGAAGTGTTGGCATGTTATCATTTGGCCCCTGGACAGCTAGTCGACAAAAATAATTCATATTAGACAGAAATTGGAACAAAAATTCCGATGAAGAAAAGACTCACAGGGACTGTTCCCCAGACTGTAAATATACCATTCCATTTGAAGAATTTGTTCATATCAAATTTTTCATAGAGTTTTCCTATCTTCTCGAAATGGAGGTCCAAAGCCATTTCTTGTGCTTCTTCCTGAAATTCAAGAACGTAACTTCTGCGGAATAAGAGAATAACAACTTTGCATACCTCCAAATAACCTTCTAGGTACATGCTCAGATTCTCGAATAAATTTACCAGGACTCTTTGTAGATCATCCTTGAGGCAGGTATTTTTTTCGAAGCCCAAGTAATGAAAGAGATTACAGATATTTCCTAATAGCTCTTCATCATTTTCATTCAATAAGAGTACTCTACAACTTTTAGTTAAGAATATGAGGTGCTGAAAATTGTAGACGATTTTAACAGGTATACGTTCGATAGAATCGCAGAAACATGATAATAACAAAGATTAGACAACTCAACAAAGATTAGACAACTGTTACTCTTTGATAATAATAATGATAATCTTTTCATGCAGATTACTTACAGGTCGGTAAGAAGATGTCAATACTTCAAAGTCGACGATAATAAGTATTTTCAACAAATAATTCAACATATCGATCTTATCCCGAAAGAGATCAACAAGATGTTTGAGGTTCAATAAGAAGAGCTTTGCTATTTCTTCATGGCAGGAAGAAGGTGGATCAACTAAAATTGCAATATCAATAATTGAAATAATCGAGTACACACCAGAATCTTGAAAATCTGAACACTTCTGCAGAAAAACATAAGTACCAGCGATTGAATGTGTCCGTTTCATCAAACATTGACCCTTCAACTTTTGGTAAATGGAATAATACATCAATTCAAACAGGTCGAGAGTGTATTGATACTCATTTCCATTTTCCTTCTCGCAAGATAACACAACTTCCATCATCAACTTGTAATTCCCTAGAACGGTGTCGTGTTCCATAAACGCTTCGACGAAAAATGGCTTCATTTTCTGAAACTATAATTACAGTCAATAATTGGCCCTATATCGAAACAATTTTCCATACTTTTGGTATACTAGTTATATTAACGAGCTTCTTTAGCATTTCCTTTTCAGGCAACTTGGCAGAATTCAGAAATTTGATTGTGAAAAACCCAGCTGCTTTGGCATAACTGTAGCTGTTAGCGTAGAGAAGTTCCGTAATGTCGCAAACGATATCTTCTCCGATTGCCTTGGGATAACTGAAAATTTATATCAAGTGATTATACAGGGTGTATAACGGTTAGAGATTCAGGGTCGGTTAAAAAATTTGCGGAGAAGAGTCAAATTTTCCATCCCCGCAAAGTTTTTTCCCTGTTAAAATACTCTCGAGTTCTTTTCAATATATATATAATGCAGTGCGGAATAACTTACTGGTCTACTAATACTGAAAAAAAATCCACAGCCTCTACAACTATTATAAGCTGGATATCTCTCAGTCTACCTTGAACTAGCCTCACTACATCACCAAGATATTCAACTACATGCAAGTGTACACTTTTATTCTTTATTAGATTCTTACAAACTTGTACTGCACTCAAACGAACTACATGAGACTAAAAACAAAGCAAATATAGTGGAAAATTTTTCAATGCATTAACATTGCTATGCCAAGATGTATCCTTGTCAATAAAAAAAATTCAAGACCTACCTCATCGAGTGTGAGTTTATATAAATGAGCTATACTGTTTACAAAATAAACTTGTGGCAATTCTATCATCCATCTTCCCATTTCTTTCACATTTTTCGATCTCATAAAATTCAACTTGACATCTGGGATGAAACTGAAACATTTTTAACTATTTGAAACAAGTGCACATTTTTCTTCATTATGCCAGAGAAGCAATAAAGAATATTCTAGGAATATATGGCACGGTAGTCGATGATACTTATTTGAAGATATATGGAGCATAGAGAAAAGAATATTGTCACCGTATATGATGAAAAAGTACTAAAATATTAAATTCTCTGACCTGTTCTTAGAAAAAATTCCATAGAAATGCTTGATATATTTTTCGACATACTCCAATTCTTTTTCAACAGGCAAATGACTATGTTCATGTTGAGAATCCCCCAAATCCAATTTCTTCAAAATTCTGGGATAAATATAATTCAGAACTTTCAATGTCATTCGCACTGAAAACATAATTTTTTTCAAGAAAAATAAATTGCAAGAATATATATTCACCTAAAGTGATACCCGTGTGTCGGATAGGCCTCAGAATACTCTGACACATATAAGAGAGAAATTGGAAAATATACTTATGGAATGGTTTTGTGAACAGCATATTTTGGCCATAAGCACCGATCATAATTTTTTCAAGGCAATTGTTCACCGCAGAAGCCAACGTCGTGCCCAATTTCGAATTTCTATCTGCCTCAAAGAAAATATGTGTCTTCGCATCCTACAAAATCATTTCTGAATTTAAGTATTTCGGATATTATAAATATTCCTACCAGGATTTCCTCAGTGACAAAATCAAATTCCATCAATTTGATCACCTTCTCACAAGAAATTGAGAAGTCTTTATCGAAATCAAAATGCTTTTCAACTTGAGCCGTTTGATATCCACAAATATCCACGAAGAATTTGATCAAAGTTAGGGTACCTTTCCTCTCGTCAGATCTCAATTCTTCCAAGTATTCGAAAACAGTATCCTGTGAACCAAAATTAGTCGGAAATCTAATATTTATTTTTTATCACCCTACCTCGATATTATCGAAGTTTCCCATGACTTTGAAGTATAACGATTCTTGAAACTTGGGCTTGAAAAAATTCCATGCCTTACCCCGAAATACTTTAGGGTTCGGCCTGTTTAAGAACACACCTAAAAATGTGAAATTGGTGCATTAAATGATGAAAATAGACCGCATTTTACAATAAAATTAAGGATTTACTTACTCTCAGGACTTCCATTTAAAGAACATTCGTCAAAAAGAGATAAAAGATCAGAATTAATAGATTCCTCTGTTGCATTTGTGCATGTGCGGGCAAATCTAGCTGAAGTATCTTGGTTTATACTCGATATATCGGAAGATATAGAGAATTGCTGAGATAAACTTTTTTTTGCGGGAGTACTAGTAGCTCTAGATTCCTGTGGATTTCCATATTTTGTAAAGGAATTTCAATTCAGCAACGTTCAGAGTTCGCAAATCACGTACCTGAGATAATTTTTGGTTAGCTCCTATTTTACCTGTCGAAGATCCTAATCTTCTGATTTTCCGAGGCGAACAAAGAAGCTCTGAATCCTCAATCATTTTCGTTATGCTGAATCCACCTATTCAAAATACGAACAAACTGTAATTGTGCAAATTGTCGTTACAGAGCAGAACAAAAACGTTTCTGAACGTATACAAGTAGCTAACTGCATCAGAACAGAAGAACCACCACCAATCAGGAATAAATCGTGAGGTGAAACGGTTAACGATTCAAATCGACTAATCGCAGAATTTCTGACTAAAACTAAAACAGCCGCGCATGGCATTTGGGGGCGAATGCGATCATCCGGTTCCGTTCCGGTTGTCGAATTGCCAACTTTGGAATTCGTAATACACAAGCTCCTGCGCAATTTTGTACCAACTTCAAATTTCATGCTCAAAGGCTGAGAAAGATAGGAGTTTTTATTGTGTTTTTAGATTCTACTTATACCATAACGGAGGCTTGAAGATTTTAAGACAGGTATAGTCATTATGTGCAATGGAGATTTGAATCTACTTTTTTCAGAGAGGTAGGTAGGAAGTTAATAAGTCTCAAATCGATATAATTATTTATTGATGTGGTGTAATAAGTAGGTACCATCTACATTTGCTGAGATTTGAATTCTTCTATACCTATATGTTTTATGTTAACTATTGTGAAAAACATTGAAACTATCTAATCTGGATCTGTCATTAGTATCCAATTTTTTTTCAAAGTATTTCAATTCATTCAATATTCTCTTTCATGTTTACCATGTTATATAAGGAATCTGTCCATCGAGAATGCCATTATTTGTTCGATCGATAAACCTATCTATTGAAAGAAATATGAGAATTTGCTTCTTAGCTTTTTGTGTCTTTTGTCTTATTTCCATAAATGTGATGTGTTTCAGAAATGAAACTTTGTTCGTCGAAAGATATATGGTGCACAAGAGTCTGAACTACTGTACATTTTTGAACTGCTGGGCGTCGAATGGTAATATTTATATTTTAAAATAATACCCAAAATGAACCAGGAGATTTGTCCCTTGAAAAGTCCTGCTAGCACTTATATTACGAAGAACATAGATTTCAGAGTTGTCTGCGACTTATATTTCATTCTTTGAATTTATAGTGATAGTCTCGCTCATGAGAGAGTTAAGAATGCCTAGTAGATTTTGGAACATTAGAACATTTTTAAACGATACTGATGAAAACGACCAAAGGTACAATATGCTGTATGTGTTATCTTACAACTGTAACAGCAGTTTGCAAGCTTTGAAAAAGGTTCGGTTCATATAGTATTACTAGAATTTTTCTGATAAAAATTGTAAATAATTTAAGTTAGGTAGGTATATAGAGTTATTTTAAATGTCTATTTAAGGCGACTGAGAAGAAGTATTTGAAATATAAACATAAATGGTTGATTTTTGTACACCCTTCTGAACATTCATCACTAACCACTGAATTAAAAGATATCGAACTAAGGTTCGACTCCGATGTAAAAGTGGCCCTGTGGACAATTCATAGAATTGTCAGAATATATGACGTTTATAACACTGGTTATAAGAAGAATGGATCCTTAGTGCAAAACAACTACGGTTACTGGAATGAGAGAACAAATTTATTGTTTGTGAACGATTCATTGGATAGATATCACAAAAAGTCGATTCTATCTGAAGTGGTTTTACATTCGAGTACTGTCGTGAGTAGATTTTGATATTGTTTTCAGGTTACTTTCGAAAGGCTAGTGATCTTCAATCGGGTTTCCGTTGAGTCCTTCTATGATCCATGGTTTATATTTTACGATTGTTTTCTTGAATTTTTCAGATCACAAACTCGGAGGTGACAGGTAACTATGAGAATTATTTACTCGAGCGAAAACCCAAGGATTTGATTTCCAAATTCAGTTATTCTATATTCATTAACTTTCAGCATATGCATAATTTCACGTGAGTAATATTTCCGATTCATGAATGACAGTTCTGATCGAAATGAGTTCGAAAAATTTATTGCAGACACGTTCTATCAGTTCAGGACAAATGGTTCGGGAACGATGCCGGAGGATTCGAAGACGGTGTTGCTAAGGACCTCCACGAGGAAATCTGCGATGTGTCGAGTATAGTAGGGTTGATAAAGATGAGCAGGGTCGAATTTTTCGATTTCATCAATCCAATGTATCGTTTCAGGTGGGTCAATCATAGATACAAGAATAGTCTATGATTGTAGTTCTTGTTCTAATTCCGCAATCATCCGCAGTACCCCACTGGTCGTGGCGCTGATGATATTGTGAGAAAGTTCATTCGTGCGTTTCCATTTTTCGACAAGTTTTTTCGAAATTTTTCACGGATTTTTGAACTGATGATTAGTTTCGACGAAGGAAACAAAATTTCAACCACTTTCCTCATCGCTGTGGGGAATATTTTCGAGTAACTATTTTATATCGAGTATTGGATTTATCCCGAAAATGAAGCTTGCTGATGTGATATAAAAAAATTGGTTACGCTGAATATGAAGCAAACCTTATTTTCAGTTCCAGTTTCATGTTCCGCAACCGAGGAACCCACGATCTATGGGAAAACGAGTTCTTGAAACCGTTCACGACCCGGGTGTGGTTATCCATCGTCTTGGTGTTGGCCTTGTTGAGTGTTTTCCTGAAGATCACCAACTGGGTCGAAACAATGTTGATGGAGTCGAATGGTTCTTACTCGTTGTTCACTGCGATTTTGATTACTATTTCGGTGATATGTCAACAAGGTGAGAACGTATATAGAAATAATTAAATCGAAGTAAAATATACCAGTATATTATTCCCCAGAAATCACGTTTCAATTTTAACCGATTCAGAATCTCGACTTCATTTCCTTTGTTAGTTGCATACATCGTAGGGTGATCATCATCAACCTTTTTCAGGATCTTCTATCATCCCTTCTCGACTCACCAGCAGATTCCTCTTCTTCGTGATCTTGATCCTTTCTTTTCTGCTCTACAATTACTACACCTCGAGTATCGTTTCGGCCTTGCTCAACGCGAAACCACGCGAATTGACCTCTTACAAAGATCTGATAAAAAGCGGTTTGGAACTTGGCATTCAGATGGCGCCTTATACCATGACAATTTTCGAGACCAACATGGATCCCGATATTCAGACTATCAGAAAGTTGGTTTTTCCCGCTAGAGAAAAACCACACGTATGGAACATAACAGACGGTGAGTAAATTCGATAGATAGCACTGAAATTTTGATATAATGGTTCATCAGGTCTTGAGAAAATCCGGACAGGACCTTACGCCTACAACGTGGATTCTTCGAGTGCTTACATCCTAATTGCGAAAACCTTCGACGCTGAAGCGATTTGCGAATTATCAGATAAAATAGCGCTCATTCCAGCGTCTTACCTGTCGTTATACGCGAAGAAAGATTCACAATACAAGAACCTGTTGAAGATCAGGTGAGAATCGAATTCGAAACGTTTGAAACAAATTCAATTTAAATTTTTTTCCAGCCTGAGAAAGATGGAGGAAACGGGAATCGTGCACAGGAATCGTTTGATTTGGGAGGAGAAGAAGCCTTCTTGCTTCGCTAACGCAGTACTGTTATCGGTTGGATTGGACCAAACTTTTATAGCCTTCTTCATATTGTTTGTTGGATTCACGGTTTCCATTACGCTTTTATTTTTTGAGAAATTGTTCGATCATTTCCTATACAACCCCTTTTTCCATCCCGGACCTCAGACAGTTCATACATAAAAGAATACTGTTCATATAAAAAAATTATTATAGATTTTCCATATTTTTCTGGTAGAAGCAAATATAGCGTTCTTGGGGGGATCGAAATGTTCGAACGCAATTTTATTGGATGTAGTGAGAATCGGGCTGGTTAATAATCTGCAAACTTGGACTGGTTCTGACAAGAAGAAGACGAGATATGAAGACTTGAAAATTGGAAAAATTCCATTTGACAGATCAAAAAATAAAAAGTTGCTGATAGGGCTCCAAATTTGTTTTCATCGGAATGCGTGACCTCGAAAACCTTTATTTTCATACCAAAATTGACCAAATCTGCCGTGGTTCTAAGCAATTCTTGAAATTTTGCCAAGAGAAACTGAGCAAGTATTTAGGTATGTGCCTCCATCTATACTGCAAGGGGAAAAACAATGTTGAAATTCAACAATGTTCTTTTTGAATAACTCCATTGGATAGAATGCCAACAGAAATAATTTTGAAGAACAGAATGGAGGAAATTTGAATCACTTTTTAATGGTGCTGAATGAGGATTTCGAACAATCATAATATTAAATTTCATGTCAAACCGTAGTAACGTAGATGAATGATGAAACATGCAAGTTTGTTGTTTTATTATGTTGCAACCCACAATACAAAATTGTGAATTATGTGTAAAAGTGAAACTATAGAAACGAATAAAAGGATATAGATAACAATATATCTTTCGAAGGTAAAGGTGTATTTCATTTAAATTTTTGATAGAGTATTTTCGAATTAACGTCATTGTTTTGATAATTCTGACTGTTGAAAAAAAATTATACTCATGGATCTTTATATTTCTCCAAAATCACATCGGCCCATTAGCTCAGTTGGTTAGAGCGTCGTGCTAATAACGCGAAGGTCGCGGGTTCGATCCCCTCATGGGCCAAACACTTTTTGATTAGAAAGAAAAGGCCCAGAGTTTTAAAATTTTCAGGGCCAGTCAATTTAGTGAAAGGTCGAAATTAGTAGCCATCTGTATTATTATTTTTTTTTCAATAATTCCAAAAAGACCGATCGGATCGAATTGAAACTTTGTAGATAAATATTTATGAAATAACAAGAAGAAAGTTCATGTAAAATTTGATGAGGATCCTATATATAGTAGTAAAAATAAAAGTTCAAAATTTTCATAAAACCTGAGCTCCAAATAAAGCCCAAGCACTAATTCATCCTGACACATATGGGATGTTCTAAAATGGTACACATGGTAATTGGGCCATATTCGGTTTCTATAAGAAGTCCCTCCTTGTTATGCAAAGCGGGCGTTTCGAATAATGAGTAGATATGTAGGTATTTCGGTGTGTACCTTCTATACAGATTGACAAATGAGCCCTTAGCTTGTTCCGCCCGAAATCTGTTTCCGCTTCCTGAAGGGGGTTCCGTAGGATTTGGACGGCGTTAAACAACATGCCGAGGTGTTTTTTGATTTTATCGCCATAGGTGCTTCTCCTCCTAGTGGAATAAACGTCCCATATTACGAACCAGGTTTTTTCCCAGCGCAGCTGGGTCGCGGCTTGAGGCTGCGGTCGAATCTTGGACGTTCCTTCTCCCAATTAACGATTTTACAGGCGTACTCTGGTGTGAATTTCAAAACCAAACGACTTAAAGAAATCGAATTTTCGAAAACCTTGATTTTTGAGTGTAAAGTAGAAGAAAAAAAATGAAAAAGAGGAAGAGAAGAAAAGGAAAAGGAGAAGGAGAAGGAAAAGGAAAAGGAGAAGGAAAAGAAATACCTAGTGAAAGAAAAGGAAAGAATATTCAGAAATTAATTTCTGAAATTTCGGTCGAAAGCGTCTCGCAGCCCTACGTAAGGCCCTTTTTTCTCAGAGTATTTTCACGTTATCAATTTTCGAAGTGAATAAATACTTCTAAAGCCGCGTTGAACGATTCATCGCCGAAAAAGAAAAAGAAACTGAAGAAGAAAAACAAAAAGAAAAATAAAAAGAAAGAAGAATAGAGAGGAAAAGAAGAAAAAAAATAGAAAAAGGAAAAGGGAAAGAAATGGAGAAGGAAATAGAAAAAAACAAAAATTAAAATGAAAAAAAAAGAAGAAAATAAAAAAGGGGAAAAAATATTTATGGACGCGTTAAACGATTTTTCATAGATGAATAAAGAAAACGAAAAATTTAAAGAAAGAGGAAAATAAAAAGGAAATGGAAAAAGAAATAGAAAAAGAAAAATGAAAAAAAAGAAAAAATAAAAAAAGGAAATAAAATATTTCGAGCTCAAAATTGATTTCTTAAAATCGCCCAAATCAGTCGAAGGCGTCTCGCAGAAAATGATGGTGCTTTTTCCCAGCGCTTATGGGTGGCGGCCGACGGCCGCGATCGAATATTGAAGAACCAAAGGTGTGACATCCATATGGCGTTTTGATCTCTTTTTCCATTTTCGCAAGCGCCCAATTAAAAATCACCAATTTTCGCCACACATGTAAACAAACTTTGAGAAATGTCAAAACATCGTCGAAGCTACGCCAGAGTCATTCCGTCGAGAATGCGGCCGAAAATCTTCAAAAAAAAAAAATCGAAGTAAGGAATATAAGAAAGTAACGATTTCCTAACCTAATAATGTGTATTTTTCACATTTTCAATGATTCACGAGGTAATTTCGTAATTAGTCAAAATTGACAATTACCTGGAACCTCTCGAAACATTTGTGTATATTTCCAGGAAAAAACTCCACCGAGGTCTAAAATGAGGTAAATACGATCAAGTAGATCTTCTTTCAACACTTGCCCACTACTTTTGTGGGTTTTCGGCGGTTTTAATGAAGTTCTGTGCAGATTTCTTCCTCAATATCATAGAGTTTATCCGTCTGAAATGAGTGGAAATATTTGTTTTTAATTCGAGGAATTAACCCTTTGGGGTTATTATATAATATATTTATAGACGCGTTAAACGAGTTTTCGTCGACAAATTAAAAAAACGAAAAATAAAAAGAAACAGAAAAAACAAAGAAGAAGGGAAAGGAAAAGAAAAATAAAACAAAAACGAAAAAAAATTGAAAGAGAAAAAAGGAGCGGAAAAATAAATAGAAAAAGTAGAATGAAAACAAAGTATAAAAAAAAATTACGAAAAGCACTGCCGTGAAGTCAGGAGCTTTTGAGCTCTCGTACACCCACCTTGTAGGTATATTCGCATTTTCCAGTTTTAGAAATCAATTGAAGGAATTTTCGACAGCTGTCAAAAGAATTCTGAAATTTCATTCCAATCCAATCATAAGTTTCGAAACTATCAGGAAAAAAATATTTTGAACGGCCATATTTACGGAACCCCTAGTCTAATTTTGCTCATTGATGAACGTGACCGCGATATTGGCGATCCAAACCCACCCTGAAAATTTCAAGGTCCTAGGCCTTTCCGTTCAAAAGTTACAATTTTCTATGGTTTTGGTCATGCGATCTGGACAAGATATTGCTTTAATATCTCATTCTCGATTAAAATACAGAATTTCATCTCGATCCAATCCGTAGTTTCGAAATGATCGAGAAAACAAAATTTCAAACGAGCGTATTTACGGAATTCCTAGTATAATTCTGCTCATTGATAAACGTGAACGCGACAATTCAGATCGACACCTATCCTGAAAATTTCAAGTCCCTAGGCGTTTCCGTTCAAAAGTTACAATTCTCTATGGTTTCTATGGTTCTGGTCATGCGATCTGGACAAAATTTCACATGTAGCTTGAACACCTCATTTTCCATTTGAGTGCAAAATTTCATCTCGATCGAATCTGTAGTTTTCAAGTAAGCAGGGAAACAAAACTTCGAACCATATTTACGGAACCCCTGGTGGAATTTGTCCCATTAACGAACTTACTGAGGCATTCGGGAACTGAACCCACACTGAAAATTTCAAGTCTCTAGGTTGTTCCGTTCGAGAGTTATCGTGCTTACGGACGGCCGGATGAACGGACTGACTCGAATTTTCCGACGGATTCGTCATCAGTGAGTCGAACATAGTCGATTGAGACCATTTTCGGCTCAAAATTCGAAAAATACAGACATCGTGACGAAATGATGTAGCCCTCGTGTAAGTAGTACGAGCGCTCAAAAAGGAAAAAAAAATATTTATATTTCAAAATTGATTTCTGACAATCGATTACCTAGCCTCATAATATGTACTTTTCTCATTTCCAGTGATTCACGAGGTATTTTCATGATTAGTAAAAATTGACAAAAACTTGGAACCTCTCGAAACCTTTGTTCATATTTCAAGGAAAAAACCCCATCGAGGTCTAAAATGAGGTAGTCACGATCAACTTTATCTTCTTTCAACACTTGCCCACTACTTTTTTAGGTTTTCGAAGGTTCTAAGGAAGTTCTGTGCGGATTTCTACCTGAATATCGGAATGAGTGGAAACATTTGTTTATAATTCGAAGAATAAAAATTTTGGGAGTCTGAAATGAGGTGCATATGATTAAATAGATCTTCTTGCAACACTTCCATGACACTTTTGTAGGTTTTCGACGATTATGAGATTAGAGGACGTTGTGAGTGAAAACATTTTTTCGTAATTCGAAGAATGAACCTTTTGGGTGTCTGAAAAGCGGTGAAATGGTAATTCTTCTCAAATTATTCTATTTCAGTATGGAAAAATAATGATAATTTAATTTCATTATTTTTTGTGAAGATAATAGTGGCAACCGAAGAACACATCGAATATAAGTTTTTTGTCAAATACAGAGATTGATTTCTTCAAACAGAGGAATGATATTTTTGGATACCATTAACAAAACGATGTTGAAATTTATTCGAGTCATTTCATTCTAAGATTTATAATAAATCTTCTTGGCTTTAGAAAAGCAGATAGGTGGAGGCAAAATAGAAATCATTTGGTCATAATGCACATACCCTGCCATAATTTTTTTTGTATTTCTCATTAGTTTTTCGTTTTATTTGTATGGATAATTCTTTTGTAGACTTGGGCAATATTTCATAAGTAAAATTTTTCTTTCAAATGAGGGGATAGGAAATTTTTTATGAAGATGTTTCAAAATACGAAGATCTCAGGATCAGAATACTTAGATCTTTCGTAAAACCGCGAGATCAGGCATCACCGACGGCGCGCTCTTCCTCAATTCAACCTTCGTCGCATCTCGTCGGTTCTCGGCCGATCTCGACGCGACGTCGACGACGCCGAGCGTCCTTTCCGCCTCTACGAGTCGCGCTTCCGAGACCGAATTGCCCGTTTGAATCTCGCGTTCGAATTATCGATGTAAACAAATGATGCGATGGCGATGGACGATAATTGATCGATCTGATTGAATTCCGGCTCGTTCGCGACGGGCTTAACGGTCGAGAGTGCGTCTCGGGTTCCGTATTCGTGTGCGATTTCGGTTTACGGTGTGATCACGTGGATTTATGGGGTAAGGGCGAGGTGATTCCGGGAGAAGATGAGCAATTACAGGAATTTGGTGAGTTCGCATCTCGATGATGAGGAAATTAATCATTATTATTTTCGAGAAGAAAAACAAATAAATTGTAGAATTCCGCTGAAGGCATTGACATCTGTTCATGTTTCCACAAAGAAACATTCAACTTTCTTCAAAATTTAAACTTACTGAAGATTTTCGCCCACGAACGATTACAAAGTTGGCGAATAATAGTCTTATCTTTTAACACAATCCACATCAAAACACGAAATCGAAGAGTGCATGCCAACTTTTAGTTAATTTTACTCCTCTTCTATTTCGAGTTTATTCCGGTTGTTAAATTTGGCCGGTCATATATTATTTATATTTTACCAATTACGAAATTTCGTATGTCATAGAGCGCGACATAGATTTAGGATGGCAGAACAGGTGCTGGTCAATGAATTAAAGATCTATCTGCATGAAATTAGGTACATAATCAGTTATTACATCTAACCTGTGATTTTCAAAAATCGAAAAATATAATTGAAAAAAATCAAGCTGGAAAACTACCCAATGATGTGACACTCAATAAATTGATGAAAAATTAATAGGAAATACAAAAATTATATAGCCGGCTCATGTGCAATTTCACCAAATAATTTCCATTTTGCCTACACGCATGAATTTTAGTATAAAATTGTGCTTGAATAAATTTCATTTTTCCATTTGCATTTGAACATAATCATTCAATAATCATGGATAATTATGATATACCTAAAATCTAAACAACTTTCTGTTCTATGGTATCCAAAAATATCATTCCTCTGTTTGAAGCAATCATTCTCTGTATTTGACCAAAAACTAATATTAGATGTGTTCTTCGTTTAAGTCAATATTTTCTTCACAAAAACATATTAAACTTGTGTTTTAATTTTTTTGTTGCAGAATTACATATTATCATGTTTTCTATATCGAAATAGTATTTGAGGAGAATTACCATTTTACCTCATTTCAGACACCCAAAAGGTTCATTCTTCGAATTAGGAATGAATGTTTTCAATAATGTTTCACTCATATTTTATGCGTTCTTTGGTTGCCAATATTATATTCACAAAAAATAATGAAAGGTTGCCAGATCTCGCGGTTTGACGAAAGATCTCCTATTCCGATCCTGGGATCTCCGTATTTTGAAAAATCTTCATGAAATTTTTTTCAATCGCTTCGTTTAGAAGAAAAAAATTTACAACAAAATTATCCATATGAAGTAAACGAAAAATTAATAATAAATAAATATAGGCAGCTTATGTGCAAAACAATTCCCATTTTGCCTTCCCCTATCTGCTTTTTTCAAGCCAAGAAGATTTATTATAAATTCAAGAATGAAATGACTTGAATAAATTTAATTTTTTACTTGCATTCGAACATAAACATTCAATTTTTTATTTTTTTTCATTCCTTTTTCAATTTTTTTTCCGTTTTTCTATTTTTCCTTTGTCTTCTTCACTTTTTTTTTGGTTTCTTCATTTTTCAACGAAGAATAGGTTTTTTCCATTTTTTTTCCTATTTCTTTCTACATTTCTTTCTCTTTTCCTTTTTCGCCATAATTTTCTGCGAGAAGCCTTCGATTGATTTGGGCAATTCTCAGGAATTAATTTTGAAGTTTTGTTTCCCTCTTTCATTTTCTTCTTTTTTTGAATTTTTTTTATTTCTTTTTCCATTTTTTTCTTTTTTCAATTTTTTTTGGGTTTTTTTATTTTCTTTCCCTTTTCCTTTGTCTTCTGCTCTTTCTTTTCTGTCTTCATTATTTTTCGACGAAGAATCGTTTAACGCGCCTATACTTTCTCCTTTTTTTTTATTTTATTCTTTTTTTTTTTACTTTTTTTTTGTTTTCTTTCCTATTTCCTCTTTCATTTCTTTTTCCTTTTCGACATCATTTTCTGTGAGACGTCTTCAATTGATTTGGGCGCTTTCAGAAATTGATTTTTAGGTCGAAATATTTTCATTAGTTTTTCTTTTTAATTTTTTTTTTTCGTTTTTTTATTTTTCTTCTAATTTTTTCTTTTCACTTTCCTTGTCCTTTTCACTTTTTTTGTCCTTTCCACTTTCTTTGTCTTTTTGAGCGCTCGTACTACTTACACGAGGGCTATATCATTTCGTCACGATGTCTGTATTTTTCGAATTTTGAGCCGAAAATGGTCTCAATCGACTATGTTCGACTCACTGATGACGAAACCGTCGGAAAATTCGAGTCTGTCCGTCCGTCTGTCCGTGAGCACGATAACTCTCGAACGGAACGACCTAGAGACTGGGTTCAGTTCCCGAATGCCTCGGTTGAGTTCGTTAATGGGCCAAATTCCACCAGGGGTTCCGTAAATATGGCCGATCAAAGTTTTTTTCCCCTGATTACTTGCAAACTACAGATTTGATTGAGATGAAATTTTGCACTCAAATGGAGAATGAGGTGTTCAAGCTACATGTAAAATTTTGTCCAGATCGCATGACCAGAACCATAGAAACTATAAAAAATCATAACTTTCGAACGGAAAGCCTAGGGACCTGAAATTTTCAGGATAGGTGTGGATCTCGAATGTCGCGATCACGTTCATCTATGAGCAAAATTATACTAGGGGTTCCGTAAATATGGTCGTTTGAAATTTAGTTTTCTTGATAATTTCAAAACTACAGTATCGATCGTGACGAAATTTTGTATACTAATGGAGAATGATATATTCAAGCTACATTTCTCCAGATCACATAACCAGAACCATAGAAAAACATAACTTTCGAACGGAATGGCCTAGGGACTTGAAATTTTCAGGATAGGTGTGGATCTGAAATGTCGCGTTCACGTTCATCAATGAACAGAATTATACTAGGGGTTCCGTAAATACGGTCGTTTGAAATTTTGGTTTCTCGATAATTTCGAAACTACGGATTCGATCGAGATGAAATTTTGTATTTTAATCGAGAATGATATAGTAAAACAATATCTTGTCCAGATCGCATGACCGAAACCATAGAAAATTGTTAATTTTTGAACGGAAAGGCCGAAAAAAAATTGATCAGCTGGAGCACTGACATGAAGTCTGGAGTTTCGCCTAAGTTTCAGAATTTTTTTGACAGTTGTCGAAAATTACTTCAATTGATTTCTAAAACTGGAAAATGCGAATCTACCTACAAGGTGGATGTACGAGCGCTCAAAAGCTCCTGCCTTCACGGCAGTGCATTTCGTATTTTTTTCTCTTTATTTTATTTCTCATTTTTTTTTATTTTTCGACGAAAAATTTTTAAACGCGGCTATAAATATTTTTGCCCCTTATTTTTTTTCATCTTTCTTTCTTTCTTTTTCTTTTTCTATTTCTTTTTCCATTTCTTCTTCTATTTTTTCTTCCTCTTCTTTTTTCTTTTCCTCTCTCTTTCCATTTTTCATCCCTTTTATTTGACGACGAAAAATCGTTCAACGCGTCTATATATATATATATATTTTTTCCCCTTTTTTTATTTTCTTCTTCATTCATTCTATTCTATTTTCGATGAAAAACCGTTTAACGCGGCTTTAGAAATGTTCACTTCGAAAATTGAGGACGTGAAAATAATTGACTTTTTTGAAACTTCAGCAGCATTATTTTAGTGGTTTGGTGCGATATTCGTACACTTCTCCACTGAAAGAAAAAACAGTAGTATGTAGTTAATATCTCAATATCCCTGGTGTTTTTTCATGTGGTTCGCTAAGTTAGAGCAACAAGTTTTCGGACAGAGCTAGCGAGACTAGAAAAGTGATGGATTCCATTAGCTCGAAGCGATCTGCATCATCCAGATAACGTAAATATTATTGACTGGTTGGCGATTCTGTTAATTGAAGTTCCGGGAAATATGATCGGATATATCGGACAGATAAAATTGGAAAATGGATGGATCTAGGACGACCGTAATTCCGATGGGAAATTTTGAATGAAATGATTCCAGGATTTTCTTTTATCAATAACTGAGTTTAATTGAGATAAATTCCTTCATCGGGCAAAAAAAAATAACAAAAAATTAAGGGTTACTCTTCGATATTTCCACGAAGCCGGCCCACACGAAATATGTGAAACCGCTCGAAAATAGAGCCCGTTTCAATTAGAAGTGTAAACTTCTTACTGCGAGTGAACCTTATAAAACTGTCAAGTTCACTTTATCTCCAGCAGGATTATGGTAAAAGTCGGTTATTTTTAAGGTCGGCGCGGGCGAGTTACAAGGAGAATATGGAATACCCCGCGAGATATTTCAGGGCTTTTCTTTTATTCGTTTCCTGTCTACTTCATGTACATCCGGTGGCTTATTACGGTCCTCCGCTGCTACGACATTCTTTGGTTCGCGATTACGTCGAATATTGAAGATATGTATTTATTTATTCACTGAGATATGGATAGGCTTTTGAAATTTTGATTAGATGAAACCGAATGAAAATTATGTTTGCGTTCATTTTGCTATTTCGAATTCCCAATGAAGCCAGTCGGAATCGCCATCTGCCTGGAGCTCGAGTCGTAAAGATCTAATTCTGCAACAGCCGAAATAATAGCTGACCACATCGGCTGCACCGAAATGACAATGTCCTCTTTCGAATCCGAAACGTTTTAGACGGGGCAAGGTCATCCGCTGGAGATGGCTTAGAATGCCGAGTGAAAATATCGCGTTATTTTTAGGACGAAGATTGTCCGAGAGCAACAAAAAGAAGCTCGCGAGATACAGGAGGTATTTAGTTTGCAGAAACTATACGTAAGAGATCGAACGGCGGATGTGGGACTAGACGTTGGCCGACGTCCAAAACCGAAATGTAAACTACGGATTAAATGAAGGAACTCATTGTATAAAAATTTATGGCGTTTGATAGTCATGGACTGCGGTGAGTTTGTTTTTCCGAGTAAATTACTCGATAATTCCACGGAATACGTCGAAAACTCAGCTGATGGGCGTCGAGGAAGAATGTCACTACGCCACTCTAAAAATATAAATGTTTGAAAGGTCTGATTAATGGATAACCGGACGAAGAGGAATAGAAAAAGCTCTCAACGATTACAATCCTAACTGTGCATAAATTGTCAGCTAATTCGATTTATTATGTATCGAGAACTGAGGAAGATTGAACATTTTGAACACTTTCATGCATTCAAATAATCAACGCTGCAAGTGGCAACGTTGCGGAGGGGTCGAACAGGGTCGTATCTAGGTTCTATTACGCCTGTGGCAATATATTAGACAGCGCCCCCCCATTTGCGTATATTTTTTTTCATCCATCATATTTTCTTATAGTATTTTTTTTTCATAATGCTAGTCATATATTTCCGTAAGAGTTTCAAAATAATACACATTTTTATGGAAAATTTTTTTCATTAAAAACATTGAAATACACATTTCAAATGAAATGCATAAAAATAAAACAAATTCTGAAAAAACATCATCATATTTATGTAATAAATACGAACATTTATCTTTAAAAATATAAACTTTTCATTTTAAAATTTAAAAGTACATACTGCAAACGTAAAATATAAATTTTTGGTAAGTCGACTAGAAAACAATAATCGATAATCACAATCTCTGCAAAAAAAACCGCAAACTTAGCATACAAATACTATTTTATAACCCTTTGAAACACGTACTAAAAGTTTCGTACAGGGTCCGATGTAACAATATTCAAGAAGTCTATACGTTAAGTAAAAAAAAATCACTAGAATAATCTTTGCCAGATGAGATTGAAGATTCAATGAAAACTAATACTAAAATCTGAGTTTTATTAGATTTCAAAAAAAGACGCTCTGAGAAGTGAAAACTCAAGTTTGAAAATCCATATTTTCCACAATGAACCGAACATATTTCTTCTTGAATTGAAAGGAACAATATTATTATGTTAAAATACGAATAATTGAATATATCCGATGCCAGAATAATGTCTTAAAAAAATAACAAATACTTAGTACAACTCACCTTCAATAGCACAATTTATAATGCTCGAATCCAAAATAAAATGGCACAAAAAAGTCAGAATATAAAAAAAAACTCAAAACTTATAACACTTCAAATCTGGATACACACTAAACGAACATTGAAATTTGAATTTTTTGCTCTTCCCTTCACAATTGAAAGAAATCAATATTAATGTAGAATAGAATAAGATTCCTCAATTTTTCTCCCACTTCTTGAGCTCAAAACTCTGATTGGTGAATTTTTGGCGATACAAATCGTTTTTAAAATACCACAGATGTAGCCTAAAAATCTAAACAAATCGATCATTATGAACCATCATCATCAAAGAAGCCGCCCTTGAAAACAAGCTGGATGCGATAAGGGATGATGTAGTGTAAGCAACTCATAAAAGGGCTGTGCATGGAATCGCATGACGATATTGCCGATTGTAATATTTATGATTAGAGTGCGGCATCTTTGAAAATTTTGTATAACAATTGGACCATATTTCTCGTATTTCTGGCCTTATTGCATTCTCATTCTGTTTTTTGAATGTCAATGTTTCGAAATGTTGTGATCGAATTACTTACTTAAGTAACCGTGTTGTCATCTTTAGAATTAATTTTTTTTGCTTGGCACTTCTATTTTTTTATTTTTGATATTTTTTGGCGCCCCTTCGGACCTTGCGCCCGTGGCAAGTGCCACCCTTGCCACGCCCTAGATACGGCCCTGGGGTCGAACGTGAATGAATGCCACTTTGTCGTGCAAAAATATCCGGAATTATCTGCAAATGTACCGGAAATTATTTCCATCGAAAATTCGGTGTTCATGGCAAAATTGGAAAGTTTTCTAACTCACGAACCATTGGTAGCATAGCTATGCTATATTTTCGTTATTTTCTTGTAGAAAATGAATGTTTGAGGTGTCTTAAAGTCACAAGTTAAAAAAATACCATAAGAAAATATTATATTTTTGCATTTGAAAATTGGATAATGTGACATACGATTCGACGAGTAGGGAGCCACTTCTGATATTTCCGTTTATATACGTCATACAAATCATAGATTACGAGTTTTTTTGACAGAACAGTCGGAATAACTATAGAATTTCGGTGGTTGGAGGTATAGGGTGGGAAATTCATATCTGCATTCCTATAATGGAAAAAATTAAAATCAGATCATAATACGTAGGGAGATAACTTATTTCTGAACATTTATATAGGTAAGGTTAAGTTGAGCCAGTGTCGAAACAATTCTTAAAATGAATTGATATTTAGGGTGGGTTAGGTTGTCTCAACTTAGAACATTGTTGAAACAATTCCCAAAATGAATTAATATTCAGGTTAGGTTAGGTTAGTTTGCATTAGACAGTTCTGAAACAATTCTTAAAATGAATTAATATTTAGGTTAGGTTAGCTTGAATTAGGACTGTGTTGAAACAATTCTTGGATGAATTAATATTTAGAATAGGTTAGCTGAAGTTAGGACAGTATTGAAAAAATTCTTAAAATGAATTAATATTTAGGTTAGGTAAGGTTATCTCAAGTTATGACAGTGTTGAAACAATTCTCAAAATGAATGAATATTCAGGTTAGGTTAGTTCATATTAGACAGTTTTGAAATAATTCTTGAAATGAATTAATACTGAGGTTAGGTTAGGTTAGCTTGAGTTAGGTCTGTGTTGAAAAAATTCTTAAAATGAATTAATACTTAGGTTAGGTTGGTTTACATTAGACAGTTTTGAAACAATTCTTAAAATTAATTAATATTTAGGTAATGTGAGGCTAGCTTGGTTTATATTAGACAGGTTTGAAACAATTCTTGAAATGGATTAATATTTCACGTTTCCAAAGAGCACAAAACATGCGCACGAGTTTTTAGGACATTTCCATTGCTTTATATATTTCGAATTCCATTGTTCAATGTTGAATCGTTGCCAGAACCGATTTTTTTATTCTGCAATGAAATTTGTAGGTTATATTTATTCTTCATTTCACCTCACATTGAATTCTAATGGCTTTTTCCTCTTTTCACTACCCGAAGTAAAAGGGTTTTTTTTTTCAGGCACCATGGAATAAAGGAACATCCACAAGCAACAGTAAATTGTCCTCTCCTTACAAAGTGAGTTAATATTACTAATACTAATAACAAATATTCTATGATAGTGTGACAAATTATGTAATTTCATGAAATCGAAACTTCAAGAGATGGAATCACATAATTATATGGAAGATATCAAACTTCTCAACAGTCAACACCGAGTCAGAAAAACTCAATTTTCTTTTCACGTAGCATATGGCAAGTAGTGTCTTTATTGCAGAAGTTTTTGAAAAATTTTTTTGAATTTTTTGGTAATACGATCCTCAAGAAATTTCACATGAACCTTCGGATCATTATGTCACAACTAACTAAAAAGCTTAAAATCGATCGAATCGAAATTTTTCGAGATATTGGGAAGAAAAAATATTACGAATTTAACCGGCGCATTCAGACCTCGAACGTATTCGGAAAATTTTTGAACTCTGGGCAATTTTCTCACGAAATTTATGGTGTTTACGGCCGGCCGGTTGGACGGACAGGATTGGATTTTCCCAAGAATTCTTCATCTGTGAGTTCAACCTAATTGTTTGGGACCATAGAGACAAGAGCTTAATGAAATGAGGTTAATTGAGTTTTTTTTTTTAAACAATTCTTTGAAGAATAAATGATTTTTTTGCCCTTTTTTCCAATTTTTTTTTATTACTACTTACTAAACTAAAAAATTACTACTTGATAAACAATTCTTTGAGGAATAAATGATTTTTTTGCCCTTTTTCCAATTTTTTTTTATTTCTAATTTTTTTTTGATCTTTGCTCTTCGCTTTTTTCCATGTTCTCGATTTTTTTCCACATTTAAATGAGAATAGTCCTCCAAATTCCTGCCAGAACAAGAAAACATTACTACTTGATAAACAATTCTTTGAAGAATAAATAATTTTTTTTGCTTTTTTCCAATTTTTTTTCATTTCTGATTATTTTCGATCTTTCCTAAATAAGACAAGTTGCTGTTTTAAATGTTCTCGATTTTTTCCACATTTCAATGAAAATAGTCCTCCAAATTCCTGCCAAAACAAGAAAAATTACTACTTGATAAACAATTCTTTGAAGAATAAATGATTTTTCTGCCTTTTTCCAATTTTTTTTATTTCTAATTTTTTTTTCAATCTTTCCTAAATGAGACAAGTTGCTGTTTTCAATGTTCTCGATTTTTTCCCACATTTTAATGAAAATAGTCCTCCAAATTCCTGCCAGAACAAGAAAAAATTACTACTTGATAAACAATTCTTTGAAGAATAAATAATTCTTTTTGCTTTTTTCCAATTTTTATTTATTTCTAATTTTTTTCGATCTTTCCTAAATCAGACAAGTTGCTTTTTTCAATGTTCTCGATTTTTTTCACATTTAAATGAAAATAGTCCCCCAAATTCCTGCCTGAACGAGAAAAAATTAATACTTGATAAACAATTCTTTGAAGAATAAATGATTTTTTTGCCTTTATCCAATTTTTTTTTATTCCTAATTTTTTTTCGATCTTTCCTAAATAAGACAAGTTGCTGTTTTTAATGTTCTCGATTTTTTTCCATATTTTAATGAAAATAGTCCTCCAAATTCCTGCCAGAACAAGAAAACATTACTACTTGATAAACAATTCTTTGAAGAATAAATATTTTTTTTTGCCTTTTTTCCAATTTTTTTTTTCATTTCTGATTATTTTCGATCTTTTCTGAACAAGACATGTTGCTTTTTTCAATGTTCTTGATTTTTTCCCACATTTCAATGAAAGTCTTTGAAGAATAAATAATTTTTTTTGCTTTTTTCCAATTTTTTTTTATTCCTAATTTTTTTTTCGATCTTTTCTAAACAAGACAAGTTGCTGTTTTCCATGTTGTTGGTTTTTTTTCCCACATTTCAATGAAAATAGTCCTCCAAATTCCTGCCAGAACAAGATAACATTACTAAGTCAGTAGATCAATAAAGTCAGTAAAGTCAAAATTCGAAAATTACAGACATTTAGGCAAAGGAAAACGCACAAGAAACGACTCGAAAAACTATAAAAATTGACGATATTTCCCTATTTTTCAGTACGACGCTGGTAGCGCGGGCAAAACGTCTGGGACAGACGCCAGGAGCAAGCTCGACGACGAGAAAAAATCAACACCGACGCTGAGAATACAAGCGCCGAAGTTTGGAAGCAGTCTGTACAACGCTGGCTATCAAAGAAGCGCTACCGCCGCTTCGAAAGACGCAGGTCAGTAACGATTCAACAGGGCAAAATGCGATATGCCCCGCTAGGGTTATTTATATTGAGACTAAACGAAAAAAATTCACAAATTCCTTGGATGTTTTGACCTCTCAATTGTACAATGGACGAGTCGATGAATAATATCTGCCCGTCAAATCGAATTATCGAATATGATGATGAATGAAGGGGCCTCCCATTCAATCAGGTTAATTTACTCACGAATAGTAGCATCGAAAATAATTTGGCAATGCTGTGGTCATAATAATGAGGCGTCTCTATGATTATGCAATTTCGGCACGTACAGTCCACGCATCATTAGTAGATACTTTTTGGCGCTAACAAGAATAAGGACGACAATGCCTCATTAATTGTTCGACGGTTTTAGTTTGATTTTATTGACGTAATTGTTTGAATTATCGCCGACACGTTGCTCAATTCCGGCCAATTGAATGGTGGTGTCTCGAAGGATTATTTGGAGCGGATAAAAGGTTCAAATAAATGGGTAAGATGTTACAACACCAACTGCTTCGCGACATCAAACCGAAATCATTGGAATTTTTCAAATATAAAACTCATTTCGTCTCAGATTCATCATGGAACCTCTCAGGGCTTCAATCTATACCCGATATTTTTCTGTCGTTCGTATTCAATAACATGCTCCTTCTTACAGGTAACTACTCCAACAGAAGTGAACTTCCCCGTCTGAAATCATCCCTGGACCGAAAAGAATCCCTCCATCCACCAGTCTCGTACAGGCCCCTCACCAAAACGCCATCAAGATCGCGAGATCCCAGTCCGGTAGACAGAAGCGCCACCTCGTCCTCCACCAGTTACAACCGCTTGGCGCCGCCGTCCATCCGAAGGTCCGTCAGCAGAGAGAGAACGAACTCGACGTCCTCCATCGGTTCCATCACCACCACGACGCCGAAATACGCAGGAAGATCGTCTTTGAGCCAAGATGACCTCCCCAGCAGCACCAAGAAATACATCAGTAAGGCAGATAAGTATGAAGACTCCACCTCCAAATACAAGAACATTGGAAGGGCGACTTCGAGGGAAGACCTCACCGGGTCTTCGAAGTACATCACGAGTAGATTTCTGCCCAAGAATACGATCGAGAAGAGTTACAGTGGGTACTCGAGGGCTTCCTCTTCCCTTGCTAAAGCGAACGAAGCCAGCAGGAAGAACAGGGAATTCCTCAACGTCCTCCAAGCCCAACAGGAACGTGGTAGGAGCAGTAGATCCGTGAGCAGGTGCTCTTCAATAAACTTCGATGATATTCCTCAAAGATCTTCTAGAGGAAGTACTTCTGAAACAACCTCCTCGCAGAAAGAAGTCGAGGTGGAGACCATAAACGTTGTAACAAGAGCTACCTCCCCAACACTGTCAAAACCTACCTCTTTAATTAAACCAAGGAGAATAGAGATAGCGAAAACTTTCGAAAAGCAGGTAACAAGACCAAAACATAATAAGGTTGAAATGGTGGACAAGGCGATACAATCCGATCGTTTAGACGACACCACCAAAAGCTCCAAGTTCGCTGGAGCCTCTAGAATAACACCAACCTCATGGAACTCAATGCTCGATATGAAATTCTCAAGCCCCAATAAAAAAACCACCAAGAGTACATCAAATTCCAGTGAGAGCTCAGGAAACGAACAGAGTGGCCCAAAAAAGAAAGAAAGTCTTGTTCTACCCAAAAGTAGTTCGAATAGAAGTGTAGGTCATTCTTGCGTCCCAGAAGAAAAATTTAACTCAACCAAACCTGGAGGGGGTAAAAACGAACGTAAATTACTTCCACCCCAAGTTCCTACAAGAGACCCATCTGCCAAATCAATCACGAATCATTTGTCCTCCAACCAAAACAAAGATTTCAGAAAGTCGATCCTGAACATGTCCGATTTGGCGAAGAGGAAGGTTGGAAGGCGGAGCAATTCGGTGAGTTCGGCAGACTCAGAGTCTGACAACGTGAAGGATTCGGAAGCCACTGACGTTTCGGAGAACTTGACCAGTTGCAGATCATTCCACAACACCAACTCCTTGGGTTCCAAGTTACCTCAAAAGGTAGGGTCGGAGAAGAACAGGAGTAGAAGGTCTCCGAGTTCGGAGTTGAGTTTATCGTTGTCTTCTGCTAATGCTAGTGGTAACGAGGAGGAGGCTAGGACCAAACCTATGGAGGAGACGGCGTCAATAGAGCATGAAGGTCAAAGTAGCAGTGCTCAAGCCAAATCATTCCTTACCAGAGCTCTAGCTCCTGTTACGAATTTGTTCAGGGCCAAACAAGAACAGGAAGATAAGGTGAAATGGGTGTTGAGTAGTGGTTCTGAAGGAAACTCTGAGAGTAATCCCAAACTTGAGGATACAATAAATCAGGGACAAATATTGAGAGTCCCCTCAATGCGTCACGTACCTTCTGGGGAAATACCCTGGTGGTTGGACAAAAACGCAGACATACCTGAGGGAGTTGAAACTTATCCAAATTGGGTGCAAGAAGATGGTACCACAGTGGACGGAAGGGTTATATACAGACTAAGAAAAAACGAGTCTGGAAACTCAACTTGGTGGAACGACTCAAGTGAAACCTCTGGACCAAAAGATAAGAACCAAACGAATCCTGATGAGTTTGGAAGACCTTCGACCAAATTAAGAAGAAACGACTCCACGAAGAGTAGCTGGTGGTTAGAATCCAGCGAACACTCATCTTCAGACCCCAAGAACGTAGATGGCGAGTACCTGGTGCAGCAGGACGAAAACGGAAGGATATCTTACAGGAAGAAAGATTCCATCGACGCCGATGGCAGCACGGTCTACCTGGAGCAACAAACAGACGAGCACGGAGAGACCTTGTACAAAATGAGACGAAACGATTCGTCGAAAAGTTCTTGGTGGCTGGATTCGAGCGAAAGTTCTGGACAGAAGAAGAACCATGCACCTGAAGGTGATTACTCGATACAAAAGGACGAATTGGGGAGGGTTTTGTTCAAGGTGAGGAAGAACGACTCGACGAACAGTTCCTGGTGGAACGATTCCAACGAAAACTCCAATTCAGCTCAACCAGATGAAAAAGGAGAACAAACCCTTGATTCCGAGTACTTGGAGCTACACAAAATAAGACATATAGACTCCGGAGAGAGGGCTTGGTGGGTGAGCAGTCAGGAAAATATCGCAGAAGCTTCCGAACCAGTCACACCTTCGATAAATATACGTCATCAAGATTCAGGGGAACCAGCCTGGTGGCTGAACGAAGAGGGTCCATTGGGGGATAGAGCGAGTCCTGAAGGACTCGAGATGCCGAAAGATGGGGGTAGGCTGAGTCCTTACGACAACGTGCCGGGAAGCAAGGTCAGGCCGAACACCTTGTTCATCTCCAAACATACCAATATTGACGATATACTGGGTGGATCGTGCCAGATGTGGAGTCCTTTGATGGAGAAGATTTTCAACTACCAGGGAGATCCGAAGAATGGTGGTGGTAGCGGAAACGGAGGACAAGCAGTCGTGGAAGGGTAAGATATTAATTATTTTTTTGCTGTGCTGTGATTCCAATGTTTTTCCGATTGGTTCATAAATGGTGGATGCGCAAAATGAGAAGAAATTCTGTTTTAATATAGGAATTTATCTATTAGGTATGCCACCAATTTTAACATTTTTTTTTTGAACTTATATGTTTCTGATATTTCTTCCTCTTTATTTCCATATTCTTTCTCAATTGCAGATATGATGGTCCTCAACTGAATTACTCAGAAACCAAGGTAAGTCGATATCGAAATAAAATTATTTTGAGCTCATAAAAATGGAGAGGCGAAGAATAATGAAACGATTTTATGAATTTTCATAAATATGATTTGATATGACAAGATTTCTCATGTGAGGCAATGGGCAATAATATTATGAAAACGACCGAGAATTCACATAAAAAGTTCTGCCGAAACCAGGGATCGAACCAGGGACCTTTAGATCTTCAGTCTAACGCTCTCCCAACTGAGCTATTTCGGCGGTGAAAATTGGGCAATTTCATTGTCATTTGACAGGCTGTGAAGATTGGGCAAATTCAATATCATTTGACAAGGGGATGATGTTTACTCTGTGTTTGATATATTATTAGGGAAATAATACCAGAACATTTATAATTATAGACAAGAGGTAATGAAAAGTTTCACAAAAATGTTACTGCCGAAACCAGGGATCGAACCAGGGACCTTTAGATCTTCAGTCTAACGCTCTCCCAACTGAGCTATTTCGGCTGTGAATATTGGGCAATTTCCTTTGACAGGCTGTGAAGATTGGGCAAATTTAATGTCATTCGACAAGGGGATGATGTTTACTCGGTGTTTGATATATTATTAGGGAAATAATACCAGTACATTTATAATTTTAGACAAGAGCTAATGAAAAGTTTCACAAAAATGTTACTGCCGAAACCAGGGATCGAATCAGGGACCTTTAGATCTTCAGTCTAACGCTCTCCCAACTGAGCTATTTCGGCTGTAAATATTGGGCAATTTCATTGTCATTTGACAGGCTATGAAGATTGGGCAAATTCAATGTCATTCGACAAGGGGATGATGTTTACTCGGTGTTCATATATTATTAGGGAAATAATACCAGTACATTTATAATTTTAGATAACAGCTAATGAAAACTTTCACAAAAATGTTACTGCCGAAACCAGGGATCGAACCAGGGACCTTTAGATCTTCAGTCTAACGCTCTCCCAACTGAGCTATTTCGGCTGTTAGACCAGGCAATAGTGCAGAAAAAGGGTCATTCTGTGACAAAAATAGTAGAAGAAAACCGCGAGTGGGGAGTTAAGTGGGGTGGTCCGTGGATGTTCAGTGATATGTTTTCGACTCGCAAATATCATTACTTTTCTTGTAATTGCGAAGAAACACCAAAAAAAACGATGTTTTTTTAGTTTTTTGCTTGTAAAATCTGAACGAATGGAGCGGTGCTAATACTTTCAACAGACGAATTGTAGAGAATGAAAAGATGAAGAAAATGAGTGCTAGTGCAACTCAATCGGGTCATCATTACCGGAGGAAAGCCGGAAAAACCGTGAAAATCAGCGTTTTTTCAGATCCTCATAACTCGGCCAATTTCTAAGTTGTAGCGCTGGCTTTCCAAATGAAAGTAGTGGTTAATAGATACTTCAAGTGTGCATAACCCAGACGTTGTCCGATAAATCGTTTTTCCGTAATTGCGATTTGAATTATTTAAGGCACTATTTTCCGGAAGAGCTGGATGCGTCGGAAGTAGTCCGATTTCAATTTACAAAACGGATTTTGAAAGAAGAAGTATAGTACTACAAAACGGCAAACTTGATTTTTCGTTAAAATGTTACAAAATAGGTGAAAAATACGTGGAAACATGACCAAAACCGGCTCAGTGCCCCATCTGGGACGGATAGTGGGGGTAGCCGGCAGACGCGGGGAACCAAAATCGCGCTGAGGCCGGGCGCGAATATTTACGTATATACCCCCACTACTTGACTGCAATCGAGCATTCGGCTTATTTCGGTCATGATTGCATGCTGTTTTCACCTATTTTGAAGCATTTTAACGGAAAATCAAGATTGCCTTTTTGTAGTACTATACTTCTTCTTTCAAAATCCGTTTTGCAAATTGAAATCGGACTACTTCCGACGCATCCAGCTCTTCCGGAAAATAGTGCCTTAAATAATTCAAATCGCAATTACGCAAAAACTATTTATCGGACAACGTCCGGGTTATGCACACTCAAAGTATCTATTGACCACTACTTTCATTTGGAAAGCCAGCGCTACAACTTCGAAATTGGCCGAGTTATGAGGATTTGAAAAAACGCTGATTTTCACGGTTTTTCCGGCTTTCCTCCGGTAATGATGAGCCGATTGAGTTGCACTAGCACTCATTTTTTTCATCTCTTCATTCTCTACAATTCGTCTGTTGGGAGTATTAGCACCGCTCCATTGGTTCAGATTTTACAAGCAAAAAACTAAAAAAACATCGTTTTTTTTGGTGTTTCTTCGCAATTACAAGAAAAGTAATGATATTTGCGAGTCGAAAACATATTACTGAAAATCCACGGACCACCCCACGTAACTCCCCACTCGCCGCTTTCTTCTACTATTTTTGTCACGAAAAAATCTCTATTGCCTGGTCTATGTGAGAATTGGGCAATTTCATTGTCATTTGACAGGCTGTGAAGATTGGGCAAATTCAATGTCATTTGACAAGGGGATGATGTTTACTCGTTGTTCATATATTATTAGGGAAATAATACCAGTACATTTATAATTTTAGATAACACCTAATGAAAACTTTTACAAAAATGTTACTGCCGAAACCAGGGATCAAACCCAACTGAGCTATTTAGGATTTGAGGATTGGGCAATTTCAATGTCATTCGAAGAGGGGGTGATGTTTATTCATCATATATATCAAAAATTTGGGAAATAATACTAGTATGTGCATATATGTATTATATAATATTAGATTATCATTTTGATTGTATGTACGGATAAGATCTAACGAGAAATTTTCTAAAAAGGTTGCTGCCGAAACCAGGGATCGAACCAGGGACCTTTAGATCTTCAGTCTAACGCTCTCCCAACTGAGCTATTTCGGCTGTAAGCAATATGCAAATTCAATGTCATTCGACAAGGGGGTGATGTTTATTCAGTATTTGATATACAGGGTGTCCCATGTTCGAGTGCCTACTAAACGTTTCTTGAAAACCGGACCTATTTGATATCTGAAAATTTGGATTATGATATTGTTCGACTTTATCTACTGAGCTAAAATATTCTCGAAGCCTGAACACTTTCAGTTATACAGGGAGTGAAAATAAATTTCTCGAAAAACTTTTTTTTGCATTTTTTTGTCTTTTTTATGATCGATTATTCAATTTTAAATATATATCTATTCGAATCGTTGCAATCGTCGGAATAGTTTTCAAAATATAGAAAAAAAAATGAAAAAAAAAAATGAAAAAAAAAAGGGAGATTGCGTAGTCAGTATTATGTTCGTTATTCCTATTCTCAATATTTCAAGCAGAAACTGTTTTTAGATTTTCGAAGTAAAAGAATGGCGGAAAATTGTGCATCTCCTAAATTTTGGAAAACTCGTCACAGGGTTGTGATCAGAATTTTCCCATACCTTTTTTTTTAATTAGAACCCTATTTTTTTATGATTGCGTTGGATTCTGCGAACTACGAAGAAAAATAATGATAGTGTTCAAAGTAGTTTATGCTCCTAAATTAAATAATTTTTCGTGTCATCAAGGATTTTCTGAATTTATGTCGTACGTACAGACAAATTCATAAAATCTTGTATAACAATAATCTGTGAACAATATCATAATCCAAATTTTCAGATTTCAAAAAGGTCCTGATCTCAAGAAACGTCTAGTATGCACTCGAGAAATAATACTAGTATGTGCATATATTATAGTATTAGATTATCATTTCGATATAATAAATAAATAAAGATGAGATAAGAACAAACTAGAAGTTTTTCAAAAAAGGTTACTGCCGAAACCAGGGATCGAACCAGGGACCTTTAGATCTTCAGTCTAACGCTCTCCCAACTGAGCTATTTCGGCTGTGTCATTTGGGCAATTTCAATGTCATTTGACAGGCTGTGAGGATTGGGCAACTTCAATGTCATTTGACAAGGGGGTTATTCAGTTTTTGATTTATTCTGGGCAAATAATAATACCAGTATTGTTATTTGATAGGAAGCTATCGACATATTTCAGTAACAAAAGAAAACTTCTTCTGTCAGACCTTTTCTCATTTTTCGGCTATGAGGATTGGGCAATTCCAATGCTATTCATTGGACGACTTTGGTTTATTTATTTTTTTCGATTTGAAGAGAAATTGACTTCTCGAACATTTCAAGATTTTAGTTGAAAATGTATGATAATCAGCATCCACATCCATAATAATCGAAATCTGGTAATTAAATCATAACCTATACTCACTTGTATAGAAATCAACAAAATTCCTATAACATTCGAAAATTTTCAACGGTCCATTCAAACCACTTAACAGAATTATTGCCATTGTTAATGCTTAATCGAGAATAACGGACGTACGCATCCAGGTAGAAAACTGAGAGGCGAACATTTTTCAGACATGACTCACTCGGGAACTCCCAAAGATCGTATCGACATTCCCACAATTCATCATTGGACATGTGATATGACAGGCCAACACACCCCTCAAGAAAGGCCGAACGACTGTCAAGTAACTTTGTTGAAAGGATTCGCCGAATAAATGTTTTGGTTCATTTTTTCCTATAAATTTCAACCCCCCATTCCGGAATTCGAAAACGCCATAATATTTGAGTTATGCGTTCGGCGCCGTCAGCAGAAGAAAACAATAGCGATGCAGATTGACATTTCACTGTTTGTGAGTGTGTAATTAATCCAAGGCAAGTCTGGGTGGAATATTATACATGTGTGTTATTACATTATCACATCGATTATTATCGAGTAATGTGCCGCAATGAATAATTATCTGAGATTATCATTGAAAGATTGTTGTTACTTTGTTTATTTACTGACTGATACTATTTTGACGAATGTTTCGTCTCAGATCTACCGGTCAGACACCTCCAGACCGCGCCTGAGAGGATGAGCGGGATTAATCACTGCGTGTCGCCGCGGGCAACGCCATCTCCCGGACGTGCGGAGACCCGCCAATGAAATATTCAAATGATGAAGCCTTCATGAAATCATTCTTATCGAACGCCCATTAATTGTTGAATTTCGCTCAAATAGGCGAGAAATTTGGAAAAAGTAACATTTGAATAATTCCAGATAGCGTGTTCGTAAACGTAGTCACACGTTCCGCATGTTTTTTCGCAATCTCTCATTACGATGTACTAATCGAAAAACCGTTTGCCTGGTTGATTACCTTACAATGATCACATTTTCAAGGGAACATATCGACTTCTTGATCGAATTTGTATAAGTAACGTCGGCTTTGAGAAAAACGATCTAAGCCGGGCATTTTTCGAAATGTCCAGCTAGATGCATGTGGCCAGTTTGATTAATACGACGCTACTGGGATGTAATGTAATCGATTATTGAAAGATGATAGGTTATAGATTAAATCGGACGTCGTAAATATTGGAATTACAGTAACGAAAAAGTTGTCGGCAACGCCGTATGTTGATCGAAGGATCATTAAACGTCTTATATTGAATTTGCTTGATTAGCGAACGTTGGATGAACCAAAAAAAATTATATCGTGGGTAAGGAAGGATATTGTCGAAGTTTCTTCAGATCATTCCAAGATCGAAGGATCCAAGAATGACCGGAGAAAATCAGAAACGCCAATTTCTCGATGGTAAATTCCTTCTCTAAAACAAGAATTCGGAATTACCGAGCTCTTAATTAGCTGTTAAACCAGACCAAGGGCGGACCTACATAAGATCGGGTATGTACGCTCTTCGATTTCCTGCTTTCTTCACACGACACTTGACGTGGACACGCAAGTGAACTTATAATTTATAGCAGAGTTCAATCCGATAAGATTATCTGTATTGATCGGCAGTGCGGTAAGCGGTCTTATAATGTCACTGTGTGTATATTGCGGAATGGTCTATATTGCCCGATCTTAGATGTGGCGAATTGAACGAATCTAACCAGCAGGGCCGTATCTAGGGCGTGACAAGGGTGGCACTTGCCACGGGCGCAAGGTCCGAAGGGGCGCCAAAAAATTTCAAAAATAAAAAAATAGAAGCACCAAGAAAAATAAAATAATTCAAAGATGACAACAAGGTTACGTAAGTAAGTAATTCGAACACAACATTTCGAAACATTGATATTCAAAGTACAGAATGAAATTGCAATAAGGTCAGAAATACGAGAAATATGGTTCAATTGTTATAACAAATTTTCAAAGATGCCGCACTCTGATCATAAATATTACAACCGGCAATATCGTCATTCCAAGCACAGCCTTTTTATGAGTTGCTTACACTACATCCCTTATCGCATCCAGCTTGTTTTGAAGGGCGGCTTCTTTGATGATGATGGTACATAATGATCGATTTGTTTAGATTTTTAAGCCACATCTGTGGTATTTTAAAAACAATTTGTATTGCCAAAAATTCATTAATCGGAGTTTTGAGCTCAAGAAGTGGGAGAAAAATTGGGGAATCTTATTCTATTCTACATAAATATTGATTTCTTTCGATTGTGAAGAGAAGAGCAAAAAATTTAAATTTTAATATTCGTTTAGTGTGTATCCAGATTTGAAGTGTTATAAGTTTTGAATTTTTTCAAATATTCTGACTTTTTTGTGCCTCAAAAGCAAACGATGTACATTCGTTGAAGTCGCAATTAGGTGAAATCATCAAAGTTCTTCGCTAGTTCAAAAAATCGTCCCTGGTAAATTATGAATTTATTATATATCTTAACTTCTGGGAAATTCTGTTAAGTAAATTAAACCAAATTAATCAATATTTGCAAGAAAAACAACTAGATATATCTAAAGGCTCACAAATGATACTTGGACTATTGAACGAACTGAAAGCTAACAGAGAAAACTTTTTTATGCCATTGATGGAACTTTCGAAAAATGAAGCTGATAAAATTGGAATCGAAGCAAAGTTACATCTATCGAGAAAACGAAAAAAACCCAAAATGCCAGGGGAACTAGCCAGTGATGAAGCTCATCTTTTTGATGCAAACGCAAAACTGAGGAATTGGACTATAATTATTCAAATTGAAGAAAGATTTGTTGCTTTGAACGAAGTGGCAAACGACTTCGGTTTTTTGAATGGTAGTGTCATTCAAACTATGAATATTGACGATTTGAAGAAAAGTGCTCCAGATCTTAAGATAAATGTTGGTATTTATTACATAAATATGAATATTACATTTTGTTTTTTCAGAATTTGTTTTATGTTAATGAATTTCATTTAAAATGTTTATTTCAAGGTTTTTAATGAAAAACTTTTTTCATGAAAATGTGTATTATTTTGAAACTCTTACGGAAATATATGACAAGAATTATGAAAAAAAAAATTACTAAAAGAAAATATGATGGATAAAAACAAATCTACGCAAATGGGGGGGCGCTGTCTAATATATTGCCACAGGCGCAACAGATACGACCCTGACCATAGGCGTCAACAATTACTTGTAGAAACTGAAGTTTGAAGCTTGGAATACAACTATCTAGTTTGTTTATTGAACAGAAAATTTCTGTAAGTAGTCACGCATATTCCGGTTGTCGTCACAGTATTATTTTCCTGTTGAAATGACAAACTGCAGTTTGATTGCATCAACTACTGTAAAACTAACTTTTATTTCTAGAGGAATTAAACGACCGGAATTGTCACGTTAAATCAACAAATATTCCTGCTGTCGCTTGTATAGGGGGAATATCCTGTAGAAGTAACAGAATTCCTGTTGTAAATCCTGGAAAATTTCTTTCCGTGAAACAAGGGGTTGAGAATGAGAAAAAGTACTTCCTTGTGATCGCCTATGTTGACACGCCCTGTTTCGACACACTTAATGGCAACCTACCCGTCATCACACAATCTGTATTATACTGCCCTTTAAAAAAAACGACTTTAACGTTCCCCCTTGATCCTGGTATTCAAAAGAATCAACTTTCTCCACTTCAATTGTATTCCTGATGAACTTGGCCGTCGGATTTCAATCCAATTTGGTGTAAGTGGATTAGTGTACGATATTTTCTTACCTTCGTAACATCGGAATGTTATTAGACGTTATTACTGATGGTTGCGCAATGCGGAGGCGGAGGCTCGAGAAACCGCTTTAAAATTGGATTCTGGAGGCGGACCAACATCTTTTTCGGCGATGCATTGCAACACGAGGAACGAATTCGGAGATTTATGGGTTATTTTGGTTGGGTTGTGATAGATGGATTCTAGACGGTGGTATTGTTGGAGCGAGAAGGATTTGCGTTATCCCATAATCCCTTTCACGAGCACCATATCTGCAGATTAGTCCAAATACTCTCTTGGTGACGAAGAGTCCAATTTCCAGTTGGCGTTAGAAAAGGATGAGGCCTTTACTCCTGGTATGGACTACCCATTGAAGGCGATTGTACAGGGTGATTGTACCCTGTTGTATAAACAATCACCCTGTAAGCAGAAAAGTACGGCTTCCATGTGCTGAAAACGTTGTGTGAAAAAACCTGATTTATCTAAATCACCATTTGTGGTATGCACCTCAGCAGTTGCTTAATCCACCAGCAAACCTTCTGGAGGCGCCTTAGAGACACTCATAAGAAGACTTGGATTGGAGTTGAGATGATTTATAATAATTCAGCCTTCAGTAGTTGCAGGGTTTGTTCGAAAGATTCAAGGTCGTGGTGCAGAAAGGGTCTTTCGACGCCTAAAGACCATATCTAATCTAAACCAAGTCTTTTGGACTCATGGTTCTATTCTCAGACTTCTCTTCATCTTGTTTTTTGCTTGTTTTTGCACTACTCAGCTTCAATTCTACTTCGTATCGTTTTCCCATCGTTATCTTGGTTCCTTGAAACTCTTCCCCATCGATTCCGTTGAACCCATAAAACCGCGAGTTGCGGCTTCCCTAGTCGGTCGCTTCTCAGCGCAGCCTCTCGTCCTCATCTTCATCTACTACCACAATCGCAACAACACGAACGCCACGTGAAGATGCACGTCTCGGACCCGGCCGGCGACCGTTGCAGAAGGTAAACACACGGCGGCGGCGATGGTGGGGGTCACAGCTGGTTCTTGCGGTGGCCAAGGAGGCAACCTGTCATTGCTATATTTAATCGGTTTCACTTCGGCTTTTCTCTGTTAGAGAAACCGCGAAGTTACGTGCGGAGGTCGCGGACGGTTTCGGGCTGGTACCTGGGGAAGGATGGAAGTTGCGAATCTCGAGGAATGTCTTGAGTTTGTTTCATTTGGATTTCTCCGACGACGTGACAAAACATAGCCTTGTTTCGAGGGGTGGATGTAAATACCTACTTAGGGATCAACTGCAGATATCTCGAATGTTTGGTTTGGGGTTTGTTATAGTTTGGACCTCCTGGACAAGATCAGGAGAAAGGAGGGAACAGGGCCGTATCTAGGGCGTGGCAAGGGAGGCACTTGCCACGGGCGCAAGGTCCGAAGGGGCGCCAAAAAAAATCAAAAATAAAAAAATAGAAGCGCCAAGTGAAAAAAATAATTCAAAGATGACAACACGGTTGAGTAAGTAAGTAATTCGATCACAACATTTCGAAACATTGATATTCAAAGTAAAGAATGAAAATGCAATAAGGTCAGAAATACGAGAAATATGGTCCAAATGTTATAAAAAATGTTCAAAGATGCCGCACTCTGATCATAAATATCACAATCGGCAATATCGTAATTCCAAGCACAGCCTTTTTATGAGTTGTTTACCCTACATCCCTCATCTCCTCCAGCTTGTTTTGAAGGGCGGCTTCTTTGATGATGATGGTTCATAATGATCTATTTGTTTAGATTTTTGAGCCACATCTGTGGTATTTTGAAAACAATTTGTATTGCCAAAAATTCATTAATCGGAGTTTTGAGCTCAAGAAGTGGGAGAAAAATTGGGGAATCTTATTCTATTCTACATAAATATTGATTTCTTTCGATTGTGAAGAGAAGAGCAAAAAATTTAAATTCTTATGTTCGTTTAGTTTGTATCCAGATTTGAAGTGTTATAAGTTTTGAGTTTTTTTTTATATTCTGACTTTTTTGTGCCTCAAAAACAAACGCTGTGAATTCGTTGGAGTCGCAATTAGGTGAAATTATCAAAGTTCTTCGCTAGCTCAAAAAATTGTCCCTGGTAAATTCAATAACAAATTATGAATTTATCATATATCCTAACTTCTGGGAAATTCTGTTAAGTAAAATAAACCGAATTAATCAATATTTGCAAGAAAAACAACTAGATATATCTAAAGGCTCACGAATAATACTTGGACTATTGAACGAACTGGAAGCTAACAGAGAAAACTTTTTTATGCCATTGAACTTTCGAAAAATAAAATAAAATTGGAATCGAAGCACAGTTACATCAATCGAGAAA
Source organism: Aphidecta obliterata (assembly GCA_963966015.1). Classification (NCBI taxonomy): domain Eukaryota; kingdom Metazoa; phylum Arthropoda; class Insecta; order Coleoptera; family Coccinellidae; genus Aphidecta; species Aphidecta obliterata. The sequence goes on from OZ014428.1 coordinate 33,658,556, forward strand.
ACGAAAAAAACCCAAAATGCCAGGGGAACTAGCCAGTAATGAAGCTCATCTTTGACGTTTTTGATGCAAACGCAAAACTGAGGAATTGGACTATAATTATTCAAATCGAAGAAAGATTTGTTACTTTGAACGAAGTGGCAAACGACTTCAGTTTTTTGAATGGTAGTGTCATTCAAACTATGAATATTGACGATTTCATGAAAAATGCTGCAGATCTTAAGATAAATGTTCGTATTTATTACATAAATATGAATATTTCATTTTGTTTTTTCAGAATTTGTTTTATTTTAATGCATTTCATTCAAAATGTGTATTTCAATGTTTTCAATGAAAAAATTTTTCCATAAAAATGTGTATTATTTTGAAACTCTTACGTAAATATATGATTAGCATTATGAAAAAAAAAATACTATAAGAAAATATGATGGATAAAAAAAAATCTACGCAAATGGGGGGGCGCTGTGTAATATATTGCCACAGGCGCAATAGTACCTTAATACGGCCCTGCTTCATTATGTTCATTATTATCGTCAATTATATTAAGTCCTTCTTTATCAATCCCTTCGTTATTTATCTTGAATTTCTTCATGAACTTCAGAAATTTCATTCCTTTCCTCCATATCATCAACACTCGATACAAAATTTTGATCGGCAATACTCAATATTTGAAAAATCTAGCCCATCTTCACCTAGGAGAGTCGGGATGTAAACAAAAATGATTAAGAAAAAAAAAAATTAAAGGGTTAAAAATCGGTCATATTGAAATCAGTTTTTTCTCGCCTTGAAGACAGCTCTTTAACACATTACGCAACAACATGACAATTTCTATCAATAATAGTCCATATTTGAAATATATATAGGGTGATTCCAAATTCGACGTGAACCTTGAAGGAAGTGTTAATATGACTAATTTGCTGTCATTTGCGCCATATTTATTAATATCCAAAAATCAACAGTTTACGAGTTATTTGAGTTTTTGTGTTTCCTGAAAAATTACTCACCTCACTCCATTTTTCGTCATTTTTTTCTACGTTGATCAAGTTTGATTATAATTTTGGATTATTTTCATCAGAGAAGGATATGATATGTATGAAAAAAGCCAAAATATGCTGTAATAGATGTTGAAAAAGAATTCGTATGATTTAAAAGTTGTTATATCGATACCTTTTTGCCAAACTATCGTAAGCCTCAACGTAGTACGTTGAGGCTTACGATAATTTGGCAAAAAGGTATCGATATGAAGAAAAGAATAGTCAATTTCTAATATCAATTCGCCTGCAACTTTCAATTTATGTATGACAAAAGTATTTTAAAAACCAAATTTCTTCTTCCTAAGAAAACTAGCCCTTCTCAGGGCAGCCCTGAAGGTGGTCTGAGTAACCCAGACCTGAACGATGAAACGAAGAAATTCAAAACTTCGAATTTTGCCTAGCTTAGCTCTGCCGTCGTAAACAAGAACAAGTCGACAACAACAAACGTCTGGCTCGAGACTGCGAATTGCCGCACGCCCATGGCTCGACTATCCTCAATTCCTCAAGCATTTGCCGATGTCCAGCTCCGAGTTGAACAGTTGTCTCGCGTTTGCCTTGAAAATAAGGCAGAGCCAAACGTCTTCGCCGCCGCCACATTGCCGGTCAGTTGTCTCACCTGTTATCTCGATCACTGCCGATATTTAAGGGTGCCTAACCCTCGACCTCCGATCCGTGGGTTGGTTTTCATTCAGGATTAACACGGTGGGTATTTTTTCGATAGTTTTAGTGGGGCTAAGGACGGATCTGTGCTTTTTTCTATGCTTCGGGGTGTGAGGAATTTTCGAAGCGGATGTGATGTTTTTAAGGAAAAAATCGTAAATGTATTCGTGTTTCTGATTGGTTAACAACTCAATAATGTAAGTGATGAATGTGAGAAGTAAGACACGAAATAAGACGTGAAAATAACAGTTACAAACAACAATTAACAACACAAGAATCAACGAAACAAATAACTATATGAAAGACATAAAGAAAAAATAAAATTGATAAAACACAAGTATTCTTACCGAAATGCACGAGTTTGTTGTGACACCTATTGATTATAACGCCTTGTGTTTGACAGAGAGTATGTTGACACTCGAATGCAACATTTGATTTTATGGAATCAAAAATCGAAAAACATAGGTAGTATTCTTATTCTTATTAGATTCTGAAGAATTTGAGAGACTAAAATAGCTCTCTTATGAATCGATATTTTCGTTTATTTATTTTGGCAAATATTAATGTTGATTACTTCTTTCCTTCAATGTATAGTTTGCATTAGTTACTTTTATTTATAACCTTTGATATTCATGTATTGGATTGGCGGGATGGAACTATCAATGCCGGAAAGAAACTGATTTTTGTAGTAAAATTCCATACACATTCTTTATTCTGCACTACCCAAAACTTAAACTGTAAAAATTCAAGGGGGCTTATCATATCACGTGGATTGTTTCAGTATCTATGAAATATAAAGTTTTTATGAACCAAAACGAAAAAATTAGGGAAAAGTGGTCACCTAATTAACTTATACATGATCATTGCGATTTGTCATCTGGTCACCCCGTAGCGACACTATCGAACCAAAGATTATGAAACGAACCACAGACTCTGTGAACCAAACCAGCAATCAATGTTATTATTTTATAAAATCACCAACAGGTGGGATCACAGAATCATTTGGAATATATCAAATTTCTGCATTAGCGAACTTTGAATTTTTAATACTATCTAGGTGATCCCCCCAATCAAAAATTTCATGTATTTATGTTCTTTTCTTATCCTGGTTTTTTTTTCTTTTATTTTTTCTTATTTTCTTCTTCTTTTTGAGCCAAAATGGTCTCAATCGATAAAGATCGATTCACTGATGACGATTCCGTCCAAAAATTCGAGTCTGTCCGTCCGTCCGCCGGATTCACAATAACTCTCGAACGGAACGACCTAGAAACTTGAAATTTTCCGGGTAGGTTCGAATCTCGAATGCTGCGGTTGAGTTCGTTATTGGGCAAGATTCGACCAGGGGTTCCGTAAATATTGTGTTTTAAATTTAGTTTTGTTGATAATTTCAAAACTACGAATTCGATCGTGGCGAATTTTTGTATTTTAATGTAGAATCATATATTCAAGCTACATTTTTTCCGGATCGCATAACCAGAACCATTTTAAATTCCAACGAATTATCGAATGAAAAATCCCTATATTTCTGTAACAGCTGATTCGGCATAATTGACAAAGAGCTGCTGCAATTTTTTTGATAGCTAAATCTAAAACTGCAAAATTCGAATCTATCTCAAGGTGGATGAACGAGCGCTCAAAAGCTCCTGACTTCACAGCAGTGCTTTTTATAATTTTTTAAATCTGTATTCTGTATCGTAAACCTAAACTGTAGAAATTTCTGGAGGTTTGACGTTAGACATGGATTGTTTCAGCATCCATGGAATATGAAGTTTTTACGAACAGAAAAGAAAAAAATTAGAGAAAAGTGGTCACCCAATTATCTTATCCATGATCATTTTGATTTGACTTCAATTGACCTCGTAGCGAGACTATCGAACCAAAGATTCTGTCAGCCAAACCAGCTATCAATGGATAAGGGATAGAAAAAAATTCCAGTGAACTGGACATTGTTAGATAGGACTCAAACGAAATTATTGAAAATTTCTGGCTTTCTTTTTCAAATGAGTCAATCTTGGTGAGCTTTAAGCTTTTGAAGTCCCCTAACTTTTCATAAAGTGAAAAAATCTGCAAAAATTCATGCCGGACGAATAGATTCTTCCACACCCTCAGAATACAAAGGAAAAGAAATTCGAAACGACAATGACGAAATCGTCCTTCGAAATATTCAAATGCGTCGTGCGATAAGAGCGGGCAAGATCGACCGTCCGGCGGACCGTGAAGAAAAAAAAATCGACCAGATAATCCGGAATAGGTAATTTGCTTTCGTTTACATTCGAAGACATGTAACGTTCATAAATCATGTTATCTGCTCCGCGATATTCCGCGAGAATGCGTTCGGTATACGACGTGGTACAAGGCGAAAACACGGTTAGAATGATACCTGTCGTATGTGCTTGTTGTTTGATGTGTTTCTCAGGAGGAAATATCGATTCAACGTTGCGAATTTTAAACAAAGGAATTGAAGAAAGATATTCTCTTCCAATTACTGAAGTAATAAACCAAAATAATGAATGATACGCCAAGGTGTTATGATAAGGACAGATGGAACGACACATTATGATTATGCCCCGTTTTAATTCCCTGCAATAAATCGAAGTCCAAAAGCAACTTCATTAGCTCTTATCGGTGGTTGTGGTGGAAACCAAACAATAAAATCCATTTGTTCACCTTCCACGAATACCTACACGGTGATTCACTCCAGTGTTTATAGTTTCGTTCGATAGGATGCTCTCGATTATTGTGCGGTAATTTCGAGACGAAGCCCCACGGTTATCTTCAATCGTCAAACAATATTCGATAGAACAATCTCTTATTTCTTACGTGGCCTCGATAATCACTATGATGAATCCTCGGCGTCTGCTAATGAATAAATTCGTTTAGGAATATACAGGGTGATTCCAAATTGGAACTGAGTGAAGTGAAACTCGAAGGACGTGTTAGTATAACTCGTTTGCTGTCATTTGAGCTATATTTATTGATATCCAAAAATCAACAGTTTACGAGTAATTTGAGTTTTTGTGTTTTTTGAAAAATTACTCACCTTACTCCATTTTTCGTCAATTTTTTACGTTGAGCAAGTTTGATCATAATTTCGGATTATTTTTATCAGAGAAGGATATGATATGTATGAAAAAAGCGGAAATATGCCGTAATAGATGTTGAAAAAGAATTCGTATGATTTGAAAGTTGGTATATGAAGAAAGAATAGTCAATTTCTTATATTAATTTGCCTGCAACTTTCGAACTCCATAATTTATGCAGGGCCTTATCTAGGGCGTGGCAAGGGTGGCACTTGCCACGGGCGCAAGGTCTGAAGGGGCGCCAAAAAATATCAAAAATAAAAAAATTGAATCACCAAGAAAAAAAAATAATTCAAAGATGACAACACGGTTACGTAAGTAAGTAATTCGAACACAACATTTCGAAACATTGATATTCAAAGTACAGAATGAAAATTCAATAAGGTCGGAAATACGAGGAATATGGTCCAATTGTTATAACAAATTGTCAAAGATGCCGCACTCTCATCATAAATATTACAACCGGCAATATCGTAATTCCAAGCACAGCCTATTTATGAGTGGTTTACACTACATCCCTTATCTCCTCCAGCTTGTTTTGAAGGGCGGCTTCTTTGATGATGATGGTTCATAATGATCGATTTGTTTAGATTTTTAGGGCCACATCTGTGGTATTTTAAAAACAATTTGTATTGCCAAAAATTCATTAATCGGAGTTTTGAGCTCAAGAAGTGGGAGAAAAGTTGGGGAATCTTATTCTATTCTACATAAATATTGATTTCTTTCGATTGTGAAGAGAAGAGCAAAAAATTTAAATTTTAATGTTCGTTTAGTGTGTATCCAGATTCGAAGTGTTATAAGTTTTGAGTTTTTTTTATATTCTGACTTCTTTGCGCCTCGAAAGCAAACGCTGTACATTCGTTGGAGACGCAATTAGGTGAAATTATCAAAGTTCTTCGCTAGCTCAAAACATCGTCCCTGGTAAATTCGATAACAAATTATGAATTTATCATATATCTTAACTTCTGGGAAATTCTGTTAAAGTAAAATAAACCGAATTAATCAATATTTGCAAGAAAAACAACTAGATATATCTAAAGGCTCACGAATGATACTTGGACTATTGAACGAACTGAAAGCTAATAGAGAAAACTTTTTTATGCCATTGATGGAAAAATGAAGCTAATAAAATTGGAATCGAAGCAAAGTTACATCAATCGAGAAAACGAAAAAAACCCAAAATGCCAAGGGAACTAGTCAGTGATGAAGCTCATCTTTTTGATTAAAACGCAAAACTGAAGAATTGGACTATAATTATTCAAATTGAAGAAAGATTTGTTGCTTTGAACGAAGTGGCGAACGACTTCAGTTTTTTGAATGGTAGTGTCATTCAAACTATGAATATTGACGATTTGAAGAAAAGTGCTGCAGATAAATGTTCGTATTTATTACATAAATATGAATATTCCATTTTTTTTTCAGAATTTGTTTTATTTTTATACATTTCGGCGTTTATTCGAATATTGTATAATTTTCACTATTCCGAGTGTTTAATTTAAAGTCTTCGTTTAGTCGTTTTTCTTCGCTGTTCAAGATCGATGCTAGAGAGCGACTGATTTTTCGCCCATCAACCGCTTTACGATCGCATTTCTGACGCGAGTCGATGAGTCCCGCAGGGTAATAATCCTGTCCCCCTCGCGATTCGATCCCATTACCACGCAAGAATGCCAGCACGTTTCTATCGGGACGTTATCGTTTAACGAGCGTCTCGTATGAAACGGAAAGTTATTTCATTTTCTACCGGAATTCAGCGAATAAGGTACTAATTGGTCCATTCGGAGGTTCATTATCGGCATTTGTTACGAGCCACGATGGAAAGCGAGGCGATCTGGGTGGAGGATTCGATGTCGTGAAACAAATCAGCGTGACTTTGATTGATCTCGATGGGAGCGCGTTCTGGAAATCGTTAGTCGAGGAGAATAGCGGAGTGGGATGGAATTTTTTTTCATGGATTTTTCAACACAAGTCTTACAACTTCAGTATTTCGTATGAGAAGTTTCGGAGTTTGATTCCGACGAGACACTTTCTGTTCCGACACAACCAACTGCTCAACGTGAACGAGCAGACGGATACAAAGCAAACAAGTATCTATCTTCTCGAAAATCTATCGGTGATGGCCTAGCATCCAACTCGGTCGTTTGTTTGCCATTTTCGACGAAGAGAGAAAGAGAGACGCCATTAGCCGGTTTCCAGCTGACACTAGACGGGTTTTCAGGTTCCGTAAGATCGAGCGTGACTTTGATTTTAATATTTCACTGTATTTTATGTCTCCGGTCGACGTTTTCGTTCATGAATTATAGGTGAATTCGAATCACCTCGACAGGAAATGAATTGTAAATTGTATCTTCTACCAAATATCAATATTGTAGGAAATCTTTCAAAAATTGTTATACAGGGTGATTCCAAATTCGACGTGAATCTTGAAGGACGTGTTAGTATGACTCTTTAGCTGGCATTTGAGCCCAATTCATTGATATCCAAAAATCAACAGTTTACGAATTATTTGAGTTTTTGTGTTTTTTGAAAAATTACTCACCTTACTCCATTTTTCTTCAATTTTTTCTACGTCGAGCAAGTTTGATGATAATTTCGGATTATTTTTATCAGAGAAGGATATGATATGTATGAAAAAAGCGAAAATATGCTGTAATAGATGTTGAAAAAGAATTCGTATGATTTGAAATTTGGTATATGAAAAAAAGAATAGTCAATTTCTAATATCAATTCGCCTGCAACTTCAGAACTCCACAATTTATGTATGACAAAAATATTTCAAAAACTGGCCAAATTCCTTCTTTATTTCCTAAAAAAGTTTTCGTTAGAATGCAAGCACTAGTTTCGTTACAGCAGATTTTGATTTGAAAGGGGATATAAGCGAAGAAAAAAAGTAACAAGTTAAGTTTTGTTTTATTGCAATTTAACTCAAAATTTCATTAAGAAATTTATTCATAAATTACAGGGCCGTATCTAGGTACTATTGCGCCTGTGGCAATATATTAGACAGCGCCCCCCCATTTGCGTTGATTTTTTTTTATCCATCATATTTTCTTATAGTATTTTTCTTTCATAATGCTAGTCATATATTTACGTAAGAGTTTCAAAATAATACACATTTTTATGGAAACATTTTTTCATTGAAAACATTGAAATACACATTTTAAATGAAATTCATAAAAATAAAACAAATTCTGAAAAAACAAAATGAAATATTCATATTTATGTAATAAATACCAACATTTATCTTAAGATCTGCAGCACTTTTCTTCAAATGGTCAATATTCATAGTTTGAATGACACTACCATTCAAAAAACAGAAGTCGTTCGCCACTTCGTTCAAAGCAACAAATCTTTCTTCAATTCGAATAATTATAGTCCAATTCCTCAGTTTTGCGTTTGCATCAAAAAGATGAGCTTCATCACTGGCTAGTTCCCCTGGCATTTTGGGTTTTTTTCGTTTTCTTTTCAATTTTAATTAATTTTATCAGCTTCATTTTTCGAAAGTTCCATCAATGGCATAAAAAAGTTTTCTCTGTTAGCTTTCAGTTCGTTCAATAGTCCAAGTATCATTCGTGAGCCTTTAGATATATCTAGATGTTTTTCTTGCAAATATTGATTAATTCGGTTTATTTTACCTAACAGAATTTCCCAGAAGTTAAGATATATGATATAATTATAATTTGTTATCGAATTTACCAGGGACGATTTTTTGAGCTAGCGAAGAACTTTGATAATTTCACCTAATTGCGACTCCAACGAATGTACAGCGTTTGCTTTTGAGGCACAAAAAAGTCAGAATATAAAAAAAAAAATAAAAACTTATAACACTTCAAATCTGGATACACACTAAACGAACATTAAAATTTAAATTTTTTGCTCTTCTCTTCACAATCGAAAGAAATCAATATTTATGTAGAATAGAATAAGATTCCCCAATTTTTCTCCCACTTCTTGAGCTCAAAACTCCGATTAATGAATTTTTGGCAATACAAATTGTTCTTAAAATACCACAGATGTGGCTAAAAAACTAAACAAATCGATCATTATGAACCATCATCATCAAAGAAGCCGCCCTTCAAAACAAGCTGGAGGAAATAAGGGATGTAGTGTAAACAACTCATAAAAAGGCTGTGCTTGGAATGACGATATTGCCGGTTGTAATATTTATGATCAGAGTGCGGCATCCTTTAAAATTTGTTATAACAATTGGACCATATTTCTCGTATTTCTGACCTTATTGCATTCCCATTCTGTTCTTTGAATATCAATGTTTCGAAATGTTGTGTTCGAATTACTTACTTACGTAACCGTGTTGTCATCTTTGAATAATTTTTTTTTTCTTGGTGTTTCTTTTTTTTTATTTTTGATATTTTTGGCGCCCCTTCGGACCTTGCGCCCGTGGCAAGTGCCACCCTTGCCACGCCCTAGATACGGCCCTGAACGCCGTTCTTAAACCATCAAATTGTGCGTCATTAACGGTTCTTTGGCTTTAAAATATAATATGCCAATGTGCTTATTTCGCAATCACCCTACCTCATCCAGGGTTGCCAGATCAACAAAAATTCCTAGAATCTCACGTATTTTAGAATAGAACTGAGCTAATAACAAGCGATAAATTCGAGTTCCCCTTTCCGGATTTCCGTGTGAACATCCTCGCCCAACCGACAATCTTATCGTTCTTCAAACATCGCACGTTCCGAATTTCGCGATATACACCGAAACGGCAAAAGCGCACACCCGAATCGTTCTCTTTAATTGCGAGAATGTTCTTGTGTCGGCTTCCAGTGAATTATCGTCGTGTAACTGGATTCCGAAAAAGAATGAGAACCCGAAAGACGGGTAATGAAACGCTTCGACGATTGTTCGAACACGAAAAAAATTCGGCAAACGGCGCCGAGCTTTATTCGTCAAGACCCGTAATTTCGTCGAGGACGGTTCGTTGCTGTACCTTTTCTCGCTAAACGCATATTTAACCACCCGACCTGCATCGTTCGCGCAGCTTTCGCCGTCAAAAGTTCAACAGTCTTTGTGCCTACAATATGATATGGCTGTTATTTGTACGAAGGGGGAAATTACTCGAAAAACTTTACGGCGCAGAATTAAACGCGCGACTTCCACATATGATTTACAATTCGAAAACGTAACCTGCCCACATGGCAATATAAATTCTGATTTATCTCCGTCGTCTGTTTGGTGAAATTCCCGGCGCATTTTAATGATACGTTTCCTTCGACGATTTACTGTTTGTTCTTCTCTTGGCGGAGGGATTCTCTCGTTTCCTTTCTTTGGAGTTGGGCGAACGGAAGTGTTTCGTCCCGGAGCTACTGGTTGGACTAGATGTTGCCAGGTTCGTGGAAAATTGGAATTTTCAAAATTGAGATCGGCATATATCCAACTTCTACTCGTTGGATGTCTACTTGCAGAACGGAGTGGAAAGATCGACCCGCCGCATTTCGATTTATGTACTCGACAAGAACAAAGACCGAAACCGGTGGCCATTATTCGGTTTGATACACAAACATCGAGTGGGTGTATAAAATTTCAATGCTCAATGCCATTTTCTAAGCGGAACAATCGATCAGCTGGTTATTTATTACAATCGGTTCTTGAGACCTGTACGTTGTCGACGATGTAAATACAATACACAAAATTCCTTTGAAGTCGGAACTGACCCCATAAACTTCGTCTAAAGATAGGTTCACGAATTGTACGATATTATTTACACGTTACTAACAGGTAGGTATGAAACGATACCATTGAGGTATCGATACTCTTACTCGATACTGCGTCGGTCGTCAAGTATCGATACTTACTTGGTATCATTTGAAAAGTATCGATACGTACTCGTATCGAATAGTTTTTGGAAAACTAGAAGTAAAAACACGAAAAAGTATAAGTATTGGTAAGATTCTGGAAAATTAAGAGTAAAAACATAAAAAAATATAAGTATTGGTATTCTTTATTTTATAGATAATTAATTAATGAAAAAAACACAAAACAAAACTGAGACAAAAACAAAAATGAGGAGCGATAAACGATTGCGTTTAAAAACTTCTGTTTGAGATTTACCTACAATTTTTTTTTATCGAAGTTGAAATGAAATAGTTACATTGACATATCGATACCTCAGTTCAATAGTGAAATAAGTCCAAAACTTCAAATTTGAGTTATTACATGCATAACGTTCCTAATACAACGTTCCATCAATTTCAATACTGAAACAACTACTGTTTTATATCTTACCAGCCAAGGATAAACGAATAAGAAGATCCTATGACTTCAACGCAGAAATTGACTGATTTCAATTCTATGCACGAATAATAATTTAATGTTAATAAAAGTTCTATGGTCTCGATAAGGAAATTTATCGAATGAAATGAAAGCATAGAACAAAATTTTAACAGGACTCTTTGGTTCGTCAGATATTTATTTTCGTGCTCAGGCGGAAGTCAGGGGATTCTATGATACCACCATAGAACTTTGTCGATGTGACTCAAATTCTCACCTTGAAAAAAATGAAAAACACAGAATTTATGAAAAAACTGCACCCAACTCTTTCTTGGTTGAGGGTCGTTAATCGCGAAATTTTCGAGAATTTCAATTGGTAATTTCTAGTTTCAACCATGAAATCTTGATTTTTCTACTAAAAAAATTACGAAAAGCACTGCCGTGAAGGCAGGAGCTTTTGAGCGCTCGTACATGCACCTTGTAGGTAGATTCGCATTTTCCAGTTTTAGAAACCAATTGAAGGAATTTTTGACAGCTGTCAAAAAAATTCTGAAACTTAGGCGAAACTCCAAACTTCATGTCAGTGCTTCAGCTGATCATTTTTGTTTCGATAATTTGCTAGAATTTTCTACGGTATCTATGGTCTTGGTGATGTGGTCTGGACTTTGAATACATTATTCCTCAGCTAGATGCATAATTTCATTCCAATCCGATCAGTAGTTCCGAAACTATCTGGAAAAAAATATTTTGAACGGCCATATTTACGGAACCCCTAGTCTCATTTTGCTTATTGATGAACGTGACCGCGATATTCGCGATCCAAACCCACCCTGAAAATTTCAAGTTCCTAGGCCTTTCCGTTCAAAGAGTTACAATTTTCTATGGTTTCTATGGTTCTGGTCATGCGATCTGGACAAAATATTGCTTCAATATATTATTCTCGATTAAAATACAAAATTTCATCTCGATCGAACCCGAAGTTTCGAATTTATCGAGAAAACAAAATTTCAAACGACCGTATTTACGGAACCCCTAGTCTCATTTTGCTTATTGATGAACGTGACCGCGATATTCGCGATCCAAACCCACCCTGAAAATTTCAAGTTCCTAGGCCTTTCCGTTCAAAGAGTTACAATTTTCTATGGTTTCTATGGTTCTGGTCATGCGATCTGGACAAAATATTGCTTCAATATATTATTCTCGATTAAAATACAAAATTTCATCTCGATCGAACCCGAAGTTTCGAATTTATCGAGAAAACAAAATTTCAAACGACCGTATTTACGGAACCCCTTGTATAATGTTGCTCATAGATGAACGTGATCACGACATTCGAGATCTACACCTATCCTGAAAATTTCAAGTCCCTAGGCATTTCCGTTCAAAAGTTACAATTTTCTATGGTTTCTATGGTTCTGGTCATGCGATCTGGACAAAATTTCGCATGTAGCTAAAACACCTCATTTTCCATCTGAGTGCAAAATTTCATCTCGATCGAATCTGTAGTTTTCAAGTAATCAGGGAAACAAAACTTTGAACGGCCATATTTACGGAACCCCTGGTGGAATTTGGCCCATTAACGAACTTAACCGAGGCATTTGGGATCTGAACCTACACTGAAAATTTCAAGTCTCTAGGTTGATCCGTTCGAGAGTTATCGTGCTTACGGCCGGACGGACGGCCGGACGGACGGACGGCCGGACGGACGGACAGACTCGAATTTTCCGACGGATTCGTCATCAGTGAGTCGAACATAGTCGATTGAGACCATTTTCGGCTCAAAATTCGAAAAATACAGACATCGTGACGAAATGATATAGCCCTCGTGTAAGTAGTACGAGCGCTCAAAAATATGGAAGTAATATGATTTCAAAATATTTATCATTCCAACTGACATCTCTGTATTATTAATCTATTATGAAATTCATTATTCTATAAATCGAAAATAATCTATTAATCTTCAAAACTCTAGGATTTCAATAAAAAACATCAGTAATAATCTCACGATCGACCTAAAAAGGAATTCAAATTTCTATGACCCCAACAAAAATCACATATAATTTTTTGAACGAATTTGAAAAAAGACGAAGATTCTATGACTTCGACACGGAACTGAATCCATTTTTATTCTATGATCCAATAACTTAATGATCACAACAGTTCTATGGTCTGGAGGTAGAACTTCATATCTCAAAATGTCTAATGGAATTTTTCAAGAATTGAAATTATTCAAACCGACAACTATGTACATATTATAAATTTATGATGAACTTCATAATTCTATGAACCAATCAAAGAATATCATAAAAATTGAGTAAACTCTATGTTTTCAACAGAAAATCATCGATAATTATTCGAATTGAATCTTATGATCGAACTAAAAAATTATTGAAATTTTCTATGACCCCCAAGATAAATTACATGTAATTCTATGAAAGAGCTGAGAAAAAAAATAAATTCAACGACTTCAACACAAAATTTAATACATTTTATTCTATAATCTAATGGCTTAATGATCTCAATAGTTCTATGATCTCTCTATGGTTAATATCAACACTATCAAAACAGCCGGAAATTTAGATTAGATACGAAATGGGAGTTGTTTCAGTATTGAAATTGATAGAATGTTGTATTAGGAACGTTATCCATGTAACAACTCAAATTTGAACTTTTGGATTTGTTACACTATTGATCTGAGGTATCGATATACCGATATGAGTACTTTCGACCGATACCTACTCGATACTTAATTTCAAAGTATCGATACTAAAAGTACTTCGTATCGGTGAAAAGTATCGAGTATGTACTTGTATTTACTCGTATCGTTTCATCCCTACTAACAGGCTTTCACGGAATACCTCGAATTTTAGCCCTCAAAGTTGATGGATTGCATTTTCGTGCAAGAAGTAACCAAATTTCGAAGAGTTAGCTGTTACAGTTTCTGGTCTGTCTGTCAGACAGACGCTTCATATTCGAATACCAAAACGTAAACAGAAAATTTCACGAGGTGTCAGGTAAGAACAATTTATTACTGGAAATAACAAACCAAAACATTTTATTAAATCGCTTATCAAATATTGAGTAGATATTGACGATCTTGATGAAAATCCATAATTAAATGATTATAGACATGAAATTACATGAATTCCACCAAAAAGACTTTCTAAAAAACCAAAGACCCTGTTTCACTATTATAATTGCATCTTCTGATAGAATGAAGAAGTAATATAATAGTTTTTTTTTAATTCATTGCAATTAATTTTTCTCAATCTGAGTGCATTCCTGAATTGAAGGTACAAACGAAGAGCAGTGGTAACTTGGATAATACCAATAATGAAATTCTTATGAACGTGGATCTGCAAACGCTAAATTACATTTGAGGGTTGAAAAAAAAAAGTAAAATTTTCAAGATTAAATAATTTTTGTTGCCTTTGTTGATATCACTTCAGTTCGAGCACAGATTTCGAAATGTCATTATTAGAGTCCCCAAGAAAAGCATGAAATGGTTCATTTACTTACATTATATTATCGCTCTTGATCCAAGAATTCACAAACCACATTTTCACTGCAATTTTTCTTCACTTCAACAAGTCTTCAATATTCAACAAACGTACACGAGGATCTCGCGATTACGATTTCTTCGACACGAACTCATAGAAAAGTATAGAATAAATTCTGTTCTATTTCATAGACGGATCAACTCCTCCACAGAATGTTGTGTGGTGTGATTGATAGTTCTGTCACTTATTCACGGTGTCGATTTTAATCTAAGAATGTATAAAATCTATGATAGACATCTTTGTCTATGACTTGCTGTCAAAAGTCACATTTATTTCAGTTTCAATATTTGTGTGTTCGCTTGTGGTTATTTTTGTTACGAAATCTCGTTGAAATGGTGAGAAACTTTTCGAGATCGTAGGAGCTTCAGTGAACTACTCATATGTGAGTTTTTGTGCAGTAAAAAATATGGTATTTATTGTTAATTTATTGATAAATTGGAGATCTTCAATGATATTCTGGAATGTGTACTCGCATTGAAAAATAGGTGTATTATTTCCAATATTAACCGATGCAATTGTTCGAGCAAGAAAAATTTTCAACCTCCCCCTGAAATATTCACAGTAAGATTTTTCGGTTGATTCCAATCGCAAATAAAAATTAAACTGTCACAACATTCCATTTGATAACGATGTCAAATTGATGTGGCTCTTTGAATTCTTTGGTAAAAAATTATTCAATCTGTGATCATTTTGATTTGACAGCGAGACTGAACGAAATAAGAACAATGGGATATTATATTTTAAAGCCAAAGAACCGGCAATTACGTTTAATTTGATGGGTTTAGAGTGGCGTTTATTCGAATATTGCATAATATCCCTCAGAAAATACTATGCATTCATATTAGATTAATAATATCAACTAAATTATTATGTGCATATTACTTCAATTCAAGCAAAGATTCCGAAAAGTTTTTCTTCACTTCAACAAGTCTTCAATATTGGACAAACGCACACAATTTCGATTTCTTCGACACGAACTCATAGAAAAGTATGGAATAATTTCGGTTCTATTTCATAGATGAATCAACTCCTCCACAGAATGTTGTGTGGTGTGATTGATAATTCTGTCACTTGCTGACGATGTCAATTTTAATCTAAGAATGTATCGATTCTATGATATACTTCTTTGTCTATGACGTTCTGACAAACATATTGCCATACTTCAGTTTCAATATATGTGTGTTCGCTTGTGGTTATTTTTGTTACAAAATCTCGTTGAAATGATGAAAAACTTTTCGAGATCCTAGGAGCTTTAGTGAACTATTCATATGTGAGTTTTTGTGCAGTAAAAAATATGGCTTTGAATGCTTTAGTGTAAATTATTCAATCTGTGATCATTTTGATTCGACAGCGAGACTGATGAACCAGACATAAAATCAGAGAATTATATGGAAAATCTTGTTTTCTTGATAGCTTCAAAACTACGGCTTCGATCGTGACGAAATTTTGTATTTAATGTATGCCTTCGAATGAATAAAATGATTCATTATGAAGAGTATGAAAGTAAAAAGTTTCCTCAAATTCGATAAAAAAAAATTTCCATGTCATCAATCCAAAATGGAGTTTCTCCAAATTTCAATCCTTCATAATATTTCGACTTCCACTTTTCAAAATCAATCGAGGTTTTCGGATTATTGATCAGCGACTTCCCCGCTTCTTCCTCATCCAATGAAATCGATTTTTTTTGTTGAAATGAACAAAGGGATGGATAGGTAGGTTGAATGGAAAAAATTTGAAAAAATTTTTTTCTTTAATATCTTCCATAATGACTTATTTTATTGATCCGAAAGCGTAGATTGAGAATCTGTAATCAGTTTTTTCTTAAAGTGTCTCAGTTCTTGTTTTATGAAGCGCTGAATCCGCGGAAAACGAAAACTGTCGCAAAAATTTCGTATTTACGAAAAAAGACTCTCGACATACGCGATGAATAATTTATTTTGCTCGCAAATGATTATTTTTCCACATTCCAAAATTCAAAAATCACTCAACATTATCCATTGAAATAATTCAATCTAAAACTTTTCCACAAAAAATGTTTTTTGGAGTGAAATAAAATAAAAACTAATATTTTATTCTCATTTTGCGACCTCGAAACAATGAATGCAAATGAAAAAACAAACTTTGACCATTGGAAATGATAAAGGAAAAACCAAGCGGAACCGGAAGGTCGAAGAGATCCACTCGACTTTTACTCCTCGGACACGGACCAGGCCGAGATTCTACCAATTTCCGAAACAAATTTCTCATTTTCACTCGATTATACCGAGACGAATCCCATTATTCCTATCGGATTTCATCTCTTCGAAAATTCGAAAGAGGAAACCATAAACCATCCCAGTTCGCAGCTGATGGCACTGAATTACCATCCTCATTTGAATTTTACGGCCCCGAAAATGGATGCGAATGAATTGGTCTCGACGGTTTTCGATCATTACACATTCAAATCTGTTTCGATTCCGGATAAATCGTAATTCACGATCTGTCCGAAATGGTTTCATCGCGCACCTCGCCAAATTTTCGCATAATCAGTACGTTTCTCTTGGACCGATCGGAGAATAACAACAACAACAACAAATATCGACGACTACCGATCGCCGCAAGTGAAACCTTACGGTATAACACACGCAATTCGAGACAACGTAACCGTACCCGCTTCGAAATTAGAAACGTATATCGAGTCGTTTCGTAGGTGTAATATTCCCGATATAGCAGAAACAAGTCTCGGACTGGTATGGAACGCACCTGAATAGCCTTAATAAATCCTATTAATAGCGCGGAGCACCTCGAGCTGCACCGGTCTCGAGGAATAAGACACACCACCGCGTGTGCGTGTGTGGGTTCCTGCACGGTTGTTGTGAATGAACTCGGGCATGCAAAAACCGCCAGACGGCCGATGGCTGGTTTACCCTTCAAGGGTAGATCTGAGGTGGTGCTTTCTGGATAATTTGCGAATCTTCCTCAGGGCCGTATCTAGGTACTATTGCGCCTGTGGCAATATATTTGATAGCGCCCCCCCATTTGCGTAGATTTTTTTTCATCCATCATATTTTCTTATAGTATTTTTTTCATGATGCTAGTCATATATTTCCGTGAAAGATTCAAAATAATACACATTTTTATGGAATTTTTTTTCTTAAAAAACATTGAAATACACATTTTAAATGAAATGCATAAAAATAAAACAAATTCTGAAAAAACAAAATGAAATATTCATATTTATGTGATAAATACGAACATTTATCTTAGAAAATATAAATTCTTCAACTTAAAATCTAAAAATACATACTGCAAACGTAAAATAAAAATTTTTTGGTAAGTTGACTAGAAAACAATAATCGATAATCACAATCTCTGCAAAAAAAACCGCAAACTAAGCATACAAATACTATTTTTCAACCCTTTGAAACACGTACTAATAGTTTCGTATAGGGCCCGATGTTACAATATTCAAGAAGTCCATACGTTAAGTATAAAAAAATCACTAGAATAATCTTCGCCAGATGAGATTGAAGATTCAATGAAAACTATGGAAAGTAACACTAAAATTTGAGTTTTATTAGATTTCATTCAAAAAAAGACGCTCTGAGAAGTGAGAACTCAAGTTTGAAAATACATATTTTCCGCAATGAACCAAACATATTTTTTCTTGAATTGAAAGGAACAATATTATTATGTTAAAATAAGAATAATTGAAAATATCCGATGCCAAAATAATGTCATAAAAAATAACAAATACTCAGTACAACTCACCTTCAATAGCACAATTCATGATGCTCGAATCCAAAAGCACAATGGCACAAAAAAGTCAGAATATAAAAAAAAACTCAAAACTTATATCATTTCGAACGAATATTAAAATTTAAATTTTCTGCTCATCTCTTCACAATTGAAAGAAATCAATATTTATGTAGAATAGAATAAGATTCCTCAATGTTTCCCCCACTTCTTGAGCTCAAAACTCTGATTGGTGAATTTTCGGCAATACAAATCGTTTTTTAAAATACCACAGATGTGGCCTAAAAATCTAAACAAATTGATCATTATGAACCATCATCATCAAAGAAGCCGCGGTTCAAAACAAGCTGGATGCGATAAGGGATGTAGTGTAAACAACTCATAAAAGGGTTGTGCTCGGAATCGCATGACGATATTACCGATTGTAATATTTATGATCAGAGTGCGGCATCTTTGAAAATTTTTTATAAAAATTGAACCATATTTCTGCTCTTATTTCTGACCTTATTGCATTCTCATTTTGTACTTTGAATATCAATGTTTCGAAATGTTGTGATCGAATTACTTACTTACGTAACTGTGTTGTCATCGTTCGAATTGATTTTTTTTTTGCTTGGCGCTCCTATTTTTTTATTTTTGATATTTTTTGGCGCCCCTTCGGACCTTGCCCTTTGGCGAGTGCCACCCTAATGCCAGATGTTGGATTATTCAACATCTGCGGATATTTTTTCATGTTATATTTGAATTATGTTTACGGACACCAGGCGCGATATTTTGTTGATTTGATTCGTTACGTAAAGGTTATTTACCTTGATATTACCTTTGTGCTGATCACCTTCGCCACGAAAGGCATCAACCTTAATAAGCAATAAAATTTTAATCTCAGGGTTCCTGACAGAATTAATAACTCCCTTCAGGTTTTACAATTATAATAAAAACTCAAATCTACAATTGTTTACAACAAGTTGAGATCGACCTCTGTACAAATGAATTTATACAATGTTATTGTTACTTAGCTCAATCATTTCTCCCAGATCTATAGGGGTGTTTCCTCCATAAAATATAGTTTTTCAATGCTCAAAATATGTCCAGTTCCAAGGGTGCGAAACAACCAGAACCAGTGATTTGCAGATACGGAACAGTTTTCCAACAATTCCAGAGAAATGTCTCCCTCTCGGAAATATTCAATGATTAGAAGTCTTCAGGAAGCGGTGCTAAATGTCCCAATCTCAGAGGAAGAGCTTTCTTATCCCAGGGGAAGAACTTTTCCAATCCCAGGGAAAGAACTTTTCTAATCCCAGGGGAAGAGCTGTGAATTGTTTAAAATTCATTAGAGAAAGTTACAACTATTAGGCAAAGAAAATGTCTAAGAAGATAGATACTTGTGGTAAGCCATGGATCTAACAACAAAAAATTAAGAAAAGCACTGCCGTGAAGTCAGGAGCTTTTGAGCGCTCGTTCATCCACCTTGTAGGTAGATTCGCATTCTCCAGTTTTGAAAACCAATTGGAAAGATTTTCGACAGCTGTCAAAGAAAATTTCAAACTAAGGCGAAAATCCAGACTTCAAGTCAGTGCCTTGGTGACCAATTTTTTTGTCGATAATTCGCTAGAATTTTCTACGGTATCTATGGTCTTGGTAAGGCGATCTGGACAAAATTTCACACGTAGTTTGAATACATTATTCTTCATCTATGTGCGAAATTTCATTCCAACCCAATTAGTAGTTTCGAAATTATCAGGAAAAAAATAGTTTGAACGGTTATATTTACGGAACCCCTAGTCAAATATTGCTCATATATGAACGTAACCGCGAAATTCGCGATCCAAACCTATCCTGAAAATTTCAAGTCCCTAGGCCTTTCCGTTCGAAAGTTATGATTTTCTATGGTTTTTATGGTTCTGATCATGCGATCTGGAAAAAATGTAGCTCAAATATATTATTCTCAATTTAAATACAAAATCACGTCAAGATCAAATCCGACATCAAATCCATAGTTTTGAAGTTATCAAGAAAACTGAATTTCAAACGGCCATATTTACGGAACCCTTAGTCAAATTTCGCTCGTTGATGAACGTGACCGCAACATTCGAGATCCACACCTATCCTGAAAATTTCAAGTCCCTAGGCCTTTCCATTACAAAGTTATAATTTTCTATGCTTTCTATGGTTCTAGTCATGCAAGCTGGACAAAATTTTGCATGTAGCTTGAGCACGTAATTCTCCATCTGAGTGCTAAATTTCAGTGCGTTGAAATTGGTAGTTTCGAAGTAATCAGAAAAACAAAATTTCGAGCGGTCATATTTCCGGAACCCCTAGGCGAATGTTGCCCAATAACGAACGTGACTGCAGCATTCGAGATTCGAACCTACTCTGAAAATTTCAAGTCTTTAGGACATTCCGTTCGAGAGTTATCGTGTATTTTGACAATCACATATTGATTGAACCATACACAACATGGATATATTTTCCGAATATGGAATCTGAATTTCCTCAGGTTGATTTTTAATGAAACTGCTTGAAATTAATATAAAATCACCATTATATTCACATATTCAGATTCAGAATCGATCGAGCATTCAAAGAATATGGGAAAATATTATGAAGTATATTTTGCAAAAAAAATTTTTCTAGGAAAAACGAAAGTTCAAATAAAGGAACAATTGGTGATCTTATTTTGAAAACCAGCCAAATTTGCAAAAATGTTTTTTTGGAAAAACGGTTTTTCCTCAATAAATTTCCATGCTTTGGTTCGTTAGTTTTTCCGATAACATATTTGGATAGCCCTTAAAAATACTATCATATTGATGAGTCACTTTTCAATTTTGCTCGAAGGATAAGTCAAAAAATTCAGTGAACCGCTTACGTGGAACACCCTGTACATCATTTTTCATTATTTCCTGAAAATACAAAATGAATAATACACATTTATTGCTAAATTTGACGAATAGCTTCTCAAATATGTATTTCAATTATTTTTAGAATCAAATCAACAAAATATCGCGCCTAGTGTCCGTGAACAGAATTAATATAATATTAAAAAATACTCGAATGTCCTTCGCTTCAATCAACGATCATAATATGTCTCACTTTACTTGGTCAGTAGAAACAAATTTCTTCAGGGACATTATTCTCATTTTCAACCTTAACCATGAGAATATTGCAGATATCGTCATGGAGATCTCGACGTGAAGTTTTATAGAAATCTCCTCAGCCCCTACCGAGGAACACTTATCTGTATCTACTGAAATGAAAAATCGACGACAACCACGACCCCTGAGTTTGACCGGCTCGAACTACAATTCCGATCTCAGCGCCATCTGATTCTTATTACAATTTTGGTCCTGTTTCGTCTCGTATAGTTTCTGGTATCTTCCCAAAACACTTCAATCAACGATAACAGTTCTTTCACGCTTCAATAGAAAGACGACATCTGATCGCCTAGTCGTATAGGACTCGTCTCTGCCGACGCAAGAAAACCTGCATGTCGTTCGGTGTCATCCTTTCTCTCGCAGAGACCACACAATTCCTGAAAGTGTGATACAACATTTTACACGGTAACGGCCCAATTAACGGCCGGCTAGTTCCACGGACCCCACACAATGCTGTATAATTTTGTCTACGAACATCCTTCATCCCGTCCTGTACGTTAATCGCGCAATCTGGAGTCTGTGAAATTCGATTTACGGTTAGCAGAACGGAATTCGTAAAATGTGACCACGCTGCTCGAATTACTCCAAGTTACGTCAATTTACTAAAGTAAACAAATCCGATATTTCGACAGTCGCCGTCCGCGGCGCTGCGATCCCGACCATAGAAGCCGATAGTACCGTTCGCCGCGAACGGGTTGCCAAGGCCACTTTTTCAATTTCCCCGCGAACTCTGTGAACTCGTGGGTGTATGGTCAATTTGCATAAAACGGCCAAAATCATAAATTCATACGCGGCGTGACGGGGAGAAAACAGCGGCCGCTCACGTGCAATTCGACACACCGACGCCGTACCATCGGGAATCCACTAAATCTCGGAAATTTACATTTTCGGGAGAAAGTAGCTCGCTTGTTTTGACGTTCGCGAGAGAAGATTTGTTCGGTGGTTCGTGATCGGATTGGAAGTACAGGTTGTTTCCTCTATTGGATATCAGGAATTTTATAGCGATACACGGATGGAGTATTCGTGGTCGAATCATGTCCGTCCGCCGGCCGTTAAGACCGTAAATTTCGGAATAAATCGAAAAATATCGATCTGCATTGATAATCTTTTTTTCGTGGGGATATAAGATAAAAACAAAATTATAAAAAGCACTGCCGTGAAGTCAGGAGCTTTTGAGCGCTCTTTCATCCACCTTGTAGGTAGATTCGCATTTTCCAATTCTAGAAACCAACTGAAGAAATTTTTGACAGCTGTCAAAAAATGACAGCAGCTCTTTGTCAATTATGCCGAATCGGCTGTTAAAGAAATATAAGGATTTTTTTTTCGATAATTCGATGGAATTTAAAATGGTTCTGGTCATGCGATCTGGAAAAAAAGTAGCTTGAATATATCAGCTTCAGCGCGCACACCTAATTTTGATGATTTTTTTTGTTAACACAGTCGCAATCTCCGAAAAGTTGTTCTTTAATTGCATACATTTTTTTTTCTCGAACAGTTATTATTTATCATCGAACAATAAACTATTAGCGAGTTCAGTATATCATTAGAATTTTGGGTGAATATTGTCTTAAGCGCACTCCCCTAATTTTGATAATTTTTCTTGTGAACACAGTCTCAATCTCAGAAAATTTTTTCTTTAATTGCTTGATATTTTTTTCTCGAACGGTTATTATTTATCTTTGAAAATAATAAACTATAAAGGAGTTCAGTATATCTGTAGAATTTTGGGTGAATACTGTCTTTAGCGCCCACCCCTAATTTTGGTGGTTTTTTTTGTAAACACAGTCTCAATTTCAGAAAATGTTTTCTTTAATTGCTTGATATTTTTTTTCTCGAACGGTTATTATTTATCATTGGAAATAATAAACTATAAAAGAGTTCAGTATATCTGTAGAATTTTGGGTGAATATTGTCTTTAGCGCCCACCCCTAATTTTGGTGGTTTTTTTTGTGAACAGTCACAATTTCAGAAAATGTTTTCTTTAATTGCTTGATATTTTTTTTCTCGAACGGTTATTATTTATCATTGGAAATAAAAAACTATTAGCGAGTTCAGTATATCATTAGAATTTTGGGTGAATATTGTCTTAAGCGCACTCCCCTAATTTTGATAATTTTTCTTGTGAACACAGTCTCAATCTCAGAAAATTTTTTCTTTAATTGCTTGATATTTTTTTCTCGAACGGTTATTATTTATCTTTGAAAATAATAAACTATAAAGGAGTTCAGTATATCTGTAGAATTTTGGGTGAATACTGTCTTTAGCGCCCACCCCTAATTTTGGTGGTTTTTTTTGTAAACACAGTCTCAATTTCAGAAAATGTTTTCTTTAATTGCTTGATATTTTTTTTCTCGAACGGTTATTATTTATCATTGGAAATAATAAACTATAAAAGAGTTCAGTATATCTGTAGAATTTTGGGTGAATATTGTCTTTAGCGCCCACCCCTAATTTTGGTGGTTTTTTTTGTGAACAGTCACAATTTCAGGAAATGTTTTCTTTAATTGCTTGATATTTTTTTTCTCGAACGGTTATTATTTATCATTGGAAATAATAAACTATAAAAGAGTTCAGTATATCTGTAGAATTTTGGGTGAATATTGTCTTTAGCGTCCACCCCTAATTTTGGTGGTTTTTTTTGTAAACACAGTCTCAATTTCAGGAAATGTTTTCTTTAATTGCTTGATATTTTTTTTCTCGAACGGTTATTATTTATCATTGGAAATAATAAACTATAAAGGAGTTCAGTATATCTGAAGAACTTTGGGTGAATATTGTCTTTAGCGCCCACCCCTAATTTTGGTGGTTTTTTTTGTAAACACAGTCTCAATTTCAGGAAATGTTTTCTTTAATTGCTTGATATTTTTTTTTCTCGAACGGTTATTATTTATCATTGGAAATAATAAACTATAAAGGAGTTCAGTATATCTGTAGAATTTTGGGTGAATATATTGTCTTTAGCGCCCACCCCTAATTTTGGTGGTTTTTTTTGTAAACACAGTCTCAATTTCAGAAAATGTTTTCTTTAATTGCTTGATATTTTTTTTCTCGAACGGTTATTATTTATCATTGGAAATAATAAACTATAAAAGAGTTCAGTATATCTGTAGAATTTTGGGTGAATATTGTCTTTAGCGCCCACCCCTAATTTTGGTGGTTTTTTTTGTGAACAGTCACAATTTCAGAAAATGTTTTCTTTAATTGCTTGATATTTTTTTTCTCGAACGGTTATTATTTATCATTGGAAATAAAAAACTATTAGCGAGTTCAGTATATCATTAGAATTTTGGGTGAATATTGTCTTAAGCGCACTCCCCTAATTTTGATAATTTTTCTTGTGAACACAGTCTCAATCTCAGAAAATTTTTTCTTTAATTGCTTGATATTTTTTTCTCGAACGGTTATTATTTATCTTTGAAAATAATAAACTATAAAGGAGTTCAGTATATCTGTAGAATTTTGGGTGAATACTGTCTTTAGCGCCCACCCCTAATTTTGGTGGTTTTTTTTGTAAACACAGTCTCAATTTCAGAAAATGTTTTCTTTAATTGCTTGATATTTTTTTTCTCGAACGGTTATTATTTATCATTGGAAATAATAAACTATAAAAGAGTTCAGTATATCTGTAGAATTTTGGGTGAATATTGTCTTTAGCGCCCACCCCTAATTTTGGTGGTTTTTTTTGTGAACAGTCACAATTTCAGAAAATGTTTTCTTTAATTGCTTGATATTTTTTTTCTCGAACGGTTATTATTTATCATTGGAAATAATAAACTATAAAAGAGTTCAGTATATCTGTAGAATTTTGGGTGAATATTGTCTTTAGCGTCCACCCCTAATTTTGGTGGTTTTTTTTGTAAACACAGTCTCAATTTCAGGAAATGTTTTCTTTAATTGCTTGATATTTTTTTTCTCGAACGGTTATTATTTATCATTGGAAATAATAAACTATAAAGGAGTTCAGTATATCTGAAGAACTTTGGGTGAATATTGTCTTTAGCGCCCACCCCTAATTTTGGTGGTTTTTTTTGTAAACACAGTCTCAATTTCAGGAAATGTTTTCTTTAATTGCTTGATATTTTTTTTTCTCGAACGGTTATTATTTATCATTGGAAATAATAAACTATAAAGGAGTTCAGTATATCTGTAGAATTTTGGGTGAATATATTGTCTTTAGCGCCCACCCCTAATTTTGGTGGTTTTTTTTGTAAACACAGTCTCAATTTCAGAAAATGTTTTCTTTAATTGCTTGATATTTTTTTTCTCGAACGGTTATTATTTATCATTGGAAATAATAAACTATAAAAGAGTTCAGTATATCTGTAGAATTTTGGGTGAATATTGTCTTTAGCGCCCACCCCTAATTTTGGTGGTTTTTTTTGTGAACAGTCACAATTTCAGAAAATGTTTTCTTTAATTGCTTGATATTTTTTTTCTCGAACGGTTATTATTTATCATTGGAAATAAAAAACTATTAGCGAGTTCAGTATATCATTAGAATTTTGGGTGAATATTGTCTTAAGCGCACTCCCCTAATTTTGATAATTTTTCTTGTGAACACAGTCTCAATCTCAGAAAATTTTTTCTTTAATTGCTTGATATTTTTTTCTCGAACGGTTATTATTTATCTTTGAAAATAATAAACTATAAAGGAGTTCAGTATATCTGTAGAATTTTGGGTGAATACTGTCTTTAGCGCCCACCCCTAATTTTGGTGGTTTTTTTTGTAAACACAGTCTCAATTTCAGAAAATGTTTTCTTTAATTGCTTGATATTTTTTTTCTCGAACGGTTATTATTTATCATTGGAAATAATAAACTATAAAAGAGTTCAGTATATCTGTAGAATTTTGGGTGAATATTGTCTTTAGCGCCCACCCCTAATTTTGGTGGTTTTTTTTGTGAACAGTCACAATTTCAGAAAATGTTTTCTTTAATTGCTTGATATTTTTTTTCTCGAACGGTTATTATTTATCATTGGAAATAATAAACTATAAAAGAGTTCAGTATATCTGTAGAATTTTGGGTGAATATTGTCTTTAGCGTCCACCCCTAATTTTGGTGGTTTTTTTTGTAAACACAGTCTCAATTTCAGGAAATGTTTTCTTTAATTGCTTGATATTTTTTTTCTCGAACGGTTATTATTTATCATTGGAAATAATAAACTATAAAGGAGTTCAGTATATCTGAAGAACTTTGGGTGAATATTGTCTTTAGCGCCCACCCCTAATTTTGGTGGTTTTTTTTGTAAACACAGTCTCAATTTCAGGAAATGTTTTCTTTAATTGCTTGATATTTTTTTTTCTCGAACGGTTATTATTTATCATTGGAAATAATAAACTATAAAGGAGTTCAGTATATCTGTAGAATTTTGGGTGAATATATTGTCTTTAGCGCCCACCCCTAATTTTGGTGGTTTTTTTTGTAAACACAGTCTCAATTTCAGAAAATGTTTTCTTTAATTGCTTGATATTTTTTTTCTCGAACGGTTATTATCTATCATTGGAAATGATAAACTGTGGAGGAATTCAGTATATCTGTAGAAATTTGGGTGAATATTGTCTTTAGCGCACACCCCTAATTTTGATGATTATTTTTGTGAACCCAGTCTCAATCTCAGAAAAAAAAAATTTTATTACTTGAAAAATTATGGGATTTCAACATCTCAGTGTCAGCTTTTAGCTTTTTCGGAGATACAAAATTTTTGCGAATGTTCCCATTTTCCGCGAGTTCAGGGCTATTGTAGGTAGAGAAAAATTTTCATTACTCAAAAGCGTCCACTACCAAATCGCATCTTTTCCCAACGGTTTACTCCCCCTTATCACGTTTTCCTTTCTCGACGGGACAATGAACAATAACAATCGACATCTTCATAAACAACATCGGCCGCCTCTCCTCGAGAGAGGAACGAAACTTCATTTTTATCGGCCGCTTACCCAACCTAACCTTGAATCTGAATCATGAACCATAGATTAGGGTTATTGGTTTTTGGGGCCCGAAGGCGACCAGATTGTAACGCGCGAGGCGCACCGCGATTTTTCCCCGTAAAATCGATCGGTATCTTGTATCTTCCATTATAACAGTCGAACGAATCGGAAAAACTCGCTAATAGCCCGATTGTAATGAGGTGGTGTGTCGCAAGAAAACGCCCGAAGGCGCGAGGTGGAAGAGAAGAGAATTGACGGGCGTGGGATAACTCATGGAGGCAAGGTCCGCGAGAATCGCACCGTCGATATGCAAGTAAAAAAAAGTTTGATAACACAAAAACCAATGTGATATGAAAAACTGAAAAACTCTTCATACAGAGTGTCCCAAGTTCGAGTACCTACTAGACGTTTCTTGAGAACCGGACCTATTTGAAATCTGAAAATTTGGATTATGATATTGTTCGACTTTATCTGCTGAGCTCAAATATTCTTGAAGCTCAAACACTTTCAGTTATACAGGGAGTGAAAATAAATTTCTTGAAAATTTTTTTTTGCATTATTTCTTTCTTATATTATCGATTATTCAATTTTAAATATACATATTTCTATTCGAATCGTTATGTTCGTTATTCCTATTCTCAATATTTCAAGCATAAACTGTTTTTACATTTTTGAAGTAGAAGAATGGCGGAATATTGTGCATCTCCTAAATTTTGGAAAACTCGTCACAGGGTGTTTCAAATATTTCGTCAAAAATTGAGATCAGAATTTTTCCATAACTTTTGTTTTTTAAATTAGAACCATACTTTTTTATGATTGATTCATGAAAAAAATTACGAAAAGCACTGCCGTGAAGGCAGGAGCTTTTGAGCGCTCGTACATGCACCTTGTAGGTAGATTCACATTTTCCAGTTTTAGAAATCAATTGAAGGAATTTTTGACTGCTGTCAAAAAAATTCTGAAACTTAGGCGAAACTCCAGACTTCATGTCAGTGCTTCAGCTGATCAATTTTTTTCCGATAATTCGCTAGAATTTTCCACGGTATCTATGGTCTTGGTGATGCGATCTGGACAAAATTTTGCACGTAGTTTGAATACATTATTCCTGAGCTAGGTGCATAATTTCATTCCAATCCGATCGCTAGTTTCGAAACTATCACGAAAAAAATATTTTGAACGGCCATATTTACGGAACCCCTAGTCCAATTTTGCTCATTGATGAACATGACCGTGAAATTTGCGATCCAAACCCACCCTGAAAATTTCAAGTCCCTAGGCCTTTCCGTTCAAAAGTTACAATTTTCTATGGTTTCTATGGTTCTGGTCATGCGATCTGGACAAAATTTCACATGTAGCTTGAACACCTCATTTTCCATTTGAGTGCAAAATTTCATCTCGATCAAATCTGTAGTTTTCAAGTAATCAGGGAAACAAAACTTTGAACGGCCATATTTACGGAACCCCTGGTGGAATTTGGCCCATTAACGAACTTAACCGAGCCATTCGGGAACTGAACCTACCCTGAAAATTTCAAGTTTCTAGGACATTCCGTTCGAGAGTTATCGTGTATACGGCCGGACGGCCGGACGGACGGACGGACGGACAGACTCGAATTTTTCGACGGATTCGTCATCAGTGAGTCGAACATAGTCGATTGAGACCATTTTCGGCTCAAAATTCGAAAAATACAGACATCGTGACGAAATGATATAGCCCTCGTGTAAGTTGTACGAGCGCTCAAAAATATATTTATAGAAAAAAAAGTAATTACTAAAAATAATGAAAGAATTACCAACGAAAACCTAAATAATTCTCTATAATCTTTTGATTCAAATAATTTTTATCTAGCTATAAATATCAAAAATGAGATTCATAACCTTGATAATAACAAGAAATTAGATGAAAAATTGTAACTAATAAACTAACTAATGGAACTATAATTCAGGTAAGTAATTTTCATAAAAAAAAAATAAGAAAAACTAAATAATTTTTGATTATTCAAAATATAATTTTAAATTATCATGAAACATTTGAAGAATTAAAATAATCATTTCCATAACAACGAATTATAGCCACTAACAAAGATAAGCTCATAGCTCTCTCACAAACTCTTATTGTTGAGAAAATCAATACAAAATAAAATTCAAAATTAAAATTGAAAAAATAGTTATAAATAACACCAAAATTACTAATTCTATTCTCAATAATATAGTTAATGAATGTCTACGATTTGAAGCAAACTCAATCATTCTTATTAAAAAAATATATAAACAAATTGGAATTTTCATATTTTAATAATTCAATAAAAATATTGATCTTGTTAACCAAAAACAAGATTTATTCTTTCAAAATATCAGAGGAAAACTAATATCTTGAACTATCCAAAATTAATATTTTTTTATTAAAACTACCCTCCGGAATTTATATTTCAATATTAACTGCGTCTTTAATAATATTTTTAAAACATCCATTATCTATGGGATTTAATATTTTAATTCATTGTTGGATTCTGGGAAGAAAAACAATGATAGTGTTCGAAGATGTTTATGCTCCTAAATTAAATAATGCCCGAGTTATTGGATTTTCTGAATTTTTGTCGTACGTAGAGACAAATTCATAAAATCTGTTTTATGACAATAATATGTGTTCATAGGGAATTATTAGGATAATTTATCTTCTATGAACACATTATTGACGTAAAACAGATTTAATGAATTTGTCTCTACGTACGACATAAATTCAGGAAATCCTTAATAATGCAGGAATTATTCAATTTTAGAGCATAAACATCTCTAAACACTATCATTATTTTTCTTCGCAGAATCCAACGTAATCATAAAAAAAAATAGGGTTTTAAATAGAAAAACAAAAGTTAAGGGAAGATTCTGATCACAATTTTTGACGAAATATTTGAAACACCCCGTGGCGAGTTTTCCAAAATTGAGGAGATGCTCAATTTTCTCCCATTCTACTACGAAAATCTTAAAACAGTTTATGCTTGAAATATTGAGAATAGGAATAACGAACATAATACTGACTACGCATATCTCCCTTTGTTTCAGTTTTTTTTTCGATATTTTGAAACCTATTTCGACGAATGCAACGATTCTAAGAGAAATATATTTAAAATTGAATAATCGATCATATAAGAGACCAAAAAATGAAAAAAAACTTTTCGAGAAATTTATTTTCACTCCCTGTTTAACTGAAAGTGTTCAGGCTTCAAGAATATTTTAGCTCAGTAGATAAAGTCTAACAATATCATAATCCAAATTTTCAGACTTCAAAAAGGACCTGTTCTCAAGAAACATCTAGTAGGCACTCGAACTTGGGACACCCTCTGTATACTGTGTGTTCATTTTTCCCTACCAATAAATGAATTTCCTTCAATGTCCCGAAATCAAATGGGCAGCCATAATCAACGACGAAGTAAAAAACGTCCGACCCACCGAAGTCGCCAATTCGAAACCGTCATCACGGAGGTGTCGCAACAACGCCCGTAATAGCCGGAATTAGTGCATCTTCACGAACCGAGATTATTATAATTCAGAATTCAGCACAGACCCCCCCGTCCTTAGCCGGTCTCGCCGAACTCCCAATAATTTGCTCCCATTGTCTTTTCAGCGCGGTGGCGTGCTCACCGCAAAGATTAACAACTCGAAGTTCCTCAGGTATGTCAAGGTTGGACGCCGATCCGTTTGCCCGTTTCGTTAACAGATCTGTATCACCCCGTGCGAACTGACCGCGCCACGGACCATGCACTGAGCCTGGGAGACCGTAGATCTCGTCTTGTGTCGTACCGGTCGATCGTGTCCGGCGCGATGTCGCTGACGTGTCGCGTGCAGTATCTGAACGACGTCGATCCGTTCTCGTACAGTTCGAATTTCCCGGACCCGACCAGGCCGCCCCTGCACACCTTCAGCGTCAACCTGCCGCTGATCAATCAGCTCGCTGCGATACACAGGCTGCTGAAGTCTCCGCACAGGGTAAGTTGCATTTTTTTCCATACATTTTTGGCCCCCTAATTAGATGCAAGGTCCCACCTTGGAGACTATTGAACTGATCCTGTGAACCAAACCGGCCGTCAGTGTGACAAATAATGTTATTTTATGAAATCGACACTTAAAGACCTCGAATCACAAAATTATAATATGGAAGATATCCAATCTGTGAACGCCAGATCAGAAAACAGAATTTTCTTTTCACTTGGAAAAGCTTTAAAGCTGAACAGGCAGTTCACGAATTATTGAGAAAAAAATTTCATAACTCTAGGCCTTTTTTTTTTCGATTTGATTTTTAGTGTTGTACTTATTTTCATTATTTTATTCTTAAAAGGCTACAATCGAAATTGTGTCCCTCTGCTGTGTTTTTTTTTCCATGTTTGTATGTACATATGTATATGTATGGACAAATTTTGCGAATATTTATTTTTTTCGATATTCTTTATGATTTGTTATTTTATTGAATCGGAGGATAAGATCAAGAATCTATAGTCAGTTTTTCTTCAACAGTTCCACATACCTAGTGAATGGCTTATTTGGCTCGCAAAGGATTATTCTTCAACATATCAAACACTCAAAACTCACTCATCATTACTGATTGAAATATATCAATCTGAAATTGACCTATTTTTATTTTTTTATTTGAAAAATCAGATCAGAATGAAAGAAAATGAAACATAGCCTACATAGAGAAAATCTCATTACTTATACTCATTTTACAACCCCAGATTTAAAAAAAATATTAGGCATTTAAATGAAATATTTTTTTCGGTGGGCATATCGATTGAAATTTTTCTCCAGAACTTTTCTTTCCAAAATCATTGTTTTGTTAATTAATTAAAGTTGAAGGTTGTTCTTATTTTCATTATTTTATTTTCAAAAGGCCACAATAAAAATTGCATCCCTATGCTATGCATTTTTTTCCATGTATGTATGTAAATGTATGGACAAATTTTGCGAAATTTTTTTTTCGTTTTTCTTTATAATTTGTTATTTTATTGAATCGAAGGATTAGATTAAGAATCTATAATCAGTTTTTCTTCAAGTGTCTCAATTTTTTTTATGAAGCACTGAATTCGCGGAAAATTGGACCCTTCGCAAAAAATTCGTATTTCGGAAAATAGACTTTCCACATACCCATTGAATGGCTCAGTTTGCTCTCAAAGGATTATTCTTCAACAAATCGAACGCTCAAAATTCACTCATCATGACTCATTGAAATATATCGATCTGAAATGGACCTATTTTCCTCCAGACCTCTTCTTTCGAAAATTATTGTTTTGTCGATTATTTTATTTTTTAGTGCTGTTCTTATTTTTATTATTTTATCCTAAAATGGCATCCCTCTGCTGTGCATTATTTTCCATGTATGTAGGTATGTATATGTATGGACAAATTCTGCGAAATTTTCTTTTTTCGATATTCCCTAAAAAGTTTTATTTTATTGAATCGAAGAATTAGATCAAGAATCTATGGTCAGTTTTCCTTCAACTGTCTCAGTTTTTTTATGTAGCACTGAATTCGCGGAAAATTGGACACTTCGCAAAAAATTCAAATTTCAGAAAATAGATTTTCCCCACATCCAGTGAATGGCTTATATTGATCGCAAAGGATTATTCTTCAACATATTAAACGCTCAAAAATCACTCATTATGATTCATTGAAATATATCAATCTGAAATTGACCCATTTTTATCCAGACCTTTTCTTTCGAAAATTATTGTTTTGTTGTTTATTTTATTCTTCAGTGTTGTTCTTATTTTTATTATTTTTTTCTCAAAAGGCTACAATCAAAATTGCATCCATCTGCTGTGCATTCTTTTCCATGTATGTATGTTCCTTTATAGGTATATGTACAAATTCTACGAAATTTTTTGTTTTAGATATTCTTTAAAAAATTTTATTTCATTGAATTGAAGGATTAGATCAACAATCAGTGGTCAGTTTTTTTTCAACTGTCTCAGTTTTTTTTATGTAGCACTGAATTCGCGGAAAATTGGACACTCCGCAAAAAACTCATATTTCAGAAAATAGATTTTCCCCACATCTAGTGAAGGCTTATTTTGCTCTCAAAGAATTATTCTTCAACATATCGAACGCTCAAAAATCACTCATTATGACTCATTGAAATATATCAAACTGAAATTGACCCATTTTTCTCCAGACTTTTTCATTCGAAAATTATTGTTTTGTTGATTATTTTAATTTTTAGTGTTGTTCTTATTTTTATTATTTTTTTCTCAAAAGGCTACAATCGAAATTGCATACATCTGCTGTGCATTATTTTCCATGTATGAAGGTATGTATATGTATGGACAAATTCTGCGAAATTTCCTTTTTTCGATATTCTCTAAAATGTTTTATTTTATTGAATCGAAGAATCAGATCAAAAATCTATGGTCAGTTTTTCTTTAACTCTCTCAGTTTTTTTTTATGTAGCACTGAATTCGCGGAAAATTGGACACCTCGCAAAAAATTCATATTTCAGAAAATAGATTTTCCCCACATCTAGTGAATGGCTTATTTTGCTCTCAAAGGATTATTCTTCAATATATCAAACGCTCAAAAATCACTCATTATGAATCATTGAAATATATCAATCTGAAATTGACCCATTTTTCTCCAGACCTTCCTTTCGAAAATTATTGTTTTGTTCATTATTTTATTCTTTAGTGTTGTTCTTATTTTTATTATTTTTTTCTCAAAAGGCTACAATAAAAATTTCATCCATCTGATGTGCATTTTTTTCATGTATGTATGTTCCTTTATAGGTATATGGACCAATTCTACGAAATTTTTTTTTTCGATATTCTTTAAAAAAGTTTTTTTATTGAATCGAAGGATTAGATCAAGAATCTGTGGTCATTTTTTCTTCAACTGTCTCAGTTTTTTTTATGTAGCACTGAATTCTCGGAAAATTGGACACTTCGCAAAAAATTCATATTTCGGAAAATAGACTTTCCACACACCTAGTGAATGGCTCATTTTGATCGCAAAGGATTATTCTTCAACATATCAAACGCTCAAAAATCACTCATTATGATTCATTGAAATATATCAATCTGAAATTGACCCATTTTTCTCCAGACCTTTTTTTTCGAAAATTATTGTTTTGTTGATTATTTTATTTTTTAGTGTTGTTCTTATTTTTATTTTCTTTTCTCGAAAGGCTACAATCAAAGTTGCATCCCTCTGCTGTGCATTTTTCCATGTATGTATGTTCCTTTATAGGTATATGGACAAATTCTACGAAATTTTTTTTTTTCGATATTCGTTAAAACATTTTTTTTTATTGAAGCGAAGGATTAGATCAAGAATCTGTGGTCATTTTTTCTTCAACTGTCTCAGTTTGTTTTATGTAGCACTGAATTCGCGGAAAATTGGACACTTCGCAAAAAATTCGTATTTCGGAAAATATTCTTTCCACACACCTAGTGAATGGCTTATTTTGCTGGCAAAAGATTATTCTTCAACATATCGAACGCTCAAAAGTCACTCATTATGACTCATTGAAATATAACAATCTGAAATTGACCCATTTTTCTCCAGACCTTTTCTTTCGAAAATTATTGTTTTGTTGATTATTTTAATTTTTAGTGTTGTTCTCATTTTTATTATTTTTTTCTCAAAAGGCTACAATCAAAATTGCATCCATCTTCTGTGCATTTTTTCCATGTTTGTATGTACCTTCATAAATGTATGGACAAATTCTACGAAATTTTTTTTTTTCGATATTCTTCAAAAATTTTCATTTTATTGAATCGAAGGATTAGATCAAGAATCTGTGATCAGTTTTTCTTTAACTGTCTCAGTTTTTTTTTATGTAGCACTGAATTCGCGGAAAATGGGACACTTCGCAAAAAATTCATATTTCGGAAAATAGACTTTCCACACACCTAGTGAATGGCTTATTTTGATCGCAAAGGATTATTCTTCAACATATCAAATGCTCAAAAATCACTCATTATGATTCATTGAAATATATCAATCCGAAATTGACCCATTTTTCTCCAGACCTTTTTTTTCGAAAATTATTGTTTTGTTGATTATTTTATTTTTTAGTGTTGTTCTTATTTTTATTATTTTTTTCGCAAAAGGCTACAATCAAAATTGCATTCATTTGCTGTGCATCTTTTTCCATGTATGTATGTACCTTTATAGGTATATGGACAAATTCTACGGAATTTCTTTTTTCGATATTCTTTAAAAATTTTTATTTCATTGAATCGAAGGATTAGATCGAGAATCTGTGGTCAGTTGTTCTTCAACTGTCTCAGTTTTTTTTATGTAGCACTGAATTCGCGGAAAATTGGATACTTCGCAAAAAATTGATATTTCGGAAAATAGACTTTCCACACACATAGTGAATGGCTTATTTTGATCGCAAAGGATTATTCTTCAACATATCAAACGCTCAAAAATTCCTCATTATGATTCATTGGAATATATCAATCTGAAATTGACCCATTTTTCTCCAGACTTTTTTTTTTCGAAAATTATTGTTTTGTTGATTATTTTATCTTTTTGTGTTGTTCTTATTTTATTATTTTT
The DNA here is from genome assembly GCA_963966015.1 of Aphidecta obliterata. Taxonomy (NCBI): domain Eukaryota; kingdom Metazoa; phylum Arthropoda; class Insecta; order Coleoptera; family Coccinellidae; genus Aphidecta; species Aphidecta obliterata. The sequence goes on from OZ014428.1 coordinate 33,694,477, forward strand.
TTCTCAGAAGGCTACAATCAAAATTGCATCCCTCTGCTGTGCATTTTTTTTCCATGTTTGTACCTATATTGGTATGTATATGGAAAAATTCTACTTTTTTTTTTTTTTCGATATTCTTTAAAAATTTTTTTTTATTGAATCGAAGGATTACATCAAGAATCTGTGGTCAGTTTTTTTTCAACTGTCTCAGTTTTTTTATGTAGCACTGAATTCGCGGAACATTGGACACTTCGCAAAAAATTCATATTTCGGAAAATAGACTTTCCACACAACTAGTGAATGGCTTATTTTGATCGCAAAGGATTATTCTTCAACATATCAAACGCTCAAAAATCACTCATCATGACTCATTGAAATATATCTGAAATTGACCTATTTTTCTCCAGACCTTTTCTTTCGAAAATTATTGTTTGTTAATTAATTAAAGTCGAATGTTGTTCTTATTTTCATTATTTTATTTTCAAAAGGCAAAAATTGCATCCCTATGCTGTGCATTTTTTTCCATGTATGTATGTAAATGTATGGACAAATTTTGCGAAATTTTTTTATCGATTTTCTTTATAATGTGTTATTTTATTGAATCGAAGGATAAGATAAAGAATCTATAGTCAGTTTTTCTTCAACTATCTCTGTTTTTTTTCATGAAGAGGAAAATTGGACCCTTCGCAAAAAATTCGTATTTCGGAAAATAGACTTTCTACACACCCAATGAATGGCTTATTCTGCTCGCAAAGGATTATCCTTCAACATATAAAACCTCAAAAATCATTCATCATTACTCATTGAAATATATCAATCTGAAATTGACCTATTTTTCTCAAAAAATTAGATCAGAATGGAAGGAAATGAAAAAACTTTTCTTTCGAAAATTATGGTTTTGTTAATTATTTAATGTTTAGTCTTGTTTTCATTTTCGATATTTTATTCTCAAAATGCTACAATGAAAATTGCATCCCTCTGCTGTGCATTTTTTTCCATGTTTGCGAATTTTTTTTTTCGATTTCTTTATAATGTGTTATTTTATTGAATCGAAGGATGAGATCGATAATCTATAGTCAGTTTTTCTTCAACTGTCTCAATTCTCTTTATGAAGCACTGAATTCGCGGAAAATTGGACCCTTCGCAAAAAATTCGTATTTCGGAAAATAGACTTTCCACATACCCAGTGAATGGCTCTCAAAATTCACTCATCATGACTCATTGAAATATATCAATCTGAAATGGACCCATTTTTCTCCAGACCTCTCCTTTCGAAAATGATTGTTTTGTCGATTATTTTATTTTTTAGTGTTGTTCTTATTTTCATTATTTTATTCTAAAAAGGCTACAATCAAAATGGCATCCCTCTGCTGTGCATTATTTTCCATGTATGTAGGTATGTATATGTATGGACAAATTCTGCGAAATTTTCTTTTTTCGATATTCTCTAAAATGTTTTATTTTATTGAATCGAAGAATTAGATCAAGAATCTATGGTCAGTTTTTCTTCAACTGTCTCAGTTTTTTTTATGTAGCACTGAATCTGCGGAAAATTGGACACTTCGCAAAAAATTCATATTTCAGAAAATAGATTTTTCCCACATCTAGTGAATGGCTTATTTTGCTCTCAAAGAATTATTCTTCAACATATCGAACGCTCAAAAATCACTCATTATGACTCATTGAAATATATCAATCTGAAATTGACCCATTTTTCTCCAGACCTTTTCTTTCGAAAATTATTGTTTTGTTGATTATTTTAATTTTTAGTGTTGTTCTTATTTTTATTATTTTTTTCTCAAACGGCTACAATCAAAATTGCATCCATCTGCTGTGCATTATTTTACATGTATGTAGGTATGTATATGTATGGACAAATTCTGCGAAATTTCCTTTTTTCGATATTCTCTAAAATGTTTTATTTTATTGAATCGAAGAATCAGATCAAGAATCTATGGTCAGTTTTTCTTTAACTGTCTCAGTTTGTTTTATGTAACACTGAATTCGCGGAAAATTGGACACTTCGCAAAAAATTCATATTTCAGAAAATAGATTTTTCCCACATCTAGTGAATGGCTTATTTTGCTCTCAAAGAATTATTCTTCAACATATCGAACGCTCAAGAATCACTCATTATGATTCATTGAAATATATCAATCTGAAATTGACCCATTTTTCTCCAGACCTTTTTTTTCGAAAATTATTATTTTGTTGATTATTTTATTTTTTAGTGTTCTTCTTATTTTTATTATTCTTTTCTCGAAAGACTACAATCAAAATTGCATCCATTTGCTGTGCATTTTTTCCATGTATGTATGTACCTTTATAGGTATATGGACAAATTGTCCGAATTTTTTTTTTTCGATATTCTTTGAAAATTTTTTTATTGAATCGAAGGATTAGATCAAGAATCTGTGGTTAGTTCTTCTTCAACTGTCTCAGTTTGTTTTATGTAGCACTGAATTCGCGAAAGATTGGACACTTCGCAAAAAATTCATATTTCGGAAAATATTCTTTCCACACACAGTGAATGGCTTATTTTGATCGCAAAGGATTATTCTTCAACATATCAAACGCTCAAAAATCACTCATTATGATTCATTGAAATATATCAATCAGAAATTGACCTTTTTTTCGAAAATTATTGTTTTGTTGATTATTTCATCTTTTAGTGTTGTTCTTATTTTTATTATTTTTTTCTCGAAAGGCTACAATCAAAATTGCATCCCTCTGCTGTGCATTTTTTTCCATGTATGTATGTACATACGCATAGGCATATAGATTTTGGTTTTGTTCCGAAAATTGTTGTTTTGTTAATTATTTGATGTTTAGGTTTGTACATATTTTTTTTATTTGATCTTTAATAGGGTAGAATCAAAATTAAATACTGCTGTGGCTGCAAAACTAAGCCATGCGCAATGTTATAAACTTATTTCGACAAACCTTGTATACGACAAAGAAGAAGAAGAAAATGAGGAAAAGGGAATATTACCCTCTTTCAAACTCTAAAATTCGAAAATAACAGACATTCGGAGAATATGACAACGTTCTTGTTCATAGAAACAAGCAAGCGAAAAAATTAACGCAAAGAGGATCAACTGAATAAAAACGAAAAGAACAAGACAATGCAACACACTGAAGAGTATAGCATCAATACAAAATGAAACCTGGAATAGAGAGAAGAAAACAATGAGTTGAATAAGCGAGACAGAAGATCGAAAATTTCGGACCAAACCAGTGGTGTAACTTTGGCACGTAACAATGGACTTCGACAAGAACCAGGACAATCCACAATTAGTCTTTAGAGAACTTCTAATTGGCTTGCGATTTCCTGCCGGCCCGCATGATCACCTCAAGTGTAAGAACGATAAAACTCGACGGTCTCGTTGGCGTGCGTACGCAAAAATGCGCAAAACGTTTGCGGGGAGTTACCCGCCCGAGGTTTATGCACATTTTTGCAGATCGAACATCCATTGCGGCGAAATAAAAATTCCCCGCAGATATAACTAAGCGACTTACTGTTCGCCATCGTTCTGGTACGACCCGAGGCCATCGAGAGCCACGGGCATAAAGAATGTATGGGAAGTACCAGCGCTAGGAACGTGGCTGACTACGTTTACGTTCTCGTTATGTTTTTATTGCCGTCGCGGACGTGGGAGGATGGGGTGACTGACAGGTTGCCCCGCTTCTGATGGCCCCGTCTGCGTTTAGAAAGGGGGCAGAATAGATCTCCAGCTAGTCGCCAACTCGCCAAATTGAACGCACAGAGGGCACCCAACAACAAGAACTACAGTTTTCTTCTTCTCCTTGAATACCAATATGCCATAAAGCATTCGTTCTCACATCCTGATGATCCTCGAACGGGATAATCAAAACGAGTCGTCGAATTTCCCGATTCGCAACGCCAGATCCGAGCCGTAACCGCAGTCAATGACTCCGCTGGGTGCTGGCAAAAGCAACAAGTCGGTAATTTATAAAAGTAGCGTTGCCAGTTAATACCCTCCCGACCATTCACGGGCCACAAATGAACAATGGTGGATTATTAATTATCGGCACTGATTATTTCCTAGGAATGGCGCGGAGCAGCGTGGGAGAGCCTTGATCTTGCGTGGAATTAATGAAAAACGAGCCCGCAGTTTTATGGGGAACAATGACCACGGAGGAAGTGTCACAGGGCGATCAGGCGGGAGTATAAACACTGTTTGTTTATCGCCTCAAGAGCATGTTTAGGATTGATACTTTTTGAGCCCTCGTACTACTTACACGAGGGCTATATCATTTCGTCACGATGTCTGTATTTTTCGAATTTTGAGCCGACTATGTTCGACTCACTGATGACGAATCCGTCGGAAAATTCGAGTCTGTCCGTCCGGCCGTCCGGCCGGCCGTAAGCACGATAACTCTCGAACGGAACAACCTAGAGACTTGAGATTTTCAGTGTGGGTTCAGTTCCCGAATGGCTCGGTTAAGTTCGTTAATGGGCCAAATTCCACCAGGGGTTCCGTAAATATGGCCGTTCAAAGTTTTGTTTCCCTGATTTCTTGAAAACTACAGATTTGATCGAGATGAAATTTTGCACTCGAATGGAAAATGAGGTGTTCAAGCTACATGTGGAATTTTGTCCAGATCGCATGACCAGAACCATAGAAACCATAGAAAATTGTAACTTTTGAACGGAAACGCCTAGGGACTTGAAATTTTCAGCATAGGTGTGGATCTTGAATGTCGTGATCACGTTCATCTATGAGCAACATTATACAAGGGGTTCCGTAAATACGGTCGTTTGAAATTTTGTTTTTTCGATAAATTCGAAACTACGGATTCGATCGAGATGAAATTTTGTATTTTAATCGAGAATGATATATTGAAGCAATATTTTGTCCAGATCGCATGACCAGAACCATAGAAACCATAGAAAATTCTAACTTTTGAACGGAAAGGCCTAGGAACTTGAAATTTTCAGGGTGGGTTTGGATCGCAAATTTCACGGTCACGTTCATCGATGAGCAAAATTAGACTAGGGGTTCCGTAAATATGGCCGTTCAAGATTTTTTTTTCCTGATACTTTCGAAACTACTGATCAGATTGGAATGAAATTATGCACCTAGCTCAGGAATAATGTATTCAAACTACGTGCAAAATTTTGTCCAGATCGCATCACTAAGACCATAGATACCGTGGAAAATTCTAGCGAATTATCGGAAAAAAATTGATCAGCTGAAGCACCGACATGAAGTCTTGAGTTTCGCCTAAGTTTCAGGATTTTTTTGACAGCAGTCAAACATTCCTTCAATTGATTTCTAAAACTGGAAAATGCGAATCTACCTACAAGGTGCATGTACGAGAGCTCAAAAGCTCCTGCCTTCACGGCAGTGCTTTTCGAAATTTTTTTGTTTGACCTGCTACTCCCACAATCAATTTTACGAAAGCTCAAAGCAGACGAAACTCTTAAAATTCGGTTTGTTGTAATGACAACATGAAGATTGTTTGGATACTTCTACGCTGGCAACGCTGTCATACATTTTTTGTTCTCGTCGATCGGGATGAGAATATAAATCAGGATGGCAATTCTCATATTTTTCACACTTTTCACGTTGACGAACCATGCTGACCATGAATTACAACATGTTGGCGTCAATTCGAAATATAAACAAATGAGTCTCTTTCGAAATGTCCATGAATTCGCCAATTAAAATAAATACACACGAAACTCAATTAAAATTCGGTTTGTTGTGACGCCAACATGAAGATTGTTTGGATACTTCTACGCTGGCAACGCTGTCATACATTTTTTGTTCTCGTCGATTGGGATGAGAATATAAATCAGGATGGCAATTCTCATATTTCTCACACTTTTCACGTCGACAAACCATGCTGACCATGAATTGCAACATGTTGGCGTCAATTCGAAATGTAAACAAATGGGTCTCTTTCGAAATGTCCATGAATTCGTCAATTAAAATTAATACACACGAAACTCCATTAAAATTCGGTTTTTTGTGACGTCAACATGAAGATCGTTTGGATACTTCTACGCTGACAACGCTGTCATACATTTTTTGTTCTCGTCGATCGGGATGAGAATATAAATCAGGATGGCAATTCTAATATTTTTCACACTTTTCACGTTGACGAACCATGCTGACCATGAATTACAACATGTTGGCGTCAATTCGAAATGTAAACAAATGGGTCTCTTTCGAAATGTTCATGAATTCGTCAATTGAAATGAATACACACGAAACTCCATTAAAATTCGGTTTGTTGTGACGCCAACATGAAGATTGTTTGGATATTTCTACGCTGGCAACGCTGTCATACATTTTTTGTTCTCGTCGATTGGGATGCGAAGACAAATCAGGATTGCAATTCTCATATTTTTCAAACTTTTCGCGTCGACAAACCATGCTGACCATGAATTACAACATGTTGGCGTCAATTCGAAATGTAAACAAATGAGTCTCTTTCGAAATGTCCACGAATTCGTCAATTTAGATAAATACACACGAAACTCAATTAAAATTCTGTCTGTTGTGACGCCAACATGAAGACTGTTTGGATACTTCTACGCTGGCAACGTTGTCATACATTTTTTGTTCTCGTCGATCGGGATGCGAAGATAAATCAGGATGGCAATTCTCATATTTTTCAAACATTTCACGTCGACAAACTAGCTGACCATGAATTACAACATGTTGGCGTCAATTTGAAATGTAAACAAATGGGTCTTTTTCGAAATGTCCATAAATTCGTCAATTGAAATAAATACACACGAAACTCTTTCAAAATTCAGTTTGTTGTGATGCCAACATAAATATTGTTTGGAGACTTCTACGCTGGCAACGCTGTCATACATTTTTTGTTCTCGTCGATCGGGATGCGAATATAAATCAGGATGGCAATTCTCATATTTTTCACACTTTTCACGTTGACGAGCCATGCTGACCACGAATTACAATATTTTGGCGTCAAATCGAAATGTAAACAAATGGGTTTCTTTTGAAATGTCCATGGATTCGACAAAGTTTGCTCGCAGAAATTTTTAAATAAATATACTTCCGTTGGTTGAGATGATCTCAAGGTAAATTATTTCTGCATCCTGTCGATTTCATTAAGGATATAATCAGCAATTTTTCTTCTGGACATTCCTTCGATATCCATTCCATCCGGGTTGTCAATAACAGCTGTATTCTGAGAACTCATCGAAATATAATAACGGTCGAGAGTGCTTCCTGATCTTCCAGTCGTTCTTCGCGTATCGCAACAGCATTTCTCGGATGGGTTTCGGCTAAATCCACCTCTTTTCGTATCGACCGCAGAAGCGTTATCCGCGACGTGGGACATGGATGTTCGCCTGAGTACCACTTCGGAAAATGTCGGAGAGGATATTGCCACCCGAGATTTTATTATCGGTCTCGGTTTGTAATTTATAATGTGGATCTTCAGACATATACAGGTAGTTTGGGAGGATTTGTGGCGAAATTCCATTACGTCTCAATTTCAGATATGTGGCCTCCGATGGTTTTTTCGAGTTTATTACCAGAGATGATGTGTGGTCTAAGAGACGGATTGAAAACCGCCGAAGCTGTTTTAGTGTTTCTGAATGGTACCTATTCTATAAAATTATAGAAGACGGACAAATTTTTCTCATCTTCGCTTACCATATCGGAATTCCCGGATAATTGAGCTGCATCCGCATATTTCACATGCGAAGGATCCCAGGCAACCGTCCAAGTCGTAATTAGCATTCGGCCTTTTATCTCTTCGGCCAATCAACACCAAGAGCGGCCATTATCTCATCAACCTGAAGACCTGAGCCTTCGCTAACAATGCGATCCGTTGAAATGCCTCGACGTCTTTACCCACACATCATTCGCAAGAATCTCGCACTTAACATATAATGCAGCTTGCGGAGGTTAGACCTCACCCACTGGCCGGCAGCTCTTCGGAATCGGGATCTCGCTAGCGCCAGGAAGATTAAAAATCCAGATGCTGAAACGTGTTGCCAAGGTCGTCATAGAAAGAGAGGAATGTGAATTATATTTGTTTGATGAAAAATCAAACAATCTTTGATCCTTTTAATTTGCATGAGCTGACACTGTAGCGAGACTATTGGACCAAAGATTATGGAACGAACCACAAATTCTATAAATCAAACCGGTAGTCAATGTGACACATAATGTCATTTTATGAAATCGACACTTCAAGAGATGAAATATATTTGATGAACTCATATAAATATATATACAACTTACAAAAACATGGATAAAAACCTCAACAAAAAGAGAGGAAAGAATTTCATGGAATAATTTATCAAATTTATCAACATCAGATCAGAAAAACTCGATTTTAATTATAATTTTGATGAAAAAGGAAATAAATTCTCATAATGAAGATCTCTCTCCTAATTTATTGAAAAACATCGAATATTGTTATAAGTTCACATTTTATTTATGAAGAAAAATCAAATTTTGTATAAAATCTTATTTATGAAAAAAATTAAATTTTGTATGGACATCCTATTTATGGAAAATATCGAATTTTTGTATAAGAAAACATCTCATCAATGCAAATTTTTGTTCTGAACATTAAAAAAAAAAATTGTTCAATTATCTCAGTTATAAAAAAAATTAAGTTTTATTGAAAAAAACGCATTTTGTATTGAAATTCATAAAAAAAACGAATTCTGTATAAACATAAAAACTTTTCGGAAAAATCAAATATTGGATGTTACCATCTTATTCATAATAAAAGCAAATTTTGGATAAACATTTTATCGAAGAAAAAAAAAGCACTGCCTTGAAGCCAGGAGCTTTTGAGCGCTCGTTCATCCACCTTTTAGGTAGATTCACATTTTGCAGTTTTAGAAACCAATTGAAGAAATTTTTGACAGCTGTCAAAAAAATTACAGCAACTCTTTTTCAATAATGCCGAATCTTCTGTTACAGAAATATAAGGATTTTTTATTAAATAATTTTAAAATGGTTCCGGTTATGCGATAAGGAAAAAAATGTAGCTTGAATATATCATTCTCCATTAAAATACAAAATTTCATCACGATCGAATCCGTAGTTTTGAAATCATCAAGAAAACTTAATTTCATACGACCATATCGATAATCCAGACTTCAAGTCAGTGCTTTAGGTGACCAATTTTTTTTCGATAATTCGCTAAAATTTTCTACGGTATCTATGGTCTTGGTGATACGATCTGGACAAAATTCCGCACGTAGTTTGAATACATTATTCCTCAGCTAGGTGCAAAATTTCATTCCAATCAAATCGGTAGTTTCAAAATTATCAGGAACAGAATATTTTGAATGGCCATATTTACGGAACCCCTAGTCTAATTTTGCTCATTGATGAACGTGACCGTGAAATTCGCGATCCAAACCCACCCTGAAAATTTCAAGTGCCTAGGCCTTTTCCTTCGGAAGTTATAATTTTCTATGGTTTCTATGGTTCTGGTCATGCGATCTGGATAAAATGTTGCTTTAATATGTCATTCTCGTTTGAAATACAAAATTTTATCTCGATCGAATCCGTAGTTTCGAAATTATCGAGAAAACAAAATTTCAAACGACCGTATTTACGAAACCCCTAGTATAATTCTGCTCATTGATGAACGTGAACGCCACATTTCAGATCTACACCTATTCTGAAAATTTCAAGTCCCTAGGCCTTTCCGCTCGAAAGTCATGATTTTCTATGGTTTTTATGGTTCTGGTCATGCGATCTAGAGAAATGTAGCTTGAATATATCATTCTCCATAAGTATACAAAATTTCGTCACGATCGAATCTGTAGTTTTGAAATTATCAAGAAAACTAAATTTCAAACGACCATATTTACGGAACCCCTAGTATAATTTTACTCATAGATGAAAGTGATCACGACAATCGAGATCCACACCTACCCTGAAAATTTCAGGTTTCTAGGTCGTTCCGTTCGAGAGTTATCGTGTATACGGCTGGGCGGACGGACGGACAGACGCAAATTTTTATACGATCTTTTTCATGGAATAGTGTTTAATAATTCATCACAAAAAATGAATTTCATTGAAAAAATTGTAAATTTTTGATAAACATCTGATTTTCGAAAATAAAACAAATTTTGGATAAACATCTTATTTATCAAAAAAATCAAATTTTATGAATGTTTTTTATTTATAAAAAAAATCGGTCTTATTTAAAAACAAAAAATATTGTTCATAATCATTTATGAAGAAAACAGTTCTCTGAAAGTGTCTTGTATAAAAAAAAATATTTTTCCTAAACATCTAAAAAAAATTCTATAAAAGTCTTATTTATGAAAAATATTAATTCAATACTAAAATGTCCATAAAAATTTTAAATACAACGTCAAATTTTTTTTCCGGAGAAATTTTCCAGATAACTTTGTTGGTTTTATTTCTTCAGATACCTTGATCTTCATTAATAACTACAAATTAGCTATTCGAAACTCTTGCTGTAGTAATAAATTATGTGGAAATTAAAAGATAATTGAATCTAAATTTCCCATAATCTGAAAAAATTTCCAGTGTTTTTTAAAAACGAAAAAACTGTTCCTTATGGTTATAAAATGAAAAGCGAATTTTTTGGGGACTCAATTAACACAAGTGCATAAAAGAATTCCAGGTAAATCAGGTAGTGTCTTCTAACTAGATAATTATCAATTCCTGGTGTTTCTGCAGGAACAAGAGGCATATTCTGATTTCAGAGCACGTACTTTTCGAATTTCGCAACTTTAGAGCATCGTTTACGTTTCCTGTTCTCGGAAGAGCGTTTTCTCCCATTGGGTCAGGTCCAGAGGTCATGTTTCTATGCAAATAAGATCGGGCCGCTCAAAGCATGCCGAATTATCGAGATAGGCGAATACCCACCTTCCCATATTTTTACTCTTTTGCGAAACGCGCCTGATGAATGTTTCATAAGCGGGAGGGCATTGTTGTAATATCATTACCGGCTTCGGATTCGGAAAGTAAACTCACGTCGTCATTAGATTGTCATTGGGAACAGCGACATTTGCATTTATTTATGCACATTGAAAATGGTTCATTATTATTCGTTGCATAAAAACGTGGCTCGTTCATTGCAAACACGAGAAATAGTTCACTTCGTGATCGGTTTTAAATTGATGCAGTTTTATGGGAGAATAACCAGTCAGAAATGGAATAGGAGGAATAATACAAAATACCCTTCTGAACGATTCTGAAAATAAGACATTTCCAACAGAACCAACGAGATCACTCAACGTTACATATTCGCATAAATTACGTCGTCCCGTGCGATTTTCTAACATTATTCCCAAGAGAAACCAGATCTGAATGGGAAAAATCGAATAATTTATAGATCTATCTCTGCGGCCAAATGCCTCGTATGTCTTCCTAGATGAAATCGGTTTGTCACTTTTCATATAGGCGACAGCTTTGAACTCGCGACGTTCTTTTAATGTCGGGTTCACACATGAGGAAACACTCCCCGCCCGACGTTTACACGTCACACGAATGGAGGATAAACAACACCGAGTGTCTGTCTATATTTATCATCTTCGGATTAATTGATTGGGTCAATGTCAATTAAATCGAACGTCTAGTAACTTCTATATGGTCACGTGGAGGGAACTGGTTATGAAAAGTGACGGTTGAAACGGCGCCGGAAATTTCACACGGAGGTTTACGCGTTCCAGGAGAGATTTTTGGGCGAGTGTTTACTTTGGCACCCACTTCGGGAAACTTCTAGTTTAGGAGATATGATTTTCTGAAAGTTGCATAGAAATAAGTAAATATTGACATTTTGACCATATTTCACATGACAGTTGGCAGGGCCGTATCTAGGGCGTGGCAAGGGTGGCACTTGCCACGGGCGCAAGGTCCGAAGGGGCGCCAAAAAATATCAAAAATAAAAAAATAGAAGCACCAAGAAAAAAAAAAAATTCAAAGATGACAACACGGTTACGTAAGTAAGTAATTCGAACACAACATTTCGAAACATTGATATTCAAAGTACAGAATGAAAATGCAATAAGGTCAGAAATACGAGAAATATGGTCCAATTGTTATAAATAAATTTTCAAAGATGCCGCACTCTGATCATAAATATTATAACCGGCAATATCGTAATTCCAAGCATAGCCTTTTTATGAGTTGTTTACACTACATCCCTTATCGCATCCAGTTTGTTTTGAAGGGCGACTTCTTTGATGATGATGGTTCATAATGATCGATTTGTTTAGATTTTTAAGCCACATCTGTGGTATTTTAAAAACAATTTGTATTGCCAAAAATTCATTAATCGGAGTTTTGAGCTCAAGAAGTGGGAGAAAAATTGGGGAATCTTATTCTATTCTACATAAATATTGATTTCTTTCGATTGTGAAGAGAAGAGCAAAAAATTTTAATTTCAATGTTCGTTTAGTGTGTATCCAGATTTGAAGTGTTATAAGTTTTGAGTTTTTATATTCTGACTTTTTTGTGCCTCAAAAGCAAACGCTGTACATTCGTTGAAGTCGCAATTAGGTGAAATTATCAAAGTTCTTCGCTAGCTCAAAAAAATCGTCCCTGGTAAATTCGATAACAAATTATGAATTTATCATATATCTTAACTTCTGGGGAATTCTGTCAAGTAAAATAAACCGAATTAATCAATATTTGCAAGAAAAACAACTAGATATATCTAAAGGCTCACAAATGATACTTGGACTATTGAACGAACTGAAAGCTAACAGAGAAAACTTTTTTATGCCATTGATGGAACTTTCGAAAAATGAAGCTGATAAAATTGGAATCGAAGCAAAGTTACATCAATCGAGAAAACGAAAAAAACCCAAAATGTCAGAGGAACTAGCTAGTGATGAAGCTCATATTTTTGATGCAAACGCAAAACTGAGGGATTGGACTATAATTATTCAAATTGAAGAAAGATTTGCTGCTTTGAACGAAGTGGCAAACAACTTCAGTTTTTTGAATGGTAGTGTCATTCAAACTATGAATATTGACGATTTGAAGAAAAGTGCTGCAGATCTTAAGATAAATGTTCGTATTTATTTCATAAATATGAATATTTTATCTTGTTTTTTCAGAATTTGTTTCATTTTTATGCATTTCATTTAAAATGTGTATTTCAATGTTTTCAATTAAAAAATTTTTCCATAAAAATGTGTATTATTTTGAAACTCTTACGTAAATATATGACTAGCATTATGGAAAAAAATACTATAAGAAAGTATGATGGAAAAAAAAAATCAACGCAAATGGGGGGGCCCTGTCTAATATATTGCCACAGGCGCAATAGTACCTAGATACGGCCCTGACAGTTGGACACCAATACCGATATACCAATTATGGAGATTAGAGATATCTCTACCCTTCATAATACCAATGGGGCACTTTTATGTTGATAATTTAAAATCCAGAATCGGCAACCCACTAAGATGGTTTGAAACTAATTGCCAAAGTTCGGCAGGTTACTGTTTTGGCGAAAAAAATCAATTGTTGAAAGTGTGGAGCAGAAAAAGGCATGAACCGTCTTAGTAATAGGTTAAAAATATGGTTAGGTTATTAAAATTTATAGTTGTAGCCTATGGTTAAGCTTTGTTAGGTTAGGTGAGGTTAGGTTGTATGCTATTTTTTAACGGAAATAACACAAGTGTTGAAAAAGTTCGACAATGAATTATTTAGCATGAAAGTTTTGTTTTGTCGAGAAGTTCTGGTGGAAAAAATGGAAGGCTTTTTCTACTTTCCCAGGGAGGGGCTAAGAAGGAATCGCCCCCAAAAAACAATTTAAAAAAAAACGAATTATGCTCGAACAAAACAAATTTTGGATAATCATTTCCTCAATGAAGAAAAACAATTCTTCAAAGAATTATTTATTTATCAATTTATAAAAAAAATTTACAAAATATTTCCTTTTATGATGCAAAAGCACAGTTAAAAACCTCAGCAGAAAGAGATTTTTCATAAATATCTTATTAATAAAGAAAAATCAACATACTAAAAATTTCGGACTTATTTCGATCGCGGTTATAGGAAAAACGAATATTCGTAAACTGAATTGGACGCGGAAAAAGCTCCTTGCTTTTAAATTTTTCCTCCTCATTTTCGATCTCTTCACCGCAAACGTACTCGCGCCTCGTATAAATCTCCGATATTGGATTTCGCATAAGCACGCCCGATCTAGTTTTTCGTGTAATCGATATGCCGCCTCAAGACCGCGTGAGAACATGGTATTATTCAAATTCGAGAAAGTAGAACAATCGATAGCGACAGTGCGGCAATAATATAGGGCGTTACGTAACGAGAGTACTTACTCACTTCTTCGAGATCGTTACCACCGGGGATTCGGCTCCTTGGCCTGGATGTCGAGTTTCACGCATTAATTTTTCGATGGGGAATCAGGGATGTCCAGTCCGATATCCTTCCTACCGTCGTAGATCTAGATAGAATATACGTGACCACGTCTGAACTGTCTTGTAACAAGACGAAACGTGTACGAGATCTCCTCGTCAACTTCCTGCTTTCCCTGCATGAGATCGTCGCACGTAAATCGAGCCGCTTCTTCAAAGGGTCCGAACGTTTGGGAAGAAGAAGAAGAATTGGTAATGAGGCACAAAATGTGGATCGAAAAGATGGACTAGTTGGCAGTCGTGACTTGAATCATAGAAATATTAGGAAATTTTTTCCGAGTAGAAATACTGAATTGTATCATGTTATTTTTTCATAACGAGGAGGATGGCATTTTTCTGGTCTCTCGAATCCAAGAATTTTTATTGCGATATAATGGAGTTACCACTTTAGTGCCCGAATACAGAAAAAACTTGAATTCACAAATTTTTTTTCTTGTTTTTTGTTTTTTGAAGGGTTTTAAATACAATTCAATTTTTTCAGAATTTTATTTTCATTTTTGAAAAAAAATCCAAAATATGGACTTTAAAGTACCTACCGTCAGGAATGATGTCATTCATGGTGCTAATGAAATGCTCTGTAACTGAAATACTTTATTCCTCATTTTCATTGAATTTTTCCACAAAATTCTGAATAACTACTGATATTACTAGGTATCAACCAAAAAAATTGAAAAATATCTATAGAATCGTTATTCCAAATCAGTATCCGCATTTTCAGAGTCACTCTCTTCTTCATCTGTTAAAATATTATTATTTAACGATAAATCTTCGTTGAGGATCTCATTTGCAATGACCTCTATTTCTTTCGAATAAAGTGGTCTCTTACATACCACTGTTGAATTTTTCTGCTCGCTATATTTCCTGACGGTACTTCTGCGTCCTGATGAAAAATGGGAAATTTCTCAAGAAAAGATGTTCGAATGTTTATTATTGAAACATAAACCTACTGAGTATAGCCACCAGCAACAATATATGTTGAATAAAAATAGCAGAATATAGAAAACTAAATTTTACTACGCGTCAAAATTACTGGTACTCAGGAGTACCGTCGGGCACTAAAGGGTTAATTCATGACAAACGTGCACAAACATGAAATGTCTTCCTGAACATAATGATTGATACGCTCACACAAATGGGCCAAATATTCGAATTTATCACCACCATCGGGACAAAGGAAGGTATTCGGTTTTAACACCTGTAAGAACATAAAACATACACCTGCCGGGGCCATTCTTCTGGGTCGGAAACATCCGAGCACCTTTTCCCTGAAGACGATATCGGCGTCGAAATAAAAACGTCCGGTTTGCGATTTATTCGTTCTTGTCTCGGTTACGGAAATAGCAGTTAGAAGATTGTAAAACCTGGGTCGACGGCCTTCCTGGCAGGGAGTCTCGGGCGACGTTGCCACGTTGTCGGATGGAAAAACGCCGAAAATTTCAAACCTAGGTTCAAGATTTTGAATTTAATTCTTCGACTTTTAGCCATTTATTTCATGAATCCCTTCTTTCTCCAAAAGTAAATAAAGCTAAATCAGAACAAATTTCTTCACCGGATTTTTTTCTAAATTACTTTCTTGGATACACAGAGTGTCCCAAGTTCGAGTGCCTACTAGACGTTTCTTGAGATCTAAGAATTGGGATTATAATATTGTTCGACTTTATATACTGAGCTTGAATACTCCTGAAGCCTGGAAACTTTCAGTTATACAGGAAGTGAAAAATAAATTTCTCGAAACATTTTTTTTTGCATTTTTTCATCTTTTATAGGATCGATTATTCAATTTTGAATATATTTCTATTCGAATCGTTGCATTCGTCGAAATAGTTCTCAAAATATCGAAAAAAAACTGAAAAAAAAGGGAGCTATGCATAGTAAGTATTATGCTCGTTATTCATATTCTCAATATTTCAAGCATAAACTATTTTTACATTTTTGAAGTAGAAGAATGGCGGAATATTGTGCATCTCCTAAATTTTGGAAAACTCGTCACATGGTGTTTCAATATTTCGTCAAAAATTGTGATCAGGAAAATAATGATAGTGTTCAGAAATGTTTATGCTCCTAAAATAATTCCTGAGATATTGAGGATTTTCTGAATTTATGTCGTACGTAGAGATAAATTCATAAAAAATATTTTATAACAATAATTTGTGTTGATAGAAGATAAATTATCCCAATAATTTCCAAGGAACACAGATTATTGTTATAAAACAGATTTTATGAATTTACCTCTACGTACGACATTCAAAAAATCATTAATAACTCAGGAATTATTCAATTTAGGAGCATAAACTACTTCGAACACTATCATTATTCTTCTTCGTAGAATCCAACGCAATCATAAAAAAAAATACGAAAAGCACTGCCGTGAAGGCAGAAGCTTTTAAGCGCTCGTACATGCACCTTGTAGGTAGATTCGCATTTTCCAGTTTCAGAAATCAATTGAAGGAATTTTCGACAGCTGTCAAAAAAATTTTGAAACTTGGGCGAAACTCCAGACTTCATGTCAGTGCTTCAGCTGATCAATTTTTTTTCGATAATTCGCTAGAATTTTCTACGGTATCTATGGACTTGGTGGTGCGATCTGGACAAAATACTGCACGTAGTTAGAATACATTATTACTCAGCTAGGTGCAAAATTTCATCCCAATCCGCTCAGTATTTTCGGAACTATCAGCAAAAAAATATTTTGAACCGCTATATTTACGGAACCCCTAGTCTAATTTTGCTCATTGATGAACGTGATCGCGATAATCGCGATCAAAACCCACCCTGAAAATTTCAAGTTCCTAGGCCTTTCCGTTCAAAGGTTACAATTTTCTATGGTTTCTATGGTTCTGGTCATGAGATCTGGACAAAATATTGTTTCAATATATCATTCTCGATTAAAATACAACATTTCATCTCGATCGAATCCGTAGTTTCGAAATCGTCGAGAAAACCAAATTTTAAAAGACCGTATTTACGGAACTCCTAGTATAATTCTGCTCATTGATAAACGTGAATGCGACATTTCAGATACACACCTATCCTGAAAATTTCAAGTCTCTAGGCCTTTCCGTTCGAAAGTTATGATTTTTCTATGGTTTCTATGGTTCTGGTCAGGTGATCTGGAGAAATGTAGCTTGAATATATCATTCTCCATTAGTATACAAAATTTCGTCACGATCGAATTTGTAGTTTCGAAATTATCAAGAAAACTAAATTTCAAACGACCATATTTACGGAACCCCTAGTATAATTTTGCTCATAGATGAACGTGACCACGAAATTCGAGATCCACACCTATCTTGAAAATTTCAAGTCCCTAGGCGTTTCCGTTCAAAAGTTACAATTTTCTATGGTTTCTATGGTTCTGGTCATGCGATCTGGACAAAATTTCACATGTAGCTTGAACACCTCATTTCCATTTGAGTGCAAAATTTCATCTCAATCAAATCTGTAGTTTTCAAGTAATCAGGGGAATAAAACTTTGAACAGCTATATTTACGGAACCCCTGATGGAATTTGGCCCATTAACGAACTCAACCGAAGCATTGACAAAATATTTCAAACACCCTGAGGAATTTTCCAAAATTCAGGAGATGCACAATTTTCCACCATTCTTCTACTTCAGTTTACGCTTGACATATTGAGAATAGGAATAACGAAAATAATACTGACTACGCATATCTCCCTTTTTTTCAGTTTTTTTTCTCTATATTTCGAAAACTATTTCGACGAATGCAACGATTCGAATATAAATATATTCGAAATTGAATAATAGATCGTATAGGAAAGAAAAAATAAAAAAAAATTTCGACAAATTCATTTTCACTCCCTGTATAACTGAGTGTTCAGGCTTCAAGAATATTTTAGCTCAGTAGATGAAATCGAACAATCTCATAGTTCAAATTTTCAGAATTCAAAAAGGACCGGTTCTCCAGAACAACTTGGGACACCTGTATTTTTTCGAATACATTCATTTCAATTATATTGAAAAATATAGTTTAGTTGAAGTTTTATCGAATCCACTCAAACTCGATCTATAATTGACTACAACCGACATAATAATATTCGAGGGGGTGTAATTTATTGGTCATGGTCAACAATGAAACGAATATTTTATCGGGAGTTATTCAACTTTCCCTGATTTTTTCCCCAGATCTGGCAACGGAGTTATACAGAATGGCCCATTTCTCGTCTATTTACGGAACCTTGGGTTACTTAACCGAAAGGAAGCTCATCTAATGATCCGGTTGCGCAAATAAGAATCTTTTCCGACAATGTTGAACAAATTTCTGTTATTGCTCGAGTGAAATATCGAGGTGTGAAAATTTCACGACATTATTTCTTGATAATTGAAAGCTCATTTCTCGTTTGAATGATAATGAGAATATTTGGACGATTGCTGTTGTGGTTGACCGTGAAATTACATATTGAAATTGCCTTTTACTTTTCGTTTCATTTGTATTTTTCCGTGAGAACATTTATGACTCCTCGAAAGGAATGCTTAATATGAACATCCGCCTGAAATGTAAAAAAAATTCTCGATCAACTCATTAGGATAAGACTCTCTGACGTTGTTGCCAAATTTAATGTTCGGGGCTCGTGCTTTAAGAAGGTTGAGATGACAACACTGATTGATGGTTTGGCGCCTTCTCCCTCAGTTTTAATAGCCTGTATCAACAGGAAATCTCCAACGAAGTGGCGGTGAAAATTGATTAATTTCCGCGAAGAGTGGGTCATTCCACCCATTTACCATAGCGATGTCAGATAAATTTCGAAGGAAAAAAAAATACTAACCCATTCATCTTCTGGTTATCCAACCTATTCCGACATTTAGCAGCGTTTCGAAACGCAAATTGAAAAGATTAAAATTGGAACGATACAGTTAATGAGTATCTGAATAGATAGTTTCAGCCAGTTTACAAGAAGAGTTACAGAAATAGCCTTGTTATCCAATAATTCCGAAGGAAGTTGAATGGAGCAAATCAACAATGGCTCACGACTCGATTATCTCTCCGTTCTTACCTGCGGAGTACTTTCAGTCGGGTACACAATGATATAAATGTAATTACTTGTCATTCAGACCATTGGCTGTCATGTGTTTATGGCGAGATTTGTGCAGAAGCGTTGATAGTTCACTTTCTGCTAATTCCAAAGGATTAAGCATATGCTCATTACTTTCTCATCTTAAAATTCAAACAGAATATCATATTTCGAATCTCTTAAGTACTAAAATAAACTTTTCCTTTTCCGCATAACTTTCACTGATACTTGGTTTTACGACTTGAATCTACCCGGTTTAATTTTTTTTATATACATTTTGAGAGGATAATCTAGTGATTGTTATTAATGAAAGGAATCAAGAGAATTTCAATACTTAGAAAGTGAAAATTTTTCTTCACACACAAGGATGTTCAAGGAATAAATATGGTGGTGTGGCGGGAGATGGCGTTGTTCTCGGCGACACGCAACGGTTTCCCCCGCGGAATCGTACCGGGTTAACCTCTCTCCCCCAATCAAGAACGCATCTCAATCAATTAACCATTTGCAACTGTCATCTTCGGATCGATTAGCCGGATGTCATCATCGCATCTTGCAGCATTGGAAAAAAACCGTTAGGATTTCATTTTGTAAACGGCGTGATTTGTACCCGTTTTGGGGTAATTACCGTCAATTTAGACGATTGTCCTCAATTTGGATGGAAGCGAGGTTTATGATAGAGCTATTGATTATGGAGAAGAATGGGAAGATTATGAATACGAAATGGTCCGGCTTCGTGGCGGGCATCGAAATGTTCCGTTGGATTGGTAGTTCAAATGCAGTCATTACGGGTGGGTTTTTGTTCGAATGGAAGATTTTTTGAGCTAATGATTACAAAGACCACTATGGGAGAAACTACAATTACAAACATATAAATTTTTTTTTTTTTTATAAATAAGACACCTTCAAAGAACTGTTTTTCTTATTCATAAAAAAAAGTTTTCTTCATAATAAAATGATAATCTAAGGAAAAAAGATTTCTTCAATAAATAAAATACCCATAAAAATATTTTTCTGTGAAATACCTGTACATTTTTTTTTGTATAAATAAGACACCTGAACCGTTTTTCCGACAAGATATTCATAAAAAAAAGTTTTCTTCGTTATTGAAATGATTATCCAAAAAAAAAGATTCTTTCAATAAATAAAATACATATACATACATAAATAAAAAAAATGCTTTTTTTTTATTGATGCCCCATTTTACCTGTTTCAAGAACGCCTCAGCGTGTTTAAATCGAACTTTCAAACACGCGCGTTTTTTAAAGTCACTATGGCAACAGCAACGACTCGAGAAACGTGAAGTCTAAATGACAATTTTTCGATTATATATCTGACAGGAGTACCTACCTTGTTACGCCAAATAAAATATTACTAAATGCAAATGCGGTATCAACCGCGATTCTGCTTTACTTTTCAAAATATCTATATTAGAATTCATTTTCAAGCTCTGCGGTGACAACAATTCATTTTTGATGACAAATCGCCAATTAGATTGTGTTTTTCTCATTACCATGACAACGAAAGGTATACTGATCAAGAATTCAACCATTTTACATTCTTATTTCCATTTTATGTAGTAATAATACCAGTATTCATGATTTCACAGCGCTCCAATAAAAAAAAATAGCGTAAAGTATTTGTGGATAACTGGTCTTTAAAACACTTGCTTTATTTCGAGCACTCCGGCTTCGCCGTCGTGCTCGAAAAATCGCGCGTGTTTAAAGACCTCTTTATCCACTTATACTTCAATATACTATTTTACACATCTTATATTGTTCGATATTCCTCCTATATTCCTCTATCTCAAAAGATGTTTGTATCTGAAAATATCTCTTGAAAAAAATTGGTTGTTATTTGAGTTTTTCAATTTTTTACAATTGTATTTGAATATTCTACAATACTTCTTGTATTTATTCTACAGTGAACATTTTGCAGGTTGTTCATAAAAAAAATGATTTTTTTTATGAATAAGATATTTATAAAAAAAATTATTTTTTCAATAAATAAGATATTTATAAAAAACAATTCTATAAAATACTTCTATAAAAAAAAAAAAACTTCAAAGAACTGATTTTCTTATCATGTATTTATAAAAAAAAAATTTCTCCAAAAAAAAGAATTTCTCAATAAATAAAATATTCATAAAGACATTTTTCTGTGAAATCCTTATTGAAATATGTTTTCTTATAAATAAGAAAAAAAGAATTCTTTTTATTTGTAAGATATTCATGAAAAAATGTTTTCTTTATAATACAATGGTTATCCAAAAAAAAGATTTCTTCAATATATACAATATGTATTTCTGTAACAGCTGATTCGGCATAATGGACAAACAGCTGCGGTCATTTTTTTGACAGCTGTCAAAAATGTCTTCAATTAGTTTCTAAAACAGGAGAATGCGAATCTACCTACAAGGAGGATGAACGAGCGCTCAAAAGCTCCTGACTTCTCGCCGGTGCTTTTTATAATTTTGATGAAAATCGAGTTTTTCTAATCTCGTGTGATTCCATCTCTAATTGACGAGGTTTTTATCTGCGATTTAGTCAGGGCCGTATCTAGGTACTATTGCGCCTGTGGCAATATATTAGACAGCGCCCCCCCATTTGCGTAGATTTTTTTTCATCCATCATATTTTCTTATAGTATTTTTTTTTCATAATGCTAGTCATATATTTACGTAAGAGTTTCAAAATAATACACATTTTTATGGAAAAATTTTTTCATTGAAAACATTGAAATACACTATTTAAATGAAAAATAAAACAAATTCTGAAAAAACAAAATGAAATATTCATATTTATGTAATAAATACGAACATTTATCTTAAGATCTGCAGCACTTTTCTTCAAATCGTCAATATTCATAGTTTGAATGACACTACCATTCAAAAAACTGAAGTCGTTTGCCACTTCGTTCAAAGCAACAAATCTTTCTTTAATTTGAAAAATTATAGTCCAATTCCTCAGTTTTGCGTTTGCATCAAAAAGATGAGCTTCATCACTGGCTAGTTCCCCTGGCATTTTGGGTTTTTCGTTTTCTCGATTGATGTAACTTTGCTTCGATTCCAATTTTATCAGCTTCATTTTTCGAAAGTTCCATCAATGGCATAAAAAAGTTTTCTCTGTTAGCTTTCAGTTCGTTCAATAGTCCAAGTATCATTCGTGAGCCTTTAGATATGTCTAGTTGTTTTTCTTGCAAATATTGATTAATTCGGTTTATTTTACTCAACAGAATTTCCCAGAAGTTAAGATATATGATAAATTTATAATTTGTTATCGTATTTACCAGGGACGATTTTTTGAGCTAGCGATGGCAATACAAAAAACCACAGATGTGGCTTAAAAATCTAAACAAATCGATCATTATGAACCATCATCATCAAAGAAGCCGCCTTTCAAAACAAGCTGGAGGTGATAAGGGATGTAGTGTAAACAACTCATAAAAAGGCTGTGCTTGGAATGACGATATTGCCGGTTGTAATATTTATGATCAGAGTGCGGCATCTTTGAAAATTTGTTATAACAATTGGACCATATTTCTCGTATTTCTGACCTTATTGCATTTTCATTCTGTACTTTGAATATCAATGTTTCGAAATGTTGTGATCGAATTACTTACTTACGTAAGCGTGTTGTCATCTTTGAATTATTTTTCTTACTTGGCGCTTCTATTTTTTAATTTTGTTTTTTTTTGGCGCCCCTTCGGACCTTGCGCCCGTTGCAAGTGCCACCCTTGCCACGTCCTAGATACGGCCCTGGATTTAGTATCAAACAAAGAAATATTTTTTTCTCATAAAACAATAAAGCAAGTGAAAAAAACCATGTACATATAATAATAAACGAAAGAACACCATCCCGAACCACTCCGAGGTGCACTTGAGTTGCATCAGATGAGGCCGGTAATAAATTTCGTCTAACAACATAATAATAACGATCTCGCGAGGAATAATTAGTCGGAATAGAAATCGATCCTCGCGTCCGTCGGAAAAACGGCGAGGGGAGAGGTCTTTTCGCCTGCTTATTGTCCCTGGGTTTTCGCCGGATCGCGATAAATCGACGGATAAGAGATATAATTGCCTCTTTACCCAGAATCGTGAGCCGATCGACAGTCGGATAGCGTCATGAAAAATCGCACGAGTGTCATAAGACGTTCGGAAAAGAAAAAGATAACGGAAATGGGTGAAGAAACTAGGTGTCCGATTTGTCGGAGAATAACGGTCGTCGCGATTCCGTTCTTCGCAATACTCGAAAATGATTCTCTCCTATAACATTAGAATTAGGAGACACCGCTCAGATTCGTCACTATTCTCCTTCGGTTCCATAAGAAGCGCTTAAAAAATCCCGTATTTTTCACTCTTACGACATCGTCCGATTCGTTCCGTCAAATTCTTGACCTACCTATCCTGGTTTTCATCCACAGGGCCGTATCAGGGCGTGGCAAGGGTGGCACTTGCCACGGGCGCAAGGTCCGAAGGGGCGCCAAAAAATATCAAAAATAAAAAAATTGAAGCACCAAAAAAAAAAAATAATTCAAAGATGACAACACGGTTACGTTAGTAAGTAATTCGAACACAACATTTCGAAACATTGATATTCAAAGTACAGAATGAAAATGCAATAAGGTCAGAAATACGAGAAATATGCTCCAATTGTTATAACAAATTCTCAAAGATGCCGGACTCTGATCATAAATATTACAATCGGTAATATCGTCATGCGATTCCAGGCACAACCCTTTTATGAAGGGCGGCTTCTTTGATGATGATGCTTCATAATGATCGATTTGTTTAGATTTTTAAGCCACATCTGTGGTATTTTAAAAACAATTTGTATTGCCAAAAATTCATTAATCGGAGTTTTGAGCTCAAGAAGTGGAAGAAAAATTGGGGAATCTCATTCTATTCTACATAAATATTGATTTCTATCGATTGTGAAGAGAAGAGCAAAAAATTTAAATTTTAATGTTCGTTTTTAATCCAGATTTGAAGTGTTAGTTTTGAGTTTTTTTTTATATTCTGACTTTTTTTTGCCTCAAAAGCAAACGCTGTACATTCGTTGGAGTCGCAATTAGGTGAAATTATCAAAGTTCTTCACTAGCTCAAAAAATCGTCCCTGGTAAATTCGATAACAAATTATGAAGTTATCATATATCTTAACTTATGGGAAATTCTGTTAAGTAAAATAAACCGAATTAATCAATATTTGCAGGAAAAACAACTAGATATATCTAAAGGCTCACGAATGATACTTGGACTATTGAACGAACTGAAAGCTAATAGAGAAAACTTTTTTATGCCATTGATGAAACTTTCGAAAAATGAAGCTGATAAAATTGGAATCGAAGCAAAGTTACATCAATCGAGAAAACGAAAAAAACCCAAAATGCCAGGGGAACTAGCCAGTGATGAAGCTCATCTTTTTGATGCAAACGCAAAACTGAGGAATTGGACTATAATTATTCAAATTGAAGAAAGATTTGTTGCTTCGAACGAAGTGGCAAACGACTTCAGTTTTTTGAATGGTAGTGTTATTCAAACTATGAATATTGACGATTTGAAGAAAAGTCCTGCAGATCTTGAGATAAATGTTCATATTTATTACATAAATATGAATATTTCATTTTGTTTTGTCAGAATTTGTTTTATTTTTCCATAAAAATGTGTATTATTTTGAAACTCTTACGTAAATATATGACTAGCATTATGGAAAAAAAATACTATAAGAAAATATGATGGATAAAAAAAAATCAACGCAAATGGGGGGGCGCTGTCTAATATATTGCCACAGGCGCAATAGTACCTAGATACGGCCCTGTTCATCCATTTATCATTTTTACCATTTCACACGCGTTATTGAACCAATAAATAACGGAGGAAGTTCTTCGTGTCGTCAACGTAACACCAAATTGATTTAGTGCTTTTTAGAAAACACTCTCCATATCCGATGGGCAGATTGGAATGCGGACTGTTTCAGCGGAAGAATTTTTGAATGCATTTTCTTCCCATCTCGATTACTTCCACTTTTTGCCAGCATCCAGCACCGATCATTCATAAATCCACCCTAAGGCCTAAGAGTTTAATACGTCTTCTTCCTCCGCAACAAAGCGCCCTTGGCGCCTTTGAATTGGCTCGCAACGGTATCAAAAAGCGAGGAACGAGGAAATAATCTCGAAATGTTCTCGTTATTATCGGCCCGAGATAAAGCCCCGTTTAACGCCTGTTCATAATCGGAATACGCGGCGAATAAAGGTGGATTCGCGTCATCGAAAGAAGCGTGAAATCGTTTAATACTGGCATTATCGAATATGCATATTCCATAACGGGACGTTGCGAAGCCTGATTGGATCTCTTTATTCCGGAAGAGAAAAGTTATGCCGCATCTGAAGAAAATAGAAAGAAATTCTTATGCATAACAAAAGGATGGCCATACATCACTATTATCTTTCAAATAAGCACACAGCCACTTGTCAACGTGAATTAAGGCTGCATTAAAATCTACCAGGAGTACCTGTGGGGTTTCCTGGGGAAGCTGAAGAGCCCAGCCGATATTTTATCGGATGTCAAGCTGAAAATAATAGAAGTGACTGCTGTTAACGAAGCAACATGCAACACGACAAGTTGCTTAATTTGGAGGGTTTTGATTTTATTCACTACCCTCGCAGAAGGAGCAGGTGCGCGCTCAACGAACCGTGTGTCGTCTCGATTTTAATCAGGATTAGAATTCAGAATGTTTCGGTCTTCGAATGACTGGAATCGTGGGAAAATGAGGAATTCTCGTAATTCCTCGGAAGCATCGAGGCTCATGATTTATCTAACTTTTTTCGTGTTCCCTTATTCGAAAAGGATTGAATTAAGGGGTGTTTCGACCCAGGGCCGTATCTAGGGCGTGGCAAGGGTGGCACTTGCCACGGGCGCAAGGTCCGAAGGGGCGCCAAAAAATATCGAAAATAAAAAAATAGAATCACCAAGAAAAAAAATAATTCAAAGATGACAACACGGTAACGTAGGTAGGTAATTCGAACACAACATTTCGAAACATTGATATTCAAAGTACAAAATGAAAATGTAATAAGGTCAGAAATACGGGAAATATGGTCCAATTGTTATAACAAATTTTCAAAGATGCCGCACTCTGATCATAAATATTACAACCGGCAATATTGTCATTCCAAGCACAGCCTTTTTATGAGTTGTTTACACTACATCCCTTATCACCTCCAGCTTGTTTTGAAGGGCGGCTTTTTCGATGATGATGGATCATAATGATCGATTTGTTTAGATTTTTAAGCCACATCTGTGGTATTTTAAAAACAATTTGTATTGCCAAAAATTCATTAATCGGAGTTTTGAGCTCAAGAAGTGGGAGAAAAATTGGGGAATCTTATTCTATTCTACATAAATATTGATTTCTTTCGATTGTGAAGAGAAGAGCAAAAAATTTAAATTTTAATGTTCGTTTAGTGTGTATCCAGATTTGAAGTGTTATAAGTTTTGAGTTTTTTTTTTTATATTCTGACTTTTTTTTGCCTCAAAAGCAAACGCTGTACATTCGTTGGAGTCGCAATTAGGTGAAATTATCAAAGTTCTTCGCTAGCTCAAAAAATCGTCACTGGTAAATTCGATAACAAATTATGAATTTATCATATATCTTAACTTCTGGGAAATTCTGTTAAGAAAAATAAACCGAATTAATCAATATTTGCAAGAAAAACAACTAGATATATCTAAAGGCTCACAAATGATACTTGGACTATTGAACGAACTGAAAGCTAACAGAGAAAACTTTTTATGCCATTGATGGAACTTTCGAAAAATGAAGCTGATAAAATTGGAATCGAAGCAAAGTTACATCAATCGAGAAAACGAAAAAAACCCAAAATGCCAGGGGAACTAGCCAGTGATGAAGCTCATCTTTTTGATGCAAACGCAAAACTGAGGAATTGGACCATAATTATTCAAATTGAAGAAAGATTTGTTTATTTGAACGAAGTGGCAAACGACTTCAGTTTTTTGAATGGTAGTGTTATTCAAACTATGAATATTGACGATTTGAAGAAAAGTGCTGTAGATCTTAAGATAAATGTTCGTATTTATTACATAAATATGAATATTTCATTTTTTTTTTCAGAATTTGTTTTTATCCAGCCCTTTCGGAAAATAGGGCCTAAAGTAATTCAAATCGCAATTACGCGAAAACTATTCATACGACAACGTCCGGGTGGTGCACAATTAAAGTACCTATTAACAACTACTTTCATCTGGAAAACCAACACTACAAGATTAAAAATGGTCGAGCGATGAATTCTAAAAAAAACGCTAATTTTCACGGTTTTTCCGGCTTTTCTACAGTAATAATGACCCAATTGACCCGTTCGCATCGATTTATGAACACCTGGTATACA
Organism: Aphidecta obliterata; assembly: GCA_963966015.1. Lineage (NCBI taxonomy): Eukaryota > Metazoa > Arthropoda > Insecta > Coleoptera > Coccinellidae > Aphidecta > Aphidecta obliterata. The sequence continues at coordinate 33,722,287 of OZ014428.1, forward strand.
TTCCAATTATCCAGGTTCACCCCGTTAGGAAGTTAGGAAGGTCCACGAACCGTTGAAAATTAAAACCGCCGAGTCATTACGGAATCGACTCCGCCGAAGAGCGGAGCCCCCCCCGATTCCGATCTCCGCTTCTCGCGCTCGTAATTGCTTCCCTTCACGAACGGGGTTCGAGACTGGTCGAGGTTCCCACAGCGCATCGGCAATAATTACCCGTCATGAAAATGCCGAGCAACTCGCAAGAATGGAAATGACGGACGAAAAGGGAAGAAAACGCTACTAATTCCTCGGGATGTTCACTTCGGCGTAAAAACTAGCCGTAGATCCTATTGTTGTCTGACCAACGACCTGTGAAAACCAATTCAGTGCCGAGGTCATGGGTTAGTAACTCGGGATAACCAACATTACGGGCCTCGAGCTATGATAAATGGTATTTTTATCATCCATCTTGCCAGAATAGAAACAGGAATTAACAATGTGAATTCTGTGAGTATTGTGTGTATGTACGAAAGATGCCAGAAAATCGTGTCGGAGACTTGGCTTTGAAGGCAACAGCGGATTAGCATACAAAGTGAGGCGGTTACGCGTCTAAAATCTCATTCATTTGTAGATAAAAGCACGGTTACTGTGACAAAAGAGGTTTTAACGGCGTAACCTATGAACTTTGGTGAAAATTACGCAGCGAGTGTTGAGTAATGACAAGTGGGGATGTCCTATTTTACAGAGTCTCTGCAAAGTACACACAGAGTGCTGCAAGCAGGGCCGTATCTAGGTACTATTGCGCCTGTGGCAATATATTAGACAGCGCCCCCCCATTTGCGTTGATTTTTTTTATCCATCATATTTTCTTATAGTATTTTTTTTTCAGAATGCTAGTCATATATTTACGTAAGAGTTTCAAAATAATACACATTTTTATGGAAAAATTTTTCCATTGAAAACATTGAAATACACATTTTAAATGAAATGCATAAAAATAAAACAAATTCTGAAGAAACAAAATGAAATATTCATATTTATGTAATAAATATGAACATTTATTTTAAGATCTGCAGCACTTTTCTTCAAATGGTCAATATTCATAGTTTGAATGACACTACCATTCAAAAAACTGAAGTCGTTTGCCACTTCGTTCAAAGCAACAAATCTTTCTTCAATTTGAATAATTATAGTCCAATTCCTCAGTTTTGCGTTTGCATCAAAAAGATTAGCTTCATCACTGGCTACTTCTCCTGGCATTTTGGGTTTTTTTCGTTTTCTCGATTGATGTAACTTTGCTTCGATTCCAATTTTATCAGATTCATTTTTCGAAAGTTCCATCAATGGCATAAAAAAGTTTTCTCTGTTAGCTTTCAGTTCGTTCGATAGTCCAAGTATCATTCGTGAGCCTTTAGATATATCTAGTAAGTTTTCTTGCAAATATTGATTAATTCGGTTTATTTTACTTAACAGAATTTCCCAGAAGTCAATTTATATGATAAATTCATAATTTGTTATCGAATTTACCAGGGACGATGTTTTGAGATAGCGAAGAATTTTGATAATTTCACCTAATTGCGACTTCAACGAATGTACAGCGTTTGCTTTTGAGGCACAAAAGAGTCAGAATATAAAAAAAAAACTCAAAACTTATAACACTTCAAATCTTGATACACACTAAACGAACATTTAAATTTGAATTTTTTGCTCTTCTCTTCACAATCGAAAGAAATCAATATTTATGTAGAATAGAATAAGATTCCCCAATTTTTCTCCCACTTCTTGAGCTCAAAACTCCGATAAATGAATTTTTGGCAATACAAATTGTTTTTAAAATACCACAGATGTGGCTTAAGAATCTAAACAAATCGATCATTATGAACCATCATCATCAAAGAAGCCGCCCTTCAAAACAAGCTGGTGGAGATAAGGGATGTAGTGTAAACAACTCATAAAAAGGCTGTGCTTGGAATGACAATATTGCCGGTTGTAATATTTATGATCAGAGTGCGACATCTTTGAAAATTTGTTATAGCAATTGGACCATATTTCGCGTATTTCTCACCTTATTGCATTTTCATTCTGTTCTTTGAATATCAATGTTTCGAAATGTTGTGTTCGAATTACTTACTTACATAACCGTGTTGTCATCTTTGAATTATTTTTTTTTCTTGGTGTTTCTATTTTTTTATTTTTGATATTTTTTGGCGCCCCTTCGGACCTTGCGCCCGTGGCAAGTGCCACCCTTGCCACGCCCTAGATACGGCCCTGAAAGGTGTATACAACACTTTCAAGATTGGTGTAGCAGTAAGAATATTAGGTCATCGTTTACAGAGAATGTTCTTTTGGCATATTTTAGTGAACTTAGCACTAAATATAAAGCATCGCCCATATGGACTTTCTACTCCATGCTAAGAAGCACAATCAACATAAATAATGCATTGTTATAGGTTACTATTAAGATTTGTGAATAAAGTTCTTTCTCTGTACTAGTATCTTAGTATTTATTGTTATAGTCGTAGATAAAGTATAGTATTCAACTTGCGGTAATGGTCATAACTCACTTGACGAATACAGCAAACTTCGTCTGCGTGAGTTATGACCTACATTACCGCTCGTTAAATAATATACTATTGTTTTTGATGAAAAACAATTCGAATATGTCAGCTTATTCTGTAAACAAATCCAAAAACAATCAATATACATAGAATATAGTTTTTGCTGGAGTTTTTATCCGTGCTTTTGTATCATACAAAGAAGTTTACATTCCTCTGCTGATACAGAGTTTGTTTTGGCACATGCTATATTGTTCGATATTTCAAACTTTCCATTGCTCTGCATGTCGGAAGATCATTCCATTCATATTCAGACCCACGAAGCTGTATCAGATGCAAAACAAACACTCGAACCTCGTTTTGTTAGCCGTTTTATACTCCTTGTACGACAATGTTTGTGTTATACATTCATGCGATGCTAAATCAAATATTTTTTTATACGTACAATGATAAATGATAAACAGAAGTGCGTTGGTGCCTGTTTACCTTTCTAAATCGACGCAAGCAAACAGGTCATCATTAAACTGTCGTTACACTACTTGGCCTTTCCATATTTCCGGTGCGTCAAGATTTTCTTAGAAGTTCATTGTCTAAATTTTCATTGAATCATGACATGTCACGTTTTGTTGTAGGTTTAAAAGTAGAGGGTGATTGTTCAGGAGAATGAGCGAAGAACACCCGAAAGAGTTCCTAGAACATTTCAATTTTTTTTGACACACAAAATTCACAAAATTGTTTATATTTTCATGAAGGAATCGAAATTTTTCTTCGGAGGTTCCTTATTACGAATAATAAACTCTCGATCATCGCTGACGTAACATATTCCCAACGGAGATTTACATTGTTTCGGCCCTGTTGAACGAGATCTAAGATAGTCTGTTCCAGGAATTTCGATGTCGAGGTGTCGCATTATGCAGACATCGCATGGTTACACAAACCGTAATCTGTATTCTTTATTGTGCAAAAGAATACAGTCGAACCCACGTGGATGCTGGGAAAGTGATAGAACACGAGATTCTAATGGGATTTAAACAGAAACAGGTCGAGCCATCGTAATTAAATTCTCGAATATCAAGCTTTAAAAATTATTTTGAACAACACAGGCCTCGTATCTTTTGGTCAATCTAATAGTTTCATTAATGGGAGAAGTACATTTTTTCAGTGCTAACATATCACTCAAATTCAGATAGTTACCTTTTTCTACTTTCATCCATACGTTGCATAAAACCCGGTCTCTAGTCGTTTTAAGAGACATCTTTTCGGATTTAAGTACATACGAAAATGATATAAGCAATTGTATCTTGTACCTTGTCTATTTTTATCGTTTTTATCGTTAGCTATAGCATCTGTTAACCGGATGAATGGGCATTAATGGCGCATGCCATGCGTGAAATCACCGGTAAATTAGATGCTTGCTATATTAATTAATTAGAGAAAATATAGCGTTGCTTGTGTGGTATCGAATACGATCGACGATAACTGGCGATGTACCCACTAGAAGTGGACATAAATTATGGGCTATTTGAGAGGTTTTCGCCTTCAACTTGAAACCCCGAGAAAAGGGTCGATTTTTAATTTATTCGTTCTTGACCAGTTCATGGCAATGCTTTTGTAGGTAAAAGCAATAAAAAATTGGGAACATTTAAAATGCGATTTTCATAGCGAAGCGCATTTCACTGACAAACGAATTCGGACAGCTTACGTCAGAACCTTCTATCTAGACATTTTTCTTTTGGAGATAATTCGCAATTACTCTTGGTCGGTTCAAGGTCAAACACGTCAGCAAGATAGAGCTGTGCCGGATTGCAGACGTAGTAGGTTCATACAGAGGCCTATCAAGTAGACAATGAATTCTTTTAATTTTGAAGCAATTCAGAAGTAAATACACGCTGAATTTTTCCCGAAACTTCACCATGAATATGACCGATAGCATCGACATCAAATATGACCTAATATCAGTCAAAACGTAACTCCTCATCGCACTATTGGACTTTCGAGTCGGTCTGGTGTTTTTGTTATTATAGGCGTGATTCTTAGCGATTCTTATCCTTTATTGTTGTGTTTCGTGTTGATTAGCTACGTAAAAATCATTGTACTCTGTTTGTGGTTGCCCCCTCATTCCAAAACAAGTACATCTGGTTTTACTCACGTCAATGTACAGCTTATCTGAATACTTTTATATGGATTATTATGGTGCAATTGGAATTCCATAATAAATGAAAACTGACCTAATTATTCGATAAACTTGAGGACAGTAATTTTTCAGATTTACGGATCTCATTGACTCATTTTGAGTGTCAGGAAGGTAATATTAATTGGAACCGCAGTAATAAAAAAAATTCATCTCATCATCATACGAAGTGAGATGATTAGGAAAAAATTCCATTTGTTCTATGTTATATTTGTTTAGAATCGTTATTGGTTTTTTTTTATAAATTTTCATTTTTTACTATACATTGAACAAGGGGACATATTAACCCATGAGCGCATTAGAAAGTTATCATAATTGAAATATATTAATTTTCTGAACAAAATGAGTATACAATGAACTTTTTCCGTCGTCAGTTGCATAATAGTATATTATTTAACAAGCGGTAATGTAGGTCATAACTCACGCAGATGAAGTTTGCAGCACGAGCCGAAGGCGAGTGCTGTATTTCATCAAGTGATCATTACCGCAAGTTGAATACTATTCTTTATCTACGTGTGTGGAAATAAAGGAATTAACAAAATATGTGAATTAAATTAATAGAATAAATAAAATGAACAAAATAAATACATAGAATAAATGAAATGAATAAATGAATAAAATAAATAGAATAAATGAAATAAATGAAATGAATAAAATATATGAAATAAACGAAATAAATAAAATAAATAATAATAATAATAAGTTTATTCTCAAAAAACAAATTTCTCAACATGACATCAGTATTCAAAATCAACATGACATCAGTATACAAAATCCTACTATGAAAAATAAACATAAATCACAGAAGTAGGTTTACTACTTGTAAGTGATGTACTTTCACTTTAACATATCATTTAGGTCACTACAACGCTGATTAAAAATAACCATAGTAAAGAAAAAAAAACAGAAAAAAAAAATCTCACAAAATTCAGATTCACAACAAGATCACAATAATATTCCATCATCAACATAAACATCTCTTTTAATTTCTGAGTATAAGCCTCTTGTTATTGATCAAGTCGTGGATATTATTTCTTTCTACACATTGTAGCCATTTCCCTACTTTCCTCTTGAAATTGGGGTGGTATAGGGAAGCGTTGTATTCTCCAGGAACTGAATAAACCCAATGAAATAAATGAAATTGATAAAATGAACGAAGTGAATGAAATAAATAACATAAATAAAATTAAATAAAATAAATAAAATGAATACAATTTATAAAATAAATGAAATATATAGAATAAATGGAATAAATGAACTGAATGAAATGAATAAAATTGATAAAATGAATAAAAAGAATGAAATAAAGGAATAAAAAAAAAAAGAAATGAATTTAAATAACTAAAATGAATGAAATGAATAATTGTATATTATTTAACGAGCGGCGATGTAGGTCATAACTCACGCAGATGAAGTTTGCTGTAATTCATCAAGTGAGTTATGACCAATACCGCAAGTTGAATACTATACTTTATCTACGAGTATAACAATAAATACTAAGATACAAGTACAGAGAAAAAACTTTATTTACAAATCTTAATAGTTACCTATAACAATGCATTATTTATGTTGATTGTGCTTTTGAACATGGAGTGCAAAGTCCATAGGAGCGATGCTTTATATTCAGTGTTAAGTCCACTAAAATGCCAAAAAAACATTTTCTGTAAAAGATGACTTGATAATCTTACTGCTACACCAATCTTGAAAATTGTTGTATACACCTTTATATTTGTTTTGGCATTTTTCGGGCAATAAATTCTGTATGGTAACATTGGCCGATGGTCTTATTTCTGAAGGTGTACATAATAATACATCTTTACTATCTAAATTAATCTTTTCCAGCAAAACATTCACAATAATGAATAAATATCAATTTTAATTTGAGGAAACGTCATAATTATTCAAGTGACCTCCCCTCAATACCAATAATGAATTGTTCCTTTCGGCCAATCGGCTTGTTCAGAAGCACAGAGACTGGGAGTTATAGGAGTGAGCACGGTGTTTGTTTACAGATACTATTAATGGCTCAAATGTAGTCGAATAATGAATATATAATTCAAATTATTCTATTCCAAAGAAAATTGCAGTCACTCTGGACGATACGATATTCAACATTCATAATTGTGTTTATATTCGAGAACCCCTAGATGGCCTTTTAATTGGCAGCTGTCATGTGAAGTTTATAATTCGAAGTTGGCGCTGGACAAACGTAGAAGCCGTTCAGTACGTTTCTTGTCGTGTTCATGCGAATGCGACAAAGACCGCGCAAAATTAATGCGGCAGTTTATGCGATTTTAATCCATGATCACTGCGCGATTGAAATTAATTAAAGTCGATAATCGATTGCGTTCGGCATTTCAAATGCTTCAATAAGGCATAATGTAATCAGGTAGTTGGTGATATCAATAAGCCGTAATGGTTTTCTGTCTAACTTGAAAAGTCTATTTATGAATATAAATATATATACAATATATGCATATAAGTTTTGAAATACAAAACTTGATGCTTTTTGACCGGTAGGGTTTTTTCAACCAGATTGAGCCATCCAAGCGATGAATATCTTCAGATATTCGAAGATCACTACAGGACCTTAATGAAAGGCAATAATCTCTCATGGGTCAGTCAGAAAGCTTCATTCAGCCCTAAATAAATTGAAAAAATTCTTCAAAATAAATTATTATGATTCGTAAATTGCCAACTTGGCAATACAATGATATATTGAAATTCTCCGAACTCGATGTTGTTGCTTCACATATACGAAAGATGGAATTTTAAACGGCTATTGTGTATGTGGAGGATTTCCCTGGGTATAATTCAATACATTTTTCAATTTTCATCTGCGATCAGAGCTCAACAAAAAAATAGCAAAGTACTGACATTGTTGAAAAGGAGTATGATCATTTTGTTAATTTCAAGTCAGCGTCCGTTTCCAATTCGCAGCCGATAACATCCTCCTTCGTGACCCGAAGACGGTCTTCGATCTCTTATTACTTAATGATCCTCCAGAAGAGTGGAGATTTCATCGAGGGGTATATTCACAAACGGGTCTAATTAACATGTACCCGTCTCCACTTTCACTTATCCGGGTACGGGTTCCGTCACAATGTTGTCATTAGGATGATGGATCTTCGTGCACGTCAACCTTAAGCCGGGAGGTTTTCGACGAATATCTAAATGGCCCGCGTGTCGAATCGATTCGATTGGTCGTGGATTCGAGTATCGGCCTTCGTTTCGTCGCGGTTTCTCTCGTCGGATTAGAATGCGTCGTTGCTATAGTGTGAACGCGACCTGAAGGGTCATTAAAAAGATGCATTTTCTTCGCAGAAGGAGGTGAAACGAAAGGGTTTCTTTGAAATTTATGTATGCATTTCTCATACGAAAAGGCTATATCTAAATGGTTATTGTTATAACTGTCGAACGATACATACAAATTTCAATTTCTCAATATCTACTATTTTTTTTGGCATTAATTTGAAAGTTTAGCAAAAACTGAAGGGATTTGCACCATAAAAACAAAAGTCCTAGTGGTTACATGTGAAAACCACCATTAAAAAAATTGCCAACGAAATGATTTCTAGGGTAACCGAAAATCAAAAGAAAAAAGCGACAGCACCAAAACTGTTGAGATAAGGCACGTTCAGTTTTTCATCCATCGTGGCATTGGTTTTTGGACTTAGCTCGAATATATTTACTAGGGGAATCCAGACTTTCTTTTGTGTTTTGGTTCCGAAATAAACTTCGAATTATACAGGGTGATTTTTAACTAGTTTGTAATCTTCTGGATTCTGACAAAATATAATTTTAAACAAAAAACAATAATAACATTGCTTACGAGTTACATAAAAGTTTGGAACGTGAATACTGACTGAACTCAATAGTTTTCGGAATGAATATAAAGAAACAAAAAACCACAAACCAAAAAAATGCCTGCATATTCTCGATAAGTTACTTCTAGCATGATTTATAATAATTGTTCGAGCGACTTTGAATAATTTGTAAATGTCAAATTGACTATCTGCATTACTAATATAAGTAAACCCTTTTCTTCGAAAACTTATTACCATTAAATTCAAGTTTCTGTCATAAAAAATTTACGTTTTGATGGCAGAAGACCACGAATGAGGGCGAAAAATTGACTGCTTGGAAATCCTGAGGGATTCATTTTTTTCAGGTTGAGTCATGCAATTGTTTTTGTAATTCGGCATTTGTAATTACCATATTCATTGGTGTTGGTGTTGGTGTGGAAATGAATACAGAAATAAAATAAATGAAATTAATGATATAAATGAAATAGATGAAATAAATGAAATAATTAAAATAAATAAAATTGAAAAATGAATAAAATAAATAAAGTTAATGAAATAAATAAAATAAATAACATAAATGAAATAAATAAAATTGAAAAATGAATAAAATAAATGTAATAAATGAAATGAGTGAAATACATGGAATGAATAAAATAAATAAAATAAATGAAAGAAATAAAATAATAGTATCATTCAACGAACGGTAATGTAGGTAGTTGAATAATATACTATTATTTTATTTCTTCCATTTATTTTATTTATTTTATTCATTTCATTCATTTCACTCATTTCATTTATTACATTAATTTTATCCATTTTTCACTTGTATTTATTTTATTTATTTCAATCATTTTATTTATTTAATTCATTTTTTAATTTTATTTATTTTAATTATTTTGTTTATTTCATTTATTTTATTTATATTATTCATTTTATTTTTGTATTAATTTCCATACCAACACCAATGAATATGGTAATGAAGTTTACAGTAATTCATCAAGTGAGTTATGACCGTCACCGTAAGTTCAATACTATACTTTATCTACGACTAAAACAATAAATACTGAGATACACGTACAGAGAAAGAACTTTATTTACAAATCTTAGTAGTTACCTATAACAATGCATTATTTATGTTGATTGTGCTCCTTAGCATGGAGTAGAAAGTACATAGGGGCGATGCTTAGAACTTAGTGCTGAGTTCACTAAAATATGCCAAAAGAACATTCGCTGTAAACGATGCTTAAAATTCTTACCGCTACAACAATCTGGAAAATCATTGTATACACCTTTATATTTGTTTTGGGATTTTTCAGGCGATAAATTCTGTATGGCAACATTGCCTGATTATCTTATTCCTTAAGGTGTTCATAATTATTCATCTTCACTATATGAATTCATCTTTTCAGCAAAATATTCACAATAATAATTAGGTATCAACTTAACTTGAGGAAACATCAAAATTATTCAAGTGACCTCCCCTCAATACCAATAATGGACTGTTCCCTTTCGGCCAATCGGCTTGTACAGAAGCACAGAGACAGGAAGTTATAGCAGTGAGTTATTATAACTCACGGTGTTAATTTACAGATACCATTAATTGCTCAAAAGTGGTTGAATAATGAATATATAATTCAAAAGAAGTAGAAAAGAAAAGAAATAAATAAATTAAGTAAATAAATAAAATGAATGAAATAATAGAAATTAATGAATAAAATAAATGGAACGCGATAATTTTATTTTAATTTTTTTGTTTGAGATTTTACTCTGCATCAGAATTCAGAATATCCCAACGAGTTATGAATCACCCTGCTTGGAGATCCTGAGAGAATATTTTTTTCAGGTTGAGTCATGCAATTGTTTTTATAATTCTGAATTTGTAATTTCCATAATCATTGGTGTGGGTATGGAAATAAATGAATAAATAAAATGAATAACATAAATAAAATGAATGAGATAAATGAAATGAATAAAATGATTCAAATAAAATTATTGAAATAAATAAAATAAATGAAATAAATAATACTATTCTATTTTTCATTTGTTTGAAATTTTATGCTGCATCAGAATTCAAAATATCCCAACGAGTTATGAGTCACTCTGTTTAACTCAAAATGTACTTTTTTATTCTGTGGAAACTGCGGAAAATCCCATCGAATCAAACCGAATTTAGAACAGCGAGGTCCGTTCGTTTCGCCATTGCATCTGAGCTTTTGCTTCGAACATTCTTCTTCACGTTTTTCGTAAACTGGTTGTAGACCAGAAACCGCTTCAAAACGTCGAAGAACTCGTTCATTGACGCTCATCCACGAAATTAATGACCTTACTGATCCGGGTACGAAACAGTTGGTCATATTGAAGACCATCAATTTTCTGAAATATCAAGAAAGCCATCCTGAAAGAACCGTTGGTGCGGAATCAACCTACTCGACTACGTTTGAATATCAGAATTTTCTCCTAATTTGTGTACTCTTCATTACACAATAACAATGTTGGCCGAAGATTGTACCATCCAAGTGCCCAGAAGCCGGAAATGTACCATCCGAACGCGACCGTGAAAGTGAACCAGTCAAAATAAGACCGGAGGTTAGTGACTTCCCCGGTTCGATGGCCCGGTTGTCCATCTCCTCTCGGATACAGAGGCTCCGGAAAAAAAACCTCAAGGTCGCAATTACAAAACGTTTTACACGGTCGATTGGACCACAATGTTGAAATATTTATATTGGCTCGCATTTTTTTTTGTACTCTTGTCCTTTTTCTTCCACTGCCAGTGTTTTAATTCCGATCGGTTTTTTTTTGCGCCCAATCTGCGGTTTAATTCGGATGTATACGCCAGCTGGTTCTGCGAAGAAGTGGACAAAGGGGACGGAATACCGAAACAAGATTATCAAGATAATATGGTAAATCGGATGATGAAGAGTCTGGGGTAGGGTCCCAATAGTTCCCAAGGACGATGAAAATAGTTTGAATAAATTTCCATTGAGACGTCTCTCCCAAAAGAGTTTCAAATAAATAATCACTTCTCCCTTACATTCTCACATAATAATCATAAATCTGGCTCCGGCACGCTCCGTCGTGTCGTCTCCTGCATGCTTCCATGGTTGGGAGCGCACGAGAGTGAGCAGCATCTTCTCGTACTCGTATATCATATTGTGTTCTTTCTGTTCCAGCTGGACGATGCCGCCCTACAGCTGTACAAAGACGGCGACTATGGCTCTTACCTTGACCTCGACGCTTCCATCAGCGAGCAGCAGGAGGAGTTCGAGGGCTTTCAATCAAAGTGAGTATACTCTTCGCCGGCAATTAGCCGGGCTCTGTTGAATTTACCGCGAAGAACAACAGATGGTGGATGTTCGTCTTCGGAAAAACTTCGAAGTTCGAAAGTTGAGCTTTCAGATCGTATGTCCCATTTCCATATTTCCAAAGTTTGAGGCTTCTGCATTTCTAAAGGTATTCAGCTAGAACAAAATATTCAAAAAAATTCAGTGGGCCTTGGCATATTTAGATGAGTTCATGGTTTCATCATAAAATTTTCACAGCAATTTTCCCGAATTATGGCAGTTCATAAAGATTCGAAAAACTTTTATATTAATCATCACGAAAAATGTTATACTCGAAACAAAAAAAAACACGAGAGAAAATCATAAAATAGAGACCAATTCAAAACGAAAAACACATTTAACAATCCGAACAACGAACAACAAATGTTGGAAATGTCCTCCTCCTACCCTAAGAACAAGCTTCTTTTTCATATTTTCAAAGTTCATGGTTTCTGCATTTCTCATGGTATTCAGCTGAAACTTTCAGGGCCGTATCTAGGTACTATTGCGCCTGTGACAATATATTAGACAGCGCCCCCCCATTTGCGTTGATTTTTTTTATCCATCATATTTTCTTATAGTATTTTTTTTTTCATAATGCTAGTCATATATTTACGTAAGAGTTTCAAAATAATACCCATTTTTATGGAAAATTTTTTTCATTGAAAACATTGAAATACACATTTTAAATGAAATGCATAAAAATAAAACAAATTCTGAAAAAACAAAATGAAATATTCATATTTATGTAATAAATACGAACATTTATCTTAAGATCTGCAGCACTTTTCTTCAAATCGTCAATATTCATAGTTTGAATGACACTACCATTCAAAAAACTGAAACCGTTTGCCACTTCGTTCAAAGCAACAAATCTTTCTTCGATTTGAATAATTATAGTCCAATTCCTCAGTTTTGCGTTTGCATCAAAAAGATGAGCTTCATCACTGGCTAATTCCCCAGGCATTTTGGGTTTCTTTCGTTTTCTCGATTGATGTAACTTTGCTTCGATTCCAATTTTATCATCTTCATTTTTCGAGAGTTCCATCAATGGCATAAAAAAGTTTTCTCTGTTAGCTTCCAGTTCGTTCAATAGTCCAAGTATCATTCGTGAGCCTTTAGATATGTCTAGTTGTTTTTCTTGCAAATATTGATTAATTCGGTTTATTTTACTTAACAGAATTTCCCAGAAGGATATATGATAAATTCATAATTTGTTATTGAATTTACCAGGGACAATTTTTTGAGCTAGCGAAGAACTTTGATAATTTCACCTAATTGCGACTCCAACGAATTCACAGCGTTTGTTTTTGAGGCACAAAAAAGTCAGAATATAAAAAAAAACTCAAAACTTATAACACTTCAAATTTGGATACACACTAAACGAACATTAAAATTTAAATTTTTTGCTCTTCTCTTCACAATCGAAAGAAATCAATATTTATGTAGAATAGAATAAGATTCCCCAATTTTTCTCCCACTTCTTGAGCTCAAAACTCCGATTAATGAATTTTTGGCAATACAAATTGTTTTTAAAATACCACAGATGTGGCTTAAAAATCTAAACAAATCGATCATTATGAACCATCATCATCAAAGAAGCCGCCCTTCAAAACAAGCTGGAGGAGATAAGGGATGTAGTGTAAACAACTCATAAAAAGGCTGTGCTTGGAATGACGATATTGCCGGTTGTAATATTATGATCAGAGTGCGGCATCTTTGAAAATTTGTTATAACAATTGGACCATATTTCTCGTATTTCTGACCTTATTGCATTTTCATTCTGTACTTTGAATTCATGGTTTCATCATGAATTTTCCATAGCAATTCTCCCGAATTATGGCAGTGCTTCATAAAGATTATGAAAACTCTTATATTAATCATCACCAAGAATGATATACTCGATCCAAAAAAAAACGGAAGAAAATCATAATATAGAGACTAAATTAAAACGAACAACACATTCAACAATGCCAAGAGCGGAACTGTTACCACAACAAATGTTGGAAATGTCCTCTTCCTACCCTAAAAACAAGCTTCTTCTTTCGACGAAACTCTTTCGAACTCTAGTATTCGAAAGTCCATCAAACGCGCCTTTTATATGATTTGAATATTTTCTCGAAAACGGTAACAGATGCGAGATACAGGCTGAAAGATTCTTCTGCATATTCTTGAAACTACCAGCAGTGCGCACCACAAAAAAATTCGGAGGGAAGAAATGGGGCTATGATCCAGAAAAAATATAAGCCTTCAGATATTTTCCTGTATTTCAAAGACGAAGCGTTTTATGGACCAATGTTCATTACACTAATCTTGATTCCATCATAGTAATCACTCTTCTTCGTTTTATCAATAATTGAGAAACCCGCTGGATGGGCTTTATATAAGTATACAGGGAGTCGCAAGCTTTAACTCCCAAAATTTAAATGATTTTTTGAAGGAAAATCCCAGATTGACCGTACACTACAAAATGGTTAAGTTACCTCGTTGAAATTCATCAACATAAACAAACAAATACGAGAAAAAGTATAGAATAAAATAGATCAAAATTGTTTTCCCTATAATAACGGATTGAATACTTCAAATAATCGATTATCGAATTATAGTCGAATTAATGTTGAAAATCCTCCACGTTTTAGATGATTCCTGCACTCAACAGGAAGTGTCTTCAAATATCCCAGTCACCTAATTAAATATTCTGTCCATTGTTGATCATGAGCAATGAATAAGTCTCCTTCGAATCCTATCACGTAGAACGAGCGAAAAATTTTTTTTCATTCGAATGTTTCAACTTTCCGAACACCTTTATATTGAAATCCTAGTTTTCAAACATGTGGCAACAATATCCCAGCAAAATACCAACATTATTCAGAAATAACGTCCGATAACAATCGATAGAGTTCTATCTTTAGCTATTATTGACCTTGGAAACCCAACGAAAATTTTTATTAGATCTAACATCGTCTGGTACGCTCTACCTGGTGGGCGATGAATCACCTGAACGATATTTTCTTGTACCTGGTTCAAACCATGCAAGACACACAAGAATTCATGAAATGTTATTCAAAAAAATCGATAGAATCGAAGAATTCATCAGTTATTTCCCTGGGATTGAGAAGTTCATATCGTCGAGGAAGTTTGCGAGTGTTTGAATAATTCCAAACAAACGTCGAATAGTCGACTCTGCAAGACGGTTGTGGCGTGGATAAATTTTCCATGGTGTTTTTCCATAACCAAATTCTGATGTAGATAGTTATCAACAGAAGTATCTCATCGATGACAACTTGTAGTCCAATGCTGCGTCGTCCAGAAGCTCTCATCATTCTTGACTCGAACCACCGATTAAGTACGTAATCATCGAAATCGCGAATCCGTGTCGGGAAGAAGATCACTACAATGGTCTCGGTATTCGCGTGGTGTCAGCCAGCCATGCCCCAACGGTCGCTATCGATGGAGCGTGACCGGCTAGTCTTCAATGCCAATGAGGTTTGAAAAATGAAGAAGTGTTGATTTATGTGTTGCATTCAGACCAAGATTGGAACTGCGTAATTCCTCGAATTTAAGTGGGAAGGCGAGCGAGGATTTTTCCCTGGGCATCCTTGAGAACCATTGTCGGAGAGATTGGACAGCCCTATCGTCAGACCTAATTGAATTGATTCAAAAACATTGTTCCAATGTTTCTCAGAGTGTTCTTCAGAGCAGATCTCTAAGCGATGGTCATTGTACAATAATTACAGTCCATGGGGCTAGACCTCCTTAAGTAATCTGCAATCTGAGATCAAAGCAAGTGTGACTAATTCGGCACCAACCATTTCCTTTTCATTTCGCAGCCGCTTATTATTGAATACATTTCTAATGCCCATTTTCATGATGAATTGCCTCTTCTTAGAGAGGCATTAGTGCCTGCATTAGCTAATTGAGGCTTTGGCTCCTGGAGAAAAAAATCGATTTATGTTCGAACGATCGTCCTGATATTTCCTTCGAGATCGCCTGAGGGGAAGTTGTTGGAATTGCCAACAACATCCGGATCTTCGTTAGTATTTTTATGATCACTCCGGATTCGCAGCGTTATTCTTTCACGAAGATGACCGACTCCGAGATAACCGGATGCTAACGTGAATTTCTGATGGTGTATGATGTGTTGCATACAAGAGTGGCGAAAACTGGAGGTATTTCGAACCATTCAACAATAAGAGTTTCAATACTTCGATTATTTTCTTTCTCTGGTCTTCCAAGGGCTCCTTCTCTGCTACCTTCATGATTGCTTTGAAGATCTGGAAATTCATCTCAACTCGTAAGTTTTTTCAAAAACTTCAAGAATAGCACTTATTGGTGAAGTTTTCTGTATTGAGTTACATAATACAGACATGTCGAATTTCATGATTCCATGTTGGATAGTTTTTCCACAAAATTTTTTTTTTTATTTCATCAAACGTTTTCTTACCCTTAGAATATATGGATCGGATTTTTGAGAAGGAAGGGTCGATTCCGAAAAGCAACAGCTTTTATTTCAACTTGGGGGAGATGCCAGTTTGGTCCAAATGTGCTTTTACTTGAAATATAGTGATAATATATATTTTTTCTTTCATGTCTGAGTTAAATACAGGGTGTTTCCAAATGAGTGCGAAAGTTTTGATGAGTTTTCCTAAACACAGCGTATCGCGGCCGAAGGCCGCGACCGAAATAAGTGTAGAAATTTTTATATTTAGTGCGGAAATTTTTAGGGGTGATTCCTTGTCGAAAACTGAAGGGGGTCATTCATGTAAACGAAAGCTCCCAACGCTTTCCTTAAAAAATTACACGCTTCCGAAAATAGGAGAAAAAAAGTTCCATTTTTCACCAGAATTCTTCAACAAAACAAAATTTCCTAATTCAAAAATATGTTTCTTGAAGAACAATTCATTGCAAAACTTTTTCAACCCATGTGTTGTTTTCTTGAAAGCTATATTTTCTTGAAGAAAAAATGGAATACAACCTCGTGCCACCTGCTAGATTTTTTTCGATTCATTTACAGAAGATCCTTGCTCGAGGTTGTATTTCATTTTTTCTTCAAGAAAATATTGCTTTCAAGGGAACAACACATGAGTTGAAAAAGTTTTGCAATAAATTGTTATTCAGAATACATATTTTTGAATTAGGAAATTTTGTTTTGATGAAAAGTTCTGGTGAAAACTGGAATATTTTCTCAAAATTTTCAATTTTTGAAGAAAAGGACTATGAGGTTTGATTCAATCATTATTCATTTTTCATTAATTTTTATCACTTTCTGAATTTTTCAATTAGTTCAACTGTTTATACTGATGACCCTTTAACTGTTTTATTTTTGACATTTTTAACTTTTTTAATTGTTTTATATTAATGTCTTCAACCGAATTTTTCATACTATACAGGGTGTCCGAAAAATGTGGGAAATCTCTCGGATTCAGATGAAACATAAAAGAATAAGATGACAAGTTCCTATAATTTTTTTTCCTAGCGGCCCCCCTACGGAGATACGGCCTCCTGAATGACGTCACTGGAAATTCATTTTACTGAAATAAATTTTAAATTACCTAATATAATTTGATGAAAAGTTGATATGATAAACAGTAGTAAGGACCTCTTAAAATACTGCCCTTAAATTTAAATTAGCTCGTTTAGTTTACCAGGGGCGGACTAGGTTGTACGTTTTAATGCTTACATTTTCATGATATGATGAGGAGTTAAAAAAAACAAATTTGAATACCTTGAACATTGAGCTAAAGAAAAGGTACTCTTCTTCATAGTTGATAAAATGGACCGTTTTCGAAAAACAAAATAATAAAAGAAGTAACTTCTTTATTTCTATTAAAAAGAATCATGAATTCTATTTTTTTTTGTCTGCAACAAAGTGTGATACGAAAGTTATTCAAGGAACAAAAAAGTTTCAGTTTATGTTATTGAATCCGACAAAATTTATTTCTTATCACATCCAATGAAATGTATGTATTTTTGTTAAGGTGCCTTTCTGGGCCAAAACTGCATTTTTGGAAATCTTTGTAATTTTGCGGATTCAATAACGTAAACTAAAATTTTTTTGTTCCTTGAATAAATTTTTTATCACACTTTGTTGCAGACAAAAAAAATTAGAATTCATAGTTCTTTTCAATAGAAATGAAAAAGTTACTTCTTTCATTATTTTGTTTTTCGAAAACGTTTCATTTTATCGACAATGAACAAGAGTACCTTTTATTTAGCTTAATGTTCAAGGTATCCAAATTTGTTTTTTTTTAACTCCTTATCATACAGGTTGTTAAAAATGTAAGCATTAAAACTTACAACCTAGTCCGCCCCTGGTAAACTAAACAAGCTAATTCAAATTTTCATTAAATTATATCAAGTAGTTTAAAATTTATTCCAGTAAAATGAATTTCCAGTGACGTCATTCAGGAGGCCGTATCTATGTAGGGGAGGCATTTAGGAAAAAAAATTATGGGAACTTGTCATCTTATTTTTTTATGTTTTATCTGAATCCGAGAGATTTCCCACATTTTCCCGAACACCCTGTATATTTAAATATAAAGCATCCCTCCTATATCAGCACCTCAGAGGTAAGGTGTGTTAAGTCACATTTTTTCCAGAAACGAGTTATCTACACTATTGGATTTATATTATTAATTCCATCTAGTGGAAAACAGATTTAACTCCCTAGTTAGTTGCATATATATTATATCCAACTTACTAAGGAGTTAAATCTGTTTTCCACTAGATGGAATTAATAATATAAATCCAATAGTGTAGATAACTCGTCTCTGGAAAAAATGTGACTTAACAAACCTTACCTCTGAGGTGCTGATATGGACTTTCTACTCCATGCTAAGAAGCACAATCAACATAAATAATGCTTTGTTATAGGTTACTATTAAGATTTGTGAATAAAGTTCTTTCTCTGTAATAGTATCTTAGCATTTATTGTTATTGTCGTAGGTAAAGTATAGTATTCAACTTGCGGTAATGGTCATAACTCACTTGATCTGCGTGAGTTATGACCAACATTACCGCACGTTAAATAATATAATATTATTTACATAAGAACCAATTTGAATTTTCGACAAGGAATCACCCCCGTTGAAACTTATTTGATAGCAGAAAAATCTCTTTTTTTTTTTTAGTGGAAAAATCTGAAATTCCTTTGAAAACTATTTTATCGTTTCAAATTCAATTGCAGGGTTTTTTTCAAATTATTTTTGGAACCGTGCATCTTTTGCTAGGGTTGAGACCTTATGTTCAAATGACGAACCCCTTCGATATATCATTTATATTGTACTGATGAAAACTGCGGAAATCTCAACCCGAGTTTCATCATGGAAAATATTGAACAGAAAAAACATGTCACAAATTGAATCGCGTCGGGAGCCTCACAGGCGATAATTGTAGGAAGCGGATGAGAAAAACGGGCAAGATGAAAAATTCATATCCTGCAAGTCTGCCCGAACCGGGTACGGCATACCGGAGCTCATGGGAGCGACGCCGCCGACGAGTTGGAAAAATCTAGGAGCGACTATGGAAAACAGGTTTTCCTACGGCTTTTCGAACCGTTAGCCATTGATTCGTTCTTTCCTTGAATCATACTAGTTCGTTTGGTGATCTATTCGCGTTCAAACTGGGGCTGGTTTGAACTAGCAACATTCGCCACCTGTCTCTATTTCACCAAGGCCGAAAAAGAACCATCAAAGATACGCTAATGATTCCTCCGTGGCATTTAACGGTGCCCGTTCCAAAGACATAAACATCGACCACATCTAGCCGGACGGCTGGCTCGGCGAACAAAAAACCAAATGAATAAGATTCCAAGCAGAGAGCCATCCGTAGAGCGACGTTAACGAATTGTCTGTTTGATCATAACTGTGCCTGGTGTTAAATAATTGCCAATCATAATAAATTTCAATCAGAACCAACAACACTCGCCAGTTGAAAGGATAATCTGACAACGATAGAAATGATTCCTTCGCAACCTCGTTCTTATTGACAAATGAGAGATACGCCAATTGAACTGTGATGATTTATCGGTTGTATCTTAGTGTTTACTATGCGTCGCACAATTACTACCATGTGAACATGATGATTTTGAGATATTCGATGGAAAATTCCATCTTCGGCGAGTCTGGGAGAGAATTGGGCCTCTGGAACCCCCTTGAGGATCACCTCTCATCAGTGTCTATTCTGGCGGAGCAACGGCATTTAATTCACGTTCTTTTTCGACCATATTGACATAATTGGAAGAGGCGAAAAATTAAATCTTTCTATGTCAAGGTCATTTTGCCCAAAGTAATTTTCGTGAATTATGTATAATGAGTTTATACGATAATTGGGATTCTTTACCGCAAATCTTTCAGAATAACCGTAATTCCTGTTTTTCATTAGATTCGTGTTTGCTAGAGATGGGACGGTTGCCAGCATCTTCAAAATAAAAAACAATGTGTTATTTCATAGTCTTTGGGATATTTCAGTTCTATGATCATTCTCAAACCACTGGCGTGTAATTCACGATTTTGGTACGTACATATGAATTTTATACTGGTACGGGAGCAGATCCTGAATTATAACTAGTTTTGTAGTTACACACGAACGTTAATTCTTTCTAATGGAATATTTGTATATTATAGACACTTTCTGATTCTGACGGACGACGAATGAATTGGCCTTTATAAACGTCTGATGAATTCTATGACTCCCGGACTTTTTCAGGTTTCGAATTTCGTTCATATTTCCCTGGAAATTATCAAAGTATGGTGGCAAACTCAAAAGACAATGTATTCAATCTATCGCTCAGGCCTTTCTCAAAATCATCGAAAACCTACAAACATGGTGTGGTGAAGTAGGAAAAAGATAAAGTCGATCGTATTAAACTGATTTTAGACCTCGAAACTGTCAACTCTTCGATTTTTTTACCATATTTTCTAGGAGCTCCCGAAAACTGTCAAATTCTGTCGAATTTCTGAATTATTTCGATGGTTTACTGCAAGGTTGAATATAAAATGTCAAAAATCGACTTATTTCTTTTGCAATTCTGTGAATAAATGTGGAGGAGGAACTTTCCCCATAAATCTTTGAAAATCGTAGAAAACCTACAAAAATGGTGTGGTAAAGTAGGAAAAAGATGAAGTTGATCGTATTAAATTGATTTTATACCTCGAAACTGTCTACTTTCCTATTTTTGAACGTTATTTTCTAGGAGCTCCCGAAAACTGTCAAATTCTGTCGAATTTCTGAATTATTTCGATGGTTTACTGCGAGGTTAAATATAAAAATGTCAAAACTCGACTATTGTTATTCTGTGAACAAATGTGAGGGTGAAACTTTCTTCATAAATCTCTGAAAATCGTCGAAAACCTACAAAAGTGGTGTGTTAAAGTAGCAAAAGGATGTAGATGATCGTGTTCACTAAATTTTGGACTTCGAAACGGTTTTTTCTTCAATTTTTAAACGTTATTTTCTAGGAGTTCCAGGTAACTGTCAAATTTTGTCGAATTTATAAATTATTTCGATGGTTTACTGCAAAGTTGAATATAAAAATGTCAAAAATCGACTTATTTCTATTGTAATTCTGTGAGCAAATTTGGAGGTAAAACTTTCCTCATAAATCCTTGAAAATTTTCGAAAACTTACAAAAGTGGTGTGGTGAAGTAGCAAAAGGATGTTGTTGATCGTATATACTAAATTTTAGACTTTGAAACGGTCTGTTTTTCGATTTTTGAACGTTATTATCTAGGAGTTTCAGGTAACCGTCAAATTATGTCGAATTCCTAAATTATTTCAATGGTTTACTGCGAGCTTGAATGTGATTATGTCAAAACTCGACTAATTTCTATTGTAATTTTGTGAACAATCTGAATGAATCTCTGAAAATCGTCGAAAACTCATAGAAGTGGAGTGTAAGTTGGCAAAAAGATTCATTTGATCGTTTTAACCTCATTTCAGACTCCCAAGAGGTTTATTCTTCCAATTATGTATATAGAAAAATTTCCCTCCATCTCAACCGGATTGATGTAGAATTTGGTTCTTAACTGTCTTGAATTCTTTGGAACCATATGAAAGTTATGTGGAAAATTTGCAAAAAGACCTATTCAACTGTATTTATCTCATTTTAGACCCTGTTTGGGATATTTTCTTCAAATTACTTACGAATGTTCGGATCCTCTCTGTAAATTTCGAATAATCAAGAAATTACCTCGTAAATCGCTGAAAATGTGAAAAATAATGAGGGTGAGAAAGCGTTACTTACCTTTATTTCCCACTTCGATTTCTGTTCTTCGAATGATTTTGCAACGCTTTCCCGACTTGTGCTGGCCTTTGACGATGTTTTGACATTTGACGGGGTTTGTTTACATTCGTTGTAGATCTTGTTTCGAGGACTTGCGGAAATGGAAAAAAGAAAGAAAAGCCATTGGCAGGTCTGAGACTAAGGGTCTTTCGAGATTGGATTGCTGCCTTTGGCCGCGACCTAGCAGTCTGTCAAAAGTTCGGGAACCCTGTATAAATTAGCCTTTCGGAATTCACAATATAATCTAGAAAGCAGCGAGGATCTCCCTTACTTCAGGTTTTCTGGTCGTTGCCAAGTTGACACACGAAAATTACTCATTTCATTCCCGTTGAATCCCAAGGTTTATTATTAGCGGCATAGATTTCACCACCTGCGATAAACTCGGAATTTTTGTTGTCAGTAACGATCGCGATATTCGAACTTACGACACGGCTTGCCGTGCAAGGCCCGGTAGATTGGGAAAACGAACGGGGTGTGAAAATTCCTCCTCCTTCGGACGGAATGACGATGGGATTTTTGGTGGAGGATTGCCTGGGCTACAGAATCAGGTAGGAAAAAATTCGAAATTATTTTATGGTTTACCGGACCGGGACCCTTGTGGGGAATGACGCCGGGAACAAATCGATAAATGTCGAAGGAAATGGTTTTGTTGTTAATCTTATACGATTTATCCTCTGCGTTCATTCATGATTCCTGAACGAAAGAGCAACAAGACGTGCTAACTAGTGCCGGACGAAGACTCGTTTACTTTCACTGCAGGAGACGGGCATTTTTGAAAGAAAATCTAGAGCCGGCACATCTTCGACGCAAAAACAAGACTACAGGTCTGCTCGTTAAGCGGTACAACTGGTCGGTCTTCAATTACGTTAACGGTGATTGTCAGAATGGGCCCTGACCACGGCTTAAAACGCCAATTGTGGTATGGTCGAGTTCCATACCTAGACTGGGAACATCCACTTAGGTTCTTCACCAAACTGAGGTTAATGGGATGGTATTTTATGCATTTTCGGTGAAGATTGTACCACCAGAAGCTTCTTAGGGTCTAGGTGACGACACAGTATTATTCATACACTAACGCCACCTACCAGCTTCAGAGCTTCTTATCAATTCTCTGATCTTGCGAATTTCTCAAATTTCTATGAATATTTTAGGTGTGTATTCTTCACAATTATTCATCGGATATTCAGTTTCCTCTAGTTTCACTTGTCGACTTTCCTTTTTCAATTTACGTTTCCTGGACTAGCCATAAAACATCGTTTCCATCGCCAGTATTGAAATCAATTGATGAATGACCACAACAACATTCGGAAGAAATAAACATTCAAAACTAATCGAAACGAAACGTTGATCTCCAGAACGTCGACCTTCAATTTCACTCGCAAATCTTAAATAGTTAATTAATCTTACGACATTCCCACCAATAATGAATAAAATTTCTTTTCTTCAACGACTCAGTTTATGATTATTTTTGGTTTTATAATTTTCTTCGACAAAACCTTCGGTGACCTACGAACACAGAACGCGGTCTTCTTCTTAACTTTCGAAAGGTCAGCTTGGCCATAGAAGGTGTCAAGTGATTTAATTGATTCGTTCGCATTCAGGTCCGTGCATAAATTAATCCGGTGCTATCTGATTAGATACGATCGGGAATTAACATTCATCTCGAACCGCTATTTCTGTTTCGCAGACTCATCGTCTCTCGCTCCAATTTTTTCCGAGTTTTTTCCGCGACCCGGCCGTAATGAATATTTTCCGGCGGATCGTATAGGCCGATAAGCCAGTCCGCGACGATGGTGGGATAGTTTTCTTGCGGTTGACATTTTTATGCTGTATTATTGTAATTTCCAACCGTTAAGTACCGTTTTGCGAAACGAGTCGCGGAGATAAACGCGAACGTTTATCGCGGAGCTAATGATCGCTGGTGGTGTGAACATTTCGCGATCCGAAGGAAGATTTTCGAACGAAATCGTTAGACGGGTCTCGTTAGTATTGCGTTGGCATCCCTGGCTGTCATTCAATTCGAACATCAGACTAGAAGAAACGGGCTCTCCGACGGTACCCGAAACGTCCCCTATTTCGAATGCCAACAAAATTTAAAAAATCCTTCTCATCCTACATATATGATGTTATTCTTCACGTGGAGTGAGTTCAAACTTCTAACGATACTGCAGATTGGATCTCCGAAACCATTCTTATCCGGACAATCAAACATTCCCATGGCTAATTGCAAGAACCACTCGTGAAACCATAATTGACTGCATATCAAATCGGATACGCCTCCACTTTATTATGATCCCAACTCCGATATCTCGCTTTCTTCTCTTTCGCACTTTTAATTTCTAATCTACTAAAATGAGACATGCCATTGTTAACACCCGGGGTTTCCCACCAAATTTTTACTATTTGATCTTCGTTCAAAATTAATTGAAAGCTTGTTCGTTGATGTGGTTCTGTTCAATTCAACTCGACTGGGAATTTGGCGAAGATCGGTCCAATTTTTTCGATAAGAAATCTTTCTGATTTCACTTTCGCGCACTTCCTTGGGAATAGCGTTTTTTGCTTCCTCGTGTAATGTGAGATGTTTTTAATTATTTCGTTGATTTGATTGAATGCTTCCTGCACAATCGATCGGTGCAGAAGTTGTTCGAATCTGGAGCTTTCCCTTAAACATTAGTGAAGGCTTGTCAGAGGAAAACATTTGTATTGCTGTAATCCTTTTCTCAGCCCAAATATTTTAAAATACAGACGATATTTTGGTTAACATCCAGTCTTCGTTTTTATATCTCCAGAGCTTTCGATTTTTATTTTGTATTTGCGGATGATATTTTCTTTGGTTTTTTTTTTCTTCACTTGTTTGGGTTGTTTTCACGTTTAATCGATTTGTTTTTTCTTTTTTTTTTCGTTGTAAAGGTTTATATTGCCTAGAATCTCTTCAAATAATTTGAATATTGACTACTGTAATTATATTTTGTTCAATTAGTAGATTACGTACAGGCTCACGCTTCTGTAATAATTGTTTATACCTGAAGCTTTACGGAATAAACCATATTATTACTGATGTAATTCTCTTCCCATCCCTTATACTTTAAAATACAGACGATATATTGATGAACATCCAGTTTTTTTTTTATGTAAGATAAATTTATCTCCTACCATTATACGAGAGAGACAGGACAGGAGGGAAATCTCCGGATAAATTTGCTAGACAGTTCGTCAGAGATTTCAATTTTTATCGATGTAATTATCTTCCCAACCCAAATATTTTGAAATACAGACGATATATTGATGAACATCCAGTTTTCTTTTTTATGTGAGAGAAATTTATCTCCTACCATCATACGAGAGAGACAGGACAGGAGGCAAATCTCCGGATAAATTTGCTAGACAGCTCGTCAGAGGTTTCAATTTTTATCGATGTAATTATCTTCCCAACCCAAATATTTTGAAATACAGACGATATATTGATGAACATCCAGTTTTTTTTTATGTAAGATAAATTTATCTCCTACCATCATACGAGAGAGACAGGACAGCAGGCAAATTTCCGGATAAATTTGCTAGACAGCTCGTCAGAGGTCTCAATTTTTATTGATGTATTTCTCTTCCCAACCCAAATATTTTAAATTACAGACGATATTTTGGGTAACATCCAGTATTCCTTCTTTATATCTCCATAGCTTTAGATTTTTATTTTGTATTTGCGGATGATTTTTGCTTTGATTTTTTTCTTCACTTGCTTGGGTTGTATTCACGTTTATATTGTTTTGTTTTTCTTTTTTTTTTCGTTGTAAAGGTGTATATTGCCTAGAATTTTGTTAAATAATTTGAACATTGGCTACTGTAATTATATTATGTTCAATCAGTAGATTACTTACAGGCCCACGCTTCTGTAATAATTGTTTATACCTGAAGCTTTACGGAATAAACCATATTATTATTGACGTTATTCTCTTCCCAACCCAAATATGTCAAAAAACAGACGATATATTGATGAACATCCAGTTTTCTTTTTTATGTAATATTAATTTATCTCTTACCATCATACGAGAGAGACAGGACAGGAGGCAAATCTCCGGATGGATTCGCTAGACAGCTCTTCATAGGTTTAAATTTTTATTGATGTAATTCTCTTCCCAACCCAAATATTTCAAATTACAGACGATATTTTGGGTAACATCCAGTATTCCTTTTTTATATCTCCAGAGCTTTCGATTTTTATTTTTTAGTTTCTGCGGATGATATTTTCTTTGATTTTTTTTTCTTCCTTTGGTTGGGTTATATTCACGTTTATATTGTTTTGTTTTTCTTTTTTCTTCTGGTTGTAAAGGTGTATATTGCCTAGAATTTTGTTAAATAATTTGAATATTGGCTACTGTAATTATATTATGTTCGATTAGTAGATTACTTACAGTCTCACGCTTCTGTAATAATTGTTTATACCTGAAGCTTTACGGAATAAATCATATTATTATTGACGTAATTCTCTTCCCAACCCAAATATGTCAAAAAACAGACGATATATTGATGAACATCCAGTTTTCTTTTTTATGTAATATTAATTTATCTCTTACCATCATACGAGAGAGACAAGACAGGAGGCCAATCTCCGGATAGATTCGCTGGACAGCTCTTCATAGGTTTAAATTTTTATTGATGTAATTCTCTTCCCAACCCAAATATTTTAAAATACAGACATCCAGTATTCGTTTTTCTCCTACCATCATACGAGAGAGACAGGACAGGAGGCAAATTTCCAGATAAACGTTCCTGTGTTGTTTGGGTTGTATACTTTCCACTAAATTCTTGTATAAAATGGATAAATTGTATGGAATTCAAAGAAGTTATGATACCATCGATCGCGTCCGGGAACTCTATCGGCCCTCGGAGTGATCCCTGAGGGACCCCCGCCGTTACATTAATCTCCAACATATAGCACCGTCATCTGTCATAATCGCCTTGGTACGATTCCCACAAGCGATCAGATGGTGCCGATAGCCGTCCATGGTCCGGCCCGTCGTCTCTCTTATCTTCCGCATATCCCTTCTTCATTAACGAAACTGCATTCGGAACCATTGTTCGGCTTGATAAATTGATCCAGCGACAGCTGCACGATCGACAGAATCTGGGTCCCGGAATTGTGTCACTGGAAGAGTGTGTATCGAGGAGGCATCGCGATCTTGGGAGACCGCGCCAGCAGTACCGATAGTACAGTTTCCACGTCCTCGCGCGGCGGAGTACCTGTTGTTGTCAGTCCACTTGCGGTACGTGCGTGGTGCAACGGACGCGGATCAGGTGTTCGTGGTGCATGTATGGACCTCTCAGTTGGGTCGGAAGGTGCGTGCGTTCGGTATTTTTTGGTTAGTACGGTGGTGAAATGTTTTGGCGTTGAGTGGATTACACCGTTTTTCTTTAATAATAGAAAACGAAAGTTCCACCAGGAATACCAGATATCTATCAGGAATATTCTGTTGGTTATATTTAAAATTATTTCTTCATCTATGATCGGATTTTTTCCTTCCAAAATGACGTATTACAACTTCAAATATTATTATGATAACCCAAATAAATTTATTAGTGAAAATATAAATCATTTTTCTTGAGAAACTTTGGTGCTCCAAAGCATAGTGTGTCGTTGAATTCATCAAGAATATATCGTTTGTCTTTTAATGTTCAGTAGGTATTTAAATTTCAATTGAATCGTCAAAAAACTACATCAAATGCCTTTTATAATGTCTTTGAAATTGAATGGTTAATTTTATGGGTAACAATCCGACTTCTCTTCCAATGCCAATTCGAGTCAATTGAGAAATTTAACAACTGAAAGGACATCACTTATTCCTATAAAGATGTATGAAATAGAGCACGACTACAGGACACAATATGAATGATGAATGTTCTTAAAGCTTGTTTAAATAGAGCGGTCACCCATCCAGGTATTGCACCCGAACAACGCTGCTAGTTTAATTGACAAAACATTCAACTTTTTCGGAAATGTAGGGGAAAATTAACTTATCTATGATCATTTTGATTTGACAAGAACTGACCCTGTAGCTAAACTATCGAACCAGAGATTTTGAAATAAACCACAGATTCTGAAACTCAAACCTGCTGTCAGTGTGACAAATAATGTCATTTGATAAAATCGAAATTTTTCTTTTTACGTGGAACAGCTGTGATGCTGAATTTTTTGGAATTCCTTCTATGGGTGCTTCGTACATATGTAGACACAAAATTTTCAAAGAATTCGATCGGATAGGCCTTTTTCGAATGATTGAGGAAAAAATTCAGATGGCTATATCTACGAAACCCTTAGGCAGATTTCGCCCATTCACGAACATGACCGGCGCATTCAACCCCCGAGCGTATCCTGATATCTTCGAAACTCTATGCTTCTTCTTTCAAATTTATGATACTTACTACCGGCTGGCCGGCCAGACGAACAAAATTGAATTTAGCTCGAACTACTAAAAATTATAGATATTGGGGCAAAATGATAACATTCTTTTTCATAGTAAGAATATTTCTGAAGATGAATATGAGAATAACCAGAGCTGTAAGACGAATAAAGAATAGGTTTATGAATTTATGTAATCGCTTCGAAAACGTAAGGACAAACTAATTTCACAATCGCATACCTAACTTAAATCCTGGAACTTGAGGAAGACGAGCATGATATCGATGGTTTCTCAATCATTTCGACGACGACCTTCTTCTCTGACAAATATCGATCTTTTCCGTTCAGGAAAATTATGTCAATTGAAGTTTGGAGGAAAACGTTTCTTAACGTTAGGAGAAAAAGTTTCTTTCAACGTTTGGAGAAAAAAAGTTCTTTCCATGTTTCGAAAACAACGTATTTTTAACGTTTGGGAAAAACGTTTTCTTGACAGTTGAAAAAAAAACGTTTTTTTATCGTTCAGAGAAAAAAGTTCTTCCAACGTTTAGAGAATACAGTTGAAGAAAAAATTTTTTTAACATTTGAAGAAAAATCTTGACGGTTGAAGGAAAACGTTTTTTCCAAGGTTTGGGGAAAAACGTTCGATAATAATAATACTATAATCTTTATTCATGCTTTACAATAATAATTGTTTACACTTGTCAGAAAAATATTGTATATGTATATAAAAAAGCCACGAATCAAAAGGAAATTTTATATGAAAAAAAATTAACATGTACTAATAAATATAATAATTCAGCGAAAAAAATTCATTTAGTTTTCTTGACAGTTGAAAAAAAGTTCTTCAACGTATGGAGAAAAAATTTTTTTCGACGGTTAAAGAATAGTAATAGTAATATTTCATAGGGAGGAGAAGTGTCACTTTTCATGGCGATCCTGGATCCTCAACATTTCCAACTTTTTCATACGTTTGGAATTCTGAATAGGGGACGTTTCGGGTACCGTCGAAAAGACTGTTTCTTCTTCTCAAAAACGCAGGGGCGCTTCGCGCCCCCTAAATTCTTTCGACCTCACGATTTCAAAACCAGATAGTATTCTTAAAAAAAGGAAAACAACGTTTTTTTATCGTTTGGAGAAAAAAGTTCTTTCAACGTTCTGAGAATAACTTACAGGAAAAAGGTGGAGACACGTCTTAAATCTTACAAGTCTAAAAGTGACACACACTATGATAATATATGACAATATACAAAATCGAAGAAACAATAAATATTCGAGATCGGATTTCGGAATAGGTGAACAAGACAATAAGCATTCGACATTCCTCCATAAAAAAATCCATTAAAACGAAATTACATCTATTTCGTTATGAAACGATCATTTCGGAAATACCTCTGTATCCCCCCATAAATATTCATATTCATATCATGGAATATTCATGCCGCATACGTCTCATTTTGAAACCGAAAGCGATCGAAGAATACATTAGTATAAGAACATTTTGGAATTCGCGTATAATAAACTTATCCGAAAAGTGTGCCGTCCCGAATTTGGACGAAGAAAGCTCATCGTGAAAAGTGAAAATCCCAGGCCAGGAAACCGACGTTATTAGAGAGAAATTTCGGAAAGATCCGATCGGATTGGATAATGATGGTGAAATAGAAACAACCATTTTTTCGATCTGCAATTACACCGCGGATGATTACGAGGCATCGCTGCGAGATATCTGGACCGGGCTGTTATTATCTCGATTCCGTAAACTGCGGATAGCATCTGGTTGCACCTCTCCGGCTACCCCCGTTTCTTTGCGGATTTCTTTCGAAAATTGGGTAGAGTTATTTGCACGATTATTTTTCGTTGATTTCTGGAACGCAGCCAAAGTTGGAGTTCTTCCTGAATTATCTATGGTAGGTCTTTCTGGAGATCGAGTTTTGGTTGTCTTCTTCATGGACCGGACATTTCATAATATTAATGGTGGTGTTCTGAGGACAATCAGGAGTCTCCAAGCGGAGCATATCCAGTCCAAATTTCACGCTTCCTCGACCTAATCAGCCGTTTCCTCGTCGCAAGACCCACAATGACCCCTCACGGGTTGTGGGAAACCGAAATGCAACACCTAATGGACGTCTTCTAATTGAAGTCCACGCTCAACTTAACCTCTGGCGGCGGTTTCTAGTGCACCAGAGGGCTGGGCGCATAATTGCATAAATACCGGCACAGATGAGATTTACCATGTGGAAGAGCGACACCAGATGACGGCGTAAAGGCTCGCACCCACCTCGCTGGAAGAACGGCAGCTCTTCTGTTTGTTCTCTTCGTTGGCTTCTCACGGATTGTTCTCGGCAATCGTGAGAAATCGTTCGGAATGTGGGAGAAGGTGTATTATTCTGTTTTTTCGTTGGGAATATTGTTAATGTTAGTGTCTCCATTGTAAATATTGGGTACCGTTCTACAATTAGAGAGTATGACTTTTATTACCCTAATAATCGTAAAGACGTAGGAACGAGCGGGAGTACAAATATTTCGAGTATGCCGAACGTACGAGGTGTGTGGATGAAGTGGAGATGTAATAATACGACTTGTACCCTTAGTAATAGTACAAGTTATTAAGATGGAATTTTAGCATTATTTTATATTTCTATAATCTATTGTCCGAAAAAGAGTTGGGTTCGTGCTTCCTGCACGAAGAGGAAGTCTTTAGTTTTACCCTTTTCTGAGGAACAGGTATTCAGGAAAGAAATCCCAGAAATTTAAAAGAACATATTATATTTACGAAAAATGATGGTAAAATGCGTGCATAAAATCGAGCTTTTCACAAATAACAAAAACATCAAAATAAAAACGAAAAGCACTGCCGTGAAGGCAGGAGCTTTTGAGCGCTCGTACATGCACCTTGTAGGTAGATTTGCATTCTTCAGTTTTAGAAAACAATTGGAAAGATTTTGACAGCTGTCAAAGAAAATTTCAAACCAACGCGAAAATCCAGACTTCACCTCAGTGCTTTAGGTGACCATTTTCTTTTTCGATAATTCGCTAGAATTTTCTACGGTATCTATGGTCTTGGTAATACGATCTGGACAAAATTATACATTATTCTTTATATATGTGCGAAATTTCATTTAAATCCGGAAATATTTACGGAACCCCTAGTCTAATTTTGCTCATTAATGAACGTGAGCGCGAAATTCGCGATCCGAACCTATCTTGAAAATTTCGAGTCCCTAGGCCTTTCCGTTCGAAAGTTATAATTTTCTATGGTTTCTATGGTTCTGATCATACGATCTGGAAAAAATGTAGCTCGAATATATCATTCTCAATTTAAATACAAAATTTCGTCAGGATCGAATCCATAGTTTTGAAATTATCGAGAAAACCGAATTTCAAACGTCCATATTCACGGAACCCCTAGTCAAATTTGGCTCATTAATGAACGTGAGCGCGAAATTCGCGATCCGAACCTATCCTGAAAATTTCGAGTCCCTAGGCCTTTCCGTTCGAAAGTTATAATTTTCTATGGTTTCTATGGTCCTGATCATGCGATCTGAAAAGGGTCTGCATGTATCTTGAGGACGTAATTATCCATCTGAGTGCAAAATTTCACCTCGATCGAATCAGTAGTTTCGAAGTAATCAGAAAAACAAAATTTCGAGCGGCCATATTTACGGAACCCCTGGGCGAATTTCGCCCAATATCGAACTTAACCGCGGCATTTGAGATTCGAACCTACCCTGAAATTTTCAAGTTTCTAGGACATTCCGTTCGAGAGTTATCGTGTATACGGACGGACGGACAGACTCGAATTTTTCGACGGAATCGTCATCAGTGAGTCGAACATAGTCGATTGAGACCATTTTCGGCTAAAAATTCGAAAACTACAGACATCGTGACGAAATGATATAGCCCTCGTGTAAGTAGTACGAGCGCTCAAAAACATCTATCATCCACCTTATTTCGCATAATCATAATTAAATCAGACAATTAAACTCCTACGTTCCCTTCTTCATAAAAACATACTAATCCAAATGTACGAGGGTGTCAATTAACTCGATATAAAATAAATACAATTTTTTCCACATTCCTTACATTGAAACACTTCAAATTAATTTCGGGTCGAGTTATCAATAATACACCATTTACATGTATAAGGGTTAAAACTTCGAACTGAATTTTCCTACCTTGATCTGCAAACCACCTAATCCCTTTTTGTTCCTACTTGAAAACAAATTCACTCACTCCGAAAGTGACCTTAACCTTTTTGTTCGCACTCCCGTAACAAATACGACTTCTAACTTCACTCAAAACGCAACTTCTTCGGCACTTACTTCCCCGGATTTTTTATCTTTTTTACCTAATCCGGACTCTGAAAATTCTCGACTGAAAATACTAAAGCTTTTGTATGGTTCGTTCCAGATATTAATAATATAAAATTTTGAAATTTACGAAAAACCACTAACAATATTGAAAAAATTTTGTTATATATATTTTTTTTCCGAGACTCTTTTTCAAGGAGGATTCTAAAGGAGAACAAACAAAATCAATTTTCTCACAAAATTATATAATTAGCAATCTTATTCTGAAAACCAACCCCGACTATCAAAAGAACCTATAACTAATATTTCTAAACTCTAAAATAACGTTTGATTGGTGAGTGCACTCACTATATGCTATTTTCAATTTTTCTTCTTCCAAGCAACACGCCGTTTCAATATCTCCTTCTCTCCTTCACTTGCCAAATCAACTCCAACAACTCAATCTAGACAAAGTTCCAAATACCTATACCTTTCTTTTTACAAAACCAATCTTTCTGCCAATTTTTTTGTGAATTATCCATCTTTTACCTTGACGTTTCTCTCTCAACTGTTCACTGGCCTGCTTTTCCCATCCATATTATTTAATATCTCAATTCCTAGGTAACATTCTTGATACATTTCATTCTTCATAAACATAACTTAACTATTTACAATTAATCATTTGAACAAATTCACATTTTTCTTAATTTCGAATAATCTGAACCCTCTTTGAAAATATAATAATATATAAATTGATCAAATTTATTGAATTGACTAAAGATGTTTAAAGGTTCTTGACTTTTCGGTGATATTATTTGAATTTATTTGTCATTTTAATTTCTTGAACTTTAAGAAATGTGGCCGTTTTCAATTTCCATAACACTATTTTCCTACGCCGGCCTCGAACCGAAACTTAAAATTCTGTACCTATCTTGGCACCTCTCCGGCTTTCAACTACACCAGCCTCTAACCGGAAAACCGACCCCGTACAACTAACTCTTAGTGAGTTCTCCACCCGCGAGCAACTACTTATAAATCGAAAAGTGACTAAAAGTATGTACCTATTCGTTGCACCTTCCCGACTTTCAATTACTGCCCTAATGCGAGTCCCCGACCCAAAACAACTAACTCTCCCGAGTTCTCTACTTCCGCACAACTCACCCTCGGTCCCAGACCAGTAATAACTGAATCTTCCCGGGCCCCTCGATTAAATGTAAATGTAATTAAATGTAAATGTAAACTTTTTCCCCCTTCAAAAACATAATTCCTGAATTGATATTTTTCGTAGTGTCCCTCACTTCCATTGCTTGGAGACACCCACGCTATCAAATTCTTTCTCCGAAATTTTCTCATGAAAACGTTGCGTCTTTTCCCCTTGTCGAGGATTCCTTCAATCGCCAATACAGAGTTTATTTCTCGTCTACCTCCGTTTCTCAAAACAAAGCTTCGTTTGATGCCAAAGCTTTCCTTATCTATGGCTTACGTATCAAATCTCGATCACACAGCTCCAAAATTAACGACATCCGTTGATAATACAAAGAAATAATGTATGCCTGACTTCGAATATACAGACTGTTTTCCGTAGTAGGTAACCGAATTCAAAATCAAATATTCATATTTCCAAATATTACAATGGTTGTTCACACAAGTGTCGGAGTGGGCACCGACCTTCGCGGATCTTTAAACGGCCGGCAAAACCTGGTCTTCCACGAGAGAGGAGAATATACACACGCTCATCTCGCGAGTTCGCGGAGAGCTCGGTCAGTGGGTTACCTATGCCTGCTGGCTAGCGAGGGACCAGACCGGTCCATCGGGCAGCATCCAGTCGCCGTAACAGGTGTCGGTGCCGAAGATAGATGGATGGGATGATTTACCGTGGTACCTAGATATGGGTGAATATTGCAACGGATCGCCGAGCGTGGGTCGCCTCGGTTCCCATGGCCTTAAGGACTGCCGGAGATGAGGACGGTAGATTGGGCTGATCCTATTTGATTTTTTATCGGATTTTTAAAATGGATGAATTTCAACCGAATGCAAGATGAAAAAATTGCCATCTCCAGAAGAAATCAAATGGTTCGCGGTTTCGAAATTATTTCGGAATCTCTACCGTTACCGCATGTTGGAATGAAGAAATTCTGGTTGTTTACTTTACAGAAAGGCTAAGTGAGCAACGTCCTTATAATTACACACCTCAGCCATGAGTTTTTCCATAATTGATAGAATTAATATTTTCTCAAATTTCCTCATTCCAACGTATATGCAAGTTCACGCCTACGAGCGATTACTAATTAAATATTCTCATAATGAATATTATGGGAACAAACGATCAAGACCTACTTAATATTTGTATTTTCGAAAAAAAATCATATAATCAGTTGTGTATTGCGAATCTGGTACTGCAACTTTCTAAATTTTTTAATTCAACACTTTTCATTTTATTGTCGTATTCGAATAGTTTTATTGTTATTATGAGCTTCGGAGACGATTTTCTCGGTCTGAAATTGTTGTATATCTACTTTGTAACGGACGAAACGAGGAGCAACGGTATATTTTCGAATAAAATCGGCAGTTGTTATAACTGAACATAAAGCGCCTCTAGCTGTGCGCGCATAAAGACATCTATTTGCAGATCATTATAAGGATTTTGAATGTTTTCATTAGATGTGACCTCAAGGTAGACAGAGATATTTACAATCATTCTTGAGGGGACAAGAAGACATAATAATGTTGCATTTTGAAGGAGATTATGTGCACTTTTTATTTCTCTTACCTATTTTAATATTTTTTTCCCCGCTTTCTCACTTCATCCAAGAACAGGAAATTTTCATTTTCTGAAGAAAACATTTAACAAAAGGCTACAGATTTTCTGGCTTGAACCTATAATTATGATGACCTTCAAGTATTGTCTTTTTCTGCTTGTAGGAAAATTTCCTATATTTCGTGAATTTATTTAATCAAAATTCATTGAAATTCATGAGTGAATAAGAAGAAAAAATGAAATTCTGAATTTTCCTAATCAAAATTCATCGAAAATAATGAATGAATAAGTAGAGAAAATAAAATTTTAAATTTCCTAAATTTTGAGAATTTAACTAATCAAAATTCATTGAAATCATTGAATGAATAGGAAGAAAAAATGAAATTCCAAGTTTCCTGTATTCTGTTAATTTTCCTGATCAAAATTCCTTGGAATTAATGGATGAATAAAAAGAAAAAATCAAATTTTAAATTTCCTATATTTTGTAAATTTACCAAATGAAAATTCATTTTAATTAATGAATAAATAAGAAGAAAAAATGGAATTTCAAATTTCTTATACTTCGTGAATATAACGTACATATCAAAATTCATTGAAATTAATGAATGAATAGGAAGAAAAAATGGAATTTTGAATATCCTGAATTTTGTGAATTTATCTCATCAAAATTCATTGAAATTAATGAATGAATGAGAAGAAAAAATGAAATTCTAAATTTCCTATATTCTGTTAATTTTCCTGATCAAAATTAATTGAAATTAATGAATGAAGAAGAAGAAAAAATGAAATTTTAAATTTCCTATATTTTGTAAATTTACCTGATCAAAATTCATTGAAATTAATGAGTGAATGAGAAGAAGGAATGAAATTCTAAATGTGTGAATTTTCTTACTCAAAATTCATCGAAAATAATGAATGAATAAGTAGAGAAAATGAAATTTTAAATTTCCTGAATTTTGAGAATTTAACTAATGGAAATTAATGAATGAATAAGAAGAAAAAAAGAAATTCCAAGTTTCCTATATTTTGTTAATTTTCCTGATCAGAATTCCTTGGAATTAATGAATGAATAAAAAGAAAAAATGAAATTCTAAATTTCCTATACTTTGTGAATTTAACTAATCAAAATTCATCGAAATTAATGAATTAATAGAAAAAAAAAAGGAAATTTTAAATATCCTGAAATTTGTGAATTCACCTAATCAAAATTCATTGAAATTGATGAATGAATAAGAAGAAAAAATTTAATTTCAAATTTCCCATACTCTGTGAATTTACCTAATCAAAATTCATCGAAATTAATGAATGAATAGGAAGAAAAAATGACATTTTGAATATCCTGAATTTTGTGAATTTATGTCATCAAAATTCATTGAAATTAAATAATGAATAAGAAGAAAAAATGAAATTCTAAATTTCCCATATTCTATTAATGTTCCTTATCAAAATTAATTGAAATCAATAAATGAAGAAGAAAAAAATATGAAATTTTAGATTTCCTATATTTTGTGAATTTACCTGATCAAAATTCATTGAAATTAATGAATGAATGAGAAGAAGAAATGAAATTCTAAATATCCTATATTGGGCGAATTTTACTAATGGAAATTAATGAATGAATAAGAAGAAAAATGAAATTTTAACTTTCCTATATTTTGTGAATTCACCTAATCAAAATTCATTGAAATTAATGATTGAATAAGAAGAAAAAATGAAATTCCAAATTTCTCATATTTTTTTTTGAATTATTATATGAAGAAATTATAAAAAATACAAGGGAATATGAAATGATCGAAAACGATTATTCAATTGTATTTACCCAGTTTTCACTTATAAATCGGTATATTTCATGATAGTTTTATCCCAAATTCGATGATAAATTTCGACGAATTTTACGTAAAATTTTGAAAACCTGGAATAAAATCATATCGAGACGCGAGGAAATCTTTGAAAATCACCAATAACCCTGATTTCCCACAGTTGATAACTGAATTATTGTTTAGTGAAAAAATTTTCAATCTATGATCATTTTAATCAACGCCAGATCGGAAACAATTCAAATTTCTTTCTACGTGGAATAGCTGTGAAGCTGAATTTTTATATAACTTTTTTTTATTGAATGTAGACTCGAAGTTTCAGTAATATATTGCGAATAGTTTCTGAGTTTTTATGCAAAATTTTTTAATTCTTCTTCTTCTTTTTAGTGATACGATCCTGGCGAAATTTCATATAAATCTGTGTGTGTTATTATTTTTCAACACTCTAAAAAGTTTTAATTCGATCTGTTCGATATTTATAGAATCATTGGAAAAAAAATTCAGATGGCTATATCTATTCAGACCTCAAATTCTAACCTAAAAATTCAACCGGTGCATTCAGACCTGAAACATACCCTAGAAATTTCAAAACTCCAGACCTGATTTTTCGTGAATTATTGTTTTGTCCCAGTTTGAGGTAATTATTTGATATTTAGGGTCGTGAATTTCTTCGTTATTTTATTTATAATTGGCTCTAATTAAAATTGAATATCTCTGCTCTTGCTGCAAAACTAAGCCATGACTGCGCAATGTTCAAATTTTTTTTGACAAACTTGTGTACGACAAAAAAAAACGGAGAAAATAGGAAGGAAATGATATTGGCGACTGGTTTCTGATATATACATGTTTTTGAAAAAGATTTTTTGTTGAATCTTTTAGTATAACGATACTCACAAAATTTCACATGATCTTTCGTGGCGTTATTCTACAACTAACTACAATGTTACGATTCGATCGGATCTGAATTTTCGAATTATTGGAAATAAAAGAAAATCTTCGGCGGATTTCGTTCATTATCGAACTCAGCCAGCGCACTCGTATCCTGAGAATTTCAAAACTGTCGTGTTTACGGCCGGAAGGCCGGAGAGAATTGATAAGAAATACAAGCACTTTTCTCATCGTCCTGGAAGTTGTGGTATTTTTTTCGAAAATTGACTACTCTCATTACAAAACCTACATTTTCTATAGTTTCCTCGAAATAACTAACAGAAAATTCCTGCAATATCTGGTCAACGCCGAAAATATTCACGACGTATCAACAACAGTAATTAGCGAAAGAAATTTTCTTTGGGCTTTGCAACGTCAAGGCTATATCTGAGACTTTTCTTCGGCTAATTAGTCAATATTTCAATCGAATTTCCAGCGGATAAAAAAAACGTTGGACTCATTAACGTTTCCTAGTTTCTTCGCCCCCAGTTCGTACATTCCTAAGCGATAATAATGGTATCGCACACCTACGACAAATATTTCCCGATAAGCTCGACACGAACGAAACGTCCATGACGAACAATCCTCACTAAGCGCTAGCAACATCGGAATGGAAGACGAGAATTTCTACAGCGACCAAGAGTGCAGTTCCTCGGACATCCTCACCCAGTGGTTCGACTCGTTGGAGTCGAGGTCGTCCCATTTCTGGCACTTCTGCAACCTGAACGATGGGGAGAGAAAGGAGAAGAGGGCGAACTCGATGGAGTCGATGGAGGCGACCACCAGCGAGTCCACCGACGGCGACTACGGGGAGGAGTGCAGCTCGGAAGGGGACCACTGCGGTTTTTTGTCCGAGGAACCCTGCAGGAGCATCGCGCACCGGGAGACGGACCTGCTGGTGGCGCTGAGCGAGAATTGTTCGCTCGGACCTGTGTGCTTCTTTTGCAGGTAATTCTTTCGTCAATTTTTCTTGAACTCAATTCAAGAACGATTCGTCTTTACCTCGAAAAAGATGATTATTCTACATGAAGTTGACGCAAAATCGATTTTTGTAGTTGACTGAAAATTTTTAATAAATTTGTTCTTGAAAACATCACGAGAAATTATAACTTTTACAAAATGGCGAATGTGCCAAAATATTTTTCAAGACAATCCTATGTTTTGCAATTGACATTCAATCAGTACATACACTTAAAGTAATAGTCGGTACATACACTTACATACACTACACTCACTTAAAGTAATAGGAGGCATATAATCAAATCACAGATTGACAGATAATCCTGCCTACCATTCAAAATCGATGAGGGGTACGTTGGGGTACTGAAAAATACGACCGCGTAGCAGTCTTGAGTTGGCCATAGAAATGCGTGCGAGAAAATTCATTGAAATTAATGAGTAAATAAGAAAAAAAGATGAAGTTTTAGATTTCCTTTATTTCGTGAATTTACATAATCAAAATTCATTGAAATTGATGAACGAATAAGAAGAAAAAGGAAATGTCAAATTTCCTATACTTTGTGAATTTACCTAATCAAAATTCATTGAAATTACTGAATAAATAAGAAGAAAAAATGGAATTTCAAATTTCCTATACTTTGTGAATTTAACTAATCGAAATTCATCGAAATTAATGAATTAATAGGAAAAAAAAATGAAATTTTAAATATCCTGAAATTTGTGAATTTACCTGATCAAAATTCATTGAAATTGATTAATGAATAAGAAGAAAAAATTTAATTTCAAATTTCCCATACTCTGTGAATTTACCTAATCAAAATTCATCGAAATTAATGAATGAATAAGAAGAAAAAATGAAATTTTTAATATCCTGAAATTTGTGAATTTACCTAATCAAAATTCATTGAAATTGATGAATGAATAAGAAGAAAAAATGGAATTTCAAATTTCCTATACTTTGTGAATTTAACTAATCGAAATTCATCGAAATTAATGAATTAATAGGAAAAAAAAATGAAATTTTAAATATCCTGAAATTTGTGAATTCACCTAATCAAAATTCATTGAAATTGATGAATGAATAAGAAGAAAAAATTTAATTTCAAATTTCCCATACTCTGTGAATTTACCTAATCAAAATTCATCGAAATTAATGAATGAATAAGAAGAAAAAATGAAATCGTTAATATCCTGAAATTTGTGAATTTACCTAATCAAAATTCATTGAAATTGATGAATGAATAAGAAGAAAAAATTTAATTTCAAATTTCCCATACTTTGTGAATTTACCTAATCAAAATTCATCGAAATTAATGAATGAATAAGAAGAAAAAATGAAAATTCAAATTTCCTTCATTTTGTGAATTAACTCAATCAAAATTCATTGAAATTGATGAATGAATAAGAAGAAAAAATGGAATTTCAAATTTCCTATACTTTGTGAATTTATCTAATAAAATTCATTGAAATTAATGAATGAATAGGAAGAAAAAATGGAATTTCAAATTTTCCATACTTTGTGAATTTACCTGATCAAAATTCATTGAAATTGATGAATGAATAAGAAGAAAAAATGGAATTTCAAATTTCCTATACTTTGTGAATTTAACTAATCAAAATTCATCGAAATTAATGAATTATTAGGAAAAAAAAATGAAATTTTAAATATCCTGAAATTTGTGAATTCACCTAATCAAAATTCATTGAAATTGATGAATGAATAAGAAGAAAAAATTTAATTTCAAATTTCCCATACTTTGTGAATTTACCTAATCAAAATTCATCGAAATTAATGAATTAATAGGAAAAAAAAATGAAATTTTATATATCCTGAAATTTGTGAATTTACCTAATCAAAATTCATTGAAATTGATGAATGAATGAGAAGAAAAAATTTAATTTCAAATTTCCCATACTTTGTGAATTTACCTAATCAAAATTCATCGAAATTAATGAATGAATAAGAAGAAAAAATGAAAATTCAAATTTCCTTCATTTTGTGAATTAACTCAATCAAAATTCATTGAAATTGATGAATGAATAAGAAGAAAAAATGGAATTTCAAATTTCCTATACTTTGTGAATTTATCTAATAAAATTCATTGAAATTAATGAATGAATAGGAAGAAAAAATGGAATTTCAAATTTTCCATACTTTGTGAATTTACCTAATCAAAATTCATCGAAATTAATGAATGAATAAGAAGAAAAAATGAAATTTTAAATTTCCCCCATTTTTTGAATTGACCTAATCAATATTCATTGAAATTGATGAATGAATAAGAAGAAAAAATGGAATTTCAAATTTCCTATACTTTGTGAATTCACCTAATCAAAATTCATTGAAATTAATTAATGAATATGAAGAAAAAATGGAATTTCAAATTTCCCATACTTTTGTGAATTTACCTAATCAAAATTCATTGAAATTAATGAATGAATAGGAAGAAAAAAAGAAATTTTAAATATCCGATATTTTGTGAATGTACCTAATCAAATTACATTGATATTAATGAATGAATAAGAAAAAAAATGGAATTAAATTTCCTATATTTTGTGAATTCACCTAATCAAAATTCATTGAAATTAATAAATGAATAAAAAGAAAAGATGATATTATAACTTTCCTATATTTTGTGAATTTCCCTAATCAAAATTCATTGAAATTAATGAATGAAGAGAAAAAATAATGAAAATAAGATGAAAAATACTACCGCGTAGCGGTCGTGAGTTGGCCATAGAAAGGCGTGCGAGAAAAGCACTCTTCTGGTAGGATAAATCTCCTTTTTTCCGCTGAACCGAATTCATTTTGATTTATCATCTTGTTTGTTCATATTTCCCAATATTCGCAGAATTCAACGTTAAATAAATTTCAGATTGAAACAATACGATTTCACGACGTATCTTTACCTTGATGAATTAACAGCTAATTAGCTAGCGAAGCATCTTTTCTAATCCCATCTGGTACAACCCGCGAAATTTATTCCTCACAATAAATCTCAACGTAATTATTTCACTTTCTATCATTTGTTCAATTCGGAAATACCAAAACATAATTCCATGCAGAAATGTCGCATGAATTTCAAGTGGCATTTAATACTTTCTATATACATCAAGTATGCGTAGGAGAGCACCTTTTGTTTTTCACTTTTATCGTTGTTTTCGTTTCGTCGACGTGAATATTGAGCTGCCCCGGGAGATTGCAATTGTTGCATTTCGAGATTGCAATTTCGCAGACTAGGAACGTCGAAAATTGCAATCGGATCGTTGGATGCATAATTGCGAGGAGAGTTATTGAAACTTTCGACTTGATGGCGGACGAGTGGAGTTTTA
The DNA here is from genome assembly GCA_963966015.1 of Aphidecta obliterata. Lineage (NCBI taxonomy): Eukaryota > Metazoa > Arthropoda > Insecta > Coleoptera > Coccinellidae > Aphidecta > Aphidecta obliterata. The sequence goes on from OZ014428.1 coordinate 33,764,892, forward strand.
TCTGTTGAGCGGCCAGAGGTCGGATGGAATTTGATTAATTCACGGTCGATTTTAGATGAAAATCCAATCGCAATGAAGCGCTTTCAGAAATTCAAATGATGCTGCGGTCATTTCAGAAGAATCATTGAATCGTTACTGCGAGATCTATGATTTTATGAAGATGCCAATATAATTTTGGAGAACGCTTTTATCAGAACTTTTTAACAAAACAAAATTTAGAAATTTCAGAATATATGTTAGAAGAACATGTAATTGCAAAACTTTTTCAATAATTGTGTTGTTTTCGTGTAAGCAATAGTTGAATAAATAATAAAAAAATAAAATACATCTTCGAGTCTGAATGGATCTTCTGTAAATGAAATCGAAAAAATCTAGTGGGTGGTATTTTTTATCGAATTTGAAAAAAAAAATTACCTCGGAATCAAAGTAGTTTCTATCAAATCACCCACCTTCGGATGAGCTTAAATCGATTCAACAGTTTTCAAAGGAATTTCAAATTTTTCCAATACAAATAAAAGAAAATCCATATTTTCTAAAAAAAGGTCAATACAATACACATTCTTACTGCGATATACAAGGTGTTACCAAATATGTGCGAGAATTTTCAAGAGGCGATTCCCTGTCACAAATTCTTTATGTAATAATGAAAAAAATGGAATACAATGGCTTCTGTAAATGAAATTGAAAAAATCTAGTGGGTGGTATTTTTTTTAACGAAAAACTAAGTACTTCTTTCAAGGAAAAAAAAAGGTTGCAAAATTCTGAAACTAAATTTTGGAATTAGGAAATAATGTTTTGTGAAAAAGGTTTCCTATTTTGGAAGCGTATAATTTTTCAAGGAAAGAGTTGGGAGCTTTTGTTAACAAAAATGACCCCCTTCAATTTTCGACTAGGAATCACCCCCTTAAACTTTCTGCATTCATTTCGATCGCGGCCTTCGGCCGCGACACGCTCTTTTTGGACAAAACCTTATCAGATCCTACAAGTCTAGCGCGAAAAAGTCGCATTAGAATGCCAGGAGGCGAATCTATAAGTTCTGCTACTACAAAAAAGCGTTCAACTTGGCTATTAAAAAAAAAATCTCAATGTGATGTATCAATTTACCACACAAACTGAAGAGATATAGATTTTTCGACACTCATACATTCAGGTATTTCGGTTTGTGTGTCGAAAGCCATTAGATAAGAAAGTAGGATAATCCGCCTGATGGAAATATGATCGAACCGACGAAACAAAATTTCAATAAACCGAAATTTATTTAATTGGAACGACCGTATCATGTTAATAATATGCCATATTATCACAGAATTGTGCAAATTCTTCGATCGTTGCTGCATCCATGCAGAAGTTTTCGGCCAGAAAACTCGATTCAATTCTTGGTGTTTCGCAAATTTCCAAGGGCGTCGGGCCAGCTTTCTTTGATTTTCGGTGGCGCCGAAGTGAAACCCGTCGGCATTCTTACCTGATTTTGAAAGCTGGTGGATGGCGATGGGAAATCGGTTTATCGACGCGAACTATAAAACTGCATATTAATCGGATACTCGGGGACTCAATCCGATCTGATCAGAGTTTTACGATGTGAAACGTCGAAGATTACAAGGAGGATGTCGATAATTGAGGAAGCATGTGGATGGATAATTAATAACTTAGTTGGTACAGAAAACATTTAAGACGGAATGTTCTCGTGCGAAGCTTGAGGGCGACACACTAATTTAAAGACATTTTCGGTTTTGTTCGAAATATCCAAGAACTTGTCTGAGTGAGAAATGGGTCCATTTCATTTCACCGTCTCCATATTTAGAATTCCTTTCTATATTGACGAAATCAATTTGAGAGCAGGATGCGTTAAATACATATACCCGTCGTCTTCTGCTATTCGAAGGTGATAAATGGCACCTGCTAAGATCGCATTTTACCTTTTTCCTCCAGTACCAGCACGTAGTTAATAAGCTATCAGCTTCTGCGGACTTTCTCTATGCAATTCCCTGTAAGAAGACCTAGAGATGGTGCACCTTCAAGTCGCCACTATCGGATGACATATTAAAGTGACCGACCTGAATGGCACGAAGAATAACACCGTGACTTAGGAGAGGAGTAACGGAACCGTGCGGAAAGTTTGCGGACATTTTTTTCTTGGTTTTAATTTCTTCTCATATTATTTTTCTAATAGTTCTTCAACTTAGTTGATTTTCTATTTGTACTCGGTGTCCCAAGATTCATCATCCTTTTTATTTATCAAGAAAAATGTTCTGATTTTCTTTACAGGGTGGTCTAACTTCAACAGTCGACAGAATGTTCAATTTCGAGACCTAAATGTCAGGCCAGGTTTCAGATTTCTACTATTTTGAGATTAAACTTGCAAAATGATGTACATCTCAAAATAATAATCAGAAGTGACAGGGTGTCATCTTTTTCGAGAATACTCTCCCTTTTCAACCTAAAAACTTTTTTGTCCTACACCACCGACTATTATACAAATCATGATTTCATTTTTTATTTCTTTTAAGTTTGAAATTTTATCAATTCTGACATTTTTTTCATGGTTTTTAATTTCTTTTTATATCTCTTCACATACTATGTTTCTAATAGTTCTTCACCTTAGTTAATTTTCTATTTGTACTCGGTGTCCCAAGTTTCATCATCCTTCTTATTTATCAAGAAAAAGTTCGGATTTTCTTTACAGGGTGGTCCAACTTTGACAGTCGACAGAATGTTCAATTTCAAGACAAAAATGTCAGGCCAGGTTTCAGATTTCTACTATTTTGAGATTAAACTTGCAAAATGATGTACATCTCAAAATAATAATCAGAAGTGTTATGAGAATCTACAGGGTTTCATCTTTTTCAAGAATACTCTCCCTTTTTAACCTGAAAACTTTTTTGTCCTATACCACCGACTATTATACAAATCATGATTTCATTTTTTATTTCTTTTAAGTTTGAAATTTTATCAATTCTGACATTTTTTTCATGGTTTTCAATTTCTTTTTATATCTCTTCTCATATTATTTTTCTAATAGTTCTTCAACTTAGTTAATTTTCTATTTGTACTCGGTGTCTCAAGATTCACAATCATTCTTATTTATCAAGAAAAAAGTTCGGATTTTCATTACAGGGTGGTCCAACTTTAACAGTCGACAGAATGTTCAATTTCAAGACAAAAATGTCAGGCCAGGTTTCAGATTTCTACTATTTTGAGATTAAACTTGCAAATGAGGTACATCTCAAAATAATAATCATAAGTGTTATGAGAATCGACAGGGTTTCATCTTTTTCAAGAATACTCTCCCTTTTTAACCTGAAAACTTTTTTGTCCTATACCACTGACTATTATACAAATCATGATTTCATTTTTTACTTCTTTTAAGTTTGAAATTTCATCAATTCTGACCTTTTTTTCATGGTTTCTAATTTCTTTTTATATCTCTTCACATATTATGTTTCTAATAGTTCTTCACCTTAGTCAATTTTCTATTTGTACTCGGTGTCCCAAGTTTCATCATCCTTCTTATTTATCAAGAAAAAAGTTCGGATTTTCTTTACAGGGTGGTCCAACTTTAACAGTCGACAAAATGTTCAATTTCAAGACGAAAATGTCAGGCCAGTTTTCAGATTTCTACGATTTTGGGATTAAACTTGTAGAATGGGGTACATTTCAAAATAATAATCAGAAGTGTCATGAGAATCTACAGGGTGTTATTGTTTTCAAGAATACTGCCCTTTTCAGGCCAAAAACTTTTCTTGTCTTACGTCTCTGACTATTTTCCAAAGTATAATCTCATTTTTCATAAAAAAAAATAAAAATGTTCGTTTCTTCTAAATTGGTTTTTTTCGTACTTGCATCCATTGACAAGAAAAAAATCGAAGAAAGATTTCTGTATGCTTAGGAATGATTCAGGAAATTTTAGAGTACAAAATTATTCCATTATGTATATACATTTCCCAAAAAAGCTCAGCGCGAAAACTCGACAAAAAATCAAATTCGAACCATTTTGTACGTGCATTTTGGAAGCGATCGACATGTTCATGTTTTCACAGTAACCGTATATACCTTATTTCCCAAATAACCACAAATGAAAAAATCTAACGGAGTAAGATCAGGAGAACGTGCAGACCAAGAGACCGGCTATCCATCTCTGTGGAAATTTATTGTACCTATAGCCAGTTTTCCACATTTCCATGAAAAAGTAGGAACCAAGTTCAATCTCGAGATTCATCTCCATCATCAGTTCCACGATTTTTTTTGTGAAGTATTGAGAGTACGAAAAAGTGCAAGTTTTTAAAAGAAACAAAAAATAAAATCATACCATGGAAAATGGTCAGTCTCGTACGACAAAAAAGTTATGACTTTAAAAAGAGATAAAAAGTATCACCCTGAACATTCCCACAATAATTCTGATCATTATCCCATTCAAAGAACAAAAAATACCTCATTTTCCGAATTAGATCCTAATATCTCAAGAAAGAGTTATCAAAAGAACCATATTAATGGATATCTGGCAGTTTATTCTTCAGCTAGATATTCAATAATTCGTCGCCTGTGGTTATAGGCCATTGTTGTATGTGAAATGACCATTCACTAGGTATTTTCGCTCTTCAAAAAATGTCATTCGCAATAATATATAAGCTTGTTAAGTTTCGAGTCAACGTTCAGGATCCGCCTATGGGACTCCTACTAATGAAATCATTACATAAATTGCAATGCGTAAACGGCATGTTAATAGATATTTCCTCCCACAGGCGAAGGTGCCCCAAGAAATGCAACATGTTTTATCCTGATTGAGCCGAACAGGTTTATGCGATCTCCCACTGATTTCATACGAGTAATTTATATTTTATACATGCGAAATTAATTTGACAGATCAATTATTCTACCTCGCTAGGAGAATCAATTAGATTCAAACAATTCAGATGATAAACTTGTGCTTAACTATTCACCATCTAGATAGTTCTTCACAGGAAAAGATAAGCTAAGACTGAATTGGAAAATATGATCCTAACACTGAGTTTTTTTTCAGTAAAAAGAATTCCATTGTACTTCGAACCCAGCTGTCTGTGAGAGTACACACAATCATAGGTGAGTTAGAAAAAACCTTTCAATTGTCACTTCAACTCCTCATTTCTATTCACTTCAGTTCTTCAATGGTGAGAATCTTAGTGCCACGAAATATTTTCAATTCATTTTTCCAGAGAAACTCCTCACCTCCGAAGGCCGAGAACTCCGGAGGGCCCTGTTCTCCCTCAAACAGATCTTCCAGGAGGACAAGGATCTCGTCCACGAGTTCGTGCAGAACGACGGTCTGTCATGTCTGATCAAAGTCGGCTCAGAGGCGGACCAGAACTACCAGAATTACATCCTGAGGGCGCTTGGTCAGGTGATGCTGTACGTGGACGGCATGAACGGGGTCATGGACCACAACCAGACGATCCAGTGGTTGTACAGCCTCATCTCCTCGAAGTTCAGGCTGGTGGTGAAGACCGCGCTCAAACTGCTTCTGGTGAGTGAGAGTTGGAGGCTTGGTTGGAGGAGATGTTTCAGTGTTGTTTTCGCAGGTGTTCGTCGAGTACACCGACTCCAATTGTATGCTCTTGGTGAAAGCCGTCAAGGCGGTGGACTGTTCCCAAGGCCTCTTGCCCTGGCATAACGTGATGAAACTCCTGAGGGACTTCGATTCCGCCGACACCGAGCTGCTCATTTATGCCACCACGTTGATAAACAAAGTACTGAATGGGGTTCCCGATCAAGATACCTACTACGACCAAACAGGTGAGAAGATAGGCAATTACTTTTATTCACCTTCAGTTGTGTCTTTTCCACTTATCGAGGACTCCTTCAATCGGTAATACAAAGTTTATTTGTCGTCTACCTCTGTTTGTCAAAACAAATTTTCGTTTGAAGCCAAAGCTTTCCTTATCTATGGTTTACGTATCAAATCTCAGTCACACAACTCCAAAATTAACGACATCCGTTGATTATATAAAGTAATACAATGTATGCCCGACTTCGAATATACAGAATCTTTTCCGAGGTAAGTAACCGAATTTGAAATTAAATATTCATCGTTTCCAGACGCCTTGGAGGAGCAGGGAATCGAACACATTATCCAAAGATACATGTCCAAACCGGGCACGGACCTGGACCTGCTCCAGCAGTTCCAGATCTACGAGGCCGTGCTCCAGTACGAAGACGGCGAGGACACCGGAGGCAACCCCTTCAGGCTGCTCGACGAGAACATACGGAAGACGTTGCGCTGCCGCAAATCGATGGTCGATTCGACGGAGAGACGGAAGAGTAGGAGGCACTCGACAGGTACCTCGAACGTGTACGCTTTGAACAAAAAAAATAGCATTAACAACAACAATAACAACAATGTCGGACTTTGCTTGCAACCGCAGACTAATCAGGAGGACGACGACGACACCTCCAGCTCGCACTCCTCCGAGATGGGGAACCAAGATCCGAACCTGAACGGGAGGTACAAGGACAACAACCAAGGTGAGTTCTTCGAGGAAGTTTCAGCTTTTTTTGACCTTCACCATGGCAATTTGCTTAGCTTACGTGTTTTTTTCTGCTTTTGCTCAGCTCGTGAAGCTGGTGTCACGCCCGCTTTGAGACAGCGCAGGGAGAGAGCAGAAAGACAGAGGAACTTTTTGAAACAGCAGCAAGAAACGATCTCAATGTATAGGAACAAAGTTCAGAACGGGGAAGAAACTAATAACGACAAAGTGAATGGTAGGTATCTTTGGATGGTAGCCTTAGATTTCCTTGGTTTGATATTTGAGGAAGCATTTCGGTCAACAGTTTGTCCTCTGTTAAATTTTCCTCAATGTACCCACAGGCAACTACACCAACGCTCTCCAGCAGCGGATCAACAACAACGGCAACGTCCTGAACAGAAACTCGTCGAGGAAAGACCTCACGCCGCTGCTGAACGCCGTCAACAAGCTGGAATCCGAGGAGGGCCTCGCGAAGCAGCCGTGGATACTGTCCATGATGTACAACAAGAATTCCGAAACGCAGGAGGGCAGGGAGAACGAGCCGGACGCGGAGAACGCGAACGAGAACGAGAGGAGCCTGTTGATGCAGCTGAAGCGGGAGAACACGGTGAAGGACCTCACCCAGAAACTGGCCAGTCAGAACATCCTCCACAGCCCTTCGGAGGAGAACAAGATCAACCGGATCGGGGACATGTCTGGGCTCATCTCCAAGGCGAAGGAAGGTTTGGCGAAGTCCAAGTCCAAGGTGGACATAGTGAAGAGTCCCACGGCCGAGAACGTGCCGAAGTTCGAGGCGAAGAAGTCGGAGAACGAGCTCAGATGGGAGGAGATGGTGGCCAACATGAAGAGGAGTCTGAATCTGTGCGACATGGACTTCACGGATTTAGGAAGCGAGGATGAAGCGGACGTCTTGGCGCCGACTCATGTCAGCAACGGTATACCCCCTCCCCCTCCACCGTTGCTGAAGGAGCACCCTGTGGCGCCTCCACCTCCCCCTTTGTCCAATAGATTGGGGTGAGTAGAATTGGACTTTTCGAATAAGCTAGTTTTCATTTCTATTTCGTTCAGGGCCTCGCCGTTCGCCCCAAATCCACCTCCGCCTGTATTCAGTACAAACCTACAGAAACCAAAAAACGAAACAAAGATACCAATAAAGAAAAACAAGAAAACAGTGAAACTATTCTGGAAAGAAGTTAGGGACGACGTGGCCTCTTCAGTGAAATTGAAAACTGGTCACATTTGGGATGAACTCAGTCCGGTCAGCGTTGACACACAAAAGTTGGAGCATCTCTTCGAGTCGAGAGCGAAGGACCTCCTCACCAAGGTAAGAAATTCGATCTTTACTCGAACACTCATATTTTTTCAGTGGAAACTGAAGAATAAAGTTATTCAACGAATTTTCCTCGTTCTCTTTCATCTTGATGTCCTTGAGGATTAATGAGTTTTATAAAGGAATAAAAACAGAAAAAATTATTAATTGAATTCATTAAGAGTCCGAAATTTTTTTTTTGCTCGTTTCTTTTGCTTTGCTTTTTTCTCTTATTTTCGTTTGGTGTCTGGTACTTACTTTTTTGGTTCACTTGAATTTTTCTGGGATTTCCGTTCTATCTTATTGAATCTTATTTTCTTTTCCTATTGGTGACCTCATCTGGCATGTGCTGAAAACAGGAGGTGAGTGCCTTTTTTCGGTGCTGGTGACGAACATTTTGCATTTTTTACACACACTACCCTCCCGTAGATTTTTGTAAGCCCGTTTTTTCCACAGGCACCGCTTTTTCCACAACTGTTACAGAAAAATACCCCCTGAAGGAAATTCGAGACTTTTGAGTTGATTTTTTTTTATGAAATTGTATTCAATAACCTTGGTTCCACATTTAATCAAATAATGCATTATTACACCTATAACTTCGATTTTTCTACAATATACAATTTTACTACATTTCCTTGAAGAATTATCGAAACTCAAAATTGGTTTTGGAATGCTAGAAGTGTCATTTGTGTGAATGTTCTTACAATGACGTCCAGTCGATAAAAACGAATTATAAATATTGTCAAGCAGCGTATGTATATATTCAAAAAAATAATATTTACCCTACATATATACAGGGTGTCCCAAGTTCGAGTGCCTACTAGACGTTTCTTGAGAACCGGTCCTATTTAAAATCTGAAAATTTGGATTATAATATTGTTCGACTTTATCTACTGAGCTAAAACATTCTTGAAGCCTGAACACTTTCAGTTACACAGGGAGTGAAAATAAATTTCTCGAAAATTTTTTTTTTATTTTTTTTTTTCTTATATGATCGATTATTCAATTTGAAATATATTTCTATTCGAATCATTGCATTCATCGAAATATAGAGAAAAAAACTGAAGAGAAGGGGAGATATGCGTAGTCAGTATTATGTTCGTTATTCCTATTCTCAATTGTTCAAGCATAAACTGTTCTTAGATTTTCGAAGTAGAAGAATGCCGGAATATTCTGCGTCTCCTAAATTTTGGAAAATTCTGATCACAAGTTTTGACGAAATATTTTAAAAACCCTGTGACGAGTTTTCCAATATTTAGAGGATGCACAATATTCCGCCATTCTTCTACTTCGAAAATGTAAACACAGTTTATGCTTGAAATATTGAGAATAGGAATAACGCAAATAATACTTTCTACGCATATCTCCCATTTTTTTTCAGTTTTTTCTCAAACTCTTTCGACGAATGCAATGATTGGAATAGAAATATATTCAAAATTGAATAATCGATCAAATAGGAGACGAAAAAATGCAAAAAAAAATTTTTTCAAGAAATTTATTCTTACCCCCTGTATAACTGAAAATGTTCAGGCTTCAAGAATATTTTAGCTTAGTAGTTAAAGCCGAACAATATCATAAACTCAATTTTCAGATTTCAAATAGGTCCGGTTCTCAAATAACGTCTAGTAAGCACTCGAACTTGGGACAACCTGTATACAGGGTGTTCCATAATTGGAGGTACAAACGAAGAGGGGAGATTCGTTTAGTTTTCGAGATACCGGGTGTTAAAGTTTTTTTCTCATAGTATCTAAATTTCGCAAGATATTCAACTGAAATTTGGCATAGATATTACAATTGAGAGTTTACACCATGTGACATGCCAATTTCGATAACAAATGTACAGGGTGAATTTTTATGACAATTTGGATTTTTTCGAGGATTTCGAGAAAATCGTTCAAAATTTTTTTCTCGAAATCGGTAGCAAATACGACGAAACTACAAGAGACCATAAAGTTTAGTATAACAACAAAGCTGCTTCCTAAATTTTTTCAAATTGACAGTGGCCCACCAAAAACAGGGGAAAGTGTTTCAGAAAAAATTACGAAAAGCACTGCCGTGAAGACAGGAGCTTTTGAGCGCTCGTACATGCACCTTGTAAGTAGATTCGCATTCTCCAGTTTTAGAAACCAATTGGAATGATTTTGACAGCTGTCAAAGAAAATTTCAAATCAACGCGAAAATCCAGACTTCACGTCAGTGCTTTATGGATCATTTTCTTTTTCGATAATTCGCTATAATTTTCTACGGTATCTATGGTCATGGTAATGCGATCTGGACAAAATTATACATTATTCTTCATATATGTGCGAAATTTCATTTCAATCCAATAAGTATTTTCGAAATTATCAGAAAAAATATAGTTTGAACGGCAATATTTACGGAACCCCTAGTCTAATTTGGCTCATTGATGAAAGTGATCGCGAAATTCGCGATCCGAACCTATCCTGACAATTTCAAGTCACTAGGCCTTTTCCTTCGAAAGTTATGATTTTCTATGGTTTCTATGGTTCTGATCATACGATCTGGAAAAAATGTAATTCGAATATATCATTCTCAATTTAAATACAAAATTTGGCGGCATTGGAGATTCGAACCTACCCTGGAAATTTCAAGTTTCTAGGACTTTCCGTTCGAGAGTTATCGTGTATACGGCCGTACGGACGGACAGACTCGAATTTTTCGACGGATTCGTCATCAGTGAGTCGAACATAATCGATTGAGACCATTTTCGGCTCAAAATTCGAAAAATACAGACATCGTGACGAAATGATATAGCCCTCGTGTAAGAAGTACGAACGCTCAAAAATATCACCCTGTTGATTTGCTGTCGAAATTGGCATGTCAGATGGTGTTATATTGTAATATCTTTGCCAAATTTCAGTTTAATATCTTGTGAAGTGTAGATACTATGAGAAAAAACTCGAAAAAAATTCAATCTTCAACACCCTGTATCTCGAAAACGGAACGTTTGCGATCCCATGTTTATGGGACCTTTTTTCTTGAAATTACCGAAGAAATCTCCTCTCTTCGTTTGTACCTCCAATTTAGGAACACCCTTCTGAGATATATAAAAAAATAATATTCACCTACATATTCAAACAAGAAATCTTTGGTAAATGACATAAATTATAAAAAGTAATTCCATAACTGAAATTTTGCAAACTTTGAGGAACTCCCCTCATAACACCTCCCCCCCTCCTTGTGTATCGACGCCCTTGAAATAATTCATCGTAATGTAGAGTCCTTTCCAATATCAATGAAAATCCCAGTAAATAAATATTTTGTGACAGATAAAAAACACAAATACCACAAAATTACATAACTAACCCCTCGTATCATATAGTAGACACTGCACGATTATGCATGCACCCTCTGTACACGAGCTCCTTTGGTGTTTGTTCAAACTCCCCTCAATAACTCCAACTGAAAGAAATATCTATTCCCCCAACAGAAACAACAAGAGTTGAACAAGAACAAGGAAATAATAGTGTTGGACCCCAAGAGGTCGAACGCCATCAACATCGGCATGACGAAGCTGCCGCCGCCCAGATCGATCAAGGCCGCCATCTTGAAGATGGACGCCACCATCATGAACAGGGAGGGAATAGACAAGCTGCTCACGATGTTACCAACCAAGGTGGGTTATTTTAAAATTATTCATGACTAGTTGATTCCTAAATCGATTCGTTTAGGATGAACGCACGAAGATACAGGAGGCGCAAGCCGCCAACCCCGACCTTCCCCTGGGGAGCGCCGAACAGTTCCTACTCACCCTCGCCTCGATATCTGAGCTTCAGGCTCGTCTCAAGCTGTGGGCCTTCAAGCTCGACTTCGAGAATACGGAGAGGGAGATTGCCGAGCCGCTGATGGACCTCAAGCAGGGGATTGAAGTTCTCAGGGTGAACAAGACGTTCAGGGGAATTTTGAGCACTCTGCTCTCGATAGGTAAGGGATGAATATCAGACGTTTTTATCATATCGCTTTGAAGCACCCTATGTTATATATTTCAATTTACGAACTTCAAATCTGAAGAAATATTGAATCCGGCTCGAAGGACCAGCATAATTCGGATTCCTCGTTTCAAATTCTTCCCTCCTCATCGATATTTCCATCTTTCAGGGAATTTCCTGAATGGGGCCGAAGTGAAAGGTTTCCAGATCGAATATCTGGCGAAAGTACCTGAAGTGAAGGACACCGTCCACAAACATTCCTTGCTGCATCATCTTTGTCATATAGTGATGGAGAAGTTTCCCGAGGCAACGGATCTTTACTCGGAGGTAAGTTACAATCTTGGAAGTCTAACATAATCTAACTTTATGAATCTTTCTCCGTCAAGATTGGGGCCATCACCCGAGCGTCCAAGGTGGACTTCGACGAGCTGACTCTGAGCATTCAGAGGCTGGAGGAAGACTGCAAGGCGTCTTGGGATCACCTGAAGGTTATCGCCAAGCACGACGGTACGACGATGATCAAGGGGAAGATGTCCGACTTTTTGTCAGACTGCGCCGAAAGGATTATATTGTTGAACATCATCCATCGGAGAGTAATGAATAGGTAAGTTTCCTCTCCGATCTAGGCATGAAAATCGATTTGAAAAATTGGTCGAACATCAGTGGACTGTATTGAATAAAAAACAATTCAATTTCTTGGTGTTGGTATCCGTGATAATCCGCCACTAATGTCAGTTGTCATTCATTTGAAGTATCTTTCATTCATTTTCTCAATTTGTTCAAAAATTTAACCTATTTCAGGTTCCATAAATTCTTGTTATGGCTGGGCATTCCTCTCCATCAAATCAGTGATACTAAGCCAAATGAATTCTGCAAAATCGTATCGGAATTCGCTCTAGAATATAGGACTACAAGAGAAAGAGTTTTGCAGCAGTTGGAGAAGAAAGCTAACCACAGAGAGAGAAACAAGACACGAGGAAAGATGATAACCGACGTAAGTTTTTATACTGGATGATGTTCGCCAAAATGCAATCAAAATATTTCTTTCAGGTCGGCAAGTTCAAAACGAAGGAAGATCGCGCGGATGCAGAACTGAGGCAATTGTTGGGCAGCGACCTCTCGGACGTCGAGAGCTTCCAAGGGACCCTACCTTTGAGGAGGACCCGCAGAGAAGGCAACAGGTCGTTCCTGGGAAGCACCAACGGGAATTTGACCGACGGAGATGACGAAATCTTGGAGAGTCTGGTCAAGACGGCCACCAAAGGACCCTCGAGGATTGCGCCGAGAGAGAGGAAGAGGACGAGGCACGCCGATCGGAAATCATGTAAGTTTTGTATGATTAAGCTGGGTATAATCGTAGCCATCTACAGGCTTTTTTGATAGAGGCTACGATTTGATTTCTGAATTATACAATCTGAATTTTAATTTTCAATTTAGTGAAGCGTTCTCGCACAAGAGAGAACAACCCGTACAGTAATCAAGATTCTCCATAAGTTAGAGCGAAATTGGTACGTGGAGCTTGGAGGTGTAACTGCATGCTTGCTCTCAAACATACTAATTGTTAGCGTGTTGTTTTTATTTTAGTGTGAAGACCTAGAAAAAAATTAATTTGGAAACTAACAGGAATGAAAGAACATTTTTTAGGGCCCTTTCAGGACTTACAGTTTTCGAAAAAAATTGTGTTGATCTTCCATCAATGTTTGTACTGATGTTGTAACACAATCTGTTTTTTACCATTACTTACATTTTAGCATGTTCCTTTATCGGTTTCATTGTGTGTTTTCGTTGAAATTTCGATCCATTTGATAATAATACCTATTTTTACAGTGAGGAGGACTTTGAAGAATGGTTTATCCGAAGAGGAGAAGAACCACCTTTCGGCTTATATCAAGGGTTACTAACGATTGTGATTGAAGACAGAACGCCACCATTTAGTGAATCTTCAGAACGACTATCCTAATGTGATAAAGTATGGCTGCTCACCCCTATACTTGTACTAATTTAGTTATTTATATGATGTGGATCGAAACCGACGAGTTATTTATTTTGGGTTGGAATGAACGGATGAGCAAGTATCGGTTATATTTTTTAGGACAGCATTATATGGATCTTAACTGAGACGCAGTTGATGTGATTTGTTTTTATTTCAATATTATAATTAAAATGTTAATTTCCTATGATTCAAAATATCTGCCCTTGCGTAGCTGCTGCGTCACTTTACATGTTATCTACTAGTCTTCCTTTAATTTTTTTTTAGTTCAAATACTTTTAGCTAATCTTCAACTTTTCCTATTTGTATGTAAGCGAAAAACGACTGTATTCACTGTTGCATTCTGAAGGAATCAAGTTCATTTCTCAACTACTGCGTTATTCATCCTTTAATTCTAGGAGGTGATCATTCGAGATACTTATAACCACGTCTAGCTGAACGGGTAATATTATCACGTTCATTTTATGCAAGACGATTATTTTAGAGAGAATCTTGTTTTTGTTATCTCTTACATGTAATGAATAAATTTTGTTATATTATTATTTGTTTCATTCTTGCCGAGAGTCCCAAAACCGAAATTTTACTTGGAAAATACGCTGCCATCTAGTGGCATCAGCTCTAAGTTCTCCTAGACAGACAGCGCTCTCTGCAGGAATTATTGTGATACCTCGACCCTTTTTTCGATAAAGGGCGATAATCTCAGTACAGCGTTCTTATAGTGATCTTATTAGTTCAACCATATTCCAACAGATGACGCCGACTTCAGTACAGTGCCCTGCACGAAGACAGCACCTACCTGGGGAAATTTGAGACTTTTGTCGCTAGATGACAGCATATAGGGAAAAATCACGGAGTGGGTGACATCTACTTTTAATCGTTTGAATTCCCTGAGTGATGAAAAACAAACTAACGTGTGTGTATGAGAAAAGTGTGAAATATTTGTATGATTTTGAGTCATTTATGTATCGAAAGTGATATATTTAGATGATAATTTATGGACAATTGTTTCAAATAAACGGTATACGAGCTGAAAATGCAACGGATTGTGAGAGATAATGTGGGAATAAGATGACGAAAAATGTGCTCTGTTCCACAATGCCCATCACATAGTTCTTCTGAAATTTCGTTGCGAAAATTCCCGTTGAATCCCAAGTCAGTAAACAAATTGCAGACAATCTTGGATTGGGAAACGTATCTCAAAGAAGCAAGCACTTCCTGAAAGATGTTTTTTGAGCGCTCGTACAACTTACACGAGGGCTATATCATTTCGTCACGATGTCTGTATTTATCGAATTTTGAGCTGAAAATGTGCCGTAAGCACGATAACTCTCGAACGGAACAACCTAGAGACTTGAAATTTTCAGTGTGGGTTCAGTTCGTTAATGCCTCGGTTAAGTTCGTTAATGGGCCAAATTCCACCAGGGGTTCCGTAAATATGGCCGTTCAAAGTTTTGTTCCCCTGATAACTTGAAAACTACAGATTTGATCGAGATGAAATTTTGCACTCAAATGGAGAATGAGGTGTTCAAGCTACATGTGGAATTTTGTCCAGATCGCATAACCAGAACCATAGAAACCATAGAAACTTGTAACTTTCGAGCGGAAACACCTAGGGACTTGAAATTTTCAGGATAGGTGTGGATCTCGAATGTCGTAATCACGTTCATCTGTGAGCAAAATTATACAAGGGGTTCCGTAAATATGGTCGTTTGAAATTTAGTTTTCTCGATAATTTCAAAACTACAGATTCGATCGTGACGAAATTTTGTATACTAATGGAGAATGATATATTCAAGCCACATTTCTCCAGATCACATGACCAGAACCATAGAAACCATAGAAAATCATAACTTTCGAACGGAAAGGCCTAGGGACTTGAAATTTTCAGGATATGTGTGAATCTTAAATGTCGCGATCACGTTTATCAATGAGCAGAATTATACCAGGAGTTCCGTAAATACGGTCGATCGATAATTTCGAAACTAAGGATTCGATCGAAATGAAATTCTGTATTTTAATCGACAATGATATATTTAATCAATATTTTGTCCAGATCGCATGAACAGAACCATAGAAACCATAGAAAACTGTAACTTTTGAACGGAAAGGCCTAGGAACTTGAAATTGTCAGGGTGGGTGTGGATCGCGAATATCGCGGTCACGTTCATCAATGAGCAAAATTAGACTAGGGGTTCCGTAATTATGGCTGTTCAAAATATTTTTTCCTGATAGTTTTGAAACTACTGATCGGATTGGAATGAAATTATGCACCAAGCTGAGGAATAATGTATTCAAACTACGTGCAAAATTTTGTCCAGATCTCATCATCGAGACCATAGATACCGTAGAAAATTCTAGCGAATTATCGAAAAAAAATTGATCAGCTGAAGCACTGACATGAAGTCTGGAGTTTCGTTTTAGAATTTTTTTGACAGCTGTCGAAAATTCCTTCAATTGATTTCTAAAACTGTAAAATGCGAATCTACCTACAAGGTGCATGTACGAGCGCTCAAAAGCTCCTGCCTTCACGGCAGTGCTTTTCTAAATTTTTTATCGTAAGTTCAATAATTTTCTATTATATAGTGGTCATTTGCTATCACATTCACGTACACCCACAAAATCAAAAATGTCCGAAGTTGTTATCTCGACTTCCACAGGCATTACTATTCATTCCGCAATCTTATAAAAAATATTTGATTTACTTGTTATGAAGGTCAGAAATGACAGAATAATTTCGACCATCACTCGGCCCGACATCTTGTGGTTTTCAGCGCCATCTAACGGTACGTGATTTTTCCCTATCCCAAATCATTTAGTTCCTGAAGAGTGGCAGCACTGTTGTTTGTGAGCCCGAAGATGAATACAATTTTCCGTAAGACACTTTTTCCATAATTGTAAATTGGTATACATGCCAGATTTGTCCATTTCGCATTTATATATAATCCGTGCATACATTTTAGAAAATAAAAAGGAAATATATTGATCGATGAACGATTGATATTGTTGAACGCATCCTTTCAAATGATCGTCATGAAGTTAGCCCCTTCAGGGAAGAAACATCGTTCGCGCCTTTTTTAACTGTCTTCTCTTTGACGCACATTCCTCCATACTTACTTTCAATTTCCAATCATTTGCTGTTGAACTGCGGTGCAGATTGGCAAGTATTATTTGAGAAGTTTGTTCCTAAAGTTATTTGATCAAATATGAGTGGACGTGGTAAAGGTGGCAAAGTTAAAGCTAAGGCAAAGACCCGTTCAAGCCGGGCCGGATTACAATTTCCGGTTGGAAGAATCCATCGTCTTCTTCGTAAAGGGCATTACGCAGAGAGAGTAGGAGCCGGGGGCCCCGTATATCTTGCCGCCGTTATGGAATACCTGGCGGCCGAAGTGTTGGAATTGGCAGGAAATGCAGCTAGGGACAACAAGAAGACTCGTATCATCCCAAGACATCTTCAGTTGGCCATCAGGAACGACGAGGAGTTGAACAAACTGTTATCTGGAGTCACCATTGCTCAAGGTGGTGTGCTGCCCAATATCCAAGCTGTTCTTTTACCAAAGAAAACTGGAACCAGTGGAGGTGGCTCTTCTGGAAAATCTTCCAAATCCCAATCTCAAGACTATTAAGTATTTGAATGTTTGTTTTTGGATTAATCGATCTTGTATGCTTATTGATGTTTTTTTTAGTATGTATAGTATAATTATTGTGAACTTATCACATTAAATTCTATTTATAATTATTCGATTGATTCATTTCAGGTAAATTTCAAATATAAATGCTCAACAGTAACTTTTATTGATGAAAATCTAACAAAGCTTTATTCTTCTCTGGCCACTTTCCTAACCTAGATTTCAAAACTTTCCAATTCAATTGATACTCTTCAGCTTTTTCCTTACATTGGCTATAACTCAAGTGGTCAATATTCGAATGAACACGTTGATGAAGTGATTTGAATCTTCTCGACAATTCAGCTTTGCATATCTTCAACCTAGAAGATTCCAAATTCAGAGTTTTCTTAGTAATCCCTTGTTTTCTTCCTTCTACCGCAACTTCAGTTTTCCTGCAAGGAAGATTGAAAATATTAACCAATTTTGAAGAAATCATTAGAAAAACCATTATTACTAACATAGTATACCTATACCAAATAATAGAACTTGGACAAACTTCTCGGGCGTCATTTTTCTGATAATTGAAAATACCATCTTTCGCATGTTGAAAAGTCAATTTCTTATTTTCAAAAGGTGGAACCATCTTAAAATCAACGATCCTATTGTAAAAAGATCTTTCAAGAGATTCCTCACAGAAAGGTGCGTTTCCAGCAACAGTAAAAGTCGACAAGTAAATGGGTTTTTCCAAAAATATACTTATTAAAGCTCCTTGCAATCCCAAGTAACACCATTTTGTGATTTTATCGCTACAAGAAACTGAAAGTGTGGGGTCCCCTCGACCTGAAAATCAATTGAGAAAATCAGAGGTTAGCTTTCTTAAAATTGCTTCTTTATGGTGCACTTTTATGTCAAAACTATAATTGCTTCTTTTTTATTGTTGAATTACTTTTTATTTCTCATCACTCGATACAATTCGTTCTTACCTGGCTTTGTTCTCACTACACCGGTGACATGATATCCTGCACCTTCTTCTTTAGGATCTTTTCTTTCTTCACTTTCTAAACATTTAGCACCAGTTCGATGAATGTCTCCATCATTTCCCTTCAGTTTTTTGCAAAACAATTGGTCAGAATTAGCAGATCTCTTCTTAACATTACCTTTGGATTCACTTAATTCAACACAAACTACATCACCAGTATTATTTACATCACATTTTGGAAAAATACTGGCATCACCGCAAGGCATCATCGTGCTGAAGAAATGGTACTTGACATCATCGTTTAACTTGAATTTTAAAGACTTGGGGCAAAACGTGAATATTGAGGTCTGATTTGATAATGCCTTATCCATTTCGTCATACAAATAAAGCATGAAAGCTCTACGACAAATGACCTCAGAGTGAGAATCATTCAGTATACCACCGTCGGGTGACATTTTATTAGGTCCTATACATTTTGAGCCAGTCCCTAAAGCGACAACCTCATATCGAGAATGTTCTTCATGAACAATAGTTGATAACACCGTCCATTGGTTACCATTCGGTTTTCCCGTTTTTGGCAAGGAATGGAGCTTGTCGAAAGAAGTTCTCGCTACAATTTCAGGAAAATGTGGATCCTCCATGGTTTTTTTCAAGAAAACAGACTTTATTATTCAACACAGAACAAATAATTGATTATGCTACAACGGCTGGATTCCAAGCGAATTTCTCATTTGAATTCAGATTCTCGAGCTGAGTCATCATTTCAACTGGAATCTCGAAATTGAGGTCGATATTACTTTTTATGTGTTCCTCTGTACGTGCTTTTGGGATTATTCCAATGTTTTGTTGAAGAGCCCAGCGTAAGAGAACCTGTAAAAGGGTTTCATTTATTAGTTTATTATTTTGAGTAGACATCCATCTTTCGAATCGTTTTAAGAAAAATCCATGCTCCAGTTGAGTAAAAAGAAATGCATAGAAATTATGGTAGTTGATCATTTTAATTGAAAATTGAATGTATGTAAAATAAAATAATAAAATTAAAAAAATTAAATTGCCATAATGGAAAAAAAATTTCATGAAATATTCCAATATTCTATGGAATGATGTTGGTAAAAAGCTGTCAATTTTCAATCGCAATGACACTGAATGTCAGAATTCCATAATTTTCCAAGCAATTCCAAAGAAATATTAGGATATCATTTCCAGTAGAATTCCATCTTTCGCATCGTTTGAAGAAAAACCCATACTCGAGTTAAGAAAGAAGAAATGCATAGAAATTATGGTAGTTGATCATTTTAATTGAAAATTGAATGTATGCGAAATGAAATATTATAATTAAAAAAATTAAATTGCCATAATGGAAAAAAAAATTTCATGAAATATTCCAATTTTCTATGGAATGATGTTGGTAAAAAGCTGTCAATTTTCAATCGAAATGACACTGAATGTCAGAATTACATAATTTTCCGAGCAATTCCGAAAAAATATTAGGATATCATTTCTAGTAAAATTCCATCTTTCGCATCGTTTCAAGAAAAACCCATACTCGAGTTAAGAAAAAAGAAATGCATAGAAATTATGGTAGTTGATCATTTTAATTAAAAATTGAATGTATGCGAAATGAAATAATAAAATTAAATTGCCATAATGAAAAAATTTCATGAAATATTCCAATTTTCTATGGAATGATGTTGGTGAAAAGCTGTCAATTTTCAATCGAAATGACACTGAATGTCAGAATTCCATAATTTTCCAAGCAATTCCAAAGAAATATTAGGATATCATTTCCAGTAGAATTCCATCTTTCGCATCGTTTCAAGAAAAACCCATGCTCGAGTTAAGAAAAAGAAATGCATAGAAATTATGGTAGTTGATCATTTTAATTAAAAATTGAATGTATGTGAAATGAAGTAATAAAATTAAGAAAATTAAATTGCCATAATGGAAAAAAAAAATTTCATGAAATATTCCAATTTTCTATGGAATGATGTTGGTAAAAAGCTGTCAATTTTCAATCGAAATGACACTGAATGTCAGAATTCCATAATCTCCAAGCAATTTCGAAAAAATATTAGGATATCATTTCCAGTGAAGTCCATCTTTCGCATCGTTTCAAGAAAAACCCATGCTCGAGTTAAGAAAAAGAAATGCATAGAAATTATGGTAGTTGATCATTTTAATTAAAAATTGAATGTATGTGAAATGAAGTAATAAAATTAAGAAAATTAAATTGCCATAATGGAAAAAAAAAATTTCATGAAATATTCCAATTTTCTATGGAATGATGTTGGTAAAAAGCTGTCAATTTTCAATCGAAATGACACTGAATGTCAGAATTCCATAATTTTCCAAGCAATTCCAAAGAAATATTAGGATATCATTTCCAGTGAAGTCCATCTTTCGCATCGTTTCAAGAAAAACCCATGCTCAAGTTAAGAAAAAGAAATGCATAGAAATTATGGTAGAGTATCATTTTAATTAAAAATTGAATGTATGTGAAATAAAATAATAAAATTAAAAGAATTAAATTGCCCTAATAAAAAAAATATTTAATTAATTTAAAGACATAATGAGACAGAATTTGCACATTATTGTAAAATTGGTGCATAATCAATAAAAAAAACAAATAAATTTCAAATATACCTGAGCAGGAGATTTCAGAAGTTTAGTTGCAATTTCAACAACAGTAGGGTCACTGAGAAGATTCGAATTTCCAGTACCCCCAAGAGAAGAGTAGGCCTGAAGTAAAATTCCCTCCTTCCTACAAAGATTCAGTAATTCTGGTTGGTGAAATTTTGGATGCCACTCCACCTACAAAAAAAAGTTTATGCTATTTTTTTGGATGAGCTTCAAATTGTACTAATATTTACCTGATTCACTGAGGGTTTTACACCATAATCATTAGCTAACAATTCATTTAAATGTTTAACAGTATAATTGGAGACTCCAATATCTTTAACTAAGCCTTTCTGGACTGCCTTCGCTAAAGATTCCCAACTCTGTGTACGAAGCTTGTTGTTTTCTCCACTGTCCACAGGTACTCTTCCAGCCCCTGGCCAATGAATCAAATACAAGTCCAAATATTCACAATCTAACTTTCTGAGGGATTCTTGAACAGCCGAGAATGCTCCTTCACCTTGATCTATCGGAGCTGGTTAAAGAATTTAACATAAAAATTTGGAAATGACATGATCACAAGAGACCTTACCTAGTTTGGAGGTGATGAAAATATCTTCTCTCTTCAATTTATATTTCGGTAGAAGTATTTTCAATGCTTTTCCGATAGAAGATTCATTATGATACACAGTAGCAGTATCTATAAAAATACCGAAGATTTATCCTGAAAGAGCTAAAAATATACAAAAAATTTACCTATATGTCTGTACCCAGCTGCCAATGCTTGATCAAGGACTTGATGTATCAGTTGATCTCCAGTAATCAAATAAGTACCAACTGGAAATCAAACAAAATAATTGTAGGAACATTTATATTCATTTCAACCTTACATCCAATAAGTGGCATAAACTTGCCAGATTGTAATTGAAATTTCATCATGGAGCAATCCATTTATGTTTGTAAAATCTTAAAACGAAGAACGCTCATAAATGAATATGGGACGGAAATGAGTTTTTCTGTAAATATGTGTTCAGTTATGACCTTGATTTTAAAGAAACAATAATGACTCATTCCAAAACAGGATTTCCCAATTCGATTCGGTACATATTATTAAGGAGGCAAATTTATTTTTTCATGAACCGCATATTTGAAAAATATGCACCTGAACCTTCCATAATTCAAAGAATTTTACGATTACGATAGTGTGACCAAAGATCTGAGATTAGATCCATGATTGGTTTTGGTTACTCTTTGTTGTGATAATGAACAAAAGATTAGATTTTGGATTAGAATTTAGTTCTTAGTTCGAGAAAATCATACCTATTCCTTTACAATCTGAAGTCTAACCTATTTCAAATTGATACGCAGATTGTGTATCCGGGGTATGAACATGAACCAGTGGCGTAGTCATAAGATGGAAGACATTTAACATTTATTTCTTGTTTCACAAGGTAGCAGTGATCATCCACATGACCACGACAACCATTGCTTTATGTTCAGACTAATTCTAGAGATACAAAAAGACTAAAAACTCATGACTTGGACGTCGGAACTAATAACATAACATCGTAAAGAAACTGATATATTGTATTATTTTAAGTACGTACCTACGCCCCTGCTTTCTAACATACATGACTAACTTCACTCCGTAAATGCCATTGTGTTCTTCTATGCTATGCCCGATAATCTAAAAATATAAAAAATAGAAACAATAGGATAGCTGTGTTTAGATAAATTCTTTGTGTTGAAAAGAATTTATCTTCTTCCAAATATTCTTCATCAAATCATTGTTCATCGATATCTTATATTAATCGGGAAATGTATTAGTCTTTATGTTCACAGCAAACATTCAGAGGTAATATTTTTGAATATCTGGGATCTCAACTATCAAGTTCTTTTTTGGAAATGATGGCTTCTTCGAACGGGCTTGGGATGGATACTATAGGAGTGATGGATCTTGAGGAAAATTTCGAACAACCCATCGATACCGATGATGCAGGTGTCATCAACACAAATGGTAACGAAGACCAGGGGGATGCTTTTGGGACTACCCAGTAAGTAATATACTACATTATTCGAGACATCAGTTTTATCAATTGATTACAGACCAACTTATGGAGATATACAGGCAAAAATGCCCGTGGCGAGGGATGCTATGTTTTATAACATGAATCATAAGAAGAGGGGACTGGCCTACATATTCAACCATGAGAACTTTGATGTCGCCGGGTTGAAACCCAGAGCAGGAACTGCGGAAGATTGCGCCAACTTAAAGAAAACCTTGACCAATCTAAATTTCGATGTACAAGTTATGAGGGATCTGAAATATCATTCCATCGAAGCTCACGTTATCGAAGGTTCTTTACCGAATTATCGTTATATTCTTTACCGATTCTAAACTTCCCTTGCAGCTTCGAAGATGGACCATTCGGAACGGGATTGCATCGTTGTTTCGATCTTATCTCATGGGGAACAAGGCATCATTTACGCTAGGGATACCCATTACAAACCGGACGTTTTGTGGTCATATTTCACTCCAGATAAATGCCCGTCGCTTGCCGGTAAGCCTAAAATTTTCTTCATTCAGGCTTGCCAGGGGGATAAGCTGGATCCCGGAGTCAAGATGAACACGAGAACTGAAACGGATGGGGATGTTGTCGCTTCTTACAGGATTCCGCTACAAGCTGATTTTCTTATTATGTATTCCACTGTTAAAGGTAAGTTATCAACTTATATTTTTGTTGTACCTTAAAAAATGTTTCAATTTTACAGGTTTTTACTCTTGGCGTAATACTACGAGAGGATCTTGGTTCATTCAGGCCTTATGTAAAGAACTCGACGCACGTGCTTATGAATACGATCTTATGTCGATCTTGACTTTCGTCAATCAGCGAGTAGCGATCGACTTTGAGAGTAACGTTCCTGACACACCAATAATGCACCGTCAGAAACAAGTCCCCTGTATTATGAGTATGCTCATGAGGAAGATACAGTTCACGAAGAAATAATCAAGAGATGCTGTTAGTCCCACAAAATTTAATTAAGGTATAGGCTCAAAAAGGAGATCTACTTGGTCTTAGTTAGAATTTGAAAGACTGCTAACTAACATAACTGCCACAGAAATCACCATTTGACGTAAAAATCCTTGTACCTTGATTGAAGGGACATTTTTCCTTGAAAAAATCTTTATGAATTTTTAAATATTTGCTTTATGTACACCCGTATATAAATATCGTGTAATATGTTAGTCTTGTGATGATCAATCGGGTTTTAAATTCGTGATGCTCTCTCATATTCATCGAATTACTTTGAAAAAAATGACAAGTTTTGGGATATCGAATAAAATTAGGTTTTGAAATGGTGGTGGTTTTACAATGAATCTTTTACATTTGTCTTGTACTTTAATTGTTTTATAATGCTTCTCAATATTTATGATCTCAAAAAATTGATGTGAATACTTTTTACCTTTTCGCAATATTTTAAACAATTTGTCAATTATATACCTATCCAGTTTTTTAGTATGGTAAACAGTTACTGCCTTACTATAGGTCATTTTGTAACTTAATCGTAGGATAATTTTGTATTCCTTCATATTTTAAGTCAATTTGTAGTTTAAAATAGTCATGATTATCAATGATGTGATTGCTGAACCTATTTGAATATTATTTAGGAATTGGAGTGGCCATGAAATGTCTTTCCAAATAGTGTCTTAAAATAATTATATATTCTTGTACGTTTAATAAATTTTGCCCATTATTATCGATGTATTTTATCTGAATATATGCAAATGAATTCCGTGTTTTGTTTTTTTTTGTGACAACATGGTTATTCGAAGAAATTACACTTGCTGTTCTTCAATTTTATTTTCAGAAACCAGAAAAGATAAATATTTGCTTGGAAAGGCAATCATTGACGAGTATTATGAAAGATTATGAATAATTATAAAATTTTTTCGTTATTTCGATAATTAGGTCATGATTATTTTATACTTCTTCATTTCATGAACAAAAGAAATTAAACACAATACGATATATTTCATCAATCTTTTTTTTCGATAACAAATTTTTTACATTCATCATATTTTCTAATTTCTTGAGCTAGTAATGACTCTTTCGCTTAGTTAAAATTACAGAAATGAATTCTTAGTAATATTTTTTCGATTTCTTGAGCTAATAATGATTCCTTCTCTCATATGAAATTACAGAAACGAATTCCTAGTGATTTTTGACACCGAAAAAACAAATAATAATTCAAAAACACCAGACAACCTTTAAATTTGAAGCTCCAGTGTTCCCAACCTTTTATGATAAAAAATTCCTTGTTGGTTGCAAAAAATTCCCTGTTTCATGTATTTTATTACTAAAATTCCCTGAATCGACCATTTTTATTTGATTACTTACAAGATTTTTACATTCAACTAAATTTTTCAATTTCTTGAGCTAATAATGATTCCTTCTCTCAGTTAAAATTACAGGAACGAATTTCTAGTGATTTTTGACATCGAAAAAACAAATTAACAAATAATACTTCAAAACACCAGGTAACCTTCAGATTTGAAGCTCCACTGTTCCCAACCTTTTATGATAAAAAATTCTTTGACGGCATCAATCCTTTTTATTCGATTACTTACAAGATTTTTACATTCAATCAAATTTTTCAATTTCTTCAGCTAAAAGTTGTTCCTTATTATTCAGTCCTTCTCTAAGTTAAAATTACAGGAACGAATTCCTTATTATGTTTGACATCGAAAGAACAAATTAACAAATAATAATTTGAAACACCTTTGAATTTGAAGCTCCAGTGTTCTCAACCTTCAATGATAAAAATTCCTTGATGATTGCAAAAAATTGCCTGTTTCATGTATTCAATTACAAAAATTTCCTGCATCAATTCTTTTCATTCGATTACATACAAGATTTTTATATTCAATCGTATTTTTTAATTTCTTGAGCTAAAAATGATTCCTTCTCTCAGTTAAAATTACAGGAACGAATTCCTATTTATTTTTCACATCGAAAAAACAAATTAACGAATAGTAGTTTAAAACTCCAGATAACCTGTGAATTTGAAGATCCAGTGTTCCCAACCATTCATGATATAAAATTCATTAATGGTTGCAAAAAATCCCTGTTCATGTATTTTATTACTGAAATTCCCTGCATCAATCCTTTTTATTCGATTACATACTTACAAGATTTTGACATTCGATCTTATTTTTCTCTTTCTTGAGCTAACGATGATTTCTTCTTTCAGTTCAGATTACAGAAACGAATTGCTAGTGATTTTTGACATCGAAAAAACAAAGAATAATTTGAAACACCAGATAACCTTTGAATTTGAAGCTCCAGTTTTCCTAACCTTTTATAATAAAAAATTCTTTGATGGTTGCAAAAAATTCCCTGTCTTATGTATTTTTTACAACTGAAATTCCCTGCATCAATTCTTTTTTATTCGATTACTCACAAGATATTGACATTCAATCATATTTTCCAATTTCTTGAGCTAATAATGATGATAATAATTCTCTGATTTTAAATTACAGGAACGAATTCCTAGTGATTTTTGACATCGAAAAAACAAATTAACAAATAATAATTCAAAACAGATAACCTTCATTTGAAGCTCCAGTATTCCCAACCTTTCTTGATGATAAATTCCTTGATGGTTACAAAAAATATCCCTGTTGTAAGTATTTTATCAGTAAAATTCCCTGCATCTATACTTTTTATTCGATTACATTCAATCATATTTTTCAATTTCTTGTGCTAATAAGGATTTCTTCTCTCAATTAAAATTACAGGAACGAATTTCTAGTGATTTTTGACATCGAAAAAACGAATTAACAAATAATAATTTGAAACACCAGATATCCTTTAAATGTGAAGCCCCAGTGTTCCCAACCTTTTGTGATGAAAAATTCCTTGATGGTTACAAACAATTTTCTGTTTCATGTATGTTACTATTACTAAAATTGCTTGCATCAATCCTTTTCATTCGATTAATTACAAGATTTTTACATTCAATCATATTTTTCAATTTCTTGAGCTAATAATGATTCCCTTCTCTCAGTTAAAATTACAGGAACGAATTCCTACTGATTTTTGACATATCGAAAAAACAAATTAACAAATAATAACTTGAAACACTTCTTAAATGTGAATTAAGCTCCAGTGTTCCCAACCTTGTATGATAAGAAATTCCTTTAAGGTCACAAAAAATAAAATTAAATACACTGCAGCTTTATTGATGAGTTCCGAACAATTTGAATGTGGATTATTATTACTAGGCATCTTATTGGGGAATAAGAAAGCAAACTGACAAAGAATTGTAAGCCCAATAACAACCCAGAGTGAATAAAACTCAATCTCCCTTTGTTGCTTCGAATATAAAACGAACTCTCGTTTTATATTCAAAGCAATCTCCTTTATTGCGTAAACAAATGTTTGTCTATGACTATCCAATTTATAATTCTTCCTTGTGGCATCAACTGAAATATACCGTTGGCAGGTCCTTTGGGTATCAGAGAAAAAAAAACGACACAAACAACAATAAAATTTTCTAATGAATATTGAATAATCAAACTCGATTCATACATTTTTTTATACTTTAATTGAAAACAATGTTCGAAAAATTCCACCTACATTGCTCAATGCCACCTCGTCTCTTCCTATTTGTCTTTAACTCATTTCCTTCCTGATATTGCGTGAATATTTTCCATCCGTAACCACATCAAACAGTTCCTCTTTAATTGAGCATTAAATTATCACCATTCTTCAATTTATCGTTTATAAACACAAGTCTATAAAATGGTCTTCACTCTCTTCAGTTTTTCATGTGTTAATTGTGTTAGATCTGAACGAAATGGAGTTCGCGACATTCGTTCTTTGCTTCTTAACTTGTAGTGCTTTTTTGGTGAATGGAAGTGTCGAAGATGCTTCAGTTAAAAATTCGGTTTATACCAAGAAGAATGCGTCGAGAGAAGTGAAAATGATGAGAAATAACCAGAGCAGATACGCTCGATGTAAGTTAGCCTTCGGGGAAAATTGCTTATGTTAACTTTTTCAAAACTTCGCAGTCTTATCCTTGTTCACGTTGGTGCAATTCGAGAGGGACGAATGTTTTGGTCCTTCTGGAAACAGGGGCACTTGCTCAAGTGCCATGGAGTGCTCGCAAAGAGGAGGAACGGCCGATGGAGCTTGTGCTGCTGGTTATGGAACATGCTGTGTTTGTAAGTATACCATCTATCGAAAATGTATTGAAATTAATTTATATGTTTTTTTGATGTAGTTTTGAAGTCTTGTGGCACCTTCCTGCGAGACAATAGGACTTTATTCGTAAACAACAATTATCCAGATCCTTATGACGGTATTGGTACGTGCCAAATAACCCTACAAAAAATAAGTCCAGACATTTGTCAGTATAGGTGAGTTAAATTATTCGAAATTTTATCTTCGAAAATTTGCTCCAATTAATTTCAGACTCGATTTCGATGAATTTCTGCTCATGGGACCTGAAAATGAAAATAATATTTGTGAGAATGATCAATTTATTATAGCCGGGGCGCCTGGCTCTGTACCAATAATTTGTGGTATGAACAATGGAAACCACAGTAAGTCCATTTGCATTTTTTTCTGCCCAAATAGTGGAATAAATTTTCCCAAATACTAAAATTACAAGAAAATTATTAAAAAGTTGGCGCACTGACGTGAAGTTAGTGGGGTTTGCGCGCTTGTTTCTGTGTACCAAAACAGCCTTCAGTGTTCATTGTCAGTATGACAAAAACTGTTAATTTATTTTTATAAACTTCAGAAGATGGAATCACCGAATCATATTGGATATATCAGACAATCTCATTTTTTTCTGTGTACCAAAATGGCCTTCAGTGTCCACTGTCTATTGTCAGTATGACAACTACTGCCAATTTATTCTCAAAATCTTCAATAGATGGAATCATCGAATTATTTTGAATATTTCAGAAGAACTTTTTTTTTCTGTTTACCTACCATTATGGCCTTCAATGTTCAGTGTCAGTATGACAAATTACTGTCAATTTTTTGTTCATAAACTTCAATAGATGGAATCACTGAATATATCAGACAATCTCATTTTTTTTTGTGTACCAAAATGGCCTTCAGTGTCCATTGTCAGTATGACAAACACTGCCAATTCATTTTCATAATCCTCGATAGATGAAACCACCGAATTATATCGAATATGTCAGAAAAACAATTTTTTTTTCTGTGTTCCATTATGACCTTCAATGTTCAGTGGCAGTATGACAAATACCGTCAATTTATTCTCATAATCTTCAATAGATGGAACCATCGAATTATTTTGAATATACCAGAAGAACTTTTTTTTTCTGTGTACCTACCAATATTCAATGTTCAGTGTCAGTATGACAAATTACTGTCAATTTTTTTCATGAACTTTAATAGATGGAATCACTGAATATATCAGACAATCTCATTTTTTTTCTGTGTACCAAAATGGCCTTCTATTTTCATTGTCAGTATGACAAATTCTGCTGTCAATTTATTTTCATGAACTTCAATAGATGGAACCACCGAATTATATTGAATAGGTATATCAGAAGAACATAATTTTTTTATTGGTTTCCAATTTGCTTACTTTGAGGACGGTCGAATTTGAACCAAATCTGAAATCTGAATTTGAAACCATTCTAGGTTCAAGATTAAAATATTACAGACATTTGGGAACAATGATAACGCTTTTGCTCATAGAAACAAGCGCGCAAAAACGAAATAAGCAGTAAGCCATTTTGGCTCTATAAAAAAAATTCCCCAGTTTATATAGATGCTGGAAGCGATCCTCAGAATTCGATGGTGCTATCTGTGGTTACAAATGGGGAATCCTTCAACAGAACTTGGAAAATAAGGATTAGTCAAATTCCATGCAGTTCCAATTATAAGGGTAAGGCCCATCATGATCCCTATTATAAAGAACAGATTCGAATTGCGCGAAAACAGATCAGTACTTCCCATTTCATTCAATCGAATTCGGCTTCAAGGGATGATACTTCGTCATCTTGAAAGTTTCATATAGGCGATTTGTGAAATGGTTGATTTCGATGTTCTATGAACACTGCGTTCAAAACCGGAACGGAACTGGACTGTGCGAACTCAGTTCAATCGTTTCATATTTGCAAATTGATTTTTTGTTTTGTCGTTCCACCGCAGGCTAACAAATGGAATCGTTTGTTCTCTTATTGCCGGTCACCTGTGCATTCACAGAAGCTGTTTGATTTGTTAGAGGTTGGTGTGAATTTAACTATAGTCCGTTTAAGAATTATTGACATCTCGGTTGGCTGTGAAAAATCGAATTTAAGTTGGTAATAGACTATTCAGTAATATTTTAGGTTGCTGAATTCAGGTTGGTATAGGAATAACACTAACATAACCCATAGAAATCTTGCTTTGATGATTTTATTGAAGATATTGGTGAATATGTAATTATAAAAATCTGCTCTGAATTTGAGTATTTTTTGTCTTATTCTATTAAAATGGCTGGAATTGACCAGGATACATCGCGCCTTACAAGAGAACGCCAGGCAGTTCATCGGTGTTACTTCAAGTTTTTCAAAGATTTGGCATATATTTCCGCTAGTGTTTCAGGTAAACTTATATTCACCTACTCAAAGTGTATTCTGATTGATCAATGTCTCTTAAATTTTCAGATTTCACCAAGCCCTGTCCGTAGAATATTAGCCTGGAATTAGCAGTGGAAGAAAACCTGTGCGATATGATTATTCCTTCAGAGACATTGAATGACTTTGTTTTTGCTAGAATTGAAAACAATGAATATATCAGTTTAGATATCCTTTTCGAACTGGCCAAAGAGCACCTAGATTTCAATTGATCGAAGTCAACATCATATTATATCATAAAAAAAATTTGATACAAATACAAAAAAGTTGATCGAAGGAAAATTCTTACTGATAAACAGAAAAATATAATAAAAATAGTACGATATTGTGATAAATACCGAAAATACATAGAACAAAACATAAAATTCATTTATCTAGATGAAATTTGGCTATTCAAATTCGGCAGTGGACACTAGAAAATAATCCAAAAGGTATGCCGAGTATATTCAAGGCAGAAGGTGCACCATTTTGAATGCTGGAACAATTGATGGATTTTTACCTGGATTTGATCCGATTCTTGACAGTGGTATTAATGATAAGGATTACTATGAATGGTGAATTATTTCATAAATGGGTTATTGAAACCTTCCCTGCAAAAGGATGCCCATCAATAGGATTATGTCAGCTTATTCAATAAACACATCCAAATCACTACACTACGAGGAAACAAAGTTTTCAATGATATTTTTATCTTTGCTCTTGTATCATTCATAGATATTTCAAGTTTATTTATTATACTTATACTGTATGGTACCCTGTTCACAAGCTATATTGTTCCCAATTCAAAAGTATACTGAATAATTGTAAAATTGCTCATCAATTATAATATTTTCAATAATTCATGGACAGTTTTAATGAATGAAAATAAAAATTGACTTTCTCAAAGTATTCAACACCGAGCAATAAATAATTCACAAATTGGTTCATATATTGATAGTTCGGTACAAAATTAATGTCAAAATTCTTCATGTACTACATAGATTCTTAATTTTTGTTTCTCTCTTATTTCTTAATACATTATAACGTTTTTTCCAATCCATTCTTTTGGGCCTGTGCTTGCGAAGTATCCAAAAATTTTTTTCTGTTGCAGCACTAGCTATCTGCTAGAATTCCATTAATTATCCTTCTTGAATCCTGACATAAAATGGTACTCTTATAGTTATATGGTTAGAATTTTGCAAGAATTCCAATACCAATAAATATTGCATGGTCCTGAGTGAAAATAAATATTTATTTGAATGATCTTCAAATTTCCATGGTTGACTTTTATATGAACGATAAGTTCAGATAATTTCATATGAAAGCATTCCACGATATTTTTGCGCTTTCAAACCTGAATTCCTATGTTTGAACTGCAATCGAAATATTCCGGCTTAATTATTCGATAATTCGTAATATTCGTATACTCAACACTTTTCTAGGTTATATTTATGTTCTATGATGAAATTTAGTTACTTTTTAGTAACTAGAAATAAAGCCTCGACTGGACGTTCATGGCCTGCTTCGATGTCAATAATTCTTAAATGGACTATAGCGACCACACAAGTTCCTCTGATTAAGGATCCCATTAACCATACGAATGGATTCACATAGCAAACGCGAATTGGTTTAGTTATGGAAATGCAGGTCCCTTTAATCAAGAATACTCAGGTTCGAGCACACTTTGAAACTGAATATCATTTACGTTCCACAGTTGAATTGAACTGTAACGATTCAACGTTGGAATTCTACACCTTTTCCAGTTGCGTTTCAGACAGCGTCGCAATCGAGATTCAGAACATTCGCGATTTGCTAACATTCGGAATTTTTAAATCGGAAATTGGGAGAAGGATTGAAACGCCATATAGATTTTGTAAACTTGGGGTCCTTCGAGACGCGATCGCGGCCTACGGCCGCGACCCAAGTGTGCGGAGAAATAGCCTCATCAATTCCTGCGATTTTGTCGATTTTCAGAAATTAAATTCTATCAATTTCTAGCCGATGAAGGGTGCTTGCAATATTTTTCTTCGGTCAGCGGCCAGATAAAATCATTCAACTACGACCCAACTGAAGGTTTGCAATTATCGAACCAAAATTACGGAATCTGCATCAGGCAGGACAGGAACTTTTGTGGAGTTCAGTACACTCAATGTCCAGACCCAGGTGAGGCACAAATTAAACATTGATTGCGGTGTAAATTCGAGATAAATTGTTCCATTACAGATAACGATCCTATCCAATCTTTCACGCTTAGTGGAAATTCCAACACGAACGTCCTCGCCATGGTAGGGAGCACGGGAAGTTCCAACTTCTGTCAGTCTGATTATCTCATAATTCCCATGGCGTCTAATGTTGGTAGGCCCCCATCTGGACCTTCCGCTAACGTGGATAGAATTTGTGGGGGAATCCTCAGCGCAGATGTTACTCTCAATCCGACAACTATTAGAAGTAAGTAACTGATGCGGTTAGCATCACTTTTCCCTCGAATCGTCTATTTGGTTGGCACGGTTCCTATTTCTAGGTTAAGTGTCACATGAAACGACACAATTCAAGTGTCACCAGAAGACAGCTCTGACGTGAATATAACCTCTAAATTTTCGGAAATTCTGAATGTTTTGACAGTTAGAGAAGGTGACAAATTGAGTTTGTTAGATAAAACCAATTTTCACATTACACCATATTTCATTATTCATATTGGGAAATACATTAATTCTCAAAAATTATTCATTTTTTTCACATTCTTTTTTTTTTCAGTTCTGTATTCTATAGGGCTTTTTCAGTTTGAAGTTGAGGAAGTTCTTCCTTCTTCGATGTCTAACTTCCGCTTCTCTGTCTGCAGAAGATTTTTTTCTGAATAATCCCATTCCCGAAGGAATATTTGAATAAAACCTCTAAATTTTCGAAACTTCAAAATGTTTTGACAGTTCAAAGAGTAGGGTGACAAATTGAGTTTGTTAGATAAATCAAATTCTTTCATTACACCAAATTCCATTAATAATATTGGGAAATACATTTTTAATTCATAAAAATTATTAATTTTTTTCACATTCTTTTTTTTTTACTTCTGTATTCGATAGAGCTTTTCCAATTTATAGTTGATGAAGTTCTTTCTTCTTCGATGTCTAACCTCCTCTTTTCTGTCATTAGAGCAGAAGGTTTTTCTCTGAATTATCCAATTCCCGTAGGAATATTTGAATATAACCTCTAAATTTTCGAATCTTCAAAATGTTTTGACAGTTCAAAGAGTAGGGTGACAAATTAAGTTTGTTAGATTAAATCAATTTTCACATTACACCATATTTCATTGATTATATTGGAAAATACATTAATTCATAATTATTATTCATTTTTCTCACATTCTTTTTTTTTTCAATCCTGTATTCTATAGGGCTTCTTCGATTTATAGTTGAGGAAGTTCTGCCTTCTTTAATGTCTACTATCCTCTTTCCTGTCATTAGAGCAGAAGCCTTTTTTTCGAAATTATCCAATTCCCGAAGGAATATTTGAATATAACCTCTAAATTTTCGAAACTTCGAAATGTTTTGACAGTTCAAAGAGTAGGGTGACAAATTAAGTTTGTTAGATTAAATCAAATTTCACATTACACCATATTTCATTAATTACATCAATTCATAATTATTATTCATTTTTCTCACATTCATTTTTTTTTCAATTCTGTATTCTATAGGGCTTCTTCAATTTATAGTTGAGAAAGTTCTGCCTTCTTTAATGTCTAATATCCTCTTTCCTGTCATTAGAGCAGAAGCTTTTTTTCGAAATTATCCAATTCCCGAAGGAATATTTGAATATAACCTCTAAATTTTCGAAACTTCAAAATGTTTTGACAGTTCAAATAGTAGGGTGACAAATTAAGTTTGTTAGATTAAATCAATTTTCACATTACACAATATTTCATTGATTATATTGGAAAATACATTAATTCATAAAAATTATTCATTTTTCTCACATTTTTTTTTTTCAATTCTGTATTCTATAGGGCTTTCTTAGTTTAAAGTTGAGGCATTTCTTCGTTCTTCAGTGTCTAATCTACTCTTTTCTGTCATTAGCGCAGAAGTTTTCTTTTCTGAATTATCTAATTTTCGAAGGAAAATGTGAATATAACCTCTAAATTTTCGAAACTTCAAAATGTTTTGACAGATAAAAGAGTAGGGTGTCAAATTAAGTTTGTTAGATAAAATCAATTTTCACATAACACCATATTTCATTAATTATATTGGGAAATACTTTAATTCATAAAAATTATTCATTTTTTTCCCATTCTCTTTTTTTCAGTTCTTCATTCTATAGAGCTTCTTTCAATTTATAGTTGAGGAAGTTCTTCATTCTTTAATGTCTAATCTCCTCTTTTCTGTCATCAGAGCAGAATATTTTTTTTTAAATTATCCAATTCCCGAAGGAATATGTGAATATAACCTCTAAATTCTCGAAACTTCAAGATGTTTTGAGTTCAAATAGTGGGGTGACAAATTAGGTTTGTTAGATAAAATCAATTTTCACATTACACAATATTTCATTAATTATATTGGGAAATGCATCAATTCATAAAAATTATTGATTTTTTTCAAATTCTTTTTTTCAACTCTGTATTCTATAGAGCTTTTTCAATTTATAGTTGAGGAAGTTCTTCATTCTTCAATGCCTAATCTCCTTTTTTCTCTCATTTGAGCAGAAGATTTTCTTCTAAGGGAATTGGATAATTCAGAACAGCATCAAATTGGTCGGAAATTGAGGTTATGACATTCCTGTCACACAGTAGATCTAATGTATTATATCTGTCATATTTGATTGAAGTTTAGATTTACAAAATAAATCTGTGACATCTCAGACTTGCGAGCATATTTGGGAAGGGGGTTATTACGTTTCACTGCGACCTCAAGGTCTATTTTGTGCCCGACTTGCGAGCATAGAATTCAACTGGTTTTTTTTTGTCATGATCTTGCCATCCGAAACATACGGAACAAGCTGTAATGTTTAGGCCGGATTAACCAACTGCAAACAATAATTTCGCGTGGTAAATAGGCCGTATCAAACACAATGTATAGCGACAATATCTAATTATCTATTTATGCCGTTTCCGAGTTCCTTCTGGAACTATAGAAACGGATTATTCTCTTGAATGGAAACTCCCAACGTCTTACTCAAACTTGGAGTAAATTAATGAAGGTTGCTATAAGATAACAATGAAGCATTAATTAATTACTTTTAGGACCAAAACTGATATTGCTGTTTGAGAAAGTGGAACTTCTGCTAAGAGAAGAAACATTTCTAACAGCAATTACAGCAAACTCAGTAATACCATCAGAATCGCAGATATATCCTTTTAACTTGAACACTATTTTCTAAATTCCAGGCAGAACATCCCATAGAAGAAAAAACATATAAAATGAGAGTAAACCTCACTAACACCCATTCTCGCGTAACCTCGCTCGAACGAGCAATGTCATACATTTAATGAAAATCATTGTTTTCCCTCCTCCAGGTGGCGTGAAGCCTTTTCGCCTCTGGTTCCACACAGATGGGGTGGAAGCGCCCGCGGACAGGGGGAACAAGGGGTTCTGTCTGAACTACGTTCAGCAGCCCTGCACGAGCAGCATTTAAATAACCATCCACGTCAGCAGGACGGCGTCACGTGTGAGTTACGCGGTCTACCGTGAAATTCGGAGTGAATTTCGTCGTGAATTTATGATTTCTGGACGTGGAGGCTTTGGGATTTTTATGTTGTGCTCGAGATACTGACAGTGCTTGATGGATCGGGGTGTTGTTATTGTTGTTTTTTTCGGGATCTGTTCGCTTCCAGAGACGGCTTTCGTACGAGAAATCCAGATTAATTTGTGTGTTATTCGGAGTTGAATTTTTTTTTCGAACTCAGTGAATGTTTATTCATGGGATTTTTAACCGTTATTCCATTATAGCATTGGTGTAAGAATTAAATTGTCCAATTTTGGTCTAGAAACTGAAATATGTATATGTGTGAAACAAAAAAAAAGAAATAAAAAACATAAAAAATTGAAAAAACTTTATACAGTTGGGTATAATCATCCCTGTGGAACGAAAATGACCATATCTGTTGTGAACTTTAAGTCACGAAGGAATGAAATATGCGGTTTTCGGAGATTTCCTCCGAGAAAAACTTCCGAGGTTGCCACATTTAGGTAAAAAACTGAAACATTAGTTCGATCACTTTTTGGATGATTCTCGATTTTTATTTCAAGAACATGCAAAAATGGGAGGACGGATCGAAACGCGATATATATGTTGGAGACCAGGGGTTCTTCGAGATTGGATAGCGGCCTTCTTTCTTCGAACGCAGTGAATGTTTATTCATGGGTTTTTTAACAGTATACATTTAAGTACTGGTGTAAGAATTAAATTGTCCCATTTTGGTCTAGAAACTGGAATAAATGTGTGAACCTAAAAAAAGAAATAAAAGACATAAAAAATTGGAAAAACTTCAAACAGTTGGGTGTTTTTCATGTTATCCTCCCTGTGGTACGAAAATGACCATATCTGTTGTGAACTTTCAGTCACAAAGGAATGAAATATGCGGTTTTCGGAGATTTCCTCCGGAAAAAACTTCCAAGGTGCCACATTTAAGTATAAAACTGAAACATTAGTTCGATCACGTTTTGGATGATTCTCGATTTTCATTTCAAGAACTTGCAAAAATTGGGGGATGGATCGAGACGCGATATATATGTTGAAGACCAGGGGTTCTTCGAAAATCGACCGCGAGCTAGCTTTGCTTATTAATTCCACTGATTTTCATAAATTAATTTCGACTGCAGTTTTAAATGAACATTTCGTCTAATTTCCATAATAGTTCTCATCCCTTAACAGGAAAGCCGACGCAGGATATTGCTTCATATTCTCACAAAACAGGATTAATATCCCAGGAGAACAATGCGAATGTATTCGGTCAGAAATTCATTGGGTTCCGTCTTGAAGTAATATGGGGCGAAATTCGAAATGTCAGGGACGACGTTTTCTGATTACGCCGTCTCTATTCCTTCAGGGTTCAGATTAATACCTGAGAGATTGGAAGCGGGGGAAATTAGAGGAGATCCCCGATTTGAAACATAATGAAGTCGTGGGGGTCGCATAAGGATCATGTCGTTCTTTTCACTCCGAGCGAATTTTTTTTAATTCAAAGAAATAGGTTCGTTTCGTACCTAGCTACACATATAAAATTATATTCGTCGTTTCAACTTTATGGAATTGGAAGACTTAATAACATTTCGGTGCATGCAGAATTAATTCAAATAGAGATTATTTCTCTTGGCCTAGTCGCTACAAAAAAAAACGAAGTCATGAGAAAGCCTAGAAATGTAAAGAATTAATATATTAATTTAAGTATTTGTTTAGTTTACGCGTCCAGCGTTGAAATGTTGATAATCCAAACTCAAGAGTTTTGAAGGACCCATAAATATAGTGCCTAACAGGCGTTCAATGACCAAAAAAACCAGGACAGGATCCCTTTTGGAGTATGCAATAAAAAAAGAAAAACTTATGCTCGAATTCAGTAGTGCAATAGACCAAGGAACTTTGATTGATATAATAGCAGCTGGCTTACCAGATTACATTGCTGACAGAATAAACAGGGATTAACTTCAAGATACCAAAGATTTGTTCAACGATATTGGTTAGTCAGAACACTTAGTGAATAAGAGAAATTTTGATTATAAAAATAATTCGAAACCTAACTGTAAAACAAGTTGAAGAAAAAAAACCATGTGGAATTTGTGAAAGGTTGAATAAACAAAATCGTTTTCACTCTGAATCAGTGTGTTGGTTTAAATCCAATGAAATTGAAAAAAGAATTAGGAGTCAAATCAGAAAGGTAAATAATTCGGTAATTGAAACAGAATTGAACGGCAGTGTTAAAAAAAAACGAATTATCACACCATTGATAAAGGTCAAATTAATATTAGATAATAAACTGGAAATACCTGGAAAACCTATATGACTCTGGATCTAATGTATCTTTAATAAATTCAAAATTATTGAAATTAAAAAACAATGAAAAAAAATATTCCGAATCAGGATAATCGAGAGGATAATCTAATAACAATCAATGGTGTGAAAAAAACAAATGGTTTAACCACTTTGAAAATAAGAATCTTGGAGATTGAAGAGGATTATGATGTCATAATAGACGAAAAAAACTTTCAATATGATTTTTTGATTGGATTAGATATGATACAATTATTTAAATTAATTCAAGATAAAAACTCAATGATATCTTTCATCTTCACAGAATATAGATGAAGGTCAAGAGCCCTCTGAAAATATTAATGATATTGAGAAAAAATTGAAAGTTTGGAATGATAAAAAAACCAAAGGTATAATAAAAAATTCAACAGAGAAAAATATCAAAATATAATGCCTTAAAAAAATTTGAAATGAACTTTAATGAACATCTAGAAGGAAAAAATTTTTAAATAAGAATAGTTCATCTAGATCACTATCAGAAATCAGAGATAAATAAACTTATCACTAAGTACCAATCAATTTTTGCAAGAGATAAATATGATATTGGTACTGTCAAAGAGTATGAAGCGAGAATAGACCATATAACATACAAATATTGTAGTAAAAGGCCTTACAGATGTTCCATGGATGATAGGAAAGAGATAGAAAAAGGAATATCAAAACTATTAGACAAAAATCTTATTGAGGAATCCTATATATAGTCCATTTGCTGCACCTGTTACACTTGCATTAAAGAAGACAATAAAAAGACCAGGCACTAGAACCGAAAAGGTGTGTTATGAGTCCCACTGAACTCTCGGCTTTATTAAGTGTGAACAACACGATTTCGAGAAGGGCACGATTTTCCTTCCCTAGTGGTGGAGCATAAGAAAAGGTAATTCTTAAATTAAGCATGGCATTATTTGTGTTTTTCTAGTCCCAAGTCTTGAAATCTCTCACTCAATATTGAATTACTCTTGAAATTCAAAGTTATTTGGAAAATTGTCATTCTGAGATAACTAATCAAACCTTGATTTGACATTTGATGAATGTGTCGTTCTGATTGAAGGTGGAATGCGTGTCTTTGATGCATTAGTGTATAGTTTGTAGAGAATCATACAATTTTTTTTCTTATACTTTTTGAAAGTTAATCTCTTTTTTATTTCTATTCGTCAGTTGGAGTTTTCAGTGTAATTTCATACTTTTCTAATTCTCCCACTAGTATGGAACTTAGTCACTTTCCATACTAGAAATGCACTATTTCAATTTTAATAAAAATAGGACAATTTATGAAAAAAGATCCATGACGTAGGTTCTTTTTTGATCATTGTCGATTGAGTGCAAATAACTAATTATGAATGAATAAATTACATCCCAAGAAGACTCGAGAAAGCAAACAGTGCCAATCGTTATTGTCCCATCTGTCGTTCAAACTCTTCAGTAGATAGCATCCAGGGAATTAATCATTTCTATTGAGGCGAACTTGAATAGGAAAATTCTTGGGATAATGTCGATAGTACTTACCCCGGACAAAAGCCTTCTTATTCCGGTCGGATTGTCCCTTGGAAAATTTTATCTGAGCTGCAATTCATTTCCTCCATTTGAGACCTGTTTCGGATTCGTTCGACAATGGTTATTCTGCTTCAAGTTGTCCAATTTGAAACGTTAGTATTGAAGAGTGAAATTGAATGGAAAAAATTTATTTGAAATCGTGTTTTCAGATTCGTTAAAAATTTGGACAAAAGTGGAGAGGAGAGGAAAAATAGACATTATGTAATATTACACTTTATTCAATAATTCTTAAATTACAGTGTCCACACATGACATATAGAATAATGATATAAACTCGAAACAGCAAAGATAATGTATTATAGTTATCCTTAAAATCTCAATATGTGCAAGTACAAGTGAAAAACTTACATTCAAAGAGTGGTGTTAGCGATTCGGCTCTCACTTAACACCCAATCTTAAGACTGTGAGTTGAAATTTTCCTCTTAAAATTAAAGTTGAAGTTTTCCTTTTCATGAATTTACAGCTTCTTTGGCCTTCATGAAATATGTTATCATATCGATCGGTAAAGGAAAAACAATCGTGGAATTCTTCTCCGCTGATATTGTGTTAAGGGTCTGCACAATTCCAAAGAATATTCATTATTCGGTTGGTCATTCAACATTGGCGCACTGATCAAAAATGGAAAATATATCGACTTATATTCAGTTTTGTATTGAATTTTTCTTCCATTTTTGATCAGTTCCAAATTTTATGTGGATAAAGCAATGAAATAAAAATGCTGCAATTATTGTATGAAAGGATTCATTTAGTCTCACTTAGTTCTTTGAATTTTCTTCAATGAAGTGTATAGTGGAAAACTGCATTTCAAAAATGTTATGAGTGTATAGGTCAGTGAAGAGTTGAGCCTGATAATTACCAGTATGGTGCGTGAAAAGTCCTCCGCCATTTTGCAACCACCCATGCGATAAAACATTTTTCTCGATTTTTATATTTAAAGAGTAACATACATTAGAATATAATTCTTACACCCATAAAATAAATAATTGGTACCAGAAAATTCCTTTTTTCCGAAGGGAAATTTGACGTCAAAGGAAAA
Source organism: Aphidecta obliterata (assembly GCA_963966015.1). Classification (NCBI taxonomy): domain Eukaryota; kingdom Metazoa; phylum Arthropoda; class Insecta; order Coleoptera; family Coccinellidae; genus Aphidecta; species Aphidecta obliterata. The sequence goes on from OZ014428.1 coordinate 33,806,081, forward strand.
CGTCACAAAGCTTGTATCTCCCTAACCATGCACGGTGAACCAGAAAAATCATCCGTCGTAAAACACGAAAAACTGAAAGATACGGTAACTTCCATATTTCCAGCATCCCCTTTCATCCAGTCCGAACACAAAGCGGCGGCCGTGAGGGGCACGTGATTTATCCGACTAAAATGATATCGTCCATCGTTGAATTTCCAACGCATGTGGGTCGGGAAAATTGATATCGATGCTGGCATCTTCTCGAAGAACGGGAGGGCGCCAGCAGAAATTGGATTGGGAGGATTCGGCAATTATCGACGCTGATGGCTATTCAATGCCTTGTCTAACGAATGGGAAGACTCAATTTAAAGTTACAAACGAGCTCATTCTTTTCTTTATAGGCAGTCCAACTATTAGAGGAATTCACGGAATCCTCTTCCTATTGAATCTCGAAATTGCAAGAAAAATTTGAAAAAAATCAATGTCCTAAACATTCGAGCTACAAACTGTAAAAGTTTCAAGAAAAAGAATGATGAAGAAAATTAATATTTACTTCAAAAAAATATTTCTATGCATAGCTTCAAGTTTCAAGGAAATAAATGAAATAATCTAATTGAGATTAGGGCAAAATGAAAGTTGGGTATTCATCAATGATGCGACAATGCATTATGAAAGTTTTTGTTTTTTACGCAAAAACCCATTTTTTTATGACAATAAACATCTGGGACTTTTCACTATCCTTCAAAAGATAAAACAACCATCCCAAATAATCTCGACCAAGTTCAATAGCTCAATTTAATAACCCTGGAATCTCTTTGCCACACGCTCAAACACCGACGAATTTTGGATTGATTCGAACTAAGTTTCAAGAAAATAACTGAAATAAGCTAACTGAGATTAAGGCAAAATAAAAGTTGGGTATTCATCAATGATTCAATAATGCATTATGAAAGTTTTAATTTTTTTACGCAAAAATGCCATTTTTTTTTGACAACAAAAAACTGGCACTTATCACTATCCTTCAAAAATAAAACAACCATCCCAAATAATCTCGACCAAGTTTAATAGCTCAATTTTATGACCCTGGAATCCCTTTGCCCCACGCTCAAACACCGACAAATTTTGTATTGATTCCAACTAAGTTTCAAGGAAATAAATGAAATAATCTAATTGAGATTAGGGCAAAATGAAAGTTGGGTATTCATCAATGATGCGACAATGCATTATGAAAGTTTTTGTTTTTTACGCAAAAATCCCATTTTTTTTGAAAATCCAACATCTGGGACTTTTCACTATCCTTCAAAAGATAAAACAACCATCCCAAATAATCTCAACCAAGTTTAATAGCTCAATTCAATAACCCTGGAATCTCTTTGCCACACGCTCAAACACCGACGAATTTTGGATTGATTCTAACTAAGTTTCAAGAAAATAACTGAAACAATCTAACTGAGATTGAGGCAAAATAAAAGTTGGGTATTCATCAATGATTCAACAATGAATTATGAAAGTTTTAATTTTTTTACGCAAAAATGCCTTTTTTTTTGACAACAAAAAACGGGCACTTATCACTATTCTTCAAAAAATAAAACAACCATCCCAAATAATCTCGACCAAGTTTAATAGCTCAATTTTATGACCCTGAAATCCCTTTGCCCTACGCTCAAACACCGACAAATTTTGGATTGATTTTAACTAAGTTTCAAGGAAATAACTGAAATAATGTAACTGACATTAGGGCGAAATGAAAAATGGGTATTCATTAATGATTCGATAATGCATTTTGAATGTTTTTGTTTTTTACGCAAAAATCCCATTTTTTTGACAACAAACATCTGGGACTTCTCACAATCCTTCAAAAGATAAAAAAACCATCCCAAATAATCACGACCAAGTTTAATAGCTCAACTTGATGACCCTGGAATCCCTTGGCCACACGCTCAAACACCGACCAATTTTGGATTGATTCGAACTAACATGGTTCGCGGCAAAATGAAAGTTGTTCGCGTAAGACAATCGGTAAATTATCCCATCCCTAGCTCGAACCTTGTTCGAGGATCTGCCATGCGTAATGCCACGCAGATGGTGACAGTTGAACCATAGATATGGGCCAAGAGATTTGTTTACTTCAATGTTTATTGAACATTGTCATTATTTTCATCGAGCAACATGACTTTTCAGAAATGGGTAGGTACATGAAATGTTTAGATGAAAAATAAAACAAAAACTGAGACCGAAACCATTTTTATATAATGTGAACAATAGCCACAAGACAAGTGGTAAAAGTAATAAAAGCCATACAATCAAACCACAGATTGACAGATAAATCCCGCCTACCGGTTGAAAATACGACCGCGTAGCGGTCGTGAGTGTGCCATGTCTCCCCGCGTTTTTTAGAAGAAAAACGGACTTTCCGACAATGTCCATCTGGAAGTATTCCAAAATAATGTTCGGAAATGGCCAAAATCGATGAAAGATGCAGAAGAACCATATGAAGTGTCCTTGAGGAAATTTCATGGAAATTTTTTCAGTCCCATCTTGAGTAATGAATCAAGTTGGAATCGAATTTTTATGGTTATTCGAATTAAATTTGAGCTGAAAGCCGAATGGAACTGTGAAAAATAACTCGTACAAATACCGAATGTAATTTTGTCTTATTGGTAGAGATGAACCTCAAGTATTTCCTTACAAGACTAAAATAAATCCGTGAAAAAGTAGACGCAATAACCTTCAGGAAGTAATTCACAATCCATCAAAGTTGTGAGACAGTTTAAGGGATGATTTACTGTAACATTAGTCCCCCTGTTATACTGGGAGGTAGGTACATTAGTAAAATTTTGACTATATAAAATAAGGCTTTCCATCATGAGACAAGAATCGAAAAAAAATTTTTTTTGTCCTAGCTTAATTGGCAAACTAACACAATTAATACTAATTTTCAATTATACTCTTTCAACCCCTGTCATATCACTAATGACCATATTATGAACATTTCTTTAATTGCTCAGCTCCGAAACCTCATACGTTACGTGCTGAGGTTGGGAATGATATAACGCCATTAAAATGCATGACTCGAACCAGCAAATGAACAATATCACGCTTCTCTTCCTTCAGCACTAGATTAACTTAGTATTTTCATCGAGTAACTTCCACAATGTATATTTTTATCCGAAATAATGGAGAACGGTTGATGGCCCATAGCTCAGTTTTCTGAATTTCCGGTAGGGGGCGTATCTGAGAGAAGTTTTCTGTATGAATTGATTAACCTTTTTTTTATTCATTACTCGACCCGAAGTTTCAAATTTCGAAAGGTGCTCTACTAACTTCCACGCGGAGATAATTGAGTTTAGGAATGATGCCGCAAATTCATTGGCTTCATGAACTGCAAACTTTTACGATGGCGTTGGAAAATTCAGGATATGAAGCGGTGTGGTGTATGGTTTCCGAATTTTTGCCCCATTTGAATTTCCCATGTTCCTGTATGAACTGTTACTGTTGCATGGAAATTAAGATTTTTTATTATCTCGATAATTAACTTTAGTTTCGTGTGTCAGCGAGAATTCGAATCTGAACTTCTCAACTTAGTTTTAAAGTCTTCGCTACCGAAGTTCTCTTGAGGGAACAAATCTTGAAGTTCTAGACTTCGTTAATTGTCTTTAATTGATTGAATTAATAATCATCCGCGAAAAGTTGTCTCTTCATTTTATTTTTTGTAATATTCTTCAAGATTGAATGAGAGTACTTTTAATTATAACATTCAACAAATTTAGTCGAACTACGTTTTCATTTCCCTCCTATCTACAAACAATGATATGCAATTTATTTATCTACATTGAAGGTTGATCCCACACAACATTACAATCAAAACATTTAAAGCATACATCAGCATCATTTTCCCCGTGATTTTCTAACGGTTAACTGAATTTTCGAACAAAACTGTATAAACATAGATTATTTATTTACATTTCATGAACGAGTGTGAAAAGCCGTTATCATCAATTTCCTCAATTATTGAGAACAAACGAAATTTCGATTTCACTTTTTGGTATTTGTACAGAATTAACAATTTGAAAGGTCGAAAAAAAAAATTTCCTTAGGTTACATCTAATACAGTTTCAATTCCTGGTAATAACAACATATAACAAGTCAAATTTAAATGAAAACATTCGAAAAAATTATTCTACAATCATATTACGTATCTGAGTCTTCAGCTTCCTTAGTCTTCTTTTTACCCATAAAGGTCGCAATGAGATCAATGGGGAATGGGAATATTATTGTGGAATTCCTCGAACCGGCTATCTTGCACACGCTCTATTGGAAATCATGATATGTCACAGTATGTAAGATAAAGCGGAGCTTAAACAACTAATGGGACATATTGAAGAATTATGAGTGAACCCAATTTTTCTGTTGGAAATAAATGAAGATGGTTTGCCTGAAATTTCTGCTTTTACTGGAATTCCTAGATTTTTTTTAAACTATGCAACATACGAAAAAAAATCAAGATAAAAAAAAATTTGTTTTGAATTGAAAAATAATCTTCAAACAGATATCTAGAATTGTGTTCAATTTAGTATTTATTTGTTGTTGTTCTTTAATGAAACATTGTTAAAAAATGAATATTATTTAGAAAACATTAAATCTCATTTCCAGAGATATGTAATTGAGCGATTTTGATTTTTTTTCTCCCGAAAATTCCTTTCTATGTTTTAAACTTTCTTTATAATATTTGCGATTTGAAAATACTCTGATTTGTTTTTCATTACTAATTATAGTTTGCCCCGTGTTTTGTTTCTTTTTTGTAACTACTTCTCTTTCGGTTCAGTGTAAATTGCTTCATGTGGTTTATTATATTAATACTTTTGTGAAATTTATCTCGTAAGAATTGGCTGATTTCCAAGAGGACAAAAACTGAAAAAAAACTCATACATTCTCTAAGATTGAATTCAGAACAACACCTATTGCTTCGAAACCAATTTTCACAAAACACTATATTTTATTGATTATATTCGTGAAAAAATTTAATCATAAGAATAAATTATATCTCCCCCATTTTTCTTTTCAATTCTATATCGAATCGAACCTATTCAATTTTCAGTTGACGTAGTTCTCCCTCCTTCACCTTTTGATCTTTTTCCCTCTATCATTGGACCAAAAGATTGTTTTCTGAATTATTATTTTCGATTTTGGAAGAAAAACAGTATCGAAAGAGTAGGAAATTGAGGTTATAATACATTTTGACATTGATGTCACAAAGTACATCTACTGAATCACATCTGTCATATTTGGCTGGCGTTGCCAGATTTAAGTTGAGTTTTGGGATGAACTGATGCAAACTAAAATATTTTCGATTCGAACCATGAAATTCTTCTGTTCAATCTATGAATTATTGAAAAAAATATTTTATTGATTATATTCGTGGAAAAATTTATTCATGAGAACAATATATTTCTCCCCCATTTTTCTCTTCAATTTGCAGTTGACGTAGTTCTTCCTCCTTCACTTTCTGATCTTTTCCCCTTTAACTTTGGACCAGAAGATTATTTTCTGAATTATTCATTTTCAATTTGGGAAGAGAAACAGTATCGAAAGAGTAGGAAATTGAGGTTATGATACATTCTGACATTCCTGTCACAAAGTAGATCTACTGTATCACATCTGTCATATTTAGCCGAGGTTGCCAGACTTGAGTTGAGTTTTGAGACGAACTGATGCAAACTAGAATATTTTCAATTTGAACCATAGAATTCTTCTGTTCAATCTATGAATTATTAAACACCATATTTTATTGATTATATTCGTGAAAAAATTAATTCATAAGAATAATTTATTTCTCCCCATTTTTCTTTTTAATTCTATATCGAATCGAACCTTTTCAATTTTCAGTTCACGTAGTTCTTCCTTCTCCACTTTTGATCTTTTCCCCCCTATCATTGGACCAGAAGATTATTTTCTGAATTATTCATTTTCAATTTGGGAAAAAAAACAGTACCGAAAGAGTAGGAAATTGAGGTTATGATACATTCTGACATTCCTGTCACAAAGTAGATCTACTGTATCACATCTGTCATATTTAGCCGAGGTAGCAAGATTTAAGTTTCGAGACGAACTGAAATATTTTCAATTTGAATTTTTCTGTTAATCTGTTGACATTCAAATTACAACCTTTCGAATGAATGGTAATCATAGGTACAGTGAAGCAGCCTGGATTTTGGCTGAGGTGGGTGAACAGAAAATCCAATAGAAATAGAAAGAATACATCAAAAGTCTACTTTTCAGGGAAATTCATTTTCCTAGACATGTTTTTCTCAAATATTTATCTTTACATCAGAAAGATAAACAGTATCAAACTGTCGGAAATCGAGATTATGAGCGTTATATTTTTGACATTCCTGTCACAAAGTAGATCTACTGTATCACATCTGTCATATTTGGTCGACGTTGCCAGATATAAGTTCAGTTTTAAGACGAACTGAACCATAAAATTCTTTTGTTCAATTTATAAATGATTTAAATTTCGACCTTGAATGATCATCGTGCAGCCAGGATTTTTGCTTGGAGGGGAGAACAGAAAATCCGACAGAAATAGAAAAAAAAAATCATTAAAAGTCTACTTTTCAAGGAATTGAAGAATAATTCACGTAAAATCCATTTTTCTCAATCAATAATAAAAAACCAAAAATGCGAAGAGAAAAATTGAATAACACGAATAAACTTTAACAAAAAATCAATGAACATGAAACAAAACGATCCATCCAATTCAGGATAAAAATTTTCAGTTGATTGATCGAAAAAGTCAGTGGCCTTCAATTTTTTTTTCAAACTGCTTTTAATTGAATACACTTATGGAATGAACCTTTTGTCTCAGAACCCTCCGAAGAATCTTCTTTTGAATTCAATGTAGATACTAAATTAATAACCCGTAAGGACAAAGATAGTATATTCCTTCATGTATGTTACTCTTTTAACGTCTACTCTCATAATTTTTGATTTTATTCTAAATGATCTTATGAGGGCTTTCACACCCTCTTCAACACGGAATTAGACCTCATCATCCCCCCCACATATAACTTGTTTGCGAAATTAATTGCCTTGTTCATTTTGTATGTATGTATTCAGTTATTTCAAGCTTCAACATGACATTATTGAGCTATAAATTCGTTTTCCCAGCGATGGTTACGACCCAAACAAAACAGTAAATATGATGTAATTGTTAATTTCAGTGAACCTGATTGATTGTTGCATTAATTTACGGTATAATGTTCAATATTGCTGTATTGTTACTAGCAGAAATTTATTTCATCATTTTCCGACTAATTGTGATTATTTTTATAACATAGACTTCATCTTCATGCCAAAACATTGAAATTCTTTAGATATTCATCTCATCGAAGTCTCTCAGTTTTTATCGTTAACGATAGTATAAAATTAACGACAAACTCCCATAATTAATTTCGGATAAGTGGGCAATATCGAAACGGAAACCCATAATGATGAATATTCTTGAAGAATCCAGTCCGCCATTTCAAGCTTCACTTCTCCCCGATAATTGAGGAAAATGAAACCGAAGGACAATTTTTATAATGCCCTCCTTCGATATGACCACGTCAGTTGATCTGCATTTGACGACGCTGTAAACTTTCCTCGGTTTACGTCCGAAACGTTGGAAAATTTAGTACCCGCGGAATCCAATTATTTTTTAGGTCTGGATGAGAGTAAAAAAAAATTGAATTCCCTCAATAAAATGGCGCAAAACTGAGGGACTCTTCAGCTGGTGCAGGGAATATTTTCGCAACGTCAACAGTTCGGGAAAAATGGGCTGAACGGACGTTGCGAAAACAATACTGAAGAATGCCTGGAAATTCTGACGCCAATTTATGGATAAGGTCGTTAAAATCGGGAATTTCACTTCACAAATGCCGGTCGAGCAACTATCTACTGATCTGATGAAAAACTGAAATATTCCCGCAATTCAACAAGTCGATGGAATATTCCGGTGGATCAGAGGAGAGTTTTGAATGTGAATGTGAAGTCCTCGGTTTTATCGACAGACGAAGGGTATCCCTAAAAAAATACGAATTGCCATCGGGTTCCGTAGAATCCGGGGAATGGCGCTGAAATTCATTAAACCAATATTCCCTGGGTTCATGGAACAGAAGTAATATATTCGGTGTTGAATTCGCATCAATTCACCCATAACATATTTACATATCGAATATATTACTTCGCCAATTTAATAGTCGATTCATTTCAGGGTTCAATTTCCGTTTTATAGCGCGAAAAAAATTCCTTATAACAATTGATTTTCATTTTTCGTTGTTATTTATACACACTCAATCGGCATATTTCTGTTATGTTTTGTCATATTTTCGGATGTATTTGCAATAATATTGTTTTTTCGATATTCGACAACATTTGTTTAATATATGTGAGTATTTGAAACATTCAACTTGTTTTTTGACGCTCTGCTTGGACTTTTTCTCTGTTTAGTCTTTCCTGGTCTTCATAAAGTAGGAGATTATGTCGATTGGGAGTGGAAACACAATTGTAGAGTTTTTCTCCGTTGAAATTGTATTCAGGGTCTGTATTCGAAAAAGTTATTGTTAGAAATTTATGGAAAGAATAATCTGTGGAAAATTTTGCTCATTGGAATGTATGTAGGTTCAGTTTATTCGTATAAAAACTGACGGGGATTGAAGAATTATGAGCTTCTGAAATTTATGGAAAAATTTAATTTTCGAGATTGCATATTGAACTATTATAACTTGGTCTCCGTGATTTTAGTTTTGAAAGTTTCGATTTCTCTGGAGCTAACAATAACAGATTTTGTTTTATATTTCATTTCTTAAAAATTAAATTATTATTTTCTTGCTATCCTTTAACTCCCTACAGCACGAGTATCAAGAAGTTTATTATTCACTTACCTGTTTTGGGGCTGTTTGCAACACTATATATCTTTGAGTGAAGCTTAAATCTAACTATTTCTGCGTTGAATGTCACATAAATGTCATAAATAGATAGTTTTTCAAGCTGGTTAACAATGATTTCTCTGATTGTTGAAGTGAGTAAAATTTCGAAAATTTTAAGATATCTGCGTAGAGCAAAGTGACAGATCCAGTTTGTTGCAGTTTGACTCAGAATGAGTGATTATGGTCCTGATGGATATTTCTCTTTCAATTCAGTGTGAGTTGCTTCAGTTGGTTTTTCATATTGAAACTTTTGTAAAATTTGATTTATCTAGTAAATAAATGGATAAAAAAATTCTTATTTATTCGAAAGATATGTAAGCCTTGCCACTACGAAAGAATTGGCTAATTTCCAAGAGGATAAGAATCAAATACAAATTGTAAATTCTCTTTGATCGAATTCAGAACAACACCTACCGCTCAAAAATTTTTCAAACCAATTTTCACAATATACCATATTTTATTTATTATATTGGTAAATGAATAAATTCATGAAAATCATTTCTCTCTTTTTTTTTCCAATTCTATATTCAACCAGGCCTTCACAATTTGCAGTTCTTTCTCTTCTACTTTCTCCTTTATGTCGTTAGAGCAAAATATTCTTCATTCATCTTCACTCAAAAACAGTATCGAACAGTCTAAACAGTCGGAAATTGAGGTTATGAGCGTTACATTTTTGACATTTCTGTCACAGAGTATCACATCTGTCATATTTGGCCGACGTTGCCAGATTTGAGTTGAGTTTCAAGACGAACTGGTGCAAACTGAAAGATTCTTAAGTAAAACCATAGAAATCTTTTGTTCAGTTTATAAATTATTTAAATTTCAAACTTTGGAATGATTATCATTCAGTGGAGCAGCCAGAAAATTGGCTGGAAGGGATAGACAAAAATTCCGATAGAAATAGAAAGAATACATCAAAAGTCTACTTTTCAGGGAAATTCATTTTTCCAATTATGTTTTTCTGAAAAATTAATCTTCACTTCAACAAGAAAACAGTTTCAAACTGTCAGAAATTGAAGTTATAAGCGTTATGTTTTCGACACTTCTGTCACAAAGTAGATCTACTGTATCACATCTGTCATATTTGGCCGACGTTGCCAGATTTGAGTTGAGTTTCAAGACGAACTGGTGCAAACTGAAAGATTTTTAAGTAAAACCATAGAACTCTTTTGTTCAGTTCATAAATTATTTAAATTTCAAACTTTCGAATGATTATCATTCAGTGGAGCAACCAGAAAATTGGCTGGAAGGGATAGACAGAAATTCCGATAGAAATAGAAAGAATATATCAAAAGTCTACTTTTCAGGGAAATTCATTCTTCTAATTATGTTTTTTTGAAAAATTCATCTTTACTTCAACAAGAAAACAGTTTCAAACTGTCAGAAATTGAAGTTATAAGCGTTATATTTTTGACATCTCTGTCACAAAGTAGATCTACTGTATCACATCTGTCATATTTGGCCGACGTTGCCAGATTTGAGTTGAGTTTCAAGACGAACTGGTGTAAACTGAAAGATTTTTGAGTAAAACCATAGAACTCTTTTGTTCAGTTTATAAATTATTTAAATTTCAAACTTGGAATGATTATCGTTCAGTGGACCAGCCAGGATATTGGCTGGGAGGGCTGGACAGAAATTCCGATAGAAATAGGAAGAATACATCAGAAGTCTACTTTTCAGATGAATTCATTTTTCTAAATATGTTTTTCTGAAATATTCATCTTTACTTCAACAGGAAAACAGTTTCAAACTGTCAGAAATTGAGGTTATAAGCGTTATATTTTTGGCATTTCTGTCACAAAGTAGATCTAATGTATCACATCTTTCATATTTGACGGACGTTGCCAAATATAAGTTGAGATTTAAGACGACCTGATGCAAACTGAAAGATTTTTTGGTTGAACCTAGAAATATTTTGTTCAGTTTATGAATTGTTTAAATTTCAATCTTTCGAATTATTATCGTGAAGCCAGGACTTAAGCTTGGGGGGGGGAGGTGGACAGAAGTCCGATATAAATAGAAAGAATTCATTAAAGGTATACTTTCAAGGAATTGAAGAATAATACACTTGAAATTCATTTTTTTCAATCAACAAATTTGAAAAAAATAACCAAAAATTCGAAAGAAAGAATTGAATCTCATGAATTAACTATGACACATGAAACAAAAATCAATGAACATGAAAAAAGAACAATCAATCAATATCGAAAAATAAAAAATTTGTTTGAGTATACACAAACCAAATATAAAAGAATATATGAAAAAATACTAATCGAATTTAGATACGTAAAAAAAAACAATTATCCTCAAAGGTATTGAAAAACGAAAAATAGAAATAAAATATCCGTCACAAAACAACAATTCATGGCATATAAAATGATTGAAATGAGAAAAAAAAATATATACCTACAAGGTGTTCGAAAGACCTTGCAAAATATTCGAACTAGTTGTAGAGTTGGCCATGACCGTTTAGAATATCTGAGTGGATTCCTTTTATTTTTCATATATCGAAGGAAATAAAAAAAATTATTATTCGCGTAAAAAATACGTGATTTGAATATTCATGAGAAACCCATGTGGTCGATCATAACGAAATTGATGGCACATATAAATCCCAAAACATATGAGGCGGCTACCGATGTCCAACCAAGGGAAAAATTTCATGACTAGGAGTGTCAGATTTATCTAGAATATTCGACCCACTCTTTTTCATCCCTTTCATTCAACAGCAATTCAGTTTCTTCAAGTTGGGTTTGTATGTACATATTTATCTCACGTCAGTTGAATAATAAAAAAATTCGAATAACTAGGAACAGAAATTGGTGAAGAAATACCAGGACAAACAATTGTTTTCAATGCTCATAATTCTTCAATATGTCACTAATTCGAATATTTCTCCGAAGTTACTAAACAAAACATCAATTTTCCTAGTAGCTATTTTACGAACATGCACTAATCCCTTTTTCTCTTCTAATCCATCAAAAACACCATACGAAGCCTACCTATTTCATATACAACATGCATCGATCATCCCCAAAATAACTTATTATCTGACAACATTACTAATGTTATGGATTATTTTCAGGAAGGTTAACAGAACCTTCACCCCTCCTTCTTATATAGGTATAATATTATTTTGAAAATATCCCAATTCGATTATGAAAACCCGTGTTGTGGGTTTCATCACTTCAGGGTAGGTATAAAAACGAATTACCCCCCAAAGTACGTCCTCGCTGTCTCATATCCAGTAACGGCTTTATTTCCTCGACATAATGAAACTCAATCCATTAAAATTTTACGAGAAGCTCTGGCAGAGTGCGAGGGATGTGTCATTGCGAAAAGGACACGAGAGAAGTAATTAACGAAGAAGCTCGAGAAATTTGACTGGATATTCAGGATTTCATTCCATATATTGGAAACAATCCAAAAAAAAATTGCACAAATCTCCGGAACTTGATTGAGTAATAGTTTGTCGAAATTCTGTGCATATATCAAATACTCCAAATGGGAGGAAGTTCCAACCCCGACAAAACAGCGCTGAACGTGATAATGCAGCAGATGGTTTGATGGAGATAAGCCCATAAATTTGCGCCGAATATGTGCCAACTACAGGATGAACAATGTGGATTGCTATCTCTCTGTTCTCGAGGAAATTTATCGGTTAACACCTGGAGAAAATTTTATGTGAAACCATAAACTATTGAAAATGATGAATTGTCGAAACAAAAGCTTTTTACTCAATAACAAAAATTGAACGCTTAAAGTGATGCAGATCAATATGAAAACCCACAACAATAATATTAAGGGCTATTTTCATAATCAACCCTTTCAAGTTGAAGAGCACTTTAATTTTCTATATGTCAATATGTCATTCATTATCCTTTATGTGAAGTCCTCTTTAAATTAAATTGGTGCGGTTGGCTACACTTAAAGCTTCAAATTTCAAGGTTGTTACATATGTAAAAATCGGTGGAAATTCGTTTTCGGATTTTGATAAAATGAGGAATTATTGATTGAAAATATTTGAGAATTTAGATATCGAATAAAAAAGAATAATTGATGAAGTGAATCAACTCATTTTCAACAAAATATCACATAGTTACCAAATAAGTGCAATTGTTTTAAGAAGGTGTTTCCTAATCGAAAATTGAAGGGAGGAAGTTACATATAAACGAAAGCTCTCAGCCATTTTCTTGAAATGATTCAAAAAATAATGAAAAAATATCAAAACAACAATTTTTTTCAACAAAACAGAATTGCCATTTTGTTAAAAAAGTTGTTTCGGTGTAAACAATAGTTTCAGAAATAAATAACAACCTCGAGCCTGAACTGATCTTTTGTGAATGGAAAATCAAGTAGGTGGGACGAGATCGTATTATATTTTTTTATCAAGGAACAGAAAAAAAAAGAAGTTGAAAAAAATTTGCCATTAAATATTATTCACGCCACATATTTTTGGATTAGGATTTTTTTCTTTGAAGGCAAATTCTGTTGAGAAATCATCAGAAAAATGAAATACTCTACAAAGGAACTATTGCTTTTAAAAGAAAAAACAAAGAAGTAAAAAACATTTGCAATTAAATATACTTCACGACACATATTTTTGAGTAAGGAATTGTTTTTTGACTTATTTGTTTTTGCTGTAAAAGCAATAGTTTCTTTGTATCGTATTCTACTTTTTCATTGATAAACTATTTCACTTCTTTGTTTTTTCTGTAAAAGCAATAGTTTTTGTTGTATTGTATTTTATTTGCAATTGAATATTCTTCACGACATATATTTTTGAATTAGGAATTTTTGTTCAACTGTTAACACATTTTCTGTAAAAGGAATAGTTTCTGATGAAAAAATAAAATACAATCTCTTTGTTGAAAAGTTCTGGTAAAAAATTGAACTTTTTTTTCTATATTCGTAAGCGTGTAATTCTTCAATGAAAGACCCCCTTCAATTTATGATAAGGAATCACAGCCTACAAATTTCCGTACTTATTTCGATCGCGGCCTTCGGCCGCCACGTTTTAAGGTTGTTGGACATTATTTATAAAAAAAAAGAGCCATTTAAACCTAACCACCTTCGTTTATGAATGCGAAATGTTGGACTGAAGAGATTTTGAATTATATCATGAAATTGGCCCTTGAAATTTTTTTTGGTTTGTCTCTTTATTCTAATTTGCAATTGTACGGTCTTCCAAACAAACAAACTGCTTATGTAGTTTCAATAAAAGGGGGATTATTAATTCTCTCTATCTACCAACGATGAGGGTTAGAAAAAATCGAAAAAAACCGTAACGATCATGAAGTAGGTACAAATAGAAACGAAAATAATTTCCTCTAAGCTCCCAATAAAAAACAACCGATTTCCAATTTTCTTTTCCATAAATACGCATTCGAAACGTTCACCCCATAAGCTGAAATCGATGAAACTGCTCCATAATGAATGGAATCGAACAGGTTATTTTCCAGAAATGTCTTCTTCAATAATTCACCCGCAATAATGTGGACTTGAGCGGAAACAAAGAGTTCGACCTGACGTGGCTTTCCTCTTGAGCATATTTTATCGGAGGAATAATTAATAAAACTTGGATGTTTCGGATGGGGGTTTACCCGAAGAAACGGAATCAATATTTGCGTTATTTGGAAAAGAATGGAAGCTTCGGATAAGGCTTGTTTTATCCGATTACAACGTTGATTAAAAAATGTCATATTTCTATTGAGATATGAGTTTTCATTTCCTATACAGGATGTTAACAAATTCGACGTGAACCTTGGAGGACGTGTTAGTATGACTCATTTGCTCTCATTTGAACCATATTTATTGATATCCCAAACTCAACAGTTTACGAGTTGTTTGAGTTTTTGTGTTTTTTGAAGAATTACTCACCTTACTTCATTTTTCGTCAATTTTTTTCTACGTTGAGCAAGTTTGATTATAATTTTGGATTATTTTCATCAGATAAGGATATGATATCTATGAAAAACGCTTTTATTTTCTTCATATACTAACTTTCAAATCATACGATTTTTTTTCAACATCTATTAGAGCATATTTCGCTTTTTCCATACATATTATATCCTTCTCTGATGAAAAAAATCCGAAATTATAATCAAACTTGACCAACGTAGAAAAAATTGACGAAAAATTAAGTAAGGTCAGTAATTTTTCGAAAAACACAAAAACTCAAATAACTCTGGGAACTGTTGATTTTTGGATATCAATAAATATAGCTCAAATGACAGCAAATGAGTCATACTAACACGTCCTTCGAGGCTCACGTCGAATTTGGAAACACCCTGTATGGTGTGACTGTAAAACATAAGGTGTCCCAACTTTTACCACTATTTCCAAAATTAATATTTTTTATTGAAGGAAAAATCTCATTGTATGAATTAACCAGACATTACAAAATAATCAATTAAGCCAGTAAATTAATGAAAAAGCGATTTTTATCTCGAGTACTCGAGTAAAGGGGTGAAAACGCCAGTTAGATGTTGGAGACCTATAGATCTTCGGGATCCATTCGCGGCCTTTGGCCGCGACTCAGCTGCGCCAGGAAAAAAGTCTTATCGTTTCATTTTGGACGATTTCGAGGGATTTCAAGATCCGCTCTAACTGTACAGGAAGTATAAACGTTGATTCTACAGAACGAAATATTCGGGCCAATAGCTTTAATAGCTTTATCTATGGGACGAAACGTTCAATATTGCGGGAACCTCTCGCCAAAATTCTAAACCACAAATATCGAAAAGAGGTCTCAAAAGTGGACAGATAATATACAGGGTGTCTCAAGTTCGAGTGCCTACTAGACGTTTATTGAGAACCGGTCCTATTTGAAATCTGAAAATTTGGAATATGATATTGTTCGACTTTATTTACTGAGATAAAATATTCTTGAAGCCTGAACACTCTCAGTTATACCGGGAGTAAAAATAAATTTCTCGTATGTGAGCATTCGAACATGGGACACCCTGTACTTTGTCACTTCTAGACCTTAACCTCGTTTCCCCACCCAACTGGAGCAAAATAATTTCATCGAAATCTTCCCGTCTCCCGTGTCGAAAACTTCTCAGATTCGATCAACCCCCCTCATTCATTCGCCTCACGTAACGCTGCCAGTTGTTTCCTCTTCGAGTTAAGAGGAAGAGATCGAGATTGAGAGGACGAGAATCCCTTCTTTATACGTGCGGCGTGCAGTCATGCAACCCTGAGTGAATTTATTCGAGCTAACAACGAAAACATCACCTGCAAATATCGCAGTTGGAGGGCGGCTGGGGAGTCTCCGATGACCTCGGACGCCTCCCTCAGAGCTCTGGAGGCCTTCTGCTCGCCCTCGGCGGCGATGACCTTGGCGCGGGCCTCGCGGGCGGCCTCTGCCTCCGCGGCCATGGCCCTCTGGAGCTGGACGGGTAGACGGACGTCTTTACTGAAAAAATAATTCATTATTGTAATAATCAAATTTTTTCCATTGATCCAGGAGAAGACCAGGACTATTGACACATCGAATAAGTAGGGATATTCTCTGAAATAGGAGGTATTTTCAAGGATAAGATCACTCATAATCGTTGAAAGCGACTCGCAGCAATTGAAAAGGCTTTTTTCCCGGCACTGCTGGGACGCGGCCGAAGGCCGCGATCGAATCCCAAAAAAGGAAAATCTATATGGCGTTTCGATCCTCTCCTCATTTTCGCAAGGCCTCAAGTTGAAATTCACCATTTTTCTGCAAGAATTTAAACAACGTACTTCTTTTTATGTCAAAGTATAACGTCATATTTTTAATGAATCTACTATTTTCCATTATTTTGGACATTTTTGGTTTGGGAGACCGTACAATTGCAAATTAGAACAAAAAGATAAATCGAAAAATTTTCAAGTGCCAATTTCATAATAGAATTCGAAGTATCTCCAGTCCAACATTTCGGATTCATAACCGAAGATGTGTAGGTTTAAATGGCTCTTTTTCTATAAATAATGTCCAAACACAGTATGTCGCGGCCAAAGACCGCGATCGAAATAAGTGCGGAAATTTGTAGGCTGTAATTGTCGGAAATTGAAGGGGGTCCTTCGTTGGAAAATTACACGCTTCCGAATATAGAAAAAAAAAGTTCAATTTTTTACCAGAACTTTTTAACAAAGATTGTATTTGGTTATTCATAAAGAAACTATTGGTTTTACAGAAAAAATGTTAACAGTTAAAAAAAATTTCTAATTCAAAAATATGTGTCGTGAAGAATATTCGATTGCAAATAAAATACAAAAAAGTTAAAAAAAATTTGCAATCAATTATTCGTCACGACACATGTTTTTGAATTAGGAAATTTTTTCAAGGTCCTTGTTTTTTATGTAAAGGCAATAGTTCCTCTGTATTGTATCCAATTGTTTTATTGAGAAACTATTGCTTCCATAGACAAAACAAACAAGTTAAAAAAAAATTTCAAATAACTAAATATTCTTCACAACACATATTTTAGAATTAGGAAATTTTTTTCAACTTCTTCGTTTTTTCTGTAAAAGCAATAGTTTCTTAATAAAAAAGTGGAATACAATACAAAGGAACTTTTGCCTTTACAGAAAAAACAAAGAAGTGGAAAAAAATTTCCTAATTCAAAAATATGTGTCGTGAACAATATTTATTTAATTGCAATTTTTTGTAACTTCTTTGTTCTTTCTATGGAAGCAATAGTTTCTTAATAAAAAATTACGGAAAGCACTGCCGTGAAGTCAGGAGCTTTTGAGCGCTCGTACATCCACCTTGTAGGTAGATTCGCATTTTCCAGTTTTAGAAATCAATTGAAGGAATTTTCGAAAGCTGTCAAAAAAATTCTCAAACTTAGACGAAACTCCAGACTTTGTCAGTGCTTCAGCTGACCAATTTTTTTTCGATAATTCGCTAGAATTTTCTACGGTATCTATGATCTTGGTGATGCGATCTGGACAAAATCTCGCACGTAGTTTGAATAAATCATTCCTCAGCTAGGTGCAAAATTTCATTCCAATCGAAGCAGTAGTTCAGAAATTATCGGGAAAAAAATATTTTGAACGGCCATATAAACGGAATCCCTAATCTAATTTTGTTCATTGATGAACGTGACCGTGAAATTCGCGATCCAAACCCACCCTGAAAATTTAAAGTTCCTAGGCCTTTCCCTTCGGAAGTTATAATTTTCTATGGTTTCTATGGTTCTGGTCATGCGATCTGGACAAAATGTTGCTTCAATATATCATTCTCGAAATACAAAATTTTATCTCGATCGAATCCGTAGTTTCGAAATTATCGAGAAAACAAAATTTCAAACGACTGTATTTACGGAACCCCTAGTATAATTCTGCTCATTGATAAACGTGAACGCCATATTTCAGGTCTACACGTATCCAGAAAATTTGAAGTCCCTAGGCCTTTCCGTTCGAAAGTTATGATTTTCTATGGTTTCTATGGTTCTGGTCATGCGATCTAGAAAAATGTAGCTTGAAAATATAATTCTCCATTAGTATACAGAATTTCGTCACGATCGAATCTGTAGTTTGGAAATTATCAAGAAAACTAAATTTCAAACGACCATATTTACGGAACCCCTGGTATAATTTTGCTCATAGATGAAAGTGATCACGACAATCGAGATCCACACCTATTCTGAAAATTTCAAGTCCCTAGGCGTTCCCGTTCAAAAGTTACAATTTTCTATGATTTCTATGGTTCTGGTGATGCGAGCTGGACAAAATTTTGCATGTAGCTTAAACACCTCATTTTCCATCAGAGTGCAAAATTTCATCTCGATCGAATCTGTAGTTTCGAAGTAATCAGGAAAACAATTTCGAGCGGCCATATTTACGGAACCCCTCGGCGAATTTCGCCCAATAACGAACTTAACCGCGGCATTCGAGATTCGAACCTACCCTGAAAATTTCAAGTTCCTAGGACATTCCGTTCGAGAGTTATCGTGTATACGGCCGGACGGACAGACTCGAATTTTTCGACGGATTCGTCATCAGTGAGTCGAACATAGTCGTTTGAGACCATTTTCGGCTCAAAATTCGAAAAATATAGACATCGTGACGAAATGATATAGCCCTCGTGTAAGTAGTATAAGCGCTCAAAAAATGAAATACAATACAAAGAAACTATTGCTTTTACATAAAAAACAATGAACAATTCCTTTCTATGTGAAGGTAATAGTTTCTTTTTATTGTATTCCTTTTGCAATTAATTAAATATTCTTCACGATACATATTTTTGGATTAGGAAATTTTTTTTAACTCCTTTGTTTTTTTCTGCACGAATTTAAACAACGTCTTTTTTTTATGTCAAAGTATAACGTCATATTTTTTATGAATCTACTATATTTTATTAAATTGGACATTGGTTGATTTTCTTGATGAACTATCCCACACCTACGCTTAACCATTCCTGATTCCACCCATCAGGATTTCAAGTTGAATTTTATGAACATGTAAACACAGCTTTCGAACGAATTCATATCGTTTGTTCGCATGAGTGAAAACAGAATGAATTGATTTCGATGCCTTTATGTGCGAGATTAACCGGGAAATTTCCCGCTGTGTTTAAATCGAAAGAGAAAATGCAGGTGAATACCCAATGAATGCATTCAGGTTCGTCCAACAGGTATGTGATTAGATTTTAGATTGATCGCACAAACAAACAAATTTCACTGAACCACAAGACTTGCAGAAAAATGATGAAATACGAAAAATTATTCTGAATAAACTGATAGAAAACCAACAAATCGATTTCATGTTCAAATCCATCATTTGCACCTGTAGACCAGTTTCGACTCATATTAAGTCTCATCAGTACAGTTAGCAAATGATGAATTCGATATAAGAAACAGTAAACCTTTAAAACATAACGTAGCGGTGATCAGAGAAAATTTCTCCAATCTCGCCACCTATCCGCTCCAAAAGGCGGTCACACATTGACATTCACATGTGTGAAATTAATTTGTTGGCTTGATATCAGTTTTCTAAAATAATTTGTCGTATTTCATTAATGAATTTGATAATCTGAGATAAACAGCCAATATATTAGTTTGTGGAAAATATTGATGGAAAATTATGAAAGCAACTTGTAAAACACATGTGTCGTTATTCATTAAAAAATAACCAATAATAATTGTCAACAATGTGTTAAATAGTTTATAGTTTATAGTTAGGAAGGGGTTACGTTCCACTGCGACCTCAAGGTCTATTGTGCCCCCCATCAGAGCCGTATTCGCAAATGCGCTACCTACAGCTCGCCCTCCAGCTCCAGAGCTCCAATGAACTCCAGTATCTGAGAGGGCTTCAAGGAGCAACAATGTGTTAGTTAACATCTCGAATATTCACACCAGAAAGAACATAACCAACCCCAGCGAACATCAAAAACCGCAGAAATGGAAAACTCGATTTTCTCGTGTGCATCAAAAGTAATCCACTCCTCGGAAGTTACCTCCCCCCCCACCTCATGAATAATAATTCCAGAGTTTTCCATGTAAACGCAAAACGAATAGCTAACGAAATAAACGCATCAGGAAGTTCTTCTTTGTTTTGGTTGCATTATCTGGGTCTGTCCCAAAGTAGCCCAGGGGATTTAGACGAGGGACAGAAGCAGATATGAATTTTGAATAGAGTCCGATCTGGGAGTAGAATCCGTTTGTTTGTCAATCTGAGCGGGGAGCTGGGATATCACGTCATGCCCTGTTCACATTGCTCATTTACAAGTAAATAGAGGCGGAATTATACCGAACGTATTCAGAACCAATTCGGGATCGTCATTGTTAATTTATTGTTGATATTTTCCTTTGTCCATATTTTAACTCCAATCCTAGAACTGTTCAATTGAATGACCATCATTTTGGGACAGGGCCGTATCTAGGGCGTGGCAAGGGTGGCACTTGCCACGGGCGCAAGGTCCGAAGGGGCACCAAAAAATATCAAAAATAAAAAAATAGAAGCGCCAAGCAAAAAAAATTAATTCGAAAGATGACAACACGGTTACGTAAGTAAGTAATTCGATCACAACATTTCGAAACATTGACATTCAAAAAACAGAATGAGAATGCAATAAGGTCAGAAATACGAGAAATATGGTCCAATTGTTTTAAAAAATTTTCAAAGATGCCGCACTCAGATCATAAATATTACAATCGGCAATATCGTCATGCGATTCCAAGCACAGCCCTTTTATGAGTTGCTTACACTACATCCCTTATCGCATCCAGCTTGTTTTGGAGGGCGGCTTCTTTGATGATGAAGGTTCATAATGATCGATTTGTTCAGATTTTTAGGCCACATCTGTGGTATTTTAAAAACGATTTGTATTGCCAAAAATTCACCAATCAGAGTTTTGAGCTCAAGAAGTGGAAGAAAAATTGGGGAATCTTATTCTATTCTACATAAATATTGATTTCTTTCAATTGTGAAGGGAAGAGCAAAATATTTAAATTTCAATGTTCGTTTAGTGTTTATCCAGATTTGAAGTGTTATAAGTTTTGAGTTTTTTTTATATTCTGACTTTTTTGTGCCATTGTTTTCGGATTCGAGCATTATAAATTGTGGTATTCGAGGTGAGTTGGACTAAGTAGCTGTTATTTTTATGACATTATTCTGGCATCGATTATATTCAATTATTCGTTTTTTAACATAATAATATTGTTCCTTCCAATTCAAGAAGGAATATGTTCGGTTCATTGCGGAAAATATGGATTTTCAAACTTGAGTTCTCACTTCTCAGAGCTTTTTTTTTTAAATCTAATAAAACTCAAATTTTAGTGTTACTTTTCATAGTTTTCATTGAATCTTCAATCTCATCTGGCAAAGATTATTCTAGTAATTTTTTTATACTTAACGTATGGACTTCTTGAATATTGTAACATCGGGCCCTGTACGAAACTATCAGTACGCGTTTCAAATGGTTATAAAATAGTATTTGTATGCTAAGTTTGCGGTTTTATTTGCAGAGATTGTGATTATCGATTATTGTTTTCTAGTCAACTTACCACAAAATTTTTATTTTACGTTTGCAGTATGTATTTTTGAATTTTAAGTTGAAGAATTTATATTCTTTAAAATAAATGTTCGTATTTATTACATAAATATTTCATTTTGTTTTTTCAGAATTTGTTTTATTCTTATGCATTTCATTTGAAATGTGTATTTCAATGTTTTCAATGAGAAAAATTTTCCATAAAAATGTATATTATTTTGAAACTCTCACGAAAATATATGACAAGCATTATGGAAAAAAAACTATAAGAAAATATGATGGATGAAAAAAATGGGGGGGCGCTGTCTAATATATTGCCACAGGCGCAATAGTACCTAGATACGGCCTTGTTTTGGGATATCCAGATAAAATCTGATAAGGCTCTGGGATTATAAAGATGCCAATATAATTTGGGAGATCGGATAACCCCTAAGTTTTCCCAAAACTTGAAGACCAATAACATTCAGTAATTAGCATTCTGAACTTGTATTGATAGTGGGAGAAATAGTTCACTTTCCACAAAAATTCGTTTAGTAAATCAGTTAACACGATATCTTGGTAAAATAACAACGAATCAACTGTAGATCAAGATATTAACAACATTTTTTCGAAGTGCACACTCAACAAGATATTCTGGCAAAGTAACAACGTACCAATTCTGGTAGAAAAGATACTTCAGGTCGAAAGAAAATTTCAAAAGTCTGTCGAATTCTGGAGTACGAGATAACATCTACAGTACCTTACCTTAATTGAAGGCAATAGGAAGCAGAAAATTCTTCGTAGAAAATTACCGTGACTGTGTCTTAATGTCAACTCAACATAAATGTAATGGCTGAACAGTATGAATAAAATCAACATTAATCACTTCGGCTGTAATAAGTAGACATATCATCAATTCGTCCTTCGTTATCTGCACTCGATTTTGAGGGTAAACTGAAAGTTATGCAATGCGGCAAAGTTTCTGAATGGCTTTGGGTCAGTTGGAATCTCTCGATATGAATATTCGGCCATTTATGTTGGACATCTCGACCGAAGGTTTCAACATGTTAAGCTCTTCCTTGAGTGCAGGATTTCGGAATTAATTAAATCTGTGACGATAACTTCAACTCGAGCGAGCCGCATTGCGAGAATGGGTTCTTGATAGTTTTACGCTTCAGTTCACATAAACGGCAATTTCGAAGGTAATTGAATATGGAAAGGTCAAATCATGAAGTGTCTCCACTGAAAAAAACGAATCCCGAGAATTTCCGGTTGAATGAATTCCTGTTGTTCGAACGCAACTATTGTTATTACAACAAGAGAAGACCGTTCTGAGAACAATCTGTACTTGATTCTGGTTTAAGTGACTTCAGTCCTATGAACAGGAAAAACGGTGATCAGGTACTTTTATTTCAAGAGGAATATTTCCGTAAATGTCAGGGCCGTATCTAGGCACTATTGCGCCTGTGCCAATATATTAGACAGCGCCCCCCCATTTGCGTAGATTTTTTTTCATCCATCATATTTTCCTATAGTATTTTTTTTCATAATGCTAGTCATATATTTCCGTAAGAGTTTCAAAATAATACACATTTTTATGGAAAATTTTTTTCATTGAAAACATTGAAATGCACATTTTAAATGAAATGCATAAAAATAAAACAAAATCAAAATGAAATATTCATATTTATGTAATAAATATGAACATTTGTCTTAAAAATATAAATTCTTCAACTTAAAATTTAAAAATACATACTGCAAACGTAAAATAAAAATTTTTTGGTAAGTTGACTAGAAAACAATAATCGATAATCACAATCTCTGCAAAAAAAACCGCAAACTTAGCATACAAATACTATTTTATAACCGTTTGAAACACGTTCCAATAGTTTCGTACAGGGCCCGATGTTACAATATTCAAGAAGTCCATACGTTAAGTATAAAAAAATCACTAGAATAATCTTTGCCGGTAAGATTGAAGATTCAATGAAAACTATGAAAAGTTACACTAAAATTTGAGTTTTATTAGATTTAAAAAAAAAAAGCTCTGAGAATTGAGAACTCAAGTTTAAAAATCCATATTTTCCGCAAAAAACCGAACATTTTTCTTCTTGAATGGCAAGGAACAATATTATTATGTTAAAATACGAATAATTGAATATATCCGATGCCAGAATAATGTCATAGAAAATAACAAATACTTGGTACAACTCACCTTCAATAGCACAATTTATAATGCTCGAATCCAAAAGCACAATAGCACAAAAAAGTCAGAATATAAAGAAAAACTCAAAACTTATAACACTTCAAATCTGGATACACACTAAACGAACATTGAAATTTGAATTTTTTGCTCTTCCTTCAAAATTGAAAGAAATCAATATTTATGTAGAATAGAATAAGATTCCCCAAATTTTCTCCCACTTCTTGAGCTCAAAACTCTGATTGGTGAATTTTCGGCAATACAAATCATTTTTAAAATACCACAGATGTGGCCTAAAAATCTAAACAAATCGATCATTATGAACCATCATCATCAAAGCAGCCGCCCTTCAAAACAAGCTGGATGCGATAAGGGATGTTGTGTAAGCAACTCATAAAAGGGCTAAGCTTGGAATCGCATGACGATATTGCCGATTGTAATATTAATGATCAGAGTGCGGCATTTTTGAAAATTTTTTAAAACAATTGGACCATATTTCTCGTATTTCTGACCTTATTGCATTCTCATTCTATTTTTTGAATGTCAATGTTTCGAAATGTTGTGATCGAATTACTTACTTACGTAACCGTGTTGTCATCTTTCGAATTAATTTTTTTTGTTTGGCGCTTGTATTTTTTTCTTTTTGATATTTTTGGCGCCCCTCCGGACCTTGCGCCCGTGGCAAGTGCCACCCTTGCCACGCCCTAGATACGGCCCTGGTAAATGTTACAGGAATATATAGTGAAATATAATGATTTTTTAAGTATAACCCAACAATATTTTTACGACTAACAGTATGGACCCATTAAATCCAACAGGAATGTTTGGTATTTCTCACAGAAATTCAGGTTATTCTACCGGAATAAATCTTGTTTAGCTAACAGTATTTTAATCCTTGTTGTACCATATAGTTGAAGTTGTTTGGAATAAAATATCGGTTTCCGACGAAGAAACGAACATGATGAAACAGCGATTCGATAATTTTTAGCATTGCTTTGACCTAGAATCGAACATTTTCGATCTACGATTGAAACTAACTCTTGAAGAACTTTTCCTTGAAAACACAAAAAAAAGAAAAGAGGGTTAGTATTTATCAGGAAAACAGAGGTTGAATTCAGGTTAGATCAGATTAGAGGAAGGAATAAAGATTAGATCTGTAGCGATCTGTACCGAAGGCCAAACATTTTTACCGTACCGCTCAACAGAGGGCGCCACCTAATAGACAAAACTCAAAAGATACTACCCGAAGGATTGAAAAGCGACAGAAAAGATGTGAGCATTTGAAGACAGTAATTCTGTAATCAAATCCCGGAATCAGGAAAAAAAATTCTTTATATTTATTATGGAGTCCCTCAAAACTAGTTTTCAACGAATGTCTCTCTAATTCGTTAGAATAATGCAAAGATGCTCTATAAAGAATATAATCTAATATATAAAATTCTCGTGTCCACAGTGTTCGTTGCCATACTCCTCCGAAACGGCTTAACCGATTTTGATGAAATTTTTTGTGCTTATCCGGTATCTATAGGAATCGGCCAACATCTATTTTTCATCCCCCTAAATGTTAGGGGTAGTCCACCCCTAAATTTTTTTTTTTTATTTTTCAGACGAAATTTCTAATTTCTATTTTTTTATGATACAACATACAAAAATACATACAATCTTCAATTTTCACCCTTCTACGATCAACCCTCATTTTTTAATAGCCAGAACAACGAGAGGCCGAAGGCCTCGAGCAAATTTGAAATTGCGAAAAAAGGGAGAGACCGGGGGCGCGAAGCGCCCCCCGCGTTTTCGAGAGGGAGAAACGGGCTTTCATAAGGTAAGAGAGGCCGAAGGCCTCGAGCAATTTTGAAATTGCGAAAAAAGGGAGAGACCGGGGGCGCGAAGCGCCCCCCGCGTTTTCGAGAGGGAGAAACGGGCTTTCCTAAGGTAAGAGAGGCCGAAGGCCTCGAGCAATTTTGAAATTGCGAAAAAAGGGAGAGACCAGGGGCGCGAAGCGCCCCCCGCGTTTTCGAGAGGGAGAAACGGGCTTTCCTAAGGTAAGAGAGGCCGAAGGCCTCGAGCAATTTTGAAATTGCGAAAAAAGGGAGAGACCAGGGGCGCGAAGCGCTCCCCGCGTTTTCGAGAGGGAGAAACGGGCTTTCCTAAGGTAAGAGAGACCGAAGGCCTCGAGCAATTTTGAAATTGCGAAAAAAGGGAGAGACCGGGGGCGCGAAGCGCCCCCCGCGTTTTCGAGAGGGAGAAACGGGCTTTCCTAAGGTAAGAGAGGCCGAAGGCCTCGAGCAATTTTGAAATTGCGAAAAAAGGGAGAGATATGGCAAAACAACGTTTGCCGGGTCATCTAGTATAATATAAATTTTCCCTATTCGCGAAGTCACTTATTTATCTTAAAATAGAATGCATCAGAATAATTTATTGGTTGTCTATCTAAAGTTTTCAATTACAGTCATGAAACAAGAAGAAATTGTTATAGATAGACTAATAAAGCAAGCCAACAAATCAATACGCGTAAGCCAGGTCAGGGGAGCCAAGGAATCTTTACACGGACCTTCATATATTGTAATCAGTTGCTCTTGACGCGGACAGGTGGCGTGAGTAGAGAAATTTTCTCTGATCGCCGTCACGTTCAGTTGTTTGGGTAGCTTTGTTTGCCACATCTAGTTTCTATGGGTTACGTGTATTGATTTGTTGGCTTGCTTTATTAGTCTATCTAGAACAATTTTTTCTTGTTTCATGACTGTAATTAGAATGCATTAATACAAAGTATTCTTGTAAAATCTCAGGTTATAAGCTTCGAATACAACTAACAAGTACTGTAATATATGAACGATAGTTCTTTAATTCAACGGAAAATTCCTGTTAAATCGATACTACAGTTCCGTTATGAGTAGAGTAATGCCTGTTTTAGTTTAGTGTTCATTACTGGAAATTCTTGAAGAAACTGAAGTTTGAAGCTCGGAATACAACTATCTAGTTTGTTTATTGAACAGGAAATTCCTGTGAATAGTCATGCATATTCCGGTTTTCGTCACAGTATTATTTTCCTGTTGAAATGACAAACTGCCGTTTGGTTGCATCAACTAATGTTAAACTTGTTATTTCTAGAGGAATTAAACGACTGGAATTGTCACGTAAGATCAACAAATATTGCTGCTGTCACTTATATAGGGGGAATTTCCTGTAGAAGTAACCGAATTCCTGTTGTATATCCCGAAAAATTTCTTTGAGTGAATAATCATAATTTTACTGACTCGTCGTTAATTCTCGACAAATTTTCGTTTGTATACCATCCAAGGACACGATTCAGGGTTTCCCAACCCGGAGGCAATTCCCGTTTTTCCCCTCAGTTGGCATTTTTCCGATCCCGTCGTAATCGAATCAATCCCGCCAAATGCCCCGTTTTGTCGGTTCGAATCGAGCGGGGATTTTCAACTACGTAATTGGAAAAAATTGAATATGGGAATAATGACCAACGGACGACGTCCCCGAAAAGGGTGAACCTTCAATCGCGATTATTGCTCCGGGAATTCATTCCTCTCCATCCATCATTCTACACCCCTAACATCCCCGATTCAGACGGCTGTTGCAACTCCCGAGGGTGCGCCGTTTACTTGGACCGTTCTGTTGAAGTTTTCGGGTTTGAATAGAAGTCTGTACTTTGGAGAGGGGGAATGTGGCTTTTGATGGAAAATTAAGAAAGTTTAACGTTTTGACGTTCTGGGTTTTCCCGAGGGGAAATTTTCGATTAGCCGAAATTGGGGACAACTGCGGACAACTGAGTTGTGACCGGTCGACAGTTTAATCGTTTATCTACTCCTATTGAATTATTGAATTACATAATGCCAACCCTGTATATCTCAGATGAACCGTTTATCTATATTCCATTTAATTTTTTTATATCACTATGTATTATTCTGATGAGCTATTCATATCAACGACGCACATTGCTGCAGGTGTTCATTGTTTGTTGTTTTTCATTCCAGAACTTTTAGATAAGATAATGTTATGAAAACCTCTGAAGACGAGCATTCGTCAATAATTAAAAGTAGTTTATTCTATACTGTATGATAGATAGGTCGGATAATCGTCCGTTGTAAATATATATTTTTTTTTTTAAAGTTGGCTTTCCATTCGAAAAATATAATTATCTATTCATTATTCAACTACTTTTGAGCAATTTATAGTACCTCTAAACAAACACCGTGAGTAATTATAACTCACTGCTATAACTCCCTGGCTCTGTGCTTCTGAACAAGCCGATTGGCCGAAAGGGAACTATCTATTGTTGGTATTGAGGGGAGGTCACTTGAATAATTTTCAAGTTTTCTCAAATTAAGTTGATACCTAATTATTAATGTTTATGTTTTGCTGAAAAAGATGAATTCAGATAGTGAATATGAATTATTATGTACACCTTCAGAAATATGACCATCAGCCAATGTTACCATACAGAATTTATTGCCCGAAAAATTCCAAAACAAATATAAAGGTGCATACAACAATTTACAAGATTGGCGTTGCAGTAAGAATATTAAGTCATCGTTTACAGATAATGTTCTTTTGGCATATT
The DNA here is from genome assembly GCA_963966015.1 of Aphidecta obliterata. Taxonomy (NCBI): domain Eukaryota; kingdom Metazoa; phylum Arthropoda; class Insecta; order Coleoptera; family Coccinellidae; genus Aphidecta; species Aphidecta obliterata. Next base: position 33,834,757 of record OZ014428.1, read on the forward strand.
TTAATGAACTTAGCACTAAATATAAAGCATCGCACCTATGGATTTTCTAATCCATGCTAAGAAGCACAATCAACATAAATAATGCATTGTTATAGGTAACTGTTAGGATTTGTAAATAAAGTTCTTCCTCTGTACTTGTATCTCAGTATTTGTTGTCATAGTCGTAGATAAAGTATAGTATTCAACTTGCGGTGATGGTCATAACTCACTAAATGAATTACCGAATAATTATTTTATTTATTCTAGTTATTTTATTTTTTCTATTTATTTCATTCATTTTATTCATTTCATCAATTTTTTTTATTTTATTCAGTTAATTTTTTATATATCTAATTCATTTTATTTATTTCATTCAGTTCATTTTTTTTATTTATTTCATATATCTTATTGATTTCATTTATTTTATTTTATTTATTCTATTTATTTTATTTTTCCATTTATTTTATTCATTCCATCTATATTATTCATTTATTTCCACACCAACAATGATTATGGCAGAAATCCAAAAACAATTGCATGACTCAACCTGAAAAAAATAAATCCCTCAGGATTTCCAAGCAGTCAATTTGTTGTCTTCATTCGCGGTTTTCTGCCATTGAAACGTAAATTTTTTAGGACAGAAACTTCAAATTTAATGGTAATAAGTTTTCGAAAAAAAAAACTTTACTTATATCAATAATGCAGATAGTCAATTTGACATTTACAAATTATTCAAAGTAGTTGAACAATTATTATTAATCATGCTTATCGAGAGTATGCAGGCATTATTTTTGTTTGTGGTTTCTTGTTTCTTTATATTCATTTCGAAAATTATTAAGTTTCTGTGCTGAGAAGTTTAAGTTTCGAACCTTTTTTACCTAGTAAGCAATAGTAAATTATTGTTTTTTGTTCGAAATTATATTTTGTATCATAATCCAGAAAAGTAGACACGAGTTACGAATCACCCTGTATAATTCGAAGGTGTAAGTTTTATCGACCAAGTCCAAAAACCAATACTACGATGGATGGAAAACTGAACTTGTCTTATTTCCACATTTTCTTTTTCAGATTCAATTTTCGGTTACTTTGAGTAGGAATCATTTTTTGAATTTCGTTGACAATTTTTTCATTGATGGCTTTCACATGCAATCAATAGAAGCAAATATAAAGCATCGCCCCCATGGACTTTATACTCCATGCTAAGAAGCACAATCACCATAAATAATGCATTGTTATAAGTAACTATTAGGATTTATAAATAAAATTCTTTCTCCTTACTTGTATCTTAGTATTTATTATTATAGTCGTAGATAAAGTATAGTATTCAACTTGCGGTGATGGTCATAACTCACTTAATTAATTACAGCACTCGCCTCCGGCTCGTGCTGCAAACTTCATCTGCGTGAGTTATGAACTACATTACCGCTGCTCAAATAATATACTATTAATGAAAAGGCCAGCAGTCGCTTCTTGGACTCAGTTTACCACAGATGCATATCCGAATCGCATTTATCGCAAAATGTCGAGAGATCACGTTGTCAAAGACACGAATACTGAGTCAACAGTTAAATGAAAAATCCCCCAACTCAACGCCTATGAAACTTAAAAGACACGGACAAACACAACATGTCAATCTCCCTCCTACATCCCATCTTTCCCCAGTCCGCCATTCAATTCCCTCCCGTTTATGCAAACCTCCCCCAATTCACTTACATCTCGACCCTCTCGACGTTGATGCCCCAGGAGTCGGTGGCCTCGTCGAGCAGCGCCTTCATGTGCTGGGAGATGCTCTCGCGTTCGCTGAGGATCTCGTGAAGGGGTCGTTGTCCCATGATGTTCCTCAGGGTGGTCTGGGCGAGCAGACGGGTCGAATGGTGGGCATTCTCGACGTTGGCGATCGAGACTGTCGCGTTGGACACCCTGTAGTAGACCACCGCGTCCACCGAGACGGTCACGCTGTCCTTGGTCAGTACCTGTGAAGGAAAGAGGAGAGATAAAATGAAGAGATTACTCAAGATGTGATAAAGAGAGCCAAGAACATTATGGCCCACATAGGCGGAACTTCGGGAGTACCTACAAGACCATCTTCTAATAGGATAAGTTGCCACTTATTATCTCATGTTCCGTCATTAATGTAATGAATATAGTCCAAATTCTTCTTAAAATAATTTATTTACAGTTCACAAATACTAATTTATTTACACCACTCAATAATTTATTTACACGCTATTGAGTCCTATACCGTACTGTCTTAGGACCGATGTTGATTTATATATTGGAAGGGATGTCTCGCGAAGCTTCCTGATGTCTCCAGCAAGTCTCGCATTCTCTAGAAGATTCGCTTCCAGAAGGCGACAGGTCCGGCTTAAGTTCGTTACATTAATTTGAATAATTCATTCGATGCTTGCACAAAAATTCCCACCGACTTTTGGACCAGCTAATTCATCGATTTAAAATGCAAATCGGCCAATAAAAGTTGCCATAGTTGCCGGCATTAGGTCATGAATATTTCAGTGGCGAGATAAAGTTTTGGGTGCGCCAAAGTGTTAAACCTTCCTTAAGGCCCTTAAGGCCATCCCCTATTGGGAGTGTTGAACCTTCACCGCAAAAAATAACCGGGAAACGTTGTAATCCTTTCAGATTCCGGGCAAATCCCTCAAATTGTTCCGAAATGTGTTTCCGACACTTCGATCTTGGGGGGTTGAAACCCTATCGCACCCTATTAAGTTGAACGAATTGAGATCAGTGGAGTTGAGACCTCATTCGGAGAGTGATTTTGTCGCAATTAAGCTAAATAATGGATCGCAGCATTTAAACCGTCGAAAAAAACGTCGTTCTGTTCGGATGAGATTTCAATTCTGCGTCATACGTCGAAGTCGTTTCCGCAATTTTTATTTATGGCGGGAAACAATTTTGTGAAGACAAAATGAGAAATACTGTCATTTTATTTTTATAAACTTCAAGATATGGAATCATCGAATTATATTGAATATCAGAAGAACTCAATTTTTTTTTCTGTGAGCCGAAATCGTCTTCAGTGTTTATTGTCAGTATGACAAAAACTGTCACTTTATTCTCAAAACTTCAAAAGATGGAATGACAGAATTATATTACATATATCAAAAAAACTCTTTTTTTTTTCTGTGTTCCAAAATGGCCTTCAGTGTTCATTGTCAATATCGATACCTTTTTGCCAAATTATCGTAAGCCTCAACGTATGCAACTAACTAGGGAGTTAAATCTGTTTTCCACTAGATAGAAGTAATAATATAAATCCAATAGTGTAGAGATAGAGATAGATCGTCTCTGGAAAAAATGTGACTTAACACACCTTACCTCTGAGGTGCTGATATTGAATATATCAAAAAAACTCGTTTTTTTCTGTGTTCCAAAATGGCCTTCAGTGTTTATTGTCAATATGAAAAATACTGTTATTTTATTTCTTCAAACTTCCAAAAATGGAATCACCGAATTAAATTGAATATAAATTCAGAAGAATTCAAATTTTTTTCTGTGCGCCAAAATGGTCTTCAGTGTTCATTGTTAGTATGACAAATATTGTCATTTTATTCTTATAAACTTCAAAAAAAGGAATCACCGAATTATATTGAATATATATAAAAAACTATTTTTTTTTCTGTGTTACAAAATAGCCTTCAGTGTTCATTGTCAATATGAAAAATACTGTCATTTTATTTCGATAAACTTCCAAAAATGGAATCACCGAATTATATTGAATATATCAAAAAAACTCTTTTTTTTTCTGTGTGCCAGAATGACCTTCAGTGTTCATTGTCGGTATGACAAATACTGTCATTTTATTCTTATAAACTCCAAAAGATGGAATCACCGAATTATATTGAATATAGCAAAAAATCCCTTTTTTTTCTGTGTTCCAAAATGGCCTTCAGTGTTCATTGTCAATATACAAAAAAAAATGTTATTTTATTTTTCTAAACTTCAAGAAATGGAATCACCAAATTATATTGAAATATCAGAACTCAAACTTTTTTTGTGTGCCAAAATGACCTTCAGTGTTCATTGTCAATATAAAAAATACTTTTACTTCATTTTTATAAGCTTCAAGAAATGGAATCACCAAATTATATTGAAATATCAGAACTCAAACTTTTTCTATGTGCCAAAATGACCTCCAGTGTTCATTGTCAGTATGGCAAATACTGTCATTTCATTTTTATAAACTTCCATAGATGGAATAATATTGAATACATATATCAAAAAAACTATTTTTTTTTTGTTTTCCAAATTGGCCTTCAGTGTTCAATACTGTCATGTTATTCTTGTGAACTCCAGAATATGGATACGCCAAAATATATTGAATTTATCAGGAAAACTCAATTTTCTTCTCACATGGAACAGATAAAGAACTGAATTCCAATAGGATATGGGATAGGATCGTTAATTTTTGAATTTTTGTGAAGAAAAAAAAACTCGGATGGCTTTATCTACGGAATCTTTTGGCGGATTGTTCCTACTAACAAACGCAACCGGTGCATTAACACTTCAAAAGTACAGAAAATAGAATTGAAACTCGAGGACTCTTCTCTCGAAAGTTATTGTCTTTACGGATAGCCGGCCAGATGGACAGAATTTATTTTGGCCTCGAATTATTCATCTAATCGTTTGTGACCTTTCTCGGCTCAAAATTCAAAAATTACAGAAATTAAGGCAAAATGTTCATAAAAACATATAAAATATACATTGTATAAACAGGGCGTTCCACTTTTTCGTAGAATAACAACAATCGATAGAAAGTTCAATATCAAAACAGAATTTACTAAAAACCTTCTTTTCTTCCTAAGCTTTTTGAAACCTATTTTTGTACTTCTTTCGAACCCTATTTTTCTTTTGAAACCTATTTTTGTACTTGCGATACTCCACAAGAAAAAAATCCAAAAAATTTTTTTTCGATTTGTACAATCAATATGTGTCGCAAAGTTCCATTGAACTTAAGATTGAACGCTTGGTTTCAACTTGAAGCATTGTCCGTCACATTTTCATGGAAATGTGGAAAAATGTAATGTATAATGTGTTATTTTGCGTTTTTGTTGTTGTACTCGCGAACATCGACAAGAGAAAATTGAAAAAAGAATTTCGGTATGCGTCGGAATACAAAATTATTTTTTTTCCTATATTTCACAAAAAACTTGAATCTAAATCCTTTTCCGGTTTTCTCTTGCGAGAAATGAAATTATACTGTTACGTCGTGAATGTAAACGACCACCTGTATAGTGGTTTTTTTGGGCCCGCGCTGCGAGGTCTTGTCATCTGAGTAAACATAAGTCAAATTAATCAATCGCCAAGTCGCCGAAAGAAAAAAATCATCGTGGTAGAAAACCGAGAATTCTGTCGAATATCGTCGTCATCGAGTTTTCTGTAAAATATCACCGCATATTCGTGCAAAACCGAGTCGTCCGATCTTCATCGCCGCGTTTTTATCGCACCATTGTGTTTTGTGTTGAAGTGACATTGAGCAACTTCAAATTAAGTACCCTTAGCTTCTCAAAAACCAGGCGACAGCTCCGGAAGTGTGCAGAAAGAAGGTTCATCCTCTGCTTCCTATCCTTCAACCCTATTTCAGTATCAGCTCGTGGTGATTCGCCGAGACTCCGTCATCGCCCCCATGGGGTAAGTACTTTGCTTTGCTTGAAGTGTTCAATTTCATAGTAGGTTCATAAGATTCGAGGTTAAAAAAGAAGTGTAGCCTCGTAAAAAAATATCACTCCGCAATAAAAAAAAAAAACATAAAGTATCTCATCCTTCAAGTTTTATCCAAATATCTCTGAAACTACAAAAATAATGAAGAAAAATCGAATGAAAGTAGCTCTACAAAATAGAGGACCACCCCGTATAATCGACTAAGGCGCATTTCCCGGGTAAAATCGGGGAATGTTATCCGCAAGAACCTCGAATCCCCCACACAAAAGCGCGAACAATAGCGAATATCCCATCGAAAACGTCCAAAACCCATGGAACAAGATAACACAAACTGAATACATCCCTCGCAACCACTCAGATAACTCCACAAAACCACCCCTCTGTCAATCAGACGTATCTCGGATAGGTTTAATCGCAGAATTCGCCCCCGAGAAAATACCGGACCGATAGCTTTTCCCCCATTGAACTTGAACCGGTAGCGTCAGGTATATGTCAGAGGTTAAGAAGGGAGTCAGGCGTGTCCTCCACGGACTTCGAGCATGAATATTACATGCTTGCTGCATGCCGAAGCATGTTTGATCGTGAAATAGCGAGCAGGTTTTGCTGCATGGGTCTGAATAAATGGGATTTATGGCCAATTCGATATGTACACGCTGAATCTTAAGATTAAAAGTGAATTTACCGCAATTAAAGTTGGCGAGATTTATATCCTCATATTCTCGGTAATTCGTAGTTCCTTTAATTCAAACAATTTTCTCCTTCTGAAAACGACCAGAATTCAATGTTGTACTTACCTCTTGAGGAGGAATGTCGTAGGTCCTTGTTCGTAAGTCAACTCTTGCGTACGCATCAATACAGGGGAGGATGAAAAAAATTCCTGCAAGGCACAAAAATATTTCGGTTAGTCTCAAGGAGAAGAACCTCATTTTTCATCGAAATGAAATGAAATCTTTGACCTTCCAGGTAGCAAAACCAAAAGCTCGGTCGACTAATTTGAATTGGACCATTATAAAGAACGTTTCCTTCCCAAAAGCTTTCACAATTAGGACGACGAGCTTCAATAATGTCAAGACGACCTGAAGAGTGCCATTCAAAATTTCTTTTCGCTTATTAAGTACCCTTGGGTGGGAAAGCGAAACAAGAAGCCAAAGAAAGCGTAATGCTTGGCGAGTAATTTATCAACATAACTCCTCTCAAGGGGCAATAAGGTGGAAAAAAGATTGCTCTTATAGATACTCTACGGTGGATCTCCCGGCAAATTATTCAATTACTGAGACGGCAGCTCGCATTAGGAAGACGAGACGCACAATGTATGTCCATCAAGATGCACTCAATGAGGAAAAAAGTTTAATTGGATTCTGGGACACGGTCAGTGGTTTTGTACATCTTTTCTGGTGGAAAAAAAGGGCGTTCAAGATGAAAATAAGTAAGGTAAGGTTAGGACACTATTGGAACAATTCTCAGAATTGTTTAATATGAGTTTAATACGATTTTTTTTTTTTTCAAAATCACATAAAATCATATATTTCTTCAATTGTTTCCAATATAACCGATTAAACTCCCAACCTTTCATTTTGAATCTAATAAAGATAATTTCCTCATGTTTCATTCCGTTGTTGTCGATGACAAAATATTTTTTTTCAAGAAATTAGTGTATGAATTCTCAAAAAGAATTAATATTTAGGTGAGTTTAGGTGAAATTAGTACCGTGCCGAAACAATTCTTAAAATGAATTAATATTCAGGTTAGGTAAGGTTGGGGTAGTATTGAAAATAATTCTCAAAAAAGATCTATATTCATGTTTGGTTAGGTAAGCTTTAGTTACAATAGTGTTGAAAATAATTCTTGAAATGGATTAATATTAAGGTTAGGTTAGGCTAGCTAGGATGGTGTTGAAACAATTCTTAAAATGAATTAATATTTGGGTTAGAATAGGTTAGGTTGAGGTAGGACAGTGTTGAAACAATTCTCTAAATTAATTAATATTTAGGTGAGGTTGAGTTAGGTTTAATAAGGACAGTGTCCCCTATACTAAAGCGACGAATGTCCTCAGAAGAACATCTTGAAAGTTGAGATCAAGCCGCATGGCACTAAGTATTATTAAGAAAATACGACCGCGTAGCGGTCCGCTTTCAAGCGGTTTTTTTGAGGGCAGAAATGGGCTTTCCGGTGATATGACCCCGAAGTATATGAAAATAACGTTTGGAATAGGTCGAGGGGGAAACCCATAATTCCCCTGTTCACTTCCGATCCCGTCTGAAAAATCTGCAGAAAAACTAGTTTGCCATCGTTGAAAACCATCAAGAATCATTCTAGAATGCTCATTTTCAATGAAAAATATTTAAAAATTGAATGCCCCTTTGTTTGGTCCTAAAAGATCGTCAAACCGCGGGAAAACTTGTGCATTACAAAATGTTCGAATTTGTGAGAAGCATTTAACCCTTAGCCACTATTCTGCCCAATATAATTCATCAAAGCTCTTAAGAGAATGTTACAAATCCCTTCGGTGCTATGAAACAACTCGAAAGCTCTTCGGCCGGATTAACCAACGAGTAATTTTGTTTCCGAACAACAGCAATTATTATTTTAATATCTGCAACGTCCTCCGAGATCCAACGAAACCATTCGAACCTAAATTCAAGTCCTCCATTCAAAATATCGTTCCTTTCGGAGGGCTTCTTAAGCTAGAACTGGTGAAGCCGTGGGCAAACAGCCAAATAATTGAGGAGGTTGTTGAGTAACCCTATTATGTACCTTGCGTTGAGAGGTATCCAATATAGGCAGAAAATGGGGTTGAAATTCACTGTGTCCACTGGGGTGTGTTTATACTAGGAAGCGAGTCAATATGGGCGGAAAAATGTCTGATAGGAATTGGCTTGGGGAGGGGATACAGAGGTTCAAGATTTTAACATCCCCATGAGGTGCCAGAAAAAATTCAACAATTTCTTAAGCACTCCTCAAAAAGGACGATATAGAAGAAAACCGTAACAGGCGGTGGTGGGAAAACCAATTTAAACACACCTGTTACCTCCCTTTCGTAAGGAGTAAAGTTTTTACAACTACGCGCAATAAAAATGTAAAAGTTAAGAGCACATTCTTGAAAATATATCCACGAAATCGCACATATTCCGACTTGATGTTGGAATTTCAGATGGATTGGTTCCGGATTGATTCGGTACTCCGGAGAGGGTGGCTTGAATATTGGATTCGAGCCAGATGTTGCTGCTTGATTATATTGAATATTAATTGAAGTTCGAGTGCTCACAGGGTCTGATTGAAGCATGTTCGACGTAGTTCATATGCAAGACGATTTTCCTGATGAGGGATTCCTAATTCGGAAACCTGATTTGTGAGCATGGGTGAATGATATCCCTCAGCTTTGTGAAATTGGAGATTGTTAGTGGCCCAGACCCTTACAATATTATATATTGTTATATTGCGATAGAAAAAATTAATCTTCTGTGCACGGCTCGGAGCTTCATCTCATCTTTAATTTCAATGGGTGATATTAATATTCAACTTTTCATCAATAAAAATATCATTAAAAAATTGCGAAAAGCACTGCCGTAAAGGCAGGAGCTTTTGCAATTGAAGAAAATTTTGACAGCTGTCAAAAAAATTCTGAAACTTAGGCGAAACTCCAGACTTCACGTCAGTGATTTAGCTGACCAATTTTGTCTCGATAATTCTGTATCTATGGTCTTGGTGATGCGATCTGGAAAAAATTTTGCACGTAGTTTGGTTATTCCTCAGCTAGGGTCAAAATTTCATTCCAATCCAATCAGTTTATGGGACCTGAACTCTCGAGAGGGATGACGCTGACGTAATTTTTTGGTGTTTAAATGGAATTATAATAGAAATTGTTGTAAGAATCTGCATGGTGATACTTTTTTTGAGGTGGTTCTCCCTTTCTAGTCACAAAACTTGATTGCCGTACGCTACTGACCATTCTCTATAGTATGATTTCGCTTTTCGTTTCTTTTGAAACTTTTTTTTGCATCTTGAATTTTTTTCGTACCGACAACTATTCAGAAGAAAATATCCAAAAAGAATATCGATTTTTCTTGGAAGAGCAATGAAATCATACTATGGAAAATGAACAGTAGCGTACGAGGAAAAAGTTAGAAATAATAAAATTATAAAAAGCATGCCGAAAAGCCAGGAGCTTTTGAGCGTTCGTTTATCCACCTCGTAGGTAGATTTGCATTTTCTAGTTTTAAAAACCAATTGAAGAAAATTTTGACAGCTGTCGAAAAAATTTCAAACTAAGGCGAAACTCCAGAATTTTCTACGGTATCTATGTTCTTGGTAATGCGATCTGGACAAAATTTCGTACATAATTTGAATACATTATTCTCCATCTATGTGCAAAATTTCATTCCAATCCAATCAGTAGTTTCGAAATTATCAGAAAAAAAATATTTTGAACGTCCATACTAATGGAACCCCTAGTCTAATTTTGCTCATTGATGAACGTGATCGCGACATTCGCGATCCAAATCAACCCTGAAAATTTCAAGTTCATAGGCCTTTCCCTTCGGAAGTTATAATCTTCTATGGTTTCTATGGTTCTGGTCATGCGATCTGGACAAAATGTTGCTTCAATATATCATTCTCGATTAAAATACAAAATTTTATCTCGATCGAATACGTAGTTTCGAAATTATCGGGAAAACAAAATTTCAAACGACTGTATTTACGGAACCCCTAGTATAATTCTGCTCATTGATAAACGTGAACGCCATATTTCAGATCTACACCTATCCTGAAAATTTTAAGTCCCTAGGCCTTTCCGTTCGAAAGTTATGATTTTCTATGGTTTCTATGGTTCTGGTCATGTGATCTGGATGAATGTAGCTTGAATATAGCATTCTCCATAAGTATACAAAATTGCGTCACGATCGAATCTGTTGTTTTGAAATTATCAAGAAACTAAATTTCAAACGACGGAACCCCTAGTATAATTTTGCTCATAGATAAACGTGATCACGACATTCGAGATCCACACCTATCCTGAAAATTTCAAGTCCTTGGGCGTTTCCGTTCAGAAGTTACAATTTTCTATGGTTTCTATGGTTCTGGTAATGCGATCTGGACAAAATTTCACATGTAGCTTGCGCATGTCATTCTCCATTTGAGTGCAAAATTTCATCACGATCAAATCTGTAATTTTCAAGTAATCAGGGGAACAAAACTTTGAACGGCCATATTTACGGAACCCCTAGTGGAATTTGGCCCATTAACGAAGTCAACCGAGGCATTCGGGAACTGAAACCACACTGAAAATTTCAAAACCCTAGGTTGTTCCGTTCAAGAGTTATCGTGCTTACGGCCGGCCGGACGGACGGACAGACTCGAATTTTACGACGGATTCGTCATCAGTGAGTCGAACATAGTCGTAGTACGAGCGCTCAATAAAAAAGAATATATACTTAATAAACCCCTGAAAATAAATCAATGAAATTATTATTTTAAAAATAGAAAATCTTGAGAATTCGAATAATAACATATTTTCCACTTAAACTATAAAAAAAAAATTTCAAAAATTTTCGATTTTTCGACTTTTTTCACAAATTTGAATGATAACCTTTACCCGCATTCTTTTTTTAATTTCATTGTACGAGAAAAAATAAAAAAAAAAATAAATTTCAGACTTTTCAAAAATTTTCGAAAAAATGACCAAATTTAGCTATTTTTTGGGCAATTTTTATTTAACCCAACCTAATCCTATAGGTATTCTTCAATTTTAATATTATATATCGAACAAAATATTTTTTTCAATAAATCATACCATTAATTCATTTTTTCCATTCAATGTTACTAATTTCGAAAAAGACATCTTCATTTATACATGACATGACTTTCGACATAATATTTTTTCATGGAATTTAGAAATTGGAAATGAAATCAGTAATATTAATTTCAGAAATAATATTAACTCAGTGAAATATACATTTGATAATATTTAGACAAATAAAAAATAATGAATTGAATTTCAATAGCATACCTGGTCCCTTAGCTCCACCAGAAAGCAGACGTCCAAGCCTGAATATGACAGCTCGTTCATACTCCTGCACCACCTGAAAAAAAGGAAACGGCAAAATAGGATTATGAGCGAGAAAAGAAAAATATCTGATAAATCATTCTGGTGGCTTAGTCGGCCTAAATAAAACGGGGAACATTCCTCACCTTGAAGCAGACCATCAGAGAGAACGGCATAGTCAAACACACCACTATCCATGACAATACGACTAAGATTTTTCCACATGTTTCTGATTCTTCAACTACGTGCTCTGGAAAGAAAAATAATAAAATAATATTAATCTTAATTCTTGTGTTAATATAATATAGGAATTCATCCTGTTAATTATCACCCTGATAACAGTTATTTTCGCAAAATAATAGCGATTTATTCAAGCAATCAAGGAATCCCAATTTAACAGAAATTCTAGGAAAATAATAAGGAAAACTAATATTCACAAAGCAAGGGCCAAAATTTATCATTTCTATTATTCGCTTATAGAATTTCACATTTGTGAATAAAATGCTTCCAACGTTCCTACATTAGCATGTCTTCATCCAGTATTATTTTTTATTGAAGAGTAATCCACCCCTTTGACCAAAGGACAGAGACAGGACAGGAGGCAAATCTCCTCCGCTAAACATGTCCAAATGCACCAAACCGAGAGAAAGTACGCGCAAAATATAATAGAGTTCTGATATAAAAAATTATCCATGCAAGCTATCTCAGAAAGGAGGCAGCGTTCCTTTGTTGTTTGGGTTGTATAAATTCCTACCGAATCTTTCAGGAGATGAGATGAATTGAATTTGAACAAAAGTATAATTAATCTACTCCTATTGAATTATATATTCATTATTGAACTACTTTTGAGCAATTAAAAGTATCTGTAAACCAACAAATTGAGTTATATTAACTCACTACTATAACTCTCTGGCTCTGTGCTTCTGAACAAGCCGATTGGACAAAAGGGAACAGTCCATTGTTGGTATTGAGGGCGTGGTAGGGGTGGCACTTGCCACGGGCGCAAGGTCCAAAGGGGCGCCAAAAAATATCAAAAATAAAAGCACCAAGAAAAAAAATCAATTCGAAAGATGACAATACGGTTACGTAAGTAAGTAATTCGATCACACTATTTCGAAACATTGATATTCAAAAAACAGAATGAGAATGCAATAAGGTCAGAAACACGAGAAATATGGTCCAATTGTTTTAAAAATTTTCAAAGATGACGCACTCTGATCATAAATATTACAATCGGCAATATCGTCATGCGATTCCAAGCACAGCCCTTTTATGAGTTGCTTACACTACATCCCTTATCGCATCCAGCTTGTTTTGAAGGGCGGCTGCTTTGATGATGATGGTTCATAATGATCGATTTGTTTAGATTTTCAGGCCACATCTGTGGTATTTTAAAAACGATTTGTATTGCCAAAAATTCACCAATCAGAGTTTTGAGCTCAAGAAGTGGGAGAAAAATTGGGGAATCTTATTCTATTCTACATAAATATTGATTTCTTTCAATTTTGAAGGGAAGAGCAAAAAATTTAAATTTCAATGTTCGTTTAGTGTGTATCCAGATTTGAAGTGTTATAAGTTTTGAGTTTTTTTTTATAATCTGATTTTTTTGTGCTATTGTGCTTTTGGATTCGAGCATTATAAATTGTGCTATTGAAGGTGAGTTGTACTAAGTATTTGTTATTGTCTATGTCATTATTCTGTCATCGGATATATTCAATTATTCGTATTTTAACATAATAATATTGTTCCTTTCAATTCAAGAAGAAATATGTTTGGTTCATTGCGGAAAATATGGATTTTCAAACTTGAGTTCTCACTTCTCAGAGCGTTTTTTTTTGAAATCTAATAAAACTCAAATTTTAGTGTTACTTTTCATAGTTTTCATTGAATCTTCAATCTCATCTGTCAAAGATTATTCTAGTGATTTTTTTATATTAAACGTATGGACTTCTTGAATATTCTAACATCGGGCCCTGTACGAAACTATTAGTACGTGTTTCAAATAGTTATAAAATAGTATTTGTATGCTAAGTTTGCGGTTTTTTTTTTTTTGCATAAATTGTGATTATCGATTATTGTTTTCAAGTCGACTTACCAAAAAATTTTTATTTTATGTTTGCAGTATGTATTTTTAAATTTTAAGTTGAAGAATTTTTATTTTTTAAGGTAAATGTTCGTATTTATACATGAATATGAATATTTCATTTTCTTTTTTCAGAATTTGTTTTATTTTTTATGCATTTCATTTAAAATGTGTATTTCAATGCTTTTGATGAAAACAATTTTCCATAAAAATGTGTATTAATTTGAAACTCTTACGGAAATATATGACAAGCATTATGAAAAAAAAAATACTATAAGAAAATATGACGGATAAAAAAAAATCTACGCAAATGGGGGGGCGCTGTCTAATATATTGCCACAGGCGCAATAGTACCTAGATACGGCCCTGATAATTTTGACGCTTCCTCAAATTAAGTTGATACCCAATTATTATTGTAAATTTGGCTGGATAAGATGAATTCAGATAGTGAAGGTGAATTATTATGTATACTTTCAGAAATAAGATAACCAGCCAATGTTACCATACAGAATTTATTGCCCGAAAAACCCCAAAACAAATATAAAGGTGTATTCAACAATTTTCAAGATTGGTGTAGCAGTACGAATATCAAGTCTTTTAGAGAGAATGTTCTTTTGGCATATTTTAATGAACTTAGCACTAAATATAGAGCATCGCCCCTATGGACTTTCTACCTCATGCTAAGAAGCACAATCAACATAAATAGTGCATTGTTATAGGTAACTATTAGGATTTGTGAATAAAGTTCTTTCTCTGTACTTGTATCTCAGTATTTGTCGTAGATAAAGTATAGTATTCAACTTGCCGATATGGTCATAACTCACTTAATGAATTACAGCACTCGCCTTATCTGCGTGAGTTATGACCTTCACTACCGCTCGTTAAATAATATACTATTATTTTATTGAACTAGCCTCCTCAATTCGATTGCCACTGCTAATGAGAACTCAACACTTCTCTACCATTCCACGTAATTCTGCTCAATGTCCGCGTATAATTAACAAAATCTTCACAAAAGTTAACGTACACAAAAACCAGAGATAAAACCACAAGAATCAACCTCGAAATAAACATCCCCATCCTCGAAATAAACGAATTTCCTCTGTTGGACAAACTTTCCAACAAAACCGCTGGGGCATAGTGATCTAACATAGGTAATGCAGGCATCGGCCTGACTTTCCGTATATAAACGGATGTTTTCCCTAACTTTCAGAACAAACCGAACTGAACAAACTCACCCCTCCGTGATAATAAGTATACCTGTCGTGGAAAACCTAAATCCAATGTGAAGTTCGGAGTTTATCGGAGCTGATCAATGTGGAAATTAAGCAAATCCGTTCGATAAAGGAATTTCAGGCTCAATATCTAAGCTGAAGATAACAGTAATAATATTTCTTGGAATTGTATGCCAATAATCTTTCGATTCAAACACAGAAATGTTAGAAAATGTAGAAATGTACTGGGCCCATAACCTGTCGGGTTCGGCCTGCCTCAGGAATAAAGACTGCTGTGACAAAATTCCAAGCCACCCACGTAATTATCGAAATTGTGAACTATCCCATGAATTTCCATCTCGGGCAGGAAATTGCAGGAAGTTAAATACATTAGGGATGGGAACCAGTTGGCTGTGAATTTCGTAAGAAGGAATCTGGAACGATTCGCAGCTATTGAGATATAATGGTAGCCGAGATACCAGCAGACGATAAATGATAATGGATTCTTAGGATTCCCTCATTTAGGGGATCAAATTCAGGGACCTTTTAGGGTTTCAGGTTCCAGTACGCCTTATTCTTCCAGAAATGCGGGAGAATTGAATATTTTACGACGTATCTCCAGCGGGAAACGGTGAAGTCTTTGAACATTATGTTATGTTATGTTATGTTATGATATATAATGTCTTCACAAGAAACAAACGCGAGTGCCATGAAAGAATGCTAGAAAAGGTCGGGAGGTTAGTGCGACTCAACTCGCACAACGCGGCTTGGCTTCAAGTCTTATCAAACTCACCCTCGTTTTTCAAAAGGCTGATCAAATGACACAACATTCATTTTGACATCGATGTCGAATCAAAGAATCTCATGGAATATACCAAATTCCTCAACAACAGAACAGAAAGTGGTCGCGCAAAGACCACAGTCTTGAATGTTGAAGGCAACATCTTCATCTGCCCCCTCCCACCGATAATTACAAGCTTGAATTTCGTTAATTAGTAACAATGGATAGCAATCAGGCCCTCCTTACAGGTGGCCCTGACAGGAACAAGTTCCTTTCGGGCCCAACCAACTGTTGAATATTTGACGAAGCCACCTGGAATTTCATCAGGAAGTTTCATTGTTTCGTTTGACTATCCTGTCCCTTCAACTTGATTAACTCGAGGTCCTCCGGCTTTACCGAATAAGCCTTAATTGGGGGAAGTCTCCCACCATCATGTCATCCGATTGTCACCAAACACACACTTTTGACTTATTCGAGGGCGTAGATTAAGAATACAAATTAGTTTTTTTGAGAAAAAATTTTTGCCCGAATATTGGCCGTTTGAAAATGTCGAAAATTCTTGAAATAAATTAATATTTGGGTTAGAATAGGTTAGGTTAAGGTAGGACCAGGGTCGTATCTAGGTACTATTGCGCCTGTGGCAATATATTAGACAGCGCCCCCCCATTTGCGTAGATTTGTTTTCATCCATAATATTTTCTTATAGTATTTTTTTTTCATAATGCTATTCATATATTTCCGTAAGAGTTTTGAAATAATACACATTTTTATGGAAAATTTTTTTCATTAAAAACATTGAAATATGTACACATTTTAAATGAAATGCATAAAAATAAAACAAATTCTGAAAAAACAAAATGAAATATTCATATTTATGTAATAAATACGAACATTTATTTTGAAGAATATAAATTCTTCAACTTAAAATTCAAAAATATATACTGCAAACGTAAAATAAAAATTTTTTGGTAAGTTGACTAGAAAACAATAATCGATAATCACAATCTCTGCAAAAAAAACCGCAAACTAAGCATACAAATACTATTTTTCAACCCTTTGGAACACGTACTTATAGTTTCGTACACGGCCCGATGTTACAATATTCAAGAAGTCCATACGTTAAGTATAATAAAATCACTAGAATAATCTTCAATGAGGTTGAAGGTTCAATGAAAACTATGGAAACTAACACTAAAATTTGAGTTTTATTAGATTTCAAAAAAAGACGCTCTGAGAAATGAGAACTCAAGTTTGAAAATTCATATTTTCCGCAATGAACCGAACATATTTCTTCTTGAAGTGAAAGGAACAATATTATTATGTTAAAATACGAATAATTATATATATCCGATGCCAGAATAATGTCATAAAAAATAACAAATACTTAGTACAACTCACCTTCGATAGCACAATTTATAATGCTCAAATCCAAAAGCACAATGGCACAAAAAAGTCAGAATTAAAAAAAATAACTCAAAACTTATAACACTTCAAATCTGTATACACACTAAACGAGCATTGAAATTTGAATTTTTTGCTCTTCCCTTCACAATTGAAAGAAATCAATATTTATGTAGAATAGAATAAGATTCCCCAATTTTTCTCCCACTTCTTGAGCTCAAAACTCTGATTGGTGAATTTTTGGCAATACAAATCGTTTTTAAAATACCACAGATGTGGCCTAAAAATCTAAACAAATCGATCATTATGAACCATCATCATCAAAGCAGCCGCCCTTCAAAACAAGCTGGATGCGATAAGGGATGTAGTGTAAGCAACTCATAAAAGGGCTGTGCTTGGAATCGCATGACGATATTGCCGGTTGTAATATTTATGATCAGAGTGCGGCATCTTTGAAAATTTTTTATAACAATTCGACCATATTTCTCGTATTTCTGACCTTATTGCATTTTCATTCTGTACTTTGAATATCAATGTTTCGAAATGTTGTGTTCGAATTACTTACTTACGTTACCGTGTTGTCATCTTTGAATTATTTTTTTTTCTTGGTGCTTCTATTTTTTTATTTTTGATATTTTTGGCGCCCCTTCGGACCTTGCGCCCGTGGCAAGTGCCACCCTTGCCACGCCCTAGATACGGCCCTGTAGGTTGGGTTGGTTTTCTTGCCCTGTTTGACGCCGTTCTGATTCATTCCCAATAAAAACATCAAGGATCGATAAAAAAAAAATTTCTCTTCTCTAATGTCGTTTTCGATCAACCTTTGAAATCGTTCATTTTTCCGTGTATTTAAATCGACCGGTAACTTGACACTGAAATATCGCGCCATTAGAGGTTATCCATCAAAAGCGGCCTGCGGCTTTTCTCCATATTTTCCCGAAAAATCATTCAATCATATGGGGAACGATTGAAAAACCGACCGTTACATTCTCAGGACTCAGGATAGGATTCTATTCTAGCAATAAAGGAGGAGTAGCGTTGAAACCATCAATCTCCGCATGAAACGTCGCGTAAACGTCGCTGGAGTCGTAAAGAAAAGTGCAGAACTACCATGAATTTTATGAGAGCAGGAAATAGTTCGGTCTGCTATCCTGGTTGTTGAGGACATTGTCGGAGTCTTAAAATGTAAGCACGACATCTCGAAAGCCCTCGAGGAATTGAAGTGGTCGATGCTCAAGTTCTTCAATAACCATTTCCTAAGGGAAAATCTGGAATTCATAATCGTCTTTTCCCAGGTTCAACGTTTCTTTAAGGGTAGAAGTGAACCTCCGAAAAAACTATATCATTCTGTTCCACCCATCTCCGGCGCGTTGTGTAAAGAACAACAGTTTTGGACGTTGAAATATGATAACTGCTCGCACTTTCCTGGAGTTTGATTTATCAACCTTTCATCGAATTGGGGGCCTTTTTGCGGAGGAAATGGAAATGGAACTACATATCTGTTTGAAAGTTGTTTTGGCGCAGGAAAGATTCATTAAATCCCCGTGTAGAATGTTTGAATACCTACAGGAAGTTTCCAAACAACAAAAAAGATAGCTAGATATAGAAGTTGGGTAAAACTTGCAGCGTATTTCTGATTTAATTCCCGAGTTCCAACCCTTAAAAAACTTCGATCGGATTCGAAGTAAAACAATGTCGACAATCATCGAAGAAAGTTGACAGCAATTTGCTTCCTCTTCGTCATCCACCTAGATTCAATCAATTTCGATGAAACTCCCACTGTCTTTAAATTAAGAATGAATACAATCTCTCAGTTCTCGAATAATTGCGAAACTTTCCTTATTCCCTCGGGGTGAGCGGTATTTCGATATTCATTGGTTCGAAATCGAAGCCTCCCATTCCGATTCATGCGGCGCACTTTTCTCATTATCATTCAGAAATTAAGACGGAAACGTTGCAGCCGTTCAGCATGCTGGAAATGTATCGCGGAACCATTGAAGACCGAATCGAACATATTCCATGTGATATTCGTAGAATCACAAATTTTTTTGAGTGAATATAAATTGGATCATTTCATTCGTTAGGGACAACGACAGGTTGAAATGTCTACAATTACCAAAGTATATTCAGACTATATTATTTTACCTACTCCTATTAAATTATATATTCATTATTCGACTAATTTTGAGCAATTAATAGTATCTGTAAACAAACAACATGAGTTATAATAACTCACTACTATAACTCCCTGGCTCTGTGCTTCTGAACAAGCCGATTGGTCGAAAGGGAACAGTCCATTATTGGTATTGAGGAAAGTTCACTTGAATAATTTTGACGTTTTCTCAAATTAAGTTGATACCTAATTATTATTGTGAATGTTTTGCTGAAAAAGATTAATTCAGATAGTGAAGATGAATTATTATGTACACCTCCAGAAATAAGACAATCACTCAATGTTACCATACAGAATTTATTGCCCGAAAAATCCCAAAACAAATATAAAGGTGTATGCAACAATTTTCAAGATTGGTGTAGCCACCGTTTATAGACAATGTTCTTTTCGCCCCTATGGACTTTCTACTCCATGCTGAGAAGCACAGTCAACATAAATAATGCATTGTTATAGGTAACTATTAAGATTTATGAATAAAGTTCTTTCTCTGTACTTGTATCTTAGTATTTATTGTTATAGTCATAGATAAAGTATAGTATTCAACTTGCGATAATGGTCATACTTGATGGATACTTGATGAATGACAGCACTCGCCTTCGGCTCGTGCTGCAAACTTCATCAGCGTGAGTTATGACCTACATTCCCGCTCGTTAAATAATAAACTACTATGATATCTACTTGACATCTTTTTGATAAATGACATCATTATTCTAATTTGAACTTCAAAGAATATGATTCTCAATTGAAAAAAAAGTCATTTTCATTACAACAGAATGAAAATTACCTGGAGTTGAAATCTTCATATGAAATTTGCAGCTTTTTTATAACACCCTCCGAGGAGAATCTCCTCGTGATCGAGTTGAATATTTCGAATCCGATCAGTGCCCAAAAACTACTTCCGAATCATACCCAAATCTACATAATTTTCCGAGCGACGAAAACCTTCCGAAACTTTTCCCATCCCGAAAGGCTTTTCCCGAGGTTTTTAATGCAAAACTTGGGAAATTCCACGTCCCCTTTTTAGTCAGTACCTCCCCTATCGAGCGCAGAGTGAAGAATTCTCCACGCATATCGCCACCCCAATATGTTGCCAACTAAAAGGTATATGCCGCTGAGCATCCGTGAATATCTGTCATAAGTTTCAGTGTCAGTTGTCATTTATTTGATGAAAATTATGACTTATTACTAATGTCAACTGATGTCATTTATATCAAAGTGAAAAATTGAAGAAGGTGTGGAATATGGTCACCTCTCGGATTTGGATGAAATTTTTACAGCAGCTGAAATATGCTATAAAATGAATGAAGAACATAGAAACGCAAAAAAAAATTTGTTTGAAAAAATTTATGACGTTACTTACTTCGGGACTCATTGTTAGAACGGATTGTCTAACATTTGAAGGCACTTATTGTATCGATTTCACTTTTATTACATAAAAGAAACAATTTTTGAGCTGAAAACACTAAAAATGCATATCAACATTATTTTATTCGAAATATTCGCAATTTGTACCAACTGCACAACAAACGACTGAATTGAAGAATTGCGACGTTTCCAGTTCCTCCCCTCCTTGTTCATGTTAAGCCGGGCTTAGACCATAGGCTTCATGTTCATACTAGGAATTTTTTTGTATTTTCGAAGGTTTTGTTTTTTTGATCGTATATTCAAAACAAAACTCAATGTGAATTGTTTGAAAAGGAAATGACATGTATATAGGCTAAGTAATATTGGATTGCAAGGTATTATTTTTTCCTTCTTTTTGAGGTTTTCGTGTTTCGCCATAAGCATGGCTTCTTCAGGTGATAAGATTTAAATTTGGGTGTCCCAAGTTCGAGTGCCTACTAGGCGTTTCTTGAGAACCGGCCCTATAATATATTTATTCTGAAAATTTGGATTATGATATTGTTCGACTTTATCCACAGAGCTAAAATATTCTTGGAGCCTAAACACTTTCAGTTATACAGGGAGTGAAAATAAATTTCTCGAAAAAATTTTTTGCATTTTTTCGTCTCTTATATGATCGATTATTCAATTTCGAATATATTTCTATTCGAATCGTTGCATTCGTCGAAATAATTTTCAAAATATCGAGAAAAAACTGAAATAAAAAGGAAGATATGCGTAGTAAGTATAATGTTCGTTATTCCTATTCTCAATATTTCAAGCATAAACTGTTTTTGTATTTTCGAAGTAGAAGAATGGCGGAATATTGTGCATCTCCTAAATTTTGGAAAACTCGTCACAGAGTGTTTTAAATATACCGTCAAAAATTGTGATCAGAATTTTCCCATAACTTTTGTTTTTCAAATGAGAACCGTATTTTTTTATGATTGCGTTGGATTCTGCGAATAGAAATAATGATAGTATTCAGAAACGTTTATGCTCCTAAATAAAATAATTCCTAAGTTTGCTGAATTTTTCGAATTTATGTCGTACGTAGAGATAAATTCATAAAATCTGTTTTATAACAATAATCTGTGTTCATAGAAGATAAATTATCCCGATAATTCCCTATGAACACAGATTATCGTTATAAAACAAATTTCAAGCATTTCGAGTTTTCTCAGAAGAAAAAAAATTCCCCTGCTTAGTTTCATGTTTCTCAATCACTTCATGGCATCTTTCTGGTCCCGTGAAAATTTTATCGAAATCCAAGTAGTGACCATTTTCTACAACATCATCGAAAAGTTACCATTAATTCTTTCCGAATACCCAAGAATATCCATTATGCATTAAACCTAATTCCAGCAACCGAAATCAAGTTCTAATTGCAGCCTATCATCCATCGTTCCATTAATTCAGTGAGAATCCGAAAATCGAATTCATGAACACATAAATGTCGCATTGACTGACGTACAGGGCTTAAATAAGTTCTATTTCGGGGTGGTTCACCCTGAACGCAGACACATACGTATGATAGGGACGGTATCGATTTCATTGTTGGGTAACTGAACATTCCACAACGTATTATGTTCCGAGAAGATGAGGAGGAAAACAGCATTAATTAACATACCACCATCGGTATCGACAATGTGGATAGGATTATAACGGAGAGAATACCTCTTTCAGGGGTATCAGAAGGTGCGTTTTGGAATCCTGATTCGTCCAAAACACAAACAAGGATAAAATACACCAGAGTCAATTTGAATGTTGCAAACAACTTCCAGTTCTGATGGAAATGCAAATTTCAAAGAAGAACGAGTATGATATCATTTTTTCAAATCTACTGTACATGTGGAAAAATTAAAAAAAAAATGTTTTGTTTTGAACGAGAATAATGTTCGCCAGAACGACACAATCCGCCCTTCCTTAATTATCCCAATTAGCGTTCCGCCTGATACGAGAATTAAATTTTAATTAGATATACCTGGCCTAGGTTCGACCATTATTTCTCAGAGAAAACACGCTCCATGTTTCCACCATAACGAATAAAGGTTTCGTCAAAAAGCTACTGTTTCAAAAGAAAGAGTTTTATTCGGTTAGTACGTTTATTTAGAGGTTTATATAGGATTATTTTGGTTTGCATCATCTTCCAGGGGCACAAAGTCACGTTCAGGGCCGTATCTAGAGCGTAGCATGGATGGCACGGGCGCAAGGTCCGAAGGGGCGCCAAAAAATATCAAAAATAAAAAAATAGAAGCGCCAAGCAAAAAAAATTAATTCGAAAGATGACAACACGGTTACGTAAGTAAGTAATTCGATCACAACATTTCGAAACATTAACATTCAAAAAACAGACTGAGAATGCAATTATGTCAGAAATACGAGAAAAATAATCCAATTGTTATGAAAAATTTTCAAAGATGCCGCACTCTGATCATAAATATTACAATCGGCAATATCGTCATGCGATTCCAAGCACAGCCCTTTTATGAGTTGTTTACACTACATCCCTTATCGCATCCAGCTTAGTTTGAAGGGCGGCTTTTTTGATGATGACGGTTCATAATGTTCGATTTGTTTAGATTTTTAGGCCACATCAATGGTATTTCAAAAACGATTTGTATTGCCAAAAATTCACCAATCAGAGATTTGAGCTCAAGAAGTGGAAGAAAAATTGGAGAATCTTATTCTATTCTACATAAATATTGATTTCTTTCAATTGTGAAGGGAAGAGCAAAATATTTAAATTTCAATGTTCGTTTAGTGTGTATCCAGATTTGAAGTGTTATGAGTTTTGAGTTTTTTTTATATTCTGACTTTTTTGTGCCATTGTGCTTTTGGATTCGAGCATTATAAATTGTGCTATTGAAGGTGAGTTGTATTAAATATTTATTATTTTTTTTGACATTAATCTGGCATCGGATATATTCAATTATTCGTATTTCAACATAATAGTATTGTTCCTTTCAATTCAAGAAATATGTTCGGTTCATTGCTGAAAATATGGATTTTCAAACTTGAGTTATCACTCCTCAGAGCGTCTTTTTTTGAAATAATAATAATAAAACTCAAATTTTAGTGTTACTTTTCATAGTTTTCATTGAATTTTCAATCTCATCTGGCAAAGATTATTCTAGTGATTTTTTTATACTTAACGTATGGACTTCTTGAATATTGTAACATCAGGCCCTATACGAAACTATTAGTACGTGTTTCAAATGGTTATAAAATAGTATTTGTATGCTAAGTTTGCTGTTTTTTTTTGCAGAGATTGTGATTATTAATAATTGTTTTCTAGTCAACTTACCAAAAAAATTTATTTTACGTTTGCAGTATGTATTTTTAAATTTTAAGTTGAGGAATTTATATTCTTCAAAATAAATGTTCGTATTCATTACATAAATATGAATATTTCATTTGGAATTTCCAGAATTTGTTTCATTTTTATGCATTTCATTTAAAATGTGTATTTCAATGTTTTTAATGAAAAAAATTTTCCATAAAAATGTGTATTATTTTGAAACTCTGATGGAAATATATGACTAGCATTATGAAAAAAAATACTATAAGAAAATATGATGGATGAAAAAAAATCTACGCAAATGGGGGGGCGCTGTCTAATATATTGCCACAGGCGCAATAGTACCCAGATACGGCCCTGATTGCAGCTGATGATTCGCTACCTCGCAAAATAATACATTCTAATATACGTTCCATATGGTGGTAACTGAATCTCAATGTAAACTTGACATTATTCTGATAAAAACTTATGATAAAATGTATCATAATAATATCGGATATATGAATGCCTCCACTCTCGTTTCTAATGTCACAAAAAAAGGTGATTACTTCCATGAGCTGAGATTCGGTGAAGAAGAAGCAATATGAAAGGGAACGAGGTTATTTAGATTTCCCATCAGTGTAAGTCTGAGCTAAGCTGGCGTACTCAGTTTCTGGTCTTCAGATTAGATCTGAGGTTTATCTCGTGTCACGATGTGTCACACTTCAGGGTTTTCCATCAAGTTTATTGTTTATATGATTCTTGGGGCGATGTTTCATGTTGTAAATTCCGAAGGCATGATTGACACTCAACTGAGGGTTAGTTATAACTGGCAACGTCGGTCAAATATGACAAATGTGGTACATTAGATCTACTCGCGCTCATAACCTTAATTTCTGAATTTTCTCGTCCTGAGAATTCGAATAACCTTTTTTTCGAGTTATGAAAAATATTCCGAATTATATGAAATCCTCCGACGTCTCACGTATTCACCAAAATAGTGAATACGAAGAATTGTGCTTATATAGGCATTCTTCGGCTGGGACGTCCACGAAGACACGTTACGTGTTTTTTCCATCCGCGGTAATCGACCGGGTCGCTAAGAAGAGAAGGATGGGGATCAAATGGGAATTTAATGTTCAAAAACCCTGTTCCTTCGGTTCCACCGATGCGACCCATGGGAATTGCATCCGGGATTCCGGAAAAATTTTATTGGGAAGAGATAAATATGATCGGGGGATTTTGAGGTATGGATAGGTCGGATTGAGTGTTGAATTTGATTCTACATTACTTTGGGGGGTTGTGAAAGGTTATGATAATATAATTCCTAAATTGAAGGTACAAACGAAGAGGGGAGATTCCCTAGGTAATTTTGAGAAAAAAAGGCCCATAAACATGGGATCGCAAACGTTTCGTTTTCGAGATACAGGGTGTTGAAGTTTGAATTTTTTTTCTGATAGTATCTACACTTCACGAGATATTTTCACCACAGCTCACTAACTAAATTTTTATGACAATCGTTCAAAATTTTTTTCTCGAAATCGGTAGCAGATACGACAGAATCACAAGAGATCATAAAGTTCAGTATAACAACAGAGCTACATTTTACATTTTTTCAAAATAACAGTGGCTCACCAAAAAAAAGTTCTGGAGAAAAACAGAGGACGGTGTTCCAGAAAAATATCACCCTGTGGATTTTCTATCAAAATTGGCATGTCACATGGTGTGAACTCTCAATTGTAATATCTATGCCAAATTTCAGTTGAATATCTTGGGAAGTGTAGATACTATGAGAAAAAAAAATTCAAACTTTAACACCCTGTATCTCGAAAACGAACCGTTTTGTATCCCATGTTTATGGGACTTTTTTAAAATTACTCAAGAAATCTCCTCTCTTCGTTTGTACCTCCAATTTAGGAACACCGTATATTGTAATGTTGACAATTTGAGTATCAAACGCGATTATTAAATTGAATCTTTCTGATTTATCTAAGAAAGATAATTGCCTTTGCTTGAGGTCCTGTAGTGTGTTCTTTTTTTCTGGTTGAGAAACCCTAAAGGTCGAAGAGCAACAAGTTTTGTATCTTGAATTTGAGTATTGAGAGGATTTCGAAGGACAAAATTTCATGGTGTATAAGTAATTTTTTTTCCGAGGGAGCCATACGGAAACCGAGGAAAATCTTCTCGAAAGAGCTGTTTGAGAGGTTTATGTACTATTTCTAAATCATTTTTGGAATGGGTGGTCAATTTCAAATCGATTTAGTAAATTTTTTCTGCTCTTGTCTTTTTCTTGTTCAGATTCAGTCGTATTTCGGGTATCTTGAAGGAATTTTTCATTAATGAAATTGAATAGAAGAAATGTTGTTTTTGATGAACGAAAAGACCCTTCAATATGAATATTGAAGCTTGTTTTGCAACACCTTCAAAACCAATCACTAGACTCATACAGGGAGAGGCTTTTATATCTTCCGAAGAAGTTTTTTTTCTCATGCTATATTGTACTTTGTATTGCTCCTACTCAAAAAAAAATATATATATATAAGGGTGTATTAGTATGACTCATTTACTGTCATTTAAGCCATTATATTGATATCCAAAAATCAACAGTTTACGAGTTTTTTGAAAAGTTTGATTATAATTTCGGATTATTTTCATCAGAGAAAAATATGATATGTATAAAAAAAGCAGAAATATGCTGTAATAGATTATTAGAATTCGTATGATTTGAAAGTTGGAATATAAAGAAATGAATAGTGAATTTCTAACATCTAACATCTATTACAGCATATTTTCGCTTTTTTCATACATATTATATCCTTCTCTGATGAAAATAATCCAAAATTATAATGAAACTTGGTCAACGTAGACAAGATTGACGAAAATGAAGTAAGGTGAGTAATTTTTCAAAAAACACAAAAACTCAAATAACTCGTAAACTGTCGATTTTTGCATATCAATAAATATATCCCAAACGACAGCAAATGAGTCATACTAACACGTATTCCAAGGTTCACGTCGAATTTGGAAACACCCTGTATACACAGGGTGTTCATAAAGGACATGCTTATATTTAAGGAGGTGATTTTTGAGATACAGGGTGATAGAAATTCGAAAAAATTATGAAGCAATTTTAATTTAATTATTTTTATCAAGAACAGAACATCTAACAAGGAAAAAAGAATTTTTTCGATTCTCATTCATTTTGGAACAAATCTGTTCTCCCAATTTGCTCTCATTCGATGCACAAACATTTCCACACCGCATCATATTTTTGAGGGATTTGATCCTGAAGTAAAACGATTTTAATTTTTTCAAGCAAAAAAAAATTATCTTATTAAATTTGCTCAAAAATGAATGAGGAGTTCAAAAGTGATTTTTATCTCAAGAAAACGCAGTAACGTAATATTGTTTTCTTCAAAAATATACAAACAAAAAATAACACCTGTACGGACGCCAATGGTAGAGCAAATGAAATATGAATCACAAAATTCACCTTGATGCATAGAAGACAGTTATTATAAAAAAACTGATTTTTTTTTTCAATATTATCACCCTGTATCTCAGAAGTTGAGACTTTTTGAACTAACGTTCATAGAAAGTTTTTTCTTAAAATGAGTCAAAAATTCACTTTCTTAAATATCAGCATGTCTTTAAGGAACACACTGTATATAAATATAACCCCTTAATTCTGGAAACTCCAAAACATTTTCTTTGATTGGTCGAAGAGCTAAGGGGCAAATCAAGTTCATAACAGTTTGGACTAAAAAGGAATATATCACAAAAGTTTCAAATTTCTGAGGAAATAAAAACAATTTTTACATTACACCATATTTTATTAGAATTTTTTTTAAATTTTAATTCCTCCTTCCCTTTCTGATCGTCTCCCCTTGTCATTGGAGCAGAAGATTTCTTTCCTTCAGAAAGAAAAACAGTATCAAACTTATCCAAACAGTTGGGAATTGAGGTTATGAGCGTTATATTTTCAAAATTCCTGTCACGAAGTAGATCTAATGTATCCCATATGTCATATTTGGCCAACGTTGCCAGATATATATGACCTTAGTTAAGTTTTCTTCGAACTGTTGCAAATGGAAAGATTTTTAAATTGAATATTCAGTAATGTTGATGTTATGGTTAAGTGAAATTGTGTACTGCTCTAACCCTACTTCTAATGGTCGATGAAACTGTTAAATATACCATTAATTTTCATAATTCATCCATAAAACTCATGAGAAGTCAAATCGAGGTTTACTCAAACTAGATTCAACTCGCTCTACGTACAGAAATTCGAGAATTATTGATATTTCCTGGACACGAACTGGAACTTCACCTAAATTTGATTTTAATTATCGTTGGACGAGTTCAAACATAATGTATATATAGTCTGCGGTTATTGCGTTTGAAGGGGTTACCGGAGGTGAGGAATTTTCAATCGATTTCGGTTTATTATTTCCGTTAATGAACCTTCAGAATCGTTTCAGGGAAAAATTTCAGAACCTTTCCTGGAATTTTCGAAATCAAATAATTTTCTTGGCTTGATGAATTATTGGTCCATTGTGACGTCACCTGAATATTTATAGACACTTAAATGAATTTTAATCAGTTTAATTCACAATTTCTCCAAAATCAGACGATTTTTCGGTGTCGATTTTGGGGTGTAGAATTTGGTCACCTGTATAACCCAGGTATGAAAACGAAATCCGAAATAACCCGACTCAGAAAAGAAGCAACAGGCTCCCGACGGTTGCGATAAAACTTCCCGAATTTTAAAAAATTTTCCTGAGAATTTTCCGATCGAAATCGACCGAAAAAAAAACATCGATTCATGCACATCTGCACCTCATTCGCTACCAACTAACCTTCCACCATTTTTCAATTTTCCCTCGGAAAACTCTCGGTCTGGAGGCTCAACGCATCTCAACACGACGGGAGGACTCGGGCTACTACCGGAGCACCGGATCCTGCGAGAGTCTGCATCCTCCTGCCTGATCCGCGGGAAAACCCGCCCACCGGCGGGCGCTTCGAGTTTTCCGGGACGACCGTACGGTCCACATTTTTCTAGCTAGTGGAAAAAAGGCGCGAGACGATAATTAGGGGTCTTCTAGTGACGTTGATTGAGTTCCTGTTTGTTTTTTTTATCTCTCTCGTTCTTCTCCGCGTCTTTCCGGTTCATCAATTTTCGTTATGAAACGTGGGAGGATTTCTTGTGTCGAAGAGGAGATGATACTTGATTTGATCGGACAGTTCGAGAAAGGCAATTCATCTTTTGTAATTATTGAACTTAAGAGGAAGAAGGAGCATTGGGGAAAAATGTAGATAAACAAAAAGGAAATTTTTTTTTTGGATTACGATGAAATGAGTTATACAGGGTGTTTCCAAATTCGACGCATACCTTGGAGGACGTGTTATTATAACTCATTTGCTATCGTTCGGGCCATATTTATTGATATCTAAAAATCAACAGTTTACGAGTTATTTGAGTTTTGGTGTTTTTTGAAAAATTACTCACCTTACTCCATTTTTCGTCAATTTTTTCTACGTTGAGCAGGTTTGATTAAAATTTCAGATTATTTTCATCAATGAAGGATATGATGTGTATGAAAAAAGAGAAAATATGCTGTAATAGATGTTGAAAAAGAATTCGTATGATTTGAAAGTTGGTATATGAAAGAAAGAATAGTCAATTTCTAATATTATTCGCCTGCAACTTTCGAACTCCACAATTTATGTATGACAGAAGTATTTTAAAAACTCACCAAATTCCTTCCCAGACAGCACTGGATATTACTAGAATATTCCCTGAATATGCAAAAAGGGATGGGTATATTCGGAATATTCATGGAATATTCATAGAATATCATAGAATATTTATATCCCATAATCCATATTCCAGGAATATTCCAGGCATATTACTGAAAGAATATGCTAAGAATATTCCAAAATGAATATTCAATATAGAATATTCCTAGAATATTCTAGAATATACATAGAATATTCTATAATATACATAGAATATTTCAAATTATATATTCTTCCTAGGACATCCTATATTTCTGGAATATTCCACACATAATATTTCTGGAATATTCCGCACATTATATTCCTGGAATATTCCGCACAAACTATTCCAGGCACATTCCTAAAATTATATGCTTAGAATATCCCGAAATGAATATTTAATATAGAATATTCCTAGAATATTTCGAATTGTGTATTCTTCCTGAAAAATTCCTGGTATATTCGGCATACAATATTCCTGGAATATTCCGCACATACTATACTATAAGGAATATGTCAAACAATTGGGAGACCTTACTGATTATTTTTGAAAACATTGATTTCCTGACGACTCGAAGAAAATTGTCTACTATTTTTCTCGAAAACGGTAAGAGATACGAAAAAATTCAAAGGTACAGAAAGTTCCCAAATGGAAAAAGGAAAATGTTTCTTATTTCTTGAACTATCAGTGACGCCTCAAAAAAACTCTGGAGTTTCAGAGATAGAAGGTGCGCTTTTACACACAAGTGGACCACTCTGCATATTAAAAATGAAAAAGTCGTGGAGGGTGATATTTTTTGCGGAGTAATGTTCCCTTTTTTTTTCTTCAGAATTTTTTCATAGTGCGCTATTGGTAGCTACAAAATACGAAAAGAATCTTTGTTTCAATTGAAAACTTTCTGTTTCATTGCAATTTTATAGTATCGGCTACCGTTTACGAGAAAAATATGAATAAATTTCATAGTGAAATTTTGAGTTAAATTGCAATAAAAAAATATTCAATTCGTTACTTTTCTTTCTTCGCTTGAATCCCCTTTCAAATCAAAATCTGCTGAAACGAACCTAGTGCCTGCATTCTAACGAAAACTTTTTTAGGAAATAAAAAAGGAATTTGGAAAGTTATTGAAATACTTCTGTCATACATAAATTGTGGAATTCGGAAGTTGCAGGCGAATTGATATTAGAAATTGACTATTCTTTTCTTCATATACCAACTTTCGAATCATTTTTCAACATCTATTACAGCATATTTTCGCTTTTTTCATACATTCCATATCCTTCTCTGATGAACATAATCCGAAATTATAATCAAACTTGCTCAACGTAGAAAAAATTGACGAAAAATGGAGTTGGGTGAGTAATTTTTCAAAAAATACAAAAACTCAAATAACTCTTAAACTGTCGATTTTTGGATATCAATAAATATGGCTCAAATGACGGGAAATGAGTCATACTAAAACGTCCCCTATAGTTCACGTCGAATTTGGAAACACCCTGTATAGATAATAAGATTGGGGTCTGCAGCTTTGTACGTGAAAAAGAAATCGAGTTTTTCTGATCTGGTGTTGAAAAATTTCATATTCCATATTATTTAGTGATTTCACCGCTGGTTGACATTATTTGTCACACTGATGGTTTTCTTTTGATTCGATAGTCTCGCTTCAGTCAAATCAAAATGATCATTTTCTTTTGGTCTGATGAGAACTAAACTCGATTATCCCAAATTTCGGTCAAAACAGGATAACCCAATAACTTTTATAAATAATTCATCGGTTTTTTTTTTATCCTCGATTATATTTATCGAAAACTTCGAACGATATCGATTTGCGATAACAAATTATTCAGGAATATTGAATTTTCAACTTTAGCCATAACTGGCATGAATAATTTATCGGGACTAACGACTAACCTCAGGAGTGGAGTCCTGTAATACAGGGAATAAATATTTCCTTGAATATTTAAGGGGATATACCGAGGAAATTTCGTCTCAGCGGATTTTACAACTTTCTGTTTGTGAATATCCCAATATTCCACAAACTTCAGTTTTAATTCATACGCCTTAGAGAAAGGATGAAATTTTATTTATGAAATTTCTTCACCGCTCAACTTTCCACATGACATTAATCCGCGTGGGCGCCATCAAACTTTCCACTTTGGGCGACGAGAGATAAAAGCGAACAATCTCGATACTTCCCTCTTAAGAACACAAGAAACGTCACCACCATGACAAATAAACAACAGGGATGAGATGGAATATCAAGGCGACACCCTAAACTCTGACCTTTCCAGCGGTTTTTTCGTGTAGGGCGTATCCTGCACGATGGCCAGCATCAGAAGTTGCGGAAATTCCTCCTTCGATTCAATTTGCTAATGAGGAATTCATTTCGGTGCGGGCTGCTAGTCGGAAGGGATGAATTATTCAGGCGGAAAATCAGCAAGTTTTTAGTTCTGCTCGTTGAATTAAAATATCGGTTTGTCGTTTGTTCGAGTTGAAGGGTTTGGACCAGAGGCGTATTTGATAAATTTCAATCAGTTCATTTCAGTCAGTTCATTTATTCGGCGTTCTTCGGCCAAAATAGAAATAAAAACTTACAGACAGTATGAACATTTTCCACCAATCATAGTTTTTTTTTGGAGCAACAATGTAGTGGTTAATATGAAAAAAAGTTCTCGAACAACGTTTATGGGACCGCGACCCTCGAGGGGGATGACGCTGACATACTTTTTTGGTGTTTAAATGGAATAATAATCGAAATTGTTGTAAGAATCTGCATGGTGATACTTTTTTTGAGGTGGTTCTCCCTTTCTAGTCACAAAACTCAATTGCCGTACGCTACTGACCATTTTCTATAGTATGATTTCGCTTTTCGTTTCTTTTGAAACTTTTTTTTGCATCATGAATTTTTTTTGTACCGACAACTATTCACGAGAAAATATCCAAAAAGAATATCGATTTTTCTTGGAAGAGCAATGAAATCATACTATGGAAAATGAACAGTAGCGTTCGAGGAAAAAGTTAGAAATAATGTAAAAGAATGCCGAAAAGCCGGGAGCTTTCGAGCGCTCGTTCATCCACCTCGTAGGTAGATTTGCATTTTCCAGTTTTAGAAACCAATTGAAGAAAATTTTGACAGCTGTCAAAAAAATTTTAAAACTAAGGCGAAACTCCAAAATTTTTTACGGTATCTATGTTCTTGGTGATGCGATCTGGACAAAATTTCGTACATAATTTGAATACATTATTCTTCATCTATGTGCCAAATTTCATTCCAATCCAATCAGTTATTTCGAAATTATCAGAAAAAAATTTATTTTGAACGTCCATATTTATGGAACCCCTAGTCTAATTTTGTTCATTGATGAACGTGACCACGAAATTCAAGATCCACACCTTTCCTGAAAATTTCAAGTCCCTTGGCTTTTCTATTCGAAAGTTATAATTTTTTATGGTTTCTATGGTTCTGGTCATGCGATCTGGACAAAATATTGTTTCAATATATCATTCTCGATTAAAATACAAAATTTCATCTCGATCGAATCCGTAGTTTCGAAATTATCGAGAAACCAAAATTTCAAACAACCTTATTTACGGAACCCCTAGTATACTTCTGCTCATTGATAAACGTGAACGCGACATTTTAGATCCACACCTATCCTGAAAATTTCAAGTCCCTAGGCCTTTCCGTTCGAAAGTTATGATTTTCTATGGTTTCTATGGTTTTGGTCATGCGATCTGGACAAAATTTCAAGTAGCTTGAACAACTCATTCTCCATTTGAGTGCAAAATTTCATCTCAATCAAATCTGTAGTTTTCAAGTAACCAGGGGAACAAAACTTTGGACGGCCATATTTACGGAACCCCTGGTGGAATTTGGCCCATTAACGTACTCAACCGAGGCATTTGGGATCTGAACCCACACTGAAAATTTCAAGTCTCTAGGTTGATCCGTTCGAGAGTTATCGTGCTTACGGCCGGACGGACGGACAGACTCAAATTTTCCGACGGATTAGTCATCAGTGAGTCGAACATAGTCGATTGAGACCATTTTCGGCTCAAATTCGATAAATACAGACATCGTGACGAAATGATATAGCCCTCGTGTAAGTAGTACGAGCGCTCAACAAGAAGTACCTCATTCTCCAAGTATTCTCTGAGTTTCTCGAAAACCAAAAAAAAATTGTGAATTTGAACACCCTGTAACTTGGTTATGAAGCGTTTGCGGATCTATGTTTAAAGGACATTTTCCTGTCTTCAAATCGATCATTTTATCGGCTGTTGAAGTTGTTCTACAAAAATGTGGACCATCCTGTATTTCAGAAATAGATAGATAGCGAAAAAAAACCGAAACTAAGCGTAACAGCCGTTCAAAACCACTCGAAAACTGTGAAAAACATGGCAAATGTTAATGACCCACGGCTGGGTTACTTGAATTTCCGCTAGGGGGCGTATCAGTCATGGCGCAGAAATCGAGAAACATAAAAAATCTCTTTATATTTTCGAATTATATCTTCTATGGACATTTCATTATGACGCATAGAAAATTAAATACGTTCGCCACTCTGTATGGTCAAACCGGAGTATGTTCTCGCATGGAACATAGATGATTTTGTGAGTTATGTGGTTAACATTCATATTGAAATATTCCTTTCATTATGTCGTTTCAATTAAAAATAACGTGAATTATTCTAAAATTATTCAAACAATTTTCTGTTCACGCAAATAAATTATTGTTTCAATCGAAATGGATCTGGTCAGCCTCATTATGGCTCAAATGGATAATAATATCCTCGAAATTACGAAAAAAAAAATCTGTGACATCATCGACCACGCTAAAGTTGTGGATTTCCTGGGGCATCAGTAGTGGAATGGTCTTATCTAATCTGAATCTGTTTTTCGATCGTCAAGGTGGTGTTACCCCCTCAGTTCCAAACTTCAATGGTTTTCCTCTCAGAAACTCCCTCTCAGTTTCCCGTCTGCGGAAGGAAATGAATCCAATTTCCGCCAGAATTATTCACGTCTCGCTTTCATTTGTAGGATTTGAATTCCTCATCAAATAACGAAATTTATCCGATGTAGATACTGTAACTTCTCCGGTTCTAAGAAAGTTTAGGCGTACGATTTAATTTTCGAATACGTCTAGTGAAGAGTTAACTAAGTTGGTATATATGTTTTGACATTCAAATAAACCAAATCTGAATAGCTTCGGATTAAACTTGACGGCATGGAAACGACAAGAAACTCGGCCCTTAACCACTATTTGAGAGTGAAACAATATTTGAGTTGAATTGTGATATAAGTTCATCATTAAAAAGTCACCAATTTAAAATCCAGAGGATTTTCCACTGCAGTCAGTGAAGTTTACTCATCATTAATTCTGCAGAGGAGGCTTCCTCAAGAGATCAGAATAACGGAACCATGGTGGGTTGCTGAAGCTTAAATTAAGGATTATAACATTAGGGAATCAATTATTTGACGCTGCTAGAGTTGCCGATCATATCGAAAATCTGATATCCTTTATAGAGTAATCAACGCCCTACGCCTACCATCCTACTAGAGAGACAGAACAGGAGGTAAATCTCCTACCGCTACCAGTGCTAAATATACCGAACGAAATAAGTTGATGTGTTTTGTAGGTAAAAATTTTGTCTCAAATCAAGTTGATACCTAATTATTATTGTGAATGTTTTGCTGATGAATTCAGACAGTGAAGATGAATTATTATGCACACGTTCATAAATAAGACAATCAGCCAATGTCACCATACAGAATTTATTGCCCAAAAAACCCCAAAACAAATATAAAGGTGTATACAACTATTTTCAAGATTTGTGTAGAAGTAAGAATATTAAGTCGTCGTTTACAGAGAATTTTCTTTCGGCATATTTTAGTGAACTTAGCACTAAATATAAAGCATTGACCCTAGGGACTTTCTACTCCATGCTAAGGAGCACAATCATCATAAATAATGCATTGTTATAGGAAACAATTAAGATTTATAAATAAAGTTCTTTCCCTGTACTTTATCTTAGTATTTATTGTTATAGTCGTAGATAAAGTATAGTATTCAACTTGCGGTAATGGCCATAACTGACTTGATGAATTACAGCACTCGCCTTCGGCTCGTGCTGCAAACTTCATCTGCGTGAGTTATGACCTACATTACTGCTCGTTAAATAATATACTATTATCTAGAAAGTTTTTCCATATTGTACTCACCTTTATCATCTCGATGACCTGTAAAAGATTTAATTGATTAATGATCTAACTTCATGATGTTGAAGACATTGAGTACTAACGAAAGCAAGCATAAGAATGATGGAATTAAAATAGAACCTTGACGAAGACCAATCTATTGTATTCACCATCATATTCACATTATGGTGCGTTGTCATTAAATGAAATATAACAACCGTAATAACAATTCCTTCCACTTCGATCGATCAGAAAGTACTTAGGTATGTCGAGCTGGAAAAACTATTGTGCAGCAGGAAAATCGATTGGAAGAGAATTGGTGTGGTGGCGTTGATCCCTAAGAGAAGTCGTATGTTAATCCATCCATTATCAACTATAGTCGTAATGGACATTGTTTTGCTTATACAATCTGTTAGTGCTCACTGTCTGCTATCGATTAGTTTATTTTCGAAGGATCGGTTGGTGGAAATACAAACGGATTGAGAAGGTCGAAAAACAAAGAGTGTCGCTTTGATTCATTATTCAATTTCCAATAGGGGTTGTCGTAACATTCGGATTTGGATTGTATTGAGGAACATCCATGTAGCTGAGTATTATTACACCAAAACTAAGTGTAGTAGCAGTGGAAGACATCATAAATGATAATGGCCCATAGCTCAGTTATCTTAATGTCAGATAGGGGGCGTGTCGCCTATATACACATAGATATTGCCCAAATTAAGAACATGAGGCTAGATATTGTGGTGCATTGTTCTCAGTCATGGTTCTTGGAAGGCCAGACAAAAATATCACGAGGTACAGAACGAATTCTCTTGGTGCTGGTGGAGAAAAATAAATAAAAAAGCATTGCTGATATAAAGCTTCAGTATGATCAAGGTCTCACCTCCGCCAAAAACTGTCTTGGCATAGTCCTCCTGATTGTGGCCATTGGTCACAACTGTCGTCATATCACCCAAGTGTCGTACAAAAGATCTACAATAAAGAGAATCATTTCGTGTCAATAATTATTGTCAATGGAAAATTCTGGATAGAAATTTTTTTTTCAAAATCTACAAAACATAAACGTGCCTCAAACGTCGAACCTGGAAGGCTTCGCCTTCAAGGGTTGATGTTGTCTTTTGGGACACCTGTTTGAATATCCTTCATTGAATTTTCCCAATAAGCAAATCATAAAACGCACACGAACTTACGCAAGTCTTCGAGAAAACTATCTGCCACTATTTTTCATGTGTCGATAGAAGCCTGATATAATCCAAACTGATGTCCAGATAACCCGGTGTATTTTCCAACAAGTCGGACTGTCGTAGTCGTGAGAAACCTATAGCCACGAGCAAAACTTATTATTAGGGCGCAACCGCGTAAGGTGTAATTGTGGACATTCTGACGCTTTGGGTATTCTAAACTGACGGATACACTACCCCGCGAAACAAAGGAAATGGGAAATTTGTTATCGTCCCATCGGGAGGTTTTCCGGAGCAGTGGCGTAGCCACAGGTTGGCGTAGCGGGACCGCATAAGGTTGGATTTTTCTCGGTACAGACAGGCTACTAATATACAGGGTGGTCCTTTTTTTTACAAGATTCACTTTAACGGTCGAAAGAATCATCAACTCAAAAGCACAAAAATGTCCTATAAACATAGATCCGCAAATGCTTCATAACCAAGTCACAGGGTGGTCAAGTTTACAATTTTTTTAGTTTAAGGGTAACTCATAGCAAGGAGAATGGGGTACTTCCTGGAGTTTAAATAGAACGATAATCTGAAGTTTTGTGGGAATCTACAGAGTGAAATTTTTTTTCCTGTTCAATTTGAAACTCATAACTTTTTGTCACGCACTACTGATCATTTTTCATATTATGATTTCATTCTTCCTTTTTTCAACTATTGAATATCTTCCGTTTTTGTCGTATTCCTATAACATTCGTGGAAAAAAATCGAAAAAGTATTTCAGTAGGTTTCGGAATTTTTTTCGGAAAATTTATAATAAAAAATTATTCGATTATTCACTTATTACAGTTTTTGAAAGAAACAATAAACGAAATCATACTAGGAAAATGGTCAGTGGTGTTCGACAAAAAAGACTCTGTATAGTAGACACTCACAACAATTTTGATTATAATTTCATTTAAACCCCCAAAAATTATCCCATTCTCTAAGTTTGACCATAATATTGGAAATTTGAAAAGCTGACGTCAATTCAGGAACTTTTGCGTGTTTTTTTTTCTGTGTAGCAAAATGGCCTTTAGTGTTCTTCGTCAGTACAGTACACAGTCAATTTATTTTATAAACTTCAATTGATGGAATCACCGAAATATATTGAATACCTATACCAGAAAAACGAAGAAAAAAATCTGAAAACAAGCTCGATTGGTTATCAAAAAAAAAACAAAAAGTGAAAAATAAAAAGTATAAAGAAAAATACGGAACAATAAAAGAATGTTTTTTTCCTTTCTGGTGTTCTTGTGAAGAAGCTTGTCTTCAAACATTTTTTTTAAATTTCATTATAAACTTTTCAGTTCTTTTTAAATAACAACGAATGAAAGCTTGTTTTGAAAAAAATCTTGTTTATTCATTTACTTATTTCAACCCATTCCCTCCCACCGTAAATCTATGGCAACATCAACAACTCGAAAAAAAGTCTAAATAATTTTTTTTATTATTGATCTGAAAGGAGTATCGTGTTATGTCAAATAAACTATTGGCCACGAATTCTTCATTAGTGAGTTCAACCTAATAGTTTGAGAACATTCTCAGCTCGAAATTCGAAAGTAACAGATATTTGGGCAAAATTGTATCGTTTTATAGAATCAAGAGCTCAAAGAGTAAAAAATGAATAAACGAAAAAAAAAATTTGCAAACAAGATTGATTATTCGTCAATAAAAAAGAACTAAAAGGTGAAAAATAAAAAGTATAAAGAAAATACACCAAACAATAAAAGAATGTTTTTTTCTTTCTGGTGTTTTTGTGTTGGAGCTTGTCTTCAAACATTTTTTTTTATATTCATTCTCAACTTTTCTTCATCTGTGAGTTCAACACGTTGGGCAAAATTATATCGTTTCATAGGATCAAAAATCCAAAAAGTAAAGAATACGAGGAAAAAATTTGAAAACAAAATCGATTAGTTATCAATAAAAAAGAACTAAAAAGTTTAAAATAGAAAGTATAAAGAAAAGACACCAAAGAATAAAAGAATGTTTTCTTCCTTTATGGTGTTTATGTGTAGAAGCTTGTCTTCAAACATTATTTTTTATTTTCATTCTCAACTTTTCAATTCTTTTGCAATAACAACGAATAAATGCTTGTTTGGAGAAAAGATTTTGCTTATTCATTCACTTATTCGTAAATCTATGGCAACATCAACAACTCGAGAAAAAAGTCTGAATGATTTTTTTGAATATTGATCTGAAAGGATTATCTTGTTATGTCAAATAACTTATTGACCACGAATTCTTCATCTGTGAGTCCAAAAAGTGCAGATATTTGGGCAAACACATATCGTTTCATAGGATCAGAAGCCCAAAAAGTAAAAAAATAATACAACAACTCGTGGATAAAGTCTAAATAATTTTTTTATTATTGATCTGAAAGGAGTATCTTGTTATGTGAAATAAACTATTGACCACGAATTTTTCATCTCTGAGTCTAACTATTACAGATATTTGGCAAAATAATATCGTTTCATAGAATCAAAAGTCCAAAAAGTAAAGAATAAATAAACGAAGAAAAAATTTGAAAACAAGATCGATTAGTTATCCATAGAAAAGAACTAAAAAGTTTCAAATAAAAAGTATAAAGAAAAGACACCAAAGAATAAAAGAATGTTTTCTTCCTTTATGGTGTTTATGTGTAGAAGCTTGTCTTCAAACATTTTTTTTATTTTCATTTCCAACTTTTCAATTCTTATTAAATAACAACAAATAAACGCTTGTTTGGAGAAAAGATTTTGCTTATTCATTCACTTATTCGTAAATCTATGGCAACATCAACAACTCGAGAAAAAAGTCTCAATGATTTTTTTGAATATTGATCTGAAAGAAGTATCTTGTTTTGTCAAATAAAGTCTGACCACGAATTCTTCATCTGTGAGTCCAACAAGTGCAGATATTTGGGCAAAATCATATCGTTTCATAGGATCAAAAGCCCAAAAAGTAAAAAATAAAAAAACGAAGAAAAAAATTTGAAAACAAGCTCGATTAGTTCTCAATAAAAAAGAACTGAAAAGTTAAAAATGAAAATAAAAGAAAAAACACAAACAAAAAAATGTTTTTTTTTCTTTCTGGTGTTTTTGTGTAGAATCTTGTCTTCAAACTTTTTTTCTTATTTTCATTCGCAACATTTCAATTCTTTTTAAATAACAACAAATAAACGCTTGTTTGGAGAAAAGATTTTGCTTATTCATTCACTTATTCGTAAATCTATGGCAACATCAACAACTCGAGAAAAAAGTCTCAATGATTATTTTGAATATTGATCTGAAAGAAGTATCTTGTTTTGTCAAATAAACTATTAACCACGAATTCTTCATCTGTGAGTGCAACAAGTGCAGATATTTGGGCAAAATCATATCGTTTCATAGGATCAAAAGCCCTAAAAGTAAAAAATAAATAAACCATTTTCGAGTGAAAGTATCCCCATTTTTCCTTCAACTCCTTCTCACTGGCCAGAATAAACGAAAGTATTCATTCATATCCAGTATCAGGGTGGAAATTTTGCTTCTAAAAACCTGAAAATGTAAGAAAATCGTTCGAAAATTGCTGGAAACTGCACGTATTGGGTTTAAGTATTTGTTTCTTATTCGTTTCAGCCCTTGTTACTATAATAATATGTTTTATAAAATTTCTGAGCATATTACACGTTTTATTCGTAAATCTATCCAAAACACAACTGTTAAAATTTCAGGTGGGTTACTCTATCAATTACATTCTTGAAATTAAGCCTCACAAAAATCCAAATTCACGAATTGACTTCTTGATCGCTCAACAAAGCACAAGTCCAAAGTTTCCTCACTACATCACTTCCAATATTCGGTCTCCCCAACAAGAACTTCCCTCTCGAACCATCACACACTCCAGCCTTTATCTCCTCCATCCCACTCCTCGATATCACCAAGTTCCGGATGTTAAAGTGAGGAATCTTCGATTTCTCCGCCAGATTTCCAGTGATGAACACGTCGTCTATCCAGAAATACCCAGATTTCTGCGCCTGGCTGTAAAGATCATACACGACGTCCGGCGAATACAGGACGAACCATCCGGAGCAGTAGGTCGGGAAGGTTTTGGAAGGGTACTCTTTCATAGACAACCTGTATCTCGACCTGTAGGACCTGGCCACGTTGGCGCCGCGCCAAACGTTGCACATCAGGAGCTTCTCCGCGCCATACGGGGAAATTTCCGACTTGATGTACTCCACCAACCTTGGTGTG
This sequence comes from Aphidecta obliterata, assembly GCA_963966015.1. Taxonomy (NCBI): domain Eukaryota; kingdom Metazoa; phylum Arthropoda; class Insecta; order Coleoptera; family Coccinellidae; genus Aphidecta; species Aphidecta obliterata. Next base: position 33,876,163 of record OZ014428.1, read on the forward strand.
TTAACGAAGACATCGTCATCGGTTTTGAGGACGTATGTGGCCTCCTTGCAGTGGTAAAGTGCGTATTTGAGACCCATGACGTGCTTGTAAGTTAGATTCTTGTAGGTGTCCATGAAGGATCCTATCACCAAATCGGTAAAACTGTTGAACTCTTCCCTGATCTTCTCGGGAGTCTCACTGAGGGATCCAAGAAGAAAAACCAATTTTATTTGATCGCTTCCTCTTCCCCACGTTTCCCTGATGGTCTTTCGCTTCTCGAAGTTAGTTATCGCAGAGTGCACTAAAATCAGTAGGAAGGGTGAAGGATGGTTCTGGCATAAATAAGGCAAGGTTTTAAATTTGAAATCTATATCAATGAGGTTGTAGTAATCCCCCTTCGTTTTATTCCGATACTTATTTGCGCCACTGTTCTTGGTGAGTGCTTTGAACTGGGGTTCCGACGAAGACATGTTGGATATGTCATCCGGTTCTTCGAATATTTGGTATAACAGGTAGAAGAGGAACGCTATTGGTATCAGTGGTACGAGGAAAGATCTGGTCTTCATATAAGTTAGTGTTGTGACTCCAGCGAACTGTAATTCTCCTCTTCATCAATCGCTGATACTCGATATTCCTGAAATTAAGCACTTTAAGGAATAGGTGACACTGTGACATTAAGGGTGACGTTTAAAGAGTGGTCATGAAAAAATATTGGATGGATAGATTATTATTCTAATCGAAATTTCTAATCAACTAATCGTAAATGTATGTCAATAGTATTCTCATCACTGATGCATACACGATTAATCAATTAGATATTTCGATTAGAATAAAAACGCACCCATTGTCTCCGGCGCCATGGGAGTTTCAATATTTTTCTTGAATAGATAGTCTCTAAGGTTGCACATGAGTTCCATGATGAATAGTTTAATGAAAACTAAAAAATTGAAGCTTATCTAGGTCCAATTTTCCAAAATTCAAAATTGAGAGGGACAGACGGAATTGGATTGGTAAAATAATAAATAAGCGAAGAAGAAAATTTGAAAATGAAAGCTCGATTAGTTGTCAATAAAAAAATTTAGAAAAGCACTGCCGTGAAGTCAGGAGCTTTTGAGCGCTCGTACATCCACCTTTTAGGTAGATTCGCATTTTCCAGTTTCAGAAACCAATTAAAGGAATTTTTGACAGCTGTCAAAAAAATTCTGAAAGTTAGGCGTAACTCCAGACTTCATGTCAGTGCTTCAGCTGATCAATTTTGTTTCGATAATTCGCTAGAATTTTCTACGGTATCTATGGTCTTGGTGATGCGGTCTGGACAAAATTTTGCACGTACTTTGAATACATTATTCCTCAGCTAGATGCATAATTTCATTCCAATCCGATCAGTAGTTCCGAAACTATCTGGAAAAAAATATTTTGAACGGCCATATTTACGGAACCCCTAGTCTCATTTTGCTTATTGATGAACGTGACCGCGATATTCGCGATCCAAACCCACCCTGAAAATTTCAAGTTCCTAGGCGTTTCCGTTCAAAAGTTACAATTTTCTATGGTTTCTATGGTTCTGGTCATGCGATCTGGACAAAATATTGCTTCAATATATCATTCTCGATTAAAATACAAAATTTCATCTCGATCGAATCCGAAGTGTCGAATTTATCGAGAAAACAAAATTTCAAACGACCGTATTTACGGAACCCCTTGTATAATGTTGCTCATAGATGAACGTGATCACGACATTCGAGATCCACACCTATCCTGAAAATTTCGAGTCCCTAGGCATTTCCGTTCAAAAGTTACAATTTTCTATGGTTTCTATGGTTCTGGTCATGCGATCTGGACAAATCGCATGTAGCTAAAACACCTCATTTTCCATCTGAGTGCAAAATTTCATCTCGATCGAATCTGTAGTTTTCAAGTAATCAGGGAAACAAAACTTTGAACGGCCATATTTACGGAACCCCTGGTGGAATTTGGCCCATTAACGAACTTAACCGAGGCATTCGGGATCTGAACCTACACTGAAAATTTTAAGTCTCTTGGTTGATCCGTTCGAGAGTTATCGTGCTGACGGCCGGACGGCCGGACGGACAGACTCAAATTTTCCGACGGATTCGTCATCAGTGAGTCGAACATAGTCGATTGAGACCATTTTCGGCTCAAAATTCGAAAAATACAGACATCGTGACGAAATGATATAGCCCTCGTGTAAGTAGTACGAGCGCTCAAAAAGAACTAAAAAGTTGAAAATAGAAAGTATGAAGAAAAAACACCAAACAATAAAAGAATGTTTTTTCCTTTCTGGTCTTTTTGTGTAAAAGCTTGTTTTCAACAAATTTTTTAATTTTCATTCTCAACTCTTCAGTTCTTTTTGACTTATAAAGAATAAACGCGTGTTCAAAAAAAATCTACTTCATTCGTTTACTTATTTAATTAAATCTATGGCAACATCAACAACTCGAGAAAAAAGTCTAAATTTTTTTTATCATTGATCTGAATGGAGTATATTATTATGTCAAATAAACTATTAACCACGAATTCTTCATCTGTGAGTCCAACCTAATCGTTTGAGAACATTCTAGGCTCAAAATTCGAAAGTTACAGACATTTGGGCAAAATTATATCGTTTCATAGGATCGAGAGCCTAAGAAAAAGATTCGAAAACAAGCTCGATTAGTACTAAAAAAAACTGAAAAGTTAAAAAGAGAAAACACCAAACAATCAAAGAATGTTTTTTTCCTTTCTGGTGTTTTTGTTTAAAAGCTTGTCTCAATTTTTTTTTTCATTCTCAACTTTTCTGTTTTTCTTTACTAACAACAAATAAACGCTTGTTTTGAAAAAAATTCGTTCATTCATTTACTTATTTAAGTAAATCTATGGCAGCATCAACAACTCGAGAAAAAAGTCTAAATGATTTTTCTTATTATTGATCTGAAAGGAGTATCTTGTTATGTCAAATAAACTATTGGCCACGAATTCTTCATCTGTGAGCCCAACCTAATCGTTTGAAAACATTCTCAGCTCAAAATTCGAAACTTACAGACAATTGGGCAAAATTATATCGTTTCATAGGATCAAAGAGCCCAAAAAGTAAATAATAAATAAACGAAGAAGAAAATTTGAAAACAAGCTCGATTAGTTCTCAATAAAAAAGAACTAGAAAATTTAAAATAAAAAGTTTAAAGAAAAAAAATTACGAAAAGCACTGCCGTGAAGGCAGGAGCTTTTGAGCGCTCGTACATGCACCTTGTAGGTAGATTCGCATTCTCCAGTTTTAGAAATCAATTGAAGGAATTTTTGACAGCTGTCAAAAAAATTCTGAAACTTAGGCGAAACTCCAGACTTCATGTCGGTGCTTCAGCTGAACAATTTTTTTCCGATAATTCGCTAGAATTTTCCACGGTATCTATGGTCTTGGTGACGCGATCTGGACAAAATTTTGCACGTAGTTTGAATACATTATTCCTGAGCTAGGTGCATAATTTCATTCCAATCCGATCGGTAGTTTCGAAACTATCAGGAAAAAAATATTTTGAACGGCCATATTTACGGAACCCCTAGTCTAATTTTGCTCATTGATGAACATGACCGCGACATTCGCGGTCCAAACCTACCCTGAAAATTCCAAGTCCCTAGACGTTTCCGTTCAAAAGTTATGATTTTCTATGGTTTCTATGGTTCTGGTCATGCGATCTGGACAAAATATTGCTTCAATATATCATTCTCGATTAAAATACAAAATTTCATCTCGATCGAATCCGCAGTTTCGAATTTATCGAGAAAACAAAATTTCAAACGACCGTATTTACGGAACCCCTTGTATAATGTTGCTCATAGATGAACGTGATCACGACATTCGAGATCCACACCTATCCTGAAAATTTCAAGTCCCTAGGCCTTTCCGTTCAAAAGTTACAATTTTCTATGGTTTCTATGGTTCTGGTCATGCGATCTGGACAAAATTTCACATGTAGCTTGAACACCTCAATTTCCATTTGAGTGCAAAATTTCATCTCGATCAAATCTGTAGTTTTCAAGTAATCAGGGAAACAAAACTTTGAAAGGCCATATTTACAGAACCCCTGGTGGAATTTGGCCCATTAACGAACTTAACCGAGCCATTCGGGAACTGAACCCACACTGAAAATTTCAAGTCTCTAGGTTGTTTTGTTCGAGAGTTATCGTGCTGACGGCCGGACGGACGGACGGCCGGACGGACAGACTCAAATTTTCCGACGGATTCGTCATCAGTGAGTCGAACATAGTCGATTGAGACCATTTTCGGCTCAAAATTCGAAAAATACAGACATCGTGACGAAATGATATAGCCCTCGTGTAAGTAGTATGAGCGCTCAAAAACACCAAACAATAATAGAATGTTTTCTTCCTTGCTGGTGTTTTTGTGTAGAAGCTTGTGTTCAAACATTTTTTCAAATTTTCATTCTCAACTTTTCAATTCTTCTTACTTTACAACAAATGAACACTCGTTTCGAAAAAAACCTGTTCTTTCATTTACTTATACAGGGTGTTCCTAAATTGGAGTTACAAACGAAGAGGAAAGATTATTGCTTAAGTTATTTTAAGCAAAAAAGTCCCATAAACATGGGATTGCAAACGTTTCGTTTTTGAGATGCAGGATGTTTTCTGATAACCACGAATTCTTCATCTGTGAGCCCAACCTAATCAGTAATTGTTTGAGAACATTCTCGGCACATAATTCGAAAGTTAATGACGTTTGGCCAAAATTATATCGTTTCACAGGATCAAGTGAAAAATAAATAAACAAAGCAAAAAATTTGAAAACAAGCTCGATTAGTAGTCAACAAAAAAAATAACTCAAAAATAAAAAGTATAAGAAAAAACACACAATAAAAGGATGTTTTTCTTTTCTTTCTGTTATTTTTGTGTAGGAGCTTGTCTTCAAACATTTTTTTTTAATTTTCATTCTCAACTTTTCAGTTTTTTTAACTAACAACTAATAAACGTTTGTTTCAAATAATTCTATTTCATTCATTTTTCTAGAATCTAGGATGAGGTTGAAGGTTTACAAATTTCAAATGTCCAAATACTACTACTAATAATTGCGGTTAATCGTTAATCAATAAAAAATCGATTTGTATCTTCATAATACAAACCTAAGATAGAAATGAATAATTTCATTGTTATTGATTGCAAAATTATTCAATATAATATTCAATAGGAATATAGATAAAAATGAATTCCAATTTTAACTTTTTCAAGGAAAAAGGACGAAAAACGATAAAAATCATAGCAGAAACCAGGACTTGGACAGTCGGCTAAAAAAAAACAAGTTCGAAGTCAGCCATGAAATTAAGAATGTATGTAGCTTATACCACGAGAATACTCTTCAAATTAGGGAATATAGAATGCAATCAGATATAATTCCAGCTAAGCCCTACCTACATTGAAAGTCCATTGGACTCTTGAACCCTTTTTTGTTGGACGCTTGGACGATCTTAAATAAAATAAATCAAAGACAAAAGTAATCGCCTGTATGTTAAATAATCAATGGATTATAGACTTTCCGTTTGGAAGTAACTTGTGGCGACCTCTATGAAATAATGAAAGCATTACATTCTAAATTGTGAGAAAAACATTTCCACCGATATGTTCGAATATACTCGAGACATAAGACACACATTGTTTTGCGAAACATATCATTGAAAACTTTGACTTTGACAATAAAAAAAATCAAACCAAAACTGAAACTTCAGAAAATGATTGCAAATAAACGGAACCCGCTTTGAACTGCGAATCAACTTATAGTTATTCCTTAAAACCTTCCATGATACTTAGGGACTTACAATTTATATTTTCCTAAATTCCTGACAATTCAACACGTTCTAAGCACGAAATCACTTTCAAAATAATAAATATACCGGGTCGAGCCATATTTTCCTTATCTAATGTTTCGTGAAATCATTTAATCGCAAACTACATCTGGAAATATTTATGTGGTTCATTTATGAGGCAAATAATCGTATTTTCGAATAAAAAAATCATAAATATATATTCAATCAATTCTCAGAATGGAATGATATTCCTTTCTTTATTACCCGATCCACACTCATGCCGCGAATAACGGCAAGAATTCTTGCCGCGAATCTTGGCGTGAACTTCACGTGTAAATAAGCCAGGAATATTCGCAGTTTGGTTCGCGCGATCCCATCCACACTCGCGTTTCGCGGGTTCGCGGACGTTCACGGCATGAGTGTGGATCGGGCTTATGAAACAAGCTTAAGAGATAATAATAAGGAAAGAAAACTGAATGAAAGATAAAACAGAAAGTCTAAAAAAGATAACCAACAATATTGTTTTTTGATAACATTCCTCATAACATAAACCGAGAAATAATTGAGCCTTCGAATATAATGTGATATAATATTAGCAATATAGGAAAAAGGACATGAATAAACTTGGATACATCTATATTATAGACAATAAGAATCCTCAAATGGAACAATTATCATTAGGTGTGAAATTTGGAATACAAAAGGTAGAACAAATGTAAAACATAATGAAACAAAACAAAAAGAAACAAGAAACAAGAAACATGATACTAAGAATTATCTGAGACAAAAAGAGTAAAAAAGTGGGGAGTGACATATCAAAAACATGTCCTTCTTCAGCTGGATTGAAATAAGAGAAGATATTGATTTTTCTGCTTTTATTCAAAATGTCACAAGAGTTCCGAGAAAAATTAAGCAAATAACAATTTATATGTACTTTTTTATCATGTTGTTCAACCATCAACATGAATCGATCATTTCGTCATATATATCCGAAAAACTTGGGAATGCTATATGGCAATTATGATTCAAACATATATGTATAACATGAAAAGTTTCAATATATTTATTACTAAAAATATACATTGACCTCTTGAAAAAAAAAATTCAAGTATATACCAGAAATGCTGCAAACTGAAAAAATTCAAACTTACATCTTATAAATTAATCACAGACTAACCAAAGCAACATCACAATATAAAAACTCTAAAGTCATTGACAATTAAATAAACAGTCTTGTTGGAAAACAATCCACATTCTTCGAGAATTTCAATTTGCAGACAAATCTTCAAAATTACTTATTCTACTTTTAGGTACTTCAACGTGGACCCCTCATAAATAAATTACAAAATAGTAACGAAAATAAATGCTACGAAATCGAAACTTATTCATTTCTGAATAAGGCACTTTCAATATCTAAATACAAATCTGGAAATGTTCAAGTTCCTGCTAAATTAATGTTATACAGTAGGCCCTCAGTATTTTTTAGCCTTTTGGAGATTCGTTTGAAAGCTCCATTAAAATTTTCGCTTATAATTAAAATGTACATGGACATTTTGTGTATATAACATTGCACGAAAATGACTATTAACTGGTTTATTTCCGGAATGATGAAAACTCAGTTTTGAAATCTTAATGTAAACATTGTGCCTGAATTTTTGTTTCAAATTTGAATATTTTATTTACATCTTATACTATTATTTGCAATTTTTTTGTTATTTCATTAAAATGACTTTGTACGTAATTTTAACTTGGCGTTTTAAAGTCTGAAGCGATACAAAGTCCTTTTTGCATCATAATCATTGTCAAATTGAGAAAACTTGGCATATGAGAACAGTCTTGATAATAATTATAATATCATTTGAACCTCGAAAATAATTCCATTTCTGTTCTTGAATAGTTTGTGTGTTGATGTTACAGTTTTGTTTTTCATCGATATTTGTCTTCATTTTTCAAATTTTCATCTTTGGCACTGATTTTCATCTTATAGTTCTTAGATGATGAATATATTCAATACATACACATTAAAAATACATTTAAAAACGTACTTCACCTATTCAACAACAAAAAATTATCATTATATTAACCTATCCAGGCTACAAAGATATTATACATTGACTTAGTTAATCTTCAGTTGATTAATTACATTAAGAATAGTTAAGTGAACAACTTCTGAGCTTATTATCCAAGTAAATATCTAAACTTCAAAAATCTTACTGAAGTTGGAGATGAGAAAACAATTTTTTTCTACGACCGAACGTTCCCGCACTAGTGCGGGAAAGTGGGTGAAAAAATATAAACAATCTGAAATTACATTTTAATGAAGTATAGGAATTTTAACGTCTGTGTTAATACAAATACAAGTATTTTCGTGGTATTTCAGGCAGAAAGATGTTGAATGAATTCCGGAAAAAATTCTTCCCGAGGCGGGATTCGAACCTACTCCAAACTGCCGACTTTCCCAATATGCGGTTGAAATACTCGACATCCCTGGTAGCTTAGATGGAGAAGTGCCAGACCAACAATTTAGAGTCGTGGGTTCGAATCCCGTCCGGGGAAGAATTTTTTCCGGATTTCATTCAACATCTTTCTGTCTGAAACGCCACGAAAATACTCGTATTTCAATGAAGTTTTGTCTTTTTCGAAAACGGATTCTAAATAAATTTTAGAAAATTTTTTTTTATCTTTATGCAGTCGTAGAAAAAATAATGTACCTAATTCATGCGTAAAGTGTCTTTCCCGTCCTTACCTGCTTTCCGGATCAACGTCAGTCGCGTGCGGAAAAGTATCACTTTCCGCACTTTTTAGGAAAAGAACCGTTTTTTAACTCATTTTCAACATGGTTTTCGAGATACCTTCAAATGAACATTAGTTACAAGGATAGGTAGTAAGAAATGGTCTTATTGGGGTAAATAAATCAATATTGTGATATTTTCTACAAAGTTAATCAATGAGTTTCTGTGTTAATCCTAGTGTTCTGAAAATTGTACAATATTTCCTCTAATATCACAATATCTCTTCATTTACTGTTTTTTGCACTTCATAAAAAACTACTACTTAAAATAGACCTAATATGGACATATCTTGAACCACTTTCTTATACCTTGCTCTCTCTTTATACAAAAATATTCAATCTTCCATAAATTATCTAGCTAAACTTCGTGGATAACATTTCTAGATACAGACTGGGAATCCACGTATGTCCACAGGGATCGGATTTGTTTTTCACTAAGATTCGGTTGCCCAATCAAAAAAGGCCTTGTTATGTTCCCTCCATCAACGACTTCGTCCAATTCGTCCAGCGTTATCATGTAAGGCTTGGAATCCTCGTGCACCAGGTTGAGCTTCTTGAATAAAGTCCCCGTCAAGTGGATGTCGTCGATCCAAAAATAATCAGAAACCTGAGCTTCTTTGTAAAGGTTGAAAACTACGTTTTGGGAGTACAACAAGAACCACCCAGGGCAGTACGTTGGGTAACTCTTGGCCGGGTACTCGCTGAAAGACACCCGCCATTTCGACCTGTAACTCCTTAACACCCTCGAGTTGGACCTCCTGTTGCAAAATAGAAGATTTCCGGCGCCGTAAGGGGACATGTCCTGCGTCAAGAAATTCATCATGGTCGGCATGTTGACGAACACGTCGTCGTCGGTCTTGATGACGTATTTGGCTTCAGGACAATGATATATCACGTACTTAAACAGCATGACATGTTTGTAGGTTAGGTTTCTGTAGGTGTCCTTGAAGGATCCCTGGGTGAAATCGGAGTAATTCTGGTTTTCCTCGATTAACTCCCTTTTCAATGTCGAATTCTCCACGTCCCCCACCACGAATAAAAGCTTCACTCTATCCTTGTACGTCCCCCAGGTCTCTCTGATAGTCTTCCTCTTCGCGAAATTCTTCGGGGATGTGTGTATCATGACTAGAACTAAGGGTGACGTTTCGTTACAGACGAAGTTGTTCATCTGGAAGGTGAAATTCAGGTCGATCAGCCTGTTGTAGTCGGAATCTGCTAAAGTGTCCATGGGGTAGACATAGTTGCTAAGGTTGGTGTAGAGCGTGTACGCCGCTCTGGTGTACTGGGGTATCTCCGTAGGGATGCTGGGCGAGTAGAAAATCTGCCATACCGTGACGACGATGAGGACTGCGAGGAACAAGACAGCGAAGTTGGACCAATTACGTTTTGCCGTCATTTTGTTGCAGGGTGCTTGGTGGCTTGGTGGTCATCCTGTAAACGAGAAGTGAAATGTTAAACACTTGAAATCATTGACGTTAAGTCGGATGCTTGTTTCTGTGTACCTTCAGTGTCCATTGTCAATATGACAAGTACTGTCATTTTATTTCTATAAACTTCAGAAGATGGAATCACCGAATAACATTGAATATATCAGAAGAACTCTTTTTTTCTATACTGTCAATTTATTATTTCAGAATTAATGAATTTTCTGGGGAGTCACGGAAATTCGAAAAGCCCCATTTTCATTCATGGAAATAATTAAATGACTTCGCCTTGAAGTCAACGGCTGTTTGTCCAATATCAATTAGCCTGGAATCAATCGTATAAAACTGTGTTTGCATACCATTTGTCACAATGAATAATTGATTGTTGACGATGACAATGCATTGTTTGGCAGTTCTTATATAGGGGAGGGACGGAAAGTGAGCCAACTTGTCACCAGTGAAAGAGGAGGTAATATTTTCTTCCAATATTTATGTTCGCAGGTGTTTATCAACCTGAAGGATTGAAATATACTGTTATGGAAATCAAAACATAATTATTTTTGAGCGCTCGTACTACTCACTGATGACGAACCCGTCGGAAAATTTGAGTCTGGCCGTCCGTCCGTCCGTAAGCACGATAACTCTCGAACGGAACAACCTAGACACTTGAAATTTTCAGTGTATGTTCAGATCCCAAATGCCTCGGTTAAGTTCGTTAATGGGCAGAATTCCGCGGGGGGTTCCGTAAATATGGCTGTTCAAAGTTTTGTTCCCCTGATTACTTGAAAACTACAGATTTGATCGCGATGAAATTTTGCACTCGAATGAAGAATGAGGTGTTCAAGCTACATGTGGAATTTTGTCCAGATCGCATGACCAGAACCATAGAAACCATAGAAAATTGTAACTTTTGAACGGAAACGCCTAGGGACTTGAAATTTTCAGGATAGGTGTGGATATCGAATATCGTGATCACTTTCATCTATGAGCAAAATTCTACTAGGGGTTCCGTAAATATGGTCGTTTGAAATTTTGTTTTCTCGATAATTTCGAAACTACGGATTCGATCGAAAAGTCTGTATTTGAAGCGAGAATGATATATTAAAGCAATATTTTGTCCAGATCGCATGACCAGAACCATAGAAACCATAGAAAATTGTAACTTTTGAACCGAAAGGCCAAGGAACTTGAAATTTTCAGGGTAGATTTGGATCGCGAATGTCGTGGTCACGTTCATCAATGAGCAAAATTAGACTAGGGGTTCCGTAAATATGGCCGTTCAAAATATGTTTTTCCTGATAGTTTCTAAACTACTGATTGGATTGGAATGAAATTTTGCACCTAGCTGAGGAATAATGTATTCAAACTACGTGCAAAATTTTGTCCAGATCGCATCACCAAGACCATAGATACCGTAGAAAATTCTAGCGAATTATCGAAAAAAGAATTGGTCAGCTGAAGCACTGACATGAAGTCTGGAGTTTCGCCTAAGTTTCAGAATTTTTTTGACAGCTGTCGAAAATTCCTTCTATTGATTTCTGAAACTGGAAAATGCGAATCTACCTACAAGGTGGATGTACGAGCGCTCAAAAGCTCCTGACTTCACGGCAGTGCTTTTCGTAATTTTTTTTCTATGATTTGAGAATAAACTCAAATGATTCACAAATATAAAATTAAATTAAATTCTCCGTAAGATACAATAATAAATGAAGAAAATATATTTCGAATTTTTAGTCGATTCAGGAAATTTAACCCACCAAAATCAACTACTTATAACATATATTAAAAAATATGAATTGTCAAAATTATTAATTATATAGTATTTAATTAGAATTTATGTGAGAAAATTTGTAAAAATGCAATTTGGAATCATAAGCAAGACAGATTGAATCAAGAATGCTTCATACCACGGAAAATTCGATTGAAAAATTAATTAGGAAAAAGTTGTGACAATTGATCGAAAAACGTCAGTGGAAATTAATCCTTCAGAAAGTATTGGTTCGAAATTGGTTTTGGAAGAAAGAATTCGTAATTGAAAAACCTTACCAAGAAGGAGTATAAGTGCAATTTGAAAGCACTAAAAGTAAATTTCCAAGTTCAAGAAGATAATAACAGCGTTCCAGTGTTTTCACAAAGAAAGTGAAAAAAAATATTTCGGACAAAGTTTTTCTACGTGAGTGCACTCATTGAACTCTAGTCAAATTTATTAATTTTAGTTTCATTTGATAGTTAGAGTTAGTTTTATAGAAATTAATTGTTGATAAAATAATTGTGTACAGATATTTTTTTAAATTGTTCATCTTAGAACCCACCTTGAGGAAGAGTATCGGGCAAGTCAAATTGAATATTGAACAGAATTTTCAAAAATTGTTATTGGGTTTGAATTGTTTTCAAAATTAAATAAATTTCTTTAAATTTCACAGTAAAGCCATAACAATACATACACGTGCACAACTTGTGGAGAGAATAGACGGAGCAGTGAGAAGATTGACAGTAAATTTCAGGACTGAAGAAATTGTATGAGGAATGGTGGAGGACATTTCGAACATAATTTATGAATAAATTTCTCGATGAAATTTTGAGTTAAATTGCAGTAAAAAAATATTTAATTCGTTTCTTTTCTTTCTTCGCTTATATCCTCTTTCCAAAATCTGCTGTAACGAAACTAGTGCCTGCATTTTTAAAATAATTTTGTCATACATAAGTTGTAGAGTTCGAAAGTTGCAGGCGAATTGATTTCAGAATTTGATTATTCCTTTCTTCATATACGAACTTTCAAATCATACGAATTCTTTTTCAACATCTATTACAGCATATTTTCGCTTTTTTCCTACATATCATATCCTTCTCTGATGAAAATTATCCAGAATTATAATCAAACTCGCTCAACGTAGAAAAAATTGCCGAAAAATGAAGTAAGGTGAGTAATTTTTCAAAAAACACAAAAACTCAAATAACTCGTAAACTGTTGATTTTTGGATATCAATAAGGCTCAAGTTATACTAACGAGTCCTCCAAGATTCACGTCGAATTTGGAAACACCCTGTATACATGTTCTGGGATGAGTAGAGAGCAGAACATTTTACGAAGGAAAAATCCTACATTCCTCCAATAATCCAAGGGATTCGCTTCGTTGCCGAGCCCAGGATACGACGCCAAGTTTGTGTTTGCCCTTCAGATTATGTGACCAACAATGTTAACAGCCATCGATTGAAAAATGAATCTGGAATCGATAAAAATAGCGCCGCAATTTGATCGGGCTTCTGCGGAACAACCTCTTCCATAAATTTCACTCAATTGAATCGAGTCGAGGACACCAGAAAACGCTTTTTCCATTTGCGTTATGAGGCATTATTGTCATTTTCATATTTTTCGATTGACGCACGTGACTGATGAATATTTAACGGATTGTTCCCTCGGAAAATCGAACTGTTTCCTATTATAACGCCGGGTGTGGAAAATATGAGGAAACCATGTTTTACAATATCCTTCGTTGAAATATGACAAACCCAATTTTTGGAATTTTTTTTTGTGTTCTGCTAGACCGATTTCTTTCAGAATTTCCCACCGAATAATTGAAGGGGATGTTGCACGACTGCAGAAGAACTATGTATATGTTTTTTTGTATATCTTATTCACATGTATGGCTAGTGCCTAATTTTTTCTTTCAAATTTTGCATTTTGGAAAAAAATCGAAAAAAAATTGTGTTTTTACTAAAACGCCCACTCGTGTTTTTCAATTTTCGAATAATTTTCATTGAAAATGAGCATTCTAGAATGATTCTTATTGGTTTCAATGATGGTAAATCAGTATTTATGCAGATTTTTCAAAGGGGAGTGAACAGGGTTGCTGGGTGGGTAAGAATCTTAAAAAATGTTGTAAAAATAGTGATTTCGAATTACGTTTACTCAAGGAAATAAAGAAAATATAAATATCGATGACGTCACTTTCAAAATCAATTGAAAATATAAAAAAAAAATTCCTTTAGCTCGTTTCTTCCAAGACAACATTAATGGATTTTCGCCCATGTAGTTTAAAACTTTTACCAGCGTTATTTCCATATATTTAGATTTTTTTTTTTTAGAGTTCTGCTAGCCAGAATTTTTTCAGCATTTTTCGCCGAGTAATTGAAAAGTTGAAGGAAAAAAAGGGAAAAGTTGCACGACTTCAGAAGAACTATAAATATATTTTGCATCGCATATTTACATGTATGGCTAGTGCCCCTCCTATCTTTTTTTTCGTAATTTCGCTGTCTTTAGTATTTATGCAGATTTTTTGAAAAGGGGAGTGAACAGGGGCAGGGCCGTATCTAGGGCCGAAGGGGCGCCAAAAAAATATCAAAAATAAAGAAATAGAAGCGCCAATCAAAAAAAAAATAATTCGAAAGATGACAACACGGTTACTCAAGTAAGTAATTTCGATCACAACATTTCGAAACATTGATATTTAAAGTACAGAATGAGAATGCAAGGTCAGAAATACGAGAAATATGGTCCAATTGTTATAAAAAATTTTCAAAGATGCCGCACTCTAATCATAAATATTACAATCGGCAATATCGTCATGCGATTCCAAGCACAACCCTTTTATGAGTTGTTTGCACAACATCCCTTATCGCATCCAGCTTGTTTTGAAGGGCGGCTGCTTTGATGATGATGATTCATAATGATCGATTTGTTTAGATTTTCAGGCCACATCTGTGGTATTTTAAAAACAATTTGTATTGCCAAAAATTCACCAATCAGAGTTTTGAGCTCAAGAAGTGGGAGAAAAATTGGAGAATCTCATTCTATTCTACATAAATATTGATTTCTTTCAATTGTGAAGAGAAGAGCAAAAAGTTTAAATTAAAGTGTTATAAGTTTTGAGTTTTTTTTTATATTCTGACTTTTTCGTGCCATTGTGCTTTTGGATTCGAGCATTATAAATTGTGCTATTGAAGGTGAGTTGAACTAAGTTTTTGTTATTTTTTATGACATTATTCTGGCATCGGATATATTCAATTATTCGTATTTTAACATAATAATATTGTTCCTTTCAATTCAAGAAGAAATATGTTCGGTTCATTGCGGAAAATATGGATTTTCAAACTTGAGTTCTCACTTCTCAGAGCGTCTTTTTTTGAAATATAATAAAACTCAAATTTTAGTGTTACTTTTCATAGTTTTCATTGAATCTTCAATCTCATCTGGCAAAGATTATTCTAGTGATTTTTTTATACTTAACGTATGGACTTCTTGAATATTGTAACATCGGGCCCTCTACGAAACTATTAGTACGTGTTTCTAAGGGTTAAAAAATAGTATTTGTATGCTAAGTTTGCGGTTTTTTTGCAGAGATTGAGATTACCGATTATTGTTTTCTAGTCAACAGGGGTACTGGGTGGGTAAGAATAAAAAAAATGTCGTAAAAATACTAAAAATAGTGATTTGAAGTATATTTTCTCTAGGAAATGAAGAAAATATAAATATCGATGACCTCACTCTCAAAATCAACTGAAAATATAAAAAAAAATTATTTAGCTCGTTTCTTCCTAAATAACATTAATTTTTTTTTCGCCTATGTATTTTAAAACTTCGCATACTATCAACAAAGCCGGTTCCCACCAAAAAAAAAATGCGACCGCTACGCGGTCTTATTTTACAAAAAACGACTCGGTGCCTCTTCTATCAATAAGTTTTTTCTATGGGCATTAGTCGCTTTAGTATATAGGACTCTGTCCTAATTCAACCTAACCTAACCTAAATATTAATTCATTTTAAGATTTGTTTCAACACTGTCCTAGCTTAGCCTCACCATAACTTTAATTTATTTTTTGAATTGC
Organism: Aphidecta obliterata; assembly: GCA_963966015.1. Classification (NCBI taxonomy): domain Eukaryota; kingdom Metazoa; phylum Arthropoda; class Insecta; order Coleoptera; family Coccinellidae; genus Aphidecta; species Aphidecta obliterata. The sequence continues at coordinate 33,891,995 of OZ014428.1, forward strand.
TTCAACACTGACCAAATTTAATCTAAACTAACCTAACCTAACCTAAATATTTATTCATTTCAAGAATTGATTCAACATTGTCCAAAGTTAACCTTCCTAATGTTAGGAATTAACCGTTGTTCTTTCTCTGGCGTTGCAGTGACTGTAGAGTTCAAATATAAAAATTTCAGGAATTTACAATTACATATTGGAAATAACGAACTAGAATGAGGTTATGATGACTAGCCTCATCGGCGCCGCGGGCAGACGTCCCGTCGGGTCGTTTCCATCCCCTTTCAATCACGTGGGGAAGGCTTTTCCTGCTCAGCGTTTTGCGGAAGGCAACACTTGACCTATTTACGACGATGTCTATTGGGGTGGAATGATCCCTTGGGGGAGAAGAGGAGGGGATGATGTGGTCTACCTGCTGCCGTTCGTTGCGGTTCCGCGCCGCAATTTGCGTACAAGCCGCTTCGCGTTTCGTTAAAGTTTCGATTTTTATAGCGTTTTTATTGAAATTATCGATTTTATGGAACAACAAGGGGAACAACATGGTTTACTCTCTTACGTGAGACACTGCCTTGTTTTGTATCAACCGCGAAAACAGCTATTATAAAACCCATTACTAGGCCTAATGAGTGCATATTATCCTTTATAATTGTTATTTATCTACGTTGAGATAGATGCATTCCAAATCTCAAGGTTGCTTGAAAATAGAGTCAATACAATCGAATATTCTTCGAATCAATCGATTCACGTGAATTTCCGCTCTATTTAATACTCATGTAAAATTAGAAGGTATTACTATAATCTGCACCGCCATACCCTGTAGTTATTTGTACATCAAATGGAATAACAAAGTTTTATCGCCTAGATAGTGTTTTATAAAGATGCAATTCACCTAGTCCACTATTATTACTACTCCAGACAGAGACGGAGTCAGAATATTGTAAGCAACAAAATAGAAAATTAAGATCGTTTTTCAACGAAAAAAAAGATATATTACAGAGTAAACACCGGCATTTATAACTTTATCTTGATGAACGAGTATTTACGCGACACCTTCGCCTAGGAATTATGTTTTTCAACACGCCATAGTCATTACAAGCAATATCTTTCAAACTGAAGGCTATCGTGGAAATGGATCTGGCTGGACATTGAAATGTCATGCCTTTATGTGTAGAAAGAGACCCCCTATTTTTATCCAACAATTACGAAGGTATATGGGGGTAATTACAGGGATTAATCGAAAATTTCATCCTATCACTTCTTGTCTTCCTTTCTAACTATCTGCATACATAAGCAAAAATTCGCTTCATCGTACAACAATAGAAGAAGGAGCGCCTGTAAAGATGGTTTTGAGTCATTCCTCGGAGAAACGGGCCTCAAATTTAGTCGTTAGTTGAAATTATATAGTCATTGGCCAATTTTTGTTGGAGATTATTTCGCAACTGACGAAGCAAAAAATTCACTAGACCAACTTTATCCGAAATACAGGGTGTCCCAAGTTCGAGTGCCTACTAGACGTTTATGCTCCTAAAATAAAAAATTCCTGAGTTATTAAGGATTTTCTGAATTTACGTACGTAGAGATAAATTCATAAGATCTGTTTTGTAACAATGATCTGTGTTCATGGGGAATGATTGGAATAATTTATTTTCTATGAACACAGATTATTGTTATAAAACAGATTTTAAGAATTTGTCTCTACGTACGACATAAATTCAGAAAATCCTCAATAACTCAGGAATCATTTAATTCAGGAGCATAAACATCTTCGAACACTATCATTATTTTGCTTCGCAGAATCCAACACAATCATGAAAAAATAGGGTTCTATTTAAAAAACAAAAGTTATGGGAAAATTCTGATCACAATTTTCGACAAAATATTTGAAACACCCTGTGATGAGTTTTCCAAAATTTAGGAGATGCACAATTTTCCGCCATTCTTCTACTTCGAAAATGTAAAAACAGTTTATGCTTGAAATATTGAGAATACGAAAAACGAACATAATACTGACTACACATATCTCTCTTTTTTTTTCAGTTTTTTTTCGATATTTCTAAAACTATTTTCACCAATGCAACGATTCGAATAGAAATATATTCAAAATTGAATAATCGATAATAGAAGAGACAAAAAAATGCAAAAAAAAATGTTTTCGAGAAATTTATAACAACTCCCTGTATAACTGAAATTGTTCAGGCTTCAAGAATATTTCAGCTCAGTAGATGAAGTCGAACAATATCATAATCCCAATTTTCAGATTTCAAATAGGTCCGGTTCTCAAGAAACCTCTAGTAGGCACTCGAACTTGGGACACCCTGTATATTACAATAATATTTTTTTTTCTGATGTGCCTCACCGCCTTATACTGTGTCACGAGCCGCCCCTGGTTGCAACCAATCTGCTGCTTTTAATTCTTTCAAAGTGGCGGAAAAATTCCAGTTGTTTCGTTTCTGCGTCAATTAGTTTATAATATATATTGGGTACTGCAATTATTTTTTTTTAATTTTGACCTCCAAAAGTTGAATTCTCGGGTGGAGAATGCTTGTTGTTCAGTCACTTCCTCGAGTCACTGTAACTCATCGTTCACTGTCGGATACAATATAGAAGAATCATCGATCGGAGTTTTTCTTTCAGAGTCAGAATAGCCTTTTTCTTTGTGTTGGATAATATTGTCAGGAAATTGCTGAAACGGGTTTGTTGGGCTATTCCCTGGACCTATTGCTGGTGGATACTGAATTCCTATCGATTAATAGGGGAAAACGTTATATAATAACAGTTTAGGAATAATTCCCCTCATACATTTTCCAATACCCATTCTCATTTGATTAATCAACGAATTATCTTTGTCGTATATTTATAATTCCATGAAATTTCTCAGTTTCAAATAAAACTCATCGGTTTATATCTGCAGAAAACTCTCAAAAACTATAAATGTAATGGAAAAAGTATCGAGTACACGAAATATGTATGAAAATCAAAAAAACCGATAAAAAAAAGTGGAGAGCATTGTCTAGATCCATCGCCAGAGCGGTCACCCATCCAGGTACTGAACCCGCCCAACGCTGCTTGGCTTCAACCAAAGATTACGAAACGAAGCACGGATTCTGTGAACCAAACCGGCCGTCATGGTGAAAAATGTCATTTTATAAAATCGAAAAGATCAAAAAAACTCACTTCTTCCCTCATAACTTGATGTAGGATCGACCGTACAAAGGGCGACTCAAGGGTACCTATTTCATCAACAGAAATTCGTGCGTCTATTATTCATGAATATAGCAAACTAAATGGATTTCTTCATGGCAATAACCGTTATCATCAATGATACAATTGTAAACCATTCATTATTCATTCCATAAAGAACGATTCGACATAATTTCATGTGCCTTCGCTACGGCCCCAGTTTTCAATGGACACTTTTCATTATGGATGAAATATTAATTATCTAATCCACTTTACAGAATGGCTCCGATCTAATTATTACGGTTCTACAATTTTATTTTGTTATTTCCAATAAGGAACCTTTGGAATCGTTAGAAGAAAAAATTGGAAGTAGAAAACTCTGCGTAATAAAAATCACCAATTTTCGCTAAGGATATTAAAAAAACCCGATAAATGTCAAAACATGCTAATCCGATCGGAGTAGATCTACTCCATTAGTTTTCTACTCCGAGCGATACAATTTGTACTCCAACCGAATGACTTTTCACAGTGAAGTTCGCAAATTATTGCGTCGATGAGCGATTGATGACTCATTGATGATCTGTCATTGGCGTTAATTATTCGATATTGATATGAAATATTCTATGACAATACGATTCTCCTGCTTTACTCAATCCACAGCCGTAGTGTATAAAAACTCTGTGCTATTTCATACAGAAGATGCCTAGGGTTCGTTATCTATTTCACTATATCTATGGTTACATATCGATAGAAAAACTCGATGATTCGACCTTTTTCACACAACGATTCTTCAATTTTTATTTCCACCCCTAGATCTCTCTGGTCACAATCTACTCCACTTTTAATCTCGAATCTACTACTATTTTTTGACCATCTGTGGCAACGCTGCCGAAGTCATTTTTATTCATTCCGTCAAGAAAGCTGTCAAAATGAAGGCTGTCGAAAATCGTCAAAAAAATTATAAAAAGCACTGCCGTGAAGTCAGGAGCTTTTGAGCGCTAGTACATGCACCTTGTAGATAGATTCGAATTCTACCGTTTTAGAAACCAATTGAAGAAATTTTTGACAGCCGTCGAAAAAAATTTCAAACTAAGGCGAAACTCCAGACTTCACGTCAGTGCTTAGTGACTAATTTTTTTTTCCATAATTCGCTAGAATTTTCTACGATGTCTATGGTCTTGGTGATGCGATCTGGACAAAATGTCGCAGGTAGTTTGACATTATTGTTCATCTATGTGCAAAATTTCATTTCAATCAGTAGTTTCTAAATTATCAGGAAGAAAATATTTATAACGGCTATATTTACGAAACCCCTAGTCTTATCTTGCTCATTGATGACCGCGACATTCAAGATCTAAACCTCCCCTGAAACTTTCAAGTCCCTAGGCCTTTTCGTTCGTAACTCATAATTTTCTATGGTTTCTATGGTTTTGGTCATGCGATCTGGACAAAATGTTGCAATTATATATCATTCTCCAATAAAATACAAAATTTTGTCTCGATAAAAACCGTAGTTTCGAAATTATCGAGAAAACAACATTTCAAACGATCGTATTTACGGAACCCCTAGTATAATTCTGCTCATTGATAAACGTGACCGCGACATTCCAGATCCACTTCTATCCTGAAAAGTCCCTAGGTCTTTACGTTCGAAAGTTATGATTTTCTATGGTTCTGGTCATGCGATCAGGAGAAATGTAGCTTGAATATATCATTCTTCATTAGTATACAAAATTTCATCACGATCGAATCCGTACTTTTTAAATTATCAAGAAAACTTAATTACAAACGACCGTATTTACGGAACCCCTAGTCTAATTTTGCTCATAGATAAACGTGACCACGACATTTGAGATCCACACCTATCCTGAAAATTTCAAGTCCCCAGGCTCTTCCGTTCAAAAGTTATAATTTTCTATGGTTTCTATGGTTCTGATCATGCGATCTGGACAAAATTTGGCATGTAGCTTGAATACCTCATTCTCCATTTGAGTGAGGACTTGAATTTTCCGAAGGATTCGTCATCAGTGAGTCGAACTCTGTCGATTGAGACCATTTTCGGCTCAAAATTCTAAAAATACAGACATCGTGACGAAATGATATAGCCCTCGTGTAAGTATGTAGTACGAGCGCTCAAAAAGAATCAATCGAAGAACTGAGAACAGGTAAGTAAGGATTTCCCAGCCTAATCGAAATCTCAAGAGAAGTATAGAGAAGAAATAAAATGTTAAACCTTTGTTTTTCGAACTAATTCACTAATTCCAAGCGTTCCAAAACTCAAGGATAGAGTAGTTCTGAAGGATATTGCATTGGTTTCCGGATGTGGTTTTAAGATTTGATTAATTCAATATTATAGAAAAGAATTTTTCGCGATAAGTAATAAGAGCGATAACAACGAAATTACAAATCGACACTCTCTGACAGGACACAAAGTGTCTGCCTTTTGATAACCTTCCAACACATTTCCGGTGATATCAAGCGAATTATGTGGGGAATCTCTTCTTTCAACTGTGAGATTTATCTGAGGTCTCCTATGTTTTTCACAAGCACCAGCTAGTGGGGCAGTGTAAGAAGCTCCTCCTTCAAAAATTTGTCTTCAAAAATTTTTCTTTAGAAAAATGTTATCGAGGAACTCCTTTTATTTCAAGAATTTGATGGCTTGAATATTAAAACCAAAACCGTTATACCGTTCGCTATATTATACTGTAATGAATACCAGAGAATTGAAAAAGTACGAACGAAACTAACAACGAATAACAATAAAACTTAATTCGGAACTGAACATGTTCAATTAATTATTCATGACGGATTATTGAATGCTTTCAGCACTTAGCCTTGTTGGATAAATTAATTATTTTGGAATTCGTTCACTCGCAGATAATATAACACCTTTCATTCGATTTATTCAAATCTTATTTCTGAGGAACAAATATTAGGGAAGTTTTCGAAAACTAGGTTCAGTTCACGCGAATCTAAAACGCTTTTTACTTGTGAAATCAATAAACTTCACATAGGCCTTATGGGTTAGGTCCTGTTTAATTCCCCTATTTTAACAGATTAACTTTTATAAATTCATATAAGCCTATGTCATAAAATTAAGTTCAAATGCAGATGACATAGTTGGTACACAAAGGATAAATACACTATGGACTGCATAAATGAAGTGATAGAAAACAAGGATATATCTCGGTTGTAATAAATAGATTGTCACGTCCGAAGGACCAATTCTTAAGGAGATATTGAATTTATCCGCATTCCTCATGACTTGAATCGGGGTTTTATGACAAAACACGTAAAAATTCCCTTTGAAAGATCTCTCAAATGCGTTGTCATGCAAACAATAAAGTATCCACCAAATTCACGCCCCAACAAATCTCCCGAAATCATCTCCACAAAAACACGATAAAAATTCAATAGGAAACCCCTCACCTCCCTAATAACTCCTACAAACAACAACAAAAACACAAAAAAACGTAACAACTCACTGGAAAACACCAAAAACACCGAATCAAACAACCTAACCTCTTCTCGTTCGTGTTGCGCCCGCCGATGGGACGAAGTCGAGAGAAGAGGCCGAACACCAGAAAGAACACCTACCTAATCTCAAATGTCGGTTTCATCCGCATCTTCATTTACGCCCGGCATCATTTCATTTCCTCGGATCCATCTGAAACTGGGTGACTGGGGGTTGGAGCCGGCTCCCCGGACCAACTTTTGCGACCAACTTTCGCGATAAAACGACGGACTCGGATTCAGGATGGAAACGCACACGACCAGTGGCGGCTTTTTGTCGGCAACCGAACGGCGGGAGAAATGAGTCACTTCTCCGCACGCTACGTAGATCCGTTAGGAGCCGGACAGGGGCAGACTAGCGGTTTTGGCTCGATCCGGCCCGAAGTGACCAGAAGAAGGAATCTCCGCAAACATTGTTTTCGAATTGGAGAAAGACTTCATGAATAAGTTAACAGGAATATTGAATGAGGAACTCTTGACAACTTTAGGAACTCTCATCTTACTTTTAATTAACTTGAAACTTGATATTTTTGAGAAAGTATTTAAAGATACCCCACATGCTGATTGTGGTATCCTTATCTTCGAGTTTTATAAAATATCGAATATAATTAACCAAGAGAAAAACTTCCTGAACTCGATGTAGCTGAAAGTTTCCTCAATTTTTCATTACGGCCCTGCCTGGATGCTGCGCTTTGCTGAATTATTGATCTGCGTGAAAGCAGGGTCTGATCTTGAAACCGGAGGTTGGGTCAGGGATTCTTCCAAGAAAGAATAATTTCGGTCTATTTGAGGTTTCCCATTTGCGTCAGCACATTTAATTTGATCCATATTCAGCCTAAAAATTGATTTGTGGGAGTGGGAGCCGTTGGAAATATCGGAATACCCGTCAACCTACATTTTGAGGTGAAGGGTTGGGTTCTCCGATATCAGGAAGTAAAGAACATTATTTTTAGTAATTCTTCAAGTTGTATATGGGTAGATTCATGAATCGCAATAATATTGTCGACAAGTTTTTCAAATTCTACGCGACCTGTTCATTCATTTTCCCACAAATCAAATTTTTCCAAATTTCGGAAATTCTATGCAAAGTAGCAACGTCGCAATTTGTTCAGAACAATAACAGAACGGCACAATAAAATTTCTTCTTATTTGAACTCCGCTACCAAAAATGCGATCGAAAGTTGTCGCTGTCGAACGATTTTTTTAACGTTTTTCATCCAGAGAATCGCGTAATGATACCTATAATTGGGGCACCTGTATATGAAAACAATCATAGAATATAGAGTTAAGAGTTATTCTATAATCAAAGAAAACAATAACGAAGATTGGGAAGGTTGCAAAAGCTGAAAAGAAAAGTAACCCCAACTAGAGAAAAAAAAATTTTCTGGCATTTTAGCCCAAATTGTATGGTGGGTACAGGGAAGTTTTTATTGAATGATAACATCGAAATACCATTGCATAAAAACACCCATCTTACAGAATTATTATTCTGATGTTATTGATTTTGTAATTAAGAACACATTTTCCTTTATAATTTATTCATAAACTGCAAATATCGTGTCTTCAATACTTAATTCAAAATGTATCTGTGGATTATATGGTATTCTAAACGAATAATTCATGAAGCAATTCGAAGAATAACTAAAATTATCGAAGACTATAGGGAAAAATCACGAACCGCTACATGGCGCTGAAAATCACAAGATGTCGGGCCGAGTGGTGTTCAAAATTATTCTGTCATAAGAAGTAAATCAAATATTTTTTATAAGATTGCGGAATTAATAATAATGCCTGTGAAAGTCGAAATAACCACTTCGGACATTTTTGATTATGTAGGTGAACGTGAACCACTCAATAATAGACAATAATTGATAAAAAAAATCATCTTTCAGGAAGTGCTTGCTGCAAAGTAACAACTTCTTCGAGACACGTTTCCCAATCTTCAAGATTGTCTGCCATTTTTTACCTAACTTGGGATTCAACGGGAATTTATGCAAAGAAATTTCAGAAGAACTATGTGATGAGCATTGAGGAACAGAGCACATTTTTCGTGATCTTATTCTCACATTACCTCTTACAATCCGCTGAATTTTCAGCTCGTATACAGTTTATTTGAAACAATAGTCCATAAATTATCATCTAAATATATCACTTTTGATACATAAATTACTCAAAATCATACATCATAGATGTCGCCCACTCCGTGATTCTTCCCTATTGCCGAAACCATTCTGAGATACTTGAAAGAAAAAGAATAATTGATATTCAATGTCAAAAATATAACCTAAATAAAAGTTGAGGTTCATTGAATTAAAACGTTCAATACAAATATTTTTCCAGATTGTTGATATCCTACATAAATTGATATGGCTTCCGTAGGTTGTGGTAGTGAACACTGTTGTCAGCAAAATCCAAACCCTGTCATAAAAGATAAGAACAGTTGTAAGAGCGAGGAAAAAGAAACATCAGATGAAGCAACTATCGAAGATCCCCAAACAATTGAGGTATTCAACAACAAAAATGTTTTCGGTAAGTCCTCTAATTATTTCATTCTCCAAGCATCGAATAAAACTTTATTTCCAGAGCTTATTCGCCAAATAATAGATCCGGAACATCCAGTGACACTCGAAGATCTGAACGTAGTCCAAGAAGATTTGGTAGATGTAAACGATGAAGAAAATAGCGTTAAAATAACTTTCACACCTACAATTCCATACTGCAGTATGGCAACGCTAATAGGATTATCTATCAGAGTGCAACTTCTGCGATGTTTACCTTCTAGATTCAAAGTGACAGTCGAAGTAACTCCGGGAACGCACAATGCTGAAAAAGCGATCAACAAACAACTAGCTGATAAGGAAAGGGTTGCTGCAGCTTTGGAGAACACCCATCTTATTAGTGTGATAAATGATTGTATACCGAGGAAGAAGGGTTAATAAAGATGTGAAATAGTGAATTTATTAACCAAATCGGTGAACTCGCGATCTTAATACAGTGAAATTTTATTATCTCAGTTCGAATATCCCTAGAATTGTTGAGTACTTATTGTCAAAATTAAAATTTGTTGGACTCGTTAATGCTTCCCCGAATGAGAACATGTAAAAACTTCAAACGTCATTAAAGGAAAATGTTGAAAATAATTATGAATCTTTTGTTTTCGAAAACTTTATAACATATTTACAAAACTAAAATTATCTCTTCTTAGCACTTATCGGCGACGAACTACTAGGGCTTGTTTGCTTAGTTGGGTCGTATTTATACGTTTTAACTATGGGGGCGTTGCCAGCTCTCCTGAATTGTAGCTCATCGAGTCTTCGTCTTTCTTCCAACTCCTTTGTTATTTTCATATTAGTCCAAGCTGAAATATTCATAATAATTCATAAATACTCAATCTCATCTATGTTAAATCTTAATACTTACACTCCTGTAGTCCTTCTCTGAACCCTTTTGGTTTTATTGGCAAAGCGGATGGATCGAACCGAACTTGTTTTTCTATTTTGAAATAATCCCTAACCTTGGGTATTTTTAGGAAACCAACTTGAACTAATGAGACGAAATTAGAGGAAGCCCAATAAACCAATATCGCACCAGGGAAATTAATGGTGAATGGAAATACAATCACTGGCAAAGCTCTCAAGACATATTTCATAATCTGGGCATTTTGGGACGATAATTTTGCAGTATCGGTGCCCAACTGAAAAAAAATATGAACTTGAAAGTATTATCTATAATTTGCACACTTTTTTCTTTTCTTCTATCACATTAAATTCATTCTTATAGTTTCTGAGAAAAGCTTTTTGTTCCAAAAATTATTGTCGATTTCTATAGATCTCTTGGAACACGAAAATGGAAAGCATAGAGGAGCATATGCTTTTAAAAAAAAATTTCCGCCTCGAATAAATAAGAATTTTACAAAATACTAGTTTAGTTCTAAAAATATGTTGGATCACCCTAAATATATAAATTACTCACCTCTATTGTTGCCCACAGAGTTGCACTTGTGATTATTGGTAAAAGATAGTACTGATCGGGTAAAGTCAGATCTGTGAACCATAATATTCCACCCGTTTTCAAACTTTCAACTGGCACATTGGCCATTTGTCTCAAGGACATGAAGAACGAAATAAACACTGGCATCTATAACAAATATTACTACAATGTATTACAATGCTGCAAATATCACACAAAGATTCATTATTTCCATATCTCTCTGGTTCCTATAATTTCTATGGAAAAAGTTTTTTTTACTTGATTCTCAGATTTGAAAGCAGCCAAAATGTGAACTGTAAAAATCAGATATTTTTTACCCCAAACGATTATTGAAAATAATAAACCCAAAAAAAGAATAACAAAAACAAAATTTTGACATAAAATCAACATTATATTCTATGAAGGCCGATATCAGATGAACGAAAGGAAAATTCGATTGAACAAAATGCACCTACCTGCGCTATGGGCACAATCATATTCTTCAAAGGATTCAAGTCCTTATCTTTCATAAATATCATCATTTCTTGGGAATATTTCGCCGCTTCAAGTTGATTACCACATTGTCGAGCTTCCGTCAGTTTCAATTGAATAGCTTGTAGTCCCGGCATATTATTATTCATTTTAGCCGCGTTTCTCTGGGAAATTACCACTAGAGGGAACATAGCTAGCCTGATGACGACCGTACCTAAGAAAAGATTCTTACATCTTCAAAATTCATTCGGTAATTGAACATACCTAACGCGATAGCCCCCCACCACGGCACACCCATGGTGACGTTGAAGAATTCGAAACAATCCTGAATCAGTCCGACCGGAGTCCATCCTCCGAGGCCCATAGACGCGAAAGTTGGTTGTCCCAAAGCGTTCAACTGCTCGAGAACCTCCTCTACCGGTAGAAAATCGGGAACGGGAGGAGGTTCGGGAATTGGATCGATCGATATACTTTCACTACTCAATGTGGAGACTTTTTCTGTATTAGCGCTGGAAGAAATAATATTGGCTTCTGTAACGGTATCTGTTGAAATTTGCGATGCATTAACGATAGTAGAATCTACTATTGGTTCTTGAGATGCTGTTACAACATGTTCTGTTGTGGTAATGGTAGATGAGTCTAATATTCTTGATGCTGTTTGATCGGCAACATCTGCGATAATTGTACTTTTTTCTGTGGAATTTTGAGTATTTACATCTAGGATTACTCCAGCAGCACCCAAACTGCCAATATTGGTTTTCGAAAATAATTGTGTGATTCTTTTCAAATATTCTGTTTTAGCTACGAAACCATAGTTGTTATTGTTGACCTACGACAAAATCATCTTATTTTCAAAAAATCAACAGTATTTATTTCAGTACCCCGAATGAATTCAGTTTATCATCTACTTTTTCAGTCCTGAGTAAGATAGTCGTGGAAAACTTTAATTTATGTATCTGAAAAATAATGCATTATTTGGAGTGAACTTGGAATTATCACTCCACTCACTTTATTATTTTGTATTGATCTTGCATAATCTCTCAGTTGAGATGTGAAACACGTTCTTGAGAACATGCTCTCAAACTCTCAATAATTCCTTATTTATGAGTTATTAGAAGAGAAATATATTATTTAGTCCGGTTTGTTTAAACTTTTTTTAGCATTTTCGCTTTTCGCCAAGACTCTTTTAGGTTATATCACACAGAGTGTAATTACTAATTAGAAAACATAGATTTAAGTCACTTTTTCGCGCGACGATTTTTCAAAACTCTTTCGTCCGTTTTGGAATATTCGAATTTTCGCGTCGAACTGGTCACGTCACGCACCAAATGGTTCGAAATAAATTAGTCCGGTTTGAAAACAGTTTTGAGATAGTTTGAACTGCGAAATTGGATTGAAAAGATGACAACATTGAATTGACGTGATGATGACGTCACCGTTTTGAAATTATGGCATTTTAACGATTCGGGATTCCACCGATGAGCGAAATAAAAACAAACATGGAGGAAAACGAGTACCTTTTCGGGATTTATTGTAGTGAAACGGATTATTTTAGGTGTTTTTCAGGTTTTTCCTTTGATTTCGAGAGTTTAATGAGAAGATTTTTTGGAAAATTACTGGATTATTGTAGTGTAGTGTCGAGTTTATATCTTGCTTGAAAGCGCGTGAAATATGAAAACAATACTCGTTTTCTAGGTTCTGGATTTAGCCGGCAGGGGGCGTTTAGACTTTTGGAACCGTCCACTACAAAATGTTTACGAAATAGTTCCGAACCGGGATCCACGCGAAAAAATGACTTAAAAAAAATAAATCATTCGAAATTTTTATTTCATATGAATGAGTATCTCCATTTGGCTTCGCACTTCGTAGATGAAAAGGTTATAATGTTCAAGAACCATTTGAAAACGATAATTTTTCTTGTTTTCTGGGTTGACAATAAGATTTATGATAACTTCATGCACAAGCGTTTTGACAAACAATTTGGGACAAAAATTCAATTATGGTTCTGGTAGGACGACCAGACATTCCCTCCCTCAAGTACACAAAATCCGTTCCAGTGGAATACATAACTCCCATGGTATCAAGGTTGATCCAGTCGCCAGCCGGCATGAAAGCATCTATAAAAGAGGCAACTTTACAAGGCCCGCCGTAGTGAGTATCCATAAGTCTAGTCTTTCCGTTGACTTTGACATCACATTCGTGGTTTTCTGTTAGCAGCCGAGTGAAATGTTTCCATAGCGGCATTCTCCAAACCCTATCTCCCGTATGCATCGAGGCAGCGAACATGTACTCCCAAAGAGCCTCGGAGTTTGTATTCGCAACGGTGCAGGCTTGTCCAAAACTTTTTCTTGTACATGCTGAAATAGCTCCGATATTCATGATGAATCTTGGCCAAAAGTTCTGCGCGTAGAACGCCGCGTCGACCAAAGCTAGTCGGCCTGCACATTTGGTACTCTCGATAAACAGACTTTTTCCGTTGCTACATTTTATAATATCTCCAGGTTTCACCGCCCCGCATCCAGGCATGTTCTCGCATAAAGGGATCAAACCACGCACGTTTATGGGAAGCTGAAGACCGGCTACGGCCTTACACGTAGCCACGACTACAGCCGCGCCAGACATTTCACCTCTCATCAACTGCTGGTGCGCCAAATTCCTCAAACATAACCCTCCACTGTTATACGTCACCCCTTTACCGATCAAAACGACCGGTCTCTCGTCCTTCGAGCATCCGTAATAACTGATTTCCAGGAAAATCGGAGGTTCGCACGAGCCAGCAGATACCGCCAAGAACGCGTTCATGTTGTTGGTTTCCGCCCATCCTCTAACTTTCACTTCCACGTTAACCCCGGATTTGCAGAGGACTTCCACAGCGTTTTGGGCGAATGAGGTCGGGGTCATCAGATTTGCCGGGGTGTCCATCAGCTGTCTGGCCAAGTTTTGGGCTGCCGCCTTCTGCAGGCCTATCTGCCATCCGGTCCAATCGCAGTCGTCGTGAAGCTCCAGGAGTGGAATTATGAGTCGGTTTCGTTTGGTCTTCTTTTCTTGGTAGAGCCATACACCTAAACATTAGATAAATACATGCAGGATCTTTATAAATGATTGTAACATCACAGTGGGCTTGGAAATATTTATTTCCGAATTTGAATAGGGAAGAAGCACGGAGTGGGCGACATCTACTTTTGTTCTTTTGAAATACCCGAAAGGTGAACGACAAACTTATGTGTGTGTGTGTTTATAGGGAAAAAGTGTGAAATATTTGTATGATTTTGCGTCATTTATGTATCGAAAGTGATATGTATATTTAGATGATAATTTATGGACAATTGTTTCAAATAACTGTATACGAGCTGAAAATGCAGCGGATTGTAACAGGAATGTGGGAATAAGATCATGAAAAATGTGCTCTGTTCCTCAATGCTCATCACATAGTTCTTCTGAAATTTCTTTGCATAAATTCCCGTTGAATCCCAAGTCAGTTAAAAAATGGCAGACAATCTTGAATATTGGGTAACGTTTCTCAAAGAATATGTCACTTTGCAGCAAGCACTTCTTGAAAGATGATTTTTGAGCGCACGTACTACTTACACGAAGGCTATATCATTTCGTCACGATGTCTGTATTTTTCGAATTTTGAGCCGAAAATGTTCTCAGTCGACTATGTTCGACTCACTGATGACGAATCCGTCGAAAAATTCCAGATCGCATGACCAGAACCGTAGAAACCATAGAAAATTGTGACGTTTGAACGGAAACGCCTAGGGACTTGAAATTTTCAGGATAGGTGTGGATCTCGAGTGTCGTAATCACGTTCATCTATGAGCAAAATTATACTAGGGGCTCCGTAAATATGGTCGTTTGAAATTTAGTTTTCTCGATCATTTCAAAACTACAGATTCGATCGTGACGAAATTTTGTTTACTAATGGAGAATGATATATTCAAGCTACATTTCTCCAGATCACATGACCAGAACCATAGAAACCATAGAAAATCATTACTTTCGAACGGAAAGGCCTAGGGACTTGAAATTTTCACGATAGGTGTGGATCTGAAATGTCGCGTTCAAGTTTATCAATGAGCAGAATTATACTAGGGGTTCCGTAAAAACGGTCGTTTGAAATTTTGGTTTTTCGATAATTTCGAAACCACGGATTCGATCGAGATGAAATTTTGTATTTTAATCGAGAATGATATATTAAAACAATATTTTGTCCAGATCGCATGACCAGAACCATAGAAACCATAGAAAATTGTAACTTTTGAACGGAAAGGCCTAGGAACTTGAAATTTTCAGGGTGGGTTTGGATCGCGAATATCGCGGCCACGTTCATCAATGAGCAAAATTATACTAGGGGTTCCGTATGTATGGCCGTTCAAATTATTTTTCAGCTTCGCCATAAAATTTTCAGTACTTACTGAAAATCGGAATACTATTTCTGTTTGTGCTGTTTCTGGTTAGTATTTAAATTTTATATATTCAAATACTATTTGGGTGTAGGAATCTATTTTGGTATTGCAGTTTATGTTTTTTTTTTGCAGTTTTTATTGAGAAAATAATCTTACGTTTTCTGTGCAATGGTGTTTAAAGCCATTATTAATAATAATAATAATAATTGATTGATCCTTTAGGACACATTTCGAAACTACTGATTGGATGGGGATGAAATTTTGCACCTAGCTTAGGAATAATGTATTCAAACTACGTGCCAAATTTTGTCCAGATCAAGCGAATTATCGAAAAAAAATTGGTCACCTGAAGCACTGACATGAAGTCTGGAGTTTCGCCTAAGTTTCAAGATTTTTGTGACAGCTGTCGAAAATTCCTTCAATTGATTTCTAAAACTGGAAAATTCGAATCTACCTACAAGGTGCATGTACGAGCGCTCAAAAGCTCCTGCCTTCACGGCAGTGCTTTTCGTAATTTTTTTTTATTATATAGTGGTCATTTGCTATCACATTCACGTTCACCCACATAATCAAAAATGTCTGAAGTGGTTATCTCAACTTTCACAGGCATTATTATTAATTCGGCAATCTTATGGAAAATATTTGATTCACTCCTTATGAAAGACAGAAATGACAGAATAATTTTGACCACCTTTCAACCCGATCTTGTGATTTTCAGCGCCGTCTAGCGGTTCGTGATTTTTCCCTACAGGAATTGACATGGCTGTCAGTTTCGAAATTCTAACGATACCTATTCGCGATTCCAGATACTGATGAGGGCGCTGCGAACTCTAAACAAACATGGAGGAAAACGAGTATCTTTTTGGGGTTTATCGTGGTGAAACGGATTGTTTTAGGTGTTTTTCAGGTTCTCCTTCGATTGTGTGAGTTTTATGTGAAGACTTTTCAGTGAATGATTGGATTATTGATAGAGTACTGTCAAGTTTATTGATTTTAGATGAACAAAATAGTTCTTTCAATTTTAATTATATCGAAATTGATAATAATTCAACAGGAAAAATGGAGCACTATTTGAGTTTGACGACAGTGTTTAATTATTTGGAAGCTACACCTAATAGTCGATCATTTCTGCTTTTCTTCGGGCTATCTTCTCCACTCTGCCAAAGATGAATTTATGGAAATTTATAGCCCTGTTTTGATCTTTCTTCGAGGAGCAATTGAAGACACAACAATTATAATTGTTAACTGTTTTTTTTCTTGTACTAGAACTTTGTTCACTCATTGTTATATAATCCAATGTCCTATAATTCATATACATATATTATTTGAACAAAATCGTTTCATTCAGACTTCACCTCAAAGATGATCCTAAGTTCTTTATTACAGAAAGATTCTTTTATCAATGGAACGTAGATATTTGGATCTTCTATGATTAATAAGCGGTTTTTGGCGAGGCCCAACTTCAATCGCTGCACTACACACATAGCATAGAGGAATATTCGCGATTCCAACTACCGATGAGGGCACTGCGAAATGTAAACAAACATGGAGAAAAACGAGTACCTTTTCGGGATTTATCGTGGTAAAACGATTTTGTGAGTTTTATGTCAAGACTTTGTAGTGAATGATTGGATTATTGATAGTGTAGTGTCAAGTTTATTGATTTTAGGTAAACAAATTGGTTTTTCAATTTTAATTATATCGAAATTGATAATAATTCAACTGGAAAAATGGAGCACCATTTGAGTTTGACTACAGTGTTCATTTATTTGGAAGCTACATCTAATAGTCGATCATTTGTGCTTTTCTTCGGTCCAATTTTGCCACTCTGCCAAAGGCATTAGTGACACAAACAGCTGAGACATCTTTCTTATGAAATTTATGGAAATGTATAGCCCTGTTTTGATATTTCTTCGAGGAGCAATTGAAGACACAACAATAACAATTGTAAACTATTTTTTTTTCTAGTACTAGAACTTTGTTCACTCATTGTTATATAATCCAATGTCCTAAAATTCATATACATATATTATTTGAACACAAAATCGTTTCATTCAGACTTCACCTCAAAGATGATCCTAATTTCTTTCTTACAGAAAGATTGAGTCACAGTTATTTGAAATACGAAAATCAATTTTATAACACTCTTGTTGATAATTATTGAATTACCTTCGTGAATCACCACTACAACCAGTCCAGAAAATTGGACTCAAAACCGAATAACACTGATATAATTAACTACAGAATTCTTTTTCAATACCAATCACTCTGCTCAGAAAACGATCAAAATCACTTAATATACCTCAGGAATACCTGGTTCCTGTATATAAAACAAAAATATCTGGCTTAAAAGCACGTGAAATATGAAAACACACGTTTTCGAGGTTCGGGAGTTAGCCGGCAGAGGACGTTTAGACTTTTGGAATCGCGAATAATCCAAAGCCCACTGTGATGTTACAATCATTCATAAAAGACCCTGTTTAAAATATTCGAGCTTAATTCTGACCCTTCCCCTCTATCGTGAAACAAAATAACGCTGTGAATTTACCAAGAGCAGCTCCCTCTGCAGCAGATTCCGAATGACCAAAACTATCCACGCATATCTTCCTCAAGTGGAGTTCTTGTAACGCCTGACATCCGGCAGCCGCAGCAATCCTTATGGATTCCTTATTCTCATCCATTTGTTCGAAAACATCGTATCCTTGGCAGTGTCGTCCCATACCGACCACGGCAACGGCGTCGAAGGCTTTGTCCACGTCGTAAAAAATTCGAACCACGCCTTTCGAAGGTGGGGGACCACAGAAACGGAGGAGCTCCATGATCCTGTTGTTCACGTAACTGTTGTACCTTTGCCCCGTCGGTGTCAAAGTGCCCGTGTCATTATGGTCGTCTGGGTTGGTGTAGAGACCGAGAACAAGGCCTCTGTACGTGCGAACTGCGCATGCTTCAGTTGCAATGTCCTGAGGGGAGGCTACAGCTCTGCGCACCTGCGCTGTTGTGAAATTTCTGAAAATTGTGCCCGGACGATTCGGGTACGGCTTCAATATCCCAGATAATGCTTTTTTGTAGCCGAGAATTTTACTTTTGATTTGGTTCATTATTTTGTCGGGAGATTTTTACGGCGTTTATCGAAAGTCACTCCGAAATTTTGACAACTGAATGGACCCGAATGTCGTTAGATCATAGATGAAGTGAATTCGCGATTCCAACTACCGATGAGGGCGCTGCGAAATGTGAACAAACATGGAGGGAAACGAGTAGCTTTCCGGGATTTATTGTAGTGAAACGGGTTATTTTGGGTGTTTTTCAGGTTTTTACTTCGATTTTTTGAGTTTTATGTCAAGACTTTTTAGTGAATGATTGGATAATTGATAGTGTAGTGTCAAGTTTATTGATTTCAGGTGGACAACTTGGTTTTTTTAATTTTTATTATATCGAAATTGATAATAATTCAGCAAGAAAAATTAAGCAATATTTAAGTTTGGCGACGGTGTTCAATTATTTGGAAGCTACACCTCAGGCCTTTTTTTCCACTCTGCCAAAGGCATTAGTGACACAAACAGCTGAGGCATCTTTCTTATGAAATGTATGGAAATATATAGCCCTGTTTTGATTTTCATTCGAGGAGCAATCGAAGACACAACAATACAATTGTGAAATGTTTGTTTTTCCAGTACTAGAACTTTGTTCACTCATTGTTATATAATCCAATTTCCTAAAATTTATGTACATATATTATTTTAACATAAAATCGTTTCATTCAGACTTCACCTACAAGATGATTCTGATTTCTTTCTTATAGAAAGATTGAATCACAGTCATTTGAAATACGAAGATCAATTCCATAACATTCTTGTTGATAATTATTGAATTACCTTTCTAAATCACCCATTAAACCTGCCCCAGAAAATTGGACTCAAACATGTAACCTAAAATTCTATAACTTCGTAAACGTATTTCAACTGAATAACACTGATATAAATACCTTACCGACTATTTTTTTTGCAATACCAGAAAACGACAAAAATTTCCAAAAATACCTGGATATAAGATAAAAATATCTTGCTTGTTGTTATGCTTGTTGTTACTCGTTTTCTAGGTTCTGGAGTTAGTCATCAGGGGCGTTTAGACTTTTGCAATCGTAAATATACACGAACTGGTGACGTAACTTCCACTACGAAATGTTTTCGAAATAGTTTTGAACCACGATCCACGCGAAAAAAATATTCTTTTATCAATGGAACGTAGATATTTCGATTTCTATGATTAATAGGCGGTTTTTGGTGAGGCCAAATTTGATCGCTGTACTACGCATATAGCATAGAGGAATATTC
The DNA here is from genome assembly GCA_963966015.1 of Aphidecta obliterata. Classification (NCBI taxonomy): domain Eukaryota; kingdom Metazoa; phylum Arthropoda; class Insecta; order Coleoptera; family Coccinellidae; genus Aphidecta; species Aphidecta obliterata. The sequence goes on from OZ014428.1 coordinate 33,911,883, forward strand.
GCGATTCCAACAACCGATGAGAGCGCTGCGAAATGTAAACAAACATGGAGGAAAACGTGTACTTTTTCGGGATTTATTGTGGTAAAACGGATTATTTTAGGTGTTTTTCAGGTTTTTCCTCCGATTGTGTGAGTTTCAAGTGAAGACTTTTCAATGAATGATTGGATAATTGATAGTGTAGTGCCGAGTTTATTGATTTTAGGTGAACAAATTGGTGTTTCCAATTTCAAATATATCGAAATTGATAATAATTCAACAGGAAAAATGGAAATTGTTTGACAACAGTGTTCAATTATTTGGAAGCCAGACCTAATAGTCGATCATTTGTGCTTTTCTTCGTTCCTTTTTTTCTACTCTGCCAAAGGCATTAGTGACACAAACTGCTGAGGCATCTTTCTTATGGAAGTTATGGAAATGTATAACCCTGTTTTGATGTTTCTTCGAGGAGCAATTGAAGACACAACAATTACAATCTGTTCTTTTTCTAGTACTATAATTTTGTTCACTTATTGTTATATAATCAAATGTCCTAAAATTCATGTACATATATTATTTTAACATAAAATCGTTTCATTCAGACTTCACCTTAACGATGATCCTGATTTCTTTCTAACAGAAAGATTTAGTAGCAGTCATATGAAATACGAAGAAATTTCATAACACTCTTGTTGATAATTATTTAATTACCTTTCTAATTCACCACCCAAACCGGACCCAAAAAATTGGACTCAAACTTGTAACCTAAAATTCTATAACTTTGTGAACATATTTCAACTGAATAACACTGATATAAATACCTTACCGACTATTTTTTTCAATACCTATTACTCTCTTCAGAAAACGATGAAAAATTCTAAATATACTTCACGAATACCTGGTTCCTGGGTATAAAATAAAAATATCTTGCTTGAAAGCACGTGAAATAAGAAAACAATACTCGTTTTCTAGGTTCGGGGTTTCGCCGGCAGGGAGCGTTTAGAATCGCGAATAATAGTTTTATCATTGATTTAATTTTTCTGATAATGAATAAGAACCTATGTTTGTAAAACCATTTTAATAAACCATATAATATCTATACATTTTTTTCTGTAAACTCACAGGCAAAAGGCTTAGCCCTACAATTACATCCATAAAATTTCAAGTCTTAACAATAGATGGCGTATAAGTCAGGGCACTTATACCACCCACTAAACTTACAACCCTTCCCTTATACTTAACCGATACATCCTGCTCTATATTCTTCTGAATTTCCTTTGTTTGATTGATCACCTGCAAGAGTTGATTCTCCACTTCTTCAGCTTCTTTTTGGCAGTTCGATATTTTGACCTCCATGTCGGCTTTTGAAGTTTTCATTCTGTTAACCTGCGATAGTTTCTGATTCAAGTTGGAAGTCAAAATATCTACGTAATTCGAAGAATGCTTCAGATTATGAAGATGCTGCGTTCTCTTGTCTGTAATATCGTTATAAGTCTCGCTAACGACAGCAGTTAGGGCGTTAATTGTTTCTAGTGTCTGGAGTTGAATAATTGACGGAATGTTCTGTATTTGGGAAACCCACATAAGATCGGATTCATTTGTCATCTCGAATATACGCATTTTCAAGAATGCTTCCAGTTCCAAAAGTTCATTTTTAACGTTTTCTCGGGTCGATGGGTTGTCCAACAAAGTTAATGCATCGGTACCTGTCGCTACACCATTATCGTCACTAGATGCTGGACTGTTGTCGCCGACCACTTCGATTTCAATATCGGCGATCTTAGAAGTGGCTTCCGAATGGTCAATTATTTCGAATTCATCATCAGTTTTCACAGACCAATCTATGTTGTCATCGTTTGAACTCACTTCGAAATCAATACTCTCGTTGACAACTCCGAAGTCTATATCATCTCCGAAATCAATTTCGTTGCTTGAGGTATTATCAGTACCTTCTGAAGGCGATTTCATTTCAGGAATATCAATTTTGATCGGTTTTCTTCCTTTAAGATATTCATACGTTGTCGTATTTCCCTTCTTGATAATATATTTCAGTGTTTTGAGAACTTCGCACTTATTGCCAGAAAGATAGTCGTTAAACGCTTCATATAATTCGATTGCAGGAGTGACAGCTTTCAGTTTTTCCGCTGATTTTTCATAAATTTCAGGTAAATCCTTGATGAGTTCTAAAAGTTCATTTTTTATGCTTTTTCCAGGTATTCCCAACTGTTTGCATAATGTTTCGAATTCTTTCAAACAAGTGTTCTCTATTTTAGAAAATTCCTTGATTTTTTTTTCACAATCCGATTGTGCTTGCCACGATTTGCTGATTTGTTTCTTCAAGTTCGGAATTTCATAACTTATATTTCTCACAAGTACTTGAGAAACTTCAGCAAGGTACCTATTATCCTTTTGATAGCACGAAACGATGTCTTGCCAATCTTTCATTCGTTGAGACCCGTAAAGACCGAATATGTTCTTGGTATCAGCTTCCGTTTCTTTTAGGATCTCAACGATTTTTAGACAGTGAAAATAGTTAATGTGTTGTCCAGATATCAGCTTTAGGATACCATCATGAGCTGGCATATCTTGAATTGCATTGTTTATCTTCTCTCGAATTTCTAAAACACCTTTCTGCCATTCTTTATTTATATGTCGACGGCTCACAAGCCAGTCCAGCAGTTTATTCACGTGAATATCAATCGGGATATCCTGCTCATCCATATTTTTGTCTACGAGAAATCAACAAATGCAGTAAACATATGGAATCTATCAGATGACAATATTCAAGGTTATGTATTTTTGTCAGTTGTCATGGAACGTTGCAATGTAGCATAGATAAAAGAATGTTCTTTCACCAATGGAAAGTAGATTTTTACATCTTCTGTGATTAATGAGCGCTTTTTGGTGAGACCAAACTTCAATCGCGAATATTCGCGATTCCAAAAGTCTAAACGCCCCCTACCGGTGAAATCCTGAACCTAGAAAACGAGTATTGTTTTTATATTTGTCCTGCTTTTAAGCCAGATATTTTTATTTTGTATTTAGGAACCAGGTGTTCGTGAGGTATATTTCGAAATTTTTATCGTCTTCTGAACAGAATATTCGTTGAAAACAAATATTCGTTGGGGTATTTATATCAGTGTTATTCAGTTGAAAATGTTGTAATACGTTCACGAAGTTATTGAATTTTAGGTTACAAGTTTGAGGCCAATTTTCTGGGGCAGGTTTGTGTGGTGATTAAGAAAGGTAATCCAATAATTATCAACAAGAGTGTTATGAAATTGATCTTCGTATTTCAAATGACTGCCACTTAATCTTTCTGTGAGAAAGAAACTAGAATCATCTTCAAGGTGAACCGAATGAACGGATTTTATGTTTAAATAATATTTGTATGCACATGAATTTTATATAACAATGGGTGAACAAATTTCTAGTACTAGAAAAAAAAAACAGTTTACAATTGTAATTGTTGTCTTAAAGCTCCTCGAAGAAAAATCAAAACAGGGCTATATATTTCCAAAAATCCATAATCCATCCAATGATCGACTATTAGTCGCTATCAGAGTAGCTCCCAAATAATTGAACAGTGTCGTCAAACACAAATAGTGCTCCATTTTTCCTGTTGTATTATTATCAATTTCGATATAATTCGAATTGAAAAAACCAATTTTGTTCACCTAAAATCAATAAACTTGACACAACCCTATCAATGATCCATTTAGTGAGAAGTTTTCACATAAAACTAAAAAAATCGAAGATAAAACCTGAAAAATACCTAAAATAATCCGTTTCACCACAATAAATCCAGAAAAGATTTCCTCCATGTTTGTTTACAGTTAACAGCGCCCTCATCGGTTATTGGAATCGCTAAATTGAACGTAGATATTGAGATCTTCTATGATTAATAAGCGTTTTTTGGTGAGGCCAAACTTCAATCGCCGCATATACATATTCCTTTATCTATATTGGTATATAAGTATTTGTCCGATTTGTTAATTGTTATGGAACTCTGTTGAATATTTCTGAATTCAGGACAGATATTTTACGATCCATGTCAAATTATCGTCCGACACTATTTCCAAGATCAATTTTAAAGAATATAAGCAAAAACTGGGTGTCTGCGAAGTATAAAATAATAACTCAATACAAAATAATATATTTGTAAAGGTATAAAAATATCAGTAGCCATACACTAGTACAAAATATGAAAATACCATTTCAACATTATCACGATCTTTCGATATGGGTATAATATTCGTAATATCAACATTGTGCAATAACACAATAATATTAAGTAACAAAACTATATGAGATACTATAACAAGATGATTTTGTCAATAAATAGAGCACCAAAATCATTGCTGCTTGCACCCATCTCTCACCCTTCTTTTCTCCAAAGAAGCAGTCCTCTTTTGTCCCTGAATAGGCATGTAAGGCGGAGCATTCGTCATTTCTAACCTCCCATCCATTTCCTTCGAAGAACCACTCGGCGAACTTCTCGAAGAAGATTTCGAAGATACACTCTTAGCGGGGGACATGTGTTGTACGTAAGAACCAGGTGATTGAGCGATCTCTTGCTTCGGATATGTAGGATCGATCGCCATGGCGATATTGAGGTGCGGTTTGCCCAGATCCTCGGGATCTGGAAAACGAGGCTTGTAGACTGGTCTGACGTTCAGATGAGAAGGTCTCGTTGGAGGAGGTTCTTCACGACCGGTAGTGTAGTTTGGGTAATCTGGTAGGCCACATTCGGCAGTTTGTCTGTGTGATTCTAGTCTATCTACTGGCAAACTGTAATTGTCCTCGTATTCCTCGAAAGTCTGGGGTATGTTATTTGAAGGCGGTAAATGTGGAATGGTATTTCTAGAAAAAACTGTATGTGTTAAGAGCAAAAATAATTGCATGCTGTATATACTCCATTAAGGAATTATTGACATCTCGGTTGGCTGTGGAAAATCGAATTTAAGTTGGTAATAGAATATTCAGTAATATTTTGGTTTGCTGAATTCAGGTTGGTATAGGAATAACACTGACATAACCCATGGAGACCTTGGTTTGATGATTTTATCGAAGAATATTGGTGAATAATTATAAAAATTAGTTCTGAATTTGAGTATTTTTTGTCTTGTGCTATTGAAATGGCTAGAATTGACCGGGATACATCGCGCCTTACAACAAGAGAACGCCATGCAGATTGTCAGTGTTACTTCGAGTTTTTCAAAGATTCTGCATATATTTCCGCTAGCATTAATCGAGTTTCGCTAGTGTTTCAGGTAAACTGTTATTCACCTACTCAAAGTGTATTCTGATTGATCAATGTCTCTTAAATTTTCAGATTTCTCCAAGCACTGTCCGTAGAATATTAGCATGTTATTACAGCCTGGAATAAGCCATGGAAGAAAATCTGTGCAATATGATTATTCCTTCAAGGAGACATTGAATGACTTGTTTTTGCTAGAACTAAAAACAAGGAATATATCAGTTTAGATATCCTTTTTGAACTGGCCTTAAATACTTCACAAATTGGTTCATATATTGATAGTTACAGTACAAATTTCATGTCAAAATTCTTCATGTACTACATATACTCCGTTTAAGAATTATTGACATCTCAGTTGGCTGTGAAAAATCGAATTTAAGTTGGTAATAGACTATTCAGTAATATTTTGGGTTGCTGAATTCAGGTTGGTATAGGAATAACACTAACATTACCCATAGAGATCTTGCTTTGATGATTTTATCGAAGATATTGGTGAATATGTAATTATAAAAATTTGCTCTGAATTTGAGTATTTTTTGTCTTATGCTATTAAAATGGCTGGAATTGACCAGGATACATCGCGCCTAACAAGAGAACGCCAGGCAGTTTGTCGGTGTTACTTCGAGTTTTTCAAAGATTTGACATATATTTCCGCTAGTGTTTCAGGTAAACTGTTATTCACCGACTCAAAGTGTATTCTGATTGATCAATGTCTCTTAAATTTTCAGATTTCACCAAGCCCTGTCCGTAGAATATTAGCATGTTAGCACTGGAATTAGCAGTGGAAGAAAACCTGTGTGATACGATTATTCCTTCAAAGAGACATTGAATGACTTGGTTTTTGCTAGAATTAAAAACAATGAATATATCAGTTTAGATATCCTTTTCGAACTGGCCAAAGAGCACCTAGATTTCAATTGATCGGAGTCAACATTATATTATATCATAAAAAAAATTGGATACAGATACAAAAAAGTTGATCGAAGGAAAATTCTTACTGATAAACAGAAAAATATAATAAAAATAGTACGATATTGTGATAAATACCGAGAATACATGGAACAAAACATAAAATTCATTTATCTAGATGAAATTTGGATATTCAAAAACGGTATTCAAATTTGTCAGTGGACACTAGAAAATAATCCAAAAGGTATGCCGAGTATATTCAAGGGTAAAGGCAGAAGGTGCACTATTTTGAATGCTGGAACAATGGATGGATTTTTACCTGGATGTGATCCAATTCTTGACAGTGGTATTAATGATGAAGATCACTATGAATGGTGAATTATTTCATAAATGGGTTATTGAAATATTGAAACCTTCCCTGCAAAAGGATGCCATCAATAGGATTATGTCAGCTTATTCAATAAACACATCCAAATCACTACGTGGAAACAAAGTTTTCAATATTTTTATCTTTGCTCTTGTATCATTCATAGATATTTTAAGTTTATTAATTATACTTATACTGTATGGTACCCTGTTCACATTCCCTCTGCTAATATACATGCTATATTGTTCCCAATTCAAAAGTATACTGAATAATTGTAAAAATGCTCATCAATTATAATATTTTCAATAATTCATGGACAGTTTTAATGAATGAAAATAAAAATTGACTTTCTTGAAGTATTCAACACCGAGCAATAAATAATTCCCAAATTGGTTCATATATTGATAGTTCGGTAAAAATTTTATGTCAAAATTCTTCATGTACTACATAGATTCTAAATTTTTGTTTCTCTCTTATTTCTTAATACATTATAACGTTTTTTCCAATCCATTCTTTTGGCCCTGTGCTTGCGAAGTATCCAAAAATTTTTTTCTGTAGCTACCTGCTAGAATTCCATTAATTATCCTTTTTGAATCCTGACATGAAATGGTACTCTTATAGTTATATGGTTAGAATTTTGCAAGATTTCCAATACCAATAAAGATTGCATGGTCCTGAGTGAAAATAAATATTTATTTTGAAGATCTTCAATTTTCCATGGTTTTTATATGAACGATATCTCCACTCAACGACTTGCTTGGAAGTTCAGATGATTTCATATGAAAGCATTCCACGATACTTTTGCGCTTTCAAACCTGAATGTTCAAACTGCAGTCGGAATATTTCGGCTTAATTATTCGATAATTCGTATACTGAACACGTTTCTAGGTTATATTTATGTTTAATGTTTTTATTTCTATGATGAAATTGAACAGTTACTTTTTGTATCCAGAAATAAAGCCTCGACTGGACGTTCAAGGCCTGCTTCGATGTCAATAATTCTTAAATGAAGTATAAGTTTTTTGTATGGAAATGACTTTACCTTGTCTGGGGTAATATCATATCTGCAGGATTGGAATAAGCATCGTCCGGCATGATCACATCGTGATTCTGCGATTCTTCTTGTTTCTTTTGCTGCTTTTTGGCCAATGCCTTCTGCCTGGCCCTCTCCTTCGCTTTCTTAGCTTTAATCCTCTCCCTTTCCTGGAGCACTTTGGCCAACTCCTTATCCTGAGCTTCTATTGCGAGTAATCTATCTCTTTGCATAATGCATTCTTCTATATTACCCTCTTCTTCCTGGAGCATCCTCGCGAGTTCAGCGTCGGCTTCTTCTTGCGATTTTTGAGCTTCGTTTACCTCCACGTAAGGTTCGTTGTAAATTGAAGAGATTTGTTCGGACGGCGGAAGCTCCATGTACGGTGCCAACTCTGGAAGACATTATAACATTGAAACATAATAGGTTTGTGTTCCTACAACTTTGAATACTCTAAATACAAATATTTTAATGGCATTTCAAACCGAAAGATGTTGGAGTCGTGGGTTCAAATCCAAAGTACTTTTTCTGGTATTCATTTGCCAGTCCATTTTTTTGAATTTGTCCAACACTCAAACAAAGAAGAAATTTCAGAATTCTCTTAAAAGCCCCAATTTATCCCATTCATGACGTATGTTGTTTATTTTTGTTCACCAATTACACTCGACAGTATTTCATGATGATAGCTACGAAAAAACAACTGAAAATAATGAAAACTGGTCCATTCAGTTGAATTTGTCAAACACTCAAACAAAGAAGAAATTTCAGAATTATCTTAAAAGCCCATATTTTTCCCATTCATGACTCATGTTGTTTATTTTGGTTCACAAATTACACTCGACAGTATTTCATAATGATAACTACGAAAAAACCACTAAAAATAATGAAAATTAGTCCATTTAGTTGAATTTGTCAAACACTCAAACAATCTTTCTGTCTGAAATGCCATTAAAATATTTGTATTCATATCAACACAGACGTTAAAAATTCCTAATATTCAATTTTAAATACTCTGTTCACATATTATTCTTACCTATATTATGAGAATCCATTTCATCGGGCTTAACCAGTCTTCCGCTCCTCGTCATCGAACTGCCAGTTTGTAGATAAGATTCTTGGGAAGGTTTTAACTGTCGTAGTACCGGAGGTTTCACAAAATCATCCTGCAGTCTTTTAGCACCATGTAAAAATTCCCTTTCCTCTATACTTTTCTTCATTCTCTCCTCCAATTCCAATTTTTTACTCAGTCTTTCGGCCAACATTCTGTCCACTTCTTCCTGTTCCTCCAGCATTCTACGATAAACTGCTGCTGTTTGCTCTGCCAGTTCTTGTTCTTTTTGTTGCTCCGTTTTGGCTTTGGGGAAGTCTTCCCTGACAATAGCGTTGCGGTGTTTATTTCCTGAATAATGCTGTCTGATTTCTTGGTTTTGTAACTGGTAGGCCATGGCCCCATCTTCCCTCACCATCCATTCCTGGCAAATTTCAGTCACTCTTCCTAACTTAGGGACAGCGCCAACGTTCGGAATGCGTGCATCAGACATAGTTTTTGCGGTTTATCACAATATGTTTAGAGATTATATTCCATCATCGAGTATAAGTGATAATGATCTGCAAACAAACAATCATTGAACTAAGTTCCTTGTCAATGTAAAATTAATTGCAAGAGATTTATCAGGTATAACTTACTCACTTCATTTCGTCGTCCTCACGATGAACTCTGCGGAATTCCATTGAAAATTTTTATCACGATAAATACAAAATGGCGTTATTTACTTTCAAATTAGTCAGATGGGAGAAAGTGTAACAGGTAGCAGGTGTATAAAAGTATGACTTTCAATTACATTACCGTTATTTGGAACAGAAAGAATATAATGAATAAATAAATAAGCCACCACATGAGCATTTATTTATTTTAGCAATAAAATACATAAAACTAATGTTTTTCTCGAAAAATAATGGCACTGAGGCACTGACGTGACTTTGCTTGTTTATACTCATGAAAACATGTTTCTATGCATTATAAAAATTCGAATATAGAATAAACTCGATTTGATATTTTTTCTCACTGTCACTTCAAAATCACAGTAAAAGAATTCCGAAAATCACGGTGTTTGTCATCTGTAAATATTTTTGTCAAGTGTCACTTTGACAACTACGATCAGATGTTTCTTATTCCAATATAACATATCATTTTTTCGATAATTTTGAACATTTAATCTTCGAAGGTGGATGAGAAGGAGCTTTGATGATTCAATATGTTTTCGCATCGGAAATGGCAGGTCTTATGTGCTGTAATTCTTCATGTGATAAGTACGTGGTTGATTGGAATTCATAATAGTTGTCAGGGTAAAACAGTTTTTTCTATTTTCAGACAAAGTACAATGCGATGATTACAGAGTTGAAATAGAAAACGATGGGCCTATAGCGAGAGGAGCTTCAATTCGTTTCACCACAACTTTATACGATGGGCATAAACGTGCCTCTGGGACTTTTGTATACCTCTGGCACGATAACGCCTTTCCACAACATCATGGCGAGGTGAATAAGTCGTATTTTCAGTAATTTCGTGGTGTAATTGAACTGAATGTCCTCTTTAGATCACTGCCGAGAAACCAGTTGTATCGTGGAATGTCGAGTACGACCCAAAGTATCCTCCTGGAAAATATGAAATAGAAGTGATTGTTAAGAAGAAGATATTTTTGATATATTATGAAGTCACCTCTATCCGTTCATATTTTTTCATAACAGGTTGGTGAAAACAATAATATTGAGAATTCGACACTGTTAAGCGATGACACTTCGGATTGAATTTGGAATATTTTTTTTTTCCAGGGACATTAAACGGAAATCTCCAGATCATTCAGAAAAACCAGACAAGGAACAGTGATTTTGTGTCTACCGTCACTCCAGTTATTTCCTCTGTGCATCTGCATAAGAATGACGCGAAATATATCGCCAACGCAACTTCCGTCACGACTTTTTGGTTCATCGATTGTATTTACTACGGTCCTACGAATAATGGACAGTTCGCACATTCGTTCCCTACGTCTGACGAAGAACACACCATCGATGCGTTGATGATTGCGGATTTCCATCCACCGCCACCTCCCACCACTACGACAACCACCACGACCACCCCTAAGCCTACAACCGGTACGACCACAATTAAACCGAATACAACTACAGCCGTAACAAAACATCCAAGTAATGCACCTCCAATTGGTAATAGCACTCTGAAAGTACGAAGAAGCCTGCAACAAACTGTAACAAATACGGAGTTAAATAGGACTCAGAACATAAGAATAAGTGTAAATGGGACACTTCAACCGTATAACGGTAGTTTTCCTTATATTTGCAATGGGACTGTCGCAGTCGACGAGGTCAACGCATATGGATATTTTTCTCGAAATATTGTAACTAAAGGTATGTGAATATTTGTTCTTTATGACTTATTGTAACAACTTAAAGACCCTGTACAGGGTGGGCAAATTTCGATATTTTAGCACTACCACTTTTAAATCAGAGGAGATGGATAAAATCTGATACCCCATTCTTGTTTTCTTTTTCTGAGAAACTAACAAGGGTAGTATTCATTTTTGGCCACCTTCTTTTGTTTTTGAGTTATGAGCGAAAATTGGAAAAATGGGGATATCTAAAAAAATGTATATCTCCGCTTTGTAGGACCAATATTTACTGAGATAGCTATTGAGTAAATATAAACAATCACCCTGTACATTAATAATTTTGCAGATCCAATTTCTTCCGTTAACGTTACCGGAAACAACTGGCTCCAGCACGGAGACATGTTGGCCTTGGTCATCTCCTGCGATGGCTCGCCATCTCTCCGATATTGCGTGAAGTTCTACAAGGGATCGTACAACGCTACAGGCAACGAACACTGCCGTTCCTATCTCACCTTGGGAAATTGCAATTTCCTGATTCAGAGGTACTTGGGCGACGCGGAGGAGCATACCGTTCTTCTAATCCTGGAAAACGACGTTACTAAAATCGTGAAGACTGTGGCTGTAACAGTTTACGAAGGTAACACTTGGGAGTTTTTTGTGTTATTGTTTGGAACTCATCGGTTCTTTTAATCTGTTTCAGTCAAAACGCAGGCTCAGTTATCAGTTATAGTCGTGCCTGTGGCTTTTAGCTTGGTTGCGGTAGTCCTCATTGTTTTTGGAGTTGCCTATTATATCCAGAATCGAGCGAGGTGAGTGAATTATTACATAATCTTTCTGGATTTATTTAATTTATGCATATTTTTCAGATTTATTGTTGAAGTGGCTGATTTCAACTTTGGAGTCGACTATTCCGATATGGAATACAAAACATTCCGAGAGAGGCTTCAGGAGTCGTTTATAAACGCCTTCACCAGGGCGCCAACCCCGGAGGCGGCAGATCCACCAAATTGGCCTCCCGGTCAGAGGCAGAAATACGATAGTATGACATGACTGAATTAATTTTACCGAATACGTTTATATGATTCCATGAATTGATGAGATATAGTGATATTATTCCAAATAAGATTCTATATTGATGATCACGATAGAAATTATAGATATTTTTGTGTATTGTATGACAAGATTATTGGCTGTTTGTTTTCTCACGAGGAATATTATTATTTAGCTTTGTCTGAAATTTTGATTGAATTTTGACTCTTACACCGGGACAAGTTGTTTTGGGTCTAAAGATGTTTCCACCCAGAATTGAAGATTCTACCAGTTCTGGTCTGTTTTTATTTATTAAATATTATATTATAACTTGTTCAAGTGCGGATGATTTTATTCGAATATATATATATTAAGTATTTCTTCCTCGATTTATAAATTTGAAACTATAATAGAAGATAAGAAAAACTAATTCACGTTATAAGAAAAACTTCGAATTTTCCTCTATTTTGGCTCATTGCTAATAAATAACAGCTCGAACTCAAATTCCTCATTGCTTTTTTTTGTCTGAGAAGTGCTCATTCCTAAAAGTATTATTGAAGTGAGTTTTTTATAAATTGTTTGGTCTTTACAGCCATTTGAGAAAGTTTTTTCATTCCTGAGAAGAATTTCACTTCTCTCGTAATTTCCTAAAAATCTAAGCAATACCAAATCTTCTCTTTCAATTTAAGTTTTTTCCTTGTTAAGTTCAGACCTTCACAAGGAGGCTTTTACGTTTCTTCTTGTTATCTAAGATATAACTTCATGAAATATTAAAAATCCACCGAGAATTTTATCAGCTATGTTTAAATTTTTTTTTATACCCATTTTATATTGTTTTAAAAACTGTTTATAATTGTTTGAGTTATAGTAAAATTTATTCAAGAAAACGTGCTTCATTTAGGTTTTGGGGTGATGATACATATTTAAATTTGAAAAGTAGCAAATTTTACAGGAAGGTTACAATTCGTTTCTTCATTCTTAAAATTATATCTTCTACCAAAAATGTAAGTCTCGCAGGGGTTCGAACTAAAAAATGTCTGGATGAACAATTGCCAAATGTGGCGGTTGTTAGGACACAGTCACAAAACCTACATAGAACAGTTATTCCTTTCGTTTTAATGAAAGTGAAATTAATCCAAACACTCGAGTCTCCTCGAAAAAGTTACGGTTCTGTAAGTGGGACTCCGGGGATATCTCCAGGCATAATTCAAATTAAAATTTTACATAATTATGAACAGAGAGAGAGAGAGGCATCAAAGAGCTTCGAGTTCTAATTCACAGCGGATCGAAAGATAACTGAGAACTTTTTGTGGATGAACTAGAAGTTTGGGAAAACTTGAGGAAAAGATTCAGAAATTCACATTAACCAAACTTCGTTAAAGCAGCCTATCTCTGCTTTCAAGAAAGTAGACAGGTAAGAATGGAATTAAAGCGATGAACCGATGACTACAATGCCTGAGGGAAGTGTGAATTATTCATGTTTTATTTTGCAGTAGTTTTGAGCCAGCGGATTTCAATGGAGAATTCGGAAATATTAGTGTATCCAGTTCGCGGAAAAAAATACTTATTTCAGGTAATGAAATAGGTTAACCATTTTCTGAGGCATTCACTTATTTTTATTTTTGAAGAGGGATCGTTAGGATAATTCGTAAAATGAAAATTCAAAATCCAGCCATCCGCCATGTTCTGTTGAACATCGATCAGAGCGAATGACGTTACATAAACATCACACAGAGATGCATAGAAACAACCCTAATCATCACTCATCAAACTGTCAAATAATTTTTTATTTGATTCTGTTTCGTTCAAAATTATGTCATGTTTTCAAACCCAATTTTGTTATATCAGAATTTCTAACAATAATGCTATGGATCAAGGATTTACCAAGGCGAATAGCTAGACTAGATTTGTTGATTCGGGAAGAGTTTCTCACGTCAAACAAATTTTTTTGCTCAAATGCTCAGATCAACAATTCTATCCGGCCTATTTCCGAACGTTGTATGCCTGTAGTCTAAGGTAACTGCCTTAACTTTCTAGGAAAATGGAACAGATCTATAGTCATAATTCCATTGTTTCCTCTCGCATAATGCAGAGAACGGTTCCCTTAACAACTGTTCCAGAAATGATTGAAGTGGTCATTAGGCCCTCGGAATGGGGTAATGCAATCTCTAAGCACGTCAAGAAGGCGTTTATTAGTAGGTTTGGTCTCCTAACGTACTACTGTCGAGACGATTGCAGAAAGGGATTCAGGGCAGTAGTTTCAGGAACAATTTAATAGTAATTCGAGACGGTCGTCGTCGAATAATGCGTTGATGTGGTGTAGTGCTTCGTCCAGTCTCGTTGTATTGTTCGATTTTCTATTACTGTCTTATAAGGAATTTCATAACCTATAAACTAAACCATAAATGAAATAATATTTTTTTATCTATGAACTGTCAAAATAATGATTATTATCTGTCATCTCTGTGTTCGGTATCTAGTGCATAAAGGGACTATCACGGCTGCTGTCAAATTTGAAGGTTATAGTGAATTGTTGAGTAAAATATTTTGATTGATATGGTCCAGTCTGCTTCATAATGCTTTCTATATAATATGTCTGTCTGTCTAATTGTACCTCTATAGCATATAGCCCCGAAATACAGCGACGAACTGTAACAGCAATCGCCAACTAATTAGTTTCAGAGGGTCTGGAGCTGCCGTCAGTTAACAGTTCTCTCTACACGTTAATACCTTAATGTCTTGAATAAATTATGCCATCTCTGGTCTCCCCTCCTTATCTCATTATGTAAATGAAAAGTGTTCCTTTCCAGTTGCGACGGGCCGAATCCTCATCGGCTGGAGTCTGGAGTTGGAAAGTGGAAATTCCTTCCAGCGGTTATAATTGCGGACATTTCGTCGCCTTTTCTTATTACCATATTTCTTTGCCGGTTGGTGTTGGCTGATGCCTTTTTCGTGGGGAAAACATGGGGGAATTGGGAGGGGACTGTGTGGTAAGTAACTCGGGAAGTGATGGTTAATTCATTGTGGCCTTCTGTCGACGAAATAATTAGGGATGATGTTTTTTGTGTACGGAGGGTGCTGCGACCTGATGATCCGCTGTTGCATTGTTTCTTCAGGTTGACTTTCAGTTCCAGATTGAAGATTCGGAGGAACTTTTTGTACTTGACCATAGAAGAGTTTTCTGAAAAAAATTTCGACGTTTCCACGTGTATTGGAAATACTGAAATCTCTGGAATTTCCAACACAATCCTTTGAAGTTGAATCGGATTGGAAAAACACCAGCAATGTACATAACACTTGTTCAATCTTCAATCTAACATTTTGAATCAGTTCCAGCTAATTCCATTGACAATCTTCGACTAAACACTCAGTTTGATGTTCCGCTGTTGCATTATTTCTTCAGCTTTATTTTTAGCTCCAGATTGAGGATTCGAAGAAACTTTTCGTCGTGGCCATAGATGGGAAATGAAAATTTTTCTGAAAAAAAAAAAATCGACGTTGCCATGAGTATTAGAAATACTGAAATCTCTGGAATTTCCAACAATTCTTTGAAGTTGAATCGGATTGGAAAAAACACTAGCAGATGTACATAACAATTGTTCAATCTAACATTTTGAATCAGTTCCAACTAATTCCATTGGCAATGTTCGACTAAACACTCAGTTTGATGATCCACTGTTGCATTACTTCTTCAGCTTTACTTTCAGTTCCAGATTGACGATTCTGAGAAAGTTTTTGACGTGGCCATAGATGGGTAATGAGAATTTTCCTGAAAAAAATATCGAAGTTGCCACGTGTATTAGAAATACTGAAATCTCTGGAATTTCCAACACAATCCTTTTAAATTGAATCGAATTGGAAAAAACACTGGCAGATGTATATAAAAGTTGTTCAATCTAAAATTTGCAATCAGTTTCAACTAATTCCATTGGAAATGTTCGACTAAACACTCAGTTTGATGATCCACTGTTGCATTACTTCTTCAGCTTTACTTTCAGTTCCAGATTGACGATTCTAAGAAAGTTTTTGACGTGGCCATAGATGGGTAATGAGAATTTTTCTGAAAAAAATATCGACGTTGCCACGTGTATTAGAAATACTGAAATCTCTGGAATTTCCAACACAATCCTTTTAAGTTGAATCGAATTGGAAAAAACACTGGCAGATGTATATAAAAGTTGTTCAATCTAAAATTTGCAATCAGTTTCAACTAATTCCATTGGAAATGTTCGACTAAACACTCAGTTTGATGATCCACTGTTGCATTATTTCTTCAGCTTTACTTTCAGTTCCAGATTGACGATTCTAAGAAAGTTTTTGACGTGGCCATAGATGGGTAATGAGAATTTTTCTGAAAAAAATATCGACGTTGCCACGTGTATTAGAAATACTGAAATCTCTGGAATTTCCAACACAATCCTTTCAAGTTGAATCGGATTGGAAAAAAAAAACTAGCAGATGTATATAAAAGTTGTTCAATCTAAAATTCGCAGTTTCAACTAATTCCATTGGCAATGTTCGACTAAACACTCATTTCGATGATCCACTGTTGCATTATTTCTTCAGCTTCACTTTTAGTTCCATATTGACGTTTTGACGTGGCCATAGATGGGTAATGTAATTTTTCTGAAAAAAATATCGTCGTTGCCACGTGTATTAGAAATACTGAAATGTCTGGAATTTTCAACACAATTCTTTGAAATTGAATCGGATTGGAAAAAAACTAGAAGGTGTACATAAAACTTTTTCAATCTAACATTTTGAATCAATTCCAACTAATTCCATTGGAAATGTTCGACTAAACACTCAGTTTGATAATCCGCTGTTGCATTATTTCTTCAGCTTTACTTTCAGTTCTAGATTGAAGATTGGAATGAAATTTTCGACGCGACTATAGATGGCCGATGAAAAATTTTGTGAGAAAAGAATCGACGTTGCCGCGTCTATTGGAAATACTAAAGTCCCAGGTTAAAGATGGAAGGAAATTTTTTACGTGACCATAGATGAGTGATGAACATTTCTTCGAGGAAAATGTCGACGTTGCCACGTGTATTGGAAATACTGAAGTCTCAGGTTGAAGATGGAAGGAAATTTTTGACGGGACCATAAATGGGTGATGAACAATTTTGTGAAAAAAATGTCGACGTTGCCACGTGTATTGGAAATACTGAAGTCTCTGGTATTCCCAACCGAATCCTTGAAGTTGAATCGGATTGGAAAAAACACTAGCAGATGTACTAAAACTTATTCAATCTAACATTCTCGAATCAGTTCCAACTAATTCGATTGGCATTGTTCGACTAAACACTCGAAGTTTGATAAAAGCAATAATCCAAAAACTTTCGGGGCAATCCGAGTATCGCACCCTCCACGAACACGACGTGAACAAACAGTGCCGAGTCGACAACCTCCCAGTCGATAAAAAACCGAAACAGAACGGAAAGAAGACGAACAAAGATCCCAAGTTAACTCCCAATCAAGGTGAATCGGATTCAGATTCGGACAAAACGAAGCAGCCGAGGCTATTGATGGAGGGTAGACGGGGGGTGGCATTGACGGACCTGACTGTGGCGATTTCACCCTCCGACGGCGGCGGTGACTTCGACCGCAATAATTACCCCGGAATGATCGGAGTTAAAACGAATCTATCAGGCTGACGCCGTTCCGCCAATCCAATTTCCTGCTTTCGCTCGAACTTCGCTAATACATTCGCAACCCGTTTCGGGACAGCGTCGAGATTGATATGCATTTAATTGGGGAGAAGATCCGATAGGTTGGCGATTACGCCCCGATATGTCTTCGTGGAGACCGTGAGGCTTAAACTTGAGGTATGACTAGTGTCATAGTTAAGGTGTTTCGTCCCAGAGCAAGAAACATGATGAATTGTATCCTTTTCCCTTGTAAATAAAAAATAATTGTCTTCTCATTCTTCCTTTCCTTATCCCCTTCATCGTTCCTCTGAACTGAGTACAACATGTAAACAAAGAAAGGGCGATGGCAATCTCCCCATTTAAATGTATTCAAATATATTCGCCCTCCGCCAAATTAACAGAGGAAGGATTGATTATTTAACATCCGGAGATACCACAAAACAAATTTACCAACAATTGTGGGAAATCAAGCCTAAAATAACAGAAAGTTGGAGAGGGGAAAATATTTCCGATGATTCCTGAACTCATAACCACCACCCCTTTCATCCCTCAAATTGAATGAAAATATACGTGATCCAGTCCCCTTCAACAATAATTGCAATCGTCCCGAGAATTTCAAACTCGAAATTCTTCCTGGAAGTTTCGAGATGCCTCCGTCGTAAAATAAAACGGTCGGTGGGGGCATAAATTTCCAATTTTATAGGCTGTTCCCGACGCCACGTGGCGCTTTAATATTCGGGACGAATTGGGGGTGAGAACTAGATGATATGTCCTGTTCGTGGGGGTGTAACGGGGGAATTTCGTGTGTCTAATAGATTATTGGTTTTGAGGGGGATCCGAGGTCTGAATGCGCCGCTCAGGTTTGTGAATAGCCATCTGATTTTTCTTCTTGAAAATTTTGAATAGGTCGACATTTTTCTCACAAAATTGTTCATCACCAATCTATGATCACGTCAAAAAGTTCCTTCCATCTTCAACCTGGAACTTCAGCATTTCCAATACACGTGGCAACGTCCACATTCTACTCGCAGAAATTTTCATCACTCATCTATGGTCACGTCAAAAATTTCCTTCCATCTTTAACCTGGGACTTCAGTATTTCCAATATACGTGGCAACGTCGACATTTTTTTCACAAAATTGTTCATCACCCATTTATGGTCCCGTCAAAAATTTCCTTCCATCTTCAACCTGAGACTTCAGTATTTCCAATACACGTGGCAACGTCGACATTTTCCTCGAAGAAATGTTCATCACTCATCTATGGTCACTAAATAAATTTTTTTTTATTTCGTTGTCTCGAAAAATATTCACAATATCCTCGTGAAATTTTTTGTCTACAAATATCGAGATCGATAAAATGGGTTGTAGCTTTCCTACGTGAAGAAAATTTGAGTTTCTCTGATCTGGTGTTGAGAAATTTCATATTCCATATAATTCTGTGATTTTATAAAATAATATTATTTGTCATACTGACGGACGGTTTCATTCACATAATCTGTGGTTCGTTTCGTAATCCTTGGTTCGATAGTTTCGCTAAAGTTTCAACTTATGTCAAATCGAAATGATCATAGATGAGTTGATTTTTCACTAAACAACATTTCAGAAACCCAAATTGATTTGGCATCGCTGTCCAGTTGAGTGTCGTATCAACTTTGATAGGTCTTTCAGAATCCGAGGGGGAGTTTGATAATACTTGAAGCCAAGCAGCGTTGTGTGTCTAATAGATTATTGGTTTGAAGGGATTTCGAGGCATGAATGCGCCAGTTGCTGTATAGTCATTTGATTTTTTTCTTAGAAAATTTTCATTAGGCTGATCCGATTGAATTGGAGCTTTGTGAGTTGTAGAGTAACGTGAAATTATCACTAGAAAAAAAAACATTTTTTTAAAATTTTGTGGTCTCAAAAAATATTCACAATCCCCTTCTGAAATTTTTTGTCTACAAATATCGGGATCGATAAAATGGGATGTAGCTTTCCTACGTGAAAAAAAATTGTGTTTCTCTGATCTGGTGTTGAGAAATTTTATATGCCATATTATTCTGTGATTTTATAAAATAATATTATTTGTCACACTGACGGACGGTTTCGTTCACATAATCTGTGGTTGGTTTCGTAATCCTTGGTTCGATAGTTCCGGTAAAGTTTCAACTTATGTCAAATTGAAATGATTATAGATGAGTTGATTTTTCACTAAACAACATTTCAGAAACTCAAATTGATTTGACATTGCTCTCCAGTTGAATTTCGTGTCAACTTTGATAAGTCTTTCAGAATCTGAGGGTGAGTTTGATAATACTTGAAGCCAAGCAGCAATGTGTGTCTAATAGATTATTGGTTTCGAGGTCTGAATGCGCCGGTCAAGTTGCTGTATAGTCATCTGATTTTTTTCTTCGAAAATTTTCAATAGGCTGATCCGATTGAATTGGAACTACGTGAGTTGTAGAATAACGTGAAATTATCACTAGAAAAAAATATTTTTTTGAAATTTCGTTGTCCTAAAAAATATTCACAATATCCTCCTGAAATTTTTTGTCTACAAATATCGGGATCGATAAAATGGGTTCTAGCTTTCCTACGTGAAAAGAAATTGAGTTTTTCTGATCTGGTCTTGGGAAATTTCATATTCCATATAATTCTGTGATTTTATAAAATAATATTATTTGTCACACTGACGGACGGTTTGGTTCACATAATCTGTGGTTCGATAGTTCCGCTAAAGTTTCAACTTAAGTCAAATCGAAATGATCATAGATGAGTTAATTTTCCACTAAACAACATTTCAGAAACCCAAATTACTTTGGCATCGCTGTCCAGTTAAATGTCGTGTCAACTTTGATAAGTCTTTCAGAATCCGAGGGTGAGTTTGATAATACTTGAAGCCAAGCAGGAATGTGTGTCTAATAGGTTATCGAGGTCTGAATGCACCGGTCAAGTTGGTGTATAGCCATCTGATTTTTTTTTCTTGAAAATTTTGAATAGGCACATCCGATTGAATTTTGTGAGTCGTAGAATAACGTGAAATCATTACTAGAAATAAAATATTTTTTTGAAATTTTGTTGTCCCAAAAAATATTCACAATATCCTCCTGAAATTTTGGTCTACAACAGTGGTTCTTCTTTTAGTGATCAGGGACCATTCGACAAAATTGTTGTCTTGTCACGGACCACTAACTGTTTGGAGGTAATATCACGAAAAGATAATTTTTTTTTAAATAAATAAAAGGTTGTTATACCATGAATTTTGAATGAAACACGCCTACAATCGTTCGGAGCCAACAGTATTCAATTTTTGCAATTTTATAGAAATACAGAAGCTATATTATTTCAATGGGATTTTTGTGTCTACATACTCTTCACCAATTTCTGAATCCTTGGTTTCTGTTTTCTCAGTAGTGCTGAGAACCCCTGCTCGCATAAATATGTTGATGAAAACAGTGTGAGGTAATGAATAGCAATATCTCGAACCTTTGGAAAAGATACTGCTTTTTGGCCCCAGAAGTCTTCCAGATTAATTACTGCCTCGAATGTATCCTTCGAGTTACTGTCATGTTGCATTTCAATTACTTCTTCTTGAATTTCATCAGACACCTCAGAAACATTGACCATAAAAGGATTACGGATCAGTCTCCGAATACCTTCGTCCTCGCAGTCAGGAAAATAGCGATCGAATTCACTCTTCAAGTTCTTCAAATGGTTGGAAATGTTCTGTTGTATTTCTCCTTTAGTTTCTGGACATGATGTGTCAATAATGATTTGGTTCAGCGTATCAAACGCAGAAAAGTTTTGTCTTCCGACTTTGTTTTTAGCGATAAATGCTGTGATTTTGTCTTCATTTGCAAATATATTCCTCGTACCTTGCAACTTGCAATTTCCAGATCCTTGAAGTTGGAGGTTCAATTTATTGAGTTGTGCGAAAAAATCGACCAAATAAGCAAGATGTAGGTATCTGAAATTTGGACTCACAGAACTGATCCAGCAACTCTTTGTTTTTGTCAGTTAAGAATATTTTTACTTCCTCTCTAAGTTCATTCAATCTGGAAAGCCAGCCCACTTTCGTATGGAACAGCTGAGTTTCGTGCTTAGAGTCATATCAGGGCACAAATGTTTGAAGAAGCGAGTGTTTAGTGCACTATTTTTAATGAAGTTGACCACTCTGATATTGCAACAGCCAAGCATTCTGGAAACGTTTTTACAAGCAATGCTCGACGATAACTGACACAGTGTGACGTAATTGCGGATTGATTTTTCGTTTTTATCAATGCTGCAAGACCAGAGCGAGAACCGAGCATAGTCTGTAAAAAAGCCTGCAAACTTTTGCCACATAAGTCCATGTTTATCCAAATAATGACCAAAACATCTGCACCTCTGGACGTCGTCTCCAGTTTTTGGGAAAATAGTAACTCCTCCTGAATGTTTTTATTTTCATTCAAAAATCGAAAAAATACAAGCAATTGACAAAATTGTGAAATATCAGTAGATTCGTCACATTGAAGTCCAACATTGTCGATTAAGACCATTTTCGGCTCAAAATTCAAAGAATACAGACATCGTGACGAAATGATATAGCCTTCGTGTAAGTAGAACGAGCGCTCAAAACCAATCCACTATCACCTACAAAAATAGGATTATTCTTTTAGCATTGATGAATATATGAAATTCCAGATTATGAATGTGGACCACGATTCAGAAAATGTGGACCACGATTCAGAATCGACTCTAATGACTATGCCACATGATACAAAGAAAAGTATTCTTTGTGTCGGATGGCTTCGCAGACCACTTCGTGTGCTTCCAGGGACCACCAATGGTCCGCGGACCACCGGTTAAGAACCACTGGTCTACAAATATCGGGATCGATAAAATGGGTTGTAGCTTTCCTACGTGGAAAAAATTGAGTTTCTCTGATCTGGTGTTGAGAAATTTTATATTCCATTCAATTCTGTGATTTTATGAAATAATATTAATTGTCACATCGGTTTGGTTCACATAATCTGTGGTTCGTCTCGTAATTCTTGGTTCGATAGTTTTGCTAAAGTTTCAACTTATGTCAAATCGAAATGATCATAGATAAGTTAATTTTTCACTACACAACATTTCAGAAACTCAAATTGATTTGGCATCGCTGTCCAGTGGAATGTCGTGTCTACTTTGATAAGTCTTCCAGAACCCGAGGGTGAGTTTGATAATACATACTTGAAGCCAAGCAGCGTTGTGCGTGTTCAGTACCTGGATGGGTGACCGCTCTGTCGTTGAATTCTTTGTTTTGTCTGAAAAATGTTTCAAGAAAAGAATCCAAATTTTTTATTGACTCAAGTATTATTCCCGCACTTATCCAAGCAAAGGTGCGCCTCCTCCTCCAATTCCCATCCTTGCGTGGATCCTACGAAAAAGTGGTGTAATAAAGAACCAGATCCCTTCTAGACTTGCAATAAATGTAGGCAACTGATCCTTTGAAATATAGTAGGCGCTATCCGAGATTAATTCGCTTGTATTAGAATTTAACGCACAATATAATTGCCTTCTCTTCTTTCTCTCTCAGATCCTCAGTCTTCATCACGCTGAAACGGCGATTTTCGGCAACTACAGGACCGCACCCAAGAATACACTAATTTCTGGAAAAAATACCATAACCAAAAATAGTGAAACTGGCCACTCGGAATCACTAAGATTGGCAACAGCTCTACTTTTTGAATGAAATGCCGAATCAGTGAATTGGTTCCGAACCAGTTCAGAATCGGTTGAAATTGAGCATTTCCTCGAAATGGCAGACAGTTAGAAATTCTCAATTTACCCACCTACCCCCGAAAGGGTTGCCGTCCCGTGAATTATAAATCATAAGCTCATTCACTGCAGAATAGAACTTTCTAATTTCCTTCATTTTCGCCTTCGAGACGTCTCTCTTCCGGCTGCGGAAACGGCAACTTTGCGAAAACGGAATATTCAATGACGCTCGCCGGCATCTTTGACTTTCATCACTGGTAAATAATCAGCTAATTCGGTTACTGGGGGACATTCGCTTTCGATGCAACCCTTGCGGGATCCGAATTTTCATCCCGAATGAACTGGAGCCGAATTTACGACGAGGTGCAGAACGAATTCTGTTGTCGCGGCAGAAAACGGAAGCTTTCATCATTGGATGCAGATAAGGGAACATAGAATGTAATATGGGTTCATAGGATTTTCACTGAACGCTCGATATGATAATAAAACTTCTGTGAGTTCTCTCAAATTTGAATAGATCATCGACTCTTCATGCAACCTAACACCCTAAACTTTTCTTCTTCTTCCTTTGAAGTTGATCTCAAAACTGAAAATTTGAAAGCAAGGACATATTGTATTATTTCAATTTTATTGTAGACCTAAAGAGGACATCACACAAATCTAAATATCCATTAATCTTGACTCAATCATGCTGATGGTAAATTTGAAGAATGTTAGGCGAAGTGGGTATACGAATTCTGAAGAAACGATCTTCTGGAGGCTTTTTCCTACATGGCCTAGGGAATTGAAACAGCTCTAGTTTATTGGTATAATATTTATTGTATGAAAAAAATTCAATGAGGCATCAGTCATTCAGCCGTACCTTATCGAGTCAAGCAAACAGTTAAATTTGCAGCTTAAATCTTCGCTCGAAAGGAAAAGATACCATAAGACTACTCCAATAAACAGCCAACCCAACAAGCTCATTTTATCCGCGCATACACAGCTCTTCTCCTCCGGTTTGTCACAAGGAAGCGGCCCTTGATGCTGCAAAACGTCAAAATCGTTTCTTAGTGCGATGCTGAACTTAAATAGTACTTACACCACATCCACATTTTGCACACGAGGGATCGTACATCACGAATCGTTGGTTATCGGACATGTTTATATCAGGAAAGAGTTTCACTAACCTATTTCTCACATTGGATTTTGTAATTTTGTAGACCAAAACTGTTCATGTCACTATGTCACATTGACAGATGGCACATAATTTTTTAGATAATCACAGAATATAGTGAATTATTATATTCTTGATTCTGTGTTAAGTGGATTTTTGACAGCTAAGGATATAACCTTCAAATGAATATTCCTACTTTTTCGAATATATGACCACTAGAATCCCCTCTCTTCGGATACATTCCTGACGTTTCCGCTCTATGAACTTAACCAGGAAACATAAAACCCATCAGAACGTGGCATCTTCAGAGTCGAATAAACCGCTCGCGTCACTTTCGAGATTTTCCTGGAGAGCTTTAGTGCCCCGAGGATGTCTGCGGCCTCCGTCTCTCCAGCATCTGAACATCCGGATTTTATTGGTGATATTCGGATGAAAATTGTCAACACTCATTCCCTTCGTAACGCGTGGAGTGTGGTCTTAATGTCTATCTGTCGTTTCACGTTCAACGCACCCTTCTCCGGGATGTGTCGAATTGTTTTTTCCCGGATCCCGTGGGGAGCACAGATTTTATTGATATGATGACATAATGTCGGTCTGTGGTGTGCTACAGAACAATATCAATTCTATGTACACAGAGTTTGATAAATTGATTAGAGATGATATTTCTGTATGGATATCTGTTGTCATTAAATTCTGAGATTTGATCTTTCTCCTTGAATGCAGAGTGTGGTCTTAATGTCATTCTGTTGTTTCCCCTTGTCGGGGATGTCTCGAATTGTTTTTTCTGAATCCCGTTGGGAACACAGATTTTATGACATTATGTCAATGTGTAATATGCCACAGAACAATATTAATTCTATATACACAGAAATTAATTTGAGCAGTTTGATGAAGTGATTAGAGATTTCATTTCTCTATGGAAATCAGTCGTTAATAAATTCTGTGATTTGATGTTTCTGCTTGAAAAAATTATTTTCCACATTTATTGTTTATTCATAAGAAATTCCAAGATACAGCATTGATTTTTATTATGAAAGGAGATGCTTCAATGTGGTGAAATTCCCACGAAGCGTGTTAGGATGGACCCATAAAAATTAGATGGATTTTCAAAGACTAGAAACAATCATCTGGAATTATGAAGTCATCAGATTTTGTACTTTTGGAGACAGAAACTGTTCGAATGTCACATTGACAGATGGCATTTAATTCTATGGATAATCACAGAATACATTCGATTATATGACAAAAACAAACATTTATCATTTTCTTGATTCTGTGTTCAGTGGATTTTTGACAAGGGAAAAAACCTTCAAATAGTTGAATAGTTTTATGACATTATGTCAATCTGTGATATGCCACAGAACAATATCAATTCTATATACACAAAGATTAATTTGACCAGTTTGATGAAGTGATTAGAGAACTCATTTCTCTATGGAAATCAGTTGTCAATAAATTCTGTGATTTGATGTTTCTGCTTGAAAAAAATAGTTTTCCACATTTCTATTTTCTATTCATGAAAAATTAAAAGATACAGGATTGATTTTTATAGTGATAGGAGATGCTTCAATGTGGTGAAATTTCCACGAAGAGTGTTAGGATGGACCCATAAAAGTTAGATGGATTTTCAAAGACTAGAAACTATCATCTGGAATTATGAAGTCATCAGATTTTTCGACATTAACTTTTTAATTTTCTTCGTGATAATATATCCAGCCGTTTATTATCTGTATAACCATTTTTTCCCAGAAATATCGAAAACGTAAATTATAGCTGTTGAAAAATAATCCCAATGATTTGGGAATATCTGTTAGGCATTGTATATGCAATAACTTATTTTCTCCAATACGTCATATTTATTCATGAACAAATATGTAATTATTTCATTAGACTTTTTCGAATGTACCAGAATATTTTTGTGGCGCTGACGTAACTTGACATTTACTTGTCAATTGGAAAAAATTTTATCCATCAAAATTTTCGTTCCAGTATGAAATTCGAAGTAGAAAACGAAACTTGAGATGAATTATTAATTTGATGTCTCCTTCGTGGTTTTTAGGAATATTACTTGGACTTTTGATATGTTTTTACATTTATTGCCCTGATGAAGTACTCGACAGAGTTTCTTGGTTATTTTATAATTTCGCGTATGGATGAAAAATTTGTTCAAAGTCCTATGATTTGAATAATCTATAGGTAAGTTCATATCGAAATACGAGTACTTTTAAAATAATTTGAGTTTTTCAGATGGAAATTGGTAAACGTTGGATTTGGGTATGCCTAATCATATTGATTTGCTTCTGGATTGCCATACATGAAGAACTTTTACAATTCGTCACTGATTTGATGCAATAAACTATGTTTCACTGAGGGATAGATAGAGTTTCATCATTACATAAATATTTTCCTATTTGTCACAACATGGAAAGATACAGCTGAAAAAAAATTTTACAATATTATAATTTGATAAGATAAACGTCAGACGGAGTCTGTGATCATTGTCACTCTAGGGATATTCCACTATTCAATTCTATGGTCATATTTGTCATTTTAGAAGTCACTGAATAGCGTGCTATTTGTCAAAAAACTGTAATGTTATATTTCTGTGAATGGATGATTTCAGTGGGTTTGAATCATAGAAGTGAATTGTGTTTGTGTCACAAATTATGTTGAAATTGAATAGGGTATCTTATAATCCTTGCATGATTTCAACAATTTTTAAGAGTATCTCGTGGGCAATCAATCAAACGTTATAGGCTGACCTAGGATTGAATGTTCACAGAATACCTACTTCTTGAAAGATAAGATCTCTAAATCGTGATTCGCTTAACCTTCCCCGAAGGAGGACATCGAATTGACTGAATAAAAATCTGACGTGAAGATAAAGCACTTACTCAATTTCTATACGAAAAATAAGAAGTGTTTTAAGCTGTAATCTGTATTTGAATTCAGGAAGAATTTTGTGAGCTGATGCTGTGATTTGTAAAAAAAATTTCTTTGTTCTATGACTCAGTCAATGAAGAAACACAACAAGTTTAATTTTACTTTTGTTATTGAGTCGGCTTCCTATCTATTTCACGAATGTTTAAAGTAATCCTTTAAGGACTTCTGATTGACAAGGACCTTCCCCATTAATCCCAACGGATGACAATACATCGTTTACCGTCCATAAAATACTTTTTATGAACCATAAAAAATTTACGTTCATTTTTATGACGGCATCAGATCATTTGTCTGGTAAATCTCCCCATTTTTATTTTCTCCGGATAATTTTCCATCTTTGTCTCTCAGTGAGCTGAATAGGAGAAATAGCCCCACATACATCTAGATTAATAACCCAAAATAGTCATATAAGTGGATTACCCTGATGTTTTCTTTGTTGAGGCCAAGATCAAAACGCCATCCATTATCCATGGTCAAAATCTAGGTGATTACGACCACGACCAGAGATAGTAGCTATCATAGACTAACCAATTGTTGAAGTAAGCTGTCTATTCTGGTAAGAAGAAGAGTATGCTACCAGTGAAAATCTCAAAGATGACAGATTGGATAGCGATTATATTTTAATTGAATCTTGAAATGTCCTTTATGATCGTTTATGCTTGTGTGCGCTCTCGAAAAATCGTATATGCGGATCTGCAATCCGGGGATCCTTCCAATCTTCCCGAAGACGATACAAAATGCCAGATTTCAGTATTTTTACGGTTCAGCCGGGGCTTAATGCTGTGCGGTTTCCTCTTTTATCGGCTGCAAGCAAGATTTTACG
Source organism: Aphidecta obliterata (assembly GCA_963966015.1). Classification (NCBI taxonomy): domain Eukaryota; kingdom Metazoa; phylum Arthropoda; class Insecta; order Coleoptera; family Coccinellidae; genus Aphidecta; species Aphidecta obliterata. Next base: position 33,940,157 of record OZ014428.1, read on the forward strand.
ATGTTTTGATAGGCAGATCTCGGATATATTGATACAATACGCATCCAGAATAGGCCGGCATAAATTTGTTGCTGTAATATCTGTGATTTATAGGGGTCGAAATTTTTACGACGGGAGATATGGCATGTTGGAAACTAGGTGAAATGGGGGATAAGTGAAGAAGGAAGATTTTTCGACTCTATTGAATTCGGAAGTTTCTCGGCTCCTTTGATGTACAGGGTGATTGTTTATATTTTACTCAATAGCTATCTCAGTGAATATTGGTCCTACAAAAACGTTTAAATGGGAAAATATGAGGTATTTTTTATGGGCATTCAGAATTCAGTACGAAAAAATGCAAAAAAGCATCGTTAACCTAAAAATTTTATGTAAGTTGGTATTTTTCAAATGGAACACTCTGTATTTTATCTTCCTGATCGGTAGAGCTCTTTCTTATTTCAAAAATATATACTTCATTGAGGTTATCTTTGCCAGTTTTCGAAAAATATGGATGTTTTCATGTTAATATTCTGGAGATGAGAATGATGAGATGTGAGATGGGCATTTTATTGTGTACTGTTATCGAGTGCATGTCTACCATTTTTCGATCTTTTTCTTCTGTCAAGGTGAGTAACTTTTCATATTTTTTTTTATGCTTTTGAAACCAATAATTCCTCTCATGCATTCAATTAATAATCTGCAAACCTAGATCGATTCTGACAAGAGGAAGAGAAAATATAATGGATTGAAAATTGGAAAAATTCCATTTTGAGGGGGGAAAAATTTAAAAGTGGAGGGTGATTGAATTATTCGTAATGACAATGAACTTATTATAACAACGAGCTACAAAATACAAAAACCAAAGTAACATCCCAGAATTCGTTTCTACGAACATTTTGCCCAAATGTCTGTAATTTTTAATTTTGAGCATAGAACTAAGCTGTCCAGCTGTTCCACGTGAAAAAAAACTTGAGTTCTTCTTATCTGGTGTTGAAAAGTTCTGTGACTTTCTAACAAATCTTGAATAGTTCATCAAAAACGATTGATTTGAATAGAAAAAGTTCAGGGCTGACAAGAGTATGAACACTCCATCCCCATGTTTTACCCCTTTGTCCCACTTTCAATAACACAGTTCCTCAGCTCCCCTACTTATCAAACTGACATTATCCAACAGGTAACATATGGCAAGCAGCGCTCCCGTTCAGACTGAAACTTCTAATAAAGTTTGTTTCGCAAAAAAAGGGGTCGACAAAATCTACCCTCATTCACATCGGATGGTATTCTCACTTGCAGGACTTTATTCGAAATTAATGGAAAACTGATTATGTTTCATTTTCATGCCCGGCGTCAAAAGAAATCTAATAATTGACATTAGAAGTAAGTTTGTACTGTAACTATGAAACATAGATAAATGTACAGGGTGTGTGTGAAAGATTTTGAAGTGTTTTTGCAGCTCAAATAATTGAGGAATGTCTTTTATATTATTCTATGTTCGAAACCTCCTACCCAATACCCCTTTATTTATGGAAAATAAATTTATATTAATGAAATTTCCAAAAACTTGGTTCCGCCCGGGATCGAACCGGGGACCTTCTGCGTGTGAAGCAGACGTGATAACCACTACACTACGGGACCTTGTATTCTCAAACTGAAAAAATTTGATTCTTCACAATGCGATTGAAAATCATACAACAAATAACTAATACTTCATCCAGGATTACGATCAATATTCTTTTCAGAAATTTATTTTATCAACCAGACTTTCCCAATCAGATAAATTGAGAATATTCTCGTTTAAATTCTCAATAACTGATGAGTTCCACATGAATGATGAAATGATAACAAAACAATATAGCCCCTGTGGCCTAATGGATAAGGCATCGGCCTCCTAAGCCGGGGATTGTGGGTTCGAGTCCCACCAGGGGTACAATGTTTTTTTCTCAAAGCAATAGTTTTTCTATAAATAGACTGAAAAATTCTTCAAAACTTATTGTCTGTAATAAATAATTTCAACGAATTTTGATTGAATTCCGTAAATAAAACGCAAAAGTTCTTCCACCATTCGAGATATCTCCCACAGGATTTCAACGCTGCGTAGTTTCCTAGAAAACAAATCAGCGAACATCCAATCTGGTTGAATCCCGAAAGGACGGGTGCTCTTGAAAAGTTTCTTTTCAAGCGTTGAAGCAACTCACTGGAATTGACTATAACAGAGGAGGAATGAATATAACTGCAAGTCACTTGAGAAATGGTGAAGTAGAAAATACCCTTCGTTTGGAGAGGGGATTTCAGATAGATATCTGATCTTTCCAGAACGAGCACTTTCATGCAGATATCGACTTTTAAAGTTGGCGAGATTTTTGTAAACAGGGGTCGTCCCAGTGGATATCGAGTTATTTCTATGTGTGGTTTGAATCCTCATGGAAAGTTGAAACGAACCAGTTCCAATCGATGATTCACATAGAAATAATTTGCAATAAAAACAACGCAATAACAACAAATTCCGTTACTCGAGATAACTCCGCTTTTTACCATCAATTATTCGAGTACCAATCCTTTCTAGCGATTGCGTCGGAATATTAATTGATTTACAAGTAGTATATTAATTTCATACCTCATTGTATTCAATCTTCATGTGAATTAGGAAAACATCCATGCATTATGGAATGTTAATTATGATATTCTTGCTGTGGCGGAGAGAAACTTGTGACAGTGGGAAGTTACTTTGTGAGATCGCATCTTTATTCCGTTATTTTCATAGAAAATTTCAACAATTTACAAACGTTGCTCATGAAATGTGAAATGTCAAACCGAACCAATCAAAAATGCCTGCTGTCAGATCGGTTGTCACTGAAAGTGTTGCCAACTTAAGGTTCTATACCTCGAAAAATCACTAGAGGCACATCAGTTGTCATTTCCTTTGTGATTTTTTAAGTCTTAGCTGACCACAAATATACGGGGAATGTTCTTCCTCCTTCTCGATAGGACTTTTATTTGTGATAGATGCGGAAACGCCGATTCTAGAGATTTACGCGACGGATTACATACATTCGAATTCCTGGAATACAAGAATTATTGACCAGATACAAAGAAATAGGAAATCGGAACGGCCGGGCAGATATAAGTAAGAAATATGGAACGCCATTCAGAGCAGCAGCTGGATTTTTATGCGCCTGCTGCGGGCTCGCACGCCGGGCCCCGTTTGTCTCTTCCCTTTCTTCGACTAGGACCATAACATCCATAAGTAACAGTCTGAATGGCCTATGGGGACACATACCCCATCTTCCGCCTCGGATAACGCATCCGGACGAAATTGAATGGATCGGTTATCTCGTTGAAACTAGGCGGATGCGATTTTGGGACTTTTCAGACTGGGTTCATCTTTCATTGCTCTTGGGAACGTACCAATAATGAATATTCGAACAATTCAGAAAGAAAAGCTTTCAGTCGACCATCAAATAGTCGACTCGGCAGGGCAGTTGTGACAAGGATATCGTTTCTGCTTCAACAACGTGGCCGTTATAGTCCGGAAATGGGGTATACAACCTCAAGTTGGCAACACTTTCAGTGACAACCGTTCTGACAGCAGGCATTCTTGGTTAGTTTAGTTTGTAGTTTGACATTTCATAAGCAACGTTTGTAATTAAATTAGTCTATGCTTGAAACTTTTGTTGATCGTTCGTCCCACATTCTATGACCATAATTTATCAAACCATCGATCATCACTAGCGATCCGCGTTGTCGCACTTTACTAACCACTTTCGTGGCAAATTTCAGGTTTCAATTTATGGCGCCTAGAATATAGGGTGGCATAGAGCTCGTGAATCAAAATCAAACAGCATCGGTGGTCGAGGAGGGGTTCATAAATCTGCACGTTATATGTATATGTTTCGCCAATATGCCTACATGGGTTTACTCCATTTCCACATAAAACGTTTGTTCGGTATAACTTGCGGGATTATTGATTGGCAGAAGGGGCTTACGTAATGGAAGCCTTTAAGGGATTACGTAGATGGTGCATTAAATGTTAATATGATAGGGAGCACGATTTTGAGAACGAAAATAATTTTTTTTCAAAATTAAAAAATTTTCGGAACATAAAAAATTTGTTTTTATCGAAAGAAAGAACGGACCATGATGAAATTTGTGCCCCGAAAACATGTTATAACATTCAAATATGGAACCTTGTATAGGATTCTCTGGTACCCCATGAATAAATTTTGAAGTGACCCATCTTTATATAATAAAAATTTCTGGTTCCGCCCGGGTTCGAACCGGGGACCTTCTGCGTGTGAAGCAGACGTGATAACCGCTACACTACGGAACCTGTGGAAAAATTTGGTTTTATGATGGATATACTCACTTCTTCTATAATTAACGGATAAAATCTTCGTGTACCAAAAAATTATTGGTTCCGCCCGGGATCGAACCGGGGACCTTCTGCGTGTAAAGCAGACGTGATAACCGCTACACTACGGAACCCATATGTAAACCAGGTAGTATGATACAGCTGATTACATTCTAAATAAATTAACGGATAAAATCTTCGAGTACCAAAAAATTAATGGTTCCGCCCGGGATCGAACCGGGGACCTTCTGCGTGTAAAGCAGACGTGATAACCGCTACACTACGGAACCTATATCTGACTTGGAACTATGATACAATTAGTAATATTCTTAATTAAATTAACGGATAAAATCTTCATGTACCAAAAAGTTATTGGTTCCGCCCGGGATCGAACCGGGGACCTTCTGCGTGTAAAGCAGACGTGATAACCGCTACACTACGGAACCTACTGTAAAATTGTAAGACGAAGATATGAAGTTGAATACGAAGTGAATGATGAAGGTGAAAGTGGATAAACGGTGTTGATTGAAAGTGGACCAACCAGACGTTTCGTATGAAAGAATTTTGTTTAGAAATTTGCTAATTCGAGAATAAACCGAGAAACATCCGCTAAATTTGGTTCCCCGTGAAAAAAGAACTTGCAATACGCCTTTTCATTTATATTTTATCTTAAATTATTATTATTACAACCCATTTTAACTTAACAAGTCTCATAAAACCACTACACTTGTTTCGCCATTACCATGGCTCTATCAATATATCTGATATACTAGTATGCCATGGTAATGGCGAAACACGTGTATTAGTGAAAAATTGTAGGCTCAGTTTATTAGTGAATACTAAGTTACTCCTGTATTTATAGGGATTGTATGAAATAATAGTGTCCAGTCTGTGGACACGATTAATCCCGTATAAAACAGAGCGATTGTCGTCAAGAGCCATCAACAGTACCTACCTATCCTGCGTGATTTCATCGAACCCTCAATTTGCGACACTTTGTCCGCAACAATACCATCGAAGTGGGCTCGGACAGAGGATCCCTCCAATGTATCCGGAACCCTAGTAGTTTATCACAAACACGTCATTTATTGAATTTTCCGGATAACTTCCGATCCCCCGCAAATTACAACCTTCAATCCCATTGCCGAGGCATGGAGTTATCAAGCAGCAATTGAAATTGTTCGGAAACAGTTCGCCCGATTCGCCCATAAGAAAGTATTGTTTTTAATGGTCTATTATTCATCGAGTAGATCCACGTTGGAAGGCCAGTTGATTAACTCATTAGGGTTGATTTTATTATAGGTGAAATTTTTTTGGGGTGCCATGATCTACTGTGTCAGCTTTTTTGAGCTACAATTGATTATTTGATTAATTATTTTATTGATTATTTGATTTATTATTTAATTAATTATGCAATTAATTATTCGATCAATTATTCATTCAATCAATTATTCAATTGATCATTCAATTAATTATTCAATCAATTATTTTGCGGATGACAAAACACACACATAGCTCAGATTTCATTGTCTGATTCTTTTTTATTTTTTTTTTTTTTGCAGTGGCGAGGCTACCAGCCAAATTGGTCAAAAATCCTGTCTGAATTGTAAAAGCAATAACAACGACATATTTGTAGTGTGCGCATGAAAATACAAACTCAGCTTAGATTTCATTGTTTGATTCTTTTTTTTTGTATTCATTTATTTTTTGTTCTTTTTTTCGCAGTGGCGGGGCTATATATTCAGATGTCTATTGTTTGTTCGTAAATATTCATCTTATTTCATCACATTAAGGAATACCAACAACACAAGAAGAAATTTTCCATTTTTATATCCATTTCATCATTTGAGTATAACGGAAACTAATATACCTTACTGGACTTTTGAAATAAAGAGATATTATTATTATTATTATTATTAACCAATTTGGTCAAAAATCCTGTCGGTATCAAAAAAGCAATTACAATGACATATTCTTAGTGTGCGAATGAAGATACAGACTCAGCTTAGCTTTCATTCTTTGATGCAGTGGCAAGGCTATTAACCAATTTGGTCAAAAATCCTGTCGGTATCAAACAAGCAATTACAATGACATATTCTTAGTGTGCGAATGAAGATACAGACTCAGCTTAGCTTTCATTCTTTGATGCAGTGGCAAGGCTATTAACCAATTTGGTCAAAAATCCTGTCGGTATCAAAAAAGCAATTACAATGACATATTCTTAGTGTGCGAATAAAGATACAGACTCAGCTTAGCTTTCATTCTTTGATTTTTGTTTAGTTATTTATTTTTTGTTCTTTTTTTTGCAGTGGCAAGGCTATTAACCAATTTGGTCAAAAATCCTGTCGGTATCAAACAAGCAATTACAATGACATATTCTTAGTGTGCGAATGAAGATACAGACTCAGCTTAGCTTTCATTCTTTGATGCAGTGGCAAGGCTATTAACCAATTTGGTCAAAAATCCTGTCGGTATCAAACAAGCAATTACAATGACATATTCTTAGTGTGCGAATGAAGATACAGACTCAGCTTAACTTTCATTGTTTGATTTTTTTTATTTATTTCTTTTTTGTTCTTTTTTTGCAGTGGCAAGGCTATTAACCAAATTGGTCAAAAATCCTGTCGGTATCAAAAAAGCAATTACAATGACATATTCTTAGTGTGCGAATAAAGATACAGACTCAGCTTAGCTTTCATTCTTTGATTTTTGTTTAGTTATTTATTTTTTGTTCTTTTTTTGCAGTGGCAAGGCTATTAATCAATTTGGTCAAAAATCCTGTCGGTATCAAACAAGCAATTACAATGACATATTCTTAGTGTGCGAATGAAGATACAGACCCAGCTTAGCTTTCATTCTTTGATGCAGTGGCAAGGCTATTAACCAATTTGGTCAAAAATCCTGTCGGTATCAAACAAGCAATTACAATGACATATTCTTAGTGTGCGAATGAAGATACAGACTCAGCTTAACTTTCATTGTTTGATTTTTTTTATTTATTTCTTTTTTGTTCTTTTTTTGCAGTGGCAAGGCTATTAACCAAATTGGTCAAAAATCCTGTCGGTATCAAAAAAGCAATTACAATGACATATTCTTAGTGTGCGAATAAAGATACAGACTCAGCTTAGCTTTCATTCTTTGATTTTTGTTTAGTTATTTATTTTTTGTTCTTTTTTTGCAGTGGCAAGGCTATTAATCAATTTGGTCAAAAATCCTGTCGGTATCAAACAAGCAATTACAATGACATATTCTTAGTGTGCGAATGAAGATACAGACCCAGCTTAGCTTTCATTCTTTGATGCAGTGGCAAGGCTATTAACCAATTTGGTCAAAAATCCTGTCGGTATCAAACAAGCAATTACAATGACATATTCTTAGTGTGCGAATGAAGATACAGACTCAGCTTAACTTTCATTGTTTGATTTTTTTTATTTATTTCTTTTTTGTTCTTTTTTTGCAGTGGCAAGGCTATTAACCAAATTGGTCAAAAATCCTGTCGGTATCAAAAAAGCAATTACAATGACATATTCTTAGTGTGCGAATAAAGATACAGACTCAGCTTAGCTTTCATTCTTTGATTTTTGTTTAGTTATTTATTTTTTGTTCTTTTTTTTGCAGTGGCAAGGCTATTAACCAATTTGGTCAAAAATCCTGTCGGTATCAAACAAGCAATTACAATGACATATTCTTAGTGTGCGAATGAAGATACAGACTCAGCTTAGCTTTCATTCTTTGATTTTTGTTTAGTTATTTATTTTTTGTTCTTTTTTTTGCAGTGGCAAGGCTATTAACCAATTTGGTCAAAAATCCTGTCGGTATCAAAAAAGCAATTACAATGACATATTCTTAGTGTGCGAATAAAGATACAGACTCAGCTTAGCTTTCATTCTTTGATTTTTGTTTAGTTATTTATTTTTTGTTCTTTTTTTTGCAGTGGCAAGGCTATTAACCAATTTGGTCAAAAATCCTGTCGGTATCAAACAAGCAATTACAATGACATATTCTTAGTGTGCGAATGAAGATACAGACTCAGCTTAGCTTTCATTCTTTGATGCAGTGGCAAGGCTATTAACCAATTTGGTCAAAAATCCTGTCGGTATCAAACAAGCAATTACAATGACATATTCTTAGTGTGCGAATGAAGATACAGACTCAGCTTAACTTTCATTGTTTGATTTTTTTTATTTATTTCTTTTTTGTTCTTTTTTTGCAGTGGCAAGGCTATTAACCAAATTGGTCAAAAATCCTGTCGGTATCAAAAAAGCAATTACAATGACATATTCTTAGTGTGCGAATAAAGATACAGACTCAGCTTAGCTTTCATTCTTTGATTTTTGTTTAGTTATTTATTTTTTGTTCTTTTTTTGCAGTGGCAAGGCTATTAATCAATTTGGTCAAAAATCCTGTCGGTATCAAACAAGCAATTACAATGACATATTCTTAGTGTGCGAATGAAGATACAGACCCAGCTTAGCTTTCATTCTTTGATGCAGTGGCAAGGCTATTAACCAATTTGGTCAAAAATCCTGTCGGTATCAAACAAGCAATTACAATGACATATTCTTAGTGTGCGAATGAAGATACAGACTCAGCTTAACTTTCATTGTTTGATTTTTTTTATTTATTTCTTTTTTGTTCTTTTTTTGCAGTGGCAAGGCTATTAACCAAATTGGTCAAAAATCCTGTCGGTATCAAAAAAGCAATTACAATGACATATTCTTAGTGTGCGAATAAAGATACAGACTCAGCTTAGCTTTCATTCTTTGATTTTTGTTTAGTTATTTATTTTTTGTTCTTTTTTTTGCAGTGGCAAGGCTATTAACCAATTTGGTCAAAAATCCTGTCGGTATCAAACAAGCAATTACAATGACATATTCTTAGTGTGCGAATGAAGATACAGACTCAGCTTAGCTTTCATTCTTTGATGCAGTGGCAAGGCTATTAACCAATTTGGTCAAAAATCCTGTCGGTATCAAACAAGCAATTACAATGACATATTCTTAGTGTGCGAATGAAGATACAGACTCAGCTTAACTTTCATTGTTTGATTTTTTTTATTTATTTCTTTTTTGTTCTTTTTTTGCAGTGGCAAGGCTATTAACCAAATTGGTCAAAAATCTTGTCGGTATCAAAAAAGCAATCACAATGACATATTCTTAGTGTGCGAATAAAGATACAGACTCAGCTTAGCTTTCATTCTTTGATTTTTGTTTAGTTATTTATTTTTTGTTCTTTTTTTTGCAGTGGCAAGGCTATTAACCAATTTGGTCAAAAATCCTGTCGGTATCAAACAAGCAATTACAATGACATATTCTTAGTGTGCGAATGAAGATACAGACTCAGCTTAACTTTCATTGTTTGATTTTTTTTATTTATTTATTTTTTGTTCTTTTTTTGCAGTGGCAAGGCTATTAACCAAATTGGTCAAAAATCCTGTCGGTATCAAAAAAGCAATTACAATGACATATTCTTAGTGTGCGAATGAAAAAACAGACTCAGCTTAGCTTCATTGTTTGATTTTTTTATTTATTTATATTTTGTTCTTTTTTTTGCAGTGGCAAGGCTATTAACCAAATTGGTCAAAAATCCTGTCGGTATCAAAAAAGCAATTACAATGACATATTCTTATTGTGCGAATGAGAATACAGACTCAGCTCAGCTTTCATTGTTAGATTTTTTTTTTATATATTTATTTTTTGTTCTTTTTTTTGCAGTGGCAAGGCTATTAACCAAATTGGTCAAAAATCCTGTCGGTATCAAAAAAGCAATTACAATGACATATTCTTAGTGTGCGAATGAAAATACAGACTCGGCTTAGCTTTCATTGTTTGATTTTTTTTTATTTATTTATTTTTTGTTCTTTTTTTTGCAGTGGCAAGGTTATTAACCAATTTGGTCAAAAATCCTGTCGGTATCAAAAAAGCAATTACAATGATATATTCTTAGTGTGCGAATGAAAATATAGACTCAGCTTAGCTTTCATTGTTTGATTTTTTTTATTTATTTATTTTTTGTTCTTTTTTTTTGCATTGGCGAGGCTATTAACTAAATTGGTCGAAAATCCTGTCGGTATCAAAAAAGCAATTAAAATGACATATTCTTAGTTTGCGAATGAAATACAGTCTCGGCTTAGCTTTCATTGTTTGATTTTTTTTTTATTTATTTATTTTTTGTTCTTTTTTTTGCAGTGGCGAGGCTATTAACTAAATTTGTCAAAAACCCTGTCGGTATCAAGAAAGCAATTACAATGACATATTCTTAGTGTGCGAATGAAAATACAGACTCGGCTTGGCTTTCATTGTTTGATTTTTTTTTATTTATTTATTTTTTGTTCTTTTTTTTGCAGTGGCGAGGCTATTAACTAAATTGGTCAAAAATCCTGTCGGTATCAAAAAAGCAATTACAATGACATATTCTTAGTGTGCGAATGAAAATACAGACTCGGCTTAGCTTTCATTGTTTGATTTTTTTTTATTTATTTATTTTTTGTTCTTTTTTTGCAGTGGCAAGGCTATTAACCAAATTGGTCAAAAATCCTGTCGGTATGAAAAAAGCAATTACAATGACATATTCTTATTGTGCGAATGATAATACAGACTCAGCTCAGCTTTCATTGTTAGATTTTTTTTTTATTTATTTATTTTTTGTTCTTTTTTTTGCAGTGGCAAGGCTATTAACCAAATTGGTCAAAAATCCTGTCGGTATCAAAAAAGCAATTACAATGACATATTCTTAGTGTGCGAATGAAAATACAGACTCGGCTTAGCTTTCATTGTTTGATTTTTTTTATTTATTTATTTTTTGTTCTTTTTTTTGCAGTGGCAAGGTTATTAACCAATTTGGTCAAAAATCCTGTCGGTATCAAAAAAGCAATTACAATGACATATTCTTAGTGTGCGAATGAAAATATAGACTCAGCTTAGCTTTCATTGTTTGATTTTTTTTTATTTATTTATTTTTTGTTCTTTTTTTTGCATTGGCGAGGCTATTAACTAAATTGGTCGAAAATCCTGTCGGTATCAAAAAAGCAATTAAAATGACATATTCTTAGTTTGCGAATGAAAATACAGACTCGGCTTAGCTTTCATTGTTTGATTTTTTTTTATTTATATATTTTTTGTTCTTTTTTTTGCAGTGGCGAGGCTATTAACTAAATTTGTCAAAAACCCTGTCGGTATCAAGAAAGCAATTACAATGACATATTCTTAGTGTGTGAATGAAAATACAGACTCAGCTTAGCATTCATCGTTCGATTTTTTTTATTATTTATTTCTTTTTTCTTTTTGCAGTGGCGAGGCTACCAACCAAATTGGTCAAAATCCTGCCTGTATTAAAAAAGCAATAACAATGACATATTCTTAGTGTGCGAATGAAAATACAGACTCGGCTTAGCTTTCATTGTTTGATTTTTTTTTATTTATTTATTTTTTGTTCTTTTTTTTGCAGAGGCAAGGTTATTAACCAATTTGGTCAAAAATCCTGTCGGTATCAAAAAAGCAATTACAATGACATATTCTTAGTGTGCGAATGAAAATATAGACTCAGCTTAGCTTTTATTGTTTGATTTTTTTTTATTTATTTATTTTTTGTTCTTTTTTTTGCATTGGCGAGGCTATTAACTAAATTGGTCGAAAATCCTGTCGGTATCAAAAAAGCAATTAAAATGACATATTCTTAGTTTGCGAATGAAAATACAGACTCGGCTTAGCTTTCATTGTTTGATTTTTTTTTATTTATTTATTTTTTGTTCTTTTTTTTGCAGTGGCGAGGCTATTAACTAAATTTGTCAAAAACCCTGTCGGTATCAAGAAAGCAATTACAATGACATATTCTTAGTGTGTGAATGAAAATACAGACTCAGCTTAGCATTCATCGTTCGATTTTTTTTATTATTTATTTCTTTTTTTTTTTGCAGTGGCGAGGCTACCAACCAAATTGGTCAAAATCCTGCCTGTATTAAAAAAGCAATAACAATGACATATTCGTATGTAAAAAAAAAAATCACTTCTGTTATATAAGATTTAATCCTTAATTTTCAGAAATTTCTCGTGAAAACTACGCTGATTTAGAATAATATATTAAGAAAAATTCCGATAAGCATCAATTTTCGACATCAAATTCGAGGCATGTCGATACGCTTAATATTATCTGGTTGCTTTTTCGGTTATTTTTCAGAAATTTCACGCTGATTTCGAATATTATGTTCGTTTCGTCGCAGCAAACGCTAACATTCGCTGAAAACTAAGGTTCATTATTGGCAATGATAAATCGAGACTATCCAAATCATTCCATTGAAATTCAACCCTTCCAAACCTTTCCTATGTGAATCCTTCACGAGTTCCTTGTACGCTTCCATCTTTATTCAATCCCTCAGAAGCGGATATTGGCAATCCGATATAACAATCTAAAGACTGATTTCACAATGGCAGCGGAGAAAATAACATCGGAAAATCTATAAGGATGAACCCGGTTAGATTTCATTAAGGAAAGTATGGTTACGCAAACCCTCCAGTGGGACGCAAGGGAACGGCGTTCTGGATCCAATTGGGACCTATCTCATAACTTAGCCAATAAAACGACGTTTTCAGATTTCTCGGGATCTTTTTCGGATAAGGACAGGACAGGCATTAGAAGGAGGAAGATGCATGCATCGGACTTTGTATTCAATGTAATTTATTTGTACTTCTTCTAGCATCCCGAGGAACGTGCATCGGCCGTCACCTGCATAGAAATGCAGTCGTGCGTCCTTCACATAGTTTACTACTTCTTTCTCGTCATGGAGCGTATCTCATCAATAAACCCTATCGCAACCTCTGCATACCATCGCCGACTGGTTTTGTACTCACATATCATAGAGCGTTTCAATTTTTTCATATCGATAATTTCAATTAAAAGGGGAAAAAGTTGCAACATGCATCGATGCCGTTAAGTCGATTGTTCAATTATTATTCAATATGATCGAAAAGTTGCGTAAGGTACTCGTTTGTAACGTTAAACAGCAACAAAGAAGTCGATGATGTAACGTATTTTTCCATTATCGTCAAAGTATGTAATCTTGATTCTTGAGATTGCGGTTGTGAATAGGATAATGGTAGGATGTCGGATTTAGCTGTATGGCGTTTCATACAGTGTAATAAACTTGGTTATCTTTCTATTCCTTCGAAATTAACAATTTTTCAACTTCTCGAAATCACTCCCGAAGTTGCATTTCAGCGGGGAAATCGGTCATCTGCCCCATTAAGACTTCCATTCCGTTCCAGTTACTGTTTCAGGAAACTCATATTAGGTGGTAAAATGTGAAAAATGTCGGGGATGCAAAAGAATAATATGCCGTAAATATATAAGTTTATGCCGGAGCCGTTGTTGTCCCTTTTATGCCCTCGTAAGTTCGCTGAAACTTTATTCCCTCTTTTCGGCGTTGTGCGTTTGTGAAATACCATTATGTATTTCTTGGGGAAGATATGATGTTTGTTTATTTTTCTTCGTTTCCACCTTGACGGAGGTTGGTCTTACTTTCGTTTCATGCGAGGGTGGCGTCGTAAATACGGGTTTTCCGTTTTATTTTCGTTAAGGATTGAATCTTATATAACAAAAGTGATTTTTTTATCATAGATACGAATATGTCATTATAAAAGTTTTTTTTTATACACACAGGATTTTTGACATATTTGGTTGGTAGCCTCATAACAAAATCATCATCGCAAAAAAAAGAAAAAAAAAGGGAAAAAAATTAATAAATAAAAAAAAGAATCGAACAATGAAAGCTAAGCTGAGTATGTATTTTCATTCACAAAAGAAGAAAAGCAAAATTAATAAATAAAAAAAAGATTCAACAAGGAAATCTAAGCTGAGTCCGTATTTTCATCGGAAAAAAAGGAAAACAAAATTAATAAATAGAAAAAAAGATTAAACAATGAAATCTAAGCTGAGTCCGTATTTTCATCCGCAAATAAAAGGAAAAGAAAATTACTAAATAAAAAAAAAGATCAAACAATGAAATCTGAGCGGAGTCTGTATTTCCATCCGCAAAAAAAAGAAAACGAAATTAATGAAAAAAAAAGATCAAACAATGAAATCTCAGCTAAGTCTGTGTTTTCATCCAAAAAAGAGATACAAAATTAATGAATGAAAAAAAATCAAACCATGAAATTTGAGCCGAGTCTGTATTTTCATCCAAAAAAAAGATACAAAATTAATAAATAAAAAATAAGATCGAACAATGAAATCTGAGCTGAGTATGTATTTTCATCCACAAAAAAAAAAGGAAAACAAAATTGAAAAAAAAAAAAACAAACAATGAAATCTAAGCTGGGTCTGTATTGTCATCGGCAAAAAAAGGAAAACAAAGTTGATAAATAAAAAAAAGACCAAACAATGAAATCTAAGCTGAGTCTGTATTTTCATCCGCGAAAAAAGGAAAAGTAAATTAATAAATAAAAAAATGATGAAACAATGAAATCTAAGCTGAGTCTGTATTTTCATCCGCAAAAAAAGGAAAACAAAAATAATAATCAAAAAAATAAAGATCAAACAATGAAATCTGAGCTGAGTCTGTATTTTCATCCGCAAAAAAAAGGAAAACAAAATCAATGAATGAAAAGAAAAAGATCAAACAATGAAATCTAAGCCGAGTCTGTATTTTCATCCGCAAAAAAAGGAAAACAAAATTAATGAATAAAAAAAAAAAATCAAACAATGAAATCTGAGCTGAGTCTGCATTTTTATCCACAAAAAAAGGAAAGCTAAATTATTAAATAAAAAAAGATCAAACAATGAAATCTAAGCGGAGTCTGTATTTTCATCCGCAAAGAAAGGACAACAAAATTAATAAATAAAAAAAAAGATCAAACAATGAAATCTGAACTGAGTCTGTATTTTCATTCACAAAATAGGGAAAGCAAAATTAATAAATAAAAAAAAGATTTAACAAGGAAATCGAAGCTGTGTCTGTATATTCATCGGCAAAAAAGGAAAACAAAATTAATAAATAAAAAAGAAGATTGAACAATGAAATCTAAGCTGAGTCCGAAGTTTCATCCGCAAATAAAAGGAAAAGAAAATTACTAAATAAAAAAAAAGATAAAACAATGAAATCTGAGCGGAGTCTGTATTTTCATCCGCAAAAAAAGGAAAACAAAATTAATGAAAAGAAAGATCGAACAGTGAAATCTCAGCTGTCTGTATTTTCATCCAAAAAAAAGATTCAAAATTAATAAATAAAAAAAAAGATCGAACAATGAAATCTGAGCTGAGTCTGTATTTTCATCCGAAAAAAAGATACAAAATTAATAAATAAAAAAAAGATCGAACAATGAAATCAGAGCTGAGTCTGTATTTTCATCCACAAAAAAAAGGAAAACAAAATTAAAAAAAAAAAAACAAACAATGAAATCTAAGCTGAGTCTGTATTGTCATCCGCAAAAAAAGGAAAACAAAGTTGATAAATAAAAAAAAGATCAAACAATGAAATCTAAGCTGAGTCTGTATTTTCATCCGCAAAAAAAGGAAAAGAAAATTGATAAATAAAAAAAAAGATCAAACAATGAAATCTAAGCTAAGTCTATATTTTCATCCAAAAAAAAGATACAGAATTAATAAATGAAAAAAAGATCAAAAAATGAAATCTGAGCTGAGTCTGTATTTTCATCCGAACAAAAGATACAAAATTAATAAATAAAAAAAGATCGAACAATGAAATCAGAGCTGAGTCTGTATTTTCATCCACAAAAAAAAGGAAAACAAAATTAATAAAAAAAAAAAACAAACAATGAAATCTAAGCTGAGTCTGTATTGTCATCCGCAAAAAAAGGAAAACAAAGTTGATAAATAATAAAAAAAGATCAAACAATGAAATCTAAGCTGAGTCTGTATTTTCATCCGCAAAAAAAGGAAAAGTAAATTAATAAATAAAAAAAAGATGAAACAATGAAATCTAAGCAGGGTCTGTATTTTCTTCCGCAAAAAAGATACAAAATTAATAAATAAAAAAAGATCGAACAATGAAATCAGAGCTGAGTCTGTATTTTCATCCACAAAAAAAAGGAAAACAAAATTAATAAAAAAAAAAAACAAACAATGAAATCTAAGCTGAGTATGTATTGTCATCCGCAAAAAAAGGAAAACAAAGTTGATAAATAATAAAAAAAGATCAAACAATGAAATCTGAGCTGAGTCTGCATTTTCATCCACAAAAAAAGGAAAGCTAAATTATTAAATAAAAAAAGATCAAACAATGAAATCAAAGCGGAGTCTGTATTTTCATCCGAAAAAAAATGGAAACAAAATTAGTGAATGATAAAAAAGATCAAAAAATGAAATCCAAGCTGATTCTGTATTTTTATCCGCAAAAAAAGGGAAACCAAAATTAATGAATAATAAAAAAAAAAAATAAAACAATGAAATCTAAGCTGATTCTGTATTTTCATCCGCAAAAAAAGGAAAACAAAATTAATGAATAAAAAAAAAGATCAAACAATGAAATCTAAGCAGAGTCTGTATTTTCAACCGCTCACATCCTTTTCCCTCAAATTGCACCATATCATCGACGTCGATATTCCTACAATTCTACGCGGTGAGCTCGGCAAACCGTGAAATCATTATCAATCTGAAAACATCAAATGTAAATTTACGATTTCGTCCGTCGGAAAACGACGCATCGATTGTTCAATATGTTGTTCCGACGTTTCCGGCCCGGGGTAGAAAATACGGTCTCGGACAACTAATAAATTTCAATCAACGTCCCCCTCTTCCCCCCATAGTCTCCCTCCATAGACCGGCCAGGGGGAGGACGGCGAAGCTATCGGACGTATGGAAAATTGCGCTCTTTTACGGTCAAATTCGGGTAGCTGACTAGACTCCAGACATCTGATATCAAATCAGATCGCGGACCTCGAAGATTGTTTTCCCAGCTGAACTTTTTGTTTGCATGTGGGATTCGAGGTTTTCTTATGTGAGTTCATGTTCAGGGACATTTCTAACTGTGAATAACTCTAATTTTCTTTCGAAACCGTTCCGCTGGCTAGAATGAATGAAATATAAAAGAAAATGACCTTTATGACAGGTTGATAGAATAACGTTTATAATATATCAAATTTCTCTTAGATGCCCAACAGGACCGTATCTAGGGCGTGGCAAGGGTGGCACTTGCCACGGGCGCAAGGTCTGAAGGGGCGCCAAAAAATATCGAAAAAAAAAAAAATAGAAGCGCCAAAAAAAAAATATTAATTCGAAAGATGACAATACGGTTACGTAAGTAAGTAATTCGGTCACAACATTTCGAAACCTTGACATTCAAAATACAGAATGACAATGCAATTAGATCAGAAATACGAGAAATATGGTCCAGTTGTTATAAAAATTTTTCAAAGATGCCGCACTCTGATCATAAATATTACATTCGGCAAAATCGTCATGCGATTCCAAGCACAGCCCTTTTATGAGTTGCTTACAAAACATCCCTTATCGCATCTAGCTTGTTTTGAAGGGCCGCTTCTTTGATGATGATGGTTCATCATGATCGATTTGTTGAGATTTTTAGGCCACATCTGTGTTATTTTAAAAACGATTTGTATTGCCAAAAATTCACCAATCACAGTTTTGAGCTCAAGAAGTTGGAGAAAAATTGGGGAATCTTATTCTATTCTACATAAATATTGATTTCTTTCAATTGTGAAGGGAAGAGCAAAAAATTTAAATTTCAATGTTCGTTTAGTGTGTATCCAGATTTGAAGTGTTATAAGTTTTGAGTCTTTTTTGAGCGCTCGTACTACTTACACGAGGGCTATATCATTTCGTCACGATGTCTGTATTTTTCGAATTTTGAGCCGAAAATGGTCTCAATCGACTATGTTCGACTCACTGATGACGAATCCGTCGGAAAATTTGAGTCTGTCCGTCTGGCCGTCCGGCCGTCAGCACGATAACTCTCGAACAAAACAACCTAGAGACTTGAAATTTTCAGTGTGGGTTCAGTTCCCGAATGGCTCGGTTAAGTTCGTTAATGGGCCAAATTCCACCAGGGGTTCCGTAAATATGGCCGTTCAAAGTTTTGTTTCCCTGATTACTTGAAAACTACAGATTGGATCGAGATGAAATTTTGCACTCAAATGGAAAATGAGGTGTTCAAGCTACATGTGAAATTTTGTCCAGATCGCATGACCAGAACCATAGAAACCATAGAAAATTGTAACTTTTGAACGGAAAGGCCTAGGGACTTGAAATTTTCAGGATAGGTGTGGATCTCGAATGTCGTGATCACGTTCATCTATGAGCAACATTATACAAGGGGTTCCGTAAATACGGTCGTTTGAAATTTTGTTTTCTCGATAAATTCGAAACTGCGGATTCGATCGAGATGAAATTTTGTATTTTAATCGAGAATGATATATTGAAGCAATATTTTGTCCAGATCGCATAACCAGAACCATAGAAACCATAGAAAATTCTAACTTTTGAACGGAAAGGCCTAGGAACTTGAAATTTTCAGGGTGGGTTTGGATCGCAAATTTCACGGTCATGTTCATCAATGAGCAAAATTAGACTAGGGATTCCGTAAATATGGCCGTTCAAAATATTTTTTTCCTGATAGTTTCGAAACTACCGATCGGATTGGAATGAAATTATGCACCTAGCTCAGGAATAATGTATTCAAACTACGTGCAAAATTTTGTCCAGATCGCATCACCAAGACCATAGATACCGTGGAAAATTCTAGCGAATTATCGAAAAAAAATTGTTCAGCTGAAGCACCGACATGAAGTCTGGAGTTTCGCCTAAGTTTCAGAATTTTTTTGACAGCTGTCAAAAATTCCTTCAATTGATTTCTAAAACTGGAGAATGCGAATCTACCTACAAGGTGCATGTACGAGCGCTCAAAAGCTCCTGCCTTCACGGCAGTGCTTTTCGTAATTTTTATATTCTGACTTCTTTGTTGCATTGTGCTTTTGGATTCGAGCATTATAAATTGTGCTATTGAAGGTGAGTTGTACCAAGTATTTGTTTTTTTTTATGACATTTTTCTGGCATCGAATATATTCAATTATTCGTATTTTTACATAATAATACTGTTCCTTTCAATTCAAGAAGAAATATGTTCGGTTCGTTGCGAAAAATATGGATTTTCAAACTTGAGTTCTCACTTCTCAGAGCGTCTTCTTTTGAAATCTGATAAAACTCAAATTTTAGGGTTATTTTACATTGAATCTTCAATCTCATCTGGCAAAGATTATTTTAGTGATTTTTTTATATTTAACGAATGGACTTCTTGAATATTGTAACATCGGGCCCTGTACGAAACTATTAGTACGTGTTTCAAATGGTTATAAAATAGTATTTGTATGCTAAGTTTGCGGTTTTTTTTGCAGAGATTGTGATTATCTATTATTTTTTTCTAGTCAACTTACCAAAAAATTTTTATTTTACGTTTGCAGTATGTATTTTTAAATTTCAAGTTGAAGAATTTATATTTTTTAAGATAAATGTTCGTATTTATTACATAAATATGAATATTTCATTTTGTTTTTTCAGAATTTGTTTTATTTTTATGCATTTCATTTAAAATGTGTATTTCAATGTTTTTAATGAAAAAATTTTTCCATAAAAATGTGTATGATTTTGAAAAAAAAGTATATGACTAGCATTATGAAAAAAAATACTATAAGAAAATATGATGGATGAAAAAAAATCTACGCAAATGGGGGGCACTGTCTAATATATTGCCACAGGCGCAATAGTACCTGGATACGGCCCTGATGCCCAAGTTTCGATATATTTTAACGATATTTTCATTTGAAATTCGATATTTCAGATTTTGATAAATTTCACGTATAATTCTGGAAATCTATAAAACAAGTTTTATAAGGCTAGAAAATCTTAGAAAATCCTTACTAACCCCCATTTCTGAGTGTGAATTATTCTATTTTTCTTTCAAATCCGTTCCACCGGCTAGAATGAATGAAAACTATCAGAAAATGAACTATATGACATGTTGATGGAATTGCATACGTCCATAACTGTCAGGGACGTATCTAGGTACTATTGCGCCTGTGGCAATAAATTAGACAGCGCCCCCCCATTGCGTAAATTTTTTTTCATCCATCATATTTTCTTATAGTATTTTTTTTTCATAATGCTAGTCATATATTTTCGTAAGAGTATTAAAATAATACACATTTTGATGGAAAATTTTTTCATTAAAACCATTGAAATACACATTTTAAATGAAATGCATAAAAATAAAACAAATTCTGAAAAAACAAGATGAAATATTTATATTTATGTAATAAATTCTTCAACTTAAAATTTAAAAATACATACTGCAAACGTACAATAAAAATTTTGTGGTAAATTGAAAACAATAATCGATAATCACAATCTCTGCAAATAAAACCGCAAACTTAGCATACAAATACTATTTTATAACCATTTGAAACATGTACTAATAGTTTCGTACAGGGCCCGATGTTAGAATGTTCAAGAAGTCCATACGTTAAGAATAAAAAAATCACTAGAATAATCTTTGCCAGATGAGATTGAAGACTCAATGAAAACTATGAAAACTAACACTTATATTTGAGTTTCATCAGATTCAAAAAAAAAAAACGCTCTGAGAAGTGAGAACTCAAGTTTGAAAATTCATATTTTCCGCAATGAACCGAACAAATTTCTTCTTGAATTGAAAGGAACAATATTATTTATGTTATAATACGAATAATTGAATATATCCGATGCATGAATAATGTCATAAATAATAACAAATACTTAGTACAACTCACCTTTAATAGCACAATTTATAATGCTCGAATCCAAAAGCACAAAAAAGTCAGATAATAAAAAAAACTCAAAACTTATAACACTTCAAATCTGGATACACACTAAACGAAAATTAAAATTCAAATTCTTGGCTCTTCTCTTCACAATTGAAAGAAAAAAATATTTATGTAGAATAGAATCAGATTCCCCAATTTTTCTCCCACTTCTTGAGCTCCAAACTCTGATTGGTGAATTTTTGGCAATACGAATCGTTTTTAAAATACCACAGATGTGGCCCAAAAATCTAAACAAATCGATCATTATGAACCATCATCATCAAAAAAGCCGCCCTTCAAAACAAACTGGAGTAGATAGGGGATGTAGTGTAAACAACTCATAAAAGGGCTGTGTTTGGAATCGCATGACGATATTGCCGATTGTAATATTTATGATCAGAGAAATTGAAAATTAGTGATAATAATTGGACCATATTTCTCGCATTTCTGACCTTATTGCATTTCCATTCTGTACGTGAATATCAATGTTTCGAAATGTTGTGATCGAATAACTTACTTACGTTACCGTGTTGTCATCGATCGAATCAATTTTTTTTGCTTGGCGCTTCTATTTTTTTATTTTTGATATTTTTTGGCGCCCCTTGGGACCTTGCGCTCGTGGCAAGTGCCAACCTTGCCACGCCCTAGATACGACACTGATAACTGTCTTGAGATCATTGAAAACCTACAATAGTGGGGTTGTAGAGTTGAAAGGAAATGTATTCGTCATGGAATCACAGAATAAATTAAATCAAAGTGTAAGTTTCGAACGAAACAAGCGTAAAAGTTCCCATGTCAACTAAACGTTGTTGTGTGACAAACGCCAAAATAATCCCCAATTGGCCTCGGCACAAACTCCAATGAAGTCTTTCAATCTCGCAACCGATACAATCGCGAGGTAAACGTCCAAACTGCCTCTGACCAACCCCAACTCCGAACCGCGAAACTTTCCGGTGTAACAAACGTGTTGGAAAACAATTCCGGGCACCGCCGGTCCAGATTAGGGGTAGTTTCGGAAGCAATCATTCGGTTCAGGTATTTTCCTCCTCAAAATAATTCCCTCTTTCGAATCCCGATTATTTCAGTTCACTTCAAGTTGTTGAAAACTGCGAGCCGGCGATCGGCACGGTATAAACCTGGATTAAGAGTGGGCGTTATGAGCTGGGAAAATTGTTTTCCGGGATATTAAGGTGTA
This sequence comes from Aphidecta obliterata, assembly GCA_963966015.1. Taxonomy (NCBI): domain Eukaryota; kingdom Metazoa; phylum Arthropoda; class Insecta; order Coleoptera; family Coccinellidae; genus Aphidecta; species Aphidecta obliterata. Next base: position 33,962,484 of record OZ014428.1, read on the forward strand.
ACAATGGACTTAGCTGGATTGGATTCTATTTCTGGAAAGGATTTAATTGAAATATCTATGTTCTACGTATCGAGAGTGCTTATCTTCAAGAGTGCTGTAACATTCGGGGTTAAAATGGAATTGGAGCCCTTGTTGAAGCTTTATTATTGATGCAGTTTCGAAGTTTTGCATCAATATTTCCCTTTTTGAGCGCTCGTACTACTTACACGAGGGCTATATCATTTCGTCACGATTTCTGTATTTTTTTTTTTTATTTTAGAAGAAAATCAATATTGAACAGGTGGCAGGTTCATAAAAACTCCCAGAGCCGCCCCTGCCGCCCTTAACCGAACTCCAACCAACTATCATAATTTATTTCCGTCCCATTGGAGGTACCTTTCCCCGATATTCAATCGGGAAATTTTCAATTATATTAATGGCTTTCAGCGCAGTCATTTTCCACTTTAATAACCGCTCTTTTTCCCCGACGATGATTTGCGCAAAGTGCTGAGTTGGGAAGTTGTGCAAGTGCTCGGGAACACGTCGATGTTCCGCATGCAAAGTGCAAACTACTCCGGGATTCCTGCGAAGATTGCACGATATTGAATCCCGAATTGGGAATTGCTATTCAAGAACTGGACGCTGAAGAGGGATCAGCGATCGTGATATGGGGGCGTTTTGGGGTCGGCGTCCGAGAAGGGAGGTCGATCGGACTGGACGGTATTTATTAATTTTCGAGGGGGGCTGGAATGCTGTAAGGAGAAATCATCTCAGATTTTCTGTTTCTTTAAAATATGGAAAAAATTTCTTGATCTCCCAGAAATTTCAACACAAAAATTGAGTGTATCTAGGTATGAAAAAAATACCTCACATGATTCCAAAATAAAAAACATGTGAAATTTTATTACTCACAAACTATTGGAACTAGAGTTATGCGGTGCATTCATTTTCATTCTAAACGAGAATACAGTTGAAATTGATTCGGTCGATAATCGTCGAAAGAAGTGATTTGGTGTGGGAATCAGGGCCGTATCTAGGAACTATTGCGCCTGTGGCGATATATTAGACAGCGCCCCCCAATTTGCGTTGATTTTTTTTTCATCCATCATATTTTCTTATAGTATTTTTTTTTTCATAATGCTAGTCATATATTTACGTGAGAGTTTCAAAATAATATACATTTTTATGGAAAAATTTTTTCATTGAAAACATTGAAATACACATTTTAAATGAAATGCATAAAAATAAAACAAATTCTGAAAAAACAAAATGAAATATTCATATTTATGTAAAAAATACGAACATTTATCTTAAGATCTGCAGCACTTTTCTTCAAATCCTCAATATTCATAGTTTGAATGACACTACCATTCAAAAAACTGAAATCGTTTGCCACTTCGTTCAAAGCAACAAATCTTTCTTCAATTTGAATAATTATAGTCCAATTCCTCAGTTTTGCGTTTGCATAAAAAAGAAGAGCTCCATCACTGGCTAGTTCCTCTGGCATTTTGGGTTTTTTTTCGTTTTCTCGATTGATGTAACTTTGCTTCGATTCCAATTTTATCAGCTTCATTTTTCGAAAGTTCCATCAATGGCATAAAAAAGTTTTCTCTGTTAGCTTTCAGTTCGTTCAATAGTCCAAGTATCATTCGTGAGCCTTTAGATATATCTAGTTGTTTTTCTTGCAAATATTGATTAATTCGGTTTATTTTACTGAACAGAATTTCCCAGAAGTTGAGATATATGATAGATTCATAATTTGTTATCGAATTTACCAGGGACGATTTTTTGAGCTAGCGAAGAACTTTGATGATTTCACCTAATTGCGACTCCAACAAATGTACAGCGTTTGCTTTTGAGGCACAAAAAAGTCAGAATATAAAAAAAAACTCAAAACTTATAACACTTCAAATCTGGATACACACTAAACGAACATTAAAATTTAAATTTTTTGCCCTTCTCTTCACAATCGAAAGATATCAATTTTTATGTAGAATAGAATAAGATTCCCCAATTTTTGTCCCACTTCTTGAGCTCAAAACTCCGATTAATGAATTTTTGGCAATACAAATTGTTTTTAAAATACCACAGATGTGGCTTAAAAATCTAAACAAATCGATCATTATGAACCATCATCATCAAAGAAGCCGCCCTTCAAAACAAACTGGAGTAGATAAGGGATGTAGTGTAAACAACTCATAAAAAGGCTGTGCTTGGAATGACAATATTGCCGGTTGTAATATTTATGATCAGAGTGCGGCATCTTTGAAAATTTGTTATAACAATTGGACCATATTTCTCGTATTTCTGACATTATTGCATTTTCATTCTGTACTTTGAATATCAATGTTTCGAAATGTTGTGTTCGAATTACTTACTTACGTAACCGTGTTGTCATCTTTGAATTATTTTTTTTTTTTGGTGCTTCTATTTTTCTATTTTTGATATTTTTTGGCGCCCCTTCGGACCTTGCGCCCGTGGCAAGTGCCACCCTTGCCACGCCCTAGATACGGCCCTGGTGGGAATTAGAGGTTTTCTAAAGATTTCCTAACAAGTTTTTTCTTCAGATTTTCAACGATTTATGAGGCAATTTAAATTTTACGGCTTTCAGGAAACTCTTAAAAAATATGTTCATGGTTTGAATAAAATAGCTCACCTGGGCTCACCTTTAAAATGAGATGAATACGATTGAATAGACCTCCTTGCATTCATTCCACGCCACTTTCATAGGTTTTCGACATTTTCAAGAAAGTAATGAGCAAAGCTCTTCCTTATCACATTTATGTTTTGAGATAGAAATGAATAGGAACATACGTTCATAATTCGAAAAAAAGGCCCAGATCGGCTCTGTAATGAGGTAAATTCGATTAAATACATTGTCTTTCAACTTTACCACCCCACTTTTTAGGTTTTCAACGATCTCAAGACAGTAATTCCATCAATCATCCATGTAGTTCATTTTCTGATATTTTTCATTCATTCTAGCCAGTGAAACGGATTCGAAAGAAAAAAAGAAGTTGTTTACAGTTGGAAATGGGGGGAATGGTTTTTGAAGATTTTCCAGCCTTATAAAACGTTTCTTTTCCAGATTTCCAGAATTATACATGGAATTTGTTAAAATCTGAAATTTCGAATCTCGGATGAAAATATCGTGAAATATCTGATTTGAAAGAATTGAAAGAAATCCTTTTCAAAACTTCGGTATCTTAGAGAAATTTGATATATTATATATCAACCTGTCTATGAAGGACATTTTCTGATATCTTTCACTTATTCTAGCCAGTGCAGAGAATTTGAAAGAAAAAGAGAATTATTTACAGTTAGAAATGGGGGTTAGTGAGGATTTTCATAGATTTCTAGCCCCATGAATGTTTTTCTCCAGATTTCTACAATTTTCAATTCAATAAAACTGTCGAAATGTGACATCGAATTTCGGATGAATATATCGAGAAATATACCGTTTTAGAAGAATTGAAAAAAATCCTCTTCAGAACTTCGGCATCTGAGATAAATTTGATATATTATAAAGGTTATTCTATAAACCTGTCCATGAAGGACATTTTCTGATATTTTTCATTTATTCTAGCCAGTGCAATGGATTTGAAAGAAAAATTGAGTTATTTACAGTTGGAAAAGGGGTTAGTGAGAATGTTCAAAGATTTCTAGCCCCATAAAATGTTGTTTTCCAGTATAGAATTTCAATTTAAATTAAGTTTATCGAAATCTTAAATCAAGTTTCCGATGAAAATATCGTGAAATATACCGATTTAGAAGAATTGAAAAAAACCCTTTTCAAACCTTCGGCATCTAAGAGAAGTTTGATATATTATGAAGGTTATTCTATCATTTTGTCCATGAAGGACATTTTCTGATATTTTTCATTTATTCTAGCCAGTGCAACGGATTTGAAAAGAAAATAGAATTATTTACAGTTAGAAATGGGGGTTATTGATGATTTTCAAAGATTTCTAACCCCATAAAATGTTCTTCTCTAGATTTCTACAATTTTCAATTCAATAAAATTGTCGAAATGTGACATCGAATTTCGGATGAATATATCGAGAAATATACCGTTTTAGAAGAATTGAAAAAAATCCTCTTCAGAACTACGGCATCTGAGATAAATTTGATATATTATGAAGGTTATTCTATAAACCTGTCCATGAAGGACATTTTCTGATATTTTTCATTTATTCTAGCCAGTACAACGGATTTGAAAGAAAAATAAAATTATTCACAGTTGGAAATGGGGGTAAGTGATGATTTCCAAAGATTTCTAGCCCCATAAAATGTTGTTTTCCAGTTTTCTAGAATTTCAATTTAATTTAAGTTCATCGAAATCTTGAACCAAGTTTCTGATGAAAATATCGTGAAATATACCGATTTAGAAGAATTGAAAAAAATCCTTTTCAAACCTTCGGCATCTAAGAGAAATTTGATCTGATATATTATGAAGGTTATTCTATCATTTTGTCCATGAAGGACATTTTCTGATATTTTTCATTTATTCTAGCCAGTGCAACGGATTTGAAAGAAAAATAGAATTATTTACAGTTAGAAATGGGGGTTAGTGATGATTTTCAGAGATTTCTAGCCTCATAAAATGTTTTTTTCCAGATTTCTACAATTTTCAATTGAATAAAATTGTCGGTCGCAATGTGTCATCGAATTTCGGACGAATATATCGAGAAATATACCGATTTAGAAGAATTGAAAAAAATCTTTCTCAAAACTTCGGCATCTGAGAGAAATTTGATATATTATGAAGGTTATTCTATAAACCTTTTCATGAAGGACATTTTCTGATATTTTTCATTTATTCTAGCCAGTGCAACGGATTTGAAAGAAAAATAGAATTATTTACAGTTGGAGAGGGTTAGTGAACATTTTCAAAGATTTCTAGCCCCATAAAATGTTGTTTTTCAGTTTTCTAGAATTTCAATTCAATTTGACTTTGTTGAAATTTGACATCGAATTTCGGATGAAAATATAGTGGAATATACTGATTTAGAAGAATTGAAGATAATCCTTTTCAAAATTGCGGCATCTAAGAGAAATTTGATATATTATGAAGGTTCTCCTATCAATCTGTCTATGAAAGACATTTTCTGATATTTTTCATTTATTCTAGCCAGTGCAACGGATTTGAAAGAAAAATAGAATTATTTACAGTTGGAAATTGGGGTTAGTGATTATTTTCAAAGATTTTTAGCCTCATAAAATGTTTTTCTCCAGATTTCTGGGAATTTCAATTTAATAAATACATATGTCGAAATCTGTCATCGAATTTTGGATGAAAATATCGTGAAATATACCGATTCAGAAGAATTGAAAATAATCCTTCCCAAACCTTCGGCATCTAAGAGAAATTTGATATATTATGAAGGTTATCTATCAACCTGTCCATGAAGAAAATTTTCTGACATTTTTCATCGATTCTAGCTAGTGCAACGGATTTGAAAGAAAAATAGAATTATTTACAGTTGGAAATGGAGGTAAGTGATGATTTTCAAAGATTTCTAGCCTCATAAAATGTTTTTTTCCAGATTTTCTAGAATTTCAATTCAATTTAAATTTGTCGAATTCTGACATAAAATTTAGGAATCGTGAAATATATCGATTTGAAAGAATTCAAAACTTCGGCATCTCAGAGTAATTCGACATTTTCCATATAATTCTGTGATTCCACCTCTTGAAGTGATTTTATAAAATGAAATTATTTGTCAAACCAAAATTTCATTGATTGTATTGACATGCAAATGAATTTAAATAAATCATTTATTTATCTTTCATTATTTTTTTTCGATTGAGATTGATTCAATCTTCAGTTGTGGCAGTTTTTCTTCCTCCAGTCTCTGATCTTCTCCTCTCTATCTCTGTTGGGACAGAAGATCTTCTTCAGAATTAAAAACAGTGTCAAACTGATTGACACAGTCGGAAATTGAGGTTATGAGCGTGATATTTTTGACATTCCTGTCAGACACTAGATCTAATGTGTCACATCTGTCATTTTTGTGCGAAGTTGTCGGATATACTTAATCAGGTCGAAAAGATTTTTGAGTTAGGAGGAAATTTTGTGGGAGACCTGTTTAAACGCCAGAACGAGACCTAGGTGGACCGTGATCAAAACAAAAAATATAAATATTATGTCCTTCAAGAAGCGGAACTGTTGATTCTTGGACCGACGCCGACGCTCCGAACATCCCGCCACCAATTAGCACCGGCATCGTCCTCCGTCTTCAGTAAATGTTGATATTTACTCGCGATGGACGTTTTGGTGCATTGCGCGAGCTCCGTCGCGAGAAAGTGTTGGCGCCCCGTCAGAGTATCGCCTCTCGCCGACTCCGGTGCGCCTGTTATCTCAGTATCGCATTCGACCGCTCCGGTTACGTTTCCGGGTGCTGTCTATTAGGGAGCGACAACAGTTTGCGCTTCTCGCTGCGAGTTTTCCCGAGTTTTTCCAGCGATCGCGGAGCTTCCTGGAGGTGTGCACGACAGTTTGGAATTTTTTCTGTGGTTGGGGTGTGTTCGCCGAGTGAGAGGTGTTTTTGGGGTGTGCTTCGCGGATTTTTGAGGTGAGTTTCTGAAATGAATATAAAAGTTAGTTTATAAGACAATTTTCTCCAATATAAGAACAATCACCTCAATTCATTTGATTAATGCCCCTTCAATCTATTCGAAATTATATCGTGTGCTTGTCCCTCGAGAATATCTGAAAAATCTGAAATTTCGGATTCACACAACTTAAAATCGAAAAATATAGGACAAAATAATTTTGACAACTATTTAAGATTCTATGTTCATATCGAATACCGAATATTCTTGACAGGAATTACAAAATAGAATTACGAAATTATTTCTAGGTGAGCAGAAGTTTTGTTGGCGAAAAAGTTGATACTCAGTTTTTGAACAGCCTTGAGAAAGACTTGTTTTCCACAGATTTATTTCAATACAAAATACAAATGATAATTACTTACGTCAACTCAATTGTTGTTCGGTACCTTCATAATTTTTTGTGGTTTAGTGAGTTTCGATGATTATTTGACAAGACTAACTTTTTATAATTAGTTGATGACGTTAATTGATGACGTTAATCTGAACTTGAGCGAGATATTCAAAGAATAAGACTGCATAGGCATAGATCATGCAATAATTAAAGATTATATCTATGGTGTGAAGTCTAAGACTCTTTCTCAAAATAGACATTAACGATGTGAACAAGTTGATCTGATTTGTAAAGTCTCATGATTTATATTGTGATGGTTTTTAGATGGCAGATAAAATAAAACAATATCGTATAAAATACGGCAAGAAAAATATTGAGCGTTCAAAAAATATGGAGGAAGCGTTTAGCTTTTGACAATCGAATATTTTCTTCTATGTCCCTCGATCCAAAACATAAACAAATTTCAATGATACAACATTTATCGAAATTGACGTTAGGTATTTCAAATTGTTGGGAAAATTACTGGCGAATTTAAAAAAGAATTCGGGAATGGTTCCAAATTTTCAGCCTAATGGAAATATTGTGTGAAAGAATGCCAACTTTAGGATTCCATCTTCGGATAGTAAGATATTATGGAATGTGTCAATTGAGTTAAAATCAAAGTCTCATAGGATTATTTTCTGTACACTAGAGCTTTCGCGCGTTTGTTTAAATTCATCGCCAGAGATATAAAACCGAAGACTGATCCAAATCTGCCGTCAGTGTGATGAATAAATATAATTTCATGAAATCATAGAACTTTAAGAGATGGAATCACATATGGAATATATCGGATTTCTTAACGCCAAATCGAAAAAACTTACCCCCAATTCCAACTTCAAATAGTTGAAATTATATTTAGAAAAAAATCAACTCATCTATGATAATTTTGATTCGACTTGAGATGACTATGTAGCGATACTATCAAACCAAAGATTATGAAACGAACCACAGTTTTCTGTGGATTCAACCAGCTGTCATAGTGACGAATAATGTCATTTTATTTCTATGAACTTCTAAAGATGGAATCACAGAATATATTAAACTTCTCGAGGCCAGATCAGAAAAACTCAATTTTATTTTCGCGTGGAATAGCTGTGAAGCTAAATTTTTATATAACTCATTCAAGTACAACTGACACAACCAACATTCAACTCGATAGCGATGTCAAATCAATTTGGGATTCTGCAATGACAAAATCAAAAAAACTTACCCCCAATTTCAACTTCCAATAACTGAAATAATATTTCGAAAAAAATCAACTAATCTATGATCATTTTGTTTTGACTTGAGATGACACAGTAGCGAGACTGTCGAACCAAAGATTATGAAACGAACCACAGTTTTCTGTGAACTCGATCGGCCGTCATAGTGACGAATAATGTCATTTTATTTCTATGAACTTCAAGGAATGGAAACAAAGAATATATCAAATTTCTCAACGCCAGATCAGAAAAACTCAATTTTCTTTTCGCGTGGAATAGCTGTGAAGCTGAATTTTTATATAACTCATTCAAGTACAACGGACACAACCAACATTCCACTCGATAGCGATGTCAAATCAATATGGAATTCTGCAATGATAAAATCAAAAAAACTTACCCCCAATTTCAACTGCCAATAACTGAAATAATATTTAGAAAGAAATCAACTGATCTATGATCATTTCGATTCGACTTGAGATGACACTGTAGCGAGACTGTCGAACCATAGATTATGAAACGAACCACAGTTTTCTGTGAACTCGATCGGCCGTCATAGTGACTAATAATGTCATTTTATTTCTATGAAATTCAAGGGATAGAATCTGAGAATATATCAAATTTCTCAACGCTAGATCAGAAAAACTCAATTTTCTTTTCTCGTGGAATAGCTGTGAAGCTAAATTTCTAAATAACTCATTTAAATACATCTGACACAAACAACATTCAACTCGACAGCGATGTCAAATCAATTTGGGATTCTTCAATGACAAAATCAAAAAAACTTAACCCCAATTTCAACTTCCAATAACTGAAACATATTTAGAAAAAAATCAACTAATCTATGATCATTTCGATTCGACTTGAGATGACACTGTAGCGAGACTATCAAACCAAAGATTATGAAACGAACCACAGTTTTCTGTGAACTCAACCGGCCGTCATAGTGACGAATAATGTCATTTTTTTCTATGATATTTAAGGGATGGAATCCAAGAATATATCAAATTTCTCAACGCTAGATCAGAAAAACTCAATTTCTATTAGTAATTATCACAGTCGTTTGGGCATATTATGCTTTTCCCACTAATTATGCAATATACTATTTTTAATAGTGAAAAGAGGTAAGCATTCACGCATCCATAAGGATGAAAAAAAGTCAAGTTTTTTCGACAGTTGTACAGAAAATAATATAGGAATTGGGCGTCCCTGACCTAGACCCTGCGGACATCTACTCCCCATGAATTTCGAATGCCCCCAGCACCTCCGTAACGACCTCACCCCCACTTTTTCCCGTCGCAGAATTGGGAGTAATTTTTTACCGAAAAAGTGATATACGACGGGACGTTCCTCTCCCACAACCTCCTTTATTATTCATCTCTGGTTCGGCGAGAGGAAAACTTGATATATGTCACGATTATCGCGAGTTATTGTACTTTCAAGTTTTATAATGGAATAACGAGTACTTCTTCGGGGAGATTTGCATCGGATGCGACGGGAGCCCCTAATAAAACCGACGTCGCGCGCGGAAACGCCCCTGTCGAGACGAATTGGTTCGTTTAACTTTCTTCGGGGTGAAAAAGCGGCGGTTGATTTCACTTTGGATCAAGTGCGGCACTTAGTTATTGGCTTTTGAATGGGGATATATTTTATGGACTGTTACCGGTTCAACCCTCCGCGTCGCAGGGAGTCAGACGTATCTAGAATTTTCTTCATTGAAAATTTGGGAGTGATGGGATTTTTTAAAGACAGTTGATATATTCTAGATTCTAGAAGTCAAAAATGAAATTCTGTATGACGTTTTTGCCGATAAATGTCAAAGTAACAGGAGCCTTCTATTTTTCTTGGGATAAAAAGTCAGTGGCTTGTTAAGAATGAATCAAATCATAGATCCATTTTGTGCGCTTGTTTTCTATGAATTCGTGGTCAAATTTGATTCTATCCTTCCGACAACTTCTTCTGTTCTGGTGATGAGAAATTCAATATCATTTGTGATTCCATCTCTTGTAATTTACAAAAATAAAATGACATTATTCGTCACACTGACCGCCGGTTTGGATGACCGAATCTGTGGTTCGTTTCATAATCTATGGTTCGATAGTCTCGCTACAGTGTCATCTCGATTCAAATGAAAATGATCATAGACAAGTTGATTTATTTCTAAATATCATTTCATTTATTTGAAGTTGGAATTAGAAGTGGGTTTTTTGATTTTGACATTGCAGAACCCAAAATTGATCTGACATCGCTGTCGAATGTTGTCAGTTGTCCTAAAATGAGTTATTTAAGAATTTAGTTTCACAGCTATTCCACGCGAATAAAAAATTGAGTTTTTCTGATCTAGCGTTGAGAAATTTGATATATTCTCAGATTCTATCCCTTGAATTTCATAGAATTAAAATGACATTATTCGTCACTATGACGGCCGATCGAGTTCACAGAAAACTGTGGTTCGTTTCATAATCTTTGGTCTCGCTACTGTGTCATCTCAAGTCAAAACAAAATAATCATAGATTAGTTGATTTTTTTCAAAATATTATTTCAGTTATTGGAAGTTGGAATTGCGGGTAAGTTTTTTTTGATTTTGTCATTGCAGAATCCCAAATTGATTCGACACCGCTATGACGAAAACAGGTCAAAATAGTGTCACATTTCCCACGATCGGAGAAAAAAGACTTTTTTTCCCTGCTAGATTCACACAATTAACCTGAAATATTAATTTTTGAAAGATTTATTTCTTACAGAGTCAATTATTGATGATTAATAATTCTCGAATCAACACCTCAAGTAATATTTAACGTTTTTAATCAGAAACAATTGTTACTACAATAAACATTAAACATTTCCATTTATTGGGACAATAATTGATAGTTAAGTGTGAACAATTACTTTCAATATAAATTATATAGTAACGACGCAGAAAGATCACTGCATGCAAAGAAATATTGTATTGAAAGCATTATCTTCAATAATTATATTTCAGACGATGTAAATTCACATTCACAGTTGTAAAAAAAATGTTGTTTGTATTTCGTGCATATAAAATTCGTGTTTTCATGGCACATTCGAGTGAATTTTTGGCCTCGACCTGCGGTCTCGGCCAAAAATCGACGCTCTTATGTGCCGTGAAAAAAACACTCATTTTACGCACATAATACAAGATCTTCCCGAAAGTGGAGAACCCTAAAACAATCAGTTGAAATTTCAAACAAACACTCCCTTCTGGAAATCGAATTGTCCTGTCCAAACTCTACAAATCGAAGAAGGATCACCTCGAAATCGCCGATATAATTCGATCCAAACTTCGCCGTACCGTTCCGTCAACCCCCCGCCGTGAAGTCGACCCGAAATGGGGGTTTGAAGTGGCTCTCTCCGTAGGCCGGGTTGTTATCCAGTCTAATATCAAACTCACTTAGGAAATTTGATCTCGGCCCGTTCGGAGCTGGCCACTGGCCAGCTCCGCCGAAAGTTTTACGAGTCCTCTTCGTAATTGAGTTTGAAGGGGTGCCGACCTAATAGACAGTCATATATAAAATTTAACCCCCCATCGTTTATGCTACATGTCCGAGGAATTTGTCGTTTGGCGGTGATGAGACGAAATAGGGGGAAGGTCTGGTTTAATTTCACGCATGTTGTTTTGGACGCGATGAAGTTAAGGGTTGAATTTGGGAAATTGTGTCATAACCCTTTTCAGGCGAGTCGCAGTTCGTTTCGACTCCATCATGAAATTATGAAGCTTCAAGAGATAGAATCACAGAATTACATCGGATATATCAAATTTCTAAACAGAAATTAGTATATTTTTTAACGAGCGGTAATGTTGGTCATAACTCACGCAAATGAAGTTTGAAGTTTGAAGGAACATTCTCTGTAAACGATGACTTAAGATTTTTACTGCTACACCAATCTTAAAAATTGTCGTTTACACCTTTATTTTTGTTTTGGGATTTTTCGGGCAATAAATTCTGTATGGTAACATTGGCTGATTGTCTTATTTCTGGAGTCGTACATAATAATTCATCTCCACTATCTGAATTCATCTTCTTCAGCCAAACATTCACACTAATAAAAAGGTTTCAACTTAATTTGATGAAACGTCAAAATTATTCAAGTGTCCTCCTCTCATTACCAATAATGGACTGTTCCCTTTCGACCAGTCGGCTTGTTCAGAATCACAGAGCCAGGGAGTTATAGAAGTGAGTTATTATAACTCACGTTGTTTGTTTACAGATACTATTAATTGCTCAGAAGTAGTTGAATAATGAATATATAATTCAATAGGAGTGGATAAAAACTTATAACACCTCAATCTGGACACACACTCAACGAATATTGAATAATTAATTTTTTTGCTTTTCTAATCACAATTGAGGAAAGGAATATGAATATTCTACATATTTAAAATATAATCAGATTCCTCATTTTTACTCCCTCTTCTCGGCGCTCAAAATTCTGATTGGCGAATTGACAATAAAAATAATTTTTGGAATATCACAGATGTCGTCAAAAAATCTAAAAAAAACGATTATGAACTATCATCAAAGAAGCTGCCTTCGGCACAAGCTTGATGAGATGTAGAGTAAACAACTCGTGAAAGGGCCGTGCAGGGAATTGCATGCCGATATTGCGGAGTGTAATATTTATTATCAGAGTGCGTCACCTTTGAACGTTTTCTATAATAATTGGACCATATTTTTCTTATTTCTAACCTCATTGCATTTTCATTGCCTCCTTTGAATGTCTATGTTTCGAAAAGTTGTGAATAATGGTATATTATTCAATGTAGGTCATAACTCACGCAGATGAGTTTGCAGCACGAGCCGAAGGCGATTACTGTAATTCATAAAGTGAGTTGAATACTATACTTTATCTAAAACTATAACAATAAATAATGAGATAAAAGTACAGAGAAAGAACTTTATTTACAAATCTTAAAAGTTACCTATAACAATGCATTATTTATGTTGATTGTGCTTCTTAGCATGGAGAAGAAAGTCCATAGGGGCGATGCTTTATATTTAGTGCTAAGTTCACTGAAATATACCAAAAGAACATTATCTGTAAACGATGACTTAATATTCTTACTGCTACACCAATCTTGAAAATTGTTGTAAACACATTTATATTGGGATTTTCCGGGAAATAAATTCTGTATGGTAACATTGGCTGATTGTCTTATTTCTGAAGGTGTACATAATAATTCATCTTCACTATCTGAATTCATCTTTTTCAGCAAAACATTTACAATAATAATTAGGTATCAACTTAATTTTAGAAAACGTCAAAAGTATTCAAGCCACCTCCCCTCAATACCAATAATGGAATGTTCCCTTTCGGCCAATCGGCTTGTTCAGAAGCACAGAGCCAGGGAGTTATAGTAGTGAGTTATTATAACTCACGTTGTTTGTTTACAGATACTATTGATTGCTCAAAAGTAGTCGAATACTGAATATACAGGGTGATTCCAAATTCGACGTGAACCTTGAAGTTAGTATAACTCATTTGCTGTCATTTGAGCCTTATTAATATCCAAAAATCAACAGTTTACGAGTTATTTGAGTCTTTATGTTTTTTGAAAAATTACTCACCTTACTCCATTTCTCCTCAATTTTTTCTACGTTGACTAAGTTTGATTACAATTTTAGATTATTTTCATCAGAGAAGGATATGATGTGTATGAAAAAAGCGAAAATATGCTGTAATAGAAGTTGAGAAAGAATTCGTATGATCTGAAAGTTGGTATATGAAGTAAAGAATAGTCAGTTTCTAATATCAATTCGCCTGCAACTTTCGAACTCCACAATTTATGTGTTGCAAAATTATTTTGAAAACTTGCCATATTAGTTTATTTCCTCAAAAAGATTTCGTTACAATGCAGGCACTAGTTTCGTTACAGCAGATTTTAGTTTGAAAGGGATATAAGCGAAGAAAGAAAAGTAACGAATTAAATATTTTTTTATTGCAATTTAATTCAAAATTTCATTAAAAAACTTATTCATAAAACATGAAACTACTGTATTATATCTATATCGACTTCCAATAAGTCTAAAAATTACGCTCTCCTACAGTGGGAACCATATGTAGTATTATGAGATTATTATTCCTCGAATATCAGGCAAGTATTCAGGAAAATTGTTCTTGAATAACCAATTTTCCTTTTCGATTTTCTCGGAAAATATTTATTTGCCAGTTCTTTAATTGGAACTGAAGCATAAAAATATCATAACGAATCTCTATGCGAAATATTTCTAAAATTGGTGAGTGGGCTAAGGAAAAAAATTGTAAGCACACCTAGAAAACTTTTGAATTAAATCTATTCATCGAAGTTTCAGAAGGACATTCATGAAGAAAACTATAAAAACAGTTTGGAAAGTATTTTTACTAATGTTGATTCTGTTGACATGAATGGGGAAAATTTACTGGGAAAATTTCTGCGGTATCTGCCTATTGGGATAAAAAGAAAGCCTGAGCAATATACTTGAATTGATAACAATATTGAATTTTGAAACAATATTTTGAATATAAAAAAACAAAAAAAATTAAAAAAAAAACGCATATGATCTGCGGAGTCCCATCAATGAATAGTGTAGCGCTTCTTTCCCAGTCGATTCCAGATGTGAAAACTCCCGTATCCACGAGTGAGCAGATCACTCCGCGTGACCGGAACCAACGGCCTGCGGAACATAAGAGAGACCATTCAATTTCAACACGCGTTACGTAACTCCCCACAAAAGCTTCCCGTTTTCCATTCGGAGAGAGACAACGCAGTTTTTTCATATCGACCGCCGTCTGTCGATGCGGTGAAAAGTTATTTAAAATTTCACGGATCGCCGAAAACTCCACATTCACGCTCTGAAAGGTGTACGAGATACTTTTTCGACGGTCAGTACGCTTCCTCCTAATCCCGATACGAAGACAGCAACTGGTAACATGAAATGAGAGTAACGAGATTTATAATTGGATAATTTCTGGGTTTGTTTAATGGAAGATCTCTTGATGTGTTGGAGCAACTAATTGGGCTTAGTCCGGATGGAACATAACCAGTAATTTTCATTACTAGAGTTGGGTTGAAGGTTGAAGCGATGGGAATCTTGGAAAGGTGTACGCAAGGGCGTATGTTCCACGTGAAAAGAAAATTGAGTTTTTCTGGTCCGGCGTTTAGAATTCCTATTCAATTATACAGGGTGATTCCAAATTCGACGTGAACCTCGAAGGACGTGTTAGTATGACTCATTTGCTGTCATTTGAGCCATATTTATGGAAACAATTCCTGAAATTAATCAATATTTAGGATAGGTTTGGTTAAGTTAGGACAGTGTTGAAACACAATTCTTGAAATCAATCAATATTTAAGTTAGGTTAGGTTAGGTTAGGACAATGTTGGAACAGTTATTGAAATGAATCAATATTTAGGTTTGGTTAGGTTAGATGGAGTAAGGACAAGGAGGAAACAATACTTAAAATGAATCAATATTTAGGTTAGGTTGAGTAAGGACAGTGTTGAAACAATTCTTAAAAAGAATTTATATTTCATGCTTTCAAAGGGCACAAAATATGTGTTTTTAGGAGATCTATAATTCCTTTCGATCAAACCTATCTGCTGAAGTTCAATAATAACGTCTGTCTTGAAATTGTTTACAAAGAATTTTATTATATCGGTTATTGGTACTACACTTTTCATTTTTAATGAAGGTAAACAACGTGGCAACGTTATGCGCGGCGATAACCCAGATTCGAGACTAACATCTGGAAATTGAATGCGGTTATTGCTCAGTATAGAAAGATCCTCTACGTTGGGTTATTACTGTTAGTTAGTTAGTTATTTGAAGAAGGTGTAATGAATTCGAATGTAAGTAACTAACGCAACTTATCTATCATAATTTCAATATTTGAATATTTTTCATTGAAATTCAATTGATGGTTTCCAATGATGGTTTTTATGCAGATTTTTTAAACGGGATCGGGAGTGAACAGGGGTGCTGGGTGGGTGAGAATTAAAAAAAAAACGTTACGAAAATAGTGATTTCAAAGCATCTGATGAACATGTAACAACATAGGCAACTATGAACGTGTAAATTGAATTCATTCCCGGCTTCAGGTTCGCCCATCCTAATTAACTGTGATCATTTTTTCGATTTTTTTTATTTTATTTCTGCTCACATACTGATACACAGGTGTGAAGTTAGGTTGGGCTAGTTACAATTTGAAATTTTGTTAAAATTTTTGTTTTCAATAAAAAAAAAATCGAATGATTCTCTATGGTTTTCATTAATGGCAATTTATTTAATGCAGAATGTGAGATAGAGATTTTAGGATAATTCAAGCTTTTTTTTTCAAATTTTCTTTTTTTTATTTTTTTTGGGAGTGACTTCATTGATCTTTATATTTTTTACATTTCCACGAGTGAACGTGTTTTGAAATCGCCTCGTACTACTTACACGAGGGCTGTATCATTTCGTCACAATGTCTGTATTTTTCGAATTTTGAGCCGAAAATGGTTTCAAACGATAGAGTTCAACTCACTGATGACGAATCCGTCGGAAAATTCGAGTCTCTCCGTCCGTCCGGCCGTCCGTAAGCACGATAACTCTCGAACGGATCAACCTAGAGACTTGAAATTTTCAGTGTAGGTTCAGGTGCCAAATCCCTCGGTTGAGTTCGTTAATGGGCAGAATTCCACTAGGGGTTCCGTAAATATGGCCGTTCAAAATTTTGTTCTATTGATTACATCGAAACTACAGATTCGATCGAGATGAAACTTTGCACTCAAATAGAGAATGCGGTTTTCTAGCTACATGTGAAATTTTGTCCAGACCGCATGACCAGAACCATAGAAACCATAAAAAATTGTAACTTTTGAACGGAAACGCCTAGGGACTTGAAATTTTCAGAATAGGTGTGGATCTCGAACGTCGTGATCACGTTAATCTATGAGCATAATTATACAAGGGGTTCCGTTAATATGGCCTAGGAACTTGAAATTTTCAGGGTGGGTTTGGATCGCGACTATCGCGGTCACGTTGATCAATGATTGTCCAGATCGCATCATCAAGACCATAGATACCGTAGAAAATTCTAGGGAATTATCGAAAAAAAATTGGTCAGCTGAAGCACTGACATGAAGTCTGGAGTTTCGCCTAAGTTTCAGAATTTTTTTGATAGCTGTCGAAAATTCCTTCTATTGATTTCTAAAACTGGAAAATGCGAATCTACCCACAAGGTGGATGTACGAGCGCTCAAAAGCTCCTGACTTCACGGCAGTGCTTTTCTTAATTTTTTCTAATGTTTTTTGCCATTTCGATTCGCCCAGCGTCAACTTGATTGAGTGTCTGTCGAAATCCAGTCCTTCCCATTGAATCCAATTCCAATAATTGGTTCATTCGAGGATAATCCCTCTGTATCGTAATCGCAACTGCGCCAGATGCTCAAACTATAAGAAAATCTTGATTTCCACGGTAGCTAATAACTCGTTATCGCCTCGCCTCCTTACAATGAAGCAATTAACGTTACAGAATACGTCATAATTGAAATGATCCAACACGTACCGTTATACTACAGCGGATCGTAATAATCGAATTAATTCGATTTTCTAATAAATGCGAGGTGAATACAGTTAGTCTCTTTCCTTCCCACTCAATTCCTCGAAACCCAACCTAGGTATGTAAATAACATTTACTCGTAACTGTTAACTCAAACCGGAGCAATCTAGCCACTGATTGAGAATTATCGAGAGGCAGAGTTGTTGTTGACACGTCACTCATTGTATTGGGTTTTAAATCAAATTGCGGAAGCAGCCCTTCTCAGGGCTGCCCTGAGGACGGTCCGAGTAATCAGACCATCAATAATAACTTAGCGTGGGTACCACCAGCAAAAACTAATGAAACAATCCTGAGAACGAAGATCGCTCAACTCCGCACTAAACGAATCCAGGAAGTCCATCCACGAGAAGACAAGTTTCGACGTCGACATAGCCGTCGCCTTGATAACCTCCCAGTGTTCGTTTAAAATCGACTAGAATAAACACCGAGAAACGCGGCAGCAATTGAAGGCGTAAAAACGCAGCGAGCGTCTTGCAATTATTCCTGCAGATGAGGTCATTAGTGCATCGGCGTTAATTCTTTCGCCTGAGCCATCTTGTCATGCCTTGTACCGGTTCTAGCCAAGTGCATAATTACAGAAAATTATATATCCTTCGGAACGGGTTTCGGTCTCATAGGTAGGCTGTTATTAATTGCCATTTGATCAGATGCATTTTCAAGGTCTCCGTGCTAATGCATTGATACTGTATGTGGGGAATATGAAGGCTCCAAAGGTTGGCCGGAGATGCAATTATTCATTACTTTCCTACGCCGGAGTATCATGTTATGGTCGCTCTACACTGCCAGATATACAGGGTGTATCTTTTTTCGTAGAATAACTTCAACAGTCGATAGAATGATCACCCTTAAGGCGAAAATATCCCTTGAACAGGTTCGCAAAAGCTCCAGAATCAAGTTTCAATTTTTTTTCGCTTTTTATAAATAACTTTTAAATACTCCCATTGAATTATATATTCATGATTCAACTACTTTTGAGAAACTAATAGTATCTGTAAATAAACACCGTGAGTTATAATAACTCACTACTATAACTCCCTGGCTATGTGCTTCTGAACAAGCCGTTTGGTCGAAAGTGTCCATTATTGGTAGTGAGGGGAGGTCACTTGAATAATTTTGACGTTTTCTCAAATTAAGTTGATACCTAATTATTATTGTGAATGTTTTTCTGAAAAAGATGAATTCAGATAGTGGAGATGAATTATTTTGTACACTTTCAGAAAAAATACAATCAGCCAATGTTACCATACAGAATTTATTGCTCGAAAACTCCAAAGACATATATAAAGGTGTATACAACAATTTTCAAGATTGGTGTAGCAGTAATAATATTAAGTCATCGTTCAAAGAGAATGTCCTTCTGGCATATTTCAGTGAACTTAACACTAAATATAAAGCATCGCCTTTATGGACTTTCTACTCTATGCTAAGAAGCACACTCAACATAAATAATGCATTGTTATAGGTAACTATTAAGATTTGTGAATAAAGTTTTTTCTCTGTCCTTGTATCTTAGTATTTACTGTTATAGTCGTAGATAAAGTATAGTATTTAACTTAATGGTCATAACTCATTTGATAAATTACAGCACTCGCCTTCGGCTCGTCGTGCTGCAAACTTCATCTGCGTGAAATATGACCTACATTACCCTTTTCTGTAGTTCAAGTTCTCTCTTCGTTTTTGTTTTTAACTCTTTACGTTTTTGAAATCGAAAAAAGACTCTGGTACGCGTCGAAATTATTTAGGAAATTCAGGATTACTGAATTATTAAATTATTTCATTATTTACAATGCCCAGGAAAGCTAAGCTCTAAAACTTCGGAATAGATCATTCGGTATTTTGAAGAATTTTTTTTGAACTTGTTCAAGGCTGACGCTTTCCGATTTATCTATGGATGATTGCCTTCAATTAAAGTCCTGTTGTAGTGGTCTTCGAAGATCTGAAGTTTTTCATTTCAAATTTGAATATTGGAGGAATATGGAAGGACAATAGCGATTATATTTCAGAATTAGCTAACGAGGATAGTGTAGAGAAAATCTTCGCGAAAGAAGTTATTTTCTTTTTCTGATTCTGATTTTCGGAATCGTTTTTGAATCGATTCAACATATTATTTAAATTTTTTTTGGGCTCGTTTTCGAGCGCTCGTTCTGCTTACACGAGGGCTTTATCATTTCGTCATGATGTCTATATTTTTCGAATTTTGAGCCGAAAATGGTCTCAATCCACTATGTTCGACTCACTGATGACGAATCCGTCGGAAAATTCGAGTCTGTCCGTCCGGTCGTGAGCACGATAACTCTCGAACGGAACAACCTAGAGACTTGAAATTTTCAGTGTGGGTTCAGTTCTCGAATGCCTCGGTTGAGTTCGTTAATGGGCCAAATTCCACCAGTAAATATGGCCGTTCAAAGTTTTGTTCCCCTGATTACTTGAAAACTACATATTTGATCGAGATGAAATTTTGCACTCTAATGGAGAATGAGGTGTCCAAGCTAAATGTGAAATTTTGTCCAGATCGCATGACCAGAACCATAGGAACCATAGAAAATTGTAACTTGGGAAAGGAAACGCCTAGGGACTTGAAATTTTAAGGATAGGTGTGGATCTCGAATGTCGTAATCACATTCATCTATGAGCAAAATTATACTAGGGGTTCCGTAAATATGGTCGTTTGAAATTTAGTTTTCTTGATAATTTCAAAACTTCAGATTCGATCGTGACGAAATTTTGTATACTAATGGAGAATGATATATTCAAGCTACATTTCTCTAGATCGCATGACCAGAACCATAGAAACCATAGAAAATCATAGGTGTAGATCTGAAATGTGGCGTTCACGTTCATCAATGAGCAGAATTATACTAGGGGTTCCGTAAATACGGTCGTTTGAAATTTTGTTTTCTCGATAATTTCGAAACTACGGATTCGATCGAGATAAAATTTTGTATTTTAAACAAGAATGATAGCAACATTTTGTCCAGATCGCATGACCAGAACCATATAAACCATAGAAAATTATAACTTCCGAAGGGAAAGGCCTAGGAACTTGAAATTTTCAGGGTGGGTTTGGATCGCGAATTTCACGGTCACGTTCATCAATGAGGAAAATTACACTAGGGGTTCCGTAAATATGGTTGTTTGAAATTCTGTTTTATTGATAATTCCCAAACTCCGGATTCGATCGTGATGAAATTTCGTATTTTAATGGAAAATGATATATTCAAGCTACATTCTTTGCAGATCACATGACCAGAACCAATTTGAATTCCAAGGAATTATTGAATAAAAATCCTTATATTTCTGTGAAAGCTGATTCGGCATAATTGACAAAGAGCTGCTGTCACTGTTTTCACAGCTGTCAAAAATTTCTTCAATTGATTTCTAAAACTGGAAAATGCGAATCTTTCTACAAGGTGGATGCACGAGCGCTCCTGACTTTCGTCGATAACATTGAAGAGGATGAAGGAGAAATTTTGTTCATGATGAAAAAGAAGCCCTTCAATATGAATATGTAATATTGTCATATTTATTCTGTGAACAATAATTTTTTTTTTTACATATGCTATATTGTTTGATATTTGATACTTCTCAAAAATAATGAACATATGATTTCAACTGTTCATAAAAAATATTACTCCCTATCTAAGTACCCCCCCCCGCATAAGCTTCTGTCTAATTTTTTTGGAATTAAATTCCTGGTGAACTAAACATATCACGTCTTATATAAAAAGTTGATAACCTTAATCAATTCACCTCCGCAAAGCTCTTTGCATTCAATAGACAGATCCAGGTGAGTGATAAACTAACCTGGGTCGACTCAAAGCAGTATTAAAAACACAATTTGCATAATCCCTAAAAAATAGACGAACAAAGACAATATGAATAGAAAAGAATCAAGGCGCTGCTAGTTCTGAACAACTTTCGAATCCTTCTATTATTTTTGATTTGGCGATTTTCGAACTGATTTTCGCCACGAATGTCAAAATTGAATGATTCTTGGAACCTTTCAAAACATTCGTTTTAGGTCTGAAATGAGGGGAATACGATTGAATAAATCCTCTTGTAACTTTTCCACACCAGTTTTAAAGGTTTTAGACAATTTTAATGAAATTTGAGAACATATTGGAAATATATTAATAGTTGATGTTGTAACCGTTAATGTAGAATTTGCATCGATTTTCCGCTATGCCATGAATTAACCATGATTCCGAAAGAATTCCATTTTTTACTTTACCAATTGAAGTTTAATTTGTGATTATAACTACAATAAAGTTACGAAATACCTTCCAACGTACATACATATTAATCATAAATTCCATATTCAGCGATTACAAGCCTAGAATTTCCAACAAGCGCGCTTTAATTCCTCTCGAGGTAAATTCACAAGAACATGAATCTTAAGCACGTGTGAATAAATCGAGATTGGTGGTCGACTTATATCCCATGAAGGTATGCCACCTTCAGAAGGTGCGGTAAATGCCATTTAACAGCTGTTTTATTGTCGTTAATTTCGGGGTCGTTAAGTCCTTTTCCTCAAATTCCGTAATGCTTTTATAACTTTGTTCCAGTTAGATAACCTTCGGGTTAACTGTGCTCGGCGATGTCGAAAATATACAAATCGTCGCTGGATAGCTAAGGGGTGAAATACACCGGGTGAATCTGATGGATAAAAAACGAGGTCAATATTGATGATTTCTGAGAATCGTTCGAAAGCGTTGCGGCCGAAGGCCGCCAGTTAATCTAGAATAACACGAGGTCTGAATAAACTGTATGGCGTTTCCACTTATTTTACTCAAGTCCTCGAAATAAAAATTACACATATCCGAGAGCTCTTCAGCTACAGGTCTATGTCCGATCAGAAATACCAAAGTCATCTCCATCCGTACAGAGGATTCAATAGCTAGTTGTATGCTTGTCAAACATGTTTATCCTCTGGTATAAACAGTCTAACAAAACCGAACGAGATGCGAAACACGCCTCTACATGTGTTCTAAACCGATTTATCGCCCAATACACAAACAGAATAACATCCACCAGAATAACATCAACCAAATCCGCGAAAATATCTATAGATGTCCGGACATAACGATATCGTAGTTCATCGTAACTCCATCATAACTTTGGGTTTGTTCGACCGAAATAGACGTGGATGATGCCAAGATTTGTTTCAATTCGACCGAGGTTCGAAATACGGTTTCAACTTCTGTTGTTCTTCACGAGTACGATTAATGTTCGGCTATTGTAGCAAGAGTTTCCTTCCTATTTTTTTTCTAGGACCTTTTCAATCAGTAATTTTTCTTCTCTATAGATTGATCTTCAAGAATTTTACTGTTCAGGAAAATCTCCTAATAAAAGTTGAAAAAATCTGGAATGCATGGAATGGAGAGATAACACGATCCAGAGTGGTCTTGAGATATTTATGCACAAGATTTTTTGCACATTTTTCAAATTGAATATTTTATACGATCAACTTCCGGCGAAATGATCTCTTTCGAAACACCCTGTATATATCATTTCCTCAGAAGTTCCGAAAAATAGCAAAATTGGCAACACAGGAATATCCCACTTATGACGTCACAAGAAGAGGCAATTTCGCTGCTTTTCAAATGGAGAGTTTAATAGCGGAGTTATTCGAATATTACGTAATATTTCTAGAAGAAAGTATACATACATATGGATAAAGAATATTGAAACAGTTAGGTACATCACAAGAAAATAATATGATTACCTTGAAAATTGAGAACGATGTCGATCCATAAATTCGAGAAAACAGTGAATAACAATAATGACAGGCATTATCAAATGAAACAAAATTTGTTCGCACTAATTGCTACTTCGTTTGAGCTAGGACGTATTTAAGTGAGCAATCCAATTTCAAAAAGTGTACTTGAGAGAACATGCCATATGCAAGTTATTTCGTAATGAGTGATACTTGTTGGTGATTATCACCTTTGGAGAATACCCAGGGGAAATCGAACATAACGCAGATTGTTAATTATTTATGGTAAACCCAATTTTTTTCAGTCAGAAACTCAATAATTTCAAGGTGGAAAAATTTCAACTAACAGTCCACTTCGACCAAAGCCAAGACGATCACTTCGACTCGACGCATTCTATTTGCTCAAAATAAGAGCATACCATCCAACTTTACCAATTTTGTGTTCGAATTAACCCAAAATTTCGAAGACTGCAAAAGATTCATACGTTTTAATTGGTTTTAATGAAGTAATTAACGAATTTACTCCGGCAAAATCGAGAAATTTTTTTGTGATCGATGGAGGACTCTGGCCTAGTTACAATTTCAAAGTTTATCTCCGATAATTTTATCTCTTAGTTTTTGAGATCTGAACAGCAGGGGCGTATCTAGGTACTATTACGTCTGTGGCAATATTTTAGACAGCGCCCCCCCATTTGCGTAGATTTTTTTTCATCCATCATATTTTCTTACAGTATTTTTTTTTTCATAATGCTAGTCATATATTTCCGTAAGAGTTTCAAAATAATACACATTTTTAGGGAAAATTTTTTCATTGAAAACATTGAAATACACATTTCCAATGAAATGCATAAAAATAAAACAAATTCTGAAAAAACAAAATGAAATATTCATATTTATGTGATAAATACGAACATTTATCTTTAAAAATATAAATTTTTCATTTTAAAATCTAATAATACATACTGCAAACGTAAAATAAAAATTTTTTGGTAAGTCGACTAGAAAACGATAATCGATAATCACAATCTCTGCAAAAAAAACCGCAAACTTAGCATACAAATACTATTTTATAACCATTTGAAACACGCACTAATAGTTTCGTACAGGTCCGATGTTACAATATTCAAGAAGTCTATACGTTAAGTATAAAAAAATCACTAGAATAATCTTTGCCAGATGAGATTGAAGATTCAATGAAAACTATGAAGAGTAACACTAAAATTTGAGATTTATTAGATTTCAAAAAAAGACGCTCTGAGAAGTGAGAACTCAAGTTTGAAAATCCATATTTTCCGCAATAAACCGAACATATTTCTTCTTGAATTGAAAGGAACAATATTATTATGAGATACGAATAATTGAATATATCCGATGCCAGAATAATGTCATAAAAAATAACAAATACTTAGTACAACTCACCTTCAATAGCACAATTTATAATGCTCGAATCCAAAAACACAATGGCACAAAAAAGTCAGAATATAAAAAAACTCAAAACTTATAACACTTCAAATCTGGATACACACTAAACGGACATTCAAATTTAAATTTTTTGCTCTTCCCTTCACAATTGAAAGAAATCAATATTAATGTAGAATAGAATAAGATTCCCCAATTTTTCTCCCACTTCTTGAGCTCAAAACTCTGATAGGTGAATTTTTGGCGATACAAATCGTTTTTAAAATACCACAGATGTGGCCTAAAAATCTAAACAAATCCATCATTATGAACCATCATCATCAAAGAAGCCGCCCTTGAAAACAAGCTGGATGCGATTAGGGATGATGTAGTGTAAGCAACTCATAAAAGGGCTGTGCTTGGAATCGCATGACGATATTGCCGATTGTAATATTTATGATCAGAGTGCGGCAACTTTGAAAATTTTATATTACAATTGGACCATATTTCTCTTATTTCTGACCTAATTGCATTCTCATTCTGTTTTTTGAATGTCAATGTTTCGAAATGTTGTGATCGAATTACTTACTCACGTAACCATCTTTAGAATCGATTTTTTTTGCTTGGCGCTTCTATTTTTTCATTTTTTATATTTTTTGGCGCCCCTTCGGACCTTGCGTCAGTGGCAAGTGCCACCCTTGCCATGCCCTAGATACGGCCCTGCTGACTAGTACAATGACATTTTGTGTTTTTACGCCTCCATCCACTCATTTTCAGTCAAAAAATATGTTACACTCCTAGTGTCACTGAGTATTTTATTCTCAGAAATACTCTCTCTTCCAGATATTCAGAAACATGTTATGAATTGAAGAAAATTTATGATGGAAATAAAAAACGATCTATCAGATCTCCACGCTCGACAGGAACTAGTCATTCCGGTTCGCCGACTGATTCGCGGATAAACCAAACCAAAATGTCATTTCTTACGGTCGGCGACACTCTCGATTGTGGAATTCGAACAGCCGCGATTTTCTCCGTCTACTTAGAAAGTCCAGGAGGTGAGAGCCTGAATATCTGACATTTCATTTCGATTATTCGCGTCATTACGTTATATCGGCGTAATTGCTGAATACCGATAGGGTAATTCGTGACTGGCGAATTAACGGTTTGTTGGTATTTGAAATTTTTTTTCTTCTTCTAGTGGAAGCCCTCAGGAATTATGGTGCATCTAGTGGCGGCTTGGAATATTTAATATTTATGGTATTTCATTTCATCATTCCTTTCCTTCTTCAGTCTTAATTTAACATTTTGTTGTCACTATTTCCATCCATAAGCCTTTATAGCATGATTTCGCATCATCCTTCTGGCCTGGTTTTCTATCTCTCTCTGTGCATCCACCTCACTTCCTCTTGAGGAGTAAATGTATAGAGGCAGGCCTAACGCGCTTCCTTGTTTAGCGTGTTATCTACATCTTACGAGACTCTACAGGGGCGTATCTAGGGTGTGGCAAGGGTGGCACTTGACACGGACGCAAAGTCCGAAGGGGCGCCAAAAAATATCAAAAAAAAAAATACAAGCGCCAAGCAGAAAAAATTGATTCGAAAGATGACAACACGGTTTCGTAAGTGAGTAATTCGATCACAATATTCCGAAACATTGACATTCAAAAAACAGAATGAGAATGCAATTAGGTCAGAAATACGAGAAATATGGTCCACTTGTTATAAAAAATTTTCAAAGATGCCGCACTCTGATCATAAATATTACAATCGGCAATATCGTCATGCGATTCCAAGCACAGCCCTTTTATGAGTTGCTTACACTACATCATCCCTAATCACATTAAGCTTGTTTTGAAGGCCGGCTTCTTTGATGATGATGGTTCATAATGATCGATTTGTTTAGATTTTAAGGCCACATCTGTGGTATTTCGAAAACGATTTGTATTGCCAAAAATTCACCAATCAGAGTTTTGAGCTCAAGAAGTGGGAGAAAAATTGGGGAATCTCATTCTATTCTACATAATTATTGATTTCTTTCAATTGTGAAGGGAAGAGCAAAAAATTTGAATTTCAATGTCCGTTTAGAGTGTATCCAGATTTGAAGTGTTATAAGTTTTGAGTTTTTTTTATATTTTGACTTTTTTGTGCCACTGTGCTTTTGGATTCGAGCATTATAAATTGTGCTATTGAAGGTGAGTTGTATCGTTTTTATGACATTATTCTGGCATCGTATTATCGTATTCAATTATTCGTATTTTAACATAATAATATTGTTCCTTTTAATTCAAGAAGAAATATGTTTGGTTCATTACGGAAAATATGGATTTTCAAACTTGAGTTTTCACTTCTCAGAGCGTCTTTTTTTGAAATCTAATAAAACTCAAATTTTAGTGTTACTTTCCATAGTTTTCATTGAATCTTCAATCTCATCTGGTAAAGATTATTCTAGTGATTTTTTTATACTTAACGTATGGACTTCTTGAATATTGTAGCATCGGGCCCTGTACGAAATTATTAGTACATTTTTCAAATGGTTATAAAATAGTATTTGTATGCTAAGTTTGCGGTTTTTTTTTTTTGCAGAGATTGTGATTATCGATTATTGTTTTCTAGTCTACTTACCAAAAAATTTTCATTTTACGTTTGCAGTATGTATTTTTAAATTTTGAGTTGAAGAATTTATATTTTTCAAGATAAATGTTCGTATTCATTACATAAATATGAATATTTCATTTTGTTTTCTCAGAATTTGTTTTATTTTTATGCATTTCATTTAAAATGTGTATTTCAATGTTTTTGATGGAAAAAATTCTGCATAAAAATATGTATTATTTCGAAATTCTCACGGAAATATAAGACTAGCATTATAAAAAAAAAATACTATTAGAAAATATGATGGATGAAAAAAAATCTACGCAAATGGGGGGGCGCTGTCTAATATATTGCCACAGGCGCAATAGTACCTAGATACGGCCCTGAGAGTCGTCGTCAGTCTGTCGTAGGAATAAAAGTAACGCATATAAAGATGATTTTGAGGCATGCCTCGAAGCGAAACGGTCGAGAAATTTAGTTCGTTTCCAAGATTTGTTAGTCCGAATCGTATCGAAAGTATACCTGATATCGATAATCCTCACGAACCAATACAGCATCATAAATCCCGTCCTACCTCACGAATGATCGGCACGAATGTGTGCCAGTGGAGCTGCAGGTGAGCGAAGAGCCCCGATCAATTTTCGAACGCTCTTCTTGTGTGGGTTGTCGACTTCCCACACCCAACCCCACATGATAGGAAAGATTTATCCGTCACTACACTCGAGATACTAGAGGAGATTATGTATTACACTCCTCTTCTATGCCGCAACAACTCGAGGAGGAATGGATGATTAACACGAATCGAGAAACGTGAGGAAGAACAATACTTTTGTCATTAATCATTGGTTAATTGATGCAACAAATTCTTGTGCATAAAGGTTGAGTATTAGTTATGATGTTTCGTCGAATTTCAGATTCCCTAAGGCAAATGTTGACTTTCTTGGCGGTCTTTTTCAAAGGGATGCTTAGGGGAGGTGGACTAGATGTTTTTCATTTCGTATCGGGTACTTGAGGAATCTTTCCTGGAGAATCTCATTTGGAGGAACCGAAATGAAAATCCGTATTTTTTAAATTGAGCTTTTCCGCAAATTCATCTCGAGTTTCAATTTTCTTCTTGAAATAATTCTCATTTTGTATTCCATTTTTTTGAATTGCTTGGAAGATAATGAAATTTTTACATTTCAATGACAATTTGATTGAAAATTTACAGTTTTTAACGGAACTACCAACCTGATTCCCCATAAGATTGGAATATTTCATAAAATTTATTTTTCTGTTTTTTGAATAGTTGGCCATTTCATTAATTTAGGGCCGTTCTAGGACGTGGCAAGGGTGGCACTTGCCACGGGCGCAAGGTCCGAAGGGGCGCCAAAAAATATCAAAAGCAAAAAAAATAGAAGCGCCAAGAAAAAAAAATTCGAAAGATGACAACACGGTTACGTTAGTAAGTAATTCGATCACAACATTTCGAAACATTGATATTCAAAAAACAGAATGAAAATGCAATTAGGTCAGAAATACGAGATATATGGTCCAATTGTTATAACAAATTTTCAAAGATGCCGCACTCTGCTCATAAATATCACAATCGGCAATATCGTCATGCGATTCCAAGCACAGCTTTTTTATGAGTTGTGCCAAAAATTCACCAATCAGAGTTTGAGCTCAAGAAGTGGGAGAAAAATTGGGTAATCTTATTCTATTCTACATAAATATTGATTTCCTTAAATTGTGAAGGGAAGAGCAAATAATTTAAATTTTGATGTTCGGTTAGTGTGTATCCAGATTTGAAGTGTTATAAGTTTTGAGTTTTTTTTATATTCTGACTTTTTTGTGCCATTGTGCTTTTGGATTCGAGCATTATAAATTGTGCTTTTGAAGGTGAGTTGCACTAAGTTTTTGTTATTTTTTATGACGTTATTCTGGCATCGGATATATTCAATTATTCGTATTTTAACATAAAAATATTGTTCCTTTCAATTCAAGAAGAAATATGTTCGGTTCATTGCGGAAAATATGGATTTTCGAACTACTTGAGTTTTCACTCCTCAGAGCGTCTTTTTTTGAAATCTAATAAAACTCAAATTTTAGTGTTACTTTTTATAGTTTTCATTGAATCTCCAATCTCATCTGGCAAAGATTATTCTAGTGATTTTTTTATACTTTACATATGGACTTCTTGAATATTGTAACATCGGGCCATGTACGAAACTATTAGTACGTGTTTCAAATGGTTATAAAATAGTATTTGTATGCTAAGTTTGCGGTTTTTTTTGGCAGAGATTGTGATTATCGATTATTGTTTTCTAGTCAACTTACCAAAAAATTTTTATTTTGCGTTTGCAGTATGTATTTTTAAATTCTAAGTTGAAGAATTTATATTTTTCGAGATAAATGTTCATATTCATTACATAAATATGGATATTCCATTTTTTTTTCCAGAATTTGTTTCATTTTTATGCATTTCATTCAAAATGTGTATTTCAATGTTTTTAATGAAAAAAATTCTCCATAAAATGTGTGTTATTTTGAAACTCTTACGGAAATATATGAGTAGCATTATGAAAGAAAAATACGATAAGAAAATATGATGGATGAAAAAAAATTTACGCAAATGGGGGGGGGGGCTGCGCTGTCTAATATATTGCCACAGGCGCAATAGTACCTAGATACGGCCCTGTTCATTATATCAATTTATGTAGGAAATATCCTATTTTTCGAATAAAATGTTCAACTTAATATTTGCAAAGCTCATCATACTTTGAAATTCGATGATTATAATTTTCGATCATTTGACCTGAACCAACTTTACTAGATTCGTAACTTGAGCTATCTTAATTTAAACTTTCCCAACCTATTCTCATCTTTTACGTAGATTGATCAAGCCTTTTCGCTACCGATTCCCAAGTTCTAATTATTGACATAAGATGGTATCTTTTAGTGTCGTATATTGGTACCACTGTCTTATATATTGGTAAACCTTACTGTCATGAGTCTGATGTCAATATTTACGTAGCTTGATCCAACTTTAAAAAAAAAATCATATCTCCTAAACTAGAAGTTTCCTAAATCAGAGACTGGTACCATTCATTTATTCTTTCAGAATTGTATCTGAGAAAAAAATCTTGGACATGATATTAGGTGAGCACGAAAATAAACATTCATCAAGAGACTTTAGAAACATGTTTTAGTTTATATTTTATTTCCTTCGATATGTATGCGAAACGAAGAGGAATTTACGTATGAACTAAATCCGAAAAAGATGATTCATTTATGTATTCTAAAGGTTGGCCTCTCCAAGTCTCTCCGACAAAATAACAAAATGTAAACACGAATTCGACATTTCAAACTCGCGAAATGAGCAACATAAACCCACATAGAAGATAATGAACTTTTACACCAGATATCTAAGGCATGTGTCTTCAAGAGTGTTTCTGATACTTAGATGGTGACATTCAGACTGTTGTTGGCGATATTAAATCGTCGTTACAATTGTTGAACAACATTTTGCACTCAACGTTCTTACTTAATTGATGTTCAAATATCACTCTGGTGTGGATGTTTCCATTCTGAATTGTAAGAAATAGGAAAAAAATTTTATGCATTGCGTGCTTGTAATTGTATTACAAACACATTATGATTCTACAACTTTTTCCAACTCTACATAATGTATTCAATAATTCGTTTGATGTGCACAAAGTCTTGCCCGGCATTATTACATGCAGCAACTATCACATAATTTTGCTCACGAATAATGTTCCAAAGAAAAATTGTTCTAGATAATCTTATAAGCAGGCCAACAAATCAATCCATGTAACCCCAAAGAACATCAAATCCACCATCCGCAACAATAGACCGGTTTCGACTTATTCAGTCTCATCAGTATAGTTATAGCGATGATAAAATTCGATGTGAGGGACGGAATGCCTCAAAGTGAAAATTTTCCAAAATTGTATCATTACATGTATTTTAATTATTATTATTTTCAATCATCAGATGAAGTGCCAATATATTATTCATTATGAATAACGCTTGGCAACGCTGTAAGCTAGCTTCTCTAGCGCTCTAGGTGAAAACTAGAAATGTCTCTTCCGACGTGCTTTCCGCAGGGTTCAAACAGAAAGATTTCTCTAGGATAAAAATCTTTCCACTTTTCTCATCGTTCTGGAGGTTGTGGTGCTTTTTCCAGAAAGTGGTGACTTTTCCCCTAGTGACCTGTATAAAGAGAATTTTTACAAACAAGCAATTCGGATAAGCTCCGCAAAAAGACGTCGCGCTTCGCACGACCACAGCTATTAAAGAATGCGGGGGGATACAACAAAAATGCAACGTCGTACATAGGCCGATAAAATTTAATTCGACCTTGAATGGACAGCTTAAACACAAGTCAAACAAGTGGGTTAAGTGTAAAAACCTCTTAGGTTTTTCGTTTTGTGAATGGTGTGAATAGTGTAGTTTATTCATTTATTTATTATTTATTTATTTATTTTTGTTCACATCGCGACTCTCCTAGGTTTCTGTGAGAGCGCTCAGAAGCTCAGAGCTTGTGCGAGTTAGGAGACCCGGTTGTGTTATGTGTAGGCTTTGTTACTGTGTCCTTACGCCACCTGACGCACAGAACTGTTAATTGTTTACCCAACAGTGAATAATATATTAATAATTCAACAAATACCGTGAGTTATAATAACTCACTGCTATAACTCCCTGTCTCTGTGCTTCTGAACAAGCCGATTAGCTGAAAGGAAACAGTTTATTATTGGTATTGAGGGTAGGTCACTTGAATAATTTTGACGTTTTCTCGAATTGAGTTTATACCTTATTATTATTGTGAATGTTTTGCTGAAGAAGATGAATTCAGATAGTGAAGATGAATTATTATGTACACCTTCAGAAATGAGACAATCAGCCAATGTTACCATACAGAATTTATTGCCCGAAAAATCCCAAAACAAATATAAAGGTGTATGCAACAATTTTCAAGATTGGTGTAGAGTAAGAACAGGGCCGTATCTAGGTACTATTGCGCCTGTGTCAATATATTAGACAGCGCCCCCTCATTTGCGTTGATTTTTTTTATCCATCATATTTTCTTATAGTATTTTTTTTCATAATGCTAGTCATATATTTACGTAAGAGTTTCAAAATAATACACATTTTTATGGCAAATTTTTTCATCGAAAACATTGAAATACACATTTTGAATAAAATAAAAAAATAATTCAAATTCTGAAAAAACAACATGAAATATTCATATTTATGTAATAAATACGAACATTTATCTTAAGACCTGCAGCACTTTTCTTCAAATCGTCAATATTCATAGTTTGAATGACACTACCATTCAAAAAACTGAAGTCGTTTGGCACTTCGTTCAAAGCAACATATCTTTCTTCAATTTGAATAATTATAGTCCAATTCCTCAGTTTTGCGTTTGCATCAAAAAGATGAGCTTCATCACTGGCTAGTTCCCCTGGTATTTTGGGGTTTTTTCGTTTTCTCGATTGATGTAACTTTGCTTCGATTCCAATTTTATCAGCTTCATTTTTCGAAAGTTCCATCAATGGCATAAAAAAGTTTTCTCTGTTAGCTTTCAGTTTGTTCAATAGTGCAAGTATCATTCGTGAGCCTTTGGATATATCTAGTTGTTTTTCTTGCAACTATTGATTAATTCGGTTTACTTTACTTAACAGAATTTCCCAGAAGTTAAGATATATGATAAATTCATAATTTGTTATCGAATTTACCAGGGACGATTTTTTGAGCTAGCGAAGAACTTTGATAATTTCACCTAATTGCGACTTCAACGAATGTACAGCGTTTGCTTTTGAGGCACAAAAAAGTCAGAATATAAAAAATAACTCAAAACTTATAACACTTCAAATCTGGATACACACTTAACGAACATTAAAATTTGAATTTTTTGCTCTTCTTTTCACAATCGAAAGAAATCAATATTTATGTAGAATAGAATGAGATTCCCCAATTTTTCTCCCACTTCTTGAGCTCAAAACTCCGATTAATGAATTTTTGGTAATACAAATTGTTTTCGAAATACCACAGATGTGGCTTGAAAATCTGAACAAATCGATCATTATGAACCATCATCATCAAAGAAGCCGCCCTTCAAAACAAGCTGGATGAGATAAGGGATGTAGTGTAAACAACTCATAAAAAGGCTGTGCTTGGAATGACGATATTGCCGGTTGTAATATTTATGATCAGAGTGCGGCATCTTTGAAAATTTGTTATAACAATTGGACCATATTTTTCGTATTTCTGACCTAATTGCATTTTCATTCTGTACTTTGAATATCAATGTTTCGAAATGTTGTGTTCGAATTACTTAATAACGTAACCATGTTGTCGTCTTTGAATTTTTTTTTTTTGGTGCTTCTATTTTTTTATTTTTGATATTTTTTGGCGCCCCTTCGGACCTTGCACCTGTGGCAAGTGCCACCCTTGCCACGCCCTAGATACGGCCCTGAGTAAGAATATTTAGTCATCGTTTACAGAAAATGTTCTTTTGGCATATTGTAGTGAACTTAGCACTAAATATTGAGCATTGCCCCTATAGACTTTCTACTTCATGCTAAGAAGCACAATCAACATAAATAATGCATTGTTATAGGTAACTATTAATTTTCTTAATAAAGTTCTTTCTCTGTACTTGTATCTTAGTATTTATTGTTATAATCGTAGATAAAGTATAGTATTCAACTTGCTGTAATGGTCATAACTCACTTAATGAATCACAGCACTCGCCTTCGGCTCGTGCTGCAAACTTAATCTGCGTAAGTTAAATAATATACTATTGTTTTGTATTTTATTTTTATCCGTTAGTGATTGGCATTAATTATTGAAAGCAGGAGGGTCGTTGAAGTAAACTATTACCCGTTTTTCCCCTAAAAAGGCATTGCGTTGTGTGAATGGAATCTCGATTAAATCCATCCTTCTATGTATCGTCAAGTGTTCAACCGGAGCCGCATCGGTTTAGTTAGCATAATGACCCCCGGAACAATCCAATATGGCGACCGCAGTTCCAACGAGCCCATAACCGAAATTGAAGCCCAAATCAAATATATAGTGTTTACCGCCCTATATAAATCCCGTTTGGGGAGGCCGTAGTAATGCGTAATCCCGTACGGATAGCTCCGCGCCATTAACCGTAATTATCCGCCTGAATTGACCGGGCCTTCCCCAGAAAATGAAATGAATTAGCCGTTTTATCGTCAAAGGTTTTCATTTTACGTCAGCGATTATGGGGCCACATGTATATCGGTCTGTTTGAACGGCGTAAATATTAATATTTGGTTTCGACGGCAGCGCATATATTGAAAATGTGACCTCTTCGGCCGGAGTTCAAAAACGAAGCGAAAGCACTCATTATCCGAATATGTAATTCTAGAGGTGCGTATCCGTTGCGCGCGGCGGACCCTCGAGCACTGTTCGTGCTAGGGATGGGTAACCTGTTAACCAATTAAACTTCGTGGAGCGGCCGCGACTATATCAAGTGCTTAACGCACCCGGAAGATTCGAATACGGAAAATTTCTTCACAGACAGCTAAATTTCGCTGCTTTCCATCCTGACTTCGATTTAAACCGATGAAAATCGAACGTAATTCTACCATTTCGGAATCTCATTATCTTCTCGCCGTGATGCACTTCGTTAATCTCGCGTCTGACGATCCTCGACATCATTCCAAATGCCAAGAGATGTAGTAGGCGTGCTTGTAGGACGTCCTTTTCGGTAATTTCAATTGATGACTAGGTCGTTATTTTCGACGTGTTCGTACAAATGAGAATCTCTGATTTTTGTGCAGGCTACGGGTTAGGAAGACGGTGAATTGTTAGCCTTCGGCTTTTTTTCGGTTGCATTCTCACGAGGGTCAGAGATCACCATCCGAAGGAGAAAATGAGTAATTTCTCTTTTAATTGCTGTTTGAGACCCTGTATTATACACGAATAAACCAGACAATAGAGATTTTTTTCGTGACCAAAATCGTTGAAGAAAACTGCGAGTGGGGGATGCGTGGAGTACTCCGTGGATGTTGAGTGATATGTTTACGACTCGAAAATATGATTACTTTCCTTGTAATTTCGAAAAAACATCAAAAAAACAGTGTTTTTTAGTTTTTTGCCTGTAAAATCCGAACCAATGCTCACTTGTTCAACAATAGAATTGTAGGGAATGAAAATACAAAGAAAGTGAGTGTTAGTGCAACTCAATCGGGTCATTATTACCGTAGAAAAGCCGGAAAAACCTTAAAAATCAGCGTTTTTTCAAAAATTCATTACTTGGCCATTTTCAAAGTTGAAGCGCTCGTTTTCCAGATGAACGTAGTGGTTGATAGGAACTTTGATTGTGCACAATCCAGACGTTGTCGGATTAATAGTTTTTGCGTAATTGCGATTTGAATTATTTCAGGCACTTTTTTCCGGAAGGGCTGGATGCGTCGGAAGTTATCCGATTTGAATTCACAGACCGAATTCTTGAAGTAAAAGTACAGTACTACAAAATGTCAATTTCGATTTTTCGTTAAAATGTTGAAAAATATATCATAAAATTTTACATAAACGTCCTAGGAACTCTAAAGTTGTTTCTTTCGAGAGCCAAAAAATACAGCCAAATGCAAAAAGAAATCACACCCACCAAGGTCGATCTATTTACGTATCAAATATAGACATCTGAAAATGGGCGTCTTCAAAAATTTCAACTTCAAGTGTAGAAACGACCAGAAAAATCTATTTTCGGGAATAGCAAGTACATTTTCGGAATCTACAACCTCGAATCATTTAGAGTACATATATTTATTTCCCATATCGCAAAATATTTTTTTTTACAATTTTTCCATGTACTTGGTCCACGAATTTTTAGGTTTTAAAAATTTTTTTTCGGTTATCTTCTACAACTTTCTCATACATGCTGATTAGACCCCACTGATTTCGAATATGCAGTCGGTTTCCACATAGACCTCATCGTTTTTCGAGGTATAAGTCTAAAATCTCGAAGAAAAAAGTTTTTTCGCAGAAAAATCATAAATATCAAATAAACATCCTAGGACCTCCAAAGTAATTCCTTTCGGAAGCCTGAACATACAGCCAAATGCAAAAAGAAATCACACTCACCAAGGTCGATCTATTCACATACAGAAAATCCTCAAATTTAGACATCGGAAAATGGGCGTCTTCCAAAATTTCAACTTCAAAGAGCAGTAGAGACCAGAAAAATGAATTCTTGTGGAAAGCAAGAACATAATCGGAATCTACACTCTCGAATCATTTAAAATACATAAACATATCAGTTTCCTATATCGCAAAATAATTTTTGGCCAATTTGTGGTCCACCAATATGATTTTCTGCAAAAAAATCATAGAATGTTGTAGAAACGTTCTAGAAACACTCGGATAATTTCTTTCGATGGCTTAAGGATACGATCAAATGGAAAAAAGTTTACATTCATCAAAGTTTTTCCATTTTCCATATAGAAAATCCTCAAATTTAGGCATCTGAAAATGGGCGTCTTACAAAATTTCAAATTCAAAGTGCAGTAGTGACCAGAAAAATGAATTCTTGTGGAAAGCAAGAACATAATCGGAATATCCACTCTCGAATCATTTAAAATACATAAACTAATCAGTTTCCTATATCGCAAAATAATTTTTTACCAATTTTTGGTCCACTACTATGATTTTTTACAAAAAAAATATTAGAATGTTGTAGAAACGTTATGGAAACTCTCGGATAATTTCTTTCGATGGCTAAAGGATGCGATCAAGAATTTTACATTCACCAAAGTTTTTCCATATGGAAAAATCCTCAAATTTTAACTTCAATCTTATCGTCTCAAAAAAATTAGAGAACTATCAGGGGACAAAACAAACGTGAAGAGGTAGAAAGAATAAACCTTTGTGGGAAATTTGCAGCGTTTTTCCCATGCTTCCATGTCGAACAACATTGACGCATCTCATGCGACGAGGAAGTTTGTTTTTCTGATCGTTAAAAGCGGGACTAATTGAATAATAGAGGAGTAAAACTAGGAACTGTCAAGATTAGAAGCCGCTAGAGTGTGATAAACTAACTTAGTAAACGTCTTCCGCCATCTGGGAAACCATATGACTCCACGACCAACGATTTCCATCATAATAAAATCCATAATTAACAGAATTGATAGACTTTCACTAACTAATCTTCCTATGAGGAGATTCTCACGATATGAATATCCGAACGTCATATCCTCATCGAAGTAACAACAAATCCATAAATTGGATCAGAACTGGAACGTGACAGTTTAGGATTAGTTCCCAGAAATTAAGAGTACCATGAATCAAACTACACATCTATTCATTTCTGCTAATGACGTTATGGGCTCCTTCTTAGGACATTCGCCTGATAAGGACATATCAGTTTCGAAGAACAAAGCGGTTTATATGTTACTTCAGGGCAAAGGCAGCCGTCGATATGAATGTGGTTTCGAGAAGGAAAGTTGAAACTTCGAATGACCTTAATGTCCAACCACTTCGGAAAAAGTCGAAGTTGTTTGGATTCTTGACGATATTTTCACTGGATTCCTTCAATTACGGTTGAAATATTCGATTCGACGTGCTCGAGAAGACTCGGTGACATTCTTGATAGAAATGGAAA
The DNA here is from genome assembly GCA_963966015.1 of Aphidecta obliterata. NCBI lineage: Eukaryota > Metazoa > Arthropoda > Insecta > Coleoptera > Coccinellidae > Aphidecta > Aphidecta obliterata. The sequence goes on from OZ014428.1 coordinate 34,000,599, forward strand.
GAAACAGATATGATAGGACTTATACTGCAAAAAAATGATGAGGTCTGTAGGGAAACCGAATGCATATCTGAAGTCAGTGCGGTCTGATTAGCTTATATGAGAAATTTGTAGAAGATAACCGAAAAAATATTTTTAGATCCAAAAATTCATAGACAACATGGAAAACTCAGCAAACAATTTATTTTTCGATAAAGGAGAGAAATACATGTAACCTGAATAATTCGAGGGTAAAGATTCCGGGTATGAACTTGTGTATTTTTTTCCATTCGGCTGCATCCTCCGGCTTTCAAAACAAATTATGTGAGAGTCCCAAAACCGCTCCTAAAAAAATTTTATGATTTTTTTGCGAAAAACTTTTTTTTGGAGATTTTAGACTTGTGCTGCAAAGAAACCGACTACATATCCAAGATGAGTGCAGTCTTAATAACTTATATTGAAAAGTTTAGAGGAAAACCGAACAAAATTTTTCCACCGAAAGATTCATAGACTTAGCACATGGAAAAATTGTAAAAAAAAATATTTTGCGATATAGGAGAATAATATATGTTTTCTAAATGATTCGAGGTTTTAGATTCGGAATTAATTTTTCTGGTCGCTACTCCACTTCGAAGTTGAAATTTTGTAAGACCCTCATTCTAAGATGTCTGAGTTTGAGGATTTTCTGTATGTAAATAGATCGACTTTAGTGAGTGTGATTTCATGTTGCATTTGGCTGCATCTTTCAGCTGTCGAAAGAAATTACTTGAGAGTTCCTAGGACGTTTATATAAAATTTTATGATTTTTTTGCGAAAAAACTTAATTTTTCGAGATTTTAGACTTATACTGTAAAAAAACGATGGAGTCTATGGAGAAAACGACTGCATATTTGAAATCAGTGTGGTCTAATTAGCTCATATAAGAAATTCGTAGAAGATGACCAAACAAAATTTGTAGACCCAAAAATTCATAGGAAAAATCGGCAAATAATATATTCTTCGATATAGACAGGAAATATAAGTGACCTGAATAATTCGAGGGTGTAGATTCCGAATATGAAATTGCTTTTCATGGGAAATGTTTTTTCTGGTCGCTACTGCAGTTCGAAGTCAAAATTTTCACAGACCCCCATTTTTAGATGTCTAAACTTGAGGATTTCCTTTATGGAAATGGATGGACCCTAATGAGGGAAGTTCTTTTCCGTTCAGCTGCACCTTTCGGCTTCCAAAAAAATTATGTGAGAGTTCCCAGAACGTTCCTGAAATATTTTATGATTTTTTTCGAAAAAACTTTTTTTTCGAGATTTTAGACTTGTTCTGCGAAGAAACGATGAAGTATATGAAGAAACCGACTGCATATTCGAAATGAGTGCAGTCTCAATAGGAAGGAACAGGAAGTTGTAGAAGATAACCGAACAAGAATTTTCACACCCAAAAATTACATGAAAAAATTGTAAGAAAAATTATTTTGCGATATAGGAAAAAAATATATTTACTCTGAATGATTCGGGGTTGTAGATTCCGAATAGGTACTCGCTTTTCACAAGAATTGATTTTTCTGGTCGCTTCTGCACTGTGAAGTTGAAATTTTCGAATACGCCCATTTTCAGATGCCTGAATTTGAGGATTTTCTATATGGAAAATGGAAAAACTTTGGTGAATGTAAACTTCTTTCCAATTGATCGCATCCTTAAGCCATCGAAAAAAATTATCCGAGTGTTTCTAGAACGTTTCTACAACATTCTATGATTTTTTTCCAAAAAAATCATAGTGGTGGACCAAAAATTGGCGAAAAATTATTTAGCGATTTAATTACGTAATTGGCTCATATCAGAAATCTGTAGAAGATAAACAATAGAAAATATTTGGCAAAAAATTTTCATCTTCGATATAGAAGAGAAATTGACGTTTTCTGAATAATTCAAGAATTTAAATTTCGAATATGAACATGCTTTCTACGAGAAATAATTTCTCTGGACGCTAAAACACTTTGAAGTTGAAATTTTTAGAGAACAACAAAGGAGGGCAAAACAGAAAATGTCTCGCCGGCTTCTGTTAAAACCGCTATTTAATTCCACAAGTCTGTGTGTACTTTTTTATGTGCGAGAAGATCTGATGAGGTATCAACTATTATTGTAAACATATCAGGAGTGAGACATATGGAGTGTTTATAATTAGTGTATCTGTGAGAAGAAGTGCCCCATTGTCTTCCCTCCAGCAGCTGCCACTGGTGGGAACAGATCGATTCCTCCAACAAAATGCATCAAGTCCGACCTTCCTGTGGTGACATAAGTGTCATTGATGCGAATAATACGATAAAGTGTTGATTTCACGTATTCAGAAACTTGACTGAATTCCGTTATATTAATCAACCTCTCGTTTCAGTTCCACAGTGGGTATCAAAGAATCTGGGTGTAACCGTGTTCACCGTTTTTCTCTTGTACCCTAGCCATTGAATTGTAAATTCGCCATTGCCAACGCGAAAGTGCGTGCAACGAGTAACCACATAACTTCTTGGGAGCGAAGGTGCTTTACCACATACAGATCCATTACGAAATCGAAAAGTACAGATGCTCACGATCGCCAGCTAAAGGTCGACTGCTCGAAGTGTGTCGACGTCGATGAAAAGAGTTGGGTCAGTGGTAGTTGCTAGTGGCGGGCTTAAATGCTTTTTGTCATGAAAGGCGATTTCGGCCACTCCCAGTGTAACTTGATGAAGCGGCATCGCTCGACTTCGGCGCCTTTGACGTTAAAGAGCCCGAGATTTCATGTTCCAAAGAAAGCGAAATTCAATCAGAAGTTTTCTTCGGAAGTTTCTTCGGTCTGAACAAAGTGAGTCATCATCGCGTCTCGGAGCGGTGCGAAAAAATTCTAGAATAATATATTTGTGTGATATTTGTTTCCGTTTGTTTGTGTTGTCTTCGAACAATTTCAAAGGTTCATTGTTTGAAATGATTAATCAAAATGAATATTCGGTCTTGAAATCCTCCACCGAAACCCCTCATTATAAATCAGCCTGTCTGAAGGTTCCGTAGGAGATAATGTTATCCGGTAATCGCCCATTAATCGAATTAATCTCCCTATTCTTGTTTCAATTACGAAGAAATTCGTCATTCATTTCGGAACAAGTCGAATTCATGGCAATCTTCTCTCAACCTTGAATAGTTGAATTGAAAGAACTATTGAAATGAAGATTATTTATGTTTATGGATGTAATTCAACGTGAACCTATAATTATAAGAACTACGTCATGTATCGGAACTCATCAACTGAAATGGCATAACCATGAAAATTCATAGAGCTCATCCTACAGTACAATACAAAAGTTAAGTTGCATTAATAATCTCGTTCGCAACCCGCCATTGAGGATTTTTTATATTGAGAATGGAAGAACCTTGCCGAGTGTAAACTACTTTCCACTTGAGTGCATCCTTCAGCTATCGAAAGAAATTATCCTAGAGTTTCTAGAACGTTTCTACAAAATTCTATGATTTTTTTGCGAAAAAACTTACTTTCCGAGATTTTATGCTTATGCTGCGAAGAAACGATAAGGTCTATGGAGGAACCGACTAAATATTCGAAATCAGTGTGGTCTAATTAGCTCATATGAGAAATTTGTAGAAGATAACCCAACAAAAAATTTTTCACCCAAAAATTCATAGACCAAGTACATACATATTAATAAAAATTGACAAAAAAAATATTTTGCGATATAAGAAAGTTATATATGTAATCTGAATAATTCGAGGGTGTAGATTTCGAATATGTAATTCCTTTTCACGAGAATCACTTTTTCTGATCGCTACTATACTTTGAAGTCAACATTTTGGAAGACGCTCATTTTCAGATGTCTAAAATTTAAGGATTTTCTGTATTTAAATAGATCGATCTTGGTGGATGTGATTTCTTGATGCATTTGGCTGCATCTTTTGGCCTGCGAAAGAAATGACATTAGAGTTCCTAGAACGTTTATAAAAAAAATTATGGTTTTTTTGCGAAAAAACTTACTTTTTCGAGATTTTATACTTAAGCTGAGAAGAAAAGATAATGTCTATGGAGGAACCGACTGCATATTCGGAATCAGTGTGGTCTGATTAGCTCATATGAGTAATTTGTGAAAGATAACACAACACAAAATTTTTCACCAAAAAATTCATAGACCAAGTACATATAAAAATTGACAAAACATTTAAATTGCGATGTAGGGAGTTATATATGTAATCTAAATAATTCGAGGGTGCAGATTACGAAGATTTCACGAGAATTAATTTTTCTGGTCTCTACTACACTTTGAAGTTAACATTTTGGAAGACGCTCATTTTCAGATCTCTAGATTTGAGGATTTTCTGTATGTAAATAGATCGACCTTGGTGAGAGTGATTTCTTTTTGTATTTGGCTGCATCTTTCGGCTTCCAAAAGAAATTACTTTAGAGTTCCTAGAACGTTTCTTAAAAAAAATTATGGTTTTTTTGCGAAAAAACTTACTTTTTCGAGATTTCATACTTATGCTGAGAAGAAACGATAATGTCTATGGAGAAACCGACTGCATATTCGAAATCAGTGTGGTCTAATTAGCTCATATGAGAAATTCAAAGGAGATAACGCAACAAAAAATTTTGCACACAAAAATACATAGAAAAATTGGCAAAAATTTATTTTGCGATATAGGAAAGTTATATAAGTAATCTGAATAAGTCGGGGGTCTAGATTACGAATATAAACTTGCTTTTCACGAATTGATTCTTCTGATCGCTACTACACTTTGAAGTTAACATTTTGGAAGACGCTCATTTTCAGATGTCTAAATTTGAGGATTTTCTGTATGTAAATAGATTGACCTTGGTGAGTGTGATTTATTTTTGCATTTGGCTGCATCTTTTGGAAAAATTTTATGATTTTTTTGCGAAAAAACTTACTTTTTCGAGATTTTATGCTTATGCTGCGAAGAAACGATAAGGTCTATGGAGGAACCCCCTGCATATTCGAAATTTGAATATGAGAAATTTGTAGAAAATGATATAAAAAAATTGGCAAAAAAAATATTTTGATATACCTACGGGAAAGTTATATATGTGATCTAAATAATACTAGAGTGTAGATTACGAATATGTACCTACTCGCTTTTCACGAAAATTAATTTTTATGGTCGCTACTACACTTTGAAGTTAACATTTTGGAAGAACCCCATTTTCAGATTGACAATCGATTCTTGAAAACTCTTCAGTTTCATAAAAATCATTTCTCACTACTCAATTTCAACAGTGAAAAAACTGGGTTTTCAATTGAATCCGAAAATGGATGCCTATAAATCAACCCTTCTCCAGATTCAAAATTATCCATTTTCAACACCGCCTCAATTTGAATATTTCCACCGAATGATGTTTGGAATTCTTCGAGCCGATGAAATTCTCGATCAAATGGACTGAACAATATTGGACGCTATTCAATCCTTCGCCGTTATCATCCGTGTATCACGTTGAATGAAACATTCAGCTGATGGGATCGCGAAAGAACTGTGGAGGTTGATGCTCCGGGAAAGAGGTGAAAGTAGACTGGTTGAATGCGAAATGAAGATGCTACCGTACCCGCCTTGACCACGCTGGCTGGCTGGCCCAATTCGATGAATAATTTAACAGGTTAGCTTTGGAAACCGGCGATATTTCAAGTGTTGGATGAGGTTGTTATTCGGGATTTCGTCGATTAGTTTATGTCGTTGGGTTTTGGATATTTTGATTATGGAGATCAAGGTTGTTAGTATTCAGAACGAATTTTTATTGGATGTTCGATATCTTCCGGTCTTTTTATTCGTCGAAATAGGAAATTTCTTTTCGACAGCTGTATTGGATGAGAGTTCTTTTATTTTCGAACAGCTGTTTTTTCGCTGGAAATATCAGAGTTTTCCCACTAAACATTATAATATCCTCTTGTCCTAATGTCTTGAAACCTGAAAATCGTAGGGCTGTAAAATATTTGTGAATCATCATTTATCCCTATTTCCATCTAATTTCTCATAATATTCTAGAAACCTGTTGAAAAAGCTTATCGTGAGGCTATCAAGAAATGACAGGTCGATGGAATTCAGTTTGAAAGTTACCAAAATCGATAGAAAATTCCTGCAAACTGCTCGCTATAGTTGAAGAAACGTATGAGGACTACTTTCTATAGGGTCTGCCTTTTCATTCGATTTCGCAGAACTTTTATGACCTCAAAACGGTTTATTTTTTATATTTGAACGTAAATTTCCAGGTCTCCAGAAGCTGTCAAATTTTTGACGAATTTGTTTTGATATCGTAACCTGTAAAAAAAACTTATCGTAAGACTAATAGAAAATGACAGGTCGATGCAATTTCCTTCAAATCAAACCAAAATCGACCGAAAATTAATGAAAACTGCTCAATGTAGTTGAAGAAACGTACGAGGATTACTTTTTGATTCAGTTCAGCCTTTTTGTTCGATTTCGCAGAACTTTTTTGACCTCAGATATTCGATAAACGTCAGATTAATTCTGTGATTCTTGGACTGTTTAGGTTTCGAATTCTGTTCATAATTCTCTGAAATTGAAGAAAACCCCCAAGAGTGGGCTGGGAAAGTTGAAAGACAATGTATTTTATCGTATTCAACTCATTTCAACCCTCAAAACGGTTTATTTTTCGATAATTGAACGTAAATTTCCAGGTCTCCAGGAGCTGTCAGATTTTGACAAATTTGTTATAATATCGGAACCTGTTAAAAAAACTTATCGTAAGGCTATTAGAAAATTACAGGTCGATGGAATTTCGTTCAAATCTCACCAAAATCGACAGAAAATTCCTGCAAACTGCTCAATGTAGTTGAAGAAACGTACGAGGATTACATTTCGATTCAGTTCAGCCTTTTTGTTCGATTTCGCAGAACTTTCCTGACCTCAGAGTTTTCGATAAACGTCAGCTTAATTCTGTGATTCTTGAACTGTTTAGGTTTCGAATTTCGTTCATAATTCTCTGAAAATTAAAGGAAACCCGCAAGAGTGGGGAGGGAAAGTTAAAAGACAATGTATTTGATCGTATTCAACTCATTTCAAACCTCAAAACGGTTTAACCTCAAAACGGTTTATTTTTCGATATTTAAATGTAAATTTTCAGGTCCCCAGAAGCTGTCAATTTTTGACAAATTTGTTATAATATTGTAACCTGTAAGAAAAACTTATCGTAAGACTAATAGAAAATGACAGGTCGATGCAATTTCGTTCAAATCACACCAAAATCGACAAAAAATTCCTGCAAACAGCTCAATGTAGTTGAAGAAACGTACGAGGATTACATTTCGATTCAGTTCAGCCTTTTTGTTCGATTTCGCAGAACTTTTCTGACCTCAGAGTTTTCGATAAACGTCAGATCAATTCTGTGATTCTTGAACGGTTTAGTTTCCGAATTTTGTTCGTAATTCTCTGAAAATTGAAGAAAACCCGCAAGGGTGGGGTGGGAAAGTTAAAAGACAATGTATTTGATCGTATTCAACTCATTTCAAACCTCAAAACGGTTTATTTTTCGATATTTGAATGTGAATTTCCAGGTCCCCAGAAGCTGTCAAATTTTGACAAATTGGTTATAATATCGTAACCTGTAAAAAAAACTTATCGTAAGACTAATAGAAAATGACAGGTCGATGCAATTTCGTTCAAATCACACCAAAATCGACGGAAAATTCCTGCAAACTGCTCAATGTAGTTGAAGAAACGTAAGAGGATTATTTTTTGATTCAGTTCAGCCTTTTTGTTCGATTTCGCAGAACTTTTCTGGCCTCAGAGTTTTCGATAAACGTCAGATCAATTCTGTGATTCTTGGACTGTTCAGTTTCCGAATTTTGTTCGTAATTCTCTGAAAATTAATAAAACCCGCAAGAGTGGGGTGGGAAAGTTAAAAGACAATGTATTTGATCGTATTCAACTCATTTCAAACCTTAAAACGGTTTATTTTTCGATATTCGAATGTGAATTTCCAAATTTTGACAAATTTGTTATAATATCGTAACCTGTAAAAAAAACTTATCGTAAGACTAATAGAAAATGACAGGTCTATGCAATTTCGTTCAAATCACACCAAAATCGACGGAAAATTCCTGCAAACTGCTCAATGTAGTTGAAGAAACGTACGAGGATTACTTTTTGATTCAGTTCAGCCTTTTTGTTCGATTTTTCAGAACTTTTCTGACCTCAGAGTTTTCGATAAACGTAAGATCAATCCTATGATTCTTGGACTGTTTAGTTTTCCAATTTTGTTCGTAATTCTCTGAAAATTAAAAAAACCCGCAAGAGTGGGGTGGGAAAGTTGAAAGACAATGTATTTGATCGTATTCAACTTATTTCAAACCTCGAAACGGTTTATTTTTCGATATTTGAATGTTAATTTCCAGGTCCCCAGAAGCTGTCAAATTTTGACAAATTTGTTATAATATCGTAATCTGTAAAAAAAACTTATCGTAAGACTAATAGAAAATGACAGGTCGATGCAATTTCGTTCAAATCGTACCAAAATCGACGGAAAATTCCTGCAAACTGCTCAATGTAGTTGAAGAAACGTACGAGGATTACTTTTTGATTCAGTTCACCTTTTTTGTTCGATTTCGCAGAACTTTTCTGACCTCAGAGTTTTCGATAAACGTCAGATTAATTCTGTGATTCTTGGACTGTTTAGGTTTCGAGTTTCGTTCATAATTCTCAGAATATTGAAGAAAACCCCCAAGAGTAAAGTGGTAAAGTTGAAAAAACAATGTATTTGATCGCTTCCAACTCATTTCAAACCTCAAAACGGTTTATTTCTCGATATTTGAATGTAAATTTTCAGGTCTCCAGAAGCTGTCAAATTTTGACAAATTTGTTATAATATCGTAACCTGTAAATATAACTTATCGTAAGACTAATAGAAAATGACAGGTCGATGCAATTTCGTTCAAATCATACCAAAATCGACGAAAAATTCCTGCAAACTGCTCAATGTAGTTGAAGAAACGTACGTGGATTATTTTTTGATTCAGTTCAGCCTTTTTGTTCGATTTCGCAGAACTTTCCTGACCTCAGAATTTTTGATAAACGTCAGATAAATTCTGTGATTCTCGGACTGTTTTCGTTCATAAATCTCTGAAAATTATCAAAAACCACCAAAAGTGGGACGGTAAAGTTGAAGGACAATGTATTTGATCGTATTCAACTCGTTTCAGACCTCAAAACGGTTCATTTTCCGATATTTGAGCGTAAATTTCTAGGTTTCCAGAAGCTGTCAGATCTCGACAAATTTGTTATTATATCGAAACCTGTAAAAAATCTCATCGAAAGAAAAATGACAGTTCGATGGAATTTCGTCAAGAAATCACCACATTCGATACAAATTCCTGAAAACTGCTCGGTGAAGAAGATAACAATTTTATTCGTTTCAGCCCCCGAAAATATCTTTTAGTCGAAGTCGAAGACACTTTCTGATTTGACGACTTCGATAATAGTCGTTCGAACTCTGTGGTTCTCGGACTTTTTCAAGTTTCGAATTTCATTCGTTATTCTTTGAAAATTATCGAAGAAATTACAAGTTGAGGTACCGCCAAATGGCTTCATATATTCGAAATGTAAACCCACGTTTGAGAGTAATTAATCCAGTACTCCATTCTGTCTCGCTTATATTGGAAAAATGATATATCCATACTGCCTATATTTCGATTCCAAACAGACCCAAATGAAAGTACAAAGCCGATCCCAGCCAGTCGACGATGTCATATCTAGGTAATGGAGAAGCCATTCAATCAACTATCACATATATAACTCCTTTGTAGGGCAGTATTGGACGGATATTGGAAGTATGCTCCCATAAAGATATATTTTACTAAGTCCCTATCGAGAAGCCCTATGTGTTTCTGAACTAAGGCGATTTACGGCGGCATTAAGGGATTTTCTTCACAGTTAATGGTATCGAGGACTCCTCTTTAGATCCTGCGGGTTTTTTGAATCGATACTCGTATAGTTTATTTACAGGGTTGGGTGAGAGAAAATGGAAGAAGAAATTTCAATTCTTTGTAGGTTATGCAAAACCACCGAGCAAATGTCAAACATAGAAAATCAACGTTTTCTCCAAGAACGACAGATGCTGTGAGAGAAAATCAAGCATTCTTCATAGGCCTTAATCTCAACAGAAGAGTGATTGCAATCATCGGGGATTATTATTTTGCGACGCTTGTCAGGTCCATCATAACATTTATAACACAGCTAATTACCATCGAGCCAATTAGGCCGAAGAATCGGGGAAGAAGCGGAACATCGAATTCATTGCTCTCTAACATTTTACATAATTGGCAATTTGTTGCTTTATGAAATGAATAACTCGTTGGCAGATCCGATTTCTTCATCAAAGTCACTCGGAACACGGCTCGAGTTTGTCGAAGGACTTGTTTGTCCTCCGTCTTCATCTCCCCATACGTCTTAGCCGATCTAATCCTTTCACGGAGCGTTTGAGATTTGAGCAAACCGACTCGGTAAATAGTTAATCTCGGTGCATTCGCTGCGTTGTTCGACGTTCAAAGTGTTGCAAATTTCGGAGAGCGAGTACGTTCTTTCGGGTCGTTTCTGTGGAGAGGATTCCGTGATTCTGTGAAACAGTTTGGATCTGTGTCGTGAGAAGAACTTGGAATTTTTTACCATTCGTTTATGGTAAGTGTGATTTCAAATGATAATCTTTGGAATGGTTCAAGAAAAAAACTCCAACCTCCTTTGAAATTTCCACAGAGAACGTTTTGAATCTAAGAAGTGAACCACAGATTCTGTGTCCCAAACTAAATCTTACTGTGACAAATGTCATTTCATAAAATCGCCATTTTACCAAAATATGGTGAACAGTTTCTGTGTTCCCGAAGTTTTTGGAAAAATGTATTGATGTTGAAGTCAATTCATTTACTTCTCCCCCAATTTCAAAAACCCCTAGAAAGAACATTAGAATTCCACCCCTTTTCTTCGCCCATTGAAGTGGAACAATCCAGAGGAAGTTATTAGCGATTTTTTGCCGTGAAATTCATAACGCGAGTCATTCCAAATGGAACATCTGGGGCAATTAACTGACTCGCTCAACACGAATGAAATTAGAATTCAATACTTTTTATCGTGAATTTGGGGAGGGGACAGAGAGATAGGCCGAAGTTATTTAAGTGAAAAAGATTGGCCTTATAAATTGAGAGGAACTTTCGCAGTAAATTAAGGTGGATGGAAATTTATAGCTTTGAGCGCTTGAAAACGAGAGGCCGCAAAAAACTGAATTAAACATCACTGCTGGGGAATTTTTAGATCTATTTCGATGATCCTTCACTCATTTTATATCGTAGAATTTCGAATTGTTTATTCTATGACTAGATCAGGAGAACTAAACGATGGTTAAGGAATTTATTATATTCTATGCGACATGGAATTTGTAATATATACAATCAAAATTCTTCATTAACCATAAACTCGAATCGAAATCTTTTAATTACTCTTCAACATCTGGGGCTTGAGGTCACTCTCACTGCTTCATGATGAAAGATCGATATTCATTTTTAATCACTTCCTTCATCTTTATAACTGAAAGATCATTTCGACCGGCAGACTTAAGACTGTCCCATCGATGAACGGTATTGATTATTATAATAAATTCATAGAAGAAAGTATTCTTCGATATTTATGAGATGAGAGTGATCTTCGTCCTCATTTCTACGCATTTTTTACGATACTGATTTCTAAATGGAACTGGAAAATTGTATGTATCAACAAGGAAATAGAATATACTATTGAAGTTTTAAACATATTTTATTGAGGCTCGTACTTCTACTGCTATCTTCTTCGAGATGTCAGATTTGACAGATTCCATGTGAAATTCTCGAATCCTGAAAAAAACGTATCGTGAGGCTAGGAGAATTTTGTAAATCAACACTTTCCCCTATTTCCATATATAATCGCCTCTATTTCTTCAAACCCTTGCTAGAATGAATGAAAAATGACAGATCGATAGAATTTCGTTCAAAACTCACGGAAATCGATCAAAAATACCTGAGAACTGCTCATGGCAGTTGAAGAAAAGTATAAGGATCACATTTCTGTTCGTTTCATCCATAGAAACCGTTTTTTCTTCGATATAGGATACTTTTTCTGACCCCGAAGAACTCGATGAACGTCAAATGAATTCTGTGATCCTCGATCTTTTTCAGGTTTCGGAAAAAAAAAACCCAAAAGTGGCGTGGTAGAGTTGAAAGACAATTATCTGATCGTATTCAACTATTCAGACCTAAAACGGCTTATTTTTCGATATTTGAACGTAAATTTCCTGGTCTCCACAAGCTGTCAGATTTTGACAAATTTGTCATAATATTGTAGAAACCTATAAAAACTTTCCGTGAGGTCGATGGAATTACGTTCAAAATTTACCAAAATCAAAATGGAATTCCTACAAACTGCTCACTCTAGTTGAAGAATCTTATGAGGATTACTTTTTTATTCGTTTCAGCCCCAAGAACTGCCCTATTTGTTCGATTTTGGAGATACTTTCTCACCCCGACTTTCTCGATAAACGTCAGATGAATTCTGTGATTCTCGAACTTTTTTAGATTTGGTTCATAATTCCCTGAAGAGTATCGAAAATCTACAAAAGTGGGATGGTAAGGTTGACATACAATATATTCAATCGTATTCACCCCATTTCAGACCCTGAAACTGTCTTTTTTTGGATATTTGAACGTAAACCTCTAGGTCTCCAGGAGCTGTCAGATTTTGACAAATTTCTCATAACATTCTCTTAATCTGTAAAAAAAACTCATCATGAAGCTGATAAATCATTGAAAATCATCCCTTAACCCGATTTCCACCTGTAATAATTTATATTCATACTTCAAACCCGTTCAACTTGCTGAAATGAATGAAAAATATTAGAAAATGACAGGTCGATGGAATTTCCTCAAAAACTCACCAAAATGAATAGAAAATTCCTGAAAACTGCTTGGTGTACTCAAAGAAATCGATAAAAGTCATTATTTCATTCGTTTAAGCCCCAAAAACTGCCCTTTCCTTCGATTTTGCTCACACTTTCTGACCCCAACGTTCTCGATAAACGTCAAATGAATTCTATGATTGTCGAACCCTTTTAGATTTCGAATTTCGTTCATAATTCGCTGAAAATTACCGAAAACCTCCAAAAGTAGGGTGAAAACGTTAAAAGACAATGTATTTGATCGTATTCAGCTCAGCTCAGACCTAAAACTGCTTATTTTCCGTTATTCGAACGTAAATTTTCAGGTCTCCACGAGCTGTCAGATTTTGACAAATTCGTCATAATATTCTAGAAACCTGTAAAAAAACTTATCGTGAGGTCGATAGAATTTCGTTCAAAAGTCACAAAAATCAATAAAAAATTCTTACAAACTGCTCACTCTAGTTGAAGAAACGTATGAGGATTACTTTTTTATTCGTTTCAGTCCCAAGAACTGCCTATTTGTTTGATTTCGGAGACACGTCCCCGACTTTCTCGATAAACGTCAAATGAATTCTGTGATTCTCGAACTTTTTTAGATTTCGTTCATAATTCCCTGAAAAGTATCGAAAACCTTCAAAAGTGGGATGGTAAGGTTGACATACAATATATTTAATCGTATTCACCCCATTTCAGGCCCTGAAACTGTCTTTTTTTGGATATTTGAACATCAATTCCTAGGTCTCCAGGAGAGCTGTCAGATTTCGACAAATTTCTCATAACATTCTCGTAATCTGTTAAAAAACTCATCATGAGGCTGATAAATCATTGAAAATCATCCCTGAACCGATTTTCACCTGCAATCATTTCTATTCATACTTCAAACCCGTTCAACTTGCTGAAATGAATGAAAAATATTAAAAATGGCAGGTTGATGGAATTTCTTCAAAAACTCACCAAAATCGATAAAAAATTCGTGAAAACTGCTCGGTGTAGTTGAAGAGACCTATAAGAATTCCTTTTTCCCAAAAACTGCCTTTTTGTTCGATTTTGCATACACTTTCTGAGCCCGATAAACGTCAGATGAATTCTATGATTCTCTAACTTTTTTAGATTTCGTATTTCGTTCATAATTCGCTGAGAAGTATCGAAAACCTTCGAAAGTAGGATGGTAAGGTTGACAGACAATAATATCAAATTCAATCACTCATTTCATAACCCAAAACTATCTATTTTTCGACATTATAACGTAAATTTCCAGCTCCTTAGAAGCTGTTAGATTTTAACAAATTTCTCGTGAAATTCATCTTTTGTGATTAACCATTCTGGGTTAAACGAACAATTTCTATGGTCACAAAAAGATTATAGAAATTCATGTACGTCCTTCTAGCAGAAATGAACTGTCTTTCTTGAAATATGACATATCCGCATATTATTTTCTGATAAATCTGATACGACCCATATTCAGGGGCATTTCGCGTTGAAAATTGGCTTTATAAAGGACCGCTTCTGGGGTTGATTTGAATGGGCGGTTCCTGATAAACATGTTGTACGACACAATAAATGTCACCATCGACGGCTAATTAATGATATCGAGACTCCGGGATCATTAATTTGGAGTGTAGCTCCAGGAAATGCACCCTGGAGCCCGTCAATTACCTACAATGGACGCTGATGTTTCCTGTTTGATTAGAGCCGAGGTTTTTTCCTCCATTTCGTTGATATTCTTATTTTGTATCATATTGCTCTCTCTTGATGAAATGAGCACGACTGTGTGTTGAATAATATTTGTCCCTCGAAGGTTTCTAATTGGAAATAATAAACCAAAAAACAATTAATTTGTGAGGCGTTCAACCAGGTCTAGATGATTACAGTGAGCTTTTATCAAATTAACTAACTGTAATATGATCTGGTCTGAAAATTTCTAGTTCAGAGAATCCGTATCACTTCTTTAATAGGGGCTTCAGAAATCAATGGTATCTTTCCATTATAGGATTAAGCTCGATTATCCCGGTTAGGAATTGTAATCCAATTGAAAAGATCATTGAATTAAGAACGAGATGTAATTGATAGATCTTTATTCTAAATACTAGAAGATATTATCGATGTTCCTCCATTGGGCAAAATCAACTAGAACTTTATAAAAAGACTCTTCCACCTTATTCTTTTTTTTATCGTGATAAATCAACCACGAAAGCATTCAATCACACCCTCGATGAAAATCTGAGGAATATCCAATCAGGAGATTTTTTTTCTTCATGAAACCATTCGTCATTGTCAGCTGGTATTAGACGAATATGAAAAATGTAATTGAAAAACTTGAATATCGGAACATTTCGGTTATGAATCCATCATTCTCGAAACTCCAGGCGATATTGATCCGGGGGTCTTTAATAACATCTCAACGTTTCACCAGAAAACCACTCGGTTAGAAAATATTGACAAAGGAATATCCATTTTTGCATTTACACAACCTCCAGAACGTTTGAAAACTGCTGAAAGCACGCCGGGATGTGACGTTACAAGTTCTGACCTATCGCCGAGAGCACTAGGGAATACAGTTCTACAGCGTTGCCAAGCGTTAATCATTATATTTTTTTATAATGTGAGCAGGTAAAAAAAAGAGACAAAGCTATCAGTATACATAAATATTTTTCGAAAATAACTAGCTACCAAATATGGAACAAAAGTTCAGTTTTATTCATAAGATGAAACTGAATGACATTTTCTCAGATTTTCTGAAAAATAGTGAAACTGGCAACACAGCAATATCCCACTTATGACGTCACGAGAAGCAATAACGAAAGTCTCAGTAAATTTGAAATTTGAGGGGTTCAGGGCCAATTTCGAAAAGTAAAAAGTCCAACTAGTAAATTTATCATTATTATCCGTTTTTTTCCTTTTATTCATTTTTATTCACAATGAGGAATACAAACAGTTGCTGGATATCCAAAAGCAGTAACACATTAACAACTTTGTAAGAAAAAAAAACAAAATTCAGATTCTCTATGATTTCGACTAAATCCCTGACTTAAAAGACATAATTGGTTGCAGAGAAATGAATTATTGAGATACGAGAAATGGTTTTTTTTTCCAGAAGGGTGCAACGTTGATCAAAAAAATTTTGAATGTGAAAGATGGTTTTCAAATTTTTTGAGGGGGATTAAAAAACTTTCACTTAAGATATTTTCACCAAATTTTCTCTAAAAACTGTCATCTTTTCACTTTTTTTTCTGTGAAATAAATTGAATTAACGCAAGAGCATCTACGTATATCTCGTACTATCTTCAAAAAATTCGAATGAATACTCATTCTGATTTGGATCAAATTTCAATTATGACAAGATGGCTCAATTTGCCCCAAAAGGTAGAGAGATGATAATATTAGAAAATTTCCAGAAAAAAAAAGGGTTAAATTTTTTTTTGTCGAAATGGTATTTTTCATAATCAGCTTTCGCGTCATGAAAAACTAACTAAAACATTCGATATACAATAAATAATAAAAAACACAAAAACAAAGAGAAAAAAAAATAATTTGTTGGTGGATAATATCGCTACAAACGATCGACTGATCGATTGTGATATTGTTGAATCTACTCAACCAGTTCTTAAACCTCTATATAAAAAAAAAATTACACGAGAGAGACAGAATAGGAGGCAAATCTCCTAGCATTTTTCCAGGCGAGTTATTTCAGAGAGGAGGCAGCGTTTCATTGTTGTTTGGGTTGCATTAATTCGACTAAATCCCTGACTTACAAGACGTAATTGGTGGCAGAGAGATGAATTATTGAGATAAAGGATTTTTTCCAGAAGGGTGCATCATTGATCCAAAAAAAATTGAATCTAGAAGATGTTTTTGAGGGAGTTCAAGGAAAAACTTTCACAGAAGA
This sequence comes from Aphidecta obliterata, assembly GCA_963966015.1. Lineage (NCBI taxonomy): Eukaryota > Metazoa > Arthropoda > Insecta > Coleoptera > Coccinellidae > Aphidecta > Aphidecta obliterata. The sequence goes on from OZ014428.1 coordinate 34,017,412, forward strand.
AATTTTCACCATACTTTTTCTGAAAACTTCCTAATACTATCATATTTTCACTTTTTGAATTAAATTGAATAGGGGTATCTAATATCTTCAAAAAAAAAAGAATGATTACATCTTACGACTCATTATGATTTGGATGGAATTTCAATTATGATAAGGTAGTTCAATTCATCTCACATTGTGAAGAAATGATAATATTAGGATTATTAAGAAGAAATTTGGGTAAAATTTCGTTTTTTGAATTTTTATACCCCAAGAAATATTAAAAAAATTTTCATTTTGAAATAGTATTTTTCATAATCAGCTTTTGGTCAAATCACAGACCATTGCGCCATAAGAAACAAAGAAAACATTTGATGTACAATAAATTGAAAAAGAAATTTGGGTAAAATTTCGTTTCATCAATGTTTTATACTTCAAGAAACATTCAAAAAATTTTTTTGTCGAAATAAGATTATTCATAATTAGCTTTTAGTCAAATCTAAGTCCATTGCGTCATAAAAAGAATACAAAACATTTGATGTACAATACAGGTATAGAAAAAGAAATTTGGGTAAAATTTCGTTTTCGAAATTTTTTATACCCTGAGAAATATTCAAAAATTTTTATGTCGAAATGGTATTTTTCATTAGGTATAAGCTTTTGGTCGAATCTAAGACCATTGCGCCATAAAAAACAAAACATTTAATGTGCAATAAAAAGTAAAAAAGAACAAAAAATTAAACAAAAAACAATAATTTGTTAACTAGTGCGCCCTCTATCCTGAACTGACCGAGTTATATCTCAATCTATGCACCATGATCATTGTTAGAACGATGCTGCATAAATACACCCTTGAGGGTTGTTGGTCGAGAGGAAAAGCACGACCCAACAAATTTTCCAGGGAAAAAACAATTCGGAACGTAAAAAACGGAACGAAGCATAAACCTCGCTCGGCTTTTTATTGGATGGTGTGTTTCCTTCGCAACACATCCAAGAAGCTCGCAATTACATCAATCATCCGAGAAACACAATAAAATGTCACAACAATAAATCAGAGTTTATCTCAGCATCTCCCGCGAGGCTCTCTCTGCATATGTGACTCCATTAAAAATGGAACGTACCCGAGTGTGTGTGCTTTTTCCGCACGATTTAACCTAGTTTTTTTTTTTATTTCAGAACCCTCCGCAGAATCTGAGTAACTCGAAACTGAACAACCTGTGGTGAAGTGTCGCGATTTACTCTATAAACACCGAACTACACAGTTGTGAATATTATGGAATTGGAACATAAATAGTTTAAGTGTTGTTTTGAGGATTTTTAACGTTCGCGATGGAGACTGAGGAGCTCATCAAGTTGGTCGATGGGATTTATAAGGTAGGTCATTGAATTTCTATGAAATTATTTTTCAATTGAATTTGCATTTTGAATTTAAACAAACACACGTAGGAAAAATTGTGAATTATACGAGGGAGACAGGACAGGAGGCAAATTTCTTGATAAGTTTTTCGATTTTTTTGTTCAAATTAGTAGGTTGATTTTCGCTGCACAATGAAATGTGTTTAAAAGTATAACATCTCTTTTAATTTGAAATTTTTTATCCATTGGCTAAGAAAAGTTGATTTCATAATAGTAAACCTAGTCCTTCTCGATTCAAACGACCACGCGCCGCCACTGCAATTTATACTCTTCGAGACCTGACGAGTTGTCACAGTTGAGTGAGATATCGATATCCACACTTTTACCTCTGAAACTTCCATGCAGATTCGTGATCCCAAATCAGAAGAGTTGAACGACTCCCAACTCGGCTTGGTGAAGTGAAAGTGCATGAGCTTGTACCTGTTCTGTTCTTAAGTTATGAAAGAAGCGTAATCTCGATACAGAATGGAAAGGATACGGGATATGATTTGTTTTCATTCTCTTCTTGAAATCAGTATTGACACGTGAGTTGGGGGCAAAGAGAAAAATGCCCCGCCTGGGCAATATGCGTTATGTCCTAACTTCGACCAAAAAATTCGAATGAAAGAAGTACGAATTCTTCAGTCAAACTTCACCCCCTCCCCGAAAAGAAAAACTTTACTTCCGTCTCGTCTCAAAAAACAGCATCAATTCAACCGAACCGGCTCAAAATTAGATTAATCGAGCCGCAATGAATCTTCCCGAACGACGGCTTATCCTCCCCGTTTTCGAAAAGCCATTAAAATGCGTTCCCCCCTCCTTCAGAAAACGCGTAAACAAAAGTTAATATGAAAAAAAGTTTCCGGACATCGTTTGTTATGCTAAAAGAGTGGAGTTCAATGCTTCCCCTCCGCGGAATCCGTGAAAACAACCGAAACAATCGATTGTTTCTGCAGTTCTTTTTCCTTGAGGATGGTATAAATGTCGGTCTCGACGAGTGCATATCGATGTAGACATGCAATTGGTTCGATCGGAGACAATGGAAGGTGCGGTGACTTTGATGTTGGGAATTGAAGAATTGGAGCGGTCGGAGGAAGAGCGATCTACGCCCTACGTCTGGCGTCGACGAGAGAGACAGGACAGGAGGCAAATCTCCTAGCATTTTTTCCATGCGAGCTTTCTCAGAGAGGAAGCAGCGTGTCCTTATTGTTTGGGTTGTATTAATTCGACTAAATTCCTGGCTTACAAGACGTAATTGGTTGCAGGAAGATGAATTATTGAGAAAAATGATTTTTCCCAGAAGGGTGAATCATTGACCAAAAAAAAATTCGAATCTAGAAGATGGTTTTCAAATTTTTTGAGGACGATAAAAAAAAGAAATTTTCACCAAACTTCCTAATACTATCATATTTTTTTTCACTTTGTGAATTGAATTAACTCAAGGGCATCTACTATCTTCGAAAAATTTGAATTATCTTTTGAATTTTTCATCTCCCAGTAAACATTGTACAATTCTTTAAGTCGAAATGGTATCTCAGAGAGGAGGCAGCGTGTCCTTGTTGTTTGGGTTCTATTAATTCGACTAAATCCCTGGCTTACGTGACGTAATTGGTTGCAGAAAGATGAATTATTGAGATAAATGATTTTTCCCAGAAGGGTGAATCATTGACCAAAAAAAATTCGAATCTAGAAGATGGTTTTCAAATTTTTTGAGGACGATATAAAAAAAGAAATTTTTACCAAACTTCCTAATACTATCATCTTTTTTTCACTTTGTGAATTGAATTAACTCAGGGGCATCTACTATCTTCAGAAAATTTGAATTATTTTTCGAATTTTTTATCTCCCAGGAAACATTGTACAATTTTTTAAGTCGAAATGGTATCTCAGAGAGGAGGCAGCGTTTCCTTGTTGTTTGGGTTGCATTAATTCGACCAAATCCCTGGCTTACAAGACGTAATTGATTGCAGAGAGATGAATTATTGAGATAAATGATTTTTTCCAGAAGGGTGCATCATTTACCCAAAAAAAAATTTGAAGCTAGAAGATGGTTTTAAAATTTTTTGAGGGAAAAAAAAAAGAAATTTTCACCAAACTTTTTCTGAAAACTTCTTCATACTTGATCTTTTTTTTCTCTTTGTGAATTGAATAAACTCAGGGGTATCTACTATCTTCAAAAAATTTGAATTATTTTTTGAATTTTTTATCTCCCAGGAAACATTGTACAATTTTTTAAGTCGAAATGGTATTTTTCATAATAAGCTTTTGGTCATATCTGATACCATTGCATCAGAAAAACAAAACGAAACATTTGAGGTGAAATAATTAGTTAAGAAGAACACAAAAATGAGGAGAAAATTTGTTTTATTGGAGTTCAAATATCGCAACAAACGATCGACTGATCGATTGTGATATTGTTGAATCTACTTAACCAGTTCTTAAACCTCTATATAAAAAAAATTATTACACTAGAGAGACAGACTAGGAGGCAAATCTCCTAGCATTTTTCCATGCGAGCTATCTCAGAGAGGAGGCAGCGTGTCCTTGTTGTTTGGGTTGCATTTATTCGACTTAATCCCTGGCTTACAAAACGTAATTGGTTGCAGAAAGATGAATCATTGAGATAAATGATTTTTCCGAGAAGGGTGCACCATTGACCCAAAAAAAAAATTTGAATCTAGAAGATGGTTTTCAAATTTTTTTGAGGGAAATAAAAACAAACTTTCACTGAAGAAATTTTTACCCAAATATTTCTGAGAACTTCCTAATACTATCATCTTTTTTTTCACTTTTTGAAGGGGCATCTTCTATCTTCAAAAAATTCGAATTATTTTTTGAATTTTTTATCTCCTAGGAAATATTCTACAATTTTTTATGTCCAAATGGTATTTTTCCTAATTATCTTTTGGTCAAATCTGATACCATTGCATCAGAAAAAACAAAACAAAACATTCGAGGTAAAATAATTAGTCAAGAAGAACACAAAAATGAGAAGAAATTTTTTTTTGGAGTTCAAACGATCGACTGATCGTTTGTGATAATGTTGAATCTACTCAACCAGTTCTTAAACCTCCATATCAAAAATGAATTTTAAGAAAGAGACAGGATAGGAGGCAGCGTTTCCTTGTTGTTTGGGTTGCATTAATTCGACTAAATCCCTGACTTACAAGACGTAATTGGTGGCAGAGAGATGAATTATTGAGATGAATGATTTTTTCCAGAAGGGTGCATCATTTACCCAAAAAAAAATTTGAAGCTAGAAGATGGTTTTAAAATTTTTTGAGGGAAAAAAAAAAGAAATTTTCACCAAACTTTTTCTGAAAACTTCTTCATACTATGATCTTTTTTTTCTCTTTGTGAATTGAATTAACTCAGGGATATCTACTATCTTCAAAAAATTTGAATTATTTTTTGAATTTTTTATCTTCCAGGAAATATTCTACAATTTTTATGTCGAAATGGTATTTTTCATAATTAGCCTTTGGTCGAATCTGATACCATTGCATCAGAAAAAACAAAACGAAACATTTGAGGTAAAATAATTAGTTAAGAAGAACACAAAAATGAGGGGAAATTTTTTTTTATTGGAGTGCAAATATCGCTACAAACGATCGACTTGTCGATTGTGGTATTGTTGAATCTACTCAACCAATTATTAAACCTACATATCAAAAAAATAATTAGAGGGGGGGACAGGATAGGAGGCAAATCTATTAGCATTTTTTCCATGCCAGCTATCTAAGAGAGGAGGCAGCATTTCCTTGTTGTTTGGGTTGCATCAATTCGGCTAAATCCCTGACTTAAAAGACGTAATTGGTTGCAGAGAGATGAATTATTGAGATAAATGTTTTTTTTTCCAAGAGGGTGCTCCATTGACCCAAAAAAAAAATTTGAAACTAGAAGATGGTTTCAAATTTTTTTGAGGGAAATAAAAACAAACTTTCACTGAAGAAATTTTCACCCAAATATTTCGGAGAACTCCCTAATACTATCATCTTTTTTTTCACTTTTTGAAGGGGCATCTTCTATCTTCAAAAAATTCGAATTATTTTTTGAATTTTTTATCTCCTAGGAAATATTCTACAATTTTTTATGTCGAAATGGTATTTTTCATAATAAGCTTTCGGTCAAATCTGATACCATTGCATCAGAAAAAACAAAACAAAACATTCGAGGTAAAATAATTAGTCAAGAAGAACACAAAAATGAGAAGAAATTTTTTTTTTGGAGTTCAAACGATCGACTTATCGATTGTGATAATGTTGAATCTACTCAACCAGTTCTTAAACTTCCATATCAAAAATAAATTTTAAGAGAGAGACAGGATAGGAGGCAAATCTCCTGGCATTTTTTCCATGCGAGCTATATCAGAGAGGAGGCAGCGTTTCCTTGTTGTTTGGGTTGCATTAATTCGACTAAATCCCTGACTTACAAGACGTAATTGGTTGCAGAAAGATGAATTATTGAGATGAATGATTTTTTCCAAAAGGATGCATCATTTACCCAAAAAAAAATTTGAAGCTAGGAGATGGTTTTAAAATTTTTTGAGGGAGAAAAAAAAAACTTTCACTGAAGAAATTTCGGATTGCTCGAGTCCGCAATTTGGTATGGAAATATAAGTTTTCGAGGTCGCGTAATCCGACAGAGAAAAAACCGCAGCCCTATCTGCCAATTTTTATTTTTTCAACTCCAAAATGGAAATTTTACAACTTTCAATCCTTCATATCTCGACTTCTACTTGTCAGAATCAATTGAGGTTTTCAGATTATTAACCAGCGACATGCCCACTCCATTCTCATCCAATAAAACCTCTTTCGAAAACTTCGATTTTTAGGTCCAAAAAAACTAAGGGATAAACCGCTATATTTTCTTCTCTTAGAGGAAATATGGAAAATATTCGATAATTTTCTGTAAAGAGGACATAGAACCGGTTCATTTCATTAATTTCTTTCCCACGTCGGTTCCAAATAATCAAGATCCAATCAACAGCTACACATCTTCGAATCGAAACAAACAATCCAATCTCGATCGAATCCTCCGATAAAAAACGACGAGTTCACAGGGTCATCAAAGTACTTGACCCGACGAGAAAGTCTACGGGCTCGTGTTTATGGTAAAATTGAATATTTCCGTTCACAAATCGTGTAGAGAAAGCGGATTCTTGTTTCAGTCAATCGGGAAAGGAACAATGAGGCTGCTTCGAGCAATCGAGAAAATTGGAAAATTATATTTGCGGTAGATTGCTGATCGGACAGGGTGGGGCAAGAAGGAATTAGAAATTTATATTGAAAGGCTGGATAATGAGATGTTTCAATCAAAATATCGATAAATATTTATAAGTTCCCAAGAATAATTCCTGACAACTCTGGTAAAAAAAGTAACACATTATTTCGACAAGTTATTGTTACGGATTACTTAAACACAAATGTTGCGCGTTTCGAGCCAATAGGCGATATATTATGCAATTTTTCCATTATAAACAACACTTTCTTCCTCTCAAAGAACATATATCGTTATTTTCCGAACAGCGAATTTCACACAAAATTTTCGTAACTCTACAGTTCTCATATTCATTCATAAAAACAATAGTTCCGTTCGGTTTTGACGAGGTGAGAAATTATCAACGCATATTAGAGCTTACGTAAGAAGGATATAATGGGGCGAACACACGATCGACGATGTTTCGACACAAAGAAGCAGGTGTTTACAAAAACTATAATTGGACATGGAATAAATCGAAATGGAGCATTGTTTGATCATTATAATGTTTTTTCTTCTTGGGACGGCTATTAGTCACGAAATTCAATTCGTATATACTTCCTGTCGATGGTAGGAATTCATCAAATTAGTTCTGCTTCGAACAGCAGAACCTTTGAATCCCGGAAAACAACAGAAATGTGAAGAGTAAGGTCAGATTCTTATCTGAAAATATCGGTCTTTGAGAGCGTCAAGATAGGCGCTGTCGAAGTTCTGGAAAAGGAGGTATGAAAAGATTCCTGGTCAAATTCGATACCATTGCGCCATAACCAATTTTTGAATCTCGAAAAAGGTTGGAAATTTTTTGAGGGAGAAAAAAATTCACCTAAAGAATTATCTCTCTACCTTGATCCGAAGCAAAATGAGTCGTAAGATGCATTCATTTATTTTTTTTTAAGATAGAATATGCCGTTGAGATGATTCAATTTGAGGTTTTTTGTCGCCCTGAAAAATTTTGAAAACCAACTTCGAGATTCAAAAATGGTTTTTGGGTGAGGCACCCCAAAAAATTATTTTATCTCAATAATTTATCCCTCTGCAACCAATTATGTCTTGTAAATCAGGGATTAAGTCGAATGTATGCAACCAAAACTAGGGTGTAGACCCCCCCCAAAAACGTTATATTTGTTTCTCTCAGAGAAAATATAGGAAATCTATAATGATTTTTTATAGGGAGGTTATGAAACCAATTGAGTAGATTCCACAAAACTCTTCAGTAGACTATTCATGGTTATATTCGCGCCAGTACAGTCTTTCAAACGCAACTCGAAAATGAAAGTTGGAAAATCTGAATAATTTTTTCTCGGGAAAACTACTCAACTTATAACCTCCATATAAGAAAATTATTATAGATTCCCTATATTTTAACTGAGATAGCAAATATAGCGTTTTTGGGGGGGTTTACCCCCAGTTTTTTCGACCAAAAAATTTCCGAATGCGATTGAGACTTAAAAATTTCCGTGTGGGTTCAGTTCCCGAATGCCTCGGTTAATTTCGTTAATGGGCTAAATTCCTAAAGGGGTTTCGTAAATATGGCCGTTCAAAGTTTTGTTTCCCTGATTACTTGAAAACTTGAGATTTGATCGAGATGAAATTTTGCACTCAAAAGGAAAATGAGGTGTTCAAGCTACATGTGAAATTTTGTCCAGATCGCATGACCAGAACCATAAAAACCATAGAAAATTGTAACTTTTGAACGGAACGCCTAGGGACTTGAAATTTTCAGGATAGGTGTGGATCTCGAATGTCGTGATCACGTTCATCTATGAGTAACATTATTTTAAGGGTTCCGTAAATATGGTCGTTTGAAATTTAGTTTTCTCGATAATTTCAAAACTACAGATTCGATCGTGACGAAATTTTCTATACTGATGGAGAAATATATATTCAAACTACATTTCTCCAGATCACATAACCAGAACCATAGAAACCATAGAAAATTATAACTTTCGAACGGAAAGGCCTAGGGACTTGAAATTTTCAGGATATGTGTGGATCTGGAATGTCGCGTTCACGTTTATCAATGAGCGGAATTATACAAGGGGTTCCGTAAATACGGTCGTTTGAAATTTTGTTTTCTCGATAAATTCGAAACTACGGATTCGATCGAGATGAAATTTTGTATTTTAATCGAGAATGATATATTAAAACAATATTTTGTCCAGATCGCATGACCAGAACCATAGAAACCATAGAAAATAGTTGTTTGGATCGCGAATATCGCGGTCACGTTCATCAATGCGCAAAATTAGACTAGGGGTTCCGTGAATATGGCCGTTCAATATTTTTTTCCTGATAGTTTCGAAACTACTGATTGGATTGGAATGAAATTATGCACCTAGCTGGGCAATAATGTGTTCAAACTACGTGCAAAATTTTGTCCAGATCGCATCACCAAGACCATAGATACCGTAGAAAATTCTAGCGAATTATCGAAAAAAAATTGATCAGCTGAAGAACTGACATGAAGTCTGGAGTTTCGCCTAAGTTTCAGAATTTTTTTGACAGCTGTCGAAAATTCCTTCAATTGATTTCTGAAACTGGAAAATGCGAATCTTACAAGGTGCATGTACGAGCGCTCAAAAGCTCCTGCCTTCACGACAGTGCTTTTCGTAATTTTGTGTGTAAATGTTACCACGCGTGAATCGAGCGATATTGATTATTGTGAAATAAACTATTCCTTCACCATCCTGAGTGTTTTCACCATAAACTTACATATATTTTCCATATTTCCTCTGAGAGAAGCAATTATTGCGTTTTTGGGCAAAATAATTTGGAATGAGATTAATTAAGAGTGAATTTGGAAGGGAAATGATAATATAATGAATTAATAGATATAAATATCCTGCGCAATAACGAAGTAGCAATAATTATCGTTGCGTCATTAGGATATCGAAAATGAATGAATCTCTAATGCATGGACAACACATGACATATCGCTCGTGAATTTATCGAACAGCATCATTGCCATTTGTCACCTGAACATCACAATATCATCAAATCCTGAATATATGCTCCGATGTTCAACTTGACATATTATGCAACGCAATTAGTAACGACGCCGTTTCGTAACGAAATTATGGTACTTTTTCACGTTGTGACTTTAATTACAAAACACCCAGAGCACCTTACGGTGGAATGACAAATTGATATGGAAATTTCATATTTCTATGGCGCCTTGAATTTTTTCATCATTCTTTCTATTGTTCTCATAATAGTTTTCCTTGAAATTTGTCAAGATTAATTAAAAAAAAAACTTGAAGTCCTAATTTTCAGCCAGATATACTCCAAAATCGGAAATTGAAATTTCCGCCTCCACAAATTCGAACGCCGAAGACGCACGCACCTGTTATGCGGTGGTATCTATTCAGCTATTCCGTTATGATGAACGACGCCAGTTTTTGCGTCGGTTTTTGTCGGGACTCAAACAAGCTAAACCAACTAATGGAGATTCGCCGGAATGAAACTGAGCATCATTAATCTTCCCACGAACATTATGAGCGAGTGTATATTCGGACGGGGGAAGACAGCATCCCTCCAATACTATGGGGATCTCAACATCTTATGGAGTCAGACCCATTCTTTCGACGGCGCAGATTTCGAGTGAGGGCGAATCAATCAAAGTCGCGGAGTGAAAAATGAATCGGATTTTCGGGCGGTATAGGGCTAATATAGAGAAGGAAAATGTAGGATTCTCGACCAATGTTCGAAATGTTGCGAGGAATCATCGTGTATGGTACGCTTTAGGTCACAGTATTATTCTAGGGTGATCTGAGACATCGCGTTTTAATCGGGACTGATACTTTTGTTATTGCTAAGCTTCGTGGGGTGATTTTGTTACATATCTAGGCGATAGGAGGTCGACCTCGTGTGTCATAAGTAATTAAATGGTTTTCGCATTTTTTTCATCCCCGTTCAGCTTGGTGCAAAAAATAAAGAAGAATCATAGAGCTGTAATAAATTGGAAGAATAAATAACATTTCGGTACATGCAGAATTAATTCAAATAGTCGTGAATAGAAATTTTTTTCTTGGCCTAATCGATACAAGAAAAAATCGAAGTCGTGAGAACACCTAGAAATGTGGAGAATTAATATATTAATTTAGGTATTTGTTTAGTCTACTCGCCCAGCGTTGAAATGTTGATAACCCAAACTCAAGGGTTTTGAAGAAATTAATATTTATGAATTTGTTTAAGTTTTTATGCAGAACGTAGTTGTGTGAAGGATTTGATTTTTTCAGTTGAATAAATTGAATTGAATTAAAAAAAAATTCACGAACTAAGCACTAAGTGTGATGGGAAATTTTCAACCCTTCCATTCTACTTTGTTCCAAATGATACACATCACCCTCTTCTATTATCGTTTCAAGGCGGTTCGTGAACTTAACATCGGCAATTATTGGTCTGAAACCAATCACCTCTCACATTTCCGACAGTGGTGGTAGGATGTGAAATTTTCCATCTAAATCCTCAAGTGCTTAATTCGTGAAATCGGCGAAGGGAAATTATAAATCTCACAACGCCTAATTTTTTTGGTCAGTAAACGCTCGTTAGGCAATATATTTATGGGTCTTTTAAAACTCTTGAGTTTATGATATCAACATTTCAACGCGTGCCCAGCGTTGAGACTTAACAAATACTTAAATTAATACTCACATTAATTCCATTTTCGCCTTCGAGTTGAATCGTGGACTCAACCAAGACTTGTCTCACGGAAAATTCTTGGATTCAGGCGCACGAATCGAATCGTGCAGATCACTCAGTGAAATTGATAAATTCAATATACTTCCTCCGTGGCAAAATACCCCAATTTTCTCAACTCGGCAGCGCATCAATCAATCAATAACGCTTACAATAATAATCAATCAATAACTCATACATCACCTCCGAGCAGAAAATTCGACAAAGAGATTCATCTATGCCAGGACCACCATACTTTTTTCATCTTCCCCAACTGAGCGAGGATTTTTTTCTGATTTGAATCAATTTGAAGATGGGGAGAACGCCCGTGTATTCATTCCGGATATTACACATCATTTTTCAGCTTTATTATCTGCGAAATCTGGACGAACGTAAAAATTCGCGAGCCGGCTGTTTGCTCTGGTTTAACGCGATCGAGAGTTATTATGTTTTCGCGTACGCTTTGTTGGAAGCCGTATGTTGAATTTTGATGGTAAATATGGGCTAAGAGGACAAAAAGGGAGTTCGAATCCAACGTGCCTTGAATATGGGGATTCTGCAATCTCCATGAGTCCAAGAAGGGGAGATACCAGTGCGTGTCGCTGCGGGCTACGCCATCTGCCGGACGCGCGGAGATCGGCTACAAAACCACTCTAAAAAAACGTTCATACGAATCAAATGATACACAAATACGATATAACACAAAAATAATACCTATCGTCAGAATGGTTTATTCAGACAGATACAATATTATGAAAGAATAACAACGTTCCAATCGATGATTCATCCTGCCATAATAATAGCTGTATCGTTACAATGTTGAAAATGAAACAGCGATGATGATTTCATACATGAGAGTATTCTGGGTCGTATTGAAAAAATATGATGTTGTCCTGAGATTCATCGAGGATGAAGAGTGAGTTAACCGATAATTAATTTCATTGTATTTCCAAGAACAATAACACTTATTCGTTGGAGAAGATTGGTGGTGAAAGGAAGTTGCCTTGAAATCGGGAAGGTTGATAAGAATACATATATATCTTTGAGATGAAGATGAAACGAATATTTACGTGATGGTCTTTTATGACCATCGTGTGTGGCTGACCTCCGAAGAATCTTTGTAAAAAACTCTGGTAGAATCCCTGAGATGATTACTGTTTTTCTCATTGCTGATTCATGTTTGGAATATTTCGCTTTTAATTGACTCAACGTTTCCTACTCGTATCGATGCATATTTGGCTATTATATACCAACATGGCGAATTTGAAAAAATTACAAAACTTCATTTTAAACGTCAAAAAAACTACTTTTTCCAATATTGAGAAAAATAAGAAACTGTTTAGAAGTGAAGACCATAGAACTTTGACTACCAAAAAAAAATATTTCAGAGCTTTCATAACGTTCAACCAAAATGTCATGCTTTTTTTTTCGAGAAAAGCTCATTTTTCAAATTTTTTGAACTTTGTTTCAACGAAATCATGAGATATACAAAAATACCAATTGCATATTCGAATTGGATCATAAAAAAAATTTCATGAGGATTGGCGAAAAAAAAATTTCTCACGAGAAAAATTATTGTAGTGGCTACTCGACCTTGAAATTGAAATATCCAGATATCTTCGTTTTCAGTTGCCAAAATTTAAGTTTTTCTTATACGACAATGATTCGACCCTGATAGGTGTAAATTTGTTTTTATGTGGCTGCAATCTTTGGCTACCCAAGAAAAATATTTCAGCGCTTTCATAACGTTCAAACAAAATTTCATGGTTTTTTTTTCGAAAAAAGATCATTTTTCAAATTTTTTAAAGTTTGTTTCAACGAAATCATAAGATATTTTCAAAATTACCAAATGCATATTCAAAATCAGCGTCATCGAATTGGCTCTTGAACAAATTTTCATGATTATTGGCGAAAAAGAATTTTTTTACAAAAATTTTTTCCGACACAAGGGAAATTTGACAAACAAATTATTTTTCGATACTACAGAATAATACATGTTTTATATATTATGATTTAAGGTTGTACATTCCGAATTTGTTATTGTTTTTCACGAGAAAAAATTATTGTGATGGCAACTTGACTTTGAAGTTGAAACATCTAGATCTTTATTTTCAGTTGCAAAAAATTCGAGATTATCTTATATGGAGATGATTCGACTCAAATGGGTGTATATTTTTTTTCTTTCTGGCTGCAACCTTTGGCTACCAAAAAAAAATTTGTGAGAGCTTCCATAACGGTCGAACAAAATTTTATGAAATTTTTTCTAAAAAAGCATATTTTTCACTTTTTTTAACGTTTGCTACAACAGAACTACGGAATATACAGAGATACCAACAGCATTTTCGAAATCAGCGTCATAGAATTGATTCATACCAAAAATTGCAGGAGTATTGACGAAAAAGAATTTTTTCATAAAAAATTTTTCGACCATACAAGGAAAATTTGACATAAAATTTATTTTTTGATACTGGAAAAAAATACATGTTGTTTATATAATTCAATGTTGTAGATTGTGAATATGTTGTTGTTTTTCACGGGAAAAAATTTTTGTAGTGGCTACTTGACCTTAAAGTTGAAACATCCAGAGATCTTGATTTCAGTTGCCAAAATTTGAGATTTTCTTATATGAAGATGATTCGACCTGGATGGGTGTATATTTTCCTATTTGGCTGCAACCTTTGGCTACCCAAAAAAAATATTTCAGAGCTTCCATAACGCTCAAACAAAATTTCATGCTTATTTTTCGAACTTTATAACGTTTGATTCGACAAAGCCACGAGATATACAGAGATTCCAACTGCCTATTCGAAATCAGCGTCATCGAATTGGCTCATAAAAAAGATTTTATGAGAATTGGCGAAAAAAAATTTTTTCCTAGATCTAGAGTTGAATATTTTCGATCTACGATTGATACTAACTCTTGAATAACTTTTCCTAGGAAATACAAGAAAAAAGAAAGAGTTAGTATGATTAAGAAACATAGTGTATGAAGAAACAGGGAAATAGGTGTTTAAAAGGAAAACAGAGGTTGAAGTCAGGTTAGATTAGGTCAGAGGAAGGAAGAAATATTAGATCTGTAGCGATCTACGCCGACGGCCCAACATTTACCGTAACGCCCAACAGAGGGGCCACCGAGTAGACAAAACTCAACAGATACTACCAAAAAGCAACCGAAAAGGTGTGAGCATTTGTAGACAATAAGTATGTTATCAAATATGCTAATGTGAGTCCGGAATCAGAATAATGTGAATGAATATAATATAATATAATATGAATTCTTCCCATTCCAGACACCTATTCGCGAAGTCACTCTTTATCTTTAGATAGAATGTATCATTACAGAAAATTCCTGTAAAATCTCAGGTTATAAACCTCGAATACAACTAACTAGTACTGTAATATATGAACGATAGTTCTTGAATTCAACGGAAATTTCCTGTTAAATCGATACTACAGTTCTGTTAGAAGTAAAGCAATTCCTGTTTTAGTTGAGTGTTCATTACTGGAAATGATTCTAGAAATTGAAGTTTGTAGCTTGGAATACAACTATCTAGTTTGTTCATTAAACAGGAAATTCCTGTAAGTACTCACGCATATTCCGGTTTTCGTCACAGCATTATTTTCCTGTTGAAATGACAAACTGCAGTTTGGTTGCATCAACTAATGTAAAACTTGTTATTTCTAGAGAAATTAAACGATCGGAATTATCACGTAAAATCAACAACTATTTCTGCTGTCACTTATATGGGGGGAATCTCCTGTAGAAGTAACCGAATTCCTGTTGTATATTCTGGAAAATGTCTTTCAGGGTGACGTTTCTCGATGTCGACTATTTCAACGTTCAACGTGGTCGGAATACCTATCGGAATTCGAGTGGCAACATTCAAACCGACGATTGCGTTATCATAAACACAATCCAAGGTCTTAAAATGAACAATAATTTCTACGATTCTTTCTCGCATAATTGCCGCAGTAACCTGTCATTACCGCGAGCTACAGGCCGTACAAATGTTAATATTATTCATAATCTCCACCTATCTCCCTGTTGGAAATCTTCAGCGGATGCAAATTCCTCCGCGTAAATTATCATCATGACCCGCTCGAATATCGGCCTGATTTTTATCGTCCAAAAAACGAAATGCTCCAAATTTTTAATTGCGGCCCAGAAACAATCATCACTCAAGATCGGATGAGAAATTGATCGGACTGTATCAAAACGAGGAATTAACACTGTGCCAAACAGTGGCGTGTAGCCTCAATTGAACCAACTGTTTGGGTCCCATTGTTGATAATAATAAATAATGTTGATAATCTTGAACGTTATCTCGCACTCTCCTCTCGATCTGAAGAATTCCTTGGACCGATGAATATTTCCGGGTTCTGGTAGAAAGATATTGTAAGTATCTTCTCCTTAATAATTGGTACGTTGTTATTTTAACAGAACATCTTGTTGTATGGAAGGTAAACTATTTTTGTCACTATCGATACAAAATTTTATTGGTCTTCAAGGTATGGGAAAACTGAAGGGTTCTCCCAAATTATATTGGAATCTCTATATTTCCAGAACGTCTAGTATATTAGCGCGCTTCCATAAAATATTCGTTTTCATTGAAGAGTAATCTACGCCCTACCATAGTACGAGGCAGACAGGACAGGAGGCAAATCTCCGGATAAGTTCCCTTGCTGCGCTAAACATGTCAGGCTATCAAAGAGAGGTGACTAAATTCGTGTATTTTTCAGTGGAAATGAGATGGAAGATCACGAGCCGCCACTGCACCGCAGCTTCTAACATTTCCGCATCCAAAAACTCCAGTAATATACTGGGCGTTTCCCTATCGTGAAAGCTCATAATAACGAACAATTACATCGATTCAAATGAAATATCTGTTTCGGTCCAGCTGATCCGATTTAGGCGTTTTTAGAGGAATTAGTTCGATACAGTTAGGATGATTAGATGCTTTCGGATAGTGGTAAATATTATTATGCGGCGCGAGTCAGTGATTATGTGGGTTTGTTTTTACTTCTTGTTTGATTGGAGGATAAGATTGCATTCGTCTACTACTGAAACCATTCAACCTTTCTCTGCTAGTTTCGTTTTGACTTGAAAAATGACGTCACATCTGCCCACGCTCCAATAAAAGCACAATTTCTCACACAATTTTTTCGATCAACATCACACAATGCCGCCATAATTACCGATTACCAAAAACGAAAAAAAATCACCGAATGGGCACGTCGAATTTTTCGGGCACGTTGCAAGCTCCCATCGAAATTTATTGCGCCCATAATTTAAATCGTGCCGAACATCAAGATAACGCAATAAATGAGGGCAATAAAATATCCACACGTCATCTGTTCCCCGTAGGAAACCGGTGTTGTGTCGAGGGAATATATTCTTGAGGAAATTGAAAGTGAGAGACAAATTATTGTCTACCTGTTGGTGGAAAATTAGGGCGTTGTTAAAAGGTGGGCATTTTTATCGGTATGCATCATGCTCCCTTTGTTTGGGATCCGTTGAATTTATTGCGTTTTGGCATGCTATGAGAAATATGGGTAGGCAGGGGCGGAATTTGGGCTCAAGAGGCCCTAGAGGGGCAAATGAGTATGAGGCCTCCTTCACCGATAATTGTTTTGAAACTTTCAAGTTTCAATCTGTTTCAAAAATGATTCTATTAGTTTATTGGAACATTTGGAAGTCGAATGGGAATGCTGAATATAAAATTGATTTTATCCTTTTTACAATTCTTCTATTCAATTTTGAACACAGATGGCTATCATTTGAGAAAAATAACTGAGTTATCGAAATTAACTAAAAATAATTCTTGATTTCTGATATTAATAAACTGTAATTTGGGTGTTAGGACAGGGGCGGATTTTCGGCTTTAGGGGGCCCAGATCGCATTACCAGAACCATAGAAACCATAGAAAATTGTAACTTTTGAACGGAAACGCCTAGGGACTTGAAATTTTCAGGATAGGTGAGATTCTGGAATGTCGGGATGACGTTCATCTATGAGCAGAATTATACTAGGGGTTCCCGTAAATATGGTCGTTTGAAATTTAGTTTTCTTGATAATTTCAAAACTACAGATTCGATCGTCACGAAATTTTGTATTTAAATGGAGAATGATATATTCAAGCTACATTTTGTCCAGATCGCTTGACCAGAACCATAGAAACCATAGAAAATCATATATTTCGAACGGAAAGGCCTAGGGAAATTTTCAGGATAGGTGTGGATCTGAATTAATGAATTTCAAAATTTTATTTAAAATGTTTCAATAATGCTGTTTATTGAAATTTTTGAAGATCGAATAAAAGGCTGAATATAAAATTGCTTTCACCCCCTTTACAATTCTATTGTCAGATTTCCAACATTGCTAGCTATTATAATGAAAGAATGACTGAGTTATCGAAATCAACTAAAAATAATTCTTCGAGTAAATGAGTCAATATGAAATTAATAAATTATAATAAGGGGGTTAGGACAGGGGCGGATTTTGGGCTATAAGAGCCCTAAGGGGAACTTAGTATGAGGCCCCCTAGTTCGGTAATTCTTTTTTCAACTTTGGCTTTGTTCATATAAATTTCAAAATTTTATTTAAAATGTTTCAATAATGTTGTTTATTGAAACTTTTGAAGATCGAATGAAAAGGATGAATATAAAATCGCTTTTCATCCCCTTTACAATTCTATTGTTAGATTTCGAATATTGCTAGCTTTTATAATGAAAGAATGACTGAGTTATCGAAATTAATTAAAAATAATTCTTCGAGTAAATAGTCAATATGAAATTAATAAACTATAATTAGGGTGTTAGGACAGGGGCGGATTTTGGGCTATAAGGGCCCTATGGGGAACTTAGTATGAGGCCCCCTAGTTCGGTAATTCTTTTTTCAACTTTGGCCTTGTTCATATAATTTTCAATTATTATTGAAAATGTTTCAATTATGTGGTTTATTGAAACTTTCGAAGATCGAATGGAAAGGCTGAATATAAAATTGCTTTTCATCCCCTTTACAATTCCATTAACAGATTTCGAACAGTGATACCTATTATAATTAAATACTGATTGAGTTATCGTATTAATTGAAAATAATTATTCGAGAAAATAATCCGTTCATAAAATATAGATGATATTTGATTACCTTCAATGTTTTCAAGCTGTGTTATGAATTGGAAGAACATTTCACCAGGGGTAGTGTCGGGAAGAATCTGAAGCCATCTTGTAATTTATTGTGCGATTTGTATGATATGGTCGTTTTCCTTAGGGATTGCGCTAAATCATTTCGACATGACTTGTGCCAACGAATAATCTAGATTCTCTAGGTTAACCACTTCCGAGTTTTTCTTCACCTTTCCATTTTTGTCCAGTCACCACTGCCACCTGACAATGAAGTTTTCGCTCAAAACAGTTTCGAAATCGTCGAAAACCTACAAAAGTGGTGTGGTAAACTCGCCAAAGGATATATTTGATGGTATTCTATTGAGCGAAACTCCGGCCCTGTTGGGAATCATCCCTGAAAACAGCGAGAGTACTCGCAATTATAGTTTTGGCACATGTTCATTCCCATTGGAATTAAACAAGACCCAACCATGAACGTTTTGCAATTTGCAAAATTATCATATCTCCATAAATGCATGAAGGAATGTAATAAGATGTTACGTAACTCTTAATGCTATCTGTATACGATTACGTGTGGGCAATAAAAGCATCTGGAGGATTCCTTCGATGCGTTCTTTCAATTTTCCGACGAATGGCGGTTATGGCTTGGTACAGATGTGACCATTCCGGCGTAATTGTGGCGCAATTCCCATTACAATATGTAAATTGGTAGGTAATTCAATGTAATTTTATGATGTTCTGACGCGAATTTAAGGGCAGTTAACACTTCCTTCGCGATGTATCGATTGTCAGCGAGCATGTTTACATAATATCCTACTTTTTATCAGGTTCTATGTAAAAGGTTAACAGCCAGTCCGTAAATTAATAAACAAATTGGATAAACTCACCTTTTCTTGGGTAATTTATGATATGGGAATAATGTTCCAAACTTGCGCAATGGCATCATTAATTTAATAATTTAAATACCCCTTTTTTTTATCTGATATCGAAACAAAGATGAATTGGTAAATATCGAAAATATAAACAAAAGGGTCTAGGATGAATTTATACAGGGTGTCCTGCAAATGCGAACAAATCGCATGATTCAAGATTTCTACGTTGCAGGACTGAGAGTGATCTCTGTTTGGGCTTGTCTCCGTTCTTATCTCACGTATCCGTCGAAAACGTTAAAACGACTCGGATGGAGAATGTGTGTCAGATCTTCCGTCCTTATCTGACGTTTGAATCTCGCACGATAAATCGTTTTCGAATGGAATATGTGTCAAGTTCGGAGGTTTTTGGGGAGCGGCGGGATGTGGAGGCTTATGGGAAATGCGCTGTATATACTCGATTAGCACTGATCTCTTTGGATTCTATTATGATTTAGAAGTGAAAGGATATGTAAATTTTCGGTTCTTGGATTTATTTCGTGAGTTGAACATTATTTTCGAGGATATTTGTTCGGTGAGGTTGATGTAATGTACCTAATATATTTGTTTTGTTCCAGGTATGACGACACCATTATTATGACAATTTTCAAGTAAGTTCGAGGATTCGTTTTTGGTTGACATATAGGAGGAGAAACGTATACAGGGTGGTTCAACTTTTGTTCAATTTCGAGACAAAAATAAGTTTTCTTTTTTTTTTTCGTTTTTTCCTGATAACTCTTTCAGTTTTCGGGATATTTGGATCAGACTTTTCCAATGTTACTCTTCCATTTTGAAATATTTGTGGGACAACACTGAATATTTTTCCTAGTATGATTTTCTTGATAGTTTCTTTTTAGCTATTTTATGTATCTTGTTTTTTTTTGTACTCGATCGAAAGAGGATTTCGGTATTATTGACAAAAATTCGAAATGCTGCAGTGGGTTTAGAATACCAAATGACAATTTTATCGTAATCTCAAATTGAATAATTTACAAGATGCCAAAAAATGTGGGTCTATAAATTGAATGAGGAAAATCTTGAAAATTTTTCCATTTTCTATTCTCATTATCAAAATATGCTCCAGTTCTCCCAAGAATTCTTAACTTCTAAGATATTCCTCATTATTATTTATGTCCCAAATTTTTATTTTTCTATTCTACTGTTGAAACTGGCAATTATACATCATTTCCAGTTTCAACTGACAATTATACATCATTTGCAGTGAAAATTGGCAATTATTGATGATTGTCAGTAAAAAACTGGCAATTATAAATAATCATCAGGTTAAACCGGAAATTATAAATCATTTCCAGTTTGAACTGGCAATTATACGTGATATTCAGTTCCAATTGGTAATTATTGATAACTGTCAGTTGAAATATGGCGATTATACATCATTTCCAGTTTCAACTAACAATAATACATAATTTCCAGTGTAAATTGCCAATTATCAGTTGAAACCGGAAATTATACATCATTTCCAGGAAATTATATATAATTTTCAGTTTGAACTGTCAATTATACGTAATTGTCAGTTGATAATTATTATTGATAAATGTCAGTTGAAAACTGGCGATTATACATAATTTCCAGTGTAAATTGGCAATTATTGATGACTGTCAGTAAAAAACTTGCAATTATATATAATCGTCAGTTGAAACCGAAAATTATACATCATTTCCAGGAAATTATATATAATTTCCAGTTCGAACTGGCAATTATACGTAATTTTCAGTTTCAATTGGCAATTATTGATGACTGTCAGTTGAAAACAGGCGATTATACATAATCATCAGTTGAAACTGACAATTATACATAATTTCCAGTTTGTTCTGGCATTTATATGTAATTGTCAGTTTGAATTGGCGATTATTGAAAATTTTCAGTTAGAAACTGGAAATTATAAATATTTGTCAGTTGAAACAGACAATTATACATAATTTCCAGTTTGAACTGGCAATTATACGTAATCGCCAGTGTCAATTGGCAATTTTTGATGATTGTCAGTAAAAAACTGGCAATTTTACATAATCATCAGTTGAAACTGGAAATTATATATTATTTACAGGAAAGTATACATTATTTACAGGAAATTATATATAATTTCCAGTTTGAACTGGTAATTATACGTAATCTCAATTGGCAATTTTTGATAACTCTCAGTTGAAAACTGGCGAATATACATAATCAATAGTTGACACTGTAAATTATACATTATTTCCAGAAAGTTATATATAACTTCCAGTTCGAATTGGCAATTATACTAAATTTCCAATTTCAATTGGCAATAATTAATCATTTTCAGCTGAAAACTGAAAATTATTAATATTTTTCAGTTTAAAACTGAAAATTATACATATTTGCCAGTTGAAACTGATAATTAAACATAATTTCCAATTTGAACTAGTAGAATACGTAATTGCCAATCATACGTAACTGGAAATTATACGTAATTGCCAGTTTCAAATGGCAATTATTGATAATTTTCAGTCGCAATTGGCAATTATTGATAATTGTCAGTGGAAAACTGGCAAGTATACATAATTGCCAGTTTGAACTGGCATTTATACATAATTGTCAGTTGAAACGGACAATTGAACGTAATGGTCAGTTTCAACTGGGAAATATTGATAATTGTCAGTTGAAATTGGCAGTTATAAAATACTTTTCTGCATAGCCGTGAAATTCCGGGAACCTGAGAAAAACGTATTTCGAGGCTCTAAAATCATCACTTACCTCCTTAAAAGAAATGTTGTTCAGTGAAAAATTAACTAATCTATGAACCTGTAGCGAGACTATCGAACCAAAGATTATTGAACGCTCCACAGATTCTGTGACAAATGATGTCATTCGATTTTGATAAACTTCAAGAAATGGCATCAGAATTATTACATCCGGATTACAAAAACTCAATTTTTATTCCACGTGGAACAGTTGTGGAGATGAATTTTCACATTACTCGTTCAATCATATTATTATTATTATTATTTTTTTGTACGCATTCTCGTCGAAATAATTTCTCGAGAAACGTCAGATGAATGGTATATCAAAAATTTTTTGGGGTACGTATGGAAAAAGCATTCAAGAATACAATTTACGATTGCACTAGTACAAGATTAACGATTAAACTCTCAGACCAAACCCCATCTCTTGTGAAACGAAGTTCGCGGGTCATTGAACACAACCGAATCCACCACCGCTCATTATTATTCAATAACGACTCCTCTAATATCTTTCTAATGGTAACCGATTGCGGAATCGCCAATAAACCTATGAATATCTACAATTCACTTTTGGGTTAATTTCGTTATCGATCGATTAAGTTAATTAACGATTTATTTCTTCGGTTAGCGGTGGTGCATTGCTGTGCCGGTTTCATCAGATAGGTCGATTACCAATTAATTTCCAATTATGGTTGTTTCATTCTTGTGTGTGTTCTGTAATTGAGTAGACTGAATGGATGGTAAAAGGTGATCTTCGATGGGAAGAATCGTTTCGAAGATGAGGAATATTTAGGTGTGATCGAAAGCACTTTATTGATGAGAATAGTAAAAATCTACATGAAAAAATTCAAAACATTGGAAATATTTCGACGGGTTTGTTCACATTCGTGACGGAAATTGGTGGTTTTTGAATCAGCCCAGTTAAAAAACAGGATATGGAACTATTCTTGGCGGGAAAACACAAACTTACTGTTGATATTACTAAAAAGTGGAATTGAATTTTTTTTATTCCGAATTCCTATGCTTAGACGAAATAATATTCAAATATCAGTAGAGTGACAATAAATTCAACGATAATTTTGAATTGAAAGAGAATTTTTTCTTTTTTCGGAGGAATAAATTCAGTATGATATTGGAGAATAAAATTAATGTGTTCTGTAATTGAACAGACTGAATGGATGGTAAAAGGTGATCTTCGATGGAGAAAATTGTTTCGAAGATGAGGAATATTTAGGTATGATTGGAAACACTTTATTGATGAGTATAGTAAAAATCTACACGAAAAAAATTCAAAACATTGAGAATATTTCGACGGGTTTGTTCACATTTGTGACGGAAATCAGGGATTCTTGAATGAGGTCAGTCAAATAACAGGATATGAAACTATTCTTGGCGGGAAAACACAAACTTACTGTTAATATCACTAAAATTAGGAATACATTTTTTTTTATTCCGAATTCCTCTGCTTTGACGAAATTATATTCAAATATCAGTAGAGTGAAAATAAATTCAACGATAATTTTGAATTGAAAGAGGATTTTTTCTTGTTTTTCGGAGGAATGAATTCAGTATAATATTTGTGAGTAAAATTAGTGTGTTCTGTAATTGAACAGACTGAATGGGTGGATAAAGGTGATATTTGGTGGAGAAAACTGTTTTGAAGATGAGGAATATTTAGGTATGATTGGAAACACTATATTGATGAGTATAGTAAAAATATACATAAAAAAAATTCAAAACATTGAAAATATTTCGACGGGTTTGTTCACATTTGTGACGGAAATTGGAGATTTTTGAATCAGCTCAGTCGAATAACAGGATATGAAACTATTCCTGGCGGGAAAACACAAACTTACTGTTTATGTTACTAAAATGTGGAAATTAATTTTTTTTTATTCCGTATTCCTCTGTTTAGATGAACTTATATTTCAAATATCAGTAGAGTGAAAATAAATTCAACGATAATTTTGAATTGAAAGAGGATTTTTTTTTTGTTTTTTGGAGGTAAAAATTCAGTATAATATTTGAGAATAAAATTAGTGTGTTCTGTAATTGAACAGACTGAATGGGTAGTAAAAGGTGATCTTCGATGGAGAAAATTGTCTTGAAGATAAGGAATATAAAGGTATGATTGAAAGCACTTTATTGATGAGTATAGTAGAAATCTACATAAAAAAAATTCAAATCATTGGAAATATTTCGACGGGTTTGTTCACATTTGTGACGGAATTAGCTCTGTCAAATAACAGGATATGAAACTATTCCTGGCGGGAAAACACAAACTTACTGTTAATGTTACTAAAATGTGGAAAATATATTGTTTTATTCCGAAATACGATAATTGGTTTCAAAAATTTTCAAATTTTCATTCCTAAAGTCAACTATGTGGACATTTAAAATGTGAGGAAATTTCGGATAGATTTCGAATCAAATTAAAACACAAATTTTCAATATTCTTTAAAACATCATGAATATCAAAATCATAGGGATAAACACCTTTCTGACATTCCCAAAATACCTTCAAAATTGGGTATGAAGAAATAATAATAATAATAATTCAAAATCAACTCAGCGCCAGAACAAATTATGTAATAAATCATCCGATGATTCCTGACTAACAAATTCACAATTTCTTTCATGGATCAGCGGTGTTCGAGTGGCGCAAAATCCCGAGGACAACGGGGCCCACCTCTCGGCATCCGCGACAATCGATGAGAGAAAACCCATCGGCCTTGATGACTCCTCTTTTCCCCTGGGGTATTTCACAGCTGTCAGCATAAACCCGGTGGCCCAATACTCTCATTGTGAGTGGGAAACGTAAATAACGGGCCGGCCAGGCTCACAATGTGGGTCAGGGGGATCAGGACACGGTGCGCCTCCGGACGGAAGACGGGCCCGATCTTTCTCAGACGTAATCCGAAACCGCTCAAGGGGCCGGTCTCCCTTTCAGCGGAATCACTTTAACGTCGGAGTCGGAAGTGTTTCGGGACTTTCTCGCATTCTTGGGCAAAGCTTTGTTTGGCGATAGCTCCGAAAAGTTGATTCCGGAAGATTTCGCGTTGGTCCTTCGAGCAGTGGCGCGGAGAAGTTTCCTTCAATACTGTGGGGGTTAAACATAATGTGTCTCACCTGCGCCAGTAAATTATAAAACTAACATGTAGATGTAAACTTTCCTGGCAGTAAGACACTAAATATTGCATATCGAAAGTAAAGGTATAAAACATAATCTCTTGGAATCTCTTGGGAAGGCCAAAAAAATGTTTATCCCTATAATTTTGTTATTCATGATGTTTTATAGAATATTGGAAATTTGTGTTTTAATTTGACTCGAAATCTATCCGAAATTTCTGCACATTTTGAATGTCCACATAGTTGACTTTAGTCATTTTGCAACAGGTCACCTGTTTTCTCCCATAATTTTATTTAAACATATTATATAGGTTTTTTTTTCTTCGAAAAACAAAAAAAAATCCTCTTTCAATTCAAAATTATCGTTGAATTTATTTTCACTTTACTGATAATTGAATATAAGTTCATCTAAGCAGAGGAATTCGGAATAAAAAAATTGTATTTTCCATATTTTAGTAACATTAGCAGTGAGTTTGTGTTTTCCCGCCAGGAATAGTTTCATATCCTGTTATTTGACTGAGCTGATTCGAAAATCCCCAATTTCCGTCACGAATGTGAACAAACCTGTCGAAATATTTTCAATCTTTTGAATTTTTTTATGTAGGTTTGTACTATACTCATCAATAAAGTGTTTCTAGTCATACCGAAATATTCCCCTTCATCAAAACGATTTTTTCCATCGAAGATCACCTTTTACCATCCATTCAGTCTGTTCAATTACAGAACACACTGGTTTTATTCTCAACTATTATATTGAATTTTTTCCTTCGAAAAACAAGAAAAATTCTCTTTCAATTCAAAATTATCGTTGAATTTATTTTCACTCTACTGATAATTGAATATAAGTTCATCTAAGCAGAGGAATTTGGAATAAAAAAAATGTGTTTTCCACATTTTAGTAACACTAACAGTAAGTTTGTGTTTTCCCGCCAGGAATAGTTTCATATCGTGTTATTTGACTGAGCTGATTCAAAAATCCGCAATTTCTGTCACAAATGTGAACAAACCCGTCGAAATATTTTCAATGTTTTGAATTTTTTATGTAGATTTTTACTATACTCATGAAAAAAGTGTTTCCAATTACATATACCTAAATATTCCTCATCTTCGAAACGATTTTTTCCATCGACGATCACCTTATACCATCCATTCAGTCTGTTCAATTACAAAACACACTAATTTTATTCTCAAATATTATACTGAATTTTTTCCTCCGCAAAACAAGAAAAAATCCTCTTTCAATTCAAAATTATCGTTGAATTTATTTTCACTCTACTTATATCTGAGATATAAGTTCATCTAAACAGAGGAATATCGAATAAAAAAAAAGTAATTTCCACAGTTTAGTAACATTAACAGTAAGTTTGTGTTTTCCCGCCAGGAATAGTTTCATATCCTGTTATTTGACTGAGCTGATTCGAAAATCCCCAATTTCCGTCACAAATGTGAACAAACCGTCTGTTCAATTACAGAACACACTGATTTTATTCACAAATATTATACTGAATTTTTTTCTCCGAAAACAAAGAAAAATTCTCTTTCAATTCAAAATTATCGTTGAATTTATTTTCACTCTACTGTTAATTGAATATAAGTTCATCTAAGCAGAGGAATTCGGAATAAATAAAAATGTGTTTTCCACATTTTAGTAACACTAACAGTAAGTTTGTGTTTTCCCGCCAGGAATAGTTTCATATCCTGTTATTTAATTGAGCTGATTCAAAAATTTCCAATTTCTGTCGCAAATGTGAACAAACTCGTCGAAATATCTGCAAGGTACTAATTTTTTTTATGTAGATTTTTGCTATACCCATCGATAAAGTGTTTCTAATCGTACCTAACTGTTCCTCATCTTCAAAACAATTTTCTCCATCGAAGATCACCTTTTACCATCCATTCAGTCTGTTCAATAACAGAACACACTAATTTTATTCTGAAATATTATACTGAATTCATTCCCTCGAAAAACAAGAAAAAATTCTCTTTCAATTCAAAATTATCGTTGAATTTATTTTCACTCTACTGATATTTGAATATAATTTCGTCTAAGCAGAGGAATTTGGAATAAAAAAAAATGTATTCCACATTTTAGTAATATTAACAGTAAGTTTGTGTTTTCCCCCCAAGAATAGTTTCATATCCTGTTATTTGACTGACCTCATTCAAAAATCCCCGATTTCCGTCACAAATGTGAAAAAACCCGTCGAAATATTCTCAATGTTTTAAATTTTTTTCATGTAGATTTTTACTATACTCATCAATAAAGTGTTTCCAATCATACCTAAATATTCCTCATCTTCAAAACAATTTTCTTCATCGAAGATCACCTTTTACCATCCATTCAGTCTGTTCAATCACAGAACACACTAATTTCATTCTCAAATATTATACTGAATTTTTTCCTCCGAAAAACAAGGAAAAATTCTCTTTCAATTCAAAATTATCGTTGAATTTATTTTCACTCTACTGATAATTGAATATAAGTTCATCTAAGCAGAGGAATTTGGAATAAAAAAAAAGTTATTTACACATTCAAGTAACATCAACAGTAAGTTTGTGTTTTTCCGCCAGCAATTGTTTCATATCCTGTTATTTAACTGGGCTGATTCAAAAAGCACCAATTCTCTTCACGAATGTGAACAAATCCGTCGAAATATTTTCAATGTTTTGAATTTTTTGTATGTAGATTTTTACTATACTCATCAATAAATGCTTTCAATCATGGAAATCAATAAACAAGAAGGTTCACCTAATTTACTTAATGATAGAGTTGAAAAAAATTTTTTTTATTGAATTTGTTCGACCGTGATGACGTTTCAACGAGGAACTAATGATGCAGAGATAAGGGATATAGGGTCCCAGTTAACGTTACACGTAACTTATCTATTTCTTCTACAAAAATTAAGATAAGTACCCGAATTGATTTTGACTTGTTTCATCTCTTTAGTGGGTGTTTGTAAGCTGCTATTATTGTTGAAATGAAAATTTACTTACTTACTATCTCTGATATCTGAAATGAATGAACGTGCATCGAACCTCCTTGATATGCAGGATGCCGAAGGCCCTCTACATCCAGGACACAACAATCCTCCTAGTTTACTGGCGGAGAGACAATCCATTCTGGGGGACGCCGCCACCTCGGCAGAATGCACAATGAAACCGCGCCTCCCCCACGTTGGAAATTAACGATGTGGGTTCCTCTCCTCGAGGTGCGTGCCGCTGCTGCGACGGACGTCCTAACCTGACGGAATACTTGTTTGCCAGTTTGTGTTTCCTGGGATGTGTTTTTGTTTGCCCCGAAGTGTTCACTTTGTTTACGCGCGCAAAGTCTGGGCAAACAGCGAGATTACCATAATGTACCAATCGGATGTTGATATTGGGGGAAATTAGGATGGGAGGGGGGTCGACCTTGGTTTTCAAGGGGGGATGAGAATTAATTTTGGGTTGTTTTAATTGTGAGGGAAGCGTCTTTGTTTGGAATAGAAGCTGAGATGAAATGAGCTCCGCAGCTGTTCCACGTGAAAAGAAAATTGAGTTTTTGATAATTCTGTGTAATAAGTAGTTTTTTATAATAAGTTGTACAATAACGACAAGAAAGTTTGGGTGGAATTTCGAGAGCATCATAACACCATAAGAATGAAAACAATTTTTTTTTCAAAACTTCAGTATTTCGGGAACTATTCTCCATATCTTGCTGAAATGTTGTGTCTTAATAGATTAAACGAGTAATGTGAAAATTCATCTCCACAAATGTTCCACGTGAAATAAAAATTGAGTTTTTTTCAATCTGGATTTGATAATTGTTATTCCATTTCTTGAAGTTTATCAAAATTATCACAATGACGGTTTGGTCCACAGAATCTGTGGAGCGTTTAATAATATTTGGTTCGATAGTCTCGCTACTGGTTCATGGATTAGTTAATTTTTCACTGAACAACATTTCTTTTAAGGGGGTAAGTGATGATTTTAGAGCCTCGAAATACGTTTTTCTCAGGTTCCCTGAATTTCACGGCTATGCAGAAAAGTATTTTATAACTGCCAATTTGAACTGACAATTATCAATATTTCCTAGTTGAAACTGATAATTATACGTAATAGTGTATGAATGCCTGTTCAAACTGGCAATTATGTATACTTGCCAGTTTTTCATTGACAATTATCAATAATTGCCAATTGCGACTGGAAATTATCAATAATTGCCATTTGAAACTGGCAATTACGTATAATTTCCAGTTACGTATGATTGGCAATTACGTATATTTACTAGTTCAAATTGAAAATTATGTTTAATTATCAGTTTCAACTGGAAAATATGTATAATTTTCAGTTTTTAACTGAAAGTATTAATAATTTTCAGTTTTCAGCTGAAAATGATTAATTATGGCCAATTGAAATTGGAAATTACGTATTATTGCCAATTCGAACTGGAAGTTATATATAACTTTCTGGAAATAATGTATAATTTCCAGTTTAAACTATTGATTATGGTTATTCGCCAGTTTTCAACTAACAGTTATCAATAATTGCCAATTGAAATTACATATAATTACCAGTTCAAACTGGAAATTATATATAATTTCCTGTAAATAATGTATAATTTCCTGTAAATAATGTATAATTTCCAGTTTCAACTGATGATTATGTAAAATTGCCAGTTTTCTACTGACAATCATCAAAAATTGCCAATTGACACTGGCAATTACGTATAATTGCAAGTTCAAACTGGAAATTATGTATAATTTTCTGTTTCAACTGACAAATATTTATAATTTTCAGTTTCTAACTGAATAATTTTCAGTTTCTAACTGAAAATTTTCAATAATCGCCAATTGAAACTGACAATTACATATAAATGCCAGAACAAACTGGAAATTATGTATAATTGTCAGTTTCAACTGATGATTATGTAATCGCCAGTTTTCAACTGACAGTTATCAATAATCGTCATTTGAAATTGGAAATGACGTATAATTTCCAGTTTCAACTGATGATGTATAATCGCCAGTTTTCAACTGACAGTTATCAATAATTGCCAATTGAAATTGGAAATTACGTATAATTACCAGTTCAAACTGAAAATTATACAGGGTGTTCCTAAATTGGAAGTACAAACGAAGAGGGGAGATTCCTCGAGTAATTTTAAGAAAAAAAAGTCCCAAAAACATAGATCGAGATACAGGGTGTTTCTTGTAGTAATACATTTTTTGTAATGATTGTACGAGTTCATCGAATAACAATAAAATCTAATAATGAATTAGTTCACCACAGCTTACATACTGAATTTTTATGACAATTTGGATTTTTTTGATGATTTCGAGAGAATCGTTCAAAATTTTGTTTCTCGAAATCGGCTAGCAGATACGAGAAAACTACAAAAAACTATGAAGTTGAGTACAACGATAGAGCTGTTTTTCACATTTTTTCAAATTCACAGTGGCTTACCAAAAAAAAGTTCTGGAGGAAAACAGCAGACAGTGTTCCAGACAAAATATTACCCTGTAGATTTGCTATCGAAATTTGCATGTCACATGGTGTGAACTCTCAATTGTATTATTTATGCCAAATTTCAGTGGAATATCTTGGGAAGTGTAGATACTTTGAGAAAAAAACTTAAAAAAAACTTGAAAAAAATTGAAACTTTAACACCCTTTATCTCGAAAAAGAAATTTTTGCGATCCCATGTTAAGGAAATTTTTTTCTTAAAATTGCTCAAGGAATCTCACCTCTTCGTTTGAACTCACAATTCGGGAACATCATTTGTATAATTCCCAGTTCCACTGATGATTATGTATGATTAACAGTTTTTTACTCAATCATTAATAATTGCTAATTCGAACTGGAAATTATGTATAATTGTCAGTTTCAACTGACAATTATGTATAAATGCCAGTTCAAACTGGCAATTATGTATACTCGCCAGTTTTTCACTGACAATTATCAATAATTGCCAATTGCGACTGAAAATTATCAAAAATTGCCATTTGAAACTGGCAATTACGTATAATTTCCAGTTACGTATGATTGGCAATTACGTATATTTACCAGTTCAAATTGGAAATTATGTTTAATTATGAGTTTCAACTGGCAAATATGTATAATTTTCAGTTTTCAGCTGAAAATGATTGATTATTGCCAATTGAAATTGGAAATTACGTATAATTGCCAATTCGAACTGGAAGTTATATATAACTTTCTGGAAATAATGTATAATTTCCAGTTTCAATTATTGATTATGAATATTCGCCAGTTATCAACTGACAGTTATCGATAATTGCCAATCGAAATTACGTATAATTACCAGTTCAAACTGGAAATTATATATAATTTCCTGTAAATAATGTATACTTTCCTGTAAATAATGTATAATTTCCAGTTTCAACTGATGATTATGTAAAATTGTCAGTTTTTTACTGACAATAATCAAAAATTGCCAATTGACACTGGCAATTACGTATAATTGCCAGTTCAAACTGGAAATTATGTATAATTGTCTGTTTCAACTGACAAATATTTATAATTTTCAGTTTCTAACTGAAAATTTTCAATAATCGCCGATTGAAACTGACAATTACATATTAATGCCAGAACAAACTGGAAATTATGTATAATTGTCAGTTTCAACTGGTGATTATGTATAATCGCCAGTTTTCAACTGACAGTTATCAATAATTGCCATTTGAAATTGGAAATAACGTATAATTGTCAGAGTTCCAACTGGAAATTATGTGAATATATTATATATATTGGCCTATATGGATGAAATCTAAAAGGCAGGTGTCTTCTCTGGACCACCATAGAATGATGCCATCAAAAAAGTTATGGGAGACCATGGAGTAACTGAAGTAGTAACTTCAGTGAACATAATCATGTGGGATATCGTTGGATAGGTCTTCAAAAATGATATCAATGCTTTCAGATCACTTTTTCCGTTTATTCCATAATTGGCGAGTTATAAGTCTATGGTATCTTCAAAGTACCAAGTGAACTCAGATATGAAGTAGATTGCCAGCTTCATCTCGACTATTTCGCCACGAAGTCATTGCGAAAGAATGTTCCTCAAGGTCTAACCTCCGACCTTTCCCTCCACGAACCACGTTCGATACAACAATGCAGATCAACCTACAGACATAATTCGCGTGGAGATTCAATTAGATCTATCGAGTCGAACTACACACACATATTTTTTAACGGTTTCACGTCGCATTCGCACGTATATCCAGCATCCAATTATTAAACCTTCATTCGACTTTATTGATATGTTGTCTATGTTGTTGTGCATGGGTGGCAGTTAATGGCGCAAACCATACATATTCGATGAAGGGAACATTGCAATGTACACATTCTCCGAATGAAATGCCCAGTCGGTCGCACCTCCCATATAAAAAGTGGAATTATATCGACAGAATGTGAGGTAGAATTCGCAATTTGTTTTGATTCCCCGAAACGAATAGTTTCGAGGAGGCGGAATATTTCAGTTGTTGATGAACTCGAAAATTTTTCATTTTGTTGAACTTTTCCAATAATTTCGCTCTAATGATCCGCCTGTGGAGAATTTATTGAACTTTAATTGGCTGCGAGTTGAGTAACGGCTCATTATTTTCCGTTGTAGAACCCCTTGTTGCCGAAGGGAGTAAATAAATCGAGGGAATCTATGAAAAGTTACTTTATAAGTTCGGTAATGAAGTTTTCGATCAAACATCAGATATCCTTTTTTTCTAAAAAAATCGACGAGTTGGTAGAAATTTGCTGAAGATTAATCTCGGTAGAATGAGGCTAATCGGTTCGTTTGTTATGCTGGCTTTCAAAACTCCGAAATTTTGCAAAATCGTTTTATTTTATTTTCTGGCTTTATTCGAAAACGAATTTCAAGATAAATTGCATATTTACATTACCACTTTTTCCGCTCTAGCCGTCGACGTTGAAAAATCGAAGTTGTCAGAACACCTAGAAATGTGTAGAATTAATGTATTAGTATTGATTTAAGTATTTGTTTAGTCTACGCGCCTAGCGTTGAAAAGTTGTTAACCCAAACTCAAATAAAGTGCCTAACGCGCGTTCAATGACCAAAAAATTACGAAAAGCACTGCCCTGAAGGCAGGAATTTTTGAGCGCTCGTACATGCGCCTTTTAGGTGAATTCGTATTTTCCAGTTTTAGAAATCAATTGAAGGAATTTTCGACAGCTGTCAAAAAAATTCTGAAACTTAGGCGAAACTCCAGACTTCATGTCAGTGCTTCAGCTGATCATTTTTTTTTCGATAATTCGCTAGAATTTTCTACGGTATCTATGGTCTTGGTGATGCGATCTGGACAAAATTTCGCACTTTGAATACATCATTCCTCAGCTAGGTGCATAATTTAATTCCAATCCGATCAGTAGTTTCGAAACTATCAGGAAAATAATATTTTGAACGGCCTTTCAGTTCAAAAGTTACAATTTTCTATGGTTTCTATCGACTATGGTTCTGGTCATACGATCTGGACATGATATTGCTTCAAAATCAAATTTCATCTCGATCGAATCCGCAGTTTCGAAATTATCGAGAAAACAAAATTTCAAACGACCGTATTTACGGAACCCCTAGTTTAATTCAGCTCATTGTTGAACGTGAACGCGACATTTCACATCCACACCTATCCTGAAAATTTCAAGTCCCTAGGCCTTTCCGTTCGAGAGTTATGTTTTTCTACGGTTTCTATGGTTCTGGTCATGTGATCTGGAGGAATGTAGCTCGTTTCGTCACGATCGAATCTGTAGTTTTGAAATGATCAAGAAAACTAAATTTCAAACGACCATATTTACGGAACCCCTAGTATAGTTTTGCTCATAGATGAACGTGATCACGACATCCCTAGGCGTTTCCGTTCAAAAGTTACAGTTTTCTATGGTTTATATGGTTCTGGTCATGCGATCTGGACAAAATTTCACATGTAGCTTGAACACCTTATTTTCCATTTGGGTGCAAAATTTCATCTCGATCAAATCTGTAGTTTTTAAGTAATAAGGGAAACAAAACTTTGAACGGCCATATTTACGGAACCCCTGGTGGAATTTGGCCCATTAACGAACTCAGCCGAGGCATTCGGGAACTGAACCCACACTGAAAATTTCATGTCTCTAGGTTGTTCGAGAGTTATCGGAAGGCCGTACAGACTCGAATTTTCCGACGGATTCGTCATCAGTGAGTCGAACATAGTCGATTGAGAACATTTTCGGCTCAAAATTCGAAAAATACAGACATCGTGACGAAATGATATAGCACTCGTGTAAGTAGTACGAGCGCTCAAAAAAGAAAGCGTTGTGAGATTTATAATTAT
Organism: Aphidecta obliterata; assembly: GCA_963966015.1. Classification (NCBI taxonomy): domain Eukaryota; kingdom Metazoa; phylum Arthropoda; class Insecta; order Coleoptera; family Coccinellidae; genus Aphidecta; species Aphidecta obliterata. The sequence goes on from OZ014428.1 coordinate 34,051,925, forward strand.
TTCCCTTGGTTGATTTCACGAATTGAGCACTTGAGTATTTAGATGGGAAATATCACATCCTACCACCACTGTTGAGTTAAGAAGTGAACAAAATTATATCGGAACGCCGAAAGGAAGTACGGGTATGTTCTGTGTCGCAGTGAACTCTCGGTTTCATTAAGTGTGAACAACACGATTTCGACAAGGACAGGATTTCAGCGTGTTCCCGAATCTCAATTTCAAATTTTCGACCGTTCAGTGTCTTATATTGGTAGTACCTACACCTCATGTAAAAAATGGTTGAATGTCAAAATTTACGTATTTGATTACAACATTCAAAAAATCATATCTGATCAACTTGAAGTTTCCTGCATCTAAAGAAAAATTTTTCGTGAAAACAAACCGCTCTCCTTGGAGAATTTCATAACTTGAGTCTATAATTATTGAAGCGTTCTCGGCTCAAAACCTCTCACGTCGGAGCATCCGAACGATTCTTCAAATGAAAACAGTGAGAGGAAACTCCCGGGGTAACGCGGGCAGCCGGAAAAACATCCAATATTCAAATTGGCAACATATATCACAACCAGGAACAACTAATAATTCAAGTTATCGGTTCGCAAAGGGCTTTGTGCGGCGGAAATTTAATAGCTCCTCGCTCAAAAGGCGTAAATATTGCGGAATATGCCTACTTTGCATGAGAAGAAACGCAGAGCAGAAAGCTCACAGGAATATGCAAATACACAAAGACTATTTCCATTATTCCCTTCTCCATTCGCGACTTCTCAGAGCTACACGACTGGAATCTGCATATCACTTTAATAATACTGGAACGCGAAGTAAAACGACAACTATCCGAAAATTTCGACTTTAGATTAATAAGCAAAAGCGGGGCAGTCAGGAATGCAAAACAAAAACATGTCTTTCAATTCGGAGGAATAATTGAAAAAGTTTGAATTCCAGTCAGCAACCGCTAAAACGCGAACCTGTTACTGAACAGAATGTTAAATGAATTCTTTAATGCGGAATTATGGTGTGTCGATATTTCGAGCGAGGCGGTAGCCTTACCCCTTCCACCTTGTGTCGAGGATCGATCTTCGCCAGAGCGTCAGAAAGTCTGCGACAGAAGGCACGTTACAAGCCATACCAAATGCACGAATTCGATAGGTATTATACTGTACATTACAACCGCAAAGAACTAGAACTCTACCTAAAATGAGTTTTTTTTAGTGTGAAAATATTACTCTAGATAATCTTTGACCAATATTGTGATCGTATAGTGATATAGGACTCTACGTTGTGTATGCAATCTAAATTACGCTTTATTCAATTGAAGAGATTGACGGGAAAATAGGAAATTCAAAACACATACTTTTAGTACCCAAAATAGGAAAATAACAAGTTTATTGGTGCTATTGGGGACGGTTCCCGAACTTCAGGTCGAATAATAAGAATCGGGAAAGACCTGCGAGAAAACCCGTTCTGTACAATGAACAGCAATAGGTCGACTGTGAAACTTTCAACCCATAGGACTCTCTCCTTATCTCGTTCAAATACCGTTAATCCACAAGTGAAGGATATTCATAAACAGCAACAGGTTGACTGGTAAGAATTCCCTCATATGACGTTTGAAGGTGATTGAGTAAATTAAATGCTGCACTTATGACTCCTTAGCTTTAATAGGCGACGGTTTGAGAAATCTGTGAGGTATTCTTCGCAGTAATCCAACTATCATTAGACGATTGATGATCTCCCACGATGCAAGGAGAGGGGAATGCGACCAATGATCCTTGTTATATGTATTTCTCACGATGAGTACGTTTATAGATAGTTATGGTGCGTCTACGATAGCTGTCTCCCTGGGCAGTAATCTCATCAAGGGTTATGTATAACTGATAATAATGACTGAAGAGTGGATCTAAAGTTCTCAACCAGTTGAGGCGCTATTTCATGATACAGTCGATCAATGATAATTGAAGATGATGAACAGAATTATGACACTGAGGTGCTTATGAATATCCTTTATATTTGCTGAAAACTACAACAATTACATATAGTATTGAGTTATTTGACAAGTTTTATTTAAAGAATATTGCATAACCCAGATATGATTAGAGAAGGTGATGATTGAACAATTGTTAATACAAGAAGTTCTCGTGGGAAGTACTCAATAATTTTATACACATGGTCGGTTAGAATCATTAAATAATATTGAATAGACTTGATGAAAAATGGATACAAAACAATACACAAGAAGCAAATAAACATAAACGAACGTTATCCTATGAATTGCAATAGTTCCTCAGTTAGGAACAGTAACTAACGTTGAATAGAAATAACTCACTACAAAAGCAAATGAAAGTCTTGTGGATCCGAAGTAATTACATGAGATAAAGGATGGAATAAGTAATGGAAACAGCTGAATAAGAGTGTAGAAAGTTAGGAGAAGCATGTATATGAATAATATATGAATTAATTCGAAAAGTCGGGAATAGAGATTATTTCTTCAGGCCTAGTCGATACAAGAAAAAAAGTCGAAGCCGTGAGATTGCCTGAAGAATTAATGGCAGTATTTGTTTAGTCTACGCGCCTAGTGTTGAAATGTTGATAACCCAAACTCAAGAGTTTTAAAGGACCCATAAATATAATGCCTTACGCACGTTAAAATACCAAAAAAATGAAGCATTGTGAGATTTGATTTCCCTTCGTCGATTCCAGGAATTAAGCACTTGAGTGCTTAGATGCAAAGTTTCACATCCTATCACCACTGGCGTAAATGTGAGAGGTGATTGGTTTCAGACCAATAATTGCCGATGTTTGGTTCACGAACCGCCGAACGAACGATAATAGAAGGGGATGATTGGTTCAACGAAAATTGAAACATCATTTGAAACCACATAGAATGGTAGGGTTGAAAATTTTCTTGAGACGAAATAAAGATCGGAGAATGACTGTGGTTTTTTGGGACTCGGTCGAAAAAGTTTTTTGGAACTCTATCAGGAATGGGTTTTCGAGACAAAATTATATCGAAACGCCGAAAGGAAGTACGGGTGTGTTTTGTGCCGCAGTGAACTGTCGGCTTTATTAAGTGTGAACAACACAATTTCAACAAAGGAGAGGATTCCAATTTATCAGAATAAAACATTCGTAAACTAATCTTGTAAGGGAGATTTTTCTCAGAGGTTTCCGGTAAAGCTGTTGTTCCATGAACCGTTGGCCACAACGTTGATTCGTCGAAGATGAACGAACAATTTGAATTTCAGATGGCGTCTTCATAGTTTTATGCTTCGTGGAGCGGAATCAAGGTCTCTGATCTACGGGGAAGGTTGTGTATTTCTTTGATGTCTGGGGAAATAAAACGAGAGATTCTAATATAAATATTTTCCATGAACAATATACATGGTCTTAAAAGGGGAAGCGATTCCATTTCCTTGAAACTCTAGGACAGGGGCGGCTCGTGAAAGAAAATTATCATTAAAAGAATATAGTTTTCGAATTTCTTTGATTTTATTGTTGAATACGAAGAATCCAGATTTTTTTGTTACAAAACACTTCAAGTCCTTACCGATACGACAAGAAATATTGATGACGACGTTTTCTGATTTTGCAGTAAATCCAACGCAGGTACGAATAAATCTTCGTTGGCCTTTGGTCGCAATTAAATAAAAGCGACCTTTGTTTCGCATCCAACAATACAGAAGATTGGCTTGACGAGTTTCCGCGTTTAGGTGGTGCTGAATTATTATATCAGGATCTCCCTCTCTCGCCCTCAAGGTCCTCCCGAAGCGTAATCTCACGAAAGGAGACGTAATAGCGCAAGGTTTCTTCGAGTGTATGTGCCATTCCTGAGGAGGTATTCCACAGGAATTCCGCCTTTCATCTCGCGCTGTAATTATTGTATTTAAACGCTGCAGAGAACCACGAACGATGTGAATCCGTCGGATTATAATGGCTCGGAATATTAATATTTACGTTGGGTTTAACTCTTCTTGCATCGGCATTTAGATTTGTGATTTTTTCTGAAAGGCTTCAGTGGATGCGTGTTTCGTCCCGAAGCTACTGGTTGGAGCTATCAGACAGAAACGTCGGAACCAAGAAATTCCATAAACGATGGAATTAGCTCAAATTAGTCCATTTCCAGAAACATCAAGAGAACTGTAACCCTCATCTCCAAGATAAAATTATTCTGGCCCAAATATAATTAAGTGAACTCCTCACGCAGCCGAATTGACCCTGAAAAAAATTCCCTTGTTTTCCACGCAGATGAAAACAATAAAACGAAATTTTCCTCCGGACCATTGTTCTTGCAGCTTTCATGTAATAACGCAGAAATTGTACCATTAATATAATCGCTCTCCGCGTTCAGGGCGATATTTCAAATCGCACAAAAAATTTCCGTTTCGTCCGACAAAATGAAATGAATCCGACCGAAATCGCCGGTAATTTTCAACAATACCCTCCTGTGGCCGAACACTTCATCTGACTCTGTTTAATTCGTTGGGTCGTGTCCGATCTAATTCCGGATTTGGCACTGGAAAATTCGAGCGGGGTTTCAGTTTTTTCGGCTCAAAAAAAAATCGAATAGATATGGATATACCAGTTAATTGTCAACACTCGCTTATGCGGATACGGTTTTTCGTTGTGGGAATTAGCTTTTATTTCCAGAAGATAATTTCTTTTCGTCTACACCCATTGGAGGATGTCTTGCGCCACCAGACCTTTTTCATTTCGATTTTTTTTTTGCTTATGATACCATCAAGAAAAACTTAATTCGGAGATATATCATTCCTGGAAAATTTGTTTTTGCACAGAAAAAAAAAATCATGAACAAACGCACTGATGGGTTTTCCATTGTTGCAATGGCATGGCTTCAATATGAAAATAATAAATTTTGTTTCAATAAAGAAAATAAAGAATTTCCGAAAAAAAAAATTCAGAGATATCTTCTGTGAAAATTTGTTTTTGCAGAGAAAAAAAATATGAATAATCACACTGATGAGTTGATATTTCCCTCTGTTTCAATGGCATTACTTCAAATAAAGAAAACGGCATTCCAAAAAAAAAATACAGAAATCTTTCGTGAAAAATTTGTTTTTGCACAGAGAAAAAAAATTAAGAACAAACACACTGATAGGTTAATGTTTCCCTCTGTTGCAATGGCACTGCTTCGATATGGAGAAAATTCATTTTGTTTCAATGAAGAAATTAAAAAATTTCCGAGAAAAAAATTAGAGATATCTTCCGTGAAAATTTGGTTTTGCAGAGAAAAAAAAATATGAATAAACACACTGATGGGTTAATATTTCCCTCTGTTTCAATGGCATTCCTTCAATATGGAAAAAATTAATTTTGTTTCAATAAAGAAAATGAACATTCCAAAAAAAAAAAATTCAGAGATATCTTCCGTGAAAAATTTGTTTTTGCACAGAAAAAAAAAATGATGAAAAAACACACTGATAGGTTTATATTTTCCTCTGTTGCAATGGCACTGCTTCGATATGGAGAAAATTCGTTTTGTTTCAATGAAGAAAATAAAAAATTTCCGAAAAAAAAATCAGAGATATCTTCCGTGAAAATTTGGTTTTGCAGAGAAAAAAAATATGAATGAAGACACTGATAGTTTAATGTTTTCCTCTGTTGCAATGGCACTCCTTCAATATGGAAAAGATGAATTTTGTTTCAATAAAGAAAATGAAAATTTTCAAAAAAAATTCAGAGATATCTTCCGTGAAGAATTTGATTTTGCACAGAAAAAGAAAATTAAGAACAGACCCACTGATAGGTTAATGTTTCCCTCTGTTTCAATGGCACTGCTTCGATATGGAGAAAATTCATTTTGTTTCAATGAAGAAATTAAAAAATTTCCGAAAAAAAATGAGAGATATCTTCCGTGAAAATTTGGTTTTGCAGAGAAAAAAATATGAATGAACACACTGATGGATTAATGTTTTCCTCTGGTGCAATGGCATTCCTTCAATATGGAAAAAATGAATTTTGTTTCAATAAAGACAAAAAAATATTTCCAAAAAAAATTCAGAGATATCCTCGTGAAAATTTGTTTTTTCAGAGAAAAAAAATATGAATAAACACTCTGCAGGGTCAATGTTTTCCTCTGTTGCAATGGCATTCCTTCAAAATGGAGGAAATTCATTTTGTTTCAGTGAAGAAAATAAAAAATTTCCGAAAAAAAAATTCAGAGATCTGCGGTAAAAATTTGTTTTTGCAGAAAAAAAAATTTATAATTACACTGATGGGTTAATGTTTCCCTCTGTTGCAATGGCATTCCTTCAATATGGAAAAAATTAATTTTGTTTCAATGAAGAAAATGAAAATTTCCAAAAAAAAATTCAGAGATATCTTCCGTAAAAATTTGTTTTGGTACAGAAAAAAAAATTATGAACAAAAACACTGATAGGTTAATTTTTCCCTCTGTTGCAATGGCACTGCTTCGATATGGTGTAAATTAATTTTGTTTCAATGAAGAAAATGAAAGTTTCCAAAAAAAAATTCAGAGATATCTTCCGTAAAAATTTGTTTTGGCACAGAAAAAGAAATTATGAACAAAAACACTGATAGGTTAATGTTTCCCTCTGTTGCAATGGCACTGCTTCGATATGGTGTAAATTCATTTTGTTTCAATGAAGAAAATGAAAATTTCCAAAAAAAAATTCAGAGATATCTTCCGTAAAAATTTGTTTTGGCACAGAAAAAAAAATTATGAACAAAAACACTGATAGGTTAATGTTTCCCCCTGTTGCAATGGCACTGCTTCGATATGGTGTAAATTCATTTTGTTTCAATGAAGAAAATAAAAAATTTCCGAAAAAAAAATTCCTCTTTCGATTGAGGCACAGATAAATGTTACATTTCTGCCACTCAAAATGTACACCGCCAAGTGGCGTGATTTGGGAAATTTTCTCTGATCACCGTTGCCTTATGTTTTAAAGGTTTTCGGTTTCTCACATCGAATTTGTGATTTTGTTAACTGTACTGACGAGATCTGATATGGATCGAAACCGGTGTACAGGTGCAACTGATAAATTTGGTGGTCTCTGGGGTACATGAATTGTTTTGTTGGCTTGCTATTAGTTTATCTAGTATAATTTTCTAGTTTCCAGGTTATAATGTTTTAAACGGCATTAAGTGCAATAAAATCAAACTTATAGTGAACCTAGAAAATCATATCTACTTGGTAACACGCGAGAAAGGTTTTTTCGGACATAGGTATAAATAATTTCGAACGCATTCCCGATCCGGAGCCGATCTGAATATTCAACAGATTGGCCAACGGATCGATCCTAAGCGAATAGCACAATAATTCCCACACGGAGCGCAGTGATACCATCATTTCGATAAACTTTCCAATCACGTACATCATGCGAAAAAGCGACAGTACGCCTCGACTTTCGTTTTTTCATCGACGTCCAGCCATTTCCAAGTTCATCCGGCTAATAACTATGATCGAGTGTAGGCAGACATCATACACTGGCATTATTGAACGTAAAAACGTGCAATTAGATCAAAACTGACGTAATGGCGCTACGTGAGGCGATTCCAGAGGGCGCCGCTGCTGAAAAACGTTGTGATACTTGATTTGGATCGTCGGACTTGGCAACATATGGCAACATGGGATATGTTCATAGAGTTGGAGTCTTTCAGCTCTCTAGACCATAGACACACTTGCTTTTCTTTATACTCGAGTCCTCAAATTGTTGAGGAAATTCAGTACCGTTATTCAGTTCAATGCCGCAAAATATGAATTTTTCCTCTAACTAGCATCCGAATGGAATGAAACCCGGCCAGGTTTCGCAGTCCATTGTTGGATGATATCCGTAAAAGCCGTGTAGGCAAAATAGAGCGCACAAATAAGCGTCGGCCCGGTGTGGAGCGGGCTTACCGGAGAGACATAGAATTAAAATCCGAAATCGTAAATCCTTTCACAAAGGCCGGAACGGGTTTAAATAAACGCACAGGTGCTTTCAGTTGGAAATTAACCCGCCGACGGCGAACGGGATCCGTTTTAATTTTGGCGCGCACTCGACATAATTTGCCGCATAATAAAAATCAACATTATTACCGGATAGGGGCGCAATGGGGTGGATGATTAGGTTGCGTATTCGGAGGGTTTCAAAGAAGAACTCACTTTTCTATGCTCTGAAATGACATTTGATCCAACATGGCGTTTTTTTGAGAAACTTTATATTGCCTTCAAAAGTACTGCGACACGGCATGATTTGCACGAATTCGATTCAAAGCATCAGATCCGACGAATCAGTTCGGTTATTTTGCTTGTATTCCAAGCAAGAAGAGAAGACGGCAATAAAAGCAGACAAGTCCACAAAGTTTCGTACTTTTCCTGTGTATCGGTTCTGCCATTATCATGCATGGTATGTCTTATTTACTGTTGTAACTGAACATCTCACGGACAAATGGACATGGTGCAGGCTTCCGCAATCCATAAATGCACAGAACAACCTTTGAACATTTTGCGCTATCGAGCGTTCCATCCTTCGCTAGATGCAGTCGTCGAGTTTCATCATGTACACATATCCTATTTATTGCTCTAATAAATTACTGGATCCGAAGCTGAACTCGCAGAGGAGTTTTCGTTCATTACGGGAATTGTTCAGCCAATTTGTTATTGGTTATTTTGAAACTACAAGGTATTAATTGAGTATATAGATAGATTCAACAAAGAGGCTCTGGGTGATTTTGGGACGAAAACTTCAAAGGCTTTGTTTTCGAGATACAGGGTTATCAATAAGAAATGAAGAATTATTTTTTGCTAATTAGGTCCTGACTCGATTGAATTTATTGAATCCAGTGGCGCCCCGAGCACCACCTTGAAAATATTTTCGACAAAAAATGAACGCCACTGTCTTTTTCTAATATTTATATTTTAATGAAAGCGATTTTCCACCTAAGGCAGTCGCGGCTCGTGGACATTTGAATTGAGGAGGCTCCAATGAAAAAAAATGGTGCTATAATAATAGAGATAATTTCCAAAAGTACCCATATTTTCGACGATTCGCGTCCTGTCTTGTCTGTCTCGTATGATGAAAACGAATACTCTACTTTACTTATTAATTATTAATTTAAGCCAAGTTCAGGAAGACGGGTTTTTTTTTTGAGTTGTTGATGTAAAATGTAAATTTTTAATTTAACGCCCACTCGAGTTTTTCAATTCTTGAATAATTTTCATTGAAATTGATGATTTTCAATGATGGCAAACTAGTATTTATGCAGATTTTTTGAACGGGATCGGAAGTGAACAGGGGTGCTGGGTGGGTAAGAATCTAAAAAAATAATGGAAAAATAGTGATTCCGAAGCACGTTCACTCGAGAAAATGAATAAAATATAAAATCTGCATAAAAAAAAGTTTGTCATCAATAAAAACCATGAACAATCATCGAAGAATATTTCCTTCTTTGAAAAAAAAAAAATATATCACTAATAAACTGACCTAAATTCACACCATTATTAAAAACACTGAACGCAGGAAAAAATAAAAAGAAAACGTGAAAATCTGCATAAAAAATAGTTTTGACATCAATGAAAACCATGAACAATCATTAAATAATGTTTTCTTTTTTTGGAAATAAAAATTCAATTAATTCCTGAACTAACCTGAATTCACACTTTCATTAATAACACTAAACGCAGGAAAAAATTTAAAAAAACGTGAAAATCTGCATAAAAAATAGTTTGACATTAATGAAAACCAAGAACAATCATTAGAGAACGTTTTCTTTTTTGAAAAAAAAAATTCAATTCACTCCTAAACTAACCTGAATTCACACCTCTATTAATAACACTGAACGCAGGAAAAAATAAAAAATAAAAAACGTGAGAATCTGCATAAAGAATAGTTTGACATCAATGAAAACCATGAAAAATCATTGGAGAATGTATTTTTTTGAAAAAAAATTCAATTAATTCCTAAGCTAATCTAAATTCATACCGTTATTAATAACACTCAACGAAGGAAAAAAAAAAGTAAAAATCTGTATGAAAAATAGTTTGACATCAATGAAAACCATGAATAATCATCGAAGAATTCCTAAACTAAAGTGAATCCACACTTTCATTAATAACACTGAACGCAGCAAAAAATAAAAAAAAAACGTGAAGATCTGCATTAAAAATAGTTTGACATCAATGAAAACCATGACCAATCATAGAAGGATGTTTTATTTTTTGAAAAAAAATTAAATTTACTCCTGAATTAACCTGAATTCACAACTTCACTAATCGCAGAAAAAAATAAAAAAAAACGTGAAAATCTGCATAAAAAATAGTGTGACATCAATGAAAACCAAGAACAATCATTAGAGAATGTTTTCTTTTTTGAAAAAAAAAATTCAATTTACTCCTAAACTAACCCGAATTCACACCTTTAATAATAACACTGAACGCAGGAAAAAATAAAAAAAAACGTGAAAATCTGCATAAAAAATAGTTCGACATTAATGAAAACCAAGAACAATCATTAGAGAACGTTTTCTTTTTTGAAAAAAAAAATTCAATTTACTCCTAAACTAAATTGAATTCACACCTCTATTAATAACACTGAACGCAGGAAAAAATAAAAAACGTGAGAATCTGCATAAAAAATAGATTGACATCAATGAAAACCATGAACAATCATTGAAGAATGTATTTTTTTGAAAAAAAAATTCAATTAATTCCTGAGCTAATTTAAATTCACACCTTTATCAATAACACTCAACGGAGGAAAAAAAAACGTGAAAATCTGCATGAAAAATAGTTTGACATCAATGAAAACCATGAATAATCATCGAAGAATGTTTTCTTTTTTCGGAAAAAAAAATTCAATTAATTCCTTAACTAACCTGAATTCACACTTTCATTAATAACACTGAACGCAGCAAAAAATAAAGAAAAAACGTGAAGATCTGCATAAAAAATAGTGTAACATGAATGAAAACCATGAACAATCATAGAAGGATGTTTTATTTTTTGAAAGAAAAAATTAAATTAACTCCTGAATCAACCTAAATTCACAACTTCATTATCAACACTAAACGCAGGAAAAAATAAAAAAAAAGTGAAAATCTGCATGAAAAAAATTTTGACATCAATGAAAACCATGAATAATCATCGAAGAATGTTTTCTTTTTTGAAAAAAAAATTCAATTAATTCCTAAACCAACCTAAGTTCACATCTTTATTGATAACACTGAACGCAGGAAATTAAAGTAGAAATTAAAATAAAGGAAGATTCAGAAGCCAGGACTGGACGATTAAGACCAACAATTCGAGATGCGTCTGATCACAAAAGGTTCCATAAGGACACAACAATTCAAGACACCTAAACTGGTTTTTTTTGCAGAAGTCAACTACAACGAATGATATATATTCAAAATGCCCGAATAAGTATGACATCTTTGAAACCAAGCAACAAAAAAAAAAACCTTATGATCATTATCGATAGTCGTCAAAAATCGGCCACTTTTTCAAGTAGATATCAGCGACCCCCTGAAGGACGCGGAAAAAAGCCTATAACAAAGGAAAACAACAACATTTATGGGTTATTGCGTTTTTCTACTATTTCCGAACAATATTTTCATATATTCCGGGGTCCAAATGAGCCCAAAAAAAAAAAACGGAGACGCTTCGCGGTCGTATTTTACAAAAAAACACTTAACTATTAAGAATTTTGTTCTATAAACATAAGTCGCTTTAGTATATCTATATAGGATACCTAACTCAACCTAATCTAAATATAATTCATTTTAAATATTTCCATTGAGAAGTGAACTATAACAATAAAACGTAAGGGAAGGGCTCAGCCTTCCTCGTCTTCTCTGACGAGCCGCCACTGACCCTAATTCTTTACCGAAAAAACTCCAATATCCGTTGGAAAACTCTCGAGTACACCATTAGCCTTCTCGTTCTTACATGCTGAATTCTTGAAGATAACAGCCATTTATTGCAACGGAATCAGCATCTGAAGTGTACATTTAATTGCACAGACACAGAAACATCTTTCCCTCCTCTCCCCCCTACCTTCCACGTCGAGTTTAATCCAGGGGCAATATCGAATAATACCTCCTTATTGTTGCCCAACTTCGATGTATGCTTCACCGGCGAAATTTTTCATTTCTTTCGTTGATTTTTTTTCCCTAACAATGATGAGAAGCAGGAAGTTTTCCAATTAAAGGAAATGTATAAGTTCCGGGGAAAATGTTTTTCGGAGCGGAAATATCGAGCTACGTCTGTCAGATATGCAATTTTAATAAACCTCTCTAGTGGAGACACGCACAGTTTTGCGCATCGAAGAAAAGCGTTTGCCATTTTGGATATTTCATCAGGGGTGTAGTAGTCTATGCTTCCAGTTTTTGACGCATCTTTCAAATAAACTGTCAATCGTACAAAATGTTCGCGATTGGCGAATTTTATCCCATACTGCTTTGGTTCGCCCTCTCTCTTCCTTATGGCTCCACCGTGAAATGTTTCGTTTCCAAGATCGACGTCGTGGACGGAGCCGAGACAGAGATGTCCAGACAGCAATGCCCGGAAAACACCCTTTGTACCCTCGCGGAAGAGATGGAAGAGACCACCAACAAAAGATCGAAATTCAGGGACTGCCTCAACGAGAAGATGTGCCAACTGCTGGAACTGAAATGCCAATTTTGCGACACGGATTTCTGCATTCCAGGTACTAACTTCAACTCTTCTAAATCCAGTGGCAACCTCAACTGTGTCCAGTGTAACACCAGAAACGACACCTACTGTTTGACCAGGATCGAGCCTGCTCTTCCCTGCTCTAAAGGGGAGGTTTGTGTCACGTTCAGCGTTACGAATTTCGACGGTAGGAACGATTTGGAGAGGGGTTGTAGCAACAAGGAGGTGTGCCATCATATTGGGGATTTCTGCAGTTGGTGTGGTACCGACGGGTGTCTGCCGAGGATGCCAAAAATAATGTACCTGAGGAATCCGAGGATGGCGTCTGGTGGAGGGAGGTTCCAACTGGGCTGTTTTAGTGTTTTTATGAGAATATTTTATGGACTTTTTCCAAAAATTTCTTCAGTAAAGTATTCGATTTAGATTAGATTGGAGTAGAGTGTTCGATGAAGATCTCGGTTCAAATGGCCTTATCTCTTCTCTAGCCCCCATATACACCACGTTATCTGCTATAAATCGTTGTTGTTCAACTATAAAACGTTGTGAATGGATGAGACCGTGGTACAGTGCCGTTTCTTCCTCTGCCATACAAGGAATGGCGGAGAGATATAGAAGCGATAGATAGAACCCAAAGAGTAGCGTCAGATCAACGAGGCATATAAATAAATCACTGTTCATGCTGGTTTTCCTGTATCCATTTCTGCACAAAGTACAGTCTTTATTCGGAGATAAATTTTGAAATCCTAGCCAACTGCATGCATTTCAAGTGGAGGAAAGGCTTATTTATTCTTGCTATGTTAGGAAGGCACGTGTGTCACGTTTCCACGGTTTACTCGGAATTATATATTATTCTCTCGTTGTTGAAAAAGGAACATCAGGAAATGAACAAAATGTATGGTTTCCGTATCGTCCTGCAAAATCCACATCGAGTCCATCCAATCAGAAATTTTAATTCCACATACATTCTTTCGAATGAAATGATGAAAATTTCGATCGTCAAAGTCGAAGTAATCAAATCGAAATGACATGGTGGAAAAACAGAGCTCGAGGATTGGATTAGCTTGAAAGTTCACAGGAATTGGAATGATGTCTTGTTTTCGACAAAGTATCTCCCGAAATATCACACATTAAGGTAGGAATTAAAACAAATCGTGCAATAATTTATCGAGGAAACTAGCATGGATGACTGAAAGAATAGGGAATTGTGCACTCGCCGGAGGACAACGCTTATATCGAACAAATCACGAATTAAATCATCCGATGACCTCGGATTAACCAATTAACGAAGTATTTTTTTAAATTTTAATATGATTATATATGTTTAAAATTTGAATTGAAATTATTAACATTAGTCGATAATTATCTACATGTGCATGTGAATTTTGGAAATTAGATGAAAATATGTATAATAAATTCAACGAAAGTTTAGGTCTTTAGTGTATTATTTTGTTACCTTTTGAACTCTAGAATTAGATCTTCTCGATGACTTGTTGATCTGTTGTGATGCTTATCTGTTTTTGAAGCATTAAGACATGTTTTTGTTCTTCCAGTCTAAATTTTCCGTTTTGTTCAATATCTTCTCGAGTAACCATGAATCAACGTCGAATCCTCTTCATTTTTGTTAAATAGTCATTGATGGAGAAGAAATAAGTGGCCAATATTTTCGATTCGCAATCAAAGATTTATTATTATTGAGTAGGATCGAAAATGGAAAATGGATATTTAGAGGTACTAACTATGATACAATACTTGTTGTCAAGTTCAAAAGGCGGTATTGAATAATGAATGAAAAATTATCATTTGGAAAAAAAAAAGTATTTCATTTTTGACAGTTTGAACGAATGAACAATGGTTTTGAGAAATTGAGGTGAATATAAAAGAATTTTTGATTTTGAAATCCGCAGTTTCACTGGTGAGATTACACTATGAAATACTCATTTCATGTTTCATCGCAAAGGTCAAATATATTTATAACAATAAATAAAAAATTTTAAAATAAAAAAAAATAAAAAAAAATCATCATTTGGCAAAAAAAAAGTATTTCATTGCTGATAGTTTGAACGAATAAACAATGATTTTGAGAAATTAAGCTGAATAAAAATGGTAAGATAACACTATGAAATACTCATTGCATGTTTCATTGCAAAGATAAAATATATTTATACTAATATTGAATAATAAATATAAAAATAAAAAGAATAAAAAAAAACATCATTTGGCAAAACAAAAGTATTTCATTTCTGATAGTTTGAACGAACGAATGAACAATGATTTTGAGAAATTAAGGTTAATAGAAATATAATAGAATTTTTGATTTTGAAATCCGCTGTTTCACCACGTTTCCACGTTTTCTGTTAAGATGACACTATGGAATACACATCGCATGTTTAATTGCAAAGATCAGATATATTTATAACAATAATGAATAATGAATTTGAAAATAAAAAGAATTAAAAAAAAATATGATGCGGCAAAAAAAAAGTATTCCATTTCTGATAGTTCGGACGATTAAACAATGATTTTATGAAATTGAGGTAAATGAAAATATAATTGAATTTTTGATTTTGAAATGCGCTATTTCACCACGCTGTTAAGATAACGCTATGAAATACTCATTGCATGTTTCATTGCAAAGATCAAATATATTTATAACAATATCGAATAATAAGTATAGAAATAAAAATAATTAGAAAAAAATTATGGTTTGGCAAAAAAAAAGTATTTCATTTCTGATAGTTCGAACGAATAAACCATGATTTTGAGAAATTTAGGTTAATAAAAATATAATAGAATTTTTGATTTCGAAATCCGCTGTTTCACCACGCTGGTAAGATAACACTATGAATACTCATTGCATGTTTCATTGCAAAGATCAAATATATTTATAACAATATTGAATAGTAAATTTAAAAATAAAAAGAATTATAATTTGGCAAAAAAAAGTATTTCATTTCTGATAGTTTGAACGAATAAACCAGGAGTTTGGGAAATTAAGGTAAATAAAAATATAATAGATTTTTAATTTTGAATTCAACTGTTTCACCACGCTCTTGAGATAACACTATGAAGTACTCATTGCATGTTTCATTGCAAAGATCAGATATATTTATACCAATATTGAATAATAAATATAAAGATAAAAAAAATTAGAAAAAAAATTATGATTTGGCAAAAAAAAGTATTTCATTTCTGATAGTTTGAACGAATAAACAATGATTTTGAGAAATGAAGGGTAATGAAAATATAATAGAATTTTTGATTTTGAAATCCGCTGTATCACCACGTTGTTGCATTGCATTGCATGTTTCATTGCAAAGATCAGATATATTTGAACCAATATTGAATAATAAATATAAAAATAAAAAAAGAAAAAAAATGATGGTTTGGCAAAAAATAAGTATTTAATTTCTGATAGTTTGAACGAATAAACAATGATTTTGAGAAATTGAGCTGAATAAAAATGGTAAGATAACACTATGAAATACTCATTGCATGTTTCATTGCAAAGAAAAAATATATTCATACCAATATTGAATAATAAATATAAAAATAAAAAAAATTAGAAAAAAAATTATGATTTGGCAAAAAAAAAGTATTTCATTTCTGATAGTTCGAACGAATGAACAATGATTTTGAAAAATTTAGGGGAATAAAAATATAATAGAATTTTTTCATATATAAAAATATTAGAATAATAGTACTCACTTTTGTACCGCACGGTAATTATACAATTGAGCACAATTCGGACAATGCATAGTATAAAAAAATCAAACTTAAGGGTTGATGAATTCAATTTTTTCTGGATATATTTAAATACCTAGGGTCGCTATGAGAGCATACTTTGGGAAGTAAAAGTATTATTAATTGACAAAACCTACTAAATTCAAATGACCACGACCGCCACTGGTCCTTGGATATTTTCGATCGAGTGTTTGTTTATCTTGAGTCTGATCCCCCGAGAAATTCCGTCAACTCCAAATTGCCTATTGATCTTTCATTAGCCCATTCGAAAAATTGAATGTCAACCAGCAGTATCGAAAACCTGAGGGAATTGAGGGCATGAATATTTATTCAAGTGCATGAATTATTCAGTTCGAGTCATTTGCAATTTGGTAATAGGTCCAAAGAAACTAAGAGGGCTTCTTTTCGTCCCATTTTCATCCATGAAATTCGATGAGAAGAACCAGATAAAGTTATAATCGCCTCTGTAAGCGAATTTATGCAACCAAATAGCAAGGGTATGCTGCACCCTCTCTGAGATTAGCCAATACATGGACAATTCTATCGAAAATATCTTCTTTTTTCGCTTACGTTTGTCTCAGTTCGGTGTATTTCGAAATGTTTAGTGCGGAAAGCGGACCTATTCAGTGATTTGCCTCCTGTCCTGTCTCTCTCCTATGATCGCCTCTGCCTAGGACGTAGATTACTCTTGAATGCAAACGAAATCTGGATGGACTCGCGCCAATGTACGAACTATGTTATACTTCAAAGTATTCTAGTTAATTACTCCGAATTTCCCAATCGATATCCCTTTCGTAGATGCACTCTTCCGCCGTAAACCCCGAGACTCGTTTACATGCAAATTAGCGGAACGCTGCCACCCCCGACAGGGCGCCAGAAAATATGTACTCGCGGTATTTTCAACCACTCATCTCAATACCAAATCTTGGCCGATCCGATGGCAATCCTCCGGTATCTTTTCAAATTTTAATTAACCAGCCTGTGGGTTACCAGTGGATTACCTAATTTATGAGGATTTACATTCCGGGCGGACCGTTAAGCCCCGAAAGAAAACAGGCAACGATTCTGGGTCGCGTTTTTATCTCGGGCGTTACAATGGGGTCGTTCGGTGGAGCGCCTCTGGCACAGGAGTGGAGTGAGGCTTGCTGTCTCTGTAAATGATGTGAATTCTTCTTCTGATTTCTGCCACATCAGGTTCTGTTGAAAGTCGAAAGTTCAATAGCATGTAACGTTATAATTTCACATCATTGTTTATTTCCACCATGCACTATGGAAAATTGCGAAATTACACCTACCGCTATCGTTTCTATTGTCAATGTTTGAATTCCTTCCTCTTTGGTACGTTATATATTTATCATCTCGCTAATGTAATGTGGTATTTCCTGAATCTCCGTGCTTGAATTGCTGAAATTCGTTCCTTCTGTTTGTTTTGTTTTGGAATTTGTGAGGTTAACTGTAGCGTCATTGTCATTCCGTTAGCTTTTATGTCACGGGTAAGATCTTTTTGGCCTCTACGTATGATTTCCGGATTTATAGCCGTTACCATGGATTTGAATATACAGAGTGCCTTATTTAGTATATGCCAGATAGAACATCTCAATGGGAATTACTGAATAGCATTATCAAATAATTTTCGATTTCTTTTTATTCTTTTTCTTGGTTGTCAAATTCGACAGTTGGTATCTCTGTGTGAACTTTGGGAATTAGGTGTCAATGGGATATTCTGTCAATTCTGGGTGACTTTGTGAGATATTGAAAAACGTGGGGCCCAAGTCATTAACATCTTAGACTGCAGTGGTTGATTGGTCTGGTGGTTGTTAATTTTTGTTTTTTTTTTTCTTTCTTCTCTCTATCTTGAGGTCTCGCACATCCTTTCCTCTCATTCCGTTTGGAGAGGTTATCTTCGCGGTGTAGTTTTGTTCTTTTTGTTGGGTTAGGTAGAGCAGGGTTCCTTTCGATACATTTTTTTTGGTTTACTGCTAATCTGGTAGAGGGGTACGCAGCTTTGTTTTCTCTCAATTGGCAGGCATATCTCTACCTGGCGCCTTTTTCTAAATTGGTAATAGACTATTCAGTAATATTTTGTTGATGCTGAATTCAGGTTGGTATAGAAATAACACTAACATAACCCATAGAGACCTTGCTTTGACAACAATGAATATATCAGTTCAGATATCCTTTTTGAACTGGCCGAAGAGCACCTAAATTTCAATCGATCGTAGTCAACATTATATTATATCATAAAAAAATTGGATACAAATACAAAAAAGTTGATCGAAGGAAAATTCTTATTAATAAACAGAAAAATATAATAAATAGAGTACGATTTTGTGGTAAATACCGAGGATACATGGAACAAAACGTAAAATTCATTCATCTAGATGAAACATGAATATTCGAAAATGGTATTCAAATTTGTCAGTGGACACTAGAAAGTAATCCAGAAGGTATGCCGAGTATATTCAAGGGTAAAGGTAGAAGGTACACTATTTTGAATGCTGGAACAATTGATGGATTTTTACCTGGATGTGATCTGATTCTTGACAGTGCTATTAATTATAAGGATTATCATAAAACTATGAATAGTGAATTATTGCATAAATGGGTTATTGAAAAATTGAAACCTTCCCTACAAAAGGATGCCCATCAATTGGATTATGTCAGCTTATTCAATAAACACATCCAAATCACTACACTTATACGTGGAAACAAAGTTTTCAATGAAATTCTCATCTTTGCTCTTGTGTCACTCGTAGATATTTAAAGTTTATTTATTATACTTATACTGTATAGTACCCTGCTCACATTCCCTCTGCTAATACTGACATTGAACACATGCTATATTGTTCACAATTCAAAAGTATACTGAATAATTTTAAAATTGCTCATCAATTATAATATTTTCAATAATTCATGGACAGTTTCAATAAATGAAAATAAAAATTGACTTCCTCAAACTATTCAACATCGAGCACTAAATAACTCACAAATTGGTTCATATATTGAAAATTACAGTACAAATTTCATGTCAAAATTCTTCATGTACTACATAGATTCTTAATTTTTGTTTCTTTCTTATTCCTCAACACCTATATATAACTTTTTTTCCGAACCATTCACTTGGCCCCGTGCTTGCGAAGTATAAAATTTTTTTTCTGTTTGTTGCGCCTTTTGCTACCTGCTAGAATTCCATTAATTATCCTTATTGCATCCTGACATAAAATGGTACTCTTATAGTTATATGTTAAGAATTCCGCAAGATTTCCAAAACCAATAAAGATTGCATGGTCTTGAGTGAAAATAAATATTTATTTTAATGATCTTCAATTTTGCATGGTTGACTTTTATATTCATTTATTTATTTTTGTTTATATCCCGACTCTGTGTGAGACACCTCAGAAGCTCAGAGCTTGTACGATATCTCAACTCAACGACTTGCTTGGAAGTTCAGATAAATTCATATGAAAGCATTCCACGATATTTTTGTGCTTTCAAACCTGAATTCCCATGTTTAAACTGCAGTTGGAATATTCCGGCTTAATTATTCGATAATTCCCATAATTCGTATACTCGACACTTTTCTAGGTTATATTTATGTTGGATGTTTCATTTCTATGATGGAATTGAACAGTTAATTTTTGTAACCAGAAATAAAGCCTCGACTGGACGTTCAAGGCCTGCCTCGATGTCAATAATTCCTAAATGAAGTTTAGTTAGTACAGAATAGGACTTAATAGAGTGCGTGTAGATAACTTATTGAGTGGTGTAAATAAATTTGTATTAGTGAACTGTGAATACATCTTTTTAAGAAGAACTTGGACAATATTCATTACAATATGAAGTCAACCCTTGATTTTTAGCATCTATATACTTCAAAAGTTATGATTCTGAAATCCTGAAGGGTCTCGTACCCTCATGGACAATTAACCAAAGCGAGAACGAACTTACTTTAATCTATATGTGTGTTTTTTTCATCGGAATCGCACTTGGGGGAAATTCTCGAGTTCACCTCTGCGACATTGTCGGATCCCGCGTCATCCCTCGCCCCCCCGGGGGCGACGACTTTCCCAAAATGAGCAAGATGCGTCGTCTGCCGAGTTCTTAACAAGCCGAACTACGTTCAACTTTTCCGATACACAATATTGATGTTTATCGCATAAACCGTCCAACTTGCAATATCTGCCCTATCGTCAAACTTTCCGCGTCGACTTATCTTCCCCTTTTTCTTATTCCCGGTTTATGGAAGTTCGGGGAGTTGTTATGTTATCCAGATTTTTTACCGGGTCGATTCGATCATTGTTTTTGCGATAGCTGCTCCCGTAGATACCGCCGGGAATGTTGTTGGGATTAGTTCCTGATTTCTCGAAGTTTATACGGTTTGAGTGTTGTTCAGCGAGTAACTCCCGATTTATGATTCGATTTTCTTTTCAGAATATCCTGGATAAGTTCAATCCGGGAGCCAGACAGATGATCAACGCTGGGAAGGCCTACCTGAAGGCGCTGCATGGTGAGTCACCTTATTTTTTAAATCAATAAATGAAGTTTTTCTCATCTCTTAAGCCTAGAAATTGATTTCTGGAAATGTGTCGAAAGCCCCAAAAAATTGATGGGGCTTTTTTCCCAGCCCAGCACAATCGCGGCTCCACAAACCCAAAGTCTACAATGTTTAAAATGAATATAATCCATATAGTTTTTTGATTCCATCCTTTTGAAGTGCCGATTTGATGAAAAAGCATTATTTGTCACACTTTGGTCCACATAATCTGTAAATCTTTGATCTCATAGAATAGTTAACTTTGCACCAAACAACATATCAGAACCCGAATTGATATGTCATCACTGTAAAACAGTCTTCCCGAAACCGGGAGTGAGTTTGTCAAGACTTGAAGCCAAGCAGTTCTTGGATGGACGGCTCGACGAATTGAAACTAGCGTCCAAATGTTCTCGAATTTTTATTGATCTTCCGGCTTCCTTGGAGTCAAATTGAGGCGTCCAATTCGCATACTTCTCATTCTCGAAATATCCACCTTCTCTCGATTCAATATTCAGGTATATCGATGAAAAGACGTAATCGAATTCACGTGACAGCACAATTTGAATTTCTCCATTCGATAAGGCGAGGTTCCGAAATATGCGAGATTTTTTCCAAATGAAACAAATATCGTCCAGACGTATCCGATATTCGCCAAGAACGTAGACGTCGAACCCTTCCAACGTTGATGCTGAATATTCCGGAAAAAGACCCCGCCAGCTTATTTAACGCCTGGCTTCTTCTGTCGATTGAAATCAGTTCGAGTTTTCGAGCATTGAAGAGGGTCAAAGAGATACGACGAAACGTAAATCAGACCTGTGGAATACCGAGAGAAAATGTGGAGAATATCCGGAAAGTTCATAACCAACCCAGTGTGATCATAGAATAAATTGTTTAGAAAATAGGTTAAGCGATCTAACTTAGCAAATCCACACTGACATTTCATGGAGCACAGAGTCTACTGCGCATATATGAACTACGATGTTCTTCTTCGCCCACTTGTGGTCTGAGCCCAATGCTCAATTGCACACCGATATTCGACTTTCGATGTTTAAACCAGGAATAATCACAGTCCAGCAATACATGCGACTCGACACTGTTAATTACCGACTGGATATGGTTTATTAGTCAAAATTGCGGAATTTAGCATAACTTGTAGGCTTAATTAATATCTAGTGCGCTGTTATGCGTTTAGCGTGCTGAAATATGGAGCGTCATTACCCGCTTCGTAATTGGCTTTAATAACATACGTATTATTTCGGGCTGTATCAACTGTGTTGCCATAATATTCGGGTTTCTATCCGATCTTCTCTTGGAGGGTCTAATTATCTCGGTGATCCAGGATGATAGGATCCGATCTATTCGAGTCGTAATTGGCGAGTGTACTGTAGAAGTAAAATTGGGCTAAAAATCGTGGTATTTTTTCTGAAATTTTGAATTAAATGTCGATATCCCGGATTTCTTAATAATAAATTACATTCCGATTTTTCAACATTTCTACGAACAATCTTAAATCTTATGAACTACGACTTTTTTCAAATTTATGTGTGCACTTCTTTTACGAAAAGGCTAAACCTAAATGGTTATTGTTATAACTGTCGAACGATACATACAAATTTCTATTTCTCAATATAAACTATAGGGAAAAATCACGTACCGCTAGATGGCGCTAAAAATCACAAGATGTCGGGCCTAATGGTGGTCAAAATCTGGTAATTTCTGTCTTTCATGACAAGTAAATAAAATATTCCTTATAAGATTGCAGAATTGATAATAATGCCTGGGAAAGTCGAGATAACCACTTCGGACATTTTTGATTATACGTTGGGTAAACGTGAATGTGATAGCAAACGACCACTATATTATAGAAAATAATTGAATTTACGATAAAAAAAATCATCTTTCAGGAAGTGCTTGCTGCAAAGTAACATAATATTTGAGATACGTTTCCCAATCTTCAAGATTGTCTTCCTTTTTTTAACTGACTTGGGATTCAACGGAAATTTATGCAAAGAAATTTTAGAAGAACTATGTGATGAGCATCGAGCAACAGAGCACATTTTTCGGGATCTTATTCCCAAATTACCTCTTAAAATCCGCTGTATTTTCAGCTCGTATACAGTTTTTTTGAAACAATTGTCCAGAAATTATCATCTGAATATATCACTTTCGATACATAAATGACTCAAAATCATACAAATACTTCACACTTTTCCCACACTCACGTTAGTATGTTGTTCACCGTTCGGGTATTTCAGAGGATCAAAAGTAGATGTCGCCCACTCCGTGATTCTTCCCTATTGATTTGGTCATAATATGAAAATTTAGCACTCTCCGAATCATCATTAGACTATTCAACATTCAAATACATCATTAATTCACAAAATGTTAATTAGATGATTTTTTTAAATGAAATTTTTATTTTAAAACATCAATAAAGCCTATATTCTGTGAATGATCAAATTTTATTACTCAATTTGATGTAATATGTAAAAAAATGACATAATTTTGTGTTAGCCGATTTGAAATCTATGACGAATGTTGATAATATCTGAATTGTGTTTATATTTAAGAATCTGGGTTTAGATTCTATAACATTACATACTCATGTCGCAGAAAAAATTTTTTGGAATCTTTTCAATGAGCCAATTTGGACACGCAGATTTTGGAAGGAACAGGAAAATAGGGGTTAAAGTCAGGTTAGATCAGATCAGAGGAAGGGAGAAAGATTAAATCTGTAGCGATCTGCACCGACGGCCCAACATTTACCGTACCACTCAACAGAGTGCGCCACCGAATAGACAAAACTCAAAATATACTACCCAAAGTATTGAAAAGCGACAGAAAAGGTGTGAGCATTTGGGGACAGTAATTCTGTAATCAAATTCGATAATATGAGTCCGGAATCAGGAAAAAAATTTCTTTATATTTATTATGGAGTCTCTCATTACTAATTTCCAACGAATGATTCTCTTTTTCGTGATAATAATGTAAATATACTCTGGAATGAAAAAAATATATATTTTGAATTTTCCTCATTCCAGACACCTATTCGTGAAGTCACTCTTTATCTTTTGATAGAATGCATAACTACAGAAAATTCCTGTATAATCTCAGGTTATAAGTTTCATATACAACTAACTAGTAGGTACTGTAATATATGAACAATAGTTCGGTTGAATCGATACTATAGTTTCGTTATGAGTTAAGCAATTCTTGTTTTAGTTCAGTGTTCATTACTGGAAATCCTTGTAGAAACTGAAGTTTGAAGCTTGGAATACAACTATCTAGTTTGTTTAGTGAACAGGAAATTCCTGTATGTAGTCACGCATATTCCGGTTTTCGTCACAGTATTTTCCTGTTGAAATGACAAACTGCAGTTAGGTTGCATCAACTTATGTAAAACTTGTTATTACTAGAGGAATTAAACGACCGGAATTGTCATGTAAAATCAAAAAATATTCTTGCTGTCGCTTGTATAGTGGGAATATCCTGTAGAAGTAACCGAATTCCTGTTATATATCCTGGAAAATTTCTTTGAGTGTGGGTTCTACTGATAGTTCCATAGAAATTCAACGTCCGTCCCAAAAAAATCCGGGAGATTATTCCCCGTCTAATCCCGAACCATTTCCAAAATAAACCCGGGACGAAAATCGCCGCACCGAATATCCCCGGGAATTTTTTAATTATTCCACAACATAATGGATTTTAGCGGTGCGAAAAAGGGTGTATTCGGGGACGGCGCAGAGAATAACTTGCCCACGGCACCGCGAAATTAAAGTGACAAATAATTAGAATAAAAGTGAAATAGGACAGCGATATCTGACAGGTCAATTAACGAAATCGTGACATTAAACGTCCGGGCTATTCGATTTGCGATTCAATTTCGCAGAGGGAATTGAATGCGGTGGACGAAAATGAAGAGAATCCGGGAAGTAGGAGGGCTCGTATGGAAGAAATACTTCACTTCAACTTTTTTAAAAAAACGTTGGACCAAATAATTCTTTCAGTTTACTTTCTTGGTTATATTTTTTCGAACACATTAGTCTTATATAAATTTCCAGTTTTTTGAAATTCAGTACACTGAAAAAAACGAATCCCGGGAATTTCCGGTTGAATGAATTTCGGTTGAATGAATTCCTGTTGAAACGAAACTATTGTTATTACATCGAGAAAAGACCGTTCTGAGAACAATCTGTGCTTGCAATCTGACATGCTGATTCCGGTTGAAGTGACTTGAGTCCTATGAACAGGAAAAACAGGGCCGTATCTAGGTACTATTGCGCTTGTGGCAATATATTAGACAACGCCCCCCCATTTGCGTAGATTTTTTTTCATCCATCATATTTTCTTATAGAATTTTTTTTTCAAAATGCTAGTCATATATTTCCGTCAGAGTTTCGAAAAAATACACATTTTTATTGAAAATTTTTCTGATTAAAAACATTGAAATACACATTTTAAATGAAATGTATAAAAATAAAACAAATTCTGAAAAAACAAAATGAAATATTCATATTTATGTAATGAATACGAACATTTATCTTAAAAAATATAAATTCTTCAACTTAAAATTCAAAAATTCATACTGCAAACGTAGAATAAAATTTTTTTGGTAAGTTGACTAGAAGAAAATAATCGATAATCACAATCTCTGCGAAAAAAAACAGCAAACTTAGCATACAAATACTATTTTATAACCATTTGAAACACGTACTAATAGTTTCGAACAAGGCCTGATGTTACAATATACAAGAAGTCCATACGTTAAGTATAAAAAAATCACTAGAATAATTTTTGCCAGATGAGATTCAAGATTCAATGAAAACTATGAAAACTAACACTAAAATTTGAGTTTTATTAGATTTCAAAAAAAAGACGCTCTGCGAAGTGAGAACTCAAGTTTGAAAATCCATATTTTCAGCAATGAACCGAACATATTTCTTCTTGAATTGAAAGGAACAATATTATTATGTTAAAATACGAATAATTGAATATATCCGATGCCAGAATAATGTCATAAAAAATAACAAATACTTAGTACAACTCACCTTCAATAGCACAATTTATAATGCCCGAATCCAAAAGCACAATGGCACAAAAAAGTCAGAATATAAGAAAAAAACTCAAAACTTATAACACTTCAAATCTGGATACACACTAAACGAACATTGAAATTTATTTTTTTTGCTCTTCCCTTCACAATTGAAAGAAATCAATATTTATGTAGAATAGAATAAGGGATGTTGTGTAAGCAACTCATAAAAGGGCTGTGCTTGGAATCGCATGACGATTTCGCCGATTGTAATATTTATGATCAGAGTGCGGCATCTTTGAAAAGTTTTCATAACAATTGGACCATATTTCTCGTATTTCTGACCTAATTGCATTCTCAGTCTGTTTTTTGAATGTCAATGTTTCGAAATGTTGTGATCGAATGACTTACTTATGTAACCGTGTTGTCATCTTTCGAATTAATTTTTTTTGCTTGGCGCTTCTATTTTTTTATTTTTGATATTTTTTGGCGCCCCCTCGGACCTTGCGCCTGTGGCAAGTGCCACCCTTGCCACGCCCTAGGTACGGCCCTGAGGAAAAACAGTAAGTGTAGCAGTGATCAGGTCCTTTTATTTCAAAAGGAATATTTTCGTAAAAGTTACAGGAATATCTAGTAAAATATAATAATTTTGTAAGTATAACTCAACAATATTTGTACGACTAACAGTAAAAACACATTAAATTCAACAGGAATGTTTGGTATTTCTCACAGAAATTGATTATTCGTCCGGAATGAATCTTGTTTAGCTAACAGTATTTCAATCCATGTTGTACCATATGGTTGAAGTTGTTTGGAATAAAATATCGATTGAAAAGCGACAGAAAAGGTGTTAGCATTTGTAAAATTCCAGTAAAAGCTCAGGTTACAAGCTTCGAATACAACTAACTAGTACTGTAATATATAAAAGATAGTTCTGTTAAATCGTTATTACAGTGCCGTTATAAGTAAAGTAATTTCTGTTATAGTTTGGTGTTCATTACTGGGTATTCTTGTAGAAACGGAAATTTAAAGCTCGAATATTACTATCCAGTTTGTTTATTAAACACTAAGTTCCTGCAGATAGTCACGCATATTCCGGTTCTCGTCACATCATTATATTCCTGTTGAAATGACGAACTGCAGTTTGGTTGTATCAACTAATGTAACACTTGTCATTTCTAGAGGAATTAAACGACCGGAATTGTCACGTAAAATGAACAAATATTCCTGCTGTCGCTGATATAGGGGGAATTTCCTCTTGAGGTAACCGAATTCCTGTTGTATATCCTGGAAAATTTCTTTGGGTGCAGTAAATACCTTATCGACGCGAACATTTCATTTCAACAAGTCCGATCGTGTTCCCGGCCATCTGCCTCAGAAAACGACCAGAAGAGGCGAATAAAACCGAAGAAAAAAAATCGCATAAATCATGGAGCGTTCGAAATGGGAATTCCACGTGGAAAAACCAGCCCGACGTATTTCCTGTCTCTTCATAAGATGGGGCGCAATTAATTTCAGCCGCGTACGGTTTGCCTCGTCGACTCGATCCCTAACGCGGCTTGAAAGAATTCGCTCAAGCAGTGTGCATTCTGGAGGAATTATCAAACGTTTCGTGCTATTTAGAGGCATTCGAGGGATGTTTATTTCTTTTCGCCCCGCAGGAAGGACCGCGCCAAGATTGTTTCGGGACTTTAATTTAGAGCGCGATAATCGTCATCGTTTCGAGACGGGGAAAATAATGAGAAAATTTCGGTTTTTTTGCTCGCGATGTCGGACGTGAGGTGTTCACTGCCTGTTTCGGTATTTTCGATTATACACTTGGGAAATTTTAACAGTAGAGAAGTGGAAATGAGAAGAGGCTGCAAAATTTACACGAGTGTTAGGGTTGTTGGACAATTAAACCCCTCTCAACCACCAGGAAACCATTTAATTCCAGTACATCCCCCTTTGCAGTGAACGTTCCTCCTGGACAACCCACTGTCCAAATGACAATTATCCTGTAATGCCATCTCATCAGGACAATGAACACTAAGAGCCGAATTGCCGATTACGAAACGTATTCCCATGATGCGCAATACTGGTTTGTCTGTAAAACAGGAAATAGTCTTTGTCCGACCGGAGGAGGCAATTCTTAAAATGAATTGATATTCACCATAGAAAAAAATTCTTAATAGCCGAGGTGCCGGAGGCACCGAGTCGTCTTTCGTAAAATACGATCGCGTAGCGTCACCTATTTTCACCCCGAAATATACAAAATGACGTTCTTAAAAGTTTTGAAATAGGCGATAACCCATAATGTTGTTGTTTTTTTTTATAGGCTTTTCTTCCGCGTCCTTCCGGGGATAGCTGGTATCAACTTGAAAAGTTGGCTGATTTCTGACAATCTTCGATCATGATTGAAATATTACGTTTTTTTTTGGTGCTTGGTTTCAAAGATGTCATTATTATCTTATTCGAGCATTTTGAATCGAAATCATTCTTTGTAGTTAACGTCTGCAAAAAAAACCCTGTTTAGATGTCTTAAACTATTTTTTACTTTACTTTGATTGATTTTTATATTTTCTTAATCCCCTCGAGTAAACGAGTTTCGAAATCACAATTTCTCCAACATTTATTTTAGATTCTTACCCACCCAGCACACCTGTTCACTTCCGATCTCGATTGAAAGTCTGCATGAATACTAGTTTGCCATCATTGAAAACCATCAAGAATCATTCTAGAATGCTCATTTTCAATGAAAATTATTCAAAAATTGAAAAACACGAATGGGCGTTAAATTAATTGAGTTTTTTTCTCGAAGAAAAAAACACTCTTCAATGATTCCTTATGGTTTTCATTGTTGGCAAACTATTTTTTATGCAGATTTTTAGGTTTTTTTTTATTTTTTCCTGAAATTTTTTATTATTTTTTATTGATTTTTATATTTCTTCATTTCCCCGAGTGAACGTGCTTCGAAATCACTCTTTTTCCAACATTTCCTTCAGATTTTTACCCACCCAGCACCCCTGTTAAGCGTTAAAGTAAAAATTGATCCTTGGATACGATTTGAAGCAATAATGTCTCAAAAAAATTATATCTGCAGTTTTAAACTGCAGAAATTTGTGTTCCCCTGAGTCAGGGCCGTATGTAGATACTATTGCGCCTGTGGCAATATATTAGACAGCGCCCCCCCATTTGCGTAGATTTTTTTTATCATATTTTCTTATAATATTTTTTTTCATAATGCTAGTCATATAATAATACACAAAATCAAAATAATACACATTTTTATGGAAAATTTTTTTCATTAAAAACATTGAAATACACATTTTACATGAAATGCATGAACATAAAACAAATTCTGAAAAAACAAAATGAAAAATTCATATTTATGTAATAAATACGAACATTTATCTTAAAAAATATAAATTCTTCAATATAAAATTTAAAAATATATACTGCAAACGTGAACTAAATATTTTGGTAAGTTGACTAGAAAACAAAAAACGAAAATCACAATCTCTGCAAAAAAACCGCATACAAATACTATTTCAAAACCCTTTGAAACACGTACTAATAGTTTCGTACAGGGCCCGATGTTAAAATATTCAAGAAGTCCATACGTTAAGTATAAAAAAATCACTAGAATAATCTTTTCCAGATGAGATTGAAGATTCAATGAAAACTATGAAAACTAACACTAAAATTTGAGTTTCATTAGATTTCATTCAAAAAAAAACGCTCTGAGAAGTGAGAACTCAAGTTTGAAAATCCATATTTTCCGCAATGGACCAAACATATTCCTTCTTGAATTGAAAGGAACAATATTATTATGTTAAAATACGAATAATTGAATATATCCGATGCCAGAATAATGTCATAACAATAACAAATACTTGGTACAACTCACCTCAATAGCACAATTTATAATGCTCGAATCCAAAAGCACAATGGCACAAAAGAGTCAGAACATAAAAAAAAACTCAAAACTTATAACACTTCAAATCTGGATACACACTAAACAAACAAAAATTTAAATTTTTGGCTCTTCTCTCCACAATTGAAAAAAATCAATATTTATGTAGAATAGAATAAGTTTCCCAAATTTTTCTCCCTCTTCTTGAGCTCAAAACTCTGATTGGAGAATTTTTGGCAATACAAATCGTTTTTAAAATACCACAGATGTGGCCTAAAAATCTAAACAAATCGATCATTATGAACCATCATCATTAAAGAAGCCGCCCTTCAAAACAAGCTGGATGCGATAAGGGATGTAGTGTAAACAACTCATAAAAGGGCTGTGCTTGGAATCGCATGACGATATTGCCGATTGTAATATTTATGATCAGAGTGCGACATCTTTGAAAATTTTTTATAACAATTGGACTATATTTCTCGTTTTTTTGACCTTATTGCATTCTCTTTCTGTACTTTGAATATCAATGTTTCGAAATGTTGTGATCGAATTACTTACTTACGTAACCGTGTTGTCATCTTTCGAATTCTTTCTTTTTGCTTGGCGCTTCTATTTTTTTATTTTTGATATTTTTTGGCGCCCCTTCGGACCTTGCGCCCGTGGCAAGTTCCACCCTTGCCACGCTCTAGATTCGGCCCTGCCCTGAGTACTTTCCACAAAGAAAAAAGAAGAAAGAAATTCATCATTTCTTTCAAGCACAAGGGGGCAGATCATGAAGAAACGTAATTTATTATTGCGCCTGAAGCCTCCTGCGAAGAATCTGTACAGAATCGGAATCTGAACCACTTCTTATGCCACACCTCATCAAATTCAACCAGAGGAAGGGTCCAACGTTACTCCGAAGAGTCTTGAGCACCTCTCGCGCGTTCTCTTTCATCGAATTAGAGCCGCTACATTCTCTCGGGAAGTCCAAGGGAAACTGTCTTGTGGAGTCTGCCGTTCCCGGGACAAGATCAAATTAGATAAACAATCGGGTTTCTTTGTTTGGATGAAAGCCCCCGCCTCGAACGGGCGCGCTTTATTTCTCTTCCACAATTGAAAAGTAAATAGTTGCAGGAGCGGAGAATAATTGCGCACTTTCCGGTCGGATTTTCTTTTTCGGTGTTTATTGGCTCAGATGGAGTGGGTCGGATTTTTCGCCGCTTCTGTCGGTTTGCGGAAACTTTCACTTCAGTCATGGAGAATCTACCTGCAGTCGAACCAATGAAGATTCCTCAAATGATGTCGGATGTAAGAAAACCTGACACTTTCTTTATCTCCTACTATCGCAAATAGTATACTATATCTGAGAAAACTATTCTTCCACTTCGCCATATGAAGAACATAAAGATGAGATATATCCAATAAAGCATCAATGTACAAGCCTTTCCCTCCCAATAAAACGGCATTTCTCCCGTGTACACATCTTAATAGCCGCACTATACATATTTCTCGAACAATGGGATAGAATCGAATGGCTCCTCTAGATCAGGGAGAGTCACGAAGCCGTTCGGAACAGATACACAGACGCACGGACATAAAATATAAGACACTCACTGATAAACCAGTTGTCTGCAGACGTTTCAAATTCGGTCGTATTAGACTTGACTGAAATTTTACGTCGGAGGAATAAAATAAATACGGCTCGAAGGCAACGAGAGGAAGGACATAAACACTTGAATAGGGTCTTTCGTTATTTCGGCTATTATGCGGAGGCGGCAGTTTCTTATTCGCTCTTAAGTGAAAACAGTAAACCAAACGGAATTGCTCTGAATATTGAAAGAAATTTAAGGGGTATACTTGAACGAATCAATTAGTGAATTATAATTCGTGTTTTACACTCAAAAAATTTTCCGGGATGTACAACAGGAATTCGGTTACTTCTACAGAAAATTCCCCCTATATAAGCAACAGCAGGAATATTTGTTGATTTTGTGTGACAATTCCGGTCGTCTAATTCCTCCAGAAATAACAAGTTTTACATTAGTTGATGCAATCAAACTGCAATTTGTTATTTCAACAGGGAAATAATACTGAGACGAAAACCGGAATATGCGTGACTATTCACAGGAATTCCCTGTTCAATAAACAAACTAAATAGTTGTATTCCAAGCTTCAAATTCACTTTCTACAAGAATTTCCAGTAATGAACATTGAACTAAAACAGGAATTAGGTACTTTACTTATAACGGAACTGTAGTATCGATTCAACAGGAATTTTCCGTTGAGTTAAAGATCTATCGTTCATATCTTATGGTACTAGTTAGTTGTATTCGAAGCTTATAATCTGAGATTTTACAGGAATTTTCTGTAGTTATGCATTCTGTCTAAAGAATGACTTCGCGAATAGGTGCTGGAATGGAGAGAATTTATATTATATTTTATTTATTATAGAGTAGCTTAACATTATTTTACCGAAATAGAGAGACATTCCTTGAATACTAGGAATGAGAGACTCG
Source organism: Aphidecta obliterata (assembly GCA_963966015.1). NCBI lineage: Eukaryota > Metazoa > Arthropoda > Insecta > Coleoptera > Coccinellidae > Aphidecta > Aphidecta obliterata. Next base: position 34,084,250 of record OZ014428.1, read on the forward strand.
ATATTAAATATAAAGAAATTTTCTTCCCTGATTCCGGACACGTATTATCGAATTTAATTACGCAATTTCGCAAAATATATCAAATATCCACATAAATCAATTTTTTTTTCACGTGAAGAGCAGAAAAGCTTATATTTACTGTCAATTTGACATTAACAATCAGTCACAATAATTTATTCCGAAGTATTTTTTCCTAATTTATTCAAGATTGAAGCTTTCTGTTCAAATTAAAGGAGATGATTGCCTTAAATTGAGGTCCTGTATTGGTTTCGAATCATCACTTGGATGGCTGAATGTGGTTGAAAAAACCGGTCAAAAAGCAACAAGTTTTTGAGCGCTCGTACAACTTACACGAGGGCTATATCATTTCGTCACGATGTCTGTATTTTCCGAATTTTGAGCCAAAAATGGTCTCAATCGACTATTTTCGACTCACTGATGACGAATCCGTCGGGAAATTCGAGTCTGTCCGTCCGTCCGGCCGGCCGGCCGTCAGCACGATAACTCTCGAACGGATCAACCTAGAGACTTGAAATTTTCAGTGTAGGTTCAGATCCCGAATGCCTCGGATAAGTTCGTTAATGGGCCAAATTCCACCAGGGGTTCCGTAAATATGGTCGTTCAAAGTTTTGTTTCCCTGATTACTTCGAAACTACAAATTCGATCGAAATGAAATTTTGCACTCAGATGGAAAATGAGGTGTTTTAGCTACATGCGAAATTTTGTCCAGATCGCATGACCAGAACCATAGAAACCATAGAAAATTGTAACTTTTGAACGGAAATGCCTAGGGACTTGAAATTTTCAGGATAGGTGTGGATCTCGAATGTCGTGATCACGTTCATCTATGAGCAACATTATACAAGGGGTTCCGTAAATACGGTCGTTTGAAATTTTGTTTTCTCGATAAATTCGAAACTTCGGATTCGATCGAGATGAAATTTTGTATTTTAATCGAGAATGATATATTGAAGCAATATTTTGTCCAGATCGCATGACCAGAACCATAGAAACCATAGAAAATTGTAACTTTTGAACGGAAAGGCCTAGGAACTTTAAATTTTCAGGGTGGGTTTGGATCGCGAATATCGCGGTCACGTTCATCAATAAGCAAAATGAGACTAGGGGTTCCGTAAATATGGCCGTTCAAAATATTTTTTTCCAGATAGTTTCGGAACTACTGATCGGATTGGAATGAAATTATGCATCTAGCTGAGGAATAATGTATTCAAAGTACGTGCAAAATTTTGTCCAGACCGCATCACCAAGACCATAGATACCGTAGAAAATTCTAGCGAATTATCGAAACAAAATTGATCAGCTGAAGCACCGACATGAAGTCTGGAGTTTCGCCTAACTTTCAGAATTTTTTTGACAGCTGTCAAAAATTCCTTCAATTGGTTTCTAAAACTGGAAAATGCGAATCCTGCAAGGTGCATGTACGAGCGCTCAAAAGCTCCTGCCTTCACGGCAGTGCTTTTCTAAATTTTTTATTACAAATTCGAATATTGAAGGAATTTCGAAGGACAAAAAGGATTATGTTTCGAAATAAGCAAACGAGCATGGTGTTTTTTTTTTCAAGTGACCCATTCGGCAACAGAGGAAAATTTTCGGGGAAGAGATGTTTTGAAAAACTATGTACAGGGTGTTTATATTTTACTCAATAGCTATCTCAGTAAATATTGGTCCTACGCAAACGTTTAAATGGGCATTCAGAATTCAGTACTAGAAAATGCAAAAAAGCAAGAAATTTTATGTAAGTTGGTATTTTTCAAATGGAACACCCTGTATTTCATCTTCCTAATCGTTGGAGCTTTTTCTTCTGATTTCAAATATATATACTTTATTGAGGTTATCTTTGTCAGCCGCACGACAAAAAAAATAACAATATGTGGATCGGCAATATTTATTATGGAGATATTTGAAATCTGGTATGTTCTCAAGATATTGAAGATATTCGAATCAGAATAAAGTAAGGAATTCATAATCTCAACAACCAACCAGAAATATTGAGGAGAGCCCTCGAAAACTCGAAATCGATTGTGTGTAAGTAAATGGGAGCCATTTTGAACACTTAATTTAAATTTTTGTTTATAAATTAATGAAACAGATACCAGTTGTTTTATTATCCAAGGCTATTTTGATATGAAAAATCGCAGCTGTGTCACGTGGCGTTCTACAGCTGCCTTAGATTTAGACGAAAATCAATATTTTTCGAAAACTGACAAAGATAACTTCAATAAAGTATAAATATTTGAAATCCAGAAAACACAGGGGGTTCCATCTGGAAAATACCAACTTGCATAAAATTTTTAGGTTTATGCATTTTCTAGTACTGAATTCTGAATGTCCATGAAAATACTTCATATCTGCCCATTTAAACTTTTTTGTAGGACCAATTTTCTCTGAGATAGCTATTGAGTGAAATATAAACAATCACCCTGTACTATCTATGATTCATTTTTGAAATATGTGGTCAATTTTGAATCGATTCAACATATTATAAATATTTTTTTGAGCGCTCGTACTACTTACACGAGGGCTATATCATTTCGTCACGATGTATGTATTTTTAGAATTTTGAGCCGAAAATGGTCTCAAACGATAGAGTTCGACTCACTGATGACGAATCCGTCGGAAAATTTGAGTCTGTCCGCCCGTCCGTAAGCACGATAAGTCTCGAACGGAACAACCTAGAGACTCGAAATTTTCAGTGTATGTTCAGATCCCAAATGCCTCGGTTGAGTTCGTCAATGGGCAGAATTCCACGAGGGGTTCCGTAAATGTAGCTGTTCAAAGTTTTGTTTCCCTGATTACTTGAAAACTACAGATTTGATCGAGATGAAATTTTGCACTCGAATGGAGAATGAGGTGTTCAAGCTACATGTGAAATTTTGTCCAGATCGCATGACCAGAATCATAGAGACCATAGAAAATTGTAACTTTTGAACGGAAACGCCTAGGGAATTGAAATTTTCAGGATAGGTTTGGATATCGAATGTCGTGATCACGTTCATCTATGAGCAAAATAATGCCTGGGGTTCCGTAAATATGGTCGTTTGAAATTTTGTTTTCTCGATAATTTCGAAACTACGGATTCGATCGAGATGAAATTCTGTATTTTAATCAAGAATGATATATTGAAGTGATATGTTGTCCAGATCGCATGACCAGAACCATAGAAACCATAGAAAATTGTAACTTTTGAATGGAAAGGCCTAGGAACTTGAAATTTTCAGGGTAGATTTGGATCGCGAATGTCGCGGTCACGTTCATCAATGAGCAAAATTAGACTAGGGGTTCCGGAAATATGGCCGTTCGAAATATTTTTTTCCTGATAGTTTCGAAACTACTGATTGGATTGGAATGAAATTTTGAACCTAGCTGAGGAATAATGTATTCATACTACATGCTTTGTCCAGATCGCATTACCAAGACCATGGATACCGTAGAAAATTCTAGCGAATTATCGAAAAAAAATTGGTCAGCTGAAGCACTGACATGAAGTCTGGAGTTTCGCCTAAGTTTCAGAATTTTTTTGACAGCTGTCAAAAATTCCTCCAATTGATTTCTAAAACTGGAAAATGCGAATCTACCTACAAGGTTGATGTACGAGCGCTCAAAAGCTCCTGACTTCATGGCAGTGCTTTTCGTAATTTTTTTCATTTATTTCTTCTGCAACTTGCAACTTTGTATTGCTGCTACCCAAAAGAAAAACTCGATGTTGTTAATAGAAAATTCGGAAAAAACGTTTTCAGATGTGTTGACTGAAAAATTAATTTGGCCCTTTCGCAGCCCGAATTGGCTCTGCACATAATTCAATATTCTATGGTCGCGTTGGAACGTGCCTCCAGTCCGTTATGTGGAGGCGTTAACCGGCGCTATTTAATTTGAATATCATTTAGCCATTATGCAAAATACCACGCTGCACGCGCTCCATGTTTGCGATGTTGTCCAGGGTGCATCAACGGCGATATTCTGGAGGTAAATTAAGGTAATGGCAATCAGGTATCGTCTAGAAGAGAGCATTTTTCGAGTGGATAAATAATCGGTTGATCAGTTCAGAGTATAACCAGGTGACGTCGTAAATCCGCCGTGTAAGTCCGGCCTAACCTCCTCGAAATTAATTGTGTACCGATCAAAATTCTGCCGATTGTAGGTTTCTCTTCGTGATTGTATTGTCTCGTGCCTCGTTCCCTTCTTCATCCCTTAGGTCGGCTTTCCAGGAGTCACGCGAGTCCATAAATCAGAAGGGGGTATCACTTTCGAACGGAAAATGTTATTACGGCAATATTAGAAAGGCAAGGCTCCGCCAAATGGACTGAAATGATATCGGAGTCTGTTACACGGCGGAGAGAATGGAAAAACGTCCTTATCGGAAAAAGGTATATCGAAGCACGTATCCTGATAAGTTGACAGAAAACGCCTGAATTGAATTTGAAATATGGGGCCGTTGGGGAGGGGCGAAATTCGCCAGGCCGGTTTTTACTTAGGTGTAAAAAAAGATCAAAGATAAAAGACACGAATAATAAAGAAGTAACGTTAATAAAAATTTTATCAGGGTTCTTTCTACCCCTTACAGAATTCGTGGAAAATCAACAAATTATTCTGTCAGTGTCTTAATTTTATTTTTGCACTTTTTTGGTATAAAATGGGGATTAGAATTATCCACTTCCTCGAAAAATTTCGCCCTAGCCCCGTCCCTGTCCTCCCCCCCCCCCCCACAGATCCATCTATCGGGCCTTCCGACCAATTTCTTTCATCCATCGATTAAACAATCATCCGACATTATTTGACTGATGAATTTAATTTCGTCTGACAAGTAAACAAAGTGCGGGTCTTAGGAGAGAAAAAGCGAACGAAACGACGTAGCATTTTAAGTAGCCACGCTCCCTTTTTTACACTATCCCCTTTTTTAGGCCCTCCGTTCTCCGAAAGATTTTTTAACGTTACGGCGAGATTAAATTCAATTATACTCACTTCGTTTCCAATAAGATCGAACTCATTTCGCTTATGTTGGCATCTCTGAGTATATGTCATTAGTGTCATTTGAAGTGTCACTTTGTCAATTTGTTGGGGCGTATTTGGCACAGAATTATCATTGATATTGTACAACCACAGAAACGAAACTTACACTCTTAAAAACAATTTTTTTATTTCCCTGAAATTTCCCAACGTTTTCATCAATTACAAGAGAAATATTCACCTTATTTATTGTCGTTTACTAACGATCCCATTTCACGCTCAAAAATGAATTTGTACTTCAACTCAACCGTAAACTGTAAAAGATTTAAAAAAATATATTCAAAAGCATGTAATAAAAAAAAACGATTTATTTCGAAAGTTTTCTATCCTTTTCCTCATTTTTTCCACAAGATTGTGCCCATCAAATTTCTCTAATGCCCTATTGTCACAACCCAATTGAATTACATAACATAAATTTCTTTGTGAAAAATAGAATTTTTTTCTTAGCATTTCTTATCGTCTACAGAATGTTTTTCTCAATAATGGAAAGTTTTATGACCACTTTTATCGTCCACAGAATTTCTTTGTGAATGAAAGGATGTTTTCTGGGCACTTTTTATCGAGTACAGAATTACTTCGTCCCAAATAGATTTTTTTCTTAGCATTTCTTATTGTCTACAAAATGTTTTTCTCAATAATGGAAAGTTTTATGAGCACTTTTATCGTTTACAGTATTTCTTTGTCAATAAAAGAAATTTTTCTGAGCACTTTTTATAGTCTACAAAATTTCTTCGTCCTCAACATTTTTTAGTGAAAGAAAGAAAGTTTTCCGAGCACTTTTTATCGTCTACAAAAGCACTTTTTATCGTCTACAGAATTCCTTTGTCAAAAATAGAATTCTTTCTTAGCATTTCTTATCGTCTACAGAATGTTTTTCTCAATAATAGAGAGTTCTATGAGCAGCACTCTTTATCGTCCAAAGATCTTCTTTGTGTATGAAAGGATGTTTTCTGAGCACTTTTTATCGAGTACAGAATTCCTTTGTCAAAAATAGAAATTTTTCTCAGAATTTTTTATGGTCTACAGAATTCCTTCGTCAATAAAAGCAAGATTTCTGAGCACATTCTATCGTCGACAGAATTGCTTTGAAAATAAAAGAAAGTTTTCTGAGCACTTTTTATCGTCTACAGAATCTCTTTGTCGATAATAAAAAGTTTTTTGAGCACTTTCTATCGTCATAGGATTTCTTTGTCAATGATAGAAAAATTTCTGATTACTTTTTATCTTCAACCGAATTTCTTTTGATATTATTATTTAATCACATTTTCTCACGTTATTGTTCCGATATATTCGAAACACATGAATTAAAAATCAAGAATCGTAAACTTTGACAAATCGATTTATTTTAAAAGTTTTCTATGTGTACATACGATTTTTTTCTCATGTTTTCTACAACAAAACATTGAGCCCATCGAATTTCCCTAACGCCCTATTGATACAACCCAATTGAATGATCACCTTACCCCATTATTTCACAGCCAAAAAAGGAATTTGTTTTATAATTTAATTTCATACCGTGTATATTGACTAGATGAAGTCGCGCCTCTTTTGAAAGTGATTCATAAACTCGACTTGGTTTTCTTTGTTATAAACATGAAAAGTCGTCTACGTCATCATTTCGTCATCGTTTCCATAGGGACACGTTGTATTTTCATATAAGGGGTTCGTTCGTAAATTTATAATAAAATAAATAAAATTGGCAAATACAAACTTCTACCCTTAATTGAGGTTTTAACCTCAACTTTCGTCCTTTTCATTCGAGCGAAGAGAAAAAGACGGTTACTTTTTTCATCTGAAGATAGTGTTCCTTTTCCCATTGTATTATTCCCAAGCAGCCTCTCAGGGTGGGTAAGCATCCTCTACGACATCTCTTTCATCCTATAATCCTCACATTCGAATCTAGATAAAGATCAATACATGAACTATTTGCATAAGAAGCTGTACTGCTGAGATGCAGCTTCTTTATTAAAGTTGGCAGCTTAGCGTGAATTTCCTATGTATCCACTTTGTTGCGCCACTCTCTTCGTGAATCGAATTCTTTGTTCATCCCCCTATTGGGGGCTGTTATACATCCGTTGTACGAGGCAGGATGAACGAAGTTACTCTTGAAGAAAAAAATAGAATCGATAAAGTGAACTTGGACTGAAATTAATAAAATTCTGAGAATGAAGTCTGTAAGACAATAACCCCAAGTTTGTACTCAATAAATAACCCCTCTATTAGAAGCGGATTCAATATTCCTGAAGATAATAACGCTGCGCGTGGAATATTCCGAAATCGATAAATATTGTGTAGACGAAGAGATGTTGAATATACTCAACGAATGCTCATTAAGTTTCAAGCTTAGCGTTACGGTATTCACTTTTCAGTTTCCCAGCTTTGATCTCGATGGTAATGGCGGACTTCCAGGAAACATAATAAACAAAATGATTCGCTTGAAGGAGACTTCTTCGGTATCTTTTTCCATCAGAAAATTTCCTTTGTCTTGTCAATTCACATATCATTTGAGAGCTCATTTGAAATAATTTGAATATTTTCTTGGGATCCGCGACATTTTTGATGGTTTTCTTGGTTTTCGATCAACTTTCTGCGTGTAATCCAACAAAAAATTTCCATTGAGAAAAAGTAAGCAAAACAAAAATCATGAATTCATTCTGTGGATAATAGAAAATTATTTGAGCTATTTCTATGATATACAGAATTTCTTTGGTTCAACGTTCCGGTCTGATTTCTCGGCCCTGGTAAGGGCTGATTTCGCCAGATTCATTTTGTTACCAAATAAAAAAGGAAAAATGACTTATGTCAACTTGATTGATGTACGATGCCAATTTTTTGTATACTTACATATACATATAGAAAGATTTGAAAGAAGAAAAAGTGAGCGAAACAAATGAAATAATGAAGAATTATGAACGATTTTTTGAATAATGGAATCTTATTAGAACTATTTCTATTGTGTACAGAATTTATTTGCCAGTAAAGAAAAGTTTTCTGACCATTTTTATCGTCTACAGAATTTTTTTGTCGATAATAGGAAGTTCTCTGAGCTCTTTTTATCGTTTACATTATTTCTTTTTCAATAAAAGGAAGTTTTTACACTTTTTATCGTTTACAAAATGTCTTTTTATCGTCTACAGAATTTCTTTGTCAAAAAAAGAAAGTTTGAGCCTTTTTGATCGTTACAAAGTTTCTTCATCAAAAAAAAAAGTTTGAGCACTTTCGATCTTCTACAATATTCTACAGAATTCCTTTGTCAATAGTAGAAATTCTTATGAGCATTTTTAATCATCTACAGAATTTCCTCGTCGAGAGAAGAAAGTTTTCTGACTTTTTATCGTCTATAGAATTTCTTTGTCAATGAAAGAGAATTCTCTGATCGCTTTGTAGGATCTTCAAAATTTCTTCGTGAGTAATAGCAAGTTTTATGAGCACTTTTTATCGTCTACAGAATTTCGTCGTCAATAATAGAAAGTTTTCTGATCACCTTCATTGTCTACAAAATTTCTTTGTCAAAAAAAGTAAGTTTGAGTACTTTTGATCATCTACAGAAATTCTTTGTCAGTAATAGAAATTTTTATGAGCATTTTTTATCATCTAGAACATTTTCTCTTCAAGAGAAGAAAGTTTGTTTTCTGAGCACTTTTTATGGCCTACACAATTTCTTTGTTTGATTTGACGGTGGAAATGTTGCTCCTTGAACGAGAAATTGTTACGTTGCTGCTCTAAGAGGACTCGAAGGAACTGCAATATTAACTATAATAGTTTCTAGGTTAAATATCATCTATTTATTAACAATTTCACAAAACGTTAACTCATTCCACTTTCTTCATTTTTAATTCAGTGTCGACGGTTCTTTAATAAATGCTATCCCAAAAAGTTTTTGCGTACTTGTTAACGCTACAGATATTCTTCGTCAATAGAATAAAGTTTTCTGAGCACTTTCAATCGTCTATAGAAATTCTTTGTCAATAATAGAAAGTTTTCTGAGACCTTTTTTTCGTCTACAGAATTTTTCTGTCTGAAATAGAAAGTTTTCAGAGCACTTTTTATCGTCTACAGATTTTCTTTTTACTTTTTATCGTCTACAGAATTCATTTGTAAATGAGAGAAAGTTCTCAGAGCACTTTCTATAGTCTATAGAATTCATTTGTCAATGTTTTCTGAGCACTTTTTATCGTCTACAGAATTTCTTTTTCAATAATAGAAAGTTTTCTGAGTACTTTTTTTTGTCTGCAGAATTTATTCGTCAATAATAGAAAGTTTTTCTGAGCACTTTTTATCGTCTACAGAATTTATTTGTCAATAAAACAAAGTTTTCAGAGCACTTTTTATCGTCTACAGATTTTCTTTGGCAATAATGGAAATTTTTATGAGCACTTTTTATCATCTAGAACATTTTCTCTTCAACAAGTTTGTTTTCTGAGCACTTTTTATGGCCTACACAATTTCTTTGTTGATAATAAATAATTTTCTGAGTTTCTTCAATCGTCTACAGAATTCCTTTTTCAATAATATAAATTTTTTTTCAGCACTTTTTATCGTCTACAGAATTTCTTCGTCAATGAAAGATAGTTTTCTGAGCACTTTTTATCGTCTACAGAATTTATTTGTCAATAAAAGAAAGATTTCAGAGCACTTTTTATCGTCTACAGATTTTCTTTGGCAATAATGGAAAGTTTTCTGAGCGTTTTTAATCATCTACAGAAATTCTTTGTCAATAATAGAAATTTTTATGAGCACTTTTTATCATCTAGAACATTTTCTCTTCAAGAGAAGAAAGTTTGTTTTCTGAGCAATTTACATGGCCTACACAATTTCTTTGTTAATAATAAAGAATTTTCTGAGCACTTTTTATGGTCTACAGAATTTCTTTGTGATTAATAGAATGTTTTGTGAGCACTTTTCATCGTCTACAGAATTTCTTCGTCAATGAAAGAAAGCTTTCAGATCACTTCTTATCATCTACAGAATTTCTTTTTCAATAATGAAAAATTTTATGTGTACTTTTGATCATCTTCAGAATTTTTTCGTCAATAATTTAAATTTCGATGAGCACTTTTTATCATCTACAAAATTTTTTTGTCAAGAGAAGAAAGTTTTTTGAGCACTCTTTATGGTCTACAATATTTCTTTGTCAATAATAGAAAGTTTTCTGACCACTTTTTATGGTCTACAGAATTTCTTTGTCAATAATAGAAAGTTTTATGAGCACTTTTCATAGCCTACAGAATTGCTTCCTCAATGAAAGAAAGTTTTCAGAGCAGTTCTATCGTCTATAGAATTCCTTTGTTAATAGTAGAAAGTTTTCTGAGCATTTTTTATCATCTAAAGAATTTCTTTGATTCAATGTTCAGGTTTGATTGCTTGGCCCTAGGTAGGGCTGATTGGGCCAGATTCATTTCAATATCAAATTGGAAACGATTGATAACTTATGTCAACTCGATTGACATTAGGTTCGATGATTTTTTTCTAGGAATCTCCTTCGAAATGGCTCTGTGTAAATCCATTGAATATAATAGTGTCCTCCTTCTCCCTTTCATCAAGTAGTGATCCTTTCGTCGAAACCATAATTCAGTCGGGCCTCCCGCGGCGCCGAGACGCGCCCGGAGAAAGAAGCGTCAAACCGCGAAAGATGAACCGCATAAATCACACCAACTTGTCATAATTTTCGTTCAGCGTACTCTACAAAACCAATTTAAATTCCCTGTGGGCTATCGCCGACAAAACCGGCCATTATTCCATGTATAATAAGCCTTTATAAATAGCTTTCGCGGTCTTCTAAGCCCCTCACTTGCTGGCTGGAGTGCAAGAAGCAATCTACACGACGAGACTCGAGAATTCGATATCATCGGGGATCTACGCGCTTCGCACCCCTCCTTCAGAAGTCGGCTTCCATTTACTGTCGGAGATGCGGAGAGCATACATTTTATCGATGCTCTTTCATTATATCCGTTCCGTAGGGGTTGGACGACTTTTCGCGTTAAATTTCGGTCGGATTGGGAATTCGACACTGCTGTGATGATTCAGAAATCAAGCCCCGACGAAAATTCGGGGTTTGTGATTTCACAAAACACTCATTGCCATTCTGGATAAAACCTGTACGAAATAATACACTAGAAACCAATTAGAATGTGACTTCACACTAACCGGCACCTTCGCCATTTCGCAACTCGTGGACGTTTCTTACCAAAATGGTCCCAAAGTTATTAGCTCTATCGATTCTGAGTGGAAGTTTCGAGACTTTCGGCTCATTATCGTTTTGCAGACTCATGAATCAGCTATTTGCATGTTGCATTACATTCGAGTCACTTTCGAGATTAAGATAATTAAGACGTCTAGTATCTTCGCTGCTCTTGGGACTACAACGAGCTCGCTTTCTGAATTGGAATTTATTTCTCTCGAAACTTGCTCGAGAGTTCATTATTCGGTTTATTATCGTTATCAGCATGTATGTAATTTGACGGGGGGAATGTTGCTCCTTGAACGAGAAATTGTTACGTTGCTTCCCTTAGAGGACTCGAAGGAACTGCAATATAACTAATATTATATTATATATTATAAACTATAATAGTTTCTAGGTTAAATATCATCTATTTATTAACAATTCCACAAAAAGTAAACTCATTCCACTTTCTTCATTTTTAATTCAGTGTCGACGGTTTTTCAATAAATGCTATCCCAAAAAGTTTTTGCACACTTGTTAACGCTACAGATATTCTTTGTCAATAGAATAAAGTTTTCTGAGCACTTTTAATCGTCTATAGAAAATCTTTGTCAATAATAGAAAGTTTTCTGAGACCTTTTTTTCTTCTACAGAATTTCTTTGGCAATAATGGAAAGTTTTTTGAGCGTTTTTAATCGTCTATAGAATTTTTTGTCGAAAATAGAAAGTTTCATGAGCACTTTTTTTCGTCTACAGAATTTTTTTGTCAATAATATAGAGTTTTCTGAGCACTTCTTATCGTCTACAGAATTGATTTGTCAATAAAAGATAGTTCCCAGAGCACCTTTTATCGTCTATAGAATTCATTTTTCAAAGTTTTCTGAGACCTTTTTCTCGTCTACAGAATTTTTTTGTCTAAAATAGAAAGTTTTCAGAGCACTTTTTATCGTCTACAGATTTTCTTTGGCAATAATGGAAAGTTTCCCGAGCGTTTTTAATCGTCTATAGAATTTTTTTGTCAATATTAGAAAGTTTCAGGAGCACTTTTTTTCGTCTACAGAATTTTTTTGTCAATGATAGATAGTTTTCTGAGCACTTTTTATCGTCTACAGAATTCATTTGTCAATAAAATAAAGTTCTCAGAGCACTTTTATATTCTATAGAATTCATTTGTCAATGTTTTCTGAGCACTTTTTATTGTCTACAGAATTTCTTTGTCAATAATAGAAAGTTTTCTGAGTACTTTTCTTCTGCAGAATTCATTCGTCAATAATAGAAAGTTTTCTGAGCACTTTTTATCGTCTACAGAATTCATTCGTCAATAAAAAGAGAGTTCTCAGAGCACTTTTCATAGTCTATAGAATTCATTTGTCAATGTTTTCTGAGCACTTTTTATCGTCTACAGAATTTCTTTGTCAATAATAGAAAGTTTTCTGAGTACTTTTCTTCGTCTGCAGAATTCATTCGTCAATGATAGAAAGTTTTCTGAGCACTTTTTATCGTCTACAGAATTCATTTGTCAATAAAATAAAGTTCTCAGAGCACTTTTTATAGTCTTTGGAATTCATTTGTCAATGTTTTCTGAGCACTTCTTATCGTCCACAAAATTTCTTTATGAATGAATGAATTTTTTGAGCTTTTTTAATCGTCTACAAAATTACTTTTTCAATAATAGAAAATCTTTTTGAGCACTTTTTATCGTCTACAGAATTTCTTCGTTAATAAAAGAATGTTTTCTGAGCACTTTCTATCGTCTACAGAATTGAAAAACACTAACGTGAATTTAGGAGTTTTTGCGCACTTGTTCGAATTCATGTCAAATTGACAAAAAATCAGTGATGATGATTTTTATTTTCTAATTCATTCAAGACTGAAGTTTCCTGATTTATCTATGGGAGATGATTGCTGGGGTCTTTATGTGTGCTTCTGCATCATAAAAAAAAATGTATGGCTTACATTCCTTTGCTGGTATTTTTTTTCACGCGTGCTGTATTGTTTGATATACATAAATAATTATATTTTTATGAAGAAAACCAAGGTAAAAAAAAAAACAATGATTCAAAAATGCATATTTATAATCAAGCTTTATCTAGAAAGAAAATAACAAACAAACATCTTGCAGGTGCATTGCAGCTGCATATTCGCTTACTCGCAAAATAATACATTGTTATATACGTTCTATATGGATCAAAGATAAATGGCCCGCCATATCACCGTAAAAGTTAATTTACCGGACTGACGTAGACGCAAATAGCTATCCGTTCAGATCCTGCAGTCCTTTCAATTCATAAGCAAATTCCCCATGCCCATGCAAAAATTGCATCGGAACGTCGAGCTTCGTTCAACTTTATTCCTGGCGTCGTATCGCATAGCATCATACTCATAATCTGCACTTATTATGGACAACTAACGTCGGCCTCGTCTAGAACCCGCCCATTTCGCTCATGTTTATGCCCGTCATTTGGCATCGGAAATCGAGGAAGCTGTACCCTCGTTTTTTTTTTTTTTCATCCGCAATTCCTCGTTATTTTCTATTACGCCCGGACTGGGATCGGTCGGGTTGAAAGGTCCTATAAAGTCATGACTGGAGGTTGAACAGTTTTGTTCTGTGAGGCGCACCCATATCCGTTTGGTAGATCTAGTCGGAAAATCGGTCTGAAATTGGAATTGAAACAAACGTTACGATGAAAAAGTATAGGAACCCTCCCATATTATAAAGGCTTCCCTCCTGCAACGGCTCGGTCGCGGCCGAAGGCCGCGATTTAATCTCGAGGACATCTTTATGGCGTTTCGATCCCTAAAACCATTTTTGGAAGTCCTCGAAATAAAACTCACTATTTTTCGCTACAAATATGAACAAAGTAGGTAAATACAGGTTAGTAAAGATTTTCCAGCCTCAAATGAGTATCTGTGACATTTTTAACGATTTACGAGGTAATGTCGTAATCCGTCAAAATGGTCGGATGCTTTCATATTTCTCTGGACTCTGAAATGAGGTGAATACGATCAACAAGTATTTGTTTCGAAACTTTTTCATTATTTTTTTTAGATTCTTGACAATTCTTCGATAGTAATAAGCGAAATTCTACCTCAATATCGTGAAGGGTATGAGTCTGAAATGAATGAAAACATTTAATATATAATTAGATAATGCCAACCCTGTATACCTTAGATGAATCGCTTATCTGCATTGCATTGAATATTGAATATAACCTTGTATTGTTATGCTCACGCATCATTTAGATCACACCACATTGTGTGGATGACGTGGGTATGTTAGTCCCATTTGTTCCCAATTGCAGATAAGATAATGTTATAAATACCTTTGAAGACGAATTCATCGTCAAAAATAATTAAGTGCACGTCTTACTAGCTGATGTTATATTAGGTTGGACAATCGTCCGTTGTAAATAAATAACTTTTTTTTTAAAAGTTGGCTTTAGCTCTCAAAAACGTAATTATATGTAAGTTTATTAATAGCAAAAAACACTCAGGATGGTTAACGAATAGTTGATTTCAAAATAATCAATATCGCTCGATTCACACGTGGTACTATTTACAAACAAAAATGGCACGCCTTCTACATTCGAGTTTCAGGTTATGAAGTGAAGTAATAATGGCGGAGTAACGATAACGCTAACCCCTAGACCATAGAGGGTTAATCTTAGAATAGAGAATAGATCTACGCTTGACATCTTAGAGTAGAGAATAGATCTACGCTAGACTGGCCTCAGCCTGTTATAATCATAATGTCAATTTCTAGGGGTATCAAATTTAAGAATTGCTTACATATATTCATTTATTTGTTTTATTCATTTCATTTATTTCATTTATTTTATTTATTTTATTGATTTCATTCATTTTATTCATCCCATTTATTTTATTTATTTTATTTATTCTATTTATTTTATTTATTTCATTTATTTTATTCATTTCATTTATTTTATTCATTCCATTTATTTTATTTATTTCATTTATTTTATTGATTCTATTCATCTTATTCAGTTTATTTATTTCATTTATTTTATTCATTTCATTTATTTCATTCATTTCATTCATATTATTCAATTCATTTATTTATTGACACGAGCCTTGCTCAGTACAATCAACGGTACAACCCATTTGAAAATAATTACAACAAAATAAAATGAAAAACAAAGAATTATAACATTCGAACATTCGTTCATACTTCTGAAAATGAATCTGAGGTTGAGGGGCTGAAATGAGATTTAATAGATCTTTTTGCACCCCCTGTATACAACTTCCGTAGGATTTCGATTTTCAGAGATTTATGGAAATATATACATATAATTATGGCGGGCTAATGTTAACGATCCAAATTCACGATTTATAGAATTATATTATTAAGTATACTATAATCAATTTCAAGAAAAATAATCAGAACAGCGAAGATGTCAAAATTTGACGTTTCAATGTCAAATTGACAGTTTCAAGAACTGTATCATAAAATTCGTTCTTCTTCATTCTTCAGTTGTGACCCTTCGTGGAACTCAATATTAATGCCATTTCAACCTTATGAGTCTGGTATATGTTTTAAACTTAACTGAATTAACATCTTGGAAAATTTTCAGGATTATTTTCATAGACATGCTAACCCAACCCAATTAAGAATTCGAAATTCCTATGACAGTTCTAGCACTAACCTAACCCCCAACTGATACCTGAGAAAAATTGATTGATTCAGCTTGACCGCTGTTCCACGTGGAAAGAGAATTGAGTTTTTCTGATCTGGCATTGAGGAATTCGATATATTCTGTACTTACATCTTTTGAGGAATATGAAGCGAAGAAATCTTTGTTTCAAATTGAAGCATTTTCGTGTATAGAACTGATAATAGCTTAGATTAATTCATCAAAAATAAAGAATATAAAACAAACCAATAAGATAAATCAGTATAAAAACTGATAAGCGGAGATTGTCCAATGGAAAAACAAATTCAAATTTCGGAGTTTGCATATTGAGAGTAAAGATATCAAACTCAATCTTTTGGAAATCATGTAAATCAATAAACAAAGAGGATCACCTAATTTGCTCAACGACCAGATAGAGTCCTTTATTGAATTTTTTAACCGTTATGACATGTTGACGAGAAACTAATTATACAGGGATTAGGGATATACAGTTTTAGGGAACGTTCCTTATCTATTTCACCCTACCCTTTGTGCATGTGCAACAACCGATATAGTTTATCTACTCCTATTGAATTATATATTCCTTATTCAACTACTTTTGAGCAATTAATAGTGTCTGTGAACAAACAACGTGAGTTATAATAATTCACTACTATAACTCCCTGTCTATGTGCTTCTGAACAAGCCGATTGGCCGAAAGGGAACAGTCCATGATAAGTATTGAGGGTAGATCACTTGAATAATTTTGACGTTTCCCCTAATTATTATTGTGAATGTTTCGCTGAAAAAAATCATTTCAGGTAGTGAAGATGAATTATTATGTACACCTTCAGAAATAAGACAATCAGCCAATGTTACCATACAGAATTTATTGCCCGAAAAAAACCCAAAAAAAATATAAAGGTGTATACAACAATTTTCGAGATTGGTGTAGCAGTAAGAAAATTAAGTCATCTTTTATAGAGTATGTTCTTTTGGAATATTTTAGTGAACAAAGCACTAAATATAAAGCATCCCCCTACGTTCTTTCTACTCTATGCAAGAAGCACCATCAACATAAATAATGCATTGTTATAGGTAACTATTAAGATTTGTAAATAAAGTTCTTTCTCTGTACTTGTATCCTAGTAATTATTGTTATGGTCGTAGATAAAGTATAATGTTCAACTTGCGGTAATGGTCATAACTCACTTGATGAATTACAGCACTCGCCTTCGGCTCGCGCTGCAAACTTCATCTGCGTGAGTTATGACCTACATTACCGCTCGTTAAATAATACAATAAAACCACACATGGAGAAGCCATGGTTATGGGAAAACACGAGTCGTGTTTTTGTGAAACTCTTTTGAGTAGTGAAAATCGTAGGCTAGTTGACTAGTGAATACTATTAAAATTAGCTGGCGATCGGTTTCGGTTTGATTGAACCTCATCACTGTAAAAATGCACCCCGAATTCATTACTCGAGAACAAATCTCAGTGTAGCCAACCTGCATGAACTCGCCAAATCTGAAGAATGGGGCGCACTGAATAATTCAGGATTTCTCATTACGGTCGTCGTGCGCCCGTTTCCGGGAGCTTTCGAAGCGCATAAGTGAAAAAGAGATTCGAAATATGAAACCGCGCTAATCTACGCGGCTATGTTTAATTCTGTTCGGAATCTGATTTCCATTATGCAGTTCCACCAACGAATTAATTTCTGAATGCGGAATTTATATCTGGAGAATAGGCGTAATTGCACTCCTGTCCTTCCACTCCTTCAGCAGAAGTATGAATAATATTAACCTCAATTCTACTTTATTCCCAAATTTTTTCACCACCCGAAATTGACGATGAAGGAAATCCCATTCTTCATCGCCGCGCGTTAATCGAACGCACAACAGGTTCCGTCCCGACGCCGTAGGACCCCGGCGTATCAAGTCGCCCGCGACGGTTAACAAATGAAATTGAATGGGGTGTTGTCAGTGATTCATGGGGCTCGCGAAAGTAACAAATTACTGTTATTACCGGTGTCCATCTATCATCGCGCCGAAGAAGTATCAAGTCGGACACCTTCGGGAGTAGGAGAAAGTTATTGTTGGGTAGTTTTTTATGCCGGAGTTTCGTGTCATTTTTCTTTATCGGGGCGAGGAGGACGTATTGAAGGCAGGGGTGAACCGAAGTGCGCCTTTCAACGATCGGTTTTTTTGTATCAGCGGATTTTGTAGAATTTTCGAGCCCTTTGGGGTGCCTTTGTTCACATTGTGTTATTAGTTTTTGCTTTATTATTTACAACAATGAAGTTTTCGAAACGCTCAAGAAAAAAAATTTCAATCCCTCCAGAAATTTCCTGATTATAAAAATCAAAATTGAAAAAAATTATGAATCAGTTGAGCTATGTTGTTTCACTTATGATAATTGACCAGTTCATTTCTGAAAATCAGTCGAAAGCGTTTCATTGTAATCGATCCCTGCAAGGTTGGGTCGCGGCCGAAGGCCGCTATCAAATCTCGAGAATCCCGTGGACTCAACAAACTATATGGCGTTTTTTGTCGATTTTTCCCAATGAATCTGAACAAACCTGTGATATTAGATTTTGATTTATTATTTACGACAAGATAGTTTCAATCCCTCCAGAAATTTCCTGATTATAAAAATCAAAATATCAAAATTGAGAAAACTATGAATGAGTTGATCTATTTTGTTTCACTTATGATAATTGGCCAGTTTATTACTGAAAATTAGTCGAAAACGTTTCATAGTAATTGATCCCGAAGGCCACGATCGAATCTCGAGAAACCTGAGGACCCAATGAACTATATGGCGTTTTTTGACGATTTTTCCCAACGAATGTAAACAAACCTGTGTTATTAGTTTTTGCTTCATATTTACAACAAGTTTTCGAAAGCCTCAAGAAAAAAAAATTACGAAAAGCACTGCCGTAAAGTCAGGAGCTTTTGAGCGCTCGTACATCCACTTTGTAGGTAGATTCGCATTTTCCAGTTTTAGAAATCAATTGAAGGAATTTTCGACAGCTGTCAAAAAAACTCTCAAACTTTTGTTGAATTTTCTACGGTCTATGGTCTTGGTGATGCGATCTGGACGAAATTTCGCACGTAGTTTGAATACATTATTCCTCATCTAGGTGCAAAATTTCATTCCAATCAGATCGGAAGTTTCGAAATTATCAGGAAAAAAATATTTTAAACGGCCATATTTACGGAACCCCTAGTCTAATTTTGCTCAAAATTTCAAGGTCCTAGGCCTTTCCCTTCGGAAGTTATAATTTTCCATGGTTTATATGGTTCTGGTCATGCGATCTAGACAAAATGTTGCTTTAATATATCATTCTCGTTTAAAATACAAAATTTTATTTCGATCGAATCCGTAGTTTCGAAATTATCGAGAAAACAAAATTTCAAACGACCGTAATTACGGAACCCCTAGTATAATTCTGCTCATTGATGAACGTGAATGCCACATTTCAGATCTACACCTATTCTGAAAATTTCAAGTCCCTAGGCCTTTCCGTTCGAAAGTTATGATTTTCTATGGTTTCTATGGTACTGGTCATGCGATCTAGAGAAATGTAGCTTGAATATATCATTCTCCATTAGTATAGAAAATTTCGTCACGATCGAATCTGTAGTTTGGAAATTATCAAGAAAACTAAATTTCAAACGACCATATTTACGGAACCCCTAGTATAATTCTGCTCATAGATGAACGTGATCACGACAATCGAGATCCACACCTATCCTGAAAATTTCAAGTCCCTAGGCGTTTCCGTTCAAAAGTTACAATTTTCTATGCTTTCTATAGTTCTGGTGATGCGAGCTGAACAAAATTCTGCATGTAGCTTGAACACCTCATTTTCCATTGGAGTACAAAATTTCACCTCGATCGAATCTTTAGTTTCAAAGTAATCAGGAAAACAAAATTTCGAGCGGCCATATTTACGGAACCCTTCGGCGAATTTTGCCCAGTAACGAACTTAACTGCGGCATTCGAGATTCAAAACCACCCTGAAAATTTCAAGTTTCTAGGACATTCCGTTCGAGAGTTATCGTGTATACGGACGGCCGGACGGACGGACGGACGGACGGACGGACGGACGGACGGACAGACTCGAATTTTCCGACGGATTCGTCATCAGTGAGTCGAACATAGTCGATTGAGACCATTTTCGGCTGAAAATTCGAAAAATACAGACATCGTGACGAAATGATATAACCCTCGTGTAAGTAGTACGCGCGCTCAAAAATCAGATCCCTCCAGAAATTTCCTTATTATAAAAATCAAAACATCAAAATTGAAAAAAAAAAAGAATAAGTTGAGCTAATTTGTTTCACTTTTAATAATTGGCCAGCTTATTTCTGAAAATTAGTCGAAAGCGTTTCATAGTAATCGATACCAGCACAAATGGGTCGCGGCCGAAGGCCGCAATCGAATCTCAAGAAACCCGAGGAAACTATATGGCGTTTTTTGGCGATTTTCCCAACGAATGTAAACAAACCTGGTGAAATGTCTAAGATCGTGGTGGCTCGTCATATTTCCTTCGTATCCCAGCACAGTCGAATCCCGAGAAACCCGAGGACTCAACAAACTATATGGCGTTTTTTGGCGATTTTTCCCAACTGATGTGAACATATCTGTGTTATTAGTTCTCGAATAATGAAGTTTTCGAAACGTTCAAGAAAAAAAATTTCAATTCCTCCAGAAATTTCCTGATTATAAATATCAAAATATCAAAATTGAAAAAAATGATGAATAGGTTGAGCTATTTTGTTTCACTTATAATAATTGGCTAATCTGAAAATTAGTCGAAAGCGTTTCATAGTAAGCGATGCGAGCAGAGCTGGGTCGCGGCCAAAGGCCGCGATCGAATCTCGAAAAACCCGAGGACTCAACAAACTATATGGAGTTTTTTGGCGATTTTTCCCAACGAATCTAAACAAACCTGGTGAAATGTCAAAAATCGTTGTGGCTCCTCGTATTTTCCAAATTTTCATATCGTCTAGAATCAACTGTCTGTTTCGATCTACCTGCTTAATATAAAATATTCCATTCTTTATTTTTTTTTTCAGGAGCTGCTGCAGCATCTCGTCTTTACGTAGATGCTATCAGCAAACTCGCCCGTCAAGCCCAGCAAGGAACATGGGGTGGTTCATCTGATATCGGTGAGTTATACGGGGTTCAGATTTCAATTCGCATGAATATTGACATTGACGTTTCTTTGACATTAAATTGACATTGACATCACATAGACATTGACATTTTTTGACATTAAATTGACAGTGACATCACATTGAAATTGACATTTCATTGAAAACGAATTTCTATCGACTTTCAATTGAATTCTTAACTACAGGGTCTTTCACGAGGAACCTCACCCATATTTATACGGGAAACTACTGAACGTATTTTCATGAAATTCAGCACTTATAAGTATTTCACGATGCTGATGAAATCTAAAAAATTTTCAAGGCATGAGCACCTCCGGTTTTTCCGGAAATGACGTCAACTTCCGTTTTTCAAATTAGAACACCATTTTTTTATTGCAGAAATAGATTCCTTAGATAATTTCAAGTTATTTTGATGTAACATTTTTCAGTTTTGGTTGGAAAATTCTCTCTGAGCGGGAAAATTCGAAAAAAAAATCGAAAATAGAGCTCCGCTGAAACAAGAATAACTTCGAGGTTTTTGGATGGAAAATTTTCATTTTTGAGATTTTTCAAGATGTAAAATTGATGTATCCACTTTAAAAATCGAAATCGTGATTCATGATACAGGGGGTAAAATAATCGCTTTCAAAGTTAGGGATGACAAAATCGTGAAAAATCAATTTTTTCAAATTAGAACCCCATTTTTTTATGGCAGATATTGAATCTACGTTAAAAAATAATGTGAGTGTATGCATCACACCCTTGCCCTAAAATGGATATTTCCTGAGTTATTCACAAAAAACTGTTTTTCGTCTTGAATTTTCAGCTATTTCTTTTCCCTTCACGCCAGATGTAATTAATGATATTTATCATTAAAAAAAAATAATGTGAAACATGGTAAGTTTTTGCATATGGTTCATAAGGAATTATTTATTTATCACTGGAGAGAAAACCGATGGCCGATTAGTTGAAATAAAGAGGTTTCCGATACAAATTCGAATCCAAATTCGCCATCTATTTAGGAACAACCTGTAACTTTTTTCTCTCGCATATTAAGGTAGTAAAATCTAAAACATGGTTTAACTAACAGTTCCTGAAAATTTCATCTTTTTGGCGTGAAGGGAAAAGAAATAGCTGAAAATTCAAGACGAAAAACAGTTTTTTGTGAATAACTCAGAAAATATCCATTTTAGGGCAAGGGTGTGATGCATACACTCACATTATTTTTTAACGTAGATTCAATATCTGCCATAAAAAAATGGGGTTCTAATTTGAAAAAATTGATTTTTCACGATTTTGTCATCCCTAACTTTGAAAGCGATTTTTTCACCCCCTGTATCATGAATCGCGATTTCGATTTTTAAAGTGGATACATCAATTTTACATCTTGAAAAATCCCAAAAATGAAAATTTTCCATCCAAAAACCTCGAAGTTATTCTTGTTTCAGCGGAGCTCTATTTTCGATTTTTTTTTCGAATTTTCTTTTTTCAAAACTGAAAAATGTTACATCAAAATAACTTGAAATTTTCTAAGGAATCTATTTCTGCAATAAAAAAATGGTGTTCTAATTTGAAAAACGGAAGTTGACGTCATTTCCGGAAAAACCGGAGGTGCTCATGCCTTGAAAATATTTTAGATTTCATCAGCATCGTGAAATACTTATAAGTGCTGAATTTCATGAAAATACGTTCAGTAGTTTCCCGTATAAATATGGGTGAGGTTCCTCGTGAAAGACCCTGTATAAGAACATCAAAGGAATATAGTGAAAATTGATAATTCAAGAAGAATTTTCGAAAACAATTTTTTTCTTCAATATTCAAGTTAATTCGAGGTCTACCCTTCGGGAATTTTGAGCTTTCATGCGCAATTCATAAGAATTTCCGAGAATATTTGCGGTTGCTATAAGAAAAGTCTTCGACTACTCCAATTAACTTAATTTTTTTTTCAATTTCAATATATAGGGTGTCCCAAATTCGAGTGCCTACTAGACGTTTCTTGAGAACCGGTCCTACTTGAAATCTGAAAATTCGGATTATGACATTGTTCAACTTTATTTACCGAGCTTGAATATTCTTGAAGCCTGGACACTTTCAGTTACACAGGGAGTGAAAATAAATTTCGTGTCTTTTATGATCGATTTTTCAATTTTAAATATTTATATTCAAAATATTTTTCAAAATTCCAAAAAAAAAACTGAAAAACAGGGAAAATAGGGAGATTTGCGTTGTAAGTATTATGTTCGCAATTCCTATTTTTAATATTTTCACGTAAAAGAATTGCGGAATATTGTGCATCTCCTGAATCTTGGAAAACTCGTCACAGGGTGTTTCAAATATTTCGATTTGCGATCAGAATTTTTCCATAACTTTTGTTTTTTGAATTAGAATCCAATTTGTTTATGATTGTGTTGGATTTTGCGAACAAAAATAATGATAGTGTCCAAAGATGTTTATGCCTCTAAATTGAATAATTCCTGTTCATTCAGGATTTTCTGAATTTTTGTCGTACGTAGAAACAAATCCATACAATCTGTTTTATAACAATTATCTATGTTCATAAAAGATAAATTATTCCAATAATTCTCTATGAGCACAGATTATTGTTATAAAACAGATTTTATGTCCCTACGTACGACATAAATTCAGAAAATCATTGATAACTCAGGAATTATTCAATTTAGGAGCATAAACTACTCGAACACTGTCATTATATTTCTTCGCAGAATCCAACGCAATCATAAAAAAATATTAGGCACTCGAATCTGGGACACCCTGCATAATATGCCTTCTGTATCAATTCGCTCTTCTAAAACTTCAGTGAATTTTATCCATATCCAATTGGACGTTATTAGAGAAGTTCGAGTATGCCCGCCATCAGTCAAGGCAGCCAATATCCAGACCCGAAGGACCAGACCCGATCCTCGAGAATTGAATACGTTTCCGCGAACGTAGCCGAATTGGTGGAGTCACTTCGTCTCCCGAATCACCCCCGACTTCCAATGAATAAAAATCAAATTTTCCGACGCGACTCTGGTTCAAACTGCAGGAAATTCGCGGAGAGAGACATGAGGCTAATTTCAGGAGGGATGAGGGACTGCCACCGACGATTTCCCTTTGGAAATTTCCTCTCTGAAATCGAATGAAGAATCGGTGGAATTATTGGCGGGGGCTGGATTTGGTTTATTTTTTTCGATAAACCTGCGGGATCTAACTGGGGTGAGGAATTCTAATATCATTGGGAAATTCCAGAAAATAATTCGCTGTGTAGAGGAATAGAACCATATAATAATATAATTTTTTCTGGTAATGCAAAATGAAAAAAATTGTTTCATTTGATAAAAAAAAAATTCGATCCATCAATGTTGAAATTTCGTCCTACCACCTTCGATACAATGGTGATTTTCTTTCTATCAGTACATAAACTTTTGATTTCAAAAGGAAAACTGAAAAATTTCAAAGTGTTATGTGAAAGAACCCATTTTTGAGCGCTCGTACTACTTACACGAGGGCTACATCATTTCGTCACGATGTCTGTATTTTTCGAATTTTTAGCCGAAAATGGTCTCAAACGACTGTTTTCGAATCACTGATGACGAATCCGTCGAAAAATTCGAGTCTGTCCGGCCGTATACACGATAACTCTCGAACGGAATGTCCTAGAAACTTGAAATTTTCAGGGTAGGTTTGAATCTCGAATGCCGCGGTTGAGTTCGTTATTGGGCAAAATTCGCCAAGGGGTTCCGTAAATATGGCCGCTCGAAATTTTGTTTTTCTGATTACTTCGAAACTACACATTCGATCGAGATGAAATTTTGCACTCTAATGGAAAATGAGGTGTTTAAGCTACATGCAAAATTTTGTTCAGCTCGCATCACCAGAACCATAGAAACCATAGAAAATTGTAACTTTTGAACGGAAATGCCTAGGGTCTTGAAATTTTCAGGATAGGTGTGGATCTCGATTGTCGTGATCACTTTCATCAATGAGCAAAATTAGACTATGGGTTCCGTAAATATGGTCGTTTGAAATTTTGTTTTCTCGATAATTTCAAAACTATGGATTTGAACATGACGAAATTTTGTATTTAAATTGAGAATGATATATTCGAGCTAAGTTTTTTCAGATCGCATGATCAGAACCATAGAAAATCGTAATTTTCGAACGGAAAGGCCTAGGGACTTGAAATTTTCAGGATAGGTTCGGATCCCGAATTTCGCGCTCACGTTCATCAATGAGCAAAATAAATCCAGGAGTTCCGTAAATATAGCAAACTATTTTTTTCCTGATAATTTCGAAACTACTTATTGGATTGGAATGAAATTTCGCACATAGATAAAGAATAATGTATTCAAACTACGATTTTTCCAGATCGCATTACCAAGACCATAGAAACCGTAGAAAACTCTAGCGAATTATCGAAAAAAAAATAGGTCACCTAAAGCACTGACGTGAAGTCTTGATTTTCGCCTTTGTTTAAAATTTTCTTTGACAGCTGTCAAAATCTTTCCAATTGGTTTCTAAAACTGGAGAATGCGAATCTACCTACAATGTGGATGAACGAGCGTTCAAAAGCTCTTGACTTCACGGCAGTGCTTTCCGTGATTTTTTTTTAAATAAAGTATCTTTAAACAGATGATGAGAATTGTATTTAATTCAGAACTCAACATGTAAATATTCGGAATTAACACCGTTCGGTTATTCATATTTGTTTTTATTCGACATATTTTTTTTCCATGCCGAAGAAATATTTTTTTGTTATATTTTCTTTCCATTTATTACTATTTCTGTTGAAAAATTTTTTTTACCGATCTTCTTGAAATTTCTCATACAAACCAATTCGAAAATACTGATTCCAAATATATAGTTGATTTTCTCCATGGATCCTATGCTATAGTCGTACCTTACGTCGAAACACTAGAAAAATCAGAAATGTCCGAAAAAAATCATAAAATTTTGCAGGATCTAACGAGAAAATCCACCGATCCCACAATAATGATATTCGAGAGATGCATCTTGATTCGCACCCCGCTTCGATCAACCACCCCCTCCCAGTATGACAATTGTCCGTGGAACCCGAAGAATGGCACGGACTGGCCGTAATTCAAATATCTCCCATTCATTTTTCCGAATTCTCCCTGGAAACGAGGTTCAATTTCCACGTAGGGGCTCTTCTTCCCTTCCACGTCCGCGCACCGAGGCGTCAGCGAGGACGTGCTAACATGATTTGCCGCTCCTGGCAACATTAATGCACATTCTTAAGGTCTACTTGGCCCTTCGAGACGGGCAAGGGGGGGCCCATTCCTCGCGTTCCTGGCCCCAAACGTCGGGCCTCGTGAATTCCGGGTCATTTATACGGTTTAAAAGGGAAGACGGACATTTTTGTTTCTGGGGGCGGGAGGGTCCGGGGGGGAAGTTTAGATTGTCGCGCGTTATTAGCCTAGGGTGAGGTGAAGAATGACATTTGGGGATTGGGGAACGAGGAGGATATGTCAGGATTAAGACGAGGGGGGTGACTTGATGATTTTAGTCGTGTCGAGAATGTT
Organism: Aphidecta obliterata; assembly: GCA_963966015.1. Lineage (NCBI taxonomy): Eukaryota > Metazoa > Arthropoda > Insecta > Coleoptera > Coccinellidae > Aphidecta > Aphidecta obliterata. Next base: position 34,110,774 of record OZ014428.1, read on the forward strand.
TCGTAGCCCGATTTAACAAAAATGTATGTATTTAAAACGAGGATAATTTCTTTTTGCATCCATGAGAAGAAGCGTTCCTACCTTCCTTGCAATAATTACTGAATTTCGATTTTTTTTCCGCATATGTGGTTTGGTTAGAAGAACCAGGGCCTTCGCCATCTTGCAACATTTTATTTTCTAGGTTTTTATCCTGTTATCCCCTTACTTTCATGAGAACCATACCTTTATATCATTTAGCCTTCAACCTTCCAAAAAGAATTTAAACTACCTGAGTTGGAGAATCATAGAAAGGTCGTGTAGTTCCTGAAAAACCCGCCAAGACACAAACTTACATACTAGAGATAAACAGAATTTTCCACTTTTACCCTTCAAAAATGCACCTTAAATCTTCCATCCCCACGTGATATGTCTTCTCTTTCGGTCATGTTCCTCCCTATATGATAGCAACGGACACAAAACTAAAAAACAGGAAAATCCACTCCCACATCCCCAAGTAAATAGATGAATCAAAGGCACAAAAACGTAATATACCAATCCTATTCCTTCAGGGGTAAGAACCACACCTCATAAAATGTCTCCAAACATAGAAACGTGCCTTTATTCTGATCAGAGATTTCCTCTTCGGTTTCGTCGAGTTTAACGTGTCAACTGATTTAAAGAGAACGAAGTTCTACTGGAAGAATATTTCCACCCTTTCCACATATTTCCCAACCTTGACATATTTTTTTTATAATATTAAAAAAATTATTGAAAATCGCCATTCGTCCTCTGATTACTGGTAGTTTGTGACGTAATTGTTATTTTCCTAGATATTACCTTCGTGTTGAACCCCTTCGTTACGAAAGGCATCAACCTTAATGAGCAATAAAATCTTAATCTCAGGGTTCCTGACAGAATTAATAACTCCCTTCAGGTTTGACAATTATATTTAAATTTCAAGTCTACAATTGTTTACAACAAGTTGAGATCGACCTCTGAACGAATGAATGTATACAATGTTAGTGTTACTTAACTCAATTATTTCTCCCAGATCCTTGGGGGTATTTCCTCCAAAAAATATTGTCTTTCGATACTTCAAATATGTCCAGCTCCAAGGATGTGAAACAACTAGAACCAGTGATTTGCAGATACGGTACAATTTTCCAACAATCCAATTCCAGGGAAATGTCTCCCTCTCGGAAATATTCAATGATTGAAAGTCTTGAGGAAGCGGTGCTAAATGTCCCAATCTCAGAGGAAGAGCTTTCTCATCCCAAGGGATCAAACTTTTCTAATCCCAGAGGGAGAGCTGTGAATTGTTTGAAATTCATTAGAAAAGTTACAGTTTCCCGAGCACTCCTTCAAGTCTAAATACGTCATTAAAGGAACCAAAATTTACAGAAAAGATGAATTGTAACCTGAAAGAAGCTTTGAAATAATAAAAATACAACTATTAGGCAAAGAAAATGCAAAATATAAAATAGATACTTTAGGTAAGGCATGGATCTAACCTATTATATATGATTATTCCAGAAAATATCTTAGTTGACAATAGGGAAGACTTACCGTGAGAAAATTTCACGCCGAGACAAATTTGGATGTATATTTAACAGTTAAACATCCAATGATTCCAATGATTTGAAAGTGACAACCCCACTGTTCACTTCAATGCGAAATCGATATTATCAAATCAATTCCAGATCTCAAAATGGCGAAAAACAAAGGTGCAAATTCGAATCACGCGCAACGACTTGCTGTAGGACACAGCGGTTCAAAGACAGTGGCGCCTCAAAGAGAGGGCTGAACGGACTGTTAACACGTTACAAGTTCGAAAAATATGACTAAAATCTTGGTTTTATTTATAAGGTTTTTGATTAAGATTAAGTGCAATTTTTTCGTATCTAGTTATTTCCATTTTCGAAAAAACAAATTTCAAAAAATTCCTTTTAAGTCGTCAAGAAAATCAAAATAAAAAAAGGATTAGGCTCCGACATTTTAGAGAGCATTGTTTAAGATTTTTTTTGAAACAGTAGCTGATACGAAAAAATTGCAAGGAACAAGAAAGTTTTTAAACGAAACAACAACCATTGGATCTACAACAAAACTGCGAATTCTTGGTTCATTCTCAAGATCGTTTTAGAAACCTGCGAAGAAGAGGAGTAACATTTCCGGTGGTGTTTCACTTCACATTTTCTGGGATCAATCCTATTCGGATTTACAGGAGAAACCACAAGTTCCAATACGAATTAGTGCAATTGACATCAGTTGGGTTCCTCATCTCTAAGCAATACCTCGCTCCGGTTAAATTGTGCATTCGCTACATAGTCGTTGGGAAACTTTTCAATTCGAATCGTTCGATTGAATTCAGTAATTGCTTTTGCGTGACCGATTTCCTGTCGATGCAGAATCAGTTCGGGCGTCGCAATATGTGTATAGATATTGGATTTCAATCTAGTCGCCATCACAGCTGACAGTTTAAACGTGTTTTTCAGGGAAAATTTGGAGGATAAGACACTTCTTATAAGAAACGAAATTTCCTACGCGGAATTTCGAGTTTAATTTTTTCACGACGTGAGGTTACCGAGATATAGCGCAAAACAACTGTCCTACTATTTTCAAGATGGCGGCCGTACGGAGGTGAACTCAGGAAAAAAATTCAACCTAAAACCTTATTTATGAATTCTACCAACAAACCATGGAAATTTCGTCGAAACCGGTTGAGCCATTTTGGTGATTACCCTAGACATACAAACAAAAAAAATTAAAAATTGTTTTTTGCTATGATAGCGTAGAGATAGACAGTTCAATTTTATTCATTAGTACACAGATAGTATTTACATTTGTAACCAATGTCACAGCAGAGATCACAGATGCCTCGGATTATCCGTTTCGATATCAATCGTATCAAAGTGCTACGAATTAACACCGTTCGACGATGAAATGAAATTTTAATCGTTTGGCCAAAATCGGGTTTCGAAATCGGAAATTCACGCTCCCCTTCACTAACTAGCAATATAGAATATAAATTGAGTCAAAGTGAAATTTCCAATAACCGTGGAGGCGGGGTCGCTGCCAGCTAGAGGAGTTCATCCAACCCCCACGTCGTCCCCCAGGTTGTCAGTCTACGTTTTATGTTGTTTATCGACGGGTTTCTTCGCTGCTCGACGAAGATAATACCGAGTTAATGGCTCATGAACCTCTTTCTCGAAAATTCTAATTTCCGAGAAATATGCACGTGTCCTTTGAAGTCTAGTAACGGTTTATTTTTCATTCTGGAACTTTTCATGGGGATTTGTCAGACTTTTCAACCTCTCGAAAGTTCAAAACTTGAGCCATTTAGGAGATCGGGATATATTACTGTGTCCTTACGCCACCACCAAAAACTTCCAAACCTACGAGTGAAGGTTACAAGAATCATACCACGATTTTTGATCGAATTCAGGGATGGATATGAAGAAGTATGTTGAAATTCGGTCCGAAAAGTGTCACTCCCAGCATCGATCATGTCCGAACGTGATAAATTCGACGAAATGAAAAATAACGATGGAGTCGTAACTTAGAGTCGACTGAAATGGAACGTCAGTACCACGTGATGGGAATGATGAATGAATCCTGTTTCGTAATTTAAAAATTCGGGTAACGAAATTGAAGGATTGCTCGGTAATCTAAATGTAGCCTTTTCATCTGGTGACTGGGGGTGAAGTTGAATGAAATCGAATTGAGTCACAGTTACTTTTATTCTTGAGTTTCAATTTTGTACACTTTCACTCGGATTGTATTCACGCTTCCGATTTACCACGAAATCATTATTTTTGGTTTTTTTATTTTGTGAGTTCTGCTCTATATTCCTTCTTTCCTTTTGTTTTTTTGTGTTTTTTTCGTCCGTTTACACCAAATTGTGCTCATTTTTTCTTTGCTCATTCGAAAATGTAATTGCAACCGAGGATTAAGTGGTAGAGCACCTTCCCCTTGAGATTTCATTTATTTTTTGGGAATAAAGACATTATTATTATCCGTATCTCTCATGCTCAGATGTTTACATGTTTTTTTGGAGGCAGAAACGGCCTTTCCGACGGTACCCAAAAAGTTCCCTATTTCGAATTTCAAACGTACGAAAATAACGTTCGGAAAAGGTCGAAAAAACGACGAAAACAAAAAAGTTGCCTTTGTCCTTTCAAATAGGCTTTTTAACCGCGGCTTCCCAGGGTTTGAGGGCGGTCGAATTTTCATCCCAAAGGACGCGAAGTCTCTTCAAACGTCACGAAATATCTATGATCGACGTAATTCATTTCGGATTTTCACGAGGTGTCATAATCGGACTTTTTTCAAATCGTTTTTTTGCGTAAACCGGCGGTGGGATCGGGCTGGATTTACATTTAAGGAGACCTCGCGTCCTTTGGCATAAAAATTCGACCTTTTCGACCGCGGATAGACAGCCTATTCGAAAGGAGAAAGGCAACTTTTAGGGCTTTTGTCGTTTTTCGAACGTTATTTTCATATATTCGCGAGTCGAGATAGGGGACGTTTCGGGTATCGTCGAAAAGCCATCATCAAGTATCGACCAGGTTTGCATAGAAGAACGTCTTGTATGAAAAAGCGAATATCCTGAGTATACTGTGTGTTCATTAGTGAAATTACACGGGCTCGATAAAGTTATGGTATAACTTCCGATGGGTCTCCATCGCCTACACCGCCGAGCATCCTGAAGAACCCACTTCAAACTACATCATGTTGACGGAATCGGCCGTAATGCGCTCGAGGTCCTAAAGCTATATTCCTCGGAAATTCAGGTAAGGATGAGGGCTAAGCAAACTTGCGGCGAGATACGGACGCCGCCGTCGCGACGCGTCTTTGCCTCCCGCCTAATCTCATAATCGGGCTTGCGTTATCTTCCATCCGTTCCGTCGAGAGATCGCAGGGCAGGAGCTGCGGCAATTTCGAAAACACCCGAGAGATGATACCAAGGATGCGGGATGCCAGTGAAACGGATTTGAAGAAAAAATGTGCATAGTCACAATTGGAAATGGGAAGAAGTGATTTGAATATTTCCATAACGATCGCAAATGGATTACGACCACCCTCAGATAAACTTACTGTGAAATTGAACACTTGGCGAATCACTACGGGCTGATACTGCAATAGGGTTGAAGGATAGGAAGCAGAGGATGAATCTTCTTTCTGCACAGTTCCGGAGCTGTCACCTAGTTTTGGAGAAGCTAAAGGCCTTTAACTTAAAGTTGCTCAATATAACTTTCAGAAGATACAATGGTGCGATGAAAATGATCAGACGACTCGGTTTTGCACCCCCCTCTCCTTCGAATGCATCTGCCTGTAAAATTTTGTTTGAATAATCGAGAAATCAACTGAAGATTGGCAGTTTCTACACCTCCATCCTTTCATCAGACCAAAGTTTAAATCTGCAAATTTGGAATACGAACCTGCTTCGAGGGTGGTTCTTTGAACACGCAAGTGTGGAGAATTACAACAGTTCTTGAGGCCACACTTCTATCTGTATAGGGACTGATGTCCCACTGTTCCTGACTACGTCGAGATCTCATCTCGAATTAATTTTAATTGAAACCTAAGCTAATCGTCTGACTTGGCTTTCTGGCGGCTGCCAGGGTGGATTCTGATCAAGGGTTGGGATTAAGCAGGACATTGTCTGAGCAGTGAGGGGTCTAACTCAAATTTCAACCTTATTGAAAAAATCGAGAAAATTTTCTTGAAGAGAAAAAATACCCAAGAAATAAAGCAATATTCAGACAGTCTTCAAGACTGCTGGCTTTGGGTCCCAAAAAAAAAATTACCTACATTTCCATTCAATGTTACCCTTTGGACTTTAATAATAAATAACTAACTTTCCAGACGTTCAAAGTCATGAGTCTTGCGAATGTTTGGAACTACACCCCCACCAGCGTCTTATGTTTCTTCGTGTTATATTCTCATACATCCCATTTGTGGTTTGTATCTTAATAGTGAAGAACTGGTGCTACGTCTGTTTTAACAGATTATGGTTATTATCCATAGTTCGAAATCTTATTTACTGTTGAAATTTCCCAGAAGGACTTATAACATTGCGGTACATGCAGAATTGATTCAAATTGTCGGGAATAGAGATTATTTATTTTGGCAATCTTTTGGAATCGAAGTCGTGAGAACGCCTAAAAATGTGAAGAATTAATGTATTAATTCAAGTATTTGTTTAGTCTACTCGCCATGTTGATAACTCAAACTCAAGAGTTTTGAAGGACCCATTAATAAAGTGCCTAACGCGCGTTTGATGATCAAAAAAAATGAAGCGTTGTGAGATTTATGATTTCCCTTCGTCGATATCACGAATTAAGCACTTAATTAAGTGTTTAGATGGAACATTTCACATCCTACCACCACTGTCGAAAATGTGAGAGGTGATTGGTTTCAGACCAATAATTGCCGATGTTTGGTTCACGGAACGCCTTAAAAAAATAATAGGAGGGGGTGATTGGTTCAACGAAAACATCATTCGGAACCACCTTGAAGGGTAGGGTTGAACATTTTCTGGAGACGAAATATAGATCGGAGGAAGTCTGTGGTTTTGGGGACTCTATCAGGAGAGTTTGGGGGATAATTCTGCTTGTACACTAATTTAACAGAAGATTCTTCGAGTGATTTAAAGACAAATTTTATTTTTTATTCATTCAAAAGAATAGTAGGTATCTTAAAACAGATGTTAAGAATTGTATTCATTTAGTATTTTTTTTTTGCTTTTATTGTTATCCAATAAGAAATTGTAACACAATAATGATTTCCGAAAACTTTTCCTTACATTCCTTGTGTAGCCCAGACATATGCAATCTTCAGTTTTCTTTTCGGAAAAATTCGAAAAAAATTATTTTCGAAAAATTTCATTTTTGTTGAGAATATTTCCAATATAACCCGGTGATTTCCTCTTTTGAATTGTCGATTTCAATAAATGACATTATCTGTCACACTGATTTTGAAGACTTGAAACCAAGCAGTGTTGTGAGGTTCAATACTTGGATGGGTGACCGCTCTGGCGATGAAAGTGTTCTTCTTGATTCAAGAAAATATAAATATAACCTACGGAAAAGTCAGTGACATCCATTGTCGAAAATTTGCGTAATATATAACAAAGCTGAATAACTACAACAAACAAAACACGTGCCGTAACAAACGATCGCAACGAATTCGCGTACCAGTTCCGAACTAATATCGCGACTACAAAACAAATTCATTAATTATTCTAAAATTAATCATACAACTAATTTTCGGAGTCGGCAGATTCGTATACAGCCGTCAGATCCTGAAAGGGGGGGCGAGTTAAATAATTTTCTGTCGTTCGTATCTGGAAGTTTTAATTGCCCCCGCCTGGTGTACATTCGTTTTATAAGAGCAGTACAATTGTGTCTGACGTATCGCTGTTTCAGGATATAGCAGTCGCACCTTTGATAAACACCGACAAATAGGAGAAGGCAGTGGCGCGGAAGCGAGTTATTTGCGCGAGTTGACGTCGTCAGAAAGGCGAACTTATTAATTATGGAGTCGGTTAGATTCCAGCAGAAATTATGCTTTGTTGCGAATATTTCATTTTTCTTCGCAGTCGACTCTTATTTTGGATGTGATTTAATAACTGAGTATTCTTTGATTAACTAAGTCTACGATTTTCACTAATAGAGAGTTCAACAAAACCACTACACGTGTTTCGCCATACCAAGGCTTCATCAGGTGACGAGATTAGCTAAGTTACTAGTTTATCTCGTCAACTGATGGAGCCATGGTATGGCGAAACACGTGTTGTTGTTTTGTTGAACTCTCAATTAGTGACAATCGTATACTAAATTAGATAGTGAATACTAAGTTAATATAGATTTTCATCAAGTATCAGCCGAATCAATCGAAAAATTGCATCAATAACAAAAAATTGTGAAAAAAAAATCTGTGCACACCATCGAAATGAATTATAAGAAAGTTCGAAATGAACTGATGTAAGAGCGGTCACCCATCCAAGTACTGAACCCAAACAACGCTTCTTGGCTTCAAGTCTTATCAAACTAAGTCTGAGAAAAAATGACGAAAAGCACTGCCGTGAAGTCAGGAGCTTTTGAGCGCTCGTTCATCCACCTTGTAGGTAGATTCGCATTTTCTAGCTTCAGAAACAAAATGAAAAATTTTTTGACCGCTGTCAAAGAAAATTTCAAACTATAGGTGACCAATTTTTTTTTTTCGATAATTCGCTAGAATTTTTTACGGTATCTATGGTCTTGGTAATGCGATCTGGACAAAATTTCGCACGTAGTTTGAATACATTATTCCTCAGCTAGGTGCAAAATTTCATTCCAATCAAATCGGTAGTTTCGAAATTATCAGGAACAGAATATTTTGAACAGCCATATTTACGGAACACCTAATCTAATTCTGCCCATTGATGAACGTGACCGTGAAATTTGCGATCCAAACCCACCCTGAAAATTTCAAGTTCCTAGGCCTTTTCCTTCGGAAGTTATAATTATCTATGATTTCTATGGTTCTGGTCATGCGATCTGGACAAAATGTTGCTTTAATATGTCATTCTCGTTTAAAATACAAAATTTTATCTCGATCGAATCCGAAGTTTCGAAATTATCGAGAAAACAAAATTTCAAACGACCGTATTTACGGAACCCCTAGTCTAATTTTGCTCATTTATGAACGCGACCACCACATTCGATATCCACACCTATCCTGAAAATTTCAAGTCCCTAGGCCTTTCCATTACAAAGTTATAATTTTCTATGGTTTCCATAATTCTGGTCATGTGAGCTGGACAAAATTTTGCATGTAGCTTGAACACGTTATTCTCCAACTGAGTACAAAATTTCACCTGGATCAAATCTGAAGTTTCGAAGTAATCAGGAAAACAAACTTTCGAGCGGCCATATTTAAAGAAACCCTTGGCGAATTATGCCCAATAACGAACTTAACCGCGGCATTTGAGATCCGAACCTACCCTGAAAATTTCAAGTTTCTAGGACATTCCGTTCGAAAGTTATCGTGTATACGGACGGCCGGACGGACAGACTCGAATTTTTCGACGGAATCGTCATCAGTGAGTCGAACATAGTCGATTGAGACCATTTTCGGCTCAAAATTCGAAAAATACAGACATCGTGACGAAATGATATAGCCCTCTTGTAAGTAGTACGAGCGCTCAAGAATAATTTCATTTCATAAAAATTTACACCTCAGGAAAAAGGACTCCTATAATTATATGAATATTTTCAAATTTCTCTGAAATATCGAAGTTTTCATAAATAATTTTACTTTACTTTTTCTCAAATCCGGTCCACTGGCTAGGATAAATGAAAAATATCAGAAATGATCTTCACGGCAGGTTGATGGAATTACGTTCATAAATATCTCAAAAACTTGGAAAACCTACAAAATTGGAGTGGTGAAGTTGCAAGACAATGCATTCAATGGAATTTACCTCATTTCAGAGCCAATCAGGGCCTTTTCTTCGCATTATTATTATTATGTTTCCAAAAGTGCCAGATAATTTTCGAATTTTGACGAATCATTTAAGTTTAATCTTGAATACCCGAAGAAGTAACTGATGAAAAAAACTATTAAGAGGCTGGGAAATAACTCTATTATTTTTTCAAATCCGTTCCACTGGCTAGATTGAATGAAAATATCAGAAAATGATCTTCATGGCAGGTTTATGGAATTACGTTCATAACTATATTAAAATTGTTGAAAACCTACAAAAGTGAGGTGGAGAAGTTGCAAGAGAATGTATTCAATCGTACTTACCTCATTTCAGAGCCCTTCGGGGCCCGAGGCTAGAAAATCGTTAGGAATCTTCAATTACCTCTTTCTCTCACGCCAAATCACTTCTTACGACGATTTTCGACCCAATCAATTTCGACTGCATTTTTTTCTTGAGATGTCATTGGAATTATATTCATTACTCACAAAAATAACCTTAGGCCACGTTTTTCGGTAGTTATCGTGTTCGCAAAAAGTAACTCATATCTTCACGTTGGATTCATATTATTGAGATTTCTCCTTTTATTGAATCCCCATTAACCTAGAAATCCGACTGTTTGATACCACCCATTATCGTAACGAGGGTTCTACTTGCAGAAATTGACGCGGCAACAGAGGCGGAGCATGGAGGTCGACCCGGAATATCAGTAAGATGAAAATGAACGGGATGAATCGGGAAAAGCTCCCGTGTCTCGCTCAATATATCATAGCGGGACGAAATTAACCTCCCTTTGTATAACCGAGATCCGGGGTTAATCCAATATCGTTCGGATATCGCAGGATTTGCCGGGCGTCCCGTGAATCCTAACGACGGCGAATGAGGGGTTGACACATGTCGTTATTGTGCTCCACGCCATTAATATTACGGACTGAATTAACGGAGCGGGTTATGGAACGGATATAACAGTGTTCTCAATTCGATTTTTGATGAAGGAATCGTGTAAACCACCCTTGATTTATTTTTAATTTCTGACTTGGGAGATATTCTGTCCTCTTCGACATGTTTTACCTGAAAATTGTAGATAATACTGTAATATTTGGGAAAAGAGTCTGTATATTCGTGCATACATTGTGTTACTTCGTATAATCAACTGATGTCGTTTATTTTGGAGCTGTGTGACTGAGATTTGATACGTACGCCATAGATAAGGAAAGCTTTGGCTTCAAACAAAGCTTTGTTTTGACAAACGGAGGTATACGATAAATAAACTTTGTATTGGCGATTGAAGGAGTCCTCGATAAGAGGAAAAGACGCAACGTTTTCATGAGAAAATTTCGGAGAAAGAATTTAAGAGCGTGGGTGTTTCAATGTAAGAAACTATCATCGCGAAAAACGGAGCGTTTCTTCCCTTCGTTCGGGGAAAAATACGGTCAGGCATCGGGAAAATGATTAATTTATATTCCCCTCCCTCATTACGGAAATAATTCCCAGTTATCCCAGACTAAAAGGCTCCATTACCAGCGCAGCCTGCCGAAGGATCCCGTCGACGCGAGATTGAAAGCTCGCGAGAGGAAGAAACCGAAGGGCTGACCCCATAAAATATAATATGGAGATGGCGCGGAGGGTTCAATCTTTCAGCGGGGATCTAAGTCGAATACAAATGGAAATCGGGCGGAGAAAGTGGGGAACTTGAGGGCGAGATCCCGACAGGATTTCGAGATAACAGTTTCTGGCCCGGATCAATTCTTCTTGCGGGGAGTTCAGATTTAGTTCACGTAGGTCATATGGTTTTTTCCGGGTACGCGGGGTGAGGACTAAGTCCCGGATTCTGGGTGTCGCCATCCCGGAGATCAACTCGCGGATATACCGGAGGAAGCCGGGGATTTCTGAGGGGTTGATGTTGGTATTTTGATTGGATAATCGATCAAGACGATTGGAGTGGAGATCTGGAAAGTTATCCTATGTGAATTTGGTGATTCTTATTTTCTCACGTTTTTTTATATTTTCGTATTTTTTTTCTTTAAAAGTACCGATTGGGCTGGTTCGCGAAAAATTATCTTAATAGGAATACCTAGTTCAATTAATGATATTTCATTAAGGTGAAGAATGGAATTATTCTTATTATTATTATTGAACCTATATATAAATTTATTTTAAGAAGAGAGTGATCAAGACGATTGGAGTGGAGATCTGGAAAGTTATCCTATGTGAATTTGGTATTTCATATTTTCTCACGTTTTTTTATATTTTCGTATTTTTTTTCTTTAAAAGTACCGATTGGGATGGTTCGCGAAAAATTATCGGAATAGGAATACCTAGTTCAATTAATGATATTTCATTTAGGCGAAGAATGGAATTATTCTTATTATTATTATTGAACCTATATATAAATTTATTTTAAGAAGAGAGTGATCAAGACGATTGGAGTGGAGATCTGGAAAGTTATCCTATGTGAATTTGGTGATTCTTATTTTCTCACGTTTTTTTATATTTTCGTATTTTTTTTCTTTAAAAGTACCAATTGGGCTGGTTCGCGAAAAATTATCGAAATAGGAATACCTAGTTCAATTAATGATATTTCATTAAGGTGAAGAATGGAATTATTCTTATTATTATTATTGAACCTATGTATAAATTTATTTTGAGAAGAGAGTGATCAAGACGATCGGAGTGGAGATCTGGAAAGTTATCCTATGTGAATTTGGTATTTCATATTTTCTCACGTTTTTTTATATTTTCGTATTTTTTTCTTTAAAAGTACCGATTGGGATGGTTCGCGAAAAATTATCGGAATAGGAATACCTAGTTCAATTAATGATATTTCATTTAGGCGAAGAATGGAATTATTCTTATTATTATTATTGAACCTAAATATATATTTATTTTAAGAAGAGAGTGATCAATACGATTGGAGTGGAGATCTGGAAAGTTATCCTTTGTGAATTTGGTGATTCTTATTTTCTCGCGTTTTTTTTTATTTTCGGGTTTTTTTCTTTAAAAGTACCGATTGGGATGGTTGGCGAAAAATTATCAAAATAGGAATATCTAGTTCAATTGATGATATTTCATGGCGAAGAATGGAATTATTCTCATTAATATTATTGAACCTAAATATAAATTTATTTTAAGAAGAGAGTGAAGAAATATGGATAATATTGATAACAACCGAAACATTCGTTGTAATGAAAAACACAGTGTTTATCGTGTCACTCCAATATGGGTATATCTTTGATAAAAAAGTTTTCATTATTTAGATTCAAGAATACAATTATTTTTTGAAACCAAGATGAGACAAAATACATTATTTATCGAAAAAACCAATGAATGTCCCCCTATTTACAGGATGATATAAATTCATTTCAAGAATGACAGTCAACATTGTCCTAACTTAAGCTCACTTAACGTAATCTAAATATAAATTCATTTTAAGAATGATTTTTAACACTAACCTAACTTCAGCTTTCCTTACCTAACCCAACCTGAATATGAATTCATTTTTAGAATGACTGTCAACATTTTTCCAACTTGAGCTATCCTCGCCTAACCTAAATATAAATTTATTTCAATAAGAGAGTGGAGAAAACTGATAACAACCGAAACATTCGTTGTAATGAAAAGATACAGTGTTTATCGAAGTCACTCCAATATGGGTATATCTTTGATAACAAAGTTTTCATTCTTTAGAAACAAGAATACAATTATTTTCATGAATTTTGAACCCTAGATGAGACAATTTACATTATTTATCGAAAAAACCAATGAATGTCACCCTATTTACAGGATGATATAAATTCATTTCAAGAATAACAGTCAACATTGTCCTTACTTAAGCTCACCTCACCTAACCTAAATATAAATTTATTTTGAGAATGATCATCAAAACTGTCCTAACTTCAACTCTCCTTACCTAACCCAACCTAAATATAAATACTTTTCAAGAATGACTGTCAACATTGTCCCAACTTGGGCTTACCTCACCTAACCTAAAAATAAATTTATTTCAAGAAGAGAGTGAAGAAATATGGATAAAATTGATAACAACCGGAAACATCCGTTGTAATGAAAAAACACAGTGTTTATCGAAGTCACTTCAATTTGGGTAAGGGTTAGTTACTTTATCGTCTAGGATTTGATTATTCCAGCTCGAACACCATTAATGGTCTGCACAACCCACAATCTCATCTCGCCAGATTTCGGATCTATCTACCTATCCCATCTACAGGAAAAATAACCTTAAGGAAACCTCATTACTTAGATCCAACTTTGCGCTGAAGTTCAGCATAACGTCGCAAAGTTTCCACCCTAACTATGTCATACTTCAAAGTGAGTGTAGTTGAGGCGTAGGCAAACGAAACTTCCGTGGTTCCACAGAAGGAATGCTCGATGAGGGGTGGGCGAATATCGAGGGGAATCCCCGGGAAGCGACACGCGTTGATCTGCCCTTTTTTTGGTGAATGGTAGGTGTTGTTTGCGGCGAAGTAAACAGCTCTGCGGGAGGTAACGGGAAATGGTCTTGGTAGGAAAATATTTTCAGGATTGAAATCTTCTGAAAATTTCAAGGGCCTTTTCCTCCTAAAGTCATCGTGTTTTTGGATGTACAAAAAGATCGTAAAACGATTGGATGAATATTTCCGCCCCTAGAAAATAAACCCGTTGTTCAACTGTAATATTTGGGAATATGAATATTTAATTTCAAATTCGGTTACCTACCTCAGAGAAGAGTCTGTATATTCGTAGTCGGGCATACATTGTATTACTTTTTATAATCAACGGATTTCGTTAATTTTTTTGACTCCACTCCAATCGCTTTGTTTTGACAAACGGAGGTAGACGACAAATAATTGTAAATAACTTTGTATTGGCGATTGAAGGAGTCCTCGGTAAGGGGAAAAGACGTTTTCATGAAAAAATTTCGGAGAAAGAATTCAATAGCGTGGGTGTCTCCAAGCAATGGAAGTGCTTAATGTTAACTCAGGAATTATGTTTTTGAAGGGGGAACAAGATTACCTTTGAGGGGCTCTGAAAGTGTGAGGATCAGTTGTTGTCGGTCGGGGACCGAGGGTCGGTTGTTCGCTAGTCGGGGGGGGAAGAGTCAGTTGTTATCGGTCTGGGACCGAGGGTGAGTTGTGCGGATGTAGAAAAAAACTCGGGAGAGTTAGTTTTTCGGAAGTAGAGAACTCGGGAGAGTTAGTCGGGGACTCGCATTAGAGCAGTAATTGAAAGTCGGGAAGGTGCCACGATAGGTACATAATTTTAGGTTCACTTTTCGATTTAGAAGTAGTTGCTCGCTGGAGAAGAACTCACTAAGAGTTAGTTGTACGAGGCCTTTTCATCGTGTTTTTGGTAATTTTCCGCCCCTAGAACGTAAACCAGTTGTTCAACTAGGCAATTATCTATCTGTGAATCCGAAGCGACGCCTGGATATACATGGAGTCGTCGCGGCGTAAGAAAGCATCTGTTTCCGCAATTCGTTCACCATGAACTCCACAACAAATTTCCGTCTGGGAAAGGAAATGTAACGGCGCTAAAACTTTCAATCCCAGATGGTTACATGATAGAACGGCGCGCCCGGAACGTACGCCCCCCGCAGCCGCCGTTTTCGGGTCTGGAACACATCTACGAGAGGTCGGGGAAAATCTATTTTCATAAATATTCAGGACGTCTAGGAAGTTTATATCTTTCGATATGGCGCGCGCGGTTCTTTTATTCGCGCAGTGAATCGTTGCGGCAGTTTGGACGGTCATACCGAAAATGTCGTATTATGGCTTGAAGAAGGTACTTATGCACCTTCGAAAAGCTTATTTTCCGTCGACCATAGAATAAAAGCTCATTTTAACGCACTCGAAATCATCCATTCATGAACCCTATTAATGCATGATTTCTTGTATTAATGCATGATTATCATGGCAACCGATTATAAAATATTGAGTCGGAGCACAGATGCATCTATGTCGGAGCACCATCGAGCTGTCAAATTTATTTATTCGCTTTCGATCAGAATCTGATTTTATCCGTTACGCTACTACATAATGAATAACGAAGAAAATATCCCTTTGACACCGCCAGATGTGACAAAAACTGCTGAAGCAGCAACTTTGAGTCTGATTCCTGGAAAGAGCCGCCATTTATATGAGAAAACCTATGCTGAATTCAGATGGTGCAAGGACAAGAAGGTTCGGAACTTTACGGAAACGGTTTTGTTGGCATACTTTACGGGTATTGCAGAAAAGGGGCATCTAGCAAGTTTATGGCCAAAATATTCGATGCTGAAATCAACACTAAATGTGAAAGACAATACTAATATAAGCAGATACCACAAAATGGTGATGTTTATTAAACGGAAAAGAGAGGGATATATCCCAAAAAAATCAAAAGTTCTCGAAAAAGAACATGTGAGAGAGTTCATAGCGAATGCTCCTGATAGTGTTTTCTTGATTTCGAAGGTAAAAATAAAACTGAATTGAATCGTTATTCCAACTTATTCTCATTATCTCGTTACAGTGAAATAACTATCATTGTTTGATTTGTAGGTCGCTTTGATATTCGGAGTAGCAGGTGCATTGAGAAAAGATGAATTGTTAAGGTTGCAGAGAAAGGATGTACAAGATATGGGATCGAAATTTTTGGTGACAGTGAATTCATCGAAAACACATTCGAACAGGATATTCACTGAGGTGGATAATGATGAGCATACACTTTTGAACATAATAAAGAGATATATATCCTTGAGGCCAGCTCACACTCCACACGAAAGATTTTTCGTTTTTTATAAGAACTATAAATGCTCAACACAACCAGTTGGAATAAATACATTTTCTAAATTACCGTCAATGATTGCAAACTTTCTTAAATTAGAGCAACCACATTTGTATACAGGTCACTGTTTTCGGCGTTCTTCTGCGTCTATTCTTTCTGACAGTGGTGCAGATTTTTCAGCCATCAAGAGACTTGGTGGTTGGAAATCAACTTCTGTTGCAGAAGGGTATATTGAAAACTCAATTCAGATTAAAATAGAAACTGCAGAAAAAATTTTATGTCATAATAATTCCAAATTAAATAATGCTTCAACCTCCACTTCATCCACACGTTCCTTATCGGACATTATAGGAAATGAAATAAATGTAAACTATTCAGAATATCACAACATGTCCAATATTCCCTCTATGAATTTCTCGAATTGTTCTATAGGAAGCATAAATATTAATATATCGAAATGAACATAGAAATTTGTATTACGTCAAATTTGTATATCATGCAAAATAAAAATTGGTTTTGATCCAGAATTTATATTCAATTCCTGATGAGGTCGACGGAAAAATCTTGTAATCAACTCTTTTATTAATTCAGCGATTAATGGTCTCGAACATTAAGGCGCTCGCTCCGCTCACGCGTTAAAATATTTCGACCATTAATCGCTGTCATTAATAAACTAGTTGATTAGATAACTATTAGACCGAGTTTATGATGTTCTTCCTTCGTTTTCGATTTTCAATTCGAACAGAAAATAAGGCAATAACGAGAGTTATTGTCACCACCAACCCCTGCCGCGCCATTCATCTGGCGTTAACAACGAATCGAACGGAATCCCAAGAGCTCCTTTTTCCACCCGACAGGATTCTCTCCGGGAATCCTCCACGTATCGCCGACTCCCTCTCTGTGCCGGTTAACTAACGGCCGGCCGGGCGTTAACTATCCTTTGTGCGTGCGTGAGCGGGGGCGCGCCCGCCCTTATCCCTCGACGTTGTATTTTCTTATTTACTCATGTCAGATGCGGATAATGTAGAGTGCCTCCCTGCCGTATTTATCGTTTTACCTTGCGATTATCGTTTCGCGCCGAGTTGCCAGGAAAAAAAAGGGTAATAAAACGTTATCGCCGGAGCGTTGCTACCCCGGTAACATAGTTTGGCTTGCTTTAACCTAGATTTATCTACGGGGAAAAATAAACAAGGGGTTGATTAGATTACGGGCTTTTATTACTGTCAGTTCGTCGGGAAGGGTGCTTGGAACGTGATTTTCATTTTTTTTTAGGACGAAAGCTTGGATAATCGTCCATAGAAAAAAATTAGGCCAGTTAAAGAAAACAAAAAGTTTTATTACTTTCTTGGAACTTTTATCTCCTCCACAATTTCATTATTAGATTTCAAACTAGATGACTATTATTTTCAAAGAAAAACTGAGTTATCGAAATGAACTATGAATATTCACTTAGCACTTAGGCATGAGGTGACCCGAAGGGGCCCCTTCAACTCAAATTTTTTAAACTAAAAAACTCAATTTATATACATGAATATTTGAAAATACATACATTTTATTTATTCAGAACAATATCAAGAAAATCACTAGAGCTGATATGTGCACAATAATAAGTATTGACTTATTATAATCATGAAAATTCTTTGCAATCTCGGGTTAATTCGAACAGCTGCAAAAAAGAACCAATAATGGCCATAATCTTCAAGAGGTGAGATACAATAAAGTAATAAAAACAGACTATTCTCACCACGAAAACGTGAAATGAAAAACAGAATCGAACAATTGAAGCAAAACAAACGACGAAAAAATTTGAATACATTTAACCAAAAACTTTCTCAAAGAACAAAAGAAAAAAATTGAAAGAAAACTAACTCAAAAAATCGAGATATTCGTGCAATCTTCCTTAATTTTATATAGTTTTTTTCAAAACAATTGAAAATCGAAATGTCAAATCAATTCAAAACAATTGACAATAATTCAATTTACCTTCTTTCTTGGTATGCTCATGTACAATGAATATTCTAGGAATTTCAAGTGATTTTCTAACAATCTATCGATGTACATTTCATCGAAATTAAATTTTTCCTGATTTCTATAGAGAAAATTACGAAAAGCACTGCCGTGAAGGCAGGAGCTTTTGAGCGCTCGTACATCCCCAGCTTGTAGGTAGATTCGCATTTTCCAGTTTTAGAAATCAATTGAAGGAATTTTCGACGGCTGTCAAAAAAATTCTGAAACTTAGGCGAAACTCCTGACTTCATGTCAGTGCTTCAGCTGATCACTTTTTTTCGATAATTCGCTAGAATTTTCTACGGTATCTATGGTCTTGGTAATGCGATCTGGACAAAATTTTGCACGTAGTTTGAAAACATGATTGCTCAGCTAGCTGAAAAATTTCATTCCAATCCGATCAGTCGTTTCGAAAATATCAGGAAAAAAATATTTCGAACGGTCATATTTACGGAACCCCTAGTCTTATTTTGCTCATTGACGAACGTGACTGCGATATTCGCAATCCAAACCCACCCTGAAAATTTCAAGTTCCTAGGCCTTTCCGCTCAGAAGTTACAACTTTCTATGGTTTCTATGGTTCTGGACATGCGATCTGGACAACATATTGCTTTAATATATCATTCTCGATTAAAATATAAAATTCCATTTCGATCGAATCCGTAGTTTCGAAATTATCGAGAGAACAAAATTTCGAATGACCGAATTTACGGAACCCCTAGTATAATTCTGCTCATTGTTAAACGTGAACGCGACATTCCAGATCCTCACCTATCCTGAAAATTTCAAGTCCCTAGGCCTTTCCGTTCGAAAGTTATGATTTTCTATGGTTTCTATGGTTCTTGTCATGTGATCTGGAGAAATGTAGCTTGAATATATCATTTTCCATTAGTATACAAAATTTCGTGACGATCGAATCTGTAGTTTTGAAATTATCGAGAAAACTAAATTTCAAACGACCATATTTACGGAACCCTTAGTATAATTTTTTTCATAGATGAACGTGATCATGACATCCGAGATCCACAACTATCCTGAAAATTTCAAGTCCCTAGGCGTTTCCGTTCAAAAGTTACAATTTTCTATGATTTCTATGGTTCTGGTCATGCGATCTGGACAAAATTTCATATGTAGCTTGAACACCTCATTCTCCATTTGAGTGCAAAGTTTCATCTTGATCGAATCTGTAGTTTCGAAGTAATCAGGAGAAGAAAATTTTGAACGGCCATATTTACGGAACCCCTGGTGGAATTCTGCCAATTAACGAACTCAACCGAGGCATTTTAGATCTGAACCTACACTGAAAATTTCAAGTCCCTAGGTTGATCCTTCTTTCGTGCTTACGGACGGACGGCCGGACAGACTCGAATTTTCCGACGGATTCGTCATCAGTGAGTGAACATAGTCGATTGAGACCATTTTCGGCTCAAAATTCGAAAAATACAGACATCGTGACGAAATGATATAGCCTTCGTGTAAGTAGTACGAGCGCTCAAAAATGTGTTTACATTCAGATTATTCAACATATCTAATGAAATTCTGAGAATAATTACTCAAAACTTATGGACTCTGACCTCTTTCAAATTTATGCATATGCATGCATTTCTTATGATAAATTGGAAGAATTAATAACATTTCGGTACATGCAGAATTAATTCAAATAGTCGGGAATAGAGATTTTTTTTTTTTTGGCCTAGTCGATACAACAAAAAATCGTGAGATCGCCTAGAAATGGGAAGAATTAATATATTACTTTAAGTACTTGTTTAGTCTACTCGCCTAAGCTTGAAATGTTAATACCCCAAACTCAAGAACCATAAGTTTCAAAGAACCCATAAATATAGTGCCTAACGCGCGTTTAATGACCAAAAAAATTGAAGCGTTGTGAAATTTATAATTTCCCTTCGTCGGTTCCACGTATTAAGCACTTAATTAAGTGTTTAATTTCACATCCTACCAGCACTGTCGGAAATGTCAGAGGTGATTGGTTTTAGACCAATAATTGCCGATGTTTGGTTCACGAACCGCCTTAAAGAAAGAATAGAAGGGGGTGATTGGTGTAACGAAAACATCATTTGGAACCACCTAGAATGGTAGGGTTGAAAATTTTCTGGAGACGAAATAAAGATCGGGGAAAGGCAGTGGTTTGGGGTACTCGGTCGAAAAAAAAGTTCTTTCGAGGGGAAAGAACACGTAATTCGAGTTGATAATCAATTTTCGGGAGTAAGGCAGCAAATAGTTTTCGAGAAGTATGCACGAATAGCTCTTTCAGAGAAAAGAGTTAAGAAGTGAACAAAATTATATCGAAATGCCGAAAGAAAGTACGAGTGTGTTCTGTGTCGCAGTTAACTCTCGGCTTTATTAAGCGTGAACAACACGATTTCGTCAAGGGCAGGATTTCTATTTCTCAATATAAACTATGTTGAAATTAGCATTCTTAAACATTAATAATGCCTAAATTCTGTATATGATTGAATTTTGTTAATCAATTTGATGTGATATGTAAAATAATGACATAACTTATCATTATCCTATTTGAAATCTATAATGAGTTACAATAATATTTGAATCGTATTAAATCTCTCGTATTGAATCTCATGATATTTAATCCAATCAATGATCACATTTGTCGTTTACTTGCTTCCTTGGATTCGGGGAATATTTTATCTGCGAAAATTAATGGGTTTGCCCAGAATGTATCCATTTTCTCCAATGCCTCCGTGGGGATCGCGAGCAAGACGAATCCCAATTGAAAAAGTATATTATTTATTTATTCAACGGAGTGGAAGTCCTCGACAACTGCCCGAATTGCTTTCCAATTATTTTCCCGATTTTTCATTCGGAACTCGAATCTCGCAATTCCAACGACGTATTGTGACGAAAATTCGCGCAACATTCAATTTTCCAGGTAATGACAACGTTTGAAAAAACGTGGGAGATAATTAGAAGAAATTTAGATTTTCTTAATGAACGAGCTTGGAGTAATTGTGTATATTATTTGACGAGCGGTAATGTAGGTCATAACTCACGCAGATGAAGTTTGCATTAGTTCATCAAGTGAGTTATGACCTTTACTGCAAGTTGAATACTATACTTTATATACGATTATAACAATAAATACTAAGATACAAGTACAGAGAAAGCACTTTATTTACAAATCTCAATAGTTACCTATAACAATGCATTATTTATGTTGATTCTGCTTCTTAGCATGGAGTAGAAAGTCCATAGGGGCGATACTTTATATTTAGTGCTAAGTTCACTAAAATATGCCAAAAAAAAGTAAACGATGACTCAACATTCTTACTACCACACCAATCTTGAAAATTGTTGTATACACCTTTATATTTGTTTTAGGATTTTTCGGGCAATAAACTCTGTGTAGTAACATTGGCTGATTTTCTTATTACTGGAGGTGTACATAATTCTACACTCTCTGAATTCATCTTTTTCAGCAAAACATTCACAATAATAATTAGGTATCAACTTAATTTGGGCAAACGTCAAAATTATTCAAGTGACCTCCCCTCAATACCAACAATGGACTGTTCCCTTTCTGCCAATTGGCTTGTTTAGAAGCACAGAGATAGGGAGTTATAGCAGTGAGCACGGTGTTTGTTTGCAGATACTATTAATAGCTCAAAAGTAGTTGAATAATGACTATATTATTCAATAAGAGTAATAAAGAAAAATCCTCCATTTCGTATGGTGGACGTAATATGACGGTCATATTCCCTCACAAAACCCCGTTGAATATCAACCCTTTCAGTACTCGAGTGTGCGTCGTTAAGACACCAACAACCTTTCATTCACCGAATTCAATTAAAACTTCCTCACAAGTGGATATCCGAAACTTTTTCATTGCATAATCCCCAGACACACTACATCCCCACACCGCCCCCCGGTGCCCTTTTACGGAAATTTATACCGCAAGAGGGGCGCGCACTGCAAGCACGTCATTGTTGCGTGTACGAGTGGCTTTACTGAAATACTGGGGATTTCGAAAATCCCCGGATTTATGATACTCCCGCCAGACCACAGAGGTCGGAAGTTTTACCCTTCTTTCTGCCGCCATCGCGAAAACAAACACGCTCTGCATACCGTCCTGCCTCAGTTATTCGGTAATCTACCTTCCATAAAATGTCCTTCTGAGTTAGGAATTCGGAAACCTAATTTTCATCTTGGGAAAGTCCATGAAGAATTCCGCGAATTTCGCATGAAAGGGAATTATTTCCGCGTTTACGTTTCGACTAAAATCGAAGGAGTTGTGGGGAAGTAATGCGAGGAAGTATGAAGAGAGGGGGCAGCCCCCCTATCGCCCGAAATTCAAACTATCGGGTATCATTTGAATTTAGGCCAATATGAAAATAATTGGCTTACCACTGTACCACTTTAATTAATTTGTTTAAATTTCCGACCTTATCTTTTAGGGGGAGAGATAACATCCCCTAGAATTATTTTTTATATACTTCTATAAACGTACTGAAAGAAACGAATCCCGGAAGTTCCCGGTTGAATGAATTCCGGTTGTAAACGCAACTATTGTTATTACAACAAGAAAAAACCGTTTTAAGAACAGTTTGTAATGGCAATCTAACGGGTGATTTTTTTGAAGTTAGGATTTTCATGCATTAGTATTTGCTCAGATTTTTTTGAGGTTAGGATTTTCATGCATTAGTATTTGCTCAGTATGCTTTGACATTTCATCATGAATAGACTTACTAACGAGCAACGCTTGCAAATCATTGAATTTTATTACCAAAATCAGTGTTCGGTTCGAAATGTGTTTCGCGCTTTACGCCCGATTTATGGTCTACATAATCGACCAAGTGAGCAAACAATTAATGCGATTGTGACCAAGTTTCGCACTCAGTTTACTTTATTGGACATTAAACCAACCACACGAATGCGTACAGTGCGTACAGAAGAGAATATTGCGTCTGTTTCTGAGAGTGTTGCTGAAGACCGTGAAATGTCGATTCGTCGCCGTTCGCAGCAATTGGGTTTGTGTTATTCGACCACATGGAAGATTTTACGTAAAGATCTTGGTGTAAAACCGTATAAAATACAGCTCCTGCAAGAACTGAAGCCGAACGATCTGCCACAACGTCGAATTTTCAGTGAATGGGCCCTAGAAAAGTTGGCAGAAAATCCGCTTTTTTATCGACAAATTTTGTTCAGCGATGAGGCTCATTTCTGGTTGAATGGCTACGTAAATAAGCAAAATTGCCGCATTTGGAGTGAAGAGCAACCAGAAGCCGTTCAAGAACTGCCCATGCATCCCGAAAAATGCACTGTTTGGTGTGGTTTGTACGCTGGTGGAATCATTGGACCGTATTTTTTCAAAGATGATGTTGGACGCAACGTTACGGTGAATGGCGATCGCTATCGTTCGATGCTAACAAACTTTTTGTTGCCAAAAATGGAAGAACTGAACTTGGTTGACATGTGGTTTCAACAAGATGGCGCTACATGCCACACAGCTCGCGATTCTATGGCCATTTTGAGGGAAAACTTCGGAGAACAATTCATCTCAAGAAATGGACCGGTAAGTTGGCCACCAAGATCATGCGATTTGACGCCTTTAGACTATTTTTTGTGGGGCTACGTCAAGTCTAAAGTCTACAGAAATAAGCCAGTAACTATTCCAGCTTTGGAAGACAACATTTCCGAAGAAATTCGGGCTATTCCGGCCGAAATGCTCGAAAAAGTTGCCCAAAATTGGACTTTCCGAATGGACCACCTAAGACGCAGCCGCGGTCAACATTTAAATGAAATTATCTTCAAAAAGTAAATGTCATGGACCAATCTAACGTTTCAAATAAAGAACCGATGAGATTTTGCAAATTTTATGCGTTTTTTTTTTAAAAAAAATTACGAAAAGCACTGCCGTGAAGGCAGGAGCTTTTGAGCGCTCGTACATGCACCTTGTAGGTAGATTCACATTTTCCAGTTTTAGAAATCAATTGAAGGAATTTTTGACTGCTGTCAAAAAAATTCTGAAACTTAGGCGAAACTCCAGACTTCATGTCAGTGCTTCAGCTGATCAATTTTTTTCCGATAATTCGCTAGAATTTTCCACGGTATCTATAGTCTTGGTGATGCGATCTGGACAAAATTTTGCACGTAGTTTGAATACATTATTCCTGAGCTAGGTGCATAATTTCATTCCAATCCGATCGGTAGTTTCGAAACTATCACGAAAAAAATATTTTGAACGGCCATATTTACGGAACCCCTAGTCCAATTTTGCTCATTGATGAACATGACCGTGAAATTTGCGATCCAAACCCACCCTGAAAATTTCAAGTCCCTAGGCCTTTCCGTTCAAAAGTTACAATTTTCTATGGTTTCTATGGTTCTGGTCATGCGATCTGGACAAAATTTCACATGTAGCTTGAACACCTCATTTTCCATTTGAGTGCAAAATTTCATCTCGATCAAATCTGTAGTTTTCAAGTAATCAGGGAAACAAAACTTTGAACGGCCATATTTACGGAACCCCTGGTGGAATTTGGCCCATTAACGAACTTAACCGAGCCATTCGGGAACTGAACCTACCCTGAAAATTTCAAGTTTCTAGGACATTCCGTTCGAGAGTTATCGTGTATACGGCCGGACGGACGGACGGACAGACTCGAATTTTTTGACGGATTCGTCATCAGTGAGTCGAACATAGTCGATTGAGACCATTTTCGGCTCAAAATTCGAAAAATACAGACATCGTGACGAAATGATATAGCCCTCGTGTAAGTTGTACGAGCGCTCAAAAAGTTCTCAAGCTCTTAAAAAATCACCCATTAAGATGCCGATTCCGGTTTTAGCGACTCGAATCCTATGAACAGGAAAAACGCTAAATATAGCAGTGATCAGGTACTTTTATATTGCTGTTAATGTTACGGGAATATCTATTATTTGATAATTTTGTAAGCATAACCCAACAATATTTGTACGACTTACAGTATGGACACGTTAAATTCAACAGGAATGTTTAGTATTTCTCACAGAAATTCAGATAATTCTACCGGAATGAATTTTGTTCAGCTAACAGTATTTCAATCTATGTTGTACCAAATGGTTGAAGTTGTTTGGAATAAAATATCGGTTTCTGACGAAGGAACGAACATGATGAAACCACGATTCGATAATTTTTAGCATTTTTTGGTCTCCTACCTAGAATTGAATATTTCCGATCTACGATTGATACTAACTTCTGAAAAACTTTTCCTAGGAAATAAAAAAAAAAAAAAGAGGGTTAGTATATGATTAAGGAACATACTGTAGGAAGGAACAGGTAAATAGGGGTTTAACAGGAAAACAGAGGTTAGAGTCAGGTTAGATCAGATCAGAGGAAGAAAGAAAGATTAGATCTGTAGCGATCTGCACCGACGGCCTAACATTTACCGTACCGCTCAACAGAGGGCGCCAGTGAATAGACAAAACTAAAAAGATACTACGCAAAGGATTGAAAAGCGACAGGAAAGGTGTGAGCATTTGAAAATAGTGAATCTGTAAGCAAATTCGCTAATATTAGTCAGGAATCCGGGAAAAAAATTTCTGTATATTTATTATAGAGTCTCTCAATACTAGTTTTCAACGAATGTCTCTCTTATTCGTTGAAATGATGTAAAGATACCCTATAATGAATATAATATAATATAAATTCTCCTCATTCCAGACACCTATTCGCGAAGTCAGTCTTTATCTTTAGATAGAATGCATAACCACAGAAAATTCCTGTAAAATCTTAGGTTATGAGCTTCGAATACAACTTACTAGTACTATAAGATGAACGATAGTTCTTTAACTCAACGGAAAATTCCTGTTAAATCGATACTACAGTTCCGTTATAAGTAAAGTAATTTCTGTTTTAGTTTATTTTCATCCCTGGAAATTCTTGTAGAAACTTAACTTTGAAGCTTGGGATACAACTATCTAGTTTGCTTATTGAACAGGTAATTCCTGTAAGAAGTCACGCATATTCCGGTTTTCCTCATAGTTTCATTTTTCTGATGCAATGACAAACTGCAGTTTGGTTGCATCAACTAATGTAAAACTTGTTATTTCTAAAGGAACCACAATGACCACAATTGTCACGTACAATCAACAAATATTCCTGCTGTCGCTTATATAGGGGGAATATCCTGTAGGAGTAACCGAATTCCTGTTGTACATCCTGGAAAATATTTCTCAGTGCATAATTCAAGTTTATCGTAAATCAACAAACAAAAATTCATGTTACTGTACTCCCTTGAAAAATCTTATTGCCCCCCTCAGTATTCCCCCTTCGAGTTATATCGTGAATTATGGATAAGATAATTCTAGCATCCCCGCGAAATGAGAACGCGGATCGAAGGTAGGGATGGAGATCTTATTTGCGTCATTCACAGCATTCAGCTGTAGATTGAATCACATCAAATATTCCATTAAAATGTTCCTATTTGCTATTTGCATAAGGGTTCGACTTGGGGTTGGATGAAAAGTCGCCAAATAGATTGCGAGGTTTACACAGGCGGGCGTTTAAAAAATGAATCGGGGTAACCTTTGGATCTCTGCAAACTTATTTTTTTTTTCTCGTCGGGAGAGTCCCTCGTATAAATTATTCGCTTTTGAATATGAGTTGTTGATTGGGATTTTTCAACTCGTAAAATAAACCGACAAGGAAATCTCAGGCTCAGGTCGATTCGCGTATACCTTTTTCGAAAATTGATTCTGTTTGGTTTTCCAAAAATTCTAAAATTTTTTTTTGGAAAAAAAACATCATAAAACTAGTCATCCATAAAAACAAATTTTTTGTATGAGCTTTTATCTGGTCGCACTCTTGAGGATATCGAGCTCGAACTTTCCACGAATACGCAGACTCGCAATCTCAAGGATCTCATTGAAAATCGTGGAAATCGGAAAAACGGATCACGAGAATTTTCTATTATCCGAGTTTTATTGTTGAAACGACACAGGTCGCAATTATATGAAAACAATCTTTACAGTGTAGGGTCTCTACGATTTGAGGAAATCTATTGCGATTGGTTAAAATCTGACTAGCGGTTTCTGAGTTTTCCGAAATTTCTGGTTCCTTTTTTGTCCATCCGTAATGATAAATTTTTGGAGGAAACTTGCTCCATTTGAGGGTAATGGGACATATCCTGAAGAGAATGCAACGTTGCCACTTGTATAAAAAATACGGAAATTTTAGGAATTTCCAAAATTTCTTGTTGTAGAATAATTTTTTTGTGGTGTGGCCACTTTTTTGCATCATTTTGTATACTTCGTAATCTTTGACAGCAATCACAAATTTTGAAAAATTTCATCGTCCCTTTTGGTGTTTAACATAATTAAACAGGAATGGAAGTAAAAATATCATCTCTATTTTCCATTTTCCTACATTGATTGTCGGATCGCCACAGGTCGTGATTTCATGAAAACAATCATTACAGTGTTGGATCTCTGTTACTTGACGAAATCATTTGAAATTGGTTGAAATCTGACTAGCGATTTCTAAGTTTTCCGAAATTTTCCTTTTTTTCGTCCATCCTTATTGATAGATTTTTATAGAAAACTTGCTCCATTTCATTAAAGGGCAATGGGACATAACCTGTAGAGAATGCAACGTTGCCACGTGTATAAATAATACGGAAATCACAGGAATTTCCAAAATTTCTTGTTGTAGAATAATTTTTTTGTGGTGGGGCCATTTTTTTTTGCATCATTTTGTAGATCTCGTAATCATTGACAGACATCACAAATTTTGAGAAATTTCATCGTCTGTTTTGATGTTCAACATAATCAAACTCAAATGGAAGTAAAAATATCATCTCTATTTTCCATTTTCCTACATTGATTGTCGGATGGCCACAGGTCGTGATTTCATGAAAACAATCCTTACAGTGTTTGATCTCTGTTACTTGACGAAATCATTTGAAATTGGTTGAAATCTGACTAGCGATTTCTATGTTTTCCGAAATTTTCCTTTTTTTTGTCCATCCTTATTGATAGATTTTCATAGAAAACTTGCTCCATTTCATTGAAGGGCCATGGGACATATCCTGTAGAGAATGCAACGTTGCCACTCGTATAAAAAATTCGGAAATTTCAGGAATTTCCAAAATTTCTTGTTGTAGAATAATTTTTTTGTGGTGGGGCTATTTTTTTGCATCATTTTGTAGATTTCGTAATCTTTGACAGACATCACAAAGTTTGAAAAATTTCATCATTTTGATGTTTAACATAATTAAACTCGAATGGAAGTAAAAATATCATCTTTATTTTCCATTTTCCTACATTGATTGTCGGATCGCCACAGGTCTTGTTCTCATGAAAACAATCTTTACAGTGTTGGATCTCTGTTACTTGACGAAATAATTCAAAATAGGGTTGAAATCTGACTAGCGATTTCTAAGTTTTCCGAAATTCTCCTTTTTTTGTCCATCCTTATTGATAGATTTTTATAGAAAACTTGCTCCATTTCATTGAAGGGCAATGCAACGTTGCCACGTGTATAAAAAATACGGAAATTTCAGGAATTTCCAAAATTTCTTGTTATGGAATAATTTTTTTGCGGTGGGGCTATTTTTTTGCATCATTTCGTAGACTTCGTAATCTTTGACAGACATCACAAATTTTGAAAAATTTCATCCTCTGTTTTGATGTTTAATAATTAAATAGAATGGAAGTAAAAATATCATATCCATTTTCCATTATCCTACATTGATTGTCGGATCGCCGCAGGTCGTTATTTCATGAAAACAATCTTCACAGTGTTGGGTCTCTGCTACTTGACGAAATGAATTGAAATTGATTGAAATCTGACTAGCGATTTTTCCGAAATTTCAGGTTCCTTCTTGTCCATCCGTAATAACAGATATTTGCCACAAGTATAAAAAATACGGAAATTTTTTGAAATTCCCAAAAGTTTTGAACATTTCCTTGTTGTCGAATAATTTTCTCAAAGTGGGGAAATTTTTTTGAATGGTTTTGTAGACTCCATAATCTTTAACAGATATCAAAAGTTTCTAGAAAATCTCATCATCAGTTTCGTTGTTTCACGTAATTAAACTGGAATGGACGAAAAAGGACTATCACTATTAAATTTTAAATCATGATGAAATTATAGATGCAATCTTTGAAGTCTTCCTTTGTGAAACTCTTCGAATCGTACGACAGATGTTTTTTTCCAAAAGTTTGTTATCGACAATTTTAATGAAACACTCAGTATAAATATGTACTAATTGATACATATTTCCAACGAATCCCCATTCTCGGCGACAACAAAAAACCGGAAAGTTTCCCCACACAATCCCCATGAAGAAGTTTCCTATTGTCCACCTGACGGCTCCATTGAGGGCGTTTCGGGATTTATCCCACGTCCGAACTTCCCGATATTATTTCGCAACAAATATGTTTCGGATATAGGTGGAATTCAAATCAGTTCGACGACTCCTCCGGATCAGTTTCGGGGGGGTTGGAGGGAACGTCCCAGTTACGCACGAGTATCGGTAGATCTCCATCTCCGGATTCCGCAACTTCCGAAACTTCTGAGATTATAGAGGCGGATAACAATGCCGCGAGGTGGATTCGAACTATTCCTGCTGGATAGTCTCGGGTTGTTTTTTCGGTTTAACTGACTGGATTTTCCGAGATTGGGGTCTGGACACATCGGAAAATCTGCAGGGGGGACTGGAAAATTGGGAATAGGGTGAAATAGACCAGGGTTTTGAGGTGCTCAACGTGGGCAATTCAGAGTGTTATCATGGTGCTTCAAAATCGATTCAAATACAAAGGGAAATATACTGTAAGATAGGTTATGACTCCGACAAACTGATCTCAATGGAACCATTTTTTTTTGTTGACGATTTACAGAATTTGGCGGTGAGGAACTGTTCAATTGAACGACCATCATTTAAAGATATCCAGATAATTACTGCTAAGGTTAGATATACAGATACCAATATAATTTGGGAGAACCCCTCAGTTTTGCCTTGTCTTTCTCGTTTCACGTCTCCATTTTTCCCGAATGGCCGTTTTGCTCTTCCTTAAGCTCCAGAACTGGCACGGCTTTCCTCTTTCTCGATCGTGCCTGGACTGCCGAAAGATACGGTCTTGAGGAAAAAAAGGAAAAAATGCGTTTCGAGAATTCCATTCTACGCCTTGATGAAATATCATTAATTGAACTAGGTATTCCTATTACCTACGTAATTTTTCGCGATCCAGTGCAATCGGGACTTTTAAAGAAAAAAAAAATACGAAAATATAAAAAGGGGTTTAGTGAGGTTAGATCAAGTTGGACAATGTTGATAGTCATTCTAAAAATGAATTAATATTTAGATTGGGTAAGGTAAGGAGAGCTGAAGTTAGGTTAGTGTTAAAAATCATTCTTCAAATAAATCTATATTTAGGTTAGGTTAGGTCATGTTGATTGCCATTGTTGAATTTAATTTATATCATCCTGCAAATAGGATGACAACAATTGGTTTTTCAATGAAAAATGTATTTTGTCTCATCTAAAGTTCAAAATAAATGAAAATAATTGTGTACTTGCTTCTAAATAATGATAACTTTGTTATTAAAGATATACCCAAATTGGAGTGACTTCGATAAACATTGTGTTTTTTCATTACAACGAATGTTTCTGTTGTTATCAATGTTATCCATATTTCTTCTCTCTCTTCTTGAAATAAATTTATATTTAGGTTTAGATAGGTTAGCTCAAGTTGGGACAATGCTGACAGTCATTCTAAAAATGAATTCATATTAAGGTTGGGTTAGGTAAGGGAAGCTCAGGTTAGGTTACTGTTAAAAATCATTCTTGAAATGAATTTATATTTAGGATAGGTTAGGTAAGCTTAAGTTCGGACAAAGTTAACTGTCATTCTTGAAATGAATTTATATCATCCTGCAAATAGGGTGGCATTGATTGATTTTTTCAATAAAAATTTATTTTGTCTCATCTAGGGTTCGAAATTGATGAGAATAATAGTGTTCTTGCTTCTAAATAATAATAACTTTGTTATCAAAGATATACTCAAATTGGAGTGACTTCGATGAACACTGTGTTTTTTTCATTAAAACGAATGTTTCGGTTGTTATCAATGTTATCCATATTTCTTCACTCTCTTCTTAAATAAATTTATATTTAAGTTAGGAGAGGTTAGCTCAAGTTATGACAATGTTCACTGTCATTCTTGAAATGTATTTATATTTAGGTTGGGTTAGGTAAGGAGAGTTGAAATTAGGACAGTTTTGATAATCGTTCTCAGAATAAATTTATATTTACGTTGAGTTAGGATAGCTCAAGTTGGGACAATGTTGACTATCATTCTAAAAATGAATTTATATTCAGGTTGGGTTAGGTTAGGAAAGCTGAAGTTAGGTTAGTGTTAAGAATCATTCTTGAAATAAATTTATATTTAGGCTAGGTAAGGTAAGCTTAAGTTTGGACAATGTTGACTGTCATTCTTCAAATGGATTCATATCATCCAGCAAATAGGGTGACATTGATTGATTTTTTCAATAAAAAATGTATTTTGTCTCATCTCGGGTTCAAAATTGATGAAAATAATTGTGTTATTGCTTCTAAATAATGATAACTTTGTTATCAAAGATATGCCCAAATTGGAGTGACTTCGATAAACACTCTGTTTTTTCATTACAACGAATTTTTCGGTTGTTATCAATGTTATCCATATTTCTTCACTCTCTTCTTAAAATAAATTCATTTTTAGGTTAGAAGAGGTTAGCTCAAGTTATGATAATGTTTACAGCATTCTAAAAATGAATTTATATTTAGGTTGGGTTAGATAAGGAAAGCTGAAGTTAGGTTAGTATTGATAATCATTCTTAAAATAAATATATATTTAGGTTAGGTTTGGTCAGGTCAAGTTAGGACAATGTTGACTGTCATTCCTAAAATTAATTCATATCATCCTTCATCAAAGTCCCCCCTTAAATCGATATCACTCCATTTGACAGGATTCTACTAACCAAATTGTGTCGCCTCAGTAAAATTCACTGAGAAGACCACAGCATCCACCTAGACAAACGAATTAACAATAAAAATTCCTAATTATTTCCATGTTTTTCAGAAAATAACAGCATCTGGAAACTCTAAAAGTAACCCCCTTCAGTTCCATAACTCAAAACTTCCGGAACAACGTAGAACTGAAAAGTTAAATAAGATTAATCCGCCGGAAATAAAAATCTCCTGTTTTACTCCGTCCCCGCAAAATATGAATTGGTCTAGTAGCCCGGCCTTCCCTCAGGATATAATCCGAACATATTCCCGAGTTTCCGCAACATACGCCTGCAAATTTAGCAAAAAAGTGGATGTATTCTAATACTGGCATAAATCCCACATAGATGAATACCAAACAGCGGGGAAACAGAACATAAAACGGATAAATAAACAGGGAGAGACCGTGTTCTGTCGTGTGCACGTGTTGTTTCCCGCGTTTATTTCGCATACGGACGAACGAGGGTTCCGCACTCCCGTCTCAGGTGCTGCCTCTGGAAAGACGCTTCGTCTCGTTCTTCTTTCTTTTCGGTCATGCAACGTTGTAGATTCGAATTGGAATTTATTCGTGATTCCAGACCTAGATTGGATCTTGTAAATTGCTGAAAATGTGAAAAAAACGTATTATACTCGAGTGGCTGAATAACCATTTTTTGCGGGACACGCCACTGTTTCAGCGGCTTCTAACCCTTTCTGACCGACCAGGTGGTGTGTCCGCATTTTAAGCACCTCGTTGCGGGGTCGTGCTACACTTTGGGACCGATTAACGGCCCGATTAGGCATTCTCGTTCCAGTTTTGATAGACTGGGATACCGTTAAACGACGAAATTTACAGCGTGGTTCAGTTGGGGGTTTATAAAACATAAGGTAATAGGTGGGATGAAGAGGTTGCCCGATCTTCCCTAGGAATGCGTGGATATTCCTTGGATTAAACTGGATTAACTATGTTCGGGACTTCGGTTTTACTGCTCTCCTGAGATAATTATTATTATATATAATAATCTTTTTTTGTAATTTCCCAGAAGTATTCCTTTTATTGAAAAAAATAAGATATAAGATTTATCCACCAAATTAAATCGATGAATTCATTCCAGGTGCTGCATTGATGAAAATAGTGGAAGTATACAAGGAGATTCAAGACCAGCAAATGAACATTGTAAGTACATACACTTGGAAAAATCTAATATCCATATAAAATAGATCATATCGACATACTCATGATGTAAAAATCCCCAAAAAAAAAATTTCAATTTTTTTACCGACACCCTGCAAATGATCTTCATGGAACTATTTCGCCGGAAACTACTTTGGAAGGTTTTCTCCAAAAAAAAATCTTCAGAGCGTGAACAACTCCCCCAAACCACACTCTCAGAATTCGTGTTGACTGACACACCCCTCAATGAAATTCCTTCCGCGCCGAGAGGGGGCGCCTCTTCGAAACGCGCAAAACACAAAACGTCTGAGAAGTTATTCTATTAGATCACGAGATCTTATTACCGACGATTCTCGCTGTCAATAGACTGAATAAATCGTCTTCCTTGCTTCGGACTCGTGGCGGAATTTTTGGGAGTTCCCCCCTAGAATAGGGGGTATAGAAACCGGAAAGAAGGAAATTCCTATGTGATTCCCCGAAAATTTTCGCCGTGTGACGAGCATAAGACTAATTTCACATTGTATATTCTTCAGTCTACATTTTGCATTCTAAATTCTGAATTCCACAGTGTACAATCTACTTTCTACATTCTAGATTCTACATTCTACATTCCAAATTCTACATTCTACATTCCAAATTCTACATTATAAATTCTAAATTCTACATTCTACATTTTACATCCTACTTTCTATGGTAAGAATATTCGATCGAGTCATACCAAAACACTTTTCAAGCGTCTTTATTCATTAGTTTTCCCACAATGTTCGTTTGTAAAAACTAACACTAGAAGCTATTTGTTATATCCTGCTTGAAATTGATATATTCCATTCAATAATGTTATTCCTTGAAGAGCCGATTCTACATTCTACATTCTACATTTAACATTGTACATTCTGAATTCTACATTCCAAGTTCTACATTCTAAATTCTAAATATAGAAACACAATCTACATTTTACATTCTACCTTTCAAATTCTACATTTCACATTCTATATTCTTAATTCTACATTCCAAATTCTAAATTCTAAATATAGAAATACATTCTAAATTTTACATCCTACTTTCTATGGTAAGAATATTCGATAGAGTCATGCCAAAACACTTTTCAAGCGTCTATATTCATTAGTTTTTTCACAATGTTCGTTTGTGAAAACTAATACTAGAATATCAAAGAAAAATCTCAGAAGCTATTTGCCATTTCCTGCTGAAAATTGAAATATTCCATTCAATTATGTGATTCCTTGAAGTGCCGATTCTACATTTTTCATTCTACATTCTACATTCCAAGTTCTACATTCTGAATTCTAAATATAGAAACACATTCTACATTTTACATCCTACTTTCTATGGTAAGAATATTCGATCGAGACATGCCAAAATACTTTTCAAGCATCTACGTTCCTTAGTTTTTCCAAAATGTTTGTTTGTAGAAACTTACACTAAAAGATTAAAAAAAAATCTCAGAAGCTATTTGCCATATCCTGCTTAAAATTGATATATTCTTTTTAATTATGTGATTCCTTGAAGAGCCGATTCTACATTCTACATTCTTCATTCTACATTTTACATTGTACATTCTAAATTCTACATTCCAAGTTCTACATTCTAAATTCTAAATATAGAAACACATTCTACATTTTACATTCTACCTTTCACATTCTATCTTTCACATTCTACATTTCACATTCTATATTCTTAATTCTACATTCCAAATTCTACATTCTAAATTCTAAATATAGAAATACATTCTAAATTTCACATCCTACTTTCAATGGTAAGAATATTCGATAGAGTCATAGCAAAACACTTTTCAAGCGTCTATATTCATTAGTTTTTCCACAATGTTCGTTTGTAAAAACTAATACTAGAATATTAAAAAAAAATCTCTGAAGCTATTTGCCATTTCCTGCTGAAAATTGATATATTCCATTCAATTATGTGGTTCCTTGAAGTGCCGATTCTACATTTTTCATTCTACATTCTACATTCCACATTTAACATTCTACATTCTAAATTCTACATTCCAAGTTCTACATTCTAAATTCTAAATATAGAAATACATTCTACATTTTACATCCTACTTTCTATGGTGAGAATATTCGATAGAGTCATACCAAAACACTTTTGAAGCGTCTATATTCATTAGTTTTTCCACAATGTTCGTTTGTAAAAACTAATACTAGCATATTAAGAGAAAATCTCTGAAGCTATTTGCCATTTCCTGCTGAAAATTGGATATATTTCATTCAATTATGTGATTCCTCGAAGTGCCGATTCTACATTCTTCATTCTACATTCTTCATTCTACATTTAACATTCTACATTCTAAATTCTACATTCCAAGTTCTACATTCTAAATTTTAAATATAGAAATACATTCTACATTTTACATCCTACTTTCTATGGTAAGAATATTCGATCGAGACATACCAAAATACTTTTCAAGCATCTACGTTCCTTAGTTTTTGAGCGCTCGTACTACTTACACGAGGGCTATATCATTTCGTCACGATGTCTGTATTTTTCGAATTTTGAGCCGAAAATGGTCTCAATCGACTATGTTCGACTCACTGATGACGAATCCGTCGGAAAATTCGAGTCTGTCCGTCCGTCCGTCCGGCCGGCCGTCTGGCCGTAAGCACGATAACTCTCGAACGAGACAACCTAGAGACTTGAAATTTTCAGTGTGGGTTCAGTTCCCGAATGCCTCGCTTAAGTTCGTTAATGGGCCAAATTCCACCAGGGGTTCCGTAAATGTGGCCGTTCGAAGTTTTGTTTCCCTGATTACTTGAAAACTACAGATTTGATCAAGATGAAATTTTTTCAATCAAATGGAAAATGAGGTGTTCAAGCTACATGTGAAATTTTGTCCAGATCGCATGACCAGAACCATAGAAACCATAGAAAATTGTAACTTTTGAACGGAAACGCCTAGGGACTTGAAATTTTCAGGATAGGTGTGGATCTCGAATGTCGTAATCACGTTCATCTATGAGCAACATTATACAAGGGGTTCCGTAAATACGGTCGTTTGAAATTTCATTTTCTCGATGAATTCGAAACTACGGATTCGATCGAGATGAAATTTTGTATTTTAATCGAGAATGATATATTGAAGCAATATTTTGTCCAGATCGCATGACCAGAACCATAGAAACCATAGAAAATTGTAACTTTTGAACGGAAAGGCCTAGGAACTTGAAATTTTTAGGGTGGGTTTGGATCGCGAATATCGCGGTCACGTTCAACAATGAGCAAAATAAGATTAGGGGTTCCGTAAATATGGCCGTTCAAAATATTTTTTTCCTGATAGTTTTGAAACTACTGATCGGATTGGAATGAAATTATGCACCTAGCTGGGGAATAATGTATTCAAACTACGTGCAAAATTTTGTCCAAATCGCATCACCAAGACCATAGATACCGTAGAAAATTCTAGCGAATTATCGAAAAAAAATTGATCAGCTGAAGCACTGACATGAAGTCTGGATTTTCGCCTAAGTTTCAGAATATTTTTGACAGCTGTCAAAAATTCCTTCAATTGATTTCTAAAACTGGAAAATGCGAATCTACCTACAAGGTGCATGTACGAGCGCTCAAAAGCTCCTGCCTTCACGGCAGTGCTTTTCGTAATTTTTCTAAAATGTTTGTTTGTAGAAACTAACACTAGAAGATTAAAAAAAAATCTCAGGAGCTTTTTGCCATTTCCTGCTTCGAATTGATATATTTCATTCAATTTTGTCATTCCTTGAAGTGCCGATTCTATAGAATGACATAAGTTGTCTTTCATAAATCGGGGTGTGTTTGATAAGACTGAAGACAAAAGATTGTTAGATTCTACGTGAACTACAAAAAGTTTAAATTGTCCTTCCTGGAACAAATCCAAGGGTTCATTATTGAAAATAATAAACCACAACCGAAGCTTAACTCCCCATCAACCCCACACAAAAGCCGACCGTCTCGACGCAGCCCCCTCCGAGCGTTTCCTTAGATTAATCCGACATCTCGAAAAATTACGTTTCGTGTTTTTAATTTTCCAACCCTCAAGAATGTACATTTCCGATTCTCATCGCTCGAAACCGTATAATAACGTCGTCCGGGGGTGAGCAATTAATTTGAGCAGATAATTGTGTTCCGGCCCGGGCGAGAACGGCCGCCCTTATGAAGCGGACGTCCTAAAAACGGGGACTCGAATAAAATTACAATGAAATTCGCGAGTAGGTACTCGCAAAAACACTCATAACTTCGCAGTTTGCAAGTCTGCGACATCCGCGCCGCCCCTCTCGAAGTGACGATTGCACGTCGGGGATTAACGGGGGCGCACCTTCGTTACGTGAGGGTCGAGAGTATTCCGAGGGTATCGTTGATAGGGATGACGTTTCGGTTCATGGAAGGTGGTTGGTACTACCAAGGAGCGACTGGGGAGACAAGAATGGTTTCAATACCTTCCTAACTCAACTTAACCAAGCATAACCTAAATATTGATTGATTTCAACTATTCTTACAATACTGTCCTAACTAAACCTAACCTAACCTAACCTAAATATTGATTCATTTTAGGAATTGCTTCAATACCAGGGCCGTATCTAGGGCGTGGCAAGGGTGGCATTTGCCACGGGCGCAAGGTCCGAAGGGGCGCCAAAAAATATCGAAAATAAAAAAATAGAAGCGCCAAGCAAAAAAAATTAATTCGAAAAATGACAACACGGTTACGTAAGTAAGTAATTCGATCACAACATTTCGAAACATTGACATTCAAAAAACAGAATGAGAATGCAGTTAGATCAGAAATACGAGAAATATGGTCCAATTGTTTTAAAAAAATTTTCAAAGATGCCGCACTCTGATCATGAATATTACAATCGGCAATATCGTCATGCGATTCCAAGCAAAGCCCTTTTATGAGTTGCTTACACTACATCCCTTATCGCATTCAGCTTGTTTTGAAGGGAGGCTTCTTTGAAGATAATGGTTCATAATGATCGATTTGTTTAGATTTTTAGGCCACATCTGTGGTATTTTAAAAACGATTTGTATTGCCAAAAATTCACCAATCAGAGTTTTGAGCTCAAGAAGTGGGAGAAAAATTGGGGAATCTTATTCCATTCTACATAAATATTGATTTCTTTCAATTGTGAAGGGAAGAGCAAAAAATTTAAATTTCAATGTTCGTTCAGTGTGTATCCAGATTTGAAGTGTTATAAGTTTTGATTTTTTTTATATTCTGACTTTTTTGTGCCATTGTGCTTTTGGATTCGAGCATTATAAATTGTGCTATTGAAGGTGAGCTGTACTAAGTATTTGTTATTTTTTATGACATTATTCAGGCATCGGATATATTCAATTATTCGTATTTTAACATAATAACATTGTTCCGTTTAATTCAAGAAGAAATATGTTCGGTTCATTGCGGAAAATATGGATTTTCAAACTTGAGTTATCACTTTTCAGAGCGTCTTTTTTTGAAATCTAATAAAACTCAAATTTTAGTGTTACTTTTCATAGTTTTCATTGAATCTTCAATCTCATCTGGCAAAGATTATTCTAGTGATTTTAAATGAAAAAAATTATCCATAAAATGTGTATTATTTTGGAACTTTCGCGGAAATATATGACTAGCATTATGAAAAAAAAATACTAAAAGAAAATATGATGGATGAAAAAAAATCTACGCAAATGGCGAGGCGCTGTCAGATATATTGCCACAGGCGCAATAGTACCTAGATACGGCCCTGTTCAATACTGTCCTAACTTAACCTAACCTAACCTAACGTGAATATTGATTCATTTTGAGAATTGATTCTACACTGTCCTAACCTAACCTAACCTGACCTAACCTAAATATTGATTATCTTCAAGAATTGTTTCAACACTCTCCTAACTTAACCTAACCTAAATATTGATTCATTTTAAGAATTTTTTCAACATTGTCCTAACCTAACCTTGATATTGATTCATTTCCTTAATTATTTCAACACTGTCCTAACTTAACCTAACCTAACCTAACCTAAAATTTTTCTATTTTTTTACTTTATTGCATCTCGCCCTTCTCGATTGGAATACGCTCCGAATATTCCGAATGAGCTGTTCGTCGTTCTCTTCTCCACAAAAAAATATCGAAATAACGAGAAACCACCCCGAAACATATGCGGAGTAAACATCGATACATAAGCCTGTGGGAACAACATACACACGGTCGAATTCAAACAGAACCGTAATTGGGAAACTCGAATCGGACGCGCGATCTGTCGGGTCAGCGTCCGATCGCCGGCCGTGATAGAATGTTATAATCGAATTTATTGAGCCCCGCATATTTACATTGCAAATTACTTTTTGATTCCCGGTGATTTGCGGCGGGAAGCGTCGCGATGCGCTTCAAAATCGCGATTGTATCAATTAGTCGCGCGAGCGTGAGCCGGATGCCCGTCGCGCGTTTTGCGTTTTGTCCGATATTATTTGATCATGCTAATGCGATATCGCGGATACTGTATCAATTATTCGCGGGGGGGAATTTTGAATTGGTCAATAACTTGATTAGGGAAGGGTGAATAACCCACCACTCGAACAGCAGGTTTTTCTTGCGCGCTTGTTTTCTATGAACAAGCATGTTTTAATTTCGTCCAACAAAAAACTCTCGAAATAAGAGACCTAGTGTGAGATTTTCAGGATGCGTTCGAGGCCTGAATGCGACGGTCAAGTTCGTAAATGGGTGAAGAATCTGAAAAGAAGGTGGAAAAATAGAGATTTAGGAGCTCGTTTACTCGAGGAAATGAAGAAAATATAAATATCGATGACGTCCCACGAAAAATCAATTGGAAATATGAGAAAAAATGTTTTTTCAGGAAAACAAAAACCTAAAAATCTACATAAAAATAGTTTGCCATCAATGAAAACCATGAAGAATCATTGAAGAATGTTGTTTTTGAAGAAAAAACAATTAATTCCTAAACTAACTTAAATTCACACTTTCATTGATAACGCTGAACGCAGGAAGTTAGAAAAAAAAGTGAAGATTCAGAAGCCGGGACTGGATGGCTTAGACGAACAAAATCCCAACAATAATCAAATTATATCAAACAATCAGAAAATTCAACAAGCATAAAGAAAAAATAAATCAACCTTGAGCCAAAGATGCTCAGAAAATAGGTGACGCCCCGCTTACTGTCCCAAAAGCCGTTTCCCCCAAAAAAACAGCGCTTTGCGCCACCGCCATCACGACCGCTACGCGGTCGTATTTCACAAAAAACGACTCAGTGCCTCTGGTACCTCGATCTCAACTATTAAACATTTTTTTCTATGGACATTAGTCGCTTCAGTATACAGGGTGTTCCTAAATTTGAGGTTCAAACGAAGAGGGGAGTTAAAATTTGAATTTTTTTCAAGTTTTTTTATAGTATTTACACTTCACAAGATATTCAACACAAAAGTTCAATATGATTTGTCAAAACCAACAATGAATTGATTCACCACAGCTTACTAACTGAATTTTTATGACAATTTGGATTTCGAGAGAATCGTTCAAAATTTTTTTCTCGAAATCGGTAGCTGATTCGACAAAACTACAAGAGACCATAAAGTTAAGTATAACGACAAAGCTACTTTTTGGGTTTTTCCGAATTCACAGTGTTCCAGAAAAAATATCACTGATCACTGATAAAAAATTTCACCATCCTGTATCTTGAAAACGAAACGTTTGCGATCCCATGTTTATGGGACCTTTTTTTCTTAAAATTATTCAAGGAATTTCCCCTTTTCTTTTGTACTTCCAATTTAGGAACACCCTGTATAGGAAACTGTCCTAACCTAACCTAAATATCAATTCATTTTCAACACTGCCCTACCTTAGCCTTACCATAACATTAATTTATTTTCAGAATTGTTTCAACACTGTCCTAACTTAATCTAACCTAATCTAACCTAAATATTAATTCATTTCAAGAATTGTTTCAACACTGTCCAAAGTTAACCTAACCTAAATATCAATTCATTTTGAGAATTGGTTGAACAATGCTCAAACCTTTATAAATGTTCAGAAATAAGTTATGTCCCCACATATAATCTGATTTCCATTATTTCCATAGTGTGAAACTAATCGACTCCGTCCCGAGAGTTGAAAGAAATGAAGTTCGCAATTATCTCTAATTATCTAATAGTCAAAGCTATAATGTATAGTTAAGAGATAATAACCACCGAATTGTATCCAAATTGAAATGCAAAGAAATGAAAAAGCAAGGCAACATTGTACGTCTCCAACAGAAACAAACGCCCATAGTAGTTCGGGATTATTGAACGTTGAATATCAACCAAGTATTCAGAATAAATTCACTTGAAAAATCAATTTTCTTTTTCGTATATTGGGAAATATTGATTTGTCAGTGCTCTAATTAAAATTGTGCCATGAAATAGTATATTTATTACTCAGCACCGCAAGTTGAATACTATACTTTATCTACGACTATAACAAGAAATACCAAGATACTAGTACAGAGAAAGAACTTTATTTACAAATCTTGATAGTTACCTATAACAATGTATTATTTATGTTAATTGTGCCTTTTAGCATGGACTGGAAAGTCCATAGGGTTGATGCTTTATACTTAGTGCTAAGTTCACTAAAATATGCCAAAGGAACATTCTCTGTAAACAATGACTTAATATTCTTACTGCTATACCAATCTTGAAAATTGCTGTTCACACCTTTATATCTATTGTGGTATTTTTCAGAAATTCTTTTTGGAAAATTGGCTGATTGTCTTATTTCTGAAGGTGCACATAACAATTCATCTTCACTATCTGAATTCATATTTTTCAGCAAAACATTCACAATAATGATTAGGTATCAACTCAATTTGATTAAACGTCAAAATTATTCAAGTGACCTCCCCTCAATACCAATAATGGACTGTTCCCTTTCGGCCAATCGGCTCGTTCAGAAGCACAGAGACAGGGAGTTATAGCAGTGAGCACGGTGGCAGAAGTAGTAGATCTGATCTAGAAGACGCCAATAAAGGACTTCTTGTGTAAAATGGACCAGGTCAAGGTCACAACGTGGGCGAAAGACCAGATAATATTAAGTAGAAGACGACTTTTCTGGTTTGTCAGTATCTAAAGGAGACCATACATGAAAATACCTATCCACACAAATTTACGAAGAGGAAATATCGAATCCTCTAACTATCGAGAATCTCCCGCTAATCCCAACAACGGATCCCGGCTATGAAAGCGGAGAATCTGAATTACCATCACCCCCCACCTCCATTGTTTTTTTTTCATTTCTACCCCCAATCCGAATCAGACCCCCGCAGTTGTTAGTAGCAAACTGGGTTAATTATTTGAGTCGACCCAACGGAACAAACATCCCGCACGGGGATGCATAAAAGGAGGTGCGATATTCCGTAAACCAGTTCGTTACTCATTAGCGTCGCTCGCGCCGCCTCTCGTTATTGAAATATCCAATTATTTATTAACAGCTAACTGGCGGCGGGACGCCGAAAGCTCTCGAATGTTTCTCGGTTGTTCGAAGCGATTGACAGACTCCTGCAATTTTCTTTCATGTACATAGTGCGAAAATAGGGGATTATGAAAACTTCCACGTCGCGATTAATATTGTCGACGGGAAAAGAGGCGGATGTGTTCGTGACGTGGAGCTCTCGATTTTGTTCGGGTTGTTTGAAGTGTTGAAACCAAAGGGGGATGGGATAAATGAAATACTGATTTTATAGGGTACAGAAGGATTCTGAGCTTTCTATATACAAAAACTAAAATTTTGATGAATTTCCAAACTACTGTTGTTCAATTAATTTTGTTTATTAGTTTCAATAACAAACTCAGCATATCAGTTAACTCTCTTCGAAACTGGTCTTTCAGAGCCACACCGAAAAGACGTACGACGTACATATTTGAATCAAATTGTTTTTTCTCATTGATAATTTTGAAAAGTTTTCCCCTTTTAAATAATTGTTACACTGGGAAATTTCCACAATTTTACTAATCCAGGTACTGAACCCGCAGAACGCTGCTTTGCTTTCAGTCTTAACAAACTGAGTGACAAATAATGTAATTTTATAAAATCTACTTTTCAAGGAATCGCACAATTATATGGAATATATCAAATTTGAGGGATACCCATAGTAAAAGTGCTTTGAAAAATTAATATTTTTTTGCACGATACTAGAAAAAAAGGTTTTCATGGTAGAAAATTTTTTCAATTTTCCTATAACTTGACAGCGTTATTTTGAATTCATTCAGGTGAACATTATTTTTACAAGAAAACCTTTGCGCATTCGCCATTCTGTAACTCATGAAGGTTTCCTCTTTTCCCAAGTCTTGCTGGAAGGTTTTTGAACATGAACGCAGCTATTATCACTAAAGCGAGATATTTAATTATCCTGAAAAAATAGAATTTGCACTGAAAAAACTAGAGAAATGTGCTCTGAATGTCTGATCTCTAAGAGAAGTGCTTCAAAAGAGTGGTATTTTTTTGAACGATCGTAGAAAAAAAATTTTCAGAGATGGTTTCCATGTAAGAAATGTTGTTTTCAATTTTCCTATAACTTGACAGCGTTATTTTGAATTCCCTCAGGCATCAATTTCACAAGAAAACATTCGCGCATTCGCCATTCTGTAACTCATAAAAGTTCCCCCTTTTTCCAAGTCTTGCTGGAAGTTTATGAACATGAACGCAGCTAATATCACTGGAGCGAGATATTTAATCTTGCCGTGGTGTAATTATCCTGAAAAAATAAAATTTGCACTGATAAAATCTAGAGAAATGTGCTCTGAATGTCTGATCTGTAAGAGAAGTGCTTCAAAAGAGTGGTATTTTTTTGAACGATCGTAGAAAAAAATGTTTAGAGATGGTTTTCATAGTGGAAAAATTGTTTTTAGTTTTCCTATAACTCGACAGCGTTATTTTGAATTCATTCAGGCATTAATTTCACAAGAAAACCTTTGCGCATTCACCATTCTGTAACCCATAAAAGTTCCCCCTTCTTCCAAGTCTTGCTGGAAGGTTTGTGAACATGAACGCAGCTTTTATCACTGGAGCGAGATATTTAATCTTGGCGTGGTGTAATTATCCTGAAAAAATAAGATTTGCACTGATAAAATCTAGAGAAATGTGCTCTAAATATCTGATCTCTAAGAGAAGTGCTTCAAAACAGTAATATTTTTTTGCACGATCGTAGAAAAAAATGTTTAGAGATGGTTTTCATGGTGGAAAAATTGTTTTAATTTTCCTATAACTCGACAGCGTTATTTTGAATTCATTCAGGCATTATTTTTACAATAAAACCTTTGCGCATTCGCCATTCTGTAACCAATGAAGGTACCCTCTTCTCTGAAATACCTATAGTTTTTGAAAAAGAGTTTTTTTAATCGATATATTCCACGATAATAAAAAGTTCCACGCCTATAAAGGGTAGGCCAACATAATTAAATCAATGATTGGGCTGCTGGAAATGCAAATTAAGAAGTGAACCGAATGGAACGTGCCATCATCTTCGAATGGAGTAGCAGGTAGGCCAGTTTCTGACTTGTTAGCCATCATCAGTACTGCATAACTTAGTCGACGATGAAGACCAACATAAAATGCAGAACTTATATTACCAGCGAGAAGA
The DNA here is from genome assembly GCA_963966015.1 of Aphidecta obliterata. Taxonomy (NCBI): domain Eukaryota; kingdom Metazoa; phylum Arthropoda; class Insecta; order Coleoptera; family Coccinellidae; genus Aphidecta; species Aphidecta obliterata. The sequence continues at coordinate 34,155,761 of OZ014428.1, forward strand.
CGCGCATCGATACAATGTAAGGAGTCGTGACATCTGGCAGGGAAAATGAAATCATAAAATTCTAAATTTATGTTGGAAATTTAACGAAAACGTCTGATCTAAATCTTGGATTTAATAAGGATGCAAAGAATGGCCCTTTTTCTCTTGAACTCGTCCAATTATTTCATATCAAACTACATGAATAACATAAACACTAGCGAAAAAACAAGACATAAAGTCAACTCGAAACATCCGTCTCCTCTTTAAATCCAACGATGACGGCAGAAACTCAAATGAATCCAAATCAATTGTCAACAGACCTGTTGCGAATCGGGAAGAGCGAAACCCTTCCCGTGGGCAAAGTTTCCCTTCGTTAGCTCAACTTTCGCCTCATTAGGCCGATATCCAATTACCGCGACAGAATTTTCGTTCCATAAACTCTTATGTTCGATCCGGGTTCACATGTAATCAGACTAGCTAATCAATGTTTGTCTTTCCTAAGGCGCCAATCACAGAAATAATCCTGTAGGATCCCGACTTCATTAACGTTCGTTTTACCTTCCAGCTCAAAGCCTTCTACGTGGACCTACTGGTGCCGCTCGAGACCAACCTGGAGAAGGACACGAAAGTCGTGCAGGTGAGTTTCGGGGACCCCCATCCCATGTTGCCAATTTTCGGAGTTATGGGAGGCTGTGGTTCCATGAAATATTCATGCTCAAATCATCGTAACGCACTCCCTCCTAATCTCGAACACCTACGCCAGCGATAAAACATGTCTTTTCTGGGGTTAACGTTGATTACTTTTTTGTGCTTCCAGTCCGAGCAGAAGCGGTTTCTGCAGCAACATAAACAACGCGCCGAGACGTACAGCAAGGCGGCGGCCATGATGAAAAAACAGCGGAAGAAGTCCCGGAGCAGCACTAAAACCGGACTTGCCATGGATAAGGAACTCAAAGTAAGTGAGCGTGATATATTTGTCTCAACACCTTCGAATCCACACACGGGAAGACAGGGTCGGAATCGTGGAACGAGAGACGTCGGAAGTAATCTTCGATGTCCTGACTTGTTTGTGTTTGTCGAAAAATTATCAATTTTTAACTTGAGGTGTTGCGAGAATGGAAGAAAGGACACAAAACGCTACTTCTTAATGGAGACCTGGGTCTCATCAAGATTGGATCGCGGCCTGCGGCCACTCTTCATCTTAGGCGGGAGAGAAGTAGTATTTTTCGGAACAATCGTAGAAAAAAGTGTTTTGTGATGGTTTTTATGGTAGAAAAATTGTTTTCAATTTGCCAATAATTTTACAGCGCCACCTTCAGGAGATTGAAATACGTCAATACGTAACATTTTTGAGTTATCTGATGGTTTCTCGTGAGGTCGAACATCATTTTTTACAAAAAAACCTTCGCGCATTCGCCATTATGTAACCTATGGAGGTTTCCAATTCTTCCAAGTTTTCAGAACATGAATGCAGCTATTATTACTAAAGCGAGATATTTGATCTTGCCGTGATGGAACTATCCTGAAAAATGAAATATTGCACTGATGAATTCAAGAGAACTGAGCTCTGAGAGGAGTGCTTTTAAAAAGTAGTATTTTTTGGACGATCGTAGAAAAAGTATTTTGTTATAGTTTTCATGGTGGAAAAATTGTTTTCAATTTGCCAATAACTAAACAGCGTTATTTTGAATTCATCAAGTCGAACATTATTTAAAAAAAAAAACTTCGCACATTCGCCATTTTGTAACATGTGAAGGTTTCTAGTTCTTCCAAGTTTTCCTGGAGGTTTCAGAACATGAATGCAGCTATTATCTACCATAGCAAGGTATTTGAACACGTCGTGGTGGAATTATCCAGAAAAAAATAAAATCTGCACTGATAAGATCTAGAGAACTGAGTTCTGAGAGAAGTGCATTGAAAAGTAGTATTTTTTTGCATGACCGTGAAAAAAAGTGTTTTGTGATAGTTCTCATGGTAGAAAAATTGTTTTCAATTTGCCCATAACTTGACAGCGTTATTTGAAATTCGTTAAGGCGAACATTATCTTCAGAAGAAAACCTCCGCGCATTCGCCATTCTGTAACTTGTGGAGGTTTCTAGTTCTTTCAAGTTTTCTTGGAGGTTTCGAAAAAAGGAATGCAGCTATTATATACTATAGCAAGATATTCGAACTCGCCGTGGTGAAATTATCCTGAAAAAATAAAATTTGCACTGATAAAATCTAGAGAACTGAGCTCTAAGAGAAGTGCTTCAAAAAAGTAGTTTTATTTTGCACGATCGTAGAAAAAAGTGTTTTGTGATAGTTTCCATGGTAGAAAAATTGTTTTAAATTGGTCCATAACTTCAAAGCGTTGTTTTGAATTCATTTATGGCGAACATTTTCTTCAAAATGAAACCTTCGCGCATTCGCCATTTTGTAACTCATGAAATTTTCCACTTCTTCCAAGTTTTCCTGAAGGTTTCAGAGAATAAATGCAGCTATTATCTACTTTAGCAAGATGATTGAGCTCGGCTTGGTGAAATTATCCGGAAATAATAAAATTTGCACTGATAAAATCTAGAGAACTGAGCTCTCAGAGAAATGCTTCGAAAAAGTAGTATTTTTATGCACGATTGTAGAAAAAAGTGTTTAGTGATAGTTTTCATGGTAAAAAAATTGTTTTCAATTTGCCCTCAACTTGACAGCGTTATTTTGAATTCATTAGGGCGAACATTATTTTCAAAAGAAAACCTTCGCGCATTCGCCATTTTGTAACCCATGAAATTTCCCACTTCTCCCAAGTTTTCCTGAAGGTTTCAGAACATAAATGCAGCTATTATCTACTTCAGCAAGATAATTGAACTTGGCAGGGTGAAATTATCCGGAAAAAATAAAATTTGCAGTGATAAAAGCTAGAGAACTGAGCTCTCAGAGAAGTGCTTTGAAAAAGTAGTATTTTTATGCACGATTGTAGAAAAAAGTGTTTAGCGATAGTTTTCATGGTAAAAAAATTGTTTTCAATTTGCCCTCAACTTGACAGAGTTATTTCGAATTCATTAAGGCGAACATTATTTTCGAAAGAAAACCTTCGCGTATTCGCCATTTTGTAACTCATGAAATTTCCCACTTCTTCCAAGTTTTCCTGAAGGTCTCAGAACATAAATGCAGCTATTATCCACTTTAGCAAGATTATTGAACTCGGCGTGGTGAAATTATCCGGAAATATAAAATTTACACTGATAAAATCTAGAGAACTGAGTTCTCAGAGAAGTGCTTGAAAAAAGGAGTATTTTGCACGATCGTAGAAAAAAGTGTTTTGTGATAGTTTTTATGTTAGAAAAATTGTTTCCAATTCGATTATAACTCAACAGCGTTATTTTGAATTCATTAAGGCGAACATTATTTCCAAAAGAAAACCTTCGCGCATTCGCCATTTTGTAACTCATGAAATTTTCCACTTCTTCCGAGTTTTCCTGAAGGTTTCAGAACATAAATGCAGGAATTATCTACTTTAGCAAGATAATTGAACACGGCGTGGTGAAATTATCCGGAAATAATAAAATTTGCACTGATAAAATCTAGAGAACTGAGTTCTCAGAGAAGTGCTTGAAAAAAGGAGTATTTTTCGGAACAATCGTAGAAAAAAGTGTTTTGTGATAGTTTTTATGGTAGAAAAATTGTTGTCAATTCGACCATAACTTAACAGCGTTATTTTGAATTCATTGAGGCGAACATTATTTCTAAAAGAAAACCTTCGCGCATTCGCCATTTTGTAACCCATGAAATTTCCCACTTCATCCAAGTTTTCCTGAAGGTCTCAGAACATAAATGCAGCTATTATCTACTTAAGCAAGATAATTGAACTCTTCGTGGTGTTATTATCCGGAAATAATAAAATTTGCACTGATAAAATTTAGAGAACTGAGTTCTCAGAGAAGTGCTTGAAAAAAGGAGTATTTTGCACGATCGTAGAAAAAAGTGTTTTGTGATAGTTTTCATGGTTGAGAAATTGTTTTTAATTTGGTCATAACCTGGCAGCGTTATTTTGAATTCATTCAGGCGAACATTATTTTCAAAAGAAAACCAACGCGCATCCGCCATTTTTTAACTCATGAAGGTTTCCTCTTCTTCCCAGTATTCTTGGAGGTTTCAGAACATGAAGCTATTATCACTCTAGCGAGTATTTCATCAGTTTTATATACACTTGTCGTGGAGGAATTATTCTGAAAAAATTTAATTCGTATGTACAGATGAAATATAGAGAACAGTATGTCTTATCTTCGGGAAAAGTGCTTCAACCCCATACTTAAATTAAGAGCGTCTATCTGGGACGGACTGTGAAAAAAATATGCAAAAAGAACCTCAAAAATATGAGTTCAAGGGGGCAATTTTCAACACCATGAAACGAAATGACTCGATAGCGTGACTGAGCAAGTTCATACCAACGCTCCGAGATCCTAAGCCTGAATTAACGTTCCATTCCGATTGTAAATTTCGCCTGTACGGGGGAAGTGTTGCCCGTTGGATCTGATTATTAACTTCGCGCCCATAGAAATGTATCGTATTGTTTGTGGGTGTGGGAGAAGGGTATCGTCTAACAACCGACTCGGAGTTAATTAGCCCAAATTAGAAGCCTTCCCTAAACTTCCCCATGTACCGGAATCGAGCTCCTGAAGACGAACGCAGGGTAGAATTTTGTTCAACGACTATTATTAATCGCGTTACGCTTAAGAGTGGTACAGAATAATTTCCCATTTCAGAACATGCAGGTCCTGGAGGAGGAGAAGACGAAACTGGACGCCTTCTGCGAGCAGAGCCTCAAAAACGTGAGTAATCCCTTGCCGCCTCGGAAATCAAGACTTACACGATCGGTCTTCTTTATTCACAGGCCATGACGCAGGAGAGACGCCGCTACGGGTTCGTCCTGGAACGACAATGCTCCCTGGCCAAACACCACTTGTCGTATCACTCTCAGGGGGTGAACGCGTATCAACAGAACCTGGAGAAATGGTCCGAGGTGGCGAAGACCAGGGAGTTCCTGCCAGATTCCGTCGAGAATATATTCACGAACCGATTGAGGGTGAGCAATAAAGTCGAATCGTTTATCATGCGCCGCTCTGGGGGTTTCACGGCGTGTGCAGTTTCGGTCGAGGACGATTGTAAGGAAGATATCCGGGTTTTTCATACTTTTCTGGAAGGAATTGGGTTGGTTTTGTTGTTTTCGGTGAGGGATGTCGGGGGAATTGCTGAGGTTGCAGTCTCCGACGTCGATGATGGTTACTCGAGATTTATGGAATGAGAGAACAATAAGGTGGGGGATACTCTTGGTGAATAGAATAATCATTATTATTCGAAGGAGACGAAACATGTCTCTATAGGGATTCGATTTGTTGTGATGCAAACATTAGATTGTTTGGACTAAGATCTGACATTTACACGCTGGCAACGTTGTGATAAATCCTTGATTACGTTTAGAAAATTTATTCTGTTGCACAACACTTTGTTTTTCTCATTTCTGCGAAGTTCTTTTCACTTTACACTTGACTTTTCACTTTGCACTTTACATTTTGTCAAATTTGCAAAGAGAAAATTTATTCTGTTGCACAACACTTTGTTTTTCTCATTTCTGCGAAGTTCTTTTCACTGTACACTTGACTTTTCACTTTGCACTTTACATTTTGTCAAATTTGCAAAGAGAAAATTTATTCTGTTGCACAACACTTTGTTTTTCTCATTTCTGCGAAGTTCTTTTCACTGTACACTTGACTTTTCACTTTGCACTTTACATTTTGTCAAATTTGCAAAGAGAAAATTTATTCTGTTGCACAACATTTCCCCAACACTTTGTTTTTTTGATTAAGGCGAATTGCTTTTCGCTTCACACTTGACTTTTCACTTTGCACTTTGCATTTTGTCAAATTTGCGATGTGAAAATTTATTCTGTTGCACAACACTTTGTTTTTCTCATTTCTGCGAAGTTCTTTTCACTTTACACTTGACTTTTCACTTTGCACTTGACATTTTGTCAAATTTGCAAAAAAAAATTTATTCTGTGGCACAACACTTTGTTTTTCTCATTTCTGCGAAGTTCTTTTCACTGTACACTTGACTTTTCACTTTGCACTTTACATTTTGTCAAATTTGCAAAGAGAAAATTCATTCTGTTGCACAACATTTCCCCAACACTTTGTTTTTTTGATTTAGGCGAATTGCTTTTCGCTTCACACTTGACTTTTCACTCTGCACTTTGCATTTTGTCAAATTTGCAAAGTGAAAATTTATTCTGTTGCACAACACTTTGTTTTTCTCATTTCTGCGAAGTTCTTTTCACTTTACACTTGACTTTTCACTTTGCACTTTACATTTTGTCAAATTTGCGAAGAGAAAATTTATTCTGTTGCACAACATCTCCTCCAACACTCTGTTTTTGCTTTTTACTTTACACTCGATCTTTCACTTTGCCCTTTGCATTTCGTCAAATTTTCAAAGTGAAAATTCATTCTGTTGCACAACATTTCCCCCAATACTTTTTTTTCATTTTTTTTTCATTTCTACGAAGTGCCTTTCACTTCACACTCGACTTTTCACTTTGCACTTTGCATTTTGTCAAATTGGCAAAGTGAAAATTCATTCTGTTGCACAACACTCTGTTTTTCTTATTTCTGCGAAGTTCTTTTCACTTTCCACTCGACTTTTAACTATGCATTTTTTAATTCTGAATGCTTTTCGTGGAACGTAATTTATTTGAAAAATGCAAAATGCAGAGTGAAAAGTTCCAAAATTCCAAATTCTAAAGAATCTTATACATTGACAAGGTCACAATTCTGATCCTACAGAGCTAAAAATAAGATTTTCTTCAAAATAATCAGGAAGGAGATAAATCAGGATAAAATTCTCATTTTTTCACAAATTCCATATTGAATGCCACAAATAATATAAAAAATCACTCAAAACAGCTCATTGTTTGGAATTATAACTCGAATTCAGGAATTCATGACTTTTCTGGCAAAAATGCGAGTCAAAAGATACGTCTCTATTTTGGAACTCCCTTTATAAAAGCGGATCAGAAATTTCGTGTGCATCGTTTTACCTATAGAAATGAAATTTTCATTTTTTATTTTCATTTATAAGAACTTCAATTAAAAATAAAAAAAATAGCCAAGAAAAATTAAAAACATAAAACTTTTTTTTCAATTTTATTTTCATTACATTATAATATAAATAATGATAATTTCATAATAACATTTGTCTCGTTTTCAGATCCATATACACTCCGAGCAATAATTATAAACATTTTCCTATAGTTTATTTATTAATCAACACATATTATGGGCTGCGCAAGCCCAGTACAAAATATAGGTCTTTTATTTTTTTTCCGTAGGATCGAAGAACTAAACAAATATAGAAAATAATTTTATTCTAATAATTCTCTAAGAACTTATAATGGTGGAATTAAATAAATAATTTTTTTGCAAAAACTAACAAATATGGCTTATAAACAACGACTTTGAAGAATAAAACTTTTTATAAAAATTTATAAACTTTTTGATTTCAAAATCCGCGACAAAAATATTATTATACTATTTCACTGTACTAGTAAGAAAACTCCTTAGCCACTAAAAAAGAAAGGAAATTAGTCCATATTATCGTAACACTAATTTTATCAGAATAATTTTCTAAAAAGTTCTAATGCTGGAATTATATAACCAACAAAACAAGTCGTTTATTTCTGAGAATTATGTCCTATAAACAATGATTTCTATAAAATTTTATGAACTTTCTAATTTCAAAATCCGCGACAAAAATATTATCATACTATTTTACTCTACTAGTAAGAAAACTCCTTAGTCACTAAAAAAGGAAGGAAATTAGTCCATATTATCGCAAACCTACAAAAGTGCTATGCAAGTATTGCAAGAATATGTATTTAATCGTATTTACCTAAATTTTCTTCGATTTCTGAACAAATTTTTCTTTTATGCTGACCGGACAATCTCCATCTATTGGGGTAGAATTTGGTTCATAAGTTCCTCGAAATCGTCGAAACTTATAAAGGTGGTGGGGAAAAGTTTCAACTCATTACTTACGAACAAATGTCCAAAGGTTTCAGTTATTGGATTTTTCAGATTGTCAGTGGCAACGTGGCCATAGAAGTTCTCCATTCAAAAAATCAATATAAAGCTGTTACATTCAAGAAATTTCATAAAGGGTAATTCTAATGAGATCCAAATGATAATGATAGTTTTGAAATGAATCTTCTCAAATCAGAGACCAGTCGATCAGTCAATGTTGGCATCAATTCTGAATGTAAACAAACAGGTTCCTTGACATTCCTCCGCAAACAATCTCTGAAATGTCATTTTCAGTGCCTGGTCAGGACACCCTATATGTAGATAAGGGAGGAAATGATACAAAAAACCCCCGACGGTCACATCCAAGACCTGCAACATCTCACCCGATCCGTAAAAGTTGATTTACCGGACTCGTGACGCGAATAACGTTCCTCCGCGTGCATAACTTTTTATTCTTCCGGCATATCGGTCTCTCCGAACGTCCTCCGGGAACTGCACCCAATATCGGAACCGTCGAACCGGAACAATCATTATGTTTTCAGAACATCTCCGTCTGGCAGGACGAGGACGTCTATTCGAATCCCAGAAGCCCGAACTTCGAGGACGACAGGATGAGCATCACCTCGCAGCTGCGGAAAACGAAGAGCATGGACGCTTCTTGTCTAGACATCCGCTCGATCGGAGACGTCGGCTCGCCGGTAACGACCATGTCCAGGGCCAAGTCGGAATACAATCTGAATTGTTCGACCAATTCGCTCATACAAGGTAAGAAAAAGGGGGCTTTCACAGATTGGTTCTCGCTCAGATTGTGCTATAGGATTTTTAAAATAGAAATTGTCCTGAAGATATCATTTACCCATAAAATTCCAATATACATAACATTCAGAAAATTTTGATAAAAGAAAACCATAAGCTTTGCCAGCAGACCAGTTGGGTTATCAGGGAATGTTGGCATCAATTCAGAATGTAAACAAACCTCTGAAACTTGTGTTTCGACTAGCGCGATGAAGAAGTTGACACACTCCTGTTTCGACATAAGCACAAACTTGAAAAGTCCTTCGGCGAAGTTGAGATATTCTTTGTATTTCGTCATGTGTATGTTAACCGAATCACCACGAAGTTCTGCTGTTCGCAATCACTGATTTTTACCATTTCATATGTAAATTTTTCTTGCGAAAGAATGTTGCTTAGGGGCGGAAATTTCATCTGATATACTCCTGGAAGATGGTGCTTTCTCTCTCTGTTATGAAGCTGAATTCAATGGATGAAAGGATGCGGCATCATGCAAACGTATGAAGGGAAGAGAAAAATAACAATCACTTCAATTGATACAGCAACATTTCGTCCTCTAGCAACGACGGTCCTTTGTTTTCTATTTTGTCGTATGTGTATCCCACCAGTGGCGTCTCTTGGAGATTTTAGTATCATAAGCAATTATTTAGTGTTATCTGATCTGTGAAGAAGAGTAGCACTTTTAGTCTAAAGTAAAAAGTAAATTGTATAATAACCAGTGTTTTCCTCTGCTTTGAAGAAGATGAGGCATAGCCTCAACAGAAAAGAAAATAAGACGTACTAATCAAATATTATATTATTTCACTGAAAAAAACGAATACCAAGAATTTCAGGTTAAATGAATTGCTGTTGCTTAAACGCAACTATTGTTATCACAACAAAAAAAGACCTTTCTGTACTTGCAATCTAAGATGCCGATTGTGGTTCGAGTGACTTAAGTCCTATGAACAGGAAAAACGGTAAATATGGCAGTGATCAGGTACTTTTATTTTAAAAGGAATATTTCAGTCAATAGTACAGGAGTATCTAGTAAAATATAATAATTTTGTCAGTATAACCCAACAATATTTGTACGACTAACAGTATTCAGATTATTTTTTTACCAGAATAAATCTTGTTCAGCTAACAGAATTTTAATCTATGTTGTACCGTATGGTTGAAGTATTTTCAAATTTTATAACGTTCACTACAACAGAACCACGAGATATACAGAGATACCAAATGCATATTCGAAATCAGCGTCATCGAATCGGCTCATAAAAAAAATTTCATGAAGATTAGCGAAGACAAATTTTTCACAGAAAATCTTTCCGACAACCTACAAGGAAATTTGAAAAAAAAATTATTTTTCGATACTTGAGAAAAATACATGTTTTCTATTATAAGATTCAAGGTTGCAGATTCTGAATATGTTGTTGTCTTTCACGAGAAAAAAATATTGTGTTGGCTACTTGACCTTGAGTTGAAACAACAACATATGAATCGACCCTGATGGGTGTGAATTTTTCCTATTTGGCTGTAAGATTTGGCTTCCAAAAAAAAAATATTTAAGGTCTTCGATAACGTTCGAACAAAATTTTATGGGTATTGCCTAAAAAAGCTCATTTTTCAAATTTTTTAAGGTTTGCTACAACAGAGCCAGGGAATATACAGAGATACCAACAGCATATTCGAAATCAGCGTCATCGAATTGGCTCATAAATGAAATTCCAAGAAAAAAGGCGAAAAAAACATTTTTCACGAACAAATTTTCCGTCCATAGGTATACAAAGAAAATTCGACAAAAAATTTATTTTTCGATACTGGAGAAAATACATGTTTTTTATATATTTCGGGGTTGTAGATTCTGAATATGTTGTTGTTTTTCACGAGAAAAAAATTATTGTGGTGGCTACTTGACTTTGAAGTTGAAACATCCAGAGATCTTCATTTTCAGTTGAGATTTTCTTATGCGGAGATAAATCGACACTTATAGGGGTAAATTTTTTTTATTTGTTTGTAACCTTTGGCTACCCAAAAAAAGTATTTCATAACGTTGAAACAAAATTTCATGATTTTTTTTTGAATGAAGCTCATTCTTCAAATTTTTTAACGTTTGTTTCAACGAAATCATGAGATATACAGAGATACCAACTGCATATTTGAAAACAGCGTCATCGAATTGGCTAATAAAAAAAATTTCATGAGTATTGCCGAAACAAAAAGGGGAAATTTGACAAAAAGTTTATTTTTCGATACTAGAAAAGAATTCATTTTTTATATGATTCAAGGTTGTTCATTCTGAATTGGTTGTTGTTTTTCATGAGAAAATATTATTGTGGTGGCAAGTTGACCTTGAAGTTGAAACATCTAGAGATCTTCGTTTTCAGTTGCCAAAATTTGAGATTTTCTTATATGGAGATGATTCGACCGGATGGGTGTAAATTTTTTTTTTTTGGCTACTACCTTTGGTACCCAAAAAAATTATTTCAGAGCTTCCATAACGTTCAAACAAAATTTCATGGTTTTTTTTTCGAAAAAAACTAATTTTTCAAATTTTTTAACGTTTGTTTCAATGAAATTATGAGATATACAAAAATACCAACTGCGTATTCGGAATCAGCGTCATCGAATAGGCTCATAAAAAAGAGTTCATGAGGATTGGCGAAAAAAAATATTTCCTAGGCATAGAATTGAATATTTTCAATCCACGATTGATAATAACCCTTGAATAACTTTTTCTAGAAAATACAAAATAAAAGAAAAGATGGTTGTATATGATTGAGAAACATAGTATAGGAAGGAACAGGAAAAGAGGGGTTTAACTGGAAAAAAGAGGTCAAAGTCGGGTTAGATCAGATCAGAGGAAGGAAGAAAAATTAGATCTGTAGCGATCTGCACCAACGGCCCAACATTTACTGTTCCGCTCAACAGAGGGCGCCACCGAATAGACAAAACTCAAAAGACAGTAAAGGTGCGAGAATTTGTAGACACTAAGTCCGCAATCAAATTCGCTAACATGTTTCCGGAATCAGGGAAAAATTTCTTTATATTTATTATGGAGTCTCTCATTACTAGCATTCAACGAATGTCTCCCCTTTAATTCAACGGGAAATTCCTGTTAAATCGATACTACAGTGCCGTAATAAGTGAAGTAATTCTTGTTTCAGTTTAGTGTTCATTACTGGAAATTCTTGTAGAAAGTGAATTTTGAAGCTTGGAATACAACTATCCAGTTTGTTTATCAAACAGGAAATTCCTATAAGTAGTCACGCATATTCCGGTTTTCGTCACTGTATTATTTTCCTGTTGAAATGGCAAACTGCAGTTAAGTTGCATCAACTAATGTAAACATTGTTATTTCTAGAGGAATTAAACGACCGGATTTGTCATGTAAAATTGAAAAATATTCCTGCTGGCACTTATAAAGGGGAAATTCTCGAAGAAGTAATCGAATTCCTGTTGTTAATCCTGGAAAATTTCTTTGAGTGCTGATAATTGAATAAAAATTCCTCAAAATAAAAAAAACTTCCGTGAGCCACTGATATCTCAAGACGCCTTTTATTTTCCAGATGGACATTCTCAGCCCCGACGTCCGAAATCGATGGCCGTCCCGCCGCCCCCTCAATGGGACACCCAGCTGGCCAGGGCCCTCTACGCGTATCTGTCCAGCGGGGAAAACCAGCTCAGCTTCTTGGAGGGAGATCTCATCTCCCTGATTGGGGAGCGGAACAAAGGCTGGCAGTTTGGCGAGAACTTGAGGACGCAATGTAGCGGCTGGTTCCCACTGGCGTACACCGAGATCCTCGACGAGCCCAGCTTGTAAGAACTTTTTCCGTCGACCATAGAATAAAAGCTCATTTTAACGCACTCGAAATCATCCATTAATGACCCCTATTAATGCATGATTTCTTGTATTAATGCATGATTATCATGGCAACCGATTATAAAATATTCAGTCGGAGCATAGATGCATCTATGTCGGAGCACGATCGAGCTGTCAAATTTATTTATTCGCTTTCGATCAGAATCTGATTTAATCCGTTACGCTACTACATAATGAATAACGAAGAAAATATCCCTTTGACACCGCCAGATTTGACAAAAACTGCTGAAGCAGCAACTTTGAGTCTGCTTCCTGAAAAGAGACGCCATTTATATGAGAAAACCTATGCTGAATTCAGATCTTGGTGCAAGGACAAGAAGGTTCGGAACTTTACGGAAACGGTTTTGTTGGCATACTTTACGGGTATTGCAGAAAAGGGGCATCTAGCAAGTTTATGGCCAAAATATTCGATGCTGAAATCAACACTAAATGTGGAAGACAATACCGATATAAGCAGATACCACAAACTGGTGATGTTTATTAAACGGAAAAAAGAGGAATATATCCCAAAAAAATCAAAAGTTCTCGAAAAAGAACATATGAGAGAGTTCATAGTGAATGCTCCTGATAGTGTTTTCTTGATGTCGAAGGTAAAAATAAAACTCAATTGAATCGTTATTCCAACTTATTCTCATTATCTCATTATAGTGAAATAACTATCATTGTTTGATTTGTAAGTCACTTTGATATTCGGAGTGGCGGGTGCATTGAGAAAAGATGAATTGTTAAGGTTGCAGAGAAAGGATGTACAAGATATGGGATCGAAATTTTTGGTGACAGTGAATTCATCGAAAACACATTCGAACAGGATATTCACTGAGGTGGATAATGATGAGCATACACTTTTAAACATATTAAAGAGATATATATCCTTGAGGCCAGCTCACAATTCACACGAAAGATTCTTCGTTTTTTATGAGAACTATAAATGCTCAACACAACCAGTTGGAATTAATACATTTTCTAAATTACCGTCAATGATTGCAAACTTTCTTAAATTATAGCAACCACATTTGTATACAGGTCACTGTTTTCGGCGTTCTTCTGCGTCTATTCTTTCTGACAGTGGTGCAGATTTTTCAGCCATCAAAAGACTTGGTGGTTGGGAATCAACTTCTGTTGCAGAAGGGTTTATTGAAAACTCCATTCAGAATAAAATAGAAACTGCAGAGAAAATTTTATGTTATAATAGTTCCAAAGTAAATAATGCTTCAACCTCCACTTCATCCACACGTTCCTTATCGGACATTATAGGAAATGAAATAAATGTGAACTATTCAGAATATCACAACATGTCCAATATTCCCTCTATGAATTTTTCGAATTGTTCTATAGAAAGCAAAAATATTAATATATCGAAATGAACATAGAAATTTGTATTACGTCAAATTTGTATATCATGCAAAATAAAAATTGGTTTCGATCCAGAATTTATATTCAATTCCTGATGAGGTCGACGGAAAAATCTTGTAATCAACTCGTTTATTAATTCAGCGATCAATGGTCACAAATATTTCGACCATTAATCGCTGTCATTAATAAACTAGTTGATTAAATAACTATTTCACTTGAGGAATAATATACGGCTGTTTATTTGAAATTATCGAATTCAGGAATGAAAATAGAAAAATAATACTAGATAAACTAATAGCAAGACAACAAAACAATTCATGTATCCCATCATTTGCAGTCGTAGACCGGTTTCGATCCATATTAGATCTCATCAGTACGATTAGCAAAATGATAAATTAGATCATCATAGGTCCTGGTTTTTGAAAAGGACTGAAATTTACTTCCCTTCGCCTTTAATATAATTTTTCCTTTTTCCTTCTATTGAATAAATTAGATGTGAGAAACAGAAAACCTTAAAACATAAGGCAACGTGGATCTGAGAAAATTTCCCACATAACGCCACCTGTCCGTTCCAAAAGCAACTGTCTCAAATATCTGTAGATCATGAACTATTTCATCAACTCCCCAAAAAAAGACACATGGATGACGCGCCGTAAACATTAAGAGCATATATGGTCACACATGGAATTTACAGGTTCAAGCTTCAAACTTATTCGTCTGAATAATTGACTAGAAGAATATTATACGGCTGTTTATCTGAAATTATTGAATTCAGGAGTGAAAATTATTTCATTATTCAGACGAATAAGGTTGAAGCTTGAACCCGTAAATTCCATGTGTGACCATATTATATGCTCGTAATGTTAACGGCGTCATACACGTGTATTTTGTTTATGAATTGTTTCGACTTTTTCACTTATTGACATCCGGTAAATTATCATTCTCTGTTGGTATTTGAATAGCAGCGATGAAACACATCGAGTCTCATTTCCATTCCAACAATCTGCACCTCTCACCTCCGAGCGTGACGAATGAACCTCATCCGCTGAAAAATTGCGCGCCTTGGGCCCACAACCTTTTCCACAACAATAATAAGACAACACCGAATTGTGTTGACTTCTCTCGCGAAATATCGCGTCGTAAATATTGATAAGCCGCAACCGCTGTTAGCAACGGAGACTACGAAGAAAATAAAAAAAGAGTTCCGAAAATCATCCTGAGAGAGCGAACCCAAACACCTCCTCGGCATTCAACAAATCAACTCCCGAGAACCGGGACGTCCCTCATCCCCAATTGCTCTCGCGTTTCCATCATTTCATCCCGGTGTTGCGACTAACAACTCCGGGGAATACTCTTCGCAGATTGGGATGAAGCGGAGCGACTGTTTTTCCTCACCTGTGTACGGAACCTCGGTCGTTGAAATTACTTACACGTCGGCAAAATCGATGGGTACGTCCTTGGGAGCTTCAATTGAAGTCGTTTGTTTCTTCACATCGGAGTCATCGTCGCTGCGCTGCACTTAGAATGGTTCAATAAGGCAGAAACCACTCTTGAATTGTTTTTGTTCTTCGGTGGAACAATTTCCGCAAAATCATTATGTGTCTGAATTAAAATTATTGTTATTTTTAATATTCTTTTACAGATCTCCAAGTCACAGGAACGACGCGGGAGTGTCCCAGGGTCAAAGCGGGGGGCACAACAACGGCCAAAACAATATTGGATCACATGAAGGCTCGGAAACACTATCCGGTAACAACACCCTCGAATCCAACACCACTCGTATGTTCGGAGATTCCATTCACTTGCACAGATCTTCCAATAACGCTAAGCAGGTAGAGTAGAATGCTAGAAGATTGGAAGTAGATAAGATATTTAGCATGAATTGAGTTGTTTATGATCAGGTAGAACAGGGGCGGAATCCTGTCCTTGTCGAAATCGTGTTTTTCACACTTAATGAAGCCGAGAGTTCGTTGCGTTACTGAACACATCCTTACTTCCTTTTGGCGTTTCGATATAATTTTGTTCACTTCTTAACTCAACTAGTTCCCCGATAGATTCCGTGTTTCTTTTCCGAAAGAGCTATTCGTGCCTACTTCTCGAAAACTATTTTCTGACTGATTCCTGAAAATTTATTATCAACTCGAACAAGTTCCCGAATTACTCTCGAAGGAATTTTTTCCTTCCGACTCGCGCAAACCACTTCTGACAGAGTCCCCAAAAACCTTTTTCGATCAAGTCCCGAAAAACCACTGTCTTTCTCCGATCTTTATTTCGTCTCACCTCACCCCCTTCCATTATCTTTTTAAGGCGGTTCGTGAATCAAACATCGGCAATTATTGGTCTGAAACTAATCACCTCTCACATTTTACAATGCTTTATTTTTTTGGTCATTAAACGCGCGTTAGGCACTGTATTCATTGTCCTTTAAAACTCTTGAGTTTGGGTTATCAACATTTCAACGCTTGGCACGTAGACTAAACAAATACTGTAATTTATACTTTAAATATTTGAAATTTTATGCGACTTCGATTTCTTCTTTTATCGACTAGGCCAAAAGAAATAATCTCTATTCCCGACTATTTGAATATTGAAATGTTATTGAGTCTTCCAATTTATTATAATACGTCGACGATGAAACGTTCTTCAAACTCATAACATCAAGGTTGAACAGATATAATTATAATCTTCCCTCATCTTCGAGACTTTTTTCAGCTCGCTTGTCGCTATCAGAAAAATAAAATACAACCTTGTGCCAACAAAGGAATTTTTTCGATTCCATTACCAGAAGATCGGAACTTTGAGAAAAAAAAAATTCCCCAATTTAAAAATATGTTTCGAAAAGAACGATTCATTGCAAAACTTAATCTACCCCAACGTTTTTTCCGTAAGAGCAATAGTTTCTTATCAAAAAAATAAAATACAACCTCATGCCACCAAGGAAATTTTTTCGATTCCATTACCAGAACATCGGAACTTTGAAAAAACGAAATTTTCCAATTAAAAAATATGTTTCGAAAAGAACAATTCATTGCAAAACTTTCTCTACTCTGATGTTTTTTCTGTAAAAGCAATAGTTTCTTATAAAAAAAAATAAAATACAACCTCGTGCCAACAAAGGAATTTTTTCGATTCCATTACCCGAAGATCGGAACATTGGAAAAAAAAATTTCCCAATTTAAAAATATGTTTCGAAAATAACGATTCATTGCAAAACTTTCTCTACTTCAACGTTTTTTCTGTATAAGCAATAGTTATTTATCAGAAAAATGAAATACAACCTCGTGTCAACAAATAGATTTTTTCGATTCCATTACCAGAAGATCGGAACTTTGAGGAAAACAAAATTTCTCAATTCAAAAATATGTTTCGAAAAGAGCAATTCATTGCAAAACATTATCTACTTCAACGCTTTTTCCGTAGAAGCAATAGTTTTTTATAAAAAAAATGAAATACAACCTCGTGCCAACAAAGGAATTTTTTCGATTCCATTACCCGAAGATCGGAACATTGGAAAAAAAAATTTCCCAATTTAAAAATATGTTTCGAAAATAACGATTCATTGCAAAACTTTCTCTACTTCAACGTTTTTTCTGTATAAGCAATAGTTATTTATCAGAAAAATGAAATACAACCTCGTGTCAACAAATAGATTTTTTCGATTCCATTACCAGAAGATCGGAACTTTGAGGAAAACAAAATTTCTCAATTCAAAAATATGTTTCGAAAAGAGCAATTCATTGCAAAACATTATCTACTTCAACGCTTTTTCCGTAGAAGCAATAGTTTTTTATAAAAAAAATGAAATACAACCTCGTGCCAACAAATAGATTTTTTCGATTCCATTACCAGAAGATCGGAACTTTGAAAAAAACAAAATTCCCTAAATTAAAAATATGTTTCGAAAAGAACAATTCATTGCAAAACTTTCTTTACTTCAACGTTTTTTTCTGTATAAGCAATAGTTATTTATCAGAAAAATAAAATAGAACCTCGTGTCAACAAAGGAATGTTTTCGATTCCATTACCCGAAGATCGGAACTTTAAAAAAAAAAAATTTTCCAATTTAAAAATATGTTTAGAAAAAAACCATTCCTTGAAAAACTTTCTCTACCCCAACGTTTTCATTATCAAAAAAATTAAATTGATTTTGGTAAAAGTAATCGACAAATTTGTTTCGGTAAAATTGAGGAAAAAAAATGTTTGTCTATAAATAAAGATTGAATCTTGTCATGACCGAAGCCCAAGTTAAAAAAAAATAAAAGACACTCAAGTATACCACAGTTTCCCCTGAGTCCCCCTGAGCCTGATAATTTAAGTAGCTAATGCTAGAATAACTAAACTAGAATAATATTCAAAATGGTAAAATGAACTCCTAAAAATAAATGGAAATAACTTCATTCATATCTTCATAAAAAATTGAGAGAATTGACCCAGTGGCGTGTACTGTTCATCCGTCTCAACCTGATACGCCTCTGTACGAACTTCCTCGGGCACAGCTCTATCTCCTTTGATCTCGTTTGACCTTGGGCCGACTAATGGCAATGGAGAATTATTTCCAGAGACTAGAGGCTTGACGTAAGCTGGTGGTGCTGCATCCAAATATACCCGAATTCGTTTCGGTTGGTTACGAGTAGTGAGAAAACTTTCTGATTGTGTCATCCTGAAACTATCGAGGCATCCATTGAATATTTTTCTCATAACGAACGTCGGATGGAAACTTGTTGCAACAAAGGCGGCCGTTAATGAAAAAACTTTTCCCTTGTTATTCTCCAGTCTGTAAACTTCGATAAACCGAATCAATTTTTTCGGCGGCATTTATCCAATAACTTCGCTGATCCACCCGGCGGCGCGCATTTCAAAGAAACTTCCGCGCCGTTCAATTAAGTTCGCGCCGCCTAGTTTATAATCCGCTCCGAATTATGTCGGCACGTCGAAACTGTTTACCTCAAAGGTATGTTTTCGCGTTGCCTCTATTTACCTTTCCCGATTAAATAGGGCGAAAATTGAAAACGTCTCGATGATTACGCGACTTGGAGAGTCTTCTGCATGATGAATTTAGTTTACTGCGAGTTTGCGTCTTGAGTTCGGCACTGGCGGAGATTGGGAAATTTTTTCATTTCTCCAGATCCAAAGCCTTGTAAATTACGCACTATTCGTCATTATTCGAATACCAATCTCTTCATCTCGCTGCCGCCCTTCGACTGGAGCTCGAGGGGCGTAATTTCAAGCATCGACGATTAAATTGCCTGTACCGGATCGTTTTTATTGCCCTCTTATTGCCTTGTTCAACATTTCGTTACAGTTGGAAAATATCAATAAAACATTGGATACTTAGTATTAGAATAATTCCGAAGAACGTTAAATTTTATGCACAGGGTGAATCTTTGAGTTATACTGTAGATTTTAGATCAGGAACATATTTTTGAAGTGATTATTGTAAGGTTGAGTATTTTTCATGACATTTGAGCGTGGATTGAAGTATTTGGGAAGATACCCAACTATACGAGACTAAACAAGACGAGTAAGAGACATATGACCGTTGATTGAAGCGGATATTTGATCTGGCCTTAAATTATTTAGGGGATATTCGAATTTTTTTCATATTATATATGATTTCTGTTTACGGACACTAGGCGCGATATTTTGTTGATTTGATTCTAAAAATAATTGGAAATATTTTCATGAGAAGCTACTCGTCAAATTAAGCAATAAATGTATATTATTTAATTTATATTTTCAGAAAATCATGAAAAATGATGTACAGGGTGTTTTACTGGTGGGTCACTGAATTTTGTGACTTATCCTCTTAGCAAAATTGAAAAGTGACTCATCAATATGTTAGTATTTTTTAAGGGCTATCCAAATATGTTATCGAAAAAACTATCGAACCAAAGCATGAAAAGTAATTGAGGAAAAAACGTGTTTCAAAAAAAAATTTGCCAAATTTGGCTGGTTTTCAAAATAAAAAGGTCAATAGACCGGAAAATTTTTTCTTGCAACATATACTTCATAATATTTTCCCATATTTTCTGAATGCAATCGATTGAATCTGAATTTGTTGATATAATGGTGATTATATAATCAAATAATCCCAACCCTGTACTCTTTGATGAACCGTTCATCTATTATTCATTTGAGATTAATATGACTATGTAAAATTTTGATGAGCTTTCAATTTCTGATGACGCACTTTGCAGGTGTTCATTGTTTGTTATTTTCCTTCTAGAACTTTCAGATAAGAGTATGTTATAAATACCTCTGAAGACGATCAAGCGTCAATAATTAGAAGTTGTTTCTTTTTAACTGTATGCTATATAGGTCGGATAATCGTCCGTTGTAAATAATAAAGTTTCTTTAAAACTTGGCTTTCAATCACAAAAATATAATTATATCTTTATTTCAAGCAATTCCATTCAAAATCAATCTGAGGAAATTCAGATTCCATATTCGGAAAATATATCCATCTTGTCTATGGTTCAATCAATATTTGATTGTCAAAATTCGAACTTTTTATTCTCATGTATAATACAAGCGAAAATATGAAGCCTGAATTTTCTATCAATGCTCACAATATTTTTACTCTTCAAAAAAGTTAGGATTTTTCGAAAATATTTATTAAAAACGACAGAAATATGCTATTCACAGAAACTGTAGAAAGGGCCTCTCACTTCTTCGCACTTTCTGAGATAATCCCAACTTTCTTCAAGGACTAAACATGTTGAAAGCTTTGAATGAAAATTCAGGCTTCATATTTTAGCTTCTATTATAATTGAGAATGAAAACTTCAAATTTTGTTAATCAAATATTTATTGAACCACAGAATATGGAATCTGAATTTCCTCATGTTGATTTTGAATGGAATTGCTAGAAATAAATATAAAACCACCCTTATATCCACATATTCGGATTCAGAATCGATTGAGTATTCAGAAAATATGGGAAAATACTATGAAGTATATTTTGCAAGAAAAAATTCTCCTTTTTCTAGAAAACCGGGAGTTCAAATGAAGAAACAATTGGTGATCAATTGTCTTTCCTTCTCATTTTGGAAACCAGCCAAATTTGCCAAAAAAATTTTTTTTGGAAAAATGTTTTTTTTCCATTTACTTTTCAAGCCTTGGTTCAATAGTATTTCCTATAAAATATCTGGATAGCCCATGAGAAAAACTATCATATTGATGGGTCATTTTTCAATTTTGCTCAAAAGTTACAATTTTCCATGGTTTCTATGGTTCTGTCCATGCGATTTGGACAAAATATTGCTTTAATATATCAATCTCGATTAAAATACATAATCTCATCTCGATCGAATCCGTTGTTTAGAAATTATCGAGAAAACAAAATTTCAAACGACCGTATTTACGGAACCGCTAGTATAATTCTGCTCATTGATAAACGTGAACGCAACATTTCAGATCCACACCTATCCTGAAAATTTCCAGTCCCTAGGCCTTTCCGTTCGAAAGTTATGATTTTCTATGGTTTCTATGGTTCTGGTCATGTGATCTGGAGAAATGTAGCTTGAATATACCATTCTCCATTAGTATACAAAATTTCGTCACGATCGAATCTGTAGTTTTGAAATTATCAAGAAAACTAAATTTCAAACGTTCATATTGACGGAAACCCTTGTATAATTTTGCTCATAGACGAATGTGGTCACGACATTAGAGATCCACACCTATCCTGAAAATTTCAAGTCCCTAGGCGTTTTCGTTCAAAAGTTACAAATTTCTATGGTTTTTATGGTTGTGGTCATGTGATCTGGACAAAATTCCACATGTAGCTTGAACACCTCATTCTCCATTTGTTTGCAAAATTTCATCTCGATCAAATCTGTAGTTTTCAAGTAATCAGGGAAACAAAACTTTGAACGGCCATATTCACGGAACCCCTGGTGGAATTTGGCTCATTAACGAACTCAACCGAGGCATTTGGGAACTGAACCCACACTGAAAATTTCAAGTCTCTAGGTTGTTCCGTTCGAGAGTTATCGTGCTTACGAACGGACGGCCGGACGGACAGACTCGAATTTTCCGACAGATGCGTCATCAGTGAGTCGAACATAGTCGATTGAGACCATTTTCGGCTCAAAATTCGAAAAATACAGACATCGTGACGAAATAATATAGCCCTCGTGTAGGTAGTACGAGCACTCGAAAATGAAATACAACCTCGTGCCAACAAAGAAATTTTTTCGATTCCATTACCAGAAGATTAAAACTTAAAAAAAAAACAAAAGTTCCCAATTTGAAAATATTTTTCGAAAGGAAGAATTTATTGCATAACTTTCTCTACCTCAACATTTTTCCGTAAAGGCAATAGTTCCTTATTGAAAAAATAAAATACAACCTCATAAAATATAAAATGAACAATATACATTTATTGCTGAATTTGACGAGTAGCTTCTCATAAAAATATTCCAATTATTTTCAGAATCAAATCAACGAAATATCGTGCCTAGTGTCCGTGAACAGAATTCATATATGATATGAAAAAATACTCGCATATCTGCAAATGTTGAATAATTCAACATCTGGCAATTATTATGACTCAGCTGTAAACTATCCAGTTAAAAAACAGAAATCTCTAGTTGTTTCACATTCAGAGAAGTTATTGAAGAGGTCCCCATAATACGGGTGCGAAATGTAGGGCAAGAAATGCGAGGGGAAAATGAACTGTAAATACATGGGTTGGATCTCTTCCCAAAATACTTCAATCAACGATTTGAGTATTTGATTATGCTGTTATCGCTAGTCCCTTTTGTTGATATCAATAATAATTTTTTCCTTCCAGATTCGCCGCGCTATAGGTTCTAACAACATACCGCCCCCCCAGCTTCCGGCTCCAGTACCCACGCCATCACTGCCATATCAGAAGACGGGTCTTACCCAGTCTCAGAGCGCCAACTTCACCAGTTCCCTCACCAAGCCAACCATAGACACGTCCACGTTCCAGTCCAACTACGCCCAGTCGGGCATCAAGTCTTCGGCGTCTTCCTTCAACTTCCAGACGCAGTCGTCTATCACCGGTGCTTACTCCACGCATCCCCAACCGTCCAGGTCGGATAGACCGACTGCAGGAGCAAATCTTCCGTTGCACTTACAGACCAAAGGTGAGTTTTCTTCCTTTCTAGAATGACGTCCTGGGATATATCAACGTTAAGTGTGAACACCCTGCATTTAAATTCCCAAAATTTACATTTTCTAAGACTATTTTAGGTTCCATAGAAAAAGGAACGTCATTCTAATGAAAAATCTGAATGCGTCCATGGGACTCCTGAGTCCCAATTACGACGAATGGGGTAATGGCGGATGTTAACTCCGACAAATCCTTTTCATCGCCCCCGAATTCAATAGACAGAATCACTAACGGGCGATTTCTCCATTGAACCTTTGTCCCCAGGTGGCAAGATCGGCGGTCCAGTAGGAAACGTGTCTTTGCACAGCAGCAACGACAGCGGATTCAGCAACGACCCGCCGCCCCAGCCGGAAATCGATTATTCGGATGACGACTCGATACCTGGACAAACCAAGTTGACCACTCGGTAAGTTATTCGGGCACTCGATGTGTTTGTCCCCTGTCGATTCGGGATAACAGAGAGAAGCATTCACTTCAAAGCGATTCACGTTTGAAATTACTGTTCGCAACTATGCAGATTGACCGATGGACGTAGGTGGTTAACAAGTTCCGAATGGACGTTTCCATTAGATCTCGAAGTGATGAAACTTGTCGCGAACAGTGCAATGGTGGATTCTCACTCGAAATCTGCAGATTGCAGCGAGAGATTGATAACAATTATTGGTCGATATGATGAATATATTCCAATTTTCACCAGAACTCTTGAAAAAAAACAAAATTTCCTTATTCAAAACATGTGTCGAGAAGAACAACTTGTTGCAGAAATGTTTCTACTCCAATGTTTTTTCCGTAAAAGCAGTTTTTTATTAAAAAAATTAATGCTACAACCTCATGCCACCTAATAGATTTTTTCGATTGCATCACAACAAAATCGGAGCTTTGAAAACGAAAAAATTTCCTAATTTGAAAATATGTGCGAAAAGAACAATTCTTTGCAAAACTTCTTCTACCTAATTTTTTTTCCGTAAGGGCAATAGTTTCTTATTAAAAAATAAAATACAACCTCGTGCCACCAGAAAGATTTTTTCGATTCCATTACCAGAAGATCGGAACTTTGAAAAAAACTAAATTTTCCAATTCAAAAATATGTTTCGAAAATAACAATTCATTGCGAAACATTCTTTACTCCGACGTTTTTTCCGTAAAAGCAACAGTTTTTTATTAAAAAAATAAAATACAACCTCGTGCCAACAAAGAAATTTTTTCGATTCCATTACCAGAAGATCGGAACTTTGAAGAAATAAGAATTTCCCAATTTAAAAATATGTTTCGAAAAAAACAATTCATTGCAAAACTGTCTCTTCTTCAACGTTTTTTTTCCGTTCTTTCAAAAAACAAATACAACCTCATGCCACCAAGGAGATTTTTTCGATTCCATGACCAGAAGATAGGAACTTTGAAAACAACAAAATTTCCCAATTCAAAAATATGTTTCGAAAAGAACAATTCATTGCAAAACTTCTCTACTTCAAAGTTTTTTCCGTAAAAGCAATAATTTCCTATTAAAAATAAAATACAACTTCGTGCCACCAAAGAATTTTTTTCGATTCCGATCGAAACTTTGAACAAAACAAAATTTCTCAATTCAAAAATATGTTTCGAAAAGAACAATTCATTGCAAAACTTTCTCTACTCCAACGTTTTTTCCGTAACAGCAATAGGTTTTCATTAAAAAAATAAAATACAACTTCTTGCCACCAAGAATATTTTTTCGATTCCAATACCAGAAGATCGGAACTTTGAAAAAAAAATTCCCCGATTAAAAAATATGTTTCGAAAAGAACCATTCATTGCAAAACTTTCTATACTTCAAGTTTTTTCCGTTAAAGCAATAGTTTCTTATCAAAAAAATGAAAAACAACCTCGTGCCAACAAAGAAAATTTTTCGATTCCATTACTAGAGGAACGGAACTTTGAAAAGAACGAAATTTCCCAATCTGAAAATATGTTTCGAAAAGAACAGATCATTGCAAAACTTTCTCTTTAACGTTTTTTCCTCAAAAGCAATAGTTTCGTATTAAAAAAAAAATAAAACCTCATTCCACCAAGGAGATTTTTTCGATTCCATTACCAGAAGATCGAAACTTTTGCAAAAACAAAATTTCCCAATTTAAAACTATGTTTCGAAAAGAACAATTCATTGCAAAACTTCTCTACTTCGAAGTTTTTTCCGTAAAAGCAATAATTTTCTATCGAAAAATAAAATACAACTTCGTGCCACCAAAGAATTTTTTTCGATTCCATTACCAGAACATCGAAAATTTCTCAATTCAAAAATATGTTCCGGAAAGAACAATTCATTGCAAAACTCTTTTTTTCAACGTTTTTTCCGTAAAAGCAATAGTTTCTTATCAAAAAATAAAATACAAACTCGTGCCAACAAAGACATTCTTTCGATTCCATTCTCAGAAGATCGGGACTTTGAAAAAAACAAAATTTTCCAATTTGAAACTATGATTCGAAAAGGAAAATTCATTGCAAAACTTTCTATACTCTAACGTTTTTTCAGTAAAAGCAAAAGTTTCTTATCAAAAAAATAAAAAACAACCTCGTGCCAACAAAGAAAATTTTTCGATTACATTACTAGATGAACGAAACTTTGAAAAGAACGAAATTTCCCAATTCAAAAATATGTTTCAAAAAGAACAAATCATTGCGAAAATTTCTCTTCTCCAACGTTTTTTCCTCGAAAGCAATAGTTTCATATTGAAAAAAAATAAAACCTCATTCCACCAAGGAGATTTTTTCCATTCCATTACCAGGAGATCGGAACTTTTGAAAAACAAAATTTCCCAATTTAAAAATATGTTTCGAAAAGAACAATTCATTGCAAAACTTCTCTACTCAAAGTTTTTTCCGTAAAAGCAATAATTTTCTATTAAAAAATAAAATACAACTTCGTGCCACCAAAGAATTTTTTTCGATTCCATTACCAGAAGATTGAAACTTTGAAAAAAAAATTCTCAATTCAAAAATATGTTTCGAAAAGAACAATTCATTGCAAAACTTTCTCTTTTTCAACGTTTTTTCCGTAAAAGCAATAGTTTCTTATCAAAAAACAAAATACAACCTCGTGCCAACAAAGACATTCTTTCGATCCCATTCTCAGAAGATCGGGACTTTGAAAGAAACAAAATTTCCCAATTTAAAAATATGTGTCGAAAAGAACAATTCATTGCAAAACTTTCTATAATTCAACGTTTTTCCGTTAAACCAATAGTTTCTTAGCAAAGAAATAATATACAACCTCGTGCCACCAAAGAAATGTTTTCGATACCATTACGAATAGATCGCATCTTTGAAAAAACAAAATTTCCCAATTCAAAATATGTTTCGAAAAAAACAATTTATTGCAAATCTTTCTCTACTGCAACGTTTTTCCGTAAACGCAATAGTTTCTTATTAAATGAATGAAAATACAACTTCGTGCCACCTAAGAGTTTTTTCGATTCCATTACCAGAAGATCCTTTCTTGATCGAGGTTTATTTTTTATTAAGAAACTGTTGCTTTCACGGAAACAACACAAAAGAAGAATTGTTCTTGCTTTACGACACATATTTTTAAATCAGGAACCTTTGTTTTCTTGGAACTGGAATTTTTGTAGCTTTTCAAGAAAAGAACTGGGAGCTTCTATTTACATGAAAGGTCAACTAAAATCACCCCCTAAAAACTTTCACGGTAAAAACCTGTCGCCTTTGGCCTTCGACTACTTATCAGTCTGTTTCAATCTGTCACGTAATCATGTCGGTACCAAAAAAAAACATGCCAGAAAGTTTTCTCAGGTTTTCACTTCGCAAAGATTTCATAACAATCCTTCAATGAAACTATAATGTTCCTGATCTTCTCTGGAAACAGCCTGTAGGTATCCATCTCTCAACGCTCACTACTTGATGATGCCTGACCTGCCGGACCGACAGACATATCGTGGCGTAATCAAGGGCGGAATTGAAATTGAAGCGATACAATTAAAGAGCAAGTCCATCACTCCCGACCATGGTCCATTACGGTAAAGGGGGGTTACGATGACGGTCGGGAGTGAATGAAATGAAATTGAGGTCCGCGTCCAGCAGCGGATTAAAACGATTCACTTAACCCGAGTGAATTTGTTGAGGTCCATCCAATCCCGGTGAACTATATTCGATTCGTGTAGTTTCGGCTTTATCGCGTCATATACAGCTGGTATATAGGGAGGCGGGATCTGATAACATTGGAGGATGCAGCATAATCATGAAAAGTCTATCGAGGATGTAATTTCTTCTAGTGGGATACATCCTTTACACTGGAAAAAATATCCAATTAGCTCTTATTCCAATGCATTTCGAGCATCCAGATCTCGGAGTTAGTTAACGATCGTGAGGAAACCTTCCTAATCCAGTTGGACTCGATTCCGACATTCGATATTCCGGATGTTTCGAGGTTCGGGCCTGGTGGAACGAAGTTAACCCATGAGTCAAGCGACGGGTTCCTCGAACCCTCGCAGAACTGTTCAATTAGGATATAAAACGAAATTAAACTGATAGGAAGACCGCCGCAGCTATCCTCGTGAAAGGGTATGTGAAGGGCGATTTCCGCAAATTGAGGATCATTCTTTCTCCTCGACGAAACAAATTATGCCTTTCCTTTTCGGCTGGATCGAGGGCGTCCCCTTTGTCCATTCCGTCGATTTTGTATCCTCTTTACAGGAGACGAGAATAAACGAAGAGCAATGTGCGTTGAATAGATCGGAACACTTATTATAACTAACCGCCCGTTCATGGTCTCGACTTCGTTTCCATGGTTAGTTAGATGAATAGCGACACATTGTATTAGAATATTCGAGGTTCGTTTTAAATATTGCTGCAGCCATTGAGGAATAATTATTACTTTGTATAATTCAAAACATCTCAAAAACTCGAAAATATCGTCAATTAATTTCTTCCGCATAGAAAACGGCGAGGTCCATTCTCGCCGGCGTAATAGAAAATATCCTACTTTAAGAGCAACAGTTTCTCATCAAAAAAAAATAACATAACCTCACGCCACCTAAGAAATTTTTTTGAATTTATTTGCAGTAGTTCGTAATTTTGAAAAAAACTTCTTAATAAAAAAAATAAAATACAAGCTCGTACCACCAAAGAGAATTTTTTCGATTCCATAACCAGGAGATCGGAACTTTGAAAAAAACAAAATTTCCCAATTTAAAAATATGTTTCGAAAAGAACAATTCATTGCAAAACTTTCTCTACTTCAACGTTTTTTCCGTAAAATCAATAGTTTCTTATCAAAAAAATAAAGTACAACCTTGTGCCAACAAAGAAATTTTTTCGATTCCATTACCAGAAGATCGGAACTTTGAAAAAAACAAAATTTCCCAATTTGAAAATATGTTTCGAAAAGAACAATTCATTGCAAAACTTTCTCTACTTCAACATTTTTACCGTAAAATCAATAGTTTCTATTGAAAAAAATGAAATACTACCTCGTGCCAACAAAGAAATTTTTTCGTTTCCATTACTAGAAGAACGAAACTTTGAAAAAACAAAATTTCCAAATTTAAAAATATGTTGCCAAAAGAACAATTCATTGGAAAACTTTCTCTACTTCAACGTTTTTTCCGTAAAAGCAATAGTTTCTTATCAGAAAAATAAAATACAACCTCGTGCCAACAAAGAAATTTTTTGGATTCCATTACCAGAAGATCGGAACTTTGAAAAAAACAAAATTTCCCAATTCGAAACTATGTTTCGAAAAGAACAATTTATTGCGAAACTTTCTCTACTTCAAAGTTTTTTTTTAAAGTAATAGTTTCTTCACAGAAAAATAAAATACAACCTTGTGCCAACAAAGAAATTTTTTCGATTCAATTACCAGAAGAAAGGAACTTTGAAGAAAACAAAATTTTCCAATTTGAAGATATGTTTCGAAAAAAACAATTCATTGCAAAACTTTCTCTACTTCAACGTTTTTTCCGTAAAAGCAATAGTTTCTTGATAAAAAAAAATAAAATACAAGCTCGTAACACCAAAGAGAATTTTTTCGATTCCATTACCAGAAGATCGGAACTTTGAAAAAAACAAAATTTCCCAATTTAAAAATATGTTTCGAAAAGAACAATTCATTGAAAAACTTTCTCCACCCCAACGTTTTTTCCGTAAAATCAATAGTTTCTTATCAAAAAAATAAAATACAACCTCGTGTCAACAAAGAAATTTTTTCGATTCCATTACCAGAAGATCTGAACTTTGAAAAAAACAAAATTTCCCAATTCGAAAATATGTTTCGGAAAGAACAATTAATTGCAAAACTTTTTTCCTTTAAAGGAATTGTTCCTTATTAAAAAAATAAAATACAACCTCATGCCACCAAGGAGATTTTTTCGATCAGAAGATAGGAACTATGAAAAAAAAATTTCCCAATTTGAAAATATGTTTCGAGAGGAACAATTCATTGCAAAACTTCCTCAATTTCAACGTTTTTTCCGTAAAAGCAATAGTTTTTTTGAAAAAATAGAATACAACCTCATGCCACCAAGGAGATTTTTTCGATCCTATTACCAGAAGATCGGAACTTTAAAAAATACAAAATTTCCCAATTCGAAAATATGTTTCGAAAAGAACAATTCATTGCAAAACTTTGTCTATACTAACGTTTTTTCCGTAAAAGCAATAGTTTCTTATCAGAAAAATAAAATAAAACCTCGTGCCAAGGAAGAGTTTTTTTTGATTCCATCACTAGAAGATAGGAACTTTGAAAAAAACAAAATTTACCAATTTAAAAATATGTTTCGAAAAAAACTTTTCCTTCCCCAACGTTTTTTTCGTAAAAGCAATAGTTTCTCATCAAGAAAATAAAATACAACCTAGACCCAACAAAGACAATTTTTCGATTCCATTACCAGAAGATCGGAACTCTGAAGAAAAAAAAATTTTCCAATTCGAAAATATTTTTCGAAAAGAACAATTCATTGCAAAACTTTCTCTAATTCAACTTTTTTCCGTAAAAGCAATAGTTTCTTTTCAAAAAATAAAATGGAATCGTCCTCTCTGTCCATTCCGGCGATTTCGTATCTTCTTCACAGGAGACGACAATAAACGATGAGCAATATGCGTTAAATAGAACCACCAGTTCGTGATCTCGACTTCATTTCCATGGTTAGTTGAATGAATAACGTCATTAGTGCATCATCGGTTCCATAGCGACACATTGCATTCGAACATTCGAGGTTCGTTCTAAATATTACTGCAGCCATTAATGAATAATAATCTCTCCGTTAAATTCAAAACATCTTCAAATAGTCTCGAAAACTCGAAAACATCGTCAATTAATTTTTTCCGCGTAGAAAACGGCGAGGTCCGTTCTCGCCGGAGTAATGGACGAGACGGAACCCTTTCGGGCGAGATAATTATTTTAATTAAAAGGGGCGAACTTTGAAGAGGCCGAAGGTGGAATTTCGCTGAATGTGAGCGGGGTCGAGATTGAAATATCTCATTCGGAAATGTATTTAAAGCGAAGAAAAGGTTGGATTCTTCGAGAGAGATGACGGAACGCGAAAATTAGTGATCGTTTAGAAATTCGCCTTTTAGGGCGGATGAAAGATGCCGGTTTGTGTTCCGCCTGTTTTGCTCAAAGGGGTTCAGAGAATTCCATAAATATACTTAAGTTCAAATGAAAATCTTCGAAATGAATGCTTCTTCATAAATACCAATTTTTGTTTGTTTCATTTTTATTTCACTTTCGTGCAGTAGATCCAAAAGAGAGAAGCAGCCACGCAACGACAAAAACAATAACACCCTAGTGAGAGGATCGTCGATAAGGCATTCCCAAAGCCATGGAAGCTTGGTCGGTAACCACATGGCGAGCGACCCCGAAACCCTGAGCAGGGAACACAAGCACTTGGTCAAAAGAACCAAGTCCTTCTGGAAATTCGGGAAGAACAGCTCCGACTGCGAAATACTCGAAGGCATGGCTTTGTGGAGACACAGGGACCTGGTGGACGTCGAAGAGAGCAAGGTGAAAACGAAAAAGTTCAAGAGTCCCAAGAAAGTTGAGAAGGCGCCAAGGGATAGGTCCAACGATTCCGACAAGACCATCAACAATAAGACTGTGGAAGAGGTTGGTTTGAAATCGAAGATGAAGAAGACTTCTATGAAAGCCAGGAGTGAGTTGGAGAAGAAGAACAAGATGTCCCTGCCTCCAAGGAAAGACTCGGTGGTAGAGAACAACGACTACGATCATTACAACGAGAAGAACGGCGAATTCTACGACGACGAGGACGGGTTGATGTTGAAGACGGTGAACAGGAGGAACATCCTCCAACAGTACGACAACGACGATTCGACGATAATGGACTCGGAGGATGAGGAGTCGGACGTCACGAGTGACGATCCCTACGACTGCATCGTCAGCGAGAGTCAAAACATGGACAGGAACCAAGGGGGGAATTTCCCGAACGTCGCCGAGATCGGGAAGAAGCTGGAGAAACTGTCCAAATCCAGCAAATACTCCCCGAATAAGGGGAACAACAAGGAAACGAGCCTAGAGCAAAGCGTCTCGGAGAAAAACAAACTAAACACTAAGAACAACGACTTCGACAACGACATCATCCAATACCCAGACAAACGTTCCAGTTTCAGGACCTTCCGGGGTAACCCGGAGGAACAGAAGAAATACCTCCCAACCAGACCAAGCCACGAGGAAAGAAACAGCGAGGAAAAAAGACGTTACTACCAAACCCCAGACTCCAGTCGCACCAACACGACAGACAGACGGACCAACAGCAGACCCAGCTACGAGTCCATAGAATCCGACGTCAGGGATCCAAAAACGAACAGAAGATCAAAAATCGAACCGGAAAAACCGAAATATTACGACTCCAACGCGGAGTCGGACGAGGAGAGGCAGTTCCTGCCGCGCACCAAGCTGTCGAAGACGAACAGCAACGGCAGCAAGTACGAGCATCAGCAGGGCGACCTGATGGGTTACGGGGAGACGTTGCAGAGGAGGCTGAAGAATCCGGAATATGGGTCGAAATACGACGATCGGTCTCCTCATAACGGGAACATGTACGGGCCTTGGTATGACCTTTGGGGGATTGACGCGACGTCGGGGAAATAATGGCGCGATTTGAATGCATTGCATGGTGTGTCTTCAGAGCGATTTTGTCACGCTTGCGTTATCCACTTAGTTTTTAGGTGCTTTCTAACTTCGTTCTTATATTCATCACTAAAAATACTAACATAATTGAAGGATACATCGATCGTACACAAGTTATTGGAACTCAACTCATCAAGAATATCTAGTTCCAACGAATAATTCCTGAACTATTTCTACTTCAAACCCACTCCACTCGCTAGAATGAATGAAAAATGGAGTATGCATCTTTGACAGTTAGATGGAATTTCGTTCAAAACTCCCGAAATCGATCGAAAATTCCTGAAAAATGTTCGGTGTAATTGAAGAAACGTATCAGGGGCACTTTTTCATTCGTTTCAGGCCCCCAAACTTTTTGTTCGATTACGAAGACACTTTCTGATTCAACTGACGGCTTCCATAAACGTCAGATGGATTCTGTGATTCTAGGATGTTTCATGTTATCGTATTTTGTTGAAAATTCCCTGAAAATTATTGCAAACTACAAAAAATTAGGTGGTAAAGTTGAAAGGCAATGTATTTAATCGTCTTTACCTCATTTCAAACCCCAAAACGCTCTATTCTTCGATATTTGAATGTAAATAACCAGTTCCCCAGGAACAGTCAGATTTTGACAACTTTTTTTTGAAATTCTTGAAACCTGGGAAAAAACTTGACAGGTCGATGGAATTTCGTTCAAAATTACCGAAAATGATTGTAAACCCCCAAAAATGGGATGGTAAAGTTGAAAAACAATGTATTTGATCGTATTTATCACATTTCGGACCACGAAACGTTCTATTTTCCAATATTCGAACGTAAATTTCCAGTTTTTTCAGGAGCTGTCAGATTTTGACAACTTTCTTTTCAAATTCTCGAAATCTGAAAAAACTTGACAGGTCGATGGAATTTCGTTCGAAACTACCAAAAATGATCAGAAAATTCCCGAAAACTGCTACCTATTGTTGAAGAAACGTTCAAGGATCACTCTTTATCCGTTTGCCCCTAAAACTGTCTTTTTACTCGTTTTTGTAGTCACTTTCTTACCACAATAAACGTCAGATGCGTTCTGTGATTCCCTTAATAATTCAGGTTCCAAATTTTGTTCATAATTCCCAGAAAATTATTGTAAACCCCCAAAAATGGGATGGTAAAGTTGAAAAACAATGTATTTGATCGTATTTATCACATTTCGGACCACGAAACGCTCTATTTCCCAATATTCGAACGTAAATTTCCAGTTTTTTCAGGAGCTGTCAGATTTTGACAACTTTCTTTTCAAATTCTCGAAACCTGGAAAAACTTGACAGGTCGATGAAATTTCGTTCGAAACTACCAAAAATGATCAGAAAATTCCTGAAAACTGCTACCAATAGTTGAAAGAAACATTCGAGGATCACTTTCTATCCGTTTGCCCCTAAAACTGTCTTTTTATTCGTTTTCGTAGTCACTTTCTGACCACAATAAACATCAGATGTATTCTGTGATTCCCTTACTTTTTCAGGTTTCGAATTTCGTTCATAATCCCCAGAAAATGCTTGGAAACCCCCAAAAATGGGGTGGTAAAGTTGAAAGACAATGTATTTGGTCGTATTCATCACATTTCGGACCCCGAAACGCTTTATTTTCCAATATTTGAACGTAAATTTCCAGTTTTTTCAGGAGCTGTCAGATTTGGACAACTTTCTTCATAAATTCTCGAAACCTGGAATAAATTGACAGGTCGATGAAATTTCGTTCGAAACTACCAAAAATGATCAGAAAATTCCTGAAAACTGCTACCAATAGTTGAAAGAAACATTCGAGGATCACTTTTTATCCGTTTGCCCCTAAAACTGTCTTTTTATTCGTTTTCGTAGTCACTTTCTGACCACAATAATCATCAGATGTATTCTGTGATTCCCTTTACTATTTCGTTTATAATTCCCAGAAAATGATTGGAAACCCCCAAAAATGGAGTGGTAAAGTTGAAAGACAATGTATTTGGTCGTATGTAACACATTTTGGACCCCGAATTTCGGTGTCAGGTTTCGACCAATTAATTGGCCTCGATAAATAACGTTAGAACTCGTTTGGGGTGAACATTTCATGTCGCATACGGATTTGAAGCACTTTTTCTGCTTTTACTCCTAATACTAATCAATATACTATTTTGGGTCAATATATAAAAATGATTCATCCTTATTTAAATCCGTTTTCATAATCTAGGAATTAATTTAACACTTTATTTCAGTTTTTTCTATATTCGAATATTTTGGATGAGTTGAGTTTCAACACAGGGAGTCGCTTCAAACAGTGTCTTTCTCCACCATCGATGATGAAATCATTTCAACAATCTCATTGAAAGTACGATAACACTTATTTAATAAATAGAGAAAAAAATTATGGCAGTATTTCATTTTTCAATCACTGTTTATGGTGTGTATCCCATATTCTTTGTCCTCCTTTTATATTTTTTATTTAAGACCGACTTTGGCTTGCCTCAAATCTATCTTTACAGGCGCTTCATTGTAATGGGGTAGATTCTCGTAGGATTTAGATAATGGGCTAGACGAGGAAGCGCGCTAGACCTGCCTCTAAGTATTCACTTCTTGAAGAGGAAGTGAGATGGATACACAGGGATCGTGAGATATGGATAGCAAGGGCTGTATTTTATTGTTATATGATGAAACAAATAGTGAAAAAAAGATATATATAAAATAATGAAAAAAAAAGTGATAATGAAATCAAATACATAATGAAATATTCGTGTAATATTTCAAATTCATTAGTGAGGCACTGCCTCATCTGTTTCATAGATTCCTTGCACTCCATTTATATCCATTACAAAGGGACAAATTATCTTAAAATGATGATAATACACTCTCTTCATTCGATATATTATCACTGTATACAGTGAACGATGAACAGCAATCCTCCTAATCCAATTATCGCGATTAGTTAAGAACCAACTTCGGGGTTATACAAGAGAATGGTTGGTTTGCATATTTCGCCCTCACAAATGCAAATTGGTGGCGCGAAGTTACGAAGGGCCCCCTCTACCTGCCGTTTGGGGAAACCCAATAATATAGGTGAAGAAAGTTTTTGGGGAAGACCATGAAAAGTTTCGGGGGTGCTGTCGAATCTTATGAATATTCAAAGGAAGTTTAAGTGACAATATACGTACAGGATGTTCTCCGGAATTAAGAAAAAATTCTGCTTTCATTTATTTTCTTGTGAACTCAGCCCCAGAATTCGGTGAAACCCCAAAAAGCAGAGACAAAATATGTTGACCGTTTAATGTTCTGAATTTATTGGACAGCATATGTCGATGATGGTTTTACCAATGGGCTAAACGAGCATTATCAGAGATTTCTAATCGTTGTTTTCCACCACAAAATCTCCTCTGGAGTATTTAATTAAGTCATATTCGAAATTTATGATGGAAAAAGTGGTCGAAAATTTTCTATTTCGAATCATATATATATATTCAAATAATTAAGGGCTTCAACTAATCTTTAATACAGGTGTTGGTTCTCTTTCAGGTCTTCATCAAGTAATTTCGCCACCATCAAATTGAGGAAAACTAATCCTAGCACTGACAGAAAATCTTCTCTAATCTTAGAATAAGCTGACTGTACTGTAACCCCTAAAATTCTGAATAAATACTGGAAATACAAAAGCTTGAAAAATGTCATAAAGAATAATTTCAACAAACTTTTTGAAATATTTCCAGTTTTTTTTCAGAAATTATCCCTTTGGCTTATGCTGCTTCATCAAACTAGTTAAGTCAACTGAAATATTGAATAGTGAATTACCAAAATTATTTTCATATTTTATTCTTTCGTAGGTACAATTTTCATGTTACCTTATTTTTCAGTGATTAGATATAATTGTTCTTTTATAGTTATTGTTGAACGCGATATAAGCTAGTCTATAGTTGTACTTAGGCTAACATATATTCATATAAATATTGTATAGAAGTAGGATAACGAATTAATTGCTCAGAAATACTTCTTGCTACGTTCTCCTGAGATATATTCACACTTTCAACGAATTTTAGGAAATTTTTTTCCCGAAAACGTTTATTGTACATTTTTCTACGGTGGTTGGGATGGTGCAATACATTTAAATTCTACACAAACTTACTATCGCGTTTGCTGGCTAATAACTTACCCTTCTCCCGAAAGCTTGGATAGAATAATATTAACATTTTCCGTACCTGACGATTACCTTCTTCCGAAATCCGTTTCTTCGAAAATCGAAGCTTCACCAACAATCAGAAACTTGTCGTCGTATCAAATTCTCAACGTCAAATTGTATATTTTCGTGAAACATGTATTTGAAATTAGGGGACTGTGATAATTTTTTGTAAGATGTTATCATTTGCAAAACATGCTTTAGTAGGTTTGAATATTTTTGTAAATAATCACTATGTATATATTAACACGAATTTGGGGTCTAACTTCATTTGTAATATTTTTATATTAAAGTCACTTAGGAACTACTAGAATATGATGGTCAATTGTGGAAGGAGTCTGAAGAGATTGTCGATAAATCAAAAATAAATTGAACATTTCGAAGTGTAAAGTTTTCTAGCATCAATTTTCACCATAATTTTTTCTTTGATCAATTTTTTTTGGTTAAAATGAAATTTATTTCTGGGAAACTTTAAATTTCACTTAAATGAAAGAAAAGTGCTAGTTTTTGTAAATATTTAATATTTTATTTAATCAATTTCGATGAAAAACTTCGTGTAAGTGTGGAAATTGTTCAACGTTGCTCTTATATATCAGAAATTTATAAATGTTGATAGCCTACATTAATTTTGTTATTAAGTAAACTTCAAGATGTAATGTTTCGGTTTTTACACTGAGATTTTTTTAGAGGTAATTGATTTTCTTTCAATAATTAATATTATTATATACGTATATTCTATAACCGTCCAACAATGTCACTTTAAGTGTATACCTTCATCAACTTATTTTGTATAATTTTATTGTATTTTTTTTTTCGATGATGGATGTCTAGTACACCATATGTTTTTTAATTATAAAGAAAATAGAAATAGAAGTAAACTTGATGTAAACAATACGTATGATGTATTCTATAATCATTTTATTCTGTTTAAGCAGATGTATAATGTTATTGTTAAATATACTCGATATCATTTTAATAAAATAAAAAAGAGATGTTCTAATTTTTCTCAACCCTTTTACTCAGATTAGAAATATCACTGACTTGAAGCAAAAACAAAATTCAGTTAAATGGTTGATAAACCACAAAAGATGGAATAACCGAATTATTTTGAACATATCAGGAAAATAATTTGTTTTCTGTGCATCAAAGCTGTCAATTTATTTTTGTAAACTTCAATAGATGCAATCACAGAATTATATTGAATATCTCAGAAAACCCAATTTTTTTCTGAGTACCAAAACGGTATTCAGGGTTCATTGTCAGTAGGTCAAATACTATCAATTTATTTTTGTAAACTTCAAAAGATGGAATTACCGAATTGTATTCAATATATCAGAAAACTCAATTTTTTCTTGTGTACTAAAACGGACTTCAGGATTCATTATCAGTATGACAAATACTGTCAATCTATTTTTGTAAACTTCAAAAGATGGAATCGCCGAATTATATTGAATATTTTGGAAAACTCAATTTTCTTCCTGTGTTCCAAAACGGACTTCTGTGTTCATTGTCAGTATGACAAATACTGTCGATTTATTCTTGTAAACTTCAAAAGATGGAATCGCCGAATTGTATTGAATATATCAAAAAACACAATTTTTTTCCTGTGTACCAAAACCGTATTCATTGTCAGTATAAGAATGACTGTCATTCAATTTCAACAAACTTCAGTACATGGAAATACAGAATTATTCTGAATATATCAGAAAAACTATTTTTTTTTTTTCAAATGGTACAGCTAGAAAGCTTAAATTACACATTCAATAGATGCCTAATATGTAGACACAAAATTTAAATGGGATATAACGCAGACTTGACCCAGTTAACCGGAGCATTCAGACCTCGAAAATTTCAAAAGTCTCAGGCCAACCTAATCATTTGAGATCATTATTTGCTCATAATTAAAAAAAATCAGACATTCTGGGAAAATGATAATGCATTCGATCATAAATGGAAAAAAAAAACTTGAAACAAATGAATAAAGAAAAATGAATAAAAATAATAAATAAAGAAAATAAATAAAGAAAATAAATAAATAAAAAAATTAGAAAAAATAAAAAAAAACGAAAAAAAATATTGATAAAATATTGATAAAATTGACATCGTTTGTTGATAACTTGATGAGGTATATTTTGGACATAGCGAATTAAATTAAAGAGTCCTTTGGGTCATTTATATAGCATAGCAGATTATACCTCAACAGCCTCAGAGACATGATAAGGGTGAGTTTCCAATTATTTTCTTCCTGAAACTAAATACACTGAGGAGCTAAAAAAAAGTCGATCCAACCAGAAAAAAAATCGCAAACCTCAAAAACTACACAATATTTCTTTTCAAACCAATTTTCGTTGGAAATTTTTCTTGTGATTTTTCCATAATTCTCTTCGACTAAACACTGATTACTCCAACTCCAATCCAACATGATCCTCTCCGAATTACATTGCCACACACGTTGCTGCCCCCGCCTCAACCCCATCAAAAAAAACATCCATCCTTTTGATACCCGGAGGCCACAAAGGAATCTGCAATTGGTTTATAAATATTTACACTCGTGTAAGTATGGCCATCGTTTTTAATATGACTTCAATCCGCACAGCCCTAGGGTGGATATTGGTAAACAATGCGGATACGTTGTCCGTTCTTCCGAAACGTAGATTGGACACAGTGGCGTAGATACGATTTATAGTTTCAAAATCTTCAGAGACTATAGTGAGTTATTGGTATAACACTCGACTTACGTGTTTGATTCCAGACATTTTTTGGCGCAGAATACTTCCACTTCATCAATTTCAGTTTTCCGTTTATTTTCTCATAGTGGACTTCCCTTCTGTCTTAGATATTGCCAATTCGATACGCCACTGTGGTCAGAAACACTAGATAAATTTTCCTGTCCTGAATGGGGTGGAAGGAGAATGTTCTGCATCGAAATCACCTTGTTTGGTAACTCGTATGAACACTGATCCGGCTCGTCTGCTGCCCCCTGCTAATAATGTTTGCCCGAGGAGGAAATCTCTTGGAATAATTCATGAATTTTATCTTATCCCCTCGGCTCATCCCCAATCTCGGTGATACTTAAACGAACGTTGGCAATCTATAAGGAAGAAAGCCGGCGTTTTATAGTTCGAACCAAAAATAATCGTTTCGGAAATTCCTGAAATTTCATTATTTTCGTTATACGTGGCAACATCGCAATTTTTCAGATAACTTCACAATACATAATTGAAAATCTTACATTGATTGACAAAATGAAACCAGAAAGAAGCATGAGATTTCGGACATTCTCGGAAGACTCAGAAACTGCTGGTCGGATTTTCCCCAATTGTTTCACCAGAGGTAACCCTACAAATAGAAAATCGAAAATAGCGACCTAAAGCTTTCAGATAACATATAAATCATTGCAATGAAAAAATTCACTTATTCTCATTTACTTTTATCTTCTTCAAAAAAAATTAATCGAAATTTAGACTTTCGAAAAATACCAAATAGTAGAAATGGTGATGCTCACTTAATTCTGAGTTCCTCAAGAAATATAAGTACAAAAAATGGTTCTCGCCATATTTGGACTTTCGCAAAAAATATTGGTACAAGAAGTTCCACGAAATTTAGAGTTTAAAAAAATATTGGTATAAAAAGTGGTTTTCAATCAATTCAGACCTCCACAAGAAATATTGGTTCAAAAAACTGGCTCTTACTATATTCAGACTTCAACAAAATTCTGATACAAGAAGTGAATTCATCGAAATTAAGACTTTCGAGAAATACCAACTATGCAGTATAAAAGTAGTGCTCATTTCATTCTGACTTCCACAAGAAATATGTATAAGTAAAAAAAATGGTTCTCGCAATATTTGGACTTTCACAAAAAATATTGGTACAAAAAGTGATCTCCACGAAATGTACACTTTTGAAGAATATTGGTATAAAAAGTGGTTTTCACTCAATTCAGAATTCCACAAGAAATATTGGTACAGAAAATGTTTCCTACTATATTCGGAATTCCACAGAAAATACTGGTACAAGAAGTGAATTGATCCAAATTTAAACTTTCGAAAAATACCAACTAGTATTAAAAGTGGTGGTCACTTAATTCTGACTTCCACAAGAAATATAAGTACAAAAAATAGTTCTTGCCATATTTGGACTTTCACAACAAATATTGGTACAAGAAGTGATCTCCACGAAATTTAGACTTTTGAAGAATATTGGTATAAAAGTTATTCACAGTCAATTCAGACTTCCACAAGAAATATTGGTTCAAAAATATGGCTCTTACTAAATTCAGAATTCAACAAAAATACTGATACAATAAGTGAATTCATCGAAATTAAGACTTTCGAGAAATACCAACTATGCAGTATAGAAGTAGTGCTCATTCAATTCTGACTTCCACAAGAAATATGTATAAGTAAAAAAATGGTTCTCGCAATATTTGGACTTTCACAAAAAATATTGGTACAAAAAGTGATCTCCACGAAATTCACACTTCTGAAGAATATTGGTATAAAAAGTGGTTTTCACTCAATTCAGAATTCCACAAGAAATAATGGTACAGAAAATGTTTCTTACTATATTCGGACTTCCACAGAAAATACTGATACAAGAAGTGAATTGATCCAAATTTAGACTTTCGAAAAATACCAACTAGTATTAAAAGTGGTGGTCACTTAATTCTGACTTCCACAAGAAATATGAGTACAAAAAATAGTTCTTGCCATATTTGGACTTTCACAACAAATATTGGTACAAGAAATGATCTCCGCGAAATTTAGACTTTTGAAGAATATTGGTATAAAAGTTATTTACAGTCAATTCAGACTTCCACAAGAAATATTGGTTCAAAAAAATGGCTCTTACTAAATTCAGACTTCAACAAAAATACTGATACAAGAAGTGAATTCATCGAAATTAATACTTTCGAGAAATACCAACTATGCAGTATAAAAGTAGTGCTCATTTACTTCTGACTTCCACAAGAAATATGTATATGTAAAAAAAATGGTTCTCGCAATATTTGGACTTCCACAAAAAATATTGATACAAAAAGTGATCTCCACGAAATTTACACTTTTGAAGAATATTGGTATAAAAAGTGGTTTTCACTCAATTCAGAATTCCACAAGAAATATTGGTACAGAAAATATTTCTTACTATATTCGGACTTCCACAGAAAATACTGATACAAGAAGTGAATTGATCCAAATTTAGACTTTCGAAAACTACCAACTAGTATTAAAAGTGGTGGTCACTTAATTCTGACTTCCACAAGAAATATAAGTACAAAAAATAGTTCCTGCCATATTTGGACTTTCACAACAAATATTGGTACAAGAAATGATCTCCACGAAATTTAGACTTTTGAAGAATATTGGTATAAAAGTTATTTACAGTCAATTCAGACTTCCACAAGAAATATTGGTTCAAAAAAATGGCTCTTACTAAATTCAGACTTCAACAAAAATACTGATACAAGAAGTGAATTCATCGAAATTAATACTTTCGAGAAATACCAACTATGCAGTATAAAATTAGTGCTCATTTAATTCTGACTTCCACAAGAAATATGTATGGGTAATGGTTCTCGCAATATTTGGACTTTCACAAAAAATATTCGTACGAAAAGTGATCTCCACGAAATTTACACTTTTGAAGAATATTGGTATAAAAAGTGGTTTTCACTCAATTCAGAATTCCACAAGAAATATTGGTACAGAAAATGTTTCTTACTATATTCGGACTTCCACAGAAAATACTGATACAAGAA
Organism: Aphidecta obliterata; assembly: GCA_963966015.1. Lineage (NCBI taxonomy): Eukaryota > Metazoa > Arthropoda > Insecta > Coleoptera > Coccinellidae > Aphidecta > Aphidecta obliterata. The sequence goes on from OZ014428.1 coordinate 34,197,991, forward strand.
GTGAATTGATCCAAATTTAGACTTTCGAAAAATACCAACTAGTATTAAAAGTGGTGGTCACTTAATTCTGACTTCCACAAGAAATATAAGTACAAAAAATAGTTCTTGCCATATTTGGACTTTCACAACAAATATTGGTACAAGAAATGATCTCCACGAAATTTAGACTTTTGAAGAATATTGGTATAAAAGTTATTTACAGTCAATTCAGACTTCCACAAGAAATATTGGTTCAAAAAAATGGCTCTTACTAAATTCAGACTACAACAAAAATACTGATACAAGAAGTGAATTCATCGAAATTAAGACTTTCGAGAAATACCAAGTATGTAGCATAAAAAGTGGTGCTCATTTGATTCTGACTTACACAAGAAATATAAGAACAAAAAATTGTTCTCGCCATATTTGAACTTTCACAAAAAATATTGGTAAAAGAAGTGATCTCCACGAAATTTAAACTTTGAAGAATATTGGTATAAAAAGTGGTTTACATACTTCCACAAGGAATAAGGGTTCAAAAAAATGTATCTTACTATATTCAGACTTCAACAAAAATACAGATACAAGAAATGAATTCATCGAAATTAAGACTTCGAGAAATACCAACTATGTAGTATAAAAGTGGTGCTCATTTAATTCTGACTTGCACAAGAAATATAAGAACAAAAAATTGTTCTCGCCATATTTGGACCTCCACAAAAAATATTGGTACAAGAAGTGATTTCATCGAAATTTAGGCTTTGGAAGAAAACTTGTATAAAAACTGGTTCTCACTTAATTTTGACTTCCACAAGAAATATTGGTACAGAAAATATTTCTTACTATATTGGGACTCCCACAAAAATAATTCAGATAAGCGTAAGTCTTTGCGTAAAAAAAAATTCTATTCATATTTACAAAACGAATAAGCCTCGAGTTACCGAACTATCCCAGACCCCAGAGTGATTATAACTCCGTGCCAATCACGGGGGCAAGTCTCCAAGATGAATGGGGAATAAAGTAGATTTCGTTTTTATTCATCGAACCGTTTTGGCGCTAATTGGATTGGGGCAGGCTCTCCATCGATTTTCCAAAACTGTTGGGAAAACTTCCAGATGAGCAGAGTCTGGACGGATTTTGGGTCACTGGGAACTTACCTGGGTGCAAATCAGGCATGGTCTTGAAATTTCCACGAAGGGGAAACGGCAAGTAAGAACTTGGCATCATATTTTTTTTCTACATCTTCGAATGTAGAAGCAACCTAGACAAAAGATAAACTAACATTAAAACCACTAATATACAAGTGAGCCAAGGGTTCGCTTGCTCAAGACCTGTTTCTGTATATCCTATTCTTACAGATACAGATACAGATACAGATATGACTGTCATTGCTTTTCAGATACATTCGGACTTCGATAACCTTCCTTCGAAGAATTATTAGACGTGCAGTAAGCCAGTTGTATGGACCAGGCAAACATATCGGCAAATAGAAAACGACAACCGGAGACGTAGAGTAAGGAAATTGCTAGTCTTAGACAGACGGAGTGATTGTAGGTTTCGGAAGGAATACCAAATCCAGTCTAAAGTTTTCCAAGACTGTCAAACAACCCGATCAACTCCGCATGTATTTCTGCAGGAATGTCACCGTATATTGGGGAAGTCAGAATGAATAACTTTTCCAATTGGGAAAACTGTCTTTAGGTTGGATATTTGCGAGCATACATCACTTGCATGCGGCAACATTATTTTCCAGTATGCAAATTATTTGGATCGAAACATTTAAAAGCTCCTGCAAACAACCGATTCTGCTCTATTCGAGATCTCCGTGCAAGATTAAATTCGACAGTGTCCCCCCTTCAATCGAAATGTAAATTCGGGCTGTCTGCCCCTGAGGACAATTCTTCATCGAAGCGGAAACTGTTATGATACAAACTGTTTAGCATAGAAAAATATTTCTTTTGTCCTGTCGACGTAAGGGAGAAATTAGCAATGCAAATCACCAGACTTCCTCACCAGGAACGTTGATTCTTTGCTTCTGGGAGCTCTGCCTGCATCAGCCTACATCTGAACAAATCTTGGTTGAGCCGACTTGATTTCGTTATCTCGATTCGTTATTCATTCTAGGTACGCAACTCGAAGTGGAAGTTCACGACCTCAATGTCATTATACAGAGAGAGGTCCTCACTTTATTCAGACTCAAGAAATATAAGTACAAAAAATGTTTCTCACCATATTTAGACTTGGACTTGGAATACTGGACCTTCAAAGAATACTGGTATAAAAAGTGGTTATCAATTAATTCTGACTTCCACAAGAAATGTGGGAACGAAAAATATTTCTCACCATATTTGGACTTCCAGAAAAAATACTCGTACAAGAAATGATTTCATCGAAATTTAGACTTTCGAAGAATACTTGTTTAAAAAATAGTAGTACAAAAAATGGTTCTTACCATATTCGGACTTCCACAAAATATACTGGTACAGAAAGTGATTTCATCCAAATTCAGACCTTCGAAAGATAATAACTAGTATAAAAAGTGGTTCTCTGACTTCCAAAAGAAATATTGGTGCAAAAACTAGTTCCCAACATATTTGTTGGACTTCCACAGAGAATAATGGTAAAAGAAGTGATTTACCCTAAATTTAGACTTTCAAAGAATACTAGGACAAAATGTGAATTTCACTTAATTCTGACTTCCACAAGAAATGTGGGTACAAAAAATATTTCTCACCATATTAAGACTTTCGAAGAATGCTTGTATAAAAAGTGGGTCTCGCTTAATTCTGACTTCCACAAAAAATATTGGTGCAAAAATGGTTCTTACTATTTTCGGACTTCCACATAAAATACTGGTGATTTCATCGAAATTCTTTCGAAAAGTATCACCTAGTATAAAAAGCGGTTCTCTGACTTCCAAAAGAAATATTGGTGCAGAAAATAGTTTCCAACATATTCGTTGGACTTCCACAAAGAATAATGGTACAAGAAGTTATTTCCAAGAAATTCAGACTCTCAAAGAATACTAGGACAAAGAGTGGTTCTCACTTAATTCAGACTTCCCCAAGAAATATTGGTACAAAAAATATTTATCACCATATTTGGACTTCCGAGAAAAATACTGGTACAAGAAATGATTCAATCGAAATTCAGACTTTCGAAAATATCAACTACTATAAAAAGTGGTTCTCTGACTTCCAAAAGAAATATTGATGCAAAAAATAGTTCTCAACATATTTGTTGAACCTCCACAAAAAATACAGGTACAAGAAGTGATTCCCCCGAAATTCAAACTTTCAAAGAAAAAGTGGTTTTCACTCAATTCTGACTTCCACAAGAAATGTGGGTACAAGAAGTTTTTCTCACTCAATTGGATTGCCGAATAAATATTTTTAAAAATGGTTCCCATCAAATTTGAATTTGCACAGAATATACTGTCACAAAAAGTGGTTCTTATTTATTTTCTATTCCCACAAAAAAATGGTACAAAAAATGGTTTTCGCCAAATTTAGCCTTCTACAAAATGAACTTGTACAAAAATGCCATTTCGAAATTGCTTCTTTTGGGCATGCCTATTCAAAAAACGCAAAGCAAGTAAGTTTTGTTCATTCTATTTGACATTCATTAATTTCCGCAACCAGACAATAGTCTGCAGATTCCACAAATTCATCAGGAATCCCGTCAAATGAGGAAGCCACTCAGAAATTCCTCGAGTTCAACGATTGTTGAACCATTTAAGACATGCTCCTCACATATCAGAGGGAGTGGTTCCAATTATTCAGACCTATAAACAACGCAAAGAGCCGATTAAATACTAGCGCACTCGCTGAACAGGTTGTTGAATGTCAACGATCCACAAAAGAACCTTGGGCGTCGTATTCTCGACATTGAGGATTCACGAAAAAATCGACAATAACCAGAAGGTCCAGAAGAATAAAAATAGTGGTAGATTACAAATTCAGTTCGCGTCAAACGAAAATCGACAATTTGGAATTGTAAATTGAGGAACCATCGAAATAACGTATGAGACAAACTTCGTCCTTCTATAGTAATATATGTATATGGAAGATAAAATCGTCAAATTTTTGGGCACACCTCCACCCACTGATCTCAATGTTGGATGAAATATCGTCACAATTTGACCTTTATTATACATTTAGCTTTTAAAATCGTTTCTGGTTTTTTGACATAGGATGTATCTATCAAAAGAAGGTTTAAAATCGGGTAATCTATCATAGAATTTCCAATGACCTTGACATTTCTAACACCCCCAGTTTTAAATTTAATCAAATCTTCAGAAAATTTTTAATTGACCATAGAAAAATTTAAGTTCGTGAAATCAAAACACGTCATTCGACGATTTTGGTGAAATAGGTGCAAATTGAATGGAAATTCGGAAGGGAAAAAGAAAAATTCAAATTCGAATATGACATATATTTACTGATAAAATATGAACGTCATTATTATTCTCCAAATATTATTTAAATAGATCAAGGAGTGATTCGCAATCACTTCATAGGTATCAATTTCTATGTGTCGTACATATGATTTGACAAAAGTAAAAGTACAGAAATTTCATCGATATCATTTTACCCTATAATTAACTGGAACCAGAGATGATAATAAGAGTAACCTAAAAAAAAAAGTGAATTTATATCTTCGCAACATCGACTACAATATCCTAATGAAGGGAGGAGTCAACAAGCCAGTCAGGTATATATTCTGAACTTCCTGAAATAGACAGCAGAGTCATATTTTGTGCGAGTTCGATATAAAATGAAGGTTAGTATCTAGTTCATTTATCAGATTGACAAATCGAAGAATAACACATAGAAATGTCTTAATCAATTTGTTTTCATTCAACTCAATTCAGTATGTATTTTAATATTCGAGAAAAATTTCAATTTCTGAATTCGAATGAAAATGATCGAATAGCAGATTATCGTTTATTATTACCCATTTCGAAATCTAGTGAGGGAAAAAGGGATACCTTCCAATGTTCTCTCCTTATTGAAGTACCCTCTCAACTCTGGCTGTTCAAAGATGGGGATCATTTAAGTGGGGCACTCTTTACGAGCCTTTTCAGTTTAATCGGCAGATACAGCACTTAATGGCCTGTTACGTTTAATCATAAAATCAATGTTTGCATAACTCTGAAATGAAGAATGGGGGAGAGAACTCTGAAGTCGATAGGGTTATTTAAAATACTCTGTAATTCACTTTCACTTTTCAGGAAATTAAGCTTGATCAAGATAAACGCCGTCTCTAGACGGTTTTCGATATTTTGATAACATTATGAGTTAAATTCGAGGGAAATTCATCGTGGACCCTGTATCTTGATGGAAGGAAAAGGGTTTTCAAGTTAATAATTTCCTATTGTTTTCTCATAGAATCCTGCCCTTGTCGAAATCGTGTTGTTCACACTTAACAAAACCGAGAGTTCACTGCGACACAGAACACACCCGTTTTGTTCACGTGTTATTCTGAAAGAGCAACTTAAACTACTTTCTGACTGATTCCCGAAAATTTATTATCAACTCGAGCAAGTTCCCGAATTACGTGTTCTTTCTCTTCGAAAGAAATTTTTCCACAAACCACCCCTGATAGATTCCCAAAAACCTTTTTCGACCAAGTCCCCCAAAGAAACTCCTGATAGAGTCCCAAAACCACTGCCTTTATCCGATCTTTGTTTCGTCTCAAGAAAATTTTCAACCCTACCATTCTAGGTGGTTCCAAATGCTGTTTTTGTTTTCGTTAAACCAATCACCCCCTTCTATCATCTTTTCAAGGCAGTTCGTGAACCAAACATCGGTTATTATTGGTCTGAAACCAATCACCTCCCACATTTCCGACAGTGGTGGTAGGATGTGAAATTTTCCATCCAAACGCTTTATTAAGTGCTTAATTCGTGAAATCGACGAAGGGAAATTATAAATCTTACAACGCTTCATTTTTTTGGTCATTAAACGCGAGTTAGGCGCTATATTTATGGGTCCTTCAATACTCTTGAGTTTGGGTTATCAACATTTCAACGCTGGGCGAGTAGACTGAACAAATGCTTTGATTTATATATTAATTCGTCTCATCTCTAGGCGTTCTCACGACTTCGATTTCTTCTTGTATAGACTAGACCAAAAGAAATAGTTAGTGCAAATATTACCTTCAGTTTTCTCGAACAATAATAAGATAATGTCGATTTTATATTTTTGCAGGCAGTACTAATCATCTCATCACTTCTCCTGGCAGTCGCCTTCGGCGATGTCGTCACCAACTCCTACGGAACTTACCTCCAAACCCCCGAAGCCATAAGCCATGTTGCGCGCAGCGACTCTGGTTACTCATACAGCGTAGCTTCCACCCGTGGCGACCCCTCCAGCTTCCACTATGGATTTCAACAGCTAGGAACGCCGATAGCTCTCACCTACAGCTCGCTCGGTGCGAGCCCACTCGGCTACGTCGCCCACAACATCCTCCCCTACGACTTCACCAATAACAAACACATAATCCCGAAAATCGTCATCCCCTACTCGACCTTAGCCTTCTCCCCCTTGATATCTCAACTCTCGTCCATCTACCAGACTTCGTCGATACCGTCGTTGCTGCAGGATAACCAGAAGGTTGAAGGTGCTATGATGAAACCTGTCGGCATGGACCAACCGGCTATGATGATGGATCAGCGACCGATGGTGCCTCAGAATCCGTTCTTCGCTAGTTTTGGGCAGAACGCTGAGGCTCCCCAACAGAATCCAGGACCTGCGAACGAACCTAGCGTTCCTTCTCTAGAAGGAAACAAAGTTGATGATGATACAGTTTCCGTCGAATCTGCTTAGTTTGGTAGACATTCTATAATTGAACTTTGATAATAAACCTTTTTCGTGCTTACAAAATTGTGTAATTACAAAAACCTAACATTATATGGTGGCGAAAATTTTATTTCATTTATAAGTTATGCGGAAATAATGCGCCCCCTTTCGGGAGATACGAAAAATAGATCAGATTCTTTAACCTCGTTTTTTGAACGCACCCAATTAGATCTATGGCCTGAATGAACATAGTTGCCAACTGACAGAAGTGAAAATAACAAAATCTAGAAATATGAAAGAATCCGTCCACCAGTGTTCTCAAATTAATATTTCAGATTAAATAAAAATCTGCTTACTGACTTTTGAAAGGTAAAGGAGTTGCCGGATTTGTGATAACCGAACGCAGTGATTATTTGCGATTCCGAAGGTCTAAACGCCCCCAGGCGGCTAAATCCCGAACCTAGAAAACGAGTATTGTTTTCATATTTCACGTGCTTTTGAGCCAGATATTTTTATTTTATATCCAGGAACCAGATATTCGTGAGGTATATTCAGAAATTTTCATTGTTTTCTGAGCAGAGTATTTGGTATCCAAATAAATAGTTGGTTTATATCAATATTATTCAGATGAAATACGTTCACAAAGTTATTGAATTTCAGGTTACAAGTTTGAGTCCAATTTTCTGGAGCAGGTTTGAGTGGTGATTTAGAAATGTAATTCAATAATTATCAACAAGATTGTTATGAAATTGATCTTCGTATTTCAATGACTTTGGCTTAATCTTTCTGTAAGAAAGAAATTAGAATCATCTCTAAGTTGGAGTCTGAATGAAAATATTGTATATTTGAATAATATATGTAAATGAATTCACGGACATTGGATTATATATAACAATGAGTTATTACTAGAAAAAAAACAGTTCACAATTGTTGTGTCTTCAATTGCTCCTCGGAAAAAAATCAAAACAGAGCTTTACATTTCCATAAATTTCAAGAAAGATGCCTCGGCAGTTTGTGTCACTTATGCCTTTGGCATAGTGAAAAGAATGGACCGAAGAAAAGCACAAATGATCGGCTATTAGGTGTAGCTTTCAAATAATTGTCTGTCAAATTCAAATTGTTCCATTTTTCCTGTTGAATTATTATCAATTTCGATATAATTAAAATTGAAAGAACCAATTTGTTCACCTAAAATCAAAATCAATAATCCATCATTCACTAAAAAGTCTTCACAAAACTCACATAATCGATGGAAAAACCTGAAAAACACCCTAAATAATAAAGGTACTCGTTTTCCTCCATATTTGTTTGTATGAGAAAATAAAGCGCTCCCTTTCGGGAGATACGGAAAATGGATCAGATTCTTTAACCTCGTTTTTGTGAACGCACCCAATTAGGTCCATGACCTGGATAAACATAGTAACCAACTGACAAAACTAAAAATAACAAATCTGGAAACATGAAAGAATCCGTCCGCTAGTGTTTTCAAGTTAATATTTTATCTCGGTGAGAACCCAGAATAGATTCAATGAAAGTCTGCTAACAGAGTTTTCAAAGGTGAAGGAGTTGGCGAATATGTGATAACGCCTAAACGCCCCCTGGCGGCTTCATCCCAAACCTAGAAAACGAGTATTGTTTTCATATTTCACGTGTTTTTAAGCCAGTTATTTTATTTTATATCCAAGAAACAGGTATTCGTGGGTTATATCTAAAAATGTTCATCGTTTTCTGAGCAGAGTAATTGTTATTAAAAAAAAATAGTCGGTAAGGTATTTATATCAGTGTTATTCAGTTGATATATGTTCACAAAGTTATTGAATTGTAGGTTACGAGTGTGAGAAAACCTGGAAAACACCCTAAATAATCCGTTTCATCACAATAAATCCAGAAAAGGTACTCGTTTTCTTCCATGTTTGTTTAAATTTCGCAACGCCATCATCGGTAGTAGCGAAAAAGCACGTACCGCTAGATAGCGCTGAAAATCTCGAAATGTCGGGCCGAATGGTGGTCAAAATTATTCTGTCATCTCTGTCTTTAATATGTAGCAGATTAATCAAATTTTTTTTATAAGATTGCAGAATTAATGATAATGCCTATGAAAGTCGAGATAACCACTTCGGACATTTTTGATTATGTGGGTGAACGTGAATATGATAGCAAATGACCACTATATAAAACAAAACTATTGAACTTACGATAAAAAAAATCATCTTTCAGGAAGTGCTTTCTGCAAAGTAACAACTTTTTTGAGATACGTTTCCCAATCTTCAAGATTGTCTGCCATTTTTTAACTGACTTGGAATTCAACGGGAATTTATGCAAAGAAAGTTCAGAAGAACTATGTGATGAGCATTGAGGAACAGAGCACATTTTTCGTTATCTTATTCCCACATTACCTCTTACAATCCGCTGCATTTTCAGCTCGTATACAGTTTATTTGAAACAATTGTCCATAAATTATCATCTAAATATATCACTTTCGATACATAAATGACTGAAAATAATACAAATATTTCACGCTTTTCCCATATAAACACACACACGTTAGTTTGTTGTTCACCATTCGGGTATTTCGAACAATTAAAAGTAGATGTCGCCCACTCCGTGATTCTTCCCTGTTGGAGTCGCGAATCCCCGAAATAAATTAAAGGCTCATTATTGGACTTTATGATGATTGGATCTATATCAGTAAAAGATGTTCAAATTAATACTAAGACATGCCATTATGATATTCTAGTCAAAATACCAGTTTTTTCAATTTTTCTCCACGAAAACAATGTATAGTTTGAAAACACCACACTAGAGGGCGACTCTTCTCTATGCGGAAACTTTAGATTATAAAAATATAAAATAACTTATTCTATATTCTAAGGCTGAAACTTTTCGGAACATACCATGTGTCAATATTGACAGTTCAGTTAACCTCAAAGTTTGGAGAAAACAAATTAGTCCCTGAAAGGCGGCAGAGTCAGCTGGTGAGGATGTTGGATGGAAAAACGGTTAAAGATAAAATTCACAAGTTTTGATCAAAATGTCGAAATTCAAGATTAGTAATGAATGGAAGAGGAGAGTTAAACAGGAATACATACGTCTAAGACAACAAAAACGTTACAAGAAAGCGGATGAAATCAAATTAGCATGGAATCAAAACAAAAATCGAATGGACGAAGTTTGGTCCACGGAACAGGAAAGATTGACGGAAAGCAAAGCGATTTGGGTTCCAAATCCCGAATTACCTCCTCATGTTACCTGTATGAAGAAGTCTGAGGTGATTGGAAATGACGGTAAGTACACTTTGAAATATTTTGGTCAACACTGTAATTTTTTTGAAATTTAGGTGATATACAAGTCGCTCCCATCAAAATCATCAATGCAGTCACGCCGATCCCAACAATGTACACCTGGGCTCCTATTCAGCAGAATTTCATGGTTGAAGACGAGACGGTTCTCCACAATATTCCGTATATGGGCGATGAAATTTTAGACCAAGATGGTACTTTCATAGAAGAACTGATAAAAAATTACGACGGGAAAGTTCACGGAGATCGAGAAGCTGGCTTCATCGACGACGAGTTATTCGTCGAGCTGGTTCACGCCCTGATGCAGTATCAGGAAAAAGAGAAGCCGGAAAAAAAGGACAAAGAGAAGGACAAGAAAGAAAGTGACAACGACAAAGCAGAAAAAGATGTTAAAGTAGAAATAGAATTTCCAACTTCTGTGATATTTCAAGCTATATCTTCGCAGTTTCCCGACAAGGGGGGTCCTGAAGAACTCAGGGAAAAGTTAGTAGTATATTCTTTATTTTCTATAGTTTTTTTTGTGTTGTTGTGTTTAATTTTTTGTTTGTGTCCACAGATATATAGAACTCACAGAGAGGACAGATCCCAATGCTCCGCCAGAATGTACCCCTAATATAGACGGGGCCAATGCAGCTTCTGTGCCACGAGAACAAACAATGCACTCTTTTCATACGCTATTCTGCAGAAGATGCTTCAAGTACGACTGCTTTTTACACAGTAAGTGCTAATATCATTTCGTTTTTCGTTAAGAGCGCTCGAACTTTAAATTCGAATGAAACAATTTTGTATGAATATATTCATGAATAAACAATCATTGTTTATTTTGCTCTCATCAAGGACATCAAGGAGGTAATTCGCTGATTTCTATAAAATCAATTCATCCCAAAAAGCAGGGATTGTATGATGAGTACCACCCTCTAAGGTTACAAACGTTACCTTGCACAAGAATCCTATCAATTTTTCTGGCATTCTGGCTAAAAACTGCAATATTTCAAAGACTCTGCACCATCGTTTTCAATCATGAAATATCAGACAGAAGTTTTGTAAAGAACTGAACACTCTTTGTAAAGAACTGGCCGCTCTTTTCACGCCGGTTGTATCCACCGTAATTTTTTTTAGTTATTCGGTTTATCTGAGTTCAAATGGGTGCGGTATTTATTTTACAACTCTTGTGAACATGAGCCAAAAAATTTACTCAATACTCCAAACTTTTATTTCATCGCAGACAAATTTTTCGGCTAATGTTTCCTAAATCATATTTTAAGATCCGACTTCTACCATTCCAAACTCGGAATAGGTAGTTCTTTCATATTTTTTCTACTAAAATTTATTCGTTAGGGCTTCAACCTTCCAACCCCGGCCCCAACTTTCAAAAACGTAGAGGACCGGATTTGAAACCTTTCACGGAACCATGCGGACCTGACTGCTACATGCTTCTGGTAAGTTCTGCCAGATCGTTTATCTTCGCAGTTGAACTTTTATTTTCCTTAGGACATTGTGATAGAAAAGATGGCGCAAAAGGCGAAGCAAGAGGAGGAAACCGAAAAAGAAGCCAAATGTAAACAACAGGTTAAAGAGCCTGTCACGACCACTGCCACTGAAAATGTTAAAACTGCCAGCACCTCAAATCATAGGAAAATAAGTAAACAACAGTCTTTGGACTCGGGGAACGAAGCGAGCTCTGAAGATAGTAACGATAGTAAGTATAAAGGTAAGTAATATTTGATAGAAAACGATGATTGATGAGGAGTTGATAGTCTTACATTCCCATATTTGGATTAATGTTGGACGTAAATCGACCTTCAGTGTTCATTTTTGTTGAACCAAGATTAGTTTGGTTGTACACAATTGTCCCTTTCTTCATTGAACTTTCTTGAATAATCTCATCGATAATTTTATATATTTCATTTTTTTATATCGACCTAACGATTTGAGGATTTCAGATTCCAATAATGATGACCCAGTCTCCACTGCCTGTTCATTTAGTTTGCTGGGTCTTATGGGAGCTAATGACCATAATGAATGGACTGGTTCGGATGAAAGTCTATTCAGAGTATTACACAAAGTTTTTCTAAACAACTTTTGTGCCATAGCACAAATAATACTCACAAAAACTTGCCAACAAGTGAGCGGAAAAAATTCAATACATTTATTATACATATGTTTATCTAATGGCATGTCATAATTTCTCGGAACTCGATTGTTTCGAGATGAATTTGAATAAATGGGACTAGAAATTGAGGCTGGCTGATAAATTTCAAGGCATATTCGAATTTCCGAATAGACGAACGTGAATTCGATCATCAACTACCAGTTTCAGAATCACTCATTATTATTCAAACTACATTCAATTCTACGTGACACTTGTTTGACAGCAGATAAAAAAATATTGCCGTTACAACCTGAAGTTGTCAAGGAAATGGCAAAGCACAGCTCACTAACCTACTAATATTTGAAACTACACATATACTTACCCCTTTAGAAATAAATGTCATTGTGACATGTCAAAAATGTCAATTTTTCGAAAATATATTAATATAAATGCCATCAGATAAAATTTTGTATGTAATCATAAACAATCATTATGGCACACGACTTGTACCATAATGATCCTTATGACATAAATAACTATTATATTGTATCCATTCTCCTAGGTCTACCACTTTTCCCAGAAGGAAGACGCTATAATACCTGCCGAAGAAACGCTGAAAGATTTCACCCCTCCTAGAAAGAAGAAGAAGAAGCACCGATTGTGGTCGATGCATTGCAGAAAGATCCAACTGAAGAAAGAAACGAACAGTAATCACGTGTTTAACTTCACTCCTTGCGATCATCCAGGACAGAATTGTGACGCTCATTGTCCTTGCATTGGGGCCCAAAACTTCTGCGAGAAATTTTGCAACTGCAGTTCGGATTGTAAGTTCGGCATGAATTTTTGTGGGCTTCTCTCAATCCGTCGTATTTTGTAGGTCAGAATAGATTTCCAGGGTGTCGTTGTAAAGCGCAATGTAACACTAAGCAGTGTCCCTGCTATTTGGCGGTCAGAGAATGTGATCCGGACTTGTGTCAAACTTGTGGTGCAGATCAATTTGACAGTAGCAAAATAACCTGCAAGAATGTTAGTGTACAGAGAGCCTTACGTGAGTATTTCTTTGTCGTTTTTTATTGGCCGATCTCTATTTTTTTTTTTTCTTTTTCAGATAAGCATTTACTTATGGCGCCTTCTGATGTCGCGGGTTGGGGCATCTTCTTGAAGGATAGCGCCCAAAAGAACGAGTTCATTTCAGAATACTGTGGAGAAATCATTTCACAAGATGAAGCTGACAGAAGGGGAAAGGTGTATGATAAATACATGTGTAGTTTTCTCTTCAATCTCAATAATGGTGGGTAATATCAAATATCGTATAGCTGGTCCTTCCAAATTTAAATAATATGCACAACTGATAACAATAACGCATGCGCATTTCTTTACATTTGAATGTAATGCATTTCAAAGCATTAATTCATTAATGTTTTTCTCCAAATTTCAGAAAAACAACGTCGATGAAGTTTTTGATTGACTTACCACGATATTTCCATCCAAAATCCGAGCTGTCATATTTTCACAACTTTCTTTTGAAATTCTCGAAATCTGGAATCAAACTTGACAGGTCGATGAAATTTCGTTCAGAACTACCAAAAATGTATTTATTTATTTATTGGGTACAAACACCGTATATACAGTAATTGCTACCTGTGGAAGAAACGTTTAAGGATCACTTTTTATTCCCTTGCCCCCAAAACTGTCTCTTCATTCGCTTTCGCAGTCACTTTCTGAACACAATAACGTAAGATGAATTCTGTGATTCCCATACTATTTCAGTTTCCGAATTTCGTTTATAATTCCCAGAGAATTATTGGAAACTCCCAACAGTGGGGTGGTGAAGTGGAATGTATTTACCTCGTTTCAAACCCCGAAATGCTTTAAATTTTGATATTTGATCATAACTTTTCAATTCCTCAGGAGCTGTCAGATTTGGACAATTAGAACTTATCTATACTTTCACTAGCGCTCGTACTATTAATCACTTACCACGATAATTCCATACAAAATTCACATTGTCAGATTTTGCGAATTCCTCGTAAAATTCTTGAAACTTGGGGAAAAATTATAAAAAACACTGACGTGTAGTCGGAAGCTCTAGAGCGCTCGTTACAGTATAATAAGGATTTTTTTCTTCGATAATTCTCTAAAATCTTCTATGGTCTTGGCAATGCTATCTGGACACAATTTCGCACGTAATTTAAATACATTATTCTTCATCTATGTGCGAAATTTCATTCCGATCGAATCAATACTTTCGAAATTATCATGAAAAAAAATATTTGAACGGCCATATTTACGGAACCCCTAGTCTAATTTTGCTCATGGATAAACGTGACCTCGACATTCATAATCCAAACCTACCCTGAAAATTTCAAGTTCCTAGGCCTTTCCGTTCGAAAGTTATAATTTTCTATGGTTTTAAACGTCAGATGATTGATACACAATTTGTTGTTGCAGATTTTGTCGTGGATGCTACCAGAAAAGGAAATAAGATTCGTTTTGCTAACCATTCCATTAATCCAAATTGCTATGCCAAGGTCATGATGGTAAATGGTGACCATAGAATTGGCATTTTTGCTAAAAGGGCGATTCAACCAGGAGAAGAACTCTTCTTTGACTACAGGTAATGTAGCAGAGAATAATTCCTTCTGTACACTTTCAACTTGATATATTTCTTTTTTGCAGATATGGACCTACAGAACAGCTGAAATTTGTGGGAATCGAAAGGGAAATGGAGTTTCTTTGATGAAGAACATTCCAAAGTTTTCGATTTTAAGGAGGAAGAAGGAAGAATGGATATTTTTTATCCATTAAATTCTTTTAAACTTGTATTATAAGGTTATTAATTAAAACCATCTTATTGAAATCATTGTTTTATTGAACCTAATTATATTTACAATAAAACTTGAAAAAATATTTCACATTATGTACAGAAATCAGATGTAGATGATTCACATATCTTCAGTACTCCATTTGTATGCCTCTTCCTGTTGGGCCATTCTCGAATTTTGGATTTCGAACCATTTCTTTTCATAGCCATTAGATCTGT
Organism: Aphidecta obliterata; assembly: GCA_963966015.1. Lineage (NCBI taxonomy): Eukaryota > Metazoa > Arthropoda > Insecta > Coleoptera > Coccinellidae > Aphidecta > Aphidecta obliterata. Next base: position 34,213,207 of record OZ014428.1, read on the forward strand.
CAACACCATCCCAGCGATGACCTGGTCTAATTCCAAAACGATTTGGCATGAATTCTCCCATATATTCTGGTCGAACTAAAAGAAACAAATATGTAATGACTGTTACAAACTCGATATAATTCGCTGTTTGTTTTTTTAAATACTCACTTGACTTTCCTTCATCAACGTCCTTTTTCTTCTTTTTTTTCCTGATATATGCTAGCATAGGATCTCCTTCTCTTTCTTGTTCCTTGAGATACCTCTCCAGATCTTCATCGTTGGCGTACCTTGCAAGCGGTTTGCTCATCTCGTTCAAGTCTTCCTCTCTTTTCTTAGTCGCATCTTCAACTTGCTTCAGCCCTCTCCCCCACCTCGAATATTTCTCCTTGTTCACGTTCTCTTTTTTCTTCTTTTCCACTTCTCTAGCTGCTTCTTCCTGGAGATTCCTGACCCTTCCCGTCTTCCTGTCGCGAACAATCGTGGAGGCGTTGGCTCCGGATATTTCACTTGACATCTTGTTGAAAAGTTCCATCTCTTTTTCCTTGATTAGTGTACTTTCCGCTGCCAATTGCTTGGCGTTTTGCAAACCGGCAGTTTTTCCATCGAGAGTTTTTACCTGTAAACCCAATAATTATTACCTCAATTTTGTTGTACAGGGTGGGCAAATTTCGATGTTTTAGCACTACAACATTTGAATCAGAGGAGATAGACAAGATCTGATATCCCATTCTGTTTTTCTGAGAAACTAACAAGGGTAGTATTCATTTTTGGCCACCTTTTTTTGTTTTCGAGTTATAAGCGAAAATTGGAAAAAGGCCATATCTAAAAAAATTTATATCTCCGCTAATACTGATGATAAAGCTCAAAAGTTAAAACATTATCCAGGCACTTCTTTACGTAGAATCCAGTGCTCGACTTTCTAGCAGGATTTTTAATTATGAAGCTTTGACCCAAAGTTATGTTTTTATGAATGGGAATACTAGATTTCTGTGCCATTTTTTGAAAGCTCAATTTTTCCTGATTCCAAAAATATACAACATTGTATGGTTTGTATCAATATAAATAATTGAAAATCTAGTATTCCCATTTATAAAAACATAACTTTGGGTCATAGCTTCGCCACTGGATTCTACGTACAAAGTGCCTATAAAATGTTTTAATTTCAGAGCTCTATCATCACAATTAGCGGAGATATAAATTTTTTTCGATTTCGCCATTTTTCGCTTATAACTCGAAAACAAAAGAAGGTGGCCAAAAATGAATACTACTCTTGTTAGTTTCTCAGAAAAAGAGAACGAGAATGGGGTATCAGATTTTGTCTATCTCCTCTGCTTTAAATGTTGTAATGCTAAAATCGAAATTTGCCCACCCTGTACAGATTTTTCTATAAGCAAAGCTATGGCATATGGGATAATATCAAAGGAAATGGCGTGAAAATAGCAAAACTGTGATTAAAATTTCTGATGTCACATACCATTTTTGGGGGTGTAGTTTTACTTCTCTTCCTTGGTGGGGAAGTATCATCATCACTATATTTCTTAGCCAATTTTTCATCTTTTTCCTCCTTTTTTGTATCCTTTATGTGAATCGAGGGAGTCTCAAGGATATTTTTACTTTCCCATCTGCTTGATTTCTTTTTATGCGACTGAAAAATATAGGTAATAAGTCGAAAATGACATTATTTCTCTAAACGATTTCATGAAACGTACCGTTTCTGAAGGTGTTTTACTCCTCTGCCTTGGCGGTGAAAAATCATCATCATTATATTTCATATTATTTCCGTCCTCATGACCAACCAACTCGTCGAATACTTGCTGTTTCGGAGCAGACAAATCACGATCTTCAGTTTCCCATCTGCTTGATTTCTTTTTATTTGCCTGAAAATTTGTGATGTGTTGTGTTGAAACGAAATTTTTTGAAACAGTAAAAATTTCCTAACTCACTATTCTTGGAGGTGTGAATTCGGTATCTTTCCTTGGTGGAGACACATCACTTCCAACTTTTTTTCTTGCGTCATCAATTTTCTTATTCAAATTGTGTTTAGTTGAAGAATGCTTTTTTCTTGGTGGAGACACATCACTTTCAATTTTTAATCCTTCGTTGTTGATTTTCTTTTCTGAATTGTGTTTTTTTGGAGAATGCTTTCTCCTTGGAGGTGATAATGTGACATCTTCTCTTCTTGTTGCTGATTTTATTTTGAATCTTGGTGGAGATAAATCCCCCGCATTCTTTGATGAAGAGGGCTAAAAAAAATTAGTAAAATTATGCAATTAAATTATGAAAAATATTATTTATTTTGATAGGCATATGTAATCCAGGTAAAAACATTTACCAGGGACTACCTGAAACCAGACTAAGATTATATTCCAATCACAAACAGTTCACCTCAGTTGAATTATCATTATTGCCTCCTATTGGTATCCATAAATTTGTTTTGCTCTTTTCGTCAATTTGTAAAGATGGTGGTCGATCATCTATAACAGCGACAATTTGGGGGGCGTATTCATCTTCTAATAAGTCTTCTTTAACGGCATTCTCAAACGTGTCAGCATTATCGTCGATAATTGTTAACCTGAGAATGAGAAAAACATCGCAGTATAAAAAAAAAACCTTTTCAACAGTTTCTTACCTACTAGCTACATTATTTGATTCGTTTTTTTTTTTCTTTTTTTTCTTTTCTGTTTTATCTTTACCAATACTTAAATATTTCTTCAAATATTCCTTCTGTTTAATCGCAGACATTTCATAAACTGGATTGAGAGCAGATCTATATCATTTGAAGAACTAACGAGTTAACAATGATTTATGATTGAAAATTTGTTCAGAATGTTATATTTCCTATTTTCTTTCTGAATTCAATCAAAACTTTCAGCCTTTTTCATTTCTGACTGCTAACATCCAACGAAATAAAATTGAGAAATTTAAAACTAGGTTAGGATTCTGGGTTACTAACATAAAACCTAAATGGCCGTGTTCAGGAAAGGTGTTTCATGGTAAACAGTGACAGTTGATATCCCTTTTCTTCATGATACGTAAACGGATTATATATTGATTAATTTCAGAGAAATTTCAACTGTGCGGGGGAAATATGAAAAGATTCTATATATCTATATGACTAATTAATATGAAATTGGCAGTACTTCGCGATTCCAAAAGTCTAAATGCACCCTGCCGGCTAAATTCCGAACCTAGAAAACGAGTATTGTGTGCATCTGAGCCAGATATTTTTATTCACGAAGTTATAAAATTTTAGGTTACAAGTTTGGGTCCAATTTTCTGGGACAGGTTTGAGTGGTGATTGAGAAAGGTGATTCAATAATTATCAACAAGAGTGTTATGAAATTGATCTTCGTATTTAAAATTTTATGTTTAAATAATCTATGTAAATATATTATAGGACATTGGTTTATATAACAATGAATGCACAAAGTTCTAGTACTAGAAAAAAACAGTTTACAATTGTAATTGTTGTGTCTTCAATTGCTCCTCGAAGAAAAATCAAAACAGGGCTATACATTCCGATAAATTTCATTAGAAAGATGCGTCAGCAGTTTGTGACACTAATGAATGCCTTTGGCATCGTGGAAAGAATAGACCGAAGAAAAGCACAATTGATCGACCATTAGGTGTAGCTTCCAAATAATTGTACACTGTCGTCCAACTCAAATAGTGCTCCATTTTTCCTGTTGAATGATTATCAGTTTCGATATAATTAAAATTGAAAAAACCAATTTGTTCACCACAATCAATAAACTTGACCCTACACTATCGGTAATCCAGTCATTCACTAAAAAGTCTTGACATAAAACTCACAAAATCGAAGGAAAACCCTGAAAACACCTCAAATAATCGGTTTCGCTACAATAAATCACGAAAAGGTACTCGTTTTCCTTCATGTTTGCTCACATTTCGCAGCGCCCTCATCGGTAGTTCGAATCGCGAACACTCAATTCAGAGTATTCGGACGTATCTAATCTGAAGAACTGAAAGGATTAATGAATAACCATAGAAAAATAAATTTTTATGACTCATGTCATTGTTGAACGTTTGCATTGTTTGCATGTTTGCAACAATTTGAATTCTCATTGAACAAAGGTAATCATTTATTGATGAAATAGCCTTTCATGTGAATCAAATACCTAAAAATAACTACAATGAACTCGAGTGTATTGGAGAGTGTACGAGAGGACGATTATGTCGAATATTATTTATTTCCTGAATATGGGACAATCTCCGAATGTGAACAGGATCCTTTTTTATCCGCTTTTCTTGAAAAATGTAATGAAATTGTAAATAACCTCACGAAGGAACATTTGTGGCACAAAGATAAGTTTATGTTACTCCCTAGGAATGTGGTAACTAACAAATTGGTTAGTTTAGATGAAAAAAATGGTGGGTTATCTTGCGTTCTGATGGATTTGTTAATAATTGTGAATTGTTCTAGGAAATTTTCCACCTCACTTATATGGGGTTACCCATTTCGGTGAAAATATTGAAGATGAATGGCTGATTGTTTACTTGATTAAAGAATTAACGAAGCAATTTCCCCGAATGATCGCTAGAATTTGCGATGCAGATGGAGAATTTCTATTAATTGAAGCAGCTGAATCACTTCCTTCCTGGGTTAAACCAGAGACAACAGAAAATAGAGTAAGATATTTGATGAAATCAATGATCAAATTTTCATTGGAATAATTTCAGGTATTTATGTTTGAGGGAAAAGTTCATCTAATAGAACCAATATCCTTAGAGGAAGTGGAGGATATTGATATTAATGAAGCAATTAGTGATATCAGGAACGAGTCCAAACAAACTGAAGCAAATGTCGAAATCCAGAAGGCAATATTGAAGAGAATACAAGGCTACCCTGATAAAATCAAAGAAAACCTTCATACATCTAAGGTTTTTATTCCAGTTGGTGTGGCTGCTATTCTTAAGCACAAACCAAGTCTAATTTCCGGTGTTGTACATGCTTTCTGCAACCGAGACTCCATAGATATGAAGATTTGTCGGGCTATGAAATATTTTCCTCCGGAAAACCGTGTTTACGCAAATGTCACATTTCCTAAATGTTTGTACGCCATGGTAAATCACTCAAAATTTCTTCCAGATAAACGAACAGGGTGGAATTTACCCCATTCAAATAGTTCAGAATTTAAGAGCCATTGTTTGGGTGTGAAAATTGCTTGTGGATTTGAAATTTTGGTATCTCAAGCGAAACCTAGTCAAGACTTGGAAAGTGACAAAGCTTGGCTTAAATATTTGTCTTCTCTCAAAGGAAAGAATTATTTTAACGATAATTTGGAACATTCACGTGAATATTCCAATTTATTGAATAAAGCCAAGGAATATTACATCAGTTATCGAGATTCAATGTATTATTCGCCATTGATCGGCCAAGAAATATTAGATTTAATGATCAATTTGGAGTACAATTTCGAAGATTTCAAAAACATAGGCGATAACCTTCTGAAAGAAGACGACGAATCTTGGTTGAATATTAGTCCCGAAGAACTAGATAAGTATTTACAAGAAAAGTACGGACAGAAAAAAATACACAATTTCAATAGCAATACGGACCCCAATAATTTCACCCAAAAAGTATCAACTTTCTTGAACCATGTTTCTGATATCGATGGAGCCGAATTTCCCAACAGTCAGTCTCCGGTGAGACCACCTAGAAGCAAAAAATCGAAAGACGAGAATACAGTTGCGTTTAGTGAAAACGTCAAAGAGAAGGAATCAAATAAAAGAATCAGTTTCGATCCAGACGCCTTCACCTGTGCCGTTCAAAACATCCTCGATTTCGTAATTCCCGAGGATGAGACTTGGAATTTGGAATCCGATTCGGAAATGAGCGACTACGAAGATGATAATTTCGTCAAGAACGATTCGGTTAAAAACGCCAAGAACGAAATGAAGGAGTACATGGACGAGATGGATAGGCAACTGGCGGAAACTTCAATCGGGGAGAGCTTCGTTAAGAAGAACGGAGATGATTTTGGTGATATTGAAAGTTTCACTCCTGTAGATATAGAGCAGAATGCGCTGAAGAATATATTGGAAAGTTATAAGTCTCAATTGGGAGATGCTGGTCCGTCTAGTAATATGTTAGGACCTATGGGCATCCACTTGGATATCTCGGATGATAGATAGGAAATTATATGCAATAAATGTTAGTGTTATATCGCCAGATGAATTTAATTGTTTGATGATCCTTCAAAAAGCTGAATATGCAATAACCTCAGCTTTTTATAATTCAGATCTATATTCTTTATACTGTGAATGAGATAGAATAATGGGTGCTGCAAACTTTCGCCAACATAATTTATAGATTGGTATGACTGGTTTTTGCATTGACAGTGTATAACGGCATGTTGTGGTAGGTACATCTGTCAAATTTCGAGGTTAAAGTTGTTAAGTTAATATTGATAACATCATGAAAAGCCAGTTGTGAGCAACATGTGAAACTCATTAAATTTATGCTATGCTATGCAATAGTTATGGTGCACACAATCATTCAGTTTCTTACTTGATTACTGATCAATTCGAAGCCTTAGAGTCTAATATAAGTTCACAGCTAATTATAGAGGCTTTCTGCAAAAAAATACGAAAAGCACTGCCGTGAAGGCAGTTGCTTTTGAGCGCTCGTACATGCACCTTGTAGGTAGATTCGCATTTTCCAGTTTTGGAAACCAATTGAGGAAATTTTTGACAGCTGTCAAACAAATTTTCAAACTAAGGCGATAATCCAGACTTCAAGTCAGTGCTTTAGGTGACCAATTTTTTTTTCGATAATTCGCTAAAATTTTCTACGGTATCTATCTATGGTCTTGATGATGCGATCTGGACAAAACTTCGCACGTAGTTTGAATACATTATTCCTCAGCTAGGTGCGAAATTTCATTCCAATCAAATCGGTAGTTTCGAAATTATCAGGAACAGAATATTTTGAACGGCCATATCTACGAAACCCCTAGTCTAATTTTGCTCATTGATGAACGTGACCTTGAAATTCGCGATCCAACCCCACCCTGAAAATTTCAAGTTCCTAGGCGTTTTCCTTCGGAAGTTATAATTTTCTATGGTTCTGGTCATGCGATCTGGACAAAATGTTGATTAAATATGTCATTCTCGTTTAAAATACAAAATTCTATCTCGATCGAATCCGTAGTTTGGAAATTATCAAGAAAACTAAATTTCCAACGACCATATTTACGGAACCCCTAGTATAATTTTGCTCATAGATGAAAGTGATCACAATCGAGATCCACACCTATCCTGAAAATTTCAAGTCCCTAGGAGTTTCCGTTCAAAAGTTACAATTTTCTATGGTTCTGGTGATGCGAGCTGGACAAAATTCTGCATGTAGCTTGAACACCTCATTTTCCATTAGAGTGCGAAATTTCATCTCTATCGAATCTGTAGTTTCAAAGTAATCAGGAAAACAAAATTTCGAGCGGCCATATTTACGGAACCCTTAGGCGGATTTTGCCCAATAACGAACTTAACCTCGGCATTCGAGATTCGAACCTACCCTGAAAATTTCAAGTTTCTAGGACATTCCGTTCGAGAGTTATCGTGTATACGGACGGACAGACTCGAATTTTCCGACGGATTCGTCATCAGTGAGTTGAACATAGTCGTTTGAGACCATTTTCGGCTCAAAATTCCAAAAATACAGACATCGTGACGAAATGATATAGCCCTCGTGTAAGTAGTACGAGCGCTCAAAAATAGAAAAAGCCAAATTTATTTCAACAAGAGAAATTTCTGATTTCTTCAGTAAAATCGAAGTTAAAGGTCTACAACTAATTTTATTTTAAATTACTCTATGTTGATAGATATTTCGCGGTAAAGACTTTACGAAATATCACTAATTTCAGCTCTTTTGTAAGTTTTTTGTTCTACGTAGGAGAAGAAACATGATCACAGTAATTCTAGTCTTTAATTACATTTTTGTATTTTTTTAAATATACCTTCATTATGTGAAACTATATTTTTTATTCACTCTAATCTACTTACGACCGTCTGCACAGGTCTCCCACAGAGCTTTTTCCTAGCTTCTGAAGTACCATTCCTTGTAATGCAGTATCTTTATAAATGAACATCGCAGTGGGCTTGTGAAATACTGTTCCACATAATTTATTTTCTGTGTACATGACAAATAATAATGGCTGTCAGTTTCGAAATTCTATGATGACTATAGCAAACTGGTATTTATTTACAATTTGGTTTTATTCATTTACAAACTGTACACAAAATAAAACAATTTAAATACAGATAAAACCGGCTACGTACTAGCAACAAAAATTAAGTTGTTGTCTTCTGGTTTTTATCTTCACTTTTGTCCGTAGGACTGTCATTGTTCGTATTTTCTTTTTCCTTCATGAACTCTTCGAATTCATTTGGGTCGATCAAATGTTTTCTTCCGAATGGGGGCGGTCCAATCAGTGCCTCGACATCATCATAATTCAAAGTTTCCTTTTTCAACAAACTTTCTGCCAGTGTTTCTAATTTGTCTCTGTTTTGCAATAGCAATTCCTCTGTTCGTTTATACGCCCGAGCTATCAGGTTCCTCGCCTCAAAGTCGATAAGATTTGCTAATTTTTTACTGTAAGGTCTCTTTCCCAATTCTTTGGTCTGCGATTCGGGAAATGAAATAAGACCGACTGTTTCCGCCATTCCGTACTCTCTAATCTGGGCATATGCAATTTTTGTCGCCTTTTCCAAATCGTTCTGAGCCCCAGTTGTTATTTTATTGAACGTTATGGATTCCGCTACTCGACCTCCCAGAGTCATACACATTCTCTCGAAGAGTTCATCGTTTGTGAATAATTTCTGATCTCTTGGTATGTACTGTGCGAAACCTAGAGCTAACGTTGTTCTTGGAACTATTGTTACCTTCAAAAGCGCATCGGTATGTTTCATCATCCATCCGACTAAAGCGTGTCCTGATTCGTGATATGCAACCACTCGTTTTTCCTGAGGCGACATAGCGTGATTTCTTTTTTCAGTTCCTCCGACAAGTCTCTCTACGGCATATTCCAAATTCGCCTTTGTCACTTTTTTTTGTTTAGATCTAGCCGCGTGGAGAGCCGCTTCGTTACATACGTTGGCAATATCTGCACCACTGAATCCAGGGGTTAAATGAGCGAGTCGTTTGGAATAATACATGGGCTGATGTTCTAAAACGATACTCTTCAAATGATGTTGGAAAATTTGATCCCTCTCTTCTAAGTCGGGAAAATCGATGAGGATATGTCTGTCGAACCGACCGGGTCTCAACAGTGCTTTATCCAAGATATCTGCTCGATTCGTGGATGCCAACATTATAATACTCTCTTTGCTCGCCATTCCGTCCATTTCGACCAGGAGTTGATTTAAAGTTTGTTCGCTTTCTCCACTTGTCCCTCCAAGTGTATTGCTCCGTTTTCTACCCACAGCGTCTATCTCGTCTATGTATATAATACAGGGCGATCTTTTCTTAGCCTCCTTGAACAAATCTCGAACTCTGGCAGCTCCCAGGCCTCCAATCATTTCGATGAACTCTGAACCGTTCATTGAGAGGAATGGGACGTTTGCCTCTGTCGCTACTGCTTTAGCGAGTAATGTCTTTCCACAACCAGGTGGACCGAGTAGCAAAGCCCCTTTAGGCACCTTGGCCCCTAAGCTTTTGTAATGTTCAGGTCTTTTGAGGTAATCCACAAATTCCATAACTTCAATTTTCGCCTCTTTCAATCCCGCAACATCTGAGAAATGCACACCTTTCCCAGGTCCCGTTAGAGGATCCACTAAGGTGAATTTGGCTCTACCCAACTGCGTAAACGTGTCCATGCTAATAGGTGGTCGTATACTTTTACTTCTCAATAATATAACAACTAATAAACCTGCTATCGCTAAGGAGACCAGTAGTTTTGCAGCTGTGTCTGAATTTCTCTCGTAAATTACTGGAACACCATCTTGAATGCCTAATCTTCTTTCAGCTTCTCTTAATTTGTCTTCGAACTTGTTGATATCCCCTATATTCATATGATAAACTTTAGCGTCGGCTCTCTTTCCTTTGACTATTGCTCCTTCATGAAGTACCAAGGAAACGATCTCGATATCAGGTCGAACGATAATTTGTTCCACTTCTCCTTTAGCTAACATTTGGTAAAGGAATTCGTTCCATGAAACATACCTGACCACTTCTGGTTGATTGCTACCAGGAAACATAAGAGATACTACGGCTACAACGATGTAAGTTGTTAACATCCATAGAAATGCTTTTGCCATCAACGCGGGAATTTTATCTTTATCCTCATCACCCGGTTTTTTGCCATTGTTTGGAGGTTGATTTTGACATCTACGACAACTCGAGTGAATATGTCGCAATTGTTGGAAATCTTGCAATCCGGAACGTCTCAACAGCGCTTGTACAGCGGCATATTCTTTCTTGACCGACTTAAAAATCTTAGGATTGCCCCTGATTATTGTTGACATTTTTTTATAGATATTTTGGAAAGCGTAACTCCTATACTCGTTAGGAGGAAACACTTTTCGACGGAGTAACATCCTCGGAAATGGAATTGCTCTCAATAATCGGCTCATTTCCTGGAAAAATTAGTTTAGGACATAAATATTTCACTACATTAATTTATTCAAATATACAAGAAACATAATTAATATATTATTGTAGTTAGAATCGAAGATTAGTTAGTAAAATATATAGAAAGTAATCACCCAATCAGATTTTGACGTTTTCGAAGGGTATTGAGGTTATGTCTTTGTTTATAGAATAACCTATATTATTTTCTTAGAATATAGAATTATTTTATACTCTATTACTCTGAGATTATTTATATTTTATATTCTATGATTTGTTGCTAAGAATGTTTCCTTCCACCATGCTTAGTTTACATTTATACTGTGTTCTAAGTTGGTAGGTAATGTTGGTATTACTGAATGTACTTCCCCTTAGTTTAGTTCGATTTCCCTACTGCTCACCACTTATGTTTGTGTTAGTGTTTTGTGCTAATTTCCCATTTTTCTTATCACAAATTATGTTATCTACACTATAATTCGTATTATGATATTCGGACTAGGTATTTTGTTCATACAGTTTTTTTTTTAAAGGACTAAAGCAATATCGGATCAGTTGGATCTGAAGGTATGCGAAGAATATCTGATTTTTATATCCTTATCATCCGATTTTATTGAATTATAGATATGGGAGGCGTTTTTTCTGCTTGTTGTAGCAGGGAAGAGAGAGAAACAGGAACAGATTATGCAATTTTACAAAACGAAGCAGTTATTGCTTGTAGCAGGGAAGAGAGAGAAACAGATACAGGAACAGAATGTGCAATTTCACAAAATGAAGCTGTTACAACTACTCGTAGAGGCACCACATGGTCTGAAGAAAGGATTTATGTTCCAATAATCAATGTTCCACCTTCCAATGCTAGAAGAGAGAAGCAACAGAACTTTACAAGAAACCAAACGAGGTCCACAGCAAGTAATGCCCTCAAACAAAATGAAAAAGAAGGAATTTTTAATCAAATAATCAATGTTCCACCTTATATTCCACCTCATATAAGAGAGCTGCAACAGAAATATTCAAGAAACGTAAGGGTGCCGGCAGCAAGTATTGCCCTCAAGCAAAATGAAAATCGTTCTTGTACACGTTTGGACGTTGAAAGAAAAAGATATGATCCGAACTATTTTCCAGTTCATTCCAATATTTCTTTTGGTTTGGGATCGGTTTATCAAATTCTGCCAATTTCCATTGGTGAAACTGAATATGACGATATCAAAAGGAGGATCACTAACAAACATTTCAAAGTACACAGTATCGAAAGAATCGAAAATAAATTTTTGGAAAATAGTTATTCTTTGAAAAAAAAACAAAAAATGAAAGAATTTCCCCACTTAGAAGAGCTCGAGTTGTTTCATGGTACCAAGTGGACGAATGCAGATAAAATTTGTATAAATAATTTCAACTGGAGATTCCACGGCACTGGAACTGGGCATAGATACGGTCAGGGTGTTAGTTTTTCTTGTAATGCTATGTATGCTGCAAATTATTCGAAAGATGACCTTGATAAAGTAATGTTCATTGCCAAAGTATTAATTGGGAAAAAATGTTTGGGGGACTGTTCTATGAATATACCGAAGAAAGGTTATGATACATCAACAAAACAGGATGATAATATTGTTGTAGTAAAATACGAAGACAACGAATTTTACCCCGTTTATCGAATAAGGTTCCATATATCTCCTGGCTATGTTCCTATGAATAAAAGAAAAATGGTGAAATACCAACATTATTGATTCGACATTAGAAGTAGGGTAACGTGGTATTTTCGATCCTTCAAATTTATGAGGGTGGCCAATGGTACGAAGATGAATTTGTTTTGATGTCATATCTTGAATTATCCATAGAATTGTATACATTTGACTCATTGATTTTTAGCATAACAATCTATTCATTGGCTGTTTTTATTTTTTCTTTGTTTCCTAAACTTTTGGGCTTACTTGTAACGCTCCGCTTATTAACACAGACAAGAATAAACTAACCAATGAACATTGAGTAATCCCTCAAACGTGAATTTCTATTGGTTGTGTTTATAGATGTTTCTATGCATCTCCGTTTAGGTCTCAAGCTATGGCAATTCTCTGTATAATTTCGCTCGAACTTAAATTTCTATTATCTGTTCTTAGGTCTAAAATAATGTCTATTCCATTTATAAGGGGTGTCAACAGTTAAGTTGAGGAAATTGGAACTAGCCCAGTGTGGCCATAAAAAATAAATATAAAAATTCTATGCCATAGGTAATTGTTATTGTTATTCTATGAATTTTATTCTAACCTAACAAAGATTTTCCATAACAATTTTTATCTTTTAATACCTTTATTTCTAGTAATAGTACTAGATCAATGTGGATATAAATTGTACACTGCAATCAAAATAATTTTTTATAATTCTGTGGTATTATTTGACAATCAATCAGTTTTTCTTTCTATGCTAGCATCATATTTTCATTTTCTGTGGCGTCACCATAACGTTACAAGCTTGGCAGCATTTGTTAAGAAATTTTGAAGCCGTCAGCCCTGATTCGAGAAAAATTAATGTTTCCCTAAATCAACAAAATATTTACTAGGTAAGATACTAGAAGCCCATAAGATTTTAGTTGGGAAATATGTTTCAGTTTGGGAAATTAACCCATTTACTCGTAATGGATGGCATTTCAATGGTATGTCTGAAAATACATACCTATTCAATAAGATTGTCAAATAACTGGGGACATTTAAATTTTTTTTTTCTTTTTTGAATCGTTGGAACAAATTTGAAAAATTTCAATTTGAAAATTACTAATTATTTTTTTTTTAGTTATGTCTACGAATTTATCCAATAAGTATTCCCTTTGCCTGATTTGTAATGGTAGTTGCATTACTTCAAGGAATTCAATACAGATATTCAATGAAGAGGTAATATTTCGATTATTTATTCAAGGAATGGTGTTTCTATGTATGTTATAATTTTCAGACCATAACCTGTTCGGAAAAACCCTTAGTAGCTATTTTGTCTCGAGTATTGGATAAAGATATTACAGAAGAATCTCTGCATTCAAAATTGATATGTAAAAAATGTTTCAAATCATTCGATGAACTGGATGATCTTGAAATGAGGTGCAATGAAATAAAAGGAGATCTTCTACGAAATTATAAACTTTCCTGCCAAAAAAATAATACAGAAAATGCTGATTTGAAGGAGAAGAATGAGAATATATCTAATAAAATGAAAATAACAGTAAGACAAAATTTGAATTCGATCAAACTTCCCAAAAAAAAGTTGATTCACCTAAAAACGGCTCATAAAATAGAGGTATGTGATATTTTGATAGGTATCATTGAATATGCTAATTTTTTTGGATATTTTCAGAGTCAAAATAAACAGAATTTACCCACAATTGAAGATATCGATGAAGAATTATTTCAAATACAGAAGGAAAGAGGTGATAACGAAATGCAAGAACTGTCAGATAATTCTGAATCAGAATTTATTGAACTTAAAGGGAATGAAATAATTGATACTGGTGCTTTAGAACACACTTCTGACTCAGATTATGAGCCCGCCTATGCTCCAGATATAATGGAAAGACAAGAAGAAAATATGAAAAATCAAATAGATGTAAGGAAACCTAATATTTTGAGGAAGAACAGCTCTGAAAATATAAAAGCTGTGAAAGAGGAGTACGATGTTATTGTTACGAAAGACGGTAAGTGATTCTCCGAATTTGTTTTTTCAGCGAATACTGACAATGGTTTTTCAGGAAACGATTATACCTGTTTAATTTGCGATTCTGAGCCATTTGTTGGCGACCGTAAAACTATAATTACCCACATGAAAATGGTCCACAACCTCAGACTGTACATTTGCGATGTTTGTGGCTTAGATTTCAGGAAAAGGAATGAATTGTCGGCTCATCTGGATGAGCATGTTGAGATGGAAGAAGGTGAGTGTTCTCATTACAAATTTGTTGTTATTATATTATATTTTTTGTCATTTTAATCTGCATTGTTTCATTGTTTTCACTGACGTCTTTCAGGTGACTTTCAATGTGAAATTTGTAATAGGATATTCAGCAATCTAAGACTATTTAGAATACACAAAAGGATGCACGCCCCTCAACATAAGGCATGGGAATGCGAAGAATGCGGTAAAAAATACAGTTCTAAAAACCTCCTGGACGAACATCGAAATATGCATTCTGGAGTAAGGCCATATGTGTGTGAAAAATGCGGCAAAGATTTTGCCTCGAAGTATACTTTCAAGGTAAAGAAATTGAAATGCAAACAAAGGTTTATTTTGTTATACAGGGCCAGTCTTTTGCATAGTTTTACAATAGATTTCTCTCACTGAACCATATTATATTGCATTTTCTTCTATTCGAGAAAATGCATGTCGTGATGATTAATTGAATTTTTTTTTTTCGATAAAGAAAACATTCTTTACTGATTCTTTATGGTTTTCATTGATGGCAAACTATTTTTTATGCAGATTTTTAGGTTTTTTTTTAATTTTTTCCTACAAAAATTTTAATTTTTAATCGATTTATATATTTTCTTCATTTCCTCGAGTTAACGTGCTTCAAAGCTACTATTTCTCTAACATTTATTTTAGATTCTAACCCATCCAGCACCCCTGTTCACTCCCGATCCAGTTTAAAAAATCTGCATAAATACTAGTTTGCCATCATTGAAAACTATCAAGAATCATTCTAAAACGCTCATTTTCAATGAAAATTATTGAAAAACCCGAATTTTTTTTTCGTAAAAGAAAACATTCTTTAATGATTCTTTATGGTTTTCATTGATGGCAAACTATTTTTCATGCAGATTCTTAGGTTTTTTTATTTTTGATTGATTTTTATATCTTCTTCATTTCTTCGAGTAAACATGCTTCAAAATGACTATTTCTCCAAGATTTATTTCAGATTCGAAATAATATATAAAACAAAAAAATATAAACAATCACCCTGTACATTTACAAGGCATAGGCACGCCCTGGATGCTTCCTGCCAAATGTGAATCTTCGTAAAAGTTTGACATTGTTCTCACCTCCGATCCTGATGATTTTTTTATGCAAAACAAATTTTTCATTCGAAAATGCAAAGTACCAGTCTCGATCCGAGGTGGGCGCGAAGTCGCTTATTGCGAGTGAAAGAATGATCAGGCAACGAAAAATATTCCAGGCTCATGAAAAAACACACGAGGTTAGACCTCGTCCTTACCTTTGCGGCCAGTGTCCGAAAACGTTCCTCAGTCAGCAGAATTTAACGCAGCATGAACGAACGCACCTGGGCATCAAGGAGTATTCCTGTCATCTCTGTGGGAAGCAGTTCGGATCCGCTCATAATTTGGAGGTACATTCCATCGTTCACACCGGATACAAGCCGTTTGCTTGTGGATTGTGTGGAAAGGCGTTCGCTAGAAAAGCCGAGATCCGCGACCACGAAAGAACACATACCGGTAGGTTTTGAGAAATGAATAAATTATATTATCGATAAGCGTCGTTTCGTTCTCAGGTGAAAGACCGTTTCAATGCGAGTTTTGTGGCGCGAGGTTTAGTCAACGGAGCAATCTTCAGTCGCACAAACGCGCAACCCATTACGACGACAAGAGGCATAAATGTGAGCAATGTGGAAAGGCTTTCAAGAGAAGACGTCTCTTAGACTATCATTTGAAGGCTGCCCATACTGGTGAGAGGCCCTTCAAGTGCAATATTTGCGAAGCGACCTTTGTTTATCCGGAACATTTCAAGAAACATCGCAGAATTCATACAGGTGAGACAACACAATCTTATTCCGTTTATTTTGGGCTCAAAATTCAAAAATTGAGCAAAACGATAATGCTCTTGTTCATAGAAATATGTGTGCAAAAAAACTAAATTCTATCATAAAATTATACAGGGTGTCCCAAGTTCGAGTGCCTACTAGACGTATCTTGAGAACCGGACCTATTTGAAATCTGAAAATTTGGATTATGATATTGTTCGACTTTATAGTCCATTTAAGAATTATTGACATCGAAGCAGGCCATGAACGTCCAGTCGAGGCTTTATTTCTGGTTACCAAAAGTAACTAAATTTCATCATAGAAATAAAACATAAATATAACCTAGAAAAGTGTTGAGTATACGAATTATCGGAATTATCGAATAATTAAGCCGGAATATTTCGATTGCAGTTTCCACATGGGAGTTCAGGTTTGAAAGCGCAAAAATATCGTGGAATGCTTTCATATGAAATTATCTCATATAAAAGTCAACCATGGAAAATTGAAGATCATTCAAATAAATATTTATTTTCACTCAGGACCATGCAATATTTATTGGTATTGGAAATCTTGCAAAATTCTAACCATATAACTATAAGAGTACCATTTTATGTCAGGATTCAAGAAGGATAATTAATAGAATTCTAGCAGGTAGCTAGTGGTGCAACAGAAAAAAATTTTTGGATACTTCGCAAGCACAGGGCCAAAAGAATGGATTGGAAAAAACTTTATAATGCATTAAGAAATAAGAGAGAAACAAAAATTAAGAATCTATGTAGTACATGAAGAATTTTGACATGAAATTTGTACCAAACTATCAATATATGAACCAATTTGTGAATTATTTATTGCTCGGTGTTGAATATTTCATGAAAGTCAATTTTTATTTTCATTCATTGAAACTGACCATGAATTATTGAAAATATTATAATTGATGAGCAATTTTAAAATTATTCACACCTCATTTTCCATTTGAGTGCAGAATTTCATCTCGATCAAATTTGTAGTTTTCACGTAATCAGGGAAACAAAACTTTGAACGGCCATATTTACGGAACCCCTGGTGGAATTTGGCCCATTAACGAACTTAACCGAGGCATTCGGGAACTGAACCCACACTGAAAATTTCAAGTCTCTAGGTTGCTCCGTTCGAGAGTTATTGTGCTTACGGCCGGACGGACGGACAGACTCGAATTTTCCGATGGATTCGTCATCAGTGAGTCGAACATAATCGATTGAGATTATTTTCGGCTCAAAATTCGAAAAATACAGACATCGTGACGAAATGATATAGCCCTCGTGTAAGTTGTACGAGCGCTCAAAAAGCTATGGCTACCTTTCTCAAACGTCAAATGTGAGCGCATATTTTCAGAAGTCAATAGAATCAAAAGGTTTGTTCTCCCGGAATAATTCCAAATTAATGAACGCTTTGTTCTTGCATAGCATTATAAATGATTGTGAAGATTTCTAATATTTAAACTTTGTTTCAGGGGAGAAACCTTTCTTATGTGAGGTTTGCGGGAAAGCTTTCAACAGCCGCGATAATAGAAATGCACATAGATTCATTCATTCCGACAAGAAGCCCTACGAGTGTTTGGTTTGTGGTGCGGGATTCATGAGAAAACCACTCCTATATCAGCACATGCAAGCTCAAGGACACTTGAATGACACCATAGTGGTGAATCAGCCACGTCTCACGACAGATGACGACCAACTGGTGACTGTGAATGAGGAAGGTGAAATGGAAATAGTAGATCCAAGTGTTAATCCGGAAGATTCCAAGTTATACATTGCCGAACATATATTAACGGAGGAAGAGTTGGCCGATAGGGAAGAAGAAGGGCATATAGAGCATATTATAATTGATGGTCAACACATCACTTTCAAAGAAGATGGCGAGGCGGAATATACAACTGGTGAATACGAAGAAATAATCCAAAGTAGTATTTTGTCGGAAGGCGAAACACAAATTGTACAAACCGATGAAGGTCCTATGCAATTGGTGAAAGTTAGGATACCCGACGAAAACGGCGGAGAGCAGGAGGCATGGGTGAAATTGATGCCAGAATAATTAAATGTAAATATAGAAGTTGTACATATTGTAAGTTCATAGATTTGTTGAAATTTGTAAATTTCGATTTCAAACCAAAATAATTTTTGTTTTGACAAGTTCTCCCTGCTGAATATTTCATTACAATTATAAGTCTGATTGTTTCCAATGTGGATATTTTCTGTAGAGCACAAACAAAATAAAAGGGTTCTCAAAGGAAACTGTGAACTATTTTTAGGGATGGTGGCATTGTTTCGATTTAAACAAACTCTGCGCGGTTGTATTGAGAAAAGTTTGAGTTGGCGACACTGATATTCGATTATTTTTGGTTGATAACTTGAAAACGAAAGCTTTTGAGCGCTCGTTCATCCACCTTGTAGGTAGATTCGCATTTTTCAGTTTTAGAAACCAATATCGAAGAAATTTTTTACAGATGTCAAAGAAATGACAACAGCTCATGTCAATAACGCCGAATCAGATATTACAGATATATAATTTATTTTTGGGTTGGAGTTTCTAATCAACATCAATTGTAAAATTGAAACAATTTTGATTTTTCATGTATAGGATGCCAGACAAAATTTCTGTGGAAAGCTTGTTTCTTATTTTGATTTTATTCAAATCTATTGTTAAAAAAAATTCTTTCAAAGGTGGCAAAAACACATGATATCACAAATAAAACTACAAAGTTTTGGAAACAATGCCGAAATTTTTGTCCAAAATTCGGACATATTTAGGTTGTTTAATTCATTTATTCCGTAATTGTCCATCCTTGATCTGAATCATTCAGTTTTTTCGCTAGAACAACGCAGAATGAAATATATTTCTTACTGAAAAACAGTTTGCCAAATTTATTCTTGATTTCTGAACAAAATTCCATTATACATCGAAAATCCCTCGACCTGGAATCGCTCGCTCCTCATACTATAGTCAAAGAGTAACAACTGTCTAATCTTTGTAAATACAAGGTCTTTATAACTTGAAATTTTCAGGGTAGGTTAGAATGCTGTGGTGAAGTGTGTTATTGGACAAAATTCGACCAGGGGTTCCGTAAATATCGTCGTTTTCAAATTTCAAAACTACTGTTTCGATTGTGACGAAATTTTGTATTTCGATGGAGAATGATATATTCAAGCTACATTTTTTCCAGATCGCATAACGAGAACCATTTTAAATCGCAACAAATTATTGAATACAAAATTCTTATATTTATGTAACAGCTGATTCGGCATAATTGACAAAGAGCTGCTGTCATTTTTGTGAAGGCTGTAAAAAATTACTTTCATTGGTTTCTAAAACTGGAAAATGCGAATCTACCTACAAGGTGGATGAACGAGCGCTCAAAAGCTCCTGACTTCATAATTATTGAAAAAAACACAGCATCATTATATAAATCCTATATTGGTTCCTATTATATTTAGTATTTACAAAATACATACACTTCTGTTATAACATAATCACACAGATATTCATTACCAAAATTTTCCAATGAAGATGTTCCATAAATGTCAGCAATTCAAGCAAAATACAAAAATAGAACAGATACTTTACAATTACATGTATTCTATATATTATTACTAATTAGAAGTAGAACTTTAATAAAATTTAAAATGCAAAACGACTAACATAATGTCGGAAATTCTCAAGTATTTACAAATAGTTTTTTATCAATGTCATTTGTTGAACAAGTAATCCTTAAAATTATAGTAACCATTTATAAAATTACCAAAATTCACTTATACTCATGTAATACTTCTGTATGTACACCATCTCTCCGTTAGATAATTTTTAACAATTGATTTATTGATACTAAACCTGAATGTGACTGCAAATGACAGTCATGGCTAAAGAAAACCAATAGAACCTAGGAAAATCGAAACATTGGAAGAAGCCATAAATAAAATGCAGGAATTAGACATTTTGGTTCTAAATTGAATTAACGGCACACTTTGTGCAACATTTGTGCGTTAGAACTAATTTGAAATCTGTATATAAAAAGTAATCTGTTTTATCGAAATTGAAGGAAAAACTCAAATGCGCCACATCATTGGGAACCAAAATGTTTACTTTTAAAAGAAAAACTACGTTATTCTGTGAAATATTTTACGCATTAAATTCCAATTACCACATCTCTAAGTAATCTTTTACCAACTAAATAAATGAAGCATCGTTTTTCGTTCACGGTAACTAAACTGAGTATAACATTATACTCGAAAATATTTTAGTTCCAGAAACAACCCAATAAATTTCTATTATACAATCAAAACTTAAAATAATCAATAACTAATATGATTTTTTAGTTATTTTCAACGCGTACATTGTCTCCAGTACACGAAATTTTCATAATAAAATCTATAAATGTCAAATATTGCACAGACATTAGAATTGGTCTTAGGCGATGATGAATAAAAAAAATACATGCTTTATGTAATTATGAGTGAAGTAAAAATGCTAAGATAATACAACCTAAACTCAAACACCATTTGTCTTGCTGGCGTCTACAAAAACCTTTCTAAATAACAGTACGAAAACACTTTGGCAAGTAGAGTTTTATCACAAAGGGTAATTTAAAAGTAGGCAGTAATACTGTATGTCATCGACTCTGCATTGAACATAAGAAGAAAATTTACTAGAGCATCGAATAAATAAGCTACGCAAAAAAGTCAATATGGTGAGAATAATAATGAACAGATCATTAAATTAATCAATCGAATTTGTTTTGAAATATATTCTCAAGTGATTTGAGAAATTAGGCTCGCAAGGCTACTTTAAGATGACTTTCAGATTATGTTCAACATATTAACATAGTTATGACGCCAGCTCACAATCGGGTGGGTCGTACATAGACATTTAATCGTAAATGGAAAAATGATCGAAAATGACATGGTATTATTTATGCTTTTCTTCTGGGAAATATTAGGTGTTTCTGAAAAACAAAAATACTGTCAGTAATCCCAAATTGTGTTTAGGTTAGTTATTTATGCAGAAACATTTTCAGGGTAAGTTCAAATCTCGATATTGGCCAAAATTCGACCAGGGGTTCCGTAAAAATGGTCGTTTGAAACTATGTTTTCTTGGTAATTTCAAAACTACGGATTCGATCGTGACGAAATTTTGTATTTTGATGGAGAATGATATATTCAAGCTACATTTTTTCCAGAGATCGCATAACCAGAACAATCTTAAATTTCAACGAATTATTGAATAAAAAATTTATTGTTATTCATATTTGAAATACAAACTTTTCAATGAAAAAAAATTTTTTTTAAAGTTTAATGTTTCGAAGAATCTAATATTTCCTAAATAAACATCCCATCTGCTTCTATATTAATGAAGATTTTGGTTAACTGATATCTATACCATTTCAATTTTGATTTGGCTTGTGACAGTCAAGATATACTTTTGAAAATTGCATTGTTGCTGTCAGTTCAAAAATTTTACAAAATTGACTCAACTTAAAATGTTAAGAGAATATTCATTGGTTTTTTTGGAATAGGGCATTGTTTTGGAAATTTTCAGACATGGAAGCTACCTTAAAACAATATAAATCAGTAATTTCCACTCGAAATATGAATATTGAAAGATTGTCCTGTAATAATATACCTTATTTTCATAAATTGAAGAGTTAAATTATAAATAAGAATCTCAGTATAAGCATTAGATAAATTCTGTATACAATATTATAATCATACAATATTCAAAAGTGCCGTCAAAGGATCAGCGAATATGAATTTATTTCAGATATTTAGAGTTTGATTTGAATACTTCAAGAAAGTCTATGATTGAGTAACATTCCGATTATAAATCAAGTTGCAAATAAAAATTCGAAGGTATTCAGTTTATATTCCAATATTTCGTTGAAAAAACTGCTATTTTAGTACTATTTCATTTGAATTTTGACGCAACATGGCGGAGCTTATATCCCTATTGTCGCCACCGTCTTGTAAAAGTCACTGTACCTACAAGGTGGACGAACAAGCGCTCAAAAGCTCCTGACTTCACAGCAGTGATTTTTATAAGTTTGAAAGTTTTCCTTATAAATGATCTAGGTAAAATTCAAGAAAATAGTGTATGATCAGCGTTGAACTGTGATTCCATACGAGTTCTGAAAATAAAGGTGGTTCTTCGGATGTAAGTGCATGTTCTTCATGTTCCCCAGATTGAAAAAATCCATGAAAATGTAGTGTCGTCTTTTAAATTAAATCGAAGGCAAACAGATTTGAAAGAAACAATTGATGGAAAAAACTCACCTTATATTACAATATTGTACATTTTCTCTTGGGTTTGACTTGCATAACAGGACAGAGTACTGCCCTGATAGCTTCATCGAATACGGTCTTCAATCCTTTCTGGGTTAAAGCGGAACATTCCAAGTACTTGACAGCACTTATCTCCTTAGCCATTGACAAACCCTAACAAGAATAAATCTAATAAGTAACTTCAGTAAGAACGACTATAAATTATGTATTTTCATGTTTTCATCAGTTGTTATTTAATCATCAATAATCTTTTCAGACGGGAAAAGAAGACAAAAATAAAAAGTATCATCATAAAGAGAAAAGTAGAATATTTTTTACCTAGCTTTATTAAATCAATCAGGAATAAAATACAAAATTACCTGTGGGTATGTAACGGGGGCCAATTTCTTGTCTTTCAATTTCTCGATCGTGGTGCGATCATCACGCAGGTCAAGCTTGGTACCTACTAGGATGATTGGGGTGTTGGGGCAGTGATGTCTCACTTCTGGGTACCACTACAAAGGAAAAAACACTTTTAATTCAAACTTATCACCAATGTTTCGGTGTGAAATAAATTTGTAATCATTCAGTTTCGAGTTTTATCAACAAGACTTTTCAGACGGGAAAAGAAGACAAATATAAAAAGTATCATCATTGACATTGCAATTATCTCAAAAATAAGTTTGACAATTTCCTCACCTTCGCCCGTACGTTTTCGAAGGAGGCTGGATTCACCAAAGAAAAACATATCAAGAAGACGTCAGTCTGGGGATAAGACAGCGGTCTCAATCTGTCGTAATCTTCCTGACCCGCAGTATCCCATAGGCCGAGGTTTATGGGTTTCCCATCCACCATCACGTTGGCCGAGTAATTGTCGAAAACGGTGGGGATGTATTCGCCCGGGAAGGCGTTTGTTGTGTAGCTGATCAACAAACATGTTTTACCTACAGCACTGTAAAAGAAAGGAACAGTTTTAGTCAACGGAATATCTAGGATATTTCCATATTATATGCTTCAACATCCTTACTATCTACCTGAAAACTCAAATGGAGAAAATTATGAAGATTTTTTTGAGAACAAATATGGACAGTTCTTTGGACGAAAACTTTTTCAGGAAATAAAGAAGGAATTTGGCAATTTTTCAAAATAATTTTGTCATACATAAATTGTGGAGTTCGAAAGTTGCAGGCGAATTGCTATTAGATATTGACTATTCCTTTCTTCATATACCAACTTTCAAATCATACGAATTCTTTTTCAACATCTATTACAGCATATTTTCGCTTTTTTCATACATATCATATCCTTCTCTGATAAAATAATCCAAAATTATAATCAAACTTGCTCAACGTAGAAAAAATTGATGAAAAAAAAATTACGAAAAGCACTGCCGTGAAGGCAGGAGCTTTTGAGCGCTCGTACATGCACCTTGCATACGTCCTTGAAATGTTGTTTTTTTTCAATTTTTTGACAAGCCTTCTGTCTGTAGACGGCTTTTATAATAAAGTGACAAAAACAAACCCTTCTTAGGTCTGCCCTGAAGACGATGAAAATAGCCCGAATAACTTCCCAGGTATTTTTTTTCCAATAATTTTCAACCTTTTCAGCTGATAGAATTGAATTTGCTAATAAAATCAATTTCCAAACCGAAAAAAAACTTCGCATTTTCCAGTTTCAGAAATCAATTGAAGGAATTTTCGACAGCTGCCAAAAAAATTCTGAAACTTAGGCTAAACTCCAGACTTCATGTCGGTGCTTCAGCTAATCTATTTTTTTTCGATAATTCGCTAGAATTTTCTGCTCATTGATAAACGTGAACGCGACATTTCAGATCCACACCTATCCTGAAAATTTCAAGTCCCTAGGCCTTTCCGTTCGAAAGTTATGATTTTCTATGGTTTCTATGGTTCTGGTCATGTGATCTGAAGAGATATGTAGCTTGAATATATCATTCTCCATTAGTATACAAAATTTCGTCACGATCGAATCGGTAGTTTTGAAATTATCAAGAAAACTAAATTTCAAACGACCATATTTACGGAACCCCCAGTATAATTTTGCTCAAAGATGAACGTGATCACGACATTCGGGATCCATACCTATCCCGAAAATTTCAAGTCCCTGGGCGTTTCCGTTCAAAAGTTACAGTTTTCAATGGTTCTGGTCATGCGATCTCGACAAAATTTTACATGTAGCTTGAACACCTCAATCTCCACTTGAGTGAAAAATTTCATCTCAATCAAATCTGTAGTTTTCAAGTAATCAGGGGAACAAAACTTTGAACAGCCATATTTACGGAACCCCTGGTGGAATTTGGCCCATTAACGAACTTAACCGAGGCATTCGGGAACTGAACCCATTCTGAAAATTTCAAGTCTCTAGGTTGATCCGTTTGAGAGTTATCGTGCTTACGGCCGGACGGACAGACTCGAATTTTCCGACAGATTCGTCATCAGTGAGTCGAACATAGTCGATTGAGACCATTTTCGGCTCAAAACTCGAAAAATACAGACATCGCGACGAAATGATATAGTCCTCGTGTAGGTAGTTCGAGCGCTCAAAAAACACAAAATCTCAAATAACTCGTAAACTGTTGATTTTTGGATATCAAAAAATGTGGCTCAAATGAGAACCAAATGAGTCATACTAACATGTCCTCCAAGGTTCACGTCGAATTGGAAACACCCTGTTTAAAGGGACATAAAGGAACTATTGGAATGGACGAAATTGGGAGGATTTCGTAACAACTTTTTGTTTCTTTGGACGCTGTTTCATTCGATGAAACTCTTCGAAAATTATTCAAAATAAAGTAATATCATTATTATTGATCAGTAGAATTTTTCTGAAAATTTATTTTTGGATATAAATAATCAAACCATTATCTAAGTTTAAATACAATGAACACGTGAAATGTTTACTTTTTAACATGGAACATTCCTCATAATGCCATCTTTGGACAAAACCACATGTTCATTAAAATGATTTCTCTGAAGGGAACCCTTTAATTGTAAAAAAAGCTTACTGAAAGCTTCTCTCATTCAACTATAAATAGAATTTTCTGATGAGAATTAAATAATGAATAATATTGTTTCAAAGAATATGTGTGCTTCTTTTTGTTCCCAGAATAATTTTTACGAACCAATCCAAATGCCATTAAAAATAAAGAAAAACCTGAGGTTCACTTTTACAAAAAGTAACACAGTAAAAGTTAATATGTACTACGAAAAAACAGAAACCCAGTAAAAAAAATCTTACCCGCCTTGAGATTAAAATTATAACGCAGCAAACCACAAAATGAACGAAACTGCCCAAAACCACGTTTTTTGTAGCCGAATCACCGAGTTTCTAGGTTATGAGCGCATGCGAAGTAATCGCAAAATTCGCAAATATCCCTATCCCTACTTTTATTCAGTTCGGACCCTCTTTTTAGGGTTCCGTACTGAAGGAAATACCCCCATAACCCATGTGTTTTGTTTCAGCAAATAGGATTGTAACTCCCGAAATAAATGAGGACTTTACCCATAACATAACCGTCCTCGATTCAAAGATGGAAAACTTATTGCACTTTTCCGGGAAAGCTCTAAAAGGTCGTTCTTTAGATCACCAGAGTTTCTGAAGTACCCAAGACATATACTCTGAAAATCCAGGAGAGACTAGAATTTTTTTTCTTCAATTCTGCTTCATAGTTAATTTTAAGTCACTAGCAGAATCCAGATTTGTTGCTAGCTGTTTCGAATAATTTTTTTTAAAACTGTCAAACCATTTGCGCAATTTTCAAAGTGTCACTCCAATTGGCAAAAATTGAGAGTATTGTACGAAATTTGATTGTACTGATTTGTCTATATGGTTATAAATGACTCAGTTATATCTAGGTATAATCATCAAGTGTATTTTATATTGACAATTAGAAGCACCTGCAATACAGGTTGAAAAGAGCTGATTTATATACAGATTTAGACTTCTTTTTTGTTCAATACAGAATTCTCCCATTCCATTTTATGTTACTTTCCTTGAATGACTTCTGATACCTATTTGAATTCAACAGGTCAATAAACATTGGTAGTTTTCCTGGTCTTTATTTAGATGTTCTCTCATTGAATTTCTCAAGGTAGGTATTTAATACTTGAATAATCTTCCGAGTCGATAGCAATTCGGTGAATTCATTATATATTAGGTTAATATGATACCGCATCATCTTCAAACACATTGATAGAAAGAAAGCAATTAATCTTCTTTTGCAATACAGTGGTAAATAGAGAAGGAAAACGTAAAATCCACAATAAAGTGATTCACAAACTGAAATTCATTGATAAGAGGGTCCAAGTTAGTCACGTCTAAAGGATTGCATATCTTCAGATACAATTTTCGAACAGAGTAGCTACTGTAAACGCTTCCAATGTTTTTATGATAAAACTAAGGCCTATGGAAATCCTCTCATTGACGTCCCGTTTTTCAAGAATGGCATATATAACTTATGTACACTGAATTGACTCACCCATCGCCTACAACTACACATTTTATGGCCTGCATTGTCGCAAGGAATTGATTCTAATAAAAACGGAACCAACACTTAATGGGTGTGTATGTCAAATAGATAGCAAAATACAAGGACACGGATGCAACGCACTTTGCACGGAAAGCATTCAATTAGTTGTGAATCCTTCATCAAAATGAGCCGAAAGTAGAGGAGAACAATTCACCCGTATCAGATTAATCGAGTTAATTGTTTTTCACTCTTCTCTAATCAACACAAATGAGTACCACACGTAGACTTCCATTCGTTCGTTGACAAGAATTAAAATTATCTACTGTCACTGGCGCCCACAGAGGAGCGAAATTCTGACAGGTGGGTGGATGTGTTCGGGGAAAGGTGAGTAATTTTTTCTATTTTAGTTATGTTATAAATTATAATTTTTTAGATTGAAATATGTTCTAGTTCGTTAGTTTTCATAAAGATAGAGACCTACTGTTCAAATTCGTTTAAAAGTTATTTTCCTAATATGGGAACACTGCTTGTCAAATCATTCTTAAAAAATTGGCGGGCGCTGTTGTTTACAAAATTTATGGAAGAACTCACCATCTAACTTTTGTTTTATTATTGAAAATGGATCAGCAAAGTGAGTTATTTCAATAAAATAATAGTATTTACTGAAATCGTTGATTTGTTTTAGAACTATTGAAGAAAAAACAGAAAGCTATTGAAGAGAAAAATGAAATTGCGCTTTGCTCTGCTTGTACTGATTTAGCTAATTTCTACATGAAGGAAGAGAATTTCCAAAAAGCCATAAATGAATTCGAAATACTTGGTAAAGTTTACAAAAAACAGAAAAAAATGCTGGACTTTGCCACAGTAAACCGAGGAATAGGAGAGGCTTATATGTTGTTGACAAATTATGAGAAAGCAATCGAATATCAGAAAATTTATTTGGGTAATGTGAATGTTGTTGAATTATTTTATTGATTTACAGAATTGGGTTTCAGGTCTATCTAAAGAAAAAGCAAATAAATTGGAGGAACAAAGAGCGTTAGCAACGCTTGGACATACCTATTTAACAAAGTATATAGCTGATAAGCAGAATAAAAATGATTTGATCATGGCTCATAAATATACGATGAAGAGCTTAGAAGTCTGCGAAAGGTAAAAGAAGATTGTACTCTACATTTGTTGTGAGTAAATAAATAATATTCCTTCATTTAATACAGCCTTACAGATATAAAAAAATTTGATATGGTCGATATGACTGCGAGGCTTTATAACAATTTAGGTGTTATTCATGAATACCAGAACCATCACGATAAGAGCAAGGAGTTATTCAATAAAGCTATTGTTTTATGTAAGGCTAATGACGTTTACGAGTCTCTACATCAAGCTTACAATTCCTTAGCCTCCCTTTTGGAAAGAAAAGAAGAATATCACAGTGCTATCCAGAACTATAATATGGCAATAGAAACAGCAAGTGAGTAACACATAATAAAAA
Source organism: Aphidecta obliterata (assembly GCA_963966015.1). Classification (NCBI taxonomy): domain Eukaryota; kingdom Metazoa; phylum Arthropoda; class Insecta; order Coleoptera; family Coccinellidae; genus Aphidecta; species Aphidecta obliterata. Next base: position 34,241,770 of record OZ014428.1, read on the forward strand.
AATTATAGAAAGCACTGCTGTGAAGTCAGGAGCTTTTGTGGGTAGATTCGCATTTTCCAGTTTTAGACATCGTGACGAAATGATATAGCCCTCGTGTAAGTAGAACGAGCGCTTGAAAATCACGAAGCCCAATGTAACATAACCTGAGCATGGGATAACTTTGGTTTTGAAAACAATATTTTTTTCAGAAAAACTGAAGGATAAAGTTTCTGCCTTACACGATTGCCTAGTCTCAAAATCTACGATATTATTGAAATTAGGCGACTTACAGGCTGCGAAAAAAAGTTTACATAAAGCTTACAAATTAAAATTGCCAAACAAAATGAGAGAAGAAGTAGAGAAGAAACTAAAAACAGGTAACTTCATTAAATTGAAAAAGAATTAATTTTATTTTCTGTACTGTGACGAAACTCATTATAACTTTTTCAGTTGTTAGGCTATATCGAAAAGAGTTAGAGATGATTTTAAAGTCTTATTCCGGCGTTGAACTGCAAAAATTCTATGAGAAAATGGGAGACGGCTTCAGTACTTTGAACTGTTTCGACAAGGCCTTGGAATACTACCACAAGATGCTGGAAATAGCCGAAAGTACGAAAATTAATTTACCTCTCTGTTATTATAGCATCGCTGTAACTTACAGAGACGATGAGCAGTATGATAAAGCTGTTGAGTTTTTTGAAAAAGAATACGTTTTGTGCGACTTCAAAAAAGGATTGGACACCTTATGTGAGATAGCAGATACAAAAGAGGTGAATATAACCAAAAATCATGAAGTTAACACGTCCGAGACATCGCCTTGAAAATAATTTAATAGTATTGAATATTTTCTTTCAGAGTGGTGGTAGGCCTTCATCCGACGTTATTCAAGTATACGAAAGGGCCATTCAGTCGTGTAAGGAGGCTAATAGTCCAAGAGAAGAAGGAAGAATGCTTGGTAGATTAGTGAATTATCTGGAAAGATCAGGAAACTTAGAAAGGCTTCAAGAATACAAGGGACAATTCGAGGAAAGCAGGTTTGAATCTTCGGATTCGGAAGAACCCACACAAGAATCTAACAGCGAGGAAGATATTTCATTGGACAATTTAACAGGTGCTGAGATATTGATATTCTGTTCAACTTCTATTGATTTCTGTTGTATTTGACATAAGTTATTCATTTTGGTTTATCATTCCAATCCGTTCAGAAAAAATAATTTTAAGCGTTCGCTAGATCGATCTCCATTAAGGAGTAATTGTGTAGGAAATAAGTACACATCTATTTTTGTGGAAGAGTTGAGATATTTTGTGAAACATAAAAGTGAGAAAAATTAACCTTCGTACGAAAGGAGGAAGATATTTCATTGGACAATTTATCAGGTGCCAAGATAATGATATTCCCTATAACTTCTATTGATTTCTGTTGTATTCGACATAATTTATTTGATTTGGTTTATCATTCCAATCTGTTCAGAAAAAATAATCTTAAGCGTTCGCTAGATCGATCTTCATTAAGGAGTAATTGTGTAGGAAATAAGTACACATCTATTTTTGTGGAAGAGTTGAGATATTTTGTGAAACATAAAAGTGAGAAAAATTAACCTTCTTACGAAAGGAGGAAGATATTTCATTGGACAATTTAACAGGTGCCAAGATATTGATATTCTCTATAACTTCTATTGATATCTGTTGTATTCGACATAATTTATTTATTTTGGTTTAACATTCCAATCTGTTCAGAAAAAATAATTTTAAGCGTTCGCTAGATCGATCTCCATTAAGGAGTAATTGTGTAGGAAATAAGTACACATCTATTTTTGTGGAAGAGTTGAGAAATTTTGTGAAACATAAAAGTGAGAAAAATTAACCTTCGCACGAAAGGAGGAAGATATTTCATTGGACAATTTAACAGGTGCCAAGATATTGATATTCTCTATAACTTCTATTGATTTCTTTTGTATTCAACATAATTTATTTATTTCGGTTTATCATTCCAATCCGTTCAGAAAAAATTATTTTAAGCGTTCGCTAGATCGATCTCCATTAAGGAGTAATTGTGTAGGAAATAAGTACACATCTATTTTTGTGGAAGAGTTGAGATATTTTGTGGAACATAAAAGTGAGAAAAATTAACCTTCGTACGAAAGGAGGAAGATATTTCATTGGACAATTTAACAGGTGCCAAGATATTGATATTCTCTATAACTTCTATTGATTTCTGTTGTATTCGACATAATTTATTCATTTTGGTTTATCATTCCAATCTGTTCAAAAAAAATAATTTTAAGCGTTCGCTAGATCCATCCCCATTAAGGATTGATTTATCAGAAAATAAGTACACATGTATTTTTGTGAAAGAGTTGAGATATTTTGGTGAAACATGAAAGTAGAAAAAATAAACCTCCGTACAAAATTTGCAGTTTTGTTTTGACATTAATAATTTTCAGATGAATCTGAGGGTAGCGAATCGGAGAGTCCGAGCAAAAAAAAAAGATCTAAAACGTTCCAGGTCAGAAGAAATTTGAGGGGAGAAACTCAGCTTCACACAGCTTGCATTTCGGGAAAAACGAATGTTGTGAGGCACCTGTTGGATCAGGGCCACCCTGTAAACATCAGGGATAACGGGGGTTGGCTTCCCTTACACGACGCCTGCATTTCCGGTCATTACGATGTCGTCGAACTATTGTTGGACAAAGGCGCTTTGGTCAACGATCGGGGTGGAACACATTGTAATGGTAAGTTGAAATAATAATTACCGAGCCCAAATTCCAGTTTGTCAAGAAGTACTTCAAAATTTTAATTTTTTTAGGAACAACCCCTTTACATGACGCTGCAGTCAATGGTCATTTGGAATTAATGAAACTTTTGCTTGATCGTGGTGCGTCAGCCTTGGCGAAAACAGACGAAGGCGAAACACCTTACCACTACCTTAAAAAAGCCGCTCTAGAGCTTCAGCTTGACGACGAGCAAAAAGGATTGTGCGAAGAACTATTAGAAAGAATGAGTGTTATTTTGGACAAAGCAGGTCAAAGCAAGGAGATAAACACTAATATTAAAAATAAGGCTTTTGTGAACGGGCAGAGAGATCAATTCGAACAAAGTGTCAGAAGGAGGAGTGCCCCTGAAATTGCGGACAATAGTGAGTTTACACAAGAAAGAAGGTCATCGAATTCTAGAAAATCGGTTGAAAACAGTAGTAGCGATGATGATATCGATCGATTAACACTTTCAAGGAGGTCTGTACCAAAAACTCAGGCTACAAGCGAGTATAAGAGAGTGATGGATAATTTGAGAAAAAAGTCTTGCGAAATTCCTGGTAACGCAGAAAATACAACTGCTAAACGGTCTGCATATGTTATGGACGAGGAGAATATAGACGATGATTGGCTGGAAGACGATATGAAGGATGTACGAATAAATAAGAAACGAAAAATGGGTAAATAAAAAAGTTTTCGCGTACATCAATTTTCTCATATTCTCTCTTTGTAGGCTATACCGAAGGCTTAATCAACTCTTTCAAGACGAGAAGTGGCCAACCTTTGAAGCGATATAATTCGTTTGAAACAGTGAGTTCGAAAAGTAGTAAATCATCACATAAAAGCATTGGTAAGTCTCCGAGTAAACGTAGGGATGTGGAGTTACGAAATGCTAACGATCCCAATATGGAACATCTAATTTTGGACCCTCTGTATGTTGATGATGATTCGGAAAACGATTTTGCCGAGCCGCAAGATCCTGGGAGAAAGCAGCAGAGCTCTCTGCTGGATGCCGGTTTTGTTAGGTGTACAACATCATCAGATATGACGAAGAGAAAAGGTGAGAGGAATTTTTTTTTAAATTGAATGTATCGAATTATAAATAGGGAAAAAGATGAATCAACTAAAAAAATTTATCGAATTATGAATTATGTTCAACAGTAAGGAAATAGTGTGGGAAAGAAACAAACATTTTAAAAGTACCGAACATTAGTTGTGCAAGCATAACTGTTCCGATTCAAATAGAAAGTATTTTCGAGAAGAAGATGAATCCACTCAAATAATTTATCAAATTATGATTAATGTTGAAAAGTAAGGAAATAATGTGGGAAAAGTGTGAAAAAAACAAACATTTGAAAAGTTCTAAACATTGGTTGTGCAAGCATAACTCTTCCGATTCAAATAGAAAGTATTTTAGAGAAAAAGATGAATCCACTAAAAAAATGTATCAAATTATGAATAATGTTCAAAATTAAGGAAATAGTGTGGGAAAAGTGAAAAAAACAAATATTTAAAAAGTACCGAACATTGGTTGTGCAAGAATAACTTTTCTAATTCAAATTGAAAGTGTTTTCGTGAAAAAGATGAATCCACTAAAAAAATTTATCAGATTATGAATAATGTTCAATAGTAAGGAAAGAATGTGAGAAAAGTGTGAAAAACAAACATTCAAAAAGTACCAAACGTTGGTTGTGCAAGCATAACAATTCCAATTCAAATAGAAAGTATTTTCGAGAAAAAGATGAATCCACTAAAAATATGTATCAAATTATGAATAATGTTCAAAATTAACGAAATAGTGTGGGAAAAGTGTGAAAAAAACAAATATTTAAAAAGTACCGAACATTGGTTGTGCAAGAATAACTTTTCTAATTCAAATAGAAAGTGTTTTCGTGAAAAAGATGAATCCACTAAAAAAATTTATCAGATTATAAATAATGTTCAATAGTAAGGAAAGAATGTGGGAAAATTGTGAAAAAACAAACATTCAAAAAGTACCAAACGTTGGTTGTGCAAGCATAACACTTCCAATTCAAATAGAAAGTATTTTCGAGAAAAAGATGAATCCACGAAAAAAATGTATCGGATTATGAATAAGGTTCAATAGTAAGGGAATAATGTGGGAAAGAAACAAACATGTTAAAAGTACCGAACATTAGTTGTGCAAGCATAACTCTTCCGATTCAAATAGAAAGTATTTTCGAGAAGAAGATGAATCCACTAAAATAATTTACCAAATTATGATCAATGTTGAAAAGTAAGGAAATTATGTGGGAAAAGTGTGAAAAAAACAAACATTTGAAAAGTTCTAAACATTGGTTGTGCAAGCATAACTCTTCCGATTCAAATAGAAAGTATTTTAGAGAAAAAGATGAATCCACTAAAAAAATGTATCAAATTATGAATAATGTTCAAAATTAAGGAAATAGTGTGGGAAAAGTGTGAAAAAAACAAATATTTAAAAAGTACCGAACATTGGTTGTGCAAGAATAACTTTTCTAATTCAAATAGAAAGTGTTTTCGTGAAAAAGATGAATCCACTAAAAAAATTTATCAGATTATGAATAATGTTCAATAGTAAGGAAAGAATGTGAGAAAAGTGTGAAAAAACAAACATTCAAAAAGTACCAAAAAAATTTACTGAATTATGAATAATGTTCAACAAACAGTAAGGAAATAATGTGGGAAAGAAACAAACATTTTAAAAGTACCGAACATAAGTTTTGCAAGCATAACTCTTCCGATTCAAATAGAAAGTATTTTCGAGAAAAAGATGAATCCACTAAAAAAATGTATCGGATTATGAACAATGCTCAATAGTAAAGAAATAATGTCGGAAAAGTGTGAAAAAAACAATCATTTAAAAAGTACCAAACATTGGTGATGCAAGCATAACTCTTCCGATTTAAATAGAAAGTATTTTCGAGAAAAAGATGAGTTCACTAAAAAAATGTATCGAATTATGAATAATGTTCAAAAGTAAGGAAACAATATGGGAAAAGTGAAAGAAACAAACATTTGAAAAGTAGCAAACATTTCCTTAAATTCACACAGTATTTACAGGCAAAATAGATGTAAGGTGTAGCCTTATGAAATTTCCATTTTAGGTTCCTTTTCCCAGAAAAGGAGTCTTCAGCCCAAAATCACACATTTCGGGAGTACAACTCCAACGAAAACGCCACAAAGCAGCTCACATAGGTCGTCCTCATCTCCGAGAAAATGGAGTCAGCCATCTCCTAACAAATCATTGTTGATGGACGAAGATCCAATGCTGGCCATGGACGTAAATATAGATGGTAGGCCTTTTAGGGTCACAACAAGGATGTCGATGAAGGATACATTGACAGTTAAATGGTTGGCGTTGGAAGCTGCTAGAAGATACTCAAAGTATGTATTTTTGTTCTGCTATGTTTTTGAGAGTTTAAGTTTAATTTCAGGAAAGAATATGTAGAACCAGTTTTGGAATTAACAACACAAAGCGGTGCAGAGTTGGTCGATGATGATACCATAGGAACTTTATTCATCACAGACTGTCAAGTAGTGGAAGTAAATGCTAAGGTGTTGAAATGGAATCTTTCACCCGTTCAAGAACGGTACAAAGAGGCTTGTTCGGACATGAACACAAGTAAGTTTTTCTCCGTTAAATTTAATTGAAATTTGAAACTTAATTGTTCCACAGAACCTCTGGATTCGGTTTGTTCCAAATTAGATGCACTGACAATATCCCTCGACATGAATAATACCGGTTTACATCCAACATCCATGGCTCCTCTGTGCAAATCTCTCCTGAGGGAGAGCCGGCTGTTAGAATTAGATCTATCCAACAATTTCCTTTCTTTGGATTGCATCAAACTGCTAGCAACAAGTTTACCAACGTTGGAGAACCTCACCAAGCTGAATTTGAGTTGTACCAATTTGCATGCGGAAGAAATCAGATACCTATCTAATTTGTTCTCAAACTCGCCAGTGGATATTTTAACAAAGCTGTATTGTCTCAGTTTGAGCGAGAATTTCATCGGCGATGAAAGTTTGCAGGATGTGGCCGCAATAACCAGGCGTTTGAGTCTCAAAGAACTCGACTTATCATTCTTGGACTTCACGGAGGACGTTTTCAAGAAGTCTTACAACAGAAACGTTACTTTCAATCTTGGCAACGTAGAGCATCTCAAATTGAACGGAAACAATTTTGGAAATGCAGCTCTGTTGGAAATATTATCATTCGTCGATGGTAAACGATTGAGCCACTTGGATGTGGCCGATAATAAAGCGTCCGAGAGTTTTTTAACGTCGCTTATTGATTGTTTGAACAGAAAAGTGGCAAGGTTTAGTTTCGAGTATTTGAATCTTAGTAGGTGTTCCGTTGCAGATACTGAGGTTTTCAGTTTATTGAGGTGAGTTGTAGTCTAAGGGATTATTGAATCAAGAATATGGTCTATTGAATTTTCATGTAACCAAACTACTATAACACTATTTCTTCATGAATGCATTAAAAAATATGAATATTGATTTATTTTGCAGGTATTGTGATAATTTGAAGACTTTGAATGTATCATACACAAACGTCACCTCCCTAACCCTGAGGAGAATTTTGGAGAGTAATTTCGTTATGAATATAATTTTATTGGGATGTCCAAATATCAATAAATACTTTGAAGACGTTGATGATCTCTGGACTCTCAGCGATTACCTTTACAAACAAAAAACCCTCAAAATAACTTGTGATAAGGATAAATTCAACATCTTGATAAAGCTGTGGAAAAGGAAATACTGTGATAAAGCTACAGCAGAAACAATGGGGAATCTGTTGATTTTGAAATGATGTTTACTTATATAAAGGAACTTTTATTTTTATATTATAAAATATGTACAAATTATGTTACATTATCTAATTAAGAAAAAATTGTAAATAAATGTAAATATTATTTTAAGTCGTTTCTTTAATATCAATTGTGAAATACTAACCTAAAAGTTGAGCACATCAAGATTTATTGTGCTGAACAACAATTTATTTTATTGCTTTCTGGGGGATGAAACATTCACGAATAATTATTTAGGGATCAAGTGCATAATCTGTCTTACCATGAAGATTAGAAACTGCACAAAATGGGAAACTCTGACAACTAGGGAAAACAATGTAAAGGTAAATTCATTGGGATGAAAATAAATAGAAATAATTTAATGGAATGGATGATCTGTTTTTCAATGGTGAGCTTGAAAGTGAAGGATAAATAGATACAGACATTTTCACAATTACAAATTTTGGTCCACATGGATTTCACAAAAAGTATCGGTTTTTCTACTGTATTTTGTTTTTTTTTTAAGTGTTATTCAAATTAGAAATACTGCATATCACTGTTTAGAGAACTTGAAGGAGTTTTGATACATGGCGAGTGCCAAACGAATCTTATTTTCGTCCGTGTTGGCGCATGACGTCACTCAGAGAAACAATTTGGACTGGTTTACCTGTTCATCAAATAGAATATCTCATTACCTGAGTTTTCGAGCGTTTTTAGGCCATTTTTTTGGTTCATTTGCATTTAAGGTCAAGCTTCAGATCACGTGTAGTAGTTTGTTGTATATTTTAACGGACAATTTTTGAGTGAAAGAGCTGCACAATGCCTGCCTTCACTGTGTACGGTTTTGGTAATTATTCAAAAAAAAACTAAAGACACTGATATGCGATATTATAGAATGTAATGTCATGGAATATCCTTTGAACTTGATTAGTTGAATTAGACAATAATGCATGAGTGTTTCTAAATACATATCATTAATAAACTTTGCAAATTTCTAGATAACTTCATTATTTTTCTTTACAAATATACAATTGAATGTATGTATTATAATGATACTTATCCAAATTCAACAGAAGCTTTGTTGAAAACCTTTAATAGCAAATTTGAGATAAATAGGACTTATTTTAAAATTGTCATATCTTCAAGTGAAAAATATTGAAATATTTTTTTCTTTTCATGAAAAATGAAGAAATGCAAGTAGAAATTCTTCTATCATCTTGTATAGAATTGAGTTGAAAAATATGACCACGAAATTTAGAAAAAAAGCCATGTTAGTTCCTCCTTACTTAATCATCTTAAGCCCAAGCACCCCATAATTTTTATACTGAATTCTATCATTTAGTTTCAAGATTAGAGAATTTCTGGAGTTCAGAAAAACTTCCATTTCGAAAATATTGCATTTGAGAAATGATTTGAAGAAAGCTCATCGAAAATTATTTGAAGATCCTATATGAGCGATTCAACAATTAAAATTGACAAGTTAGTGTTTTTTCACCCATGTAGTCCAAAATATTTATTTTACTGGATCCCATACCTATCTCAGAGAAGAAATTCGAATCAATCAAAACCACCAAAATTGTTAGTGGGTAATTACATCGAAATATCCATTGCGACCGTTCTAAACAATTCAAATATGTTACCAGACTGACGTCATAGTGTGCGACAAGGACGGGTATATAGATGCGCAAGCACACACCATGGGTAAAACAAATAATTGTTCTGTGGCTCGGAAGAAGATAATTTATGAACAGAGACATCAAAAGAGTAAAATGTTGACCTGTCAGATATTTGAAGAATCTAAAACAGTAGATCCATGTGAACCAACATCTCAAACATACGTTCTCTGAACAAAATACAATGGCCACGAACTTTACATCTAGATATCAAATAGTTGAGCACCAGGGTATATCACAATATCGAAAATTCACACTAATCTCATAACCACAAATCGAAGACCCCCGTCGTCTGGTTCACATCTTCTATGGCACTTTTCGGATCCGGGTAATAAGAACTCCAACTCGATTTGGAGCAAACGTTCATCGCCTGATCGCAAACACCGGTTTCTTTCACGATGCAGGCCTTTTGGACCGAGTAGAATTCGGAAAAGAGGGAATCGATCCATTTCTTCAGTTCGTCCCCTTTCAGTTGGGAATTGGCGTGGTGAAGACGCTCGAGTAGGTCCCTATTGGGAGTGAATTTTTTATAACTTTCATCGAAAGATTTCACTGGCACATCAGGTGAGGACGAAGTTACTTTAGTTTTGGATTCATCGACGTCGGCTTCTAGAGGTGTAATTAAAAATCTATATTCGACTAGTAGGGTGTTTTTATGGACTAACTTAAGGGACCAAGGTCCCGGTTTGTGAGGCTGGTGGATATTAACTTTAATATGGCCTATAACGTTACTTTCGTCTATATTAATATCGGATACTTCGACTAGCTTTCCAGTTGGATCAATCCATAAGAATGATATGTTGTATGTCTTCAAAGAAGTGCTTGGAGAAAACTGATATATTAGAACAAAATCGGAATAAATAGATAATATCTTAGCAAAATTTCGTGATATTTGTTCTTTTTGATCATAATCTGAGTTAACAGAGAGATGCTCAAGTCTATTCGTTAAAGGCGAAGGCTTCAACACTGTTAATGTCCGAAGATGAGTATACGCTAATTGAAAAACACCCAATGATGTTTTGATCTTAACCAGAGTATATTTATAATTATCTTTGTGATGATATGAAGTTATTTCTAGAATTTTATCGATTTTAGGTATACACGTTGCGTTCTCGAAGGAATTCAACCAATTCCTCACGGCCGCACGCGAAATAGTTTGCAAACCATGATCAACTTCCAAACCTAGATCTTGAAAGTGATAGATACTCTGCCAGTACGAATTCAATGATTTCGCAGGTATCCTCGGCTTCTCCAAATCCAGCAACCAGAGTTCCAATTGATAAATGATGGACTGGCTGATTATAGGTTCGAATTTCCTGGCGAAAAACAACGTTCGGGTCTCGGTGCCCAAAATTCTAGGCCAGTCTTCCGGCTTGAAATCATTGGGGCTACAACCGCACCAATCCACCACATGCTTGTACTGGCACTTGCAGCCCAATTTTCGCTTCCAGTTCGTAACATGCAGATTGTTATCTACGTACGTATTGCAGTATATGGAGTTTCTCAACGCTGTGTGGAAGAACGATTCGGCTGGAAGCAAAGTGTGGTGGAATATTTGCAGAAGCCCCTCGACTAGACTGTCGATGTTGTCTCCGGCTACGTAGTTCACGAATTCACGGTTTAGGGCGACCCAATCGCTTCCTCCATCGATTTGGATACCCCAAGGCAATTTCCTGCAGGAAAGATCTCGAATAAGAATGAGCAACACAAAAATTTCAAAAGTATCGAATTATATGGAATATAAAGGGTGATTCCAAATTGACGTGAACCTTGAAGGACGTGTTAGTATGACTCATTTGCTGTCATTCGAACCATATTTATTGATTTCCAAAAATCGACAGTTTACGAGTTATTTGAGTTTTTGTGTTTTGTGAAAAATTACTCACCTTACTCCATTTTTCATCAATTTTTTACACGTTGAGCAAGATTGATTATAATTTTGGAATAATTTCATCAGAGAAGGATATGATATGTATGAAAAATAGCGAAGATATGCTGTAATAGATGTGGAAAAAGAATTCGTATGATTTGAAAGTTGGTATATGAAGAAAAGAATAGTCAATTTCCTATATCAATTCGCCTGCAACTTTCGAACTCCAAAATTTATGTATGACAAACGTATTTTAAAAACTCGCCAAATTCCTTCTTCATTTCCTTAAAAAGATTTGGAGAAAATTAGAAAAAGCGCACGTGCTTGTATAAGGATTGGTGGAGGACATTTCGAACATAATTTGTGAATAAATAATGAAATTTTGAATTAAATTGCAATAAAATAGCTATTTATGTAATTAGTTACGGAATGCCTAATTTTGTGTAACGCGAACGCAGTTCCGCAAAAACTCAAAAGTTAAACAAAATTGCATTTCCTAACGTATTACATACAAGATTTTTTCTAATTTTCAATAAATAGTAAAATAGTTAAATTGCAATAAAAAATATTCAATTCGTTACTTTTATTTCTTCCCTTGAATCCCCTTTCAAATCAAAATCTGCTTTAACAAAACTAGTGCATGCTTTTTAACGAAAACTTTTTTAGGAAATAAAGAAGGAATTTGGCAAGTTTTTAAAATACTTTTGTCAAACTTAAATTGTGGAGTTTGAAAGTTGCAGGCGAATTGATATTAGAAATTGACCATTCTTTTCTTCATATACCAACGTTCAAATCATACGAATTGTTTTTCAACATCTATTCTAGCATATTTTCGCTTTTTTCATACATATCATATCCTTCTCTGATGAAAATAATCCAAAATTATAATCAAACTTGCTCAACATAGAAAAAATGGAGTAAGCCGAGTAATTTTTCAAAAAACACAAAAACTCAAATAACTCGTAAACTGTTGATTTTTCGATATCAATAAATATGGCTCAAATGACAGTAAATGAGTCATACTAAAACGTCCTTCAAGGATCACATCGAATTTGGAAACACCCTGTATTTAATATATCGGAAAAAACAATTTTTCTTTTTTTTTACCAAAATGGCCTTCAGTGTTTATTGTCTGTATGACAAATACTGTCATTTTATTTTTATAAACTTCAAAACATGGAATCACCGGATGGCATTGTAGATATCAGAAAAAAACAATGTTTTTTCTGGATACCAAAATGACCTTCAGTGTTCACTGACAAATACTGTGAATTTATTCAAAAAAAAACTTAAATTTGTTTTCACATGGAACAGCTGAATATCCACTAACTCAATTAATCGATCATATGAAGACACAAAATTTCAGCAGGATATGGCGAATAGTTTCAGATATGGAAGTTTTGAAAGATATATTTTTTTGAAGCTTCTAGTGCTACGATCCTTACGAAATTCCCAACAAACTTTCGTTTTGTTATCTTACAGGTAACGACAAAATTTCCATTAGATCGAATGAGTATTTTCTGAATTATTGAGATAAATTATATAAGGCACTAAAAGATCCTCTCATGTCTATAATTCAAAATCAACTTCACAAACCTGTCGGCAACTCTCCACATATGCGTGTCGCATTCCACGAAGGTCTTGTCCAATCCCTGTTTTTGTATAAACCTCTGAACTTCTCTACCGTGCGATTTAACGAAATTCTTATCTCGATTTGCAGACAGAAAATTCGTTAGTTTCTCAACCGTTTTGACGGGATAGTCGGATTCGCTGAGGTTCAGGACGAAATCCCACTCCCATTTCAAGTGCAACAGGTTGTTCATACAGGTCCGCAACATTTTGAGGAGAGATGCACCACCCCAAATGGTAGCGAATCGTTTTCGGCTTAGTTTTATGTTCGGAAATCGTTTCTCTAGAAAGACAAGTTTTCTGAAGAGATAGTCTTGCCTCTGAAATGAAAAATTAATTGTTTTCCAGAAAATTAATCGTCTTATAGAGGTAGTAGACTTACCACATCTACGTGTATATAATAGAAGTGATTTTTATGGTAAAGGAGCTTCAACAACCTTTTGATCTGTCTCAGCGCTCTTCCGTTGAGTGTCAACAAAAATACTATCCTAACCGGTTTTCTATTGCTGCTTTCAGTATTCGCTATTTGAGGCACAAATCCTACGAAAAAAGTTATAATTTACCGATTACTTCGGAATTATCGATTTAACTTCAAAATGTACCTACTTTTTATTCCAGTATTATAAATATTTGATGTGTAATATCCGCCGCATGTTTCGTGAGCATTACCAGGGCATTTTACGTTGCAGGAAGAATCAGGAAGTTTTTTACCCACGGTAGGTTCATCAATACCACAAAAACACTCATTCCTAGAATTAACGAAAATTTTAAATGCGCCTTCTGTTTCCTTTTCAATTAACTTACCCGTACTCTACTCCTGCGTAGGGAAAACCTGACTGAAGACATAGCTGCACACAATGTTCAGGAGAATTGTCTTCATTGAATAACCCATAATAACCGCTTAACAATCTGTAATCCTTTTCGTCTTTGAAACAACCAAGTGCTTTTCCAGAGCTATTTTTTTTATCCATACAAAAATTAGGCAGCCTTTTGGGATATAACTTCTCATCCAAACTAAGACAAGTAATATTAGCTATCAAATGCTTACATTTCGTACTTTTCGCTCTGTTAATCGCCGATATAGCTTCCCGTCCACTTAACTTACAATTCGGTATGAAACCTAGTTCTTCTAATTTCAAATAAAATTTGTTTTTTACCTTACTATTTTTGTATTGGTTGAAATTATTAGCAACTTCCTCATCGAAAGACCCACTTTTTATTCTCCCTTCACTGCTGTATCCACTTTTCTCTATTTTTTCGTATGTCGGCTGCCACATTTGTTCTTTATTATTCTTGCTTAGAGCGAAGAACTTGAAAGTGAGTAATATTTGGAAAAGGAGAATAGTGGTGCCAAAAATGAAGAATACTTTGTATCTTCGAATCCATCTGAGAGCTGCGTTTCGAACTATAACCATCTCAAATTTGGTGTGCAGTCAAATACAAGTATCATTATCTCCCCTTCTTGCAAATCATTCAATTACTCAATTTAGTCTTTATGTTATTCTCTCTCTTATCATTTTGTGAACACTTATATCTATTTGGTTTGCTGCCTTCAATTCGAGTATTTTGATGATTCATTTCATTGCTAGTGGTACATTTGCAGATCCTCATGAATTTACGGATTTAGCGATATGAACAATCTAGTAACAGTACATTTTTCAAATCTTTATTTTGTCTTCTGCCTATATTACATTTTCTACGCTTGAGATGGGTGAAATAATCCGAATTCCAATTTATTATTTTTAATTGATATTTTATAGTTTTAGGAGTGACATTTTACATAGAAGACAATTTCAAATAAGTCATTTTTTATAAGTCTTCTTCTATTCGCGATTCCAACTACCGATGAGGGCGCTGCGACATGTAAACAAACAAGGAGGAAAACGAGTACCGTTTTCGGGATTTATCGTGGTGAAACAGATTATTTTAGGTGTTTTTCAGGTTTTTCCTTAGATTTTGTGAGTTTTATGTGAAGACTTTTTAGTGAATGATTGAATTATGGATAATGCAGGGTCAAGTTTATTGATTTTTGGTGAACAAATTGGTTTTTACAATTTTAATTATGTCGAAATTGATATTAATTCAACAGGAAAAATGAAGCACTATTTGAGTTTTTACGACAGTGTTCAATTATTTGGAAGCTACACCTAATAGTCGATCATTTGTGCTTCTCTTCGGTCCATTTTATCCACTATGCAAAGGCATTAGTGACACAAACTGCCGAGGCATTTTCCTTATGAAATTTATGGAAATGTATTTATAGCCCTGTTTTGATTTTTCTTTGACACAATTGCAATTGAAGACACAACAATAACAATATAATTGTAAACTGTTTTATCTACTCCAATTGAAGAATATAGTCATTACCCAACTACTTTTGAGCAAGTAATAGTATATGAAAACATTGTAAACAAACACCGTGCTCTCTCCTATAACTCCCTGTCTCTGTGCTTCTGAACAAGCCGATTGGCCGAAAGGGAACCGTCCATTATTGGTATTGAGGGGAGGTCAGTTGAATAATTTTGATGTTCAATCAAATTGAGTTGATACCTAATTATTATTGTGAATGTTTCGCTGAAAAAGATGAAATCAGATAGTGAAGATGAATTATTATGTACACCTTCAGAAATAAGACAATCAGCCAATTTTACCATACAGAATTTATTGCCCAAAAAATACCAAAACAAATATAAAGGTGTTTACAACAATTTTCAAGATTGGTGTAGCAGTAAGAATATCAAGTCAGTGTCTACAGAGAATGTTAATTTGGCATATTTTAGTGAACTTAGCACTAAATATAAAGCATCGCTCCATGCTAAGAAGCACAATCAACATAAATAATATATGGTTATAGGTAACTATTAAGATTTGTAAATACATTTCTTTCTCTGTACTTGTATCTTAGTATTTATTGTTATAATCGTAGATAAAGTATTCAACTTGCGGTTATGGTCATAACTCACTTGATGAATTACAGCACTCGCCTTCGGCTCGTGCTGCAAACTTCATCTGCGTGAGTTTGTACTGTTCTGGTACTTTAGAAATGATAAACTCTTACCGACATTACAGTTTTCTATTGAAAACCGTAAAGAACTAGAACTCTACCTTACAGGCGTTCTTTTTAACTTGAAAATATTACTCTAGATAATCTTTGGCCAAGATCGTGATCGTATAGTGGTTTTAAAAGGACTCTACGTTGTGTATGTTAGTATGCAACCCAAATTACGCTTGATTCAATAGAAGAGATTGACGGGAAAATAGGAAATTCAAAAACACATATTTTTAGCACTCGAAACAAGAAAACAAGTTTATTCATTTGTGCTTTTGGGGACGGTTCCCCTTCAGGTCGAAAAATAAGAACCAGGAAAGACCTGCGAGAAAACCTGATTCTTTACAATGTATCACAATAGACAGACTAGTGAGAATTCTCTCATAGATGGTTGAGTAAGTTAAATGCTGCACTAATAACTCCTTCACCTTGAATGGTGCTGATATGACTTTCCCGTGATGTGAGGGAACTTGTCAGGAAGACAACTATTAGTAGACGATTGGTGTCCAGCGGTGAGGAGAGGGCCAAAGAGAACCGTCTCCTTTGAAGCACGTTGGGGGTATATTCAAAGAGAACAATCCCTTCTCCCACGATGGGGGAGAGCCAATGAGTACAGTCCCCTTCGAAGAATAAATTAAAAGTATGATGATAAAGATGATACCTAGCTGTGGAACGTAATTAAAGGAAGAGAGATTAGTTAACGGTGCGTCTACGATAGTTGCCTCCCTGCGAAGTAATCCCATCCAGGATTATTGATAACCTATAATGATGAGTTAAAAGTATAACCAATCTAAGGTTCTCAACCAGGTGAGGCTCTACCGGGGGTCACTGATAATTGATAATAGCACATAGCGTGTGAAGCACCTAAGAATTTAATACACATGGTCAGTTGACATCATTAAATAATATTGAATGGACTTAACTCACTACGAGAAGTAAAATAATATCTTGTGGATACGAACAAATACGACTGAATAAAGAATATAAATAATAAATGAGTAGTGGCTCAAAATGGTAACATCAAAATAAATCAAGAATAAACAAGGCGTTAATAAACCAGATGAAGTATCGAAATAAATGAACGAAAGATTAAACAAGACGTGAACAAAAATCATAAAGTATCAAATATAGATAAAAGAATAACCAAAGCGTTTATGGAAATGATAAAGTATTAGAATAAATAGAAGAACGATTAAACAAGACGTGAACAAAAATTATAAAGTATCAAATATGGATAAAAGAATGACCAAAGCGTTTATGGAAATGATAAAGTATTAGAATAAATAAAAGAACGATTACACAAGACGTGAACAAAATTATAAAGTATCAAATATAGGTAAAAGAATAACCAAAGCGTTTATGAAAATGATAAAGTATTAGAATAAATAGAAGAACGATTAAACAAGACGTGAAAAAAAATCATAAAGTATCAAATATAGATAAAAGAATAACCAAAGCGTTTATGGAAAGGATAAAGTATTAGAATAAATAGAAGAACGATTAAACAAGACGTGAACAAAAATTATAAAGTATCAAATATAGATAAAAGAATAACCAAAGCGTTTATGGAAATGATAAAGTATTAGAATAAATAAAAGAACGATTCCACAAGACGTGAACAAAATTATAAAGTATCAATTATAGGTAAAAGAATAACCAAAGCGTTTATGAAAATGATAAAGTATTAGAATAAATAGAAGAACGATTAAACAAGACGTGAACAAAAATTATAAAGTATCAAATATAGATAAAAGAATAACCAAAGTGTTTATGAAAATGATAAAGTATTAGAATACTTAAATATAAAACGGTACTCACACGTGGCACAATAGCTGGTGTAACGAATTCACTAAGATAACTTATTCTCGCGCAAGCACTGAAGACTGGAACACCTTTTGGACTCGAAGATCTGGAACGAACTGACTGCCTTCTCCACCTTGTTCGCTTCAGGTCTTCAATTCAATTTTAACGAAAACACTTGCGACCAGAGAGGAATTATTCTTTCTACCTTCTACCTAAGCACATGATAGATTCCTGCGCGGTATAATAAAAATAGCGTGCGCGGACGCCAGACTCGCTAGAGGGCGCAACATAAAATGGCGTGTGTGGATGTCAGATCTGTTCAAGTTATGACCTACATTCTCTCGTTAAATAATATACTATTTTTTTCTAGTACTAGAACTTTTTCACTCATATTATATAATCCAATGTTCTAAAATTGATGTACATATATTATTTAAACATAAAATCGTTTCATTTAGACTTCACCTTGAAGATGATTCTAATTTCTTTCTTACAGAAAGATTAAGTCATAGTAATTTGAAATACGAAGATCATTTCCATAACACTCTTGTTGATAATTATTGAATTACATTCCTAAATAACCATTCAAACCGGCCCCAAAAAATTTGACTCAAACTTATAACCTAAAATTCAATAATTTTGTGAACGTATTTCAACTGAATAACACTGATATAAATACCTCACTGACTATTTTTTTTTCAATACCTATCACTGTGCTCAGAAAACGACACGTATACCTGGTTCCTGGATATAAAATAAAAATATATGGCTTAAAAGCACGTGAAATATGGAAACAATACTCGTTTTCTAGGTTCGGGATTTAGCCGGCAGGTCGCGTTTAGACTTTTGGAACCGGTTGAAGCATTTTGAAAAAAATTGAGGAGTAACCGATTTTTTCAATATATTATGTTTGTATAAACTTTTTCTTTTGATATTTTGATCGATGGAAGCGATGTTATGAACGATTTTTCAATAAACTTAAATTTTAAAACAATAATGCAAATTCAAGAGAACATTTTTTATAGAAACCTAACCTATATTCAAGGAAACATTTTTTTTTTATGACAACAGAATACATAACAGAAATGAAACAAATCTCCTAAGCTGAGCAACCCTTCAGGTGAAGGTAAAATCGTGATACATTCAAAACGAAGTTATTTCAGAAAGAATAAATTTTGAGGTTAACGGAAAAACAACGCTCAGTCGGTGTAATTTTAATCTGGATTGCACATATTTCCACAGTTTTTTCGCGAATTTCCAACATCGCGTCGTTTTCAGACGGCCGCCCTCGGGATATCAAAGAAAAAATCTAACGATAGACATTTTTTGCTCCGTAGCGAAGATCCATCTATTTGATGAAAAAACTATTGGCAGCATCTCGAGCGGTAATTACTCCGAAGAAGAGGTCGGATAGAGAAATCTGGGTAGGTTGAGTGTGCCCCCAACTTTTCCGAGGGGAAAACAGAGGGAGGGTGCGTTTTCGTTAGACGAAGAAAATTCCCAGATCCAGAGGAAAAAACAGTCTGTTTACCAGTATTTACCTGGGGTTCACAAGTTGTCCCTGCTCAATGCTTTTTAACCTACTTCTGTTTGTGGAGCTCGTTGGCAAAGGGAGTGGGTTGATACAGATCCCTGAAATCTGTGAGTTTACTTTTGCTTTGACGACTCGAAAGGCGGGAGGTGTTATTGCTCGATAAGGGTTTACAAAAACACGAGAAAATACGAATTGAGAATTTTCGGTTCTTTCAAACAAGGTGATACAATTTAATTCTCACTTGTGTGTCTAAAATTGACGTAATTTCTAGAAGGAAAAATCTTAAATTTTAGGCTTTCCAACATAATTGATAGCTTGAATGGCAGACATTTCGAACGAATGACAACTGACACTAATGGCAGATGATCAAGGATGCCAATTCTAAAAAATTACTTTTTATTCACACTGCAAATGTACGATTTATCCGATGGTCTATAGAGAATTTCTGCATGCTGCGTGCCAATTCGAGCTTGCTGATTCGATTTATTTCTTGCCAGAAGCAGGCTCACGTGGCCCGGTGGTCCCCGAAATATAGAAAGCAATAAAGTGTGGGTGGAAGTATATTATGTCCTTCGATATACATATAAAGAGGCGTTTTTCATATTTCGGAAATCTCAAAGGACGAAGGGGTTGATCCGTATGAAATTGTGTTGGGCTCGGGGGCTGATTCAATAAGGGAAATTTTTTTCTGCTCCCCGTACCTGCGGAATGAATATAATCGGTACTGAATCTTGTCACATGGAACAAAGCAAGAACAACTTTTTTGCGCTTGTTTCTATTTAGCATTATAGCAAATGCCTATAATTTTCAGATTTTGGTCTAAAACGATCAAGTTGGACTCGCAGATGAAGTATTCGTGGTCAAAATCCATTATGTCCGTCTGTCCGGCGGTGATTCCATCTATTGAAGTTTATAAAGATAAAATGACAGTATTTGTCATACTGAAAATGAACACTGAAGGCCGTTTTGGTGAAAAGAAAAAAAATTGAGTTTTCTGATATATTCGATATAGTTCGGTGATTCCTTCTATTGACTTTCATGAAAATAAAATGACAGTAGGTATTTGTCATACTGACAATGAAAACTGTGGTCTGTTCAGGTGCACAGAAAAAAAAATCGAGTGTTCTGATATATTCAATATAGTTCGGTGATTCCTTTTATTGAAGTTCATAAAAAATAGAATGTAAGTATTCGTCATACTGACAATAAAACTGAGGTCTGTTTTGGTACACAGAAAAAAAAATTGAGTGTTCTGATATATTCAATATCTTCTTTTAAGAATATAATGAAATGATTGAAAATACAAATAAATGAATTTTCAGCTTTGTAGCTGTTTCGCCGTAAAATAGAATCGAGGTTTCCGATAATTCTGTGATTGGAAGTGTCGTCACACTGACGGCTGGTTCGGACCACAGAATCTGTGGTTCGTTTCATTATCTTTAGTTCGATAGTTTTGCTTCATTATCACCTCATATCGAATCAAAATGATCATAGACTCATTAATTTTTCATAAGTCAATATTTCAGCTTTCCACAGTTGGAAATGGAGGCAAGTCGTGACTTTACAAGATTTCCCAACCTCACAATACTTTTTTTTCAAATTTCTACAAATTCATGTGAAATTTGTCGACTTCTGAAATCTAGAATTTTGGATGAAAAAATCGTGCAATATGCCGATTGACAGGTGGAAACTGGGTGAATTTTATCAAATACGTCTCCTTTCGATAAATTCGGTCAATGGTCAATCAATTGAACTGTTCTGAAAAATGTACCACTGGCAATGAAATGAATCATCAAAATAATCGAATTGAAGGCAGCAAACCAAATAGATATGTGTTCACAAAATGATAATAATAATAATAAAAATAATAATAACTTTAATCATTCTGTAAGACATTATACATGCATAGGACAAGTCATAATATATAATGATTGAACATTTACAATCAGAGAGAGAATAACATAAATACTAAATTGAGTAATTGAATGATTCGCAAGAAGGGGAGATAATGATACATGTATTCGGGTGCACACCAAATTT
Source organism: Aphidecta obliterata (assembly GCA_963966015.1). Classification (NCBI taxonomy): domain Eukaryota; kingdom Metazoa; phylum Arthropoda; class Insecta; order Coleoptera; family Coccinellidae; genus Aphidecta; species Aphidecta obliterata. The sequence goes on from OZ014428.1 coordinate 34,262,896, forward strand.
GAGATGGTTATAGTTCGAAACGTATAATATTTAACGAGAGGTAATGTAGGTCATAACTCACGCAGATGAAGTTTGCAGCACGAGCCGAAGGCGAGTGCTGTAATTCATCAAGTGAGTTATGACCATAACCGCAAGTTGAATACTTTATCTACGATTATAGCAATAAATACTAAGATACAAGTACTGAGAAAGAACTTTATTCACAAATCTCAATAGTTACCTATAACCATACATTATTTATGTTGATTGTGCTTCTTAGCATGAAGTAGAAAGTCCATAGGAGCGATGCTTTATATTTAGTGCTAAGTTCACTAAAATATGCCAAAAGAACATTCTCTGTAAACAATGACTTGATATTCTTACTGCTAAAACAATCTTGAAAATTGTTGTAAACACCTTAATATTTGTTTTGGTATTTTTTGGGCAATAAATTCTGTATGGTAAAATTGGCTGATTGTCTTATTTCTGAAGGTGTACATAATAATTCATCTTCACTATCTCAATTAATCTTTTTCAGCGAAACATTCACAATAATAATTAGGTATCAACTCAATTTGATTGAACGTCAAAATTATTCAACTGACCTCCTCTCAATACCAATAATGGACTGTTCCCTTTCGGCCAATCGGCTTGTTCAGAAGCACAGAGACAGGGAGTTATAGGAGAGAGCACGGTGTTTGTTTACAATGTTTACATATACTATTACTTGCTCAAAAGTAGTTGAGTAATGACTATATTCTTCAATAGGAGTAGATAAAACAATTTACAATTATATTGTTATTATTGTGTCTTCAATTGCAATTGTGTCGAAGAAAAATCAAAACAGGGCTATAAATACATTTCCATAAATTTCATAAGGAAAATGCCTCGGCAGTTTGTGTCACTAATGCCTTTGCATAGTGGATAAAATGGACCGAAGAGAAGCACAAATGATCGACTATTAGGTGTAGCTTCCAAATAATTGGACACTGTCGTAAAAACTCAAATAGTGCTTCATTTTTTCTGTTGAATTATTATCAATTTCGATATAATTAAAATTGTAAAAACCAATTTGTTCACCAAAAATCAATAAACTTGACAGTACACATGTTTGTTTACATGTCGCAGCGCCCTCATCGTTAGTTGGAATCGCGAATAGAAAAAGACTTATAAAAAATGACTTATTTGGAATTGTCTTCTATGGAAAATGTCAAGCTCCTAAAACTATAAAATATCAATTAACAATTAAAAATAATAAATTCGAATTCGTATTATTTCACCCATCTTAAGCGCAGAAAATGTAATATAGAAAAATGTACCTACTGTTACTAGATTGTTCATATCGCTAAATCCCTAAATTCATAAGGACCTTCAAATGTACCACTAGCAATGAAAAGAATCATAAAAATACTCGAATTGAAGGCAGCAAACCAAATAGATATAAGTGTTCATAAAATGATAAGAGAGAGAATAACATAAAGAGTAAATTGAATAATTGAATGATTTGCAAGAAGGGGAGATAATGATACTTGTATTTGACTGCACACCAAATTTGAGATGGTTATAGTTCGAAAAGCAGCTCTCAGATGGATTCGAAGATACAAAGTGTTCTTCATTTTTGGCAGCACTATTCTCCTTTTTCAACTATTACTCACTTTCAAGTTCTTCGCTCTAAGTAGGAATAATAAAGAACAAATGTGGCAGCCAACATATGAAAGAATAAAGAAAAGGGGATACAGCAGGGAAGGGAGAATCAAAAGTGGAATAAGAGGAAATACTGACGAAAAAAATTTCAGAATCTCAAATCTTAATCTTTGCAATTTTGCGACCGCTTCAAGAGAATATCCTTCGAGAATACCAACTGCGGCAGCCGGATCAATGTGTGGTATGAGACGTAAATTCTTCCAAAAAAAGAGTTTCCATCAAGTCCCGTACTTCTGGTGCCCCTCGAGATGACTAACGCGCCAAAAATGCCGCGATGAACTCCTTAACGCGCTCTGACCCGCCGGAACGCGTGGGAGCGGTTCGGAAACCGATAATTTACGACCGCACCTTAGAACGCGCATGAAAAAAATTAAAACCGACGTTATTTATCTGGCCTTTCGTTACTTTTTTGCGGGGGTAATGAGCGGGGACCGCCCCTGGCCTATCTACGAAAAGACTAATTCCCAAATGGGCTGTGCGAGAAGAAAATATGAAAAGGTGTGGTCCCGATTTTGCGGTCGGTTGATTTGATGTGTGCGGCCCGTGATTAATTGGAAACGGTTTCGGTGCGGATGTTGTTTGTTTTCTTGTGCGTAGCGTGGTCTTTTTGATGAGAGCCCCGCTATTTTCCGGACTGCCTGTCTCGCAATTAGATTGATCGGCTACGGCGAAGCTCCGACTAATGCTGCGTACACACCTGACCGACGAAGGCTAACGTTGACTGCCCACACTCGAATTAGGGATGAAACGATACGAGTAAATACGAGTACATACCCGATACTTTTCACCGATACAAATGTATCCGATATATACCGATACTTTTAGTATCGATACTTTGAAATTAAATATCGAGTTGTTATCGGTCAAAAGTACTCATATCGGTATATCGATACCTCAGTTCAATAGTGTAACAAATCCAAAAATTCAAAGTTGAGTTCTTACATGCATAACGTTCCTAATACAACGCTCTATCAATTTCAATACTGAAACAACTCCTATTTCGTATCTAATCTAAATTTCCGGCTGTTTTGATAGTGTTGATATTTACCATAGAGATCATAGAACTATTGAGATCATTCAGCCATTAGATTATAGAATAAAATGGATTAAGTTTTGTGTTCAAGTCATTGAATTTACTTTTTTTCTCAGCTCTTTCATAGAATTACATGTGATTTATCTTGGGGGTCATAGAAAATTTCAATAATTTTTTAGTTCGATCATAGGATTCAATTCTTGGAATAATTATCGATGATTTTCTGTTGAAAACATACAATTTTTATGATATTCTTTGATTGGTTCATAGAATTATGGAGTTCATCATAGATTTATCATATGTTCATAGGTTGTCGGTTTGAATAATTTTAATTCTTGAAAAATTCCATTAGACATTTTGAGATATGAAGTTCTACCTCCAGACCATAGAACTATTGTGATCATTAAGTTATTGGATCATAGAATAAAAATGGATTTAGTTCCGTCATAGAATCTTCGTCTTTTTTCAAATTCGTTCAAAAAATTATTTGTGATTTATGTTGGGGTCATAGAAATTTAAATTCCTTTTTAGTTCGATCATGAGATTATTCCTGATGTTTTTTATTGAGATCATAGAGATTTGAAGATTGATAGATTGTATTCAATTTATAGAATAATGAATTTCATCATAGATTTATAATACAGAGATGTCAGTTGGAATGATAAATGTTTTGAAATCATATTACTTCCATATTTTTCAGTACAAAAATCAAGATTTCATGGTAAAAACAAGAAATTACCAATTGAAATTCTCGAAAATTTCGCGATAAACGACCCTCAACCAAGAAAGAGTTAGGTGCAATTTTTTTCATAAATTCTGTGTTTTAATTTTTTTCAAGGTGAGAATATGATTCACATCAACAAAGTTCTATGGCGGTGTCATAGAATCCCCTGACCTCCGCCTGAGCACGAAAATAAATATCTGACGAACCAAAGAGTCCTGTTAAAATTTTGTTCTATGCTTCCATTTCATTCGATAAATTTCCTTTACGAGACCATAGAACTTTTATTAACATTAAATTATAATTCGTTCATAGAATTGAAATCAGTCAAGTTCTGCGTTGAAGTCATAGAATCTTCATATCCGCTTATCCTTTGCTGGTAAAATATAAAAGAGGAGGTGTTTCAGTATTGAAATTGATAGAACGTTGTATTAGGAACGTTATGCATGTAATTACTCAAATTTGAAGTTTTGGACTTGTTACACTGTTGAAGTGAGGTATCGATATGTCAATGTAACTATTTCATTTCAACATTGATGAAAAAAATTGTAGGTATTTCTCAAACTGAAGTTTTTGAACGCATTCGTTTTTCACTTCTCATATTTTTTTTTTTTGAGTTTTTTTTCATTAATTTTGTTCTTATAGAATAAAGAATACCAATACTGAAAGTGAAATTTTTGACAGCTGTCAAAAAAATGACAGCTGCTATTTGTCAATTATACCGAATCAGCTGTTACAGAAATATGGGGACTTTTTGAGCGCTGGTACTACTTACACAAGGGCTATATCATTTCGTCACGATGTCTGTATTTTTCGATTTTTGAGCCAAAAATGGTCTCAAACGACTATGTTCGACTCACTGATGACGAATCCGTCGGAAAATTCGAGTCTGTCCGTCCAGCTGTCCCTCCGTAAACACGATAACTTTCGAACGGACGGTCCTAGAAACTTGAAATTTTCAGGGTAGGTTCGAACCTCGAATGCCGCGGTTAAGTTTGTTATTGGGCAAAATTCGCCCAAGGGTTCCGTAAATATGGCCGCTCGAAATTTTGTTTTCTTGATTACTTCGCAACTACAGATTCGATTGAGGTGAAATTTTGCACTCAGATGGAGAATTACGTGTTCAAGCTACATTCAGAATTTTGTCCAGCTCACATGACCAGAACCATAGAAACCATACAAAATTATAACTTTGTAATGGAAAGGCCTAGGGACTTGAAATTTTCAGGTTAGGTGTGGATCTCGAATGTGGTGGTCGCGTTTATAAATGAGCAAAATTAGACTAGGGTTTCCGTAAATATGGTTGTTTGAAATTCAGTTTTCTTGATAATTTCCAAACTACGGATTCGATCGTGACGAAATTTTGTATTTTGATGGAGAATGATATATTCAAGCTTCATTTTTCCCATATCGCATATAGCCGTTCAAACAATTTTTTTCCGGTTAATTTCGAAACTACTTATTGGATTGGAATGCAATCTCGCACATAGATGAAGAATAATGTATTCAAACTACGTGAGAAATTTTGTCCAGATCGCATCACCAAGACCATAGATACCGTAGAAAATTCTAGCGAATTATCGAAAAAAAAATTATCACCTATAGCAATGACTTGAAGTCTGGATTTTTCCCTTAGTTTGAAATTTTTCTGACAACTGTTGAAATCGAATTGGTTTCTAGAACTGGAGAATGCGAATCTACTTACAAGGTGGATAATCGAGCGCTCAAAAGCTCCTGACTTCACGGCGTGCTTTTCGTAGTTTTTTATTCAATAATTCTTTGGAATTTGAAATGTTTCTGGTTATGCGATCTGGAGAAAATGTAGCTTGACTATATATCATTCTCCATTAAAATACAAATTTTCATCACGATCGAATCTGTAGTTTTTAAATTATCAAGAAAACTAAACTTCAAACGACCATATTTACGGAACCCCTGGGTGAATTTTGCCCTGAAAATTTCAAGTTTCTAGGTCGTTTGAGACCATTTTCTGCTCAAAATTCGAAAAACACAGATCAGAAAACGGAAATTGCTGCGAATCTATTGAAATGAGATGTATTTTATCTTATTCACTCAGTTTCTACAGATATCGACGTGAATTTATGGAATCCTGAAAAAAAAGTATTGTGAGGCAGAGTAATCGAACCAAAGATTATGAAACGAACCACAGATTCTGTGATCCGAACCATCCGTCAGTGTGAAAAATGATGTCATATTATAAAATCGACCCGTCCAGAGATTGAATCACAGATATATTATTTTACGGCGAAACTGCTATAAAGCTGAACATTCATCTATTTGTATTTTCACTCATTCAATTATATTCTGAAAAGTAAACGATTGATTACTGAAGTGAGAAAGGAAAATGTTTGATTGTGTAAAAAAATCAATTGACACTTATCGGGTTTTGTGAAAATTGGCGATTTTCATTTCGTGAAAATGCGAAAATGGAAAAAGTAATCCAAGTGCCATATGAATGTCCAATTCTTCAAGATTAGATCGCGGCCTCTGGCCGCGACCTGGCTGTTCTCAAATGTTCTCAAAGTGAAGTTTTTCCACTGAAGAGGTTTGAAGTTTCCCCAGAATACTATTCTACCCACGGGAATAAGAAATTATCTTGATGAAGTACTCGGTAAAACCTCGAAAAACGATCGCAAAAGATTCACATGCAATAACGGGGGAATCCCCGCATTTGTCACCCCCCATTTTACCGCATCCCATACGCGACACCCCATCCAAAACCGAAAGATCGCCTCCGACTGCTCCGGATATGCCTTCCCCACGAAGAAATTCGGTGAGGAATTCCAATTTTCCATAATTCCAGTCTGTTCCCCATCGCAGAAGGCGCATGCCAAATGTCGGGCGGGCCGCGTTTCCAGCGTTTTCAGCTTTTCCTAGCAGTTTCTCTCATCCGCACGGCCGGTGGCGTTCCGAGGGTTGGTCTCTGACGACGGTGTCTGTGATGTGCCCTGTGCAACTTTCGCATCGCCTCGAATTGCCGCAGCTCTTGTGCGCGACGACGACGACGACGGCCGGCAGTGACTCGTCTATGTGACTTTTTTCAGGTTTCTGATGTGTTGTTGTGGCTTCTTCGGGAAATGTGAACTGATGTTCGAAGGAAGTTGCCGACTTTTCTTCTAGCCATGCATCTGCTTCACGGTTTCTTTCGTCCTCTGTTCCTCGTCTGGTCGTCAGGTGAGGACGAACACTTTTAGTCAAATCTCTGAAAAAAAAATTACGAAAAGCACTGCCGTGAAGTCAGGAGCTTTTGAGCGCTCGCACATCCACCTTCGCATTTTCCAATTTTAGAAATCAAATGAAGGAATTTTCGACAGCTGTCAAAAAAAATTCTCAAAAATAGGCGAAACTCCAGACTTCATGTCAGTGCTTCAGCTGACCATTTTTTTTCGATAATTCGCTAGAATTTTCTACGGTATCTATGGTCTTGATGTTGCGATCTGGACAAAATTTCGCACGTAGTTTGAAAACATTATTCCTCAGCTAGGTGCAAAATTTCACTCTAATCAAATCAGTAGTTTCAAAATTATCAGGAAAAAAATATTTTGAACGGCCATATTTACGGAACTCCTAGTCTCATTTTGCTCATTGATGAACGTGACCTTGGAATTCGCGATCCAAACACCCCTAAAAATTTCAAGTTCCTAGGCCTTTCCCTTCGGAAGTTATAATTTTCTATGGTTTCTATGTTTCTGGTCATGCGATCTGGACAAAATGTTGCTTTAATATATTCTCGTTTAAAATACAAAATTTTATCTCGATCAAATCCGTAGTTTCGAAATGATCGAGAAAACAAAATTTCAAACGACCGTGTTTACGGAACCCCTAGTATAATTCTGCTCATTGATAAACGCGAACGCCACATTTCAGATCTACACCTATCCTGAAAATTTCAAGTCCCTAGGCCTTTCCGTTCGAAAGTTATAATGATGAAACTATCTTAGCTGAGAAGTGCCTTTCCTAGGTGTCTACATCGATAACAACTTGAATTGGAAACAACAAATTGAAAATGTTGCTGAAAACCTAGCAAGGTACTGCTATGCACTAAGAATTTTAAAAACACAGTGGGTGCATATTCTGGGCAAATTCAGTAGATGCAGATAGAATATTTTTGCTTCAGAAAAAATGTTTGAGGGTAATTTTCAATTTAAAACAAACTGAAACTTGTAGAAGTATTTTTATTGGACACAATATCCTAACACTCTATAGTTTGTTTATATATGAATGTGTAGTTTTTGTGATCAAAAATTATAACGATTTTAAGATCTTTCTCCTTCAGCATGATTATAACACTAGAGGCAGGGATTACCTATGTGCTGAAAAAACTAGTTTTACCTATGTTCAAAAAAATGTTCACTACATAATACTCAAAATTTGGAATACATTACCTCAAAATTTCAAAAGTAAAAATGCTGTAATTCAAGAAAAGACACTGAAAAAGTTTTTGATCTGGAAATGTTATTACACTCTTGGTGAATTTCTTTGTGAAAAGGATTTTGAAGGTCTCTAGTAACTTTGTTTATTTTTCTCTGACTTTGTTCATTTTTTGTTCTATTTTTCTTTCGTTTTCACTGAACGTGATCAACACCTGAGGGTAATTTTAAGATCGAATAAACGTTTATTATTATTATTATTATTATTATTATTATATGATTTTCTATGGTTTCTATGGTTCTGGTCATGCGATGTAGAGAAATGTAGCTTGAATATATCTTTATCCATTAATAAACAAAATTTCGTCACGATCGAATCTGTAGTTTGAAAATTATCAAGAAAACTAAATTTCAAACGACCATATTTACGGAACCCCTAGTAAAATTTTGCTCATAGATGAAAGTGATCACGACAATCGAGATCCACACCTATCCTGAAATTTTCAAGTCCCTAGGCGTTTCCGTTCCAAAGTTACAATTTTCTATGGTTTCTAGGGTTCTGGTGATGCGAGCTGGACAATATTTTGCATGTAGCTTGAACACCTCATTTTCCATTGGAGTGCAAAATTTCATCTCGATCGAATCTGTAGTTTAAAAGTAATCAGGAAAACAAAATTTCGAGCGGCCATATTTACGGAACCCCCCGGCGAATTTTGCCCAATAACGAACTCAACCGCGGCATTCGAAATTCGAACCTACCCTGAAAATTTCAAGTTTCTAGGACATTCCGTTCGAGAGTTATCGTGTATACGGACGGCCGGCCGGACGGACAGACTCGAATTTTCCGACGGATTCGTCATCTGTGAGTCGAACATAGTCGACCATAGAGACCATTTTCGGCTCAAAATTCGAAAAATACAGACATCGTGACGAAATGATATAACCCTCGTGTAAGCAGTACGAGCGCTCTAAAGCAATCTTACTACCCAACTTTCCTCAATTCAGTACCATGACTTTTCTAGGTTTGCCACTAATCCAATTGAAACGCGACTTTTCTGGTTTCCACGAATATGGTTGACATCTTTTCGCAGCTTCCAAGGGAAAACTTTGGAACATAAATGCAACTTCTAAGACTAATGTCATAAATCACTATCGATATGGAATGATTTTGAACGACTCGAGTATGATTATGCGATCTAAAGCGTACCATACACGACCGGTTCTATGTGAGCTATTTACAGATGGAATCCGAATCCTACATTCAGCTCGAAAATCAAGAAAAACATTATTGCGCTCACTTGACCGACCATTTATAGAGAAGGACTCGATGATGAATGCTTTTTTAACGCCAAAAGAATTATTTCACAAATTTTTTCAACTGAAAATCCGGTTAATCATCGTACTCCGAAATTCCACGCATATTCCATCGGTTTTTGGGGTCATTGAGGTTCGTCGAATTCTGTTGTCTGGCAAAACAAATAAGACCGAGGTAATATTTTCAATTCGACCAACTGGCAATCAGCAAATTTTTTTTTGTGGGTCAGAAATACAGACAGCGCGCATAATTCGATTTTCGCGGATTTGGAAGTTCCATCCAGCTTGGGGGCGAATAAAAACAGAGTACCTGACACTAATTCAATTTTGGTCGGAATTTACAATTTAGATGGGATATCTTAAGGTCCTTCCGATCTCCATTATAAAAATTGCTTCTTATTCTTGCAGAGCTAGGTGGAAAGATGATTGCGAAAGAAAACTTTCCTTTCGGGAGTTTTGATCTCATTGTTGAAATTGGGTGGAATCTTGGCTTTTGAAAATGAAATTTTGGTACTTTCTAAGAAGATTTCTTCTGAATATACAGGGTGTCCCGAGGGTCTACTAGACGTTTCTTGGGAACCGGTCCTATTTGGAATCTGATGATTCGGATTATGATATTGTTCAATTTTATCTATTGAGCTGAAATATTATTGAAGCCTGAACACTTTCAGTTATACACGGAGTGAAAATATATTTCTCGAAAAATTTTTTTTTATTTTTTCTTTGCTTATATAATCGAGTATTCAATTTTAAATATATTTCTATTTGAATCGTTGCATTCGTCGAAATAGTTTTCAAAATATAGAAAAAAAACTGAAAAAATTCGTTATTCCTATTCTCAATATTTCAAGCATAAATGGTTTTTAGATTTTCGAAGTAGAAGAATGGCGGAAAATTGTGCATCTCCTGAATTCCGGAAAACTCGTCACAGGGTGTTTCAAATATTTTGTCAAAAATTGTGATTAGAATTTTTCCATGACTTGTTTATTTTATGAATTTGTCTCTACGTACGACATAAATTCCGAAAATCCTTAATAACTCAGGAATTATTCAATTTAGGAGCATAAACTACTTGAACACTAACATCATTTTTCTTTGCAGAATCCAACGCAATCATAAAGAAATAGGGTTCTAATTTAAAAAAAAAGTTATGGGAAAATTCTGATCACAATTTTTGACAAAATATTTGAAACACCCTGTGACGAGTTTCCCAACAGGAGAGGCACAATTTCCCGCCATTCTTTTACTTCGAAAATCAAAAAACAGTTTATGGTTGAAATATCAAGAATAGGAATAACGAACATAATACTGACTAAGCATATCTTCTTTTTCCTTATTTTTTTTTTATATTTTGAAAACTATTTCCACGAATGCAACGATTCGAACATATAGGGGAAGAAAAAATGCAAAAAAAAATTTTCTTTGTTCTACAGATATTTGAAACAGTTACGTTTGGAACGGACAGGTGGCGTGATTTGGGGAATTTTCTCAAATCCACGTTGCCTTATGTTTTATGGTTTTCTGTTTCTCATATCGTATTTATCATTTTGCTAATCGTACTGATGGGATCTGATCTGGAGCGAAACCGGTCTACGACTGCAAATGATAAATTCGTTGGTATCTGGGATGCATGAATTGTTTTGTTGGCTTACTATTAGTTTATCTAGTATAATTTTTCATTCTTCATTCCTGAATTGATATAAATACCTCACCAACTTTTTCTTTTAATACTCTGCTCAGAAAACGATGAAAATTTTTAAATATATCTCAAGAATACCTGGTTCCTGGATATAAAATAAAAATATCTGGCTTAAAACGTGAACATGTAAAAAATACTCGTTTTCTAGGTTCGGGATTTAGCCGGCAGGGGGCGTTCAGACTATTGGAATCGCGAATATGAAGATTCAGCTTCACAGTTTTTCTACGTGAAGAGCAAATTGAGTTTTTGAGCGCTCGTACTACTTACACGAGGGCATTTCGTCACGATGTCTGTATTTTTCGAATGTTGAGCTGAAAATGGTCTCAAACTACTCACTGATGACGAATCCGTCAAAAAATTCGAGTCTGTCGTTCGGCCGTCCGTAAGCACGTTAACTCTCGAACGGAACAACCTAGAGACTTGAAATTTTCAGTGTGGGTTCAGTTTCCGAATGCCTCGGTTAAGTTCGTTAATGGGCCAAATTCCACCAGGGGTTCCGTAAATATGGCCGTTCAAAGTTTTGTTCCCCTGATTACTTGAAAACTACAGATTTGATCGAGATGAAATTATGCACTCAAATGGAGAATGAGGTGTTCAAGCTACATGTGAAATTTTGTCCAGATCGCATGACCAAAACCATAGAAACCATAGAAAATTGTAACTTTTGAACGGAAACGCCAAGGGACTTGAAATTTTCGGGATAGGTGTAGATCTCGAATGTCGTGATCACGTTCATCTATGAGCAAAATTATACCAGGGGTTCCGTAAATATGGTCGTTTGAAATTTAGTTTTCTTGATAATTTCAAAACTACAGATTCGATCGTGACGAAATTTTTTATACTATAGAGAATGATATATTCAAGCTACATTTATCCAGATCACATGACCAGAACCCTAGAAATCATAGAAAATCATAACTTTCGAACGGAAAGGCATAGGGACTTGAAAATTTCAGGATAGGTGTGGATCTGAAATGTCGCGTTCACGTTCATTAATGAGCAGAATTATACTAGGGGTTCCGTAAATACGGTCGTTTGAAATTTTGTTTTCTCGATAATTTCGAAACTACGGATTCGATCAAGTTGAAATTTTGTATTTTAATCGAGAATGATATATTAAAGCAATATTTTGTCCAGATCGTATGACCAGAACCATAGAAAATTGTAACTTTTGAACGGAAAGGCCTAGGAACTTGAAATTTTCAGGGTGGGTATGGATCGCAAATATCGCGCACACGTTCACCAATGAGCGAAATTAGACGCGGAGTCCCGTGAATATGGCCGTTCAAAATATTTTTTTCCTGATAGTTTCGAAACTACTGATTGGATTGGAATGAAATTTGCACCTAGCTGCGGAATAATGTATTCAAACTACGTGCAAAATTTTGTCCAGATCGCATCACCAAGACCATAGATACCGTAGAAAATTCTGGCGAATTATCGAAAAAAAATTGATCAGCTGAAGCACTGACATGAAGTCTGGAGTTTCGCCTAAGTTTCGGAATTTTTTTGACAGCTGTCGAAAATTCCTTCAATTGATGGTGGATGTACGAGCGCTCAAAAGCTCCTGACTTCACGGCAGTGCTTTTCGTAATTTTTTTAAACTGATTTTGTGAAATTTGATAATTCTGTGTTCTATCAAATGTTTTGGAGTTTTAGAGATTTAAAGGTTATAGTCACTTCAACCATCAATAATTGCCATCCGGTGACAGAGATAACATGGACGAACCGAATTTTTTCACAATTTTCGGTATCTTCTTTTTAATTATTTCCGCATCGACCGCAGGTCAGACGACACCCGAATCCTTTGTGCCATTCGCTTTCGATACATTTCCCGAATTTGTGAATGTGATGAGGTCATAATACCCATGTCGCTGATTGGAATATGATTCAGTGTTTGAACAGATTCCGGCTGAATTGAAAGGACCGATCGGTGCAGTCGGGATTTATGACGAGGAGCGGTCGGAAAATGAATAATTCCAGTTCATTTGCATAGCCCACGAAATATTCATTTCGGTTCGACGATTTCCCTCAGACGTGCAGTTTTACACCGACCGGTCGATCTGATTTCCATCTCCGCCTATAAGTTTCTACATGAACTGAGAAGATCATGGCTTTACGCAAAATGGGACGATGGATGTTGTCGATGAGAGGATAATTCGCACAATTTATCAGAATAAATTCGCGATGAAGATGATATTTCCCGATTAACCTCGCCGGATGCGTGGCGAATCAAGAATAACGATCAATCGGGCAAAGAGGCACACGCGTCCTATCAATCACCATCCCAGACGCGCCCTGTTCTTTTCGCGCATTCGCCATTCTTCAACTCGGCGCATCCGCCATTCCGCAACAAGCCTCATTTCCGCGTCCTCACCAACGGGAAATTTGTAAGAGCAAACTCAAGCGATAAGTTTGAACAACCTTTGCTATTAGGTGCACCTCCTGATGAGCCTGGAGGCTCGTTTATGAGAAAAGCGACTTCAATGGCGTTTCCTCGATCTCCTCCGGCGATTACCGACTTGCGATCGAGTTCTGAGGTGCGTTCGAGAATTAATTTCGATTGTGTGAGGCCGTATTCGGCGATATACGCGATGACGGCGTGGCCTTTCACAAGGATTTCAATTTCCTGCGCCACGATGATATCCGCAGTTTTGGAACGGACGCTGTCGACGCGGAACGAATCTGGCTGCTTTGAATCGGCGAGATTGGATTAATTGTGGGTTCGCAAGTTGCTGCGGACATTTCTCGTCAAAGGGAAATAATCGCGTTCTCCAGAAATTTCGAATTGGCCATCGAGTTTGGAACACCCTGTATCATAACCGATAACTTCTATATTATATTTGATTACAATGAGTCGAATATAAAGCGAATGAGATACTTATTACGTACATTGAACAGTCTTAAACGTCTGATTCAAAGTGACGACGAAGATGACTTTTTATGTTTCTAACAGAGAAAATAAAGTCGAGTTCACGAATCAGTCCCAATCGAGGCGCGTCTGTTCGGTTTGGTTTTAGTACAAATCATTTTGTGGATGTGAAATGGGATGAATCAATTGTGTTGCGACAAAAGAGCCTTCAGGAAACCTGATGGAATGAGTGTTTTTCTGTGTAAAACATAGAACCAAACCAACAAGAGTTATCAGTGGAGAATGGAGATTCTCAGAATTAAAATTCAAAGAAAACTTTTATGTTAAATGGTTGAGCCATTTTGACGAACTCTTATGAAATTGTCAATCAAATACAGGGCCGTATCTAGGTACTATTGCGCCTGTGGCAATATATTAGACAGCGCCCCCCCATTTGCGTTGATTTTTTTTTATCCATCATATTTTCTTAAAGTATTTTTTTTTCATAATGCTAGTCATATATTTACGTAAGAGTTTCAGAATAATACACATTTTATGGAAAAATTTTTTCATTGAAAACATTGAAATACACATTTTAAATGAAATGCATAAAAATAAAACAAATTCTGAAAAAAACAAAAAGGAATATTCTTATTTATCTCATTTATCCTAAGATCTGCAGCACTTTTCTTCAAATCGTCAATATTCATAGTTTGAATGACACCACCATTCAAAAAACTGAAGTCCTTTGCCACTTCGTTCAAAGCAACAAATCTTTCTTCAATTTGAATAATTATAGTCCAATTCCTCAGTTTTGCGTTTGCATCAAAAAGATGAGCTTCATCACTGGCTAGTTCCCTTGGCATTTTGGGTTTTTTCCTTTTTTCGATTGATGTAACTTTGCTTCAATTCCAATTTTATCAGCTTCATTTTTCGAATGTTCCATCAATGGTATAAAAAAGTTTTCTCTGTTAGCTTTCAGTTCGTTCAATAGTCCATGTATCATTCGTGAGCCTTTAGATATATCTTGTTGTTTTTGTTGCAAATATTGATTAATTCGGTTCATTTTACTCAACAGAATTTTCCAGAAGTTAAGATATATGATAAATTCATAATTTGTTATCGAATTCACCAGGGACGATTTTTTGAGCTAGCGAAGAACTTTGATAATTTCACCTAATTGCGTCTCCAACGAATGTACAGCGTTTGCTTTTGAGGCACAAAAAAGTCAGAATATAAAAAAAACTCAAAACTTATTACACTTCAAATCTGGATACACACTAAACGAACATTAAAATTTAAATTTTTTGCTCTTCTCTTCACAATCGAAAGAAATCAATATTTATGTAGAATAGAATAAAATTCCCCCATTTTTCTCCCACTTCTTGACCTCAAAACTCCGATTAATGAATTTTTGGCAATACAAATTGTTTTCAAAATACCACAGATGTGACTAAAAATCTAAACAAATCGATCATTATGAACCATCATCATCAAAGAAGCCGCCCTTCAAAACAAGCTGGATGCGATAAGGGATGTAGAGTAAACAACTCATAAAAAGGCTGTGCTTGGAATGACGATATTGCCGGTTGTAATATTTATGATCAGAGTGCGGCATCTTTGAAAATTTTTTATAACAATTGGACTATATTTCTCGTATTTCTGACGTTATTGCATTTTCATTCTGTACTTTTAATATCAATGTTTCGAAATGTTGTGTTCGAATTACTTACTTACGTAACCGTGTTGTCGTCTTTGAATTATTTTTTTTTCTTGCTGATTCTATTTCTTTATTTTTGATATTTTTTGGCGCCCCTTCGGACCTTGCGCCTGTGGCAAGTGCCACCCTTGCCACGCCCTAGATACGGCCCTGATCAAATAAACTCTAAAGAATTAATAAAAAAGTTCAACTTCTTTGTGATAATATCATCTGATTTTTTATGATTTAGGAAGGATAAACTCGCTCTGAGACGAAATCCACTGAATCGCTTGTGATCTCCAAGTCCCAGGCAATGAAGATATTTACCACACATTGGAATTTATGACAGTTTTGATGGTTTTCCAACATTGCGGCGACGATGTGATTCCGAGGTGAATTTTCTCGAGATTGCCCATAAAAGAAATGCATGTTTGCCGTTGCAGATTAACGGACCGACTCTAATATCCCAGCGAATAACCCTCCAGACTGCAAATATGAACAATATGATCCCCCACTTTGGGATTTATGGTGTACTGGACATAAACATCGATAAAGTGAAGTGATCTAATGTAGTTTTATAGAGTGAGGAAGTAAATAAACATAGTTTTAGTCTGTCTAGATTCGTATCGAGGTACAATTTAAGGGGTGATAGTTATCTGTAATTGGTGCATTTTTAAGTAGTATGGTCCTCCGAGCCGGATAGAATAAAAATGACCAACAAATTTTCAAAGCTCACGTTCGGTATGGTTTTCATCAATTTTTTTTCCAAGTGCACTTTTAAAGAAAAACCATATTCAAAATTTGTCCCTAGGCTTCTAAAATCCCTCAGGAAATGAAGAAAATGAACAATTACTGAATTATTTATATCAACTTCAATTTTTTTTCAACTGTTTTCAGGGTGTCCCAAATTCAAGTGCCTACTAGACGTTTCTTGAGAATCGGACCTATTTGAAATTTGAAAATTTGGATTATGATATTGTTTGACTTCATCTACTGAGCTGAAAAATTCTTGTAGGCTGAACATTTTCAGTTATACAGGGAGTGAAAATAAATTTCTCGAAAAAATTTTGTTTGCATTTTTTCTTCTCTTATATGATCGAATCGTTGCATTCACTGGAATAGTTCTCAAAATATAGAAAAAACTGAAGAAAAAGGAGGATATAAGTAGTCAGTATTATGTTCGTTATTCCTATTCTCAATATTTCAAGCATAAACTGTTTTTAGATTTTCGAAGTAGAAGAATGGTGAAAAACCGTGCATCTCCTAAATTTTGGAAAACTCATCACAGGGTGTTTCAAATATTTTGTCAAAAATTGTGATCAGAATTTTCCCATAACTTTTGTTTTTTGAATTAAAACCCTATTTCTCTATGATTGCGTTGGATTCTCCAAAAAAAAATAAAGTTAGTTTCAAAGTAGTCCATAAAGTTTGTTTCATAACAATAATGATGGGTAATTATTGGGATGATTCATCTTCTAGGAAGACAGATTATTGTTATAAAACCAATTTTATGAATTTGTCTCTACGTACGACATAAATTCCGAAAAGCCTTAATAACTCAGGAATTATTTAATTTAGGAGCATAAACTACTTTGAACACCTTATTCTTCTTTGTAGCTGAATGATCGAAAACTGTCGCTGAAATCAAATAGTGCTCCATTTTTACTGTTGAATTATTGTCAATTTCGATATAATTAAAATTGAAATGAACTTGACACTACGCTATCAATAATCCAATCATTCACTATGAAGTCTTCACATAAAACTCACAAAATCGAAGGGAAACCCTGAATAATCCGTTTCACCACGATAAATCCCGAAAAGTTACTCGTTTTCCTCCATGTTCGTTTACATTTCGCAGCGCCGTCATCGGTAGTTGGAATCGCGAATGACTCATTTTACCCCAAATTTTTTTGAAAATAATATTTTCGAATTCTTCATGAACCTTTGTGTCGTTATTTTACAACTAACCACAAAGTTTCAATTCCACCGGATCGTTATTTTTCGAATTAACGAGAAAAAATTTCAAAATATTCTGAAATGGAGGTTATGAACGTAATATTTTCGACATTCCTGTCATATGTCGTCAGTAATCATACGAAATCATCCCCCTTGTCCAGACAACAACAATAACGTGAACGTCGGAGCAGCGTTGCCAGAAGGCTAAGATTATATTCCCTAGGAAAATAACGAAAAATTCCCTAGAATTTCCCTAGATTTCTTGGCTCTTGCTGTCCTGAGTTTCCTGGTTTCTTTTTAGTTTTTAACCACTATAGTAATGCATAAATTATATAATATATGTTATTTGAAAATTTCAAAATTTTTTTACACTCGTTTATAATGTACACTGTACCAATAAATGGTCAAATATTTAGACAACGTGACGAGAACAAAAAGACGGTTTTCGATTTAGGACAGTGCGAAGTTTTTATATTTCATTGAGGGGAAGGGGATATCCTATCAATCATGAAGAACCTTCTTGAATCAATATCCACAGCATCTACTAATTGATGAAAACATATTACCTATGTATTTGTCATAAAATAAATCTAAAAATAGAAGCCGCACCGCCACTAAAATCAAAGGCAGCCGAGTCGCCGGCAAAGTACCTACAAAACAAAAAATTATGAAATTTTTTCCATTAAATCATTATATACTCTGCAATTTCTTATCAGTTGTGTAGAACCTTCCAGAATTAGAATACATATATTCATTACTATATGCTGACTGCTAAAAAATTGTGCTACAAATATTCCGTTTGTTTTATTGGCGGCTTGGTCGATAGTTCTTTGACGAAACTTGCCGCCGCCTGGTCGTACAGATTGCTTCCTACACGTGCGACTACTGCCTTCAATTTCAATAAAAGCGGCATTCGCGGTATTGTTTATTCCGTCATTCTAGCTAGAGTCAGCTAAGAATTTGTTTGAGAATTTCAATAACTTTTGCAGTTAGGAATCATTTCGAAATAAGACCTGAAATATTCCCTAGAAAATGAAGAAATTCCCTTTTTCCCTGTCTCGTGATAATATTCCCTAGATCTAGGGAAATTTCCCTAGCAATGGCAACGCTGCGTCGGAGGTTATCGCGCCCCCTATGCAAATCACCGAAACGGATTGGCATTCTTTGAGCGTGGAGACTGGGCTTAATCTCCCGTCATAATTCCCTGCGGTTGATTGGAATTAATTAGGGTACTGATCACGGACAGGGAATCATCGATTAGTCTCTAACACAGAAAGGGGAAGGATGGTACACGAGGTAGGAAAGTTCGGCCTGGATTCGAACAATACCTCTTCTTGTTTGCGAGTTGTAGGAAATATGGTCGAATTGAGAATCGGTCTCCAAAAGCCAGGGGTAGTGTACATTTTTAGAATTTTGGTCGAAATTTTCAGGGTTGGTTCGAATCTCGAATGTCACGGTTTCTCATTTCAAATCTCTGGAGGAGTGACATGAAAATGTTTCTGAGATGGTAGGTTGATCCTTCGACCAGAATGAAAACAAAGAAAATGTTGAGCGAAAAAAGGTACTCAAGACTCGGCGTGAAGATAATATCGAGTTTCGAAACAGAGAAAATAAAAAAATTGGTCACCGCACTGACATGAAGTTTTTTGGCGTTCGTTCATCCACCTATAAGAAGGATTCACCTACAAGGTGGATCCACCTGCAAGGTTGATCCTCCTACAAGGTGGATCCACCTACAAGGTGGATGAACGAGGGCTCAAAAGCTCCTGACTTCACACTGACGAAAAGTATTCTCACTCAACGTTCACTGTTGGTAACAAAATTTAGATGATGAGATTTTGGGGGAGAAGCCTCAGCTGCATATGTCGATTTTTCGTCGGCACACCCATATCTCATCTTCCCCAAATTAAAATACCCCGAAAGTAAACTTTCCTCCATACTTTGAAGAGGATGAAGTTTTTCTCATGAATGAAATAATAGCCTTAGTTCATATCGCCTCACAGCAATTTCATCCTTCTTGGGCACTTATTTAGGTCAACACCACGGCTGAAAATTTGAATATTTTCCATAATATATCGCTGAAATATTTAGATCCTCCGGGAATTGCGCTACGTTACCCATATTTGCCGGGAAAATTTTTCATCAGGCATGTGGAAGAGCCGAAGGAGTTTCGAACAGGTTTCATGTTCTGAATAGTTGCAGATATGAAGTTTCCTTATCTTATTTTATCAGACGAACTTTTTCTGTCTCAGTTTTCCTTTCACTAAGGTTGATCAGTTTGAAATTCTAAAATCTGTCTCACAGTCCTAGAATTTTGATATTATCTGGTTATGTTCGAGGTCTGAATGCGCCGGTTGAGCCCGTAGATAATTAGAAAAATACCGAACTCTATGGGCCTTTAAACCCAGCAGCGTAGCGGGACCTTGGCGTCAGTTCTCTCAATTTTTTTTATGTGACTCCAAATGAGGGATGATGAAAGCCTTGAATCCACGCCTTCCATGAACCAGACAAATTTCCTCCTTATCATAATTTCCGAGCCACACATGGCAATTTGTGGTCGTAGGATGACTGATGTAGTAACACGAAACACTTAGGCGCTTCAAAGTGATGACTTGTTAAACTAGTTTGCCCTCACGCTCCGCTGGCCACCCCTTGAAAATTACGCATATCTCTGTCCCAACCAAAACGTTCCATCCAAACAAGTCAAAGCAGAACCGTCACAATGACTGCGCCACATGAAATACATTCCAGCAGTGGAACTATTCAATAATCTGTCCCATAAGGCGATAGGAGGTCGACCCCGGGTAAAACTAATCACATATTATTTCGAATATTATATAACTTTACTGTGACGAATAAGTCCACAAAAAGGGAGCGTCCACGCTTGAATGGGGAGCTGAATGCTCGTTTCCAACTAGGAGACACTCACCCATAACGGCATTATGCGAAATATTCGACAATGAGACAGAGAACAATGTTATACACTTGAGAGTATCAAACCGACAGACTTTTGAACTTCCTACATCAGTTCATTTTCCGAACGTATTGTTCGGATGATGAATAAATCAAAGGGGAGGTTACTCCGCTGAGGATGCTGCAGAAATTAAATTGGAAAGTTTATGGCAGCGAGCTTCCTTTAATCAGGAACATATTATTGTGTCGTGTATGTATTATACAACAATGCACGGAATGTGTGTGTGTCGTTGGTTGGGAGAGATGAGAATATTGGTTCTTCTTCGTTTCCCGAGTATGGCTTTGATCCATTACTTTCATCAATGAGCCTTGGAATCGATGGAGTTTCCTTTGCTACCCCTTTCACGGCTTTAAATGATTGTTACATCACAGTCAGCTTTGGATTATTGGATCATAGAATTCCGAAACTGAGAGCCATTATTGAAGGGATATCCTATTATCGTAACGGTATGTGGCTGGAATTGCAAGTGGGATCAGTATGCATTTGAAGTGGCAAAATGGTAATATTTCCAAGCGCACTGCGATGTTACAATCATTAATAAAGACCCTGTACAAATCAAACAGTGTCGCAACCAGCCATAGACACATTGTCTAGTTACAGCATATAATCCAATAAAAAAAATTTCATAGATTAGGTACTCTCGAACGGGTATTCAAGATGGGTACAAATGCCAGATCACCCATCAAGTGCGACGCTCACCAAAACGACGCGCCGTTGCAAATTGGACGGCCCGGAACACACGAGGAGGAGATTTGTATGCCAGAAGCGATACCCTACCGTTTTCAATTTCCCCAAAATAACCGTATAGCAGGTAATAAGCCCAATCGTCTATTCTCCCCATTCTTGGAACGAGGTTTATGACGCCGTTATTAGCGAAAATTCCCCCTCCAGTTCTGCCACTCGCGCGAATGGAAGATAAGTTTCGTTATTTTAGTGACTGTAATCTGCATTAGTGCAGTAATGGCATTTACGGGCTTGGAGCCGATTTTATTGCGATTTTGTTGAGTGGAATTAATTAATCATTCGGTGGTTGAGGATTGATTAGTTTATGATCGAGAGGGCGACGGGGATGTTCTTTCGAATTTCGGTAGATGGGCTTGGGGGAATCGTTACAGGAACTTGGGGAGACAATTAACGGATTCAATGCGTTTTCTGGGGGTAATCACTCAGGAGGCTTGAAAAATGAAAATTTGAAAAGCACTGTCGTGAAGTGAGGAGCTTTTGACGCTCGTCCAACCACCTTGTAGGGAGATCCACCTTGTAGGTAGATCAACAATGTAGGTGGATCCAGCTTGTAGGTAGATCCACCTTGTAGGTGGATCCAGCTTGTAGGTAGATCCACCTTGTAGGTAGATCCACCTTGTAGGTAGATCCATGTGTAGGTGCATGAAACAGCGCTAAAAACCATTTCTTTTATTTTCTTTGTTTCGAAAATCGATATTATTTTGACGCTTTTGTGTCTTGAGTACTTGTTTTCGCTCAAAATTTTCTTTGTTTCCATTTTTGTCGAAGCATTAACCTACTATCACACAAACATTTTCAACGCGTTATTTCGATTATACAAACTGAATTTTAACCGGATCGTATCTGTTGTCACAGAAATATTGGAAATTTTTTCTTCAATAATTCGTTGGAATTTGAAATTGTTCTAGTGATGCGATCTGAAAAAATTTCACTTGTAGCTTGAATATATCATTCTCCATGAAAATACGAAATTTCGTCTCGATAGAATCCGTAGTTTTGAAATTATAAGGAAAACAAAATTTCAAACGACTATATTTACGGAACCCCTAGGCCGAATTTCGCCCAATAACGAACTCAACCGCAGCATTCGAGATTCGAACCTATCTTGAAAATTTCAAGTTTCTAGGTCGTTCCGTTAGAAAGTTATCGTGTATTCGGTCGGACGGACCAACTTGAATTTTTCGACGGATTCGTCATCAGTGAGTCGAACCTTGTCGATTGAGACCATTTTCATCGTGAGGAAATGGTATAGCCCTCGTGTTAGTAAAACATGCGCTCAAAAATAGAGATGAATCGTTGAATAGTAGTGGAAAATGTGTGAAAAATTTCCAAAAATTAGTCCCAAGATCAATTTATATTTTCATGAAATTACTTAACCACACGTTCTCCTATCGATATATCCTGAATAAAACATAAAATCCAAGATTCAATCGAATGAATTGACTTATTGTTTACCCACTATTTTTTTCCATTTTAATTAATCTCTAATGCCCTGTTAATACAACACAATTGATTTATTAACAACGATCCCATTTCAACCTCACAAAATGAATTTGTACCGAGTATAATTCAACTGTATATAGACTTGATGACGTTGCGATTGGAACTGATTCACACTCTCGACTTGTCTACCTTTGTTATAAACATGAATATACGTCTACGTCATCATTTCGACATAGTTATTTGAAAATGGGAAAATGGGATATGACGCGTATTTTTGTAGGTGGAGACAATTAACCTCGCGTTGGCAATATTACTGGTGTATATTTCCACTTCTTAAAGTGGGCTAAATGTGAGATAGATAGAGATGTAGTTTTCCTCTATCGTGAACGAAGCACTTGCGATATTGCAAGCGAAAATATTTCAGTCTATCAGCAACGCAGCACTCGAATCCCAAATAAACATCTCTTTCGATGGGCACCAAACCGCGTCGCTTCATACGTTAAATTTGTGTACCTTTCCGGCTGTGTTGACACCGTCATAATTGGCTGTCGATATCGAAACGTTTGCGGGAATTGATTCGGTAATTGCGGCTGCGAAAATATCCCCGCCGTTCCGTCAGAAAAACAAACTGATAAATCTACCCGGCGATGGGGCCGCGCGGCGAGAACGATGCCATTAAAGCAGATGTGTGACCAGGATTTCTTTCCGGATCCCTTAAGAAGTTCGTTAGGAGAATCGTTAAGCCGGCGCTTGGTTTTGCGGCGCTTTTTCGGCCGTAATGTTGGTACATCCCGATTTCAATTGATGGCCGAGTATGCCCACTCGCGGCAACTTAATAGCGTGCCACTCTCGGGGTTTTCTGTTTTGAATCACTGCGTTCTCGCATCAATCACACGCCGGACAATCCCGGAAGGTCCTGCTGGAGGAAAGGGGACTTGCCTTTATCTATCTTTTCTTTCTGGTTTTCATTGTGAAACGCTTCTTTTTTTTTATCGAAAACAAAATTATACATACACATTTGTTCGTCTGGTTGTATCGGTTCCAACCACTTTTACGGCATACACTGAGGAATGAATTCCTGTTGTTTGAACTGAACTACTGTCACCACAACAAAAAAATTACGAAAATTCCTGCCGTGAAGGCAGGAGCTTTTGAGCGCTCGTACATGCACCTTGTAGGTAGATTCGCATTTTCCAGTTTTAGAAATCAATTGAAGGAATTTTCGACAGCTGTCACAAAAGTTCTGAAACTTAGGCGAAACTCCAGACATGTCAGTCCTTTATGTGACCAACTTTTTTTCGATTATTTCCTTCCTATTAATTTTGACCAATCGCTATCAAGAGTTGGTATGTCAAATATAAATTTTAAGTGGAAAAATCACTTAACAACTGTCAACTTAGCTGTCAGCAGTTTTTCCGGAAAAAAAAATTGGAAAAATTTCATGCAAGTTTGACAAGTTGCTTGTAAAAACAAACTTGATGGTTTCTATGCTGTGTTGCTATGTACCGTTACCAACAACAAAGATCACAAACAACGCTTACGAATTTATTAATTTTTCAACTGAACTCAAAATGAATCGGTTTGGAAATGTTTCCGGAAGTAAAATTAATGCGGCTGTTGAAAATAGTGTTCCACTAAATACTCAGAAAATTCACACATAAAATGTTCATTTAACTCAGGAAATAATCTTACCAAATATCCCTCGGGCATTTAATTTTTCCTATGGAAAAATTGGAACACTCGTTTCTGAGTAATCTGTTTCAAGAAATAGCATTCGCGAAAGTGGAAAAATCCTCATCTTCGACTCGGATTTTTAAAACCACTCTCGCTCATGCTATTTGTTAAAACAAATTACTTAGAAACTCGTTTTTCCGAATTTTTCCGGAAAAATTAAATGCACTAGGGATATTACCCCCGATAATTCGCTAGAATTTTCTACGGTATCTATGGTCTTGGTGATGCGATCTAGATAAAATTTGGCACGTAGTTTGAATACATTATTCCTAAGCTAGACTAGGTGCAAAATTTCATCCCAATCCAATCAGTAGTTTCGAAATTATCAGGAAAAAAATATTTTGAACAGCCCTATTTACGGAACCCCTAGTCTAATTCTGCTCATTGATAAACGTGGCCGCGATATTCGCGATCCAGATAAGTTCCTAGGCCTTACCGTTCAAAAGTTACAATTTTCTATGGTTTCTATGGTTCTGGTCATGTGATCTGGACAAATGTTTTAAGATATCATTCTCGATTAAAATACAAAATTTCATCTCGATCGAATCCGTAGTTTCGAAATGATTGAGAAACCAAAATTTCAAACAACCGTATTTATGGAACCCCTTGTATATTTCTGCTCATTGATAAACGTGAACGCGACATTTCAGATCCACACCTATTCTGAAAATTTCAAGTCCCTAGGCCTTTCCGTTCGAAAGTTATGATTTTCTATGGTTTCTATGGTTCTGGTCATGTGATCTGGAGAAATGTAACTTGAATATATCATTCTCCATTAGTATAAAAAATTTCGTCTCGATCGAATCTGTAGTTTTGAAATTATCAAGAAAACTAAATTTCAAACGACCATATTTACGGAACCCCTAGTATAATTTTGCTCATAGATGAACGTGATCACGACATTCAAGATCCACACCTATCCTGAAAATTTCAAGTCCCTGGGCGTTTCCGTTCAAAAGTAACAATTTTCTATGGTTTCTATGGTTCTGGTCATGCGATCTGAACAAAATTTCACATGTAGCTCAGATAGAATGCATTACTACAAAAAATTCCTGCAAAATCTCGGGTTATAAGTTTCTAATACAACTAACTAGTATTGTAATATATCAACGATAGTTCCAAAATTCAAGTTATCTTTAGATAGAATGATGAACGATAATTCTTTAATTCAACGAAAAATTCCTGTTAAATCGATACTGAAGTTCCGTTATAAGTAAAGTACTTCCTGTTTTAGTTTAGTGTTCATTACTGAAAATTCTTGTAGAAACTGAAGTTTGAAGCTTGGAATACAACTATCTAGTTTGTTTATTTAACAGGAAATTCCTGTAAGTAGTCACGCATATTCCGGTTTTCGTCACAGTATTATTTTTCTGTTGAAATGACAAACTGCAGTTTGATGGCATCAACTTATGTGAAACTTGTTATTTCTAGAGAAATTAAACGACCAGAATTGTCACGTAAATCAACAAATATTCCAGCTATCGCTTACATAGGGGAATTTCGTGTAGAAGTAACCGAATTCCTGTTGTATATACTGGAAAATTTTTTTTTAGTGTAAATACATACTCTCCTACGGAATATTTTTCACAAATCCATTAAATAAATATTTTGTTTTAAAATTTTCTGTTTCTCACATCGAATTTGTCATTTTGCTGATCGTACTGACGAGATCTGATATGGATCGAAACCGGTCTATAACTGCAAATGATAAATTCGTTGGTCTCTGAACAAACATGGATTGTTTTGATGGCTTGCTATCAGTTGATCTAGTATAATTTTTCTATTCTCATTCCTGAATTCGATAATTTCAGATAAACAGCCTTATATTATTCTAGTCGATTATTCAGACAAATAAAACTGAAGCTTGAACCCGTAAATTCCATGTGTGACCATAAATGCTCGTAATGTTTACGGCGCGTCATACATGTGTCTTTGTTTGGGGAGTTGATGAAACAGTTCATGATCTACAGATATTTGTCTACTCACTGGCTTCCTCATCTACTCACTGGCTTCCTCACAGGACATTGTCGCCTTAGGAAGCATATGATGAGAATGAGCTTGACAGAAACAGACGAGTGTAGATTCTGTGGTGAAGAGGAGGAGACTCCTGTTCACCTGGTTACAGAATGCCTCGCCATTGCAAACCAGCGCAAAGAATGTCTTGGACAAGAGAATTACAGGAGGAATGAGGATCTAACCTCCTTGAAGTCCTCGCAGATACTGGAGTTCATTGGAGCTCTGGAGCTGGAGGGCGAGCTGTAGGTAGCGCATTTGCGAATACGGCTCTGATGGGGGGCACAATAGACCTTGAGGTCGCAGTGGAACGTAACCCCTTCCTAACTATAACTATAACTACAGATATTTGAGACAGCTGCTTTTGGAACGAACAGGTGGCGTGATTTGGGAAATTTTCTCAGATCCACGTTGCCATATGTTTCTGTTTCTCACATCGAATTTGTTATTTTGCTAATCTTACTGACGGGATCTGATATAGATCGAAACCGGTATACGATTGCAAATGATAAATTCGTTGGTCTCAGGGATACATGAATTGTTTTGTTGGCTTGCTATTAGTTTATCTACTATAATTTTTCTATTATCATTCCTGAATTGAATTAATATTTTTTCGCGATGAATTGGAGACAACGTGAAACGACTCGACGGGATTGTTGAATTATCTTCCAAAATTTGTATCTCAATATGGATATGATCCTAAACTTATTTTCGGTAATGAGCGTGAAGGAAGTATGAATTTTGCATTATAAAATGTATGTGACCAAACACCCTCAATTGACTGGACTACAGGGTTACAGGGTATGTGACGATAAACCTGTCTAGACTTGCTGCGATAAGCCAATTAAGGCCGAAGCCCTCCATTATACCCCTATCGTCGAGTCGCAGAGTTTTCAAGGCTAATCAAACGGCATCCATTCCTACAGATCTATTAAGATAAAAACGTCCCTCAGTTCCTAGCGGATCGGAAACGATCGCTGCGGCCGACCTGTTTCAATTGTCCAAAGTCAATTGGGGCTAATCGCAGTTTCGACACAATCTCCCCGCGCGACCGACACAACGACCGGATTTAACGACGGTCTATCAGCAAGAAGCGGGGCAGATGCGTGCAATTATAGGATTTGGCGATTCCGGTTTATTGAGCCCATTATCGCTAATGAGAGTCCCAGAAAGCGTTCACAACAGATTTTCCCAGTTTATACAAGGGACAACTTTTCGGATCGGCCCGTAGGCGTCACGTGACGACCGGAAGTTCATTTCTCGATAGGTTAATGCAAGGGTGCGAAAGCCGCTTCGATGGGCCGTTGATACGTGGCGGATAAACGGGGTGGCTGTATCTGATTCAATATGGATTCTTCGGCGGTTAGATGGCGGTTTTTCCCTTCGGAAAACGCCGACTCGAACCGGGCGGAATTTATTTCTTTCCTCGGACTGTTCGTTCGGGAAGTTTATACTGGATTTCGCAGCCACGTGAGACGCGAAAAAAGTTCGGAGTGATTTATGGGTCGCTGTCGGACTTTGAGTTTGATATTCATCAATTATGAAGTTAGGAAGGGGTGGAAATGTAGATATATAGTATATCTAAGTAAATCTCAATGATTTAGTGTATGTATTGAAATTCCTAAATTACGAAGATAAGTCGCTCTGAAGAGTAGGGTTCAAAATTCAGTTGTTTCATTTCCCTAAACTTTCCCAACATTTTCATCACCTAATATTTTTCCTATACAAGACGTGTTAGTATGACTCATTTGCTGTCATTTGGGCCATATTTATTGATATCCAAAAATCAACAGTTCACGAGTTATTTGAGTTTTAGTGTTTTTTGAGAAATTACTCCCTTTCTGCATTTTACGTCAATTTTTTCTACGTTGAGCAGGTTTGATTATAATTTTGGATTATTTTCATCAGAGGGGATATGATATGTATGAAATAAACGGAAATATGCTGTAATAGATGTTGAAAAAGAATTCGTAAGACTTGAAAGTTGGTATATTAAGAAAAGAATAGTATATTTCTAATATCAATTCACCTGCAACTTTCGAACTCCACAATTTATGGCGTATGGCAAAAGTATTGCAAAAAACTTGCCAAACTCCTTCTTTCTTTCCTGAAAAAGTTTTCGTTAGAATGCAGTCACTAGTTTCATTTCAGCAGATTTTTTATAAACAACCCTTCGAAAGTCCGGCATGAAAAATTTTGATTTGGCGTTAATGTTTGGATGGGAACAATAGCTTATCTTATGATAGGTCCTTTTACTCTACCTGACAACTTGTATATAAAATAAATAAAAATAAAAATAGTATATAAAAGGGAAATACATATCAGACATCCAAAATTTTAGACACGAGGCAGTTTTATACACTAAAAATAATAGTTAATATATTTAAAAGGAAAATTAAGCTGAGCAACAAAGACCATGCTTATATAACAAGAAATAAAGATAGTACTTACCTAACATTGAGATCAAAAAAGAGAATAGGTCAAAAATCCTTTGAATATCTCGTACATATATGCGAAGATTACTGAAGATCTGAAAAAAATCAAAAATTATAATCAATCCAAAAAGAAAATCAAATTTTGGATAATACAAAAAGGTCGAAGATATGTGGAAATGTTGATAAACTAAGACTAGCAAATAAATAAATATATAAATAAAGAAATAAATGAATTCGTAACTAACCTGCTTCAACACTAGATAACATGCGAATAAAGAAATATATCAATGGGTCATCCGATTTGTTTTGACATTAGGCTATCGGCTCATATGCAAAAAAATAAATACAAAAGTAGATTACATGCAAATAAATGAATATATAAACCAGGAAATAAATTTATAACTCATACTTTTGACGATAGATGATAGGTTTATATGTAAATAAATAAGAATATAAATAAAAAAATATAAGTATAACTCACTAATTGCTTTGACACTACATTATAGGATGTAATTTGTTTTGTAGTGTAGAATGGTAAGAAAATAAGCTCAATTAATAAGAAAAATTCTACTTTGATTTATAGTTACGCACAGTTTAAAGAAATATCTACAACTCACCATGTTTATTTGAGGAATCAAACATTACTATTATATTATTATTATGTATCTATACCAATTATGTTATGGCTATATCACGCACAAGTAACAATTCATCATAGTTGTTACTTCAGTGATGCCTCTGTTTATTCATATTCTTAACTTTATAACCTAGATTGTATTTATTTTGCGAATAAACATTATTATCATTTGTCATGGAAATCCAAAAATGAAAAATAAATTCAAATAATATCAACCAGAGTCAAGAACCTTCGAACATCTTCAGTAAATTTGATTGTAATATGAATTTTGAAGAGGGTTCAATTTATTTGAATGTTGCAATAGAAATTATATAAAAATTAGAATTAAGCAAGCGAATTTTTGGACAATTGAGAAATGTCAGAGTAGAAATCTTTCTTTCAAAAAGAGATTGCAAAACGAAAAAATCATCGAGATATTTGTATATAACGAATTGAATGGAACCTGAAAGAATGGAAACTGATTAACATGTAAAGAGAAACATAATTTGATGGAAGTATCAACTTAATTGGAGGAAAAGAGGAAGCTGAAAGAAACTAGATCAACATAATATTGGCATTTTATCATCAACTACAGACAAGGCAGGGAAGTTGAGGAACTTTATTTAGACTAAGCTGTTCTCTGTGAGTTTTTATTTATATCTTGTTCAAAAGGAGTTATAATTTAGAATTTTCATTTTTATTAGAGTTTATTGAATTTAGATTATAAGTTGTTGTAAACAAAAATTATTTTTATTTGTGCACCTTGAGAACCCTTCTTAAAAAGAGTCGCGGGAAAAATAAATAAGAAAAAATTGAAAAACAAAATTATTTGAATATTGTTAATGGTTTTTTTTCATAAAATTTCAAAATTAAAATTTAATATTATTTATATCTAAATTGAACCATAACACTTTATTATTATTATTATACACACATACAACAGACGGAGCAGTGAGAAGATTGAATTAAATTTCAGGACTGAAGAAATTAGAAAGAGAGCACGTGCTTATATAAGGAATGGTGGAGGACATTTCGAACATAATTTATGAATAAATTTCTTAGTGCAATTTTGAGTTAAATTGCAATAAAAAATAAACAATTCTTTACTTTTCTTTCTTCGCTTATATCCCCTTTCAAATCAAAATCTGCTGTAACTAAACAAGTGCCTGCATTCTAACGAAAACTTTTTTAGAAAATAAAAGAGGAATTTGGCAATTTTGTCATACATAAATTGTGGAGTTCGAAAGTTGCAGGCGGATTGATATTAGAAGTTGACTATTCTTTTCTTCATATACCAACTTTCAAGTCATACGAATTCTTTTTCAACATATATTATAGCATATTTTCGCTTTTTTCATACATATCATATCCTTCTCTGATGAAAATAACCCAAAATTATAAAAAAACTTGCTCAACGTAGAAAAAATTGACGAAAAATGGAGTAAGGTGAGTAATTTTTCAAAAAACACAAGAACTCAAATAACTCGTAAACTGTTGTTTTTTGGATATCAATAAATATGGCTCAAATGACAGCAAATGAGTGCTTGAAGGTTCACGTCGAATTTGGAATCACCGTGTATAATGAAAGGAGTGGAACCTGGACTTGCAATATTCACAAATACTAGTTGAAAATTAGTGACGGGACTGGTTAGGGACCATCAGAAATTGATCTCACACAATCACATCGATGTTTTCTTTCGCTCTAATTCAGGGAACACGAACCCAATTCAGGATTCAGCATATGGCGCGCTCTCAACCCCATCATTCCTCCCGGAAAACAAACAGATTCCTCACCGATAGACCCTGGCGGATCTACGGCCTTGCGAGCAGACAACGATACCATTAAGGAAAATAGCCATATGTGCTCGGGCCAAGACTCCGCTCTGGGAAATCTTCGAAAGTTCGTTAAGGAGGGAGCGAATTCGGATACTCCCGAGAAAATTTATTTAGACATTCGTCTTTTCTTCAGCCCGATCCCCGACCTGAATGCGAGAGGAAGGTCGTTGCCGGCTCCGATTCGATTCGCAAGGGAATCTCGAAGACGGCACCGTCCAAAAAGTATCGAGAGGGTGTGTTTATTCGGGTACAGTTTGATCAGTGGAAATGCTGATGAGAAACTCTAAGTGCAAAGTCAATTAAAAGTTTGGAATACTTGGTTAATATCGGCGAAGTTTCGGTATGCAAATCATTTTTCTGCGAATTTTCGGGGGTAAACAACGCTTGGGAATTAAAATTGACGGTGAGGTTCCCTTGACGGTTTTGAATTTGATGTTTGAACCCCAATTAGAAGGCAATTTGTTTTCGAAGTAACGAAATGATGACGAATTTTCTCCGGGGATCACCATCAATCGGCTTCGATAAACTTCATCGCCTTCAAGAAAAATGAGGATCATTAGAAAGCTGAAAAAGTTTCGAATGCAGTTGAGCAAAGTGAAATAACGATACAAAAATTTTTAATGGCATTTCAGACAGAAAGATGTTGAATGAATTCCGGAAGAAGAACTTCCCGGGTGGGATTCGAACCCAAATTGTTGGTCTGAAATGCTATTGAAAATACATATTTATATTCATATCTGCAGAGACGTTAGAAATTCCTGATATGTAATATTGATGTTATTGACGATGGTCTGTTTGATGGAAAGTTATTTTCAGGCTGGAAGTACTGAAAGAATCATGTGTTACCCTTTAATAGTTTACGCGCTTCAGTTTTCCCTTTGAATAATACTAGTCTCTATTTCAGGAAACTTTTAGTTTCGGAGATATTAGTTTTTGAAAGTTATCGACATTTCAACCATATTTCTGACACGTTACATATAGGCAGTTCAGCCAATATTAAGGCAGTAAAAGATCCTATCTTATGTGAATTGTTCAAATTGGAAATCGGAACCTAACTAAACTCCTTGAATTATTCACGCCATTCAGTGTCCTCTTCGAATATAAAGAAGAATATTTTATTCTGGATTCCATTCTGAAAAAAAAAAACATATAGTTCGAGTCTTCACTTCAGGAAACTTTTAATTTAGGAGATATCAGTTTTTGAAAGTTATTGACATTTCGATTATATTTCTGACACATGACATATAGGCAGTACAACCAATATAAGGCACTAAAGTCTCCTATGTTATGTTAATTTTTTTCAAATTGGTGATTGAAAAACTCACTAAACTCTTTCAATTATTTACAACATTCAGAGTTCGTTCCCTTCGAATATTAAGAAAAAGATTTTATTCTTGATGCAATTCTAAAGAAAAAAAAAACAAATAGTTCGAGTCTTTACTTCAGGAAACTTCTAATGTAGGAAATATTAGTTTTTGAAATTCGACATTTTAAACATATTTCTGACACATGACATATAGGCAGTATTACCAATATAAGGCACTAAAATATCCTATTTTATGTTAATTTTTTTCAAATTAGTAATCGAAAAACTCACTGAACTCCTTCAATTATTTACGACATTCAGAGTTTGTTCCCTTCGAATATTAAGAAGAAGATTTTATTCTTGATGCAATTCTGAAGAAAAAAAAACAAATAGTTCGAGTCTTTACTTCACGAAATTTCTAATGTAGGAAATATTAGTTATTGAAATTCGACATTTTAACCACATTTCTGACACATGACATATAGGCAGTATTACCAATATAAGGCACTAAAATATCCTATTTATGTTAATTTTTTTCAAATTGGTAATCGAAAAACTCACTAAACTCCTTCAATTATTTACGACAATCAGAGTTCGTTCCCTTTGAATATTAAGAAGAATATTTTATTTTTGATGCAAATCTGAAGAGAAAAAAAAACAAATCGTTCGAGTCTTTACTTCAGGAAACTTCTAATGTGGGAAATATTAGTTTTTGAAAGTTATCGACATTTTAAACCATATTTCTGACACATGACATACAGGCAGTATTAACAATATAAGGCACTAAAATCTCCTATGTTATGTTAATTTTTTTCAAATTGGTGATTGAAAAACTCACTAAACTCTTTCAATTATTTACGACATTCAGAGTTCGTTCCCTTCGAATATTAAGAAAAAGATTTTATTCTTGATGCAATTCTGAAGAAAAAAAAAACAAATAGTTCGAGTCTTTACTTCAGGAAACTTCTAATGTAGGAAATATTAGTTTTTGAAATTCGACATTTTAAACATATTTCTGACACATGACATATAGGCAGTATTACCAATATAAAGCACTAAAATATCCTATTTTATGTTAATTTTTTTCAAATTGGTAATCGAAAAACTCACTGAACTCCTTCAATTATTCACGACATTCAGAGTTCGTTCCCTTTGAATATTAAGAAGAAAATTTTATTTTTGATGCAAATCTGAAGAGAAAAAAAAAACAAATAAATCGAGTCTTTACTTCAGGAAACTTCTAATGTAGGAAATATTAGTTTTTGAAAATTATCGACATTTTAAACCATATTTCTGACACATTAACAATATAGGGCACTAAAATCTCCTATGTTATGTTAATTTTTTTCAAATTGATAATCGAAAAACTCACTAAACTCCTTCAATTATTTACGACATTCAGAGTTCGTTCCCTTCGAATATTAAGAAGAAGATTTTATTCTTGATGCAATTCTGAAGAAAAAAAAAACAAATAGTTCGTGTCTTTACTTCAGGAAACTTCTAATGTAGGAAATATTAGTTTTTGAAATTCGACATTTTAACCACATTTCTGACACATGATATATAGGCAGTATTACCAATATAAGGCACTAAAATATCCTATTTTATGTTAATTTTTTTCAAATTGCTAATCGAAAAACTCACTAAACTCCTTCAATTATTTACGACATTCAGAGTTCGTTCCCTCTGAATATTAAGAAGAAGATTTTATTTTTGATGCAAATCTGAAGAAAAAAAAAATAGTTCGAGTCTTCAATTCAGGAAACTTCTAATGTAGAAAATATCAGTTTTTGAAATTCGACATTTTAACCATATTTCTGACACATGACATATAGGCAGTATTACCAATATAAGGCATTAAAAGATCAATGATTTAAATTGGGAGTCGGCATCTCACTAAACTTCAGATCATGAACGAATTGCAGAAAACCGTATGAATAACTGTTGTCTATTTTTGAATAAAAAATATCTAACTTCGAATATCATCATGAATTATGACCAATATTTCATTACATGAAAGTTTGATCTTTTATGGTGGAAAAAAAAATGTATGAAAACAAAAGTGGCCACCTAACAGAAAATTATGCGCCTTCCATGCAGATTTCACATAATTGGTCATATTTTATAATGAAATTTGAAGTTGAATATTTTTTTCCAAAAAAATGTCAACAGTAATTCATACGGTTTTCTGCATATCTATTGGTATTTTAATAAAGGACATTTCTCCATGAAGGCTCTGATGGATTTGATTCATTCGTGAGCGTGTGTTACAAGCTCAAGAAAGCCGAAGCGGAAACCGGTCTGCATGTGCGATTGATTATTTTAATTAAAATAATAATACTTTATTATATCCAACAACAACAAGAGAATTCCTAATTAGAAGGTAACAATAAACGAATATACCCATAACCCAAAATATGGCAAAAATTCAAAAAATAAAATGAAAAAATATATTGATGGCATCTGGGGTTGCTTGAATTGACCTTGCACCTTTTGTCCAGAATATTTCAAAATGAAGGACTATTTGAGAAACCGAACAACAAAATGTTAATTACTGTTGATTAATTGGCGATAAGCTCGGCCGAACATTTGAACAATCCACCACCAAATGCTTGCAGAAGATTACATATCTGGAACGATACATCATTCGGAAAGGAGCAATTATTCCTCCATTTGTGCTTCGAACTTCACACTCTTGAACTTCGTGATTGATTGCGATTTCGGAACTTCAGAGGGTGCACTTGTGCAAGAAGGTTCCGAACTAGTTGGTTGACTGACGAACTGCATGCCAACCTTTTTTATCCTAAATCAATAAAGACACGAGAGTTTTCTACATACCCTAAATACCCGATAACGATTCTCACGATGATTCTCGTCTTCCAGCTACGTGCTGAACGATCGGATTTCGTGCTCGTTTATTTATGGGAAACGTTCGTCTGAGGTACTTCTTGGAGTCCACTACTGGTCTCGAAAGGGTCAACTCGAGAAGGCAGACACTTATACAATATTAAGGACCCTCTGAATTATCCAGATTGTGGTCACTTTGAACTCGTGAACGCTTTCAATGCAGCAAAGATCCCGACTGAATTAATCAGTTAACAGAAGGAATACGAAGGAGCGTGGCTCCGACCCAATAAATATGTCTGCAAGAGAATTGATATCACAGTCTGCGTATGAATCTTGAAAAGGAAACGGCTTCCCTTGGGCACACCGCTCCGGGACGGCAAAAAATAACGCAAGAAAAATATGATCCAGATTTATTCAAGGAATGGGACGTTTGTTTTTTTATAAAAATGGTTTTTTCAACACCCTCCAATTACAACCACGAAAATCATCCAGTTCCTATGTTGATGTAATATTTGGGAATATGAATATTTAATTTTAAATTCGGTTACACATCTCGGAGAAGAGTCTGTATATTCGTACATACATTGTGTTACTTTGTATAATCAACGGATGTCGTTAATTTGGCACCGGGTGACCAACGGGACACCTGCAACTCATATAACAAAATTAAGTCATTCATCGACTATATTGTAGTCGATGTCGATGTGGATGTTGTGACTACAGGGCGAGATACGGTCGAGAAAAGGGGAGAATATGCAACTACGATTGATTTGTGGTAAAATTTCGGAGAAAGAATTTAAGAACGTGGGTGTATCCAAGCTAAGTGAGAGGCACTGAGAAAAATTTTCATTCAGGAATTAGGTCTCTGAAGGGAGGAAAGTTTACCTTTGGGGGACACTGAAAGAGCAGTTGCTCGCTAGTAGAGAACTCACTAAGAGTTGTACGTGGTCAGTTTTCCGAAAAGAGACCGTTGTAGTTGAAAGTCAAGGAGGTACAGTGATCTTGACAGTTTCAAATTTCTAGGTCGTTCCGTTCGAGAGTTATCCTTCTCTTGGGCGTACCGTTCCAGGACGGCAAAAAATAACGCAAGAAAAATATGATCCAGATTCATTCAAGGAATGGGACGTTTGTTTTTTTATAAGAATGCTTTCATCAACACCCTCCAATTACAACCACGAATATCACCCAGTTTCTATGTTGACCTCTCCCGGAAAAAAACCGACCCGAATATTTACGACAGAAGTGATGAAATTTCTGGATAGATATTTCAGCGATAATAAGCCGGGTAAGGGCGAAGAAGTACCAATTAAGGTGGGATCCAGCCAGCCAAGCCGAAGTCGAGAGAATATGACATGACAAGTGAGCATCTTGCTCGCGAAATATGAATTCAATTTTCGCTTCAAGTGACGGGCTCAGGCTGAAAGTGTGGACCATTATGCGTATGAGAATACGACCCTCTTGAAGTCGCCGAGTGTTCGTTGTTGGTACAGGGAGAAAGGAGGGAGTTGGGGGAACGCGCCTTGCCATGATGAGGACCTTGACGAGAATTGGATTATTTTCGGAGGCTGCTGGAGATGGGACTGCGTAATCCGTCGGTTGGAGCAAGGTTGATTCCCTGCTGAAGGAATAGGAGGAAGAATGGGAAATTTCATTATTTCCGGTGAAATCAGGGTTTATTGAATATTCTTCGACATTTCTGGGAACTAATAGATAATGCACGCCCTTCTTTGATGCAGGCCCATAATGATCTCGTTTTCCAAGTAGGATAGGGGGTTTTCTCGAAGAATTAACAGTGAATCCTGAAAAAACAGTAAGTTGGAACTCGTTGCTGATGCAGAATTGAATTAACACTCATTGTGAAGGAAATTTGATGTTCTTCAACTTCTTTCACCATGAGTATGTCAGAAAAGTGAAAGGCTGCGGCGTTACAAGGCTTTTGTCAAAAAACTTGAGGTGAAAATACACTTTTCGTTAATTAGAGATTTTTGGCTTTGGCAGAAAATGTTTGGGTTACGTTAATTCGAACAATCTTTTAGGGCATGCAAAAAGCTTTCAATTTTTATAATATTCTTAACCTTACGATTCACCGTTCGGGAGAACAGGGAAGATTAAATAGGCAAGACTTATAATGGTCTTAGAAAAAATTGCACTTAAGGTTGTATACTACTTTAATTGCATCACAATA
The DNA here is from genome assembly GCA_963966015.1 of Aphidecta obliterata. NCBI lineage: Eukaryota > Metazoa > Arthropoda > Insecta > Coleoptera > Coccinellidae > Aphidecta > Aphidecta obliterata. Next base: position 34,300,379 of record OZ014428.1, read on the forward strand.
ATTGTTTCAATGAATTCTTTTAATTTTTTGAATGTACATTCAGACGTGTACGCACGAGACTTTCCCCGAATGTTTTCGAATAAAAATTCAATATTTTTCCGTGTAATCCAATCAGGGCCGTATCTAGGTACTATTGCGCCTGTGGCAATATATTAGACAGCGCCCACTCATTTGCGTAGATTTTTTTTCATCCATCATATATTTTATAGAATTTTTTTTTCATAATGCTAGTAATATATTGCCATAAGAGTCTCAAAATAATACACATTTAATGGAAAAATGTTGAATATATTGAAATACACATTTTAAATGAAATAAAACAAATTCTGAAAAATCAAAATGAAATATTCATATTTATGTAATAAATACGAACATTTATCTCAAAAAATCATGATAGGTTTTTTTGTGGCATGTCAAAAAAAACCGCAAACTTAAACATACAAATACTATTTTTTAACCCTTTGAAACACGTACGTATAGTTTCGTACAGGGCCCGATGTTACAATATTCAAGAAGTCCATAAGTTAAGTATAAAAAAATCACTAGAATAATCTTCGCCAGATGTGATTGAAGATTCAATGAAAACTATGAGAAGTAACACTGAAATTTGAGTATTATTAAATTTCATTCAAAAAAAGACGCTCTGAAAAGTGAGCACTCAAGTTTGAAAATCCATATTTTCCGCAATGAACCATACCTACATATTTCGTCTTGAATTGAAAGAAACAATATTATTATGTTAAAATATTAACGGATAATTGATTATATCCGATGCCAGAATAATGTCATAAAAAATACCAAATACTTAGTACAACTCACCTTCAATAGCACAATTTATAATGCTCGAATCCAAAAGCACCATGGCACAAAAAGTCAGAATATGAAAAAAAACTCAAAACTTATAGCACTTCAAATCTGGATACACACTAAACGAACATTGAAATTTAAATTTTTTGCTCTTCTCTTCACAATTGAAAGAAATCAATATTCATGTAGAAAAGCATAAAATTCCCCAATTTTTCTCCCATTCTTGAACTCAAAACTCTGATTGGTGAATTTTTGGCAATACAAATCGTTTTTAAAATAACACAGATGTGGCCTAAAAATCTAAACAAATCGATAATTATGAACCATCATCATCAAAGAAGCCGCCCTTAAAAACAAGCTGGATGCGATAAAGGATGTAGTGTAAACAACTCATAAAAGGGCTGTGCTCGGAATCGCATGACGATATTGCCGATTGTAATATTTATGATCAGAGTGCGGCATCTTTGAAAATTTTTTATAACCATATTTCTCGTATTTCTGACCTTATTGCATTTTCATTCTGTACTCTGAATATCAATGTTTCGAAATGTTGTGATCGAATTACTTACTTACGTAACCGTGTTGTCATCTTTCGATTTATTTTGCTTGGCGCTTCTATTTTTCTATTTTTGATATTTTTTGGCGCCCCTTCGGACCTTGCGCCCGTGGCGAGTGCCACCCTTGCCACGCCCTAGATACGGCCCTGAATCCAATCCATCCCAGGCGGATAATTCAAACTTACTTCAACAATTACTGGCGATGAAAAAGAGAAAAATTGAAATTTCTTTCAATATTGAAAAGTTGTTCTCATTAGCCAGCGATTTGTTAATTTGATTTTAATCTATAACCTTTCGAATATTTATACATAAACATATATCCGATTTGATAGGTGATGGATTAATATCAAATTAAGAAAGCGATAAGAACAACTTTCTGATATTGAAAGAAATATCAATTCTCAATTTTTTTTATCGCCAGTAATTGTTAAAGTAAGTTTAAATTATCCGCCTTGGATGAATTGGATTACACGCAAAAATATTGAATTTTTTTCTCAAAAACTTTCTAGGAAAGTTTTCTGCATATACGCCTGAATGTACATTCAAAAAATGAAAAGAATTCAACATGCCTTTAATGAGAAATCATTGAAACAATTATTGTGATGCATAGGGCAAATGAAAGTAGTGTTGATCCTTAAGTGTCTATAGGCAACGCGAAGAGTTTGAATTTTCATTGCATGCCTGGCACATGCGACTGCGAAAGCAAAGTTCGATAACGTATTCTATAAAATCAACGTTATAATAAAATAATTAAAAATACACAGAATGAAATTCTAATTTCAGAAATGTATCCCTGCTTATCATGGTTGGATGGACACGTGTCCTTTTGCCTTTTATTGCAAATGAAGCTGATAAAGTGGTGTCATCCGAGCTATTGGGTTCTTATGCTTTATGCAAATGACACAGGAGTGTCATTAGCATAAAGCTCCCAGGATTGAGTAGGTACCTACCTGCATCCTATTAAGAGGTAGAGTTGCAGGAATACAGTATGATTTTTATTGTCCTGTTTTATTACGATCCAGCGATCTTGGAGGCGGAATCGTAAACTACAGGGAATTATTCCAGTCCTTGCATTTCTCCGGGATAAAAATAAAAGCCCCGTTCGCAAAGTGTAGGATATTGAACAATATATGGATAATATAGTTGGGCATAAAACAATCGTTCTAACTTTTGCAAACTGTTACAATGGAAACTTTCGAGATGAATGATTATGAAAAGTTCGAATTGCTCTCTTTCCCACCTGAAACGCTGCGAGAAGTTTTCAAATGAGAAGTCTGTTCGTTCTTGGAGCAAATTGAGATTACTTCATTATGTTGGGGTAATCGGTCGAGTCTGGATTCTACGATCGGAATCATTGTACGTTTTTTAATCAAGCAGTTTTCCTCCTTTGAGACTCGGGGAGAATTGGCCTGAAAAGTGCACCAGTCTGAAATTTATTTCCATCTCATAATAAATGAATATATTTTCGCTTCAATGCCCAAATTCCGTGCAGGCCTATTTATAACGATAATGTGATGATTTTTCCATTATGGAAATAATATTTTAGTTAATCTAAATATTATGTCTTCAGGCCACCTCATCGAAGTGGAGTGAAAATCGATCAACTCTCTATACCCGTTGATTAAAAATTAAAATCATCTTCCCTCATTAAAGTGCTGAAAATTCCTTTTATCTTTTCCCCCCTAAAGCGCTTCTCCGGTTCATCCTTTGTTTTCCACGCAAATAAACGGTTGAAAGACCCGCAAAAATTTGATTGAGAGCAACGTCCCACGGTGGAATTAATATCATTCTCCTTTTCTTCGTCTCTCTTTACAATTTATCCGACTGTATTATTGCACCTCGCCAACCTGAGGCTATTTTCTCAACTTCATTTTAATCTTTTTTTGGGGGAAGGTGAGGTATTATGATTATTCAATTAAATGTCGAACGTCGCAGGGTTTCTGGAATTGATGAATGAGATATTGAATTGAACCCACGCAGAGGGTTATTGAAGGAGCCCAATAATAGGCAGTGAAAAGATTCGAAACCTCGCAAATCAATCAGAATTGAATTCACACCCTTCTTCGCGCCTATTTTGGGAGCGACGAAGATTTCATCACGAAACGTCAACTCTTATCTGATTTGGTCGGAATTTATTATGAAACGGCTCGAAGAATAGCCTTTAGAACCGAACAAAAAAAATGTATGGAAAAATTCCGCTCAAAAAAATTTAATATAAAAAAAAATCCTTCCCAAAAACAACAGAAAAATAGTATATTTTTAATGGATGGATTGCAGTTTTCTACAATCAAGAAAATCATAAGGAAATACAGAAATCTGTAATTGACAATTGACACTTGACAGTGACAAGTGACAATTGACACTCTCCGCATCGGTAATGTCCAATATTTTTTCGACTACTACAGATCGATGCAGAAACGCCAATAAAATATGTATAATTTGGGAATTTTAAAGAGAAAATTGAATATGGAAACAAATATCTATTTAAATTTTGAATGACCAATAAAATTCTACTATTCTATTCTATTCAATCATATTTACCTCATTTAAGACCTAGAAATGGTCTCTTCTCCGATTTTTCAACGAAAGTTTTGAAGGATTTCATCTAGCCTTAAGGTTTTGACGAATTTCGGGATTATATGGAGAATCGCTGAAAAAACGTATTATAAGACTAGGAAGTTTTAAGAAACTTTACTCGAATTCACTTCTTTCGACTGCATCAATTTCGACCCCATCCTCATTCACGTCCACGGGGATGAATGGAAATCTAACCCTTCATCGGAATTTAGTTCATTCTATTACTCACCCCTATCAACGAAATCTTCAATTGACACTTGACAGTGATAAGTGATAATTGACACTTGAATTAATTATGAACAGGCTTGAAGAATAGCATATAGAACAGCAAAAATGAATTTTATGAAGAAATTCTGCTCAAAAAAAATAGAATAAAAATATGGATAAAAAAATTCCTTCAAAATTTTGAAGGATTCCATCTAGCCTTCAGGTTTTGACGAATTTCGAGATTATACGGTAAATCGCTGAAAAAACGTATCATAAGACTGGGAACTCTTCAAAAATCACCACTCGAATTCTTTCGACGATTTTCGACTTTATAAAAAATCCTGTCTGAATTTTAAATGTTCTCATCGAAATAAACAGCAATACGAATTTCAGGGAAGGTTTAGGTTCTTCTGACGAGTTTAGACCTGTCGTGCAGTAAATGCTTTAAGCTTCACGAACGTCACGATAGAGTTGTTATTCGGGTTCTGCCCCATTTTTCCTTACACACCCTACCTCCATCATTTTAATCTCCGTGAGTATAAACAAACACAAAACGTCTCATATCTCTCACGCTTAGTTAGCCTTATTCGGTGGATGGTTGGGCTTGAAAGACTCGTCAAAAGCGAGTGAACACTGGGATCGACTATCATAATCTCCCGGTGATTTCGCCCAGGTTAACATGTTGTAAATCGATGCCAACCAGGATCGTCAGATTTGTCAGCGCTCATTTTGCTCAATTTCGTATGAAAATATTATCATTCTTCTTCTTCTGTTACAGTTTTCTACACGTGGATAACATGCACAGACGCAGACGTCGGTTCGAAAAAGTTTCGCGACTTTCTTCAGGAATGGCCTACACCGGGAACAGGACCGTATTTCGAAATGTCGGACTCGAATGTGACGGGACTCGTCGGCAAGACGGTTTTGCTGCACTGTCGCGTCAAGAACCTGGGAAACAGAACGGTGAGTATTTTTTGTATTCTTCCGATGGAAATCTATATCAATGCAACGATCATAATGACTTTCAAAAATGGAAGGGTGAATCGGGTGAATTTGTATTAATACGACTTGTACCCTTAGTCATAGTACAAGCTATTGAGATGGATTTGTAGTATTATTTTATATACTTACTGATAAACAGAAAAATATAATAAAAATAGTACGATATTGTGATAAATACCGAGAATACATTGAACAAAACGTAAAATTCATTTATCTAGATGAAATTTGGATATTCCAAAACTGTATTCAAATTTGTCTGTGGACACTAGAAAATAATCCAAAAGGTATGCCGAGTATATTCAAGGGTAAAGGCAGAAGGTGCACTATTTTGAATGCTGGAACAATTGATGGATTTTTACCTGGATGTGATCCGATTCTTGACAGTGGTATTAATGATAAGGATTACTATGAATGGTGAATTATTTCATAAATGGGTTATTGAAATATTGAAACCTTCCCTGCAAAAGGATGCCCATCAATAGGATTATGTCAGCTTATTCAATAAACACATCCAAATCACTACACTACGTGGAAACAAAGTTTTCAATATTTTTATCTTTGCTCTTTATGTATCATTCATAGATATTTTAAGTTTATTTATTATACTTATTATGGTACCCTGTTCACATTCCCTCTGCTAATACACATGCTATAATATTCCCATTTCAAAAGTATACTGAATAATTGTAAAATTGCTCATCAATTATAATATTTTCAATAATTCATGGACAGTTTTAATGAATGAAAATAAAAATTGACTTTCTTGAAGTATTCAACACCGAGCAATAAATTATTCACAAATTGGTTCATATATTGATAGTTCGGTACAAATTTCATGTCAAAATTTTTCATGTACTACATAGATTCTTAATTTTTGTTTCTCTCTTATTTCTTAATACATTATAACGTTTTTTCCAATCCATTCTTTTGGCCCTGTGCTTGCGAAGTATCCAAAAATTTTTTTCTGTTGCACCACTAGCTACCTGCTAGAATTCCATTAATTATCCTTCTTGAATCCTGACATAAAATGGTACCCTTATAGTTATACGGTTATAATTTTGCAAGATTTCCAATACCAATAAATATTGCATGGTCCTGAGTGAAAATAAATATTTATTTGAATGATCTTCAATTTTCCATGGTTGACATTTATATGAGATAATTTCATATGAAAGCATTCCACGATATTTTTGCGATTTCAAACCTGAACTCCCATGTAGAAACTGCAATCGAAATATTCCGGCTTAATTATTCGATAATTCCGATAATTCGTATACTTAACACTTTTCTAGGTTATATTTATGTTTTATTTCTATGATGAAATTTAGTTACTTTTTGTAACCAGAAATAAAGCCTCGACTGGACGTTCATGGCCTGCTTCGATGTCAATATTTCTTAAATGGACTATACATATAAATGATCCCACTCACAGTAAAAAGCTTAGTGTTAATAAAGTTCCTCAACTTTTCCTGGCATGCCTGCATGCCTTTAGTTGACAATAAAATTCCTAAACTCCAATATTACGATAAGCTCAACTTCTTTCAGATTTCTCTTCTCCTTCCATCAATGTTCGTTGACATCTACTTGTTAATCAGTTTCCATTCTATCAGGTTCCATCCAACTCGTTATAAAAATATATTTCGAAGTCAATTCAATTCAAACAACCCTTTTGAAAGATCCATTTCGACCTGACGTTCTTCTCAATTGTCAACTGGCCTGCTTTATTCCTTCTAAATTATTTAATATCGCATTTCCAGGGTAGCCAACATTCTTGATACATTTTGTCCAGCTTATGTTTTCAAATTACATTTTTACGAAATTTCTTGCACAAACTGCCACTATATAATCAATGATTTTAACAATTCATACTTTATGTGAACTCCCTTTGAAAATATAATTATGTTTTAAATAATGGATATTGGAGGGTTTAATTTCCTGAGTCGACTAAAAGTTTGAAGTATATTTTCTTTATTTATTACTGGATCTTACTGAGAATTTAATTTTATGATTTAAGCTCTAATATTTACAGGGCCGTATCTAGGGCGTGGCAAGGGTGGCACTTGCCATGGGCGCAAGGTCCGAAGGGGCGCCAAAAAATATCAAAAATAAAGAAATAGAAGCGCCAAGCAAAAAAAAATAATTCGAAAGATGACAACACGGTTACGTGAGTAAGTAATTCGATCACAACATTTCGAAACATTGACATTCAAAAAACAGAATGAGAATGCAATCAGGTCAAAAATATGAGAAATATGGTCCAATTGTTTTAAAAAATTTTCAAAGATGCCGCACTCTGATCAAAAAAATGTGTATTATTTTGAAACTCTCACGGAAATATATGACTAGCATTATGAAAAAAAAAATACTATAAGAAGATATGATGGATGAAAAAAAATCTACGCAAATGGGTGGGCGCTGTCTAATATATTGCCACAGGCGCAATAGTACCTAGATACGACCCTTTATATTCATAACGTATTTCAAATTCATGCATATTTGTGAATCATTTGAGTTTATTCTCAAATCATAAAAAAAATAACTATGTTTTGATTTCCATAACAATACAGACTCTTTTCCGAGGAAAGGTAACTGAATTTGAAATTTTAATTCATATTTCCAAATATTACAGAAATACAGGGGTGAATATTTGATTATGAACGTCAAAATAACGAGCCTAGTTCAATTACCTCAATTAAAAAGTTGAATTTCTCAAAGTTTCACCTTCAAAACATCCCACGCTTTTAAGTTCATCAGGTTCAGGATTACGATGAAAGTCTAATAAGAATAATTTCAACTTTCACCCTACCTCCCAACTTCCCCTGTGAACTTTCTCCTACGTAGCTCAGAGCGAAGCTCCCCGGAAAATCCGTTTTCTTCCGCAAAATCCCGCGTCACTTATGCCGAGAAGCGATAACAGAATTCCTTAACTGCGTCCCTTCGACTCACCTCGCCCTAACCTCCTCTTATTGCAGTAGCGTCTCGCCTGAATTTTATAGCTCGGAAAAAACAACCGAAAGCAATCGCTAGCGACAGCCCCATCGAGACATCACACCCCCAAAAACGACCTGATCGAAATATCCGGCTAACTCCATCACGTTCCTACGGGGGCGGCGGCAATTTGTAACGGGCTCGAAAAGTTCCTTGCATCCGCGTATAATTCTTCGGTAATGAATTTCCTCGGCGTCGATCCGAAATTAGGAACTGTTGCAGTCTTGGCAACACCAATTTCTGGCTGTTAAATGTGAGGCGGCGGAAGTTTCATTACCATACATCGCGCCCGGTTATGGGCGAGGAATATCTTCTGTCGGATGCACGTTGGAAGTTCCCAATAAAGTGCCCACTTTATGCAGTTCGCTTGTCTTATCGCGAACGGGCGAATAGAGGTAGGAATGAGAACGGCATTCGTGAATATCCGATTCGGAATTGATGAAGGAAGCGGATGGGATAAGACCGTCGGGCCTTTTCATTGGTATTGAGGATGGGAAAAAGGAAAAGTTGCGGAAATTACGAGGAATTGAAGGGTGTTGTTGGATGTTGTTTTGGTTCGTTATTTCGTATAATGAACCTTTGTTCGAGGAAAAATATCTAACCCTCTCTCAAGTTTTAAACTTACGTTTTTGATATCGGATATCTGAAAGTTGTAGTTATAAGAAAAATTATTTCTCGAAAAAAACAGATATATATATATTCGGGATCTATACACTTTAGATAACATATTATTTTTTCCTATATCCAGCAATTAATTTTTCACCAAATTTTCCATACCTATTCATTTTTCGGTGCAATTTTTTTCTCGATTATCTTCTATGAATTTCTCATGGACGCTAATTTGACCCTAATGGTTTCAAATATGCAATCGGTTTCTCCATTGTCCTCGCCGTTTCGAAGCAGCATACGTCGAAAGTCTCGAAAAATCGAGTTGTTTAGCGAAAACATCATAAAATTTTCTAAAATCGTTCTAGAAACTCTTGAATATTTTATCTGGGTAGCTGATGGATGCAGCCAAATGAAAAAGATTCTACACTCGCCAGGGTCGATCCATTTTCATATAGGAAAACCTCAAATTGGGATATCTAAAATTGGGGATATCCTAAAGTTTGAATTTCAAAATGCTGTGGAAAACAGAAAAATCATTTTTCAAGAAAAGGCAAAATATATTTCGAATCTACACCCAGGAATTTCATTAATAGCATATCTATGTTTCTTATATCGAGAAATTGTTTTTTTGCATTTTCATATAGGAGACCCTCAAATTGGGATATCTAAAATTGGGGATATCTGAAATTTTCAACTTCAAAGTACTGTAGCGAACTAAAAAATTATTTCTCAAAAAAAAAAAAAAAATATTTCGAATTTACACCCAGGAATTATATGGATAACATATTTAATATACATAACATATATCGAACAATTAATTTTTTGCCAAATTTTCCATAAAATTGGTCGATTAATTTTTGGGTGGAATTTTTTTTTTTTTATTATCTTCTATGAATTTCTCTTAGGAACTAATTCAGCCTTTCTGGTTTCGAAGATGCAACCGGTGTCTTCATTGTCCTCATCGTTTCGAAGCAGCATATGTCGAAACTCTCGAAAAATCGAGTTGTTTAGCAAAAAAATCATACGATTTTCTGAAAACGTTCTAGAAACTTCTGAATAATTTCTCTGGATAGCCGATGGATGCAGCCAAATGAAAAATAATCCACACTCGCCAGGGTCGATCCATTTTCATATAGGAAAACCTCAAGTTGGGGATATCCCGAAAAATTTACTTGTTTAGCGAAAAAATTTCAATACGTTTTAGAAACTTTTGAAGAATTTCTCTGGGTAGCTGATGAATGCAGCCAAATCAAAAAGAATCTACACTCGCCAGGATCGATCCATTCTCAAATAGGAGAATCCCAAATTGGGGATATTTCGAAAAATTCACTTGTTTAGCAAAAAAATCATAAAAATTTCTCAAAAAGTTTTAGAAACCTTTGAATTATTTCTCTGAGTAGCTGATAGATGCAGCCAAATGAGAATGAATCGACACTCGCCAGTGTCGATCCGTTTTTATATAGGAGAACCTCAAATTGGGGATATCTCGAAAAATTTAGTTCTTTAGCAAAAAAATCATAAATATTTTTCAAAACGTTTCAGAAAATTTTGAATAATTTCTCTGGGCAGCTGATGGATGCAGCCAAATGAAAAAGAATCTACACTCACCAGGGTCGATCCATTTTCATATAGGAGAACCTCAAATTGGGGATACCTCGAAAAATTTAGTTGTTTAGCAAAAAAATCATAAATATTTTACAAAACGTTTCAGAAACTTTTGAATAATTTCCCTTAGTAGCTGATGGATGCAGCCAAATGAAAAAAGAATCGACACTCGCCAGTGTCGATCCTTTTTTATATAGGAGAACCTCAAATTGGGGATATCTCGAAAAATTTAGTTGTTTAGCAAAAAAATCATAAATATTTTACAAAACGTTTTAGAAACTTTTGAAGAATTTCTCTAAGCAGCTGATGGGTGCAGCCAAATGAAAAAGAATCTACACTCGTCAGGGTCGATCAATTTTCATATAGGAGAACCTCTAATTGGGGATACTTCGAAAAATTCAGTTGTTTAGCAAAAAAATCATTAAAATTTTTCAAAACGTTTCAGAAACTTTTGAATAATTTCCCTGTGTAGCTGATGGATGCAGCCAAATGAAAGAAGAATCGACACTCGCCAGGGTCGATCCGTTTTTATTTAGGAGAACCTCAAATTGGGGATATCTAGAAAAGATTAGTTGTTTAGCAAAAAAATCATGAATATTTTACAAAATGCTTTATGAACTTTTGAATAATTTCTCTGGGCAGCTGATGGGTGCAGCCAAATGAAAAAGAATCTACACTCGCCAGGGTCGATCCAATTTCATAAAGGAGAACCACTAATTGGGGATACTTCGAAAAATTTAGTTGTTTAGCAAAAAAATCATAAAATTTTCTAAAAATGTTCTAGAAACTTTTGAATAATTTCTCTGGCTAGCTGATCGATGCAGCCAAATGAAAAAGAATCGACACTTGCCATTGTCGATCCATTTTTATATGGGAGAACCTCAAATTGGTATATCTCGAAAAATTTATTTTGAATTTTTTTTTCCTGGAGAAATTATCTGTTTTTATTATAAAAAACATGAAACCAATATTGGAAAAACAGTTGATTCAATTACAATAGGTGTAGTTTTTTTTTACAAAAGTTGTTTTATCCGATTTTTATGGAATTTATTGAGATATCCCTAATTTTAGATATCCCAATTTGAGGTTCTCCTTTATAAAAATGGATCGACCTGGGCGAGTGTGGATTTTTTCATATGGCTGCAACTTAAGGCAACCCAGAGAAATTATTCAAAATTTTCTAGAATATTTTATGATTTTTTTGCTAAACAACCAAATTTTTCGGGATAAATTATGGGCACTGATATTTAGATTGCCAACTTGAAGGAAAAAAAAATTGATGCCGAATCCCTTCAATGTTGTTGACACAAAAGAGACATCTGGCGTGTTATACAGAGGGAGTACATCGTATCTGAAACTTATTCATCATACAAGAGATGAGAAAAGTAAAGGCAAGAGATCAATCCAACTAGTCTTTATCGATCCCTTAATTCTCAAGGGAAATACCCATCAAATTAAATTCGAGAACTCGAACAAATCTTATCTCCTAACTGATGTATGTGATGACGTCGAGAAACTAGGCCATGATTTCACAATAGAAACAGACATAATTATGTCCTTTCACATCCTCTGTTGAAGTGTGGGGAACATCAAACGTGCCGCACTACAGAAATCTGAAGGAAATTTTCGCATCTCCCAGTTAGACAACTCATTGTTTTACAGCAATGGGGCAGAAACCGATCTCAGACAGACTGTTGAGAAATAAACTGTGAGAATGTAGCAAACTTATAATTTTTTAACCCTGGGCAATAGAATTGCTCCTCTAATTAGATTTAACCAACCCCTATCCCCGATCGATAAAGAATCGTACCGTTTCGAGAAGGTGAGGGGCGATAAAAAACGGCATCTTAATCTTCATCATCGGGACGATACACAGGCGGGGTGATTCGCGGGGTGGAAAACCGTGAATATAAAACGGCCCGTTTCCGATATTTCCCTGTCTTCAGATTTCCGCAGAAGACGATGTAAAATTCAAATTTCACTGTCCGAACCTCTTAATCGATGCAAATTCGGCACGAACAGAAACTGGCTCGTTCGAATGAGAACGCCAACCTGAATACATTTGCGTTCATTTGAAATTCAGGTCGTATTTTATCTATGGACATTGCGGCGGCGGCGGTCATGCGGGAGGACGTTATGCGTCAGGAACATAGATATGACCCCAGGACGTTTTTCTTTATCGCGTCGGACTCGGCGGAATGAAAAATTCCGTGTTTACAGTAATCCGATTACGTCGGCGGTGTTATCGAGTTCCGAAGAAACGCTACCGGGATTGAGGAATTAGTACCTTTCAACTCGCTTTTGATATGCAAATTGTGAGAGTCGGGAAATTCGGAGCTCTTTTGTATGGGGTGAATTCGCCATTCCACGAGCTTATCTAAGATTGTAATTATTTCTTGTACAACACTATCGGCTTCGATTTGAAATAAAACTCTTGTTTTTCACAATAAACAGAAATTGGGATATCTGAAAGTTTTAATTTCAAAATGCTGTAGGGAACAAAAAAATTATTTCTCTAAAAAAGGCAATATATATTCATCTAATTTTTCCTATATCGAACAATTAATTTTTTGTCAAATTTTCCATGATATCAAAGGTCTCGAAAAATCGAGATGTTTAGCAAAAAAATCATAAAATTTTCTAAAAACGTTCTGGAAACTTTTGAATAATTTCTCTGGATAGCTGATCGATGCAGCCAAATGAAAAAGAATCCACCTCGGAATCCACACTCAACAAGGTCGATCCATTTCCATATAGGAGAACCTCAAATCGAGGATATCTCGAAAAATTTAGTTGTTTAGCAAACAAATCATATAATTTTCGAAAAACGTTCTAGAAACTTCTGAATAATTTCTCTGGCTAGCTGATCGATGCAGCCAAATGAAAAAGAATCCACAATCACCAAGGTCGATCCATTTCCATATAGGAGAACCTCAAATCGGGGATATCTCGAAAATTTTCTGAAAACGTGCTAGAAACTTCTGAATGATTTCTCTGGCTAGCTGATCGATGCAGCCAAATGAAAAAGAATCCACATTCGCTAAGGTCGATCCATTTCCATATAGGAGAACCACAAATCGGGGATATCTCGAAAAATTTAGTTGATTATCAAAACAATTATAAAATTTTCTAAAAACGTGCTAGGAACTTCTGAATAATTTTTCTGGCTAGCTGATCGATGCAGCCAAATGAAAAAGAATCCACACTCACCAAGGTCGATCCATTTTCATATAGGATAACCTCAAATCGGGGATAACTCGAAAAATTTAGTTCTTTAGCAAAAAAATCATAAAATTTTCTGAAAATGTTCTAGAAACTTTTGAATAATTTCTCTGGGCAGCTGATGGATGCAGCCAAATGAAAAAGAATCCACATTCGCTAAGGTCGATCCATTTCCATATAGGAGAACCTCAAATCGGGGATATCTCGAAAAATTTAGTTGCTCAGCAAAAAAAAAAACATAAAATTTCATTAAAACGGTCTAGAAACTCTTGGATAATTCTTCTGAGTAGCAGATGGATGCGACCAAATGAAGAAGAATCCGTACTCGCTAATAAATTTTCCCAATATCTTCTATAACTAATGTTCGAATTTTTTTTCTCGAAAAATTCTATATGTTCATTATAGAAAATATTGAACCGAAATTGAAGAAACAGTCGGTTGAGTGACAAGAGGTGTTATTTTTGTTCATAAAAGTTGTTTTATCCGATTTTGATATAATTTACACAGTTTGATATCATCCTGATAAGATATATAAGCAGAATTTCAGATAAACAGCCGTAGATTATTCTTCTAGTCAATTATTCAGACGAAAAACAGTTAATAAAAATCGTCTGTTTTGTCGGTACTTTGCTAACATCATCAAATAAAGAAACACCGTCTTTACAATTCTTACAGTAAGCTTTCGTCTTCTTTAATGACGTTCGCAAACGTTCAAAACACATCTCCCGACGTGCCTCCTCATCCGTATCCAAGATCAGCATCCAGCGAGGCGGCCTGATTGTTCGTACTTATTCTTGGGCGATTATGATCCGTTCTGTCAAAACTCACGTTGGCGTTAATGACTTCGAATTAGGGTTGCAGGCGTTCTGCGCTCTTAGCGGGACATTCCTAATGAATGTTTCATGTCTAATTGGCGGTCGTGTTAGAACTGCAGAGGTTGGGAGTGGCAGTGGGAGTTTATTGAATTGTGAGTGCATAAATCTCGCTTGAGGGTGTGTTGGTTTTAGCTGCGTAAACTATCACTGGGTAGACTATAGATCCAGTCAAATGAAAAGAAACCACACTTATTTCCATACAGGAGAACTTCGAATTGGGATATCTCGAAAAATTCAGTTGTTTAGCAAAAAAATCATAAAATTCTATGAAAACCTTCTAGAAACTTTTGGATGAATTCTCTGGGTAGACTATAAATACAGCCAAATGAAAAAAAAAAACCGCACTTGCCAGGGTCGATCCATTTTCATACAACAGAACCTCAAATCGGGGATATCTCGAAAAATTTAGTTGTTTCGCAAAAAAATCATAAAATTTTCTGAAAACGTTCTAGAAACTTTTGAATAATTTCTCTGGGTAGCCTAAAAATACAGCTAAATGAAAAAGAATCCACACTTGCCAGAGTCGATCCATTTTCATACAGGAGAACCTCAAATTGGGGATATCTCGAAAAATTTAGTTGTTTAGCAAAAAAATCATAGAATTTTCTAAAAACGTTCTAGAATCTTTTGAATAATTTCTCTGAGTAGCCTATAGATGCAGCCAAATGAAAAGGAATCCACACTTGCCAGTGTCGATCCATTTTCATACAGGAAAACCTCAAATTGGGATATTTCGAAAAATTTAGTTGCTTAGCAAAAAAAACATAAAACTTCCTAAAAACTTTCGAATAATTTCTCTGGGTAGCTAATAGATACAGCCAAATGAAAAAGAATCCACACTTGCCAGGGTCGATCCATTTTTATACAGGAAAACCTCAAATTGGGGATATCTCGGAAAATTTAGTTGTTTAGCAAAAAAATCATAAAATTTTCTGAAAACGTTCTAGAAACTTTTGAGTAATTTCTCTGGGTAGCCTAAAACAGCTAAATGAAAAAGAATCCACACTTGCCAGAGTCGATCCATTTTCATACAAGAGAACCTCAAATTGGGAATATCTCGAAAAATTTAGTTGTTTAGCAAAAAAATCATAGAATTTTCTAAAAACGTTCTTGAATCTTTTGAATAATTTCTCTGAGTAGCCCATAGATGAATCCAAATGAAAATGAATCCACACTCGCCAGGGTCGATCCATTTTTATACAGGAGAGACTCAAATTGGGATATTTCGAAAAATTTTGTTGTTCAGCAAAAAAATCATAGAATTTTCTAAAAACGTTCTAGAATCTTTTGAATAATTTCTCTGAGTAGCCTATAGATGAATCCAAATGAAAAGGAACCCACACTTGCCAGGGTCGATCCATTTTTACACAGGAGAAACTCAAATTGGGATATTTCGAAAAATTTAGTTGTTTAGCAAAAAAATCATAAAACTTTCCAAAAACGTTCTAAAACTTTCGAATAATTTCTCTGGGTAGCTTATAAATACAGCCAAATGAAAAAGAATCCACACTTGCCAGAGTCGATCCATTTTCATACAGGAGAACCTCAAATTGGGAATATCTCGGAAAATTTAGTTATTTAGCAAAAAAATCATAAAATTTTCTAAAAACGTTCTAGAATTTTTGAGCGCTCGTACTACTTACACGAGGGCTATATCATTTCGTCACGATGTCTGTATTTTTCGAATTTTGAGCCGAAAATGGTCTCAATCGACTATGTTCGACTCACTGATGACGAATCCGTCGTAAAATTCGAGTCTGTCCGTCCGGCCGTCCGTCCGGCCGTCCGTCAGCACGATAACTCTCGAACGGATCAACCTAGAGACTTGAAATTTTCAGTGTAGGTTCAGATCCCGAATGCCTCGGTTAAGTTCGTTAATGGGCCAAATTCCACCAGGGGTTCCGTAAATATGGCCGTTCAAAGTTTTGTTTCCCTGATTACTTGAAAACTACAAATCCGATCGAGATGAAATTTTGCACTCAGATGGAAAATGAGGTGTTTTAGCTACATGCGAAATTTTGTCCAGATCGCATGACCAGAACCATAGAAACCATAGAAAATTGTAACTTTTGAACGAAAATGCCTAGGGACTTGAAATTTTCAGGATAGGTGTATATCTCGAATGTCGTGATCACGTTCATCTATGAGCAACATTATACAAGGGGTTCCGTAAATACGGTCGTTTGAAATTTTGTTTTCTCGATAAATTCGAAACTTCGGATTCGATCGAGATGAAATTTTGTATTTTAATCGAGAATGATATATTGAAGCAATTTTTTGTCCAGATCGCATGACCAGAACCATAGAAACCATAGAAAATTGTAACTTTTGAACGGAAAGGCCTAGGAACTTGAAATTTTCAGGGTGGGTTTGGATCGCGAATATCGCGGTCACGTTCACCAATAAGCAAAATGCGACTAGGGGTTCCGTAAATATGGCCGTTCAAAATATTTTTTTCCAGATAGTTTCAGAACTACTGATCGGATTGGAATGAAATTATGCATCTAGCTGAGGAATAATGTATTCAAAGTACGTGCAAAATGTTGTCCAGACCGCATCACCAAGACCATAGATATCGTAGAAAATTCTAGCGAATTATCGAAACAAAATTGATCAGCTGAAGCAGCGACATGAAGTCTGGAGTTTCGCCTAAGTTTCAGAATTTTTTTGACAGCTGTCAAAAATTCCTTCAATTGGTTTCTAAAACTGGAAAATGCGAATCTACCTACAAGGTGCATGTACGAGCGCTCAAAAGCTCCTGCCTTCACGGCAGTGCTTTTCGTGATTTTTTGAATAATTTCTCTGAGTAGCCCATAGATGAATCCAAATGAAAAAGAATCCACACTCGCCAGGGTCGATCCATTTTTATACAGGAGAAACTCAAATTGGGATATTTCGAAAAATTTAGTTGTTCAGCAAAAAAATCATAAAACTTTCTAAAAACGTTTTAAAAACTTTTGAATTATTTCTCTGGGAAGCCTTAAGATACAGCTAAATGAATAAGAATCCACACTTGCGAAGGTCGATCCATTTTCATACAGGAGAACCTCAAATTGGGGGTTTTCAAAAAATTTGGTTGTTAAGCAAAAAAATTATAAACATTGAAGGAATCCAGCATTAATTTTTTTTTTCAAGCCGGCAATCTGAATATCAATCTCCATAATTAATCTCGAAAAATGTTTCGATTTTATTTCTCTGGTGGTCAATTCCTCAAGGGGTATATCTCTCAGTTTTCTTGATATTGAATTTACTTTCATTTCAAAGGCTGAATTTCATTCCTAATTATAACCTGATAATAACCAAGACTTCATACAGAGTCCATCAACACATACTTACTCACCAAATCTCTCTAGATCAGATAAATCGAGTTAATTCTTGTGAACAATAGCAGCCCTTTCTTCCATTCAAGAAATATAAATGAAAAAAACTCATCTCTCGAAGATTATCTGGGAGAAAACGAGGAAACGATTGATTTTAATCAAAATCCTATCACGCCGCGAGACGTTCGATGTCATGATGGCGTGGTCAAAGAGAACACAATTCATTGTTAGCTTGACATGTTATTGTCGCAATCTTCGGGCGAACGAGTAGCTTTAACGGCGAAATTGTGACGACCTCACGTCCAGTGGCTTAGGCTGGTAATCGGCGAGGACGTCGATGGAGTCGCCACAAGAATGATAACATTACCAGTCACTAAAATAACGATGAACGACAGGATTTTATTTGAATATTATACTGTTATGTAAGTAGTTTAATTAACTGGAAGAAATGTTATGATTTGACCTCCCCACCCCATTCCAAGTTGCTCCACTGGTCACGTCCACATCGTTAATGATCGCCGCACGCCAGATACTTACCCCCTATCTATTTTTGGCGTGGAACCATTAACTCCGACAGACTATCAGATAGCGATTAAATAGATTTTTTTCTTGTTCTGGCTGTCGGAAGAGATAATGGACAGTGAAATACTGCAGTCCATTAGAGCCATCGGCGAATATTTCAGACGAGAATCGAAGAGATATAAGGGATATAATGAAAATGAGTGTTTCGATAACTGTTTTAATATTCTATGGGGAAAAAACTGTTCGCTGTCGCAGTCGAAATTGCTTCCAATCGTATATTGTATTACTTATATTACGTATATTGTATTACTTATGTGGAAAGAGGTCCATTTCACACAATTCCACTTCCACTTCCACTTCCACTTCCACTTCCACTTCCACTTCCACTTCCACTTCCACTTCCACTTCCACTTCCACTTCCACTTCCACTTCCACTTCCACTTCCACTTCCACTTCCACTTCCACTTCCACTTCCACTTCCACTTCCACTTCCACTTCCACTTCCACTTCCACTTCCACTTCCACTTCCACTTCCACTTCCACTTCCACTTCCACTTCCACTTCCACTTCCACTTCCACTTCCACTTCCACTTCCACTTCCACTTCCACTTCCACTTCCACTTCCACTTCCACTTCCACTTCCACTTCCACTTCCACTTCCACTTCCACTTCCACTTCCACTTCCACTTCCACTTCCACTTCCACTTCCACTTCCACTTCCACTTCCACCTACCACTTCCACCTACCACTTCCACCTACCACTTCCATTTCCACCTCCCACTCTCACTTCTACCTACCACTCCCACGTGAACTTCCACTCTCGATTCCACTCCCTTCTCGCTGGAACTTTCACTTCCATTTCCCTTCGAAAATCATCTCCATTACTGGAATTGTACGGACCTGCACCTAAAACAAAGAAAAATGTTGAGGATACCATAAACTATAAACATCCCTTTACATTCTGGCGATCTCACCAGCTGCTCTTGAATACACATCAGAAATAATTTCACTCACAATTTCGGCTTGTGGGAGAGTCATAAAGCCGGTCGAAACTGAAGCTCAACTATCAGGGGGTTTGGAGCGGTCCCTTCGATAATGCAGACATAAAAAAGCTTTTATATTTGTTTTATCAAATTCTGCCTGAGCTTTTCGCGGGATTGTTTGAAGTATTCGTCGACAAGAGAAAGATTTCTGTCGAAGTAGGTATGGAAATGCGGGAAATATATCATCATCAAGTGGAAGGGAAAATATTATGACAGTGGGTTTATCTCCGGTCTGGAATAATATTTGCCTTTTTTCAGATAAACCTGTTGAGAATTTTTTCTCTGGCACTTGGGATCATTTCAACTCTTCATCGTATTTACTTTAGTTCCCAACGAATAACTGAAAGCGATATTTATGCTCAGGAAAAAAATGTCCCGTAAGACAGGAGGATTCCTTTTTGAGCGCTCGTACTACTTACACGAGGGCTATATCATTTCGTCACGATGTCTGTATTTTTCGAATTTTGAACCGAAAATGGTCTCAATCGACTATGTTCGACTCACTGATGACGAATCCGTCGGAAAATTCGAGTCTGTCCGTCCGGCCGTCCGGCCGTAAGCACGATAACTCTCGAACGGAACAACCTAGAGACTTGAAATTTTCAGTGTAGGTTCAGTTCCCGAATAACTCGGTTAAGTTCGTTAATGGGCCAAATTCCACCAGGGGTTCCGTAAATATGGCCGTTCAAAGTTTTGTTTCCCTGATTACTTGAAAACTACAGATTTGATCGAGATGAAATTTTGCACTCGAATGGAAAATGAGGTGTTCAAGCTACATGTGGAATTTTGTCCAGATCGCATGATCAGAACCATAGAAACCATAGAAAATTGTAACTTTGGAACGGAAACGCCTAGGGACTTGAAATTTTCAGCATAGGTGTGGATCTTGAATGTCGTGATCACGTTCATCTATGAGCAACATTATACAAGGGGTTCCGTAAATACGGTCGTTTGAAATTTTGTTTTTTCGATAAATTCGAAACTACGGATTCGATCGAGATGAAATTTTGTATTTTAATCGAGAATGATATATTGAAGCAATATTTTGTCCAGATCGCATGACCAGAACCATAAAAACCATAGAAAATTCTGACTTTTGAACGGAAAGGCCTAGGAACTTGAAATTTTCAGGGTGGGTTTGGATCGCAAATTTCACGGTCACGTTCATCAATGAGCAAAATTAGACTAGGGGTTCCGTAAATATGGCTGTTCAAGATATTTTTTTCCTGATAGTTTCGAAACTACTGATCGGATTGGAATGAAATTATGCACCTAGTTCAGTAATAATGTATTCAAACTACGTGCAAAATTTTGTCCAGATCGCATCACTAAGACCATAGATACCGTGGAAAGTTCTGGCGAATTATCGGAAAAAAATTGATCAGCTGAAGCACCGACATGAAGTCTGAAGTTTTGCCTAAGTTTCAGGATTTTTTTGACAGCAGTCAAACATTCCTTCAATTGATTTCTAAAACTGGAAAATGCGAATCTACCTACAAGGTGCATGTACGAGCGCTCAAAAGCTCCTGCCTTCACGGCAGTGCTTTTCGTAACTTTTTTTTTGTAACGGAAAGGGATGAAAACAGGTGGAAATAATTGTATCACTAACAATTCTTCCACCCTACTTTCGCTGCCTCTGGCAGTTTCCTGAGTATGAAAATGTGTTGAATCTCCTGTGACTCCGAGTTTCTGCTAAATTAAACCTATATTTCATGTTTTATCAGTTTCGGTTTGAGCCTTTCAACGGATTTTCTGTTCACTACACGTGTTTCGCCATACCATGGCTTCATCAGGTGACGAGATAAACTAAGCTCATTGTTGCACTTGTTCGGACCTCCTGAAGAGTAGGGGGAATAGATAAGGGGTATAGTTGAGGGTTGTTAATGTTGTTATCTAAATACCTGATTTATATATCATGAGGTTCTCGTTACGGTTGAACAAATTCAACAAAGAAGAATTATTCAACTCTACCTGGTCGTTGAGCAAATTAGTTGACCATTTTTGTTTGTTGATTTCCATGCTTTCTGTTCAACATTCAGAATCATTCTCTGATTTATGACAATTTGATGGAAATTTCTTCGGAAGCTGATAGCTGATGGCAATATAGGATTGTATCATTCATTGATTTATCATTTCCAATAATCTGAATATCATTTATACCTTGTGTACACAAAATAAATGTCGATATGATACACTCGAAACAGAGATTCGTCATATTCATTTGGCCAATTGGAGAACAAAATACGATGGATTGTTTGATTAACGTGATACACGACATTGATGAGCTATTTCATTACGTCCAACGTACTGTTGAGTTATTATCAATTATTACTTTTAACTCTGCATTATTATTCAGAACATATTGTAATAATTCCCGTTATTTCCCTCATATTAGGATGGAATTCCACGAGACATAAGCGGAATGCTATAAATCATTCATAATTATCGATTAATATTGCAGATATTCAAATATAACGTATGAAGTATTCAAACAACACATTCATAAGCGCAGCAAATATCACTTCAAGGCTTCACACGAGGCACAGCGCACAGCCTGTACATTACTACTTCGAGGAACTTCTCATAAAGCTCAGAACATTCCTAGAGATACCTAGAATGACCGTCGAACCACCGGAAGAAGTGCAAGGTCGCATTTTCCATGAGACTAGTGAAACTCGTGCCTGAAGTGCAAGTTTGCGAGTTCCCCTCAATAGGAACTGTAGTTTACTTTTTAAGACATTGTTCATAGACAGTTCGTATTATAAGCTTTTCACATCCACCTGTAATCATTTCATTTTAATCTGTAGATCTAGTAATCCTTCATCTCATAGTTGGAGGAAATACAGTTTCTTTTCAAAAACAGACTTTTGAGACGGAAAAAAATAATTATAATATGTCATTTTCGAAATGACTAAATAATGTGTAATTTTCGCATGTTGGCGTAAAAAAAATAAAACCAACAAAAAACCAAGAATGTAAAAATTCAAAAACACTCAACCTATAATTCAATACGGACCTATACAAAACACCAGCAACGAGGAACGCGTTATTCGTCAAAGTGCAAATTTTCAACGCCATCAAACGGGATTAGATTTGTCTGCAAAGTGACAATCTGAATTAGGAAACGTCGTTCTGTCTGGACGTCGATGCGGATGCGTCCCGGCGGCCGGTAACAATGGCAGCTGCTGCAGGCTCGTTCCGTGCACGCCCGGCAGAGTTGATAACAATATAACTGCGGCTGGGGTACTTGTATGGTGTATTGTGCACGAGGCCAAAAATTGATGGCATTAATTTCGGTAAATAGCCCCGCGTTAAAATGCAGCGAGCGTGAAATGCAATCCATGGAATTGTTCTTGGTGGTGCGCGGTTAGGCCTCGAAGAACGGGAGCATCAGCGTGAATACAGCATCATCAGTTTCAATTTTTTCCACAAGTCGGAACCTTTATCATTTTACGATAGATAGTTTAATACTTCACCAACTTGGTTACCACTATGGTCTACACATCGATTCGTTGAAACAGAAATTTGTCCAACCATCAAATTAAATTCCGAATTGTCAACTTGATATCGCAGCACTTCATGACCCAGCGATGCCTAAAGGAGATCACACAGTGATTAGACAATTGAACCGTTACACGTTGTGATAATACGACTTGTACCCTTAGTAATAGTTCAAGTTATTAAGATGGAATTTTAGTATTATTCTATATTTCTACCCGCTGTCACCATTTATAATCTCTTGTCCGAAAAGAATTGTGTTCGTGCTTCCTGAAGAGGAAGTCTTTTGTTTTAACCTTTCTGAGGAAGAGGCATTCAGGAAAGAAAACCACGAAATTTAAAGGAACATATCATATTTACGAAAAATGATTGTGAAATGCGTACATAAAATCGAGCTTTTCCCAAACAACAAAAAACGTCAAAATAAAAACATCTATCATTCACCTAGTTTCGCACAATCATAATTAAATCAAACAATTGAACTCCTACGTTCCCTTCTTCATACAAACATATCAATTCAAATGCACGAGGGGGTCAATTAAATCGATACAAAATAAATACAATTATTTCCCCATTCCTTTCATCGAAATACATCAATTTCGGGTCGAGTGATCAATAATATTGGAGATTACAATAACACCATATACATGTAAAGGAGTTAAAACTTTGAACTGAATTTTCCTACCTTGATCTCAAACCACCTAATCGCCTTTTGTACCTACTTGAAAAAAATTCACTCACTCCGAAAATGACCTTGAACTTTTTGTTCGCACTCCCGTAACAAATACGACTTCTAACTTTACTCAAAATGCAACTTCTTCGACACTTACTTCCACGATCTATCACAAATTTTGTCCCTTATCTGGACTCTGAAAATTCTCGACTGAAAATACTAACCCTATTTTCCTACAACAATTTTACTCCCTACACCGACCGAATCTTACAATTCTGTACCTATCTTGGTACCTCCTCAACTACACCGGCCTCTAACCGGAAAACCAACCCTGTACAACTAACTCTCAGTGAGTTCTCTACCAGCGAGCAACTACGTTAACTCTTCCAGAGTCCCCCAAACTTTTCCCCCTTCAAAGACCTAATTCCTGAGTGGACATTTATCTCAGTGCCTCTCACTTAGCTGGAGACACCTAAGTTCTTGAATTCTTTCTCCGAAATTTTCCCACAAATCAATCGTAGTTGCACATTCTCCCCTTTTATCGTACTAATCTCGCCCTGTAGTCACAACATCCATCCACTACAATGTATTCGTTGAAAGACTTGCCTCTACTAAATTTTTTTATCTGAGTTGCAGGTTTCCCGTTGGTTACCCGGTCCCAAATTTACGACATCCGTTGATCATACAAAGTAGCAGGGCCGTATTTAGGTACTATTGCGCCTGTGGCAATATATTAGACAGCGCCCCCCCATTTGCGTAGATTTTTTTTCATCCATCATATTTTCTTATCTTTTTTTTTTTCATAATGCTAGTCATATATTTCCGTAAGAGTTCCAAAATAACACACATTTTTATGGAAATTTTTTTTCATTAAAAACATTGAAATACACATTTTAAATGAAATGCATTAAAATAAAACAAATTCTGAAAAAAAATTGGAATATCCATATTTATGTAATAAATATGAGCATTTATCTTGAAAAATATAAATTCTTCAACTTAAAATTTAAAAATACATACTGCAAACGTAAAATAAAAAAAGTTGACTAGAAAACAATAATCGATAATCACAATCTTGCAAAAAAAACCGCAAACTTCGCAAACAAATACTATTTTATAACCATTTGAAACAAGTACTGATAGTTTCGTACATGGCCCGATGTTACAATATTCAAGAAGTCCATACGTAAAGTATAAAAAAATCACTAGAATAATCTTTGCCAGATGAGATTGGAGATTCAATGAAAACTATGAAAATAAACACTAAAATCTGAGTTTTATTAGATTTAAAAAAAAGACGCTCTGAGAAGTGAGAACTCAAGTTCGAGAATCCATATTTTCCGCAATGAACCGAACATATTTCTTCTTGAATTGAAAGGAATAATATTATTATGTTGAAATACGAATAATTGAATATATCCGATGCCAGAATAATGTCATAAAAAATAACAAAAACTAAGTACAACTCACCTTCAATAGCACAATTAATAATGCTCGAATCTAAAAGCACAATGGCACAAAAAAGTCAGAATATAAAAAAAAACTCAAAACTTATAACACTTCAAATCTGGATACACACTAACCGAACATCAAAATTTGAATTTTTTGCTCTTCCCTTCACAATTGAAGGAAATCAATATTTATGTAGAATAGAATAAGATTCCCCAATTTTCTCCTACTTCTTGAGCTTAAACTCTGATTGGTGAATTTTTGGCAATACAAATCGTTTCTAAATCACCACCAGATGTGGCCTAAAAATCTAAACAAATCGATCATTATGAAATCATCAAAGAAGCCGCCCTTCAAAACAAGCTGGATGCGATAAGGGATTTTAGTAGTGTACACAACTCATAAAAGGGCTGTGCTTGGAATCGCATGACGATATTGCCGATTGTAATATTATTGATCAGAGAACGGCACCTTTGAAACATTTTTATAACAATTGGACCATATTTCTCGTATTTCTGGCCTTATTGCCACCCTTGCCACGCCCTAGATACGGCCCTGCAAAGTAGCACAATGTATGTACAAATGACTCTTCTCCGAGATGTGTAACCGAATTTGAAATTAAATATTCATATTCCCAAATATTACAACGTTTCAGACACAAGTGGATTTAAAGTTCATTTCATTATGGGATGGTTATTTCTGTTTATTCTAGCCAACTTCGATTGCTGTAAAACGGCGACATTTAAAGTTCCGACAACCAAGAAAAACCCGGAAAACCGAGTGAAAATTCGTATTCCCCGTTTTGTTAGAATAGGGAACGGACGCTGCATTCCATCATAATATAACCTAATTATCCATCTGGCAGCATCCGACGCGAAAGATGTGTAACATCCCCGGTTCCGGGGATATATCTTGATGGAGCGTGTGTTCCGCTTGTTCCGGGGAAGATTCATTACCTTATCAAGTGGCGGAAGTGGCCCCTACGTTGTAATTTCATCGGGACAAAGTTGAAAACCGCCTCAGACCGACCCGAAAGTGAGTTTCCGTGCCAGAAAAGGAATCGAACGGGGGCGGACCTCATTTTTCCTAATGTTCTTTCCGGGGAAGACGTCCGTCCGTCGAGTCTGCTGACGCGAAGCGTTGTTTGGGGTTTGGTTTTCGCTTAGCTGGGTATTGGGGGCGAAGTTTGGTATTAGATTCCATGAAGATGGGTGACCTTTACGCACTGATTTGTGAGGATTGCGCGGTTTTGGTTTCTCAACGACAGATCGGAAAAACTCAATTTTCTTTTCACGTGGAATTTTGATATATACATGGAATATTTGGAGAAAAATTAATTATTCGATATGGGAAACAAGTTAATGTTTATTCATAACTCAAGGGTGGAAATTGCGAAAATATTTTTTTTTTCATGTGAAAATTTGAGGTTTTTCCATGTGGAAATGAAACAAGCCTGACAATAAGTGTTGATTATTTTCCGAAAAGCTGCATCTTTCAGCTACCGAAAAAAATACCTTCAAGTTCCTAGAACGCTTCGATAAAATTTTATGATTTTTTCCTTGAAACAACTTATTTTTTCGAGATTCTGTATGTATGCTAGGAAGAAACGATGAGGTCCATGGAAAAACCGACTTCATATTCGAAATCAGCGTGATCAATTTAGCGCCCATGAGAAATTTTTGGAATAAAATCGAACAAAAATTCATCTTCCTATAGGTACCTACATGAAAAATTTGAGAAAAAATTAATTCTTCGAAATAGAGAAAAAAACTGTTTTATTGATAACTCAATGGTGGAAATTCCGAAAATATACATTTTTCTCACGACAAAATATTTTTCTGGTCGCTACTGCACTTTGAAGTTGAAACTTTTCGAAATCCTCATCTCCAGATGAACAAATTTGAGGATTTTCCATATGAGAATAGAACGAGCCGGGCAAGTGTGGATTATTTTCCGAAATGCTACATTATTTAGATACCGAAAAGAATATTTTTGAGTTCCTAGAACGCTTCGATAAAATTTTACGATTTTTTCTACAAAACAACTTATTTTTTCGAGAGTTTGAATATATGCTACGACGAAACGATGGGGTCTATGGAAAAACCGACTTCATATTCGAAATCATCTTGATCAATTTAGCTCTTATGGGAAATTTTTGGAATAAAATCGAAAAAATTTTTTTTATCCAAAAATTTATCGACTATAGGTACATGGAAAATTTGGAAAAAAATTAATTCTTCGAAATAGAAAAAAAAATATGTTTTATTCATAATCCAAGGGTGGTTATTCCGAAAATATAAATCATTTTCACGACAAATTATTTTTCTGGTCGCTCCTGCACTTTGAAGTTGAAACTTTTCGAAATCCTCATCTCCAGATGTACAAATTTGAGGATTTTCCATATGAGAATAGAACGAGACTGGCAAGTGTGGATTATTTTCCCAAATGCTTCATCATTTAGCCACCGAAAAAAAATATGTTAAAGTTCCTAGAACGCTTTGATAAAATTTAATGATTTTTTCCTTGAATCAACATATTTTTTCGAGATTTTGAATGTATGCTACGACGAAACGATGAGGTCTATGAAAAAACCGACTTCATATTCGAAATAAGCGTGGTCAATTCAGCTTCCATGAGAAAGTTCTGGAATAAAATCGAACAAATTTTTTTTATCCAAAAATTTATCGACTATTCATGGAAAATGTGGAAAAAAATTAATTCTTCGAAATAGGAAAAAAAATATGTTTTATTCATGATCCGAGGGTGGTAATTCCGAAAATATAAATCTTTTTCACGACAAATTATTGGTCGCTACTGCAATTTGAAGTTGAAACTTTTCGAAATCCTCATCTCCAGATGAACAAATTTGAGGATTTTCCATATGGGAATAGAACGAGCCTGGCGAGTGTGGATTATTTTCCCAAATCCTTCATCATTTAGCCACCGAAAAAAAATATCTGGAACTTCCTAGAACGCTTTGATAAAATTTTATGATTTCCTTGAATTAACTCATTTTTTCGAGATTTTGAATGTATGCTACGACGAAACGATGAGGTCTATGAAAAAACCGACTTCATATTCGAAATAAGCGTGGTTGATTTAGGTCCCATGAGAAATTCCTGGATTGAAATCGAATACAAATGTTTTTCAACCCAAAAATATTTCGTAAATGGAAAATTTGTAAAAAAATCAATTCTTCGATATAAATTTTTTATTTATATACGTTTTCTTCACTAGGAAATATTTTTCTGGTCGCAACTATTCCTCCACATATATTGTTGTGTGACAAAATTAAACTTTGTCTGAAATTTGCATAGAAAAATCTCTCACTTTCTGCCATCTGGAAACGACAAATCAAATCGTCCGAATCCACCCGAAAAAATTCTAGCCCGAAAACGGTGTCAATAATTTATCGTTCGAGGTGATTGCATATCACTTCCCAGAAACTCGGCATTACATCACGGCTAATTGAAAAGTTGGATTCTTCGCCATAAATTTCCTCCCTTTCAGAAGGCGTTACGCACCCGAGCCGGCTATAATGAATGATTTCGTCCGGATTTTTGGGCCTGGAGATTAATTCCGCCCTCATTATCTTCGAGGTTTTGTCTGGGGGTTGTAAAATAAAACGGGTAGCACTCAAAAGGGGATTTCCCGCAGCCAGGTTCGGATCGATTTTCAATCTAGTCCCATCGTTTACGTCTGTCTTGATTGCCGGATCATGGAGCTGATGGAATTCCTGGATATTATGACGGATGAAGAGGAGAGGATGAAGGGAGAGATATCGATCATTCTTGGAATATAAGCAAACAACGGCTGATGGGCGGATGTTGTTGGACAGGCTCTCAGCGCGAATTGTGTCATGGCGATATCCGTCAATGAAGATTGCCTTATGCTGTCACGATTCATCAGGAATCTCTCATACACAGGGTGATTTAGTGATATTGATCGACTTAAAGAACGTGGAAAAAAACTGAAACTGAAACAGCATATATGTAGAAGCGAGCACTTATTACTAATATCATAACAATTCAACAATAATTAATATCAGGCTAGTGAAAATTGAATTCCATTCTCGAACACTCCAGAATACGACTCTCCAACTCCCGAATTCGGGAATCACAACCATCGAAAGTTAAGGACGTGTATATTCCTCGGAAGTTTTTGATCCTTTAATCCACCAGGTACTTAGGAAAGCCTACCAGTGGTTTCTAGAAATACCACGTAGACAATAACAATTCCACAGCCTATTATCGTTGGATTTACTTCCACTCCCCCTTGTCTCGAAGTTTCGTAATTTTCAAGAGCCGAGAGATAGATAATGCAGAATCAGAGAGAGTCGCCAGAAATTGAGTTTACTATTTATAGAACTGCAGGATTCATCCCACTCTTATCTTACTCTCCGAGGATTTATTCAAAATTCCCATTCGAAACTCGTTTATTGAGCTGGATATCGCAGATTAATCCATGCAAATGATATTTCATGAAAATATAGTGATAAGCAGGGCCGTATCTATCTAGGCAAGGGTGGCACTTTCCACTGGCGCAAGGTCCGAAGAAGCGCCAAAAAATATCAAAAATAAAAAAATAGAAGCGCCAAGCAAAAAAAAATTTAGTCGAAAGATGACAACACGGTTACGTAAGTGAGAAATTCGATCACAACATTTCGAAACATTGACATTCAAAAAACAGAATGAGAATGCAATTAGGTCAGAAATACGAGAAATATGGTCCAATTGTTGTAAAAAATTTTCAAAGATGCCGCACTCTGATCATAAATATTACAATCGGCAATATCGTCATGCGATTCCAAGCACAGCCCTTTTATGAGTTGATCCCTTATCGCATCCAGCTTGTTTCGAACGGCGGCTTCTTTGATGATGATGGTTCATAATGATGGATTTGTTTAGATTTTTAGGACATATCAGAGGTATTTTAAAAACAAAAATTCACCAATCAGAGATTTGAGCTCAAGAATGGGGAGAAAAATTGGGGAATCTCATTCTATTCTACATAAATATTGATTTCCTTCAATTGTGAAGGGAAGAGCAAAAAATTCAAATTTCAATGTTCGTTTAGTGTGTATCCAGTTTAGAGTTTTTTTTATATTCTGACTTTTTTGTGCCATTGTGCTTTTGGATTCGAGCATTATAAATTGTGCTATTGAATGTGGGTTGTACTGAGTATTTGTTATTTTTTATGACATAATTCTGGCATCAGATATATTCAATTATTCGTATTTTAACATAATAATATCGTTCCTTTCAATTCAAGAAGAAATATGTTCGTTTTATTGCGGAAAATATGGATTTTCAAACTTGAGTTCTCACTTCTCAGAGCGTCTTTTTTTGAAATCTAATAAAACTCAAATTTTAGTGTTACTTTCCATAGTTTTCATTGAATCTTCAGTCTCATTTGGCAAAGATAATTCTAGTGATTTTTTAATACTTAACGTATGGACTTCTTGAATATTCTAACATCGAGCCCTGTACGAAAATATTAGTACGTGTTTCAAATGGTTATGAAATAGTATTTGTATGCTAAGTTTGCGGTTTTTTTTGCAGAGATTGTGATTATCGATGACTGTTTTCTAGTAAACTTTCAAAATTTTTATTTTACGTTTGCAGTATATATTTTTGAATTTTAAGTTGAAGGATTTATATTTTTTGAGATAAGTGTTCGTATTTATTACATAAATATGAATATTTCATTTTGTTTCTTCAAAATTTGTTTTATTTTTATGCATTTCATTTAAAATTTGTATTTCAATGTTTTTAATGAAAAAATTTTTCCATAAAAATGTGTATTATTTTGAAACTCTCACGGAAATATATGACTAGCATTATGAAAAAAAAATACTCTAAGAAAATATGATGGATGAAAAAAATCTACGCAAATGGGGGGGCGCTGTCTAATATATTGCCACAAGGGCAATAGTACCTAGATACGGCCCTGGTGATGAGACTATCTCCATAAGTTCAGAATCGGTTTGATACTGCACTGCGCCCAGTTCAGTTCAGAACCAGTTCTGAACGCCGTGTGGACAAGAGGAAGGTTTCTTGTTGGAAAATTGATAAAGTATAGAAAACATTGGAGTAACTCGAGAAACGAAAAACGTGACTAGTTCCCTTCATAAAAATAACAGCTTCAACGAAAATTCCATCTTATATCCCCCAAATGTGATTAATTGATCAATAGGATCCCGTATTTTGTTTTCTGGTCCCGTTTTCCACCCGGAGCGAAGCAACAAAAATGGCCGTGAAGGACCAAATCACCACAACTTTCAATATTCGTACACGTAATCGCTCGGGGGATTCCCATTGTTGTTCGCCCAAAGTTGATGTTAACCATTACATGTTAGAGAAAAACGCCTGAGGGAGCATCAACCTTTCCGAACTTTTCGACACGAAACCCTCGATAATATGCGATCGAAGTCGTAAAATATCCGGGAAATGGCTTATATTCCACAGGAATTTTTGTGTTTGGTCTCCAGTATATTGATAATAATTTTGAACACGCAGAAGCTCGTTTCGAACAGAATTCACGAAACGGTTCAACATTATGCACTCAATAGGCCATCAACTTCTTATCCCACGAATAAGACTCGGTCATAGAATTATTCTTGGAGGGCTAGAAAACGCTTGCCAACATGCGCGTTCGTCGAAGGGTCTCCTTACAAATTCAGACAATAGAGCGTTACTCCAAATTCTCAGAATCGAATGTTGGTTGCAATTGAATTTCAAATTCCCATCAGCGAGTTATTCCATTCGGAAAGTACTAGAATTACGACAGCTGAGGGTTAGAGCAACTGTATGCGAGCGATTCAGTTCGAGGGTTCCGAATATGGAGTCTCTCAAATTTATACTTCCAACGACAATGAATTTTTTCGGATATATTCGGAAGACATGCGGACAATTATGTGAAATTACCAGTGAGCGTTTGATACCAACTTCCAGATGATGTCTGATAAGGTTCTGGGAATATGAAGATGCCAATATAATTGGGGAGAACCCCTCAGTTTCTCCAAAACTTGAAAACCATGAGCATTTTGTTATTAGTTACTAATGAGGATTTTCAAAAGTTTCAACTTCAAAGTGCAGTCTCGATCAGAAAAATTATTTCTCGTGAAAAAAAATTTTTTTCGGAATTTCCACCTTTGAGTTATGAAAAAAACAAACATAATTTTTTTTTATATATCGTAGAATTAATTTTTTTTCAAATTTTCCCATATTTTTGAGTGAAAAAAATTTCTATTCGATTTTATTCCAGAACTTTCTCATGGAAGCTGAAATGATCACGCTTATTTCGAACATGAAGTCGATTTTTCCATAAACCTCATCGTTTCGTCGTAGCATACATTCAAAATCTCGAAAAAACTAGTTGTTTGACGGAAAAAATCATAAAATTTCATCAAAGCGTTATAGAAACTTTAAGATATTTTTTTTTTCGGTAGCTGAAAGATGCAGCTTATTGGAAAATAATCCACACTAATCAGGGTCGTTCCATTCTCGTTTGGAAAATCTTCAAACTTATACATCTGATTTCTGAAAGTTTCAACTTCAAATTGCAGTAGCGACCAGAAAAATAATTTCTCGTAAAAAAAGAATACTTTCAGAATTTCCACCTTTGTGTTATGGATTAACCATAACATTTTCTTCTATATCGAAGATTTAATTTTTTTCCAAATTTTCCTTGGTTATGATCGATATATTTTTGGGTAAAAAAAATTTGTATTCAATTTTATTTCAGAAATTTCTCATGGAAGCTGAATTGAACACGTTTACTTCGAACATGAAGCCGATTTTTCCATAGACTTTCTCGTTTCGTCGTAGTAGGTGAATATTCAAAATCTCGTAAAATGAGTTGTTTGACGGAAAAAACCATAAAATTTTATCAAAGCGTTATAAGAACTTCAAAAAATTTTTTTGATAGGTAAAAGATGCAGCTTATTGGAATATAATCCGTACTCATCAGGGTCATTCCATTCTCATTTGAGAAATCCTCAAACTGGTACGTCTGAAAATGGGGATCTCTAAAAATTTCAACTTCAAAGTGCAGTAGCGATCAGAAAAATAATTTCACGTGAAACAAAATTATACTTTCCGGATTTCCACCTTTGTGTCATGAATTAACCATAATTGTTCATTCTATATCGAAGATTTAATTTTTTTTCCAAATTTTTTTTTCTTTGATAAAGACAATTCATATATGTTATTTGTATAATTTGGGGCTGAAGATTCGAATATTTTCTTGTTTTTTACGAGAATATTTTTTTCTGGTCACTAGTGCACTTCGAAGTTGAAACTTTTTTTTTCGATGTCCAAATTTGAGGTTTTTCCATATAAAAACGGATCAACCTTGGAGAGTTTAGATTTTTTTTCCATTTGTTTGCTTGTTTTGGCTATCGAAAGGAGTCATTGTGAAGTCTTCAGAACGTTTCTACAATTTTTTATATTCATTCAACAAAAAAATTATCTTTTCGAGGAAGTTTGAGTATGTTACGACGAAACGATTATACTTCGAAAGAAAATGATTGCTTATTCGAAATCAGCTTGTTCAGAAAATTTCAAGAAGAAAGGGGAAAAAATTGATTGTTGCAAAAAATGTTCACACCCATATGCATGAAAAATTTCAGAAAATTTTTTTCTTTGATAGTGACAATGAATATATGTTATCTGTAGGAATTCAGGGTAAAGATTTCGAATATGTTCTTTTTTTTTACGAGAAAAAATTTTTCTGGTCACTAGTGCACTTCGAAGTTGAAACTTTTTTTTCGATGTCCAAATTTGAGATTTTTTTATATGAAAATGAATTCATCTTGGATAGTTCAGAATTTTTCTTCATTTGTTTGCATGTTTTGGCTACCGAAAGGAGTTATTGTGGAGTCTTCAGAACGTTTCTACAAATATTTATGTTCATCCAACAAAAAAATTATTTTTCCAAGAATTTTTGTGCATATTACGACTAAACGATAATACTTCGATCAAAAATGATAGCATATTCGGAATTTAAAGAAGATAGACGTAAAGTTTTTCTTTGAAAAAAATAAAATATTCAAAAAAAATGTTTCCTCTTATAGGGAGGGAAAAATATATGTAATCTGAATGGTTTGAGGGTGCAGATTCCGAATATGTTCTTGTTTTTCACGAATTTCTGGTCGCTACTGCACTTTGAAGTTAAAACTCGTGAGATTTTTTATATGGAAACGGATCAATTGTGCGAAAAATTTCGACACCCATATGTCAAATAATTTATTTCCTCTGCACCTTCGAGAAGAATCGTTTAGGGATCTCTATTGTTGGCCACCGAAAGAAAGGTAGAAGTAGAAACAAAAAAACCGATCAGGCAATCATGCAAAAAAAAATTTGTTGTCCGCTGCGCAAATGGTCAAAAAATAGAAGACCAACACAGAGCACCCCTAACTATTCTCTCTCCTACCCTTCAAGTTGGATGCATTCAGAATCTACAAAGGTAACGGCTCCGATCATTGTGTATATTGAACAAGTAACGAACCCAGAATACAACAATCCTCCAGCCCGCTCTAATTGACTCACAGTCTTCGCGAAACACACGGAGCCTCCTCCAATCAAAAACTCTTCTTCATTAAGGCATTCTCTCCGAATTCGATCCATCCCTCCCGTATTTCTAATTGATGTAATTCCAGAAATCCGGCCCGGAGAAGCGTCCATAATTTCATTTGAATTTTGAGTGGTTTCAGGAACACTCCACCGAAAATTCGCAGGTGGGTGCAGTCAACCCATTAACCCGATGAAATTCTAGGATGGATGGGTTGCAGTCTCTTGTTGCGCTTCCCGCTCTTCGTCCGATCTTATTCCTTGTTATCTTGGCTCATATTGTGCGGGGATGTGGATACAGCAGACCGTGTGAGGTAGGTGAGGGTTGGAATGTTGAATTATTCCGAAAGTCTGTTTGGATTATGTTGGTGGTACGTCCTATCGCGAGGGATGTTTGCTTTTGTCTGCCATGAGAGTCCGCATTGATTTTCTGATGGATACAGTCCAATTCATCTCGCGATGAATGAACGAGCCATATGGTTTCCTTTGGAAAGGACCCGCGAATAACGTTCGTTTTTTGACTGGGTCTACAAATTTAATGGCAACATCTTGAAACTATTTTGTAAAATTTTTATTTCGGCGAGTTCTACCCTCTGACAGAAAAATACACTCATGAAACCGCGACAGAATCTCCAAAGCCCCACTGAGTTGAGTCGCCAGAAACCCCTGCCGGCAAATAGAAACATCGGCAATTATTGGTCTGAAACCAATCACCTCTCACATTTTCGACAGTGGTGGTAGGATGTGAAATTTTTGTTGTACGATTGCCTGATCGGTTCTTGTGTTTCTCCTTTCACCTTTCTTTCGGTGGCAGAAAATTTAGATTTCCAAACGATTCCTCACGAAGGTGCAGTAGAGAAAAATTATTTTACATATGGGCGTGGAAATTTTTTGGAGAAAATTTTTTTGTGTATCTTCTTGGAATTATGTACACAAGCGAATTGAACCACGCTGATTTCAAATATGCGATCATTTTCTATTGAAGTATTATCGTTTTGTCGTAACATGCTCAAAAATTCTCGAAAAAATCATTTTCTTGTTGAATGGACATAAAAATTTGTAGAAACGTTCTGAAGACTTCGCAATAACTATTTTCGGTACAAAAAAACATGCAAACTAATGAAGAAAAAATCTTAACTCTTCAAGGTTGATCCATTTCCATATAGAAAAACCTCAAGTTTGGACATCGAGAAATGGTGATCTTGAAAGTTTCAACTTCAAATTGCTAAGCGGCCAAAAAAATTTTTCTCGTATAAAACAAGAACATATTCGGAATCTGCACCCTCAAACCATTCAGATTACATATTTATATTTCTCCCTCCATCAAAGGAAACTCTTTTCTTGAAATTTTCGTATATAGTAGTGTGAATTTTTCAGCGAAAAAAAATTGTTTCGTTTATCTCCTTGCAATCTTTTACACAAGCTAATTGAACCACACTGGTTTCGAATATGCAATCAATTTCTGTTGAAGTATTATCGTTTCTTTTAACATACACAAAAATTCTCGAAAAAATCATTTTCTTGTTGAATGAACATAAAAAGTTGTAGAAACGTTCCGAAGACTTTACAATGGCTCTTTTCGGTAGCAAAAACATACAGACAAATGAAGAAAAAATCTAATCTCTCCAAGCTTGATCCATTTTCATATAGAAAAACCTCAAGTTTGGACATCGAAAATTGTGATCTTGAAAGTTTCAACTTCAAAGTGCAATAGCGGCCAGAAATTTTTTTTCTCGTATAAAACAAGGACATATTCAGAATCTACACCCTCGAACTCTTCAGATCACATATATTCCCCCTCTCCATCAAAGGAAGAATTTTTCTTGAAATTTTCTATGTACCTATGTGGTCGTGTAAATTTTTCAGCGAAAAAAAATTTTTTCATTTATCTCCTTGAAATTTTCTACACAAGCTAATTGAACCACGCTGATTTCGAATATGCAATCAGTTCCTATGGAAGTATTATCGTTTCGTTGAAACATCCTCAAAAATTCTCGAAAAAATCATTTTCTTGTTGAATGAACATAAAAATTTGTAGGAACGTTCTGAAGACTTCACAATTACTCCTCTTGGTATTAAAAACATGCAAACAAATGAAGAAAACATCTTATCTCTCCAAGGTTGATCCATTTTCATATAGAAAAACCTCAACTTCAGACATCGAAAAATGTTGATCTCTGAAAGTTTCAACATCAAAGTGTATAACGGCCAGAAAAAAATTTTCTTGTATAAAACAAGAACATATTCGAAATCTTCACTCTCAAATCATTTAGGTTACATATATTCCCCCTTTCTATTGAAGAATTTTTGTTTTTTATTTCCCATGTATAATTTGTTCGTGAACATTTTTCAGCAAAAAATTTTTTTCGTTTATTTTCTTGAAATTTTCGACTTTGTAAGACAGGACAAGGACAAGGACATATTCGGAATCCTCACTCTCAAATCATTCATATTACATATATTCCCCCTCTCCAGCAAAGGAAAATTTGTTTTTTGTCGTGTAAATTTTTTAGCGAGAAAAAATGTTTTCGTTCATCTCCTTGAAATTTTCTACACAAGCTAATGGAGCAACGCTGATTTCGAATGTGCAATCAGTTCCTATGGAATTATTATCGTTTCGTTGAAACATCCTTAAAATTTCTCGAAAAAATCATTTTCTTGTTGAATGAACACGAAGATTTGTAGGAACGTTCTGAAGACTCCACAATTACTCCTTTTGGTATCAAAAACATGCAATCAAATGAAGAAAAAATCTTAACTTTCCAAGGTTGATCCATTTTCATATGGAAAAACCTCAAATTTAGACTTCGAAAAATGTTGATCTCTGAAAGTATCAACATCCAAGTGTAATAGCGCACAGAAAAAATTTTTCTCGTATAAAACAAGAACATATTCGGAATCTTCACTCTCAAAACATGAAGATTACATATATTCCTCCTTTCTATCGAAGAAATTTTTTTTTTTTCCATGTGTAATTTGGTCGTGAAAATTTTTTAGCGGAAAAATTTCTTCTTGAATTTTTCTACTTTGTCTAAACGATTTGAAGATTTCACAATGACTCATTTCGGTTGCAAACAGATGAAGAAAAAATGTAAACTTTCTAAGGTTGATCCATTTTCATATAAAAAAACCTCAAATTTGGACATCGAAAAATGGTGATCTCTGAAAGTTTCAACTTCAAATTGCAATAGCGTCCAGAAAATTTTTTTCGGAATCTACACCCTCGAATCATTCAGATTACATATATTTCCAATCACCATCAAAGAAATTTTTTTTTAATTTTCCATGAATGATCGTGAAATTTTTTTTGCAAAAAAAACTCAATTCGTGAAATCGACGAAGGTAAATCACAAATCTCACAATTCTTCATTTTTTGATCTTTAAACGCGTGTTTGGCACTCTATTTAGGGGTCCTTCAAAACTCCTGAGTTTGGGTTATCAATATTTCAACGCTTAACGAATAGACTTAACAAATACTTGAATCAATACGTTTATTCTTTACATTTTTAGGCGTTCCCACGACTTCGATTTTTTCTTGTATCGACTAGGCCAAAATAAATAATCTCTATTCCCGACTATTTGAAATAATTCTATATGTACCGAAATATTAGTTTTCCAATTTATTACATCCAAAGTTTCTATCCCCGAAGGGAATGTGAAAATTCGGACATCATAAAGTCCCAAAATCAATCCCTCCCGTTCATCCCGGGATGAAACCGCGGCACTCAGCAATAAAAATGCTTCTTCATATCGCAGAAATAATGCTGAACAAACTTCCGAACCCTTCGTCTTATGAATTTTAAGTGACGGGATTTGGGCGTTATGGACTCACATTCAAAATCAAATTCATGGAAGTGGGTCATGATATTGTGAGACTTATCCCTCAAAGCCTACTGTCAGTACTCGGCATCAACTGCCGATTTGATATTCCATTGAAAAGTTGAGGAACTTCTTTCTTATGTGGAATCCTTTAAGGAGTGGAGTTTGGAACATATTGCCTTCGGAACAGGGCCGACAGCCGTCTTGTTTCCGCTTTATATTCACTTTATTATCCCCAGGAATGAGCTCGTTGATATTCTCCCTTCGGATGGAATTATGGTCAGGTCATTTCGAAGACGGATTACGTTGTATGAATGGAAATTGGATAAGGAAACAGTCAGCAAAGTTCATTTTGATTCCTTGGAATTTTTCAGCTCATGAATATCATTCGAGATTCGTTATTCTTGCTGGCTGTCCCTCCAAGACAAAGTGAAAAATGAAAAACCACCCTCGCAAAAATTAGAAGAATGTATCAACGTTCTGCAATTTTTTGTGGCTGATATATCTCGACAACAACAAAATTCCTCTCACCCAACTTTGGGAGATCTTGGCGTTGAGGAACTTCTTAAAAGCGGACGAATCGAAAAAAAAGGACGATCCATACAGAGACCATTTATCAGCGCCTCACAGTGTCGTTTAATTTTCCTCTTATATCAGTATTTTATTTCACAAAGTCGGCTAAAGTGTAATCCCCAGTATGAAACGGAAATCTGTTATTAACCAGTTCCTCTTCGGGGATGGGGGGATGAAAAAGAGCTATCTGTTTATTATCTCGAATTGCACATCGTGTTATTGCTCTATCTGGGATTTCGCTCATCGGACGGTGAAATTATAATCAATTCCGTCTCATCCGTCTTGTTCTTATTCGTTTTTTTATACAGATTTATATGTAAGGGGATTTTATTCTTGGAAGACGTCTCTTGTCTGTAATATTATAAAGGTTGTTTTTACTCCTAAAATTATTCTCCTTGAATTGTAGTTTCAACTGTGAATTCATATATATTTCATCTAATCCTTGTGTTTTTTTGCCAGGAATCATAATATCTGAAAGAAATATCAATAATGAAACCAAAAAGGTTTGGAGATCCAGAATATACGTGGAATTTTCGGCTCAAAAATATACCCCATACGCTTGGCAAATTCCTGTTCGGATGAAATTAGTCCGTATTTTCACATCTCCCTCTGGTTCCGTTCGGTGACAGAGAGAGAAAACGGTATTAAATCCACTCTCCTTGTATTCGAGATATGCAACGTGTGGTTGGAATATAGATGCCAACATTCTGTAATAAACAACTTTTCCATATTCCGCCAACAAGAGATATTGAATGTCGGTCTACTTCCAGGTGTTGGTCACATTTCACACGAAGGAAATATTTATTGTTCTTGAATTCATTTTTCACAACATTATGAAAACTCAATTTCCACACATCATTACTCTCAATGTTGTACAGTGATCTGACGTCGCACGAACTTTTTGGCGCGAAATTCAAAATCAAGACGAATATTTCACACTACAACTTCGTTTTCTGTGAAAATACATTTTATCCTGGTGAAATTAGATATTTTGGAACATCATTGAATAGTCTCATTGTTTTTATTCGAAATAATTCAACGAATTCTCATGAAATTCCCTTGTTTGAAGAAAAATCTCGTTGCCTATGGATGAGCTATAGATATATAATTACAAAGGCTATTATTTTAACGGGATTTGGCAACTGATATCTGGATAGCTTTCGGCTTCCATTATTTCATGGTAAATCGACTGAAAACTCAAAGCCCTCCACTCTGGATCTGGGGCAAGTCCTCCTCTTTTGCATGAGCGTAGAAACGTGAGAAATAATAAATTTTGCCAATGGCGTGCGAGGCTTATTCTGGTAGTTCTTGTGGAAAGCATTCGCTGAAGCCCATGTGTTTTTACCAAAGTTATTTTGAATACAGTAAGAGAATATTCCACTTATACAAGGAAATAACAGATTCTAAATCTGCAGTCAGTTTTCCTTTAACTATCCTAGTTTTGCTCATGAAGCACTGAATTTGCGGTAAATTGGACCCTTCGCAATAATTTCATATTTCAGGAAATAAACTTTCCACATACTCGGTGAATAGCTTATTTTGTTTGCAAAGAATGATATTTCAGCATACTGAAAACTCTCAAATTCTTCATAGTTACTCATTGAAATATTTCAAATTAAAATTGGTCAATTTCACGTTGAACCCATTTTCGCTGAAAAATTGGTCAGTTTCAGAAGGCATTATTCCAATGAGTAGTGAAAAGTGATTTCTGAGCTTTTAGTCTATTGAAAAATGGTATTTTCCGAACAAAATAAGCTATTTGCTGGGTCAGTGAAAGAAATATTATTTGAAACACGAAATTTTTGCGAAAGGTCCAATTTTTCACAAAGTCAGAGCATAATAAAAAAAAACTAGGGGAGGTAAAAAAAAACTACTCCCAAACCATAGATTCTTGATCAACTTCTTCGAATCGATAAATTGACTCATTATAAAAGATATAAAAAATTCCAAAATTTTCCGCCTTCATTAAAAATTTGCAAGAAAAAAATTTCTTTCGATATTATTCTACATCACTTATTTCATCAATTCAAAGGCTTAAATTGGAAATCTGTTGTCAGTTCTTCTTCAACTATCATATTATTTTTTATGTAGTATGTACTCAATTCGCGGAAAATTGGACCCTTCACAAAAATTTCGTATTTCGAAAAAAAGACTTTCCACATACTCGGGAAACAGCTTATTCTGTTCGCAAAGGATTATATTTCAACATGCTGAAAATTCTCAAATCCACCATTGTTACTCATTGAAATATTTCAAATTGTAATTGGCAAATTTCACTCTGAACTCATTTTCGCTCAAACATTTTTCAGTTTTAGAAGACATTATTCCAATGAGTAGTGAAAAGTGATTTCTGAGTTTTAAATATGTTGGAAAATGATCTTTTCCGTAAGAAATAAGCCATTCGCTGGGTGAGTGGAAGGAATATTTTTCGAAATAAGGTACTTTTGCGAAGGGTCCAATTTTTCGCGAATTCAGAGCGTTATGAAAAAAAACCCGGCGAGGAAGAAAAAAATAGACCTAGACTACAGATTCTTGATTAACTTCTTCGAATCAATGAAATGAGTTATTTTGAAAGACATCAAAAAAAATTTTCCATACATTTCCGCAAAAATTTCATATTTCGGAAAATAGACCATCCACATCCT
Source organism: Aphidecta obliterata (assembly GCA_963966015.1). Taxonomy (NCBI): domain Eukaryota; kingdom Metazoa; phylum Arthropoda; class Insecta; order Coleoptera; family Coccinellidae; genus Aphidecta; species Aphidecta obliterata. Next base: position 34,341,942 of record OZ014428.1, read on the forward strand.
CAGTGGATGGCTTATTTTGTTTGTAACGGATCATTTCTCAACATACTGAAAACTCTAAAATTCCTCATGGTTACCCATTGAAATAATTCAAATTGACATTGGCCAATTTCACTTTGTACTCATTTTCGCTGAAAAATTGTTAATTTTCTAGGGACATTATTCCAAAGAGTAGAGAAAAGTGATTTTTGAGTTTTTGGTATGTTATAAAATTCTCTTTTTCAAAAAGAATGAGCTATTTGCTGAGTGTAGAAGGAGTATTTTTCAAAATACGAAATTTTTGCGAAGGTTCCAATTTTCCGCGAAATAAAGTGCTACATGCGAATGGCCCATTTTTTGGAAATAATCATTTTGCAACATACTTCTAACTCAGAAATCTCTCATAGGTATCCTTTGAAATAATTCAATCTGAAGTTTACCAATTTTTTCACGTAAATGAGTACAGAGTGAAATAAAATGAAAAACTGCTTTCGTAGACCTGATATACTTTTATTCTTATAACGTCAGATTAATGAATAAAGACTGGCGAATCGAGAAGATTAGAGTTTTCTTGGGCAGGTGTATAGATCAAAATTTTTTTTTTTTTAATTTCCTTGATTTGTCTGATATTTTTTTAATTCCCAAATAGAGGTCGTAAAACAAAAATGTGTGATCAGGTTTTCTTCGCAAAAGCTACATTTCATTTGATCAAAAATCCATTGTTAGTATCCACAATCGAAGACAACACCTTGTATATTTCGAATAGTCGGTAAATTTCAACGAGTACACCTGCAAGCACGCCAAGTACAGCACACATAAAACCTTAAAATCCCCTTTGAAGTAATTCACTCAACGTGACACCGTATAAAAAAGATCCCATGAGCTCAAAGGAGAAGATCGGGAATTCACGAACCATGAGGCCCATCCAAAACACACCCTCTGAGGCGAAAGGGAATGCAGACTCCACTCTCAGCTCCACGTCTCCCTCAACTGTTGGCCCCACCCCTCATCCATTCCGGGGATATTTGAATACAGACCCAGCTCGAGGAAAAAAAATTATTGGCAATGAATCAGCGAACTAAACGAGATCGAAGCCCGAAACATTTGTAAGGTGGGCTGGTATATCGAGCATTCATGCAGCGAGGATGTTGAAAAGATAAATTTAAATTCCGACAACAGCGAATTTCGATCGAGATCAGATTGGATCTTTCCCTTGGCTTCCTCCACCTTCAAGGAGGGTCGCAAAACGGTCGTCAAGCAGAGGTGAAGATTGATATATCTGGAAAATATTCTTTTTCAAACTGAATTTGATGAATAGAAAACATTTTTAATAAATGCAGGAGTTCTACAAGGCTGTATTCTCGGGCCCCTACAATACTTCTTTACACTTCAGAATTTAGAATTTATGGAGAAAATTCAACTTGTGTCTGGCTTGTTTCCTTAGTCATGCTGAATGGAAGGAATCTTTTCTGTTGCTCTTGAATAGTTGCATTAGACCTGGTGCCAGACGAGGGGTGTTAGGAGCTCTCGGAGGCTCGCATTAGCATTCAGCCGCGAGCAGGCAGATTGTGAATGCGGCTTAATAGGCTTTAATGATCTAGATGCATCCATTGGTTGTTGAGCACGTACCAAGTCGGTCGATTTGGGCTGCATTTACAATTAGAGAAAACCGTATTTGGGTGACGACTGTTGAGGAATTGCGATTTCGTGTGCGCGAGATTAGGTCTTCGTGGTTCCGTCTCTCTTGCTGAATTGATTTCGGTAGTTTCCATAACGATAAGCCACCAATTTCGGTCGGTTTAGTGAATACAATAATGGCGATCGAATATTCTACTGTTATTGATGATGGTCGGTTCATGGAAAGTAATGTAAGACTCTCGAGATGACCAAGGGGTATAGAAATGCAACCCAGAGTAATTGAAATTGAAACAACTTGGCCTTGAGGAATTTTCCAATCTTCCCGTCCGAATCAAGGCGTGTCGCTAACGAAACAAACTTCATCACGAGTTCCACACGGAACTAAACGAAAAACGTACCACAAAACACTGGGAAGATAAAATTTAATCTCGTCTCAATTTGTGACCACCAAGAGTTAATGTTTCATTTTCTCCGATTTTATACGGGACAACCTTTTGATTAAGTTTTTAATATCAACTCGGTAAGATGTTGCGGAGCTTGTGGGGAAACGTTGAGGGCAGAAGTTTTATTGCTTCAATTCTCTGAGATATTGCGGAGTCATATCTTCAGAGGGCCCGGAAAATATGACCACTCGATGGAAGCGAAGGTTTATGAACAAATTGAAACATTGAGCGAAGAAATCGCTGAACCAAATACTTCGTTTCTATGAAGATTCTATCATAAACTGCCTTCCCTCTATCTATACAACTTATATTTACCAGTTTACCCATCTGAAAATTACGGATCCATGTAGGTACTAGCAATTTCCCCCATCATCAGTTGATGTTTCGCTTCTGTTAGATTGAGTTTGCTCAGAGTTTATCGGCTCGAGACATAAACTGAACTAGTTTCACTGCAGAGTAAAGTGGAATTATCGATGAACATATTTCGGCATCTGAATACTCTTTGTTACTAAATTCCACCAAAATATATTATTTGAATAGCATGATTCACTGGAAAACCCCTGAAAAAAGATGGCCTCCAAGAAGATAATATAACGAACTTAAGCCGGACCTGTCGTGTCTGTCGGACGTGGGCGGCAGGGCAGAACAAGACGCGGTGTTTCTAGAGGGATCGAAAAAGAGGCCCTCTCGAATATAGTGGGAAGCTCCAGAAATAAAGCGGTATATATAGGTGGACATCGACGCGAAATAAGTAGTACAGTATAGGACTCAATAGCGCGTAGATAAATTATTGAGTGGTGTAAATAAATTAGTATTGGTGAACTGTAAATAATTTATTTGAGAAGAATTTGGACATTATTCATTACAATAATAATACTCGGTATGTCACTGAGACATACTCGGACGCGTATCTAGATACTTCAAAAACAAAATTCTTTGATTTTTTGTGGGATACTAACCCCAATCCAATCGAGCGGTTAATTGAAGAGGGCCTTGGAATCGAGCCTTGAGCAAAGTAAGGACTTCAAGTTCACTTTATTTCGCTCGAAAACTCTAGCTGGCGAATAGAAATAAAACAGTGATGAACTTCCAAAAAGTATATATATTGAAGAAAAATTAAATGATTCTTCACAAACTATACACCAATGCATCAAAGACACGCATTCTACCTACCCTCACCAGAACGAATAAATCTCGACAAATTTATCAAATGTCAAATAAGGATTTGATTAGTTATATCAGAATAACAATTATCCAAATAACTTTGAATTTCAAGAGTAATTCAATCTTGAGTGAGAGATTTCAAGACTCGGGACTAGTAAAACTCAAATAATGCCATGCGTAATTTCAGAATAACCTTTTCTTATGCTCCGCCACTAGTAGTGTGAAATTCTGCCCTCGTCGGAATCGTGTTATTCACACTTAATAAAGCCGAGAGTCACTGTGACACGCGACACACAACACACTCGTACTTTCTTTCGGCGTTTCGATATAATTTTATTCGCTTCTTAACTCAACTAAATTCCCGATAGATTCCTTGTTTTTTTTCTGGAAGAACTATTCGTGCCTTATTCTCGAAAACTATCTACTTTCTGAATGATTCCCGAAAATGTATTATCAACTCTGAAAAGTTTCCGAATTACGTGTTCTTTTCCCTTCGAACGAACTTTTTTCCGCAAACCACTCCTGATTGAGTTCCAAAATCCTTTTTCGATCGAGTCCCGAAAAACCACTCCTGAGATTTTTTTTTATTTTATTTTTTTTTATTCCCTTCTTTTTTTTTTTCATAATTTTTTTCATCATTTTTGAGCGCTCGTACTACTCAAACGAGGGCTATATCATTTCGTCACGATGTCTGTATTTTTCGAATTTTGAGCCGAAAAAGGTCTCAATCGAATATGTTCAACTCCCTGATGACGAATCCGTCGGAAAATTCGAGTCTGTCCGTCCGTCCGTCCGTAAGCACGATAACTCTCGAACGGAACAACCTAGAGACAATTTTCAGTTTGGGTTCAGTTCCCGAATGCCTCGGTTAAGTTCGTTAATTGGCCAAATTCCACAAGGGGGTTCCGTAAATATGGCCGTTCAAAGTTTTGTTACCCTGATAATTTGAAAACTACAGATTTGATCGAGATGAAATTTTGCACTTGAATGGAGAATGAGGTGTTCAAGCTACATGGGGAATTTAGTCCAAATCACATGACCAGAACCATAGAAACCATAGAAAATTGTAACTTTTGAACGGAAACGCCTAGAGACTTGAAATTTTCAGGATAGGTGTGGATCTCGAATGTCGTGATCACGTTCATCTATGAGCAAAATTATACTAGGGGTTCCGTAAATATGGTCGTTTGAAATTTAGTTTTCTTGATAATTTCAAAACTACAGATTTGATCGTGACGAAATTTTCTATAATGATGGAGAATGATATATTCAAGCTACATTTCTCCAGATCACATGACCAGAACCATAGATACCATAGAAAATCATAACTTTCGAACGGAAAGGCCTAGGGACTTGAAATTTTCAGGATAGGTGTGGATCTGAAATGTGGCGTTCACGTTTATCAATGAGCAGAATTATACTAGGGGTTCCGTAAATACGGTTTTCTCGATAATTTCGAAACTACGGATTCGATCGAGATGAAATTTTGTATTTCAATCGAGAATAATATATTAAAGCAATATTTTGTCCAGGTCGCATGACCAGAACCTAGAAACCATTGAAAATTGTAATTTTTGAATGGAAAGTCCTAGGAACTTGAAATTTTCAGGGTGGGTTTGGATCGCGAATATCGCGATCACGTTCATCAATCAGCAAAATTAGACTTGGGCTTCCGTAAATATGACCGTTCAAAATATTTTTTTCCCGATAGTTTCCAACCAACGGATTGAATCGGAATGAAATTTTGCACCTATTTTTTTGTCATTAGAAGCGCTTTAGGCACTATATTTATGGGTCCTTTAAAACTCTTGAGTTTGGGTTATCAACATTTCAACGCTGGTCGAGTACACTTAACAAATACTTGAGGTAATATATAATTTCTTCACATTTCTGGTCGTTCTCACGACTTCGATTTTTTCTTGTATCCACTAGGCCGAAAGAAATAATATCTATTCCCGACTATTTGAGATAATTCTTTATGTACCGAAATGTTATTAAGTCTTCCAATTTCCAAATCGTACAATACATTTCCGAATTAGGCGATCTAAAGCGTACCATACACGACAATTCCTATGTGTACCATTCTGAGATGGAATCCAGATCCTACAATATCCTTAAACTCGAGATATTTCGAGAGCCATAATGCCAAACTGGATGCACCATTTCGTCCAGGATCCGGTCGACTCCAATTATAACATCAGAGGAGAAAAGGCCCGGCGCCTGTTGGGGGCCATTATCAACGCGGGGGGCGCCGAAGAAACCCTAGAAGAAACTTCAGCCGCTAACACTCGCTTTGTGGTCATATTCAAATTGGAAACGTGTGTTCTACGCTACGTACATATTTATACCATTATCAAACATGACTGCAAACAAGGATTCGAAATATACGGAGAGGTGAAGTACATATATGTAAATTGCAGAGTTGTTCGGGATTATTTTCCATTAATCCGTCATTCCTTGTTCGCAAACGTAGTTTCGGATTATTCGTGTTTGAGTTCGTGTTGTGTCATAGTTGTTTGACGAAATTGAGCCATCGTCGAGCTCAGTTTGAAACTTTGGAGTGGTTGAGGAAACTATCGGTCAATATTTGAACCACTGACCGCAATCCAAGAAAAACACCTATGAATAATAGCAAAAATGGTTGAGTGGTCGAGTGAACTTACGGTGAAATTGAGCACTTTAAGCGAGTACAGTACTTACCCCGAAAATGTGCTGACAGAATCTCAGCGAATCACCACGAGCTGCCACTGAAATAGGGTTGAAAGGATGGGAAGCAGGGATAAACACTATTTCGGCACAGATCCGGATTTATCACTCAGTTTTGATGAAGCTAACGGGCTCCTAACTCAAAGTTACTCAATTGGTACTATCAGAAGACACAATGCTGCATTTAAAAACGGCGGAAAAAGATCAGACGAATCCGGTTTGACCGAATATGCGACGATATTCAAAATAAGACGAATAAGGCGGTTTAGTTTAGTTTAGTTTAGAAGAAATTTACGAATTTTTCACGCAGAACAAATCACCCGATCCCATATGCGGAACTTCGGGAAGGGCTCACTTGAGTAACATCCAAACGTTACAATGTTCACTTCAAACCGCTCAAATTGATAAAATAAGAATGAATGCAAACATGTTCCATTCCTATCGGTGCAAGCTTCGCTCTTGAGTAAACCACCTCAACAAATCCCACCCTCGTGGAAAAGTGCATCCTGCTTATCCGGATTCCATTTCACGTCTACCCGAATAAATGTTCGATACCAAAATGGGAAACGCAGTTTCCCGAACTCCCATGGGCAAACACGTCCATCGAGGGATACTTCCAGACAAAAAGAGAAGCTCCTGGAATGGAAATTCCCGACTGAATAAATATGACCCACTGACGAACTCGTCACTCGATTCTCTGTTTGTTCGCTCTCCGGCTAAGTAGCTACGCGGATAGTTCGGCTACGATCCGCCGGGAACGAAATAATGGGTATGTTCCGCGAGGGGGTTAATTTCTTGAAATCCGGGACAATGTCTCGATTTGTCTTCCTTTTTCGGAGGGTTTGGGGAGCTTATTGTTGTCACTTCGGTAATTGGAATGGTGCAAATTCGAATAGATCTCTTGTCTGGACCTGATGTCTGCGACAAACGTGAGACACGTCGCTGGTTTCTCCACCGTTCACTTCGGGAAAATGGAATTTTTTTTCAAATTATCGGAATTTCATGGTATTCACACAGTTTCCACATCTAATGGCTAGTAGTAATTTTCAACATTCTAGGATTGATGAAAGATCGAAAATGTTACAACTAATCACAAAAGATAGAGATAGAGAAAAGAAAGTAGTATCGACGAAAATTTTCAATATGAATGCCAAACAGCCCTTCTCTTCTATAAACATTTTTATAAACGTTGGTACATAATCTCCCGCGTTATATTCCTAGACCATCCCCATGAATACGTTGGATAAATTATAAATTCAACAAAAATCCAGTTTATATGAACCAACTCATAACCGTTTCATCTTTATTGCCAAACACGGAAGCTGAGTTCAGATATTGCTTTTCGGCATTGTGATTTGTGTTATACACAGGATGAACACAATATTAGTTTCCATCGATCTGTTAAATTTAATGAATATCTCGTAAAGGATTCAATGGAAGCCAATGTCTGTTATATTTAATTACCAGAGGATGGAGCGAATCCGCAAATTATGGTATAAAAGTGCTAAAAGTTCATAAAAAATGATGCGTTCATCGAGAATCGACAAAACAAAGAAATCTCAGTTTTTTTTTGTCATTATACTCGCGTTAGGACTATATTTATGGGTTCTTCAAAACTCTTGAGTTTGGGATATCAACATTTCAACGCTAGGCGCGTAGACTAAACAAATACTCAAATTAATATATTGATTCATCACATTTCTAGGCGTTTTCACGAATTCGAGTTTTTCTTGTATCGACTAGGCCAAAAAAAAAAATGTACCGAAATGTTATTAAGTCTTCCAATTTATTACAATTTCTCCTATCTTGGTGAAGTATTTGAATTTATTTATATTATGTTTTTGAATTCTAAAGGTAACAATGTTTCAATTTCCATAACAGCACATTTGAATACTTGTAGAATGATTAGATTGTGAAAATTATTACTTCAAAAAAAGGGCTTCAAAAAGATACATCAGAAAAATACAGGAACTAACACTGAACAACGTTTGATGTTGAATTTATTTTCTATTTTCAATTATAAGAACTTTTTTTTTAGGTTGAGGACATATTGGACAGATAATTATGTCGGTGTATTTGTTTGATGATATATTATGCAAATCAGAAAATGTCGCTGCGAATATTTGTTATTTTTCATATGTGGAATTGGAAGTAGTTTAAATCATGGAAGGGATAATAATTGTTGATGATGAGTATCTATTTTTTCTCAATGTAATATTTCTGAACTATTTTTACCAAATTCCAAGATTTTGTAATGGAACGAAGGTTGAAGTGAGGGCTTCGTCCAGATGCTTCAAACTACATTTTACCCTTTTCATTTGAGTTTTTCTTTATATCTAGCCTAAATATATTCATCTCAAATTGATATCAGAGGAAGAATCGCTATCGTTGTCAATGTGTTGTCAATTTTCTTGTGCATGGCTCGGAGTTGAAGCTAATTCGAGTTGAATGTTCGTATTTATTTGCTCCCCTTTTTTCCAACATTCTATCGATCCAACTACCCCCAACTTGAGAAGGGTAAACGAGATCACTGAAAATTGACCTAATCGGATTAACCCAATCATTTACCGGTCGTCTTTGAAGTAAGCCCAAGTTAGTTTCCGGCCATCAAGATCAGTGACCCTAGTAATTGTGTTAACCTCCTAAGTTTCTGTAAACCCCTATTAATGTTAGATTTTTGTCATTGTCAATGTAAGATTCTTATATTATAGAAAATTCACGATTCTTTCAAGAAACATAAAATTTGAAATTGAAGATTCTTTGTTGAAAGATTGAACGTCAAAACTTTGGCTTCAATATTGCGATGAAAGAAATAGTGACGGCCGGAGTTCTAAGATGAGTCGTCTTCAATTCCAACATTAATTCGACTTTAAACCGTGAGAAAAAGAGATCTGTTGAATGTACAAACTCGACGAACTTATTCGAAAACATAATGAGGAAAATCCCTTCTGCTGAGTGTTTCGTGGAAATATTTTTCCCTGAGTTATAATTACCATTTCAGAAACAGAGTGTCATTAAAAGTTATAAACTTTGCGTTTCCTTAGTGGAATTCTGAACCTTCTTTCGAGACGGTGTCCTCCATCTTGAGGAGTTGCGTGGGTTTGGCGGTTTTGTACACTCGGTCCAATTCACAGTTGCGAAGAAGAAGAAATCGTTGGGAAATTCCATCTTATAACAATGCAACAATAACTGAACAATCACAAATGGTTTGCGACCACCCTCAGATGAACTCACTGTGAAATTGAACACTTACTGAAATAGGATTGAAGGATAGGGAGCAGAGGATGAACCTTCTTTCTGCACAGTTCCGAGGCTGTCACCTATTCTGTTGAGGAATCATTCATCATCAATTTCGGGATAACTCGGTTATTCTTGCGAGATAATAGCGATCTATCTTCGAAGTTTAGGAATTCTCGTCAGCAATTTATCTCGGTTACAATCCGGTCCAAATATCAACAAAATATAACGAAGAGAGAGTGACACGCCTATTCGAGGCGAATTATTTAAAACAATCGCCTAATTTTCTACTCCGAATCAACAGCATTAATCATCGGGCCTTTTCCGAAGCAGCCTAACGAACGTTCAAGGTCGTGGCGGTAGGGTTGAAATTTGGGGTTGCGAAAATGCGAGGGTTTTGAACGGGTAAATCTCATTAGTCGACCTGTGTTACAGACGAAAACCTCGAATACGACGTGTTTTGAAGAACGTTATTCAAGAATTAATTGTTTTGGGGAAGCGTCGGGACGCGTGAGGGATGTTTATTTACGTCGGGGGTGTTGAATGGTCGCATACTCGAGAAATCCATTTCGCCGTCTCAAATCCGGAAAGAAAGTGCAGACATTTGAGGAGTCGTACTGTAATACAAGGTTACGTATCGAGATAATGAAAAAAAATCTTTGATTAACTTTTCAAGAAATTATAAATCTCACAACGCTTCATTTTTTTGGTCATCAAACGCGCGTTAGGCACTATATTTATGGGTCCTTTAAAACTCTTGAGTTTGGGTTATCAAGATTTCAACGCTGGGCGAGTAGACTAAACAAATACTTAAATTTATATATCAATTCTTCACATTTCTAGGCATTCTCATTAAACGCGCGTTAGGCACTTCATTTATGGGTCCTTTAAAACTCTTGAGTATGGGTTATCAACATCCCAACGCTGGGCGAGTAGACTCAACAAATACTTAAATTAACATATTAATTCTTCACATTTCTAGGCGTTCTCAAGACTTTGATTTTTTCTTGTATCGACTAGGCCAAAAGAAATAATCTCTATTCCCGACTATTTGAATTAATTCTGGATGTACCGAAATGTTATTAAGTCTTCCAATTTATTACAATTTCTTGTATTTTGGTGATGTATTTGGATTTATTTTCATTTTGTTTTCAAATCGTAAAAATAACTTTGTTTCAATTTCCATAACAGTACATTTGCACCATGATTATAGATTGTGAAAATTATTAATTAAAAAAAAAGCTTTTCAAAAAGGTACCAGAAATAATATTGAACAACGTTTGATATTGAATAATATATATTTTATTTTATCTTCAATTATGGGAAACTTTTTTCCTAGGTTGGGAAATATTGGACAAATAATTATTGTTCATATGTGGTATTAGCAATTGTAAATCATTGAAGACATTATAATTGTTGGTGATGGTCTATTTTTCCTCAATGTGATATTTCTGAACTGTTCTTACCAAATTCCAAGATTTTGTGAAGGTTGAAGTGAGGGCTTCGTCCAGATGCTTCAAACTACAATTTTACTCTTTTCATTTGAGTTTTCCTCATATCTAGCCCGAATATTTTCAACTAAAATTGATGTCAGAGGAAGAATCGATAACGGACCCCCATCCCACGTTGCCAATGTTCTTGTGCATTGCTCGGAGTTGAAGCTAGTTCGAGTTGAATGTCAATCTTTGATACACTTTTTGAGAACTAATAATTCGCACAACGCTTCATTTTTTTGGTCATTGAACGCGCGTGAGGCACATTATTAATGGGTCCTTTAAAACTCTCGAGTTTTCAACATTTCAACGCTGGGCGAGTAGACTAAACAAATACTTGAATTAATATATTAATTCCTCACATTTCTAGGCGTTCTCACGACTTCGATTTTTTCTTGTATCGACTAGGCCAGAAGAAATAATCTCTATTATCGACCATTTGAATTAATTTTGCATGTACCGAAATGTTATTAAGTCATCCAATTTATTACAGCACACAAGAAAATAGGCAACATAGCATGGGGGTCCGATAGCGATTCAACAATTCAAATTCAGATAATTCCCTCGTCGTTTCTCTTTTAGAATGGATTGATTAACATATTCCACTGCACTATTTTGTAACGATTACACATCTACTACACAGATGAGGCAATTTTCGAGCAGATAAAACTAGAAATGTATGAAAATTATCCATTTTGAATGAGCACACATTAATATTCAAATATGGCCGCCATTCACACTAATACGCATGACAATTCAGGGATTGCGACATTGCCAAATCCTCACAAAAAGAGAGAGTTAAGAGAGTCTTGAATATAAGGTAAGGTTAGGTATTTTTATTTTTCCAATCCAAGATTATCCATTTCCATTAAATCATCAAACTTTCCCTGCATCAAAAAGTATTCGCGAACAACGTGGAAGTGACTACCTCCCGGAAAATTATATCGTGAAGATGATTATATCGAAACAAGAGATACTTTCTTCATATTCTCGCTCGAAGAAATCCCATCAAATCTACCGCCTGCTGTTCCCGTGTGTAAGTCAGCCAGAAGATACAACAACCGTGAGGAACTTCGTATAAGTTTTCCTAACCCCTAAGAAAATAATACCGTGATTAAATTCGCCAAGTTTAGACGTCGAGCCCGCCGAGAAAAAAAAAATTGCATTATTCAAAACTCCCACTAAGCCTGCAGAATAAATGGAATGGCCGGAAAATGTGACTGTTTGAGGCAGCACAATCGTGCGGGAAAACAACTTTGTCGTGGAACCCTTACAAATTCCGCTCGGCGTGTAGAAAGGAGCCTGGTGTCATCATATCGACTCTCATAATATATCAAATAAATGATGGGCATTCAAATTTCCTCCATTCTTTTCCCTGGGGTTATTTTCCCGTTGATTTCCTGCTTTCGTAACGTTTCGGTTGACGGGGGGTACTTCGTGTGATGAATTTTATATCTCGAGTTCGAGATGAAGATGGGGAAGTTTAGGCCTCCTGGTCGGGTACACGTTCGCTGAACGCCATAAGAATGCTGTAGAAAAAAGAATGATGTCTCCAAGATAGTTCTGGACTCAATTCAGTATCACTTGATTTTCTCAGCATTCGGATAATTTCATTTATCTACTCCTATTGAATTAGTTATTCATTATTCAACTACTTTTGAGCAATTAATAGTATCTGTGAACCAAAAACGTGAGTTTTAATAACTCACTACTATAACTCCCTGTCTCTGTGCTTCTGAACAAGCCGATTGGCCGAAAGGAAACAGTCCATTATTGGTATTGAGAGGAGGTCAGTTGAATAATTTTGACGTTCAATCAAATTGAGTTGATACCTAATTATTATTGTGAATGTTTCGCTGAAAAAGATGAATTCAGATAGTGAAGATGAATTATTATATGTACACCTTCAGAAATAAGACAATCAGCCAATTTTACCATACAGAATATATTGCCCGAAAAATCCAAAAACAAATATAGAGGTGTCTACAACAATTTTCAAGATTGGTGTAGCAATAAGAATATTGAGTCATCGTTCACAGAGAATGTTCTTTTGACATATTTTAGTGAACTAAATATAGAGCATCCCTATGGACTTTCTACGCCATGCTTAGAAGCACATTAGAAATAAATAATAATGCATTGTTATAGGTAACTATTAAGATTTGTAAATAAAATTATTTCTCTGTACTTGTATCTGTATTGAATATATACTTTTCAAGAATATCATCAAATATCAGTTTCTGCATTCAATACATCGACAATTCTGTGTGTCTGAGAGTTATGAAGAGAATAACACTTTCTTTTGCAGCAGCAATATTTCTCAGTTAAAGTTAAATATCCAATCAATCTAAATTTATTCATGTCGATCCTTTTTCAATTATCATGCAATTTACATTTCGTTTTCACTATTTTGGCCTCAAAGTTGAAACATATTTGTGGAAGTTTATGAATTTGAAATGTAAAAGCTGTTTGAATTCGAAAAAAAATTACGAAAAGCACTGCCGTGAAGTCAGAAGCTTTTGAGCGCTCGTACATCCACCTTGTAGGTAGATTCGCATTTTCCAGTTTTAGAAATCAATTGAAGGAATTTTCGACAGCTGTCAAAAAAATTCTGAAACTTAGGCGAAACTCCAGACTTCATGTCAGTGCTTCAGCTGATCAATTTCTTTTCGATAATTCGCTAGAATTTTCTACGGTATCGATGGTCTTGATGATGCGATCTGGACAAAATTTCACACTTAGTTTGAATACATTATTCCTCATCTAGGTGCAAAATTTCATTCCAATCAAATCGGAAGTCGAAATTATCAGGAACAGAATATTTTGAACGGCCATATTTACGGAACCCCTAGTCTGATTTTGCTCATTGATGAACGTGACCGTGAAATTCGTGATCCAAACCCACCCTGAAAATTTCGAGTTCCTAGGCCTTTCTCTTCGGAAATTATAATTGTCCATGGTTTATATGGTTCTGGTCATGCGATCTGAGCAAAATATTGCTTTAATATGTAATTCTCGTTTGAAATACAAAATTTTATCTCGATCGAATCGGTAGTTTCGAAATGATCGAGAAAACCGTATTTACGGAACCCCTAGTATAATTCTGCTCATTTATAAACGTGAACGCCACATTTCAGATCCACACCTATCCTGAAAATTTCAAGTCCCTAGGCCTTTCCGTTCGAAAGTTATGATTTTCTATGGTTTCTATGGTTCTGGTCATGCGATCTAGAGAAATGTAGCTTGAATATATCATTCTCCATTAGTATACAAAAATTTCGTCACGACCGAATCTGTAGTATGGAAATTACCAAGAAAACTAAATTTCAAACGACCATATTCACGGAACCCCTAGTATAATTTCGCTCATAGATGAAAGTGATCACGACAATCGAGATCCACACCTATCCTGAAAATTTCAAGCCCCTAGGCGTTTCCGTTCAAAAGTTACAATTTTCTATGGTTTCTATGGTTCTGGTTGTGCGAGCTGGACCTCATTTTCTATTAGAGTACAAAATTTCACCTCGATCGAATTTGTAGTTTCAAAGTAATCAGGAAAACAAAATTTCGAGCGGCCATATTTACGGAACCCCTCGGCGAATTTTGACAAATAACAAACTTAACCACGGCATTCATGATTCGAACCTACCCTGAAAATTTCAAGTTTCTAGGAAATTCCGTTCGAGAGTTATCGTGTATACGGGCGGCCGGACGGACGGAAAGTCTCGAATTTTGCGACGGATTCGTCATCAGTGAGTCGAACATAGTCGATTGAGACCATTTTCGGCTCAAAATTCGAAAAATACAGACATCGTGACGAAATGATATAGCCCTCGTGGAAGTAGTACGAGCGCTCAAAATATATTTGTATTCGCGAATATCACAGTTCTGTGTGATTTTATGGTTTATGAAGGTGTGTAGGATCATGAATTCATTTATTTCGAACGAAACCTGTATATGAAAATAAAACTTGTCACTATTAACTCTGTCACGGTCACTAAATGATGACGTAGATAATTGGTCCTGTTTCTAACAAAGGAAATAGAGTAGAGTTCATGAATTTTAATAATGACGCGATGGAATCTGGTCGATATTTTGTGTGCCTTTAAATTATAGTACTAGCACAAACTCATTTTGTGGCTGTGGAATGGGATCGTTAGTGAAAATCAATTGTGTTGTGACAAACCATCTGATTTCTACTCTATAAAATATGTCTTATCTACTCCTATTGAATTATATATTTATTATTCAACTACTTTTGAGCAATTAATGGTATCTGTAAACAACTGTTCTTTTGGCATATCTTAGTGAACTTAGCACTAGATATAAATCATCGCCCCTATTGACTTTCTATTCCATGCTAAGAAGCACAATCAACATAAATAATGCATTGTTATAGGTAGCTTTTAAGATTTGTAAATAAAGTTCTGTCTCTGTACTTGTATCTTAGTATTTATTGTTATACTCGTAGATGAAGTATAGTATTTAACTCACGGTAAAGGTCATAACTCACATGATGAATTACAGCACTCGCCTTCGGCTCGCGCTGCAAACTTCATCTGCGTGAGTTATGACCTACATTACCGCTCGTTGAATAATAAACTATTATATTTCGCGGCGATTCAAACGCCTTACTGCACAGTCCAAAAGTAGCTCAGGGATAAAACACACGCATCCGTTTCCATATGGAAGAACATCCATCATATGAAATTTTCAATGTAAAATCATCCAGATACTTCGAAATTTATGGCAACGAACAAAACTTCAATTTGTCCCTCGTCCAATTCGAAAATCGATTGTCCAGGTGAAAGTACAACGTATTTCACGTTATCAATCAGAATGGACGTTACCCCCGCCCATAAAACTCGAAGATGGCGTTTTTTAACAACTACATATCCGAGCCTCTCGGACGGGATAGATCCGATAGTCAAGCTGGTGCACTGGCAATGGTAATAAAATTTCCGGACCATTATTTAAAGATGGAATCGACCCTACATGCTCAATAGTGTCCAACCCTCATCCCCTTCGGAAACTACGTTGTTGTGAAAACGTGATAGATTTTACGGCTTCCCGTCAATTTTACGGGTTTCGCGGAATAAAGTTGCACTCTCAGTTAAGTGTGATTGTTTCCGTGTCGAGTTTTGGACTAAAGGGTCCGCTCCTCTGAATCTCGAATGAAGAACTGATTTATGACGCCCCTATTTTATCATTGAAAAGCATAAAAATTCATCTAGAGAGGTTATGAGAAATAGCAGATCAACGAGTCTACCAGTGGATCTGGGACGAAACACACAATTTGACCACGAATCATTCATCATTAAGTGCGATTCAATCGTTAGAGACCATCCTCAAAATATTAAAATCACAGAGATTTTTTTCGGATTTCTTTGTTGTATTTGTATTTTTCGAATAATTTCACCTAGTTTGATCTAAAGTATATAGCTCAGTTTCTTCACTATTGGAAATTCCATCGAATTCATCTGAACTCAATCTATAATTTATTATTCCACTTGTTCAACCGATATAACAATATTTGAAAGAGTTGTTCTATATTTCATATTTTCATTCGATTATTTTTCATTTCTTTCATATTTATTTTTAATCAGATCCCCTTCGAATCGAAATTGTCTGTATTTCTGACGGTAAGAAACTCGAGATCCTCCTCCGCAACCCTTCGCGATCTCGAACCACTCTCACCTTCCATCCCCTTCTCCCTCCCTCGCCAAATAAATAAATCGAACGGGGAAATCAGGCAGGTATACTTTTCCACGGGCTATAAAACTTGAAGTGCCGTTATTTAAAGGGGGGATACGCAGGACATGTTTAGTGCCCCCTCGCCCTCATCCAGCAAACGAAAATCCTTACAAATAGCTTCTGAAGGTATCTGAAGGTGTTAACGGCGTTCTCGGCGGGCTTAGGGAGACTTCGACTATTCAACCGCCTCCTGGAGATAGGAAGGATTAAACCACGGGGCGCCAAATCGCGCACTCTGAAGATGAACAAGGCGGAGGGAAGAGTCCGGAAATTTCGTTAATTACGTTCCGTTTTGTCTTCTGTTTCGGTAAGATGGCAATCAGATTTGTATGGTAATTTTCGGGGGGGCGCACGAAGAATCCTCGATGTTTTCTTGGACGCTTCGCTGAAATGATTTATGAAATTGTTCGAAAATTTTTTTTTCAATTCTCTTCTCACGTATGTTGCAGACATCAGGACTTCAAAACAAACAAAAATCTTTGATAAACTCTTTGTTAAATTATAAATCTCACATTTCTTCATTTTTTTGGTCATTAAACGCGCGTAAGGCACTATATTTATGGGTTCTTCAAAACTCTTGAGTTTGGGTTATCAATATTTCAACGCTGGGTGAGTAGACTAAACAAATACCCAAATTAATTTATTAATTCTTCACATCGACTAGGCCAAAAGAAATAATCTCTATTCAAGACTATTTGAATTAATTCTGGATGTACCGAAATGTTATTGAGTCATCCAATTTATTACAGTACACAAGAAAATTGGCAACATGGGATGGGGGTCCTATATAGATTTAACAATTCAAATTTAGATCATTTCATCGTCGTTTCTCTGCCAGAATGGATTGATTAACATATTTCACTGCACTATTGTGTATCGATTTCACATTTACCAGACAGATGAGGCAATTTTCAAGCAGAATAAACTGCAAATGTATGAAAATTATCCATTTTGAATGATCACACATTAATATTCAAAAATGGCCGCCATTCAAAATGATACGAATGACATGTTAGGAATTGCGACGTTGCCAGGTCATCATAAAATTCGAGAATTGAAAGTAATGATTGGAACTGAGAACTGAGAGAGTCTTGAATATAATTATATTATGTACATAAATTTTTTTCTCAATTCTCTTCTCACGTATGTCGCAGACATCAGGGTTATTCTCCATCTTCATTAACAGTCGTGCATTCTCCGAGAACCTTTAATTAAAAACTGATATTCGTGTAGCCGGAGAAAGACGAATCCCCATTACACTCGTCGAAATTCATCATCTTTAATATCCTCAGATGTTTCCATTTCTCCCATGAATCCGGCGAAATGATGGAGTTGGAGGAGGTTGGGAAAAGTTGATCAATCTGCGTCCCGGGACTAATTTACATTATTCACAACCGTCCAAAACTTCCCGGTCGGTTTTTCCCGTCACTTTATGGGATTTTTTTCCGATTCCACAGAGGTCTCATATTTCGTCGGTTTCATCCCTTTTCGTAACTCCCGATGTAATTTGATATTTCCGGGTCCGAGATTTTTTTGGGGGCGCTTTGATCGATCGAGATCGAGAATCATTTCGATATTTGAGGAAAAATTCACTTATTTTTGTATCATGAGATAGAGAATTATGCGATTTAAAGCGTACCATACACGACAATTCCTATGTAAACTCTCCACAGATGGAATCCAAATCCTAGATAAACATTGAATATTCTGAAAGTGTACTTCTTTTTCACGAGAAATTATTTTTCTGGTCGCTACTGTACTTTGAAGTTGAAACTTTCAGAAAATCCCTATTTTCCGATGTACAATTTTGAGGAATTTTCAAATGAAGATGGAACGAACCTGATAAGTATAGATTATTTTCCAATAAGCTGAATCTTTAAGCTAATGAAAAAAAAATATTTTGAATTTTCTAGAATGCTTTGATGAAATTTTATGATTTTTTCCGTCAACGACCAATTTTTTCGAGATTTCAAATATTTGCTACGACGAAACGATAAGGTCTATGAAAAGACCGAATTTATGTTTTATTCCTAACCCAATGGTGGAAATTCCAAAAATATACTTTTTTTTCACGAGAAATTATTTGTCTGGTTGCTACTACAATTTGAAGATGAAACTTTTAGAAATCCCCATCTCAGATGTACAAATTTGAGGATTTTTCATATGAAAATGGTACGACCCTGGTAAGTGTGGATTATTTTTCGATATGCTGCATCTTTTAACTACCGTAAAAAAATATGTTGAAGTTCCTAGAATGCTTTGAAGAAATTTCATGATTTTTTCGGTCAAACAACTGATTTTTTCGAAATTTCGAATATTTGCTACGACAAAACGATGAAGTCTATGGAAAACCCGACTCCATATTCGAAATAAGCGTTGTCAATTTAGCTCCTATAGAAAATTTCTTGGAAAAAATCGAATAACAATTTTTTTTCACCTAAAAATATATACACCATATTTACATACCTACATGGAAAATTTGGAAAAAAATTAATTCTTCGATATAGAAAAGAAATTATGTTTCAATCATAACTTGATGGTAGAAATTTCGAAAATATACTTTTTTTCACGAAAAATTATTTTTCTTGTCGCTGCTGCACTTCAAATTTGAAACATTTAGAAATTCCCTTTTTTAGATGTACATATTTGAGGATTTTCCATACGGAAATGGAACTACCTTGGTAAGTGTGGATTATTTTCCAATATGCTGCATTTTTTAGCTACCGAAAAAAAATATCTTGAAGTTCCTAGAATACTTTGATGAAATTTTATGATTTTTTCCGTCAAACAACTAATTTTTTCGCAATTTCGAATATTCGCTACGACGAAACGATAAAGTCTATGAGAAACCCGACTCCATATTCGAAATGAGAGTGGTCAATTTAGATCCCATGAAAAATTTCTGGAATAAAATGAAAATTTTTTTGTCCCAAAAATATATCGACCAATATTATACATAGAAAATTTGGAAAAAAATAAATAAAATATAGAAAGGAAAGTTATGGTTTATTCATGACTCAAGGGTGGAAATTCTGACAGTATCCTTTTTTTTCACGAGGAATTATTTTTTTGGTCGCTACTGCACTTGGAACTTGAAACTTTTAGAAATTCCCATTCTCAGATGTACAAATTCGAGAATTTTCCAAATGAGAAGTATGGATTATTTTCCAATAAGCTGCATCTTTTAGGTACCGAAAAAAAATTTTCAAAGTTCCTAGAATGCTTTGATAAAATTTTATGATTTTTCTGTCAAACAACAGATGTTTTCGGGATTTTGAATATTTTCTATGACGAAACGATAAGGTCTATGGAATAACCGAACTCATATTCGGTCGATTTAGCTTCCATGAGAAATTTTTGGAATAAAATCGAATGAAAATTTTTTTCACCCAAAAATATATCGATCACATGGAAAATTTGGAAAAAAAATAATTCTTCGATAAGGTAAAAATGTATGTTTTGTCCATAACCCAAGAGTGAATATTATGAAAATATACATCTTTTTCAGGAGAAGATATTTTTCTGGTCGCTACAGCATTTTGAGGTTGAAACTTTTAGAAATCCCCATTTTCAGATGTACAAGTTTGAAGATTTTCCAAATGAGAATGGAACGACCCTGATAATTATGGATTATTTTCAAAAAAACTGCATCTTTTATCTACTGAAAAAAATATTTGAAGGTTCGAGGAAAAACCTATTTTTTCATCGAGATATAGAACTATGCGATTCAAAGCGTACACTTTCCACAGATGGAAAACAAATCCTACATGAATGTTGAATCTTTTCGATGTTATCCCATTTATCTCTCAATTATTTGTTTCTATTGTCGATTGAATATCTGATACAAGTACGCTGATAATAAACCATCGGAGAATCATGAATAGCCCTGTGACAAGCATCAGTTTCGTTGATTGCGAAAACCTCATCTGTTCCCCCACAACAAGAATGTATATTCTCTCACCCGGGTAGAAAATTAAAGAGCAGATGCATTGTTTTTCCTCGAATAGAATCGTAATTGAAACGCAACGCACTCTGCTAATCCAGCTGCAGCTTGAGTTATTCCCGGAACTTTTCCAGAATGAGAAAACCTTAATGAAAAATATCTCGTAAATTAAAAAATATGGCGCGAGGAGTTCTTCTGGACGCGTCCGCGAATTTGATATGCATAAACATACCTCGGCAGCTCTCCTCAGAAGTGGCACCAGAATGTCAATGACGCCCAGGCGATGGCGTTCATTAATTTTAATGAAAGTTTCGAGTTCTACCATAATCCTTTATAGTTGCCCAATATTGGAATAGTTTGTCTTTCTTGCAGGACGCTAATGAATCCATCCGTTCAATAGGGGAGAAGGGAGGGGGCTTCTTGAAAGGGTTGCGTACGTGCCACTTCCAGGTCTCGAGTCAATCTTGAGGAAATTATGGATAACACAATAATACTGAGTTCCCACTCGAGAAGTTTGGCGAATGGGGTCCAGTAATGTTGATTGTTGATATAAGAGGGTATCTATCGAGCCATCCAAGCAGATCATGTTTGGTTTGGGAGGAATGCAACTCAAGAAGGTCTCATATGATACGAAAAATTCAAGTGACGTATATCTCCAGAAAAAAATGTTTCTCGATGAGTAATGAAGAAATTTGTCCCATAAATTCCGGGGTAAAGGGATGACGTCAAATTAATTCCGCTTCATATCTGCCGTGACTGAAAGACATTTCAATTGCAAGAATTACTCGACGGGTTTCGCTGAGAATCAATCAGTGTCACCTTCGAGCTGGTGAAAGAGGGGCATGTGAGAAAAATTGGGAAAAAAGGTGGATTTTATGTGCAGGAGTTGGATGAGGAAGGGAATAGAATGCTTATTTGAAATCAGCGTCGTCAGATTAGCTTCCGTGAGAAATTTTTGAGCTAAAAGCGAATAAAATTTTACTAGCGAAGAATATATCGACCATAGGTATTCATGTAAAATAAGGAGAAACATTTTTCTTCGATAGAGAAAAGGAATTTATGTTTTCTTCATAAATCAAGGGTTGAATTTCTGAAAGTATACTTTTTTTCACGGAAGATAATTTTTCTGGTCGCAACTGCACTTTGAAGATGAAACTTTTAGAAATTCCCATTTTCAGGTATACAAATTTGAGAATTTCCAAAATGAGAATGGAACGACCCTGATGAGTATAAATTATTCTACAATAAGCTGCATCTTTTAGCTACCGAAAAAAATTATTTTATACATCATAGAACGCTTTGATGGAATTTTATGATTTTTTCCGTCAAACAACTAATTTTTTAGAGATTTCGAATATTTACTACGACGAAACGATAAGGTCTATGGAAAAACCGGCTTCAATTCGAAATAAGCTTGGTCAATTCAACTCCCATGAGAAATTTCTGGAATAAAAACAAATAAAAATTTTTTTCACCCAAAAATATATTTACCATAGGTCATAGGATACATGGACAGTTTGAAAAAAAATTAATTCTTCGATATAGAAAAAATATTATGGTTCATGGACACAAGGGTGGAAATTCTTGAAGTTTACTTTTTTTCACAAGAAATTATTTTTCTGGTCGCTACTGCACTTTGAAGTGGAAATTTTTGGAAATCCCCATTTTCAGATGTACAAGTTTGAGGATTTCTCAAATGAGAATGAAACAACCCTGATGAGTACGGATTATTTTTTAATAAGCTGCATCTTTTAGCTACCGAAAAAAATGAGTTTGAAGTTCTTATAACGCTTTCATAAAATTTTATGATTTTTTCTGTCATTCAACTAATTTTTTCGAGATTTTGAATATTTACTACGACGAAACGATAAGGTCTATGAAAAAACTGGCTTCATATTCGCAATAAGCTTGTTCAATTCAACTCCCATGAGAAATTTGTGGAATAAAAACAAATAAAAATTTTTTTCACCCAGAAATATATTGACCATACCTAGGTAGTGTGAAAATTTTTTCGTTTATCTTCTTGAAACTTTCTGCACGAGCTGACTGAACCACGCTGATGTTTGAAATGTAATCATTTTCTATCGAAGTATGATCGTTTCATCGTAACATACTCAAACATTCTCAAAAAAATTATTTTTCTGTTAAATAAACATAAAAATTTGTAGAAACGTTCTGAAGACTCCACAATGCCTCCTTTCGATAGCCAAAACACGCAAGCAGATGGAGAAGAATCTTAACTCTCAAAGGTTGATCCGTTCTCATATAGAAAAACCTCAAATTTGGACATCGAAAAATGGCGATCTTTGAGTGAGTTTTGATTTCAAAGTGCAGTGGCGATCAGAGAAAAATTTCTCGTGAAAAACAATAACATTTTCGGAAGGTTCATATTCAAATTATACAGATATTATATATTTATTCTCTCTATCATAAAAAAAATTACGAAAAGCACTGCCGTGAAGGCAGGAGCTTTTGAGCGCTCGTACATGCACCTTGTAGGTAGATTCGCATTTTCCAGTTTTAGAAACCAATTGAAGGAATTTTTGACAGCTGTCAAAAAAATTCTGAAACTTAGGCGAAACTCCAGACTTCATGTCGCTGCTTCAGCTGATCAATTTTGTTTCGATAATTCGCTAGAATTTTCTACGATATCTATGGTCTTGGTGATGCGGTCTGGACAACATTTTGCACGTACTTTGAATACATTATTCCTCAGCTAGATGCATAATTTCATTCCAATCCGATCAGTAGTTCCGAAACTATCTGGAAAAAAATATTTTGAACGGCCATATTTACGGAACCCCTAGTCTCATTTTGCTTATTGATGAACGTGACCGCGATATTCGCGATCCAAACCCACCCTGAAAATTTCAAGTTCCTAGGCCTTTCCGTTCAAAAGTTACAATTTTCTATGGTTTCTATGGTTCTGGTTATGCGATCTGGACAAAATATTGCTTCAATATATCACTCTCGATTAAAATACAAAATTTCATCTCGATCGAATCCGTAGTTTCGAATTAATCGAAAAAACAAAATTTCAAACGACCGTATTTACGGAACCCCTTGTATAATGTTGCTCATAGATGAACGTGATCACGACATTCAAGATCCACACCTATGCTGAAAATTTCAAGTCCCTAGGCGTTTCCGTTCCAAAGTTACAATTTTCTATGGTTTCTATGGTTCTGGTCATGCGATCTGGACAAAATTTCGCATGTAGCTAAAACACCTCATTTTCCATCTGAGTGCAAAATTTCATCTCGATCGAATCTGTAGTTTTCAAGTAATCAGGGAAACAAAACTTTGAACGGCCATATTTACGGAACCCCTAGTGGAATTTGGCCCATTAACGAACTTAACCGAGGCATTCGGAATGTGAACCTACACTGAAAATTTCAAGTCTCTAGGTTGATCCGTTCGAGAGTTATCGTGCTGACGGACGGCCGGACGGACGGACGGACGGACGGACGGCCGGACGGACAGACTCGAATTTTCCGACGGATTCGTCATCAGTGAGTCGAACATAGTCGATTGAGACCATTTTCGGCTCAAAATTCGAAAAATACAGACATCGTGACGAAATGATATAGCCCTCGTGTAAGTAGTACGAGCGCTCAAAAAAATAATTGTGAAATTTTCCATGTGTGTGAATATTTTTTGGCAAAAACTTTTTTTTCAAAATTCTCCAAATTTTCTACAGAAGCCAATTCAACCACGCTCATTTCGAATAGGCATTCGGTTCATATCAAGATTTCGTTATTTCATCGCATACTTGCAAAAATAGGTTTGTGAAAAAACACAACATTTAAAGAGTTATCTCAGGAACAACCTGAAAAGTATCCAGAGTCTATGATTCCAGTATTCCAAATCCTACGAAATCGTATACACGCCAAAAAATAACGACACGTTTGTGTTTGCGCTCAAGATCAAATCTACTGTTGTGGAAAAACCCTGCAGATAACCCGAAAATGTTCACTGCAACGTATCAGACAGGACGAGTTAAATTGTCTGCAGAAAGCATTAAAAATTCCCGTTTTATTTACATCCTGCAGGTATTAAATGCATTGCCAGGAATTTATTGCATAATTCCCATACAACGGCGGACCTTAAACGGAAAACAATGACTCCGAATCGTCGCTCAGATCTCTCCGCTAAACCACAACCACTGGCGTTTATGAACTATGAAATTTTATTTCGCCCGTAAAAACTGTCTTGTTTTCACAGATAAGTCCGAGTCGTGAATAATTCAGGTGTCATTATAAGCCGTGAAAATGTTTATTTTTCCGAGATAGGAACAATGGGACAATTTCGTTTTGAAAATTGTGAATGAAAGGCGGAAAATTGTGTTTTCCTCGTTTAATGTTGGTACCACAACGTAGAGAATAATTTTACAGTGGATCAAAAGACTTCTCCAGGATCTCTAGAAGGTCGTCACTGATATAAAAACTTTCATCTCCGTCTCATGTCTTCCGAATAATGGAGTGAAATCTGAAATACGAAATCGAAAAAGCTCATTCCACATCCGGAAAAATTGACATACCGATCACGTGGAATATTTCATCGGCTGTATCCGTCTTCTGGCAAGGTGCCACCCGAAGTTGAGCCGACTAACATGGCGTACATGATAAGGGTTCAAAACTAATATGTTTGTATATAGACTCGACGTGAACTGTGACAAACTATCGGCCTTATGGACGGAATTATTCATCCAATCGAAACTTCGACTTTGGTGAATCGATTGTGGTGATGGTGATCTACAATATGTTACTAAATTTGCTTTTTGAGGTACTTTGAAACAAATCTCTGAGCACCTGTAATACTAAAACTTTCCTCGAGTTATACAATTATATTTTGATTGAAAGAAATATTACTACAAAGATGCTTTGGTGGAATATTCCAACCACCTATACGATGAAAATTCATTGTCAGAATAGATCCAGCAAAAAATCACACTTTCAGAGTTTCATCAAACCCCAGACGATGCTATTCTAGCAAAATCCTCACTAAAATGAAGATAACGAATCCACGTAGTTGAATTTGTCGAACCCTCGAACAAAGTAGCAATATAACGATTCTCTTGAAAATGCTAAATTCGTGAGGTTTCTACCTCAAAATTCGGTTGATTGACTCAAAAAAAGCCCTTCAAATCAATGGAAATCATCATATTGGGTGCAATCAGAGTTTTCAATCAAATCAATAATTGTACCTGTAAAAAATCAGACTTTCAGACTATCATCAAATCCCAGTCGACGCTTTTCTGGAAAAGTCATTACCGAAATGAGGATAACGAATCGATGTAGTTGAATTTGTCGAACCCTCCAACGAAGAAGAAATATCACGATTCTCTTGAAATCCAAGATTCGTGAGGTTCCGACCTAAAAATTTGTTTATACTGTCAATTAACTCAAAAAAGCTGAATAAATCAATGGAAATCATCATTTTGGGTGCAATCAGGGTTTTCAATTAAATTAGTAATCGTACCGGCAAAAAATTATACTTTCAGAATATCATCAAATCCCAGACGACGCTATTCTAGAAAAATCCTTACTGAAATGAGGATAACGAATCCATGTAGTTGCATTTGTCGAACCCTCCAACGAAGAAGAAATATCACGATTCTCTTGAAATCCAAGGTCCGTGAGGTTTCCACCTAAAAATTTGTTTATACTGTCAATTGACTCAAAAAAGCTATATAAATCAATAGAAATCATCATTTTGGGTGCAATCAGAGTTTTCAATTAAATCAGTAATTGTACCTGTGAAAAATCACACTTTCAGACTATCATCAAATCACAGTCGACGCTTTTCTGGAAAACCCCTTACTGAAATGAGGATAACGAATCTATGTAGTTGAATTTGTCGAACCCTCCAACGAAGAAGAAATATCACGATTCTCTTGAAATCCAAGGTCCGTGAGGTTTCCACCTAAAAATTTGTTAAAACTGTCAATTGACTCAAAAAAGCTATATAAATCAATGGAAATCATCATTTTGGGTGCAATCAGGGTTTTCAATCAAATCAGTAATTGTACCTGTGAAAAATCACACTTTCAGACTATCATCAAATCACAGTCGACGCTTTTCTGGAAAACCCCTTACTGAAATGAGGATAACGAATCTATGTAGTTGAATTTGTCGAACCCTCCAACGAAGAAGAAATATCACGATTCTCTTGAAATCCAAGGTCCGTGAGGTTTCCACCTAAAAATTTGTTTATACTGTCAATTGACTCAAAAAAGTTATATAAATCAATGGAAATCATCATTTTGGGTGCAATCAGGGTTTTCAATTAAATCAGTAATTGTACCTATAAAAAATCCCACTTTCAGACTATCAGCAAATCCCAGTCGACGCTTTTCTGGAAAAGTCCTTACTGAAATGAGGATAACGAATGCATGTTGTTGAATTTGTCGAACCCTCCAACGAAGAAGAAATATCACGATTCTCTTGAAATCCAAGATCCGTGAGGTTTTCACCTAAAAATTTGTTTATACTGTCAATTGACTCAAAAAAGTTATACAAATCAATAGAAATCATCATTTTGGGTGCAATCAGGGTTTTCAATCAAATCAGTCATTGTACCTATAAAAAATCCCACTTTCAGACTATCAGCAAATCCCAGTCGACACATTTCTGGAAAAGTCTTAACTGAAATGATGACAACGAATCCATGTAGTTGAATTTGTCAAACCCTCCAACCAAGAAGAAATATCACGATTCTCTTGAAAATCCAGAATCCATGAGGTTTTCTCCTGATAATTAATTCATATGGTCAAATTATCACATA
Organism: Aphidecta obliterata; assembly: GCA_963966015.1. Lineage (NCBI taxonomy): Eukaryota > Metazoa > Arthropoda > Insecta > Coleoptera > Coccinellidae > Aphidecta > Aphidecta obliterata. The sequence continues at coordinate 34,369,082 of OZ014428.1, forward strand.
GGTAGCAATCAATAGGTTCAATTCAATCAATAATTATACAGTTCGTAAAGGCACTTGATAGAGATCAGAATGTAAATTCATCTAAACGATACTGTTAAAACATATGTACAAGTCAACGGCCCTCCCTGTACCTTGAAGATGATCAGCCAACCCGCCTGACGTATTTCATTTCAGCAAAAAACATCTCTAGGAGAGAACCATGTAAATAATTCCATTCAATGTGATCCGATCCTTTCTCAGACAGAGGGTTTATCGCCCATTCCCTGTTGGATTCTTCTTGTTTCCCCTTTCCGGACGTTGAACATTATCATAAGTCGAGTATTCTTACTGTCCACTCGGTCCCTCGACCATCATATCACTTTAAACGTAATGCCATCGTGTATGTGACGTGCCAATTTCTTTGAGTGGATGAAGGAAGTTGCCGGAGGATGAAATCCTTCCTTCCCGAAATTTGTTCGTGCTCGAAGTCGTTTAATGGGCGTTTTTGACGGGAAGGCTACGACATGTTGGATAGAATCGACACGGTGAAATATGAATGTTATATGCATATCAAATGGGGGGTTGGGCGTGTCAGGGAGGGTTGCGTTCGCGAGAAACTGGGGATCGGATCGACGGATTTGAAGGCCGGATCTCCGAACTTTTCGTTTTCTCGAGCTTTGCGACGCTGGCGTTCGACAGGTGACATCGGGGATTCTGGTTTTTTTCGACTCGGATGATATAATGTCGTTTCGGCAAAATAATTGAGTTCGTGAGTCGAAATGATTTTCAACAATGCCCTAACTAAACCTAGCCAAGCCTAAGTATGGATCTAATTTTAGGGTAATTTTCAACACCACCCTAATTTTATCTTACCAAACTTACAAATCGATCTATTTTGAGAATGATTTTCAACACTCTACTTAACCTAACCAAACCTAAATATGGAACTTTTTTTTTCAATAATTTTCAACACTACCCTGACTTAACCTAACCAAATCTGAATTTGGAACTATTTTGAGAGTGAATTTCAACACTATCCACTACCAAAACAAAGTTAATTGTGTATTCGCATCAATAATCTGCCAAATTTTTTTCTACTGAATTATTCCATAGTGGATATATTCTTCTTCCCCTAAATTTAAAATTCACTGAGCTTTTCCGGAAAAGACCTTACTGAAATGAGGATAACGAATCCATGTAGTTATATTTGTCGAACCCTCCAACGAAGAAGAAATATCACGATTCTCTTGAAATCAAAGATCCGTGAGGTTTTCACCTAAAAATCTGTTTATATGGTCAATTGATTCAAAAAAAGCTTTATAGATCGATGGAAATCATCAATTTGGGTGCAATCAGGGTTTTCAATCAAATCAGTAATTGTACCTATGAAAAATCCCAATTCCAGACTATCAGCAAATCCCAGTCGACGCTTTTCTGGAAAAGTCCTTACTGAAATGAGGATAAGGAATCCATCTAGTTGAATTTGTCGAACCCTCCAACGAAGAAGAATTATCACGATGCTCTTGAAATCCAAGATCCGTGCGGTTTCCACCTAGAAATTTGTTAAAACTGTCAATTGACTCAAAAAAGCTATATAAATCAATGGAAATCATCATTTTGGGTGCAATCAGGGTTTTCAATCAAATCAGTAATTGTACCTGTGAAAAATCACACTTTCAGACTATCATCAAATCACAGTCGACGCTTTTCTGGAAAAGTCCTTACTGAAATGAGGATAACGTATCCATGTAGTTCAATTTGTCGAACCCTCCAACGAAGAAGAAATATCACGATTCTCTTGAAATCCAAGATCCGTGCGGTTTCCACCTAAAAATTTGTTGAAACTGTCAATTGACTCAAAAAAGCTATATAAATCAATGGAAATCATCATTTTGGGTGCAATCAGGGTTTTCAATCAAATCAGTAATTGTACCTATAAAAATCACACTTTCAGACTATCATCAAATCGCAGTCGACGCTTTTCTAGAAAAGTTCCTACTTAAATGGGGATAACCAATCCATGTAGTTCAATTTGTCGAACCCTCCAACGAAGAAGAAATATCGCGATTCTCTTGAAATCCAAGATCCGTGCGGTTTCCACCTAAAAATTTGTTAAAACTGTCAATTGACTCAAAAAAGCTATATAAATCAATGGAAATCATCATTTTGGGTGCAAGCAGGGTTTTCAATCAAATCAGTAATTGTACCTATAAAAATCACACTTTCAGACTATCATCAAATCGCAGTCGACGCTTTTCTAGAAAAGTTCCTACTTAAATGGGGATAACCAATCCATGTAGTTATATTTGTCGAACCCTCCAACGAAGAAGAAATATCACGATTCTCTTGAAATCCAAGATCCGTTCCACCGAAAAATTCGTTTATATGGTCAATTGATTCAAAAAAGCTATATAAATCAATGGAAATCATCATTTCGGGTGCAATCAGGGTTTTCAATCAAATCAGTAAATGTACCTATAAAAATCACACTTTCAGACTATCATCAAATCCCAGTCGACGCTTTTCTGGAAAAGTCCTTACTGAAATGAGGATAACGTATCCATGTAGTTCAATTAGTCGAACCCTCCAACGAAGAAGAAATATCACGATTCTCTTGAAATCCAAGATCCGTGAGGTTTTCACCTAAAAATCTGTTAATATGGTCATTTGATTCAAAAAAAGCTTTATAGACCAATGGAAATCATCATTTTGGGTGCAATCAGGGTTTTCAATCAAATCAGTAATTGTACCTGTGAAAAATCACACTTTCACACTATCACCAAATCCCAGTCGACGCTTTTCTGGAAAAGTCCTTACTGAAATGAGGATAACGAATCCATGTAGTTATATTTGTCGAACCCTCCAACGAAGAAGAAATATCACGATTCTCTTGAAATCCAAGATCCGTTCCACCGAAAAATTCGTTTATATGGTCAATTGATTCAAAAAAAGCTATATAAATCAATGGAAATCATCATTTCGGGTGCAATCAGGGGTTTTAATTCAGTACTTAACCTAACCAAGCCTAAATATGGATGTATTTTTAGAGTAATTTTCAACACCACCCTAATTTAGTTTCACCAAAATCAAATATCGATCTATTTTGAGAATGATTTTCAACACTCTACTAAACCTAACCAAACCTAAATATGGAACTTTTTTTTGGATGACTTTCAACACTACCCTGACTTAACCTAACCAAATCGGAATTTGGAACTATTTTGAGAATGAATTTCAACACTTTCCTAACTCTACCTAACCAAACATATCGCATCCATAATCTGCCAAATTTTATTCTACTGAATCGCTCCATAGTGGAGATATTCTTCTTCCCTTAACTTCAAAAGGGGTTCGAAAAAAATATCATTAGAAAAACCTGCTTAGTTTTTGCTGAATATTCGAAATCTTTTGCAACGATTGCTACTACAGTCTTTATAAATGATGAGAGATCCTGTACTAACATGGATAAACCCTCTTCTCATCATAACATCCAGAACTGTATACTTGATGATTCCAAATTCGACGTGAACCTTGAAGGACGTGTGAGTATGACTAATTTGCTGTCATCTGAGCCATATTTATTGTTAAAAAAAAAATGGAGTAAGGTGAGTATTTTTTTCAGAAAACACAAAAACCCAAATAACTCGTGAACTGTTGATTTTTGGAAATCAATAAATATGGCTCAAATGACAGCAAATGAGTCATACTCAAACGGCCATCAAGGTTCACGTCGAATTTGGAATCACCCTGTATATTTGAAGTAGTTTCACATAACATCCTAAACTCTTGTGGAGCAGTTTATTATGGTGTAACAATTCCGTTAGCTCTGTATTTCCTAATGGAGCATAACGCTCCATTTATGGTGTATTTTCATCGGCACTCACTGCCGCACCATTGACCCGTGCCTCAATGGCAGAAATATCGCATTTTTAGACCGGAAACTGATGACCGTGGCTTTACAGCTAAACAACGGCAATGTGTCAGGGAGAACGCGCTTTTATTGTGATATTTTTGAGTTATTGCCGCACTGATACGGCAGATATCATTTTGTTTCAGTAATTCGGGTTTTGATGGGTTTCGACGTTGGCAACACCTGTTTCGCCGGACGAAAAGCATGAAAAGTCCGCCAGGCAATAATTATTCATAATATAGTGATAGTGTGGAATCGTTTTATTGGACAGTAAAAGTGAAGCTCTTCTCTCTGCGATTCTCGATAATTAAGGATTCTACTAAAACATACCACGTATCTCGCCATATCATGGATTATTCAGGTGATAGATATACAAAATTTATTGTTGAACCTTTTCGGAATATAATATTCAATTCTATGAAGAGAAGTGGGAAGTAGATCGAGTTCGTTATCTAAGACCCTCTATCCCCATAAAAAATTCCCTTTTCGAAAGTATCATTGTTGGATAACATTCTCTCGAAAAAAGTATATCTAATATATAAAATTCTCGTGTCCAAAGTGTTCGTTGCCATACTCCTCCGAAACGGCTTAACCGATTTTGATGAAATTTTTTGTGCTTATCCGGTATCTATCAGAATCGGCCAACATCTATTTTTCATCCCCCTAAATGTTAGGGGTAGTCCACCCCTAAATTTTTTTTTTTTATTTTTTAGACAAAATTTCTTATTTCTATTTTTTTATGATACAACATACAAAAATACATACAATCCCCAGTTTTCACCCTTCTACGATCAACCCTTATTTTTTAATAGCCAGGACAACGAGAGGCCGAAGGCCTCGAGCAATTTTGAAATTGCGAAAAAAGGGAGAGATATGGCAAAACAACGTTTGCCGGGTCAGCTAGGTTAGGTTAGGTTAGGTTATTTTGAGACGAGAGGCCGAAGGCCTCGAGCAATTTTGAAATTGCGAAAAAAGGGAGAGACCGGGGGCGCGAAGCGCCCCCCGCGTTTTCGAGAGGGAGAAACGGGCTTTCCTAAGGTAAGAGAGGCCAAAGGCCTCGAGCAATTTTGAAATTGCGAAAAAAGGGAGAGATATGGCAAAACAACGTTTGCCGGGTCATCTAGTTATTTTATAATTTTGTTTGCATTCCTTTCGAAATGGATGAACTTCATTCACCTATGGCTTTTTTGAATACTTTTTTCGAAAGTACCATTGATAGATAATATTCTCTTTCAAAAATTATATTATTTTATAATTTTGTTGCAATCCTTTTCGAAATGGATAAACTTCATTTATGGTTTTTTTATATAATTTCTTCGAAAGTATCATTGATAGATAATATTCTCTCGAAAAAAGTTTATTATTTTAAGATTTTGTTTTGATTTTTTTTTAAGTGTATAAATTTCATTTACCTATGAATTTTTATATACTTTTTTCAAAAGTTTCATCGATAGATAATATTCTCTCGAAAATAGTGTATTATTCTATAATTTTGTTTCAAATCTTTTGAAAGTGGAGAAACTTTATTTACCTATGGCTTTTTCATATACTTTTTTCAAAAGTTTCATTGATAGATAATATTCTCTCGAAAATAGTATATTATTCTATAATTTTGTTTCAAATTTTTTGGAAATGGATAAACTTCATTTACCTATGGCTTTTTTATATACTTTTTCGGAAGTATCATTGATAGATAACATTCTCTCGAAAAAAGTATATTATTTTATAATTTTGTTTGAATTCCTTTCGGAATGGATGAACTTCATTCACCTATGGCTTTTTTGAATACTTTTTTCGAAAGTACCATTGATAGATAATATTCTCTCGAAAAAATTATATTATTTTATAATTTTGTTGCAATCCTTTTCGAAATGGATAAACTTCATTTATGGTTTTTTTATATAATTTCTTCGAAAGTATCATTGATAGATAATATTCTCTCAAAAAAAGTTTATTATTTCAAGATTTTGTTTTGATTTTTTTTGAAGTATATAAATTTCATTTACCTATGACTTTTTATATACTTTTTTCAAAAGTTTCATCGATAGATAATATTCTCTCGAAAATAGTGTATTATTCTATAATTTTGTTTCAAATCTTTTGAAAGTGGAGAAACTTTATTTACCTATGGCTTTTTTATATACTTTTTTCAAAAGTTTCATTGATAGATAACATTCTCTCGAAAATAGTATATTATTCTATAATTTTGTTTCAAATTTTTTGGAAATGGATAAACTTCATTTACCTATGGCTTTTTTATATACTTTTTCGGAAGTACCATTGATAGATAATATTCTCTCGAAAAAATTATATTATTTTATAATTTTGTTGCAATCCTTTTCGAAATGGATAAACTTCATTTATGGTTTTTTTATATAATTTCTTCGAAAGTATCATTGATAGATAATATTCTCTCGAAAAAATTATATTATTTTATAATTTTTTTTTGAGTCTTTTTGAAATGGATGAACTTCATTCACTTACGGCTTTTTATATACTTTTTTCGAAAGTATCATTGATAGATAATATTTTCTTGGAGAAAGTATATTATTTTATAATTTTGTTCAAATTCTTTTCGAAATTGATAAACGTCATTCACCTATGGCTTTTTTATACACTTTTTTCGAAAGTATCATTGAAAGATGATATTTTCTGGAAAAAAGTATATTATTGTATAATTATGTTTGAATTCTTTTCTAAATGGATGAACCTCATTCACCTATAGGTTTTATATACTTTTTTTGAGAGTATCATTGATAGATTATATTCTCTCGGAAAAATTATATTATTTTATAATTTTGTTTCAATTATTTTTGAAATGGATAAACCTCATTCATGGATTTTTTATACAATTTTTTCGGAAGTTTCATTGATAGATATTCTCTCGAAAAAATTATATTATTTTACAATTTTGTTTAAATTCTTTTCGAAATTGATGAACTTCATTCACCTAAGGCTTTTTTATATACTTCTAGCGAAAGTATCATTGATAGATAATATTTTCTTGAAGAAAGTGGAATATTTTATAATTTTATTCAAATTCTTATCGAAATTGATTAACTTCATTCACCTATGGCTTTTTTATATACTTTTTACGAAAGTATCATTGATAGATAATATTTTCTTGAAAAAAGTATATTATTTTATAATTTTGTTTGAATTCTTTCCGAAATGGATAAACTTCATTCACCTATGGCCTTTATATACTTTTTTCGGAAGTATTATTGATAGGTAATATTCTCTCGAAAAAAATATATTATTTCATAATTTTCTTTCGATTTTTTTCAAATGGATAAACTTCATTTACCTATGGCTTTTTCATGTAATTTTTACGAAAGTATCATTGGTTATTAATTCAATCAGTATTTGTACCTGCGAAAAATCCCACTTTCACAGTATCATCAAATCCCAGACGACGCTATTCTGAAAAAATCCGCACTGAAAGTAGGATAACGAATCCATGTGGTTGAATTTGTCGAACCCTAAAACGAAGTAGAAATATCACGATTCCCTTGAAATCCAAGATCCCTGAGGTTTCCACCTAACAATTCGTTTATATGGTCAATTGACTCTAAATACTACATAAATCAATGGTTATCAATTCAATCAGTAATTGAACCTGCAAAAAAACACACTTTCAGAGAATCATCAAATCCCAGTCGACGCTATTCTGGAAAAATCCACCTGAAAATCATTCATAGATAATATTCTCTGGAAAATAGTATATTATTCTATAATTTTGTTTTGATTCTTTCTGAAATGGATAAACTTCATATTATCCATAGTATTCCAATTTATTTTTTTTTGACGAATTTTTTTTGTTTTGTATAGCAGACCACTCTGCTCTACTCTAAGTAGAGATAGACATGATAGAAGGCGTTACATGAAATAACAGAACGCCCATGGAAGGACGTACATCCATCAGAGTTCATACAGAATGGAATGTTTTCAGCAAGAACAACTGCGACGACGTGATCGTTGTTCATGTCCATCTCATCTCTCGAATTCATTCCCGAAAAACTAGCACAAGAGAAATTCTACATGGGATGATTACGCAACAACTCATCATCCGGAATGTCCTGAAATATGCCACGCCATATGGACGCAATTTTTCACAACGCTCGAATGCTCTTTCGCATTTGCACCACTCGTCATGTCTAGGTACGCCTTTCAAATGCCATTTTTCAAATTATTCGCATTGCCAACTGCTACTTGGACCAAACAGCACGGTGAAATTATGACGGATTCTCATGTTTTCCGAACGAGACTAGAAAATCGATTCTGAGAAAATCGAAACAACCATTATATTAGGAAAATGAAAGGATTTCAGCGCACACATATGAGAGGATAAGCGATGAACCATACTGTGTGTCGTCGCGGCAACGCCATCTCACGGATCTACGTACAACCGCTTCAAGAATTCTTTACTGTCGTGAGACTACAAAGATATTTGAAATATAATAAAATTGAAGCATGTTACTCTTCTGACCGATCACTCGATACTTTGGCTCACTTCCGAGAGAAACGAAGGGGAGAAAGATAATTACCACTGCGGCAAAATATTACCCCACTATCTGACAGCCACTTATTTACCAACGGAATTAAACCCCACCAACCCTTATATACGGCGCTGTTCCTTTTATATTAATATCCTGTATTTCATGTTTATGTGACGTTTTTTCCATGCCGAACTAGATATTGAACGGTCATGGGAAGCATCGTCGTCTGTGAAATATGATATGGGATCGGAGGTTGGACAAATTGAGATCCTCTTCGGGAAAAATTGAAAAAGTTTGGGGTAGGTGGCACACTGTTGAGTGGTTTATGCAGTCCGATGAAACAGTCCCATATTCCTCCGGGGAAATCTGAGAAAAAAAAAACGCTGTGTCCTACAGCGCAAGTCGTTGCGCGTGATTCGAATTTGCACCTTTGTTTTTCGCCATTTTGAGATCTGGAATTGATTCGATAATATCGATTTTCGCATTGAAGTGAAAAGTTGAATTGTCACTTTCAATAATTGGATGTTCAACTGTTAAATATACATCCAAATTTGTCTCGGCGTGAAATTCTCTCACGGTAAGTCTTCCCTATTTTCAACTAAGATATTTTCTGAAATGATTCACAGAGAACCGTAGATATTCTTGTACACGTTTTCTTTTAGGTTAGATCCATGGCTTACCTCAAGTATCTATCTTATATTTTGCAATTTCTTTGCCTAATAGTTGTATTTTTATCATTTCAAAGCTTCCTTCAGGTTACAATTTTTCTTTTATGTAAATTTTGGTTTCTTTAATGACGTGTTCAGACCTGAATGAGTGCTTGGGAAACTGTAACTTTCTTCCCATGGGAACCGAGAATTTGTTCCCTTGGATTTGAATATTTCGTTCCCCTGAGATTGGGACATTTAGCAGTTCAGAGGTCGATCTCAACTCGTTGTAAACAATTGTAGATTTGAATTTCCATTATAATTGTAAAACCTGAAGGGAGTTATCAATTCTGTAACGAAAGGGATCAGCACAAAGGTAATATCAAGGTAAATAACCATTACGTAACAAATTTTAGACAATATAATAGCGCCCAATAATAATCATACCATGATTCCAGCTTTCGAAATGTTAATTATTCATAAGGTCAATGGCACTTCTTCAGTTCGAATTTATACCTTGAACTGCGACGATGGAAATTTTTCAATTAGCTGTTCAATATTCGATGCCCTTCATTAAATCCAAGAACAGAACATCTTACTATCATAATGATGTAATTAACTCGGCTTGTAGCGGAGTGTAGGTACTTCGAGATTCATTAAGGTTGACGAGGGACGGGCGTCTAAATGTCAGGGAATATCAGAAATCCCTTTTCGCCATTTAATTGTTTAAGGGCAACGTAATGAATCATTCAGGGATTTCTCATAAGGAAATCCTGAAATGAGGGCCTTTCCGCTTTATTATTTCGTTTGGAGATTTGACTTGGGTGCAATAAACTTCCCCATTTTTGCTACTCTGAAAGTATGCACCCTTGGAACAAACCTGACCCCTGCAGCAATCCCACAAACAATCTTGAGCTCCACTTCTTGATTGAGATGTGATCAGCTCGCCAACAGACTAACATAAATTCCTGGAAGCTCCTCGATAAGAAAGACCAGATGTAAGTCGAGGAATCCCGAATCCCCTTCCATCTAGGATATCCAAGACAAGTCATATTCGCGTTCAGCCAACTGCCCCGATAAATTACCCGGAAAAAAGTCTCCATATTTCGTCCCCCAGATCGTTCTGTTTGTTTCAAAGGGTCGTTCGGGAAATGGGACAACTATTGGGGTGACTATGGGTGAAATAGGGGGGTTGTAAATCATCCACGTATACTACAACATCTGTCCTGGTAGTTTATCGCGAGGATGATAAACATCAACCCCTTATTTCACTTTCTGGAACTAAAACACATATATAACTGTGTAGCGGGTGGACTTTTTAGTGGACCTCAGTGGACTATGAAGAAAGTTCTGATACAGAATGTCCACAAATGGAATAGTCAAACGTGTGGGTTGGAAAGTTATCCCATGAAGGATAATGAAAGACAAACGTATCGAAACGACATATAGATGTTGAAGCCATAGGGTTCTTCTAGATTCAATTGCGGCCTTATGCCGCGTGTCAGCTGCGCTGGGGAAAAAGCCTTATCAATTCCTGCGAGATGCTTCGACTGTTTTCGACCAATTTTGGCGTTTTTCAGAAAATAGTATGGCACATCGTCCTAAAGCCACTTTCGCAAAATAACTTCGAAAAATTACGAGAAGCACTGCCGTGAAGGCAGAAGCTTTTGAGCGCTCGTCATCCACCTTGTAGGTAGATTCGCATTTTCCAGTTTCAGAAATCAATTGAAGGAATATTCGAAAGCTGTCAAAAAAATTCTGAAACTTAGGCGAAACTCCAGACTTCATGTCAGTGCTTCAGCTGATCAATTTTTTTTTCGATAATTCGCGAGAATTTTTTACGGTATCTATGGTCTTGGTGGTGCGATCTGGACAAAATTTTGCACGTAGTTTGAATACATAATTACTCAGCTAGGTGCAGAATTTCATCCCAATCCGCTCAGGATTTTCGGAACTATCAGCAAAACAATATTTTGAACGGCCATATTTACGGAACCTCTAGTCTAATTTTGCTCATTGATGAACGTGACCGCGATATTCGCAATCCAAACCCACCCTGAGAATTTCAAGTTCCTAGGCTTCTCCGTTCAAAAGTTACAATTTTCTATGGTTTCTATGGTTCTGGTCATGCGATCTGAACAAAATTTCACATGTAGCTTGAACACCTCATTCTCCATTTGAGTGCAAAATTTCATCTCAATCAAATCTGTAGTTTTCAAGTAATCAGGGGAACAAAACTTTGGACGGCCATATTTACGGAACCCCTGGTGAAATTTGGCCCATTAACGAACTCAACCGAGGCATTCGGGCACTGAACCCATACTGAAAATTTCAAGTCTCTAGGTTGTTCCGTTCGAGAGTTATCGTGCTTACGGACGGACGGACGGACATACTCGAATTTTCCGACGGATTCGTCATCAGTGAGTCGAACTTAGTCGATTGAGACCTTTTTCGGCTCAGAATTCGAAAAATACAGACATCGTGACGAAATGATATAGCCCTCGTGTAAGTAGTACGAGCGCTCAAAAATGGATGAATTCAGCGTAGTTTCATACAATGACTAGAGATATCCGGAAAACCCAAAATGTTCCGAAATTGTCTAGTATTTTTTCTGGCTTTATTTGTAAATTGCACTTTTATTCCATCACTTTTTCGCTATATCCAATGACGTCATTTTTTTAACCCGACGTTTCGTCTTCACCAGCTTGATTTTTATTATACGATCTAATAAAAAGTCTTTTCCTCTTGGAATGTTAGAATTTTCTGAAAAGTGAATTGTTAATTATTAAAAACACAACTTTAATCTAACTTCGAAATTTTTTATGGATACGACATATAGATTTTGAAGCCATAGGGTTCTTCGAGATTCAATTGCGGCCTTATGCCGCGAGACAGCTGTGCTGGGAGAAAAACCTTATCAGTTCTTGCGAGATGCTTCGACTTTTTCCGACCAATTTTGGTGTAGCACATCGTCCTAGAGCCACTTTCGAAGGAATATCTTCGAAAAAATAGATGAATTCATCGATGTTCCATACAATGACTAGGGTATCCGGAAAACCCAAAGTTTTCCGAAATTGTCTTGTTTTTTTCCTGACTTCATTTGTGAATTGCACTTTTATTCCATCACTTTTTTCGCTATATCCGACGGCGTCATTTTTGTAACCCGAGTTTTGGTCTTCACAAGCTTGATTTTCATTATAGTACTTAATAAAAGGTATTTTACCCTTGAAATTTCAGAATTTTCTGAAAGGTAAATTGTTGATTATTAAAAACACAACTTCATCCAACTCCAAAATTTCTTATCGAAACGACATATAGATATTTAAGTCATAGGGTTCTTCGAGATCCAATTGCGGCCTTAGGCCGCGAGTCAGCTACGCTGGGGAAAAATCCCATGAAGGATAAAGAAAGGCAAACGTATTTTGTTCATCCTCATGTATCGAAGCCTGTAACGGTTCCATTATCCATGAGAGTATGAACGCCTTTTAAAAAACTTTTATCGAAAAAGTACGATTTCCATTTCTGGTGTCAGAATAATCATCTGGAAAATGAAACGAATGTAATTCCAGATTTACCTACCTCCATCCCCATTATCACCCCTGCCTAACGTCATTAACAGGATTACCGGGAAAACTTGGGGATCGTTACTGTGTCCGTAGTGCAGGATTGACCTACGCGATAATTACTTTACGACACCGCGGATTAGATAGAGCCAAGTTATGGCCGGGATAATACGACGTTTCCATTATAAACTAGAAACGAAAACCTTCGAGAGTTGAAAGGTATAATTATCAATCAACGTCATGGGGAACGTCTGTCGTCCACTTGGAATAAATTACACTTACAGTAAAAGCGGAACCCGCTTCGTGTTGCAGCTTGGGATTAACATTATATTTCAGGACTGGGACCAAATTTGAATATTAGTTTCGATGCTCCAAACTGCTCGTTTATAGGATTATCAGTGGTGTTTATTTCACGGTATGAATTGAAATTTGAACACTGCGGAAATCGCGCCCGGATGTGACGTAACCAGAGTTGACCAATCACCGATAACTTGTTCGCTGATTGGTTGATTTGTGCCAATCAGAGCACAGACACTCATCGCGTCACAAGGAGCCGTTGTTCAACTGTCTACCTCGATTGCAGGGTTTTAGAGCGCCGTTCGTTCGAAATTTCCCTCTCCCAGCGAATTCGACACGGTTATTTCCGATACTAAAACAAATCCTCAACTCATTTCATGGAGAAACAAACGGTTATTGGAACACATCCAACATCGGTCCCATCAGAGAGCATTTCTGCCATTGTGATACATAAGGCCGACCCCAGTGGCGTGTCCAAGTCCAACTTCGTGATAGAGGGTTGTTCACTTCGGAACTGTTGCTTTTCTGCCCCATTATGTCAGAATGGAGAATTGCTCTTGCCATCAAGAGTAATTGTCCAGATGTGGAATGAAACAATCGCCGACCGGATGGTGTTAATACATGTGGCCGCTCAAGAGCCAAGAAATTCAACGGTACCCACCAGGACTTTGACATGCGAAACCCATCATACCGCTGAATAATTCGCGAGCGAACTACATTGTGTTTTGAGTTGGGGCGAAATGGCTCATTTATTCATCGCGAAGTAAGCTCTCCGTTTCACGAGATGAAAATCACACATGAACTTATGTAAAAAGTTTGGTTAGTTTGTAACAGTTTGTATTTTGGAATCTTTGTATACCTCATTTCAGATCCCATCGGGTCCTTTTCCTCGTTTTATGAACGTATGCTTCTAGAAGTAACAGATAGCTGTCATATATTGACAAATTATAAAAATTATAAAATTGTCTTACCTCTATTTTCAACTTAGTATTCACTAATTAACTTAGCCTTTGATTTTCACTAATTGCGAGTTTTACAAAACAACTACACGTGCTTCGCCATACCTTGCATTTATCACGATCTTATGTCGAAAGTTTGGTTTGTTTTGACGATTTCCGACTCCTGTTGAAAAAAAAAACTCGACTTTCAAAACACCCTGTATTTTGGAATTTTTGTCGAATATTATTGTGATATTTTTTTTTTCAAATCCGTTCCACTGGCTAGAATGAATGAAAAAGATCGGAAAACGAACTTCATGACAGGTTAATAGAATTAACTTCCTTAAGATCGATGGAAATCTACAAAAGTGGGTTGGTAGAGTTGAAAGACAATATATTTAATCGTATTTACCTCATTTCAGATCCCATTGGGTCCTTGTTTTCGTTTTATGAACGTATGCTTCTAGAGGTTACAGATAGCTTTCATATTTCGACAAATTATATCTAATATATAAAATTCTCGTGTCCACAGTGTTCGTTGCCATACTCCTCCGAAACGGCTTAACCGATTTTGATGAAATTTTTTGTGCTTATCCGGTATCTATCAGAATCGGCCAACATCTATTTTTCATCCCCCTAAATGTTAGGGGTAGTCCACCCCTAAATTTTTTTTTTTTATTTTTTAGACAAAATTTCTAATTTCTATTTTTTTATGATACAACATACAAAATCCATACAATCCCCAATTTTCACCCTTCTACGATCAACCCTTATTTTTTAATAGCCAGAACAACGAGAGGCCGAAGGCCTCGAGCAATTTTGAAATTGCGAAAAAAGGGAGAGATATGGCAAAACAACGTTTGCCGGGTCAGCTAGGTTAGGTTAGGTAAGGTTAAGGGTAGGTTATTTTGAGACGAGAGGCCGAAGGCCTCGAGCAATTTTGAAATTGCGAAAAAAGGGAGAGATATGGCAAAACAACGTTTGCCGGGTCATCTAGTAAATTATAAAATTGTCTCACCTATATTTTCAACTTAGTATTCCCTTATAACTTATCCTTCGATTTTCACAAATTGCGAGTTTTACAGAACTACTACACGTGTATCGGCATACCATGGTATCATCACGATCTTATGTCGAAAGTTTGGTTTGTTTTGACGATTTCTGACTCCTGTTGAAAAAAAACTCGACTTTCAAAACACTCTGTGCTTTGGAATTTTTGACGAATATAGTTCCCAGAATATTATTCAAAAACTCTATTTTTTTTTCAAATCCGTTCCACTGGCCAGAAGGGATGAAAAAGATCGGAAAATTAATTTCATCACAGGTTGATGGAATCAACTTTCTTAAGATCGATGGAAATCTACAAAAGTGAAGTGGTAAAGTTGAAAGACAATAGATTTAATTGTATTCGCCTCATTCCAGATCCAATCGGGTCCTTTTCTTCGTTTTATGAACGCATGCTTCTAGAAGTTATAGATAGCTGTCATATTTCGACAAATTATAAAATTGTAACTAACCTCTATTTTCAACTTAGTATTCACTAATTAACTTAGCCTTTGATTTCCACCAATTGTGAGTTTTACAAAACTTCTACATGTGTTTCGCCATACCATGGTTTCATCACGATCTTATGTCGAAAGTTTGGTTTGTTTTGACGATTTCTGACTCCTGTTGAAAAAAACTCGTCTTTTAAAACAGCCTGTATTTTGGAATTTTTGACGGATATGGTTCCCAGAATATTATTGCAAAACTCAATTTTTCTTTCAAATCCGTTCCACTGGCTGGAATGAATGAAAAAGATCGTGAAACGAACTTCATGACAGGTTGATGGAACTAACTTTCTCAAAATCGTTGGAAATCTAGAATAGTGGGGTGGTAAAGTTGAATGACAATATATTTCAGATACCACCGGCTCCGTTTCTTCGTATTATGAACATATGCTTGTAGAAGTTACAGATAGCTGTCATATTTCGACAAATTATAAAATTGTACCTTAAGTACCTCTATTTTCATTTTAGTACATATTCACCAATTAACTCAGCCTTTGATTTCCACCAATTGCGAGTTTTACGAAACCACTACACGTGTTTCGCCACACCATGGATTCATCTCGATCTTATGTCGGAAGTTTGGTTCCTTTTGACGATTTCTGTCGAAAAAACTGTACTTTTGAAACACCCTGTACTGTACTTTGGAATTCTTAACGAATATGCTTCCAGAATATTATTGAAAAACTGTATTTTGCTTTCAAATCCGTTCCACTGGCTAGAATGAATGAAAAAGATCGGAAAATGAACTTCATGTTTCTAACAAAGGTAATCAAGTTGAACTCATGAAACAATTCCAACCTAGTCGATTATAGTACTGTAACGTACCCAGCTGGGGCAGGTTCGCTCAATCGTTATGCAGTGAGGGATGGTGAATAATACACTAATCACTCGTCCAAGGTTTATTGGTAACATCTAGGAAGACTCTGATCTCTCTAGCAAAATGTTAGTGTTTATATATTCATAAGATAGTTACATGTTTAATCGAATCGATAACATGATTGATAACATTACATATTATAGTAAACACATCTGTTTTACGTTTCGGGCACGCTTCGGAGACAAAGCAAGGTAACGAATATTGCATCTCAAGATCGTTAATATACAGAGTGTTTATACTGATACATACTACAGTACGAATTCATTTTGTTGCTGTGAAATGTGATCGTTAGTGAAAAATCAATTTTATATCTTCTTCGCTATTTTTATTTCTCACAAACTATTCATTGTATTAATTTTCATTTTTATTTCATTCATATCCATGTGATATTCGGGATAGTTCAATGATTAATTTTTGGGTGAGCTCCTTCCCATGTTAACATCCCTATGATTTAATGTGTTTCGGGGCATCAATCTCCCTTACGCCCTTTCCAAACGAAAATCCACGATCAAAGGATAAATACTGCTGATGCAGAGTTCCGCCCTTAGCAATTTTCCCGTGTACACATAATTCATTGTATTTGTAGTGATTTATCCGCGTAGTTCGACTTCTGAAACCGTCCCTGTTATTCACAGTTAATGAGAAGCCATGATAAATTATCGTTCATACGCCGGCAGAGTCAAAACCTCAGCAAATGGATCCATACTGCTCCGCGCGCTTTCATCGAATGTGGCTCATGTCTAGCAAGAATATTGCAAGCTCCGCACCAGAGGGAGGAGATATGAAGGAGAAAACTGTGACCCTGCAGGAATTTAATTTTATTGACAAAGACTTATGCGATCATCGATCAGCGGTCGGATATGGCCGAATTTTAAACGGATGACACCGAATTTTGGTACTTGGGACCCTCGTGGTGATGAGAAATGGTTTGGCTTCTTGCTGATGGCGAACGACTGTCGTTCCACGAGGTTCAACATCGGTCGAATACTAAATGAAAAAAAACTTTTTTACCCATTTTTGTCTACATAATCGTTGAGAACCGGTTCGGACCTAGAAATTCCGAATATATGGTTACGAAACAGAAACAATTTTATCGAATTTAAGTATTCTTTGAATTTGAATACAATGAAGAGATGAAAAAACTGAATTTTAATGTAATTTATCGATTTCCAGAAAACTGGATTATAATGTGGGTCTATATAGTGTTAGTAGCCGACTATTGGGGATATATCGGTTGAATCTCCGCCAATCAATACTCATCCAAACTGTAGTAGTTCTAAGACTCGTGAACATTGCGTCTCTTCTCCATATCCAGACAACAGCGGAAAAAGCTTCCACTCGCTCTAATGGACAATCGTCATCATTCCTTCTCTAATTGCTAGGACGATTGACGTGCACCAATGCACTTTTCACATAATCCTCCAACGTAATCTCCAGGAACGGTCATCCTTTCAACCCGAGGCTCCCAATTGAAATCCACGATAATCCTTTCTGTTCGGCAGCCTAAAACGGTAGCGCAGCCCTTCTTTTTAAGCCGGTTAGTTTTCACAATCGGTCCACTGGGAATTGACAGCGGAATCTATGATTTTCTTGGGGGAAAATTCACGAATGCCGAATATTATGGATTTAATCCTTTCGATATTGTTAAGTGAAACCTACTTCAAGGAACTTCACGTGAAGCAAGCACATTCCTGGAAACCGTGCGACTAGCGGAAACCATGCGAATAAGTGCAAGCTCGCATATCCTCTCGCATAGGAACAGTTGTTTACTTTTTAATAAAGACATTATTATAAACTCAGTTCCTATTATAAGCTCCCATCAAACATATTAGGTTTGGTTTCATTATAAATTCGAAGTAATTCTTGGTAATATTTCATTTTTCACATTCTGGTCCAAATCACAGCAGGAAATTGAGTTCCCTACAAAGAAGTTGAACTGGATGAATGCAACTACTCATCTGTGAAGGAATACGTTTCACTCACTCCATGGATGCCCCATTATCCACTGTATTCGAAAATTGGATGTCTTGTGTACACGAACTTCACTCCGAAACGGGAACAACATGACTCTTGAATGTTTATTCATGTTTTGAATCTGGAAGCACTTACCGGAAAAATAACTGCGATAAAAGCTGGGAATAATCGATAATACTTTAGTTGAAAGCATGCATTATTGTCGCTCGTCAACGTGTTAGGACACAGTACACACTGCCTTTATTATATCTGCTTTTCTGGAAATCGGAGAAGATATACGATAAGTTTCCTGCTGTTGCCACTCAAATATTCGGGATGTTTACAGTATCGATTCCAGTTTAGGTACTGCGTTACTATTTGCTCAATTCCAGGAATGCAATGCTGGTGTATCCCTGAACCATTTATTCATAACATTGACCATCATGAACGAGTGCAAACATAATTAATCCGTCATTCAAAATACTTTCGAAAGGGGGAAAAGTTTTGATTCCGCGTCACCGACATGCTGATGTGACTTAAACAAATCCCGAGAAAAATGAATTCACAACGTCCAAAATCCTGGGACACTCTCAACGTTGGTGAAATTAAACCGGAAGCCTCTTATCGGAAACGTAACTCTAACATGATTTCATTCAGACCCATTTTACTTCACTCAAGAGCCGGGAAATCTGGAGAACGACCGAATAACAATAAAAGTTACAGTAACCGGATATTTCCTGAATGCAAATTTTCCTTTATGTTCACGATCGATACTGATTTGAAATTCATTCGATAATGAAAAGATTGTGGATGGTTTAAAGTGGGATGCTCTTCGTTTTGCTACTGAAATTTTGCTCTGCCTTTATAATATAATGGTGTATAAAAATAATGCTATTGTAATACACTGACAAAGCACTCCTGATAGAATCCCCCAAAAAACATTCTCCGATCTTTATTTCGTCTCCAGAAAATTTTCAACCTCACCATTCTTGGTGGTTCCAAATTATGTTTTCGTTTTCGTTAAACCTATCACCCCCTTCTATTATATTTTCAAGGCGGTTCGTGAACCAAACATCGGCAATTATTGGTCTGAAACCAATCACCTCTCACGTTCCCGATAGTGGTTGTAGGATGTGAAAATTTCCATAAACACTCAAGTGCTTAATTAATCTCACAACGCTTCATATTTTTGGTCATTAAACGCGCGTTGGGCACTGCATTTACGAGTCCTTCAAAACTGTCGAGTTTGGGTTATCAAAATTTCAACGATGGGCGAGTAGACTAAACAAATACTTGAATTAATACATTAATTTTCCACATTTCTAGGCGTTCTCACGACTTCGATTTTTTCTTTTATCGACTAGGCCAAAAGAAATAGTCTCTATTTCCGACTATTTGAGTTAATTGTGCATGTACCGAAATGTTTTCAAGTCTTCCAATTTATTACATACCAAACTGTCATTCAGTGTTCATTGTCAGTATGACAAATACTGTCATTTCATTTTTATTAACTTCAAGAGATGTAATCACCAAATTATTTTGAATATTTCGGAAAACTTAGGCCTCTTCTTTCGTGAGTTATTGTGTTTACGGTCGGACGAACGGACAAAATTCAATTTGACCCTGAATTACAGCCTGATCGTTCAAGACCATTTTGCAGTTGAAATTGGTTGGGTCGGAAATCGTCGACAGAAGTGCTTTGGTGTGAGAAGTTGACAAAGATTTCTCAGCATCACAATCCCTTTTGTTTTCAGATATCCAGAAATTCACGTGAAAGTTGAGATTATCGTGAAATATACCAATATTAGTTATTAAAATAAATCGACGAAGTTAAATTATAAATCTCACAACGCTCCATTTTTTTTGGTCATTAAACGCGCGTAAGGCATTATATTTGTAAGTCCTTTGAAACTCTTGAGTTTGGGTTATCAACATTTCAACGCTGGGCGACTAAACAAATACTTAAATTAATTCTTCAATTCTACACATTCCAAGGCGTTCTCGCGACTTTGATTTTTTTTAGTATCGACCAAAAGAAGTAATCTCTATTCCAGGAGACCATGACTATCTACCAAATGGTGATAATATTAAATATCGACATCTCCAGCTCTCGTTCATTACCCAAAACATCCAAGCAGCGATCCGCTAACGGCATAATGTAGATAATGTTTCACGTCGTTTTTTGCAGCATCCCGACGCCCCTCACCCCCCTCGTTAGCCCATCCGACAAAGTTCATGCCGTCGGAGCTAATTTCGACAGAAGGATTTGTCGATGAGGAGCTGTAGGAGAATAACTCCCCATTTCCTTTTGAAGTCCTAACGAAATCTGTTAGGGGTTGCAAATGCAATAAAATGACGCTCAGACCTTCGATTCCGAGTGGTTTCGAGACGGGGGTTGTGATTAATTTTCCTTAAGTTTCGTCGCCGTCTTTCTATTTAATTGTGACTTCTTGTAGGAGGGGGTGAAAAGCCGCTTCGTGAAGATGGGAAGAACTTCGTAGAAGTATCAGTGGGTTTCGAATGGATGAATTATTTTCTTAGGGTCATGCCTTCAAATTCTGGCAGGACACCGGAAAACATCCCTTCCTGGAAGTACCGTCTGCTGAATATTCATCCCGAAATCAAATTGTATTGGATTACCCCGGAGTCTCCTCGGTAAATCCCTTTTTTGCGTAACAATTTATGCGACGGATTTCGGCCTTGGAGCAGAAGATTTGCCCGAAAAATATTGTTATCTATCTCTTGGCCCGTGATAAATTGGAACGTTCAAGTGAAGCTCCACAGCTTGGAGCAAGTTTATGAGGCGTTTCTCATTATGGTCTGTTCATATTTTCTCTTTGTTCGGGGGCATTTGTAATACCGCAGTTTTCTTCGGTACGACTTCATATTCGCCTCGTTGAATTACCAAAATGGGACATGGCGTGAATTATGATTCGAATTATAAACCTCGTTTTTCATTTTCGAGCAAGAACTGCGTTTTGTGCAGCTTTTCAGCTGCGATTTCTACCTGATCGACTTTTTCTGATTTGGCGAATATGAGAAATCTGCTATTTTCCATACAATTCTGTGATGCCATGTCTTGGAGAGTCGTTATTATTGAATGACATTATTTGTGACACTGACGGTGGTTTGGTTCACAGAATATAGGGAATCTTCATGTCATTTTTCAACACAACCCCCTCATATTCCACCAAGTTTCGACTTACCACCCTTATCTGAATGAAATAGGGAGAAAAGGCCAATTTCCCTGGAAAACTCCGAAAGTTTTCCATCGCCTACGAAATATTGTCATTCCATTAGTTCAACACCGATACAATTGATAAGGATGACTAACCGGAAGACCCCATAATAGGCAATTTGTTCGTCATCGATTATAACTTTTGAAGTTTAAATGCCGAAAACAATTTATCTTCGAGACAATGGGCGGGTTGGATTTGCTGGGAAAAGGGCAAGAGAGCGGGGAATTTCGAGCTGGCCGACGGAAAGGCAACGGGATTGTCTCTGTTGAATATAAATCAGTGCTTTTGTATTGAATTCAGCCGATGGTTGTCGTTTAGAGTCACTTTGTGTTATGAATTATAGTCGTGTACAAATAAGAAAAGACAGTTGTTTTATTAGAGTAAGGACTTCGCAGTTCGAAGGGCATCTGTCTCACAGATGAGTGAATGTTCAGTATGTGTTGTGACACGATATGTTTTGCTCGTATTTCATTGTTAACAATTCAAGAATTACTTTCTGATTTATTCAAGACTGAAGATTTCTGTTTCATCGATAGGAAATTATTGCCTCTAATTGAGGTTCTGTATTATAGTTGTTTTCGAAGATCTTGAGTTTCAAAAATCATCGCTTGGATGGCAGAATCTGGTTGAGGAAACCTGGTCGAAAAGCAACCAGTTTTGTATTTTGAATTCGAATTTTGAAGGACTTTTGGTGGATTATTGAACTTCAGTCCTAAAAACTCGTGTGGCATTATGCATTTTAAGAATTGTTTCAACACTTAAGCCAACCTAACCTAACCTAAATATTGATTCATTTAAATAATTTTTTCAACACTGTTTTAACTTGAGCTAACCTCACCTAACCTAACCTAAATATTGAATCATTTTGAGAATTGTTTCAACACTAACCTGCCCTGACCTATATAAATGTTCTGATTTTCATTTTTGAGCGCTCGTACTACTTACACGAGGGCTATTTCATTTCGTCACGATGTCTGTATTTTTCGAATTTTGAGCCGAAAATGGTCTCAAACGATAGAGTTCAACTCACTGATGACGAATCCGTCAGAAAATTTGAGTCTGTCCGTCCGTCCGTCCGGCCGTCCGTGAGCACGATAACTCTCGAACGGATCAACTAAGAGACTTGAAATTTTCAGTGTAGGTTCAGATCCCAAATGCCTCGGTTGAGTTCGTTAATGGGCAGAATTCCACCAGGAGTTCCGTAAATATGGCCGTTCAAAATTTTGTTCTCCTGATTACTTTGAAACGACAAATTCGATCAGGATGAAACTTTGCACTCAAATGGAGAATGAGGTATTCAAGCTACATGTGAAATTTTGTCCAGATCGCATGACCAGAACCATAGAAACCATAGAAAATTGTAACTTTTGAACGGAAACGCCTAGGGACTTGACATTTGCAGGATAGGTGTGAATCTTGATTGTCGTGATTACTTTTATCTATGAGCAAAATTATACTAGGGGTTCCGTAAATATGTTCGTTTGAAATTTGGTTTTCTTGATAATTTCAAAACTACAGATTCGATCGTGACGAAACTTTGAATACTAATGAAGAATGATTTTCAGGATATGTGTGGATCTGAAATGTCGCGTTCACGTTCATCAATGAGCAGAATTATACTAGGGGTTCCGTAAATACGGTCGTTTGAAATTTTGGTTTCAAGATAATTTCGAAACTACTGATTCGATCGAGATGAAATTTCATATTTTAATCGAGAATGTTATATTGAATCAATATTTTGTCCAGATCAAATGACCAGAACCATAGAAACCATAGAAAATTGTAACTTTTGAACGGAAAGGCCTAGGAACTTGAAATTTTCAGGGTGGGTTTGGATCGCAAATTTCACGGTCACGTTCATCAACGAGCAAAATTAGACTAGGGGTTCCGAAAATATGGCTGTTCAAAATATTCTGTTCCTGATAATTTCGAAACTACCGATTTGATTGGAATGAAATTTTACACCTAGCTGAGGAATAATGTATTCAAACTACGTGCTAAATTTTGTCCAGATCGCATCACCAAGACCATAGATACCGTAGAAAATTTTAGAGAATTATCGAAAAAAAAATTTGTCACCTAAAGCACTGACTTGAAGTCTGGATTATCTCCTTAGTTTGAAAATTTGTTCGACAGCTGTCAAAAATTTCCTCAATTGGTTTTCAAAACTGGAAAATGCGAATCTACCTACAAGGTGCATGTACGAGCGCTCAAAAGCTCCTGCCTTCACGGCAGTGCTTTTCGTAATTTTTTCATACAAAGTTTTATGATAATATCCAACAATATAGCATGGACCCAAATTTCAATGACCAAAAACTGTAAAATATTGATTCTAAATGAACATTGAAACAATACATCATAAAAACAAATCAGGCATCAAATAATTCGAAGGAAAACCAGCCAGTATCTTCGGGGTGCCCCTAATCTGCAATCTCTCCAGGAGCCCAGATCTTCAGTGTGGAAATATTTACACAGGTACTATCAGCTCTACCACCCCCGAAAAGCTTTCTCCATGGGAGGAAATTACACGTCAATAACTCTCCAAGCGAAACTCCTTAGGACAATATCAACAAGCCATTAGTTTGGGGAGCTCATAAGCTCGAGTGGAAGATCGCCCCCCTTTCTCCCAGTCCATTAATATACTAATTAAATTAACCAGCGTAGGTAAATCCAAGTTTGGATTACCGGAGGACCTTTCTGGACCGGCCGGTTGTCTTTTTCGAAGATATATGGTAATTCAAACGGACAAGGAGGGAATTAGAAAACGTTTTAGTATCCCCATTAGCGAGCTGGAAGGGTCAACCTGCGAAACCAGAACAATGGAGTGGGTAAACAAACGTCGGAATAATTGGAACGTCCTAATTTTGACTGACATGGTTCGACACATAGGCGGCGCATCCGGCGCGACATGTTTCGTTTTCGTCGAATAGCTCCAATCACTTAATATCTGAAGATCATTCCAATTTATCGGGATGGGGGATGTTCAGGAGTATTGAATAAATGATAACAAGCAAGATAGCTCTGTTCGTGAATCCCTCTCCATTCATGCATGAACCTGCATTCGGATTGGGTGCAGAACTGAAGATAAGCCCTACGAGATGTTCTTCGTATTGTTCACCACCAGGTATCTATAACTCATTATGAACTTCGAACAATGAGGGGACGACCCAATGGACGATGTATGGGCAAATATTAGCATGAAGTTGGTATTATAATGAAAACGGAACACGTTCAATTGATCATAGAACAACTGCGGTTTGGATCTGTGACCCCTTCAGAAATATACAATAGTCTGTATCTTTCTTGTGGTCGAGTAGGATAATAGTCGAATTCGAATGGATATCCACGAATAAAATTGGTTGTGATTTTAAGACCTTTCACGTGGAAAAAAATTCGATATTATCAGTTTTCTGATTTGGTTAAAAAAATTCACTAAGTAACTTAGAAAATTCAAAATTTTTTCCAAACTCTTTTCTTTCTTCAGTTTTTCCCAATTCAAACGTCACCTAATGAAACCATGGTATGGCAAAACACGTGTAGTGATTGTGTAAAACTCGCAATTAGTAGGAATCAAAGGCTGAGTTAATAAGTGAATACTAAGTTGAAAATAGAGGAAAGTTACAATTTTATAATTTGTCGAAATATGGCAATGATTCTAGTAACTTCTAGAAGCATACGATCATAATACAAAGAAAAGGACCCGATAGGATCTGAAATGAGGTAAATACGATCAAATATATTCTCTTTTCTTTAGACCACCCCACTTTTGTAGATTTCCATCGATCTTAGAAAGGTAATTAAACCTGTCATGATGTTCATTTTCCGATCTTCTCCATTCATTCTAGCCAGTGCAACGGATTTGAAAGAAAAATAGAGTTTTGCAATAATATTCTGGGAACCATTTGTCAAAAATTCCGGAATACCTCAGGGTGTTATGAAAGACGAGATTTTTTTCAACAGGAGTCAGAAATCCTCATAACAAATCAAACTCTCGACATAAGATCGTGATGAAACCATGGTATGGCGAAACACGTGTAGTTGTGTTGTGAAACTCGCAATTATTGAAATTCAAAGGCTAAGTAAATTGGTGAATATTAAGTTGAAAATAGAGGTGAGTTACAATTTTATAATTTGTCGAAATATGACAGCTATCTGTAACTTCCTAAAGCATACGTTCATAAAACGAAGAAAAAGGCCCGATGGGATCTGAAATGAGGTGAATACGCTTAAACATATTCTCTTTCAACTCTACCACCCCACTCTTGTAGATTTCCATCTAGGAGATTTGAAAAGAGGTAAATTAAATTGAATACCTATATTGGTTTTCAACTTTACCACCCCACTTTCTGTAATTATTTCTTCATCGTTTCTATAGTGACTCGTTGTATTTTTGAGCGCTCGTACTACTTACACGAGGGCTATATCATTTCGTCACGATGTCTGTTTTTTTCGAATTTTAAGCCGAAAATGGTCTCAATCGACTATGTTCGACTCACGGATGACGAATCCGTCGGAGAATTCGAGTCTGTCTGTCCGTCCGTCCGTCCGTATACACGATAACTCTCGAACGGAATGTCCTAGAAACTTGAAATTTTCAGGGTAGGTTCGAATTTCAAATGCCGAGGTTGAGTTCGTTATTGGGCGAAATCCGCTTATAGGTTCCGTAAATATGGCCGCTCGAAATTTTGTTTTCCTGATTACTTTGAAACTACAGATTCGATCGAGATAAAATTTTGCACTCTAATGTAAAATGAGGTGTTCAAGCTACATGCAAAATTTTGTTCAGCTCGCATCACCAGAAACATAGAAACCATGGAAAATTGTAACTTTCGAACGGAAACTTCTAGGGACTTGAAATTTTCAGGAGAGGTGTGGATCTCGATTGTCGTGATCACGTTCATCTATGAGCAAAATTATACTAGGGGTTCCGTAAATATGGTCGTTTGAAATTTAGTTTTCTCGATCATTTCCAAACTACAGATTCGATCGTGACTTACGTTACGTTTACTTATGGAGAATGATATATTCAAGCTACATTTCTCAAGATCGCATGACCAGAACCATAGAAACCATAGAAAATCATAACTTTCGAACGGAAAGGCCTAGGGACTTGAAATTGTCAGGATAGGTGTAGATCTGAAATGTGGCGTTCATGTGTATCAATGAGTAGAATTATACTAGGGGTTCCGTGAATACGGTCGTTCGAAATTTTATTTTCTCGATAATTTCAAAACTACGGATTCGATCGAGATAAAATTTTGTATTTCAAACGAGAATGACATATAAAAGCAACATTTTGTCCAGATCGCATGACCAGAACCATAGAAACCATAGAAAATTATAACTTCCGAAGAAAAAGGCCTAGGAACTTGAAATTTTCAGGGGAGGATCGCGAATTTCACGGTCACATTCATCAATGAGCGAAATCAAACTAGAGGTTCCGTAAATATGGCCGTTCAAAATATTCTGTTCCTGATAATTTCGAAACTACCAAGTTGATTGGAATGAAATTTTGCACCTAGCTGAGGAATAATGTATTCAAACTACGTGCGAAATTTTGTTCATATCGCATCACCAAGACCATAGATACCGTAGAAAATTTTAGCGAATTATCAAAGAAAAATTGGTCACCTAAAGCACTGACTTGAAGTCTGGATTATCGCCTCAGTTTGGAAATTTGTTTGACAGCTGCCAAAAATTTCCTCAATTGGTTTCCAAAACTGGAAAATGCGAATCTACCTACAAGGTGCATGTACGAGCGCTCAAAAGCTCCTGCCTTCACGGCAGTGCTTTTCGTATTTTTTTTTATATGGGATTTGTCCGAGAGTAATGGAGTTATAATAACAGTAGGAACAATCGGGGATGGTCCACTGGTAGAATCCACAGAAGAAGTCGCACAAGTCGAACGAACAAAAGTTAATCCATGCTGTAAACATCGCGAAGTAAACCAGAAGTTCGTAGAAACTCCTTTTTGTGTTCTTCATTGGATTTTTTATATTCTTAAAAGAGTTATCTTCAACTTTAAACTTCCAAAAGTGAAGCTATTCCATAAACGATATTGGTTCATCATACCAACACAAACTTGTTGTAAGATGTAAACTGGATACTTCCATCTCCAGTTGAATCGTCGAGTAACAAAATTGGACGTGTATGCCCCGAACAGGTTCTCCGCCAAGTCTGGACCAGAATAACATGAACGAATAATGGAACGAGAAATCGCCTTCCCAACCTCTCTTTTCTTCGCTGGAACTTGGGACTCCAACTGACAATGTCGCTTCCATTCCGGCGGGCACGGAGCCCGGCAACACACATTGTGCTAAACAGAAATTCGATTCATTCGGCAATCTTTACTCTTATTACTCCCCGAGTGTCGGGAACATTTCCGCCCACCAAATTAGATTACTCCCGGCCCTTTTAAGAAGATTCATTATGTGTTTCGGCAACTGGGAGCGGACCATTTGCCATCCTGGAAATAGGCCCGGTAGGATACGAGGTGGGGAATTGGATTATCCACCGGCTTTTGGTCAATTTCAACCTTGAAGGATGTCCTCGGCTGGAGCAGTTTGCGTGCAAATCATCGAGATAGCTGCATTCAATTCTGGCGTGGTAATGGGTTTCGTTCTGGGTTATTGCCTTTCTTCATTTCGCCGTTTGGGGAGATGAGATGATAATCTTGACGATGCCGAAGGCCTCTTAATGCGTGGGTTGGAGGTTCAAGCTGTCTGGAGGGGATGAGCGCAATTCCTACTCTGATCATTGGCCATAATGGGGGACAATGCGAAGAATTATCATTTCACCAATGACTTTGGTATTAAATGTTCGTGGAAGGGGGAACAAGAACATACAAGGACAATCTTATTTGGAAAATATTCTGAGACGCAATATCCCCTTTTCACAGGGAAAGGCAGCATCTATTTTCCAGGGATACAGATCACCGAACGCAAAACGAATATATATATCCATTCCAGGAAATCGCGCTACCAGATTTCATTTGTGATTGATCTTCCGGAGAAAAATGAAGGTCCATGCCCCGTCTGATGGGTGTCGTACGGAAGCTGTGCGGCTGCCAGCATTTCGATTCAGGTCGTCGATGAGGGGTTCCGATCTCGAACCGGGGGTAATTTAGCCCTTTGGCTTTTCTTCCGTGTTTAGATTTTCGGGACCCCACCCGCGTCACGTCTACCGGAAATATATTTCTCTTCGGGCTGTGGCTCGAGAAGTGTTGTGTGTGTGAGATCTGACGAGGGGGTTGTTCCGATGATGTATTCGAGGGATAAAACAGTACGAGTATAGCTCCAGGATTTCATCAGGAGGTTCAGCCATGTGTGAAACTGTTAATTGGGTTCTTCAGATCCGAGGTTATGAAACCGCAGGATTCCATCATGAAATTCAGGACGTAAATTTATCTTTAGTCCCCCGAAAATAATCTTAGATGGCGGCTCGAAGAATTGTGGGATGAGTTGTGAAACAGGAATATAAAGAAATAAGAGGTCGTTCTCAAGTTGAGTACCGTAGTTAATGCTCCATGACGAGATAACTAGTAATAATTATGGCATGAGTGGAGGATTTCATAGAAAAATGGAAAAAATCGAATTCCGAAGTTCTCTAGAATGAATAGTAGAAAAAGATCGTTCGATCCGAATGTCAATTAATCCCGACTCTTGACAAATTAACGAAACACTGATCACCTGAAGCACCATGCGCTGATAAATAAAAGAAGAATTGGGTCAAACCAGTGGAAGTGCATGAATATAAGCTAAGATGAAGGAACTGGACTTTCTCATCTGCTTCATGATCACAAACATCTGGTCCCTTGAAAAAAATGAGAAATGAGTTCACACAAGTGGAAGAGCATATACTCCGTTTAAGAATTATTGACATCTCGATTGGCTGTGGTAATAGACTATTCAGTAATATTTTGGGTTGCTGAATTCAGGTTGGTATAGGAATAACACTAACATTATCCATAGAAATCTTGCTTCGATGATTTTATCGAAGATATTGGTGAATATGTAATTATAAAAATTTGCTCTGAATTTGAGTATTTTTTGTCTTATGCTATTAAAATGGCTGGAATTGACCAGGATACATCGCGCCTAACAAGAGAACGCCAGACAGTTTGTCGGTGTTACTTCGAGTTTTTCAAAGATTTGGCATATATTTCCGCTAGTGTTTCAGGTAAACTGTTATTCACCGACTCAAAGTGTATTCTGATTGATCAATGTCTCTTAAATTTTCAGATTTCACCAAGCCCTGTCCGTCCAATATTAGCATGTTATTATAGCCTGGAATTAGCAGTGGAAGAAAACCTGTCGGATATGATTATTCCTTCAAAGAGACATTGAATGTCTTTGTTTTTGCTAGAATTAAAAACAATGATATATCAGTTTAGATATCCTTTTCGAACTGACCAAAGAGCACCTAGATTTCAATTGATCAAAGTCAACATTATATTATATCATGAAAAAAATTTGATACAAATACAAAAAAGTTGATCGAAGGAAAATTCTTACTGATAAACAGAAAAATATAATAAAAATAGTACAATATTGTGATAAATACCGAGAATACATGGAACAAAACGTAAAATTCATTTATCTAGATGAAATTTGGATATTCAAAAACGGTATTCAAATTTGTCAGTGGACACTAGAAAATAATCCAAAAGGTATGCCGAGTATATTCAAGGGTAAAGGGAGAAGGTGCCCTATTTTGAATGATGGAACAATTGATGGATTTTTACCTGGATGTGATCCGATTCTTGACAGTGGTATTAATGATAAGGATTACTATAAATGTTGAATTATTTCATAAATGGGTTATTGAAATATTGAAACCTTCCCTGCAAAAGGATGCCCAACAATAGGATTATGTCAGCTTATTCAATAAACACATCCAAATCACTACACTATGTGGAAACAAAGTTTTCAATATTTTTATCTTTGCCCTTGTATCATTCATAGATATTTTAAGTTTATTTATTATACTTATACTGTATAGTACCCTGTCCACATTCCCTCTGCTAATACACATGCTATATTGTTCTCAATTCAAAAGTATACTGAATAATTGTAAAATTTCATGTCAAAATTCTCCATGTATTACATAGATTCTTAATTTTTGTTTCTCTCTTATTTTAATAATAATATATATCGCACCCGTCGTAGACTAAAGAGACCATTTTGTGTTAGTGACGGTATTGAACTCAGGAAGTTATTACGAATGTTCAGCGTGTT
Organism: Aphidecta obliterata; assembly: GCA_963966015.1. Lineage (NCBI taxonomy): Eukaryota > Metazoa > Arthropoda > Insecta > Coleoptera > Coccinellidae > Aphidecta > Aphidecta obliterata. The sequence goes on from OZ014428.1 coordinate 34,399,770, forward strand.
AAATTGAGTAAGTACACAAAAGTATAGAACGAAAACTTCGGTAAACCAAAGCTTCAAATACGATTTCCCAACAAAATCAATTGTTGAGTTGTCTCCTTATTCTAAGACGGGTGCGATATTATATCGAATGAAACTGTTTGGGTAACGCATCGTAGATCTTCATGCACATGTATTTCACATTATTCTGTGCTAGTGTCAATTGTTGCCTCGGGTATATATAAGGATCAATTTTCCAAGTTGGGTTGTTGTTCAGAAATGGTTCAAATAGTTCACTGTGGCTTTGTAGGAAGATAACATACTTCAGCACATATATTGCTGTTAACGTCAGGACTTCATTCCTTTTGAAAACACTTCTACAAGTCTCTCTATATTTCATTCTATACATAGCTCGGATCGCTTGCTTTTGTGTTTTAAATATTTTTTTCCGATGTACTGTTTCCCCAGTAAACAATGCCATATGAAAGGGTTGACTGAAAATTGGCTGTGTATAGGAGCTTCAATGTATCTTGTTGGATATGGTATTTCATACTATTGAGGGTCTAGATTATCGTGGTGAGTTTCCTGTTCGAGTTTTCTATTTGGGGGTTTCATTTCTCAATACATATAACGTTGAACCTGAATTCCCATTTTTAAACTGCAGTCGAAATATTCCGGCTTAATTAATAATTATTCGATAATTCGTATACTGAACACTTTTCTAGGTTATATTTATGTTTTATTTCTATGATTAAAACAGTAACTTTTTTGTAACTAGAAATAAAGCCTCGACTAGACGTTCATGGCCTGCTTCGATGTCAATAATTCTTAAATGGACTATAAGTATAAGATTATTCTAAGAGTCTCTGTCGAAACTAGCCTTTCGCATCTGGTCTGATTCCGAAGAGATCCAACCATACTCCGAGGCCGAGTAATCACTGCACTCAGCACAACATTGTTCACTTAAATCATAGGGCACTAAAAAATAAATAGAGAATTAGTTTACACCGATGGCAGAGCATAAGTATAAGATTCCTCACCTTACCATTGTGACGAAACAAGCCTTTCGCATCTGGTCCGAGTCCAAAGTTGTCCAACCATACTCCGAGGCCAAGTAATCACTGCACTCAGCACAACATTGTTCACCTAAATATTGGGGCACTAAAAAATAAATAAAGAATTAGTTTACACCAATGACAGAGCATAAGTATAAGATTCCTCACCTTACCATTGTGACGAAACAAGCCTTTCGCATCTGGTCCGAGTCCAAAGGTGTCCAACCATACTCCGAGGCCAAGTAATCACTGCACTCAACTTCGAATGTCGAGTAGCATAATGAGTAATCTGGAAGTACCGGAAAATTCCCTATCAGAGAGAAAAAGAATTATTCCTGGTGGCACGAAAATGCCCAACTTAACATTCATGACTATTCCAATAACTCCTTCACCGACTTCGAATTTGTCTGATAGCACAGACGCAACTCGTAATAATAGCGGGCACATTTCCGTCCAAACGAAAAACTTCAAAGACGAGTCAAATGCACCGAAAGAATCGACGATGAGATCGGAACTGGATCTCATTCTGAACTGGATCTCATTCTGAACATGTTCTCTTCTGGTATTTTTGCCAGGAGTCTTGTGTACTTTGTAGTTCAAAGCGGCCATGTAGTCGATGCAAATTGATTTGTAACGACATAAACGACGACTAGAAGTCTATTCCCAATACTAAGCAGGATCGTTTGAGGCGACATCTTATTTTCGCCTTCGAGGAAACGGAATTGAGATTTTTCCTGTAGATGTGGAATGTTCTGGTGGAGTTGGACTGGAATTTTGATTTGGAGCATTTTTCGAATACAGGTGGATCTGTTTTGAAATTTTCAGGGCACGTTCGAGGTCCGAATGCGACGGTTTAGTTTGATAATGGCTGAAATCCGCCAAAGGACTCCGTAGATATGGCCATTTGAATTTTTTACTCGATAATTTCAAGAACAGGTTCATGTGAAATTTCGTGAGGACCGTTTCGCTAGAAGATTGGAAAAAAAAATTTCGAGACCATTGGTGTTTCAGAAACTATTCGTCACATCCTGCTCGAATTTTGTGTCTTAATATGGGGCATCGACAAGTCAGTGCTTTCCTTGATTTTTTTCCTTTTATCTCCCCCTCCAAGAGAAATAATTTTCATTTCCTTCCATCAAAAGAGGAAATTGTAACATTCACTAATGGCACTAGAGGAAAAAATTTCAACCTGTTTTTTCGGAAAATAAATAAATATTCCGTGATTATTTCCAACAACAACCATTAAATTCCCAGCGAAACGGTTTCAACTAATTGATCATTCCGCCCATTTTCAAAAACTTATTATCATCAATTTAATTAGTTGTGTGCGTTATTCCCACCGTCCATCAACAGGGTGAAACATACGTACAAATAAAGTGGTGTGTATTCATTAATTGCACGAATGAATGTCCCAGCCCTGCATTATTCATGAAAGACTAATTTATGCCAGGTAAATAATTATGATTGAGAATGTCATTTGTACGGCTGACATGTAAGCCTCCTCTTCATCAACGGGATTCCGAGAGAGATATCGATTTGGATTCTGCTTGGGGATTATTTTCGAAGGATTATCTGTTCGGATGCGACGTTTTCAGTAGTGCATTTTTTCGGGGTGAATTTAATATAGGACTAGCCATTTTCAACTCCAGTAAAATTATATTATATGTTAAATCATCATAGGGACGTAGACACATAAATCCAGAATACCGAAGCCGCATGGTGAATCCCTCAACATCCTAATAAACGTCTCTTGGCGTACTTGTCGCTTTGCCGCAGTATTGTCATACTACGATGGCATTCGACCTAAATAACAACCGTGCCCTTTGCACTCACACGTTTCGAATTCGTGAACAAGCTACTAATTACTCCCAACATTATGCATGGAAAACTTCGTGGCCACAGACGAAAAGCCAAAACACTTCCGTCAATGCATTTCCACCATATGAGTCATGTTCGAATTGCTACGTGGATCGTTTGATAGTAAGTGAGTTTGGTATTTTTTTTGTTGAAAGAATCTAGGGATTTCGTGTTTAGTACGAATATTAATTTTTCGCCAATTTTTTACAATTCTATCACGCTTAATTCGAAACTGCAGTCGGTTCCTTTGAAGTGTATAACGAAGTCAATTTCGCTACGTAAGCCACCTGGTATAATTCGCGTCAGTTTGGGATATTCATTCGAATATTCGAGAGTGACTCTAGTTTGTTTTCTTGTTCCCGAAGTGCACAAAACTTGGGTGTGTGTAGTGGAGTTTAGAGGTGGTAAGACCCGTTGGTGATTATTTCTGTGTTCCGCAATCGCATAAATCCCGATTTCCATTTTATATTCATACGTCCGCGAAGAAATCATTTCGCGGGGTGGACAAACCGTCCCCGCTTTCTACCCATCGCAATTGGTGGTTGAGTAAATAGTAGAAAATATTCCCGATCCGGAGAAAAATGCCATCACAAGTGTCAGAAATGATATTTTGGCTTGTTAGTTGAATATCTGACAAAGGGGATCTCTGAAAGTTCGAATGCAAAGTGCAATAGTAGTATGAAAAATTATTTCTCGTGAAAAACTAGTGTATATCTGAAATCTTCACCTTCGAATCATACAGAAAACATGTATTTTCCCCCTATAACAATTATTTTTTTTTGTCCAATATTCCTTGTGAATGGTCACAAAGTTTTTTTTTTCGACAAAATTTCTGAAATTAATCTCATCGACTCATTTCGTCAAGATTAATTCGAAACTCTTGTCGGTTTTTACAAAAAACAAGTATGCATCTGGAATATACACCCTCGAATCATAAAGAAAACATGTATTTTCTTCCTTTAACGATTAATTTATTTTCTGTCAAATTTTCCTTGTACCTAAATGGTCAGAAAGTTTTTTGGTGATAAATTTATTTTTTTCGATAGAAGCTCTGAATTCATTTTATCTTATCATTTCGTCAAGATGAATTCGAACCTCTTGTCGGTCTTTTCATAGATTCTATAATTTTGTCGTAGTTTGAGTCAGAAATGAGTAGTTTGGCAAAGAAATCCTAAAAATCTTCAAGAACTCCAAAATAACATTTTTAAGTAGCTGAAGAATCACGCTTCAAGGAAAAAATCTATTTTTAGCTGGGTCAACTCATTTTTGTATAGAAAATCCTCGAAGTTGATTATCTGAAAAATGGGATCTCTGAAAGTTCGAACTTAAAAATGCAGTAGTGGTCAGAAAAATAATTTCTCGTAAAAAACAAGTATTTATCTGAAATATACACCCTCGAATCATAAAAAAACATGTATTTTCCTCTTTTAACGATTCATTTATTTTCTGTCAAATTTTCCTTGTACCTAAATGGTCAGAAAGTTTTTATCTGAAATATACACCCTCGAATCATAAACAAACATGTATTTTTCTCTTTTAACGATTCATTTATTTTCTGTCAAATTTTCCTTGTACCTAAATGGTCAGAAAGTTTTTTGGTGATAAATTTTTTTTTTCGATAGAAGCTATGAAATTTATTTCATCTTATCATTTCGTCGAGATGAATTCGAACCTCTTGTCGGTTTTTTCATAGATTCTATAATTTTGTCGTAGTTTGAGTCAGAAATGAGTAGTTTGGCAAAGAAATCCTAAAAATCTTCAAGAACTCCAAATGACATTTTTAGGTAGCTGAAGAATCAAATACGCTTTAAGGAAAAGAATCTATTTTTAGCTGGGTCAACTCATTTTTGTAGAGAAAATCCTCGAAGTTTATTATCTGAAAAATGGGATCTCATAAAGTTCGAACTACAAAATGCAGTAGTGGTCAGAAAAATAATTTCTCGTGAAAAACAAGTATTTATCTGAAATATATCCTCTCGAATCATGAAGAAAACATGTATTTTCTTCCTTTAACGATTAGTTTATTTTTGTAAAATTTTCCTTGTAAATGGTCAGAAAGTTTTTTGGTGATACATTTTCTTTTTCGATGGAAGCTCTAAAATTTATTTCATCGTATCATTTCGTCAAGATGAATTCGGAACCTCTTGTCGGTTTTTCCATAGATTCTATAATTTTGTCGTAGTTTGAGTCAGAAATGAGTAGTTTGGCAAAGAAATCCTAAAAATCTTCAAGAACTCCAAAATAACATTTTTAGGTAGCTGAAGAATCACGCTTTAACGAAAAGAATCTATTTTTAGCTGGGTCAACTCATTTTTGTTGAAAATATTCTCGAAGTTGATTATCTGAAAAAAAGATCTCTGAAAGTTTGAACCTCAAAGTGCAGTGGTGGTCAGAAAAATTATTTGTCGTGAAAAACAAGTAGATATCTGAAATCTACATCCTCTCATCATATAGAAAACACGTATTTTTCTCCTATAACGAATAATTTATTTTTTGTGAAATTTTCCTTGTAAATGGTCAGAAAGTTTTTTGGTGATAATTTTTTTTTCGATAGAAGCTCTGAAATTTATTTCAATCATCAAAAGATAAATCTTCACACAAAAAAATCCTACCAGAGTCAAATAATTTCAAGAAACATGAAAGTTTTCAGGAACTTGCTTATAAAACTTATAATATATTATAATAATAAGGTATAAGTATATAATAACAAAATGAACATATTATGAGAAAATAATCCTGTGGTATATGAAAGTAAATCCAAGCGTTATTAGAATAAATTAGTACTTAATTGCTCTATTCCACATCAAAAAATCTCTGTGAATCTTCTGGATCCTTTTAGATCTCTGCCACCTCGGCCATAATCTTTCTTCTCTAACTCGACCAAATTGAGAGTTTGTTTAGAGTGCCCAAAATCACTACGAAATGGACCTGTCTTATGACTTTTACCCAGATAATATCCACTTTTGCCACGTTCTCGTCGAGATGACCTAGATTTTCCTCTCCTTGCAATCGCCTTCTTTCTCTCATCACTCATTCTCATCTTATCATACAGTTTTCTTGTCTCATATCTGGACATTTTTTTTTCCTGTTTCGATTCTTCAACATTCGACATTTTTTTTTTCTGCGGGGTTATTTCTCCAGTAAAACTCGTATCTTTCGGAGTTTTTTTGGAGCTAATAGTCGTGTTCGTAGAACCTTTGACACTCATGGATCTGAAACTAGCCAAGGAGTATCTGAAAGTAGCTTTTCTCAACGCGTTCCAATGGGATTGTGATGCTATTGTAGGTGACAAAGACGTGTTTCCGATTCTGTCAAGACCAATTTCATCTTCCTCAACATCTGTGGAATCTCCTGAGATTAAGATGTCACTTCCATCGCGTTCAACTATGAATTCGTCGTGTGGTATTTCTACCCTCAACTTCTCTTCCTTCAGGAGATTTCGATTGAATACTCTTATACTCTCCAACTTTTCCATGTTTTTACTTATGTGTACCAAACGCTCGCCCGGTTTTTCTTCAGGTATAAATGTGGAGTCTATTGTTCTTGCTTGGATATATCTGTATATGGACGTTATCCCTTGGATACTTGCGTACGTTCGACTCAACAGGATATGACACCTATCAAGAACCAAGTTGTATAATTGTTGCCATTTCGACGCCATCCTGAAGGCTTCTTCGTAGCGACCTTTATGTTCGTTGAATTGCATCCTTAGAGATAGTAATTTATTGTTCTTATCGGCATGCGAATTTTTCTGAAACATTAAACTACATAACAAAGATTTGTGAGGAAGAGGTATAGAATATGGTCTCCTCTTAGATCAAGAAAAAAACAATTTTTGGGATGAGAAAACTCGAAATGCATGAAATTTTAAATTTGATTGAAATGAGCAATTTCTGCAAGTGCACAACTGAATTGATTCAATTTCAGTTCTTGTAGAATTTTTATGAAAATCTAGGAAATCGAAAGAAGGAAATGTTGACAGATTCAGAATTTAAGGAAAATTACCCACCAGGTCGTCGTATGTCGAAGTCAATTTAGCCAAAACCTTTTGTATTCTTCCAATGACAAACTTTTCCGTTTCCTTGATGGCTAAAAATCTATCTATCAGTGAAAAAGGCGTATACGATCCTTCGATATGGGCAGCTTCGGTACAAAAGTCCTACAACATATCTTCAGAGGATTGAAAATACCTGGCAATATAAAAATATTGAAAAAAAAACAAACAAAACCAACTTAGTCCTTACATAAAATATCTCATGCTTTTGGTAATTTTCATTCATTTTAACAATAACATGTTTAAGAGTGTTATTTTCGAATCTAATTTCGTTGATTTTTTTCTTGGTATCCTGGGTCCTCAGTCTGTAATACTCGATTTTCCTATGTGAAGCCTCTCGTTTCATTTTGTTGGTGATAACGAACTGAAAAAAAGTCATTGAAATTGCGAAATACGAATTATTTTGAAGAAGAATCAATTCGAACTTAAAAAGTTCGGTTCACAACCGAAACTAGTCTATTCAGTCCAGTTCCAAACTAGTTCTGAAAGAAGATGGAGAATTTTTTTACCTGGTTATAGGATTCCACTGACGTTTTGAAATCTAACTCGTCGTTTTCAAGTCTTATCCATTCTTTCTTCAAAGTATTTTCGATTTGTTTCATATCTGCTAATCTTGCATACATATTTCTTTTAATTTGAGATTGTTCTTCGTATGTGCAACTGATGGTAAGCTTATTTTCGTCGAAATCGGTTATCAACGGAATTAATATTCTGCAAAGAGTTATTTTCTATCGGTTTATTTCATTCTATTTTCTGTTGGTTACCTTTTATTAGATAGTTCTTTCTTCGAATTGATATATTCTTCAGCCTGCTTGTAGAGAGGAATATAATTGTGCCAAGATAAATTGTAAGCATCTGTTATTGTGTCTAGATCGAACCAAATGGCGCCGTTCTTGAATATCTTGCTTGGTATTTTTGTCTTCTTTCTGAAATTATAAATTGTTTTGAACGCAAAAAAATTGGAAAATAATCTACCTTGTTTCCTTCTCATTGATTCGTTTCGATAGAACTTTTATGGGCGGTAAATGTACCATCGAGCTGAAAAGAAGTAACAAATGTTGAATGATCAATCCCTCGAAATAGCAATATTGAAAATACGAATGATAGTACACAAGAAAATACAGAATTGAGAACGAACTCATGTAATTCTGACAGAACTGACTGATGTTTGTCAAACATGAATCTCATTAGACATTAGATGGAGTTATTTCTTCAAATTCATTTGTTTGCATCAAAAACGAAACAATTACATTCGAGATTCTTGGAAACAAAAAGGGGATAATAACAGACTGAAAGACGAAAAGACGAAAAGACAAAAAGACGAAAAGACGTGGAGTGAACCAAACGCAGTGGGAGCGTACTGGGCCCATAACCTGTTGGACTTCGAAGAAATCGATTAAATTAATCAGTAATAACTTTTACCTGTGTGGAACAATGATAAGACTTCATTAACTCAAACCAGATCAGAAATACTTGAATACAAAATATATACAGGGTTGATTAAAAATGTTCTCATCTCATTCAATATTTTCCTTGAGTTCCCTTGAATTCCGAAAACCCTCTCAAATACTACCCCCAGAGGGTACAGTTTCGAATGGTTATGAATTGTTGAATTTTCATCACCCCCATCTACATTCGCAGAATTCATAGCCAGATCTTCATGTCCTCTCCGTTGTATGCAAACGTTCCCACAGACAGTATTTTGAAATGCTAATTCCCCCGTTGTCGTATATCCGCATCCTCCGAAGGCCTAGAATGCGCTCTGGGTTCCGGCAGCATCGATTTAATTGAAAAATAGAATAAGAGATGCCTACTCTCGAACTCTGCGGGAGAGCAACGTCAAGATGTAAATTCGCTTATTTGCATCCGGTAGCTCGCAATGGACATCGATGTTCTTTGACTCTCTGCACAGGAAGTCGCAAATTTGATTTGAAGGGTGGGACGACGAGGGCTTCGATTCATTCTGCTTTTTCGTTTTCGAACGGCGAACCTGAAGGACACCTTTCTACTCGCTAAGGGTTCGTGCTCCAAAAAGCACCATTTATTTTATGGACCAAACCGGCCCTCAATGTGATGAATAATGTCATTTCATTGCTATGAACTTCGAGAGATGGAATCATAGAATTATCAAATTTTCATCACCAATTGAAACAATTCTTAAAATGAATAAATATTTAGGTCAGGTTGGGTTAGCTCAAATTAGGAGAGTGTTGGAACAATTCTTAAAAAGAATAAATATTTAGGTTAGGTTGGGTTAGCTCGAGTTAGGTAAGTGTTGAAACAATTCTTGAAATGAATTAACATTTAGGTTAGGTTGAGTTAGCTCAAGTTAGGACAGTGTTGAAACAATTCTTAATAGTTATTTAATCAACTAGTTTATTAATGACAGCGATTAATGGTCGAAATATTTTAACACGTGAGCGGAGCGAGCGCATTAATGTTTGAGACCATTAATCGCAGAATTAATAAACGAGTTGATTACAAAATTTTTCCGTCGACCTCATCAGGAATTGAATATAAATTCTGGATCGAAACCAATTTTTATTTTGCATGATATACAAATTTCGATATATCAATATTTATTCTTCCTATAGAACAATTCGAAAAATTCATAGGGGGAATATTGGACATGTTGTGACATTCTGAATAGTTTACATTTATTTCATTTCCGATAATGTCCGACAAGGAACGTGTGGATGAAGTGGAGGTTGAAGCATTATTTTCTTTGGAACTATTATGACATAAAATTTTTTCTGCAGTTTCTCTTTTAGTCTGAATGGAGTTTTCAATATACCCTTCTGCAACAGAAGTTGATTTCCAACAACCAAGTCTTCTGATGGCTGAAAAATCTGCACCACTGTCAGAAAGAATAGACGCAGAAGAACGCCGAAAACAGTGACCTGTATACAAATGTGGTTGCTCTAATTTAAGAAAGTTTGCAATCATTAACGGTAATTTAGAAAATGTATTAATTCCAACTGGTTGTGTTGAGCATTTATAGTTCTTATAAAAAACGAAAAATTTTTCGTGTGGAATGTGAGCTGGCCTCAAGGATATATATCTCTTTATTATGTTTAAAAGTGTATGCTCATCATTACCCACCACAGTGAATATCCTGTTCGAATGTGTTTTCGATGAATTCACTGTCACCAAAAATTTCGATCCCATATCTTGTACATCCCTTCTATGCAACCTTAACAATTCATCTTTTCTCAATGCACCCGCTACTCCGAATATCAAAGCGACCTACAAATCAAACAATGATAGTTATTTCACTATAACGAGATAATGAGAATAAGTTGGAATAACGATTCAATTGAGTTTTATTTTTAACTTCGACATCAAGAAAACACTATCAGGAGCATTCGCTATGAACTCTCACATGTTCTTTTTCGAGAACTTTTGACTCTTTTCCGTTTAATAAACATCACCAGTTTGTGGTATCTGCTTATATCAGTATTGTTTTTCACATTTAGTGTTGATTTCAGCATCGAATATTTTGGCCATAAACTTGCTAGATGCCCCTTTTCTGCAATACCCGTAAAGTATGCCAACAAAACCGTTTCCGTAAAGTTCCGAACCTTCTTGTCCTTGCACCAAGATCTGAATTCAGCATAGGTTTTCTCATATAAATAACGGCTCTTTTCAGGAAGCAGACTCAAAGTTGCTGCTTCAGCAGTTTTTGTCACATCTGGCGGTGTCAAAGGGATATATTCTTCGTTATTCATTATGTAGTAGCGTAACAGATAAAATCAGATTCTGATCGAAAGCGAATAAATAAATTTGACAGCTCGATCATGCTCCGACAGATGCATCTATGCTCCGACTGAATATTTTATAATCGGTTGCCATGATAATCATGCATTAATACAAGAAATCATGCATTAATAGGGGTCATTAATGGATGATTTCGAGTGCGTTAAAATAAGCTTTTATTCTATGGTCGACGGAAAAATAAATTAATATTTCGGTTAGGTTAAGCTAGATTAAATTGAGAGGGCGTTGCAAACAATTCTTGTCTTAAACCGTTTTTCATCTCTCAGATTTTCCATTAAGATTTAGCCCCAATCCTCTCAATTTTAATACTATTTCGGCTAATTCTTCCGTGAGCTAGGTTTCAATTTTATCAACCGCCGACGCGATAACAACCCACCAATGTTAAAATACCTCTTTAGGCCATAATCCGACACGCTAGCAAGAAAACATTGTATGAATAAATAACCAGTTAATTTCGCATGAAAAGCTCTACTTAGTTCCATCATCTCGTTCTTGTTAATAAGAAATAAAATTGATCCCACCCACATCATGATACCCGACACTAAGATCATTAAATATGACGCCGCATTTTCACAGACATGCCACTAGAACGGGGTTATAACGACAACATCTTATGCAAACATCGGCTAAGTGAGTGCTGAAAATAACGGTTCTAAATTTCGAGCGAAACATAACTCATAGTTTATCAGATGAACCCCTTTGTAATTAAAATGTTATCTTAGGAAACATCTACATAGTTTAATGTGCGTTGTGTGTTGAGTGTACTCAAGGAGGGGATGGGGAAAGTCCTACATTATGGAAATTGGATTCTGGCGACGTACTAGAGCTGTCTCTAATAGAATTATCAGTGGAATTCGCATTAAGGACCGACATAAGAATAGGAAATGAGCTGTTGATCAGCGTTCTTCAGAGTACCACACTGAAAAAAAAACGAATCTCGGCAATTTCCGGGGTATGCATTCCTCTCGTTCAGACGTAACTTTTGTTATCACAACAAGAAAGACCGTTCTGAGAAGAATCTGTACTTGCAAAAGGTCAACAAAACTTAAATAAAAGTCCAAAAAAACTGGAATTAAGACTTTTCTTTTCTTGTCAAAAGATACTACCCAGAGGATTGAAAAGCGACAGAAAAGGTGTGAGCATTTAAAGAGTAATTCTGTTATCAAATTCAATATGAGTTTGGAATCGGGGATACAAATTCCTTTTTATTTATTATGGAGTTTCCAACGAAAAATAAATATGATATAAATTCTCCTTATTCCAAACACCTCTTCGCGAAGTCACTCTTTATCTTTAGATAGAACGCATTACCACAGAAAATTCCTGTAAAATCTCAGGTTATAAGCTTCGAATACAACTATAGTCCATTTAAGAATTATTGACATCGAAGCAGGCCATGAACGTCTAGTCGAGGCTTTATTTCTGGTTACAAAATGTTACTAAATTTCATCATAGAAATAAAACATAAATATAACCTAGAAAAGTGTTGAGTATATGAATTATTGAATAATTAAGCCGGAATATTTCGATTGCAGTTTCTACAGGTTTGAAAGCGCAAAAATATCGTAGAATTCTTTCATATGAAAATATCTCATATAAGAGTCAAACATGGAAAATTGAAGATCATTCAAATAAATATTTATTTTCACTCAGGACCATGCAATATTTATTGGTATTGGAAATCTTGCAAAATTCTAACCATATAACTATAAGAGTACCATTTTATGAAAAGGATAATTAATGGAATTCTAGCAGGTAGCTAGTGGTGCAACAGAAAAAAATTTTTGTATACTTTGAAAGCACAGGGCCAAAAGAATGGATTGGAAAAAACGTTATAATGTATTAAGAAATAAGAGAGAAACAAAAATTAAGAATCTATGTAGTACATAAAGAATTTTGACATGAAATTTGTACCGAACTATCAATATATGAACAAATTCGTGAATTATTTATTGCTCGGTGTTGAATACTTCAAGAAAGTCAATTTTTATTTTCATTCATTAAAACTATCCATGAATTATTGAAAATATTATAATTGATGAGCAAATTCACAATTATTCAGTATACTTTTGAATTGGGAACAATATAGCATGTGTATTAGCAGAGGGAATGTGAACAGGGTACCATACAGTATAAGTATAATAAATAAACTTAAAATATCTATGAATGATAGAAGAGCAAAGATAAGAATATCGAAAACTTTGTTTTCACGTAGTGTAGTGATTTGGACGTGTTTATTGAATAAGCTGACATAATCCTATTGATGGGCATCTTTTGCAGGGAAGGTTTCAATATTTCAATAACCCATTCTTGAAATGATTCACCATTCATAGTAATCCTTATCATTAATACCACTGTCAAGAATCGGATCACATCCAGGTAAAAATCCATCAATTGTTCCAGCATTCAAAATAGTGCACCTTCTGCCTTAACCCTTGAATATACTCGGCATACCTTTTCGAATTATTTTCTTGTGTCCACTGACAAATTTGAATACTGTTTTTGAATATTCAAATTTCATCTAGATAAATGAATTTTACGTTTTGTTCCATGTATTCTCGGTATTTATCACAATATTGTACTATTTTTATTATATTTTTCTGTTTATCAATAAGAATTTTCCTTCGATCAACTTTTTTGTATTTGTATCCAATTTTTTTTATGATATAATATAATGTTGACTTCCGATCAATTAAAATCTAGGTGCTCTTTGGCCAGTTCGAAAAAGATATCTTAACTGATATATTCATTGTTTTTAATTCCAACAAAACAAAGTCATTCAATGTCTCTTTGAAGGAATAATCGTATCGCACAGGTTTTCTTCCACTTCTAATTCCAGGCTATAATAACATGCTAATATTCTACGGACAGTGCTTGGAGAAATCTGAAAATTTAAGAGACATTGATCAATCAGAATACACTTTGAGTCGGTGAATAACAGTTTACCTGAAACACTAGCGGAAATATGTGCCAAATCTTCGAAAAACTCGAAGTAACACCGACAAACTACCTGGCGTTCTCTTGTTAGGCGCGATGTATCCTGGTCAATTCCAGCCATTTTAATAGCATAAGACAAAAAATACTCAAATCCAGAGCAAATTTTTATAATTACATATTCACCAATATCTTTGATCTTTGATAAAATCATCAAAGCAAGATTTCTATGGTTAATGTTAGTGTTATTCCTATACCAACCTGAATTCAGCAACCCAAAATATTACTGAATAGTCTATTATCAACTTAAATTCGATTTTTCACAGTCAACCGAGATGTCAATAATTCTTAAACGGAGTATAACTAGTACTGTAATATATGAACGATAGTTCTTTGATTCAACGGAAAATCCCTGTTTAATCAATACTACAGTTCCGTTATAAGAAAAGTATTCCTGTTTTAGTTTAGTGTTCATTTCTGGAAATTCTTGTAGAAACTGAAGTTTGAAGCTTGGAATACCACTATCTAGTTGGTTTATTGAACAGGAAATTCCTGTAAGTAGTCACGCATATTCCGGTTTTCGTCACAGTATTATTTTCCTGTTGGAATGACAGACTGCAGTTTGGTTGCATCAACTAGTGTAAAAATTGTTATTTCTAGAGCAATTAAACGACCGGAATTGTCACGTAAAATCAACCGATATTCCTGCTGTCGCTTATATAGGAAGAATTTCCTGTAGAAGTAACCGAATTCCTGTTGTATATCCCGGAAAGTTTCTTTGAGTGCAAAAAAAATAGGAAGACTTCCAAGCCATCGAACTCCGCGAAACAATTCAATCAAGAATAACAACATCCCTAGAACCGTTCGAGCATGAGGGCCAACACGAATTTTCCTAATTCGGGTAGCGAACATTCCGAAGGGACACACAAAGGCCGAACTCCCAAACTAATACTGATTTGTAACTTTGTTAGGTCCAAAACATGCGTAACGCGTTCCTTCTTGTCTCCAATCCTCGAGGTACCTTGATCTCGGCCAACTTTGCGTCCCCAGAATCCCTGCCTTTTCCTCAAAGGCCGTGCGAAATCGTCGGATTCTGAATTCCATCATCGATGCGCGCGTCGTTGAAGCGGAAGTTTTCTGTTATTCACATTTTATCTGAGAACAATTCAATTTCTTTAGGTTGGCATGCTTGGATGTCTGTCATTGGTGCCATTCATTGGAAGTTTTTGTCACTCACTCTGTGAATTTGTCGAGAATATATAACGGGATTTTGATTTTTCTGTTCAAGTTGAAGAGTTATATATAGTTTTTACCCCAGAATAATGCGTTTTCGAAAGCGACACCACTTGATTCTACGAGCGCCATCGGTTATCTCGGATCTAATCCAGGGATACCAATACAAGAATATAAAATGTGCCACTAAAGCGGGTTTTATCTTCGAAATGGACCTCAGAATGAGTCGGCATAATTCTCGAAACATTTCTATTTCTTTTATTAGGATCGAAGAAGTTTATCCAGGGCCGTATCAAGGGCATGGCAAGGGTGGCACTTGCCACGAGCAAAAGGTCCGAAGGGGCGCCAAAAAATATCAAAAATAAAAAATAGAAGCACCAAGAAAAAAAAATAATTCAAAGATGACAACACGGTTACATAAGTAAGTAATTCGAACACAACATTTCGAAACATTGATATTCAAAGTACAGAATGAAAATGCAATAAGGTCAGAAATACGAGAAATATGGTCCAATTGTTATAACAAATTTTCAAACATGCTGCACTCTGATCATAAATATTACAACCGGCAATATCGTCATTCCAAGCACAGCCTTTTTACGAGTTGTTTACACTACATCCCTTATCTCCTCCAGCTTGTTTTGAAGGGCGGCTTCTTTGATGATGATGGTTCATAATGATCGATTTGTTTAGATTTTTAAGCCACATGTGTTATTTTGAAAACAATTTGTATTGCCAAAAATTCATTAATCGGAGTTTTCAGCTAAAGAAGTGGGAGAAAAATTGGGGAATCTTATTCTATTCTACATAAATATTGATTTCTTTCGATTGTGAAGAGAAGAGCGAAAAATTTTTATTTCAATGTTCGTTTAGTGTGTATCCAGATTTGAAGTGTTATAAGTTTTGAGTTTTTTTTATGTTCTGACTTTTTTGTGCCTCAAACGCAAACGCTGTACATTCGTTGAAGTCGTAATTAGGTGAAATTATCAAAGTTCTTCGCTAGCTCAAAAAATCGTCCCTGGTAAATTCGATAATAAATTATGAATTTATCATATATCTTAACTTCTGGGAAATTCTGTTAAGTAAAATAAACCGAATCAATCAATATTTGCAAGAAAAACAACTAGATATATCTAAAGGCTCACGAATGATACTTGGACTATTGAACGAACTGAAAGCTAACAGAGAAAACTTTATTATGCCATTGATGGAACTTTCGAAAAATGAAGCTGATAAAATTGGAATCGAAGCAAAGTTACATCAATCGAGAAAACGAAAAAAACCCAAAGTGCCAGGGGAAATAGCCAGTGATGAAGCTCATCTTTTTGATGCAAACGCAAAACTGAGGAATTGGACAATAATTATTCAAATTGAAGAAAGATTTGTTGCTTTGAACGAAGTGGCAAACGACTTCAGTTTTTTGAATGGTAGTGTCATTCAAACTATGAATATTGATGATTTGAAGAAAAGTGCAGCAGATCTTAAGATAAATGTTCGTATTTTTTACATAACTATGAATATTTCATTTTGTTTTTTCAGAATTTGTTTTATTTTTATGCATTTCATTTAAAATGTGTATTTCAATGTTTTCAATGGAAAAATTTTTCCATAAAAATGTATATGATTTTGAAACTCTTACGTAAATATATGACTAGCATTATGGAAAAAAAAAATACTATAAGAAAATATGATGGATGAAAAAAAAATCAACGCAAATGGGGGGGCGCTGTCTAATATATTGCCACAGGCGCAATAGTACCTAGATACGGCCCTGAATTTATCTACTCCTATTGAATTCATTATTCAACTACTTTTGAGTAATTAATAGTATTTATAAACAAACACCGTGAGTAATAATAACTCACTACTGTAACTCCCTGTCTCTGTGCTTCTGAACAAGCCGATTGGCCGAAAGGAAACAGTCCATTGTTGGTAGTGAGGGGAGGTCACTTGAATAATTTTGACGTTTTCTCAAATTAAGTCGATACCTAATTATTATTGTGATCTGAAAAAGATGAATTCAGATGGTAAAGATGAATTATTATGTACACCTTCAGAAATGAGGCAATCAGCCAATGTTACCCTTCAGAACTTATTGCCGAAAAAACCCAAAACAAATATGAAGGTGTATACAAAAATTTCCAAGATTGGTGTAGCAGTAAAAATATTAAGTCATCGTTTAAAGAGAATGTTCTTTTGACATATTTTAGTAAACTTAGCACTTAATATTAAGCATCGCCCCTATGGACTTTCTACTCCATGATAAGAAGCACAATCAACATAAATAATGCATTGTTATAGGTAACTATTAAGATTTGTGAATGAAGTTCTTTCTCTGTACTTGTATCTTCCTCATTCCTCATACGTTTTCGTAGGTTAGTATAGGAAATCCTCTCAAACAACTGAATAATAAAACTTCTGACTTTATTCAAAGTTTCAAATTGCTCAATATTCTTTTTATCATTATTTTCTCCTCAACAACGCCCAATTTTCAATTTAGCTCTGAGAAAAACCATTTTATATCTAATCCGGCCGGTCATATATCAGAGGTCGGGGGCTCTTTCTTGTTCAACTCGAGGGTCGTTTTGCGGATTCTGTTGTGTTTACAATTTTTAGGGTGGGTTGATTGCTAGTTATCCTCTGGTTGGTAAAGATATCCCGGAAACGCGCCGAGAATATGGAATTAAATCGACAAAAAACGTTATTTCTCGGATGAGAAATTCAGAAAAAAGTGGTGCAAAATTGTTATTCACCGGCAATAATCGATCAAACACTCGTTCATGAGAAATTCCCTTTATTCCTCCAAAGCAAATACATCGAGCATAAATGGGATTTCTCGTGAAAATATACCGAATAGAAATATGGAAATGCTTTATGGAAGGATAAAAAGCGCATTGTGCAGCCCTACAGGGGCATTTATAAGCTCAAAAATAACAAGAAAAACATCCCGGTTATTTCCGTTTTGTTTATGCTGATCGCGAATTCTCGGAAAATGTAACATAGTTTGCTTTGATCCAGGGAAAATAGAAATGTCTTTGTTTTTCGTCGTAGCACGGCGTATGTGGGGATGTTTCTTTTCCAAATATGGGAGTTAGGACTAGCGCAACGTTAGTTGAAAAAAAATTTTTATGAAGAGGAGACATGGATGGAAATGTCAAAATGTAGTTAATTGAATTTTTTTGTAGTGATGAATCCCAGTAATTGGGCTGCTGCCTGTTGGTTTCCAATTTGTTAATGGAAAAAGCACTAACGAGAATTGAGGAGATTTCACACCCTTTTTTTTGTACCTGAATGTCATTTTTTCTTAATTAACTTCAATAGATGGAATCCCGAATTATATTGAATACATATATCAGAAAACGTGAAAATTCGGGCGACCTAATTTTCCGCCGGTTTTTTTGGCTTTTCCGACCTTTCGAAGCAAATTTTCTCATATTTCTTATATCTGCGACCTAAAAATCGATAAGATGGCTCTTTTTTCGCGAATTAATTACCAACCGATAGGGAATTTCCTCACGAATCCGATGGTGTGCCATTTATCGAGATCGAATGGAACAGTTCTGCAGAAATCACTAATTTACGGAAAATTGAATCTTTTTTCGATAATCTCGACTAAGTCCAAACTTCTTTTTTTTTATCCAATTTTTACAGATTACATTGTTAATTTGATGCCGTAGATTCAAAATATTTGATTAGTTTATCGGTGAAGTGTACACTATTCGAAAGACTTCATTTATAGCCAAAAAAATTCGGTCATCCTTGAATGACTGTATCTACCAGAATGATTCAGGTAACCTCAGTAAGTATTTTTGCAATCATTCTACTGTTCCTTATAAATTCAAAAATGTAGATTTGAACGACGTTCATCGAATAGTGAGGTAGTACCGATTTTTCTCGCGGAGGTCTATTTTTCGACATTTTCAAACGGCCAGTATTCGAGAAGTAAATTTTTCTTAAAAAAAATAATTATATTTTCTGAATCTACGCCCCCAAATTAGTCAATTCCGTAAGTTTGGTGAAGATCAGATCAAATTTAATTTTTTCGAGAAAACACAAAATTTCGCATGCATATGTAAGGAAATTTTCGCGTTTTTCGAAAAAAAATTTTTTCATCCGATTATCACCAAAAATACACTCTTGACTAATTCGGGCGTAGATTAAGAATATGTAATTAGTTTTTTTGAAAAATTTATTTCTCGAATACTGACATTTGAAAATGTCGAAAAATAGACTTTCACTATTTTATGTACGTCGTTCAAATTCACATTTTTGCATTTGTTTAGAAAAATTTGAAAGAATATTTCCTGAGCTTTACCTGGATTATTCTGGTAGATACAGTAATTAAAAGTCGACCAAAATTCCGTGAAGATAACACGAATTTACGGAAAATTGCATGAAAGTGACACACAGTAATGTTTTCATATGACCCCAAAGGAAGAAATCATAAGGGTTGAGATCAGAAACTCACATGAATCAAATGCATCATAGATGATTTCCCGTATACTGACCTCAGATAGCTGGTAATATCTACACATTTGGATATCAATACGTGCCTAAGCCTTATTGACTCATTTTGACGGGTTCTATTGCTGTTGAAAATACCTCAAATTCTTCATTTGTGAGTCCAACTCAATCGTCTGAGATTTTTCTGCTCAAAATTGGAAAATTACAGACATTCGAGCAGAATGATTACGCTCTTGTTCATAGAAACAATGCTGTACACGTATGATAATAATAATATATAATAATAATTCGATTTGTTCATGTGACGAATTGTGAGATTGAAAGAGTAATCATTTAAATATCTAAGACTTAGGGTTCTTCGTGAATCGATTGCGGTCTTCGGCCGCGTCTCAGCTGTTCTGGAAAAAAGCCTCATCAAACTTGGGAGACGCTCTCGACCATTTTCAACCGATTTTGGCGATGTTCAAAATTTTATTTCCAAATATGGGAAGCGTGAGACAGTAAGCTCATGGACAAATCATTTCATAAGGGCTCCTACTTCCGCCTTTCGAGCTAAGAAACTCAAATAAAAGCGTTTCGAAGAGAAGAATATAAGCGAAGGAACGAGAAAAATAATTCCATTCACGTTTCAAAATTGGAATACTCATGAGTTTCGAACCATCGAAAAGTTAAACTCCAACGACCTCCCCCAAATTGCGACCGAGTTAGCAGAAATCCACTCGACGCCAGTCCGACAGAACGACTCAATATGATTCGGATCACATGTGAAACGTCGAAAACCGAACTTCTTACCGGTTTTATGAGTGGAAGACGACGGGGAATTTCAATAACGTCATATCTCGGGCACCTCCCGCGTCTTCACGAATTGGGGACATTTCGAGTGTCACGGTCCCCTTTCGGTCTACTCCTTTGTTCCGGACACTCGAACTGGATTAAAGCAATTATTGAGGAATTCGGAGGGGGTCCTCCGATCGGAAAAATCGGTCTGTCCGAGAGGATGACGGAAATGTCTATCTGATTGCAGTGAATTAGTGTGAGAATTTATATCCTGAAACGAAGGAAATTAAAATTTAACCAGCCGTTTGAGGTCAGTATACGGGAAATCATCTACGATATGTATGATGCCTAAGTTTTCCAATCTCAACCTCTGTAATTTTTTCGTTTGGGGTCATTTGAAAACATAAGTGTATAAGTGACGGTGAGGTGAATGCGGAAGAACTAAGACAACGCATTGGAAATGCATGTGGCATTATTCCGTGAGCAAACTGCAGAACATTTCGAACAATTTCTGTTAAAAATTTGGGTCAATTTTATTGGTGAGTTTGTGAACTTCCTGATTTTGTTGAAGTTGAAAGATATTATGAGTCTGCGATAAGTGCCGAGAAAAAACGCACGTATATGGCTCCTTACAAAGAGATAACATGATCCAATTCGTATTCAGATTTTGATGCCCAAGATTTTCTGCACTTTTTTCAAATTGAATAATTTATATGATCAACTTCCGGCGAAATGATCTCTTTTGATGAGTTACATTTTGAAAAACACCCTGTATATATATACAGGGTGTCCCAAGTTCAAGTGCCTACAAGAAGTTTCTTGAGAACTTCAGAAATCTGAAAAATTGGCTTATGATATTGTTCGACTTTATCTACAGAGCTAAAATATTCTTGAAGCCTGAACCATTTCAGTTATACAGGGAGTGAAAATAAATTTCTCGAAAAATTTTTTTTTGCATTTTTTCTTTTCTTATGTGATCGATTTTTCAATTGAAATATATTTCTTTCAAAACATAAGAAAAAACTAAAAAAAAAAGGAAGATATGCGTAGTCAGTATCATGTTCGTTATTCCTATTCTCAATAGTTCAAGCATAAACTGTTTTTAGATTTTTCCATAACTTCTGTTTTTCAAATTAGAACCTTTTTTTGAGCGCTCGTACTACCTACACGAGGGCTATACCATTTCGTCACGATATCTGTATTTTTCGAATTCTGAGCCGAAACTAGTCTCAAACGACAGAGTTCGACTCACTTATGACGAATCCGTCGGAAAGTTCGAGTCTGTCCGTCCGGCCCTCCGTAACCCTCATGATAACTCTCGAACGGAACAACCTAGAGACTTGAAATTTTCAGTGTGGGTTCAATTCCCGAATGCCTCGGTTGAGTTCGTTAATGGGCCAAATTCCACCAGAGGTTCCGTAAATATGGCCGTTCAAAGTTTTGTTCCCCTGATAACTTGAGAACTACCGATTTGATCGAGATGAAATTTTGCACTCGAATGGAGAATGAGGTGTTCAAGCTACATGTGAAATTTTGTCCAGATCGCATGACCAGAACCACAGAAACCATAGAAAATTGTAACTTTTGAACGGAAACACCTAGGGACTTGAAATTTTCAGGATAGGTGTGGATCTCGAATGTCGTGATTACGTTCGTCTATGAGCAAAATTATACTAGGGGTTCCGTAAATATGGTCGTTCGAAATTTAGTTTTCTTGATAATTTCAAAACTACAGATTCGATCGTGACGAAATTTTGTATACTAATGGAGAATGATATATTCAAGCTTTATTTCTCCAGATCACATGACCAGAACCATAGAAACCATAGAAAATCATAACTTTCAAACGGAAAGGCCAAGGGACTTGAAATTTTCAGGGTAGGTGTGGATCTGAAATGTCGCGTTCACGTTTATCAATGAGCAGAGTTTTACTACGGGTTCCGTAAATACGGTCGTTTGAAATTTTGTTTTCTCGATAATTGCGAAACTACGGATTCGATGGAGATGAAATTTTTTATTTCAATCGAGAATGATATATTCAAGCAATATTTTGTCCATATCGCATGACCAGAACCATAGAAACCATAAATAATCGTAACTTTTGAACGGAAAGGCCAAGGAACTTGAAATTTCCAGGGTGAGTTTGGATCGCGAATATCGCGGTCACGTTCATCAATGAGAAAAATTAGACTAGGGGTTCCGTAAATATGACCGTTCAAAATATTTTTTTTCTGATATTACGTAGAGACAAATTACAGGTCCTTTCGATAATTTTTTGGCATTCTCCGTAAATGGTGAAGAGGTCCAAAATTTGTTCATAAGTATAAGACATCACTTCAAGATCTTGCAACCGATGAATCAAAAAATGCTACAAACTAAACCACCTGAATCGAGGTTTGATTAACAATTAACATTTTCTTCTATGACATCCATAATCATCGAACACTTTTTATGATCTCAACCATAGAATTTATTTCAATTATTTACCTCATAATCACAGATCTATTTAATCGTAAACAGGACCATAGATCATGACTATAAATACTGAAATAATTCAGTATTTTCCATCTCATTCGAAACCTATTCAAAATAATTGATTGGTTTAAGAGTAGACTACCAACCATTTTTCATTTCGAATCGAATGGTGTAAAACAAATATGGGGTTGCCATTTGAAAATCTCGAAATATTTCAATTTTAAGTTTTCGGAGCAAAATCTTCGAAAAACCATTCGATTCATCAAAATACCGAATGTACCTCATAAATGCTGGGATTAGCTACTATAAGAATGCTGAGTTTGGTTTTGTTCGCATTTGAAATAATCGAGATATTGCATTTCCAAACTGGCAATGCAGATGTCAAGAATTTCAAGAATTAGTGCATAAGTTGGCAACAGTGCATGGCAGAGGAATTTTTTTCAGTAGGTTGTACTTGGAATTTGGTATTGTATCGATACCCTAATAAAAATATAGGTAGTTCCATTTGAAATCAGAAAGTAGATATGCGTTTAAGATAGATGTGGCAACACTGTCGACTTGAAAATATTTTAGGCGAAGAGTTCCCTCATCCCCAAGGCTCCACCTAAAATTTCAAAACGAAATATTTACTTGTTCTCTAAAAACTTCTAATAGGCCAAGTTAAAAGGAAAACCCTGTATATATTATCATTTTTTTTTTGAGATGGTCTCTTCAATGGAATTCGTTGATCAGGATACATAGTATGAAAAATTCGCTGGAAGTGCTTAAAATCGCCCAATTATCAACCCATATTCAATGGGGTTCCGTCGTAACGAACGACGCGTCAGTTTGAATGAATAATTCCGACTGTAATTCGCGGAGGTTCCGTAATTGGAACGAAATTTCGGTTCGTACAATACTCGAATCCGCAAACTAGTGATTGTTACGTGTGCTGCGATTATCATCCGGATTGTTGCACTCCAGAGGAATGGAGTTTTGCAAGGGCGGATCCAGGATTTCTTTCTGGGGGGGGCACAGGATTTTTTCTGGAGGGGCACAAGGGGTGGAAGGCAAAAAATTTTTCCAATTATGTACTGTGATGGAATCTCCACAGTACAAAAAAATTCCGTTTGGGGGGGGCACGTGCCCCCCGTGCCCCCCCTTGGATCCGCCAGTGGAGTTTTGGATTCGTGCAAATTTACGACCAACTCAATTTTTACAGGGATTTAAAGATGATGTTCCAAATTCCATTTCTGAAAATGACAACTCCACTCCTCAACTCCGTATAGCATTAGCAGCTGTCTTCCACTTTACTGTATTGACTTTTGAGGAACCCTGTATATAAGATTAGGACCCAGTTTCTGCAGACGGAATTTAATTACTCCGCAAATTTCTTGTGGTCCGAATAGAGGTCCTCGAAGATTAATTGACTTAATTACTTTCTAGGTGTCCTGGGTGCGTCATCGAGACATCCATCTTCTTACGGTCGGCCGATACACGTACACTTCTGACCAGAGATTCGAAGCAGTTCACACCCCCCACACCGAGGAATGGAGCCTTCGGATAAGATACCCGCAGAAGAAGGATACTGGTATATACGAGTGCCAAATAAGCACGACGCCACCTGTAGGATATCCGGTATATTTAACTATAGTTGGTGAGTTTATTTTTCAACTTCTGGTTTGGAAAGTTGGGTATTTTTTTTTCAAAAAAATTGTTTCCGCCCGGGATCGAACCGGGGACCTTCCGCGTGTTAGGCGGATGTGATAACCACTACACCACGGAAACTTATAAATGAGTGAGCTGAAATATTGAACACCAATAATCAAAATAATCTGGTTTGAAATCGTGTAAAGGACGCCACACATGGTGAGGTTGATATCGACGAAAGTCGTAATTATCAGAGACATTATACAATTTTGTATATCTTGTGTGGTTGAAAATCAATCTAATAACAATTCGAAATTTAATATCTCGCCCTTGTATAACTTATTGGAGTGCCAGCTGCAGGGGAATAGACGAAAAAACAATATTGAATAGAGGTGTTCGATACTTGATGGAAATCTATAATGGAACCATTATGTACTAAATTACACTATGTTCATCTACGTGATGCTGATATTGTTATAGTGAACACGTGTGTGGTTTTTTAAACTCAATTCGAGGAAAGTCATGCAATCCAGTAAATTTTTCGTTTACGAACCATGTACCTCCGAAATAAATTTTTCATTTTTCAGCTTGAATTATTTCGATGAATAATGAAGAATAATTCTCGAATTTTCAGTACGATGAAGTGTGACCCTTTGCCGAAGAAATGAGCTATTCCCGGAGTATGTGAGAAGGCAATTTTTCAAAATACGATATTTTTGCGAAAGTCCAACACTCAATTTATTTTCTGGAAAATTTTAGATTCAATCATTTCGATGACTAATGATGAATAATTTTTGAATTTTTAGTATGATGAAGTGTGATCCCTTGCCAAACGAATAAGCTATTCCCGGAGTATGTGAAAAGCCAATTTTTCAAAATACGATATTTTTGCGAAAGTCCAACACTCAATTTATTTTCTGGAAAATTTTAAATTCAATCATTTCGATGACTAATGATGAATAATTTTTGAATTTTTAGTATGATGAAGTGTGATCCCTATCGAAAAAAATGAGCTATTCCTGGAGTATGTGGAAAACCAATTTTTCAAAATACGATATTTTTGCGAAGGTTTAACTCTCAACTTATATTCTGGTAAATTTCAGATTCAATCATTTCAATGACTTATCATGAATAATTTTTAAATATTTAGTATGATGAAGTGTAATGTTTTGCCAACAAAATGAGCTATTTCTAAAGTATGTGATGAGCCAATTTTTCAAAACATCATATATTTTTGCGAAGGTTTTATCTCTGAACTTATTTTCTGAGCAAAATTGGTCAATTTCAGATTGAATTATTTCAATGACTAATAATGATAATTTTTTTAATTTTTAGTATGATGAAGTGTGATCCCCTGCCAACAAAGTGAGCTATTCTCAGAGTATGTGGAAAGTGGAAAGCAAATTTTTCAAAATACCATATTTTTGCGAAGGTTATATCTCTGAACTCATTTTCTGAGCAATATTGGTCAATTTCAGATTGAATTATTTCAATGAATAATTTTTCACTTTTTAGTATGATGAACTGTGATTCCTTGCCAACAAAATGAGCTATTCGCTGAGTATGTGAAAATCCAATTTTTCAAAATACGATAGTTTTGCGAAAGTCCATCTCTCAACTTATTTTCTGAAAAATTTCAGATTCCATTATTTCAATGACCAATGATGAATAATTTTTGAATTTTCAGTATGATGAAGTGTGATTCCTTGCCAACAAAATGAGCTATTCCCAGAGTATGTGGAAAGCAAATTTTTCAAAATACGATATTTTTGCGAAGGTTCTATCTCTGAACTCATTTTCTGGGAAATATTGGTCTACTTCAGATTGAATTATTTTAACGAATAATTTTTGAATTTTTAGTATGATGAAGTGTGATCCCTATCGAAAAAAATGAGCTATTCCCTGAGTATGTGAAAATCCAATTTTTCAAAATACGATAGTTTTGCGAAAGTCCATCTCTCAACTTATTTTCTGAAAAATTTCAGATTCCATTATTTCAATGACCAATGATGAATAATTTCTGAATTTTCAGTACAATGAAGTGTGATTCCTTGCCAACAAAATGAGCTATTCCCTGAGTATGTGGAAAGCCAATTTTTCAAAATACGATAGTTTTGCGAAAGTCCATATCTCAACTTATTTTCTGGAAAATTTCAGATTCCATTATTTCAATGACTAATGATGAATAATTTCTGAATTTTCAGTATAATGAAGTGTGATTCCTTGCCAACAAAATGAGCCATTCTCGGAGTATGTGAAAATTCAATTGTTCAAAATACGATAATTTTGCGAAGGTCCAACTCTCAACTTATTTTCTGGAAAATTTCAAATTCAATTATTTCAATGACTACCTAATGATGAATAATTTCGAATATTCAGTATGATGAAGTGTAATCCTTTGCCAACAACATGAGCTATTCACGTATGCGAAAAGTTTTTGAAAATACGACATTATTTTTCTAAAGGTCCAACTCTCAACTTATTTTCAGATTGAATCATTCCAATGATACTAATGTTGAATCATTTTTGTGTTTTTGGTAAGATGAAATATGATTCTCTGCAATTTGAATGATCTTTTTACTGGGTATGTGGAAAGTCTTCCTTTTCAAATACGGAATTTTCACGAAGGGGCTAACTTTCAACGATTCCAATGATTCATAAATAAATAACCAAGCCAATTGAAGAAAAACTTACTTGGGATTCTTGATCTGAGCCTCCGAATGAATGGAAAAAGTCATTATGGAAGATTTGGAAGAAAAATTTTTTTTTACAAATTTTTCATGTATGGAAAAATTTTCAAAAATTTGTTTTTCTTTGATTCCTTCCATATTGACCAATTTTATTGAAAAGAAGGTGAAAATTAAGACCCTTAAATCAGTTTTTCCTGCCTCCCCTCAAAATTGGATATCATATCCTAACATACTGAGAATTCGTCTATCACTATTCATTGAAATAATTCTCTCTGAAATTGACCAATTTTCAGATCAAAGTGGAATGGAATGAAAACAAGCCTTTGTAGAAAAAAGAGGATGGCTCATTTTTATGCTAAGACCCTCGAATCGAAAAATAAAAAATTTCAGGAGGAACAAAGATTGAATAATTTATTTCGGTGAACGTTTTAAAATCGCCCCATATTTTTTTGTGGTGTTGAGAACCTCTCATCCCATATTCCCATGAACGAATCTCTCGGAAGTAACCGACTGTATTTCAGGATTCAGATCAGTTTAAATTTTTCACCGGGCCTAAATCCGATGTCTCCAACCCGCAGGAACGTATCCTCCATCCCCTAGGTTGGAAAGTTATCAGTCATGAGCCTTGGATATGGAATCCCCTCGGCCGAATTCCTATCTCATAATGGAAATGTCCGCCTACCCAACACGTTCCTTCGAAAAATCCCCGGAATTTATCGCAAACAGGTCCGTGTCCCCTTCGGAACGAGGTAGATCGAGGAATCCGGCGGGTCCATCAACCCTCCTCCGCCGTTTCCGGGTAGGAGATCTCCATTAAAACGGGTCACTTGATTGATTCGGACGATTCGGCATCCGATACGACCGTGCTATTTCGTTGAAAGGTCATGAATTCTATTAATTACAGCGAGGGTCCACCTGAAAGGAAAGGGGGTGTTGTTTGCGATCTACCTTCGCTGGGGATCGACCACTTCCACCTTGGTGCAGATGTTTGTGGAGATCTATGTGGATATTGTAATGAGCAGTGGGCCCGTTTCTTCTTCATTATTGAATTCAAATCATTATCAATCAATTCAAGAGGAAATACTGCAGAAAGGATTCTGAAAGGATTGAAGGAACTCCTCGGCAATTTCCATTGCAGATCTAGCGAGAACCATTCCTGTTCTCGAGTCCGGAAAGTTGTCCTTATTCGCTACATCAGTATTCATTATTCTTAACGAAAGATTGGCCGCCATTAGAGTGGTCGTGGAGTGTTGTTTCTTCTAATTTCACTTTTCCCCATTAGGTCCAAGATTTACAGTAACGACTTTGGAATTCATTAGACTCCATAAATCGCCCGGAGATTTATTTTTGTTTGTGGATATAATCTACCCGAAAAAATTCGTAAGCCGAGGGTTGAATGTGGTCGAATTAATGGCGTTCATGAGTTTTCGTATTTATTGTCGCGATACAGGTACGAGATTAAATTCCCTGGGGTCGTGCGTGAATCTGAAGAGTCTAACAATGAATTAAATGTTGCGATAATTTTAATGAGGAAAAAAATCGTAAATTGGGGTATAATTGAGTTCAATTTTGGCTGGGTGGGTTGTGTGAAGTTGGATTAAGTTAGGGTAAATTATGAATTTTGAAGAAAAATTCAATTGAAGAAAGATTTTGAAAACTTTTCAATACATGTATATGTGATCCCCTCCTTCGTGAAAATTACGTTTTTGGGAATATAGACTTTCCTCATTACCAGTGAACAGCTCATTTAAATTGCAAAAAATTATATTCCATCATACCGAAAACTCGAAAATTATTCAACATTAATCATTGGGATAATTCAATCTGGAAATAAGTTGCGAGTTGGACCTTCGCAAAAATATCGTATTTTGAAAAATTGGCTTCTCACATACTCTGTGAAAAGCTCATTTTGATGGCAAAGGATCACACTCCATAATACTGAACATTCAAAAATTATTCATCATTAGTCATTGAAATGATTGAATCTGAAATTAACCATTTTTTTCCAGATAATAAGTTGAAAGTTGAACCTTCGCAAGAATAACGTATTTCGAAAAATTGGCTTTTCACATACTCTGTGAATAGCTCATTTTAATGACAAAGAATCACACCTCATCATACTGAAGTTTTCGAAAATTATTCATCATTAAAAATTGAAATTTTCCAGAAAATAAGTTGAGAGTTGGACCTTCGCAAAAATATCGTATTTTGAAAAATTGAACTTTCACATACTCCGAGAATAGCTCATTTTGTTGGCTAAGAATCACACTTCATTATACTGAAAATTCAGAAATTATTCATCATTAGTCATTGAAATAATGGAATCTGAAATTTTCCAGAAAATAAGTTGAGATATGGACTTTCGCAAAACTATCGTATTTTGAAAACTTGGCTTATCACATACTTGAGAAATAGCTCATTTTGTTGGCAAGGGATCACACTTCCTCATACTGAAAATTCAAAAATTATTCGTCATTAGTCATTGAAATGATGGAATCTGAAATTTTCCAGAACATAAGTTGAGAGTTGGACCTTCGCAAAAATATCGTATTTTAAAAAATTGGCTCTTCACATACTCCGGGAATAGCTCATTTGGTTGGCAAAGAATCACACTTCATTATACTGAATATTCAAAAATTATTCGTCATTAGTCATTGAAATAATTGAATCTGAAATTTTCCAGAAAATAAGTTGAGAGTTGCACTTTCGCAAAAATATCGTATATTGAAAAATTGGATTTTCACATACTCCGGGAATAGCTCATTTTGTTGGCAAGGAATCACACTTCATTATACTAAAAATTCAGAAATTATTCATCATCAGTCATTGAAATAATGGAATATGAAATTTTACAGAAAATAAGTTGAGTGTCGAACCTTCGAAAAAATATCGTATTTTGAAAAATTGGCTTTCCACAAACTCCATGAATAGTTCATTTTAATGGCGAAGAATAAAGCTTCATCATACTAAAGTTTTCAGAAATTATTCATCATTAATCATTGAAATAATTGAATCTAAAATTCAACAATTTTCTCCAGAAAATAAGTTGAGAGTTGGACCTTCGCAAAAATATCGTGTTTTGAAAAATTGGCTTTTCTCATTTTCCGTGAATAGCTCATTACAATGGCAAAGGATCACAGTCCATCATAATTGAATTCAAAAATTATTTATCATTAGTCATTGAAATAATTGAATCTGAAATTGACAAATTTTTTCCAGAAAATAAGTTGACAGTTGGACCTTCGCAAAAATATCGTATTTTGGAAAATTGGCTTTTTACATACTCCATGAATGGCTCATCTTGTTGGCAAAGGATCGGTCTTTATCATACTAAGAGTACAAAACACATACATTATTATTCATCGAAATAATTCGATCTGAAATTGACCTTTTTTGCCCAGAAAATGAGTTCAGAGATAGAACCTTCGCGAAAATATCATATTTTGAAAAATTGGCTCTTCACATACTCTGGGAATAGCTCCTTTTTTGGCAAGGGATCACACTTCATCATACTGAAAATTCGAAAATTATTCATCATTACTCGTTGGAATAATTGAATCTGAAATTTTCCAGAAAATAAGTTTAGGGTTGGAGCTTCGCAAAAATATCGTATTTTGAAAAATTGGCTTTCCACATACTCCGGGAATAGCTCGTTTTCAAGGGATTACATTTAATCATACTAAAAATTCGGAAATTCATCATCATTATTCATTGAAATAATTGAATCTGAAATTTTCCAGTAAATAAGTTGAGAGTTGGACCTTCGCAAAAATATCATAGTTCGAAAAATTTTATTTTCAAATACTTCAGGAATAACTCATTTTGTTGGCAAGGAATCACACTTCATCATACTAAAATTTCAAGAATTAGGTATTCATTTTTATTCATCGAAATAATTCAATCTGAAATTGACCAATTTTGCCCAGAAAATGAGTTCAGAGATAGAACCTTCGCGAAAGTATTGTATTTTGAAAAAGTAGCTTTTCACATACTCTGGGAATTGCTCATTTTGTTGGTAAGGAATCCCACTTCATCATACTGGAAATTATTCATCATTAGTCATTGAAATATTCGAATCTGAAATTTTCCAGAAAATAAGTTGAGAGTTTGATCATCGCAAAAATATCGTATTCTGAAAAATTGGCTTTCCACATAATCTGTGAATGGCTCATCTTGTTGACAAAGGATCGTTCTTCATCATACCAAAAATACAAAACTCATACATTAAAATTCATTGAAATAAGTCATAAGTTGAGAGTTGGATCATCGCAAAAATATCGTATTTCGAAAAATTGGCTTTTTACGCACACTGTGAATAGCTGATTTCGTTGGCAAAAGATTACACTTCATCATACTGAAAATCCAAAAACTATTCTTCATTATTCATTGAAATAATTCAATGTGAAATTGAACAATTTTTTCCAGAAAATGAGTTCAGAGATAAACCCTTCGCAAAAATATCGTATTTCGAAAAATTGGAGCTCAATTGAGTTCAATTTTGGCTTGGTGGGTTGTGTGAACTTGGATCAAGTTAGGGTAAATTATGAATTCCGAAGAAAAATTCAATTTTTATTCAGTTCGAGTGAAATTTTGATTCGTTTACTCTAAATTCTTGAATTAAAAAAAAGTTCGAATTCTAAAGTCAGATTTAATAAGAGAAACTCAATACCAAAACCGAGTTGTATGAAGAGTCACAATAGTCAAAGGAATAAGCACATTTGAATCTTTTATATGAATGTTGACCAATATGTCAAAAATTGTCAACTTACAATAAATCTGACATTGAAATGTCAGATTTAAAACGAAATCATACTCCCTGATTTTGATACAAATTCGTCAAGTTATTTGCAGGAGAATCAGGATCTGATCAGCACAAAATTGATTTGAGCCCATTTGATTATGTCGAGAAACTCAAACCGAAACTGCATTGCGGTTCTAACTTCATCCATAAATCACGTTCAAAACATTCGATCTTACGTTAATTACAATTAACAGTTATCAGATTAACGCGAAATCTGCCATAATGTGAAATATAGACATGAATAAATGACTCATTATACTCATGCAGACAATGATGATGGTTCGATAATATACCAGATAAAGTGTGACAAGGATTAGCCAATAATCACGAGTGTGGCATGCTAGCCCTGAAAGTTATTCCGACTATAATTCAATTTGTCGAGTGAAGTTCCTGAAATCGGGGTACTAATTTCAGCATTGATTGAGTGGAGAAGTTTTTGTTGAAATTAGTTCAATTTCATTCGATGGTGCCAACTGATTTAGCTTCACATTCAGCGTCGGCTCCATTATTGCATTTCCAGTCGCATTTTAGGTTAATTGAATCT
Source organism: Aphidecta obliterata (assembly GCA_963966015.1). Classification (NCBI taxonomy): domain Eukaryota; kingdom Metazoa; phylum Arthropoda; class Insecta; order Coleoptera; family Coccinellidae; genus Aphidecta; species Aphidecta obliterata. The sequence goes on from OZ014428.1 coordinate 34,432,036, forward strand.
TCGCTGCAGCAAACAAGAACCAAATTAGCTATAAAAAGTAGTTTAACTTCTACGGAAAACTATGTCCCCACGTTAACGAACCAATTGGGGAATATACTCAGCGACATTGAAAAAGGAATAACTTCTTGAATACGGTTCACGATAGCTAACGGTTATGCTTGTGTGGAAAGAAGGAAGTCAACTGGTACCACAGAACAGGGCCGTATCTAGGTACTATTGCGTCTGTGGCAATATATTAGACAGCGCCCCCCATTTGTGTAGATTTTTTTTCATCCATAGTATTTTTTTTTCATAATGCTAGTCATATATTTCCGTAAGAGTTTCAAAATAATACACATTTTTATGGAAAATTTTTTTCATTAAAAACATTGAAATACACATTTTGAATGAAATGCATGAATATAAAACAAATTCTGAAAAACAAAATGAAATATTAATATCTATGTAATAAATACGAACATTTATCTTAAAAAATATAAATTCTTCAACTTAAAATTTAAAAATACATACTGCAAACGTAAAATAAAAAATTGTTGGTAAGTTGACTAGAAAACAATAATCGATAATCACAATCTCTGCAAAAAAAACCACAAACTTAGCAAACAAATACTATTTTATAACCATTTGAAACACGTACTGATAGTTTCGTACATGGCCCGATGTTACAATATTCGAGAAGTCCATACGTTAAGTATAAAAAAATCACTAGAATAATCTTTGCCAGATGAGATTGAAGATTCAATGGAAACTAAGGAAATTAACATTAAAATTCGAGTTTTATTAGATTTCGAAAAAAGAAGCTCTGAGAAGTGAAAACTCAAGTTTGAAAATCCATATTTTCCGCAATGAACCGAACATATTTCTTCTTGAATTGAAAGGAACAATATTATTATGTTAAAGTACGAATAATTGAATATATCCGATGCCAGAATAATGCCATAAAAAAATAACTAATACTTAGTACAACTCACCTTCAATATCACAATTCATAATGCTCGAATCCAAAAGCACAATGGCACAAAAAAGTCAGAATATAAAAAAAAATCTCAAAACTTATAACACTTCAAATCTGGATACACACTAAACGAACATTAAAATTTGAATTTTTTGCTCTACCCTTCACAATTGAAAGAAATCAATATTTATGTAGAATAGAATGAGATTCCCCAATTTTTCTCCCACTTCTTGAGCTCAAAACTCTGATTGGTGAATTTTTGGCAATACAAATCGTTTTTAAAATACCACAGATGTGGCCTAAAAATCTAAACAAATCGAACATTATTAACCGTCATCATCAAAGAAGCCGCCATTCGAACAAGCTGGATGCGATAAGGGGTGTAGTGTAAACTACTCATAAAAGGGTTGTGCTTGGAATCGCATGACAATATTGCCGATTGTAATATTTATGATCAGAGTACGGCATCTTTGAAAATGTTTTATAACAATTGGAGCATTTTTCTCGTATTTCTGACCTGATTGCATTCTCATTCTGTTTTTTGAATGTCAATGTTTCGAAATGTTGTGATCGAATTACTTACTTACGTAACCGTGTTGTCATCTTTCGAATTAATTTTTTTTGCTTGGCGCTTCTATTTCTTTATTTTTGATATTTTTTGGCGCCCCTTCGGACCTTGCGCCCGTGGCGAGTGCCACCCTTGCCACGCCCTAGATACGGCCCTGCCACAGAACATCAAGATAGTCGCTTCAGACAAACAGAATCATACTGAAATCGATTGATGATTATTTTCCTCGAATTCATTCAAAACTCAATGTCAATTGAATTATTGATTATCCTCAACGAATTTTCTCCTTTTTACTTGTCGGTCCGGATGTGAAACGATAAAGTTCCGCAACAAAATTTCGTCGTGCCCAAGATGTGGACCGTTTGTTAACTCCCGTGCAACTCGGGAAGTTCGTCCCGCCATCCAATAATTTTCCGGACAATTGGCGGAGAACTTTCTGGGGATTCCGCAGAATTTTTCAATCTACCCGATGCGGCCTTATTGTGGGCGCCGACTTCATTACATCTCTGTTTTTCGGATCGACAATGAATGGAAAACTGCGATAACACCATGAAAAATGTACCTCGTCCTGCCCCCCTCACCCCCTCGATTTTCTTTATGTTTACGCTTTGTTTCGTTTCACCTTGCGAGGGAATACGTCGCCTCAATATTTCACGACGACGAGAATTTGCTCTGTGCCTTTATGTTCGCGTTTTTGATTGAACGTGCTCCTGATGGATCTCCTTTCTAGAATATAAGAACAGGAGGATGAAAGGGTAAGTCGAAGAGCACAAGAGAGCACAACCCCCATGATTAGCCGTTATCAAACTTTATAATAAAAATTATCTTCTTGATGTGCCTGGCCAAACTTTCAGGAGGCGCCCCTACGAGCATTACACTGTCCAATAGTGTTGCAAACAAGAAGAGAGATTTGCATTAGCACCGAGTGATGTGCTTGCCTATTCTATATACATAGGTGTTACATTCTATCCATGGCTTGTAATTAGCGATCATTGACGCCATACAAACATCCTAATGTTTGTTCCAGAACGGAAACTTGCATTAATTTAAGGAATTAGGAATGTACTCTGGATGTTGCTGCCGTGATGTCTCTGCTCCTGAAACATTCCTTCTCAATTGAAAGTTTTCGTCCGAAAAGAATAAAATACGTTATCTGAAACTCTATGTCCCTAATCTCTGTATTATAAGTCTCTCGTTAACATGTCATTACGGTTAAACAAATTGAATAAGGAAGAATTATTCAACTCAATCTAGTCGTTAAGCGAATAAGGTGAACCTTTATGTTCATTGATTTCCATGCCTTCCAAATTGAGTTTCATACCATCACTTTCAATATGCAAAATTTCGTAATCATTAGTGAATTTTTTTTTCGCTGAGGAAAGAACTGCGTTGTCCCCATATAATATTAGACAGCGCCCCTATTTGCGTGGATTTTTTCATCATCCATCATATTTTCTTATAGTATTTTTTTTTTATAATGCTAGTCATATATTTCCGTAAGAGTTTCAAAATAATACACATTTTTATGGAAAATTTTTTTCATTAAAAACATTGAAATACCCATTTTGAATGAAATGCATAAAAATAAAACAAATTCTGAAAAAACAAAATGAAATATTCATATTTATGTAATAAATAAGAACATTTATCTCAAAAAATATAAATTCTTCAACTTAAAATTTAAAAATACATACTGCAAACGTGAAATAAAAATTTTTTGGTAAGTTGACTAGAAAACAATAATCGAGAATCACAATCTCTGCAAAAAAAAAACGGAAACTTAGCATACAAAGGATTTCTTAACCCCTTGAAACACGTACTAATAGTTTCGTACAGGGCCTGATGTTACAATATTCAAGAAGTCCATACGTTAAGTATAAAAAAATCACTAAAATAATCTTTGCCATATGAGATTGAAGATTCAATGAAAACTATGAAAAGTAACACTAAAATTTGAGTTTTATTAGATTTCAAAAAAGGACGCTCTGAGAAGTGAGAACTCAAGTTTGAAAATCCATATTTTCCGCAATGAACCGAACATATTTCTTCTTGAATTGAAAGGAACAATATTATTATGTTAAAATACAAATAATTGAATATATCCGATGCCAGAATTATGTCATAAAAATAACAAATACTTAATACAACTCACCTTCAATAGCACAATTTATAATGCTCGAATCCAAAAGCACAATGGCACAAAAAAGTCAAAATATAAAAAAAAAACTCAAAACTTATAACACTTCAAATCTGGATACATACTAAAAGAACATTATTATTTAAATTTTTCGCTCTTCTCTTCACAATTGAAAGAAATCAATATTTATGTAGAATAGAATAAGATTCCCCAATTTTTCTCCCACTTCTTGAGCTCAAAAATCTGATTGGTGAATTTTTGGCAATACAAATCGTTTTCAAAATACCACAGATGTGGCCTAAAAAATTTAAACAAATCGATCATTATGAACCATAATCATCAAAGGAGCCGCCCTTCAAAACAAGCTGGATGCGATAAGGGATATAGTGCAAACAACTCATAAAAGGGCTGTGCTTGGAATCGCATGACGATATTACCAATTGTAATATTTATGATCAGAGTAGGGCATCTTTGAAAATGTTTTATAACAATTGGGCCATATTTCTCGTATTTCTGACCTTATTGCATTCTCATTCTGTACTTTGAATATCAATGTTTCGAAATGTTGTGATCGAATTACTTACTTACGTAACCGTATTGTCATCTTTGCATAATTTTTTTGCTTGGCGCTTCTACTTTTTTATTTTTGATGTTTTTTGGCGCCCCTTCGGACCTTGCGCCCGTGGCAAGTGGCACCCTTGCCACGCCCTAGATACGGCCCTAGTTGTCCCTCAATTTTCTTCCCAAAGGTTCTACCAGTTTGGCCGATATAGAAATTGGAGAATGCCCGCAGGTTAGTTCATCATATTTGTTGAACTATTCACGGGGTATGTCAAATGTCCATTTTCGAAATACGATATTTTTGCGAAGGGTTCAATTCTCGAATGATTTTGTAGGCAAATTAGGTCAATTTCAGATTGAATTATTTCTATGTCTATTGATGAATAATTTTCGACTTTTGGGAATATTGAAATATAATCCTTTTCGAACGAAATAAGCTATTCACCGAGAATGTGGAAGGTCTATTCACAAAAATACGACATTTTTGCGAAGGGTCTATCTTTCAACTCATTTTCTGGGCAAAATTGGTCATTTTTAGATTGAATTATTTCGATGAATAATAGAGAATAATTTTTGAGGTTTCAGTAAAATAAAATGTGATTCCATATCAAACAATCTCGTCCTTGCAGTTAACTATAGGAAAGGGGTTCTTGGCTTGAGGACTGCTTGTGGGGTGAATAATACACTCTCTTTGAACTGTCAACGTTTCGATCCTTTTTGGGATCTTCTTCAGGACAATTCGGTCAAATGTATTGAGATGTGGTAGAATTTATTTACTCTCATTGGGACTATGCCATGAATACTATTTTTCGTCAGTTTTATAAAATTATTGTCAACCTTATGTGATGTTACTTCTAGCTCCGCCAGTACCATATTGGCGGAGCTAGAAGTAACATCACATAAGGTTGACAATAATTTTATAAAACTGACGAAAAATAGTATTCATGGCATAGTCCCAATGAGAGTAAATAAATTCTACCACATCTCAATACATTTGACCGAATTGTCCTGAAGAAGATCCCAAAAAGGATCGAAACGTTGACAGTTCAAAGAGAGTGTATTATTCACCCCACAAGCAGTCCTCAAGCCAAGAACCCCTTTCCTATAAAATGTGATTCTTTGCGATCAAAATGAGCTATTCACCAAGTATGTGAGAAATCTATTATTTGAAATACAAAATTTTTGCGAAGGGTCTATCTCTGAACTTATTTGCTGGGCAAAATTGGTCAATTTTAGATTGAATTATTTCAATGAGTAATGGAGAATTATTTTTGAGGTTTCAGTATAATGAAATGTGATCTTTTAGGAACGAAACAAGCTATTCAACAAGTATGTAAAAAGTCTATTTTCCGAAATAAAATTTTTTTGCGGACGGTCTATCTCTGAACTCGTTTTCTGGGCAAAATTGGTCAATTTTAGATTCAATTAATTCAATGAATAATGAAGATTTGATTCTGAGGTTTTAGTAACATGAAATGTGATTCTTTTCGAGCAAAATGAGCTATTCAACAAGTATGTGAAAAGTCTATTTTTCGAAATACAACATTTTTCCGAAGGGTCTATCTCTGAACTTGTTTTCTGGGCAAAATTTTTCAACTTTCAATCGAAATATTTCGATGAATTATGGAGAATTGATTTCGAGGTTTCAGTATAACGAAATGTGTTCCTTCTCGAGCAAAATAAGCTATTCACCAAGCATGTGAAGAGTCTGTTTCCCGAAATACGATATTTTTGCGAAGGGTCTATCTCTGAACTCATTTTCTGGGCAAAATCGGTCAATTTTGAATTGGATTATTTCAATGAATAATGGAGAATTATTTTGAGGTTTCAGTAAAATAAAATGTAATTCTTTGCTATCAAAATGAGCTATTCACTAAGTATGTGAGAAATCTATTATTTGAAATACAAAATTTTTGCGAAGGGTCTATCTCTGAATTCATTTTCTGTGCAAAATTGGTCAATTTTGAATTGAATTATTTCTATGAATGATGAGGAATTATTTTTGAGGTTTAAGTATAATGAAATGTGATCTTTTAGGAATGAAATGAGCTATTCAACAAGTATGTTCAAAGTCTATTTTCCGAAATAAAAATTTTTTGCGGAGGGTCTATCCCTGAATTCGTTTTCTGGGCAAAATTGGTCAATTTTAGATTCAATTAATTCACTGAATAATGAAGATTTGATTCTGAGGTTTTAGTAACATGAAATGTGATTTTTTTCGAGCAAAATGAGCTATTCAAAAAGTATATGAAAAGTCTATTTTCCGAAATAAAAAATTTGTGCGAAGGGTCTATTTCTGAACTCGTTTTCTGGGCAGAATTGTTCAACTTTGAATTTAATTATTTCGATGAATAATAGAGGATTGATTTTGAGGTTTTAGTATAACGAAATGTGTTTCTTCTCTAGCAAAATAAGCTATTCATCAAGTATGTGAAGAGTCTATTTTTCGAAATACATTCTTTTTGCGAAGGGTCTATCTCTGAACTCGTTTTTTCTGGGCGAAATTGGTTAATTTTAGATTCAATTATTTCAATGAATAATGAAGGATTATTTTTGAGATTTTAGTATGATGAAATGTGATCCTTTTCGAGCAAAATGAGCAATCAACCAATTATATGAAGAGTCTATTTTTCGAAATACAAAATTTTTGCGAAGGGTCTATCTCTGAGCTCGTTTTTTCTGGGCGAAATTGGTTAATTTTAGATTCAATTATTTCAATAAATAATGAACAATTATTTTTGAGGTTTCAGTATGATGAAATGTAATCCTTTGCGAGCAAAATAAGCTATTCATCAATTATGTGGAGAGTCTAATTTGCGAAATACGGAATTTTTGAGAAGGGTCTAACTCTCAACTTATTTGGTGTGCAAAATTGGTCAATTTCAGATTGAATTATTTCAATGCATAATGAAGAATTATTTCAGAGGTTTTAGTATGATGGAATGTGATACATTGCAAGCAAAATGAGCTATTCACGAGGTATGTGGAATGTTCCTTTTTACGATTGAACAAATAGAATAAAAGAGAATTATTGAACGCTATCTGGTCGTTAAAAAAATTAAGTTAACCTTTTTGTTTATTGATGTCCATGCTTTCCAAAAGCCTAGTTTCATACATTTTTTCCGATATGCAAAATTTCGTAATCATGAGTGAATTTTTTCCCTGCGTTGTCCCTTAATTTTCTTCCAAAAGATTCTAACAGTAGAGCCGATATAGAAACTTGGACAATCTTTGCATATTTGTTTATTTTCAATGTTTTAAATCTGTGGAATGAAATGGAAGAACATTTCATCAGTTTGCCGAAAAACTATCTAACAAAAGAGGTCCTTGTATTCAAAATGGAAAATGAATCAATAAATTCCTTTGAAATTGCAAAATCGAATAATGGAAAATCCACTTGTATTTTCATAGAATTATGCACAATTGAACGAGGTTTAGAGCATCGTCCCTCTCCCGATGGATGTTGAAAATATTCGTCCATTAATTAAACAGTCAGTGTTATTTGAAAATCGGATTACTCCCATTTGATATTCGAACCACTTTGTCGATATTTCCTCGAAATTTCAGCCCGAACCTTTCACAGAGAATTCGAAATTATCTCTGGTTATAATTGGAGAATACCTACTAGTCTGTTTTTATGAAAACATCGATTGAATCGTTTGATGAATAAATGCGATTCTAGATAACTTTGATTTTGTGACCTTGACACCACATTCTACTCCCTAACAAATTAACACGAGTATCAAAAATTGGATGTCCTTTTTCTTGTTTCGTTACTTTTCAGTGTGAGTTTTAGTTTTGCCGCATTTTCACATTTTAATTTTCTAAAAATCCACCAGGAAGGGGGAAAATTATGTTTGCACGTGTACTTCGTTGATGGCCTGATTTCTGCTTTCATTTCAGCTCGAATGGCGCTTTCTTAGTCGAAATATATAAGAGTCTGTATTAGTTACAACGTGGGGTTTCCATTTTTTCTCAATATCACAGGCGAGTTCTCAGCTGGTAGCGAAAAAAAGGGAACAGCTTTAGGTGGTGAAACATACGGAATGGGGTAGATGTTCCTAACCAATTGAAGCGTTTAAAGTTTAAATCGATAGAAATCCAACTGTGGAGCGCTGTTAGTTCAGTCGTAAAATCAAATAGTCCGCCAATTGGAATTACCCAATATGAAATTAATTTAGACATAAATAACGGCTGAAATACGCTTCGGTCCGGCGATTTTTACAGATTCCCGATTAATTTCAGCGAATTCCTGGAGTATTGACCAGCAGGAATTCCAAATTGGAAATAACGAATTTCGATTTGACGGAAAATCATTTATATCACCAACAATTTTAGGAAATATTTTAATATTCTCTCATTAGCTTTGAAACGTGGTTCATGTTTTATTATCGTATACATATTATGGTATTAATCAAGCTTCTGCACGTGTATAATATACCGCATGTTTATATATTTAATGTTGAATAATTTTTGAGTTTTTAATTTGATGAAATGTGTGTTTTCGCAAGCTGAATAAGCTATTCACCAAGTATGTGAAAAGTCTATTTTTCAAAATACGATATTTTTGCGAAGGGTCTATCTCTGAAATCATTTTCTAGGTGAAACAAATCAATTTCAGATTTAAATATTTCAATGAATAATGATGATTTATTTTCTAGTTTTCAGTATGATGAAATTTGATCCTTTGCGAACAGAATGATCTATTCACCAAGTATGTGAGATGTCAATTTTTCGAAATACGATATTTTTGCGAAGGTCCAACTCTCAACTCATTTGGTCTGCAAAATTGAACTCATTTTCTGGCTGAAATTAGTCAAGTTCAGATTGAATGATGATGATTTATTTTTGAGCTTTCAGAATGACGAAAAATGACCCTTTGCGAGCAGAATAAGCTATTCACCAAATTTGTGGAAAGTCGACATATCGAAATACGATTTTTTTGCGAAGGGTTTATCTGTGAACTCATTTGGTTGAAAGGGGTTAATTTCAGATTGAAATATTTTCATGAATAATGATGATTTATATTTGAGTTTTCAGTTGAATGAAATATGTTCCTTCGCAAGAAAAATGAGCAATTCACCATGTATGTGAAAAGTCAATTTTTCGAAATACGATATTTTTGCGAAGGGTCTATTTCTGAACTTATTTTCTGGATTAAATCAGTCAATTTCAGATTGAATAATAATGACTCATTTTTGACTTTTTGGTATAATAGAATGTAATTCGTTGCGAGAAAAATAAGCTATTTACCAAGTATGTGAAAAGTCTATTTCTCGAAATACGACGTTTTTGCGAAGGGTCTATCTCTGAACACATTTTCTAGGTAAAATTAGTCGATTTCAGATTGAAATATTTCAATAAATAATGATGATCAATTTTTGAGTTCTTAGCATAATGAAATGTGATCCTTTGTGAACAAAATAGGCTATTCGCCAAGTAGTTGAGAAGTCTATTTTTCGAAACACGATTTTTTTGCGATGAGTCTATCTCTGAACCAAATATGTGGAAAGTCTTCATATCGAAATACGATTTTTTTGCGAAGGGTACAATTCTGAACTCATTTTCTGGGTAAAATAAGTCAGTTTCAGATTGAAATATTTCAATGGATAATAATGACCCATGGTTGAGTTTTTAGTAAAATGGAATGTAATACTTTGCAAGCTGAATAAGCTATTCACCAAGTAGGTATGTAAAAAGTTTATTTTTCGAAATACGATATTTTTGTGAAGGGTCTATCTCTGAAATAATTTTCTGGATGAACTCAGTCAATTTCAGATTGAAATATTTCAATGAATAATAATGATTCATTTTTGAGTTTTCAGTATAATGAAATGTCAACTTTTGCGAGAAAAATGAGTTATTCACGAAGTATGTGGAAAGTCTATTTTCTGAAATACTACATTTTTGCGAAGAGTTTATCTGTGAACTCATTTGGGTAAAAGGGGTAATTTCAAATTGAAATATTTTAATGAATAAAAGATGATTTATATTTGAGTTTTCAATTAAATGAAATATAATTCTTCTCGAGCAAAATAAGCTATTCACCAAGTAAGTGTAAAATCAATTTTTCGAAATACGATATTTTTGCGAGGGAATGAATAATTTCTTACTCTTATTAGGTTGAGATATATTCCTTTGCGAGCGAAATAGGCTTTTCACCTGGTATGTAAAAATTCTATTTTTCGAAATACATACTTCACGTTCTAATTTTATACGAATTCAATGCTTCAGAAAAATTTCAGAGGGGGTCATTATCGAAACTAATAAACGAAATTTCACCATTCTGAAGTTTTCATTTTTATCAGTTTCTACCTTTTATTCATTGGAGGGTCAATTCATTGTATGCATATGATATTAATCAAGCTACTGCATGTGCATACTTTACCGCATGTTTATTTATTTATTCATGAAAAATAAATATGATCCAACCCAATCGAATGGAGATTTATGCCGTGTTTAGGTAATCGATTGGATATTTATAAGCCGATTTTGTTCCACCTAGATTATTTATATTCGAATTTGGGGTAGAATGTCAATGAAAATTGGACATGTGAAAACTCATCAAATTTGTCCATACCAAAATATTCATGACATAAAATCAAATATGAATGGCTCATAAATCAGGTATTATATTTTTAAACAACTGTTGAATATTCATTCATATGGTTCAAAACTGAAAGTATGTGTTTTTGAATAGAAACAATTCCTTCGTCAGAATTAGATATTGCTGATGGTGGAACGAACTGTACGTAGAATTCAGCGACTAAGGAAACATATCACATTCCAGATTTGAACAATCCAATAACGAGTCCGACGTCTGTCGCAGACATAAGGTTGGTATTGAAGGTAGCATTCTACCTATAAACGATAAAATTCTTGTTTTGTCACCACAACAAAGCTAACACAATTCCCAATAGCAGGCGAAGCAAAAGCTGCTGCTAATTACCGAATGCAGAGAGATCTTCTAAAATGAAAGGATCAAGTTCGAATGAGAAATTCCCCCATTCTGATCCAGACCTCTTCATGGCTTTCTCAATTCTTCTTCAGTCATTTTCGAGTTCCATATCCAATTATCGGTCGAAATGCCATCGTTACCATCGGGACGAACATGCAAAGAAGAAACGCCAGGATGGCGGAAAACGCGATAATGACTGAAAAGGGGAAAATTCTTGAACCGCTGCACCGGAAACCGGGATCAGTCATTGGCCTCGGCCGCAATCCGCAACTCCACAAGAACTGAGGGTCGAGAATTAATGGCATCAGACCGTCGAGAAGAACGGAGTTTTCGAAAAACGAGGCCAATATCGCCGACAAGAAAGACAGTCACTCATCGTTCCGTGCTCTCGAGTGGATAACCGTCCGAGGTTTTTCCGCGGGAAACAAGTGAAATTCGGCAAATATTAAGACTTCGCTGTCATATCAAAGGGTGCGATGAATCTTCCGTTTTCCGGCTGTCTGACCGTCTGACGTTTCTTGATCCGTTTTCCCGCATTAAGCCGGCCGGCCGGATCCACCCTCGTTCCGAAGCCGTTTGTTCAATGGCAGTAATTCGGTCCGGATCGAAATTTCTAGATAGATAAGATAAAATTGTAAGTAATGTAGACTGGAAAATTCTTGATGCGTGGAAAAAAATTTCGGTTCAATTATTTCAACGATCGATGACGAATAATTTCTGAGTTTTCAGTATGTTGAAACATGATCTTCTTCGAGCAATAAAAGCTATTCACCGATTATGGGAAAAGTCAATTTTTCAAAAAACGATATTTTTGCGGAGGGTCCAGCTCAGAACTAATTTTCTGGACAAATGTGTTCAATTTCAGATTTAATTATTTCGATGAATAATAATGAATTATTCTTGAGTTTTTAGAACGATGGAGTGTGGTCCTTCGCCAAAAAAATGAGCTATTCACGGAGTATGTGAAAAGCCAATTCTTCAAAATACGATATTTTTGCGATGGTCCAACTTTAAACTTATTTTCTGGAAAAAATTTGTCAATTTCAGATGCAATTAATTTAATGACTAATGGTGAAAAATTCTTGAATTTTGAGTATGAAAGAGTGTGATCCTTTGCCATTAAAATAAGCTATTCACGGAGTATGTGAAGAGCAAATTTGTCAAAATACGATATTTTTGAGAAGGTCCAACTCTCATTTTATTTTCTGGAAAAAATTGGTCAATTTCAGATTCGATTATTTCAATGGGTAATGATGAATAATTCTTGAACAACAAAATGAGCTATTCAAGGAGTATGTGAAAAGCCAATTTTTCAAAATACGATATTTTTGCGAAGGTCCAACTATCAACTCATTTTCTGGAAAAAATTGGTCAATTTCAGATTCAATTATTTCAATGACTAATGATGAATCATTTTTGAATTTTCAATATGATGAAGTATGATCCTTTGTCATTGAAATGAGCTAGTCACGGTGTTTGTAAAAAGCCAATTTTTCAAAATACGATATTTTTGCGGAAGTCCAACTCTCAACTTATTTTATGGAAAAAATTGGTCAATTTCAGATGCAATTAATTCAATGACTAATGATGAATAGTTTTCGAATTTTTAGTATGATGAAGTGTGATCCTTTGCCAACAAAATGACCCATTCAAGGAGTATGTGAAAAGCCAATTTTCCGAAATACGATATTTTTGCGAAGGTCCAACTCTCAACTCATTTTCTGGAAAAAATTGGTCAATTTCAGATTCAATTATTTCAATGACTAATGATGAAAAATTCTTGAATTTTGAGTTTGAAGGAGTGTGATCCCTCGTCATTAAAATAAGCTATTCACGGAGTATGTGAAGAGGCAATTCTTCAAAATACGATATTTTTGAGAAGGCTCAACTCTCATTTTATTTTCTGGAAAAAATTGGTCAATTTCAGATTCGATTATTTCAATGAGTAATGATGAATAATTTTTAAATTTTTAGTATGATGATGTGTGATTTTTTGCCATCAAAATGAGCTATTCAAGGAGTATGTGAAAAGCCAATTTTTCAAAATACGATATTTTTGCGAAGGTCCAACTCTCAACTCATTTTCTGGAAAAAATTGGTCAATTTCAGATTCAATTATTTCAATGACTATTGATGAATAATTTTTGAATTTTTAGTATGGTAAAGTGTGATCCTTCCTCAACAACTATTCACGGATTGTGTAAAAAGCGCATTTCTCAAAATACGATATTCTTGCGAAGGTCCAACTCACAACTTATTTTCAGATTGAATTATTCCAATGACTAATTTTTCAATAATTTCTGTGCTTTTGGTATGATGGAATATAATTCTTTGCAATTCAAATGAGCTGTTCACTGGGTATGTAAAATTCTATTTTATTTGATACATAATTAATTTCCATTTATTCATAAATAAATAACTTAGCCAGTTGAAGAAAAACTGACTTTAGATCCTTGATCTGCGCCTCCGAATAAAGTCATTATGGATGAATTGGAAGCAAATTTTTTTCAAAAATTTTTAATGTGTTGAAAAGTTTTCCTTGATTTTTTTATAATGACCTCTTTTATTGAATCGAAGGTGAAAATGGAGAATCTGTAGTCAGTTTTTACTTGCTTCCCCTAGTTGAATTCCCTCAAAATTGGATGTTCAGTAAAAATGCCGTATTCGGGCAAATAGAATTTCCATGTACCCAGCAAATCGCTTATTTTTCGCAGATGATCAAATCCTAACATACTAAAAACTCAAAAATCACTATTCATTGAAATAATTCGCTCTGAAATTGACCAATTTTCTGTTCAAAGTGAAATGAAATGAAAACAAGCCTTTGTAGCGAAGAGAGGATTTTTCATTCCTATACAGGGTCTTTCACGAGGAACCTCACCCATATTTATACGGGAAACTACTGAACGTATTTTCATGAAATTCAGCACTTATAAGTATTTCACGATGCTGATGAAATCTAAAATATTTTCAAGGCATGAGCACCTCCGGTTTTTCCGGAAATGACGTTAACTTCCGTTTTTCAAATTAGAACACCATTTTTTTATTGCAGAAATAGATTCCTTAGAAAATTTCAAGTTATTTTGATGTAACATTTTTCAGTTTTGGTTGGAAAATTCTCTCTGAGCGGGAAAATTCGAAAAAAAAATCGAAAATAGAGCTCCGCTGAAACAAGAATAACTTCGAGGTTTTTGGATGGAAAATTTTCATTTTTGGGATTTTTCAAGATGTAAGATTGATGTATCCACTTTAAAAATCGAAATCGCGATTCATGATACAGGGGGTGAAAAAATCGCTTTCAAAGTTAGGGATGACAAAATCGTGAAAAATCAATTTTTTCAAATTAGAACCCATTTTTTTATGGCAGATATTGAATCTACGTTAAAAAATAATGTGAGTGTATGCATCACACCCTTGCCCTAAAATGGATATTTTCTGAGTTATTCACAAAAAACTGTTTTTCGTCTTGAATTTTCAGCTATTTCTTTTCCCTTCACGCCAAAAAGATGAAATTTTCAGGAACACTTTTGCAGATCTCTTCCTCCCGATGAAATAAGAAGAGCAACGCACGAAGCATTCCTGAGACGTATAAATAAATGTCTAGAAATTAACGGTCAAAACTTTGAGCATCTTCTCTAGTTATAACTGCGAGAGTTTGCCATGGTTCTCCTAATAGTAACTTGAAGTCGGTTTCAAGAAGGGGTGAAAAATCTACAGCATGGTTCAAATAACAGTTCCTGAAAATTTCATCTTTTTGGCGTGAAGGGAAAAGAAATAGCTGAAAATTCAAGACGAAAAACAGTTTTTTGTGAATAACTCAGAAAATATCCATTTTAGGGCAAGGGTGTGATGCATACACTAACATTATTTTTTAACGTAGATTCAATATCTGCCATAAAAAAATGGGGTTTTAATTTGAAAAAATTGATTTTTCACGATTTTGTCATCCCTAACTTTGAAAGCGATTTTTTCACCCCCTGTATCATGAATCGCGATTTCGATTTTTAAAGTGGATACATCAATCTTACATCTTGAAAAATCCCAAAAATGAAAATTTTCCATCCAAAAACCTCGAAGTTATTCTTGTTTCAGCGGAGCTCTATTTTCGATTTTTTTTTCGAATTTTCCCGCTCAGAGAGAATTTTCCAACCAAAACTGAAAAATGTTACATCAAAATATCTTGAAATTTTCTAAGGAATCTATTTCTGCAATAAAAAAATGGTGTTCTAATTTGAAAAACGGAAGTTGACGTCATTTCCGGAAAAACCGGAGGTGCTCATGCCTTGAAAATATTTTAGATTTCATCAGCATCGTGAAATACTTATAAGTGCTGAATTTCATGAAAATACGTTCAGTAGTTTCCCGTATAAATATGGGTGAGGTTCCTTGTGAAAGACCCTGTATATGGGAAGACTCGCGATTGAAGAATACAAAAATTTCAGGGGAATCAAAGATAATAGTAGGTATATTATTAAATAAGGAGGAGAAGTGTAATTCTTCATGGCAAGCTTGTTTTTACCCGCCGAACGCAGTGAGTCTGTTTTATTTCTATTCACCAGTTGGAGTTTCCAGGAAGAATACAGTAAACTTGAAGTACTTTTTTCGATTTTTTTTAAGTATCTAGATACGCGTCCGTGCATTACAGACGAACCATATACATATTTATATAACGTATATTACAATGTTTCCTTTTGTAAGTTAGCGAATACACCTGCAATGTATCTGCTAGATGCTTGTTGCTATTTCTTTCTAATTAATGCTAGATTGAAAATTTGAATCATCGTTCGAACAAAAAAAATAGATATTAACAGTGACAAAGATAGGACGGTCATCCTTTCTTTGTGAATAAATTTTTCTTTGAAAAACTTGGGTTTCCTCTCAAGAAATATAAATAATATACGGCTGTTTATCTGAATTGATAATTCAGATAAACAGCCGTATATTATTCTTTAGTCAATTATTCAGACGAATTCCTTGTGAGACTATTTATGCTCTTAATGTTTACGGCGTTGTCATACATGTGTATTTCGTTTTTGGAGAGCCGATGAAACAGTTTATGATCTACAAATATTTGAGACAGTTGCTCTTGAAACAGACAGGTGGCGTGATTTGGGAAGTTCTCTCAGTACCACGTTGCCATATGTTTTGAGGTCTTTTGTTTCTCACATCGAATTTATCATATTGCTAATCGTACTGATGAGCTCTGATATGGATCGAAACCGGTCTACGACTGCAAATGATGAATTTCGTTGTATCTGGGATACATGAATTGTTTTGTTGGCTTGCTTATTAGTTTATCTAGTGAAATTTTTTCAATTTTCATTCTCGAATTCGATTGAACAATAAAAATCAATATTAGCAAAAAAATGTAAAATGGGCATCACACATTTCTTTGTGTGAAACGAAATAAAAATAAAAACTTGAATATCAGAATAACAAATCGAACATTAGAATAATTTGTTGACATAAGCCTTAACTCCTCAATTCAAAATATAACAATGTACCTCCACCAGTTAACAGCATTGCTATAGTTTTCAAGGTCTTTCGGAAGAGAAAGGTTCATTGTTGGTCAACACAATATGAAATTGTGATACCAAAACTCATCAGACGACGTCCTAAAGCTAAAGACTAACGAATCCGAATATTCTTTGATCTTGCGTTTAGTCAGTCCCTTTCAGTCTCGGAATTAAGCGCTCCCCTAATTCTCTATAAAAGCTCCATTTTAGTTTTCCTCCTTTTCGTCGAATATCGCCGGTACAACACACCGGACTGCATAATTGAAACGAGACCAAATTACAATTGCATAAATCAAGCCCCGCTTCCCCGCCTTCTTGTCCACGCCGGAAAGGCCGGCCGGCGTTCCTCCAGGTCGCAAACTATGCAAACTTGCATTTCCTGTTCGCGGCCCGTTAAAACGCGATTTGTTCTCATCAGCACACACATTCACAGACGAAAAATACAATTTTGCCGTCGGCCGTTCTTCCCTCGGCTTTTTATCGAACGCGCTTCGGTTTTTTTTCGCGCCCGTCGGGTATCGGGAATTAATTAAGTTCGGCACGTACGGCAACATCGGGAATTAAATTGCGTCCATGCCGCGTCGTATTGTTGAATTTCGTTGCACGACCCGAGGTGGAACGGCGTCCGAGTTCCTCCGGTATTTGCTGAAGGCTTTGGAGGGATAACCCGGGAATATTTATGGGGGGAAACAGGATGACGACGCCGCTGGGTCATGTTTGAAATGTAATATTTGAGTTCTGCGAATGATCGAAAGGGGACAATTTAATTGCAGGAGTCGAATGAGTCGATAAACTTCGACGATGTGTTAAAAGACGAATAATTTAGCTCCGGGAGACGGCCATATCTAGGTACTATTGCGCCTGTGGCAATATATTAGACAGCGCCCCCCCATTTGAGTAGATTTTTTTTCATCCATCATATTTTCTTATTTTTTTTCATAATGCTAGTCATATATTTCCGTAAGAGTTTCAAAATAATACACATTTTTATGGAAAATTTTTTTCATTAAAAACATTGAAATATACATTTTGAATGAAATGCATAAAAATAAAACGAATTCTGAAAAAACAAAATGAAATACCTATTCATATTTATGTAATAAATACGAACATTTATCTCAAAAAATATAAATTCTTCAACTTAAAATTTAAAAATACATACAGCAAACGTAAAATAAAAAGTTTTTGGTAAGTTGACTAGAAAACAATAAAAGATAATCACAATCTCTGCAAAAAAAACCGCAAACTTAGCATACAAATACTATTTTATAATCATTCGAAACACGTACACTAAAAGTTTCGTACAGGGTCCGATGTTGATATATTCAAGAAGTCCATTCGTTAAGTATAAAAAAATCACTAGAATAATCTTTGCCAGATGAGATTGGAGATTCAATGTAAAGTAACACTAAAAATTGAGTTTTATCAGATTTCAAAAAAAGACGCTCTGAGAAGTGAGAACTCAAGTTTGAAAATCCATATTTCCCGCAATGAACTGAACATATTTCTTCTTGAATTGGAAGGAACAGTATTATTATGTTAAAAAACGAAGAATTGAATATATCCGATGCCAGAATAATGTCATAAAAAAAAATACTAAGTACAACTCACCATCAATAGCACAATTTATAATGCACGAATCCAAAAGCACAAATACACACTAAACGAACATTGAAATTTAAATTTTTTGCTCTTCCCTTCACAATTGAAAGAAATGAATATTTATGTAGAACAGAATAAGATTCCCCAATTTTTTTCCCCATTCTTGAGCTCAAATCTCTGATTGGTGAATTTTTGGCAATATAAATCGTTTTTAAAATACCACAGATGTGGCCTAAAAATCTAAACAAATCGATCATTATGAACCATCAGAGAAGCCGCCCTTCAAAACAAGCTGGATGCGATAAGGGATGTAGTATAAACAACTCATAAAAGGGCTGTGCTTGGAATCGCATGACGATATTGCCGATTGTAATATATATGATCAGAGTGCGGCATCTTTGAAAATTTTTTATAACAACTGGACCATATGTCTCGTATTTCTGACCTAATTGCATTCTCTTTCTGTTTTTTGAATGTCAATGTTTCGAAATGTTGTGACCGAATTACATACTTACTTACGTAACCGTGTTGTCATCTTTCGAATTGATATTTTTTTCTTGGCGCTTCTATTTTTTTATTTTCGATATTTTTTGGCGCCCCTTCGGATCTTGCGCCCGTGGCAAGTGCCACCCTTGCCACGCCCTACATACGGCCCTGGTGGGAGAAACGTCACGTAATATCTATGATCCACAGAATTTATTTCGGATATTCACGAGGTGTCAAAATCGGCCGTTTTCTAATCGTTTTTTTGCGTAAACCGGCAGTGGGATCGGGCTGGATTTACTTCAAGGAGACCTCGCGTCCTTTGGGGTGAAAATTCGACCGCTTTCGATCCGCAGGTTTTCGAGGTTGCGCAGTCCGATGAAAATAAATTCGCAGCCCTAACTGGAAAATGCGAATCTATCTACAAGGTGGATGTACGAGCGCTCAAAAGCTCCTGACTTCACGGCAGTGCTTTTCGTAATTTTTTTTTCTTGTCTTCAAACATAAAAAAATTATATGAAGTACTGGCGTGAACTCAGGAGCGTTTGAGCGCTCGTTCATCTACCTTGTAGGTAGCATCGTATTTTTCAGTTTAAGAACCAATTGAAGAAATTTTTGACAGCTGTCAAAAAATGACAGCAGCTGTTTGTCAATTATGCCGAATCAGCTGTTACAAAAACGAAAGGATTTTGTATTCAATAATTCGTTGGAATTTGAAATGATTCTGGTTATGCGATCTGGAAAAAATGTAGCTTGAATACATCATTTTCCAGTAAAATACAACATTTCATCTCAGTCGAATTTGTAGTTTTGAAATTATCGAGAAAACTAAATTTCAAACGACCATATTTACGGAACCCCTGCCGAATTTTGCCCAATAACGAATACAACCATTCGAGATTCGAACCTACCCTGGATATTTTAAGTTCCTGGGTCGTTCCGTTCGAGAGTTATCGTGTATACGGCCGGTCCCGAATTTTTCGACGGATTTGTCATCAGTGAGTCGAGCCTGACCATTTTCGGCTCAAAATTCGAGAAATACAGACGTTGTGACGAAATGATATATACCTATACCTCGTGTGAGTAGAACGAGCTTTCAAAAACCATTAAATTGAAGTCAGAATAATGAAAATTTCATTTGAAAATCTTTTCTTCTTTCTGCGTACATAATATGTCTTATTTCGTGTATTTCGACATGTTTAGCGCCTATAGCGGAGATTTTCCTCCAGTCCTGTTTATCTCGTATGATGTTAGGCATAGGGCGTAGATCACTTTTCTATAAAAACGAATAGTGGATGGACAGGCGCTACATTTCACAGGAATATTTGAAACGGAGTGTAAAACTGACAGTTTAGCCTCCTATCAGCTCAGAATTCATGGGGCGTAGTAAGTTCAGGCAAATAAGAAATGTTATTTTCATTATTTCATGAAAATAATGTCAATCTCGTTTGCCTTCCAAAATATGTTCATTGAAAAAAAAACAACAGCAATAAAAATGTTAAGGACCTCTGACATGTGGTACAGGGTGTTTCACGTAAGTGGGTCACTTGATTTTGTGACTTATCCTTCGAGCAAAATTGAAAAGTGACTCATTTTTCAAGGGCTATTTGAATATGTTATCGGAAAAATTATCCAACCAGAGCATAAAAAGTTATAGAGGAAAAATCGTTTTTAAAAAAAAAATTTTTGGAAATTCGGCTGGATTTCAGAACAAGAAGGTCGATAGACCATTTCTCAGCAGTTGTTCCTCCATTTGAACTTCCGGTTTTCTAGAAAACGAAAAATTTTTTCTTGTGAAATATACTCTTAATATATTTACTCTTCAAGAAGGTGAGGATTTTTGAATTTGTCATTATTATTATATATTGAAAGTAACAGAAATGCTATTCACAGAAACTGTTGGAAGTGCGTGCCTCTCACTTCTTCGTCTTTCCTGAGACAATCCCAAATTTCTTCAAAGACTAAACATATTGAGAGCTTCGATTGAAAATTTATGCTTTATATTTTCGCTTCTTTTATAATCGAGAATGAAAACTCCCAAGTTTGACAATCAAATATTGATTGAACCACAGGCAATATGGGATCTGGTTTCCCCCAGGTTGATTTGGAATGGAATTGCTTGAAATAAATATAGAATCACCATTATATTTACATATCCGGATTCAGAATCGATTGAGTATTCAAAAAATATGGGAATATATTATTAAAATTTCCCGTTTATTAGAAAACCGGAAGTTCAAATAAAGAAACAATAGAAAACCAGCCGAATTTGCAAAAAAATTTTTGTTCTGAAAAACGGGTTTGCCTCAATTAATTTTCATGCCTTGGTTCGATAGTTTTTCCTATAAAATATTTGGATAGCCCTTAAGAAATAAGATTGATGAATCGTTTTTCAATTTTGCCCAAAGGAAAAGTCACAAAATCCAGTGACCCGCTTCCGTGAAACACCCTGTACAATGCTGAAGAAGCAAAAACAAACAAAAATTTAGAAGTAAACAATTATCGAAAGTTTTTTCCATGCGACACTATTGTATAACGTAAATAGACTGGCAAAACTGATATAAAAAAGTCCTCCACCTGTTCGAATTCCGAACCACTCCAACATCAAAGAACATTTTCAGCCTCATATAGTTCAAACGAAAATTCCTCGTTGAAAAATCGTTCGAAGTCCTTTTCAGTGGCTGCGTTTTCGCCGCAAGAGAAGGGAACGTACCCAAATACCGCGAAACGCAGAAGAGAGGTGCGAATACCGACTGATTGCTGTTAATTGTGATTGGATTTTCGCATTTCCGCCTATATGTGGAAACGTCCGACGATGAAGTGGTCCACGCTTTTTTTACGTGCTGAAATACTGCAATCGACTCACGATCGAGGTGAGCTCAACGAATTCCTGGAATATTTGTGGCCAGGATGAAGGGCAATTGTGGATGAAATAGTGGATGTTCAACTCCGAATATGGAATTAATTCCAGCGATCAGAGCAACTATTGATAGTATATTATTTAACGAGCGGTAATGTAGTTCATAATTCACGCAGATGAAGCAGCACGAGCCGAAGGCGAGTTCTGTAAAATTCATCAAGTGAGTTATTACCTACATTACCGCAAGTTTACTACGCACGTTATCTACGTCTATAACAATTAATACTAAGATACAAGTAAAGAGAAAGAACTTCAATTACAAATCTTAATAGTTACCTATAACAATGCATTATTCATGTTGATTTAGCTTCTTAGCATGATGTAGAAAGTCCATAGGGGCGATGCTTTATATTGAGTGCTAAGTTCATTGAAATATGCCAAAATAACGTTCTCTGTAAACGATGACTTAATATTCCTACTGCTACACCAATCTTGAAAATGGTTGTATACACCTTTATATTTGTTTTGAGAATTTTGGGAAATAAATTTTGTATGGTAACATTAGCGGATTATCTTATTTCTGAAAGTGTACATAATAATTCATCTTCACTATCTGAATTCATCATTTTCAGCAAAACATCCAAAATAATAATTAGGCATCGACTCAATTTGAGAAAACGTCAAAATTATTCAAGTGACCTCCCCTCAATACCGATGATGGACTGTTTCCTTTCGGCCAATCAGCTTGTTCAGAAGCACATAAATAGGGAGTTATGGTAGCGAGTTATTATAACTCACGGTGGTTGTTTACAGATTCTATTAATTGCTCAAAAGTAGTTGAATTATGAATATATAATTCAAGAAGGGTAGATAAAATATTTAAAAAAATCTGGAAACTGAAACAGAAGGTGAGGGTAAGTTCAAGTAGGTCGTGTCTTACACGAAGTCTCACACGGTTCTATCTATCGGAAATAGTTCTTCCATGAGGATTCACCCCGAATAAAAAAAAAATGGAAACTTTGAACGAAACCTAATCAAATTAGTCGTTATCGAAATATCGAACGTCCACCTTCTTAATGCATCTCCGGAAGATGCTACCGTAAATCTTCCCGTATCCAGCGAACTGGGGCTCATAAAATATGCCGGTGAATTCAACCCTAAAAGGGTTGGGTATGAAATAGGACTCCTGAAGAATACATGGTCCCAGGGCTCGATCCAATATTGCCCACATCAAATTGGGGCTGAAACAGTTTATATGACAAAATGCAAACCCGTTCAATATTTTCTCGTTCGATATAATTCAGGGTTGAGTGACTTCAACCGTATTATATTTCTTCAGATCCTTCATACCACTTCGGATGAATTTTACTTAACAGGAGGGAAGCAGGATAAATGGTCCAATTTTTTTTGTAATTGTTGATGATTTTTTTATATACTTCTTGGGACACCCTGTCTATAATTTTTTTGAATCACTTAGAAATTATTGAATTTTGACAATTCATTGTTAGTTTCACCTATTTTGGTGAATCTTCGATAAATCTGGAAAGTCAGCGTTAAATCCTTCCCCAGATTAAAATGTGATACAAACCCTCTCTATTCCACCCTGCATCGCCACATTCAAAGGCATTAGCTGTAATTGGATTGAAACCACTAATTAAGCTTTTACCTGATGTAGATTTCACTGAAGAATATAATGATCAAAATTTTGGTCGAATACCCACATAAAGCCGCAGTGAACTTAAACATAATTAAATTGAATTGGTGTGCATCCAATACCGACGGAATTCAATTGGTTTTCGTCCACCTTTATCGCATAATTGAAGAGCCAAAATCGACCAGAATTCCATCTAATTCGCAGAGAGCAGGGCTGGGAGTAAACAACTTCTGCCATGTGGTGGATTCACCCCCATTAGGGTATTTCACGATGCTGTTGCAGCTTAAAATTCGTGCCGGCCATTATCGCACCTGGTCAGCTCCTTTTTGTGTGGAATGGTCGTTTGGTCCATTTGTAACATAAAAATAATGATACTTTCTCTCTAGAATGTAAAAATAAAAAAAATAAAACTTTTGCACCCTTCGAAAACCGTATATCCCATTTAAGGTATCCAACCTTGATGAATGATGAACCTCCGGAGCGCTCAGAAATCGAGCCACCGTCATGAATCAAACCCCCAATTCCTGTTCCCATCACCTCCCGAATTTTCCTCCGAGCCATAATCAATAATAGATAACCGACCCGCTCTCGCCGTTCCGTTCATCAAGGTCCATTTTGCGATAGTCTCACGACGCCTCCTGTGTTTTCCTTTCAGAACCAATCACCGAGATCAAGGGCAGTCCCGACATCTTCATCAACCAGGGCTCCACCATAAATCTTACCTGTCTTGTTAAGTATGCTCCCGACGCTGCTCCGACCGTGGCATGGGCACATAATAAGGCTGTGATTAATTTCGACTCGCCTCGTGGGGGCATTAGTTTAGTTACCGAGAAGGGACACATCACCACCAGCAGGCTGCTCATCCAGAACGCCAGGCAGACCGACTCTGGCCAGTACAGCTGCACTCCGTCCAACGCCAAATCGGCAGCTGTTCGTGTACATATCTTGAATGGTAAGTTGATTAGATCTGATGAAATTGATCGTTCTGATCCGTAACATCGAGAATTCCCTACGCACAACATCGGATGTTTCCTTTTCGAAACATCCAATTTCCTCACCCTTTCTATTCCTCACGCAGAACCTCAGATAATCGAACTTTCCGAAACATAGAATTTCCACAACCCTCTCAATTGAATAATTTCCTGCACGCAACATGAAAAGTTCTCTATTTCCAACATCAGGAATTCCCTACGCACAACATCCAATATTATTTTTCATAACCCTCTCAATTGAAAAACGTCTTGTATAAAACAGGAGAAATTCCTCATTCGCAACATCCTTAATTCCCCACACAAAACCTCAGATAATCAATTTCCAAAACATAGAATTCTCCTACTCTCTTAATTGAACAATTTCTTGCACGAAACGTGGACAGTTCCCTATTTCTTACATTAAGAATTCCCTATGTCCAACATCAGATATTCCATCTCAATTGAAAAATGTCCTTAATGAAACAAGGGAAGTTCCTTATCCGCAACATCCATAATTCCTGACCCACAACATCAGCTTATCTATTTCTGAAACATGGAATTTCCTCAACCCTCACAATTGAATAATTTCCTGCACGTAAACATGAAAAGTTTCCTATTTCTAACATTAGGAATTCCCTATATCCAACATCGGATATTCCATCTCAATTGAAAAATGTCCTTTATGAAACAAGGAAAGTTCCTTATCCGCAACATCCATAATTCCTCACTCACAACATCAGCTTATAAATTTCTGAAACATAGAATTTCCTCAACCCTCTCAATTGAATAATTTCCTGCACGTAAACATGAAAAGTTTCCTATTTCTAACATTAGGAATTTCCTATGTCCAACATCAGATATTCCATTTCAATTGAAAAATGTCCTAAATGAAAAAAGGAAAATTCCTTATCCGCAACATCCATAATTCCTCACCCACAACATCAGCTTATCAATTTCTGAAACATAGAATTTCCTCAACCCTCTCAATTGAATAATTTCCTGCATGCAACATGAAAAGTTACCTATTTCCAACATCAGGAATTCCCTACGCACAACATCGAATATTATTATTCATAACCCTCTCAATTGAAAAATGTCTTGTATAATACAGGAGAAATTCCTCATTCGCAACATCCTTAATTCCTTACACAAAACCACAGATAATCAATTTCCGAAACATAGAATTTTCCCACGCTTCCAATTGAACAATTTTCCGAAACGAAACATGGAAAGTTCCCTATTTCCAACATCAGGAATTCCCTATGGCCAACATCGGATATTCCATCCCTATTGAAAAATTTCCCTTTATGGAACAGGGAGAATTCCTTATCCGCAACATTCATAATTCCTGACCCACAACATCAGATAATCAATTTCTGAAAAATAGAATTTGCACAACCCTCTCAATTGAATAAATTCCTGCACGCAACCTGGAAAGTTCCCTATTTACAACATCAAGAATTCCCTACGCACAACATCGAATATTATTCTTCATAACCCTCTCAATTGAAAAACGTCTTGTATGAAACAGGAGAAATTCCTCATTCGCAACATCCTTAATTCCCCACACAAAACCTCAGATAATCAATTTCCAAAACATAGAATTCTCCTACTCTCTCAATTGAACAATTTCTTGCACGAAACATGGACAGTTCCCTATTTCTAACATTAAGAATTCCCTATGTCCAACATCGGATATTCCATCTCAATTGAAAAATGTCCTTTATGAAACAAGGAAAGTTCCTTATCCGCAACATCCATAATTCCTCACCCACAACATCAGCTTATCAATTTCTGAAACATAGAATTTCCTCAACCCTCTCAATTGAATAATTTCCTGCACGCAACATGAAAAGTTCCCTATTTCCAACATCAAGAATTTCCTACGCACAACATCGAATATTATTTTTCATAACCCTCTCAATTGAAAAACGTCTTGTATAAAACAGGAGAAATTCCTCATTCGCAACATCCTTAATTCCTCACACAAAACCTCAGATAATCAATTTCCAAAACATAGAATTTCCCTACTCTCTCAATTGAACAATTTCTTGCACGAAACATGGACAGTTCCCTATTTCTAACATTAGGAATTCCCTATGTCCAACATCGGATATTCCATCTCAATTGAAAAATGTCCTTAATGAAACAAGGAGAGTTCCTTATCCGCAACATTCATAATTCCTCACCCACAACATCAGCTTATCAATTTCTGAAACATAGAATTTCCTCAACCCTCTCAATTGAGTAATTTCCTGCACGAAACATGAAAAGTTACCTATTTCCAACATCAGGAACTCCCTACGCACAACATCGAATATTATTTTTCATAACCCTCCCAATAGAAAAACGTCTTGTATAATACAGGAGAAATTCCTCATTCACAACATCCTCAATTCCTCACACAAAATCTCAGATAATCAATTTCCAAAACATAGAATTTTCCTACTCTTCCAATTGAACAATTTTCCGCACGAAACATGGACAGTTCCTTATTTCTTACATTTGGAATTCCCTACGCCCAACATGGGATACTCCATCTCAATTGAAAAATGTCCTAAACGAAGAAGGGGAAGTTCCTTATCCGCAACATCCATAATTCCTCACCCACAACATCAGATAATCAATTTCTGAAACAAAGAATTTCCACAACCCCCTCAATTGAATAATTTCCTGCACGCAACATGAAAAGTTTCCTATTTCTAACATCAGGAATTCCCTACGCACAGCATCGAATATTATTTTTCATAACCCTCTCAATTGACAAACGTCTTGTATAATACAGGAGAAATTCCTCATTCGCAACATCCTTAATTCCTCACACAAAACCTCAGATAATCAATTTCCAAAACATAGAATTTTCCTACTCCTCAAATTGAACAATTTTCCGCACGAAACATGGACAGTTCCCTATTTCCAACATTAGGAATTCCCTATGCCCAACATCGGATCCTATTGAAAAATTTCCCTATATGGAACAGGGAGTGTTCCTTATCCGCAACATTCATAATTCCTTACCCACAACATCAGATAATCAATTTCTGAAAAATAGAATTTGCACAACCCTCTCAATGAATAAATTCCTGCACGCAACCTTGAAAGTTCCCTATTCACAACATCAAGAATTTCCTACGCACAACTTCGAATATTTTTTTTATTCACCCTCTCAATTAAAAAGAGGCTTATATAAAACAGGAGAAGTTCCTCATTTGCAACATCCCTAATTCCTTACGCACAACATCAGATAATCCATTCCTGAAACATTGAATATCTCTGAATTCTCTTTTCATGAAATTGATATTTTCTCGAACGTAGAATGAGAAGTTCCTCATCCGGAAAATCTACAATTCCTCACGCACAACATGAGAAAATACTGAATTTCTAGACAATGGAAAAATAAATGTTTTTTTCCATCTATCTACCGATGGACTTAATCCTTCATATTCCTGGCGAGGCTAGATCCTGTAGTCCTTTCCTTGCGAAATTTCCTACAGTTCCACTTCAATGAATTCTTTTTTCCAAGAATCAGTTTTCCGAGATATATTAAGCCGAGGCAGCTTGCCAGAATCCCATATGTTGCCCGTTAGTTTTCAATCCGCTTATGTTCTCTCGAGGTGGATTATTGGCACAGGATAAGGCAGGAAGTTATGACTGAAAGGACAAACTTAAACGTCCCCTCTTATCCTTGAAGATTTCAAAGAATTCGGTCACATTGGAATGATTGGAAAACCTGTGGAATCGTTTCGTAAAACAACAAGTTCACAAGTTCTTTGTTGCCTACCTCGCGGTAGGAGGAAGAATGTATTTATTTCTGCCATATAATAGAATAATTCCTGAGGAACTCTATCCATGAATAATCCGGTGGGACGAAATAGTGGAAACAACGTTGTCGAATTTCCAGCGTGAATGCCCACTGGAAAGGTCGAAAACTTCGACCTGAACTGGAATTAATGTTTGTCAGTTCTCACGTCCGGTGTTAGCTCAATTACTCCAAAAGACTAACTGGGTTGGCGTTCATTAACACAGGGGGAACATGCTTTTCGAGATACGTTTCCTCCGCGTTCGGGGAATTCGCTGTTCGAAGTTCTTTTTGTCCTCAGAATTCCAGGAGAAAATTTCTCATTGAATATGGTTTAATCTTGAGGGGATTTTTTATGGTAGAAAAATAGTTATTTTTGTTTGTTGCAGCATCACGCTGACTGCAACTGTTTCGTCCCCGTTAAAATCAATATTTGATATTTTTCATATTTTTATTTCTCAATTTATAAGGGGCGACTGTGCTGGCGTTGAATTCAAACAAATGACTTTGTGTTTTGGATTTTTTTTCGCTAATAGAGTTCCATTATATTCATTTCGAGTGAAGGTTCGAATTCTCCCGGATTCAACTCAATTTAACTTTTTCCGTCGCTATCCCTCGAACAGTCTCGTTAATGAAGATAGCCTCAATTTATGTATCCTTTCAGCCACTGAAACTTCAATAAGGAATGTCGTCATGAAAGGGATCGTTTCAAGGGGCGGAACTGTTTGGACTGCTCGGTTTTGCAGCGTAGCCAGGAATTGCAACGACTGTTTAAATAACCGTTGGCACACAATTCTTAAACTGTAACTAACAGAAACTGGTCTCAAATAACTCGAGTTCATTAATTTCCTCAGTGGGGAGCTGTGTCTATGTAATTTTCAGTTGAAGACTTGGCTTGGCCAGAGAAGAAATCTACACGTCGTTCTCCAAAAGTTTATAACTTGAGGGTTTGTGGTCGGGGACGTTTTTCCTCGAACGATTCCAAACTCGTACATAGACCAGTGATCAGATGGACCCTTCTATCATCCCCGTTCCAAGCCACGTACTCGGGGCTGATATCAGGTAACGAAGATCAAACTCTAAGTCGCAAATATCCGTTATTGAGACTGAAAAGTTCGTGCTGAGAGAAATTACCATTTGCTTACTCTCACGTAGGGGCTCCGTAGCTATAATAGTGAAATCAGATGGAGGGTTTGGCTCGAGTTTTATTACCGCACGACGCGAATGAATTGTACTGTAGTAGTGTTGGTTCATTACATATTCATCTGATAAATAGGAGAAATTATCTTTTCCACGATACAGCCTGAAACACGTACCCTCGCGAATTTTAGATTCGTCGTGTACTTGTTTTTCGGATAGTAGGTAACTCAAGACTGAAAAAACGAATCCTGGGAATTTCCGGTTGAATGAATTCCTGTTGTTTAAACGCAACTATTGTTATCACAACAAACAAGACCGTTCTGAGAACAATCTATACTTGCAATCTAACATGCCGTTTACGGTTTGAGTGACTTGAGTCCTATGAACAGTTAAAACGGTAAGTATAGCAGTGATTAGGTACTTTAATTTTGGAAGGAATATTTCAGTGAATGTTACATGAATATGTAGTAAAATATAATGATTGTTAGTATAACCCAACAATATTTGTACGACTAACAGTATGGGCACATTAAATTCAACAGGAATGTTTGGTATTTCTCACACAAATTCAGATTATTCTACCGGAATCGATCTTGTTCAGCTAACAGTATTTCAATCCATGTTGTACCATATAGTTGAAGTTGTTTAGAATAAAATATCGGTTTCCGACGAAGGAACGAACATGATGAAAAAGCGATTCGATTTTTGGCATTTTTTGGCCTCCTACCTAGAATTGAATATTTTTGATTTACGGTTGATATAACATCTCCTAGAAAATAAAAAAAAAAAAAAGTTTAGTATATGATCAAGAAACATAGTGTAGGAAGGAACAGGTAGGTAAAAAGGCGTTTAACAGGAAAACAGAGGTTAAAGTCAGGTCAGATCAGATCAGAGGAAGGAAGAAAAATTAGATCTGTAGCTATCTGCATCGAAGGTCCAATATTTATTGTACCGCTCAACAGAGGGCGCCACCGAATAGACAAAACTCGGAATATACTACCCAACGGATCGAAAAGCGACAGAAAAAGTGTGAACATTTATAGACAGTAATTCTGTAACAAAATTCGCTAATATGATACCTCAAACGGGTTTTGATATTCATTTTGCTGTATAAATTTGAACAAAAAAAACACTTATTATTCAAATCCTTTTTAACTAAATTTTCTATAGACCATATCGAAAATTTTGAAAATTGTAGTAAAGCAAAAATTTTTATTGGAACTACTAAATGCAACACTGAAATTGTTAATACTTATTGTAAAAAATTAAGAAAAGCACTGCCGTGAAGTCAGGAGCTTTTGAGCGCTCGTACATCCACCTTGTAGGTAGATTCGCATTTTCCAGTCTTAGAAATCAATTGAAGGAATTTTTGACAGCTGTCAAAAAAATTCTGAAACTTAGGCGAAACTCCAGACTTCATAACTTCAGCTGACCAATTTTTTTTCGATAATTCGCTAGAATTTTCTACGGTATCTATGGTCTTGGTGATGCGATCTTGACAAAATTCTGCACGTAGTTTGAATACATTATTCCTCAGCTAGGTGCAAAAGTTCATTTCAATCCGATCAGTAGTTTCGAAACTATCAGGAAAAAAATATTTTGAACGGCCATATTGACGGAACCCCTGGTCTAATTTTGCTCATTGATGAACGTGACCGCGATATTCGCGATCCAAACCCACCCTGAAATTTTCAAGTTCCTAGGCCTTTCCGTTCAAAAGTAACAATTTTCTATGGTCTCTATGGTTCTGGTCATGTGATCTGGAGAAATGTAGCTTGAATATATTATTCTCCATTAGTATACAAAATTTCGTCACAATCGAATCTGTAGTTTTGAAATTATCAAGAAAACTAAATTTCAAACGACCATATTTACGGAACCCCTAGTATAATTTTACTCATAGATGAATGTCATCACAACATTCCAGAACCTCACCTATCCTGAAAATTTCAAGTCCCTAGGCGTTTCTGTTCAAAAGTTACAATTTCCTATGGTTTCTATGGTTCTGGTCATGCGATCTGGACAAAATTTCACATGTAGCTTGAAAACCTCAATCTCCATTTGAGTGCAAAGTTTCGTCTCGATCGAATATGTAGTTTCGAAGAAATCAGGGGAACAAAATTTTGAATGGCCATATTGACGGAACCCCTGGTGAAATTTGGCCCATTAACGAACTCAACCGAGGCATTCGGGAATTGAACCCACACTGAAAATTTCGAGTCTCTAGGTTGTTCCGTTCGATAGTTATCGTGCTCACGGACGGCCGGACTGACGGCCGGACGGACAGACTCAAATTTTCCGACGGATTCGTCATCAGTGAGTCGAACATAGTCATTTGAGACCATTTTCGGCTCAAAATTCGAAAAATACAGACATCGTGACGAAATGATATAGCCCTCGTGTAAGTATTACGAGCGCTCAAAAATGTGTATGAAAAAATATTTAAATAAATCCTTCTCTCTCTCCCTCACTGATATGAGTTCGGAATCTGGGAAGAAATGTCTCTCTAGTTCGTTAGAATAATCTAAAGATACTCTATAGCGTGTTTCATAATATATGCGCAGGGTTTCAGGATGTGATAGCTCTTCCAAATGAAAAGAAGTTTTTATTAACTTACCCTTTTGAATGCACCATTTTATTTGAAAAAAAATTGACCAATGTTTTTCAACATAAAAGTTGTTTTTTCTCGAAAACCGTCGACTCTATAGCGTATGACCAAGAGTACTTCTTTTGTGTAGAGAACAATGGCGGTTCAAATGGGTGTCTCAAAAACCGTACTTTCTTCATTAGCGTAGATATTGAGGAGAAAAACACCCACTACGCTGTTTTCTGTAGGATGAAAGGTTCCGGAGATATTCGCAAAAAAAGATTTTTTTTCCAATTTCTTTCTTCTTTCTTCTGAACCTGAAATGGTGCATTTCAGAGGGTAAAATAATAGAAACTTTTTTCATATTTCTTTGGATTTCCTGAAATCCTGCGCATATATTATGAAACACCCTATATAATGAATACAATATAATATAATATGAATTCTCCCCATTCCAGAAACCCATTCGCGTAGTTATCTGTAGATAGAATGCATTACTACAAAAAATTCCTGTAAAACCTCAGGTTATAAATTCCTTTTGAATCGATACTAATGTTCCGTTATGAGTAAAGTGATTTCTGTTTTAATTTAATGTTCATTACTGGAAATTCTTGTAGAAACTGAAGTTTGAAGTTTGGAATACAACTATCTAGTTTGTTTATCAATTAGGAAATTCCTGTAAGTAGTCACGCATATTCCGGTTTTCGTCACAGTATTATTTCTCTGTTGAAATGGCGAACTGCAGTTTGGTTGCATCAACTAATGTAAAACTTGTTATTTTTTTTAAACGATCGTAATTGTCACATAAAATCAACAAATACTCCTGCTGTCGCTTATATAGGGGGGATTTCTAGAAGTAACCGAATTCCTGTCGTATATCCTGTAAAATTTCTTTGTGTGGGGTTGCTTTCCCAGATTCTCAAATTTCCAAGGAATTTGTTATGTCCGTTGGAATCACTGGAATTATTGTCCAAAACCTGATCCACCTGAGCTTCACTTCTTCGAATTTCCTCTAATTCATCCATTTTATCACTGACTTCATCGATATAATCAAAACACGGTGTTGAATTGAGATAAGAAGAGAAAACGAATTTTCCGGTCAGTTTATCGCATCCCCCTGAAGAATACATGAATTTATGCAACCCAAACAAACAGGGAACTCGCCCCCTCCCTGAGATAGCCTGCACGGATAATTCATTTGCACGTCTTTGCTCTTTTTCGCGTACGTATGTCTCAGTTAGTTATATTTGGACATAAGTAGTGCGGGTAGCGAACTAATCCGGAGATTTGCGTTCTGTCCCGTCTCTCTAGTAGGATTCTCCAATGGAAAAGAAAACTGCTAAAAAGCTATGAATACAATTATGTCCAAAACTCCGTCTGTATTTTAAAAAATTTCGATTCAGAAGGGAGATACAGATTGGCATCAATTCACGGATGCTGATCTCTCCGTCGGGTGGTCCAATGATCTGCGATGAATTCGAATTAGGCGGTCGGCGGACCGTGAGTGCGCGCATTCCTTGATACAGAGGTATCCGGAAGTTGTTAGGCAAAATTTCGGCATTGATATAGAGTATTAATATCGCCCTTTGAATATGATGGAATGTGAATGGTTGTGCTTGTGGACTGCAGAGGGAGTGTTCGGCTTCCGGTGGTTACCCGGGGTTTATCCTGCATATGAAATGAGGGTTTCGTTGATTTGGATCCGAGAGGTTGAGGGGAGATTGAAAGGTGGAACATTTGGGAGAAGATTGTCGGAAAGTAACCAGAGATAGAATGACGTTGCCTTTCATAAAAAAAATTGAATAATTCTGAAAATTGACAATAAATAAGGGGAAGTGCTAGAGATATTCCATCCTCTGCTTCGTAATACCCGAGCCGATCGTAAACATGCGCCCTCACATTCGACAACACCTCAGGTGTTACCGAATGTGCTCTCACGTGACGCATTAATGCGTGGTAACGCGTGTGATGCAAAATGTCTGATTCCAATTCGATACATTATTCGAATAATTCCATTCCTCGAACCAAATTCCCACAAGTTCTCTTTCCTCAATGTGTCCTTCCGATGAATGGTCACGATTTATGGAAATTCCCGACTGATCTCCAAGGTTTCAGCGTTACTTAGAGTATTTGGACTATTGTTAGATATTCAGGTCGTAACGGCTTTGGTTGCGTGATATATTGACAAGCTTTCAATCCGGTTGTTTCGATAGATTATTTGAATTATCGATGTGCACTTTGGATTGGCACTCAATTAATCCCCCACCGAGTTGATTCATACGAAGTGATTGAACATAAAGTGAGAATTATTTAATCAGATTATTATTGGAGGCTTTGATTACTCGTTTTAATTATATTGGATGTTATTCACAAAGTACACAGTATTAACGCCGAACAATGAATTACTATTGTTCCGTTCAAATACGTCTGAACTCAGTCATATTTTAATAAGTATAAGCTAGGTTGCCATGGAGTAGCAATGCTTTATCTGAGAAATAAATATGAAATTTATGCATCGAAGAACTTCCACTGCGGCGGTCCAACAATAACGCAAATGAGGTGAGATTATCATTCAGTGCACCTCCAGGAGAAAATCCCGGAAAAATTGCATTCCCTATTTCATGGAACTTTAGTTGCCAAAAGTTCTGGGAATCTTAATTTCTCAGTCCTTCACTGAATAATAATTTTTTTCCTCGAATACGTTCATTCCCTGGGAACGTCTGGCCAATTCAAGTTTGAAATTGGAAAATCGCTCAGGAAGGACCATGTTTGATTCGATGTAATCCTTCTTTTTGTTAACGTTCCTCATTTTCCGAGAAAAAAACTTTATCGATAATGCTTTTTAGGTTATTATACTTCCTGGAATCGTCCAGCTTCCTCCTCGTCGAACGCACAATTTCACGGCGCTTCTCGGCCTACCCCTGTCTAGAAACTTGCAACGTTTTTTCGCTGAAAATGCATGTGTTCGAAGACGATAATAATTATTTTTCTAATTTTTTTTTAAAGAATTACGAACTATATCATCAATTCTCTTATTTGCTCCCGACCTAACACGGAATCATCATATATCATCTATTCGCCGAAGAACCTCCAGGGTTCCATCCAGAATCTTTGATATAATTTTTTTAAATCTGGAGTCATTCTGTAATTTTTAAGGCGTTTCACTAATTTGCGTTTACGCAAATCCAATGGCAACATGATGACGTAAATTATTATTGTTGTTTCTAACAAAGGTTTGCGAGTCGTGACTATGTGGATCTACCTATTATGTGGATCTACCCGAAAAGGTGGATCCACCTACAAGTCGGATCTACCTATTATGTAAATCTACCCGAAAAGATGGACCTTCTGGCTTATAAGTATTCATTTAATTGATGGATTAATTGAACTAAATTCTCCGTCACATATTCATCACTTGAGCCACTCCATCTGAAGAGATCTAATCAGTTGCCATGGGCTCGAATGTGAATAATCTCGATGATGTCATTATCCACTTCTCGTGTTAGAAACGATTCAATAATCATGTATTTCGGCGTTGTGCGATCCAAAAGCTCATTTCGCCATAATGAACGATTCAGTTTCAATTAAAGATCGAATACTAATTGCGTAACAGTCTTTATTAGCAATTTGGTGTCTAATTAATGGCTCATTGAAACTTCAATAAATTCCTGAGCTGCCGCTCGATTCGATTAATGGCCCTAGTCCTCGATAACACGTGCCAGCGACATCTCGTGAAATACGATGGTAAATGCTTTAGTTTCTTTGAATCGTATTTCAGCAGCAAACGATCGGAAAAAATTCTTGCAGTTTCGAAAAATGATTTCACCATCAGCAATAAAATAATACTCATCGTGGACCTCAATTATTTCCTCGCGGCACACGCATCTCCCACTAGAACATAAACAGAAACATCAAAATGTAGACGCTATATATGTCTTTTCTACATGATGAAACTGTGAAATTAAAATCTCAATAACACCAAACTCCACACCGGGTAATCAACTCTTCCTCGTTCAACTTTTTCTTCCACCCCCCTTGTCGTCACTCTCGGGGCGAATTAAGGACGTGCGACTTGAGCATAGCCGGCGGTAATGCCAGCTTTCGGAGGGAGAAATTCAAGGGTCGTTTCATATTTTATACATGAGGGATTAGGACTATTTTTACTTTCGAAAGAAGTTCGCCGCTTTAGATAAACTGTAGCCTGTCAAATTTCACGAGTTCCGCATAATGAGCGAGATGATAGAGGTCCTGTGGATGATGGTTGAACAACGGGATTTTCATCGTTTCAGCGGGAATTTCGAGAGGGGAAGAATCTGGTACCATATATAAAGTTTTAATTTTCGATGAATTACGTGAGATACTCGTACCCATACTCGAGTTGAGAGATGGAATAATCTCTTCAATTTAATTTTTTTACCTCTGAGTGTAGCTTGGTCCCATAACCTGTTGATTATTTGCCTGGAAAACAGAACTTGGACTTGGAATATACACTCAAAGAAATTTTCTAGGATATACAACAGGAATTCGGTTACTTTTACAGGAAATACCCCCTACATAAGCGACAGCAGGAATATTTGTTGATGTTACGTGACAATTCCGGTCGTTTAATTCCTCTAGAAATGACAAATTTAACATTAAGTGATGCAACCAAACTGCAGTTCGCCATTTCAACAGAAAAATAATACTATGACGGAAACCGGAATATGCGTGACTACTTACAGGAATTTCCTGTTTAATGAACAAACTAGATAGTTGTATTCCATGCTTTAAACTTCAGTTTCTACAAGAATTTCCAGTAATGAACATTGAACTTAAACAGAAATTACTTTACTCATAACGGAACTTTAGTTTTCCGTTGAAAAATAAGAGCTATCGTTCATATATTACAGTACTTGTATTCGAAGCTTATAACCTGAGATTTTACAGGAATTTTCTGTAGTAATCTATTTAAAGATGAATTGTGACTTCGCGAATAGGTGTCTGGAATAGGGAGAATATATAATATTGAATTTTGGGTATCTTTACATTATTCTAAAGAATCAGAGAGACGTACGTTGGAAACGAGTCTTGAGGGTCTCAGGGCCGTATCTAGGTACTATTGCGCCTGTGGCAATATATTAGACAGCGCCCCCCATTTGCGTAGATTTTTTTTCATCCATCATATTTTCTTTGATGCTAGTCATATATTTCCGTAAGAGTTCCAAAATAATACACATTTTCATGGAAAAATTTTTTCATTAAATACATTGAAATACACATTTTGAATGAAAATAAAAATAAAACAAATTCTGAAAAAACAAAATGAAATATTCATATTTATGTAATAAATACGTACATTTATCTTAAAAAATATAATTTCTCCAACTTAAAAATACATACTGCAAACGTAGAATAAAAATTGTTGAGTTGACTAGAAAGCAATACTCGATAATCAGAATCTGTGCAAAAAAAACGGCATACTTAGCATACAAATACTATTTTATAACCCTTTGAAACACGTACTAATAATTTTGTACAGGGCCCGATGTTACAATATTCAAGAAGTCCATACGTTAGGTATGAAAAAATCACTAGAATAATCTTTGCCAGGTGAGATAAAAGATTCAATGAAAACTATGGAAAGTAACACTATAATTAGTGTTTTATGAGATTTTATTCAAAAAAAGACGCTCTGAGAAGTGAGAACTCAAGTTTTAAAATCCATATTTTCCGCAATGAACCAAACATATTTCTTCTTGAATTGGAAGGAACAATACATTATGTTAAAATACGAATAATTGAATATATCTGATGCCAGAATAATAAAATAAATAACAAATAGGTACTTAGCACAACTCACCTTCAATAGCACAATTTATAATGCTCGAATCCAAAAGCACAATGGCACAAAAAAGTCAGAATATAAAAAAAAATCAAAACTTATAACACTTCAAATCTGGATACACACTGAAAGAACATAAAAATTTAAATTTTTTGCTCTTCTCTTCACAATTGAAAGAAATCAATATTTATGTAGAATAGAATAAGATTCCCCAATTTTTCTTCCACTTTTTTAAAATACCACAGATGTGGCCTAAAAATCTAAACAGATCGATCATTAGAAACCATCATCATCAAAGAAGCCGCCCTCCAAAACACGCTGAATGCGATAAGGGATCCCATTTTTCATCAGGACGCAGAAGTACCATCAGGAAATAGGGCGAGCAGAAAAATTCAACAGTGGTATAAGAGACCACTTTATTCTAAAGAAATAGAGGACATTGTAAATAAATTATAACGATTCTATAGATATTTTTCAATTTTTTTGTTTGATACCTAGTAATATCAGTAATTATTCTTGATTTCGTGAAAAAATTCAATGAAAATAAGGAATGAAATATTTCAGGTGCAGAGAAATTCATTGACACTATGAATGACATTATTTCTGGCGGTAGGCACTTACAAGTCCATATTCTGAATTTGTTTCAAAATTGAAAATAAAATTCTGACAAAATTTGAGTTGTATTTCAAATACTTCAAAAAATAATAAAAAAAAATCTGTAAATTCCAGTTTTTTCATTATTTGGGCCCTAAATGGTTGAACCCTTTCTTCCTGTTCCTTCCTGCACCATGTTTCTTGATCATATACTAACCCACTTTTCTTTTTTTTTGTATTTCCTAGGAAAAATTATTCAAGAGTTAGTATCACTCGTAGATCGAAAATATTAAAATCTAGAATTATCGAATCGCTGTTGCATCATGTTCGTTCCTTTGTCGGAAACAGATATTTTATTCCAAACAATTTCAATCAAATGGTAAAACGTAGATTAAAATAATGTTAGCTACACAAGATCTATTCCGGTACAATAATCTGAATTTCTGTGAGAAATACCAAACATTCCTGTTCAATTTAATGTGTCCATAGTGTTAATCATACAAATATTGTTGGTTTATATTTTATAGATATTCCTGTAACATTTACGGAAATATTCCTTCTAAAATTAAAAGAACCTGATCACTGCTATACTTACCGTTTTTCCTGTTCATAGGACTCAAGTCACTCAAACCGGAATCGGCATGTAAGATTGCAAGTACAGATTGTTCTCGGAACGGTCTTTTTTTGTTGTGATAACAATAGTTGCGTTTGAACAACAGGAATTCATTTAACCGGAAATTCCCAGGATTCGTTTTTTTCAGTCTATACCCGTGTTTTTTATCGCTGAGTGTAGCCTGGGCCCATAACCTCTTGGTTATTCACTTGGGAAACAGGACTTGTTATTGCAATATATTCACTAATTCATACCAAGAACAAAGACGAAAGATGGCGTGAATATCTTTCCAACAATGCGGCGCCGTCGACTTTCCCTTCGCCTTGGTGAAAGCTGTTCTTTTTTTGCATGCATTATAATGTTTTTTCTAGCCCCTGCGAATATCCCATAGGAAGTTATATCTTTCGAAACATGAATTTTATTCTGATATTCCTTTCACCATCAGATAAAAAAAAGTACGGCTTCAGTCGGCATATATCCGGATAGCATCGAGAAAGTTCAACAATCGGCTTTGAATACATCAGGAGTCATCTATTTCGTCCTTTCCAAATAAAAAAAAACGCTTCATCATGCGCGTCGAATAATCCTATCGCAAACCCCCCTGATGGAAAGCAAATTCGGGATCACATGGGAGTTTAATCTCATTAATCATGACGGAGAATTGTGCGTGCATGGGGTAAATATCGGACAAAGAGCAGACACGCAGTGTCGGAAATGGTAAAACACATCTTTTTCCTGATGAAATAGATCTCTTATCGCGACAGATGGGGATTTTTTTTTGTAGAAGCATAACGTGTCGTGAATCATTATTGATATTCATTTCGCAAAATGTACTCGCGATTTTACATCGAAATGTGCGGAAGTGGAGCCCGAAGAAAATTGACGCAGACAAAGGTACCTCATTTCCCTTCCCCCACCTCCCGACACAATACCGAATTTACCAGGCCGGAAATTCTCCTGGATTCTCCCACCTCCCGGTATTTATGCGTCCCAAATACAAAACACTTCCGAATCTCGTAATGTTTCCCAGTTTTAAACGTTTTTAGGAATCCGTCCTCAACCGGCGCGTGAAAATATTCATCCCAGTATTACGTCGTGCGATAAGTTACGGCCGCGTGCATTACATGTGCGTATAAAGTACGGAAAATTCGTTTTCGCCTAATGCCTTTTCGGTTTTTCGAACACGGCCATATTTCGGTCGTAAATCCATCACCGGTTGACGTCCGGGATACAGTCGGAACCCGCGGAACGCGGCCAGTTCAGTTAGCCGGAAACGCGGGTTGTGTCGCGTTCGTGATATCGAAATTTCCGAAAACTCGATAGAAAGATGTGATATTTCATCTTGCATTTGTGGAATGCAAAGAAAATAATAAATAATAATAAAAATATAATATATAATTATATTTTTAACATGTAAAGCCAACTTTTGAAAAAAAGTGTATTTATTACAACGGACGAATATCCGACCTATACAGCATACAGTTAGAAAGAAAATCACTTAATTATTGACGACTGATTCGTCTTCAGAGTATTTATAACATTATCTTATCTGAAAGAGCTGGAATGAAATGCAACAAACAACAACACCTGCAACAATGGCGTCATTGAAGATTCAATGAGTAATCAAAATATAACACAGTGATATAATAATTAAATGGAATATAGAAAAGCGGTCCATCTGAGGTATAAAGGTTGGCATTATGTGATTATCGAGATTTCGAGATAACTCTCTAGCTTCATCTACGGAAATCCTAAACAATTTTCTCCAATAATATTTCTTTCTATTTTCAATTCGATTACCAACATACTTTTATGTATATCATCAATTATTCTTCTAGTACAAACCATAAACTGTAATTCTGTGCTACATATTTCATTTATATTTTTATATTTATATTTATTTGAGGTTTCCTGTTTATTCGTTGGTTTTATTTCTTTTTCAGTTCAGTTTAACGGTTACGCAGGTTGTGGCGCGTTCGTGATATCGAAATTTCCGAAAACTCTAAAGAAAAATGTGATATTTCATCTTGCATTTGTGGAATGCAAAGGAAATAATGAATATTAATGAAAATATGATATACTTATATGTACATTTCGAAAGTTTTTGTTGTTGTACTACCATTGTAATTTATAATTTCAATTAGGTAATTTTATCTCATTTCAACAGAAAATCTTACGATATAACTCTCTAGATTGATCTACGGGAATCCTAAACAGTTTCCCTAATAATATTTTTTTCATTTTTAACTTGATTACTAACCTACTTTTATGTATATCATCAATTTTTCTTCTAGCATATACCATGAATTATTGTGTGCTACATATTCCATTTATATTCTTCATTCTTAGTTAAATCACTGTATTTGTTATAATTTTCTTTACCCAATTCAATTAGTCCTCTTCATTTATTTGTTTATTTCAGGTTTCCTGTTTATTCGTTGGTTTTATTTTTTTTTACGTTCAGTTAAACAGTTACGCAGGTTGTGGCGCGTTCGTGATATCGAAATTTCCGAAAACTCTAAAGAAAAATGTGATATTTCATCTTGCATTTGTGGAATGCAAAGGAAATAATGAATAATAATAAAAATATAATATACTTATATGTACATTTTGAAAATTTTTGTTCTTGTACTACCATTGTAATTCATAATTTCAGTTCGGTATCATCAATTTCATCTCATTTCAACAGAAAATCTTACGATATAACTCTCTAGATTGATCTACGGGAATCTTGAACAGTTTCCCCAATAATATTTTTTCCATTTTTAACTAGATTACTAACCTACTTTTATGTATATCATTAATTTTTCTTCTAGTATATACCATGAATTATTGTGTGCTACATATTTCATTTATATTTTTCATTCTTAGTCAAATCACTGTATTTGTTGTAATTTTCTTTACCCAATTCAATTAGTCCTCTTCGTTTATTTGTTTATTTTAGGTTTCCTGTTTATTCGTTGGTTTTATTTTTTTTCAGTTCAGTTAAACAGTTACGCAGGTTGTGGCGCGTTCGTGATATCGAAATTTTCCGAAAACTCTAAAGAAAAATGTGATATTTCATCTTGCATTTGTGGAATGCAAAGGAAATAATGAATAATAATAAAAATATAATATACTTATATGTACATTTCGAAAATTTTTGTTGTTGTACTACCATTATAATTTATGATTTCAGTTCGGTATCATCAATTTGATCTCATTTCAACAGAAAATCTGACGATATAACTCTTTAGATTGATCTACGGCAATCCTAAACAGTTTCCCTAATAATATTTTTTCCATTTTCAACTAGATTACTAACCTACTTTTATGTATATCATCAATTTTTCTTCTAGCATATACCATGAATTATTGTGTGCTACATATTCCATTTATATTTTTCATTCTTAGTTAAATCACTGTATTTGTTATAATTTTCTTTACCCAATTCAATTAGTCCTCTTCATTTATTTGTTTATTTTAGGTTTCCTGTTTATTCGTTGGTTTTATTTTTTTTCAGTTCAGTTAAACGGTTACGCAGGTTGTGGCACGTTCGTGATATCGAAATTTCCGAAAACTCTAAAGAAAAATGTGATATTTCATCTTGCATTTGTGGAATGCAAAGGAAATAATGAATAATAACAAAAATATAATATACTTATATGTACATTTTGAAAATTTTTGTTGTTGTACTACCATTATAATTTATGATTTCAGTTCGGTATCATCAATTTGATCTCATTTCAACAGAAAATCTGACGATATAACTCTTTAGATTGATCTACGGCAATCCTAAACAGTTTCCCTAATAATATTTTTTCCATTTTCAACTAGATTACTAACCTACTTTTATGTATATCATCAATTTTTCTTCTAGCATATAACATGAATTATTGTGTGCTACATATTCCATTTATATTTTTCATTCTTAGTTTAATCACTGTATTTGTTATAATTTTCTTTACCCAATTCAATTAGTCCTCTTCATTTATTTGTTTATTTTAGGTTTCCTGTTTATTCGTTGGTTTTATTTTTTTTCAGTTCAGTTAAACGGTTACGCAGGTTGTGGCACGTTCGTGATATCGAAATTTCCGAAAACTCTAAAGAAAAATGTGATATTTCATCTTGCATTTGTGGAATGCAAAGGAAATAATGAATAATAATAAAAATATAATATACTTATATGTACATTTTGAAAATTTTTGTTGTTGTACTACCATTGTAATTCATAATTTCAGTTCGGTATCATCAATGTCATCTCATTTCAACAGAAAATCTTACGATATAACTCTCTAGATTGATCTACGGGAATCGTGAACAGTTTCCCCAATAATATTTTTTCCATTTTTAACTTGATTACTAACCTACTTTTATGTATATCATCAATTTTTCTTCTAGTATATACCATGAATTATTGTGTGCTACATATTTCATTTATATTTTTCATTCTTAGTTAAATCACTGTATTTGTTGTAATTTTCTTTACCCAATTCAATTAGTCCTCTTCGTTTATTTGTTTATTTTAGGTTTCCTGTTTATTCGTTGGTTTTATTTTTTTTCAGTTCAGTTAAACGGTTACGCAGGTTGTGGCACGTTCGTGATATCGAAATTTCCGAAAACTCTAAAGAAAATTGTGATATTTCATCTTGCATTTGTGGAATGCAAAGGATATAATGAATAATAATAAAAATATAATATACTTATATGTACATTTTGAAAATTTTTTTGTTGTACTTCCATTGTAATTTATAATTTCAGTTCGGTATCATCAATTTTATCTCATTTCAACAGAAAATCTTACGATATAACTCTCTAGAATGATCTACCGGAATCCTAAACAGTTTCCCCAATAATATTTTTTCCATTTTTAACTAGATAACTAACCTACTTTTATGTATATCATCAATTCTTCTTCTAGTATTTACCATGAATTATTGTGTACTACATATTTCATTTATATTTTTCATTCTTAGTTAAATCACTGTATTTGTTGTAATTTTCTTTACCCAATTCAATTAGTCCTCTTCATTTATTCGTTTATTTCAGGTTTCCTGTTTATTCGTTGGTTTTATTTTTTTTTCAGTTGAGTTAAACGGTTACAC
Organism: Aphidecta obliterata; assembly: GCA_963966015.1. Taxonomy (NCBI): domain Eukaryota; kingdom Metazoa; phylum Arthropoda; class Insecta; order Coleoptera; family Coccinellidae; genus Aphidecta; species Aphidecta obliterata. The sequence goes on from OZ014428.1 coordinate 34,475,939, forward strand.
AGGTTGTGGCGCGTTCGTGATATCGAAATTTTCGAAAACTCTGAAGAAAAATGTTATTATTCATCTTGCATTTGTGGAATGCAAAGGAAATAATGAATAATAATAAAAATATAATATACTTATATGTACTTTTTGAAAAATTTTTGTTGTTGTACTACCATTGTAATTCATAATTTCAATTAGGTAATTTGATCTCATTTCAACAGAAAATCTGACGATATAACTCTTCAGATTGATCTACGGCAATCCTAAACAGTTTCCCTAATAATATTTTTTCCATTTTCAACTAGATTACTAACCTACTTTTATGTATATCATCATTTTTTCTTCTAGCATATACCATGAATTATTGTGTGCTACATATTCCATTTATATTTTTCATTCCTAGTTAAATCACTGTATTTGTTGTAATTTTCTTTACCCAATTCAATTAGACCTCTCTATTTATTTGTTTATTTTAGGTTTCCTGTTTATTCGTTGGTTTTATTTTTTTTTCAGTTCAGTTAAACGGTTGTGGCGTGTTCGTGATTTCGAAATTTCCGAAAACTCTAAAAAAAATGTGATATTTCATCTTGCATTTGTGGAATGCAAAGGAAATAATGAATAATATTAAAAATATAATATACTTATATTTCCTTTTTGAGTTTATAATTTCAGTTTGGTATCATCAATTTCATCTCATTTCAATAGAAAATCACACGAGATAACTCTCTAGATTCATCTACAGTAATCCTAAAAACAGTTTTCTCCAATAATACTTTTTTTTCATTCCCAATTCGATTACCAACATAGTTTTATGTATATCATTCATTTTTCTTCTAGTATATACCATGAATTATTCTGTGCTACATATTTCATTCATATTTTTCTTTCTCACATGAATTAATGTATTTGTTGTAATTTTCGTTAGCCAATTCAATTGGTCCCCTTTGTTTATTCGTTTAGTTTAGGTTTCTTGTTTCAGTTTGATCTCATTTCAATAGAAAATCCTACGATATAACTCTCTAGATTCATGTACGGGAATCCAGTTTTCTCCAATAATATTTTTTTCATTTTTAATTCGATTACCAACATACTTTTATGTATATCATCAATTCTTCTAGTATATACCATGAATTGTAATTCTGTGCTACATATTTCATTCATATTTTTCGTTCTTAGTTAAATCACTGTATTTGTTGTTATTTTCGTTACCCATTGGGTATTGAATTTCAATTAGTCCTCTTCGTTTATTTTTCTATTTTAGGTTTCCTGTTTATTCGTTGGTTATATTTTTTATTCGATATTCGTATTCATTGACTCTTCATTCTCTGTTTGGCCTTTATTCACAAATTTGATTTCGTCCTTTTTTTTCCTTCTTTGTTTCCTCAATGCCTAAGCAATCATTTTCGGAACTTCAGATATTCGAAGACCCCTACAGGACCTTAATTGAAGGCAATCAGAGAAAGTCTCAGTTTTTTCAGATAAATGAACCGAATTTTACCGAACGACTCTAGAAGCTCAAACCTCGCAACGACGAATTTGAGTTCGAGATGAATAAAAAATCCCACCAAGAACCACCGAAAACTTCTTTTCCCCATTCCGCTCCATCAATTCGCCCATTCATTCGAGTTATAATAAAATGCAGACAACGCAGAAGGCTCATTTGGGCGAATTCTGGATTTTCATCGATCCCAACTCGGCATTTTTCAGGCGAGGTCTGAAACTTCATGAAATTTCTTGGTTGGTAGATTGATATAATCCCCTAAAGGGAATTTTTTCCCTGTTTGTTAACCGCAAAATCCTATTCCATAAACGAATTAATCTGAAGCCAAAGATGAAGAAATTTTTTGCTTCCTTCACATCCGTCGGTTTCCAGCCCACTCACGATCTAAATTAAAAAAAAAAAAACGAAAAACAAGACAAAGGAGTGGAAACGTTCAACAAGAGTATTAATGTTGGGGCTCTCGAGTGGAACCGTTTCTTATTTATATCTCTCAATGTATTCGCCCTACAATAGGAGGCACTTTTATATGACTTTCGGAGGATCCTTCTTCTTATTATAACTTGGCGACAGTTCAACTCAAGGGCTCTTATACTGCTCCCTATTTTCTTCAGATTCTCGTTATTGTATTGTGCCGTGCATTAATCAAGTTTCCTGATAAAGCTGTATCAGTCTCGGTCGTTTTCTTCGTCTTGTGGGCAGAAAAACGTGAAATGAGGGCATCGTTTGGAAGGACTATATTGTTATTTTAGTTGAGCTTCTTACAGCGAAATAATATATTTTTTTAATGGAAGTTGAGTTTCATCAACAGAAGGAAACAATTTGAGATCATCGAATCGGTTTCGAAACTCCCCCCGTCATTTGTATGCAATCGAAGGAACATTGAGTGAAGAAAGGGGATGAAAGAACGTCTAACATGCGACGTGCTACCTGACCATGAAGCAAAATAGTCGATTTTCTGAGATAGGGGTGCTTACATGAGTACCTCAAAGGATTTAGAACTTCGACTAGGGATGATCCTATGAGCCGGCTGGATTAACTGAATAATGATGCTGTAGTCTTTGTCGGATCTTTTAGGGGCTCCATACACTCATCGATTTCATACGCTCTTCTTATATACTCCCATTTTGATTACAAAATGGAAAGACTAGGAATTCTTCGAAAAAGTAGTTTTTCTGAGAATAAGATTATTCAATTGATAAAATGTATTTATTCTTTTATGGAATATAGTGAAATACATAAAAACTGTGAAGGAAAAGGAAATAAAAATTACGAAAAGCACTGCCGCGAAGTCAGGAGGTTTTGAGCGCTCGTACATCCACCTTGTAGGTAGATTCACATTTTCCAGTTTTAGAAATCAATTGAAGGAATTTTCGACAGCTGTCAAAAAACTTATCAAACTAAGGCGAAACTCCAGACTTCATGTCAGTGCTTCAGCTGACCAATTTTTTTTCGATAATTCGCTAGAATTTTCTACGGTATTTATGGTGATGCGATCTGGACAAAGATTCGCACGTAGTTTGAATACATCATTCTTCAGCTAGGTGTAAAATTTCATTCCAATCCAATCAGTAGTGTCGAAATTATCAGGAACAACATATTTTGAACAGTCATATTTATGGAACCCCTAGTCTAATTTTGCTCATTGATGAACGTGACCGCAAAATTCGAGATACAAACCTACCCTGAAAATTTCAAGTCCCTAGGCCTTTCCGTCCGAAAGTTATGATTTTCTATGATTTCTATGGTTCTGATCATGCGATCTGGACATAATGTTTTGCTTTAATATATAATTCTCGATTAAAGAATTTATCTCGATCGAGTCCGTAGTTTCGAAATGATCGAGAAAACAAGATTTCAAACGACCGTATTTACGGAACCCCTTGTCTAATTGTGCTTATTGATGAACGTGCCCGCGAAATTCGCGATCCGAACCTACCCTGAAAATTTCAAGTCAATATGCCTTTCTGTTGGAAAGTTATGATTTTCTATGGTTTCTATGGTTCTGGTCATGCGATCTAGAGAAATGTAGCTTGAATATATCATTCTCCATTAGTATAGAATATTTCGTCACGATCAAATCTGTAGTTTTGAAATAATCAAGAAAACTAAATTTCAAACGACCATATTTACAGAACCCCTAGTTACATTTTGATCATAGATGAACGTGATCACGACATTCGAGATCTACACATATCCTGAAAATTTTAAGTCCCTAGGCGTTTCCGTCCGAAAGTTACAATTTTTATGGTTTCTATGGTTCTGGTTATGCGATCTGGACAAAATTTTACATGTAGCTTGAACATCTCATTCTCCATTCGTGTGCAAAATTTCATCTCGATCAAATCTGCAGTTCCCAAGTCTAATCAGGAGAACAAAACTTTGAACGGCCATATTTACGGAACTATTGGTGGAATTTGGCCTATTAATGAACTCAACCGAGGCATTCGGGAACTGAACCTACACTGAAAATTTCAAGTTTCTAGGACATTCCGTTCGAGAGTTATCGTGTATACGGACGGACGGACAGACTCGAATTTTTCGACTGATTCGTCATCAGTGAGTCGAACATAGTCGTTTAAGACCATTTTTGGCTCAAAATTCGAAAAATACAGACATCGTGACGAAATAATATAGCCCTCGTGTAAGTGGTACGAGCGCTCAAAAATGATATAAAACACAATAAATTTATTATTGTGTTTTATTTCTCTACCCAAGTTTCACTATATATTTCTAAAATTTTGCTAGATTTTCTTCATTGATTCTATCTCAATATTCACTCGATCAAAATTGACTAAATTTTTTAATCTATTATGACTTATGTGCCCATCGAATATTTATCACATCAAAACACATAAAACATCCCGCTTTTCTAATGCCTTATGGTCACAATAAAATCAATCACCACTAACAATCCCATCTCACAGCCACAAAATGAATTTGTACTGTAATTATGGATTATGAATGGAACTTATTCAAAGTCGCGACCTGAAATCCTTTGTTTGAAACATAAATAATCGTCTACGTCATCACGACGCCATTGAATTCGCGTAAATGGGGTTGGTTCGAAAGGCATGTAGACAGGGGATTCTGAGAAGTCATTTTTCAAACTTAATAAAACGTTCGAACAATTACAAAATGAGTCCAGATCGAAAAAATTATTATCAGAGGTTCTTTATGTATGAAAAAAAAATTATTTTGTTTCATTTTTTTACCCGAGTCTCACTAGATATTCCAAAAATTGTGCTATATTTTTCGATTAGTTTCAACTCAATATTCACTCTATGAAAATTGACAAGTTTTTGAATATAATGGCTGATATGACCATCGAATCTTCATCACATCAAAACACATAAAACATCCCGATTTTCTATTGCCTTATGGTCACAATGAAATCAATACCACTAACAATCCCATCTCACATTCACAAAATGAATTTGTACTGTAATTATGGATTATGAATGGAACTTATTCAAAGTCGCGACCTGAAATCCTTTGTTTGAAACATGAATAATCGTCTACGTCATCACGACGCCATTGAATTCGCGTAAATGGGGTTGTTTCGAAAGGCATGTAAAGCATGTTTTGAATGAAAAAAAATTATTTTGTTTCTTTTTTTTTAACCGGGTCTCACTAGATATTTCAAAAATTGTGATAGATTTTTTCATAATTTTTACCTCAATATTCACTTCATGAAAATTGACTAGTTTTTATATTTAATGGCTGTATCACATCAAAACACATACAACATCACGCTTTTCTAATACCCTATGATCACAATAAAATCAATTACCAGTAACAAACCCATCTTACAGCCACAAAATGAATTGATCCTATAATTTTGGATTTTGAATGATCCATAGTCGCAACCTGAAATCCTTCGTTATAAACATAAATAATCGTCTACGTCATCGCTATTGAATTTGCGAAAACGGGTTTGGTTCAAAAAGTAGTAGAGGTGGGATCCGAGAAGTCATTCTTTCAAATTGATTAAACGACTTTAAAATTACAGAATGAGTCCAGATCAAGGAAATTATGATCAACAATTCATTCTGGATGTACTGACCATGTGAAAAAAATCTTGAATTTATTATGTTCTATTTCTCTACCCTAGTTTCACTAGATATTTCAAACTCAATATTCATTCTATAACATAATGGCTTCAGTTTTCACTGAAAGATAAATCTAGATGCTCATTCTTAATTCATTCAACATACAAAGGGAGAACGAAAAGTTCTGTTCAATTTAATTTTAATACCTATCCATTACTTTGGAATTTCCTGAGTGCTTTAGATTTCCCGAAAAAGCTCAGTTTAAATCATGGTAGGTATATATTCCATGATATCCAGATGAGAAAATAAGAAGATTAAAAAGATCGAACGATTAGTCAACGTCCGCCTTTGAAAAGAAGTTAATAGACTGTCTGAATAAGGATATACGTATACCTTCTATACTATTCAGATTAAACGACTTTCCACGCTCTATGCAAGTTTGGGGATTTGAGGCTTTACCCGAGAAAGAGATACTTTCATCAACTTGTAATTCTCCTAGTTTTTTTCACGTTGGCGAAATTGGGAATCCGAGTCGACAAACAGATTAGGAAGAATTTCGTTTTATAATTCATTCAAACGTTTTAGGTTGTACTCGTCGGTGAGGGATGTCCAGTAGCTCCTGTTTCAGACACCTTCAGATTGTGAGTAATACCCTCCGCACGTTGTGCTCCTTATAAAAGCATGCGGGGGAAAACAAAGCGTGTCGTCGTGGGCAACGCCATCTACCGGACGTGCGGCGTCTTCGCTCCACAAACAACCTAACCTAACAAATTATTTAAATAAACTTGATTTTATGGAAATATATATTTCAGAGGGTTCATGAGCTTCATCAGAAAAAATGGGTACAAACTCGAATCAATTCGAACATTTTTATTTCCTGATAAAGCGGTCCTTATCCCAAAGTGTTTTATGTCGAGATTTTTACGTTGATATTTTACGAGATGCTGATGTTAGCTCCTTGCAAGGAAATTATTATCATCGGATTGGAAGGAAACTTTTTATTACCAGAATATTTTTATGGAGGGATACCATTCCCAGCGGGGATTTAAGGGATGTTCACGATTGGGATGTAAAAGGGCTAATAAAAAACAAAATAACCGACAAGCACGGCGTGGAAACAATTCGAGATGGGCAGGAGTCGTGAAAAATTGCGTTGTTTCTGAGGAGCGGTCGGACTTTGGCGAGTTGCGAGCACGTCTTATGTTTAATGGATGAGATTTGATGAAGTCGGCGAAAATCTGGGCGGTTATTTATTGTGAAAAATCAGAATACCGTTCCGATCGAAATTAATTGTTTTTTGCGAGCTTGTTTTTATGAAGAAAAGCAATATCATTTTACTCCCCTGAATTCACGTCAGTGATTTTTTCACATCAAAACACTTAAAACATCAAGCCTTTCACCTTGTCACAATACAATCAATCACCACTAACAATTCCATGATTTTGTATTATAATAATGAATTATGTAACAGTTTTACAGTCTCCTTGAGGCCCCAATGTTTTTGATCCGAATCTGTACCTTTGCGTTTCGCCATTTTGAGATCTGGAATTGATTCGATAATATCGAAGTGAACAGTGGAATTGTCACTTTCAATCATTGGATGTTTAACATTTAACATCCAAATTTGTCTCGGCGTGAAATTTTCTCACGGTCTTCCTTATTGTCCACTAAGATATTTTCTGGAATAATCCACAGAGTAGATTTCCTTGTTTTCTTTTAGGTTAGATCCATGGCTTACCTCAAGTATCTATCTTATATTTTGCATTTTCTTTGCCTAATATGTAGTTGTATTTTTGAGCGCTCGTACTACTTACACGAGGGCTATATCATTTCGTCACGATGTCTGTATTTTTCGAATTTTGGAGTCGGTCCGTCCGTATACACGATAACTCTCGAACGGAATGTCCTAGAAACTTGAAATTTTCAGGGTAGGTTTGAATCTCAAATGCCGCGGTTGAGTTCGTAATTGGACAAAATTCGCCCAGGGGTTCCGTGAATATGACCGCTCGAAATTTCGTCTTCCTGATTACTTTGAAACTACAGATTCGATCGAAGTGAAATTTTGCACTCAGATGGAGAATTACGTGTTCAAGCTACATGCAAAATTTGGCAGCTCGCATGACCAGAACCATAGAAACCATAGAAAATCATAACTTTCGAACGGAGAGGCCTAGGGACTTGAAATTTTCAGGATAGGTTCGGATCGCGAATTTCGCGGTCACGTTCGTCAATGAGCAAATTTAGACTAGGGGTTCCGTAAAAATAGCTGTTCAAAACTATTTTTTTTCTGATTATTTCGAAACTACTCATTGGATTGGAATGAAATTTCGCACATAGATGAAGAATGATATATTCAAACTACGAGGGAAATTCTGTCCAGATCGCATTACCAAGACCATAGATACCGTTGAAAATTCTAGCGAATTATCGAAAAAAAAATTGGTCACCTGAAGCACTGACTTGAAATCTGGATTTTCGCCTCAGTTTGAAATTTTCTTTGACAGCTGTCAAAATCTTTCCAATTGGTTTTTAAAACTGGAGAATATGAATCTACCTACAAGGTGGACGAACGAGCGCTCAAAAGCTCCTGACTTCACGGCAGTGCTTTTCTAGATTTTTAATATTTCAAAGCTTCCTTCAGGTTACAATTTATCTTTTCTGTAAATTTTGGTCCCTTCAATGACGTATTTAGACCTGAAGGAGTGCTTGGGAAACTGTAACTTTCTTTGATGGATTTAAAACAATTATCAGCTCTTGTCCTTGGAATAAAAAAGTTCTTCCTCTGGTATTAAAAAGCTCTTCCCTTGGGATTGGAGAAGTTTGTTCCCCTAGGAACCGAAAATTTGTTCCCTCGGGACTCGAAGATTTTCTTCCTCTGAGATTGGGACATTTAGCACCGCTTCCTCAAGACTTCCAATCATTCAATTTTTCCGAGAGGGAGACATTTCCCTGGAATTGGATTGTTGGAAAATTGTACCGTATCTGCAAATCACTGGTTCTAGTTGTTTCACACCTTTGGAGCTGGACATATTTTAAGCATTGATAGACGATATTTTATGGAGGAAATACCCCTAAAGATCTGGGAGAAATAATTAAGCTAAGTAACACTAACATTGTATAAAGTAATTTGTTCAGAGGTCAATCTCAACTTGTTGTAAACAATTGTAGATTTGAATTTTTATTATAATTGTGAAACCTGGAGGGAGTTATTAATTCTTTCAGGAACCCTGAGATTGAGATTTTTTTGCTCATTAAGGTTGATGCCTTTCGTAACGAAGAGGATCAGCACAAAGGTAATATCAAGGTAAATAGCCATTACGTTACAATTATGAATATAAATGATACCTAGTCGCGACTCACAAACCTTTGTTAGAAACAACAATAATCATTTACGTCATCATATCGCCATTGCATTTGCGTTAACGCAAAAAAGGGAAGTATTGTGTTCATATGTATCAGATATAACACTCTTTACACTTGTGAGCCAAGTGAACAGATTGAAACCCCGAGATTGGCCGTACCCCGGAATGAATCCCGCAGAAATTGCCGAGCATGTAAATCTGGACGTCTCAGGAGACGTGGGCGGCCATTCCACACATCCCGACGCCCATTCCTGCCGGCACCGAGAACCCTAAATCTCCTCGAACGATATACATAATAATGTCTGGATCCGCGTCCATATTTTGTCGCAGTGTCCCAAGTTAAAGCGTGAAATGCGAGGTTTTAGGGTCGGAGTACCCTGCCCGACGAAGGGGCCGTGACTGAATTATTGCGAATTTGAATAATATATATTTCGGGTTTTACCGGATTACTCCAATAATGTCGACTGATTTATAACTACCGCGCCGCGAATCCCGCACGGGACTCGTGTGGAAACTGTTCGCGGATGAAGTGACGCAAGCGATTGCGATTTATCGAGGGGTAAAGATCCCTTTGAAAGGGATGGAGGTTCCCAATAGTTTGGTCTCTGCGTTCATTTTAAAAAACAAGAACCCGACGTATCCTAGAGCGGGAGGGAGGCGGTACTTTCCCTACGTCGAGTACACCTTGAGAAGTGAGCAGTGTGTCGCAGTGGACAACGCCATCTTCCATACTTGCGGGGAGCCGCTACGACCTTGAAGGTTATGGTGGAAAAGACACTTTCCCATAGATTTTTATTACAGTGACTCTATACAAGACAGTGGCGACAATAGGGATATAAGCGCCGCCTAGCCGCCATGTTGCGTCAAAATTCAAATGAAATAGTACTGGAATAGCAGTTTTTCAACGAAATATTCAAATATAAACTGAATACTTTCGAATTTTTATCTGCAACTTGATTTATAGTTGAAAAGGTTACTCAATCATTGCCTTTTGATAGAAAAACTATCCAAATTAAACTCTAAATATCTGAAATAAATGTGCATATTCGCTGATCCTTTGATGGCACTTTTGAATATTGTATGATTATATCATTGTATACAGAATTCATCTAATGATTATACTGAGATTCTTATCAATAATTCAACTCTTCAATTTATGAAAATAAGGTATATTATTGCAAAGACAGGACAATCTTTCAATATTCATATTTTGGGTGTGAATGACTGATTTATATTGTGCTAAGGTAGCATCTATAGCTAAGTTCCAAAACAATGCCCTATTCCAAAAAAAATAATGAATATTGAAAATATATGAAAATTTTGTGAAATTTTTGAACCGGCAGCAACGATGCAATCTTCAAAAGTATAACATCTTGACTGTCACAAACCGAAATTGAAATGGTATATCAGTTAACCAAAATCTCCATTATTATAGAAGATTAAAATATTTTCAAAATTCTTTTTTTTTATTGAAAAGTTTGTATTTCAAATATAAATAACAATAAATTTATGAAAGCTCAATATACAAATGTATCTTTTGTTCAATTGACTTTTACAACTGCAATTTGAAATATAAATATATTATAAATCTTCGAGTAACTAGAAAAATCTGAAGAAGGCAATATTGTGAGGATCTTGGGAAGACCGCACTCAAATGAGTGTGCAGCCACCTTTTCACTCGCAAATCTTCTACATGAATTTTCCTATTTTTTCAATTTATTTTTAACAGAATATTATAAATCTACTAGCTGACCCGGCAAACGTTGTTTTGCCATATCTCTCCCTTTTTTCGCAATTTCAAAATTGCTCAAGGCCTTCGGCCTCTCGTTGTTCTGGCTATTAAAAAATAAGGGTTGATCGTAGAAGGGTGAAAATTGGGGATTGTATGTATTTTTGTATGTTGTATCATAAAAAAATAGAAATTAGAAATTTTGTCTAAAAAATAATAAAAAATTTAGGGGTGGACTACCCCTAACATTTAGGGGGATGAAAAATAGATGTTGGCCGATTCTCATAGATACCGGATAAGCACAAAAAAATTTCATCAAAATCGGTTAAGCCGTTTCGGAGGAGTATGGCAACGAACACTGTGGACACGAGAATTTTATATATTAGATTTATAATTTTATTTTTCAATTTATGGCAATCTGGTCAATCAATGACAAGGGAGGACGTTCCTTTTAAATGAAATTTCTTCAAATTTATATTTTCAACCCTGTATCTCATCTCATCTGAGATGAGCTCTTCATATATTTCCATTTGAATTTTTATATCACTATGTATTATTCTGATGAGCTAGCCATTTCAATGACGCACGTTGCTGCAGGTGTTCATTGTTTGTTGTTTTCCATTCTGGAACTTTTAGATAAGATAATGTTATAAATACCTCTGAAGACGAATCAATCGTCAATAATTAAAGTGATTTCTTTCTATACTGTATGATAGATAGGTCGGATAATCGTCCGTTGTAAATACATAACCTTTTTTTTAAAGTTGGCTTTCCATATCAATATCTATTGTTATGGTTCGTTCCAAGATATTACTATTAAATTTTGAAATTTATGAAAAACCGCTCTATGGAGGGTTCTGAAGGTGAACAAACAAAATAAATTTTTTCACAAAATCATATAATTAGCAATCTTATTCTGAAAACCAACCCAAACTATCAGAAGAACCGATAACTAATATTTCTAAACTCTAAAATAACGTTCGATTGGTGAGTGCACTCACTATATGCAATTTTCAATTTTTCTTCTTCCAAGCAGCACACCGTTTCAATATCTCCTTCTCTCCTTCACTTGCCGAATCAACTCCAACCTCAATCTAGACAAAGTTCCAAATACCATTCATTATACCTTTCTTCTTACAAAACAAATCTTTCTGCCAACTTTTTTCTAAATCTTCGCTCTTTCACCTTGACGTTTCTCTCTCAACTGTTCACTGGCCTGCTTTTTCCATCCATATTATTTAATATCTCATTTCCTAGGTAACATTCTTGATACATTTCATTCTTCATAAACATAACTTAACTATTTACAATTAATCATTTGAACAAATGCATATTTTTCTGATTTTTGAATAATCTGAACCCTCTTTGAATATATAATGAAATAATAATTCATAAATTGATCGAATTTACTGAATTGACTGAAGATTTTTGAAGGTTCTTGACTTTTCGGTGATATTATTTGAATATATTTTCATTTTAATTTCTTGAAACGTTGAGAAATATGACTATTTTTGATTTCCATAACACTATCTACTATTCTTCAGAGGTGAAACTTTTTTTTGAAATAAACTATAACAAGGAAGAAATATTGATGAAAATTAAAAATATGGTTTAAAATAGTCCAATAAAGATGATTTACTTTGAGAGGTTTGATTTCCTCGGGAATTGTCACTTCTCTCCGATTAGGGAGTTTTATTGGTGGTTTGTTTTTTGAAAATGAAAATATAGTGGGCATAGCATTGATCTTCAATTTTCGAGTTCCATCCTCTCGAGTTTTCTCCCAAGCAGAAAAGTAAATCTGGAATTGAATTATTTTGTTTATATGACCTCAAATCAAACCATCAATTTTTGTTCAAACATACCTCACATAAATATGAATTGTTTATGGGGGTCCATTTATCCCTCCTAGTTTTAATTTGCCACTGCTTCTTCTCTCAGGATCCACTGAGAAGCGTTTCATTAGGAACCCTTTTGCAGAAGAATTGCTGCACAACATGATATTCTGCTTTGTTATTAATATTTCAAATGCAATAAGCTGAAATGGATATTACATATCCTTGTTTTTTTATAGTCAACTAAACGTATATCTTCGAGAAAACCAAGAAAACTGCACAAATCACTAAGTAAACATCGAAAATTTTGATGAACGTGGCAATTTATACCACGTGACGGGGACAAACAATCAAAAAGTGGACATCCATGGTCGCTACTGTCCTGTATAAAGTCACTGCAGTCGAGTATACCTTGAGAAGAGAACAGTGTGTCGCTGCGGAGAACGCCATCTTCCGTACGTGCGGAGAGCCTTCCATTATGATGGAAGAGAACTGTATTTTGCACCTCAAAACCTCGAACAACGCTTCACAATCAATTTTATGGGTCTTAATTTACCCGTCGCCATATCCGAAAAACTTTTCCTATTAGTCATCCGAGCCACACCTTCGAGATTAAAGTTCCTCCGCCGTGCGCGATGTATCATCACTGACCCAACTCTTTGTCGGAGTCTCGTTGTATTCAACATACAAAGATGCCATTTGTATCTGGGATCACTTCAATAATTCTCTTGCGATACGAATGGGAGGGTACCAGAGAAATATGTGGGGTAATCAGCATAGAAACCCCTCGACGTTGAGGGAATATAAATGTTTTACTCCAGCAAGGTCAGAGGAAGGTCGACTTATCTCTTTTCTTTTATGTAAAATTCTGCAGATCATACGTTTTGACTGGACTGATATTGTATGATAAGGGTTGGAAGTTGCAGCTTTTTTTATCGATCAGCATATCCGGATGAAATGAATCCGCTTGAATCAAAATCCCTTGTGACGACTAGCATCTGTTCCATCCGCCAGTTCTTAATGAAACGAATAATTCGCCTTCCGTGAGTATTCTATATGAAACTTCGCGTCTCTCAAAAGATGAATGCCGAAAAATAATTCTTTATGCAGGCCTCCATTACGCTCCGCCCTCGAGACAATGAACATTAAACGTTAAAATGCCGTTAATAAAAATTAATGCGAGCAGTGTTTTCAACGCCCGGCAGAATAATTGAAAAGAATGCTCTAATTTTCCGAAATATTTTTTGTTTCTCTCCTTTTGTTCTCTCGCCGGTACGAAAGCGAGGGCCCGCGGGCGAATTCCCTATGTTTAATCACGAAACATGAGAAATTCTCGATGTTCATCAGGTGCCCCTAATTCGTTTTTTTTTTCTTCGGGTAGCCTTTATCGAACGACGTTGAAGAAGAATCCTCGTTTTTTAGAAAAGGGCGAAGAAGTTCGGTTCGATTTCATCTCGATGCGGGGTTCCCAAATGGATTCCCCGAAATTCTTCTCGGGAAATACTACAGGAAAGTTTATTATTCTCACTTCCTCAATATACAAAGAAACGTTGAAAAAAACCTTGGATTTATTGAGCAACGTCGCAACTTCAATTCAACGTTGAAAAAACGTTTCATTCTATTTTTATAGTAGAGTTACCTATTCACATTGAATCAGCGTCATTCGTTCGTCTTATTGCATTGAAATTTTTCTTTTGTACTTCTATTTCTATTTATTATTATTATTTTGATAGAAAGTGTACTGAAATAAAACGTTACAATTCGGTTCTATTCGGGTTTTATAGTAACGTTTTCTATTAACGTTGAATCAACGTTATTCATTCGTCTTATTGCATTGAATTTTTGTTTTGTAATTCTATTTCTATTTATTATTATTATTTTGATTGAAAGTGTTCTGAAATAAAACGTTATAATTCGGTTTTATTCGAGTTTTATAGTAACTTTTTCTATCAACGTTGAATCAACGTTATCCATTCGTCTTATTGCATTGAAATTTCTTTTTCTATTTCTTTTTATTCTTAGTATTTTGATAGAAAGTGTACTGAAATATAACGTTTTAATTCGGTTTTATTCGAGTTTTATAGTGATGTTTTCTATTAACGTTGAATCAACTTTATTCATTCGTCTTATTGCATTGAAATATTTTTTTTGTATTTCTATTTTTATTATTTTGATAGAAAGTGTACTGAAATATAACGTTTTAATTCGGTTTATAGAGTAATGTTTTCTATAAACGTTGAATCAACGTCGTTCATTAATCATTCGTCTTATTGTATTGAAATTTTTTTTTGTATTTCTATTTCTATTTAGCATCATTATTCTTGATGAAAAGTGTACTGAAATATAACGTTATAATTCGGTTTTATTCGGGTTTTATAGTAACTTTTTCTATCAACGTTGAACCAACGTTATTCATTCGTCTTATTGCATTGATTTTTTTTTCTGTATTTCTATTTCTATTTATTCTCATTATTTTGATGAACAGTGTACTGAAATATAACGTTATATTTCGGTTTTATTCGGGTTTTATAGTAAAGTTTTCTATAAACGTTGAATGAATGTTATTCATTCGTCTTATTGCATTGAATTTTTGTTTTTTATTTCTATTTCTATCTATTCTTATTATTTTGATAGGAAGTGTACTGAATTAAAACGTTATAATTCACTTTTATTCGGGTTTTATAGTAACGTTTTCCATCAACGTTGAATCAACGTCATTCATTCGTCTTATTGCATTGACATTTTTTTTTGTATTCCTATTTCTATTCATTTATACATACACTTAAAGCTCTAAGGACGCATAGAGTCAATAGAATCAAACCACAGATAGATCATCGCCTACCATTTGAAATCGTAAATGGCACGTTAGGATACTGAAAAATAAGACCGCGCAGCGGTCGTTAAGTGACCCATAACCCTCGTGTTTTTTTACAAGAAGAAACGATGTCTAAACGATCTCTCTAGCTCGCCTGGAAGTATTTCAAGATAATGTTCGGAAATGGCCAAAAGCGATGAAAACCATATGGTGTCTTCAAGAAATGGTATGCAAATTTTTCCAGTCCCATCTGGAGGAATGAATTACATAGGCTATGTGGCTTTTTCACACTTTTCACCATTTTTGCAAGATATGCTTTTGAATGTGGTACTTTCAGTAAACAAAGGGAATATAAACGTCAAATTTTATGATAGGAACGCCCAGTAGGCGGCTCCCTCAGAGTCAGCTGTCATCCGTCAGTCTTCAATGTTCATGTTTTCATTAATTTCATTTGCAATATCATCATCATTCAGATCAATTGCAGATACTCAAAATAAAAGTCAAAGGTAAGCAACCATTCCAATTGAATTCTCAACCTCACCATAACAATATTTAGTTTCAGCTATTACAGGAAGGAATAACGGAATTTGTGAAATTGACATGTGTTGAATTACCGTTCGTAAATAATAAATAAAAATAATATCCCATCTATGTTAGAAATGAGATAACTACGGAGAACAAGTCGTTTTTTCCAACATCTCAACATCCCTTTCATATGGTTTCGATAATATTTCAATTATTTGAATCCTTAAAAAAATGAGAAAGTCTTATTATTTTGATGGAAAGTGTACTGAAATATAACGTTATAATTCGGTTTAATTTGAGTTTTATAGTAACGTTTTCTATTAACGTTGAATCAATGATGTTCATTCGTCTCATTGCATTGAAATTTTTGTTTTGTTTTCTATTTCTATTTATTCTTATTATTTTGATAGAAAGTGTACTGAAATATAACATTATAATTCGTTTATATTCAGGTTTATTATACTCATTCAGAAATTCCCAGATATCGTAACTATGACGTTATCATCAATTATGTCCTCGAAATCGATCAACTTCTTGTCCAACGCACCTAGATATCAAATGATGAGGGAAGGATGAAGGATGATACAGTTTCCTCAAGATGACGAAAATGGCTCGTTGTCGTGATTTGCACAAGATTTAACAGACGGTAGCGTTCCTGAACAAATTTCATCTTCACACGCGGCTTTCAGGAATTCTTGTTGTAATACCCGATCCACACTCATGCCGCGAATAACGGCAAGAATTCTTGCCGTTATTCGCGGCATGAGTGTGGATCGGGTAAATAAGCCAGGAATATTCGCAGTTTGGTTCGCGCGATCCCATCCACACTCTCGTTTCGCGGGTTCGCGGACGTTCACGGCATGAGTGTGGATCGGGCTTAAGAGATAATAGATAAGAAATAATATATCTGCCTATCCAGACAGTATAATGTCGAACGAATTTGGGACACCCTGTAAATCGGAAGTTGGACGAACGAAGCCTTCGAGAATACCGTCCGAGAAGTTTAATTAATATCTTCATCTCCCTCAAGTGAATCTGCCTCCCGACTCATAATCCTAATCACCGCCATTCTTCCGAAACATTCCTTAATCACCGAGGGAAAAATGCGGACTTAGCGACCGTCGACAGAGGAAAGAAATCACAATTATTCTAACAGGCCCGAAAGGGGGAGTTAATTCATGGGGACGCGAAAATAATTTAGGCCTCTTGTCATTCGCTAATGTACGTCATTTGTTGCCCTAATTTCAATTCGGTCCTCGCCAAACGGAGGCTGGGAGCTTTTTTGTTTCGGCGTTAATTGCCGTCTGTTAAGAATTCCCCGGACAATGTTGATACGGCGGATGGACAAATAACTCATTAGCCATCGGGATCGCGGATTTCCAACCCCTCGCCCCCTCACAGGACGTCTTATTGCGACGCGCCCCGAGGAGCTGCTCCAACTTTTAATTCGTTTCGCAAAAATCGCGGATTGAAATTTTCACTCCGGTGATGATGGTAATCTTCTTTTTTTGCGACTCGTCCAACGATTTTAATTATATTTCTTCACGTGGAAGTTGAGTTTTGAACAGGGTAGGTAGCAGTCGAGAAATAAATATCTCAATTCTTCGAACTAGATCCTCAAAGGAGTCTGAAAGGTCTCAGAGTAGCATTTATCATAATCATAAATTGGTCTTGAATAGTTATTTATGTCATAAGGATCATAAAAACGATCGTTATGGTGAATGTTATCGGGCGAGGCGTAGCCGAGTCCCATAACACGACGTGTGCCATAATGATTGTTTATGATTCGTATTACATAAAAAATTTTATCTGATGGCACTTATGTTAATACATTTTCGAAAAATTGAAAACTGCATTTTTGGACATGTCACAATGACTAATTTTTGAAGGAGTAAGTATATGTGTAGTTTCAAATATTAATAGGTTAGTGAGCTGTGCTCGTCTTGTAACGGCAATATTTATTTATCTGCTGTCAAACAATTGTCACGTAGAATTGAATATAATTCGAATAGTAATGAGTGATTCTGAAACTGGCAGTTTGCCTTGTGATTTGGAAGAAATGACGCGAAGTATCGTGGACTCCCCTTTGCCGGAAAAATCACGGAGTGTATATGAAATAGCGTTTGATCGGTACGAAGAATGGTGTTCTACTAGGAAAATCAAGAATATCACTCATGGAAAAGTATTGTTGGCTTACTTTGAATGCTTATCTGAGGAAAGAAAACCATCTTCTCTCTGGTCGTATTATTCGATGATAAGAAGTATTTTATTAACAAGAAAAAACGTTGATATTAGCAAGTACCTACAGCCGGTTGCATTAATAAAACGTTAATCAGAAGATTACAGATCGAATTGAATAAACTTTTTTGATCACATCATCGCATGTTTTCTATTTAGAATTTCATTTTGGTACTTAGTACCATATGTCATCAAAATTGAGTAACATAACGTTGTCATTATTACATGCCATTAGATAAAGAACTTTATCAGACTCTCTCACCAATTTCTCGAACTGAATTAATATCGCAATTTTTTACCAACAAGAATTTTTTCAGATATTTCCTTCAGTTCTGATATCCCCTCCATGAAATTACTACTTTCCGAGCCAATGAAATCCTGCCCAATTCATCGGAATAGATTTTCCTGTATAAAAAGGACCCCACTTCATTTCTTCAAATTCCACCCCTTCGCGCATCAACGGACTAACCGTCGGAATTCCTCCCCCGGTGCTTGACATGTTTTCACGTGCCGAAAACGCGTCACCTCGCATTTCACGCTGGGGAATGGCCGTGGACAAGGCCGGAATTGCGAAAACCAAAGAAATGGAATTAGATCTCGAGTTTTTTGGACCTTGCGGTTTTACGGCTACCAAAAAAAGTAAATCGGTGTTATTGCGGCAACTTCGGCGGAGGAAAATTCTTCTATCGGGAAGGGTGGAATCGATACCGGTGATATTGAGATGTCTCCCGGATAATCCAGCAGGTATATCCTGAGGGGACGATTCGTTTCCTATGGCGGAATTTCTTATTGTTTTGATCCTGCCATAAGGGATGGGAACTTGGGCTCGGGGTGGAACTGACTAGGGATTTGATGAAAAAACATTCAAATTTTCTTATACAGGGTGTGGCGTAATGAATGGATAATATAGAAAAATAAAAAAAAATTAGAAAATTAAATAGGCAAAACATGATATTATTTGAGTTTAATCTTTCTTAAAAAAAAAACCATACATGCGTTCCAAAAGTTATAGTTCACATTCGATAGCGCATCTATCTAGGAATACTATCAAAAAAACAGATGGGATGAAGTTGTGGCGATCCAGAAAAATAAGAAAAAATCGAGAATTCAAATAAAAAAAATGAAGAATTAAATAGGCAAAACATGAGATTTGCGTTATATCTTTCTTCAAAAAAAACTATACGTGCGTTCCAAAAATAATGGTTCACATTCGATAACGCATCTATCCAGGAATACTATCCAGAAACCATATGAGAGGACGTTGTGGCGGTCCAGAAAAATGAAAAAAATCAAAGAATTCAAATTAAAAAAAATTAAAAAATGAAATAGGCAAAACATGAAATTTGAGTTGAACATTTTTTCAAAAAAAAATTGTACATGCGTTCCAAAAATTATAGTTCACATTCCAAAAACCAGATGAGAGAAAGTTGTGGCGGTCCAGAAAAATACAAAAAATTCAGATAAAAAAAATTGAAAAACTAAATAGGCAAAACATGAAGGAAATTAAAAAATTCAAATAAAAAAAAATAGAAAAATTAAATAGGCGAAACACGAAATTTGAGTTAAATCTTTTTAAAAAAAAAATTATATATGCGTTCCAAAAATTATAGTTCACATTCGATAGCGCATCTATCCAGGAATACTTTCCAAAAACCAGATGAAAGGACATTGTGGTGGTCCAGGAAAATAAAAAAAATTAAAAAATTCAAATAAAAAAATAAAGAATTATATAAATGGGCAAAACATGAAATTTGAGTTGAATCTTTCTTCAAAAATAAACTATACATGTGTTCCAAAATATTAGTTAACACTCGATAGCGCATCTATCGAGGAATACTATCCAGAAACCAGATGAGAGGACGTTCTGGCGGTCCAGAAAAATAAAGAAAATTGAAAAATTCGAATGAAAAAAATGAAAAAATTAAATAGAAAAAACACGAAATCTTAGTTGAATTTTTCTTCAGAAAAAACTATACATGCGTTCCAAAAATTATAGTTTACATTCGATAGTGCATCTATCCAGGAATACTATCCAAAAAACAGATGAGAAAACGTTATGACGGTCCAGAATAATAAGAGAAATTCAAAAATTAAATAGGCCAAACATGAAATTTCAGTTAAATCTTCCTTAAAAAAACTATACATGCGTTCCAAAAATTATATTCCACATTCGATAGCGCATCTATCCAGGAATACTTTTCAAAAACGAGATGAAAGGACATTGTGGTGGTTTAGGAAAATAAAAAAAATAAAAAAATTCAAATAAAAAAATAAAGAATTATATAAATGGGCAAAACATGAAATTTGAGTTGAATCTTTCTTCAAAAATAAACTATACATGTGTTCCAAAAATTATAGTTAACATTCGATAGCGCATCTATCGAGGAATACTATCCAAAAACCAGATGAGAGGACGTTCTGGCGGTCCAGAAAAATAAAGAAAATTGAAAAATTCGAATAAAAAAAATTAAAAAATTAAATAGGAAAAACACGAAATTTGAGTTAAATTTTTCTTAAAAAAAACTATACATGCGTTCCAAAAATTATATTCCACATTCGATAGCGCATCTATCCAGGAATACTACCCAAAAATCAAAAATTCCCTCATTTGAAGTCTTGCCATCAAAAACAGTGTAAAGGGTGAATTTTCGAAAATGACGAATATCTCAAAAATATAATAACATAAACTAAACATGAAACGTATTTCTCTGAACCGCAACAACGTCCTCTACTGGCAGGTACCATATTATCCATTCATTACGCCACACCCTGTATATACATACATGTTTGAAAAAACATAAATTTAATTTATTCAAAAAGTATAATGTTAAGAAAATTGCTGGTCCTGTTTTTCAGGTAAATAACCAACAGGTTATGGGCCCAGACTACACTCAATAATATAAAAATGAAATTGTAGAAATAATTCCTTCTGTTGAGTATACAAGTATGTCACGTAATTCATTCAAAATTAAAACTTTCTTCATCATACCATATCATTAAAAAATAATTCTTCTCGTTCCTGCCTGAAGCCCCTTTGGGTCGAAGGTTCCGGCAAATTTTCTCGAATTGAAACAATAGATTAACCTCTATGTATAAATTGCAACGATTTATCGAGAAATCAACAACATACTGAAAATCCACAAAAATATTCAATCCTGCAAAACCACCCCTTCTCGCGAATCTGCGGACTCATCCGTCCGAAGAAACCGAGCGTAAACGCGGTGAAACCCGCAAAAACTACGACGACTCTCCCTATTCTGTTCGCTAACGACTATGCCAGAGCAAAAAGCGAGTTTCTGATGATTCTGAATATTTTTCAGCCGACTGGAAAGCCTCATTTGCGGACAACTCGGAGATGATGAATCGCGTTCTATGCAGTCTAAAAGGAAAATATCTCGATTTTTCCGTGTTTCGAATGCCGAATCCTCGGAGGTGTTTAGTGTGGCGCTCTTCGTGTGGAAAACTCGCGATCGGATCGGTTTCGATCGAGTCCAGAGTGGATTCGAAAATTGCTCCTCATTCTCACCAAAACTCACAGCAAGGTACTCAGATCCCAGCAATTGCTGTAAACAGTCTCTGGTTTTGATCCCAGGAAACAAATATATAGTTTCTGGTTTGGGTCCCAGGGAACAGGCTAAAAGGATGATGTCTTTCAACAGGTCCTGCATATTTATGTTGAGCATACAGAATTTTTTTTTAAAGGACTCGAAGGTACCTCAACATGCAGTCCTCCGAGCAATAATCGATGAATCAAATATAAAAACTGAATTAAATCCAATCGTGCGATAATTCATCAAGGAAACAACAAGGCTTGTTTCATTAAAAAACGGTAGCAACCTGAAAATGAAAACTTCTTTAACCGGAAAATTATAGGATTCTATTCCTTCCTGGTGTTAATATTGAACCAAGGCAGTGCTCTCAGCTCCTATGTAGATATCAACATATGCAATAAATCCCCTAATGACTACTGGTCTATCAAACCGATCACGACCCTCGGCCGCAGGGAAAAAAAGGCTGATGAATTCCAGCGAGACACTTCCCGATATTAACTACGACCGCTACGCGGTCGTAGTTTCAAATCTGCTGAGTCGCCTTCGGCTATGAAAGGTTTAACTTAAACAAACTGGAATACAAAATCAAATTTGCTATTTAAATCAAGAAGTTACGCGTTATATCTCCGGTGTCACGCTCCGAATCGAATAATGAAATTTTACCCCGCTAAATAAAAGAGCTTCGTCTCTTTTCTTGACGTCTGTCGGCTGGCGGAACCCACCGTCATCCCGACATTTCAAGTCGTGCGAAGGAATATCGGATCGAGATTTATGCTACCTCCGACTGTCGTTGTAGTGATTCATCATTCATAATTGAATGGCATAAATCACAAGCCGCCATTGAAATATCGAAACAGCCAGGTTTGCAGCCCGAGCGAAATTATGGAAATTTTCAGATATTTATGAAAGATCCCAGCACGTTTTTGTCACGATACAAGGAATTGGTTCCAAGTACAGCGAGATATTTTCATTATTATTATTATTATTATGTCAGGTTGACAATTTAAGTATCAGTCACGATAATTTTTTTTTTAATTATTTGGGACTGAAGCTTTCTTATTGATCTAGGGAGGTGATTGCCTTTGATTAAGATCCTGTAGTGCAGCACTATTTCGACGAACGCAACAGTTTTCTCAATTCTCGAGAAATTTATTTTCACTCCCTGTATAACTGAAAGTGTTCAGGCTTCAAGAATATTCAGCTCAATAATTGAAGATGAACAATATCATCAGGGCCTCATCTAGGACGTGGCAAGGGTGGCACTTGCCACGGGCGCAAGGTCCCAAGGGGCGCCAAAAAACATCAAAAATAAAAAATAGAAGCGCCAAGCAAAAAAATATGATTCGAAAGATGACAACACGGTAACGTAAGTGAGTAATTGGATCACAACATTTCGAAACATTGATATTCACGTACAGAATGGAAATGCAATAAGGTCAGAATACGCGAAATATACTCCAATTGTTATAACAAATTTTCAAAGTTGCCGCACTCTGTTCATAAATATTACAATCGGCAATATCGTCATGGTATTCCAAGCACAGCCCTTTTATGAGTTGTTTACACTACATCCCTTATCGCATCCAGCTTGTTTTGAAGGGCGGATTCTTTGATGATGATGGTTCATAATGATCGATTTGTTTAAATTTTCAGGCCACATCTGTGGTATTTGAAAAAACGATTTGTATTGCCAAAAATTCACCAATCAGAGTTTTGAGCTCAAGAAGTGGGAGAAAAATTGGGGAATCCTATTCTATTCTACATAAATATTGATTTCTTTCAATTGTGAAGGGAAGAGCAAAAAATTTAAATTTTAATTTTCGTTTAGTATGTATCCAGATTTGAAGTGTTTTGAGTTTTGAGTTTTTTTTATATGCTGACTTTTTTTTGCTTTTGGATTCGAGCATTATAAATTGTGATATTAAAGGTGAGTTGTACTAAGTATTTGTTATTTTTTATGACATTATTCTAGCATCGGAAATATTCAATTATTCGAATTTTAACATAAATAGTATTGTTCCTTTCAATTCAAGAAGAAATATGTTCGGTTCATTGCGGAAAATATGGATTTTCAAACTTGAGTTCTCACTTCTCAGAGCGCCCTTTTTTGAAATATAATGAAACTCAAATGTTAGTGTAAGTTTTCATAGTTTTCATTGAATCTTCAATCTCATCTGGCAAAGATTATTCTAGTGATTTTTTTATTCTTAACGTATGGACTTCTTGAATATTGTGACGTCAGGCCCTGTACGAAACTATTAGTACGTGTTTCAAACGGTTATAAAATAGTATTTGTATGCTAAGTTTGCGGTTTTTTTTGCAGAGATTATGATTATCGATTATTGTTTTCTAGTCAACTTACCAAAGAATTTTTATTTTACGTTTGCAGTATGTATTTTTAAATTTTAAGTTGAAGAATTTATATTTTTCAAGATGAATGTTCGTATTTATTACATAAATAGAAATATTTCATTTTGTTTTTTCAGAATTTGTTTCATTTTTATGCATTTCATTTAAAATGTGTATTTCAATGTTTTAATGAAAAAATTTTCCATAAAAATGTGTATTATTTTGAAACTCTTACGGAAATATATGACTAGCATTATGAAAAAAAAAACTATAAGAAAATATGATGGATGAAAAAAAATCTACGCAATGGGGGGGCGCTGTCTAATATATTGCCACAGGCCCAATAGTACCTAGTTACGGCCCTGAATATCATAATCCGAATTTTCAGGTTTCAAATAGGTCCGGTTCTCAAGAAACGTCGAGTAGGCATTCGCCATTTTTTAATTTTGATAAAATAATAAATATATAATTTTTTAATGGTAAATCATCTTTGTAAGCTCCGACCAGTTTTGTCGAAGAAACGAATCTTCTGATATATCGCAAGTTACCGCACCATTTTTTCCTCAATGTCTATATTGTTGAAAGTAAACCAGAGTGATATTGAGCAACTTGAAATTTGAGTGAAATGCCTTTGTGTGGTTTTCCTTCAACCATGTGATAGCCCCAAGAATTGTACAGATTTCTAACGTGAAAAAATCGCCCCCACCGCAAAGTTTCACTTGCGGAGCGGGATCTGATCACCCAATCCGACCTGAAGAAAAGTTTCGGCGCGAAAGCTCGACCGGAATCTTTATACATCCATTCCATACAGTCGAGCCTCCAATAATTCAATTCCGGGACGGAGGTGTCGTAAATCAACATGTGTAACGGGAACGGAATGAAAAACGGCGAAAACTTTCTTGATCAAAACAACGAACAGCCTAAATGCACAACATTTATAACACGGTCCCGTGCTGTGCGGCCACGCGTTCCTACGGGACGTCTTTTGTTGTGTTTTACGAGAGAATTGATTAATTGGCGAATTAAACGGGCCGGCCCCCTCGAATCGTCCCCGGATAGAGAGGCTGGGGGAGGGGGGTTGGAAATCTGTTGGGGCGTTTTCCGATCCGCGAACAACACAAATAGACCGGGGAATTTATGAACTGAAAATTTCGGGGTTTGTCTGAAGTCGGTTCGTTTGTCGTTATTATTATTATTGTTTTTATTAGGCAGAGTTTTTGGAATTTCAGTAGCTGAGATTACAACATAATCAAAAAGTTATCGTTTGTAGAAAATAACAACAAAATGCTATTTCTTCAACTCTTCAGCAATTCCTCGGAAAATATTTTTTTTTCCATTTTTGGAACCATTCACCTAAATGCTTCCATTCAAATGTTAGACCCTTTCCAATTGCCATTCATCTGGTAACACCCTGCATATGTCTGAGACCTGGGGTTCTTCTAAAATAAATCAACTGGAAAATTATAGGATTTTGTTTCTTCCTGGCGTTAATATTGAAAAAAAGCTGAAAAGATTAATTCCAGCGAGACGCTCCCAAATATCAACTACGACCGTTACGCGGTCGAATTTTTGAATTTGACCACCACCAAAATTCTTTCAACGTGGCTGTGGAAGAATTTTTTTCCATTTATGAAAGCATTCACCCAAGTGCTTCCATTGATATGTAAGACCCTCTTCAATTGCCATTCATCTGGTAACACCCTGCATATTTCTGAGACCTGGGGTTCTTCTGAAATAAATCAACTGGAAAATTATAGGATTTTGTTCCTTCCTGGCGGTAATATTGAAAAAAAAGCTGAAAAGATTAATTCCAGCGAGACGCTCTCAAATCTCAACGTCGATCGCTACGCGGTCGAATTTTCGAATTTGCTCCTCATCAAAATTCTTTCAACGAGGTTATGGAAGAATTTTTTTCCATTTTTGAAAGCATTTACCTAGGTGCCTCCATTGAAATGTAAGACCCTCTTCAATTGCCATTCATCTGGTAACACCCTGAGTATGTCTGAGACCTGGGGTTCTTCTAAAATGAATCAACTGGAGAATTATAGGATTTTGTTCCTTCCGGGCGTTAATATTGAAAAAAAACAGAAAAGATGAATTGTAGCGAGACGCTTCCAAATATTAACTTCGACCGCTACGCGGTCGAATTTTCGAATTTGCTCATCACGAAATTCTTTCAACGAGGTTGTGGAAGAATATTTTTTCCATTTTTGAAAGCATTTACCAAGTGCTTCCATTGAAATGTAAGACCCTCTTCAATTTCCATTCATCTAGTAACACCCTGCATATGTCTGAGACCTGGGGTTCTTCTAAAATAAATCAACTGGAAAATTATAGGATTTTGTTCCTTCCTGGCGCTAATATTGAAAAAAAAAACAGAAGAGATGAATTCCAGCGAGATGCTTCCAAATATCAACTTCGACCGCTACGCGGTCGAATTTTCAAATTTACTCCTCACCAAAATTCTTTCAACGAGGTTGTGAAAGAATTTTTTTTCCATTTTTGGAAGCATTTGCCTAAGTGCTTCCATTGAAATGTAAGACCCTCTTCAATTCATCTGGTAACACGCTGCATATTTCTGAGAACTGGGGCTCTTCTAAAATAAATCAACTGGAAAATTATAGGATTTTGTTCCTTCTTGGCGTTAATATTGAAAAAAAGCTGAAAAGATTAATACCAGCGAGACGCTCCCAAATATATACTAAGACCGCTACGCGGTCGAATTTTTGAATTTGACTCTCACCAAAATTCTTTCAACGAGGCTGTGGAAGAATTTTTTTCCATTTATGGAAGCATTCACCTAAGTGCTTCTTGGCGTTGATATTGAAAAAGGCTGAAAAGATTGATTTCAGCGAGACGCTCCCAAATATCAGCTACGACCGCTGCGCGGTCGAATTTTGGAACTTGACCCTCACCAAAATTCTTTCAACGAGGCTGTGGAAGAATTTTTTCCATTTATGGAAGCATTCACCTTAGTGCTTCTTGGCGTTGATATTGAAAAAGGCTGAAAAGATTAATTTCAGCGAGACGCTCCCAAATATCAGCTACGACCGCTGCGCGGTCGAATTTGGAACTTGACCCTCACCAAAATTCTTTCAACGAGGCTGTGGAAGAATTTTTTCCCATTTATGGAAGCATTCACCTAAGTGCTTCTTGGCGTTGATATTGAAAAAGGCTGAAAAGATTAATTTCAGCGAGACGCTCCCAAATACCAGCTACGACCGCTGCGCGGTCGAATTTTGGAACTTGACCCTCACCAAAATTCTTTCAACGAGGCTGTGGAAGAATTTTTCTTCCATTTTTGGAAGCATTTACCTAAGTGCGTCCATTGAAATGTAAGACTGAAAGAAATTGATTCAGCTACACTTGAAATTAACCACATCAATTCCTCCGATACTCCATAGGCAGCATTTTTATCGGTATATATAGAACTGGCTTACAAAATATCATTTCATTTACCTTTCAGAGATTCCAGGAGAAAGAAAGAAACATTTTTTACGTTTCAAGGAAAGCTTAAAATTTTTTTTTCTGAAGAGTCCATTCAATATTCAAAACATTCGCACATATTTGATAACAGGCGGTATATGTCTGACACCTTGGGTTCTTCTAGTACAGACCCAGCTGCACTTGAGATAAACCTTATCAATCAGATACTTCCGACCAAGTTTCAGAAAATAATTTCAACTACCATAAATAATTCAGATTATAGATATAGAAGTTTTCACTTCAAGAATCCACAAATTTTCCCTCAGAAACAGAAGTTCTAATCATTGTATATTCATCCCAAGCGTTCCCAATACAACAAACACCTCGGGCTTCTCCTTCTGGACCCCCCAGAGAAACGACTGAATTTTCTTTTCAAACTCTGGAGTTTACAAAACGATGAAATCTTATTCCGGCTTCTCTCTCCTCCGACCGCGGTAGTTTCGCGACAGTTCCCCAGTGGACAATGCGATGCTTTATTTCCCCTGAAATATTATGACTTGATGCGACATTTTCATAACACAATCTCGTGGAAAAACTGGGTGAAAAATATAATAGGTACCTGACGTAATTCGTAAATCCTTTTTAGATGCGAAAGTGTCTTATATCTCACTATTGAGCTTCTTTCGAGTACACCGTTCTGATTTGATTTTGGAGAAGGTATCTTCCTCTGAACACTCGAAATCGCCAACATGAAAAAAGCTCCCGGTAGTCGAACAATCGAATTATTTTCGCCTGTACCTTCCTCCAATTCTTCGATCCCAGAGCGGTGAAAATCCATAATCTCCTAGATAACAAGTTTCGCCTCTGGCCTATATCTTTAACAGGTACTGAACGCCCAGCAATATAAGGATATTAGCTGTTGCCGTCCCATTTTCCGATGGGAAATATTTTCCGAGATAAATTTCAGGCTTTTCCATTGCCGGATTAGACCCGGCGGCGGAGCTGCAATTTCTTGGTTATAACTGGTGAGGTTTTCGGACGTTTATTTTATCTTAAGACATGGGATATTCATTTGAAAAAAGCTGGGCCCTTATCTCAAAAGCTATCAGATTTCCATAGCATTTTGGATAAAAAATACTAGTGGGTAGATAATTCGCGAATCGAAAATAAAGTAGAAATTCTGAAGGTGAATTTTATCAAGACGGATTAAAATATTTGGAAAGTGTTTTATCGAGCTTTTGAACTTCTATTATAAGGTTCAAAAAACTAATTCTCGGATAAACTGATCAATCGAGTCATGATAACAAATATATGAATTTAATGATTGCCCAGACAAATTAGCACAATCTAGGATTCATCTTTTGTGGAAAAATTGAAGTTTGAATTTTTTCCTCATCTGCATTAATTTCTCAAGATATTCATCTGAAATTTTATAAATTATATTACACCTCTTTTATCCTCCAGATCGTATTGTGGTGTGCCCCTCGTTGTTCGAAAAATATGGAGAAGAATCTTAGTTTCGTGCATAATTTCTGTATTTGCTACCATTCTAGTAGAAAAAAAAAGTTTTCCAATTTTCACCGTCATTAAATTTGAAGAGAATTTAATTTTTTTTGAGGAGAATAGTGATAGATAAAGTTTGAAAAATATGAAAGAGAATTCTCGGTTTATTTCAAAACTTTTCGATATTCTGCATACTTTTTGCATCTGCGACCGTTTTTGTAGAGAAAAAATTGTAATACAGTTTTCACAGTCAAGAAATTGAGAGAGAATTGTATAACTTTGTTTTTCGCCGAAAAAAATGAAGAAATAGGTTATGTCAAACCTTTTTGTTTTCCTGCAATTTTTTCATATCTGCCACTGTTCATGAAAAAAACTTCATACAATTTTCACCCTCATAAAATTAGACAAAACTGTTAATTTATTTTTTTCGACGAAAACAGTAGCAGATGTGGTTGAAAAAAATATAATAAGAAATCCTAGTTCTAATTCAGAAGTTTTGATATCTTTCAAATTTGTGTATCTACTACCGTTTTCTTATAAGAAAAGGTTATACAATTTTCACCGTCATAAAATTCAGAGGCATCAAAATTTTTGGCAAATACTTACAGTTTAAAAAATATAATGAAGAATTCTTGTGTTTTTTGAAGAATCTGCTACAGTTTTAGTGAAAAAAAAGGTATTCAATTTTCACCGTCATAAAATTTAGAGAGAATTGTATAACTTCTTTTTTCGATGAAAACAGTAGCAGATACAATTTGGAAAATATAATGAAGAATTCTTGTTTTATCTCAGAACTTTTTAATATCCTGCAATTTTTTCGTATCTGCAACTGTTTTCATGAAAAAAAAAACGTTATACAATTTTCACGAAATCAGTAGCAGATACAATTTCAAAAATATAATGAAAAATTCTTGTTTTAAATCAGAATTTTTTGATTTACCGCAATTTTTCTGTATCTGCCACTATTTTCATAACAAAAGAACGTTACACAACTTTCACCCTCACAAAATTAGAGAGGATTGTAAATTAATTTTTTCGACTAAAACAGTAGCAGATAAAGTTTGAAAAAATATGATGAAGAATCCTTGTTGAAATTCTGGAATTTTTTCGTATCTTCCACTGTTTCCTAAAAAAAAAAATTTATGGAACTTTCACCCTCGTAAAACAAGAGAGGAGTGTACATTAATTTTTCTCGACGAAAACAGTAGCAGATATAGTAATATGATGAAGAATCCTTGTTTATTTTCAAACCTTTTTGAAATTCTTGAATTTTTCCGTATCTTCCAAAATCCAAAAAAAAACGTTATACAACTTTCACCCTCATAAAATAAGAGAGAAGTATATTAATTTTTTTCGACAAAAAGAGTAGTTCAAAAAAATATGATGAAGAATCCTTGTTTGTTTTCAAACCTTCTGGAAATCTTGCAATTTTTTCGTATCTGCCATTGTTTTCATAAAAAAAAACGTTAAAAAACTTTTGCCCTCATAAAATCAAAGAGAAAAGTAAATTTATTTTTTTTCGACAAGAACAGTTGCAGATATAGTTAAAAAATCAAGATAAAAAATCCTTGTTTGTTTTCAAACCTTTTCGATATCCTGCAATTTTTTCGTATCTGCCACTTTTTTCATAAGAAAGGAACGTTATACAACATTTACTCTCACAAAATCAGAGAGGAGTGTTAATTGATTTTTCCGACGAAAACAGTAGAAGATACAGTTTAAAAGAATGATGAAGAATCCTGGTTTGTTTTCAGACCTTTTTGATTTCTTGCAATTTTTTCGTATCTGCCACTGTTTTCATAAAAAAAACGTTATACAACTTTCACCCTCATAAAATTAGAGAGAAATATAAATTGATTTTTTTCGAAGACAACAGTAGCAGAGACATTAAAAAGAAATGATGAAGAATCCTTGTTTGTTTTCAGACCTTTTTGATATCCTGCAATTTTTTCGTATCTGCCATTGTTTTTATGAAAAAAACCTTATATAACTTTTACCCTCATAAAATTGGAGAGAAGCGTAAATTTATTTTTCTTCGACAAAAACAGTTGCAGATATACATAGTTCAAAAAATTATGATGAAGAATTCTTGTTTGTTTTCAAATATTTTCGATATCCTGCAATTTTTTCGTATCTGCCACTTTTTTCATAAAAAAAGAACGTTATACAACTTTCACCCTCACAAAATTAGAGAGGAGTGTAAATCAATTTTTTTCGAAGAAAACACTAGCGGATACAGTTTGAAGAAATATGCTAGAGAATCCTCATTTTTTTCCCAAACTTCTTTGATCTCTTGCAATTTTTCCGTATCTGCCACTTTTTTCATAAACATTTTTTTCGACGAGAACAGTAGCAGATATAGAGTAGAAAAATGATGAAGAATCTTCGTTTGTTTTCAGCGCTTTTTGATTTCTTGCAAATTTTTCGTATCTGCCACTGTTTTCCTAAAAAAAAAATGACGAAAAGCACTGCCGTGAAGGCAGGAGCTTTTGAGCGCTCGTACATGCACCTTGTAGGTAGATTCGCATTTTCCAGTTTCAGAAATCAATTGAAGGAATTTTCGACAGCTGTCAAAAAAATTCTGAAACTTGGGCGAAACTCCAGAATTCATGTCAGTGCTTCAGCTGATCAATTTTTTTTCGATAATTCGCTAGAATTTTCTACGGTATCTATGGTCTTGGTGGTGCGATCTGGACAAAATTTTGCACGTAGTTTGAATACATTATTACTCAGCAAGGTGCAGAATTTCATCCCAATCCGCTCAGTATTCTCGGAACTATCAGCAAAAAAATATTTTGAACGGCCATATTTACTGAACCCCTAGTCTAATTTTGCTCATTGATGAACATGACCGCGATATTCGCGATCCAAACCCACCCTGAGAATTTCAAGTTCCTAGGCCTTTCCGTTCGAAAGTTACAATTTTCTATGGTTTCTATGGTTCTGGTCATGCGATCTGGACAAAATATTGTTTGAATATATCATTCTCGATTAAAATACAAAATTTCATCTCGATCGAATCCGTAGTTTCGAAATTATCGAGAAACCAACATTTCAAACGACCGTATTTACGGAACCCCTAGTATAATTTTGCTCATAGATGAAAGTGATCACGACAATCGAGATCCACACCTATCCTGAAAATTTCAAGTCCCTAGGCCTTTCCGTTCGAAAGTTATGATTTTCTATGGTCCGAGTCATGTGATCTGGAGAAATGTAGCTTGAATATATCATTCTCCATAAGTATACAAAATTTCGTCACGATCGAATCTGTAGTTTTGAAATTATCAAGAAAACTAAATTTCAAACTACCATATTTACGGAACACCTTGTATAATTTCGCTCATAGATGAACGTAATCACGACATTCCAGATCCACACCTATCCTGAAAATTTCAAGTCCCTAGGGGGTTCCGTTCAAAAGTTACAATTTTCTATGGTTTCTATGGTTCTGGTCATGCGATCTGGACAAAATTTCACATGTAGCTCAAACACCTCATTCTCCATTTGAGTGCAAATTTTCATCTCGATCGTATCTGTAGTTTCGAAGTAATCAGGAGAACAAAATTTTGAACGGCCATATTTACGGAACCCCTGGTGGAATTCTGCCCATTAACGAACTTGACCGCGGCATTTGGGATCTGAACCTACACTGAAAATTTCAAGTCTCTAGGTTGATCCGTTCGAGAGTTATCGTGCTGACGGACGGCCGGACGGCCGGACGGACGGACGGACGGACAGACTCGAATTTTTCGACGGATTCGTCATCAGTGAGTCGAACATAGTCGATTGAGACCATTTTCGGCTCAAAATTCGAAAAATACAGACATCGTGACGAAATGATATAGCCCTCGTGTAAGTAGTACGAGCGCTCAAAAACGTTATACAACTTTCACCATCATAAAATTGGAGAGAATAAGTGTAAATTATTTTTTTTCGACGAAAACAGTAGCAGATACAGTTCAAAAAAATATGATGAAAAATCCTGGTTTGTTTTCAAACCTTTTTGATATGCTGCAATTTTTTCGTATCTGCCACTTTTTTCATAAAAAAAGAACGTTATACAACTTTCACCCTCACAAAATTAGAGAGGAGAATTAATTTTTTTCGACGAAAACACTAGCGGAAACATTTTAAAAAAATATGCTAGAGAATCCTCGTTTTTTTTCCAAACCTCTTTGATTTCTTGCAATTTTTTTGTTTCTGCCACTTTTTTCATAAAAAAAAACATTGTACAACTTTTTCCCTCTCAAAATTAGAGAGGAGTGTAAATTAATTTTTTTCGACGAAAACAGTAGCAGATATAGTTTGAAAAAATGATGAAAAATCCTCGTTTGTTTTCAGACCTTTTTGATTTCTCGCAAATTTTTCGTATCTGCCACTGTTTTTCTAAAAAAAAACGTTATACAACTTTCACCCTCATAAAATTAGAGAGAATAAGTGTAAATAAATTTTTTTCGACGAAAACAGTAGCAGATACAGTTCAAAAAAATATGATGAAGAATCCTTGTTTTTTTTTCGAAACTTTTTGATATCTTGCAATTTTTTTTTATGTGGTACCGTCACAAAATTTAGAGGGAATGAAAAAACATTTTTTCTTCGCTCGAAACGGTAGCAGACGCAAAAAAATTGCAAGATATCAAAAATTTTCGAAATGAAACAACGATTCTATCTTTTTTTTTCAAAAGTGTTATCTGCTGTGGTTTTCGGCGAAAAAATAATTTATACAGTTCGCTATGATTTTTATGACGGTGAGAATTTTATAACTTTTTCTCTACGAGAATAGATACAAAAAGAAACTGGAAATAAATATCGAAGGTCCTTTTCCATATTTTTCGAACAACCAGTGGAGCATCACAAAAAAGTTCTGGTTGGAAAATAGGGATATGGCTCTCGAAAACCTATCACCCTGTAGATTTTCACGGAAAATCGACATTTTAGCGGAATATCTTGAGAATTGTAGAAGCTATGAGGAAAAAACTTCAGAACTTCAACACCCTGTATCTCGAAATCGAAGCGTTTGCGGACCTATGTTCATGAGACTTTTTTCTTGAGACCATCCAAATAATCACTCCTCTCTGTTTGTACCCCCAATTCAGGAACAATCTAGATATACCAGAGTCGCCGAAGCGAGTTTATACAATAATAGATGAACAGAACAGAGGGACAGGTTTAATTATATTTTCTTCCATGATTATTTTACTGTACTGTTGTTCGTGGTCCGATGCACATTGCCGATTCGATTACCGTCCTGTTTTTCACCAATATCCCCCCTTCATCCCCCAACCCATTGGCGGCGAACGCGTACATTTTCAACTTCCAATTAGGATATTCGTTACCGCAGCATTATTAATGGATAATTCAATAGGACGAGCGTCGGCGTTGGTCCGTCCCGGCGGATAAATCAACGCCCGATCCGATCATACCGATAAAAATGTTCATTTCGTCGACGCCGCGCGATGAACAAACCCGAGTGCCGATTGTTTTCAAAAAGCATCGCATTAGCGAATCGCAAATTGGCATCATGAGTGTCGTAAATTGGCTGTATTATTAACGCTGAAAACGCGACTTGCCGACCGAATTTCAACACGCCGCGCCACAATGAACGGGCTAATTCGGCGTGTACATTCGGGACTTTGTGTAATGGCGAATGTGCATTTCGGTACTCTCGACGAAGCCGTGCTTCGTCAACAACCTATGCTCCCTGAACAAGCACGAACGGGGTCCATTATAAAAATTGAATGGGGATGGGATGTTGCAAGGTTAATACCTTGCCGGCGCAAAAAATGTTTGACGGTTTTTTGTTGCCTTTGAAGTAATTTCTAGAATTTTCTACGGTATCTATGGTCTTGGTGATGCGATCTGGACAAAATTTTGCACGTAGTTTGAATACATTATTTTTCACCTGGGTGTGAAATTTCATTTCAATCCAATTAGTAGTTTCGAAATTACCAGGAACAAAATATTTTGAACGGCCATATTTACGGAACCCCTAGTCTGATTTTGCTCATTGATGAACGTGGCCGCGACATTCGTGATACAAACCCACCCTGAAAATTTCAAGTTTCTAGGTCTTTCCCTTCGGCAGTTATAATTTTCTATGGTTTCTATGGTTCTGGTAATCGATCTGGAGAAATGAAGCTTGAATATATCATTCGCCATTAATATACAGAATTTCGTCACGATCGAATCTGTAGTTTTGAAATTATCAAGAAAACTGAATTTTAAACGACCATATTTACGGAACCCTCAGTACAATTTTGCTCATAGATAAACGTGATCACGACCTTCGAGATCCACACCTATCCTGAAAATTTCAAGTCCCTAGGCGTTTTCGTTCGAAAGTTACAATTTTCTATGGTTTCAATGGTTCTGGTCATGCGATCTGGACAAAATTTCACATGTAGCTTGAACACCTCAATTCTCATTCGAGTGCAAAATTTCATCTGGATAAATCTGTGGTTTCCAAGTAATCAGGAGAACAAAACTTTGAACGGCCATATTTATGGAACCCCTAGTGGAATTTGACCCATTAACGAACTCAACCGAGGCATTTGGGAACCGAACCCACACTGAGAATTTCAAGTCTCTAGGTTGTTCCGTTCGAGAGTTATCGTGCTTACGGACGGACGGACAGACTCGAATTTTCCGACGGATTCGTCATCAGTGAGTCGAACATAGTCGATTGAGATCATTTTCGGCTCAAAATTCGAAAAATACAGACATCGTGACGAAATGATATAGCCCTCGTGTAAGTAGTACGAGCGCTCAAAAATTTGTTCAATTCAAAGAAAATTGAAGGAACTTTATCTGGACTGTTCTCTGTGAGTATGTACATTCATAGATACATAGTTTGAAAGGATTTATTGATTAAGAATTTTCCATTTTGATAGGATTAGTTTGTTTGAGTTTGTTTTTTCAAAAATAATATAAGTTGTATTGATATTAATGATTGTTCACCTTGGAACTCTCTTTGAGATAGAGTCTTGAGCAGATCAATTGGAAAATTTAACGAAATTATTTAATATTGTTATTGGATACAAATTATTCTCAAAATTCAAATAAATTTTTTTGATTTTACAGTAGAGCCATAACACTATCTACTATTTTTCATGGGTGAAACTTTTTTTCTGAAATGAACTATTACAAGGAAGAAATATCGATGAAAATTCAAAATATGTTTTGAAATAGTCCAATAAAGATGATTTACTTTGAAATGTTCGATTTTCTCGGGAATTGTCACTTCTCTCCGATTAGGGAGTTTTCTTGATGGTTTGTTTTTTGAAAATGAAAATATAGTGGGCATAGCATTGATCTTCAATTTTCGAGTTGCATCCTCTCCAGTTTTCTCCCACATATCAGCAGAAAAGTGAACCTACAATTGAGTTATTTTGTTTATATAACCTCGAATATAAACCATCAATTTTTCTTCAAACATACCTCACATAAATATGAATTGTTTATGGAGGTCCATTTATTCCTCCTAGTTTTAATTTGCCCCTGCTTCTTCTCTCAGGATCCACTGGGAAACGTTTCATAAGGAACCCTTTCAAAGAAGAATTGCTGCACAACATTGTATTCTGCTTTGTTATTAATATTTATATATTTGCTGGAACAGATATGCAGTCTGTTTTTGAGCGCTCGTACAACTTACACGAGGGCTATATCATTTCGTCACGATGTCTGTATTTTTCGAATTTTGAGCCGAAAATGGTCTCAATCGACTATGTTCGACTTACTGATGACGAATCCGTCGGAAAATTCGAGTCTGTCCGTCCGTCCGTAAGCACGATAACTCTCGAACGGAACAACCTAGAGACTTGAAATTTTCAGTGTGGGTTCAGTTCCCGAATGCCTCAGTTGAGTTCGTTAATGGGCCAAATTCCACCAGGGGTTCCGTAAATATGGCCGTTCAATATTTTGTTCTCCTGATTACTTGAAAACTACAGATTTGATCGAGATGAAGTTTTGCACTCAAATGGAGAATGAGGTGTTCAAGCTACATGTAATTTTGTCCAGATCGCATGAACAGAACCATGGAAACCATAGAAAATTGTAACTTTTGAACGGAAACGCCTAGGGACTTGAAATTTCCAGGATAGGTGTGGATCTCGAATGTCGTGATCACGATCATCTATGAGCAAAATTATACTAGGGGTTCCGTGAATATGGTTGTTTGAAATTTATTTTTCTTGATAATTTCAAAACTACAGATTCGATCGCGACGAAATTTTGTATAATAATGGAGAATGATATTCAAGCTACATTTCTCCAGATCGCATGACCAGAACCATAGAAACCATAGAAAATCATAACTTTCGAACGGAAAGGCATAGGGACTTGAAATTTTCAGGATAGGTGCGGATCTAAAAGGTCGCGTTCACGTTCAACAATGAGCAGAATTATACAAGGGGTTCCGTAAATACGGTCGTTTAAATTTTTTCCTGATAGTTTCGGAACTACTGAGTGGATTGGAATGAGATTTCGCACCTAGCTGAGGAATAATATGTTCAAACTACGTGCGAAATTTTGTCCAGATCGCATCACCAAGACCATAGATACCGTAGAAAATTCTAGCGAATTATCGAAAAAAAATTGGTCAGCTGAAGCACTGACATGAAGTCTGGAGTTTCGCCTAAGTTTCAGAATTGTGCTGTCGAGAATTCCTTCAATTGATTTCTAAAAGTGGAAAATGCGGGTCTTCCTATAAGGTGGATGTATGAGCGCTCAAAAGCTCCTGCCTTCACGGCAGTGCTTTTCGTAATATTTTTAATAGTCAAATAAACGTTTATCTTCGAGAAAACCAAGATAACTGCACAAATCACCAAGTAAACAACAAATATTTTGACGAAACATGGCGATTTATACCACGTTGCGGGGACAACCAATCAAAAACTGGACATCTATTGTCGGCACTGTCCTGTATAAAATTACTGTAGGTTAGATAAGATAAGATAAGGACAGTTTAGAATTATACTTCCTGAACGATAAGATTCCTTGTGTAAAAGGGTCTCTAAAAACAAATCTTCAAAATTGACCATGAGCAATTTGTGGTGCTCCCACACCTCGCCCTAACCCTCTCCGACACAGTGACTTCCTCCAAAGACCCGAAAGACTCCGCCACCCCACCTTCCTCCCGCTAACAGCGCCCGCGGGACGTTGTCGAAAATCCCGAGGTAATTACCCGTTTCTGTTTCAGGGGAACATCCCGCAGCGATGCATCATGGGCGCGCCGCTGCCACGACACGCCTTTCCCGTGTGCTCCAGCTCCTGATCGTCGGCACGGCGGTGCTGCTCAACTGCGGCGGCGGCCGCCGGACGGCGGCGTAACACGACGGACGACCTTCGACCGTACCCGGCAATTGACAGTACGCCGGTTCGACGGCTGAATTATGTGCATGTGCGAATTCGGACGTTTTTCGACCCCGGGTGGTGCCGGAGGTGATGGGGAGGTAATGCGGATGTGTCCCGGATCGGGGATGACACGAGTTGCGGAAACCAAAACGATTCGACTTGAAATTGGAGGTATCTGAAAGGAAGAACTGAGTAGCCAGGATCGGCAATGGAAATTTTGCGACATGCTTCGGTTTTGTCAACAAGTCTAGTGAAGTCGATATTAGGCGTTTACCCGACAATTTTTCATTCCATATTGTTGCATCAAAAAAGTGCATTCGTTCACTTTAATATCTCATCAAAAAACCCAAGTGACCATGTTACAGAGCAGCTATATAGCACAGACATAAACTTTTATGTCACAGATTTATCACTGAAGCAGCAGAGAAACGAAACGCTATGTCCCAAATCTTCATTCTATGAAGCGCAGCAACTTTCACAAATGCTTCAATTTAGGATTAATTCCACATATAAGTTCTATCTCTGATACATATTTGTGATGTCAAAAAAAACATCATTATTTAATTTCAGTAAAACCTCCAAGACACATTTGTTTCGTTGCTGAGACGGGATATTCCTAGTCAACCTTCTTTTTTATGAGTTCATGCTACCAAAGTGATCTGTTTGGAGAGCAGCACTATCACCCCAATGAAACATTGAAATATCTATCAGATAGAGATAAGAACTACATAGTCATGCTACCTTCTTAATCTTAACGCAAGAAAAATATGGAAGTTCCATATATATCTTACATGGCTGCTACATAAAAAATCTCAGTTCTATCTCTGATACATATTTGTGATGTAAAAAAATACATCATTATTTAATTTCAGTAAAACCTCCAAGACATATTTGTTTCGTTGCTGAAACGGGATATTCCTAGTTAACCTTCTTTTTTATGAGTTCATGCTACCAGAGTGATCTGTTTGGAGAGCAACACTATCACCCCAATGAAACATTGAAATATCTATCAGACAGAGATGAGAACTACATAGTCATGCTATCTTCTTGATCTTAACACATCAGAAATATGGAACGAAGTTCCATATATGTTACATGGCTGCTATATAAAACATCACAGAAATGTAACTAGTCGCCTGGGGAGCTTTACTGTTTTGTAGTCAGGTATTTTCCATCGAAATATGAAAATGAATCTATTCCTAGATTTCGCAGCATCTTTAATCTGCTGATCGATGAAGATATTTGCAGGTTTGCACCAAAGTCAATATTTTTCAGGAATGTTCTTTCGATGGAAAATGTATTGATATGACATAATAATGTAATGAGTTCGTATTCACTAAGCTTGTTGAACAAAACAAAATACTTAAGGAAATAGGACAATTTTAGGGATATCTGATGATATCCGGAAAACATTTTCCACTTGGACTCTCGACCTCTTATCGTGAAAATTGAGACTAATATGGGATATTCGAGTAGATGAAAGAGGATTGTTTTTTTTTTCAATTTTTTTCTCATGAATAGGACTTGTCTCGACTGATTCGATAATCATCTGTGTTGAATATTTTTAATTATTATCTAATCTTTATCAATCGAATCCTCTTCATCCGAAATAATCCTAAACTAAACGAAAATTTAGATTATGATATTTTTCGACCTTATCTACTGAGCTGAAATATTCTTGAAGCCTGAACTCCATACAGGGAGTGAAAATAAATTTCTCGAAAAATTTTTTTTTGCATTTTTTCGTCTCTTGTATGATCGATTATTCAATTTTAAATATATTTCTATTCGAGTCGTTGCATTAGTCGAAATGGTTTTCCAAATATCGAAAAAAAACTGAAAAAAAAGGGAGATATGCGTAGTCAGTATTATGTTCGTTATTCTCATTTTCAATATTTCAAATATTGTTAACTGTTTTTTTATTTTCTTCGCAAAATCCAACGCAATCATAAAAAATAGGGTTCTGATTCAAAAAACACAAGTTATGGGAAAATTCTGATCACAATTTTTGACGAAATATTTGAAACACTCTGTTACAATTTTTCCAAAATTTAGGAGATGCACAATATTCTGCCATTCTTCTACTTCAAAAATGTAAAAACAGTTTGTGCTTGAAATATTGAGAATGGGAATAACGAACATGATACTGACTACGCATATTTCCTTTTTTTTCAGATTTTTTTTTGGAATTTTGGGAATTATTTTGACGAATGCAGCAGTTTGAATATAAATATATTAAAAATTGAAAAATCGATCATATAAGAGACGAAAAAATGCAAACAAAATTTTCCGAAAATTTTATTTTTACTCCCTGCATAACTGAAAGAATTCTTGAGATAATGAAAGTTGAACATCGAATTACTGACGACATCAGAGAAAAACAACTGAGGTGGTACGGACACGTCCAGAGAATGGGAAACGATAGACTGCCGAAGCAGGTCCTAGAGTGGATGCCACATGGAAGAAGAAAAAGGGGAAGACCTAGATTGACTTGGAGAGAGGGAATAACCAAGGACATGAGATCGAGGGGGATAGAGGATAACCTATGGGAGGACCGAGACAAATGGAGGCTGGAAATCAGAAGACGTCGAAGAACGTTGTGAACTGATCAATATATATATATATATATATAACTGAAAGTGTTCAGGCTTCAAGAATATTTTAGCTAAGCAGATAAAGTCGAACAATATCATAATCCGAATTTTCAGAATTCAAAAAGGACCGGTTCTCAAGAAACGTCTAGTAGGTAATCGAACTTGGGACACCTGTATATGAGTGGTAATCTATAATTTTCGATGAGTCGAAGATACACATAAGGAATTGTTCAAGGAATTTCAAAAATTCAGTTGATGTCTTTTCAGGCCGGAATTTGTGAGATTGAAAACTGCGAAATCGGTAACAAACTAAAACGAATGAATTGTTTTCTTTCTACCGACTACTTTCAATATATTCCCCAATTACTGCTTCAGTTGGAAATGTAATCGAATCTCTTTCTTTCAATTCGTGAATTCTCGCATATTTGAGAATTAATTGGTGAGATAAAACACCATTCAACAATTCAAATTTCTTAATTTTCCCCATGTTCGAAGAGTGTCAAGTACGCCCCTTATGAAAATGTTATCCTAACCGATCCCATGTTTACGTCGACGAAACCCGAAATGAAGTGTTTCGCGCTCTCAAACTCTGCAGATTAATTACCGATCTACCAGTAATTGCTTCGTAAGTCCCCAGCAATTACGTTATTTTCGACTCGCAAATCTGCCACCAGTTTTAATAGTGAGAAATCTGTCACTAACGTTGATGAATGGTACGTGGGAAATTTAATTTCAGCCGGTGTTGAGTCCGGAATCGACGAGGTCCATGTCGAACGACAAACAAATGGTGTCGTCGAATGGAAATATACCCCTAATAAATATTAATTATTACGTGACGAAATTGGAAAGGCAGACGACTAATAAACGGTCATATTTTCTGGTGTCGTCCTGTCACACAAAGTTTGTTTTATGTCTTTCCGACTATTTCATTTCCAGGCCACGCAAATAGAGCTGTACCCTTTTTCGAAGACAAGGAGGAAAGAGCGCAGGTGTAAACGCTCGCGCAGTTGTACTTTAAAATTTTTTTGTCGGCGTAACCTGTATACCTTAATTTATGTTTTCGTAGAATTCTTGATTTCTCTGTTACATAAGAAGGTTTTTATGTTAAGTGAGGGTGGAGATGCATTGACGTTTTGACTTTTTATCATTGACTTGATTCCTATAGAATATCTCCGAACATATCTCCAATTTGAGTTTTGATGACCATACTTCAAATGTGAATTTTCGACTTTTCTGAAAAAACAAACAGATAAAATATCAGATTTAGACGATTCATTAGAAAATATCAATAAAATGATCGAGGAAACAAAAATATAATATATGAAGAATAAATTGAGTGGCACTGGAGTGTTAAAATCTTGGGCAACAAATGGACCTTGCCATACCAAGAGTGGGTTTTGGAACAATTGTAAATATTTCACTAGCTAAGAAGTTTGTGATAAAATGACCACTTTTTCGTTGGTGCTGTTGTACGTACCAGTTAAGAATTCCAGAACTTTAGACGTAGCCCTAGAAATATTATCACACACACACAATTTCATGTCAGTTCTAAGATGGGCATAAAATGTATATAGAATAAGATGATGGATATTTTTTAATTATTTTGATATATTTTTTCATCGACCTAAATAGGTGAACTATGTTTACTGATGTATTTTATTATGTATTCAAATATTTTCTTTATTTATTTATTCTACTAACCGTTTAATGGGAATTACTCAAAGGTATGACTCATCATGTTTTGCACTCTTTAATTTTTTTTGTGTTGTGTCACACCAATAAATTTAGAGTTCTATTGAAGTAGGAAGATTAT
The DNA here is from genome assembly GCA_963966015.1 of Aphidecta obliterata. Taxonomy (NCBI): domain Eukaryota; kingdom Metazoa; phylum Arthropoda; class Insecta; order Coleoptera; family Coccinellidae; genus Aphidecta; species Aphidecta obliterata. The sequence continues at coordinate 34,518,565 of OZ014428.1, forward strand.
AATTTTTGTTATTCTTGTTAATATTTCACTTGTCATTCTTCTCACTGTATATCTACTAAAAGTTTGCTATTTCCACATAACACTTAACTTGTAAATTGACGTAGCTGTTGTAAGTTTTGACACCTTGTTTTTTAAACAGTGACATTTTATCGAATGTCAGCATAACATGTAAGAGTTGTTTACTCTAAGAACTTTAAAATTGATTTAATAATAAATATATGAACACCAGGTTGTTTTTGTTTCCAGAAAATTGAAATTGTCCACAATTTGGTTGTAAAATGAAAAAAATATGAGGAATAAGCGTTTTATTATAGCTTGAAGATTGAAAATGGAATACCACGAATAGATCGAATGCCACATAAATAGGTTATGTGATGCAACCAACCTGTTTTCTGCGACATATATGTGGGACTCGTTGCTGTTTTTTTTTTGACATTAAAGAAGTTTATTATGAGGAAATACTCACAATAATGATATCTTTTGGTTGAAACGAAAAATAAAAAAAAATCTCCACTATTTTCTGATCATCCCAAATGAAACAACTCTTCAAGATGCACCACGGGTGCAAGTGTAATCTATAATCCTCATTAATATTATTATTATAAATACAAATTATAATAGTATATTATTCAACGAGCAGTAATGTAGGTCATAACTCACGCAGATGAAGTTTGCAGCGCGAGTCGAAGGCGAGTGCTGTAATTCATCAAATGAGTTATGACCATTACCGTAAGTTGAATACCATACTTTATTTACGACTATTATTAAAAATAAAATACTAAGATAGAAGCACAGAGAAAGAACTCTATTTACAAATCTCAATAGTTACCTATAACAATGCATTATTTATGTTGATTGTGCTTCTTAGTATGGAGTAGAAATTCCATAGGGGTAAGTTCACTGAAATATTCCAAAAAAACTTTATCTGTTAACGATGACTTAATATTCTTACTGCTACACCAATTTTGAAAATTGTTGTAAACACCTTTATATTTGTTTTGGTATTTTTCGGGCAATAAATTCTGTATATTAACATTAGCTGATTGTCTTACCTCTGAAGGTGTACATAATGATTCATCTCCACTATCTGAATTCTTCTTTTCCAGCAAGACATTCACAAAAATAATTAGGTATCAACTTAATTTGAGAAAACGTCCAAATTATTCAAGTAACCTCCCCTCAATACGAATAATGGACTGTTGCCTTTCGGCCAATCAGCTTGTTCAGAAGCACAGAGCCAGAGAGTTATAGTAGTGATTTATTATAACTCACGTTGTTCGTTTATAGAAACAATTAATCGTTCAAAAGTAGTTGAATAATGAATGTATAATTCAAAAGTAGATAATCTCCTTTATGTGCTACCTCAGTCAAATAATAGGGCATTGAATTATTCCTGGCAGTAAAACACGTGGATGAATTGAAATATATGATGATGAACCTTCGAGTCTACAAGTCTAAAATCTACACAAATTAACAGTTAATAATACCAAAATGTTGGACATACAATCTAAAGATAATAAAACGATTGAGACAAATTGAGTTATGTTAAAATCTTGGTTGGATGACACAGCTATAAAACTTTTCCAGTGGATTTCTTTTCCTCTTCGATAGAGGCTCTCGATGATGTTGAGGGTGTAGTGAAAGTCACTTCGAGTTCCAGCAAAAAAAAACACAGCAATAAAAATCTTACTTTCGGTCACAATGGATGGTAAAGTCTCTGGTTTTGGTCCCAGGGAACAAGCTAGAAAGTTCATGTGAATAAGCCTAACGTCTTTCAACAGATCTCCCCTCAAAATCCTTCAAATAAATGGTGGACATACATAACTTTTTCTTTAGCGGACCCAAAATTAAGCTGCGATTACTGAAAAATTGGTAGCAAAGAAAACTGACAACGTCAGAATCTGGCGTTGGGCATTGTCAAATTCAGACAACAACGATTTTCGGAATTTTAAAGGGGTTCGTACCCTCATGGACAATTAATCCTTTATAAGATTCGAGTATGCGTACATGTCAGTGACTCACCTTGTATACTAGGCAATATACACTCCTCTCCCAACTAGTAAGTAAATCCCCCGTCAACCGAGTCACGTGCACGTTCCTGTGTTGCGTGGTAATAAAATCACTCAGAACACGTTAATACGAACGACATTTAACAAGTTTCCTCGTGGAATCGTTCGGTTTTGCGACTGAGGCAGAGTCGATAAACTTGTTTCCGAAGCTTCCCGTGTAGTTCAGAACAGTTATGGGATCGCTCCCGACAACTTCCATACCTCACCCATTTAGTTCGGCTCCATTTGTACACCATAATCTTCGTCGTTCTGGTCGGAAGTTGATATCTGCGAATAGGGGGAGGAAGGATGGCAATCGGGGTAGTCGGCGTGGGGTCCTGTTTTGAACACACACAGACAATAATGATGCACTGATTGGATTAAGGGGTTCTACAAACTACCAACTCAATTCAAGTCAAATATGTCATAAGAAGGGCGCGGATAAAGATCTGAGATGTAACAGAGGTAGATATCACAAACATGTCTCAGTGATAGTGCTTATATAAAGAACGTCTTCCTAATTGAAACGTCTAAACAGGGTGATTTCAAATTCGACGTGAACCTTGACGGACGTATTTGCTGTCATTTGAGCCATATTTATTGATATCCAAAAATCAACAGTTTACGAGTTATTTAAATGTCTGTGTTTTTTGAGAAATTACCCACCTTACTCCATTTTTCGCCAATTTTTCTACGTTGAGCAAGTTTCATTATAGTTTCGGATTATTTCTATCAGAGAAGGATGATATGTATGAAAAAAGCGTAAAATTGGGCTGAGTAACCATCTGCAAACTTCTAAAACAAAGTTTTAAGTCATTAACAACTTTTTAGTCGATTGGATGTTATGACTACTGGAAAAATGTGCAACTGCGAATTGTGGGAACATTTCGTAGAAAGAATGTTACAGTGTGGGCGTCGCGATGCCCACTCAGGTTTTGTGTTTTTGGAAGTGGGAAAAAGTTCATCTTTGAGAGACTCTGAAAGTGTGAGGGGCAGTTGTGACCTTTCGGGGACCGCGGGCAGTTGCCCGCCAGGTCAGGAACTCGGAAGTCATTCGGGGACTTGGGTTAAGTCCGTTTTTCGGGAGTAAAAAAACTCGGGAAGAGCCCGGTCAGAAACCGGGAGGAGTGGTGAGGAAGTAGGGAACTTGGGAGAGTTAGTTTTTCGGAAGTAAAGAACTCGGGAGAGTAAGGTGTTTCGAGTCGGGGATTCGCATTAAGGCAGTAATTGAAAGTCGGGAAAGGTGCCACGATAGGTACAGAATTTTAGGTTCACTTTCCGATTCAGAAGGAGTTGCTCGCGGGAAGAGAACTCACGAAGAGCTAGTTGTAGATAATTTTTTTTTATAAAAAAAACTGCTGAAACGAAACGAGTGGCTGCATTCTAACTCTTTTAGGAAATGAAGAAGGAATTTGGAAATTCTTCATAATACTTTTGTCATACATAAATTGTGGAGTTCGACAGTTGCAGGCGAATTGATATTAGAAATTGACTATTCTTTCCTTCATATGTCAACTTTCAAATCATACGAATTCTTTTTCAACATCTATTACAGCATATTTTCGCTTTTTTCATACATATCATATCCTTCTCTGATAGAAATAATCCGAAATTATAATCAAACTTGCTCAACGTAGGAAAATTGACGAAAAATGGAGTAAGGTGAGTAATTTCTCAAAAAACACAGAAATTTAAATAACTCGTAAACTGTTGATTTTTGGATATCAATAAATATTGCTCAAATGACAGCAAATGAGTCGTACTAATACGTCCTCCAAGGTTGACGTTGAATTTGGAAAGACCCTGTATAGGGAACAGATACCATACAAAAAATTTGAGGTTCCCGGAAAATAATGAAGCGGACAGTCTTTAGCACAGAACCTTGCAGAACCCCACTGTACACCTTCAAACCTTGCAACTTGAAGTATTAGTGGGATTTTTCATAAGTGGTTCTGGAGGACTCGAGGGGCACCTCAACCTCGAGGTTTACGGAAATTGGACGTCTACTTCCGCCAACATCGGGTTGCAGGGCGGAAAGGGCGTCCATTACAGCAGAACACGAGACGAGTCGCCAGAGTGGGCCGGCTAATAATTAATTTCCCCTTTTGGAGCAATACCGAAAGCGTGGAAAGTTTCGTGTTTTCTGCTTATTATTGCCGGCCGGCATAATCTGTAATTAACTATGCTGCGCTAATACCACGTCGAGGACCGTGACGAAAGCGTATAATTCACACGCGAAATGAATATTCATTTTTGCAGTCTTTACTCTCGACGGGGTCGAAACGAAATGAATAAGGTGTAGTATGATTCCTGCGAGGGGAGGCTTTAGAGTGTCAGTTTTCGGCGTTCTGACCGGTCTTCGAGCGGCGTTTCGCAGATTAACCCGAATTAACGTATCCGTAAGAGTCGCTGGGAAAATTTTAATAACTTTCCTGCACAGGTTTAACGTTTGAATGAAAATTAAATATTAATACGCACTTTTTTATGACGGGGTTAGGAGAATTATTATTTTATATGGAATCTGGTGGAATTGAATGGAAAGCGTAGTCTTCGCTACACATTGCAACTGTTGGTACCCAAAACAATGGCAGCACTACCAGTTTACGTCAAAGTATACGTTGACACAATCTGGCCTTCTAGCGTCTGAAGATAACTCTCAACTGCCATTTTCCCGGCGATGGGATCGGGCTGGATTTACTTTAAGGAGACCTCGCGTCCTTTGGGATGATAATTCGACCGCCTTCGAACCCCGGAATGCCGCGGATTCAAAGCCTATAGAAAAGGAAAAAGGTAACTTTTTGAGCTTTCGTCGTTTATTCGATCTTTTCCGAACGCTTTTTTCGTACGGTTGGAATTCGAAATAGGAAATTTTTTGGTAAGCGTCGGACAGCCCGTTTTTTCTTTTCGAAAACGCGGGGGCGCCTTGTGCCCCCGTTATATTTCTTTTTTTGAGAAAAACGGGCTTTCCGACCGAACCCAAAAAGTTTCCTACTTCGAACTTCAAACGTACGAAAAAAGCGTGAAAAGATCGAAAAAACGACAAAAACGCAAAAGTAACCTCTTTTCTTCTCTATACGCTTTCGATCCGCGACGTCTCGGGGATCGAAAAGGGTCGAATTATCATTCCAAAGGACGCCAGGTCTCCTTAAAGTAAATCCATCCCGATCCCACCGCCGGTTTACGCAAGAACTCGATTCTTCACACTTCAGGAAGATAGGACTGTGCCGGATTGCTGACGTTTTAGGTTTAAAGAGAGGCGTGTCATTCAATGATACGTCTCGAAATGTTGAAAAATCATAATTATTAATTTCAGAATCCTACTTCAGGTGAAAATGAACTAGTTTATCGTCAGGTACTCGACTACATTCTTACTTACATTGAATTGACAATTTCACGTGCGCTCTCAAGGTGGATAACCTATTACATTATCAGCTTCACCGACAAAACTCGGCCTTGAGATATGCAAATCTGGGATTACTCCATCAATTTACATATGAATCACGCAAATGGAATAATCTCAAATTCGAGACGCAGTTCGCTCAAAAATTCGATAGAGATAAACAAATATACAATGTTGAAATTTCAGTTTATACAGGTGGACCTGATATGTATGGAATTTTCGAATGAAATAATGAAACTTCCTCATTCATATCATTCTCAACACTCAGGGAGTCATCTCCGAGAAAGTTTGCTCCTCAATAAATACCTCGCGGAGTGCTGTAAACGGATTTTAATTTTAAATGGCTCACTGCTGAGGACTCATACACTCCTGATGCTAATTGAGTATGCCTTATCTCATGCGGCGAATTCGGGAACCAGGAAGTTGAGGCGCTGAAATTGTTGGGAATTATTAAATTTTATTATGCACCCATTTTGGTGATACGTCAGCTTAATTGACGAAATAATGCGGAGGAAGCGAAGTTGACATTTCTGGTGGAGTTGGTGGAGGTTTTAACGACTCAGAAGAGGTTTCCTGCAAAACATCATGAAAAGAATAGAATTCATAATTTATGTACAAGGTTGATTTTTTGCTGAATACAGAGTGGTCATCGAAAATAATCAAACAGTGGGCTCTTTGGGTGGAAAAAAATTATGAATGTATGAAAATTCCCGATCTACAATGAGCATGTCGTTTGCCTTCAGTTCAGTAGATATAGAACACTTGAACCAATTATGTCATCAAAATTCACCTCACCAGGCTCAGATAACGTTATCGCATAGATAAACCGCGATAGTTTCAAGATATCTCCGAGGAGATCACTACTTGATGACCCCCTTCATCGTCGTCAATCTACATTCCTAACACAATAATCTATCAATTAAGCTGAATGTTAAACTTCTTGAGATTTGATCAGCGTTGTCAGACTTAATTTTTTTCTCCATATTCTATTGAACTTCAACTCGTCTCAGTTCATTCTCGAGACATTTTTTGTTTGCAATCAATTTCTGTTATTTTCGAATTTTGAGCCAGTAATGGTTTCGAATGATTAGGTTGGACTCACAAATGAAAAATTCGTGATATAATTCAATCCTGTCTGTCTGGCCGTCTGTAAATACGATAACTTTCGAAAACAAAGTCCTAGAGTTTCGAATTGTTTTTCTCAATAGTTAATTCGGAAAATATTCATTAGTTATTTCATAGTTTCAGAATAAGTATCGTTAAAAAATTAATTTTCTTCGAATATTTCCAATATTCATCAAAATTCAGCTTCACAGCTATTCCACGTGAGAATAAAATTGAGTTTCTCTGATCTAGTGTTGATAGATTCAATATATTCTGTGATTCCAACTCTCGAAGTGTTCATTTTATAAATTGCATGACATTATTTTTCACACTGACAGCCGGTTTGGTTCACAGAATCTGTGGTAATATAATGGCTGTTTATCTGAGATTACCAAATTCAGTAATGAAATAAGAAAAATTATCCAAGATTAAATAATAGCAAGCCAACAAATCAATTCATGTTACAAATGCAAATTTCGGTCAACTTTGAATGACTGTATCTACCAGAATAATCCAGATAAGCTCACGAATTATTTTCAATCATTCTACTGATTTTTACAAATTCAAAAATAAACATTTCAACAAAGTACATAGAAGAATGAAGCAGAGGTCTTTTTCTCGACATTTTTGAATGGCCAGTTTCGCAAAGTAAATTTTTCTCAAAAAAACTGATTACATATTCTGAATCTACGCCCCCGAATTAGTCAAAACCATGAGTGTGATTAAGATAAGATCAAATTCAATTTTTTCAAAACACCCAAAATTCCGCAAGCATATGTATGGAAATTTTCAGGTTTTTCTGAAAAAAAACTTTTCATCTGATTGTCACCAAACATACACTATCGACTAATTCGAGGGCGTAGATTGAGAATATGTAATTAGTTTTTTTAAGGAAAAATTTGTTTCCCGAATACTGGCTATTTGAAAATATCGAAAAGTAGGCTTCCGCAAAAAAATTCGTTACTACCTCACTATTTTATGAACGTCGTTCAAATTCACATTTTTGCATTTGTACAGAACAGTGAAATAATTAAAAGAATACTTCCCGAGCTTACCCGGATTATTCTAGTAGATACAGTCATTCAAAGTTGACCAAAATTTCGGCCGTAAATGAAATCTTTCGAAAAATAAAGACCACCAAAAAACTGATTGCATATTCTGAATCTACGGCATTAAATTGATGACGACAATGATTTTTGTGAAAATCGGATAAAAAAAAATGAATTTGGTGAAATGAAAACTTCAGTGAGGATTTTAATGAGCAATTGCTCTGTACAAACTAAATTCTCAGAAGAACCAATCGAATAAAATTTTTCAAAAAACCTGATGTGTGTCTCATTATGTTCAACTGCAAAATAAATCGTATTTCCCCAAAAAAAAAATAATACCGGCAACAGTGACATATATTATCGATAATTATTGCGACATATCGAAACAATCCAACAGAACCACCAATTACCAACCAGTTGAAGCTGACGAGTCACGCCAGTGTGTGTGTTCGTGAGTTCTGAAATTTTCGAAAATATTGTTCCAAAATGGCCAAAATAAGTGTGGATTTACCAGACATCGAGGTGAGAGATGAAATTTATTTTATTGCAACATTAAATCAGTTGTTTCAACCTTAACTTTTTTGGGCTCAATACTCAGTAATTAATCTTTTTTTTTAATTATTTATGTCTCACAGAAAGGTTCAAACCTGCTGTACTCAGGAAGATTAAGTGATTCTCATATTACTAGACCACTTCACTTCGATATCGATGTTGAAAATTTCATAATTGTGGGATCCAAAGTTTTCCAGTGATGAATTTTTTCAAATTTGTTGTTCTGCAATTTTTTTCTGCTCAAATGCTCCTATATTGCGTCCAAATAACTCTGTTATCTAAGTAACCATTGTGACAAACCATCAAACCATATTTGGAGAACTAAAGAATACACAAAGAAATCTATTTTCCTTCAATATTTACGTTAATGACAAGAAGCTGTCACTGAATCTAAATGAATTGAATCGAAATAGGGAACAATGAGCAAATATCAATACAAGTTCAGACTTTTTAGGATGAAAGCCTTTCAATTTCAACGCTAATGGAGAGTGTCATCTTCAGATACCTCATTTCTGAGAAGTGCTTCCTAACGAATTATGATTTACTTACAGAATTTGATGGCCTTGCAGCCAAAGGTCAGGAAATATGTCAATTTGATACCTACAGCAATCACGAAAAAAAACAAGGAACATTGGAAGAGGAACTCAGATAACAACTGCAAGGTGCGGAAGAAAACTCCAAAATACTTAAGAAAAAATTATAAGACTGCTGGTATATTTAAAACTAGAATAATGCTCCTCCAATGTCAGAATACCATCATAAAACCAGTCTAGTATTTTCCCAACGCTATTCCCAAGGTTCATTTGTATGCAGCATGTGTATAAGATTCCACCCTACATAAATTTGATTTCGAGTATTGTATCGTGTAATATCGAAGATGCAATCTTGCATTTTCCTTATTCAGACAACATCGAAATCGCTATCGAAATAATGAGCCTTGGTCGTGCAAGATGCTTCCATACCAGGAAATCTCAAACATTTTCCATCTTTCTCCTCCAGAAATGTCCAAGTCTAGAAAACGACTTCACAGATATCAAACCAACCACCCTCAGCGAACGTTCTGCACTCAAAGAAGCCGCCAGATGTCTGAAATGCGCGGATGCCCCCTGTCAAAAATCTTGCCCAACGCAACTGGACATCAAGTCGTTCATCACGAGTATAGCCAACAAGGTAGAAATCCCAACATCTGATCGAGAATTCATAAATTTAACAATTTCAGTTTTAGAATTATTACGGGGCGGCGAAAGCGATTTTTTCCGATAACCCCTTGGGAATAACATGCGGTATGGTCTGCCCCACCAGCGACCTCTGCGTCGGAGGGTGTAACCTGCAAGCCAGCGAAGAAGGACCCATCAACATCGGAGGCTTGCAACAGTTCGCCACCGAAGTGTTCAGCAGGATGGGAATAAGACAAATTAGAGACCCCAAAGCGCCCTTACCAAAAGATCCGTGTAAGAAAATCGTGCTGTTAGGAGCTGGCCCAGCATCCCTTTCCTGCGCCACCTTCCTTGGTCGTCTGGGATACAACAACATCACAATCTATGAGAAGGCTCAGTACGCTGGAGGCCTAAGGTGAGTCCTTCATTGAAGTCCTAGAATTTAAGATTCACGCCATTGGTATCACAGTTCCAGAGAAATTCCCCAGTATCGCCTCCCCATCGACATAGTCAACTTCGAAATCAACATGGTCAAAGATTTGGGCGTGAAGCTCGAGTATGGAAGAGAACTATCCTCGAGAGATCTCACCCTAGACAACCTCCTCAAAGATTCAGCCGCAGTGTTCGTCGGAATCGGTTTGCCCCAACCTAAGGTGGATCCCATCTTCGAAGGCCTGAACGAATCCATGGGATTCTTCACGTCCAAGTCGTTCCTCCCAAGAGTCTCTGAAGTCAGCAAGAAGGGGTTATGCGCTTGCAAGTCCCTAAAAGACCTACCCCAGATGGGAGGTAACGTGATAGTTCTTGGTGCTGGAGATACAGCCTTCGACTGCGCCACCTCCGCGTTGAGGTGTGGGGCCAGAAGGGTGTATGTGGTGTTCAGAAGTGGTTTCACCGACATCAGAGCTGTACCTGAAGAGGTAAAGTATTATATTCCACCATATTTCCATATTATTTAAGACTGGGGTTCCTCTAGGTTCAATTGGCAGTGGAAGAAAAATGTGAGCTTATGGGATTCCTCACACCACACTCTGTAAACGTCAAGGGCGGTAAGATTGTATCTGTCACATTTGCTAGGAGGGAACAAACGGATGATGATCAATGGATTGTGGATAAAGAACAACTCACCACATTGAAGGCAAACTATGTTATCACTGCGTTCGGCTCAGGAATCGAAAGTGCAGAAAGTGAGTACCACCACCTGAAGAATTCATTGATATACATCATCTACCAAATCTTTCAGTCATAGAAGCACTGAGTACCATCAGGTTAACCAGGAGCAACCTCCCAGAAATCAACACTAACACCATGGCCACCTCCCATCCCCAAGTTTGGTGCGGTGGAGATCTCGTTGGGGTTGGAGGAACTACAGTGGAGGCAGTCAACGACGGTAAAGTGGCAGCGTGGCAGATTCACTGCCATTTAGAGGGACTACCTAAAGACACCAAACCGAAATTACCTTTGTTCTTCACTGAAGTAGACTTGGTGGATATCTCAGTTGATTTTTGCGGGATGAAGTTCGAGAATCCCTTCGGATTAGCCTCCGCCCCTCCAACTACCAGTACGGCTATGATAAGGAGGGCGTTTGAACAGGGATGGGCATTCGCCGTCACCAAAACATTCACATTGGAGGATGTAAGTGGAAAATTACTTGGTCCCATTGAAATTTTCTCATTATAACTTGCTTCAGATGATGTGTACCAATGTATCGCCAAGGATAGTGAGGGGAATCACGTCAGGTCAGAACTTCGGACCTCAACAAGGTTCCTTCCTGAATATCGAAGTATTCTCGGAGAAATACACCAACACCTGGCTTCAAGGAATTGAAGAGTTGAAAAAAGACTTTCCGAACAAGGTGAGGAAGATAAAGATCCAAAAACTGTTTTTCAATGAATGTCTTTATAGATAGTGATCGCAAGTATATCTGCACCATTCGTGGAAGATGATTGGTTCGCCCTTTCACAAAGATGCGAAAAAGCTGGAGCGGATGCCTTAGAGCTCAATCTGTCCTGTCCCCATGGTGTGGGTGAAAGAGGCATGGGATTGGCTTGTGGACAGGTAAAAATACATAAAAGACCTATAAGAGAGTGTTTGGTCCTTCTAAAAAGTCCTTGTTGTCCATGAATTATGATTCTCATTCCAGAAACCAGAACTAGTCGAACAAATCTCCAAGTGGGTCACCACAGCGGTCAAGATCCCCGTCTTCATAAAAGTGACACCAAATGTCACTGATGTTGTGGAGATTGCAAGAGCTGCCCAAAAAGGTAATTCTCTCACGACCATTTCGAATAATTCCTTCATACGAAGTTATTTAAAGGTGGAGCACATGGGGTGGCAACCATAAACACAGTTTCTGGATTGATGAGTGTAACATCCAATGGTACAGCGTGGCCAGCAGTGGGACAAGATAAACGAACGACATATGGGGGAGTCAGTGGAACTGCAACCAGACCTGTGGGGTTGAAAGCGGTTTCGTCGATAGCCAAAGCACTGCCGGACATCTGGATACAAGGAGTTGGTGGTATAGATTCTGCAGAGTCTGCTCTTCAGTTCATACAGTGTGGTGCGGGTGTTCTCCAGGTCTGCAGTGCAGTTCAAAATCAAGATTTCACACTGATTGATGACTACTGCACTGGATTGAAGGCACTGTTGTACCTCGATGGGCGTCTTCCTGGATGGGATGGGCAGAGCCCACCTACCTTCAAGCATCAACTGGGAAAACCTGTTATAAGTCTTTATGATTCGAATGGTGAAGTAAGTAAGGAGAGTGTATGTGAAACTGTCCTTCATTATATTTTTCTCTGCAGAAGTTACCCAATTTTGGGGAATATAAGAAGAAGAGAGAGGAACAACTAGCTGAGCTACATAAAGAAGGTCGTTACGAAGAAAAATTAGTTTTACATCATGGTGATCCGAGGAAAGACGTTTTGAGTTTCTGTAGCACGAAAGAAGTGAATGGGTTTAAGACTCCACCTAAGGTTAAAGATGTACAAGGAAGAGCACTTAGTAAAATTGGAACTTACGGCGAATTAGATAATAAGAAACAAGTTGTAGCACTCATCGACGACGTGAGTACATCCAATTTTTTTTTTTTTTTGGGAAATTCCAAAATTGTTTTTAGGATATGTGTATCAATTGTGGAAAGTGTTACATGACCTGCAACGATTCTGGTTACCAAGCAATCGAATTCGATGCCAAGACTCACATCCCAAAAGTAACAGACGATTGTACTGGGTGTACGCTATGTTTATCAGTTTGTCCTATAATAGATTGTATATCGTAAGTGCAAGTGCATTTGAGAAAAGATTTTTGTTTAGATGTCTGTATTTTCAGGATGGTGCCAAAAACCATTCCACATATCATCAAGAGAGGTTTGAAAGTAAATCAACCTGTTGAATTAGTCCACCCTTTGAATGGTCAAGTAATTGGGTAGAAGGTAATAGTGGAGGATAACATTTTTTGATAACTCTTTGATATTATAATTACAATGGTTCCATCCAGGACGAATTATGTAAATATTGACACGATAGGGCAAACCTCAACATATGCAATCTTATACAATACTGTTATTAAATTTTTTCGTTAGAGAAAAAAAACTTTTTATTCATTACCTGATATTGATATATTCATATTATCTCAGAGAAATGAAGATTTTCACATTAACGCCCACTCACCAATTTTGAAAATATTTGACATAGAGATTCGTTATGATGTTTTCATGCTAAAGTTTCAATCAGAGCACTGGCAAATAAATTTTTCGAGAAAATCGAAAAAGAAAATTGGTATTTCAAGAACACTTTTCCTGAATACTTGCCTGATGTTCAATATTTAGGTTAGGTTAGGTTAAGTTGACAGTGTTGGAACAATTCTCAAAATGAATCCATATTTAGGTTAGGTTAGGTTGAGTTAGGACGTGTTGAAACAATTATTAAAATGAATCAATATATTGGTTAGGTTAGGTTGAGTTAAGTTGGAACAATTTTTAAAATGAATCATTATTTAGGTTTCGTTAAGTTAGGACTGTGTTGAAACAATTCTTAAAATGAATCAATATTTAGCTTAGGTCAAGTTAGGACAGTGTTGAAACAATTCTTGAAATCTATTGATATTTCATGCTTTCAAAGGCCACAAAAGATGCGACACGTATTTTCAGGACATCTATAGATCAAACCAATCAGCTGAAGTTCAATTATAACGTCTGTCTTGAAATTGTTTGAAAAGGAATTTCATAATATCGGTTATTCGTACTACACTTTTCATTTTAAATGAAGGTAAACAACGTGGCAACGTTATGCGCGCCGAAAACCCAGATTCGAGACTAACATCTGGAAATTGAATTCGTCGTTGTTTATTGCTCAGTATAGAAAAATCCTCTACGTTGTTCTATTACTGTTAGTGCAGTTTGATTTGAGGAAAGTGTAGTTAATTCGAATGTAAGTAACTTATCTATCATAATTTCAATTTTTCAATATTTTTCATTGAAATTGTAGAATGATTCTTGATGGTTTTCAATGATGGCAAACTTGTTTTTATGCAGATTTTTTGAATGTGATCGGGGGGAACAGGGGTGCTGGGTGGGTGAGAATTTAAAAAAACGTTAGGAAGATAGTGATTTCAAAGCATCTGATTGTTGATCATTAATACACCAATTACAATAGGAACATGTAACGACATAGGAAACTATGTACTTGTAAATTGAATTCAGTCCCGGCTTCAGGTTCATCTCAATTAACTGTGATAATTTTTCGAATTTTTTTATTTTCGATTGCTGCTCCCATGTAGGTGTGAAGTTAGGTTAGGAGGTTAGAAAAATGGGAAGAGGAGTTTTTGAGGAGACGAATTTTTTTCTGCAGACTTTTAACACTTTACCAAAAAAGTTTACGCATTTTTCTATTCAAAAATTAACGGCAGTATTGATCTTCATTTTCTAAACAGCAACGAACACCGAAATTTTCATAAACCATCAAATTCTGGTGTATCAAGCTCAAGTGCTATAATTTCCAATTAGCCCAGGAAGACATTTCAGACAAGGCCCCAGAGACGTCCGACCGGCTGCCCTCGGTGAAGGCAATATTTCCATTTCAGGGAACAACTTGACTCGAACCCCAACGGGGTCATAAAGTGGCGGCTTATCCATCACGGAAAGTTGGTTTTCACTTCAAGATAGAATTTAGGGTTTTTCATTAGCTCGTTTTGCATTATTAACTACATTTCGTTGGAGATGTTTCATCTTTGTCGCTGTCCTTGAAAAACATTGAAACGAAAATTATTCCACTTTTTATTTCTCACAGTTTGTTAACAAAAACATTGGTCACTTAAAAAATAAAGAATAGCTCTTTTACACTCAACCAAAATCAATTCCTAACGTGGTGGCCTCGTTTTGAAAATTCTAGAAACTAATTTTGGCCGAATCCTCTTCAGTGTAAAAGGCTATAGTACATCTTACTCCAACTTTATCACTTGCTTAATTAACTTCACTTCTCGCTGGACGAGGAGCATTCCAACTCCAGATCATCCGTGTCGTACTCCATGTTGATGGAGAAATTCGACAAGGTTTGAGTCGTCGTCTCGTTTCCGCCCGAAGACGTCCCTCTGGTTTCGTGGGTCGAGGAGTAGAAACCAGTGGTGTACGTCGTTGTGAAGTACGTATTCGCCTCGTGCTTCCTCTCCTCATCTGTCGACTCGCAGCTGCACGTACTCGAGGATGACCCAGTTTCGTCAGTCAACAGGGAGTCACTCGAAGGGTCGGTCTGCACCGAAGCTGCCTTCACCGCGGGTTTTACCTCGGTTTGTTCTTCACAGGCGCAGCCCACGACCTCCAGCTGGAAACCCTTATCGGATTGCTTTATTCTAGCGAGGGCCCCTTGGGATCTACAGCAGAGCTCCTTTCGGGGAGGCCCATGGAGGAGGTTATGGAGACAGTTATTTCGCTCGCATTTATCTCTGCTTCTACTCCTCGGTTTCCTGTTTGATTTTTGGGACTTTTTGGAGCTGGATTTGCTGCATCTGCAAGGGTCCGAGCCCACTGTGCCGTAACCTTTCTCGAAGCCGAACTGCGACATCGATCTCTTCTCCCCTTTCGCCCTCGATCTGGCCCACTTGTAGCAGAAGTGTAGTATGCAGATCACGAAGAAGAGTTTCAGGGCACAGAGGGATGTCATCACCTGGAAGGAATACACAAAAATAATGTAATAATACGACTTGTACCTTAGTTATAGTACAAGTTATTGAGAAGGAATTTAAGTATTATATTATATTTCTACCCACTGTCACCATTTATAATCTATTGTCCGAAAAAAATTGAGTTCCTGCCTCCTGCACGAAGGGGAAGTCGAAAAACTTCAAAAATTCTTGACTGAAAACACTAAAGCTACCTTCCTACAACGGACTACTACCCCAATTTAGTCCCTTCTCTGGCCTCGAAGCGAAACATGCACCTTCCCGACTTTCAACTACACCTGCTTCTAACCGGAAAACCGTACAACCAACTCTTAGTGAGTTCTCTACCTGCGAGCAACTACTTCTAAATCGAAAAGTGAACCTAAAATTCTGTATCTCTCAATTACTGCCCTAATGCGAGTCCCCGAGTCAAAACAACTTACTCTCCCGAGTTCTCTACTTCCAAAAAACTAACTCCCCCGAGTTTTTTTTTCTACTGTCCCTCACACTTTCAGAGTCTCTCAAAGGTAAACTTTTGCCCACTTCAAAAACCTAATTCCTGAGTTGACATTTCTCGCAGTTCCTCTATCTTCCATTGCTTGGAGAAACCCACGCTCTCAAATTCTTTCTCCGAAATATTCTCATGAGAGCCTTATCTATATAAAGTGATACAATGTATGCCCGACTTCGAATATACAGACTCATATTCCGAAATATTACAATAACAATTCAAAAAAATACAAGAACAAGAGTGAGGTGAAAACTAAACGAATATCCTCGAAGTTTGCGGACTCACCACCATCACGAGTATCGTCAACAGCAACTTGTCCTTATTGAGTTCCGTCCAGCTTCCGGTCCTGATGTTGCACATATGGGAGGAAATCAGGCTGGGCACGAATTCCGGTTCGTTGCTGACCGTCGACAGCCACTTATCGTGGCAGATACATTCCCCCGTTTTCTTATCGACGCACCCGTGATGGCATATCATGTTGCCCTGGTAAAAGAACGAGGGGGTGAATATCGAATCGTTGTTCAGCCCGAGGCAAAAACTCACCAGGATGTACGGAACGGGACACGTCGGTATCCTGCGGTCCTCGATCAGCGCCAGATCGGACCTGGTGACCGTGCAGCGGATGCTGACGCATCTGTTGTGCTGGATGTCGTACATCTGAAAGTTTGAAGGGCTTGGGTGGGTAGGTATGGAAGACGTAGAAAAAATCGTATAGAAAATATGACTACTTTTCTTGTAATTACGAAAAAACACCCAGAAACTGTGAACCGGCAATGGGATCGGGCTGGATCTACTTTAAGGAGACCTCGCGTCCATTGGGATGAAAATTCGACCATTTTCGTCTCCCGAGAGGATGCGGATCAAAAGCCTATAGACCTATTATAGCATATTTTCGCTCTTATCATACATATCATATCCTTCTCTGATGAAAATAATCCGAAATTATAATTAAACTTGCTCAACGTAGATAAAATTGACGAAAAATGGAGTAAGTTGAGTAATTTTTCAAGAAACACAAAAACTCAAATAACTCGTGAACTCTTGATTTTTGGATATTAATGAATGGGGCTCAAATGACAGCAAATGAGTCATACTAACACGTCCTTCAAGGTTCACGAATTTGGAATCACCCTGTGTAATCCCCAGAGGAAAATGGTTGTTTAAGATGTTTCAGATACATATCATAGAAAATACTGTTTACCTCTTCAGGCATCGGACATCCAGGAATAGATTTACAGTAAGGGACAGGCTCGCAATATCTCGTCAAGGAATTGAAATAATTCCTGTGTCCTGAATATTTGATGGGGCAATCGACAGGAGTACAGTTTCTGAAAGGATCCAGGTCGGAGGTGTAGCAAGGACATCTCTTGATGGAGAACTCTAGAATTGATGGAAGATAAGGGGTCATCAATCAACTGATTGGAAACCCTCAACTCACCCTGAAAACTTCCCTTCGTGTTGAAAGGGATTTTGTGGAAGAAATGATCGGTCACCATGCCTACTTTGAAGACTACGAGGACGGTGCAGATCCCTTGTCTGCCATATAAATACTGAAAAAAAAGTAGCAGCTACAATGAGTCGGTAAAAAAGGAGTCGTAGAAAAGTATGCTGTTTGCTGAAACTCATAATAGAGGAGCGGCTCTCTGCATTTCCGGGAGATGGCGTTGCACACCCTACTTAAATAACCACAGAGCATCAAGCCATACACGTAGGTAACATGAAGAAGGCAGTTTTAAGGGTTCAGAGATCATTTTACCAAATTAGGGTATATCAAGGTGACGTTCTTCGTTTTCCCAGCACAAAGGATGCCAGGATCACCTCCCAGAAGTTTCATGGATTCGCAATCTTTGCCGCCAGTTAAAGTGTTCACCTCGCAACATTTCACACCCCTGACGGAAATATACATCTCTGATGGACAAATATTTTCTATTGTTAAATCTGAAAACGAAATGTCAATCTCAAATAGGTAATTTTGGTTTTAATCGAAGAACTTCTTCACTTCCTGTGTTCACTCACAAAATATCATTCCAATATCTGTCGGTTGTATTCTTCCAGTACCAGCGTCCTGGAGGGATTAAGGAAATTTTTGGTCTGTCTCAATTCGTATGGATTAAGGACTCACCTTTATAACAATTTGAGCATTAGTATACAGAATACATAATATATTTATTAAAATATAAGATAAATGTATAACCATGAATCGGGGAGTGACATTTCCCTGTCATTTTGACGATTTGATAATTTGTTCGCTAAAATTTCCACTGATTCGGCGATGACACATAATGATTACACAGAATTTCGAATATATTTTCAAAGGCATATCGAGATGATCGATACGCCCCCTGGCGGACATTTAGATAACTGAGAATATTAAGTCATCGTTTACAGAGAATGTTCTTTTGGCATATTTTAGTGAACTTCTATAGACTTTCTACTCGATGCTAACAAGCACACTCAACATAAATAATGCATTGTTATAGGAAACTATGAAGATTTGTAAATTAAGTTCTTTCTCTGTACTTGTATCTCAGTATTTATTGTTATAGTCGTAGATAAACTATAGTATTCAACCCGGGTAATGGTCATAACTCACTTACTGAATTACAGCACTCGCCTGCGGCTCGCGCTGCAAACTTCATCTGCGTGAGTTATGACCTACATTTCCGCTCGTTAAATAGTATAATAGTCGCGTTTTTCAGTGTTATTAGATTAAAGTTTTGTATCCAGATAATTTATTCAAATATTGAGGGTAATGGGAAATATCCAACAAGCTGGATCAAAACTATGAAAATAAACAATACCAAATTTATTTAAATGTGTTTTATTCAGTATAAACAATATCTCATCATAATGTTTATCCATCTGTAAGCCCGGGTTTATGGTACAGTACACAACAACTCTGAAAGCTCAAGTATAGGTTTAATAGATACAGATGAGAAAGCGACCCAGCAAAAAAATTCTCTGAAATTGAGATACTAAATACTCTAAGAAATATCTCTAGAAGTAACAGTCTAAATCTTTTCAATTAATGATGATTGGTTTTCTGACGTGAAAATTACAAGATAGGTGAAAGTCTATTTACATTGATCTCTTGTTTATCCTAAGGGCTTTTCTTGAATTATTACTTTTTTTAGTCTAATTAGAGATTTTTATCAGAATTGGATCAGTTCACTTCTATTCAATGTTGATGGCAGAAGTGAACTGGTCGAATTCGGATCATTTCAAAATTTCCTATTTTTCTTTACAGTTAATGTGAGAACATTACAATTTTGTAACGCCAATATGTTCAGATCCACATTCGATAAAATAAAACACCCTATAAAAATATATGTTTCGAAAACAAACAATACAGTTTCGTCTTTCTATGGGGATATGATATTTTTGGAACATTTTTTTCTTAAAATAACATGTTTTTTTGATGTGCGCGATGCAAGGAGTTGAGTGGGGGAAACCTGACGATGGTCATGAATTTGATCACCACGAATCTTCGATGAATATTTTTCAACTTCAAAAAACATCTATTTCGGAGATATGATCTTATAAAGTTGCATTTGAAGTCGAAAATGTGACATGTCCTATTTTTGACATTTGACAGCTAGGTTAACAATACTACCAACATTCGACTACTTGAAGACCCTATTTTAAAGTCGGAATCTTTTTTTAAATCAGAATCGTAATACAAAGTGCAAGAAAATTCGCCCGTCCTTGGGGTTGTTAGATTTATTTCTTGAATTTTGTTTCGGGAAATTAATAAATTTTATGGAAAAGTTCAATTGTCCATGAAAATATGAGTTGTCATTTTACAATAATTCTGACGTTGAAATGTCATATTTTTGAGTATTTTATATGCATAAAAAAATCCATGTTCAATTCTCAGAGAAAACGATCAATATTCATGACTATCGTCGGTCCAGAAAATAAGGGGGCTTATCACATGTCTGATAGTAAGCGCTATTGAAAATTTTCAATGCACAGAAACTTAGGGGATAAAAAAATTTATTTCGAGCGATAAACTATTACTTACAATATCTTTTCAACTGGATTGTGTTTCAGATTTTCTTTTATGTATGGTAAATATAGACATCCATAACCTACTCATTCATTTATCGAAAATTTCAGTGTAGTATTAACAATATTATCTCATTTCAATAGAAAATCTCACGAGATAACATTCATCAACGGGAATTTTTTTCCATTTTTAATTAAATTACCAACATATTTTTATCTTCACATTCATTTTTTCTTTAGTATATATATTGGATTGTTATTTTATGTTCCATATTTCATTTATATTTTTGATTTCAATTAATTGCAGTATTTCTTGATTGAAAATTTTCGTCAACGAATTCGATTAGTTTTTTCTATTCATTTTTTTTATTGCAGGTTTCCTGTTTATTCATTGTTCTAGTTCCAATTCTCTATATGGGTTTGGTTGAATATTTTTCCATTTTTAATTCAATTACCAACATATTTTCATGTCTATCATTCATTTTTCTACTAGTAAATATCGTGGATTTTCATTTTGTGTTCCATATTTCATTTATATTATTCGATTTCAATAAATTACTGTATTTCTTGATTGAAAATTTTCGTTACCGAATTCGATCAGTTCTTTCTATTAATTTTTAATTCCGGATTTCCTGTTTATTCATTGATTTTTCTTCATTTTCCGATATGGTGATTGGTCGAATTTTTTTCCATCTCTGAATCAATTACCAACAAATTTTTATGTTTATCATTCATTCTTCTACTAGTTTATATGTTGGATTGTTATTTTGTGTTCCATATTTCATTTATATTTTTCGATTTCAATAAATTGCTGTATTTCTTGATTGAAAATTTTCGTTACCGAATTCGATTTGTTCTTTCTATTTATTTTTTCATTCCAGGTTTCCTGTTTATTCATTGATTTTTTTTCATTTTTCGATATCATTGGTCGATGATGAATTTACAAATTGGTTTATTTCGTGTTCACTCACTCTTCGTTTTATGTTTCAACTTCATTCATAACTTTGATTTTATTCTTCTTTGTTTTCTAAATATTAAGTTATTGAATTGAAGATAGTTATTTTTCAATGAAAGAAAATACAAAATTTCGAATATCGAACAATACACCATGTGTTAAAACAAAATATGAACTAAAGCATCCGAATAAATAACAAAAAATTAAGAAATTATTTTTCGAAAATTTGATGACACAATGAAGGCACAAAACAATGACCAACAATTCAAATGCATGTATATGGAGTAAGTCAATAAGCACAAAGCTTTGATAAAGTACATACATAAGTTCTCAAATCTTTAAGACCATACATTAGCAATCAACAAAATGAATTTTTTTTTTAACTTGGGACTAAAATTTGTTTTTTATACACTTTCCACAGAAATTCCCATCTGAAGTTGAATGTTTTCTCGTGTCGATCGTTATGTATCAAATATATAATATAAAATAAATTATATTAGTGATATATGCCTTGAGGCGGGTCCTAGTAGAACTTGACGGTCGTCCAAACAATTTCGCTAGGATGAATAACTGATCCTATTTCACAGTTGACTGTTCTCGATCTTCCGTTTATCACGAACAAGGCTTCGCTGGCAGGTGTGACCATGTACTGACCAAATAGACCTGAAAAAACAAGAATTTAGAAATATTTTCATACAGATAAACCTGAAAATTCATACGATGACACTATCTCCATATAACTTAAGTGACGCTAGAAAAAACTAAAAATGTCTCACCAGATCCGCTAATTGGTCTATTCGGATTATTCCACTGGGTTAGTTTGACGGGCACCGCTTTTCCAACTCCTGTAATTATCTCCACTTTGCCTGTAATGGAAAAAATATCACACATTCAATCTGGGTCAACTCAAATTATTATTTACCAGTCAGTAGATTCAAATACAGCAGATCCTCTTTGTCTTGCGCGCTGGCGTAGATGTCGAAACTGTGGGTGGTCTGACTGGGGTAGAAAGCAACGTCTGATATATTGAGTGTGGTTTTTACATCGAACAAGAACACCAGTCCAGAAGCTTCAAAAAAGTTGTCATTCGAAAAAAAAATCGTCTATATTATGAACTTCACTTACGAGTTATTTCCTCTACAATTATTGTCGTGCCTGCGGTAGTTCTACCAACAGTTATAAGTTTTCTGGAGTCTGGCGATACGTAAGGGACTCCAAGGAGCGTTTTTTTGGTCTCCACCACTGTGTCGGTCAAATAGTCCAGCACCAACTGCCCGGTGGGCCTTTTGGTGATCGGTTCCAGGCATTGCATGATCACCATCCCATCTGCGAAAAGAATCATCTTCGTGAATTACCTTTCACTTATAATATCGTAGTTTATAACCATCCCAAAACTTCTCAATTAGATTTCCATAACATAAAGTGAAAGTGGGAATAACTTTATGTACGCATCATCCGACAAGGGTCTACTTTCTGGAATGGACCACAAAATTTAATAAGAGAAGGTCAACTTACAAAGGGAGGAGAATTGAATATGCAGAGGAACGCAATTATACGGAGTCAGATCCACGGACCTGGTGTATCGCAAATTCACCAAATCCAATTTGTACAGACCCCTCTGATTGGTATGCGTAACGTAGCCGTATTTGAAGCTGTAATGTGATAATTCCTGCAACAAATATCAAGAGATAGTTTCCCAACAGACAATCAAAAAGCGAGTTATGAATGAGGTCAAATCAATTTTTCCTATGCCAGACAGCACCTGGAATATTCCCAAACATATTCCCGCAAATACTCACGAAGATATTCGAATATTTTGAGGACAATATTTTAGAATATTCAAAATTAAATATTTTGTAAGGTGGAAATATTCTCTAAATATTCTTTTTTACGTATTTAAATTCGAATATTTAAGGAATATTGAAGTTATGTTCTGGAATAAGATGAATATTCCAAGTATAAAATATTTCGAATGAAATATTTCTGAAACATTATAGGGATATTCCAAAGAAACTGGGATTTCAGGAATTCACAGAGAATATTCTTGATGAAATATTCTAGGGTATATTCCGAAACTGAATTTTGATGAAATGCTATCAAAAATATTATAATGTGCAGATTTCGGTAGATGCAGAATTTTTCCTTTAAACAGCATACCCTGTTTATTATTGAATTTTTGAAATGAACTTGATTTCTGTTCTCAATAATATTCTGGTGAAGTTATGGAAATATTTTCGAAATATACTATTGAAATTTAAATATTCCAGGAATATTAAAGTATTGTTCTGACAATAAAATGGATATTCTAAGTCAAATACATTATAGGGATATTCTAAAAACACAGGGATTATCGGGATACACAGGGAAAATTCTTATTGAAATATTTTTAAGGAATATTCTTAAGAATATTCTTTTAGGAATATTGCAATTCAAATATTCCAGAAATATTTCGAATGAAATATTCCTGAAACATCATAGGATTATTCCAAAAATACAGGAAGGAATATCGGAATACACAGGGAATATTCTTAATGAATATTCTAGGGATATTCTTAGGGAATATTCCGAATATTTTATCATTATTTTGGGGATATTCGAAGCTGTTTGGGATATTGATCGCATACTTCGAATTACCCACCCCTTATCATCGTTATCATCATAGAAAAAAAAATTTAGAATGAAAATTGGGTGATTAAGAATGAATATGAATGAAATGAAATATTTCGAATGAAATACTTCTGAAACATAATAGGGATATTCCAAATACACAGGAATTATCAGAATACACAGGGAATATTCCTAATGAAATATTCTAGAGATATTCTCAGGGAATATACCGAATATTTTATTGTTATTTTGGGGAAATTCGGAGCTGTCAGGTATATTGATCGCATACTTTGAATTATCCACCCTTTATCATCGTTATTCGTTTCGAATGAAAGTTGGGTGGTCAAGAATGAATTTTGTGAAATGCTATAAGAAAAACAATAGCGTACAGATTTCGGTAGATACAAAATTTTTTCTTCAAAGGGCATACCCTGTTCATCATTGAATTTTTGAAATTTACTTTGTTTCTGATTTCAATAATATTCCATTTATCCTTATCTTATACCGTTTTTGAGTTATTGAACGTCGAATAACTCAGTTAGACTGATGAAACCAGAAATATCATTGAAATATTTCAAATGAAATTTTTCTGAAATATTATAAGAATATTTCAAATACACAGAAAAGATGCACTAAAAAACATTCTAGGAATATTTATTTTTTGCACGAAATAGATAATTCAGGGAATATTCCCAATTAATATTTCATTATAATTCCGGAATATTAAAATAATATTGTGAATATACATGGAATATTTCAAGTGAAACATTCCAAAAATATTTCAAATGGAATATTTTTGGAATATTATAAAAATATTTCAAATACACAGGGAATATTCTCAATAAAATATTCTAGGAATATTCATATTTTGCACGAAATAAAACATTCAGGAAATACTCCGAAATGAATATTCTATGATTATTCAGAATATTCCGAAATATTCAAAGCTGGCTGGGATATTGAATGCATTGTTAGTTTGAACTTCCAATGTTAAATAATTGAAAGAAACAACTGTTATAGACTTATTCACAATCGATGAATACATATCAAGTAGAATCTTTTCACAGATTTTGCTGCAGAATATATTTTACCTGTTCTGGAGAAGGAATAAACAATCCTGTAACTAGATCAAACTGTCCATCAATGGGTTCTGGATGGACTGTGTGGTGTTTCCTCTTTTGTCCGGCATCTCGAATAACCTATAATTAAATAATAAAATCTCAATATTGAGGACAGAAAATCATGTCACTCTACTGTAAGCTCTTGATTGCTTTTGCTTCCTGTAATATTACATTGTTATCCCAAAAAGCTTCGTGAAATTGAACCTCCATCCCACCCTGATCGATGGGCAAACATTGAAAATGGAACCATCCACCCGATTAACAATTCAATCCAATCGATGAATCCTCAGGTGGATTCTCGAATAGAGCTATACGAAATTGTGTTCCTCACCTGGATCGTTTTGATGCCGGTGTTGTTCAAGGACCTCCAGTTCAACACCCACACCTGATCCAGATGCGGGACGTAGTGCAGCTCCACCGGGTACTTGTCCGTGTTCACGACCTACAATTGGAGGAATTAGATGAATGTTTTCTTTTTCTTCTGAATTCAACTTACATCTACTACAACCATCTGCACTTTGGATATAATAAGCACTCGATCTTGTTCGGGCTGGGAGGCGTAGACGTATCTGTTGGCAACATTTATTGCCCGGCCCCAGGAGCATTTTACACCCTTATCGCCGCAGACGTATTCCTGAAAATGTAAGGGATGTTTATTTTCCTTCCAGTTCATTCACTCTGTTTGGAATAACAGTATTTTCTTTTTTTATTTTCGCAGACTTTGCTAGTCGGAAGTTTTGATGGAAATATTCAGAAAAGGTTCTCTCAGGGTGGTTATTTTTAGATAAGGCTTAAATTCACGGGAGTTATTCCCTGGACCATTCTATAAACTTTAAATAAGCCTGTGTACAAAATTCATGGGATATCCAGACGAAAAAACGAACATTACACAATCCTTATTGTTGGGTGGGAGGTCCAGTTTTATTCATGATTAAATAACATGCACGCAGGTGCACAATTACTCCATTATGTATAGTCTCATTTGATGAAACGGTCAATTTGCTGGTTAAATATGCAGGACGATCATAACAGGTAATCTAGTTGCGCTGAATAATGAACAGTATCGTTACACGCGCGGAGGACGTCGTGGAAGGGACGAAACGTGACAGTATAGTATGGTGCGTTTTGAACAAAGAGTTTGGAATGACATGACTAATCAGTTTCTTCATTGTTTTTTGTGGAAACGTTTAGAACTTGACGAAAGGTTTTAAATGTAAAAATAAAACCTTGAAAACCATATAAAGTTTTTGTTGTTTATGGCATAGCAGACAGATGATGACGAATATTTGACTGAATTCCGCAAACTTTTTTCATGATTTCTATAATAATCCATTAAGCCTTATCTTATACCTTCTTTGAGTTATTAAACGTCGAATAACTCAGTAAATCTTGTTGAACCAGAAATATCATAGAAATATTTCAAATGAAATATTTCTGAAACATTATAAGAATATTTCAAATACACTGAGAATATTCCCAATAAAACATTCTAGGAATATTTGTTTTTTGAACGAAATAGAAAATTTAGGGAATATTCTCAAATGAATATTCCATTATACCTAATTCGGGAATATTACAGTAATATTGTGAAAAAACATGGAATATTTCAAGACGAACATTCCAAAAATATTTCAAAGGAAATATTTCTGGAATATTATAAAAATATTTCAAATACACAGGGAATATTCCCAATAAAATATTCTAGGAATATTTATATTTTGCACGAAATTAAACATTCAGGGAATATTCCGAAATGAATATTTTATTATCATTCAGATTATTCAGAACTGGCTGAGATATGACAGTTGAGTGTGATGCGATTTGAATAAAGTGTTTGGAATGACATTCCTACTCGGTTTCCAAATTTTTTTATGTGAAAACGTTTGAAACTTGACGAAAGGTTCTAAATGTAAAAATAAAACCTCGAAAACCATATAAAGTGTTCGGTGTTTCTGGCATAGCAGAAAGATGATGAGGAATATTTGAATAAATTCCATAACTTTTTTCCTGATTTCCATAATAATCCATTTACCCTTATCTTATACCTTTTTTGAATTATTGAACGTCAAATACCTCAGTGAGACTTGTTTAACCAGAAATATCATAGGACTATTTCAAATGAAATATTTCTGGAATATTACAAGAATAATTCAAATACACTGAGAATATTCCCAATAAAACATTCTAGGAATATTTATTTTCTGTACGAAATAGGACATTCAGGGAATATTCTCAAATGAATATTTTATGATGATTCCGGAATATTATAGTAATATTATAAAAATCCATGGAATATTTCAAGTAGAACATACCAAAAATATTTCAAATGGAATATTTCTGGAATATAATAAAAATATCTCAAGTACACAGGGAATATTCTCAATGAAATAATCTAGAAATATTTATATTTTGCACGAAATAAAACATTCAGGGAATATTCGGTAATGAATACTTCATTATTATTCAGAATATTACGGAATATTGAAAGCTGGCTGGGATATGACAGTTGATTACGGTGCGTTTTGAATAAAATGTTTGGAATGACATGCCTACTCAGTTTCCTCATTATTTTATGTGAAAACGTTTAAAACTTGACGAAAGGTTCTAACTGTTAAGATAAAACTTTGAAAACTATGTAAAGTTTTTTGTCTTTATGGCGTAGCAGACAGATGATGGCGAATATAATAAATTCCGCAAACTTTTTTCCTGATTTCTATAATAACCCATTTACCCTTATCTTATACTTTTTTGAGATATTAAACGTCAAATAACTCAGTGAGACTTGTTGATTCAGAAAAAAAATATTGAATTAATATTGTGGAAATACATGGAATTTTTCAAGTAGAAAATTCCTAAAATATTTCAAATGAAATATTTCTAGAATATCATAAAAATATTTCAAATACACAGGGAATATTCTTAATGAAATATTCTAGGAATATTTATATTTTGCACGAAATTAAACATTCAGGAAATATTCCGAAATGAATATTTTATTATTATTCAGAATATTCCGGAATATTCAAAGCTGGCTGGAATGACATGCCTACTCAGTTTCCTCATTCTTTTATGTGAAAACGTTTGAAACTTGACGAAAGGTTTTAACTGTAAAAATAAAACCTTGAAAACTATATGAAGTTTTTGGTGTTTATGGCATAGCAGCCAGATGATGACGAAAATTTGAATAAATTCCAAAAAAAAAACCTCCTCGGTCGGGACTCGAACCCACCTCCCTCGTATTGTCGGTGCGGCGTTCTGAGGGATCGAGGGAGAGCGAGAGAGAGAGATACTCTGCTGACGATTTGATGCATCACCAAGACATATTATGTAAGTTTTTCTCACCTGTGTGCCCGGAATAATATCCGTCGACTGAATCCGGTGGACGAGCCTGCAAGCCGTCGGCTCGTAGATCGATACTCCCCAATCGTGGAAAGCGAAAAATCTACGCTCCTCATTGTCCGACGCTGAAACAAATTGATCGCCGTTATTTACATAGGAATAGGGGACGGTCCGTCTACTCACTGGGGGTCGGCTGTTCTTGCACCACCAGAGAGCTGATGTCCCTTGTTAGACCACCTGCGAAAAAAGAAAGAAAAATCGAGATTGGTTGGGTTTAATTCGATTCCGACTCCCCGGGACGGGAAATTGGACAAAAAGACGTCGGGACCAATGTGGAACAACTGTTTTCGTAGGTCGTTCTCTTCTGTGCGACCTGCTCTTAACGTAACGGAATTTGCGGGGATGAGAGCCGGGGGATTTTGCGACCAACCCTTAGGTTCACGAGTGTGAAAGAATTGTAGGTTTAAGAAAGGCGCTTTACCTATACTTGAAGCCTGGCACATGTAAGCTCCAGTGTCTGCGAACCCAATGTCCTCGATTTTCAAGGCCGTGCCATTGCCCACAAGCTGGTACTTCTTCGTGTTCTCCATCCTCAACGAGTCATCGTTTTTCAACCATTCCACCTATAACAAACCATTATTTTAATCTGCCAGAGAATGTTTCGATATATCTGCAGAAAACTCAAGATTTGTGTCCAATATGGGAGATATTAATGAATTTACCTTAGGAAAGGGTTCCCCTGCTACATGACAGAACATTGTGGCTTCTTCTCCAGGTCTCTTTGACTGTATTCTAGGGGTGACATGCACTTCTGGAACAGCTGGAAAGCATGTGATAATGACTCTATTGTAGCTCATTAAAAGGTTCATGTGCTTTGTTTCTTGTTCTTTCTTTAGCATTTCATATAATCTCGTGTGTTATACATTTTATATCTATATTTTTGTCTTTTATGATAACGAAAAACATAATTTAATATTGATGAACCGAAAATAAGAATTGAAACAGAATCATAAAATAATACCCTATTCCGGAAAAGTCTTCGAGAAAATTTTATTGTCCTTAAAACAAAATAAAAAAAATGTCGCATTAATGACTGATAATAGCTTAGGTGAATTCATCAAAAATAATAAAGATAAAACGGACCAATCAGATAAATCGGGAGTATGTAATCTAAGATACATCCACCAAACAGGTAGAACCGTTGGGAAAAGAATTAAAGAACATTTCGTCAACGAAGAACAAATTCAAATTTCGCAGAGCACTTATTGATTAAAAAGCATTGCTTTACTCATGATTAGGAAGTTTTGCATATTGAAAGTAAAGATATAAAACTCAATCTTTTGGAAATCATGGAAATCAATAAACAGAAAGGATCACCTGTGTTACTCAATGACAAGATAGAGGATATTTCTCCTTTATTCAATTTGTTTAACCGTTAAAATAAACTTTCCACATAACTCGTGAATAGCTTATTTTGCTCACGAAGGATCACATTTCATTCTTCAGAAACCTCGAAAATAATTCTTCAGTTTTCATTGAAATAATTCAATCTGAAATTGACCAATTTTTCAGACCAAATGAGTTGAGACTTCACCCTTCTCAAAAATTCCGTATTTCAAAAAATAGACTCTTCACATACTTGGTGAATAACTTATTTTGCTCGCAAAGGATCACATTTTATGATACTTAAACCTCGAAAATAATTCTTCATTATTTATCTAAATATTTCAATTTAAAATTGACCAATTTTGTCCAGAAAATGCGTTCAGAGATAGACCCTTCGCGAAAATATCGTATTTCGAAAAATAGACTTTCCACATAATTGATGAATAGCTTATTTTTCTCGTGAAGGATCACATTTCATTATACTGAAACCTCAAAAATCATTCTTCATTATTCATTGAAAAAATTCAATCTTAAATTGACCAATTTTGCCCAGAAAAAGAGTTCAGAGATAAAACCTTCGCAAAAATATCGTATTTCAAAAAATAGACTGTTAACATACTTGGTGAATAGCTTATTTTGCTCGCAAAGGACCACATTTTATTATACTTGAACCTCGAAAATAATTCTTCATTATTCATTGAAATAAATCAATCTGAAATTGACCAATTTTGCCCAGAAAATGAGTTCAGAGATGGAACCTTCGCAAAAATATCGTATTTCGAAAATTAGACTTTTCACATAGTTGGTGAATAGCTTATTTCACTTGCGAAAGATTACATTTCATTATACTAAAACCTCGAAAATAATTCTTCATTACTCATTGAAATAATTCAATCTAAAATTGACCAATTTTGCCCAGAAAATGAGTTCGAAAAAATATCGTATTTCGAAAAATAGACTTTCCACCTGTTTGGTAAATAACTTATTTTGCTCACAAAGGATCACATTTCATTGTACTCAAACCACGAAAATAATTCATCATTATTCATTGAAATAATTCAATCTGAAATTGACCAATTTTGCCCAGAAAATGAGTTCAGAGATAGAACCTTCGCAAAAATATCGTATTTCGAAAAATAGACTTTTCACATAGTTGGTGAATAGCTTATTCTGCTCGCGAAGGATCAGATTTCATTATACTAAAACCTCGAAAATAATTCTTCATTACTCATTGAAATAATTCAATCTAAACTTGACCAATTTTGCCCAGAAAATGAGTTCAGAGATAGAACCTTCACAAAAATATCGTATTTTGCGAAAATAGACTTTTCACATACTTAGTGAATAGCTTATTCTGCTCGCGAAGGATCACATTCCATTTTTCTGAAACCTCAAAAATAATTATTCATTATTCA
Source organism: Aphidecta obliterata (assembly GCA_963966015.1). Lineage (NCBI taxonomy): Eukaryota > Metazoa > Arthropoda > Insecta > Coleoptera > Coccinellidae > Aphidecta > Aphidecta obliterata. The sequence goes on from OZ014428.1 coordinate 34,549,376, forward strand.
TTGGCATAATTCAATCTGAAATTGACCATTTTTGCAGACCAAATGAGTTGAGAGTTGGAACCTTCTCAAAAATTCCGTTTTTCGGAAAATGGACCTTTCACATGTTTGGTGAATAACTTATTTTGCTCGAGAAGGATCACATTTCATTATACTAAAATCTCGAAAATAATTCTTCATTATTCATCGAAATAATTCAATCTAAAATTGACCAATTTTGCCCAGAAAATGAGTTCAGAGATAGACCCTTCGCAAAAATATCGTATTTCGAAAAATAGACTTTTCACATACTTGTTTAATAGCTTTTCTTGTTCGTAAAGTATTACATTTCATTTTTGCAAAAGCTCAAAAAAAATTCCCCATTATTCATTGAAATAATTCAATTTGAAATTGACCAATTTTGCAAACCAAATGAGTTGAGAGTTGAACCCTTCTCAAAAATATTGTATTTTGTAAAATGGACTTTTCACATACTTGGTCAATAGCTCATTTTGCTTGCAAAGAATCATTTTTCATTATATTAAAACCACAAAAATGATTCTTCATTGTTCATTGAAATAATTCTTGTCTTGTTCAGGCGAGCAAAACAAATAATTCCATAACAACAAAAATACATATGTTGATAATACAGCATCAACGCGATGCAGGCAAAACCAACATGCACAGTAATACAAAACGAAAGGAATGTAAGATTCAATTCGCGTACAAAGCCAAACATACTCGAAACCGGTGGTATTTCCCCGTAATACCATTACAGGTTATCCTCGAGGCTCTGAATGCGTATTTACCTTCCATTTGATCCACATTAGTTCCCTTGAATTGAGTTTTCCGAAGCGTTATGGAAATCCCGGACAGAAACTTTTGTTATGCGGACGAATTCGAAATAATCGAATCCGCTATACCTCCCTCGAGTCCAGAAAACTGTGGAAATTTAACTATCGGGATGCTAGTGCTTTTTCACTGTTAAATACTGCCAGCAAAGCCTGATAAACTAGGACCGCCCTTCAAGAGCGAGAACTCCAAGCGTCAGGAAAAATTGAATATTGAATTTATAATAATAACTCTGATGGCAATTTATATGCTCCATCCACTCAGTGACCGACTCCGAATTCGAATTCCATTCAAATTGGACACACGTTAATATGGTCGTTCCATTCGAGACTTTGTCTTTCATTAAGAGAAGTCCTCATAACCGCAATATCAAATTTCAACAGATACTGCCGGTAGGTCATTGTAGTTCCGGAGTATCTCTTGTAACCCCTCTAGGCTCCAGCGATTATAATGATTAAATTGGGTCTCAACTGTGGGGCGATATTAAGGATTGAATAATTTCATTAAATTTCAAATTGAACCCTGTGATAACGATATAATGAAAGCTTGGGCTTTGATACCCTGAATTTCCCCAGTTTGCATTAATGAATAATATTCTTCTCCGGTTATTGTGCCTCGCTCTAATCATCTTCCCCCTTGTAACGCTCGCTTCGAGGCTTCAGGATGATACATAATTTCGATGAAATCTTGAGGATTTTCGCCGGACAGTATCCTTCCATTTTGACAAGTACCCTCAATTTGTAACATTTTCTAGAAACCGATAACATTTTTTGATTCTAATCTGATATAAGACGACTTGAACGTTTTGCTTGGATCTGGTGTTTGGACAAACATAAAACGAAACGCATCTCGAAATCTTGGACTGAGTGTAAAACGATATGCATCTTTCAATAGCCGAAATCTCATTTTGGTGGAATTTGGAATTATATGGACTGTATCAAATTCCTCAACAAAATGTAATTTTTTTGGGCTATTTCGAACTCCTCAACAAAGTATAATTTTTCGAACCAAATCAGAATTTGATGGAATTTGGAATTATATGAACTATATCAAATTCCTCAACAAAATGTAATTTTTCAGAAAAAAACCTTAATTTGGTTAAATTTGGAGTTATATGGACTATATCAAATTGCTCAACAAAGTGAAATTTTTTGACCCAAATCAGAATTTTGTCATTTGTTATTATATGGAATATATTAAATTGCACAACAAAGTCTAATTTTTCGGACCAAATCAGAATTTGGTGGAATTTGTAATTATATGGAATATATATAATTTCCTCAACAAAGTGTAATTTTTTGAACCAAAACAGAATTTGTTGAAATTTGAAATTATATCCACTATATATGGACTATATCAAATTCCTCGACAAAGTGTTGTTTCTTAAACCAAATCAGAATTTGGTTGAATTTGGAATTATATGGACTATATCAAATTTTTTAACGAAGTGTAATTTTTTGAAGCAAATTTTAATTTGGTGAAATTCGGAGTTATATGGACTATATCAAAATCCTCACCAAACTGTTATTTTTTGAACTGAATCAGAATTTTGTCATTTGTCATTATATGGAATATATCAAATTGCACAACAAAGTCTAATTTTTCGAAGCAAATCAGAATTTGGTTGAATTTGGAATTATATGGAATATATATAATTTCGTCAACAAAGTGTAATTTTTTGAACCAAAACAAAATTTGTTGAAATTTGAAATTATATCCACTATATATGGACTATATCAAATTCCTCAACAAAGTGTTGTTTCTTAAACCAAATCAGAATTTGGTTGAATTTGGAATTATATGGACTATATCAAATTTCTCAACGAAGTGTAATTTTTTGAAGCAAATCTTAAATTGGTGAAATTTGGAATTATATGGACTATATCAAATTCCTCAACAAAGTGAAATTTTTTGACCCAAATCAGAATTTGGTCATGTGTCATTATATGGAATATATCAAATTGCACAACAAAGTCTAATTTTTCGGACCAAATCAGAATTTGGTGGAATTTGGAATTATATGGAATATATATAATTTCCTCAACAAAGTGTAATTGTTTGAACCGAAACAGAATTTGTTGAAATTTGAAATTATATCCACTATATATGGACTATATCAAATTTCTCAACGAAGTGTAATTTTTTGAAGCAAATCTTAATTTGGTGAAATTTGGAATTATATGGACTATATCAAATTCCTCAACAAAGTGAAATTTTTTGACCCAAATCAGAATTTTGTCATTTGTCATTATATGGAATATATCAAATTGCACAACAAAGTCTAATTTTTCGAACCAAATCAGAATTTGGTGGAATTTGGAATTATACGGAATATATATAATTTCCTCAACAAAGTGTAATTGTTTGAACCGAAACAGAATTTGTTGAAATTTGAAATTATATCCACTATATATGGACTATATCAAATTCCTCGACGAAGTGTTGTTTCTTAAACCAAATCAGAATTTGGTTGAATTTTGAGTTATATGGACTATATCAAATTCCTCACCAAACTGTAATTTTTTGAACCGAATCAGAATTTTGTCATGTGTCATTATACGGAATATATCAAATTGCACAGCAAGGTCTAAATTTTCGAACCAAATCAGAATTTGGTGGAATTTGGAATTATATGGAATATATATAATTTCCTCAACAAAGTGTATTTTTTGAACCAAAACAGAATTTGTTGAAATTTGAAATTATATCCACTATATATGGACTATATCAAATTCCTCGAAAAAGTGTTGTTTCTTAAACCAAATCAGAATTTGGTTGAATTCGGAATTATATGGACTATATCAAATTTCTCAACGAAGTGTAATTTTTTGAAGCAAACCTTAATTTGGTGAAATTTGGAGTTATATGGACTAGGTATATCAAATTCCTCACCAAACTGTAATTTTTCGAACTGAGTCAGAATTATGTCATTTGTCATTATATGGAATATATCAAATTGCACAACAAAGTCTAATTTTTTGAACCAAATCAGAATTCGGTGGAATTTGGAATTGTAGGGAATATATCAAATTCCTCAAGGAAGTGCAATTTTTTAACCAAAACAGAAATTGTTGGAATTTTAAATCATATCCACCATGTATGGACTATATCAAATTCCTCGACAAAGTGTAATTTCTTGAACCAAAAAAGAATTCGATGGAATTTGGAATTATATGGACTATATCAAATTCCTAAATGAAGTGTATGTTTTTGAAGCAAATCTCAATTTCGTGGAATTTGGAATTATATGGACCTTATATAATCGTCGGACTGAGTGTTGAACAATATACATCTTTCAATCGTCGGACTGAATTTTAAAAGATATGCATCTTCCAATCTCGGACTGAATGTTAAAGGATATGTATCTTTCAATAGCCGGATTGAGTGTTGAATTATATGCATCTCGAAACACCTGATTAGCATAATTGGTTTGGATGGGGTACGATTATGAATGATCTTATTATGAATTCATCTTGAAAAGGGAAAATGAAACCTTCAAAATCCATTTTCATGCATACATTATATGAACTGCAACACCGGATAATTGAAAACTAACATTGACTATATTCTTTACTACATAAACATGTGGTACGCCGAAGTGTTATTTCTCGATAAAATGGTAAATTTGTTTTAGGAAAAACGAAATTGGACGAAAATTTACAAAATCCTAGGAATAATTCAATTTCGAATTTTCCAATCATGGTGAAGTATTAAAAATTTTAAGTTGGTTATTACAAGACCACAAGAGTGATCAAGTTCCAAAATGGCATGTCCTATACAACACAATGAAGACAGATCGATCATAAACTCACTATGCACAGTCAGCACGTGGGTCTGGACCACATCCTTATTCCTCTGGGCGTGACAAGTATAATTTCCGGCATGTTGCAACTGAATCCTAGTCAAATACAAGCTACCGTCGCTGAACACTCTAACATCCTCCTCGTTGATTGATGACAGATCGAGCTGATTCCTCCTCCAAACGATCGGGGGAATTGGGGAGCCTGTGACGTCGCACTTGATCTCGACATTATCTCCCACTCTGGCTGTTAGATGGTTCGTCTCCAGGGCTTTGTCCAAGGAGACGACAGAGACACCTGAAAGAAATATAACAGTTGTACTCGTTCTTGGAATATTAGAATAAATCAGTGTCTGACACTTATTGCTCGAAATTTGTGTCAGACATTTATTCGTGTAGGTAGATAATATTTATATATTTCTATCCTTACTCATTTTCATAGGTAATGAATAAAATAACATAAATATAAATTTCACGAAAATACGTGATCTATCAAAGTTTTTATTGCAGGGGTAGTTAACCCTTCGCAATGGAAAAACTATTAAATTTTCTTCAGCCTCGACGTTCCTGAAAGTTCAACGAAAATAACATGAACATCAAACAGAAACCGAAGCAGGTAATAACAGTATAATTCTAATCGTAATGACCGAGAATAAAACAACAACAAGGATGAGCCATCATTTCCACTGTCGTTATCTCGGAGTAAAAACCGATTATCCTCGGTTTCTTCGACGTCCAAACATATTATCAGATACTCCAAACTCCTCCACGCTATGCTCCTATCAATTTCCAACTCGGGGCTCCGTTCTCAATGAAAACCAGAAGTGTATCGGAGGGCGCAAAAACAAACAATAAACAAAAACTTTCGCAGACTTGATCAGCGCAGAAACGGAGCAGCGACACGGGAAACAAAAGAAGTAGATAGAGTTGACAGGGGATGTTTTCATTCCTTTTATTTCTGTTATCCCGTTTTACAGGTCCTGGAGGACGGGGATCGAATATAGGTGATCGCATTAGAACACGTGGGAATTTTTTTATTTCAGGCCAACACGATGTTTGTCTTTTGTTAGCGACTTTACTCGAAGTGGAGAACGGAGGGATCGTTCCAAGGATGAGGACTAATGTTCTTTGAGATTTGTCTGGAGAGAAGATGGGAGATCTGCTTAGAACTTGTTGATAAAATTTTACTCTTTCATGGTTCTCAATTTTGTCATTCCTCTTCGTTAGCTTGGTTCTTTAACTTTCAGCTCCAGGTGAAGATGCATACGTGATGCTTCTAAATTCTCACTGCTGTTGGATTTTAGCAAACCAAGGTGGTTGAATTTCATCACCTGCTCTCTGCATACTCATCGATTCAGTGGAATTTGGAATTATATGGAATATTTCAAATTCCTTGAGGAAGTGTAATTTTTTGATCCAAATCAGAATTTGATGGAATTTAGAATTATATGGACCATTTCAAATTCCTGAGCGATGTGTAATTTTTTCAACGAACTCAGAATTTGGCGGAATTTGGAATTATAATGCATATATCAAATTCCACAACAAAGTGTTATTTTTTGAACCAACTCAGAATTTGGCGGAATTTGGAATTATATTGCATATATCAAATTCCACAAAAAGTGTAATTTTTTGATCCAAATCAGAATTTGATGGAATTTGGAATTATATGGACCATTTCAAATTCCTAAACGATGTGTAATTTTTCGAACCAAATAAGAATTTGGTAGAATTTGGAATTATATGAAATATATCAAATTCCACAACAAAGTGTAATTTTTTGAACCAAATCAGAATTTGGTTCATTATATGAACTATATCAAATTCCTCAACAGAGTGTTATTTTTTGAAGCATATAAATTTGGTGGAAGTTGGAATTTTAAGGACTTCATATATGGACTATTTTAAATTCCTCAAAAAAGTGTAATTTTTCAAACCAAATCAGAATTTGGTAGAATTTGGAATTATATGGAATATATCAAATTCCACAACAAACTGTAACTTTTTGAATCGAATCAGAATTTGGTGCAATTTGGAATTATGTATATGGACTATATCAAATTCCTCAACATAGTGGAATTTTTTGAATCAAATCAAAATTTGATGCAATTTGGAATTATATGCACTTTATTTGGACTATATCAAATTCCTCACCAAAGTGTTATATTTGTAGCAAATCACTTTGGTGAAATTTGTTATTATAAGGACTTTATATTTGGACTATTTCAAATTCGTCAACAAAGTGTAATTTTTCGAACCAAATCAGAATTTGGAATTATATGGAATATACCAGATTCCACAACAAACTGTACTTTTTTGAATCAAATCAGAATTTGGTGCAATTTGGAATTATGTATATGGACTATATCAAATTCCTCAACAAAGTGGAATGTTTTGAACCAAATCAGAATTTGATGCAATTTGGAATTATATGGACTTTATTTGGACTATATCAAATTCCTCACCAAAGTGTTATATTTGTAGCAAATCACTTTGGTGAAATTTGTTATTATAAGGACTTTATATTTGGACTATTTCAAATTCGTCAACAAAGTGTAATTTTTCGAACCAAATCAGAATTTGGAATTATATGGAATATACCAGATTCCACAACAAACTGTACTTTTTTGAATCAAATCAGAATTTGGTGCAATTTGGAATTATGTATATGGAGTATATCAAATTCCTCAACAAAGTGGAATTTTTGAACCAATTCAGAATTTGGTGCAATTTGGAATTATATGGACTTTATTTGTACTTTATCGAATTCCTCAACGAAGTGTTATTTTTGTATTTATAAGGACTTCATATATGGACCATTTCAAATTCGTCAACAAAGTTTAATTTTTCGAACCAAATCAGAATTTGGAATTATATGGAATATACCAAATTCCACAACTAAGTGTAACTTTTTGAATCAAATCAGAATTTGGTGCAATTTGGAATTATGTATATGGACTATATCAAATTCCTCAAAGAAGTGGAATTTTTGAACCATATCAGAATTCTGTCATTATTCATTTTATGGAATATATCAAATTCCACAACAAAGTCTAATCAAATCAGAATTTGGTGGAATTTGGAATTATATGGACCAAGTCAAATTCCTTAATAAAGTGTAATATTTTGAACCAAAACAAAGTGTGTTGGAATTTAGAGGAAGCTCTTGATCATAGAAAACAATCGCGCAAAAAACGCCGACAAAGACACTCATTTCCGGCAGAAAGATTCCCTCCACCAATGTGCGTCATTAGTGTTACCCAAACCCAGACCAGCCAAAACAAGAGCGAAAAATTTCCTGACTCATTGGTTTAATCCACTGCAAGGCAAAGTCTCAAAACTTAATGGTTCGAAAGCAGTCTATTATGGGGCGTTTCGGCGTTCTCGGATCCGCGACTTCCATTCGAACCCACTAACGATACTGTGTAAGCGGGCCTTTAATATTTTATGACTGCCATGATGGCACGGTGAACTAGGTATTCGGTTGCGAATCCTCGAAGTTGGAAGTTGTCATTAGGATATTCGGCGTAATGTATATCGGGACTTGGGTCCTTTGAGGTGCTCTTCAATTATTAGGGTGAACGTCGGCGGTTTATAGACTTCCCAGTTAATTTGCAGAAGTGATACCGAAGTCTTGTTGTAGCGAGGTAATAACTCGTCTGGATCCTCCAAGGTTTCCTGATTGGTTTCTTCTTGTACTATTCGAAACAAGGATTGATCTGAGTATTGTCTTGAGATGATTGCCTTTACCTGAGAACCAGAGCTGAGATGACTTCAGAAAATAAGTCCCATGCTTTGCAAAATTTGTGGCCCAGGTCAGGCAAATGATGAGGTTGAAGCGCCGAAAACGATCCGTTCTCATATACCTATGTTCTTCACGTTTGACGGTGGAGATTCTGATCGCTTGCTCGTAACCCAACTTATCGCCGCATTATATTTTATGGATGAGCTTGTGGACCAAAATGAGGCGAGGGATGATGGATGATGCGAACTAACACCGTGCCATCTCGGGGAACGTAGGGGAACAAACACCAAACACATGTCACAGGGGTAATAACGGCAATAAAGTTATCATGTCGATATTTCAGTTGACGGAAATTTATTCCAAAGGCCGGGGACAAACAGGCGTGTGTCGCTGAAACGTGGAGTGTGGAGGGAATGAGACGGGTCTGTGTTTTGCGAGCTGAAGCGTACCATACAAAACTATTTATACTTATAATATTCAATGATTTTTTAAATAAACAAATTAATACAGTTATTGACTTAGTTATTGTTATCAAATTTCAATTATTTGCGTCCAATTCAATTAAGATATCAAGTGTCGCAGCTCTGATTACAATAGCAACACCATGTTATGGGCCAGCTAGCAGAGTAAACATGTTATTAATATGTAATTATCAGACGTACACATGCTAATCCCTCTCAAATCGAGGAACTTCAATAATATCGGTAGATACACCGTAATTGGGAGGTTTATTTCGAGATGAAACTATTGCTTCGATGCATTATGCAATAATAAGCCATTGGAGTTATTGGTGGAAAAAAAAAATCCGACCCCTCTGAAATTTTTACAGTCACGTTTTGGGTAGGTTATGTTGAAACTCATAACCGAATTAAAAAAAAACTTCAAATTTTCCTTTATGCCTTCTACATGATTGAAAGGTGTAGATTTCGAGTGAGTATTTGCTTCTGACTAGAAATTATTTTTAAGCTGTCTACTGCAGTTTGAAGTTGAAACTTTCAGAGATCACTATTTTTAGATGTCCAAATTTGAAGATTTTTTTTATGGAAATGGATTAACCCTGTTGAGTGTTGATTTTTTCTCAATTGCCTATATCCTTTGGTTACCGAAAAAGAATACCAGAGCGTTTCAAAAAATTTTTACGATTTTTCTGACCAAAAACTAATTTTTTCTAGAATTTCGAAGAATGCTGCAACTAAACGATGAGGTCTATGGAGGAACTGACGGCATATTTGAAACCAGCGTAGTCGAGTTAACTCATGAAAATTTCCAGAAGATAATCGAAAAAAAAAACCTTCTACCCGAAAATTTATTGACCAAAAGCATGTGAAATGTGGTAGAAATCTATTCTTCGATACAGACAAAAACTATCTGTTCTTCACACGATTCAAGGGTGTAGTTTCCGAAGATGTACTTGCTTCGAACGACACATAATTTTAAAGCTCTCTACTGCAGTTTGAATTTTAAACTTTCAGAGATCACTATTTTCGGTTTCCAACTTTAAAGTTTTCCTAGATGAAAATGGATCAACCTTGTTGAGTGTTGCTTTTTTTTTTTCAGTTACCTAGATCTTTTGGCTACCGAAGAAAAATACTGTCGAGATCCCAGAGCGTTTAAAAAATTTTTCCTATCAAAAACTTTTTTGGGAATTTCGAATAATGTTGCGACTAAACGATAGGGTTTAGAAACTGATGGCATATTCAAAATAAGCGTGGTCGAATTAACTTATATACAAAATAATTGGAGGATGATCGAACAAAAATTTTTCACCCAAAAATTTATCGACCAAGTGCATGTGAAATTTAGCAGAAAATGTATTCTACAATACAGAAAAAAACTATATGTTCTCTACATAATTGAAGGGTGTGGTTTGCGAATATGTACTTGCTTTGAACGAAAATTGATTTTTGAGCTCTCTACTGCAGTTTGAAGTTGAAACTTTCGGAGATCACTATTTTCGATGTCCAATTTCGAAGTTTTTCTATATAAAAATGGATCAACCCTGTTGAGTGTGGTTTTTTTTTCAGTTGCCTACATCTTCTGGCTACCGAAGAAAAACACTGTCGAGATATAGGAGCGTTTAGAAAATTTTTCAAGATTTTTCCAACCGAAACACCTTTTTTTCGAGAATTTCGAAAGATTTTGCGACTGAACGATAGTGTCTATGAATAAACTGATGGAATATTCGAAATCAGCGTGGTCAGATTAGCTCATATACAAAATAATTGTAGGATAATCGACCAAAATTTTTTTACCCAAAAATTTATTGACCAAGTGCATGTAAAATTCAGCAAAAAATTTATTCTTCAATACAGAAGAAAAACTATATGTTCTCTACATAATTGAATGCTGTATATGTATTTTCCTTGAACGAAAATTGATGTTTAAGCTCTCTACTGCAGTTTGAAGTTGAAACTTTCGGAGATCACTATTTTCGATGTCCAATTTCAAAGTTTTTCTATATGAAAATGGATTAACCCTGTTGAGTGTGGTTTTTTTTTCAGTTGCCTACATCTTCTGGCTACCGAAGAAAAACACTGTCGAGATATAAGAGCGTTTAGAAAATTTTTGCGACTAAACGATAGGGTCTATGAATAAACTGATGGAATATTCGAAATCAGCGTGGTCAGATTAGCTCATATACAAAATAATTGTGAGATAATCGACCAAAATTTTTTTACTCAAAAATTTATCGACCAAGTGCATGTAAAATTTAGCAAAAAGTTTATTCTTCAATACAGAAGAAAAACTATATGTTCTCTACATAATTGAATGCTGTATATGTATTTTCTTTGAACGAAAATTGATTTTTAAGCTCTCTACTGCAATTTGAAGTTGAAACTTTCAGAGATCACTATTTTCGATGTCCAATTTTAAAGTTGTTCTATATTAAAATGGATCACCCCTGCTGGGTGTGGATTTTTTTTCAGTTGCCTACATTTTTTGGCTACTGAAGAAAAATACTGTCGAAATTGTAGAACGTTTCAAAAATTTTTTACGATTTTTTCTACCAAAAACTCATTTTTTTGGGAATTTCGAATAATGTTGCGACTAAACGATAGGGTCCATAGAGAAACTGATGGCATATTCGAAATAAGCTTGGTCAAATTAGCTCATAAACAAATTTATAGGAGGATAATAAAACAAAAAAAGTGCATGTAAAATTTAGCAAAAAATGTATTCTTCAATACAGAAGAAAAACTATATGTTCTCTTCATAATTGAAGGTGTAGTTTCCGGATATGTATTTGCTTCAAACAAAAATTGATTTTCAAGCTCTCTACTGCAGTTTGAAGTTGAAAATTTCGGAGATCACTATTTTCGATGTCCAATTTCAAAGTTTTTCTATATAAAAATGGATCAACCCTGTTGAGTGTGGTTTTTTTTCAGTTGCCTACATCTTCTGGCTATCGAAGAAAAACACTGTCGAGATCTAAGAGCGTTTAAAAAATTTTTTAAGATTTTTCCAACTGAAATCACTTTTTTTCGAGAATTTCGAAAGATGTTGCGACTTAACGATAGGGTCTATAGATAAACTGATGGAATATTCGAAATCAGCGTGGTCAAATTAGCTTATATACAAAATAATTGTAGGAGAATCAAACAAAAATTTTTTCACCCAAAAATGTATCGACCAAATGATTGTAAAATTTAGCAAAAAATGTATTCTTCAATACAGAAGAAAAACTATATGTTTTCTACATAATTGAAGGCCGTAGTTTCCGAATATGTATTTGCTTTGAATGAAAATTGATTTTCAAGCTCTCTACTGCAGTTTGAATTTGAAACTTTCGAAGATCACTATTTTCGATGTCCAATTTTAAAGTTGTTCTATATTAAAATGGATCAACCCTGCTGGGTGTGGATTTTTTTTCAGTTGCCTACATTTTTTGGCTACTGAAGAAAAATACTGTTGGGATCGTAGAACGTTTCAAAAGTTTTTTACGATTTTTTTCTACCAAAAACTCATTTTTTTGGGGATTTCGAATAATGTTGCGATTAAACGATAGGGTCTATAAAGAAACTGATAGCATATTTAAAATAAGCGTGGTCAAATTAACTCATAAACAAAATTATTGGAGGATTATCAAACAAAAATTTTTTCACCCAAAAATTTATCGACCAAATGATTGTAAAATTTAGCAAAAAATGTATTCTTCAATACAGAAGAAAAACTATATATTTTCTACATAATTGAAGGCCGTAGTTTCCGAATATGTATTTGCTTTGAACGAAAATTGATTTTCATGCTCTCTACTGCAGTTTGAATTTGAAACTTTCGAAGATCACTATTTTCGATGTCCAATTTTAAAGTTGTTCTATATTAAAATGGATCAACCCTGCTGGGTGTGGATTTTTTTTTCAGTTGCCTACATTTTCTGGCTACCGAAGAAAAATAATGTCGAGATCGTAGAACGTTTCAAAAATTCTTTACGAGTTTTTCTACCAAAAACTCATTTTTTGGGAATTTCGGATAATGTTGCGACTACACGATAGGTTCTATAGAGAAACTGATGGCATATTCAAAATAAGCGTGATCAAATTAACTTATAAAAAAAATTATTGGATGATAATCAAACAAAAATTTTTTCAACCAATTATTTATCGACCAAATGCATGTAAAACTCAGCAAAAAATGTATTCTTCAATACAGAAGAAAAACTATATGTTCTCCACATAATTGAAGGCTGTAGTTTCCGAATATGTATTTGCTTTGAACGAAAATTGATTCTATATAAAAATGGATCAACCCCGTTGAGTGTGGATTTTTTTTTCAGTTGCCTCCATCTTCTGGCTACCGAAGAAAAACACTGTCGAGATCTAAGAGCGTTTAAAAAATTTTTTGAGATTTTTCCAACCGAAATCACTTTTTTTCGATAATTTCGAAAGATGTTTCGACTAAACGATAGGGTCTATGGATAAACTGATGGAATATTCGAAATCAGCGTGGTCAGATTAGCTTATATACAAAATTATTGTAGGATAATCGACCAAAATTTTTTCACCCAAAAATTTATCGACCAAATACATGTAAAATTCAGCAAAAAATGTATTCTTCGATATAGAAAAAACTATATGTCCTTCAATCAATTCAAGGGTGTTGTTTCCGAATATGTACTTTCTTTGAACGAATAATGATTTTTAAGCACTTTACTGCAAATTGAAGTCGAAATTTTGAGAGATTTTGAGATTATATCTATATGTCAAATTCTTCCATATGAAGATGGATCAACTCTGGTATGTGTGAATTATTTTATTTTTCTACAATTTCTTGCTAACGAAAAAAAAAATTGTAGAATTCCAAGAGCTCTCCAACAGTATGCTGAGATGTAACAATCATCAGCGTGGTGAAAATAGCGTATAAGAGAAATTTTCAGAAAATCGGGCACAAATTTTCTCACCCAAAACTTCATGGACGAAGTACATCAGAAATGATGCGAAGAAAAAATAATATCTTTTTTGGCCTGAAATCTTCGGATATGAACCAATGGAGACGAAAATTGACCTACTTTATAAACACATAAATAAAACAGCCAAGAAATTGTTCTTCCAATAAAATCAATCCGAAAAACCCAGATCCGCTCCTGCAGAAAACCTTATCAAAGTATCCAGACAGAATTTCCCGTAACTCCCTATAAAACTCCCTCGACTCCAACCCCCGAAACAATATCCTTCAACAGCTCCGCACTTCCTCCTTCGAAATCATTTGTCTTCCAATAGTTTAATGCATTCTGGATGGCGCGCATAGGTTGAAAGGTTCATCAAAGTTGAAGTTTCCGCATTTAATATTCCGAACGAATCGCCGAAACTGCTGTTTGAGCGAAATTGAAGGATTACGCTAGCGTAATCTATTACGTTTGAGCAGCTATTTCGGCTTCAAATTGTATTAGATCGCTTTGCGCGCAAAGGGCTGTAATTTCCTATCTGCAGATAGCGCTGTTCCTGGCGGAGGAATCCGGAGATTTTCTTTCAACACCGACAGTGGATTGTTGACGAGTTTCTCCAGGGAATTACCTAATGGAATATTCACAAATCCAGATTCCTGCAGGGATTAAAATAATACTCATTTGCTACTGAGTTACAGACAGAAAATATTACCCAATAAACCGGGAATTACCCAACATTAACGACAACACTAAATTTAATTCCTTTTCAATAGTAACTACTCAATGCATCAAAATAGGGAATTACCGCAACTAACTATAGTTTCATTTCATAACCATCATTACAAGCGAAATAACTATTAGAGCTAAACAACTACTCAGGAACTTACGAGGGCACTTGGGACGTCCTGGCGCATCCCAGTCGCCAATAACCCCAAGGTTCGATACGACGTAATGGGTTTTAAATGGAGAACCCACTAAAGGGGTAGGTTCATCAAACTCGAAATTGCCGTATCATTCGGGTAATTTATCATTCCGCTTGATTCGCGGGAGAACGACCGCGTTCCAGAAGAATTAATGGATCGCAACATCGCGGCCGATTGAATGTGAAGCAGCTCTATTTTGAGGGGGCAAGGGCACGGGGGATGATCTATAATTCGGAAGTCTTTGTTCTCGAAGACGGGTAGGTCTTGGAATTTTCTAGAGGAATCGCGACTGAAAAGAATCGCTGAATGGGACATTCGCGGCTCCTGAGTTGGCAACAGTGTGAATTACAGTGCTGCCAATGAATACAGCTACTTGGTTTCGATAAGAAATGGACCCTTGGCCTTGAAAGAGCAAGATCATTAAATCTTTTGCTCACTTATAATTTAATTTTTTTTTCGTGACCCTTCTTATTCATAAGAAATTCAATGGAATAAATCTCAGTTTCGGGAAACTTATGGTTTTGGAGGTATGATTTTTTGAATATTGCTTCAGAAATCGAAGAAGAAATTCTGACATTTCAGTGTAAGTAATATCGAACATTGGCAAGTTCTAACTTTATTTCCATTATAAACTTGGTCAAAAACTGACAAGATCCTGTTTCATGCCACCAAATTCTAAGGTTAACCTGACATTTCAGTCAATAAACCTCCTATACGATGTTCTGAATGACGTTTAAGAACGTGAAAAGTGATACATTCTTTTACAGAAAAATTGTGGAAAAATTGTTTCCGCACAAAAAATTAAATCGATTTAGTGTTTTTTTGTTGTTATCCTAATTCTACTTCAATTTTGAAAAAAATTGCATAAAAACTCTCAAGATCCTGTTTCATGCCACCAAATTCCATGGTTTGCCTGACATTTCACTCAATTAACCTCCTAATCGATGGTCTGGATAACGTTTATGAACTTGAAAAGTGATACATTCATTTACAAAAATATTGTGGAAAAATTGTTCTCGCACGAAAAATTTAATCGATTTTGTGTTTTTAGTTGTTATCCTAATTCTACTCTGATTTCGAAAAATTGCCTAAAAACTGTCAAGATCCTGTCTCATGTCACCAAATTCTATGGTTAGCCTGACATTTCAGTCAATAAACCTCCTAATCGATGTTCTGGATGACGTTTATTAACTTGAAAAGTGATACATTCATTTACCAAAAAATTGTGGAAAAATTGTTTCCGCACGAAAAATTTTATCGATTTAGTGTTTTTCTTGTTTTCATACAAATTCTACTTTGATTTCCAAGATTTGCATAAAAACTGTCAAGATCCTGTTTCATGCCTCCAAATTCCATGGTTTGCCTGACATTTCACTCAATTAACCTCCTTTACAAAAAAATTGTGGAAAGTTGTTTCCGCACGAAAAATTTAATCGATTCAGTGTTTTTTGTTGTTATCCTGATTCCAATGATTCGCATAAAAACTGTCAAGATCCTGTTTCATGTCACCAAATTCTATGGTTAGCCTGACATTTCAGTCAATAAACCTCCTAATCGATGTTCTAGATGATGTTTATGAACGTAAAAAGTGATACTTCCTATACAAAAAAAATGTGGGAATATTGTTTCCGCACAAAAAATTCAATCGATTCAGTGATTTTTGTTGTTATCCTAATTCTACTTTGATTTCGAAAAATTGCTCAAAAATTGTCAAGATCCTGTTTTATGTCACCAAATTCTATGGTTAGCCTGACATTTCAGTCAATCAACCTCCTAATCGATTTTTTTGGATGACATTTATGAACGTAAAAAGTGATACATTGTTTTACAAAAAAAATGTGGGAATATTGTTTCCGCACAAAAAATTTAATCGATTTAGTGATTTTTGTTGTTATCCTAATTCTACTTTGATTTCGAAAAATTGCCTAAAAATTGTCAAGATCCTGTTTCATGCCACCAAATTTTATGGTTAGCCTGATATTTCAGTCAATAAACCTCCTAATCGATGTTCTGGATGACGTTTATGAACGTAAAAAGTGATACAATCTTTCACAAAAAAATTGTGGAAAAATTGTTTCCGCACAAAAAATTTAATCGATTTGGTGTTCTTATCTTGTCCCACAGTGTCTGTGGCTATTTGGTGCAGATCCGAGTGGTGACCATATTTTTGCCTTAAAGTTTTTTTCATTAATGTGTTCAGAGAAGTTAGCAGTTAGAAATAGTTTCGGTACTTAGACCTACAGGTAAGGAAAAAGAGGACGAAGGTCCCAATTTTCAGTTTTGCCTTTATATCTCTCAAACGGTGCGTCGTACAGTAAAATTCATCCTCTAAAGATTGAAAGCATTTTGAATTCCCTATATGATTGTTCGGAACATATTTTTTATAACTCGAACAGTTTCTGAGGTATTTGCAGCCGAAAGTCACGAATTAACAAGGATTGCATTTTCACCTCACGTTTTTCGACAAACATTCTATTCTAGCGCCTCAGTCTTGTTCTTCTCTGCCGTACCCATGAGAAAAGAAGTTGAAGAGCATTCAATTTCCTTTACAATGAATGATATTTCAATTTTTCATTGTTTTAGGGCCAAACTTTCCAGGTTGAATGTTAATTTTTGAAGAAATTCCTCATTCCACTTTATTGTTTTTTGTGAATTTTATAGTTTCATACTAGCTGCAAAATGGTGAAAGAACTACTGGAATGAGGGCAGTTGTTCAACAAAATTTCTCGAAAAATGGACAATATATAGCATACATACCGTTTATGATAAAAAATTAGATTTAAACTTGTTATGAAGGGAATCAACCAATTGAGTTTCTCATCTCCCAGAGTCACAGTACAAAGTTAATACTCAGCAATTTTCGCCACTAAGCACAGAGCTTAATCATATAATCGACACTCCTCCCAATTCCCCCCAAAATCCCCATCCCGAATACCCAAGTTGATCAATTAGAGATTCGGTCTAGACCGTTTTTTCCCCGCTCAACTAAACGCACCCCTAATCGAATATCTCGTCCCGCTTTAATTGATCCCACCACCTGTCCCACCCTCCAACCCGTCGTAACAAAACGAGATATACCCTCCTCCACAAAACGGAGGACACCAACAAAGGCAAATGAACAATAACTACTTACTGTAGAGTTTGCTGAACGCCACGTAGAACTCGTTGATGCTCAGCTTCCCGTCATTGTCTGTATCGTCGTACTGTATCATGTTGGAAAGGGAACAACCCCCGCTCAAACTGTCCAAACGTTCCTGTACTGCAATCTGAAATTGTGATTTTATAGGGCACTAATCTGTTTCAGAAGGGGTTGTTACGTTTTATGGGCACCCTGAATCATATCGGCGAGGAGTTATGAAATTATATCAGGACGAAAGTATGGGGATGATAACTCGCCTATAAAATTTAAATTATTGTTTGCTCTAAAAGGAGGAACGTACTTCTGGGCATTACGACCCCGGTTTCAGTGCACTGGAGTGTGGGGTTGATTATTAGTGGTCATAAAGGGGGATTTGGAGAATGAATCGAGTCGGGGCCGAAAAATGCTAGCACATATAATGGCGAATAAAATTATGATATGTGGAATTCCGCCAGTATTCGAATCATGATTTCGGGATAAGGGCGTAATCTAATTCTAGATTCATTTCTTTGAAAATTGTAGAGTGTTAGAAATCTGTTTTGTTCCAGCAGGGTCTGGTAACTAAGAGCTGCAGAGCTGCAGCACCGGTTCTGAGAATGCGAGAAACTTGTTTGAACTCAAGCTGGCTAATGGCGTTGATTGAAGTATATTGAAGATACCCAACTATACGAGACCATCAATTGGAATGAGAATTAGATGGCGCTGGGATCGAAATTGTAGTTCGAGCCGACCAAACTCAGGGGTCGTGGTTCTCGTCGATGTTTCATTTCAGTAGATAAAGATAACTATAAGTCGGTAGGGGCTGAGGAGATTTCTATGAAACTTCACGTCAAAATGAGGTTGATAAAGAGAATAATGTTCCTGAACGAAGAAAACGTAAAATTTTTCCTACTGTCCTAGTAGTAAGGGACATATGACCGTTGATTGAAGCGGATCTTCGATCTGGCCTTAAATTATTCAGGGGATATTCGAGTATTTTTCCATTTTATATATGAATTGTGTTAACGGACACTAGGCGCGATATTTTGTTGACTTGATTCTAAAAATAATCGGAATATTTTTATGAGAAGCTACTCGTCGAACTTGGCAATAAATGTCTTTTATTCTTTTCGTATTTTCAGAAAATAATGAAAAATGATGTACAGGGTGTTTTACGTAAGCAGGTCACTGAATTTTGTGACTTATCCTTTACGCAAAATTGAAAAGTGACTCATCAATATGATAGTATTTTTAAGGGCTATCCAAAAAATCCGAAAAACCATCGAACCAAAACATGGAAAGTCATTGGGGAAAAACCGTTTTTCAAAAAAATAAAATTTGGCAAATTTGGCTGCTTTTCAGAATGAGAAGGTCGATAGACCATTTCCTACCAATTGTTCCTTCATTTGAACTTCCGGTTTTCTAAAAAACGAAAAATTTTTTCTTGCAAAATAAACTCCATAATATTTTCCCATATTTTTTGAATGCTCAATCGATTCTGAATCTGAATATGTAGTGTTATGGAAATAAAAAATGGTCATATTTCTTAACGTTTCAAGAAATCAAAATGAAAAATAAATTCAAATAATAGCACCGAAAAGTCAAGAACCTTCAAACATCTTTAGTCAATTCAGTAGATTCGATCAATTTATAAATTATCATATTATTATATTTTCGAAGAGGGTTCAGATTATTCGAAAATAAGAAAAATATGAACTTGTTGAAATAATTAATGGGAAATAATTAAGTTATGTTGATGAAGAATGAAATGTACAAGAATATTACCTAGGAAATAAGATATTAAATATTATGGATGGGAAAAGCAAGCCAGTGAACAGTGGAGAGAGAAACGTCAAGGTGGAAAGATCGATAATTTAAAAAAAAGTTGGCAGAAAGATTGGTTTTGTAAGAAGAAAGGTATAATGAATGGTATTTGGAATTTTGTAAAGAGTAGATTCGTAGATTGAGTTATTGGAGTTGATTTGGTAAGTGCTTGGAAAAAGGAAAATTGAAATAAGAGAATACATAGTGAGGGCACTCACCAATCGAACGTTATTTTAGAGTTTAGAAATATTAGTTATAGTTTCTTTTGATAGTTGGTTTCTAGAATAAGATTGCTGATTATATAATTTTGTGAGAAAATTTCTTCTGTTTGTTCACCTTTAGAACCCTCCTTGAAATAGAATCTCGGAAAAATTAAAAAATATATAATTAAAACAAAATTATTTGAATATTGTTAGTGGTTTTCATGAATTTCAAAATTTTATAGCAATATCTTGGAACGAACCATAACAGTTGATATTATGATGATTTTATATTTATTTCAAGCAATTCCATTCAAAGAGGAAATTCAGACTCCATATTCGGAAAACATATCCATTGAACGAATTTTCGGCAGCTGTCAAAAAAATTCTGAGACTTAGGCAAAACTCAAGACTTCATGTCAGTGCTCCAGCTGACCAATTTTTTTTCGATAATTTGCTAGAATTTTTTACGGTATCTATGGTCTTGGTGATGCGATCTGGACAAAATTTCGCACGTAGTTTGAATGCATTATTCCTCAGCTAGGTGCGAAATTTCATTCCAATTCAATCAGTAGTTTCGAAACTATCAGGAAAAAAATATTTTGAACGGCCATATTTACGGAACCCCTAGTCTAATTTTGCTAATTGATTAACGTGACCGCGATATTCGCGATCCAAACCCACCCTGGAAATTTCAAGTTCCTAGGCCTTTCCGTTCAAAAGTTACAATTTTCTATGGTTTCTATGGTTCTGATCATGCGATCTGGACAAAATATTGCTTTATATCATTCTCGATCGAAATACGAAAATTCATCTCGATCGAATCCGTAGTTTTGAAATTATCGAGAAAACATAATTTCAAACGACCGTATTTACGGAACCCCTAGTATAATTCTGCTCATTGAAAAACGTGAACGCGACATTTCAAATCCACACCTATCCTGAAAATTTCAAGTCCCTAGGCCTTTCCGTTCGAAAGTTATGATTTTATATGGTTTCTATGGTTCTGGTCATTTGATCTGAAAAAATGTAGCTTGAATATATCATTCTCCATTAGTATACAAAATTTCGTCACAATCGAATCTGTAGTTTCGAAATTATCAAGAAAACTAAATTTCAAAAGCCCATATTTACGGAACCCCTAGTATGGAAAGTTTTGGAAAAATGGTTTTTCTTCAATTTCTTTTCATGCCTTGGTTCGATAGTTTTTCCTATGAAATATTTGGATAGCCCTTGAGGAATACTATCATATTGATGGGTCATTTTTCAATTTTGCTAGAAGGAAAAGTCACAAAATCCAGTGACCCACTCACGTACATTGTGTATATCATTTCTCATTATTGTCTGAAACTATAAAATGAATAATATTGCTGAATTCGACGAGTAGCATCTCATAAAAATATTTCAATTATTTTTAGAATCCAATCAACAAAATATCGCGTCTAGTGTCCGTAAACAGAATTCATATATGATATGAAAAAATACTCTAATATCCGTAGGTGTTGAATAATTCAATATCTGGACTTAATTATGACTAAACTGTGAACTCTCCAGCCTCAAAATTGTCTGATATTCCAAAAACAGGAATCTCTAGTTGTTTCACATTTAGGGAACTTATTGAAAAGGTCCCCACAATACCGGTGCGAAATGTAGGGCAAAGGATACGAGAGGAAAGGGAAAATACTTCAATCAACGCCAATGGTAATAGAGAATTATCTCCTGACGGCCAGAGGGCGAGACTGTGTGAACGTATGTTTTGACGTCAACTGGTGGTGCTGCCTTAAAATTTCTTCGATTTATTCGTCAGTGACGTACGCTTCTTGTTTTTACAGGTAGTTGTGTTTTGATCGACGAAAATGATTTCCAACTGCAACATTTTCTGGTCGTATTGACCGATATAGGTCAACATTCCGGAAGGAAACCTCTTGTTCGTAGGAATTATACAAGTATTTCAAAATTAACATTTCACTGAACAATTCGGCCTGTAATAGCCAGAAGAGATCCCCGTTTTCGAGGATCCCGACATGCGAACATGACCTGGACGAAAAAAAAAAATTACCTCATTCAATTCCGTAGCCTCGAGGTTGCCATTGTTATTCCTATCATAATGGGAGAACATAATGGAAACCAAGTAATCCTTGCTGTGATTATCCTGCGACATCAGCCTGGCATGGTTGTACAACAATAAGTTGTCCTGGAAGTAATTTATAGTTGGCGGGATGTATCCTTGTTAATGAACGGACTTACTTTCATTATTTCATACTCTTGCATGGTACAGTCCTCTTTGTCGTAGTACAATTCCCCCTTGTCGTTGGGCTCGTCCTCTATCTCATTCTCTGAATAGTTGGCGTCATCGCTTGGTGGAGTCGTCGGCTGGTAAGTCTGGAAGCAGAGGGTTTTTGTGGTGTCTGATTTGCACAAACGTTCATTAATCAACGCAGGGTTGAGTTTTCAATTAGGGCGAATTCAAGAAGAAAGTGGGCAGGTAACATTAGTTACACAAAGCCACTCAATCAAATTTAGAATATTCTGTTGACATCAAAAATTGAAGATACTATGATAAAGGAAAAAGTTAAAGACTAAACATTCCATGAACGATGTGAATAGCCCAAATAACCTTCCACAAGATAATGTTGAAAGAATTCCATTTCCGACCCTTCAGGCCCATTCTTCCGGAGATTTCCCAACTTCCCCCCTGTCGCCTGAATATTCAAGCTACGCCATCCGCGAAAAAAGGGCAAAAAAAAACCTCCCTGTGAACTCACCGTGGCCTGAGTTTTAACGGTGACGCTGTCCATTGGAACGGTGACCGGGGTTCCGTTGCTGTTCGTGCCCGATGCAAGCGTTGACAGGGGTGAATTATTGAAATAGATATTGCTGTGGTCCACTGTCGGTCCCCAGCCTCTTCCTGGAAACAAAACAAATTATGGGATGCATAATAAATGGGGCTGTCGGAGAATGTTCTGGAATTTTTATGGAGAGCTGGTGTGGGATATAACGGAAGGGTGTTTTGTTAATCGTGAATTGTAGTCGAGATGTTGATATTTTATGCAGCTCAATTTGATAGTGGCGTTTTTTTTTAGATGATTCTGAAAATATTTATTCTCAAACATCTGAAACAATAACGATACAACCCTTATGTTGCGTATCCATTTCGAGCGGCAGACCCTCGAACACTGTCCGAGCTAGGGGTGGGAATACCTTCCGATTGCTTTCGAATTACGTTTCAATTCACTCTAGAATATTGGCTTTGGAGGCAGCCTTGATCGATGAGAAAGCTCTTCTAGCATGGCCAACTCGAATTTTGCCTGGGTTGCACATGGTTCGAGGCGATCAGGAATTGGTCGGTGCTTGAGCGTGCGGCAAATGAGAACAACTATCAGAATTTGTCGAACTCATTTAGGACCGTTGTTCGATATTTAGAAGGATTATGAAAAATGCAGTCTTCTCATCCAGAAACTGTTTGAATTACCAAAAAAAAAGTAAGAGATGCAATCTGGTGAATAACTATGACGGATTTGATTTCTAGGAATTTGTTCGTCCGGTAGACGATTCTTCAGGAAAAAAAAATTACGAAAAGCACTGCCGTGAAGGCAGGAGCTTTTGAGCGCTCGTACATGCACCTTGTAGGTAGATTCGCATTTTCTAGTTTTAAAAATCAATTGAAGGAATTTTCGACCGCTGTCAAAAAAATTCTGAAACTTAGGCGAAACTCCAGACTTCATGTCAGTGCTTCAGCTGATCAATTTTTTTTCGATAATTCGCTAGAATTTTCTACGGTATCTATGGTCTTGGTGGTGCGATCTGGACAAACTTTTGCACGTAGTTTGAATACATTATTACTCAGCTAGGTGCAAAATGTCATCCCAATTCGCTCAGTATTTTCGTATTTTCAACTATCAGAAAAAAAATATTTTGAACGGCTATATTTACGGAAACCCTAGTCTAATTTTGCTCATTAATGAACGTGACCGCGATATTTGCGATCCAAACCCACCCTGAAAATTTCAAGTTCCTAGACCTTTCCGTTCAAAAGTTACGATTTCCAAAGGTTTCTATGGTTCTGGTCATGCGATCTGGACAAATATTGTTTTAATATATCATTCTCGATTAAAATACAAAATTTCATCTCGATCGAATCCGAATTTACGGAACCCCTAGTATAATTCGGCTCATTGATGAAGGGAAACTCGAAATTTCAGATCCACACCTATCCTGAAAATTTCAAATCTCTAGGCCGGAACGGAACGTTCGAAAGTTATGATTTTCTATAGATTCTATGGTTCTGGTCATGTGATCTGGATAAATGTAGCTCGAATATATCATTCTCCATTAGTATACAAAATTTCGTAACGATGGAATCTTTAGTTTTGAAATTATCAAGAAAACTAAATTTCAAACGACCATATTTACGGAACCCCTAGTATAATTTTGCTCATAGATGAACGCACAGATGACATTCGAGATCCACAACTATCCTCAAAATTTCAATTCCCTAGGCGTTTCCGTTCAAAAGTTACAATTTTCTATGGTTTCTATGGTTCTGGTCATGTGATCTGGATAAATGTAGCTCGAATATATCATTCTCCATTAGTATACAAAATTTCGTAACGATGGAATCTTTAGTTTTGAAATTCACAAGAAAACTAAATTTCAAACGACCATATTTACGGAACCCCTAGTATAATTTTGCTCATAGATGAACGCACAGATGACATTCGAGATCCACAACTATCCTCAAAATTTCAATTCCCTAGGCGTTTCCGTTCAAAAGTTACAATTTTCTATGGTTTCTATGGTTCTGGTCATGCGATCTGGACATGTAGCTTGAACACCTCATTCTCCATTTGAGTGCAAAATCTCATTTCAATCAAATCTGTAGTCTTCAAGTAATCAGGGGAACAAAACTTTGAACGCCCATATTTACGGGTCCCCTGGTGGAATTTGGCCCACTAACCAACTCAACGTAGGCATTCGGAAACTGAAACCACACTGAAAATTCCAAGTCTCTAGGTTGTTCCGTTCGAGAGTTATCGTACTCACGGACGGCCGGACGGACAGACTCGAATTTTTCGACGGATTCGTCATCAGTGAGTCGAACATAGTCGATTGAGACCATTTTCTGCTCAAAATTCGAAAAATACAGACATCGTGACGAAATGATAGAGCTCTCGTGTAAGTAGTACGAGCGCTCAAAAATAGAAAACTATGTTCTTTATTACCATTATTATTTAATTATCAGCTCGGATCAGCTCGTGCAATGGATTTTCTTCAAAAACGAACACAGCATCTTAAAAATTCGATAAGTTTGTAACCGTTGACGATGAACAATTGAATGAAAACATTGTGAGGGAAATTAGATGCTCTTCAATTTTTTTCCTGATGCGTATGGCAGAGAATTGAAAGACTGAGGTGCTAGAAGGGAATCTTCGTCAAAAAATGTGAAATTTTTTTTTCAATTACCGGCTGTTGGCTAAAAATATCTCAGAAACTGTTCGAATTACAAAAAAAAATGAGGGATGCCATCTGGTGAATAACTATGACGGATTTAATTCCCGAAATTTCTTCCCGATAGACGGTTTTTTCAGAAAAAAATAGAAAACGATTTTGTTATCATCATTATCATTTAATTTTTCATTCAATTATTATTTGTGAATAGCTACCCATCATTTCGTCCGATTCTTATTGAGACTTCTTCAGTTATTTTGTTGAAATTCAATAAGTACCCAACATACATACATACTTTTTTTTTTTTGATAAAAATGAATTTTCTATATTCCATAGTTTTTTTCGAATAAATTTATTCTCAAAAGATTCATAATTAGTAAATATTTTTTCATTCAATCGGACGTTGGATTTTACACCAGATGGTCACATAAATCAGTTTGGACGAATTGGTTTACAGTTTATCCATCCCTAGCTCGAACAGTGTTCGAGGGTCAGCTCATGCAATGGATTTTCTTCAAAAACGAACACAGCATCTTGAAAATTCAATAAGTTTGGAACCGTTGACGATATAGAATTGAGTTAGAACTCTTTGTGAAGAAAATAAGATGTTCTTCAATATCGATGGATGACAGAAAACTGAAAGGCTGAGGCGTTAGAAGGGAATTTTTGGTAAAAACGTGGAATTCACAAGCACTTCTTTCAATTAGCGGATTTTGACTGCGGAAATCTCAGAAACTGTTCGAAATCCAAAAAAAAATAAAAGATGCAATATTGTAGGGAATTCAAAAAGCTAAAATTGTTCAATTTTTTGTATGATAAGTTCTACCATATGACGCAAAGTTTGAAAGATTTCAGCGAAAATTTGAAAAATTGGGAGCTTTCAACTCGATGCATCAGTACCCTCCAAAATTTTTCTTTATGTTACATTTTTAAAAACTTCGAATGTTGACTTTCTGATCCTAAATCGAGTAATTACTTGAAAACTAATTAGGAGAGCAGGAAATTTATGATTCATATCCAAGTTTGGTGGTGTAATCAATCATTTTAGTCGTAAAGAGATCGTTCGATGAAATTAGAAATTAATTGTGAAATAAGAATAAGTTATGAAGGTTGGTTGATTTATCGATTCCAGATGGGATGATAAAAGTTTTTCTTCATTCGATCTTATGAATGTTTTAGATCGATCTGTATTTCACCCAAATGTCACAGAAAATCAGTGAAAATTCGGAATTTATCCAATTATTTCCCAAATATAAACGGGTAAACAAAGCTTACAATAGGATATGAAAAAAACGATTTGGCAACATTCAATTATTATAGCCTTGTCATCAAAAAGACAAACTGAGACGAAGAATCGTCCATCCGAACTAATGCGACGTTTACACTGGCATACCGGAACTCGCCCCCAGAATATTCATTAATGGACCTCTGGCGGCCGAGTTAAACAAGTGGTTTCTCGATTTCGATGGGTGTACACCGGATGGAAGGAATTCAATTTCGTGGTGAACTTGAAGGCCGCATTAATTAATATTCATAAATTCCGAAGAAGTACCTAGTCGGAATGAACATCATCAATTTGCCGGGGAACGGCACATTATTCAACATCCCCTAATTTCCCACCGTCGTTTAGAATTTCTGTCCCGGTAATTTTTGCGAACAAACATTGAACGACGACGATGATCAATGAATATTCCCTGCGAGTTCCAGAGGGATTGTCTGAAAAACGCCGTGTCTGAAAATTGTGTTTAACTTTTCCCAATTTTGAAAGAATTTGCTTGGCGTCGGATCCGCTGTTCAAACGGCCTCTGGATCCGATTATTCCTGTCGGCCCTAATTGTGGAAATCCATAATTAAATAAGGTTCACCGAAGCCTACCGACTTAGAGTCTTTCTATAAACTTTCGATTCAATTAAGTGAAACTTTCCTCTGGAGTATGACAAGAATAAAGAATAATTTCGGGTAAATGCTCAGGGTAGTTTACATGATATCCGAAAAAGAAGTTTCCAGTTTGGAGTACAATCAAACCATCTATATAAACGATATAATTGATTATGGATGGCGAGGAATGGACTGAACTGATCCTGAGCATGTCCCCGATTCCGTAATGTAATCCTCGGATTACATGAGGAGGACATCGATAGTGAATACCTTCGATGTTATAAGCAAATAATAATAACCAGCATGGTTAATTGATTCCGAATAATCTCTGGATATGTAGATTGCCTCCATATCACGTGTTTGCGTCCAATGGAATGGAAATTAACTATTTCAGAGCCTCAATCCCGAACGTCAGTACAGAGCTTATAATATCGTGACAACAAAGGAATGCAAATAGAAATTATGCAACCTCATCATTACTTCGGAAACTATTGATTTCTCCATCAATACATCAAGATCAGCTGCAATCTTTACTGATACTAGGTACCACACTCTCAATATTGTACAGCAATTGGAAGACTTAATAACATTTCGGTACATGCAGAATTAATTCAAATAATTGGGAATAGCGATTATTTCTTTTGACCTAATCGATACAAGAAAAAAGAAAAATCGAGGTCGTGAGAACGCCTAAAAATGTGAAGAATTAATATATTAATTCAAGTATTTGTTTAGTCTACTCGCCCAGCGTTGAAATGAATTTTCAAGAGTTCCAAACGACCCATACTTCGAAATTTTGGTCAACTTTGAATAACTGTATTTACCAGAATAATTCAGATATGCTCAAGTTGTATCTTTTAAATTATTTTGATATTCTTCACAAATTCAAAAATGTAGATTTGGACGACGTACATAGAATAGTGAGGTAGTAACGATTTTTTTCGTGGAGGTCTATTTTTCGATATTTTCAAATGGCCAGTTTTTGGGAAGTAATTTTTTCTCAAAGAAACTAATAACATATTCTGAATCTACGCCCTCGAATTAGTCAATACCGTAAGTTTGGTGGAGATCGGATTCAATTTAATTTTTTCGAAAAAACACAAAATTTCGCATGCATATGTATGGATATTTTAGCGTTTTTCGAAAAAAAATTTCTCGTCTGATTGTCACCAAACATACACTATTGACTAATTCGAGGGCGAAGATCAAGAATGTGTAACTAGTTTTTCTGAGAAAAATTTATTTCCCGAATACTGGCCATTTGGAAATGTCGAAAAATAGGCTTCCGCGAAAAAATTCGTTACTACCTTACTATTTTATGTACGCCGATCAAATTCACATTTTTACATTCGTAAGGAGCAGAAGATAGAGAATGATTGAAAAAATAATTTTTGAGCCTACCCGGATTATTCTGGTAGATACAGCCATTCAAAGTTGACCAAAATTTTGACCATAAATGAAATCTTTCGCAAAGTGAAGACTTCACCAAAAAAATAATCACATATTCTGAGTCTACGGCATTGAATTGATGATGATAATGATTTTCGTGAAAATCGGATAAAAAAAAAGTTCGAGTTCAAGTAAATTTCTCATCTGATTCCACCAAATATACACTATTGACTAATTCGAGGGCGTAGATCAAGAATATATAATTAGTTTTTTCCTGAAAAATTTTCTTTCCAAATAGAGGCTAGCAACATGAAATTACAGAAAATTGCATATTTTTTCTACAGATTCGATCGTCACGAAATTTTGTATTTAAATAGAGAATGATATATTCAAGCTACATTTCTCCAGATCACATGACCAGAACCATAGAAAATCATAACTCTCGAACGGAAAGGCCTGAAATTTTCAGGATAGGTGTGGATCTGAAATGTCGCATTTACGTTCAACAATGAGCAGAATTATACTAAGGGTTTCGAAACTACGAATTCGATCGAGATGAAATTTTGTATTTCAATCGAGAATGATATATTAAAGCAATATTTTGTCCAGATCGCATGACCAGAACCATAGAAACCATAGAAAATTGTAACTTCTGAACGGAAAGGCCTAGGAACTTGAAATTTTCAGGGTGGGTTTGGATCGCGAATATCGCAGTCACGTGCATCAATGAGCAAAATTAGACTAGGGGTTCCGTAAATATGGCCGTTCAAAAAATTTTTTTCCTGATAGTTTCGAAACTACTGATCGGATTGGAATGAAATTTTGCACCTAGCTGAGGAATAATGTTTTCGAACTACGTGCAGAATTTTTTCCAGATCGCATTACCAAGAACATAGATACCGCAGAAAATTCTAGAGAATTATCGAAAAAAAATTGATCAGCTGAAGCACTGACATGAACTCTGGAGTGTCGCTTAAGTTTCAGAATTTTTTTGACAGATGTCGAAAATTCCTTCAATTGATTTCTAAAACTTAAAAATGCGAATCCACCTACAAGGTGCATGTACGAGCGCTCAAAAGCTCCTGCCTTCAGGGCAGTGCTTTTCGTAATTTTTTAAATGAGAAAACGTGGAATTTTTAGCGGCCTAATTTTTTTTTTAGCTTGTGAGATTTATAATTTTTTTTCGTCGATTTCACGAATTGAGCACTTAATCAAGTGTTTGGATGGAAAATGGCTATATTGTAATGAATTGGAAAACTAACAGTTCGGTTCATGAAGAATTATTTCAAATAGTGGGGAATAGAGATTATTTCTTTTGGCTTAGTCGATACAAGAAAAAATCGAAGACGTGAGAACGCCCAGAAATGTGAAGAATCGATGTATTAATTGAAGTATTTGTTTAGTCTACGCGCCCAGCGTTGAAATGTTGATAACCCAAATTCAAGAGTTTCGAAGGACCCATGTATATAGTGCATAACGCGCGTTTGATGACAACAAAAATAAATCCTTGTGAGATTTATAATTTCCCTTCGTCAATTTCACGAATTGAGCACTTAAGTGTTTAGATGGTAAATTTCACATCCTACCCCAACCGTCGGATATCTGAGAGGTGATTGGTTTCAGACCAATAATTGGCGATGTTTGGTTCACGAATCGTCTTAAAAAAGATAATAAAAGGGGGTGATTGGTTTAACGAAAACGGAAACATCATTTGGTACCATCTAGAATGGTAGGGTTGAAAATTTCCTTGAGATGAAATAAAGATCGAAGAAAGACAGTGGTTCCCCTCGAAAAAGTTCTTTCGAGGGGAAAGAACACCTAATTCGAAAACTTGTTCGAGTTGATGATAATTTTTCGGGAATCATTCAGAAAGTAGTTTTCGAGAAGTAGGCACGAATAGCTCTTTCAGAAAAATAACACGGAATCTATCAGGAATTTAGTTGAGTTAAGAAGTGAACAAAATTATATCGAACGCCGAAAGGAAGAACGGGTGTGTTCTGTGTCGCAGTGAACTCTTGATTTTATCAAGTGTGAACAACACGATTTCGACAAGGGCAGGATTTCACCCCCAGTGGCGGAGCATAAGAAAAGGTAATTATAAATTCACGCATGGCATCATTTGAGTTTTACTAGACCGGAGTCACGAAATCTCTCACTCAAGATTGAATTACACTTGAAATTCAAAGTTATTTGGATAATTGTTTTTCTGAGATTAATAATCAAACCTTGATTTGACATTTGATAAATTCGTCGAGATTCATTCGTTCTGGTGAAGGTAGAATGCGTGTCGTTGATGCATTAGTGTATAGGTTATGAAGAATCATAAAATTTTTTTTTAGTACATACTTTTTGGAAGTTTATCTCTGTTTGATTTCTATCACAAAAATGTATGAAAGATTTTTTTTTCGAAGTATCTAGATATGCGTCTTTGTATTACACCATGATACTGCAAGCGTTTTGGCGCCAAATTCAAAATCAGTTCAATATTTATCGTGGTGAAGAAAAAACATAAAATAGTTTTTCAGAATCATCCCTCATCCCTCGATTTCGACGTACCGTACGCTGGACTGACCCCACAGAATGAACCCGGAAAACACAGTGTACACCTAATAACTGATCGCCACTCCATCCAATCCCTCTGCAGCAAGCTAAACGGCGACACCGAACACGACAGAACAAATGGCCCTTTGTAATCTCCCGTAATTACCTCGGTACATGAGGCTGAGCAACGTCCGGCTCATTTTATGTAGTTCACACGTGCGAGTGCGAACGCGGCCTTACCCGCTTATGAAAAAAAAATGATTAGGTCGTCGATGAAAGAAGCGGCGGTGTTGATGAATTGATGTTTCGGCGTCGAATGTGATGAACTATCGGAAAAGGCTGTATTCCTCTTTGAGCGCCAGGTTCGGAATCATGCAATTTACCGGGGGATGATTGGTCCACTGAGGATCTGAAAGGTTCATCAGCGCCAATTCCGATGGGTTGGCATATCAGGCGAATTAGTTTTTTTTTTTTTGGAAATTTTTGTCGCTCCGCGGATACTCGTCATGATTTTCGATTCTTCTCATTCGACGCAGAATTTGATGTTCTCCAACTCTTATGTTTAAAGTTTTCATGCACTCAAATAATTTTTCCTGGATATACAACAGGAATTCGGTTACTTCCCTCTTTATAAGGGACAGCAGGAATATTTGTTGATTTCACGTGACAATTCCGGTCATTTAATTCCTCTAGAAAAAACAAGTATTACATCAGTTGATGCAACCAAACTGCAGTTTGTCATATACTGTCAGTACAGTATAGGACTTAATAGGGCGTGTAGATAAATGATTGAGTGGTGTAAATAAATTAGTGTTACTGAACTGTATATAAATTACTCAAGAAGAATTCAGTATTATTTTCGGTGTTTCCAGCGATGAAAATTTCTGCTTCAGATACTACAATTCCATAATTTTCAACAAAGTCTATAAAAATTTAGTTGAAGAGGATTCTGAGTAATGAGTGTTTTCGATTAAATATGTACAGGAAAATGAAGATAAAAACCTGTTTGCCAAACTACATTAGCGAATTTGATCACAGAGTTACTGGCTACAAATGCTCACACTTTTTCTGTCGCTTTTCAATCCTTTGGATGGTATCTTTTGAGTTTTGTCTATTCGTTGGCGCCCTCTGTTGACCGGTACGGTAAATGTTGGCCGTCGGTTCAGATCGTTACATTAATCTTTCATCCTTCCTCTGATCTGATCTAACCTGACTTTTTCCCTATTCCTTCTCACAGCATATTTCTTAATCATATACTAAACCTTTCTTTTTTTTGAGCGCTCGAACTACTTACACGAGGGCTAGATTATTTCGTTACGATGTCTGTATTTTTCGAACTTTAAGCCGAAAATGGTCTCAAACGATAGAGTTCGACTCACTGATGACGAATCCGTCGGAAAATTCTGGCCGTCCGGCCGTCCGTAAGCACGATAACTCTCGAACGGAACAACCTAGAGACTTGAAATTGTCAGTGTTAATTCAGATCCCAAATGCCACGGTTGAGTTCGTTTATGAGGGGTTCCGTAAATATGGCTGTTCAAAGTTTTGTTCCCCTGATTATTTGAAAACTACAGATTTGATCGAGATGAAATTTTGCACTCGAATGGAGAATGAGGTGTTCAAGCTACATGTGAAATTTTGTCCAGATCGCATGACCAGAATCATAGAGACCATAGAAAATTGTAACTTTTGAACGGAAACGCCTAGAGAATTGAAATTTTCAGGATCGAATGTCGTGATCACGATCATCTATGAGCAAAATTATACTAGGGGTTCCGTAAATATGGTCGTTTGAAATTTTGTTTTCTCGATAATTTCGAAACTACGGATTCGATCGAGATGAAATTCTGTATTTTAATCGAGAATGTTATATCAAAGCAATATTTTGTCCAGATCGCATGACCGGACCGTAGAAACCATAGAAAATTGTAACTTTTGAAAGGAAAGGCCTAGGAACTTGAAATTTTCAGGGTGGGTTTGGATCGCAAATATCGCGGTCAAGTTCATCAATGAGCAAAAGAAGACTAGGGGTTCCGTAAATATGGCCGTTCAAAATATTTTTTCCCTGATAGTTTCGAAAATACTGATCGCATTGGAATGAAATTTCGCACCTAGCTGAGGAATAATGTATTCAAACTACGTGCAAAATTTTGTCCAGATCGCATCACCAAGATCATAGATATCGTAGAAAATTCTAGCGAATTATCGAAAAAAAATTGATCAGCTGAAGCACTGACATGAAGTCTGGAGTTTCGCCTAAGTTTCAGAATTTTTTTGACACCTGTCGAAAATTCCTTCAATTGATTTCTAAAACTGCAAAATGCGAACCTACAAGGTGGATGTACGAGCGCCCAAAAGCTCCTGACTTCACGGCAGTGCTTTTCGTAATTTTTTTTCTGTATTTCCTAAAAAAAGTTATTCAAGAATTAGTATTAATCGTAGAGCTAAAACATTCAGTTCCTGGTAGGAGACAAAAAAATGCTAAAAACTTGCAATATGCTAAACTCGATATCTTCATGCTGACTGAGACGAAACTATGATAGATTTAGTATTAAAAATGCCAAATCGGCCACAGTGCGTTCAATATCATCGAGATGATTATCGATTGCAAGTACAGATTGTTCTCAGGACGGTCTTTTCTTGTTGTAATAACAATAGTTGCGTGTAAACAGCCGGAATTCATTTAACCAGAAATTCTTTTTTTCAGTGTGAAAAGAGGGAGAGTTTTGAAGATATTCCAATCAAAAAATTTTTGGCTGGATTTATATCCGCTTCCAATACTCATTTATATATGAAAAAATTCCATTTTGTGCAAAATTTCTGTTGGCTGCGAAAAAATCCTGAAGGAAACATCCTTGATTACAACCTCAAAGATTCATTGTGGCAAGTTTTGTCTCGGTTCATTTCAACAGAGAGCTAATGGCATCAAAGTGGTAAAAATGAAACGCGACCAGCTATTTGGATAAGGTCGGCTGTTCCATTCGCAAACGTCCTAGGGGGTTGTTTTCGAATATTCGATATCCTTTCGAAGGGATCTGGCACAGAACTACCCCTTCTCGCCGCAAAATTCTGACGAATAATAAACTAGAAATTGGGGATGATAAAAATTTTACGATTATTAAAAAGTTCGCGTTCCTGCCACTTTTATGTTCAATTGATGAAAAATTCCTGGGCCAAATCGGATATATAGGAGGGTCGTAAAATACTGAAATATGTATAAACTGTGGGGCCGAAATGGTTCCTTGCAGATATTTGATTCAATATTAACGAAACTATGTACTTATGTTCGTGTATACGACGTAATATACAGTGGAGTTCTTAAAAGATGTAACAATCTTGTCGCACGAGGCGCTTTTGGCCGAAATCGGATTAAAGTCAACTTCGGAAGACGTCGCACGAAGACATTATTCCCCAGTCATCAATCTTCATAAATTCGATTAATTCCGTATCGATAATCCCAACCAGCTCAGCGCGACCACCTAGCGCCGGCAAATCGATGGAAATTACCGTGTTTGACACAATGGACCCCTCTTTCGATGCTGATGGCCGACTGCGTCAGACAAGCAGCCCTGTGTAGCTCGCAGTGATTGGGGTAGATGTGGCCATCCGATCCGCAGACCACCCTCTGATGCATGGCGCACTGACGTGCACATTGACAGGTCGCCTGACCATCTTTTGTCACCACGCATTCTCTGCCTTTCATGCAGTAATGGACCAGGCAGGGATCTGAAAAAAAAATGGGAAGCAATTAATTAGGGCTTTTCAGTTATTGATGAGGGGGGATTGGATATCGACATTTCCGTCGATCGCATCACAACAATCATATTTCAATAAAAATTCGATCGGGTATTCTGGGCGTGAAACCTTCATAAAAAATATATTTGATTGTCTGCGGATACGTCAGGATTCGCAACAGGCTGTGTTTTATCTCATATTCCGATAGTATTTGCATCCCGAGTGTTAAATTCTGCTGAAAATCGCTATAGTACAACATGAAAAGAACTTTTTCCGTCGACCATAGAATAAAAGCTCATTTTAACGCAATCGAAATCATCCATTAATGAACCCTATTAATGCATGATTTATTGTATTAATGCATGATTATCATGGCAACCGATTATAAAATATTAAGTCGGAGCATAAATGGATCTATGTCGGAGCACGATCGAGCTGTCAAATTTATTTATTCGCTTTCGATCAGAATCTGATTTTATCCGTTACGCTACTACATAATGAATAACGAAGAAAATATCCCTTTGACACCGCCAGATGTGACAAAACTGCTGAAGCAGCAACTTTGAGTCTGCTTCCTGAAAAGAGCCGCCATTTATATAAGAAAACCTATGCTGAATTCAGATCTTGGTGCAAGGACAAGAAGGTTCGGAACTTTACGGAAACGGTTTTGTTGGCATACTTTACGGGTATTGCAGAAAAGGGGCATCTAGCAAGTTTATGGCCAAAATATTCGATGCTGAAATCAACACTAAATGTGAAAGACAATACTGATATAAGCAGATACCACAAACTGGTGATGTTTATTAAACGGAAAAGAGAGGGATATATCCCAAAAAAATCAAAAGTTCTCGAAAAAGAACATGTGAGAGAGTTCATAGCGAATGCTCCTGATAGTGTTTTCTTGATGTCGAAGGTAAAAATAAAACTCAATTGAATCGTTACTCCAACTTATTCTCATTATCTCGTTATAGTGAAATAACTATCATTGTTTGATTTGTAGGTCGCTTTGATATTCGGAGTAGCGGGTGCATTGAGAAAAGATGAATTTTTAAGGTTGCAGAGAAAGGATGTACAAGATATGGGATCGAAATTTTTGGTGACAGTGAATTCATCGAGAACACATTCGAACAGGATATTCACTGTGGTGGATAATGATGAGCATACACTTTTAAACATAATAAAGAGATATATATCCAGGCCAGCTCACGCCAGCTCACACTCCACACGAAAGATTTTTCGTTTTTTATAAAACTATAAATGCTCAACACAACCAGTTGGAATTAATATATTTTCTGAATTACCGTCGATGATTGCAGAGTTTCTTAAATTAGAGCAACCACATTTGTGTACAGGTCACTGTTTTCGGCGTTCTTCTGCGTCTATTCTTTCTGACAGTGCTGCAAATTTTTCAGCCATCAAAAGACTTGGTGGTTGGAAATCAACTTCTGTTGCAGAAGGGTATATTGAAAACTCCATTCAGAATAAAATAGAAACTGCAGAAAAAATTTTATGTCATAATAGTTCCAAAGTAAATAATGCTTCAACCTCCACTTCATCCACACGTTCCTTGTCGGACATTATCGGAAATGAAATAAATGTAAACTATTCAGAATGTCACAGCATGTCCAATATTCCCTCTATGAATTTTTCGAATTGTTCTATAGGAAGCATAAATATTAATATATCGAAATGAACGTAGAAATTTGTATTACGTCAAATTTGTATATCATGCAAAATAAAAATTGGTTTCGATCCAGAATTTATATTCAATTCCTGATGAGGTCGACGGAAAAATCTTGTAATCAACTCGTTCATTAATTCAGCAATTAATGGTCTCAAACATTAACGCGCTTGCTCCGCTCACGCGTTAAAATATTTCGACCATTAATCGCTATCATTAATAAACTAGTTGATAAAATAACTATTATCAGTCGTGTGGTCATGTCGATATTTCAGGGCATACACTTTTTTCAACAAGAAATGTCTGAGTTCGCCCAAGAAGCGATCTTCCAAGGCCCTTACAATCGCTTTCTCGATTGGCAACGCACCCTTATCCAGAATTCCGACCGGCGCACGTCCAAAAAAATGAATCCAGAAACATTCTAATCAATGTCAATTGATACCTCTCGCGCCTACCGGACGCAAGTCCTGATTGAATGCCTCTCATCCTGTATATAATGAAACCATTCGATGGCGGCGAACTGCAGTGGAATAATAATTTCGGGGGGCGACGGGCATGTGCCAGGCACTGTGCGGAATCCAAAAAACAGGCTGAATAGAAACGACCTCGTTATTCGTGGTTTACGATCATCGTTTCATTATGAATGGCCGGCCATGCCGAAACCGACGATGCCCTCCCGATGCCGTTATGATTTCGTGACGGGAGAAGGGTTATTTATCATGACCGTCTGGAAGAAAATTCGAGATATATTGTTCAAGGGTCGATGATGCATCGGGAGAAGAAAACAGGAACGTGTCTGAGGCAACAATAGCCTCGGAATTCACAAAGGAATACCATTATCGCAGCTATCACGTTAAATAACACTTCTTAAACTAGGTACCTAACAAGTTTTCGAGGACGTCATCTCCTAAATTTATTTTATTCCACATTTAACCAGTTCATACTTCCTTTGGATCCACATCAAACAAACACTCGTGGAGGTGTTGAGAATTCCAACTCGAAAAGTTCCAAACTAGCTCCAGAACGCAGATGGAAGTTCGGAACTTTTACAGCCCGCGAATATTTATAACAGTCGCAAAGCCAAATAAAGGGGGGGAACCCTATGTTCTGGTCCTATCTAATTAGGAATAATCTCGAGGGGATGCAAATAGAAAGTGGTTATCAATTTAAAATATGATTTCAGTTGCTAATATAGTTTGGTGGAGTTTGTTCGCCTCTGGAGCCAAGGAACGTCGTAGGAATTAGTTTCAATCAGACAGTTGGGAACTTGTATGTAGTTCGAGGAAATCAACAGTTGGTTATACTGTCGTGACGATAAATTAGGTTTACAAATAGTGATTGAGAAAAAAACAAGTATTTAAACTACAACTCTACGATTAGTGAACTGATGCATAGAGACACGCTGAGTGTGACTGAAAATAAAAAAATTCAACAAAGATAAAATATAAAAAAATACAACAAAGATACAATAATAATTACAAAAATGATTTGATTGAGCTGGTGTGTTTCCTTTGAGGAATTTATTCAAATGGATATAAGGAAGAAAAATTTGTTGAGAGTGCAAGGGTAAGA
Organism: Aphidecta obliterata; assembly: GCA_963966015.1. Lineage (NCBI taxonomy): Eukaryota > Metazoa > Arthropoda > Insecta > Coleoptera > Coccinellidae > Aphidecta > Aphidecta obliterata. Next base: position 34,587,440 of record OZ014428.1, read on the forward strand.
ATTCTAAAACAACGATAAAATGAGTTGAAAATTCAGGTATCAAGATGTTCCACCTACAACGAAAATGGAGTTTTTCTGATCTTCACGTCAGTGATTTGGTTCAAAGAATTACACTCAGTTGGAGAATTTGATAAATTCCATAAAATCTTGTGATTCCATCTGATGTATCTCGATACAAATTATTTCGCAAGAGGCCTGATTCTTCAAGGATCTCGAGTGAATTTTGAAAAAAAATAGACCGATCTGAGAAGTGAAACACATAAAAAACGAATCCTCGTTGGTTTCTTCAACACCCGCGTGCATTTTTCAGAAATTGATTTTGGTTTGATGTGAACATAATTCCAATGACATCTCAGTTCATTCATTTCCATCTCGAAGTAGAATGCAGTCGGAATTGATTGGGTCGAAAATCGTCGAAAGAAGTAATTTGGTGTGCGAAATAGAGGTAGATAATTATTTAGCCCATCTGGGTCTGAAATGAGGTTACAAACACCGTGCTCTCTCGTATAACTCCCTGTCTGTGTGCTTCTGAACAAGCCGATTGACTGAAAGGGAACAGTCCATTATTGGTATTCAGTATCAAATTAAGTTGATACACAATCATTATTGTGAATGTTTTGCTTGTAAAGATGAATTCAGAAAGTGAAGATGAATTATTATGTACACCTTCAGAAACAAGACAATCAGCCAATCTTACCATACAGAATTTATTGCCCGAAAAATCCCAAAACAAATATGAAGGTTTATACAATAGTTTTCAAGATTGGTGTAGCAGTAAGAATATTGAGTCATCGTTTACAGAGAATGTTCTTTCGGCATATTTTAGTGAAATTTGCACTGAATATGAAGCATCGCCACTATGGACTTTCGACTCGATGCTAAGAAGCACACTCAACATAAATAATGCATTGTTATAGGTAACTACTGAGATTTGAAAATTGAGTTCTTTCTTTGTACTTGTTTCTCAGTATTTATTGTTATGGTCGTAGATGAAGTATAGTATTCAACTTGCGGTAATGGTCATAAATCACCTGATAAATTTTAGCACGAGCCGAAGGCGAGTGCTGCAAACTTCATCTGCGTGAGTTATGACCTACATTACCTCTCGTTAAATAATATACTATTTCCATCCTAATAAAACGTATTTCGTTACAATTCCAGTTGATAATCACAAAATGAAAAAGACAAATCGAATTATCATCTAGTAAGCCAAGAGATCCACTTTTACGGGTAGATCCACATAATAGGCAGATCCACCTTTTCGGGTAGATCCACACATGAAGTTTATTCTCTGATATTTTTCATTCATTTTAGCCAGTGGAACGGATTTGAAGGTAAAATAGAGTGATTCATAGTTCGAAATGATGGTGAGTGGTTATTTTACGTAGAATTTGTCAAGTCTGACATTTCGAATTTCGGATGAAAATATAGTGGAATCGAATTGTCCAGAAGAATTGAAAAAAATTATTTTCGAAAAATTCTGTATCTCTTCTGTCTGTAATACAAACAAATCTTTCCAATAGGTGGGGGTAATGGTTAATCCTATGCGCAACTCCTTGTGTGGGATGAATATCTGATGATATCTTAATGACGACTTCCAGGGATGAAATTATGCTTATCTTACAGCCATTGAGTGAGAAGATCTGTGGACGTAATTTTTTTTTTCATAATTTAGGAGAGAGACAAAAATTCAAAGTAACTTACTTGTTTCTAACAATGTGATATGTGTTGTATCCACAAATTCAGTGGTGGAGGAGTCCCTATGATGACGTGATCTCTGAAAAAAAAATTATGTTAATATGAGAAATATGAATTGATTCTGTTGATTCTGAATCCAAATAACTTCCGCTACAGCAACTTCACCCGTTATTCCACAAAACCCCCGTTATATTCATGAAACAACCCAAGCATACATATCTCCAGGTGTATGCAAATTTATAAATATGTGGTTGAAAGCGTTACCGCGTATTCTACAAAACAGGGTGTGTTTCACTATAATGGATAATACAACTCATGAATACCTTTCTCATTTCGATTTCAAGTCATAAACTACAGTTGTTCAGTATTTACAGTTCCACAACTTCACCCCAAACACTCCGGCATATAATTGAGGGAAGTTTGTTCACAAGAAAGAACAAGGGGGTTGTTTAAGTGCCAGAGTATAATGGCTGAATCTCGCGGACTCTGCCTGCTATTTTATGTTAAGTCAATAAAGAACGCCCCGTGATAATTCATCATAACATACTGTAGCACAAAATTTCGGAATTGTTTGGCACGTTTTTCGAACGAAATTTCACTCTCACTTCGAACTTTACATCAAACGAAATGGCCTGAAAATATATGAATCATTTCCACCAAAACACCACACGACGTAGTATTTCATTCTCTCCCATTTCATGAAACCGATTTTGTACTTCGTTAAATAGTGTACAACGTCCATTAATATTTTATATGCCGTCGGGCTTAAATAGAATCCTAGAGTTATTTATCGGACAATATTTCACAGAAACCCAAAACCGAATCAAGCACTGTTGATATAAATTCCATTTATGGTTCATTCGAAATACAACCCCCTATTCTGGAATAATATGAATTTTCAACAACATATAAACCGAAATAAACCGCCGGATACAACCCCGTCGAATATCAGTTACAGTTACAGATCATTCGTTACATTCCGATAGGGATTTATTATTGGCCTGGTTCGATATTTGCAGAATTAATTCGAATAGTCGAGATTATTTCTTTTGGCCTAGTTGATACTAGAAAAAATCGAAGTCGTGAGAACGCCTAGAAATGTGGAGAATTAATATATTAATTTAAGTATTTGTTTAGTCTACTTGCCCAGCGTTAAAATGTTGATAACCCGAACTCAATAGTTTTAAAGGACCCATAAATAAAGTGCCTAACGCGCGTTCAATGACCAAAAATTAAGCGTTGTGATATTTATAAATTCCCTTCGATTCCCGTCGATTTCACGAATTAAGCACTTAATTAAGTGTTTGGATGGAAAATTTCACATCCTACCACTGTTGGAAATGTGAGAGGTGATTGGTTTCAGAACAATAATTATCGAATGATTGTCAAAAACTGACATCTATGGAAAATATTGAAAGCGTTACGACAGGACGGCCACTCAGTCAAAACAAATCCTGCAGGAGTTTCGGGAACCTTTATATCCATCGCTTCCATCAGAAACCTCCAAGAGTGTCGTGCAATTCTGATGAGCGTTCCACCGACTATGATGAAGAGCAATAATCTCTCGCTACGCTGGTTCACACCAGAATTGCATTTGGTAGAAAACATTTCGACGTCTGAAAAGGGATGACACTGTGAAACGGGGGTGTGGATTTTGCATTCGAATGTGCATTAATGGAATTGGTTGGAATTTAATTCACTTTTTGCATAATGGAGGAACTCTTCCTTTAACTTTAACGTTGAATGCTCTAGATTTGCCTCCTGTTCTGTCTCTCTCGTAATCCAGCGACTTTCGAGAATCACTCGGAGGCGCTGTAGGATGAAACCACCTGCAGACTGCCGAACTCGTGGGATCAACCTATTTACGACATATCTCTGGGGATATAGCCACATATATCACCTACCCCTCCTGGAGGAGGGCTCACGTGCAACCGGAGCCCCATTAAAACCGGAAAGAAATGCACTTCCTCGCCAGATCCCGTAGATCATTCCAAATTGGATCGAATTCACGTAGCCCGCATACATCAAAACGACTCGACAAATTCACTTGGTGAACCAGAAAATGAAATAAGGAGCGCGGGGTCGGAAAATTGAATATTATGCGGGGGGAAAATGAAACGAAAATCCATTGAAGTTGCCACTCGCGATTCAATGGAGAAGAAATAAATAATGCGCTGTCTAACAGATATAAATTGGATTTTCAGTCTCCGGTGATTCCGGCCGACCCGGTTTATATGCACACTATTCCTAAATGTATAAATAATTTATGAGGACTTGAAGACCGGATTCTGGCGTGGCGTGTCTGCCGGAATGTTCGAATCTCTGGGATATCATCCTTCGGAGGTATTTTTTGCGCGAGGGTAAAGGCGACAGGAGACGTGTCGACATGTGGGAAAGAGATGCATTGTATCCTTAGTGAGGACTACATCAACTCCCTATGAATATGGTGATGGTGTTGATGCAGTCCTTCATCAAAACTACAAATTCAGAAAACTCTTATCATATATACAGGGTTACAGGGAAAGTCGTACTGAATATTGAAGGACGTTATTATTCAGGTGAGTCCTGATGGAATTGGGTCGAAAGGAGAATCAGTCTAAATGTGTGGATGACCATAATATCAAATTACTTGATAGGGCCGCACCTTCTGCCTATTTTAGCTACTTTTACCTCAAACTAAAAATGTACCCTACACTACCTTACTTGTTATTTGGTCAATGGTTTGCCTATTTAATAGCAGGTGTTTTACCTTTCTGAATAGCTAAGGAGACGCAGAAGTTTTCAAACTCATCTGCAGAATAAGTTCCATGAAGTTTTTTTCAAAAAAAGCGCTTCAAAGTTGAAAACACTTAGTGAAAATACTTCGATTCTAACCGTTGTCGAGCAGTCTTATTGAGCTGTCAGTAGTAGGTTCAGTTTCTGTTGATCATTTTTATTAATTGGAATGCCCTCCAACTAGATACATCGAAAAAACTGCTCCTAGAAGATCCAATCCAAAAAAAAATGATAAAAAGCCAAAAAATAAAGGATTCTTAAAAAAATCTTCAAAACTCAATATCTCCAAAACGGTTAAGTTTCGGACACCATATTATAGAACCAAATCCATCAGAAATGACCTGAATAATAACGTTCTTCAATATTCAGTACGACTTTTCCTGTAACTCAGAAAAATATCTCGCTACTAAATCTTGTCGATACTGAATATTGCAAAGCACAACGAACGACTCTATGAAGGACGCACTGAAGTTCCTTATACGCACATACTGATTTATTTTTTCCACATCGCTGTGTGTGTTCAGTGAAATATCTTTTCGCATGGCCTGGAGCGGCGATAAAGCATATAACACAAAGCAGACCCCGAGCTATATTTTTTTTGAGTAAGAGTCGAGCGTGTAATAAGTAAGCCAGGAGAAGGGGGGGTTGCCATGTGGAAGGATTATTTTTATTTTCACGACCTATCCCCATTTCGTTTTATCTCCGTCATTCAAGTTTTATAGGTCCTCTTGGTAAAATCCACTGATTCGTATATCTGATTAAGTCGTCTTCTCTCGGGGAGATTTGATGTTCTGCAGACACAACACTCGGGAGAATTATTTTTGTTGAGTCGATATTTAGTTACGGAAGCAGTGATACTCGTTATTCAGCTGAATTGTATTTTTCTCTGAATTTTTTCAGAATAAGGCTCCTCAACGACCATTTTCTCAATTGATTCAATAAAAACTGGCACCTTCGCCATTCTGCAACTTTTCGCGAAACGATTATTTCTTCTGATATTGTTATTATTTCCTTGTATTTTCAATTTTTTCAATTTTTATTCAATATTCATTTCAACCCTTAACAGAAATTGTAAATTCATTTCGCAGAACTATGAGAAGTACCAAAACCAACCGCAACTCTAAGTCAATGCAGCTTTTTCTCGTTGAATTTTCATTACGTGGAGAGATCGTTAAAATGCGACAAGGGTTGGTCTCGGTTTTTCCCCTCGAAAAAGCAGGAATACATCGCTATCTCGCATCACTCCAGAGAAACACAAAGGATATTGCCATACACGTAGAAGGGTAGATAAATATAGAGACACTTTAGGGTAGTAAATAAGCGGAAATTGAACCGTTTAGAGGTTTGCCGCGTAACGTTGTTTGAAGTTATTTGCTACGTATAAGAGTGGCTAGAAGGGGAAACTCTAAGAATCGTTAGAGGCTCAATGATTCGTTCTCCAGAATGTCGGTTATTCTGGAGGAGTTATTGGGACAAACGATGTATATCATGTTGTGACGAGCAATTGACCAATGAAGAATTAGTGGAATTAGTGCACAATATTACCATTTCCATACTTTTGCAGTGTTAATTCTGATCTTATTTGAGAAATTTCAGGGTGCAGGCTCCTTCGCCATTTTGCAACTTTCCAAACAAAACTTCCATTTCTTCTGATATTGTAACTTTTTCGGTGATTTTCAAATTTGTATTCGATCTACAGTTCCTATATTATTACTCGATGCATAAACTGAAAAATTCGAGACGGATAGAAATACATATCCTCGAACTTCACCTAAGCTTGATTATAAGAAATAAGGAATCAAAAAAAAACACAAGTCAATACAAGCACGAATTTCTATTATGTGGAAAGATCATCAAAATGCGACACGGTTATGTTTTGGGTTCTCCCTCAGAAAGGTCGGAATACACCGCTATCTCGTATCACTCCAGAGAAACACAAAGGATATTGCCATACACGTAGAAGGGTAGATAAATATAGAGACACTTCAGCGTAGTAAACAAGCGGAAATTGAGCCGTTTAAGGGGTTGCCGCGTAGCGTTGTTTGAAGTTATTGTATAAGAGTGGCTAGAAGGGGAAACTCTAAGAATCGTTAGAGGCTTAATGATTCGTTCTGTGGGTTAATCTGGATTTAAATTGTGAAAGACAAAAATACCGGACAATTCTACCGTTTTCATACTTCCGTAGTGTTAATTCTGATCTAATTGAAGAAATTTCAAGAAACCTACCCCTTCGCCATTTTGCAACTTTTTCAATAAAACTCCCTTTTTTTAACATTGTTACTTTTTTGGTGATTTTTGGTTTTTTATTCGTTAAACTGATCGTAATTATAGCATAAATCGAAACATAAACTGAAATATGAAGAGGGAAAGAATGTATTTCCTCGAACGATTCCAAAGCATCAACTAAGAGAAGTAATGAACCAAAAATAACACCAACTCTCACTGTCAGTCAATACCAGCTTTTCTCGTTGAATGTGAAGAGATCGTTAAAATGTGAGACAGGTAGGTTTTTGTTTTTACCCCCCGGAATAAACCGCTATCTTGCATCACTCCAAAGGAACACAAGGGATATTGCCATACACGTAGAAGGGTAGATAAATATAGAGACACTTTAGGGTAGTAAATAAGCGGAAATTGAACCTTTCAGGGGTTTGGCTCGTAGCGTTTTTTGAAGTTATTTGCTAAGTACAAAAGTGTCTAGAAGGGGAAACTAAGAATCGTTAGGGGCGTAATGATCAGTTCTCCTAAATGTGAGTTATTCTGGATTTATTTTGTGACGACCAAATAAGTTTGGACAATTGAAACAAAATTACCAGACAATTCTACCGTTTTCATACTTTCGTAATGTGAATTCTGATCTTATTGAAGAAATTTCAGGAAAACTGCTCCTTCGGCATTTTGCAACTTTCCCAATAAAACTACCATTTTTCTGAGATTGTTACTTTTTTGGTGATTTTGGATTTTTATTCGATCTACTGATCGTAATTAAATCATAACTTGAAAGGAAAACTAAAAATTCCGAGAGGTATAAAAATTTATTTCCGATTCCAATGCTGTAACTATAAGAAGTAATGAACGAAAAATAACCACAACTCTCACTGTCTGTCAGTACAAGCTTTTTTCGTTGGATGTGAGGAGATCGTAAAATGTGACAAAGATAGGTTCCTGTTTTTATTTCGGAAAAGCCAGAATACACCGCTATCTTATGTGAATTCTGATCATATTCAAGGAATTTCAAGAAACCTGCGCCTTCGCCAATTTGCAACTTCTTCAATAAAACTACCATTTTTTCTCACACTGTTACTTTTTTGATGATTTCAAATTTTTATTCGATCAACTGATCGTAATTATATTATAACTCGAAACATAAACTGAAAATTTTGGGAGGACTAAAAATTTATTTTCTCCAACGTTTCCAAAGCAGTAACTCAAAGAAGTAATCACCCAAAAATAACCACAACTCTCACTATCAGTCAATACAACCTTTTTTTCCTTGAGTGTAAAGAGATCGTTAAAATGTGACACAGATAGGTTTCAGTTTTTACCTCGGAAAAGCTACAATAAGTTTGAAGTTATTTGCTACGTACAAAAGTGTGTAGAAGGGGAGACTATAAGAATCGTTAGAGGCGAAATGATTCGTTCTCCAGAATGTGGGTTATTCTGGATTCATTATGTGACGACCAACTGGCAATAAAGACAAATTACCGTTTTCCTTTCAAGAAACCCGCTCCTTCGCCATTTTGCAACTTTCCCAATAAAACATTTTTTTCTAACATTGTTACTTTTTTGGTGATTTTAGATTTTTATTCGATCTACTGATCGTCATTCTATCATAACTTGAAAAATAAACTAAAAATTTCGAGAGGCATAAAAATTTATTTTCGATTCCAAGCTTTAACTATAAGAAGTAATGAACCAAAAATAACCATTACTCTCACTATCGGTCAATAAAAGCGTAAAGAGATCGTTGAAATGTGACACAGATAGGTTTCTGTTTTCACCTCGGAAAAGCCGGAATACACCGCTATCTTGCATCACTCCAGAGAAACACAAAGGATATTGCCATACACGTAGAAGGGTAGATGAATATAGAGACACTTTGGGGTAGCAAATAAGCGGAAATTGAATCGTTCAGGGGTTTGGCTCGTAGCTTTGTTTGAAGTTATTTGCTGCGTAGAAAAGTGTCTAGTAGGGGAAACTATAAGAATCGTTAGATGCGTAATGACTCGCTTTCGGGAATATGGGTTATCTTGGTGAAAAAAGAGCAAGAGTAATTGAGTTCACACAATTTATCATTTTGAACAAATAACTGGATGATGTTGCCATTTTAATACTTCTGCAGCGCAATTTTTATATTGGCACCTTCGCCATTTTGCAACTCTTCACGAAACTTCTTGTCATCGTTATTATTTTTTTGTTTCTATTATTTTTTTTTTCGGAATATTGATATTTAAACCAGTATTCGTTAAATTCGAGTGTTGTGAGAAATTTCAACCATCAAATTTTTATCGTAAAGACAAAAATCATTGCAAAATATTCTCATTATTTCACTCTCAGAAGAGAGTTATGCCCTTGAGTACAAATTAATAACGAGAACATAAACAGCAAGTGTGCTCATAGGCCTGAGGGACCCCGTTTACCTTTTTTCGCCCCAATAAAGACTCGTGTTCCCGTAGATTTATACGCGTTTTGAATCGGGGCCCTCTGCACACATTATTCTTACATAAGCTCACTTCTTCGGCGACTAGAGGCACAAGTTACAACTTTGGGTTATTTATGGGATCGTTTAGGCTTTGACGGCGCCTGGCAAATAATAAAACAAGAGCCGAAATGCAGTTCAGTTTGCTGGAGGTTTCAACAGTTCGCTGATATATTGCTCCCAATTAAGAATCAGCCGCCTAGGCGACCGGTGACGCCCTTAATTGAATATTTTTAATTTATTTCCGCGTCGAAGGTTACCGAGGGTTGGCGAAATTTGACCTAATTTTCACTTTCGGCGAGTTTTCCATCTGCATATCCGGTAACTTTTTATTAATTCGTCTCGAGTAATTCTTGGATTTCAGATGAAGACGTTATCGCAGTTTAAAAAAGGGGTGGGTTGGTCGCATAAAGCATATAAACACACTTTCGTTCCATGTTTTCGCTATTAATTCGTATTCAGAAACGGGAAAAGCCCTAACAGGAGAACGCTATTTACTCGATGGGGCGAACTCGAGAGTTGGAGTGGTCGCTTTGCTGGAATGCTCTTCAGATGTGTTCTTTCAGGAGGAGATAACGAAAGGGCCGTCTGTGAATTAAGCCAGAAATGATTCCGTGAAAATACGGAGTTTGCGGGTTCCCCGCTCTTCTCCGTCTGGAAGATATAATTTAATATTTTATCACTACGGTTATTTGCCTTGTCCCTCATCCAGATAGGCAGGGAATATCATTGCAAATATTTGGTGAGGTGGGGGTTGCGGAGAGTGGAAGAGGGATACTTCGTGATTGGAAGGGTCATTTTATTACATTGGCTTGTGGCGAGTAGATATTAATGATGATGAATCTTTCCGAATGTGAAATCTGGCGACAAACTTTTTTGATTGTTAACTTCATTTTAGGTTATGGTTTATTTCCTCCAGGAATATTTTATGTTGTGAATCTTTTTTGTTCCATGTTTTTTTTTTGTTGGGATTATTTTCATGATTATTATAGATATCATTCTTTATTTTTGTCACTATTTTAATTGACAAAAAAAATTTTTTCTTGTACATGCCGAGACAATTTTTGGGAGTCCCTTCGTTCAAATTTTATTATTTTTTACTGTTCTTGTGATTCGTCTTCCATTATCTTTGGAAATATTTTTTATTGTTAACGTTATATTTTGTTCTAATACATTTCTTAAAGGAATATGTTTTTTAGGAGCCCCTTCTTTCGAATTTGATTATTTTTTACTGTTCTCGTGATTCGTCTTACGTTATCTTAGGAAATATATTTTATTTTGTTGATAATTCTGTGTTCTATGATTTTGTTCATTTTTCTCTGTGGTTTCATTATAGTTTTTTTCCTCTTGGATTCTAATATTTGTAGTATGTTGAAGAGGTTTACTCATTCTTTTTTATCATTCATGTTTAATTTTTGTTGTTTGAGTGCAATATTTTTATTCTTAACGTTATATTTTCTTCTAATATATTTCTTCGAGGAATATGTTTTTAGGAGCCCTTTATCTTGAATTTGATTATTCTTTACTGTTCTTGTGATTCTTCCTTCGTTATCTTATGAAATATATTTTATTTTGTTGAGAATTCTGTGTTCTATGAGTTTGTTCATTTTTCTTTGTGGTTTCATCATAAATTTTTTTCTATTGGAGTCTGATATTTTGTAATGTGTTGAAGAAATTCAGTCAGTCTTCTTTGTCTATCATTTTTATTCTTTGTGGTTGTAGTGCAAATTTTTCTATTGTAAACGTTATATTTTCTTCTAATATATTTCTTCGAGGAATATGTTTTTAAGGAGCCCCTTCTTTTAATTTTGATTATCTTCTACTATTCTTGTGATCCTCCGTTATCTTAGGAAATAAATTTTATTTTGTTGATAATTCTGTGTTTCTGTGATTTTCTTCATTTTTCTATGTGGTTTCATTATAAATTTTTTTCTCTTGTAGTCTGATATTTTGTAGTATGTTGTAGAAGTTTACTCATTCTTTTTTATCATTTATTTTCATTTTTTGTTGTTTTAGTGCAATTTTTTTATTCTTAATGTTATATTTTCTTCTTATATATTTCTTTGGGTAATATGTTTTTCAGAAGCCCCTTCTTTTAAATTTGATTATTTTTTACTGTTCTTGTGATTCGTCTTCCATTATCTTAGGAAATAAATTTTATTTTGTTGATAATTCTGTGTTTCTGTGATTTTCTTCATTTTTCTATGTGGTTTCATTATAAATTTTTTTCTCTTGTAGTCTGATATTTTGTAGTATGTTGTAGAAGTTTGCTCATTCTTTTTTATCATTTATTTTCATTTTTTGTTGTTTCAGTGCAATTTTTTTATTCTTAACGTTATATTTTCTTCTTCCATATTTCTTAGAGGAATATGTTTTTTAGGGGCCCCTTCTTTCGAATTCGATTATTTTTCACTGTTCTCGTGATTCGTCTTCCGTTATCTTAGGAAATATATTGTATTTTGTTGATAATTCTCTATTCTATGATTTTGTTCATTTCTCTCTGTGGTTTCATTATAATTTTTTTCCTCTTGGAATCTTATATTTCGTAGTATGTTGAAGAAGTTTACTCATTCTTTTTTATCATTCAGGTTTAATTTTTGTTGTTTTAGTGCATTTTCTCTATTCTTAACGTTATATTTTCTTCTAATATATTTCTTCGAGGAATATGTTTTTCAGGAGCCCCTTCTTTTTAATTTTATTATTTTTAACTGTTCTTGTGATTCGTCTTCCATTATTTCAGGAAATATATTTTATTTAGTTGATAATTCTGTGTTCAATGATTTCGTTCATTTTTTCTTTGAGGTTTCATTAGGAATTTCTTTCTCTTGGAGTCTAATATTTTGTAGTATGCTGTAGAAGTTCAGTCAGTCTTCTTTGTCATTCATTTTTATTCTCTGTGGTTGTAGTGCAAATTTTTCATTGTCAACGTTATATTTTCTTTCAATATATTTCTTCGAGGAATATGTTTTTTAGGGGCCCCTTCTTTTAAATTTGATTGTCTTCTACTGATGAATATATTTTATTTTGTTGATAATTCTGTGTTCTATGATTCTGTTCCTTCTTCTTAGTGGTTTCATAATAATTTTTTTTTTCTCTTGTAGTCTTATATTTCGTAGTTTGTCTCATAAGTTCACTCATTCTTCTTCATCTTTTATTTTAATTTTTGGTGGTTGTAGTGCAAATTTTTCTATTGTTAACGTTATATTTTCTTCTAATATATTTCTTAGAAAAATATGTTCTTTACGAGCCCCTTCTTTTAAATTTGATTATTTTCTACTGTTCTTGTGTTTCGTCTTCCGTTATCTCAGGAAATATATTTTATTTTGTTGATAATTCTGTGTTCTATGATTTTGTTCATGCTTTTTTTCTCCTGGAGTCTAATATTTTGTAGTATGTTGTAGAAGTTTACTCAGTTTTCTTTATCATTCATTTTTATTTATTGTTCTTGTAGTGAAAGTTTTTTTGTTGTTATATTTTCTTCGAGGAGTATGTTTTTTATGATTTTAATTATTTTTATTGAAATAAAAATTCTTCTCTTATCGTTCGACTGAAAAAAATCATACCTTCTTCCTTTACAAGATGAGAAATATTCGTTTTCCAATCTAATATCTCATCAGGTATGCAATGAATGCCCCTGCACCGAAATAATTCCGTTTTATTACTCAGACAAGTCTCGATTTCGACAGTCCAAATCGGGCGAACAAAAGTTGGAATATCCCCTGGCCGGCCTCTGCCAAATCCGGATTACGGTGGCGCAGATTGATAACAAAGCGCCATGAGGGCGCGGAAGTTTTTTGCGAGATTATAGCCCACATTATTCAGCGGGTAGGTTTTAGGGGATACGCGCATAAGGGGTCGTCGTATGCGGAAGGGATCATCAGACACCGTCCGATTTTTGCACGGATGAATTGCGGTCTTTTGCGATATCGCGTCGAAATTTTCTAGGTTACACAATTTATTTTCTATGGAGAATGTCAGTTTACCTCTCTGGTCATTCTGGAGATACGTGGATGGTAGTTTTCTTATTGAAGACCCTGAGGAATATGACAAAGGGGTCACTTTCTTTTGTTCACTGCATTATCAGTTCCTCGGGATGAAGAATAATGCTGTGAATATATATCAAGGGTGGAAGAGACCCACCTCCTCATCAGCCAATATTGGTCGATGGGGCAAGCAAACTTCCAAAATATATATGATAATTCCATCCCTGGGATGGACTCGTTGGTGGAATAAATCAATCGACAACCAACAGTTGGCCGTTCGCATCATCAATCACCCACCCCGTCGATATACACCCCTTCATATTCAGAAATTCGATTCAGGTTTTCCTGAAAGGTGACGCGTGCGAACCAGCGTTCTTCGAGAGTAATCTAATTTTTCGAGAGAGCTTTTGGACACCTTTGTCTTGAACATGTCGATTACTATAATTGCCCCTGACACATTTTTCCACTGTGGGACCCCAAGGATGTGTGGTGTGCCCTGCATGCCAATATGATTTCTTGGTATTGAATCTACATCGGTCTTGACAGAAACTGGCAGCACTATCCAACATGAAATTATGGAACTAGCCGTGAAAAGAAATCTGGCAACATGGGATGAGGTCCGATAGTTTTGAAGGAATAATGAGGTTAGATCTGGCGATCCAAGTTTTTCTGGGTATGAATTTCAATGATTTTTCCTAAACGATATAATTCTTAAAGTTCATACTAAGGAGGGGAAATTTGTTTATTTATTACAGTTCTTGTGATTCGTCTTTCGTTATCTTAGGAAATATATTTCATTTTGTTGATAATTCTGTGTTCTATGATTTTATTCATTTTTCATTGTGGTTCCATTATAAATATTTTTCTCTTGGAGTCTGATATTTTGTAGTATGTTGTGGAAGATTACTCATTCTTCTTCATGCAATTTCTATTTTTTGTTGTTGCAGTGCGAATGTTCTTTATTGTTGACGTTATATTTTCTTCTCATATATTCCTTTGAGTTATATGTTTTTTCATGATCATGTCTATTTGGTTGGTATAATTTTCATGATATATATAGATACATTTCATTATTCATTTTTCTCACTATTTGAATGGAAAAAAATTATTTTTCTAGTACAAAGCGAGACATTTTTCAGGAGTCCTTTCTTTTAAATTCGATTATTTTTTATTGTTTTTGTGATTCGTCTTCCGTTATCTTAGGAAATATATTTCATTTTGTTGATAATTCTGTGTTTTATGATTTTGTTCATTTTTCATTGTGGTTCCATTATACATTTTTTCCTTAGAGTTTGATATTTTGTAGTATGTTGTGGAAGTTTACTGATTCTTCTTTATGCAATTTCTATTTTTTGTTATTGCAGTGCAATTTTCTGTTATTGTAGACGTTATATTTTCTTCTCATATATTCCTTTGAGTAATATATTTTCTTATGATTATGTCTTTTTTGGATGGGATTATTTTCATGATATATATAGATACATTTCATTCTTCATTTTTCTTACTATTTGAATGGGGAAAAAATTATTTTTCTTGTACAAGGCGAGACATTTGAAGAGGTCCTATAAAGAAAATTAGGAATTGAGATTCTCGTCGAAGTCTGATTTTTCCCATATAATCCTCATACCTAATATTTCCTGTTTCATAACGGTAATCCAATATTCAGCCCCCCACGAGGTACCTGTAAGAAAATGAGATACTGTAAGAAGATTGAGGAAGAGGGCTGGCTGCGTTCTTCACAATGGGACTTAGGGCGAAAGGATCCTCCACCAATTACGAATATCCTGAAGAATGAAGGGAGATCAAACCCACAGCAAAAACAAAATTCAATTTTTACTGGATAATTGGCAATTTCCGAGTATAGGTTCATTCGGAGCAGAAAAATATGGCAACATAAGTCTTTGATGGTAAATAATCCCCATCTATATTCCACTTCCCACCAGGAAAAAGGGAAACTGCGATTTCCCGTCTGATTTTTTGGTGGCCTGTCTTCTACTTTTCATTCGGCTTGATTCTAAATTTATTCACCTAAATTTGATTGATTCCATCGATGAAAATCCATATTAACTTAGTATTCACTAATCAACTTAGTCTACGATTTTCACTATTTGTGAGTTTAACTAAACCACTACACGTGTTTCGCCATACCATGACTTCATCAGGTGACAAGATTAACTACTCATTGTTTCAAAATACCATATTTCTGCATATTGGAAGTAAAGGATTGAAACTTAATTTGTTAGAAAGCATGGAAATCAACAAACAGAAACGATCAACTAATTTGCTCAACGACCTTTGTTGGATTTGTTTAACCGTAACGACCGTTTAACGAGAACCTAATGATACAAATATCAGGAATGTGCTTAGTTTATCTCGTCACCTGATGAAACCATGGTATGGCCAAACACGTGTATTGGTTTTGTCGAACTCTTAATTAGTAAAAATCGTAGACTAAGTTAATCAATGAATACTAAGTTATTCACCTAAAAAATCAATAATGTCTCAGCTTGGAGGAGAAACTTATTCAAAACTATGTTCTGAAATTATTCGCACCTGTATGTACGGGTTTCTGAATGAAATCTGAATGAAACCATCAATTTCGTCAGCCCGATCCGAATGAAACCTCGGTGTCGAATCCAATTGCGGACATCGTCGCCGACTTCAAAGCAAATCTCTGGCGCCTCGGGGATTTGCAGGGTGCAGATGCGTCGTATCCGACTGTTCAAGAGACGTCCACAATTAGGACGGAAAGACCATAAATAATTCATCGTAGTCACTAAGCGTTCATTTATTTCCGCCATTTACATATTCTACGAGTTCAACTCGTTCGGATGGAACACAATTATCCGACGTTCTAAATGGAATTTTCATTTCGTTCGTTTCGTTTTCGAGAAGCTCAAGACGACGTGTAGACGATTGGGAGTTGGTGATTAAGGAGAAAATTAATGCGGGGGTGATAACAAGCGGAAAAATTTTCAGGTTTTCAGAATTTCATATGAAATTCAGCAAAGCTGACATCTCGAATTTCGGATGAAAATATCGTGAAATATACCGATTTATAGGTGGAAACTTTCATTATAAATTTTTTTCTCCTGAAGTCTAATATTTTTTAGTATGTTGTGTAAGTTTACTCATTTCTCTTTATCATTCATTTTTATTTTGTGTTGTTGTAGTGCAAATTTTTTTATTGTTAATGTTATATTTTCTTCTGATATATTTCCTCGAGAAATATTATTTCCAGGAGTACCTTCTTTTAAATTTGATTTTACTGTTCTTGTGATTCGTCTTCCGTTATCTTGGAGAATATATTTCATTTGGTTGATAATTCTGTGTTCTATGATTCTGTTCATTTTTCTTTGTGGTTTCATTATACATTTTTTCCTCTTGGAGTCTTATATTTTGTAGTATGTTGTCGAAGTTTACCCATTCTTCTTTATCATTTATTTTATTTTTTGTTATTGTGGTTAAAATTTTTCTATTATCAACGTTATATTTTCTTCTAATATATTTCTTCGAGGAATATATTTTTTAGGGCTCCCTCCTTCAAATTTGATTATTTTTTACTGTTTTTG
Organism: Aphidecta obliterata; assembly: GCA_963966015.1. Taxonomy (NCBI): domain Eukaryota; kingdom Metazoa; phylum Arthropoda; class Insecta; order Coleoptera; family Coccinellidae; genus Aphidecta; species Aphidecta obliterata. The sequence continues at coordinate 34,604,167 of OZ014428.1, forward strand.
TGATTCGCCTTCCGTTATCTTAGGAAATATATTTTATTCTGTTGATAATTCTGTGTTCTTTGATTTTATTCATTTTTCTTTGTGGTTCCATTATAAATTTTTAAATGGAATTTTCATTTCGTTCGTTCATTTTCGAAAACCTCAAGACGACGTGTACATAATTGGGAGTTGGTGATTAAATGGAAAATTATGCGAAGATGATATAAAAAGCGAGAAAAATTTTCGGGATTCCAGAATTTCACATGAAATTCATTAAAATTTGACATCTCGAATTTCGGATGAAAATATCGTGAAATATGCGGATTTATGAGTGGAAACTTTCATTATAAATTTTTTTCCCTCGAAGTCTAATATTTTGTAGTATGATATAGAAGTTTACTCATTTCTCTTTATCATTTATTTTTATATTTTGTTATTGTGGTTAAAATTTTTCTATTATCAACGTTATATTTTCTTCTAATATATTTCTTCGAGGAATATTTTTTTTAGAAGTCCTCTCTTCAAATTTGATTATTTTTTTCCTTTTCTTGTGATTCGTCTTCCGCTATCTCAGGAAATATATTTTATTTTGTTGGTAATTCTGTATTCTTTGATTTTGTTGATTTTTCTTTGTGGTTTTTTCAAAAATTTTCAAATAGAATTTCCATTTCGTTCGTTCGTTCTCGAAAAGCTCAAGACGACACGTACACGATTGGGAGTTGGTGATAAAGGAGAAAATTAATGCGAAGATGATAACAAGCGAAAAAAATTTCCGGGTTTCCAGAATTTCACAAGGAATTCATCAAAATCTGGCATCTCTAATTTCGTATGAAAATATCGTGAAATATACCGATTTATAGTTGGAAACTGGGCAAATACGATCGAATATTCTCTTTTGGATAATTTGATAACATCTTCTTGTATTTTCAATAATTTTGAAGTTCTTGAATGGAAGGCCGCTCTGTCGATGAATTCAAACAATGGAGCAAAACTGACTTATCGTCAATGTTTTCCTCGAATTTATTGGCTTTGTGGTATTGCTACATTTTGTTATGGAAGCTTGTTGACATATTATGTGTTTATATTTGCTTCTCAAGTTTTGATCTTTTTTTAATATTTCGTAATTTCTGTTTTTTTTTAAAGCCTCCAAAAACCTCTTTTGACCGACGTCTCCAAACCACAGCCTCATAGAGTCCCCAAAAACCTTTTTCGACCTCTAAACCACTACCTTTCTCCGATTTTTATTTTCATTGGTCTGTAACCAATCACCTCTCACATTTCCGACAGTGGTGGTAGGATGTGAAATTTACCACCTAAACACTTAGTGCTCAATTCGTGAAATCGACGAAGGGAAATAATAAATCACAACGATTTATTTTTTTGTCATTAAACGCACGGTAGGCACTATATTTATGGGTCCTTTGAAACTCTTGAAACATTTCAACGCTGGGCGCGTAGACTAAACAAATACTTCAATTAAAACATTGATTCTCCACATTTCTAGGCGTTCTCACGAATTCGATTTTTTCTTGGTCAAAAAAATAAATCTCTATTCCCGACTACTTGAGGTATTTGCATGTACCGAAATGTTAGTAAGTCTTCCAATTTATTAACATCAGACATAACGTATTGAGCCAATTCGAAGGTGTGTGATTATTTACATATATGTATACAAAATTATTGAAAATATGTACAATAATATACAAAGCTGGGACCGAATACTAAATATAAGACCTTCAGAACCAGCCTCCCCTGTGTTTGGACCCGTTCGGCGTAACAAAAAAGAAGCAAATTGGAATCACTCAATATTTCTCCCACTTAACGAAACAAAACCGGATGTTACCGAGTGAATTGTTCATCAAGAAGAATAATAGTCCTCATCAAGTCCGCGAATCTCCACCTCAAGGAACAATACAGTGTAACCAAAGTGAATTAGAACATCCGAACGGGTCGTTTCGCTATAATTCCTAAATCTTGCGAGTCGGGGATCTCGTCGTGCACCTTTAATCCCCCGATTGATTGATGGAATTCTAAAACCGCGCAGCTCCAGCAATACGCCCGGAGGATTATAAAAGCGGGATCCCAATTAATGGAATGTCCTCTGTTAATCCTGGCCCAGGGTCCGTCTTGGTATTCGCAAATCTTCAAGAGTTCGATCGGAGAGCTTTTTACGCATATTTCTGGTTGGGGTTGTAAATTTGGCACATAATTAATTTGTTTAATTTCGGGTTAATTTCCTATTAAGTGGACTGTAATTTAATCCAAGACTCACACCTCGATTTTATGTCTTGCAACATGAATGAGATTTCCATCCAGGATGTAGGACAGCAACAAGTTGAAAACCTGTGAGAAAAAACCCAAGAAGAATTCATCCAATCGAAGTATTTTCCAAAACGGAATTTTCCTCTTCTCTTTCCAGACTGCATCTCCTTTTATGGACCGTAATAACCGAATTCATTACCCGCCCAAAATTCCTCAGAGTTCCAACGACTCCTTCTTCTTATCGTAAACTGCAAATTGCTATCGAGTATACCGTCCAATTCCTTCTCCGAGTTCGAGTTTAAATTATGAAAGTTCTGGTTTTTTAATCCATTTTTATCACGATAAATTGATGCAAAAACTTCGGGATTCTTTTGTACGAAATCAGTTTGTGTCTCAGCATAATAGATTACTTTTCACGAATAGAAATTTGAAGTTCGGGGAGTTATTGATCGCATTTTTTCAAAGTGAAATAATATATTCAATTTTCAGTTTTCAATAGAAATTTTCCCAAACTTACATGTCAGATTTTCCGTGAAAAATATTCGACCGACAAAACCGAAAATCCCCCAAATCAGACGTCCTGGTCGGAATTCACGAAATCGCGTGCAGAAAATCCCGTCAAAGGCTGCCAGGAACAGATCCTGCCCGAATTGAAACACTGGAGACGAAATAAATAAATCGCGAAGTAGCTCGAGAAAAATGGAAATTCCATGTCAAACGTTGAACAGTGCAACTTCAAACGCCGCAGGGTGGAGAACTGAAGTGCTCATCGGCGAAAAATGCGAAATTCGGATTTGGGAGAGAGTTCAGATTTCTCGAAATCACCCCGATAAAATATTCGGTTATGGCAAACTGTTCTCTGCACCCGGATTGGCTCCATCATCTCGCCGATATTCAGCGGAATAATGAATTCATATATCCGGGATTTTGCTCGCTGTTCAAACTTTCACGTTTTCGATTCGTTATCTCTATTATTGAGCGCTCGTTCTACTTGAGAAGATGAAGAATTAGTTCAAATAGTGGGGAATGGAGGTTATTTCTTTTGGCCTAGTCGAAACAAGAAAAAATCGAAGTCGTGAGAACGCCTAGAAATGTGAAGAATGAATGTATTAATTGAAGTATTTCGCACCCAGCGTTGAAATTTTGATAACCCCAACACAATAGTTTTAAAGGACCCATAAATATAGTGCATAACGCGCGATTGATGACCAAAAAAAAAATCGTTGTGAGATATAATTTCCTTTCGTCGATTTCACGAATTGAGCACTTAAGGGTTTAGATGGTGAATTTCACATCCTACCCCAACTGTCGGAAATGTGAGAGGTGATTGGTTTCAGACCAATAAAAATAAAAATCGGAGAAAGGTAGTGGTTTGGAGGACTAGGTCGAAAAAAGTTTTTGAGGACTCTATTGGTCTATGAGGCTGTGGTTTAGAGACCTCGATCAAAAGAGGTTTTTGGGGGCTCAAAAAAAAACAGAAATTACGGAATAATAAAAAATATTAAAACCTAAAAAGCGAATATAAACACATTATATGTCCACAAGCTTCCATAACAAAATTCAGCAATACCACAAAGCCAAAAAATTCGAGGAAAACATTGACGATAAGTCAGTTTTTGCTCCATTGTTTGAATTCATCGACAGAGCGGCCTTCCATTCAAGAACATCAAAATTATTGAAAATACAAGGAGATGTTTTAAAATTATCCAAAAGAGAATATTCGATCGTATTTGCCCAGTTTCCAACTATAAATCGGTATATTTCGCGATATTTTCATCCGAAATTCGAGATGTCAGATTTTGATGAATTCCTTGTGAAATTCTGGAATCCTGGAAATTTTTTTCGCTTGTTATCATCTCCGCATTAATTTTCCCCTCAATCGCCAACTCCCAATCGTGTACACGTCGTCTTGAGCTTTTCAAAAACGAACCAACGAGATGGAAATTCTATTTGGAAATTTATAATGAAACTACAGAGAAAAATCACCAAAATCAAAGAACACAGAATTATCAACAGAATTAAATACATTTCCTGAGATAACGGAAGACGAATCACAAGAAAAGTAAAAAAATATTCAAATTTGGAGAGGGGACTTCTAAAAACATATTCCTCGAAGAAATATATTGGAACAAAATATAACGTTAATAATAGAAAAATTTTAACCACAATAACAAAAAATAAAAATAAATGATAAAGAGAAATGAGTGAACTTCTATATCATACTACAAAATATTAGACTTCGAGGGAAAAAAATTTATAATGAAAGTGTCCACTTATAAATCCGCATATTTCACGATATTTTCATCCGAAATTCGAGATGTCAAATTTTAATGAATTTCATTTGAAATTCTGGAATCACGAAAATTTTTCTCGATTTAAATATCATCTCCGCATTAATTTTACCCTTAATCACCAACTCCCAATTGTGTACACGTCGTCTTGAGCTTTTCGAAAACGAACGAACGAAATGAAAATTCTATTTGAAAATTTATAATAAAACCACAAAGAAAAATCAACAAAATCAAAGAATACAGAATTAACAACAAAATAAAATATATTTCCTGAGATAACGAAAGACGAATCACAAGAAAAGTAAAAAAATAATCAAATTTGAAGAGGGGACTTATAAAAAACATATTTCTCGAAGAAATATATTAGAACAAAATATAACGTTGATAATAGAAACATATTAACCACAATAACAAAAAATGAAAATAAATGATAAAGAGAAATGAGTAAACTTCTATATCATACTACAAAATATTAGACTTTGAGGGAAAAAAATTTATAATGAAAGTTTCCACCTATAAATCCGCATATTTCACGATATTTCCATCCGAAATTCGAGATGTCAAATTTGAATGAATTTCATGTGAAATTCTGGAGCACTTAAGGTGAATTTTGGTGAATATGGTGAATTTCAGATCCTACCCCAACGGTCGGAAATGTGAGAGGTGATTGGTTTCAGACCAATAATTGGCGATGTTTGGTTCACGAACCGCTTCAAAAAAGATAATAGAAGGGGGTGATTGGTTAAACAAAAACGAAAACATCATTTAGAACCACCTAGAATGGCAGGGTAGAAAATTTTCTTGAGTCGAAATAAAGATCGGACAAAGGCAGTGGTTTTTGGGGACTCGGTATGTAGTGGTTTGCGGGAGTCGGGCGGAAAAAGTTCTTTCGAGGGGAAAAAACACGTAATTCGGGAAATTGTTCGAGTTTTTATTATAATGATAATTTATCTACTCCGATTGAATAATATAGTCATTACTCAACTACTTTTGAGCAAGTAATGGTATATGTTAACAAACACCGTGAGTGTTCTCCCACTCACTCACTCCTATAAATCCCCTGTGTCTGTGATTCTGAACAAGCCGATTGGCTGAAAGGAAACAGTCCATTATTGGTATTGAGGGGAGGTCACTTGGATAATTTTGACGTTTAATCAAATTGAGTTGATACCTAAATATTATTATGGATATTTCGCTGAAAAAGATTAATTCAGATAGTGAAGATGAATTATTATGTACATCTTCAGAAATAAAACAATCAGCTAATGTTACCATACAGAATTTATTGCCCAAAAAATACCAAAACAAATATAAAGGTGTATACAACAATTTTCAAGATTGGCGTAGCAGTAAGAATATCAAGTCATTGTTTACAGAGAATGTTCTTTTGCCATATTTTAGTGAACTTAGCACTAAATATAAAGCATCGCCCCTATAGACTTTTTACTCCATGCTAAGAAGCACAATCAACATAAATAATGCATGGTTATATGTAACTTTTAAGATTTTTAAATAAAGTTCTTTCTCTGTACTTGTATCTTAGTATTTATTGTTACAATCGTAGATAAAGTATAGTATTCAACTTGCGGTAATGGTCATAACTCACTTGATGAATTACAGCACCCGCCTCTGGCTCGTGCTGCGAACTTCATTTGCGTGATTTATGAGCTACATTACCGCTCGTTGAATAATATACTATAACCCATTCATATATTTCTTTATTCGCATGTTATCTAGTATTAAAGCAGGTGAGTTATGAATGTATTTATATTTCTTTGCTAGTCTTGGTTTATCAACATTTCCACATATCTGCGACCCCTTTGTATCATCCAAAATCTGATTTTGTTTTTGAATTGTTTATAATTTTTGATTTTTTTCAGATCTTCTGGAATCTTCGCATATATGCGCGGTGCGAGATATTCAAATGATCTTTGATCTTTTCTCTTTGGAGTTGATGATAAATTTCCGGGAACCAGTCAGAATGTAGTTTTCGATAAGTATGCACGAATAGCTCTTTCAGAAAAATAACACGAAATCTATCGGGAATTTAGTTGAGTTAAGAAGTGAACGAAATTATATCGAAACAAGTACTGTTATTTTATTTTCATATTCATTTCAAAATTTACTGACATTTGGACAGATGATAACGTTCATAAAAAAGTAAGTTGAAAACAAAAATGTCTCCTAAAATATAATAGTTAACTGGAAGAATATTACTGCTGAATTCTTCCGACTTCCCACCGTAATATTTCACGAGAAGAACGTAGTGGATGCCACTTCAAACCCTTCACTTCGAACCAATAAGAACACCATCCGAAACTCCGTCTCGAACGGAAGAGCCAACGAGCATACTGAAATTTCTCGTAAGAAAACAACATTCTTCCTTAATGCTCTTATTATTATTCCACCTCGTCCGAACAGCCGTTCCCTATGAAATTAAAGATGTCACAACGTTGGAAAATGGATTGTGGGACGCCCGAAAAGACATAAATCTCGAAGAAACATCATTCGTAAAAGCCCTGTGGAAATGAGCGTTGACACTCGGCGAGCGAAGGACGTGTCTGTCATCAATTCTCTTGTTTATTCTTATCATATCCTTCAGGGACAGGGATGGACTCGAAGACGAAACAATTCGATAGTCCCTATCGAAATTCTTGGGTTTTCGAAAATCAATGGAAAAAAAAGTCAATCAACTTTCATCTGAAACCATCCACATGTGAACAAATGGAGCAGTCGATGTGAAAAACTCATCTCGTTCGCGAAGACAATCATTTGACACAGTCGGAAAAACCCCATAAGACGATATTTCCGCCCACTGTGTACAACGTCTTGTGACGTCCACTTCATTTCCTCGTTTATTTACGGAAATCGCGAATTGAAAAGCGTCCAGAAATCTGGCCATTATTTTCGTGTGCAATTCGTCCGAGAGAAATGTTGGAAGTTTCTATATTGATCGTTGTCCATTAAGAGAACGTCGGTCTGTAGAAAAATGCCGAACGATTTGGGGCAACAGTGATGGAATCGTCGAATTTAAAAGGACCTGGAGCGTTGAAACCTTGATGGTTGATTTAATTTCCATCCTCTGAGGGTACATGGAATTTCAATGAAGATTTTGGTGGGGTCGACCGAAGAAATTATTCGAAATCCTGGAAATGAAGAGGAGTGTGAAGATATATCGTAGTGTATGGTACTCTTTAGCTCACAAAATGATCTTTGCATGGATGTTATAAATTGAAAGACTTAATAACATTTCGGTACATGCAGAATTAATTCAAATAGACGAGAATAGAGATTATTTCTTTTGGCCTAGTCGATACAAGAAAAAATCGAAGTCGTGAGAATGCCTAGAAATGTGAAGAATTAATGTATTAATTTGAGTATTTGTTTAGTCTACGCGCCCAGCGTTGAAATTTTGATAACCCAAACACAAGAGTTTCAAAGGACCCATAAATAAAGTGCCCAACGCGTGTTCAATTACCAAAAAAATGAGGCGTTGTAAGATTTATAATTTCCCTTCGTCGAATTTCTTTAGGAAAAATAACTCGGAATCTATCGGGAATTTAGTTGATTTAAGAAGTAAACAAAATTATATCGAAACGACGAAAAGAAGTACGGATGTGTTCTGTGTCGCAGACAAACTCTCGGCCTTGTTGAGTGTGAACAACATGATTTTGACAAGGACGGGATTTTCCCTAATGGAATCAGAATCTCTTCAGAGGGATTAAACCGTTCCTAATTAGACTGGAGTGGATTCATTCGACGAAATTCTGCTGTTAATGCCGCTAAATATCTTCTTCTGTGCATAATTTGCAAATAAATTTGTATACGATCAAAAGCGAGTTCACCCAATTATGCGGGTTTACGTAAAATAGGAAATAAAACGAATAATCCATACTCCCAACCGTTTGACGAAGAAGAATCTCTTCACCCAGTTCATTCCACGAATAAATCTCACACTGCAAATTGGTTTATAAAACGTGAAAATTTTCCACATTTCCCCCAAGTTTTCCCGCGACCTAATAAGGAGTGAAACTATGGAATGATCATTTTTCACTGTGATTGCAGCCAATTTTGAATTCTCACACCTCGTCCCAAAACTTTCCCCGAGTTTTTTAAACGTAACGTTGGGGAGAAAGGAAAGTTTCTGAGTTTTCACCCACAAAGGACCGACTACGAAATCTTGCCTCATTCTTCTTTGTCTACGAAGGGTTCGTTAGGATTGTCATTAATAACGGTGACAGTTCCCGGAGTCGCTTGAAGAAACAAATCTTTTCATTTATGGCGCTGGTGGGTTTCGGAAAATGGATGCTTTATTTCGGGTTCGTTCGCCAAACTTCGAAGAAAAAATGTTATAGTAGCTCGTCGTGAACGACTAGAACCAAATTGTTATTTTGTACATTTTTGCGTGTAAAATTCCCACCGATTTTCGTTTTAAATGAGGCGAACAAACCAGTCAACTGATATTTTTCCCTCACTTTCCTTCAATCAGTCTCTTTATCCCTAATCAGTTAATGAAAAAAAAATAAGTCACCTTATTCTGTAATAGTATATTATTTAACGAGCGGTAATTAGATCATAACTCCCGCAGATGAAGTTGGCAGCACGAGCCGAAGGCGAGTGCTGTAATTCATCAAGTGAGTTATGACTATTACCGCAAGTTGAACACTATTCTTTATCAACGACTATAACAATAAATACTAAGATACAAGTATAGAGAAAGAACTTAATTTACAAATCTTAATAGTTACCTATAACAATGCATTATTTATGTTGATTGTGCTTCTTAGCATGGAGTAGAAAGTCCATAAGGGCGATGCTTTATATTTAGTGCTTATTTCACTGAAATATGCCAAACAAGAGAACATTATCTGTAACGATGACTTGATATTCTTACTGCTACACCAATCTTGAAAATTTTTGTATATACCTTTATATTTTTTTGGCATTTTTCAGGAGATTAATTTTGTATGGCAACATTGGCTATTTGTCTTATTTCTGGAGGTGTACATATTGATTCATCTCAACTATCTGAATTCATCTTTTCAGCAAAACATCCACAATAATTAGGTATCAACTTAATTTGAAAAAATATAGAAATTCTTCAAGATTTTTCATTGTTCTAACGCAAAAAAAAAATTGGTATGGGTTGTGTTGAAAATCAATCTCTAAATAGATCCATATTTAGGTTATGTTACGTTTGGTTAGGTTGAAAATCAATCTCTAAATAGATCCATATTTAGGTTAGGTTAAGCTAGGTTAGGTTAGGTTGTATACACCTTAATATTTGTTTTGGGATTTTTCGGACATTAAATTCTGTATGGTAACATTGGCTACTTGTCTCTTTTCTGGAGGTGTACATAATAATTAATATTCACTATTTGAATTCATCTTTTTCAGCAAAACATTCACAATGATTAGGTTTCAACTTGGTTTGAAAAAACATCAAAATTATTCAAGACTTTTCATTGTTCTTACTAAAAAAAAAATTTGGTTAGGGTTATGTTGAAAATAAATCTCAAAATGGATCCATATTTAGGTTATGATAGGTTTGGTTGGGTAGAGTCGAAAATCCATCTCTAAATAGATCCATATTCAGGTTAGGTTAAGTTCGGTTAGGTTGTATACACCTTTATGTTTGTTTTGGGATTTTTCGGACATTAAATTTTGTATGGTAACATTGACTACTTGTCTTATTTCTGGAGGTACATAATGATTCATATTCACTATCTGAATCCATCTTTTTCAGCAAAATATTCAAAATAATTAGGTATCAACTTAATTTGAAACATCAAAATTATTCAAGACTCTTCATTGATTAAAAAAAAAATTTGGTTAGGGTTATGTTGAAAATAAATTTCGAAATGGATCCATATTTAGGTTAGGTCAGGTTTGGTTAGGTAGAGTTGGAAATCAATCTCTAAATAGATCCATATTTAGGTTTGGTTAAGTTAGGGTAGAGTTGAAAATCAATCTCGAAATGGGTCCATATTCAGGTAAGGTTAGGTTTGGTTAGAGTAGTTTCAGATTAGCTTATAATGACTGCATTCCTCCACAGGGATCTCCCTCACTCGTATCACCAGATGAATCATACGTTCTCCTAATTCTCTCCCTCGACGTATGAATAATCGTGCATCGCACTGGAGGCTTTCCACGTCCGCAGTATATATAGCTGCCAGGAATTCTGGGACAAATATTTCAGCATCACATTCAGGCCAGGATGAGCCGGTTTTGATTCATCTACATATTTACGTGACGCCACCACCACTTTGAACAAGATAAGGATTTATTCATTGGGGAGCTGTACGCGCCAGTCTTAGACGTGGAAAGTGGCCATAAATTAGCTCTCGGCTAGGAAAATGCAGGCTTTATCTGCCTGTTAGAAGGATAGTCTGAGGGGACATGGGAGCAGACGAGGCTCGCCTCTAATAGAGTAACACTGTCGGATGGGGGTCGTATGTATCCCCTTCAGCAGATTCGGTGGAAAATATGAATCCTCGCTGAATTCCACTAATGCTTCTTGGAGATTTATACAGTTGGGCTATCTTGTCATATCTTTCCCTGGGAATACGTCTAGAGTTGTGTTTTCTCCTTCTGCACTGACGCAATTCTTTTACCAATCTAAAACGACAAATGATTCTCAGGTTTCCCTCCATGGAAGTTTAAGCTCACAATTGGATCAGCCATGTTCCTAACGAAAACCCTTATTCATCACCACAAACGAAACCTTAGCAACCTCATCCATCCCCGCTTCACTTTCTGACTCGTCTGAATGAACTTCTTTCACTTCAGATGACTCCATCGGAAATATAAGAGGAACGAAGACGTGGAAAAAAAATATCTGCTCGTTCATATCTTCATCTTATATTCCCCTCCGCCTCGACCTGAAGAATACAGATTAAAGGGCATTACTTTTATCAGATCGTGCGTGACTCCTGATCCGACATTGGCAATCTTCGGAGAGAAAGGAACCAGGAAGGGGGAGTTTGTATAACTTTAAACCTCGGAGGAGGTGTTCGAAGAGTGCGAACAACGTCTGGGAGGTTAATCTGGGGAATTCTCCAACGGATAAGTTGTTCGATGTGGGTTGGACAAAGCGTTGAGCTTTTCTGGAAAATTTGGATTTTCATTGATTGAAAAATATGAGATTTACTCATTACATTTTAATGAAATTTCATTCGTCGAAGAAACAGCGAGTGTGTAATAGTATATTATTTACCGAGCGGTAATGTAGGTCATAACTCACGCAAATGAAGTTTGCAGCGCGAGCCGCCGGCGAGTGCTGTTATTCATGAAGTTAGTTATGAACAATACCGCGAGTTGAATACTATACTTCATCTACGACTATAACAATAAATACTAAGATACAAGTACAGAGAAAGAACTTTATTTACAAATCTTAATAGTTACCTATAACAATGCATTATTTATGTTGAGTGTGCTTCTTAAAATGGAGTAGAAAGCCCATAGTGGCAATGCTTCATATTTAGTTCACTAAAATATGCCAAAAAACATTTTCTGTAAACGATGACAACATTGGCTACTTGTCTTATTTATGAAGGTGTACATAATACTTCATCTTCACTATCTGAATTCATCTTTTTCAGCAAAACATCCCCAATAATTATTAGGTTGTAACGGTTCAACAGCCCCTCATTTTGTAACGCCACTGATTTTGAATCGCTGTATCTTACAGCGCAAGTCTGGTTACGTGCAGTCCGAATCTGTTTCCTTTTTCTTTGCTCCCGGCTATTTTTGAGATTTGGGATTGATTGATGACTTCGTTTTAGCATTGAAGTGAATGGTGGAATTGTTACTTCCAATAATTGAATATTTAATTGTTGAATATACATCCAAATTTGTCTCGGCATGAATTTCATTCACGGTAAGTCTTTCCTATTATCCACTAAGATATTTTCTGAAATAATTCACAGAGACAGTAGAAATTCTTGTGCACGTTTTTCAGGTTGATGCTATATCCGATTTCAAGCATCTATCTTATATTTTTCATTTTCTTTGGCTGACAATTATAATTCAATCATTTCAAAGCTTCCTTCAGGTTTCTCTGATGACATATTTAGACCTGAAGGAATGCTTGGAAAACTGTAACTCTTTCTAATGAATTTCAAACAATTCACAGCTCTTCCTTTGGGATATAAGAAGTTTCTCCCCAGGGATCGGAAAAGTTTGTTCCCCTGGGAACCGAGAATTTGTTCGTCTTGGATTTGAAGCTTTTGTTCCCCCGAGATTGGGATATTTAGCACCGCTTCCTTCCCTGGAATTGGATTGTTGGAAAATTGTACCGTATCTGCAAATCACTGGTTCTGGTTGTTTTACACCCTTGAAGCTGAACATTGAGTATTAGAAGACAATATTTTTTGGAGGAAATACCCCGAAGCTTTGGGAGAAATAATTGAGTTGAGTAATACCAATATTGTATACATTCATCTGTTCAGAGGTCGATCTCAACTTGTTGTAAACAATTGTACATTTGAATTTTTATTATAAATGTAAAATCTGAAGGGAGTTATTAATTCTGTCAGGAACCCTGAGATTAAGATTTCATTGCTCATTGAAGTTTGATACCTTTCGGTAAAACGAAGGGGGTCAACATAAAAGTAACACTAAAGGTAACACATTACGTAACAAGGTATCAACTTAATTTGGGAAAACGTCAATATTATTCAATTGACCTTCCCTCTATACCAATAATGGGCTGTTCCCTATCAGCCAATCGGCTCGTTCAGAATCACAGAGACAGGGAGTTATAGTAGTGAGTTATTATAACTCACGGTGTTTGTTCACAGATACTATTACTAGCTCAAAAGTAGTTGAAGAATGAATATATAATTCAATAGGAGTAGATGAAAACCTATGAACGCCTGTAATCTCCCTGGGTTTTCTGCATCCGAATTTATCACGGTCTCCTCCCCTCCACCCCTGCCGAGCCCTCCGGGATTTTCCCGGATTCGAATCTTCAAAGGAACAGCCGGCAATCTGGGCCGAATTTCTGTTACGAATTCAATGGGCTGAGTTGATTGTCTTTCTGTGAGTTTATCCGAGACGAATGATTAATTAAAATGCCGATTTCGGGACACAATGTCGTCGAGAGGGGACGCTCGTTCGGTTGCTGGAAGAGGCCGCGGAATGGTTCTTCAATCTTCATTTTTCGAAAATTAATTTTGCCAAACTTCGCGGTCGTCTTTGATCTCGAGCACTGGGGCCAATTGAGAGATTCAATTTTCTCGTTGCGGGTCTTTGACTGATTTAGTCGTGATGATTTATCTGATTTGTGGGTTTCGTCGGGGAAATTGGGTTGGATTGAGCGTTAAAATGAGTTTTTCGGTCTTCGCACGATTATATATTTATATTTATTTACTCCCACTGAGTTATATATCCATTATTCAACTACTTTTGAGCAATTAATAGTACCTGTAAACAAACACCTTGAGTTATAATAACTCACTACTATAACTCCCAGTCTCTGTGCTTCTGAGAAAGCCGATTGGCCGAAAGGGAACAGTCCATTATTGGTATTGAGGAGATGTCACTTGAATAATTTTGACGTTTTCTCAAATTAAGTTGAAACCTAATTATTATTGTGAATGTTTGATGAAAAAGATGAATTCAGATAGTGGAGATGAATAATTATGTACACCTTCAGAAATAAGACAATCAGCCAATGTTACCATAAAGAATTTATTGCCCGAAAAATCTCATAACTTATATAAAGGTGTATACACCAATTTTCAAGATTGGTGTTGCTGTAAGACTATTAAGTCATCGTTTACAGATGATGTTCTTTCGACATATTTTAGTGAACTAGGCACTAAATATAAAACATCGCCCTTATGGACTTTCTACTTTATGCTAAGAAGCACAATCAACATAAATAATGCATTGTTAAAGGTAACTATTAAGATTTGTGAATAAAGTTTTTTCTCTGTACTTTTATCTTCTTATTTACATACACTTAATACATTGTTATAGTCGTAGATAAAGTACAGTATTCATCTTGCGGTAATAATCATCACTTCATCTGCGTGAGTTATGACCTACATTACCACTCGTTAAATAATATACTCAGTGGCGGCTGGTGGACATTTATCGTGGGTCGGCAGATATATATATATACATATATATAAACCGCGGAAGCCTATCCGAACACACATATAAAAAAATATATACATATATAGGTATAATGGTGAAAAAAATGGCATGTTTTTCAAAAGAAGCTTATTCTCGTATGATAAATTTTCAATCGCATCAATCAAAAATTTCACTTTGTGGGAGTTTCACAAGAAGCAACATATTCTCTAACCGGATTTATCGCCATTTTGCTCACGTAAAAATCACTTACCCTTTATGAGCCAAACAAACGGAAAAACTTAACGGTTTATCAATAACAAAAAATATTGCGACTCATTTAAGGGCCAGAAACCAACAAAAATTTCGAAACTCGGCTCTCGAGCCCTAAACGATAGGGAGCAGAACGAGGTTTTCCGAACCATCCTCGTGAATCGAGATACAGCGGTACCGGGTCGGCAAATTGACGATTGCCGTACCCAGGATATATAAGGCCAACAATATGAGTTTAATTTTGGTCGCTCAACTTTTTTTTTCCTTCAAAAAATGTATGAAACTTGTCGGAAATTTATGAGTATTACATATATGTGCAGCATGCACGTCTATGAAAAATATTAAATACGACAAATATTCATTTTAAGCAACAATAATCTCTTGTAATTATTATGTCATTTGTTATGTGAAACAGAAAATATCGGATATTCGATAAAAATAAACCTTAATATGCATCATTTTCTGAATAAAATTCCAACAGGAATAATTCAACTTTGAACTAATTCGATTCATTGTTATTAACGCTTCGTCGAAAGATATCTAGATAGGGTCGGCAATATGAGCAAAGATGTACCTCATCGAACGACGTTCTTCGTGTATTCGAGATGGGCCTATTTTGTCTACGGACCGAGTATACGATGCGGGATTGGACTTGGAAGAGCGTGATATTTTCAAGAAGTTGCACAGGTATAACGTACCTGATTTTTTTTAATTTTTATAAAATGGATTGGGACTATTGGGAGTCATGTATATAGCGGTAATTTGACAACAGTGAAAATTTGCATTTTTGCTGATCGAGATTTTTAGGGTCGGCAGTGCCGACCCTGCCGTCCCTGACGAGCCGCCACTGAATATACTACATATTTCAAAATGGAAAACCAAGTGTTTAAAAGAAACTTTATTTACAACGGATGATGATCCGACCTATCTATGATACAGTAAAGATCAAACTACAATTTGTATTGATGCACAATTATTCAAATAGGTATTTATAACTTAGCCTTATCTAGAAGGGAAATAACCAAAAAATAATGTAATGGTCGAACACGTGCTAAATACGAATACGTCATAAATGGATATGAGATAAATGGTTCATCTGAGGAATATGGGGTTAGGATTATGTAATTATATATAGAATGAAGACTTTTCAAATTTCCTACAAGATTGATTTGGTTGTTTTTTGCTGAAAGTCGGTAATTGAAAAAACCTCAAGTTTTTTGGCAAAAATTCCCTTCTTGCGCCACAGCCTTCCACTTTTCCACCAAACCCATCATTATGAAAGTTGTAGACCATTAAATTTTCTCCACAATGAGTCCTAATTCAATGTTTTATTATTAACGGTTCCGAACTTTCATGAAAACCCCCAATTCTACTTTAAGGGTTGTATCGTTTGTAGAGTTCGCATTACGATAATTTTTTCGAAGAATTTTTTTTTAATTAACTCAAGACTGAAGCTTTTCATTTCATTCATTAGATAATTGATTAAGGTCCTGTAGTGGTCGTCGAACATCTGAAGTTCCGAAAATCATCGCTTAGGTGGCCGAATCTAGTTGAAAAAAAACTCTTAGTCAAAGAGCAACAAGTATTGTATTTTAATATACAGAGTGATTCTAAATTCGATGTGAACCTTGGATGACTCATTTGCTGTCATGTGAGCCATATTTATTGATATCCAAAATTCAACAGTTTACGAGTTATTTGAGTTTTTGGGGTTTTTGATAAATTACCCACCTTGCTTTATTTTTCGTCAATTTTTTCTGTGTTGAGCAAGTTTGATTATAATTTCGGATTATTTTCAACAGAGAAGGATATGATATGTATGAAAAAAGTGAAAATTTGCTGTAATAGATGTTGAAAAGGAATTCGTATGACTTATATGTCGTTATATGAAGAAAAGAATAGTCAAATTTCAATATCAATTCGCCTGCAACAACAGACAAAATTATTTCGAAAACTTGCCAAATTTCTTCTTGATTTTCTAAAAAAGTTTTCTTAAGAATGCAGGCACTAGTTTCGTTACAGCGTAATTTTTGGATATAAATAAATATCTCAGTCATACTAACTTGTCCTTCAAGTTTCAAGTCGAATTTGGAAACACCCTTTATAGAATGAAGTCATTTCAAATTTTCTACAAGATCGATTTGGTTATTTTTTTTTCAAACTGGAACAGTTTCTAAGATATCTACTGCCGAATAAAAAGAACGGAAAAGAACATTGAATATTCTTCACAATTTCGTATCATAAACAGGTCCAAACTTACTGGATTTCCTAGAAAACCCCCTATTCCATTGCGCCTGTGGCAATATATTAGACAGCGCCCCCCCATTTGCGTAGATTTCTTTTCATCTATCATATTTTCTTATAGTATTTTTTTTTCCGTAAGAGTTTCAAAATAATTCACATTTCTATGGAAATATTTTTCATTGAAAACATTGAAATACACATTTTGAATGAAATGCATAAAAATAAAACAAATTCTGAAAAAACAAAATGAAATATTTATATTTATGAAATAAATAGGAACATTCATCTTAAAAAATATAAATTCTTCAACTTAAAATTTAAAAATACATACTGCAAACGTAAAATAAAATTTTTTTGGTAAGTTGACTAGAAAACAATAATCGATAATCACAGTCTCTGCAAAAAAAACCGCAAGCTTAGCATAAAAATACTTTCTTATAACCATTTGAAGCACGTACTAATAGTTTCGTACAGGGCCCGATGTTACAATATTCAAGAAGTCCATACGTTAAGTATGAAAAATTCACTAGAATAATCGTTGCCATATGAGATTGAAGATTCAATGAAAACAATGAAAAGTAACACTAAAATTTGAGTTTTATTAGATTTAAAAAAAAGGCTCTGAGAAGTGAGAACTCAAGTTTGAAAATCCATATTTTCCGCAATGAATTGGAAGGAACAATATTATTATGTTAAAATACGAATAATTGAATATATCCGAATGACAGAATGTCATAAAAAATAACAAATACTTAGTACAAGTCACCTTCAATAGCACAATTTATAATGCTCGAATCCAAAAGCACAATGGCACAAAAAAGTCAGAATATAAAAAAAACTCAAAACTTATAACACTTCAAATCTGGATACACACCAAACGGACATTGCAATTTAAATTTTTTGCTCTTCCCTTCACAATTGAAATAAATCAATATTTATGTAGAATAGAATAAGATTCCCCAATATTTTTGTCCCACTTCTAGAGCTCAAAACTCTGATTAGTGAATTTTTGGCAATACAAATCGTTTTTGAAATACCACAGATGTGGCCTAAAAATCTAATCGATAATTATAAATCACCATCATCAAAGAAGCCGCCCTTTAAAACAAGCTGGATGCGATAAGGGATGTAGTGTAAGCAACTCATAAAAGGGCTGTGTTTGGAATCGCATGACGATATTGCCGATTGTAATATTTATGATCAGAGAGCGGCATCTTTGAAAATTTCTTATAACCATATTTCTCGTATTTCTGACCTAATTGCATTCTCATTCTGTTTTTTGAATGTCAATGTTTCGAAATGTTGTGATAGAATTACTTACTTACGTAACCGTGTTGTCATCTTTCGAATAAATTATTTTTTTGCTTGGCGCTTCTTTTTTTTTATTTTTGATATTTTTTGGCGTCCCTTCGGACCTTGCGCCCGTGGCGAGTGCCACCCTTGCCACGCCCTAGATACGGCCCTGTGCATTGCAGCTGCATATTCGCTATCTTGCCAAATAATACATTCTCATATACGTTCTATATGGAGTTTCCCCAATTCTCCCTTTGAATCAAACTACTATAGCGAAATTTAATTCGATCTTCGAGAAGAACATCCAGTCGAACGCCGTCATTCGCACGCGTCCTTGCTGAAAATGTCCCAAATAACAGCCGCATTGGAGGTCACCACTAATAAAACTCTCAGGGTGGCCTGACATCTCCCCACTTATATTACATTTTTATCTGCGGAGACGGGCTTGGCCAGACGTGGGAAGAAAATAGATGTAGGCTGAATACCTCGGAGGTTTTTCCGTCCTGACAATGAGGAAGCACTCTGCGTCGACCGCATTATATTATATAATGCCATCTCGTGACGAAACTATACGTTTCTGAGTGGAAGAATTGCGAGCAGGAATCCGAAAAGTAGGTGATGGAAACTAATTCTCGGGATATACATCAAGTGGTCGTGAGCGGTGGGCATAAATAACCGAATAAACCAGGAAAACGTTTCAGGTCATGCGGAATGGTAAACTGGAGAGAGAAGAATTCGCAGGTACATTCTGAAATCTCTCATTGAAATAACAGAGAAACTTAGAATCGATGACCTCGCAGGAATATCATACCAGACCTTCCAGATGAAATTTTTTTCCACTGCAATGAAATGATATTCACGGTCTGGAGCGCAAAACTTCGTTAGGGGTATAAAAATTAATCGAAAATATGCCCTGCAGCATTCCATTCGGAATGAAATTTTTTAACTCGCTATCTTAACTCGCGAAATACAAGAAAATTAGCGCCGCAAGAACGAACTGCCCCTAAATTATTCACCCTTCTTCATGATTCATTTTACACCCCGGCTCATCCGACCCCAATCTCTTGGACTTTCCTAAGCGATGTATTTTGCAATTAATTATTTCCATGCCTCCCTGGAAGATGTTCGGATGGGCGTAATTCCTTTTTGAATTCAAATATGCAAATTTATTCCGCGATTCGGCGAATTTTTCGCTCCCAAGGGTGGTCGTGAACTGTCCGCTCAACTTCTATCGCTAGATGTCCCAATTTTTTATTTTTGGCTGTCATTTTTTGTCAGATCCATAGCCAAATGTCACTAATTAACGAAGAACGATGAATATTTTCCATATTGGATTGATTTGGCCGATACTTGATGAAAATCCTAATCAACCCAGCCTACAATTTTCAATAATTGAGAGTTTCACAAAACCACTACACGTGTTTCGCCATTTTACATAATCCCATATTCCTCGGATGAACCATTCATCTCATTTTCATTCAGAAAGTATATAACAATTTAACATTATGCAAGATTGTATTTGTTTGTTATTTCCCTTCTAGATGAGGTTATAAATACCTATTGAAATAATCAATAAAAATTGTAGTTCGATCTTAACTAGATAGGTCGGATAATCATCCGTTGTAAATAAAGTTTCCTTTTAAAAACTTGGTTCTCTATTTTCAAAATAGAGAGAGAGTGGGAGCCAAACGGAGAGTGTCGCTCTCAGAAATAATGCAAAATAGGAATGGACTTTGGGAAAGAAAGTTTCACAGTTAAGTATTTCAGAATTGAACGAAAATTTTTGATTATTTTCTGATTTTCTTTTTGCATTTTAATTCACTCAGTAGAGCTAATTTTGATCTAAGTATAAAATTGTATTCCAGTATTGAATCTATGATAAAGAATGACTTTATTTCATGTCAACCTACATAGAACCAACCAATAACGTGCCCACGTTTATCAATATAACATCGTGAATAATTTCCCTAATTGACTTATTGTCAACTGCAGAATGAAAATTAACCTGGAATGGTGAAACCATCACGAACTGAAAATATGTTTCGATATTCATTATAACCCTATTAGAAGTGAAAACGTGTAATGGAAAATCGAACATTCAATTAAATGTTCATATTGTGTGCATAAACACCCTAACGATTTCGCCCAATCACAAATATCATACAGGCTGTTCCATAAGAACATCGACAATCTTCAGAGTGACTTCATTGAGCATTCATTTTCATTCCGAATGAAAATGCGTCGAAATTGATCGGGTCGAAAATCGTCGAAAGAAGTGATTTGGTGTGACAAATAGAGGTAAGTAATAATTTCTGATGATTCTCCAGCCTCATTATATTCATTGAGGGGTTTTCTATGATTTGCAGTGTAATTTAAATTTAACAGCCGCCAGGAAACTTCGAGAACGTAAATTCATAATTTGAAGAAAATATCCCATTTGGGTCTTAAATGAGGTAAATATTATTTAATAGATCTTTTTGCAACATTTCCACACCACTCTCTTAGGTTTTCGAGGTTTTTATGAAAGTTATGAGCAAAGTTCTACCCCATTAGATGAAGATTATAAGGTCGGAATGAATAGAAACATACGTTCATAATTCATCAAAAAAAGTTAATTCGAGTGAATAAAAGAGTTATTTACAGATTTTTAACGATTTCCTAACCTCATGTATTTCTAATATTTTCAATGTTTCAAGATTCAATTTCATGATGACATTTAAGTATACAGAAAAAAATTTACTTTTTCTGATATATAATACATAATCAGGTGATTTGATCTTTCGGAATTTATGAAATTGAAATGGCAGTACTCATACTGACTTCACGTCAGTACTTTTCTCGAATTCTGATGAAATAATAATAAACATGACAGCATATATTGTAAGAATACGACTTGTTCCCTCAATAATGGTACAAGTTATTATGTTGGAATATTCGTATTATTTTATATCCCACCGCTGTCACCATTTGTAATAATATTGTCCGAAAAGAACTGAGTTCGTGCTTCCTGCACGAAGAGGAAGTCCTCTGTTTTACTCTTTCTGGTGAACAGGTATTCAGGAAAGAAAACCCAGGAAATTAGAAGAACATATTATATTTGCGAAAAATGATGGTAAAATGCATACTTAAAGTCGAGCTTTTCACAAACAAAAAAAAAACATCGAAATAGAAACATCTTACATTCACCTAGTTTCGCATAATCATAATTAAATCAGACAATTAAACTCCTACGTTCCCTACTTCATACAAACATACTAATCAAAGTGTACGAGGAATCAATTAATGATCCATACTAAATAAATACAAATATTATTCGCATTCCTCACATTGAAACACATCAAATCAATTTCGGGTCGAGTTATCAATAATATTGGGGATTACAATAACACCATTCACATGTATAAGGGTTGAAACTCTGAACTGAATTTTCCTACCTACTTGAAAACAAATTCACTCACTTCGTCCTTTTTGTTCGCACTCCCGTAATAAATACGACTCCTTACTTTACTCAAAATGCAACTTCTTCGACACTTACTTCCACGATCTACCGGCCTCTAACCGGAAACCGACCCCGTACAAATACCTCTTAGTGAGTTCTCTGCCCGCGAGCAACTGCCTTAACTCTTCCAGAGTCCTCCAAAGGTAAACTTTTTCTCCCTTCAAGAACCTGATTCCTGAGTGGACATTTTTTTAGTGCCTCTCACTTGGCTTGGGGACACCCACGTTCTTGAATTGTTTCTCCGAAATTTTCCCATAATCAATCGTAGTTGCATATCCTCCGCTTTTCTTGGCCTTATCTCGCCCTGAAGTCACAACATCCATTTACTACAATGTAGTCGATGAATGACTTGTCTCTACTAAATTTTGTTGTCTAAGTTGCGATCCCAAATTAACGACATTTGTTGATTATACAAAGTAACACATGTATGCACGAATATACAGACTCTTCTCCGAAATGTGTAACAGAATTTGAGATTAATTATTCATATTCCCAAATATTACAATATAAAGTCACTGATATAAACTGAGAATGAACAAATCTAATGGTCCATAGGTAGAGTGCGATCGCAACCCGCTGAAAACTACTAATTCTAAACGCCATTGAATTTCCATGTAGATACGTGGAGCGGGACATCAGGTGTATTTCCGGTGTCCTAGAATCGATGTAGGGGCGGCAGGACACGATTCCAATTCGGAAATAGAAAAACAAACAGAATTAAGCAGGTCCAACACAGGTTCGAGGGTCCAATCAAACGTTCAGTTGTCAGGCGAATATCGAACGTTAACTTTCGACGCGAGCGTCACTATCGGGAAAATTATCCTTTCGACGAATTCCCGATCGATTTCAACAGAACAGAATAATATACACATGACTGGCATGACAATCGATGATAATGCAGTAGATCTGTGATGAAATTCAACCCCCTTCGTTTGGTTATATTCAGCAGCAGTGAGAATTTAGAGAACATAGAAAAATTTCTAAAACACAATCATACCACCGCATAACTCCTTCATGCGGTTTTTTTTCCGAAGCTGCTTTTCAGAACTCCACAACAAACGACACATTCAAATTCAGCGCCACGGAAAAGACTGATGATGAACCCAAAAAGAAAAGCAACATAAATAATTCACAAGTCCCGCCACTGCTGAACTTCATTTCCCCGTGCCCCACATTCTACGCGGGTCCGTAAATTAGAAATGCAGAAGGGTGAAACGTTATAGGGGTTGGTGCTAGCCGGTGCATAAGATGCTTGGCGCGACTGGCATTCCGCAAAACGGCAAAATACTCGAATTGCTGAAAAGGAAGGCATCCCTGAATGCGAATTTCGAAGGAAGAAGGTTCATAATGGACTGTTTGCTGCCTGTGACGTGACCGCGGAGCGGGGAAACTTTTCATTGATGTAGCATAATGGTTGATAATATAGATCCCGTTCATCTCGCCTGGTTATAATGCGTTAGAAGTCGGGTTCGGACTATGCCTAGGGGCTCTTTAAAAGATGGGTTCTCGTCAAACGACGATTTTAACCACTTTTGTATCATTCTCTTCGTGACAGCTTGGTCGCATGTTTGATTTCCTAGCGTTGGCATCTGTGCCATCGTGACACCTTCCCGACTTTCAATTACTGCCCTAATGCGAGTCCCCGACTCAAAACAAATAATTCTCCCGAGAGTCCCGAGTTCTCTAATTCCGTACAACTAACTCTCCCGAGTTCTCTACTTCCGCACAACTATCTCTCCCGAGTTCCCTACTTCCGCACAACTCACCCTCGGTCCCAGACCGGTAACAGACCTCCGTCCCCGACCGGCCACAACACCCCTCACAATTTCAGAGTCCCCCAAAGATAAACTTTTTCCCCCTCCAAAAACCTAATTCCTGAGTTGAAATTTTTCGTAGTGCCGATCACTTCCATTGCTTGGGGACACCCACGCTCTTAAATTCTTTCTCCGAAATTTTCTCATGGTTAACCGAAGCTGCGTCTTCCCCTCTTATCGAGGACTCCTTCAATCGCCAATACAAAGTTTATTTGTCGTCTACCTCCGTTTGTCAAAACAAAGCTTCGTTGGAAGCCAAAACTTTTCTTATCTCTGGTTTACGTATCAAATCTCAGTCACACAGCTCCAAAATCAACGACATTCGTTGATTATACAAAGTAATATAATGTATGTCCGACTTCGAATATACAGACTCTTTTCCGACGTAGGTACCGAATTTCAAATTAAATACTCATATTCCCAAATATTACACAAACACTCGATATGAACTAGGGAAATATACTGTGAAACAGAAGGGGACAAAGATGAACGTCAACTCGACCCCATCCCCCAGTCAATCCTCCCAAAAGAGTCCGTTCACCCTTCATCTCATATTAAAGAGCCCCGGGACTCTCCGTATGTGATCCTCGCGCAATCCCTGCCGGATCTGTTCGGAACCGCGTGAATGGAAACGGACAAAAGGAAGTTAAACCGTAACAGAAGATGACTTCCATTAATTTTCGCTTTCCGCAATATCTTTCAGCTGCAGCTTTGCCGCTTGGTCACCTGCTGAATTTGTCATTGTCAGCGGTCAGCGGGGTCGTTTCTTCTGGCCCGTGAGAGGACGAATCCCGCAGGATCAGGGGAGATTTCCTCGGGGTGAAGACAATTAATGAAGGTCAATCGTTATCATTGAAAATTCTTCCCATATCCCTAGGGAAACTCAAAGAAATACAAAAAGACCAATTTGGTCACCTTCAGGATACGCTCAACAATGAATGCATCCTCAAAAGAAACGGAAAATACCCGCCACCGCATAACGACAAAACGCGCCATATCATATGGAGCGTCCCAGCATCCCTTAATTGCTCGCGGAACGTCAGATTGCAAGGAATTCACTTTGATGCCAGATATTCTTTCTACTTATTCCACTCCGGGGCACCCTTATAATTTCCGTTTTCCAAGTCTTTACTTGTACTTCATGGAGCGTGGAAAACAAGAAATGGGGCTCTTATATGCAAAAGATACCGAATGAAATTTCCGTTCTTAATACAGGGGATGGAGGTGTACGTGACTGAGGTATGAGGTGAGCACATATTCGGAATGGCGGAGGGTGTTTTATTTTGCCTTCTTTGTCTCGAGTTCCTTGCTGTGTGTCGGAAATGTGAAAATGGGGTTGGGATTGCTCTTGTGGGGAATACGGATTGGGGTGGGTAGAGTGGATATTGGGAACATTATTTCGGCGATAGTGGATGGTAGCCGGATGATATAAAATTTTGTTATTTCCTCTTTGTATCTTCACATATCCATTATATTTACGAATGTAGGTTTGTTTTTCCTTTGTCCAGAAGAGACAGGGAGTTATAGTGGTAAGTCATTATAACTCACGATGTTTGTTTACAGGATACTATTAATTGCTCGAAAATAGTTGAATAATGAATACTTATATAATTCAATAGGAGTAGATAAACATTATTATTACTTTATATCAAATTTTTCTGATGCAACGAAGTTTTTGAAAAAAAATTTTTTATTCTTCGAAATCGAGTTTATCACTCAACCTCATTTCTAACTGTAAATAACTTTTCCCTTTTTCTTCAAATCCGTTGCACTGAAAAATATCAGACAATGAACTTCATGATAGGTTGAAAAAATCACTTCCATATATTCCTCAAGATCATTGAAAACCTACGAAAGTGCGGTGGTAGAGTTGAAAGACAATCTATTCAATCATATTCACCTCATTTCAAAGCCCTTTCAGGGCCTTTTCTTCGTATTAACAAATTATTTTTCCAGAAGTTCATTTTGAACTATTGAGTTTGGGTTATCAACATTTCAACGCTGTGTGAGTAGACTAAACAAATACTTGAATTAATACATTAATTGTTTACAATTCTAGGCGTTCTCACGTCTTCGTTCGTTTCTTGTATCGATTATGCCGAAAGAAATAATCTCTATTCCCGACTATTTAAATTAATTCTGCATGTACTGAAATGTCTTCCCATTTATTACATACCAAAATGTCATTCAGTGTCTATTGTCAGGAGAAAGCGACTAGATAGATCTTCTTGCAACTTTAACACACTACTCTCATAGGTTTTTGATGTTTTTATGGAAGTTATTAGCAAAGTTTAACCCCGCTTCAATGAGGGTTATGAGATAGGAATAAATAGAAACTCACGTTCTTTATTCGCCGGGAGAATAAAATCGGAGTAGAAAATAGAGTCAAGTTTTTATAATGCGTCAAAATTTTACAGCTACCTGGAACTTCTAGAGAAATACGTTGGGGCACTGAAATTGTCTCTCAACTTTACCATCACATTTTTGTAGGTATTCAACGATATCCCATTAACCTGTCATGAAGTTGAATTTCTGTTTTTTCATTCTAGCCAGTGGAACGGATTTCAAGGAAAAAATTTATATTTACAGCAAAGTAGGGTAGATGACAAATTTCGAAGATTTCCCAGCGTCACAATATGTTTTTAAATATCGATTTGAAGAAATTCTTTCAGAAAGCGTCGGTGTCGCAAAGAAACTTGGTATAGTCCATGAAATTATGTGATTTCATTAAAAAAATTGGATGTGGAAATAAAATAGAATTCAAATATAGTAAAAGAGAATAGAGAAAAAATTGAGAAGAGGGAAATTGGGAAATCGAGATATTCTACTTTTTGATGAAATATATCGATTTGAGAGAATTTTTTGAATTCCCTCAATTCTTTTGTGAAGCTTAGGTTTCGCAAAGAAACTTGGTATAGTCCATGAAGTTATGTGATTTCAGCTCAGAAAAATTGCATATGGAAATAAAGGAGAATTCAAATAAATTAGAAGAGAATACAGAAAAAATTGAGGAAAGGGAAATTGATAAATCAAGATATTCTACTTTTTCATGAAATATATCGATTTGAGAGAATTTTTCAAATTCTTTCAATTCTTTTGAAAAGCTTCAGTATCGCAAAGAAACTTGGTACAGTCCACGAAATTATGTGATTCCATCTCAGAAAAATTGGATATCAACATTTCAACGCTGGGCGAGTAGACTAAACAAATACTCAAATTAAAACATTTATTCTTCACATTTCTAGACGTTCTCACGACTTATTTGTATCGACTAGGTCAAAAGAAATAGTCTCTATTACCGACTATTTGAACTAATTGTGCTTGGACCGAAATGTTTTCAAGTCTTTAATTTATTACATACCAAAATGTCATTCAGTGTTCATTGTCAGTATGATAAATACTACCAATTCATTTTCATAAACTTCAATAGATGGAATCACCGAATTAAATTGTATATATAAGAAAACTCAGTTTTTTTTCTGTGTACCAAAACAGACTTTAGTGTGCATTGTCAGTATGACAAATACTATCAAATTCTAGGCCTCTTCTTTCGTGAGTTATCGTGTTTATGGCCGGAAGGACGGACAAAATTCAATTTAACCTTGAATTACAACCTGATCGTTTGAGACCATTTTCGACTCGAAATTGAAAAATGAAAACGATCTCGTTCATAGAAACAAACGCGTAGAAAAATATATGAATACAAGTAAAATAAGGAAAATTAGCAAAATATATAAAATTCACACAGTTCGAATCATGGTCATCGCCAATGTAAAGAAAACATCGAAATTACAAAGGACTGTTGATCGAGTAAAATTTTCTTTATGACTTGGTGTAATGGCCCATAGCTCAGTTGTATTTATATTCGGTAGAGGGCGTATTGCTAGAGATATTCATCTTCCAATTAGCTCAGGAAAGGTTGTGCATTGCACGAGATAATCCCAGCTTGAGAGCCAAGAACATCTGTGATATAAGGTTTCTGATGAAGGAACTCGAACCTGTGTTGACTCTTAAGTTTCCTCAGAAAGACACTACGTATTCAAATTGGTGGATTACTCGTCTCCGCCACTCACCACATTCAATTAGCCGAGCGACAGAGTGCGTGAGAAAGAACCGAGTCCGGCGGTTTCCTCAATGCGACCACCTAATTGACTCGATACCCTGCAGGATGAATAGGCATCCACGGCGGTCCCCATTAGATTCCGGAGCGCGGAACCTTCGCCCTCCTAATTGAAAGGCATTAAGACGAAAGTAGGCATCTTTGAAGAGCAGGTGTTAGACCGAGTGGATCGCTCGACGTGCAGAAGTCAATCTAATTACGCTGATGAATTGGAAGCGCGGGATACGTAGGGCCCTTCTCCGTGTTCTCTGCGCTCTGAGGGTAAGACTCTCGAGAGCGGCAATAAATCGGGGTTGAGAAATTCGGGCCGAATTTAAACGGATCCGAGAGACGGAATGTAGGTAGTTGGTCGGGGCAGAGACGGAAAGCCCTGGTATAATTCACTTTGCGAGGGGGCATTATGAGTTTGACACAGACGAGATTTCTCAAATATCAAGGTGGCGTTTTTTCACGGCGACAGATCGGGCGGAGGAGGGGGTGAGTGGGAGCATTGTCGTCATTTGGCGCGCTCGGAGGTTCTTTCGGGCGATAATCGAGTTCCTGGGGGACGATTAGTTTCGAGAGATTTCATTCTTTCCTGGATAATGGAGGTACAGGGTCGACCTGGAGGAAATTGAGCTGTCTGGGTCGAAGTTCTTACTCTTAGTTGGAGGGTTGGGTGAGATATCCTTCATAAAGGACAAAAATTAGTTCTTGCAAAACTTCAGGACCACCTTCAAACCCTGAGAAGAGCTGTTTTTTTTTTTCAGATTCAATTTTTGGTTTACTAGTACCTTTGTCATTCTTTGTTGTTTTTGATGCTTCCATTATTTACTTCTAATTATAGGTCCCTTCTTATTCTTGGCCGCTTCTTCCAGTTTTTTATGAAGGATCATCCCCATTAAACTTTGTACGCCTCCCAGGAGGTCTTAGCTTGCTATGTTTTTTCTCTTTTCTCCTAGACTCTAAAGAATTTTGGTTTTATTTCTCTCTAACTTTGAGGAGACGAATAGTATCACATTGTATTTTCTACAACGTAAGCCTTGAAGTTCTTCACACCCTGGTTCTCGATTTTTGTGAGAAGCGATCTTTTGTAAACTTTGGAAATAAAACTTGATAATTTGAAGAAAAAAGCCTATGTAGGTGTCAAAACAGGAGTAAACGATTGAATAGATCTTCTTGCAACTTTAACACACTACTCTCTTAGGTTTTTGACGTTTTTATGGGAGTTAGTAGCAAAGTTTCACCTCGCTTCGATGAAGGTAATGAGATAGGAATTAATAGAAACTCAAATTCTCAATTCACCGAAAGAAGATAATAGGAGTAGAAAATAGAGGTAGGTTTTTATAATTCGTCAAAATTTTACAGCTACCTGGAACTTCTAGAGAAATACGTTTTATCATACGAAGAAAATGCCCCGAAGGGCTCTGAAATGAGGTGTGAATACTATATAATACATTGTCTCTCAACTTCACCATCACATTTTTGTAGGTATTCAACAATCTTAAGACAGTTATGAACGAAATCTCATCAACCTGTCATGAAGTTAAATTTTTGTTATCGTCATTCTAGCCAGTGGAACGGATTTCAAGGAAAAAATCGATATTTACAGCAAAGTAGGGTAAACGATAATTTTCGAAGATTTCCCAACCTAACAATATGTTTTTTTTATAGATTTCCAGAATTTTACATGCCTAAATCTGCCAAATATCGTGAAATATATCGATTTGAAAGAATTTTTTAAATTCTTCAAATTCTCTCAAAAATTTTCGGTATCGCAAAGAAATTGATATAGTCCATAAAATTATATAATTCCATCTCAGAAAAATTGGATATGGAAATGAAAGTAAAAGAGAACAGGGAAAGAAT
Organism: Aphidecta obliterata; assembly: GCA_963966015.1. NCBI lineage: Eukaryota > Metazoa > Arthropoda > Insecta > Coleoptera > Coccinellidae > Aphidecta > Aphidecta obliterata. The sequence continues at coordinate 34,633,873 of OZ014428.1, forward strand.
TGAGAAAAGGGAAATTGAGAAATTGAGATATTCTACTTTTTCGTGAAATATATCGATTTGAGAGAATTTTTTAAATTCTTTCAGAAAGCTTCGGTATCGCAAAAAAAATTGGTATAGTCCATGAAATCATATGATTCCATCTCAGAAAAATTGGATATGGAAATAAAAGAGAATTGAAAGAAAGTAGAAGAGAATACAGAAGAAATTGAGAAAAGAGAGATTGATAAATCCAGATATTCTACTTTTTCATGAAATATATCGATTCGAGAGAATTTTTTGAATTCTTTCAATTCTTTCAGAAAGCTTCGGTATCGCAAAAAAACTTGGCATGGTCCATGAAATTATGTGATTTCATCTCAGAAAAATTGGATATGGAAATGAAAGAAAATTCAAAGAAAGTAGAAAAGAATACAGAAAGAATTGAGAAAAGGGAAATTGATAAATCGAGATTTTCTACTTCTTCATGAAATATCGATATGAGAGAATTTTTTGAGCTCTTTCAATTATTTAGAAAGCTTGGCTATCGCAAAAAAACTTGGTATAGTCGATGAAATTATGTGATTCCATCTCAGAAAAATTGGATATGGAAATAAAAGAGAATTCGAAGAAAGCAAAAGAGGATAGAGAAAAAATTGAGGAGAGGGAAATCGAGAAATCGAGATATTCCAATTCTTCTTGAAATATATCGATTTGAAAGAATTTTTGTTGAATTCTTTCAATTCTTTTAGAAAGCTTCGGTATCGCAAAAAATGGTATAGTCCATGAAATTATGTGACTCCATCTGAGAAAAATTGGATATGTGAATAAAAGAGAATTCAAAGAAATTAGAAAAGAATACAGAAAAAATTGAGAAAGGGGAAATTGATAAATCGAGATTTTATACTTCTTCATGAAATATCGATCTGAGAGAATTTTTTGAGCTCTATCAGTTATTTAGAAAGCTTGGCTATCGCGAAAAAACTTGGTATAGTCGATGAAATTATGTGATTCCATCTCAGAAAAATTGGATATGGAAATAGAAGAGAATTCAAAGAAAGTAAAAGAGGATAGAGAAAAAATTGAGGAAAGGGAAATTGGGAAATCGAGATATTCTACTTCTTCTTGAAATATATCGATTTGAAAGAATTTTTTTTGAATTCTTTCGATTCTTTCAGAAAGCTTCGGTATCGCAAAAAACTTGGTATAGTCCATGAAATTATGTGACTCCATCTCAGAAAAATTGGATATGGGAATAAAAGAGGATTCAAAGGAAGTAGAAAAGAATACAGTAAAAATTGAGAAAATGGAGATTGATAAAGCGAGATTTTCTACTTTTTCATGAAATATATCGATCTGAGAGAATTTTTTGAACTCTTTCAATTATTTAGAAAGCTTCGCTATCACAAAGAAACTTGGTTTAGTCCATGAAATTATGTGATTCCATTTCAGAAAAATTTATGAATATGAAAGATAACCAAAGAAAGTAGAAGAGAATACAGACAAAATTAAGGAGAGAGAAATTGAAAAATCGAAATATTCTACTTTTTCAGAATAAACAAAGGACAATAAATTGATACTTTCAAAGAATTTCTCAGTGAGTCCACCGTTCACTAATAAAATCCTCATTTAATCCCTTCGGTCCCAAATCTTCAGGTTTTCGATCGGAACCCCCCTTTACCCAGACGATATCGCCGAAACCGACACCTCTGCGAATTAAATTAGGTGCGATGGTTTCAATGCTTCAATCACTGGAATACATAATGTGAAAAATCCCTTCTCATCCCAGCAGGGTGAAGGGAAGAATCAAGCCGGCTTATCGGGAGACAGTAAACCGTGAAAAAGACTTGGCCGAAGTTCTCCCGGAAATCCCCCGCCATTAAGAATGTTTCCTAGGCTTCCCAGAGCCCGACCACCTCCTCGTAAAGACTATCTCCTCGGAACAATTAGGGCATTCATAAAACTCCCTTTCTTGAAACCTTTCGATGCGAGAAAATCCGCTGGAAGGTTATTCCGGCTCCGAATGAAAAGTCACGTTTTCCATTAAGACGGCCGCTTCTTTCGTAATAAACTACTGGAGGAAGTGCCCGAAGGACGGAGGATCCTCTGTTTCTATTTGCGAAAGGAAATTCGAATAATAAATTTAAATCGTTGACGATGCGTTACTGGCCCCTTCTGATTCACACTTGGGCCCTTCTGAGGATAATAAAATTCTTTTTTGACGTTCCATACTCCATAAAATCTGGGATTTATTAACTCCTCGAGGAGGACTCGCTGGCCCGAACTGCTGACGGAGGATATTGGGAGTCGGGAGCGCCTCCTCCAACTCATTACTGTAGTCCTTCCAGGGACACTTGGGAGATTTTTTGATTCAGGGCGAAGAATTTTCACACAATTAATGGGAGACGTCTCAAAAGATAGAAGAATTGAATCATGAAATGAAATGAAACTTTCAATAAAAGAAACAAGCAATGGAAAAAAATTCTCAACATATGAAACAAGAAAATATATTCTTAAATCATAGCGAAAAAATTTAAAAAGAATCAATTTGACATGAAACGAGGAATAATAGAATTTAACTCTTTGAGCGGCAAAGATAAAAAAAAATAAAACCCAAGTCGGGCAAAAAAATTTTTTTTTTTGCAGTTTGGAAAAAAAATTTCAGCAAAAGTTCATCGAAAATACATAAATGATACATTAACAATAATATTTCCGAATTTTTCTCAATATTTTTCTTAAAAGGGGTGGTACTCTTAACGTACCACCGCCGCGCAAGGGTGTCGAAATAGGTGGTACGTATTTTGTACCACCTAGCCCCAAAGAGAAACAACAACTGAAGAAACAAACAGAAAAATTGTATAGGTATGATAATAAAAAGGAAATCCACAAGAAGGAAAATAAAAGGCAGAGAAAATTGCGGAAATGGAAGTTCGACTAAAAAAGAAAATTTTGAAAATTTTCATATCAAGCGACTGATTTTTCAATTCAGGGCGAAGAATGTATTCACAATTGATGGGAGACCTCTCAGAAGATACAAGAAATGAATCAGGAAATGAAAAAAAACTTTTAAGAAAAGAAAGAAGAAATGGAAAAAAATTCTCAACAAATAAAACAGGAAATGAAAATAAATTCTCAAATCATGGCGAAAAAATTGAAAGAGAATTCATTAGAGATGAAACGAGGAATAGGCAGGATAAATCAAAAAAAATGAGAATTGACCCAAAAAAGAAAATTCAACAAAAAAATTGTAGCAAGCGACTGATTTTTTGATTCAGGGCGAAGAATGTTCTTACAATTGATGCGATACCTCTCAAAAGATATAAGAAATGGATCAAGAAAAAAAAAGAAACAAGATATGGAAAAAAATTCTCAACAAATGTAACAAGAAATAAAAATATAGTCTCAAACCATGGCGAAAAAATTGAAAGAGAATTCATTAGAAATGAAACGAGGAATAATAGAAATTAAACAACAACTGAAGAAACAAACCGAAGAATTGTATATGAGAATAAAATGGAATTCAAAAGAAGGGAAAGAAAAGACAGTTAAAATTGAAAAAATGGAAATTGGACTAGAAAAGAAAATTTAGAAAAATATTATAGCAAGCGACTGATTTTTTAAATCAGGGCGAAGAATGTTTTCAAAATTGATGGGAGACTTCTCAAAAGATAGAAGAAATGAATCAAAATATGAAAAGAAACTTTCAAGAAAAGAAACAAGAAATGGAAAGAAATTCTAAACAAATGAAACAAGAAAATGAAACGAGGAATAACAGAAATTGAACAACGACTGAAGAAACAAGCAGAAAAATTGTATATGAGAATAAAATGAAATTTAAAAAAAGAAAAATAAAAGGCAGAAAAAATTGAAAAAATGAAAATCGACCTAAAAAAGAAAATTTTAAAAAATATTATAGCAAGCGACTGATTTTTTACTTCAGGGCAGAGAATGTTATTACAATTTATGCGATACCTATCGAGAAATAGAAGAAATGAATCAAGAAATGAAAAGAAACTTTTGAGAAAAGAAAAAAGAAATGAAAATAATTCTCAACAAATAAAACAAGAAATAAAAATAAATTCTCAAATTATGGCGAAAAAATCTAAAGAGAATTCATTAGAGATGGAACGAGGAATAGAAGGAATTAAACAACAACTGAAGGAACGAACAGAAAAATTGTATATGCGATTGAAATGAAATTCAAAGGAAGGAAAATTGAAAAAGTGGAAATCGACCTAAAAAAGAAAATTTAAGAAAATATTATAGCAAACGACTGATTCTTTACTTCAGGGCAAACAATGTTTTCACAATTTATGGGATACCTCTCGAGAAATAGAAGAAATGAATCAAGAAATGAAAAGAAACTTTCGAGAAAGGAAACAAGAAATGGAAAGAAATTCTCAACAAATGAAACAGGAAAATGAAACGAGGAAGAACAGAAATTGAACAACAACTGAAGAAACGAACAGAAAAATTGTATATGAGAATAAAATGAAATTCAGAAAAAGAAAAATAAAAGGCAGAAAAAAATTGAAAAAATGGAAATCGACCTTAAAAACAAAATTTTAAAAAATATTATAGCAAGCGACTGATTTTTTACTTCAGGGCAAAGAATGTTATTACAATTTATGGGATACCTATCGAGGAATAGGAGAAATGAATCAAAAAATGAAGAGAAACTTTCAAGAAAAGAAACAAGAAATGGAAAAAAATTCTCAACAAATAAAACAAGAGATAAAAATGAATTCTCAAATCATGGCGAAAAAATCTAAAGAGAATTCTTGAGAGATGAAACGAGGAATAAAAGGAATTAAACAACAACTGAAGGAACAAATAGAAAAATTGTATATGCGATTGAAATGAAATTCAAAGGAAGGAAAATTGAAAAAATGGAAATCGACCTAAAAAAGAAAATTTAAGAGAATATTATAGCAAACGACTGATTTTTTACTTCAGGGCAAAGAATGTTTTCACAATTTATGGGATACCTCTCGAGAAATAGAAGAAATGAATCAAGAAATGAAAAGAAACTTTCAAGAAAAGAAACAAGAAATGGAAAGAAATTCTCAACACATGAAACAAGAAATAAAAATGAATTCTCAAATCATAGCGGAAAAAATGGACGAGAATTCATTAGAGATGAAACGAGGAATGATAGAAATCAAACAAAAACTGAAGGAACAAACACAAAAATTGTATATAAAAATAAAATAGAATTCGAAGGAAGGAAAATAAAAGGCAGAGAAAATTGAAAAAATGGAAATGGGACACAAAAGGAAAATTTGAAAAAATATTATAGCAAGGGACTGATGAAATTTCCACAACAAGGATAAACCAAACTGAAATGATCGATAAAAAAATTGAAGTAAACAATAGAATATATCGAATTAGAAATGAAGGATCTTAAAGAATATTTCAAAGAACAAACAAATAAGGAAATGAATACCGAAAATTTTCGAAGAGCAGATTGGAAAGATAGAGAGAGTAATAAATAAAGAGGAAAATCAAAATGTTGATAACAATGATCAAAGAGAGAGTATGAAACAAGAATCGGGAACAAATCGTACAAATAGATCAAATCAATGAAGCATTAAAAGAGAAAATTATTCAAATGAAAAAAAATCAAGAAGGACATAATGAAAAATATATAAGGAAAATGGGGAAAAAGAAGGAAAAAAATGATATGAAAGAAATAGAAAAACATAATGATCATGATGATAAAACACTGAAGAGGAATAACTGGGGATGAAAAGGGGGATATTTCTTAAATTGATATATCAATAGATATTCTATCTTCGTATGGAATTGACAAGCAGGAGTTATATGATTCTAAATAATTGAAAAAATAAGGGATTTGAATATGAAAAAAATAGAATACCTCGAAAGAATAAAAGATGGAAAACGAAAGAGACATCAAATACCTACATACAAAAGAACAGAAATTTTATATGTAATTGCCAAGCAGAGAAATATTTCTTTCGGAATACACACAAAAAAAATAAAAAAGTATTTCAAATGATTCATGAAAAAAATTGTAAAACAGATTTCACCCGCATAAAATTATTATCTCCAAGGAGTATCTCCCAGTACTAGATAAGTTAAAATATTAATTATTAAGTTCTCTATAATACCTTATATGCGTTTCAAAAATAGTTAATAGTTTCGTTTTTTGTTAGAACTATGTATTCATCAATATGTATATAGTGAAAAAAATTCATATTAACAATGACCTGCCTCTGCATCGGAGTCATCGTCGCCATGCTACACTTAGGATGGTTCAATAACCCCGAAGCTATGATCTGCAGTTGCGATCGATGATTTTGATGTTCCCTAAATCAACTTGTTGACTATCTGGGCTACAGGAATTTTTCTTGGCTATGATATATGATGGTATAATTCCATCGTCTTATCTCGGAATTTCATCCAGACGAGTCATTAAACCATGAAAAGTACCTAGTTATAGCGGTCAGACGACGCGTAATCCGATTGTGTCGAACAAGCTGTCCATGAATGGAGCTTCCGAGAGTCATTAGGCAGATTGACATAACGACCCGTACTAGCCAGAGACAGATGACAGCCCGAGCCGGTGATGTTCCTGCGGATTACACGGGACAATAGACGGACAGGACTTGAGAACCGTTAACTGAAGTGACAGTCCGATGCCTACTCGATTATCCGATATGGTCCAGAGTGATTCATCGCGAAAATGGTTCGGTTAATTCGGATTGAAGGCGGTCGCTTGAGTGGGATCGAATGAGGAAAAGAATGCAATTAGAGTGAATGGAGAGATCGGGATGCAGGCTGTTGAAGGTGGAGAGTTGATGAGGAATTCGTAATTTCGGACGTTAATTTCCATCGAGGAATCGAGTGAAGATCGATGTCGATTCTGCACGAGCTGCGCCAAACACACATGCAAAATTATAGGTACTAGTTGGTCTTGAACTCGGTGGGTTTTCCTTGCGTCCCCAACCTTAGACCTTCCTGCAATGGAACCAGCGTCGTCGAAGTCGTGAGAACGCCTAGAAATGTGAAGAATTAATATATTAATTTAAGTATTTGTTCAGTCTACGCGCACAGCGTTGAAAGGTTGATAACCCCAACTCAAGCAATTCAAAGGACCCATTAATATAGTGCTTAAGGCGCGTTTAATGCCCAAAAAAATTAAGCGTTGTGATATTCATAATTTCTCTTCTTCAATTTCACGAATTAAGCACCTAAATGTTCAGATAGAAAATTCCACATCCTACCACCACTATCTTCGATAGAGAATAAGAATCCACATGCGCGATATAAAATTGCAATCACATGAAAAAAAGATCCATGACTAAAAGTAAGCAAAAAACCTAAATGGCCCTTTCAACCTGACAGATGGACATCGTTAAACCACACTCCAATTTCGAAAAGATATTAAACGTTAAAATGACCAGGTCCCTTGGCAATGGCCTATCAAATCCTACACGGAGACAATAAATAATAGCATATAATTTGGAACGGAACGCATCTAGCGTACGGAATTTGTCATCATTAATCATTACTGGATTTGGCTAATGGTCAAGCTCTTCCAGTTCATTCACGAAATAAATTGAGACAAATACAACGGAATATTTCTAGGTTGAGACCGGTGTATGTTTCGAAATTGGAGACATAAATCAAACGATCGACGTTTTTTACAAGACCTGCGGTATCGTAATACTAGACTTCAAAACAAAAAAAAAACAAAATAAACTTTTTGTGGTATACTAACCCTAATCCAATCGAGCGGTTAACTTAGAGCCTTAGACTCGAGCCTTGAGCAAAGTAGGGACTTCGAGTTTACTGTATTTTCCCTGAAAACTCCAACTGGTGAATAAAAACAAGACAGAGTTGAACTTTCAAAAAGTATATATTGAAAAAAAAATTAAATGATTCTTCACAAACTATACACTTATGCATCAAATACACGCATTCTACCTTCACCAGAACGAATAAATTTCGCCAAATCTATCAAATGTCAAATCAAGGTTTGATTAGTCATCTCAGAATAACAATTATTTAAATAACTTTGAATTTCAAGAGTAATTCGATCTCGAGTGAGAGATTTCAAGACTTGGGACTAGTAAAACTTAAATATTGCCATGCATAATTTTAGATTTTCTTATGATCTGCCACTGGGAGGGAAGGGGAAATCCTGCCCTTGTCGAAATCGTGTTGTTCACACTTGATAAAGCCGAGAGTTCACTGCGACATAGAGCACACCCGTACTTCCTTTCGGCGTTTCGATATAATTTTGTTCACTTCTCAACTCAACTAAATTCCTGATAGAGTCCCAGAAACCTTCTTCGACCAAGTTCCCAAAAACCGCTGCCTTTCTCCGATCTTCATTTCGTCCCAAGAAAATTTTCCGTTTTGTTCTCGTTTTTGTTAAACCAATCACCCCCTTCTATTTTTTTTTAAGGCGGTTCGCCCACCAAACATCAGCAATTATTGGTCTGAAACCAATCACCTCTCACATTTTCGACAGTGGTGGTAGGATGTAAAATGTTTCATCTAAACACTTAATTGCGTGCTTGATTCGTGAAATTGACGAAGGGAAATTATAAACCTCACAACGCTTCATTTTTTGGGTCATTAAACGCGCGTTAGGCACTATATTTATGGGTCCTTAAAAACTCTTGAGTTCGGGTTATCAACATCTCAACGGTGGGCGAGTAGACTGAACGAATCCTTGAATTAATATATTAATTCTGCACATTTCTGGGCGTTCTCACGACTTCGATTTTTTTTGTATCAACTAGGCCAAAAGAAATAATCTCTATTCCCGACTATTTGAATTAATTCTGCATGTACAGTCATCACATTTTTATGAACTTCAAAAGAAGGATCATTGAATTATATTGAATATATCAGAAAAACTAAATTTTTTTTCTTTGTACTTGTAATAAATTGGTAGACTTATTAACATTTCGGTAAATACAGAATTAATTCAAATAGTCAGTAACAGAGGGAGGCTGTGAAATTTTTTATCTGTACACTTAATTGTGTGCTTAACTCGTGAAATCGCGTTAGGCACTATATTTATGGGTCCTTCGAAACTCTTGAGTTTGGGTTAGCAACATTTCAACGCTGGGCGAGTAGACTAAACAAATACTTGAATTAATATATTAAATCTTCACATTTCTAGGCGTTCTCGCGACTTCGATTTTTTCTTGTATCTACTGGGTCAAAAGAAATAATCTCTATTCCCGACTATTTGAATTATTTCTGCATGTACCGAAATGTTATAAAGTCTCAAGTCAATTCAGTTGTGCAGTTCGATTTCTTTATGTTGGCGTCCGTGAACATCTGTCATTAGTGTCAGTTTTCATTTCTTTGAAGTTTCTGTTATTAACTGTGTCAATTTTTCATCTAGATTGATAGATTTACACCAGAATAATTCATTTATAAAAACTTTTGATATCGAGTATTCAAATGATTTGAACCATCAAAGCCATTCTTATCCGATTGGTTACTACGGCCTCGAGGAAAAGTTTACGATGAATGTTGATTTTGAAATTACTCCATTCAGTTGGAAGTTGCGGAATTCTAGGCCCCCTCTCGTGTAGCTGCAATTTGCGCCAGATGGTTAAACATCCAGGTAGGCATTAGGCAAAGCCGCATATAAAATCTAATTGGAAGTAATATAAGGATTTCGAAGCATTCAGGACACCTTATCTCAAATCCAACAATTATACAATTTTTTCCTTCGCAAGATTAATCGATTTCCAGTTCCCGTATCTTCACTATTTCCCTTGTCAAAATCCCCTTTTTTCCGTCCTACCAGCACAATGAGTACATTATCCCGCATCATCCAGAATCGCGTTCGGCGGCGAAAGACGCTTTCCCTGTTCAATTAACTCCGGGCTGCGGGTGAAACTAGACAACCGGGAAACAATGTCGCTTCCGTCCGTCATTTGTTTTGATGTTAGTTTCGTTTCGCTCCTCTCTTATAACTCGATAACGTATAAATGGCAGCGGATAATTAAACTGGAGCGCGGAGGTTGGAGGAGATTACCGTCCTCGACTTGCACCAATTATTTCGATGCGGACGGTAACATAATAATAAGATATTTGGTTGATTCGTACGGTATAGTTCGGTAATCGTGTTATGGGGAGTGGAGCGGAACGTTTCGATTTATACAGGGTTACAGGAAAAGTCGTACTGAGTATTGAGTTTTGAAGATTTTTTGAAGATTCCTTTATTTTTCGGCTTTTTTATCAATTTCTTTCGATTTAGATTTCCTGGGAGCCGTTTTTTTTGATATATCTAGTTAGAGGGCATGTCAATTATTAGAAATGATCAACAGAAACTGAACCTACCACTACCAATCTAATAAGACTACTCGACAACGATTAGAATCAAAGAATTTTCAGTGAGTGTTTTCAACTTTGAAGCCCTTTTTTTGAAAAAAAACATCATGGAACTTATTCTGCAAATAAGTTTAAAAACTTTTACTTCTCCTCAGCTATTCAAAAAGGTATAACACCTGCCATTAAATAGGCAAAAATTCGACCAAATGACAGTTAAGGTAGTTAAGGGTACATTTTCAGTTTGAGGTAACAGTAGCTAAGAAAAGCAGGAAGTATGGCTCTATCAAGTAATTTGACATACCTGAGACTGTATGTCCTTTTTCTCCTGAGCACAAAAAAAAGCTAAAATGCGTAAATAAAACAAAGAAAAACAGAGCAATATTTTTATAATTCATGTTTGACATGGCCGCCGCTACTACCTTAACTGTCATTTGGTCAATGTTTCGTCTGTTTGATAGCAAGTGTTATATCTTTTTGAAAAGCTGAAGAGACGTAGAAGTTTTTAAACCTTTCTGCAGAATAAGTTCAATGAAGTTTTTTTCAAAAAAAGCGCTTCGAATTTAAAAACACAAGTGAAAATTCTTTAATTCTAACCGTTGTCGAGCAGTCTTATTAAGCTGTTAGTAGTAGGTTATGTTTCTGTTGATCATTTTTATTAATTGACATGCCCTCTAACTAGATACATCAAAAAACGGCCCCAAGAAGCTCCAGTCCGAAAAAAATCGATAAATGAGCCAAAAAATAGAGGATTTCAAAAAAAAATCTTCAAAACTCAATATCTCCATAACGATTAAGTTTCGGACACCATATTATAGAACCAAATCCATCAGAGATGACCTAAATAATAACGTCCTTCAATATTCAGTACGACTTTCCCTGTAACCCTGCATAGTGCAGCCCACCCCACCAAGCGAAAATCTGACGATTAAAAGGTCCTGACTTATCATTTTTCTTAACGTTTATACAATAAAATTTCCCCTTGGCTAATATTCATCAAAATATTCAATTTTCGGAGGATTGACACCCCTCCTCGCGAAGATTAAAATGTTCTCGTAACCGGAACGTTAAATATAACATTAACAACCAAACTCCCTCGCCGAAACTCGCCTCGTAATCATTCGCATCCCTGCATTCGAGCGATTCACGTCGGTTATAAAGAACTCTGAATTTCTAATCTACCGTCCAGCGAAAAATTATATGCAAACAACCGGCAGTAAAAACAGCATAACTTCTTGAAATAATCCGGTGATGAAAAAAGGAGTTATGAATACGGTAAGGCGCGCCATCGAAACGGTTTATGTTTTATTATCTGGCAACCCGGAATAAATAGGACTTCCTTTCATGGCCTAGGTTTATTCTCACCTTCATGGAGTGAACGTTGAATGGGATTCCTGCAATAACGTTCAAAAGTTATTTTAGGATGACCGACTCCTTCACCATTTTGCATCATTTTAGTTGCAAGTTCGAGCGATTCGTTGATTTTGTAATATTTCATGAATCATAAGTGTATGAATTATACCCCATATAAAACGATGAAAATTTGTGCTTTGCTTCCTGCGAAAAGCTCATCGAACAAATATTTTCAGAAAACTGAACTCTCCATTAACGACGTCGCCTTCGCCATTTTGCAACTTCGTTATTTTCGAGATTTGACCAACTACATTTTACCATAAGAATGGTACCTTGCCATAAATAATCAGGTTATTCCGAAAATACAATCATAAAATCTTTCCAATAGTTTCTGCAAACATACACACAAATCGGTTAACATAAGAAAATGTGTATGAATCGGAGCTCACGATAAGTATTTTTCACATTTTCTGTTTTTAACAAGGAAATATCGATAAATTCTCAAAATATGTAAATATGTCAGGAAACAATGCTACTGAAATATCGTCGAAACTAAGCCATCAGAGAAAAAATCGGAGGTGAGTAAAGACTTTTATCTATTTCTCATCCTCGCGTTTCGTGTTTTCCACATTTTCAGCTTTTCACTAGGAAATTCGATTTATTGTAAGAATTTGTAGATATGTCAGAAATGAATTCTCCTAACATATCATCAAATAATAAGCAAAGTTGAAATCAAGAGTAACCACGTTTTTTTTCCATTTACACGTTACGTATTTTCCACATTTTCAGCTTTTCCCTGAGAAATATTGATCTGTGTGAAAATTTGTGGATATATCAGAAATGAATACTTTTGAAATATAGTGGAAAAAGAACAATCAAAGTAAAAATCGCCGGTATATAACGACTTTTATGGATTTCCCATCCTCATGTCGCGTATTTTTCATATTTTCAGCTTTTTACTAGGAAATATCGATATATTGTGGGAATTTGTAGGTATGTCAGAAAAAGTTCTCCTGTAATATCGTGGCAAATGTAGCAATCAAAGTAAAAATCGAAGGTAAGTAACGATTTTTATCGATTTCCCTTGTTCACGTTACATATTTTTTACATTTTCAGATTTTTATTGGGAAATATCGAAATACTGTGAGAATTTGTAGATATGTCAGAAAGAAGATGCTCCTGAAATATCGTGGAAAATGTAGCAGTCGAAGTAAAAATCGAAGGTAAGTAACGATTTTTATCGATTTCCTATGTTCACGTTACGTATTTTTCACATTTTCAGCTTTTCACTAGGAAATATCGATATACTGTGAGAATTTGTAGATATGTCAGAAATAAATGCTCCTAAAATATCGTCGAATAAAAAGCAATCAAATCTAGAATCCATAGTAACGATTTTTTTGGAATTTCCATTCACACGTTACGTATTTTTCACATTTTCAGCTTTTTGAGCGCTCGTACTACTTACACGAGGGCTATATCATTTCGTCACGATGTCTGTATTTTTCGAATTTTGAGCCGAAAATGGTCTCAATCGACTATGTTCGACTCACTGATGACGAATCCGTCGGAAAATTCGAGTCTGTCCGTCCGGCCGTCCGGCCGGCCGTAAGCACGATAACTCTCGAACGAAACAACCTAGAGACTTGAAATTTTCAGTGTGGGTTCAGTTCCCGAATGGCTCGGTTAAGTTCGTTAATGGGCCAAATTCCACCAGGGGTTCCGTAAATATGGCCGTTCAAAGTTTTGTTTCCCTGATTACTTGAAAACTACAGATTTGATCGAGATGAAATTTTGCACTCAAATGGAAAATGAGGTGTTTAAGCTACATGTGAAATTTTGTCCAGATCGCATGACCAGAACCATAGAAACCATAGAAAATTGTAACTTTTGAACGGAAAGGCCTAGGGACTTGAAATTGTCAGGATAGGTGTGGATCTCGAATGTCGTGATCACGTTCATCTATGAGCAACATTATACAAGGGGTTCCGTAAATACGGTCGTTTGAAATTTTGTTTTCTCGACAAATTCGAAACTGCGGATTCGATCGAGATGAAATTTTGTATTTTAATCGAGAATGATATATTGAAGCAATATTTTGTCCAGATCGCATGACCAGAACCATAGAAACCATAGAAAATTGTAACTTTTGAACGGAAAGGCCTAGGAACTTGAAATTTTCAGGGTGGGTTTGGATCACAAATTTCACGTTCATGTTCATCAATGAGCAAAATTAGACTAGGGGTTCCGTAAATATGGCCGTTCAAAATATTTTTTTCCTGATAGTTTCGAAACTACCGATCGGATTGGAATGAAATTATGCACCTAGCTCAGGAATAATGTATTCAAACTACGTGCAAAATTTTGTCCAGATCGCATCACCAAGACCATAGATACCGTGGAAAATTCTAGCGAATTATCGGAAAAAAAGCTGAAGCACCGACATGAAGTCTGGAGTTTCGCCTAAGTTTCAGAATTTTTTTGACAGCAGTCAAAAATTCCTTCAATTGATTTCTAAAACTGGAAAATGCGAATCTACCTACAAGGTGCATGTACGAGCGCTCAAAAGCTCCTGCCTTCACGGCAGTGCTTTTCGTAATTTTTACTAAGAAATATCGATCTATTTGAAAATTTGTGGATTGTTCATCAGAAATAAATACCTCTGAAATATCGTGGAAAAAGAAGCAATCAAAGTAAAAATCGAAGGTAAGTAACGATTTTCATCGATTTCCCATGTTCACGTTACGTATTTTTCACATTTTCAGATTTTTATTGGGAAATATCGAAATACTGTGAGAATTTGTAGATATGTCAGAAAGAAGATGCTCCTGAAATATCGTGGAAAATGAAGCAGTCAAAGTAAAAATCGAAGGTAAGTAACGATTTTTATCGATTTCCCATGTTCACGTTACGTATTTTTCACATTTTCAGCTTTTCACTAGGAAATATCGATATACTGTGAGAATTTGTAGATATGTCAGAAATAAATGCTCCTAAAACATCGTCGAATAAAAAACACTCAAAGTTAGAATCAATAGTAACGATTTTTTTGGAATTTCCATTCACACGTTACGTATTTTTCACATTTTCAGCTTTTTACTAAGAAATATCGATCTAGTTGAAAATTTGTGGATTGTTCAGAAATTAATACCTCTGAAATATCGTTGAAAAAGAAGCAATCAAAGTAAAATTTGAAGGTAAATAACGACTTTTATGGATTTCCCATCCTCACACCACATATTTTTCACATTTTCAGCTTTTAACTAGAGAATATCGATATATTGTGGTAATTTGTAGATATGTCAGAAAGAAGATGCTCCTGAAATATCGTGGAAAATGAAGCAGTCAATGTAAAAATCGAAGGTAAGTAACGATTTTTATCGATTTCCCATGTTCACGTTACGTATTTTTCACATTTTCAGCGTTTCACTAGGAAATATCGATATACTGTGAGAATTTGTAGATATGTCAGAAATAAATGCTCCTGAAATATCGTCGAATAAAAAGCAATCAAAGTTAGAATCAATAGTAACGATTTTTTTGGAATTTCCATTCACACCTTACGTATTTTTCACATTTTCAGCTTTTTACTAAAAAATATCGATCTATTTGAAAATTTGTGGATTGGTCAGAAATAAATACCTCTGAAATATCGTGGGAAAAGAAGCAATCAAAGTAAAATTCGAAGGTAAATAACGACTTTTTTGGATTTTCCATCCTCACGTCAGGTATTTTTCACATTTTCAGCTTTTTACTAGAAAATATCGATATATTGGCAATTAATGTGAAAATCAAAAGTAAGTAACGATTTTCATCGATTTTTCATCTCCATGTTACGTATTTTCCACATTTTCAGCCGTTCATTAGGAAATATCGATATATTGTGAGTATTTGTAGACAAAATTTCAGAAATGAATGCTCCTAAAATATCGTCGAAAAAAAAACAATCAAAGTTAAAATCGAGAGTAACGACTCTTTTGGAATTTCCATCCACACGTTACGCCTTTTTCACATTTTCAGCTTTTACTAAGAAATACCAATCTGTGTGAGAATTTGTGGATATGTAAAAAATGAATGCTTCTGAAATATCGTGGAAAAAGAAATAATCAAAGTAAAAATCGAAGGTAAAGAACGACTTTTTTGGATTTCCCGTCCTCACGTCACGTATTTTTCACATTTTCAGCTTTTTACTAGAAAATATCGATGTATTGTGGGAATTTGTAGATATTTCAGAGATGAATGCTCCTGAAATATCGTCGAAAATGTGGCAATCAGAGTAAAAATCAAAAGTAAGTAACGATTTTCATCGATTTCCCATCTTCATGTTACGTACTTTCCACATTTTCAGCCTTTCATTAGGAAATATCGATATATTGTGAGAATTTGTAGACAAAATTTCCGAAATGAATGCTTCTAAAATATCGCCGAAAAAGGAACAATCAAAGTTGAAATCGAGAGTAACGACTTTTTTGGAATTTCCATCCACACGTTACGTCTTTTTCACATTTTCAGCTTTTCACTGAGAAATATCAATCTGTCTGCGAATTTGTGGATATGTAAAAAATGAATGCTTCTGAAATATCGTGGAAAAAGAAGCAGTCAAAGTAAAAATCGAAGGTAAAGAACGACTTTTTTGGATTTCCCGTCCTCGCGTCACGTATTTTTCACATTTTCAGCTTTTTACTAGAAAATATCTATATAATGTGGGAATTTGTCAGAAATGAATGCTCGTGAAATATTTTCGAATAGTTGCAATCAAAGTGAAAATCAAAGGTAAGTAACGGCTTTTATCGATTTCCCATCCTCACGATACGTAATTTCCATATTTTCAGCTTTTTTCTAGGAAAAATCGATATATTGTGAGAATTTTCAGATCTTTCAGAAATAAATGCTCCGGAAATAACGTCGAAAAAGAAGCAATGAAAGTAAGAATTTCATATTCACCCCTATCGTTCCGACTCGAAACAAAGCTCCCCCACAAACAAAGCTCAATCGAACTCGCGTTAATACCGATTCAATAAACCCCCGGCACGTTTAATCCCAGATCAGTATTCATAAACGCAGTGCGGGGTTCAAATATACTTTGGTGCACCGTGAAAACACCTCGGTTCCGGCATTCTGGGAATAATCCCCCAGAAACCGGGGGTTGCGTCGAGCTCACTCTCTCCCCCATATTAAAATCATAAAATACAAGATGTACCCCGGCTAAACCCAAATACGACACGTAGTAAACTTTCCCCCTTTTATGATGCAACGGAGACGTGCATGCCCGAAACATTTTGTCAAAGGTGGATTGAACGACCCTGTGCGCCCCCGTGAATGAGAATGTTGTTGGGTGTTTCTTCATTCGGAAGAGTAATTTTTGTCCGAGTCGCCCCATTAAGCCGGGGGAACATTAAACATTTTTGTTGCGGGTTGTGTGCTCCGCCAGAAAGCTAATGAGGTAACAAGGATGGGATTATCTCTCAAGGGTTTTCCTAGAAGTTATAAAGAGTCTATGAAAATATATTTCGGCATGTTGATATATGTTTATATGATGATGATTCTTGAAATTCGGCCGAAAACGAAGGAAATTATGCCGCAGAAAATGAAGCTCCCCAAATATTGTTGAAAAAAGGGAATCAAAGTGAAAATTGAAGAGTGTACGTATCTTTTATCGAATTTTTTTGTTTATAATTTTTTTCAGATAATTTCAATTTCAAAATTTAAATGAGTAACAATTTTTGTTTTATTATATTTAACCTGTGCGATATAGATCTTTCGTTTATTCCTGAGCTTTTATAGGTTGTTACCTCAGCTCTTCTTATTTTTTGTCACAGCCTCAATAATATTGATTCGTAAATATTTCAGAAAAAAACGCTTCTGAAATATCGTCCAAAAAGAAGAAATCGAAGTAAAAATCCAAGGTTAGTAACGACTTATTTATTTTTCGTCCACACGATACGTATTTTTCACATTTACAGATTTTTACTAGAAAATATCGATATATGTAGGTATTGTGAATATTGATAGATATGTGTGAAATAAATGGTCATGAAATATCGTCGAAAATGAATAAATCAGAGTGAAAATCGAAGATAATTAACGACTTTTATCAATTTTTCATCCTCACGATATGTATATTTCCCATCTTCAGCTTCCCACAATGAAATATATATAAAGTGTGAAAATTGGTGGGTTTCGGAAATGAATGCAAATCAAATACTGTCGAAAAAGAAGTAATCAAAGTAATAATTAACGACTTTTATCGATTTTCGATTCTCACGATACGAGCTTTTTACTAGGAAATATCGATATATTGTAAGAATCGATACATATTTCAGGAATAAACGCTGCTGAAATTTCGTCCAAAAAGAATAAATCGAAGTAGAAATCCAAGGTAAGTAACAACTTTTATCCATTTTTCATCCTCACCATACGTATTTTTCACATTTATCGATATCGATATACTGTGAGAATTGATAGATATGTCAGAAATAAATGCTCCTAAAATATCGTCGAAAAAAAAGAAATCGAAGTAAAAATTTGAAGGTAAGTAACGACTTTTATCGATTTTCCATACTCACGATATGTATATTTCCCATTATCAGCTTTTCACAAGTGAATATAGATATAGTGTGAGAATTGATGATAGATTTCAGAAATAAATGCACCTCGAATATCGTCGAGAAAGAAGTAATAATTAACGACTTTCATCCATTTTTCATCCTCACCATACGTATTTTTCACATTTACAACTTTTTATTAGAAAATATAGATATATTGTGAGAATTGATAGATATGTCAGAAATTAATGCTCCAAAAATATCAACGAAAAAAAAAAATCAAAGTAAAAATTTGAAGGAAAGTAACGACTTTTATCGATTTTCCATACTCACGATATGTATATTTCCCATTATCAGCTTTTCACAAGTGAATTTAGATATAGTGTGAGAATTGATGATAGATTTCAGAAATAAATGCCCCTAAAATATCACCGAAAAAGAATAAATCAAAGTTGAAATCCAAGGTAAGTAACGACTTTCATTCCTTTTTTCATCCTCACCATACGTTTTTTTCACATTTTCAGCTTTTCACTAGAAAATATCGATATATTGTGGGAATCTATAGATATGTCAGAAATAAATGCTCCCAAAATATCGTCCAAAAAGAAGAAATCAAAGTAAAAATCGTAGGTAAGTAACGAATTTTATCAATTTGTCATTCTCACGATATGTATATTTCCCATTTTCAGCTTTTCGAAAGGAAATATGGATATAGTTTGAGAATTGATAGATTTCAGAAATGAATGCACCTTATATATCATCGTGAAAGAAGTAATCAAAGTAATAAGTAACGACTTTAATCGATTTTCCATCCTCACGATGCTTTTTTTCAAATTTTCAGTTCTTCACTAGAAAATATCAATATATTGTGAGAATTGATACATATTTCAGGAATAAACGCTGCTTGAATATCGTCGAAAATGAATGAAGCAAAGTAAAAATCCAAGGTAAGTAACGACTTTTATTCCTTTTTTCATCCTCACCATATATTTTTTTTACATTTTCAGCTTTCACTAGAAAATATGGATATATTGTGAGAATTGATAGATTTCACAAATGAATGCGTAGAAAACGAAGTATTCAAAGTAATAATTAACGACTTTCATCGATCTTCCGGCCTCACGATACGTATTTTTCACATTTTCAGCTTCTTACTGGGAAATATCGATATATTGTGAGAGTCGATACATATTTCAGGAATAAACGCTGCTGAAATATCTTCGAAAAAGAATAAATCAAAGTTGAAATCCAAGGTGAGTAACGACTTTCATTCCTTTTCTCATCCTCACCATACGATTTTTCACATTTTCAGCTTTTCACTAGAAAATATCGATATATTGTGGGAATCTATAGATATGTCAGAAATAAATGCTCCCAAAATATCGTCCAAAAAGAAGAAATCAAAGTAAAAATCGTAGGTAAGTAACGACTTTTATCAATTTTTCATCCTCACGATATGTATATTTCCCATTTTCAGCTTTGCGAAAGGAAATATAGATATTGTTTGAGAATTGATAGATTTCAGAAATGAATGCACCTTATATATTATCGTGTAAGAAGTAATCAGAGTAATAAGTATCGACTTTAATCGATTTTCCATCCTCACAATGCGTATTTTTCAAATTTTCAGTTTTTTACTAGGAAATATCGAAAAATTCCTGAGAATTGATAGACATTTCAGAAGAAACAAATGCTTTCATCCGAAATGGTTTCTACATCCCTCTTTTGAGCTTTTATTGACTGGACTAAGAAATTAATATGTGAATTGGATGAAGGCAAACATATTGCTCCCAGCATATTGGAGTTTTGTGTGGGGAACAAACATTTACCATTGAATTAGTATGAGATACCAGCTCCGAATATCCAAAAGGAATATAATATCAATAATCTTTATTAAATGTATGTAGGGACTATAAATATACAGTATATTTTATCGATATTTTACATAATATCGAGTCGTATTCCTGATGTTGAGCTATGAAAAAAGTTGAAATGTATATTACATGCAATATTTAGGCTTTTCGAGCCTCATCAGTACAGTGTAGCGATGATAAACTATTGACTAACAATACTAAATTGTAGAAAACAACTTTTTTTCAATTAATTTTTTTGCGATTCAAATCGAGTCTCCATTGGCGTACGGCCGGAGATCTAATTTTCGTTCGACTGAACAAAATCCATCTCTGCGAAAAAAGTAGTGATCGACGAAGCGAAAAAGGGTCTAATCAATGCATCCGAGAAGAAGGTTAGTCTTATTTCTGGCCAAAATTCCGGACGAACTCAAAGGGAAAGCTCCCTAATGATATCATAAAATTAATTTAACATTTACCATCGCTTTGTTTCGAGCCCGCTCCCTTTTCGCGCGCGCAATGGGGCGAACGGGATTGTGTAGCTTTCGTTTGTTCGATGCTGGTTATTTATAGAGCTTAGAGGGCCGTGTTCGGGACAACAGAAAATGCGATGTCGCCAGTCATTACCGTCGAATGGAATACGGAAGAGCGGCAGAAACGCGTCGTAAACCCCCTAGTCGACTTCACTTTTTCCCGCGTTACTTTTATCGGGCCATTCGATTTTTTGCTGACTTCTCGGAGGAGTTACAACGGGATGGGATTAGGGTCGGTTCGGTGGAATTTCCTGCGAGTTTGTTCGGAACTGACGGCTACAACTTTCTCCGCACGCTCGCCAGAAAATTGTCCAATTATACGGTTCGAATAATTTCCACTTATTGAGAAATAATTATATAATTTTGTTTTTTTTTATTCGGTTTATTATTTGTTCGCATTATAATATGTGATCGGAAAATGCGATTTGATTGAATTGAGTTCAAATTTGAAAAAAAAAATTACAATAATTTCAATCAATTGAAAATGTATGATTAATTTTTGGTAGGGAAAAACCTTTTTTCTGTAAATAGTGAAAATCGGTCGAAAGCGGCCCGCGTGAATTTATAGGGCCTTTATCTTATTGTAGCTGGTCGCGGCCGAAGGCCGTTATCAAATCTTGAAGACCGGCAGCTCCCAGACATCCATATGGCATTTTGATCCCTATCCCCATTTTTGCAAGTTTTCGAAATAAAAATCACCAATTTTCGCTATGAATCTGAACAAACCTCGAGAAATTTCGAAACATCGTCGAAGCTCCGCGCAACTCATTTTCATTCATTCCTTCCAGAACGCTGTGGAAATAACGGCGGTGGGAAATCGTCCAAAAAAAATCATTCTAAATCAAAGATAAGTTATGACTTTCATCGATTTCCCAGCCTCACATTTTCACATTTTACTAGGAAAAATCGATGTAAAGTGAAAATTTGTAGATATTTCAGATATAAATGCTCCTGAAATATCATCGAAAAAAGAGCGATCAAGGTGAAAATCGAAGAAACTAACGAATTTTATCGATTTTCCATCCTCACTTTCTAAATTTTCCATATTTTCAGTTTTTAACTAGGAAATATCGAGATACATATAGTGACAATTTTTTAAATATGTCAAAAATTTATTATATTTTCCTGAAATATAGTCGAAAAAGAAGTAATCAAAGTAAAAATCAAGTAAGTAACAACTTTTTAGAAATTCCCATCTTCACGTTACGTATTTTTCCCATTTACAGCTTTTTACTAGGAAATATCGATATTTTGCGAGAATTTTCAGATATTTCAAGAATAAATGCTTCTGAAACATAGTCGAAAAGGAAAGAATCAAAATAAAAATCAAAGGTAAGTAACGACTTTTATAATTAATTCCCATCTTCATTTTACGTATTTTTCCCATTTTCAGCTTTGTACTAGAAAATATCTAGGTATATATTGTAAAAATTTTGAGATATTTCAAAAATTACTGCTCCTGAAATATATCCGAAAAAGAAGAAATCAAAGTAAAAATTAAAGGTAAGTAACGACTTTTTAGAAATTCCCATCTTCATGTTATGTATTTTTCCTATTTTCATACTGCTTTTTATACTAGAAAATATCGATATATTGTAAAAATTTCAGATATTTCAAAGATGAATGCTCCTGAAACATAGTCGAAAAAAAAGGAATCAAAGTAAAAAATCAAAGGTAAGTAACGACTTTTTAGAAATTTCCAACTTCATGTTATGTATTTTTCCAATTTTCAGCTTTTTACTAGAAAATATGTTTATATTGTAGAAATTTCAGATATTTCAAAAATGAATGCTCCTGAAACATAGTCGAAAAAAAAGGAATCAAAGTGAAAAATCAAAGATAAATAACGACTTTTTAGAAATTCCCATCTTCATGTTATGTATTTTTCCCATTTTCAGCTTTTTACTAGAAAAAATCGATATATTGTGAAAATTTTCAGATATTTCAAGAATAAATGCTCCTAAAATATAGTCGAAAAAGAAGCAATCAAAGTAAAAATTAAAGGTAAGTAACGACTTTTTAGAAATTCCCATCTTCATGTTATGTATTTTTCCCATTTTCAGCTTTTTACTAGAAAATATCTATATATTGTAAAAATTTCAGATATTTCAAAGATGAATGCTCCTGAAACATAGTCGAAAAAAAAGGAATCAAAGTAAAAAATCAAAGGTAAGTAACGACTTTCTATGAATTTCCATCTTCATGTTATGTATTTTTCCCATTTTCAGCTTTTTACTAGAAAAAATCGATATATTGTAAAAATTTTCAGATATTTCAAGAATAAATGCTCCTAAAATATGGTCGAAAAAGAAGCAATCTAAGTAAAAATCAAAGGTAAGTAACGACTTTTTAGAAATTCCCATCTTCATGTTATGTATTTCCCATTTTCAGCTTTTTACTAGAAAATATCGATATATTGTAAAAATTTTCAGATATTTCAAGAATAAATGCTCCTAAAATATAGTCGAAAAAGAAGCAATCTAAGTAAAAATCAAAGGTAAGTAACGACTTTTTAGAAACTCCCATCTTCATGTTATGTATTTTTCCCATTTTCAGCTTTTTACTAAAAAATATCTATATATTGTAAAAATTTCAGATATTTCAGAGATGAATGCTCCTGAAACATAGTCGAAAAAAAAAGAATCAAAGTAAAAAATCAAAGGTAAGTAACGACTTTTTAGAAATTTCCATCTTCATGTTATGTATTTTTCCCATTTTCAGCTTTTTACTGGAAAATGTCTATATTATTGTAAAAATTTCAGATATTTCAAGAATAAATGCTCCTAAAATAAAGTCTCCTTCTCCTAGATCTCCTTCCAACACTTCCATATTAATGTTCTAGGTTCCCAAAAAGTTTAAAAATATTATCAAGGCAGGTCTAAGAAAATTGAAAATATTTCGATGCGACTATATCTCGCAGTATAAATGTGAATTGAGCATTTTTGGGACGACATAGACTAATGTACCTTCCCTTTTAGTGGAAAAATTTCTGTTGGAAACCACTACCTTCGACTTCCCTCTCAGCAATATCAACCCCATATTCTCCCTGGCTTCTGAATTACCACAAAATCATCAAATATCGTATGTAATCGAGGTTTTCAACAATTTTCGTCCAGGTGAGAACAATAATTATTTTCCCCGATTTGGAATCCTTTAAACATTTAATTCAAGGAATAATGTTCATTTTGAATTGGTTAAGAGTTATTTCAGATTTCAATGGAAATTAAAATCTCTGCAAAACATCTAGCAGCTAGCGTCCCAAAGCGGCATACTGCTCGACGCTCACTCACAGCTCGTCTAGGCAGACGTCAAACAGCGTCAGGCGACTGGGAATAAATAATATATAATGATGAAATTTTTATATCCATATCTTTCTCATCTTGAAACTTTTATCAGGCGTCAATAACATCATTAAAAATTTTCCCCTGAGTAACCCATTTGCGATTACTTCGTCACTAATCCTCCTCCCTCGTCTATTAAGTAAGAGCGATCATAAAATCCAACGTCATAAAATTCAAATCCGACCAATCCACTCGATCTAGCACTGTGTGATTTAATCAAATCCGACGGCCATTATAGTTGAAGTTTCCGTCGCAATAAGTAAATCAGCGTATTGCTTATCGATGTCGCGCCGATCCGGGCAATAACAGGCGCCCAGACCGGCTCGGTAATGCGATTACGTCGCTCGTTATGATATGGCATATAATTAATATAATTCAATTACGGAGCAATCCCGCGTTTTATCGCCGCCTGGGAAACGTACAACCCTTGTTCAATTAGATTGACGGGGTAGGACCGAATTTGCGTCGGATTTCGATGCGGTCATCGCCGATTTGCGACATTTGCGCTTTTCCACAAAGCACAAAAGCAATACCTTTTACACCCGCGACAAAAAAAAAATTCGAATACAATCGAACATTCTCGCCGCCGCAATTTCGCAATACGTCAGACGTTACCGCCGTCTCCCTTATTTCATCAGCATAAAAGGCGCCGCGCAGACATCAAACTACAGAATCTGCGAAAAGTGCCGCGTTTCGATTTCGCCCCGATTTTACGATATTGGTTCCGCCGCCCCCCGGCCCGAAACGCGACGATTCGATCGTAAAACGGGGGCGGGCGGCGGTGCCGAGTCAAAAATGCAATTTTATGTGTCCAAATTCGGGGTGCACCCCGTCTGTTTTATTCCGGCGACGTCTTCTCCCAATATGTAAATTAACGTCGACAATGTCAACGGGTAGTTTTTAGCCGCAAGATATGGGGACGTGACGCGCCCCACACGGAAATTACCGATCGGGGCTGTTGCGGCGCGCAATTTTACCGCAATTTCATCCCCCTTATCGTTCGGGGGATCCGGCCGATCTCTGGGATTTGGCCAATGTGATTGTCGTGGCTGAAGAGCTCGGCCAACTGCCCTATTCTGGAATGCAATATATGTTTCGACTTTTTACGCTTATACAGGTAGGCCATAATATAATCTTATCTGAGTACATTTCTTCGAAAATATTTGTTGAGGGCACTAGCTTCTCAAGCACCAACTTTTGTGGGATGCAAATAAACCTTTTATTTCTATATTTATTGAATAATCCTAAGAACGGTGATGTAAAATGTTTATATGCTAATAATTCAGTGGACTGTATAATTTTTTCTATGATGACTGCTGTGTATCAGCTGATTTATGTCTGTACTGCACGAACGAGTGAGAGAAAAGAGAATAAGGTGATTTTTGACGGTTGGCGATATTGAGTTGAGACCATAGAATTACATATTCTTCACTTCTTATTCATTTCGGCTGGCCTCAACCTGCTATTAAAAATTGTAGAAAAATTAAAATGCTCAAGCGCTTCATAGGGGTAGGCCATAATACAATCTTATCTGGGTATAATTCTCCAAAAATATCTGTTTTTTTTTAATTTTATTTTATTTCTATATTTTGAATAAACACTGGGGTTCCGACTATTTATTAAATAATCCTAGAAACAATGTTGTAAAATGATTATATGTTATGAATTCAATGGACTGTATAATGTTTTTCTATGATGACTGCTGTGTATCAGCTGATTTATGTATGTACTACACGAACGAGTGAGAGAGAGGGGATAGGGTGATTTTTGACGGTTGGCAATATTGAGTTGAAATCACAGAATTACATATTCTTCATTTCTCATTCCTTTTGGATGGCCTCAACCTGCTATTAAAAATTGTAGAAAAATTAAAATGCATAAGCGCTTCATAGGGGTAGGCCATAATGCAATCTTATCTGGGTATAATTCTCCAAAAATATCTGTTTTGTTTTTATTTTTATTTTTATTTCTTGATTTCGAATAAACACTAGGGTTTCAACTATTTATCAAATAATCCTAGCAACAATGTTGTAAAATGATTATATGTTATGAATTCAGTGGACCGTATATTTTTTTTTCTATGATGGCTGCTGTGTATCATCTGATTGAGTGGTAGGCCATAATACAATTTTATCTGGGTATAATTCTCCAAAAATATCTGTTTTTTTTAATTTTATTTTATTTCTATATTTTGAATAAACACTGGGGTTCCGATTATTTATTAAATAATCCTAGGAACAATGTTGTAAAATGATTATATGTTATGAATTTAGTGGACTGTATAATGTTTTTCTATGATGGCTGCTGAGTATCAGCTGATTTATGTCTGTACAACACGAACGAGTGAGATAGAAGGGTGATTTTTGACGGTTGGCAATATTGAGTTGAGAGCACAGAATTACATATTCTTCATTTCTCATTCCTTTTGGATGGCCTCAACCTGCTATTAAAAATTGTAGAAAAATTAAAATGCATAAGCGCTTCATAGGGGTAGGCCATAATGCAATCTTATCTGGGTATAATTCTCCAAAAATATCTGTTTTGTTTTTATTTTTATTTTTATTTCTTGATTTCGAATAAACACTAGGGTTTCAACTATTTATCAAATAATCCTAGCAACAATGTTGTAAAATGATTATATGTTATGAATTCAGTGGACCGTATATTTTTTTTTCTATGATGGCTGCTGTGTATCATCTGATTGAGTGGTAGGCCATAATACAATTTTATCTGGGTATAATTCTCCAAAAATATCTGTTTTTTTTAATTTTATTTTATTTCTATATTTTGAATAAACACTGGGGTTCCGATTATTTATTAAATAATCCTAGGAACAATGTTGTAAAATGATTATATGTTATGAATTTAGTGGACTGTATAATGTTTTTCTATGATGGCTGCTGAGTATCAGCTGATTTATGTCTGTACAACACGAACGAGTGAGATAGAAGGGTGATTTTTGACGGTTGGCAATATTGAGTTGAGAGCACAGAATTACATATTCTTCATTTCTCATTCCTTTTGGATGGCCTCAACCTGCTATTAAAAATTGTAGAAAAATTAAAATGCATAAGCGCTTCATAGGGGTAGGCCATAATGCAATCTTATCTGGGTATAATTCTCCAAAAATATCTGTTTTGTTTTTATTTTTATTTTTATTTCTTGATTTCGAATAAACACTAGGGTTTCAACTATTTATCAAATAATCCTAGCAACAATGTTGTAAAATGATTATATGTTATGAATTCAGTGGACCGTATATTTTTTTTTCTATGATGGCTGCTGTGTATCATCTGATTGATGTCTGTACTACACGAACGAGTGAAAGAGAAGAGATAAGAGTGATTTTTGACGGTTGGCGTTATTGTTGAGACCATAGAATTAACTTTTTTTTCATTTCTCATTCCTTTTGGCTAGCCTCAACCTACAATTAAAAATTACGAAAAGCACTGCCGTGAAGTCAGGAGCTCTTGAGCGCTCGTACATCCACCTTGTAGGTAGATTCGCATTTTCCAGTTTTAGAAATCAATTGAAGTTTTCGACAGCTGTCAAAAAAATTCTCAAACTTAGACGAAACTTCAAACTTTGTCAGTGCTTCAGCTGACCAATTTTTTTCGATAATTCGCTTGAATTTTCTACGGTATCTATGGTTTTGGTGATGCGATCTGGACAAAATTTTGCACGTAGTTTGAATACATTATTCCTCAGCTAGGTGCAAAATTTCATTCCAATCAAATCAGTAGTTTCGAAATTATCAGGGAAAAAAATTTTGAACGGCCATATTTACGGAACCCCTAGTCTAATTCTGCTCATTAATGAACGTGACCGTGAAATTCGCGATCCAAACCCATCCTGAAAATTTCAAGTTTCTAGGACATTCCGTTCGAAAGTTATCGGCTGGCCGGACGGACAGACTCGAATTTTTCGTCGAATTTGTCATCAGTGAGTCGAACCTTGTCGATTGAGACCATTTTCGGCTCAAAATTCGAAAAATACAGACATCGTGACGAAATGATATAGCCCTCGTGTAAGTAGTACGAGCGCTCAAAAATTGAATACGATCAAAATGCATAAGCTCAAACACAATTCATTTCAATATGAATTCTTCCGAGAAAGTCTGAACCGATCTCTTCGACTGCATTTTTCCTAGTATTCCTATACAAAAATATTTTCATCTTTCAAAGAGAAAACTCTTCAGTTCTTCCTGGAAATATTTAATCTAACTCGAAATTCGAGCGATCGGTTTCGATGAAGTATCCGGGTAGTTTCCGATCTCGATGTCGGGTTTTTATGGGGTCTTAATGGAAGAGTTACGGGAGAAAGTAAGCCTATCAACGAGAAATATAAGGGTAAGAATGGGGTCATTTTCGAGCCTTTTCAATTTCCCATCTACGGATTGTTGGGGTGATTCTAAAAAATGGGTTCTTTCGAAGTTTTTCTTATTGATGTCCTGTGCTTACCTTCAAGCTGACTGCTAAGGTTTGAGAATGAATTATCGTGAGTGTTAACCAGGTAATCCAACCCCATCTTGCGCTCGGCACCATCTGTAAAAAAAAAAAAAATAAATTTCAGTTTTTAATTTTGTTACTGCACTTCATTACTTTATAAATTTTTGATTCATTATTTCCAATATTGAATATTTGGGAAGGGTAATCACCAAAAAAATTGTTGTTGGAGGAAAATAAAATATTTTCTATTGTAATGAAATAAATGTTTTCCGTACAATTCGTGGATGTAGATTCCGAAGATATAATTTTTTCTACCGGAAAATTTTTCTCTGGTCACTACTAAACTTTAAAATTGAAACTTTTAGAAATACCTATTTTAAGATTTCCATATTCGAGATTTTTTTTTTGGCAATGAATGAACCCTGGCGAAGGGGATTTTTTTCCAATTATCTACTTTCCCAACCTACCGAAAAAATTGTCGACTTCCTTGAACGCATTATAGAAATTTTTTCGAGACTTTTGACGTATGTTGTGATTTAACGATAAACTGTATGGAGAAACCGACTGCATATCCGAAAACAGCGTGGTCGAATTAACCCCCATAAGAAATTCGCAAAAGATATACGAAAAAAAATTTTTCTAACAAAAAATATCTTGACCAAGTATATGGAAAATTTGGATAAAAATTGAATATTTTATATAGAGGAGAAATATATCTTATTCATACAATTTGGGGATGTAAATTGTGAATTTATGGAATTTTCTACCAGAAAATTTTTCCCTGGTCACTACTACACTTGAAGTTAAAACTTTTAGAAATACCAATTTTAAGATTTCAACATTCGAGATTTTCCTTTATGGCAATGAATGAACCCTGGTGAAGGGGAGTTTTTTTCCAATCATCCACATTCTTAAACTAACATTAAAAATTGTCGAAGATCTCCTAGAACGCATTATAGGAATTTTATAATTTTTTTCATCGAATAACTAATTTTTTCGAGACTTTTTACTCGTTGTGATTGTGATTGTGTTGTGATTTAACGATTAATACTATGGAGAAACCAACTGCATATTGGAAGTCAGCGTTGTCGAATTAACTCCCATGGGAAATTCGTAAAAGATATACGAAAAAAAATTTTTTTACCAAAAAATATCTTGACCAAGTATATGGAAAATTTGGATAAAAATCAAATATTTTGTATAAAGAAGAAATATATCTAATTCATATAATTTGAGGAAGTTAATTGCGAATATATGATTTTTTCGACCAGAATATTTTTCTCTGGTCGCTACTACACTTGAAGTTGAAACTTTTAGAAATACCAATTTTAAGATTTCCACATTCGAGATTTTCCTTTATGGCAATGAATGAACCCTGGCGAAGGGGAGTTTTTTTCCAATTATCCACATTCCCAAGCTACCGAAAAAAATTGTCGAAGACCTAGAACGCATTATAGAAGTTTTATAATTTTTTTTTTTTCAAATAACTAATCTTTCCGAGACTTTTGACGTATGTTGCGATTAAACAATGAGCTCTATGAAAAAACCGACTGCATATTGGAAATCAGCGTTGTCGAATTGGCTCCTATGAGAAATTCGTAAAAGATATACGAAAAACAAATTTCGACAAAGAAATATCTTGAGCAAGTATAAGGAAAATTTGAAGAAAAATTAAATATTTTATATAGAAAAAAAAATATATCTAATCCATACAATTTGGGGATGTACATTCCGATTATATAATTTTTTTAACCGGAAAATTGAATTTGAAACTTTTAGAAATACGTATTTCAAGATTTCCACTTTCGTGATTTTTCTTCATGGCAATGAATGGGCGCAGTGAATTTTTTTTCCCCGTTGTCCACATTCCTAAGCTATCGCAAAAAATTATCACATTGTTCCTAGAAAGTTTCTTAAAAATTTCATACTTTTTTTCGCCAAATAATTCATTTTTTTCGGTCTCAACTGCTATTTAAATTCAAACTGAAAAAAATGGTTGACTTCCCACAACATTCCAACAAAATTAAATTTTTTCCTGCTAAAAACCTTGAAATTCTTCGACAAAAATTAGAAATCAGCTTCTCTGAAAAATTATGCAGTATAAACGAACTAAACTTTATTCATCCAAAAAGCCAAAAAAAAAACTACATTCAACAAGAATGCCACAATGTTGATTTAAGGTTATATTTAAGAATCCTGACATTTCTAACCATAAAAAAAGTATTTCCAACGTTCATCTACCATGAATAAGGGGATCCATGGTAATTTCCTCCTTGAAATATGCAAGACGTTCCATTCGATGGATTATTTATCATCCCTCATCACGAATTGAACTCGCATCGAACAACCAACCCCGAGGAGCTCGTAAACCCTTGCATTCCCTCTCAAAATCAATAACCTGGATACTGACCTACGTTCCGAACTAACTTCGCGTACTCGCTCACTTTTCGAAAACTTTCGTCCACCTTTCCCTCATCTTCATGCATGCCACACCGATAACACGAAAAAGGCGTCCATATTTCCCTCGGAAACCTACGGGATAATCTGGAGGCGCACGAGACAATACTCAGATTATTGAATATTTTACAACTTATGCCCCCCTATCTTGTACTCTTTTTTACAGCAACGCCATATGAGGGCCTCTATCTCTATATCTTTCGGGGGGAATTTCGAAGAGGTCGCGGAAAAAACGTATGCAATATTCATAAAGTCCGAGATGGATAGCAGGGTGGAATTTATTTTCGTCCATTGTTTCAGGGGTTGCTAGCCCGACTTCGTGTTCTTTAGAGATGAGTTTGTCGCGTGTTTCGGGGAGTTTTAGGATGGAAATAGCAGTTGAACGATCGCGGCAGTTTAAATTCAAAAGAATAATAGCAAGGTAAGTTAATATGGAAAATATGGAAATAAAGACCAGTGAAATGATACATATAATTATATTTTCCGTCGACCATAGAATAAAAGCTCATTTTAACGCACTCGAAATCATCCATTAATGACCCCTATTAAGGCATGATTTCTTGTATTACTGCATGATTATCATGGCAACCGATTATAAAATATTCAGTCGGAGCATAGATGCATCTATGTCGGAGCACGATCGAGCTGTCAAATTTATTTATTCGCTTTCGATCAGAATCTGATTTTATCCGTTACGCTACTACATAATGAATAACGAAGAAAATATCCCTTTGACACCGCCAGATGTGACAAAATCTGCTGAAGCAGCAACTTTGAGTCTGCTTCCTGAAAAGAGCCGCCATTTATATGAGAAAACCTATGCTGAATTCAAATCTTGGTGCAAGGACAAGAAGGTTCGGAACTTTACGGAAACGGTTTTGTTGGCATACTTTACGGGTATTGCAGAAAAGGGGCATCTAGCAAGTTTATGGCCAAAATATTCGATGCTGAAATCAACACTAAATGTGAAAGACAATACTGATATAAGCCGATACCGATCTTGGTGCAAGGACAAGAAGGTTCGGAACTTTACGGAAACGGTTTTGTTGGCATACTTTACGGGTATTGCAGAAAAGGGGCATCTAGCAAGTTTATGGCCAAAATATTCGATGCTGAAATCAACACTAAATGTGAAAGACAATACTGATATAAGCCGATACCACAAACTGGTGATGTTCATTAAACGGAAAAAAAAGGGATATGTCCCAAAAAAATCAAAAGTTCTCGAAAAAGAACATGTGAGAGAGTTCATAGCGAATGCTCCTGATAGTGTTTTCTTGATGTCGAAGGTAAAAATAAAACTCAATTGAATCGTTATTCCAACTTATTCTCATTATCTCGTTATAGTGAAATAACTATCATTGTTTGATTTGTAGGTCGCTTTGATATTTGGAGTAGCGGGTGCATTGAGAAAAGATGAATTGTTAAGGTTCCAGAGAAAGGATGTACAAGATATGGAATCGAAATTTTTGGTGACAGTGAATTCATCGAAAACACATCCGAACAGGATATTCACTGTGGTGTATAATGATGAGCATACACTTTTGAACATAATGAAGAGATATATATCCTTGAGGCCAGCTCACACTCCACACGAAAGGTTTTTCGTTTTTTATAAGAACTATAAATGCTCAACACAACCAGTTGGAATTAATACATTTTCTAAATTACCGTCAATGATTGCAAACTTTCTTAAATTAGAGCAACCACATTTGTATACAGGTCACTGTTTTCGGCGTTCTTCTGCGTCTATTCTTTCTGACAGTGGTGCAGATTTTTTAGCCATCAAAAGACTTGGTGGTTGGAAATCAACTTCTGTTGCAGAAAAGTATATTGAAAACTTCATTCAGAATAAAATAGAAACTGCAGAAAAAATTTTATGTCATAATAGTTCCAAAGTAAATAATGCTTCAACCTCCACTTCATCCACACGTTCCTTATCGGACATTATAGGAAATGAAATAAATGTAAACTATTCAGAATGTCACAACATGTCCAAAATTCCCTCTATAAATTTTTCGAATTGTTCTATAGGAAGCATAAATATTAATATATCGAAATGAACATAGAAATTTGTTGTACGTCAAATTTGTATATCATGCAAAATGAAAATTGGTTTCGATCCAGAATTTATATTCAATTCCTGATGAGGTCGACGGAAAAATCTTGTAATCAACTCTTTTATTAATTCAGCGATTAATGGTCTCAAACATTAACGCGCTCGCTCCGCTCACGCGTTAAAATATTTCGACCACTAGTTGATTAAATAACTATTTTGAAATTTTGAAAAACTATTTATTTCTAACCTATCCAGCATAGTGTTAGAAAGAAACTACTTTTAATTATTGAAGATTGATCGTCTTCAGAGGTATTTATAACATTATCTCATCTGAATGTTCGAGAAGGAAAACAACAAACAATGAACACCTGCACTCTTGCGTCATTGGAAATTGAAGGCTCATCAAAATTATACTTAGTAATATAAATATCAAATGAATAATAGATAAACGGTTCATCTGAAATATACAGGGTTGGGATTATGTAATTATATATTTGGGTTAGGTGCGGAGGGTTCAACGAATCCAACCAGTTGCTCTGGGACGAAAAAATCATCGTAGGACTGGACGTCAACATCTGCGAGACCACTCGCCAAAATCTGATAAAGTATCTATGAACCCAGAGGGTTGATAGCCATAATCCCGAAACTTCCACTCCTGAATATTCACGAGACAAAAATCGCTCATCATCCCCGCCCCCTTTCGTCGAGAGTCCCTCACCAATGATTAATTATTCTTTTCGGTAATTAAACGGACATAAATTAACTTAATAGCCTTAAAATGCTGGCCGAACCGGGCATCCCCATCAATCTCGCCCCGTTAATTCGAATGCGTTAATGCCGGGAACGGGATTAATCATCCCGCGGGACCTGCGTTATCATAGTTCTGGAAGTTCGGGACGCCCGCGGCGTATTTAATTCCGGGGCATAACTGCGATACAGAATGAATGCACATGAATTAGATCGTGCGGTCGTGCAGGCCAACCCCAAACTTAGATTGGATTGTTACTGCTTTGGAGATGGCCGATATGCGGGATGAATAATGCGCTTCTATGGGGGGGGGGGATATGTCCGAGTGGGGCGACATGCACCGAATTCAACCAGTGGCGGCTCTTAGGAGGGGGCAAGGGAGGCATACCCTAAAATTTTCATTTTAGTCGTAAGAAAGCGCTGGGGTAATGGCCCACTCACGACCGCTACGCGGTCGTATTTTTCAGTATCCCAACGTGCCCCTTATCGATTTCAAACGGTAGGCGGGATTTATCTGTCAATCTGTGGTTTGATTATATGCCTTTTATTACTTTGAGTCTATGTACTGATTATCCATGCTATCTCAGAGAGAAGGCAGCGTTTCCTTGTTGTTTGGGTTGCTTGAATCCGAATAAATTCGGTAATCTTGATGCGATGAACTAATCGGGAAATCCATTTCAGATTTTATATTAGATAAAGGGTGAAATGCGATTTTCAACTAGAGAGTACCATTCAATACAATATATTTTCCCCGCTGGGATAAAGATGGTGAAACCATTGTAGAACTCTTTTTTCTCCGACTTGAGATTTAATTTCGATGACTTACGTCATAAGAATTATGAATCCCTTCCCAACCATAATCAGCGCAGTTGAATTAGCTCCGATGAGGAATTTGTAGAAGATAAACAAACAAAAAATTTTTCACGAAAAATATCTGGATGGAAAATTTTGAGAAAAATTAAATCTTTTATATGAGCAAATATATATGTTATCCATACAATTCGAAGATTTAGATACTGAATATATCCTTTTTTTCCACAGGAAAAAAATTCTCTGGTCGCTATTACACTTTGAACTTTAAGAAATCTCTACTTTAAGATGTCCACATTCGAGATTTTCCTTTATGGCAATGAATTGACTCTGGTGACGGGGAAATTTTTCCAATTATCCACACTCTCAAGCTACCGAAAAAAATTGTCGAAGACCTCCTAGAACGCATTATAGAAATTCTATAATTTTGTTCATCAAATAACTAATTTTTTCGACACTTTTGACGTATGTTGCGATTAAACGATAAGCTTTATGGACAAACCGACTGCATATCAGAAATCAGCGTTGTCGAATGAGCTCCTATGAGAAATTTGTAAAAGATATACGGCAAAATATTTTTTTACAAAAAAATATCTTGAGCAAGTATATGGAAAATTTGGAGAAAAATTAAATATTTTATATGAGCAAAAAATATATGTTATCCATACAATTTGAAGATGTAGATACTGAATATATCCTTTTCTTCTACAGGAAAAAAATTCTCTGGTCGCTATTACACTTTGAAGTTGAAACTTTAAGAAATCTCTACTTTAAGATGTCCACATTCGAGATTTTCCTTTATGGCAATGAATTGACTCTGGTGACGGGAAAATTTTTCCAATTATCCACATTCTCAAGCTACCGAAAAAATTGTCGAAGACCTCCTAGAACGCATTATAGAAATTCTATAATTTTTTTCATCGAATAACTAATTTTTTCAAGACTTTTGATGTATGTTGCGATTAAACGATAATCTCTATGGAGAAACCGACTGCATATTAGAAATCAGCGTTGTCGAATGAGCTTCTATGATAAATTCGTAAAATATATACGGAAAAATATTTTTAAAAAAAAATATCTTGACCAAGTATGTATATGGAAAATTTGGAGAAAAATTGAATATTTTATATGAGCAAAAAATATATGTTATCCATACAAGTTGAAAATGTAGATACTGAATATATCCTTTTTTTCTACAGGAAAAAAATTCTCTGGTCGCTATTACACTTTGAAGTTGAAACTTTAAGAAATCTCTACTTTAAGATGTCCACATTCGAGATTTTCCTTTATGGCAATGAATTGGCTCTGGTGACGGGGAAATTTTTTCAATTATCCACATTCTCAAGCTACCGAAAAAAATTATCGAAGACCTCCTAGAACGCACTATAGAAATTTTATAATTTTTTTCATCAAATAACTAATTTTTTCGAGACTTTTGATGTATGTTGCGATTAAACGATAAACTCTATGGAGAAACCGACTGCATATTAGAAATCAGAGTTGTCGAATGAGCTTCTATGATAAATTCGTAAAATATATACGGAAAAATATTTTTTTAAAAAAATATCTTGACCAAGTATGTATATGGAAAATTTGGAGAAAAATTGAATATTTTATATGAGCAAAAAATATATGTTATCCATACAATTTGAAGATGTAGATATTGAATATATCCTTTTTTTTCGACAGGAAAAAAATTATCTGGTCGCTATCACACTTTGAAGTTGAAACTTTAAGAAATATCTACTTTAAGATGTCCACATTCGAGATTTTCCTTTATGGCAATGAATTGACTCTGGTGACGGGGAAATTTTTCCAATTATCCACACTCTCAAGCTACCGAAAAAAATTGTAGAAGACCTCCTAGAACGCATTATAGAAATATTATAATTTTTTTCATCAAATAACTAATTTTTTCGAGACTTTTGACGTATGTTGCGATTAAACGATGCGCTTTATGGAGAAACCGTCTGCATATTCGAAATCAGTATTGTCGAATTAGCTCCAATAAGAAATTCGTAAAAGACATACGGAAAAATGTTTTTTTACAAAAAAATATCTTGACCAAGTATATGGAAAATTTGGAGAAAAATTGAATATTTTATATAGAAAAGAAATATATTCAATCCATACCATTTGGCGATGTTAATTCCGAATATATAATTTGTTTACACCGGAAAATTTTTTTCTGCTCACTACTACACTTTGAAGTTGAAACTTTTAGAAATACATATTTTAAGATTTCCACATTCGAGATTTTGCTTTATGGCAATGAATGGACCCTAATGAAGGGGAGTTCTTTCCAATTATCAACGTTCCGAAGCTACTGAAAAAAATTGTCGAAGAGCTCCTAGAACGCATCACAGAAATTTTATAATTTTTTTTGTCAAATAACAATTTTTTTCGATACCTACTTTTGACGTATGTTGCGGTTAAACGATAAGCTCTATGGAGAAACCGTCTGCATATTCGAATCAGCTCTAATGAGAATTCCGTAAAAGATATACGAAAACAAATTTTTTCACAAAAAAATATCTTGTCCAAGTATGAAAAATGTTGAGAAAAATTGAATATTTTATATAGAAAAGAAATATGACTTCAAAATCCTTCCAGACTGGCTAGAGGAAAAGCCCGTTCTTCTAGTGAAAGACGCGAGGGGGCAAGGCCCACTCACGAACGCTACGCGGTCGTATTTTTCAGTATCCCAACGTGCCCCTTATCGATTTTAAACGGTAGGTGGGATTTCTCTGTCAATCTGTGGTTTGATTTTATGCCTCTTATTACTTCAAGTGTATGTAGTGTTGTAGTGTATGTATAGTGTATTCACTGATTATCCATGCAGGCTATCTCAGAGAGGAGGCAGCGTTTTCTTTGTTGTTTGGGTTGCTTGAATCCGAATAAATTCGTTCATCTTGATGCGATGAACTGATTGGGTAATCCATTTCAGATTTTCAACTGAATATACAATATATTTTCCCTGCTGAGATAAAGATGATGAAACCATTGTAGCACTCTGACTTTTTTATCCGAGTTGAGAACGACTTACGTCATAAGAATTATGAATCCCTTTCCAACCAAACCTCGCCGTAAATTCCAATTAGTATCCCCTCATCCAATATCAAGGGACATCCAGCAAACTATTACCGTAATTCCGGAAGTTTGGAACTGTGTCCGGATTTAATTCGTACGACAAACAGGACGTGAAAGCGCACAATTACATATGTGGTCATGAAAGCTCCACAGTCCAGATTAAATTGTCATAATTCGGATCTGCGCCGATATTCCGCGGACTGTAAAAAGGTGTGAAACGTGTAGAAAATATGTTTGAAATTAAATTATTTTCCGGGAAATTTAACGCGTTCACATCCGCCCGGATTCGACCGAAAGCGGCTTGTTGCTGCCGTTTTATGGCCAGATTTATGAGTTATCATATTCATGAAAACCGACTTGATATTTTTATGTATTCATATTTATGGTGATGCGCTGAAAATATGAGGAGGAGGGACTGATAAATTCGCTTCGAAATCCGGCGGGGATGGTTGAGTACCGACGGTTAGGAGGAGAGGGATTCATTACGAAAAATCATTCAAAATGGAATAATTTTCGAAGTGGAAACTGCTATAGCTGCGTTGTACGATTTTTGGTAGAGGAAAACTGAAAAGATATCTTAGTAGTCGAGTCGCCTTCAGCGACTCGGCAAATCTGAAAATACGACCGCGTAGCGGTCGTTGCGGTAGAGAATCGAGCTTTCCAACGATTCATCAATATCAATAGTTTGAAATAATTTGTTATCGTTTGTTTTGAGTTTTTTTCTGTATAGATCGTTCATTCCAGTGGGAATTTCATCGAAAATTTCGACCCAATATGACATAAACGAGGAGTGGGAACACTTTGAATAATTCATAGGAGTTAATTGTGTTGGACAGATTGCATTTCCATGTAACTGTCGAAGAGTCCATCGTGATGGGTGATCTCTAACCCTCCAATGTCATCAATTAAAACCATTTATCCAGAATATATTATTCATTTCGTCCAGTTTGATGTCAACCCTTGTTGTGTTTAAATGGACAAATATTTTCCAACGAAATCGAAAATATTCGATCGAATACCCTCACATCAGTTTTCTCCTACACGTCCTTGGAAAATAAAAACAACTCCTTATCGTTTTCTCAGGACACACAGTCTTCCAACGAGAACTTCCAGTCAGATTAGTTTTCTTTGCGAGTGGAAGTTTCGAACTACTCACTCCGAAGTGAATTACCTCCAATCCAACTATTTTCCAGTTCTAGAAATCGTGCAAGAGTACCTCCTGAAGGAGTTCTCCTATCGGCATTCTGCATGTGTGTTTTTAACCGTACACGAAGTGGGTCGCGAACAGTAGCGGCTCGTCGGAGGGAGCAAAATTTTTATTGATTTTTATTCTCATTTGACTGAGCTTCCTTCCGTTGTAATGAATTGGACGATTTAATAACATTCAGTACATTTATTTTGGCCTAGTCTATACAAGAGAAAAATCGTGGGAACTCCTAGAAATGTGAAGAAATCATGTATTAATTTCAGTATTTGTTTAGTCTACACGCTCAGCGTTGAAATTTGAAAACCCAAACTCAAGAGTTTTAAAGGGCCCATAAATATAGTGCCCAACGCGCGTTCAATGACCAAAAAAATGAAGTGTTGTAAAATTTATGATTTCCCTTCGTCGATTTCACGAATCAAGCACTCAATTAAGTTTTTAGATGAAACATTTCACATCCTACCACCACTGTCGAAAATGTGAGAGGTGATTGGTTTCAGACCAATAATTGCCGATGTTTGGTGGGCGAACCGCCTCAAAAAAATAGAAGGGGGTGATTGGTTTAACAAAAACGAGAACATCATTTGGAACCACCTAGAATGGTAGGGTTGAAAATTTTCTTGGGACGAAATGAAGATCGGAGAAAGGTAGTGGTTTTTATGGACTCGGTCGAAAAAGGTTTTTGGGACTCTATCAGGAGAGGTTTGCAGGTAGGACAGAAAAAGTTCTTTCGATGTGAAAGAACACGTAAAAAGGAACTTGTTCGAGTTGATAATAAATTTTCGGGAATCAGTCAGAAAGTAGTTTTCGATTTTTTTTTATTCCTTTAAGGAGAACCAACAAGATCCTGTTCGTTTTCCTTCCAATAATAAAAAAAATTAAAAAAAAAGAAAATAGAGAAATAACGCGGAATCTATCGGGAATTTAGTTGAGTTAAGAAGTGAACAAAATTATATCGAAACGCCGAAAGAAAGTACGGGTGTGTTCTGTGTCGCAGTAAACTCTCGGCTTTATTAAGTGTGAACAACACGATTTCGACAAGGGCAGGATTTCACCTCCCCCAGTGGTGGAGCATAAAAAAAGTTAACTCAAAATTACACACGGCATCATTTCAGTTTTGAAAGTCCTGAGTCTTGAAATGTCCCACTCAAGATTGATTTACTCTTGAAATTCAAAGTTATTTGGATACTTGTTTATCTGAGATAACTCATCAAAAACCTTGATTCGACATTTGATAAATTTGTCGAGGATATATTCTTTTCGAAAGTTTATTTTTGTTTTATTTCCATTCACGAGTTGCAGTTTTCGGGGAAAATACAGTAAACTCGAAGTCCTTAATTTGCTCAAGGCCTTATCCAATTGACCGCTCGATTGGATTTTTTATTTTTTGTTTGTTTTGAAGCTTTTATTAAGAGCTAAGAGGATGATATACTCCTTTCAGTTCCTCACTCCGCTTTAAATACGTGAAAAAAATGCACATTAGCATCCAGTATTCGTTTTCATCGGCGCCCTAAGCCTACTATCATACGAGAGAGACAGAACAGGTAGCAAATCTCCGGATAAGTTCGCATGTTTCTTTGTTGCCTGTTCACGGAATTTGTCGGTGAAGAACTGTTCAATTCAATGACCATCATTTAGGGATTTCCAGATAAGAGGTTCTGTGAGTGTAAATATGCCAATATGATTCAGAATAACCCCTCAGTTTTCCCAAAACTTTGTTGTATTGTAGGAAGTTTCAGGGCATATTAAAAAATGTCTTCATGAACGGTTTTACTGGTATATTATCATATAACAAAAACCAAAAAACATCCTCTGATCATTCTACGTATTCTCGGTAGCGTGACTGAACGATTGGAAACCAAATTATAGCTTAATTTCCTCGTCGTCCTTCACATCGATCGAATACGTCAAATTTCAATTATTAACCAGATATCTTTTCAATATTTCACCGCCGAGGATTGGCGTCCCAGAAGGTGCGCCACGCTACCAACGGATCGTGAAAGAACACCCCCCGATTCAGTCCATTTCATATTCGCTGAATCACGACAGGGCTCGGAATTTCAGGCAGGAAGTGGAGAAAAGTAGGATTTACAGTTCGCTTGGGGATGTTCCTTTGTGGAATGCGAACCACAAATCATCCTGTTACGCTCCTTAACTCTTATAACAATCCAGAATTCTGATTTCATCGATCCGATACGCTTGTGGAGGGATGTAATATTACCTACCTCGGAGAAGAGTCTGTATATTCGAAGTAGGGCATACATTGTATTACTTTAATCAAGGGATGTTGTTAATTTTGGAGCTGTCTGACTGAGGTTTGATACGTAAACCATAGATGAGGAAAGCTTTGACTTCAAACGAAGCTCTGTTTCGACAAACGGAGATAGACGATAAATAAACTTTGTATTGGCGATTGAAGGAGTCCTCGATAAGAGGAAAAGTCGCAACGTTTTCATGAGAAAATTTCGGAGGTAGAATTCAAGAGCGTGGGTGTCTCCAAGCAATGGAAGTGAGAGGCGTTCCGAAAAAATGTCAACTCAACTCAGGAATTATGTTTTTGAAGGGGGAAAAAGTTAACCTTTGAGAAACTCTGAAAGTGTAAGGATGAGTTCTTGTCGGTCGGGGACCGAGGGTGAGTTGTGCGGAAGTAAAAAAAAAACTCGGGAGGTATACTTTTCGATTTAGAAGTAGTTGCTCGTAGGTAGAGAACTCACTAAGAGGTAGTTGTACGGAATCGGTTTCCGGTTAGAGGCCGGTGTAGGGACTAAAATTGAGGTAGAAGTCCTTTGTAGGAAAATAGCTTCAGTATTTTCAGTCGAGAATTCTCAGACTCTGGATTAGGGA
The DNA here is from genome assembly GCA_963966015.1 of Aphidecta obliterata. NCBI lineage: Eukaryota > Metazoa > Arthropoda > Insecta > Coleoptera > Coccinellidae > Aphidecta > Aphidecta obliterata. The sequence goes on from OZ014428.1 coordinate 34,675,453, forward strand.
AACAATCTGTGATAGATCGTGGAAGTAAGTGTCGAAGAAGTTGCGTTTTGAGTAAAGTTAGAAGTCGTATTTGTTACAGGAGTGCGAACAAAAAGGTTAAGGTCACTTTCGGAGTGAGTGAATTTGTTTTCAAGTAGGTACAAAAAGGATTTAGGTGGTTTGCAGATCAAGGTAGGAAAATTCAGTTCGAAGTTTTAACCCCTATACATGTAAATGTTGTTATTCGTGCGAGTGAAAAATAGTTAGAATTTCAATGAAAAAATACTGAAATCTCCGCTTGAAATCTACAAAATTTAACTTGCAAATTCCACTTCATGAAAAAAAAAGGGCATGATTAGTGAACGTTGAATATTCATAGCGGAGCGCCGAAACCATGATGAACATCCCCCAAAATTCCTGAAAGAATGCAACAACGAAACCCTTTCGAATAATCGGATTACCCCCGAAATGGTACATTCTTCGAATCAAGTATTTATCCAGGGCAGGCCAAATAAAGAAACCTAATTAGAAAACAAAAGCTGAAATATGTTCTTGAGCTATTCGAATTATTTCGGCGGATATCCTCTAACTCCCGGAGAACTTTTCCTGGCTCCTGTTCAATCCCTTGACGGAATGAGGGAAACTTTTAAACTCGAGTTCGAAATTTCTTTATTTATAACCTCGTGACTTCAAACTAGTTATGGAGTTATTTCGGAAGGAGTATAATGAAACCTGAAAGAGGACCTACATCGAAATTTCAGATTGTAATCTAGACGTTGTGGAAATCGCGTTATAAGTTTGAGAGCAGGGGAAATTCCATACCAATTTAAGTGTTTATTTGTTCCTGAATCTGGCGAATAGCATTGAAAATGGCTGATGTAGGGGGTTCGGGCTTTAACGCAGAGCCCAGTGATACACGCTTAGAAGATTGAATTGGTAAAGTTTCTCTTTGGATTTATATACTAATTAGGTTGATGGAATGTCGACTTCAATTATCATACATATATCGAATTGAATTTGGACGACAACCAACGGCGGCGGGCGTATAAGAGCTGCAGAGCTGCAGCACCGTTCATGAGAAAAATTAAAAAAAGTAGAATTTTTCAACATTTTGAGAACGAAATTGTTCAAGTCCGTTATTTTATGAACTTATACTAGTCATCTGTCTCTTCCTGATACGCCTCTCTATGAACTACGTCAGCGACACGGCACAGCACTATCTTCCTCAATTTTTTGACCTTGGGACGACCAATGGTAATTGGGAATCATCTCCAGTGACTGGATCAGATTGCACAACTATTGTTATCACAACAAGAGAAGACCGTTCTGAGATCAATTTGTACTTGCAATCTAACATGGCGATTCAGGTTGAAATGACCTATGAACAGGAAAAACGATAAGTATAGCAGTTATCAGGTACTTTTATTTCAAAAGGAATATCTCCGTAAATGTTACAGAAATACCTAGTAAAATATAATAATTTTGTAAGTATAACACAACAATATTTGTACGATTAACCTACCTTCCTACCTAGAATTGAATATTTTCGATCTACGATTGATACTAACTCTTGAATAAATTTTCCCAGGAAATACAAAAAAAAGAAAAGAGGGTTAGTATATGATTAAGAAACAAAGAGTAGGAAGGAACGGATAAATAAGGTTTAACAGGAAAACAGGGGTTGAAGTCAGGTTAGATCAGATCAAAGGAAGGAAGAAAGATTAGATCTTTAGCGATCTGCACCGACGGCCCAACGTTTACCATATCGCTCGACAGAGGGTGCCACCGAATAGACGAAACTCAAAAGATACTACCCAAAGGATTGAAAAGTGCCAGAAAAGGTGTGAGCAGTTGAAGACAGTAATTCTGTAATCAAATTCGCTAATATAATTCCGGGATCAGGGAAAAAATTTCCTTAAATTTATTATGGAGTCTGCAATACTCGTTTTCTTCGAATGTCTCTCCAATTCGTAAGAATAATGTAAAGCTACTCTAGAATGAACATAATATAATATAAATTCCCCCTATTCCAGACACCTATTCGCGAAGTCACTCTTTATCGTCAGATAATGTTATGGAAGTTAAAATCTTTATATATAAAAATTTCGTCTCACGTTTTTTGTCCGGGATGAACTCCTAAAATACTGAACCGATTTCAATCCAATTTTGCATACTGTGTGCAGTTTGATCCAACTTGAAAGATAGGATAGTTTATATCTCCATTTATAGTTGCAATATTTTTTTATTGCAGATTATTTGTTTATTATATATGACAAATAGTGATGATTATCTAAGCGGCAACTGGGTCTTAAATCGATGGCAGGACATCGCGTCCCAACTACATCAGATCACTCGACAAGAGCGATAACGTGGAGGAATTGGATCTGTTTGAGAACTGGGGAATAACTTCCAAAAAAAGCAAGCTTAGGGTTGGGCTAGGGTTAGGGTAGTGTAAGGTTAGGGTTAATAATAACAATAACAATAATACCACTGGTTCAAGAGTTCACTACAATATAATTAGACGTATAACTTCGCCACAGCAACGCGTGGCAGAGTCTGCTAGTATAATTATATATTTTTAACGTTTTAAGAATTCAAATAAAAAAAAATTAGATATATCACCAAAATTCAAAAACTCCAGAACATCTCATAAATATCTTAGTAATTCTACAATAAAATCAATTTATTGATAAAATCCAGTAACAAATCGAATAATATTTTATAAATTCTTAGTCAAGTGAGGAAATTTAGGAAAAATTTTATTGCAATCAATGGGTTTTTTTTTTAAATTAGGATATAAATTTGTTGAAATTATTGATTTCAAATATGTAGTTATGACAATGTTAATTTGAAATAAATTTGTGATGTATATCAAATGAAGATGTGGATGTGAAGAGGGAGAACGTAACGTAAAAAAAGAAAATAGTATCAAGAATGTTGACTTATCAAGGAAAATACAATATGAAATAATTTGTTGAGAAAAAAAGATTGACAGTTGAAAAAAAACACCAGTAAAGATTGATCCTTCGAGAATTGTTATAGGTTTTAAATTATTTTTGAAATAACAATAGAATGCATCACTACAGAAAATTCCTGTAAAATCTCAGGTTATAAGCTTCGAATACAACCAACTTGTACTGTATATATGAACGATAGTTCTTCAATTCAATGGAATATTCCTGTTAAATCGATACTACAGTTCAGTTATAAGTAAAGTGATTCCTTTTCTAGTTTAATGTTCATTATTAGGAATACTTGTAGAAACTGAAGTTTGGAGCTTGGAAAACAACCATCTAGTTGGTTTATTGAACAGCAAATTCCTGTAAGTAGATACGCATATTCCGGTTTCAGTGACAGTATTGTTCTCCCGTTGAAATGACAAACTGCAGTCTCGTTGCATCAACTAAATAGAAACTTGTTATTTCTAGAGGAATTAAACGACCGGAATTGTCACGTAAAATCAACCAAAATTCCTGCTTTCTCTTATATAGGGGGAATTTCCTGTAGAAGTTACTGAATTCCTGTTGTATATCCTAGAAAATTTCTTTCAGTGCGAGTTTCTTCATTTCATTGGTATGGTGCAAGACGTAAGTTCGGCTTTAGAAGTTTTCACTCCAGTTTGTCTAAGATATTTGCTGAAAAAGAATCTAATTAATATCCTCTGACTCCTCCTGCCGACATGGAATAGAGAACTCTTTCAGCATGTCGGACGGATATCACATGATATAAACTTTCTTCGATTTCGAACTTTCTTGTTGGGTAAATAACCAAACTTCGGTTGAGAACTTGGAGACCTTATTTTTAAATTTTCCGATGGAGAAAATAATCCTTATAAGAATCAAATACGCGTTTAGGTTACTCGTATACGATAATTTTCATGTTTTCCTAGATGAATAAAAATATATTCACAAATGAAGAATAGAATATCCAGTAGAGGGCGTATGCGATGCAATATATTGCAAATTAGGTTATGTTTACTCCAAGAACAACTATGGAATATTCATGGAACTGCTTCTAATAACTTGGATACCCGATGCTGCACTTAAGATCGCCAAAGCAAAACAGGAGGGTCCGGTCAAATATTTGCCCATCGTCCTCTCCGATTTCGGGGAATCGAAGACGACCGCAGAACACTCGAAGAAAATCGAAACTAGGGACACGCATCAAAGTACGCCAGTTTAATCGCCGTGTTGATCTTTGCGTGGTCTCGCCAGCCCCGCAAGGATAATGTCTATTCTTGGAGGTTCCCATGCCGAAACATTAATGATTCAGCGATCCCCTGGTCCTGGTATCACCGCCGAATCGGTGGAGGCAAACACTTAGATTGCCAAAGTTTTAAGTAGCAACAAAATTCGATTACCGGCAAGGATTAACCGATCCTCCGCTGTATAATCAAGACGGAAGACGCTCTAACGAGATCGTTGGATTCGAAACCGATGAAGAAGTTCGCAGGCCGATCATTGTTGGAAATGTTGCAGCAAGAAGCGTCTCAATCTGTGGTTCACGGCCCACTGAATCCTGGATTAAATCCACCACAGAAGTAATCCGTGGCCTTAGCATTCCACACTTTTCTATGCCTCTGCCACCTGGTTTGCCATTCTCCAAGTTCATCCTTCACATTCCCCACATCTGAATCGAATCAAATCAACCGAAGCCACCACCTGGGGCAGTGTTCCGTAATTAACGATTCGAACTCTTTATGCGCCTCGATTTCCCGCTCGAACAAAACCGTCCGCCATTAATCCAATCATTTCCGACGGGTTCGTTCCCCATTTCTCCGCCGAAACAACACTCGAAACAAATTGCGCGGCCGTTGTTTCTTCGCGCGACATAATGAATTCTTGAAAAAAAACAGATTTTTTCCCTCGACTTTTTAATTAGAGCAAGCGAAGCCCTAAAACAAGTGACACGGTGTGCCGGATAAATATTCGGGTCAACAGCTTGTCACGTGCGACCCTTAATCACGTCGATTTGCTCGGCGACTTCGCGGGCGCGGACGTACGTCGGAGATTTGTGCGTCTTCTCGCTCTCATTTTCGAGAGTGATCCATTCTACATTAGTTTGGGAATGCCAAACGAAAAAGGTGCCCTCAAAGAAATTTTCCAGGATATACAACAGGAATTCGGTTACTTCTACAGGAAATACCCCCTATATAAGCGACAGCAGGAATATTTGTTGATTTTACGTGACAATTCCGGTCGTTTAATTCCTCAAGAAATAACAAGTTTTACATTAGTTGATGCAACTGAACTGCAGTTTGTCATTTCAACAGGAAAATAATACTGTGACTAACACCGAAATATGCGTGACTACTTACAGGAATTTTCTGTTCAATAAACAAACTAGACACTTGTATTTCAAGCTTCAAACTCCAGTTTCTACAAGAATTCCCAGTAATGAACACTAAACTAAAACAGGAATTACTTTATTTAAGACAGAACTGTATTATCGATGTAAGAGAACTATCGTTCATATATTACAGTATCAGTGAGTTGCATTCGAAGCTTATGACCTGAGCTTTTACAAGAATTTTCTGTAGTTACCTAGTATTTAACTGGAATTTCTTCCATTAAATTAACCACGTGGTTTTGGGAGTAATTTCCATTTGTAACCGACATTTTTTTCCTTTGAATTTTACTGGAAGTTTCTGATTAGTTCTGCCGTAGATCATTGTTGTAACTCAGAAAACTTCCTGTCAATATTCAAGTGCTATTTTGTAATTTTTGAGCGCTCGTACTACTTACACGAGGGCTATATCATTTCGTCACGATGTCTGTATTTTTCGCATTTTGAGCCGAAAATGGTCTCAATCGACTATGATCGACTCACTGATGACGAATCCGTCGGAAAATTCGAGTCGGCCCGCCGTCCGTCCGTATACACGATAACTCTCGAACGGAATGTCCTAGAAAGTTGAAATTTTCAGGGTAGGTTTGAATCTCGAATGCCGAGGTTAAGTTCGTTATTGGGCAAAATCCGCCTAAGGGTTTCGTAAATATGGCCGCTCGAAATTTTGTTTTCCTGATTACTTTCAAACTACAGATTCGATCGAGATGAAATTTTGCACTCTTATGGAAAATGAGGTGTTCAAGCTACATGCGAAATTTTGTTCAGCTCGCATCATCAGAACCATAGAAACCATAGAAAATTGTAACTTTTGAACGGAAAGGCCTAGGGACTTGAAATTTTCAGGATAGGTGTGGATCTCGATTGTCGTGATCTTCGATCTTCGCGACTTTCATCTGAGCAAAATTATACTAGGGGTTCCGTAAATATGGTCGTTTGAAATTTAGTTTTCTTGATAATTTTCAAACTACAGATTTGATCGTGACGAAATTTTGTATACTTATGGAGAATGATATATTCAAGCTACATTTCTCTAGATCGCATGACCAGAACCATAGAAACCATAGAAAATCATAACTTTCGAACGGAAAGGCCTAGGGACTTGAAATTTTCAGGATAGGTGTAGATCTGAAATGTGGCATTCACGTTTATCAATGAGCAGAATTATACTAGGGGTTCCGTAAATACGGTCGTTTGAAATTTTGTTTTCTCGATAATTTCGAAACTACGGATTCGATCCAGATAAAATTTTGTATTTTAAACGAGAATGACATATTAAAGCAAGATTTTGTCCAGATCGCATGACCAGAACCATAGAAACCATAGAAAATTATAACTTCCGAAGGAAAAGGCCTAGGAACTTGAAATTTTCAGGGTGGGTTTGGATCGTGAATTTCACGGTCACGTTCATCAATGAGCAAAATTAGACTAGGGGTTCCGTAAATATGGCCGTTCAAAATATTCTGTTCCTGATAATTTCGAAATTACCGATTTGATTGGAATGAAATTTTGCACCTAGCTGAGGAATAATGTATTCAAACTACGTGCGAAATTTTGTCCAGATCGTATCACCAAAACCATAGATACCGTAGAAAATTTTAGCGAATTACCTAAAGCACTGACTTGAAGTCTGGATTATCGCCTTAGTTTGAAAATTTATTTGACAGCTGTCAAAAATTTCCTCAATTGGTTTCCAAAACTGGAAAATGCGAATCTACCTAGAATGTGCATGTACGAGCGCTCAAAAGCTCCTGCATTCACGGCAGTGCTTTTCGTAATTTTTTTATTTCAGTTTTTGACCTTATTGATTGCAATATTCAGTCATCATCTAAATTTTTCAGGACACTTATATTATATTCATTACAGAGTATCTTAACAATATTCTACCGAATAAGAGAGACATTCGTTGACTGCCGGTTTCGAAAGACTCCATAATAAATGAAGAAAAAAATTTTTCCCTGATTCCGGACACATTTTAGCGAACTTAATTACGGTATTACTGTCTACAAATGCTAACACCTTTTCTGTCGCTTTTCAATCGATATTTTACTCCAAACAACTTCAACCATATGGTACAACATGGATTGAAATACTGTTAGCTGAACAAGATTTATTCCAGTAGAATAATCTGAATTTCTATGAGAAATACCAAACATTCCTGTTGAATTTAATGTGTTCATACTGTGAGTCGTACAAATAGTGTTGGGTTTTACCAACAAAATTATTATATTTCACTAGATATTCCTGTTTCCATTTCGAAAATATCGCTTTTAAAATAAAAGTACCTCATCACTGCTATATTTACCGTTTTTCCGTTCATAGGAATCAAGTCACTCAAACCAGAATCAGCATGTTAAATTGCAAGTACAGATTGTTCTTAGAACGGTCCTTTCTTTTTGTAATAACAATAGTTGCGTTTGAACAACAGGAACGCACAATATATTGCCTCTGGTATAAGGTCCCAAAACAGTACTGTCTCTCTGGTTTCAGATCCAAAAAGAAAGGCTAGAAATATCATCCGAATAAGTTCAGTTTTACCTTGGAATTATACGTGTTGGTGTTGAACATACAGAACTTATTCTTTGAAGCAATCAGCGCTATTCAATCGTGCAATAATTCGTCATTGAAATCAAAATATGGCGACCAATATGATCGACGTTCGCATCAGAAAAAGAAGAACAAAGCGCATTCTTAATTTCATCTTCGATTTCGTTATCCCCACCTTCCCAACGACCATCGAATTTTATTGCAAAGGGACTCAAAGGAATCCATACACTGATTGGAAAATTAAACCGTTACAATCGTTAGACGTTGACGCCTCTAATTAGTTATACATTTTTATCTACTCCTATTGAATTATATATTCATTATTCAACTTCTTTTGAGCAATTAAAAGTATGCGTAAACAAACACCGTGAGTTATAATAACTCACTGATATAACTCCCTGTCTCTGTGCTTCTGAACAAGCCGATTGGCCGAAAGGGAAGAGTCCATTATTGGTATTGAGGGAAGGCCACTTAAATGATTTTGACTTTTTCTCAAATTAAGTTGATACCTAATTATTATTGTGAATGTTCTGCTGAAAAAGATGACTTCAGATAGTGAAGACGATGTGGCCATACAGAATTTTTTTCCCGAAAGATCCCAAAACAAATAAAGGTGTATACAACAATTTTCAAGATTGGTGTAGCAGTAAGAATATCAAGTCATCGTTTACAGAGAATGTTCTTTTGGCATATTCTAGTGAACTTAGCACTAAAAATAAAGCATCACCCCTATGGACTTTCTACTCGATGCTAAGAAGCACACTCAACATAAATAATGCATTGTTATAGGTAACTATTGAAATTTGTGAATAAAGTTCTTTCTCTGCACTTGTATCTTAGTATTTATTGCTATAGTCGTAGATAAAGTATAGTATTCAACTTGCGGTAATGGTCATAACTTACTTGATGAATTACAGCACTCGCCTTCGGCTCGTGCTGCAAACTTCATCAGCGTGAGTTATGACCTACATCAACGCTCGTTGAATAATACACCATTGAACTGTCTGGTTTTTTTAATTTCTTGGAATATTTCCACCATTTGAGACCTCGTTATACTGTCTGAAAAAGTCACTCATTTCCAATCCAATTCCGCTCGTCAACTCCAACAGTTCGTACCTTGAAACGCAAAAAAAGAAATTAATGTTTCCGACATTCATTCCGGCTGTTCCTTCTTTCGCCTTATCCGAAAGTCATCGCATCAACCGAAAGTTCTCGACGTAGGAGAAGAGCTTCATTATTCAAGCTTCTGAAGCGGCTTCCGTCAAACAGTCCTTTCAGGTCACGTCAGCCAATTTCCTCGGGAACAAGAAGGAAATTCTTCCAGGTCGAGAATCATACCGAGACGGCAACTCTTCCATTATTGCATTTCCTCACCTCCGCCACAAAGAAAAACTTGTGGCGTCCTCGCATCAATTACTCAACCCTTCCGCGAGGGGGCGAGGATCTGAGTTATCGGCGAAAAACACGGCAGCTCCACTCTGAAATAGACACTTTACCGCGGCAAAGGAACTTCCGACTTCCTGTTCTCGTTAAAGGAGCAGAAATCGGAGCTTCTAAACTGTGCTTTAACGACCGAACGATAACATCGGGATGGGGGATTCCGCGACTGGGGGTGGGAGGGTGGAACGTGTCTGAGTCTATCTGCGATCGCTCCTATCGTCTTCTGGTAATTGTGTTTGATACCACTGCGGAGTCTGTTGAACACGGAATGAGGTTGGAGGATAATGAGTCCGGGATTGGATAGGCCAAATATGAAATGCACACAGACGATTATTCCTCAATTCGGGGTTTGCATTCCTGAGTATCGGATATTTCGTTCCACCGAGGGAGTTGATCCGCAGGGCCGTATCTATCTAGGCAAGGGTGGCACTTTCCACTGGCGCAAGGTCCGAAGGAGCGCCAAAAAATATCAAAAATAAAGAAATAGAAGCGTCAAGCAAAGAAAATTAATTCGAAAGATGACAACACGGTTACGTAAGTAAGTAATTCGATCACAACATTTCGAAACATTGACATTCAAAAAACAGACTGAGAATGCAATTAGGTCAGAAATACGAGAAATATGGTCCAATTGTTATGAAAAATTTTCAAAGATGCCGCTCTCTGATCATAAATATTACAATCGGCAATATCGTCATGCGATTCCAAGCACAGCCCTTTTATGAGTTGCTTGCACTACATCCCTTATCGCATCCAACTTAGTTTGAGGGGCGGCTTTTTTGATGATGATGGTTCATTATGATCGATTTGTTTAGATTTTTTTGGCCACATCTATGGAATTTTGAAAAGGATTTTTATTGCCAAAAATTCACCAATCAGAGATTTGAGCTCAACAAGTGGAAGAAAAATTGGGGAATCTTATTCTATTCTACATAAATATTGATTTCTTTCAATTGTGAAGGGAAGAGCAAAGTATTTAAATTTCAATGTTCGTTTAGTATGTATCCAGATTTGAAGTGTTATAAGTTTTGAGTTTTTTTTTATATTCTGACTTTTTTGTGCCATTGTGCTTTTGGATTCGAGCATTATAAATTGTGCTATTGAAGGTGAGTTGTACTCAGTATTTGTTATTTTTTATGACATTATTTTGGCATCGGATATATTCAATTATTCGTATTTTAACAAAATAATATTGTTCCTTTCAATTCAAGAAGAAATATGTTCGGTTCATTGCTGAAAATATGGATTTTCAAACTTGAGTTCTCACTCCTCAGAGCGTTTTTTTTTTAAATGTAATAAAACTCAAATTTTAGTGTTAGTTTTCATTCTTTTCATTGAATCTTCAATCTCATCTGGCAAAGATTATTCTAGTGATTTTTTTATACTTAACGTATGGACTTCTTGAATATTGTAACATCGGGCCTTGTACGAAACTATTAGAACGTGTTTCAAATGGTTATAAAATAGTATTTGTATGCTAAGTTTGCTGTTTTTTTTGCAGAGATTGTCATTATCGATTATTGTTTTCAAGTCAACATACCAAAAAAATTTTATTTTACGTTTGCAGTATGTATTTTTAAATTTTAAGTTGAAGAATTTATATTTTTTAAGATAAATGTTCGTATTCATTACATAAATATGAATATTTCATTTTGTTTTTTCAGAATTTGTTTTATTTTTATGCGTTTCATTTAAAATGTGTATTTCAATGTTTTTAATGAAAAAAATTTTCCATAAAAATGTTTATTATTTTGAAACTCTTACGGAAATATATGACTAGCATTATGAAAAAAAAATACTAAAAGAAAATATGATGGATGAAAAAAAATCTACGCAAATAGAGGCGCTGTCTAATATATTGCCACAGGCGCAATAGTACCTAGATGCGGCCCTGTTGATCCGGCTTTGTGGTGTTCTACATGCGGAAAATGATGAAAACTTCATATATGTTATCGATTCAAGAAGGTCAATAGGGCACTGCTCCGATTGTCCCCTCAAATGATTCTTTTCTTGAACAAACAATAATTACAAAAACCTAATATATTGTATTGTTCCTGAGGTTCGGTAATAGAAAACCTGAACTAGTGGCAATGATAATCCGGGGAATTTCCGGTTAAATGAATTCCTGTTTGAACGCAACTTTTGTTATCACAACAAATACGACCGTATTTGCAATCTAACATGCCGATTCCGGTTGAAGTGACTTGAGTCCTTTCAACAGGAAAAGAGATAAGTATAGCAGAGATCAGGTACAGTCGGTTTCTCCATAGAGCTCATCGTTGAATCGCAACATACGTTAAAAGTCTCGAAAAAATTAGTTATTCGATGAAAAAAATTATAAAATTTCTATGATGCGTTCTAGGAGCTCTTCGACAATTTTTTTCGATAGCTTGGGAATGTGGATAATTGGAAAAAACTCCCCTTCAACAGGGTTTTCCGGTTGAAGAAAATTATATATTCGGAATCTACATCCCCAAATTGTATGGATTAGATATATTTCTTTTATATATAAAATATTTAATTTTTCTCAAAATATTCCATATTTTGTTGTTATCTTTATTATTATTATTTATAGTTTTTATTAAGCTTTTATTAATCAATGAAACTTGAGATCCTGAGTCATAGATCCCTTCTATTTTCATTTTATCTTCCAATACAATGTTTAATTTAATTAGTGCTGTGTTTATTCGTTTTTTGTTTCATCATACATTTCTACATCTAGAATAGAATTGTTTTCAACCTTTTTTGTTGTACCCAGTGTTTTTTGAGCGCTCGTAGTACTTACATGAGGGCTATATCATTTCGTCACGATGTCTGTATTTTTCGAATTTTGAGCCGAAAATGGTCTCAATCGACTATGTTCGACTCACTGATGACGAATCCGTCGGAAAATTCGAGTCTGTCCGTCCGTTCCGCCGTCCGTAAGCACGATAACTCTCGAACGGAACAACCTGGAGACTTGAAATTTTCAGTGTGGGTTCAGTTTCCGAATTCCTCGGTTAAGTTCGTTAATGGGCAGAATTCCACCAGGGGTTCCGTGAATATGGCCGTTCAAAGTTTTGTTCCCCTGATTACTTGAAAACTACAGATTTGATCGAGATGAAATTTCGCACTCAAATGGAGAATGAGGTGTTTAAGCTATACACGAAATTTTGTCCAGATCGCATGACCAGAACCATTGAAACCATAGAAAATTTTAACTTTTGAACGGAAACGCCTAGGGACTTGAAATTTTCAGGATAGGTGTGGATCTCGAATGTCGTGATCACGTTCATCTATGAGCGAAATTATACTAGGGGTTCCGTAAATATGGTCGTTTGAAATTTAGTTTTCTTGATAATTTGAAAACTACAGATTCGATCGAGATAAAATTTTGTATTTTAATCGAGAATGATAAGAATAATATATTGAAGCAACATTTTGTTCAGATCGCATGACCAGAACCATAGAAAGCATAGAAAATTGTAACTTTTGAGCAAAATTAGACTCCGTATATGGCCGTTCAAAATATTTTTTTTCTGATAGTTTCGAAACTACTGATGGGATTGGAATGAAATTTTGCACCTAGCTGAGGAATAATGTATTCAAACTTCGTGCGGAATTTTGTCCAGATCGCATCACCAAGACCATAGATACCGTAGAAAATTCTAGCGAATTATCGAAAAAAAATTGGTCAGCTGAAGCACTGACATGAAGTCTGGAGTTTCGCCTAAGTTCCAGAATTTTTTTGACAGTTGTCGAAAATTCCTTCAATTGATTTCTAAAACTGGAAAATGCGAATCTACCTTCAAAGTAGATGTACGCTCAAAAGCTCCTGACTTCACGGCAATACTTTTCGTAATTTCTTATGAAAAAGGTTCGTTCATCATTATTTAAAAATTTTTTGGCTATAAAACAAAAAAAGTTTGATATTTTCAGATGTACCTGTCTACTCACTTAAGATCAAATCACACAAATCTACAAAATTAGCAAATACTACTTCTTCATATTATTCATAAACTTGCACAAATATTTCTTAACTTTAAGGCAAAAACAGTGAATACGAAATGTGATTTGCATGTTAATTTTTGCCAAAGAAAGGAACCAACCAGAATGGATGGGTGTGTAGTAAAAAAAATTCCTGATCCCGCTTTGCTGAGAGAGTCATCTCCAAAATCGATAAACTCCTGAAATATACCCGCTCCCACAACTCACCAACCTGCAGGAAACGGCATAATCAACTTCCCAACGAGAACCCCCCCGAGGGGCGAACGTCGGCCCCTGGGAGCCAGTGCAACGCCCGCGGCCATCAAAATTAGAACTTTCAACACAAAAACTCCTTTATACGTATTTCAAATAATAATTCCGACAAAATTGATTTGCGGACGATAATTGCCCCCGCTTCGCTCTCGACTTTTTCGAATTTCCTGCAAATCTCCCCGGTCGCAGACGAACTGATCCGATAAGGAATTCCAGAGTCTCGAGGCGTTTGTCTGACTCCTTTGTGAATTACGAAGCATGAAATTCGGTTTATTAGACTGTGCCTGTTTGATTCATGTACATAAGCCCCGGAGGATCCATGGAGGGATTACGGAATCGGGACGGGTTATGGCAACATACAAGGGATCAGACTTGTTACTTTACCCATCAGGACCTTTGTTTGGGACGCCTTTGTCGAACAAAAAATATAATTCTACAATATGGAGTATTATTTCTGATCGCCCCTCTGTTTTACTGAAGTTAACCCTCCAATCAGGTCCAAACGTGCGGGAACGTATCAAATCCAAGGGACAGACAAAACAGAAACCACTCTCCACATCCACCAAATCAACTTCCATGAAGTTGAGGTGGATATTTATCCGGCGATTGATTGCTTACCGAGCACCCTCGAGCCCGTCACTTCTCCACGACCTGTCACTTCCACCCGACCATAGAACACGCATTACGTCGTCCATCGATGCGCGTCAGGATCATAATCGAAAATATTCAATTGCGTATTCGGCGAACGCGATCATCTGTATTATCCGCATCAATTCGCAGACGAACCCATCCGAAATTTATGTTTCGATTGATGAATCGAAAGGATTAAAATATGACGCGTTACGTGCTCTTGGCAATGTGTGGAACATGCGGTACTGACGGCCGGCCGCTGGATTGGAATTTATGGCCAGTTGATGGATTTCGGCGTAGAATGGGCGCAAGCAAGTCAGTGTAGGATTAGTATCGCGATTTGCAGGAAGGGTGAATAGATATCGTCGTGTATGATACCTTTAGCTTAATAGATTTCAACCAGAGCGGTCAAAATCTCCGAGGTAATATTCTAGGATAGTCATTTATTTATGAGTTCTGTATTTTCCAGAATAGTATATTATTTAACAAGCTGTAATGTAGGTCATAACACACGCAGATGAAATTTGCAGCACGAGCCGCGAGCGAGTGCTTTAATTCATCAAGTGAGTTTTGACCATTACCGCAAGTTGAATACTATGCTTTATCTACGACTATAACAATAAATACTAAGATACAAGTACATAGAAAGAACTTTATTTACAAATCTTAATAGTTACTTATAACAATGCATTATTTATGTTGATTGTGCTTCTCAGCATGGAGTAGAAAGTCCATAGGGGCGATGCTTTATATTTAGTGCTAAGTTCACTAAAATATGCCGAAAGAACATTCTCTGCAAACGATGACCTAATATTCTTATTGTTCAACAATCTTGAAAACTGTTGTAAACTTTATATTTGTTTTGGGATTTTCCGGGCAATAAATTCTGTATGGTTACATTGGCTGATCGTCTCTTTTATGAAGGTGTACATAATTAATCCATCTTCACTATGTGAATTGATCTTTTTCAGCAAAACATTCACAATAATAATTAGGTATCAACTTAATTTGAGGAAACGTAAATACTATTAATTGCTCGAAAGTAGTTGAATAATGAGTATATAATTCAATAGTAGTAGATAAATGTCATTATTGAACACTTTATTAATAATAATAATAATAATTTATTCGCACATGATAAGTCAATACAAAAAAAAAAAAGATTCACATGTACAAATAATTTGCCATCAAATAATTTCTTGACTTGTCAAAGACTATGTACAGATATATCTATAAACAAAAAATAGAGTATGCACATAAATACAATAAATATTTACATATAAACACTCAAGGACTGAAAACAATGTTCTTCACGTACCTATATGAAATGTAAACAGTGCAATGCATACATGCGACAAGTACTCAAAAGAAGCTATTATCTGTCCAAAAAATCTCTCAACCTATAAATAGACTTTTCTAAAAGAAGACATTTTACCCTCCTACTGAAAGCGGAACTCAATTTCTTGATTTCTTCTGGTAGTGTGTTATATAATTTCAAACAAGTATGATTTGGGCCTTGTTGAGTTTTTTTGATTCTAGCTGTTGGAATGGAAAAGAAATTTTTGTCGCGTGTGTTATATTCATGACAACTTTTTACACAAGCTGGATATGTGATTCTTCCAGTTCAAACCCGAATCAAAATCAACTCCCAAATACCTTATTGACGAGATTGCCTCCCTTCTATTGGTGAAAATAATCTTCACCTCATTTCAGACCCAAAGATGGCATTTCTTTGATTTCTGAACTAATGTTTTCATTTATTCCAACCCGTTAACCTCCATGTATTGCTTCAAAACTTTCTGAAAACTATGAAAGTGTGTCTTTGTCTAGGGGAGCTGGGAAATCATTTTTATGGCCGACAGAGATTGAGACGGTTGCTTTTGGAGCGGACAGGTGGCGTGATTGTTGAAATTGTCTCTGATCACCGCTGCGTTCTGTTTTAAAGGTTTGTTATTTGTGGACTGATGAGACTTGATATGAATCAAAACCGATCTACAAGTGCAAATGATGGATTTGGTTTTCTCTGGCGTAACATGAAATCGATTTGTTGGCTTGCTATCAGTTTATCCAGAATAATGTTTCGTATTTCATTACTGAATTTGATAATCTGGAATAAACAGCAAATATATTATTTTATGTACTCCTATCCATGATCGACGTAATTTATTTCGGATTTTCTCGGGGTGTCAAAAATCGGTCTTTTTCAAATCGAGTTCTTGCGTCAACTGGCGGTGGGATCGGGCTGGATTTTCATTCAAGGAGTCGTTTGGTCCTTTTGGTTGATAATTCGACCGCTCTCGACCCCCGGAGACCGCGGATAAAAAGCCTATTCGAAATGAAAAAGGCAATTCTATGCGTTTTCGTCGTTTTTTGGACCTTTTCCGAACGCTATTTCCGTACGTTTGGAATTAGAAATATGGGACTTTTCAGGTACCGTCGGAAAGCCCATTTCTTCTTCTCGAAACTACTTCTGAGCTATTAATAGTAACTGTAAGCAAACACCGTGAATTATAATAACTCACTACTATAACAGCCTGTCTCTGTGCTTCTGAACAAGCCGATTGGCCGAAAGGGAGCCATCCATTATTGGTATTGAGGGGAGGTAACTTGAATAATTTTGACATTTCCTCGAATAAAGGTGATACCTAGTTATTATTCTGAATGTTTTGCTGGAAAGAATGAATTCAGATAGTGAAGATGAATAATTATGTACACCTTCTGAAATCAGCCAATGTTTAATGTTACCATACAGGATTTATTGCCGAAAAATCGCAAAACAAATATAAAACTTTTCAAGATTGGTGTAGCAGTAAGAATATCAAGCCATCGTTTACAGAGAATGTTCTCCTGGCATATTTTAGTGAACTTAGCCCTAAATATAAAGCATCGCTCCTATGGACTCCCTACTTCATGCTAAGAAGCACAATCAACATAAATAATGCATTGTTATAGGTTACTATTAAGATTTGTTAATAACGTTCTTTCTCCGTACTTGTATCTTAGTATTTATTGTTATAGTCGTGGATAAAGTATAGTATTCAACTTGCGGTAATGGTCATAACTCACTTGATTAATTACAGCACTCGCCTTCGGCTTGTGCTGCAAACTTCATCCGCGTGAGTTATAACCTACATTACCGATCGTTAAATAATATACTATAATTGTATTAATATTTAAGAATCTGGATGGGGAATCTACAACATATTTATATTGTTTCGAATTTTTTTAAGATCTCAAGAGTCAATATTTGAGAAGTAAATGAAATGACAGCAAAACATAAACCAAACGAGACGCTATATCATTGCGGGTCCTGGATGATTTGTTCCTTTCATCATTCGTAGGAAATCCGACAAAGGAGAAAAAGTAAATTGAGTTCTGTGACGACCGACATAAAGCGATATCCGCTAACACGTTGTAGGTTAGGCCCACCACCCACAGATCCCGAATGACGAATTGAGAAAATAAGTTTTCTCTCTCCCCCCATCTACTTCCAATATCGCCCGGGGCGATATCATCAGCCTCTTGTGTTGTAATTTAGCGAGCAGAGGCCACCGAGCATCACCCAAGGGCCCCATACATTCTTCTTCCCCGATCGGCCTCATATTTTTTTTTATATAGTGCGGACCTCCCAATTGGCTTACACGCTCTGAATTCAAATCCTGCGACATTCCATAATTTGTGGAATTATCTATACCGTGGTCGCGTAAGGTGTTTCCGTCGGTTTATACGGGGCTTTGTGCCGGAGATGTCTTATTTTGATAGGGGATGTTTTACGCCCGCATTATACAGTCCTGAAAGTTGTAATTCCCAGGTGATGATTTATTCGGAATCGATATTTCCTGGATGACTACGTAAGCGCCCCAGAAAGGCCAACCTATCGATTTTTCGCATATAATTCGTTGTCGAATTCAATTTTGTCCATCCACACGATAACATTGTTGTGGAAAAAAGGACTAAAATTTGAAATTTTAAAGGTACTGTAAAGCTTTCTAGAACCGAACACGACTGCAGAGGGACCGCGAATCTTGTAGAGACTACGAGACGTCTGGAGACATCGGGAAGCTCCGCGGAGTTCCCTTCCAATATATAAATCGATATCGGCCCTAAGCGGAGGACAGTATAGGACTTAATAGCGTGTAGATAAATAATTGAGTGGTGTAAATATATTAGTATTTGTGAACTGTAAATAAATTATTTTTCCGTCGACCATAGAATAAAAGCTCATTTTAACGCACTCGAAATCATCCATTAATGACCCCTATTAATGCATGATTTCTTGTATTAATGCATGATTATCATGGCAACCGATTATAAAATATTCAGTCGGAGCATAGATGCATCTATGTCGGAGCACGATCGAGCTGTCAAATTTATTTATTCGCTTTCGATCAGAATCTGATTTTATCCGTTACGCTACTACATAATGAATAATGAAGAAAATATCCCTTTGACACCGCCAGATGTGACAAAAACTGCTGAAGCAGCAACTTTGAGTCTGCTTCCTGAAAAAAGCCGCTATTTATATGAGAAAACCTATGCTGAATTCAGATCTTGGTGCAAGGACAAGAAGGTTCGGAACTTTACGGAAACGGTTTTGTTGGCATACTTTACGGGTATTGCAGAAAAGGGGCATCTAGCAAGTTTATGGCCAAAATATTCAATGCTGAAATCAACACTAAATGTGAAAGACAATACTTATATAAGCAGATACCACAAACTGGTGATGTTTATTGAACGAAAAAGAGAGGGATATATCCCAAAAAAATCAAAAGTTCTCGAAAAAGAACATGTGAGAGAGTTCATAGCGAATGCTCCTGATAGTGTTTTCTTGATGTCGAAGGTGAAAATAAAACTCAATTGAATCGTTATTCCAACTTATTCTCATTATCTCGTTATAGTGAAATAACTATCATTGTTTGATTCGTAGGTCGCTTTGATATTCGGAGTAGCGGGTGCATTGAGAAAAGATGAATTGTTAAGGTTGCAGAGAAAGGATGTACAAGATATGGGATCGAAATTTTTGGTGGCAGTGAATTAATCGAAAACACATTCGAACAGGATATTCACTGTGGTGGATAATGATGAGCATACACTTTTAAACATAATAAAGAGATATATATCCTTGAGGCCAGCTCACACTACACACGAAAGATTTTTCGTTTTTTATAAGAACTATAAATGCTCAACACAACCAGTTGGAATTAATACATTTTCTAAATTACCGTCAATGATTGCAAACTTTTTTAAATTAGAGCAACCACATTTGTATACAGGTCACTGTTTTCGGCGTTCTTCTGCGTCTATTCTTTCTGACAGTGGTGCAGATTTTTCAGCCATCAAAAGACTTGGTGGTTGGAAATCAACTTCTGTTGCAGAAGGGTATATTGAAAACTCCATTCAGAATAAAATAGAAACTGCAGAAAAAATTGTATGTCATAATAATTCCAAAGTAAATAATGCTTCAACCTCCACTTCATCCACACGTTCCTTATCGGACATTATGAGAAATGAAATAGATGTAAACTATTCAGAATATCACAACATGTCCAATATTCCCTCTAAAAATTTTTCGAATTGTTCTATTGGAAGCATAAATATTAATATATCGAAATGAACATAGAAATTTGTATTACGTCAAATTTGTATATCATGCAAAATAAAAATTGGTTTCGATCCAGAATTTATATTCAATTCCTGATGAGGTTGACGGAAAAATCTTGTAATCAACTCGTTTATTAATTCAGCGATTAATGCGATTAATAAAACATTAACGCGCTCGCTCCGCTCACGCGTTAAAATATTTCGACCATTAATCGCTGTCATTGATGAACTAGTTGATTAAATAACTATTAAGAACAATTTGGATTATATTTATTTCAGTACGGTTCGTGAATGGGCTAGATTCGGTTTCGTAGTAAATTGGAAATGAGAAAAGCTGCGTCCCGGAAAATGAAACATTCCCATCTGAGTCGTTGCTCATCCCCTATCCACACAGAATTAAACTAGCACTGACTTTCTTCCGCCCCAGAAAAAGCCTTCGCCATTCCGAAGAATCAAAATTCTGCCCACAACCCAAACGCCCAATGTATCATCCGTCAACCGCCCAGAGGGAATCTTTTTGCCGTTTGCAAAATACACTTTTTGCATCGAAATGAGTTTTACACCCGTTCAATCAGATATCCGCGCGAAATAAACGCGGGTTTCGGAACAGATTGGGCGGCCATTGGCGTCGAGATAAAAAAAAATGTTATTCGAATCGAGTTGAAGGGCGGGACGCGTACTCGAAAATCCGCCGATTATCGCTCGCAGAAACTCGGATTAGTCCAGAAACTCGTAAATCCACAATGAAAAGTGGAGTTGAGTGTGTTTGCATTAACGGCGATGTATTTATCATCGGGATGTCAGTGAAAACGCGGCATATTTCACGTGGTGGAACACTATTTCGATCGAACGACGGACGAGATAAATATACTCGTCCTTTCATTTCGGAACGAGCGTCGGTTTGCTTGCGACACATCGCCGTCGGCAATGCTAACGCTCATGCAATTCATCAGGAGAATGATATAGTAGACCCTTCAGGAGTCTGGAATGAGGTGAATGCATTGTCTTTCAACTTAACTCCACTTTTGTAGGTTTTCGATCATTCGATCATTTTCGTCGTAAACCTGAAGAAGTCCGAGGATCACATAATTCATCTGACTTCATCGATGCCAGTCGGGAACAGAAATTGTCTCTGAAATGGAATTAAAAGAAAGTTTTGGCGGCTGAAACAAATAAAAAAGTAATCCTTATTCGTTTCTTCAACTACAGCGAGCAGTTTTCAGGAATTTTCTATCGATCTTGATTAGTTTTGAATGAAATTCTATAGATCTGTCATGAGTTGCATGATTTAATATTTTTCTGTGGAATTGGTTTTTAGTAGAAATAGATGTTTCGGGAATTTTACGAGAAATTTGTCGAAATCTGAAACCTCGAATTCGAAATGGGAAAACAATGATAAATACTTAACCACACCACTTTTGGAGGTTTTCGATCTTTTTCAGGGAAAAAAGTAATCCTTATACGTTTCTTCAACTTCAGCAAGCAGTTCTCAGAAATTTTCTATCGATTTTGATGAGTTTTGAATGAAATTCTATAGATCTGTCATGAGTTTCAGTATTCAATATTTTTCTGTGGAATTGGTTTTTAGTAGAAATAGATGTTTCGGGAATTTAACAAGAATTTGTCGAAATCTGAAAACTCGAATTCAAAATGGTAAATACTTAACCACCCCATTTTTGGAGGTTTTCGATCATTGTCAGGGAATTCGAAATTCGAACCTGAAAAAGTCCAAAAATCAAAGAATTCATCTGACGTTATCAATACCAGTCGAGATTAGAAAGTGTCTCCGAAATAAAATTGAAAGACAGTGTTGGGGGCTGAAACGAATAAAAAAGTTATCCTTATACGTTTCTTCAACTACAGCGAACAGTTTTCAGGAATTTTTTATCGATTTTGATGAGTTTTGAATGAAATTCTACAGATCTGTCATGAGTTTCATTATTTAATATTTTTCTGTGGAATTGGTTTTTAGTAGAAATAGATGTTTCGGGAATTTTGCAAGAATTAGACGAAATCTGAAAACTCGAATTCGAAATGGGAAAATAACGGTAAATACTTAACCACCCCATTTTTGAAGGTTTTCGATTTTTTTTTAGGAAATTCGAAATTAGAACCTGAGAAGATATACAAAATTACAGAATTAATCTGACGTTATCGATGCCAGTCGGAATCAGAAAATGTCTCCGAAATGCAATTAAAAGACAGTTTTGGGGGCTGAAATAAATAAAAAAAGGAATCCTTATGCTTTTCTTCAACTACAGCGAGCAGTTTTCAGGAATTTTCTATTGATTTTGATGGGTTCTGAATGAAATTCTATAGAACTGTCATGAGTTTCATTATTTAATATTTTTCTGTGGAATTGGTTTTTAGTAGAAATAAATGTTTCGGAAATTTCACGAGAAATTTGTCAAAATCTGACAGCTCGAATTGGAAATGGAAAAATTATGGTGCATTTTGCAACCATTGTCAATAATTTCAAGAATTTTATGTGGCTTCCGAAGAATCGAAATGAAATCCGTCCGGTATTCCGTGAACACCATAACTTTCGAGAAAAAAGGCCTAGAATTTTCAAATTTTCAGGGTACCTTCGAGGTCTGAATCCGCCAGCGCATTCCCTAAATGGCCGAAATCAGCCGAAGGGTTTCGTAGATATAGGCATCCTAATTTTTTTTTCCCCCAATAATTCGATGAGAACCGTACAGATAGTAACACAAGAAAAAAAAAAGGAATTTTTTTTCAAACTTCCATATCTCAGAAATTATTCGCTTCATCCTGCTGAATTATTTTGTCCATTGATAAGATGAGTTTTATAAAAATTCGAATTCTCGTGAAAAAAAGTTGAGTTTTTCTGATCTGGTGTTGATTTATATCCTGCGATTCCCCCTCCTGAAGTGTCAATTTTATATTGGGACATTATTTGTCACACTGGCGGCCGATTTGGGGCACAGAATCTGTGGTACGTATGTATCTGTGCCAGTATGTCATCTCGAAATGATAAAAGATTAGTTGATTCTTCACTGAAGAACAATTCGGAAAATCAAACTGATTTGACCTCGCTGTCAAGTTGAATTTTGTGTCAGTTGAACTAGGGTTCGGTTTTTGAAGGATTTTATAGAAGTTTTGCTAAATAATAAATCAATGAATTCCCACGAATAAACTGGACTGGATCAGATATTGTGAAGAATTATTAATGATAAAACTTCGCTAATGATACCTCTTTCGAATCCTTCTCATCCTCTTGTCAGGCGTTTCAAATATTAATCTCGCTAATTACAAAAGTCTTAATTTCTTCTGGACAACTTCGAAAGGTCCTGGAATTTATATACTTATTTTTCACTCTTTTTTTTACCATGTTAAAATTCCAATGGTTGCAGTAATCACAAGAAAATTCAACAATAAATGATGTTAAAGTGACATTCATTTTGATGAAGTTCCTCGAAGTTTCATCGAATTTCGGATATTCCCGAAATTTTTCAAATTTGGATATAAAATATAGAGAGAGGCGACAGAAATTGATGCCGGAATAATAAACTTCGTCTTTCAGCGAAAATAAAATTGAATTTCGAAAGTTGTGAACCCCTCCGTACAAGCGAGGTATAAAAAGTTGAGAAAAACTATTCTCCCAACCCGTTATTCGCGAGAACTGGGATTAATCCAGAAACCCATAAATCCGCAATTAATTCTGCAGGAACATGTGTTCGCATAAACGGCTATTATTTATTCCGCGGATAAGTTGTACTAACGCTGTCGCATTTTATGTTTTTCCATAAATAAAACGTTGCCGGGAAAAGCACGAGAGTGGAAATTCATTTTTGTAACATCGGCTTAGGCACCTTCATCCAGCCAGCAGACGCGAGAATCGACCCGCAATATTGGCACCGATATTAAAAACTCAATTTCCTGGAGCTTCCTATATAAGATTGGAAGAGTTAGATTGACATCAAACACAAAAAAATTAAATCCAATAACTGATCGAAAAATCAACATGTATACTGATCGAATTTCACAGGATGAAGCCACGACTGGACGAACTCAACCATATAATTATTATATCAGTTTCAATTTTTTTCCAATTTTTTTTAACTCGATAAAAAATTTCATGAATAATTTCACTTTTTCTCATTTAGATTTACGCCCTTTGAGAAAAACAACTGTATATACTTCGATACCTCCAAAAAAAAATCAAAATTTAAAAAAAACGTGGGGACCTTGGGCGCACCCTCCACTCCCAGTTCCTGTCAGTTATTTCTTTCATTTTATTTTATTCGCTTATTGAATTCTACTTTACACAAAATATTAATTGTGATAATTTCAGGCGCGTAAGGGTTTTTTTCGAATGATCTTCGAATATTTCTGATTTTTCACCACGGTCCATTTGATATCAGAGGGTCGCCGTTATATCCAGGCCACCAAATAAATCTTCGGCCTTGCCGATAAAACAACAGAACCGAAACTAGATAGATATTCAAATATTCGAACGCCGAGCCGAGCGATGCAACACTTTTTTTCGCATTGGAGTCTTTGAACTTTTTTAATTAAATTTGCTGTCCCGTTCCGGCGAGGGGACATTCCTGATTGGTCACCATGTCACGGATGTGACGGAAAGATGGTTTTCGCAAAATTGAATTTTCCACGAACGAAACGGGAAAAATGGGGTCGAATTGAAGTTTCTGGTTTTGAGCGAGGCGAGGATAAAAAATTTGTTTAATTTCTCTTCCCTCGCCGTTCTTTCCAATTTGAATATTTCCAGAATCAAAAAAAATATCTAATCAATAGTAGTATTCGAAAAGGACTGACTGAAAATTTGTTGAGTGGAAAATTAATGATCATTTTGATTTGACACTGTAGCAAGACTATTGAACCATAGATTATGAAACGTACCACGTACAAATCGGCCGCAAGTGTGACAAATGATGTCACAATATAAAATCGACACTTCAAGAGATGGAATCACAGGATATATATCAACTCCAGATCAGAAAAACTCAATTTTTTCCACGAGAAACCTAATTTTTATTTAACTTATCGTATTGGTGTCCCATATATAGACACAATAATTCAGCAAGATAAAGCGAATAGTTTATGAGATATAGAGGTTAAAAAAAATATTGTTCCAGTGTTACTATCCTCACGGTTCTCATCGAATTATTTAGGGAACTAAAATTAGGATGCCTATATCTACGATCCCTTTGACTGATTTCGGCCATTTAGGGAGTGGGCCGGCGGATTCAGACCTCGAAGGTCCCTAAAAATTTGAAAATTCTAGGTCTTTTTTTTCGAAAGTAATGGTGTTCACGGAATACCGGACGGATTTCATTCTAATTCTTCGAAAGCGATGAAAGCCACATAAAATTCTTGAAATTGTTGACAAGTTGGTTGCAAAATTTACCATAATTTTTCCATTTCCAATTCGAGCTGTCAGATTTCGACAAATTTCTCGTGAAATTTCCGAAACATCTATTTCTACTAGAAACCAATTCCACAAAAAAATATTAAATAATGAAACTAATGACAGGTCTATAAAATTTCATTCGAAACTCATCAAAATCTATAGAAAATTCCTGAAAACTGCTTGCTGTAGTTGAAGAAACGTATAAGGGTTACTTTTTTATTTGTTTCAGCCCTCAAAACTGTCATTCAAATCCATTTCGGAGACACCTTCTGATCCCGACTGGCATCGATAACGTCAGATTAATTCTGTGATACTTGGATTTTCTCAGGTTCGAATTTCGAATTCCCTGAATTCCCTATTTTTTTGATATTTGTACAAGCCAGATTTGACAAATAATGTCATCAAATTAAATCGACACTTCAAGTGATAGAATCACAGAATTATATGGAATATATAGATTTCGATCGGAACAACTCAAATTTCATTTCACATCATGGAACAGCTAGAAAGCTGATGCCCCACCATAATTAGACTAAAAATTTCTCAGGCGGATTTGATCCAGTAACCAACACAACCGGCGCATTCAGACCTCGAACATATCCTGAAAACTTCATTTCATTTCATCTGTGCGTCCAAGACGATCATCAAGATCATTTTCGGCTCAAAATTCAAAAATTTCAATGGTCAATGACAAGGCTCTTACTCATATAAAGAAGCGAGCAAAAATAGTTAGATCAATAAATCAAAAATAATAATAATAAAATGGACAGATAAACATTAATTAATAGTTCTGCGGGATATAATATATAAATAACCGAATAAAGTAACAGTCAGGAACAAGACTACGCACACTAGAGGTCCCACAGCAAAACCGAAAACGTCTCAAAAATCACACAACATATTCTTATGTGACCAATTTTTTTCGTTCGGAAACTCTTTTTTCTGGAATATTAAATGCTATTTTAGCCTTCGATTTATCGAAGAATCCAAGTCGGCGCAAGTTGTGTACCTTCAAGGTAAACAAAAACAAACTGCCTATTATCGGAACGGCCTGCCATCACTCTTATCCTTAATCACCAAATATATCCAGAACAAAAGCCGAACAAAAGCTTCCCATCCTTCGCACGCAATACCAAAAGGAAACACACAGCAAACAATAGGCGGCAATCAAAATAACAACGGATTCTTATCTCCTTACATCCACGTCATACGATACCACGCACCATAACCCCATTTCCGACAGGATGGCATACAACCCTTCCCTCACACGCTCCCAACCTCAGCATAATAAAAAAAAAACGAGGGGGGTATAATTCGACAAATATTACTTGTCTTACTTTGACTTACTTTACTCTACGCTGACTGTCGTGAAAACTGGCTCGATCGAAGTCAGTGGAACATGACGTTTTTGGCCACGTTTCTCGCTAGATTCTCACTCGCTTGCGGCTCTCGGAACGTCGCGACGTCAACTGACCGCGGAGGGGTAGTTTCCGACGTCGACGTCGGTTGCGCGATTCGAGACGTCGCGCTCCAGAACCGACCTGCGCGATGCGAATATCAATAATGAGTGTATCGCGAATGTCATCCTCTTTCAGTCGCTGGAATACCGGAAATACGCGATGATATCTCTAATGTTTACGACAGTTTTTTCCGAATGGGATGTACGTGAGGAAGGGTGGATTGGAATTTTTTAAACTCTTGGAGGGGGAGGGGGGTGAAGATGGTAGTTTCTTCGCATTTATATGTTGAGGGGTGGAGTGGCATGGAGAAGACATCAAAAGTCTTCGTCGCAGATGAAGCGATTTTCATACAGTCCGTTCAAGTACTTTCCAACCCTTGCCCCAAGGAGGAATATTTCGTTCATGATCTAGTATAGACGGAAGAAAATATCAATAAGACGGGAAACATGATTTCTTTATTCATATACCCAGTTTAAAAATAATTGACATCTCGGTAGGCTGTGGAAAATCGAATTTAAGTTGGTAATAGACTATTCAGTAATATTTTGGGTTGCCAAATTCAGGTTGGTATAGGAAAAACACTAACATAGCCCATACAGACCTTGTTTTGGTGATTTTATCGAGATATTGGTGAATAATTATAAAAATTAGCTCTGAATTTGGGTATATTTCGCCTTGTGCTATTGGAATGGCTGAAATTGACCAAGATACATCGCGCCTTTCAACAAGAGAACGCCATGCTGTTTGTCAGTGTCACTTCGAGTTTTTCAAATATTCGGCATATATTTCCGCTAGCATTAATCGAGTTTCGCTAGTGTTTCAGGTAAACTGTTATTCACCTACTCGAAATGTATTCTGATTGATCAATGTTTCTTTAATTTTCAGAATTCTCCAAACAGGGCCGTATCTAGGTACTATTGCGCCTGTGGCAATATATTAGACAGCGCCCCCCCTTTGCGTTGATTTTTTTTATCCATCGTATTTTCTTACAGTATTTTTTTTTCATAGTGATAGTCATATATTTACGTAGGAGTTTCTAAATAATACACATTTTTATTTAAAATTTTCCCATTGAAAACATTGAAATACACATTTTAAATGAAATGCATAAAAATAAAACAAATTCTGAAAAAACAAAATGAAATATTCATATTTATGTAATAAATACGAGCATTTATCTTAAGATCTGCAGCACTTTTGTTCAAATCGTCAATATTCATAGTTTGAATGACACTACCATTTGAAAAACTGAAGTCGTTTGCCTCTTCGTTCAAAGAAGCCAATCTTTCTTCAGTTTGAATAATTATAGTCCAATTCCTCAGTTTTGCGTTTGCATCAAAAAAATGAGCTTCATCACTGGCTAGTTCCCCTGGTATTTTGGGTTTTTTTCGTTTTCTCGATTGATGTAACTTTTCTTCGATTCCAATTTTATCAGCTTCATTTTTCGAAAGTTCCATCAATGGCTTAAAAAAGTTCTCTGTTAGCTTTCAGTTCGTTCAATAGTCCAAGTATCATTCGTGAGCCTTTAGATATATCTAGTTGTTTTTCTTGCAAATATTGATTAATTCGGTTTATTTCACTTAACAGAATTTCCCAGAAGTTAAGATATATGATAAATTCATGATTTGTTATCGAATTTACCAGGGACGATTTTTTGAGCTAGCGAAGAACTTTGATAATTTCACCTAATTGCGACTTCAACGAATGTACAGCGTTTGCTTTTGAGGCACAAAAAAGTCAGAATATAAAAAAAAACTCAAAACTTATAACACTTCAAATCTGGATACACACTAAACGAACATTAAAATTTAAATTTTTTGCTCTTCTCTTCGCAATCGAAAGAAATCAATATTTATGTAGAATAGAATAAGATTCCCCAATTTTTCTCCCACTTCTTGAGCTCAAAACTCCGATTAATGAATTTTTGGCAATACAAATTGTTTTTAAAATACCACAGATGTGGCCTAAAAATCTAAACAAATCGATCATTATGAACCATCATCATCAAAGAAGCCGCCCTTCAAAACAAGCTGGAGGAGATAAGGGATGTAGTGTAAACAACTCATAAAAAGGCTGTGCTTGGAATGACGATATTGCCGGTTGTAATATTTATGATCAGAGTGCGGCATCTTCGAAAATTTGTTATAACAATTGGACCATATTTCTCGTATTTCTGACCTTATTGCATTTTCATTCTTTACTTTTAATATCAATGTTTCTAAATGTTGTGTTCGAATTACTTACTTACGTAACCGTGGTGTCATCTTTGAATTATTTTTTTCTTCTTTGTGCTTCTATTTTTTCATTTTTGATATTTTTGGGCGCCCCTTCGGATCTTGCGCCCG
The DNA here is from genome assembly GCA_963966015.1 of Aphidecta obliterata. NCBI lineage: Eukaryota > Metazoa > Arthropoda > Insecta > Coleoptera > Coccinellidae > Aphidecta > Aphidecta obliterata. Next base: position 34,704,432 of record OZ014428.1, read on the forward strand.
TGGCAAGTGCCACCCTTGCCACGCCCTAGATACGGCCCAGTCTCCAAACACTGTCGGTAGAATATTAGCATGTTATTACAGCCTGGAATTAGCAGTGGAAGAAAACCTGTGCGATATGATTATTCCTTCAATTCATTTAGATATCCTTTTTGAACGATCGAAGTCAACATTATATTATATCATAAAAAAAAATTTGATACAAATACGAAAAAGTTGATCGAAGGAAAATTCTTATTGATAAATAGAAAAATATAATAAATAGAGTACGATTTTGTGATAAATACCGAGAACACATGGAACAAAACGTAAAATTCATTTATATAGATGAAACTAGATAATTGAAAACGGTATTCAAATTCGTCAGTGGACACTAGAAAGTAATCCATAAGGTACGCCGAGTATATTCAAGGGTAGAGGCAGAAGGAACACTATTTTGAATGCTGGAACAATTGATGGATTTTTACTTGGATGTGATCTGATTTTTGACAGTGGTATTAGTGATAAGGATTACCATAAAACTATGAATGGTGAATTATTTCATAAATGGGTTATTGAAAAATTGAAACCTTCTCTGCAAAAGGATGCCCATAGGATTATGTCACCTTATTCAATAAACACATCCAAATCACTACACTACGTGGAAACAAAGTTTTCAATGAGATTTTTATCTCATTCGTGGATATTTCAAGTTTATTTATTATACTTATTCTATATGGTACCCTGTTCACATTCCCTCTGCTCATACTGAAATTTAACACATGCTATATTCATAGACAGTTTTAATGAATGAAAATAAAAAATGACTTTCTCAAAGTATTCAACACCGAGCACTTAATAATTCACAAATTGGTTCATATATTGATAGTTACAGTACAAATTTCATGTCAAAATTCTTCATGTACTACATAAATTCTTAATTTTTGTTTTTCTCTTATTATAAATATAACGTTTTTTCCAATCCATTCACTTGGCTCCGTGCTTGCGAAGTATCAAAATTTTTTTTCTGTTTGTTGCACCACTTCAGCTACCTGCTAGAATTCCATTCATTATCCTTCTTGAATCCTGACATAAAATGGTACTCTTATTGGTTGGTTAGAATTTCGCAAGATTTCCAATACCAATAAAGATTGCATGGTCTTAAGTGAAAATAAATATTTATTGTAATGATCTTCAATTTTCCATGGTTGACTTTTATATGAACGATATCTCAACTCAACGACTTGCTTGGAAGTTCTGATAATTTCATATGAAAGCATTCCACGATATTTTTGCGCTTTCAAACCTGAATTCCCATGTTAAAACTGCAGTCAGAATATTCCCGCTTAATTATTCGATAATTCGTATACTGAACACTTTTCTAAGTTTTATTTATGTTTGATGTTTTATTTCTATGATAAAATTGAACAGTTACTTTTTGTAACCAGAAATAAAGCCTCGACTGGACGTTCAAGGCCTGCTTCGATGTCAATAATTCTTAAAAGAAGTATATATGCATTAATTTATTTTCTCATTGATTCATTAATTTATTTTTTTGTAATTTGTTCATTCAATCCTTTGTGAGTTCGCTTGTTTGTACATTGTGTTGGTTTTTTATTCCTTCATTTATTTATTCTGGTTATAACTGGTTAAAATTCGTTTTGAATGTCTATTTTTCATCCTTGAAAACGTGCTCTTTAAAATTCTCTCTCGATATTTGTTCACTATGTAAATCTTTTATTGCTTTAAAAATATGCTCCAGGTGAGGCTCGAACTCACAACCCCGGCATCGCTCACGCTTACTGACATATAAGTACCGTGCGCTAACCAATTGCGCCACTGGAGCGCATGGATGAGATATTCCAAAGAATTCACTTGACTACAATAGCGCATACAATTTTTAGAGTGAAACAATTTTTTTCCTCATACTTCGGGGAATCAATAAAATTAATGGTTTTCCCAGGAATAAAATGAATATCTTGATTCTAAAAATCTTGGTTCCGCCCGGGATCGAACCGGGGACCTTCTGCGTGTGAAGCAGACGTGATAACCACTACACTACGGGACCTGTGAATACAAATGGGTTTAAAATTTATATGGATAAAATAGTGGTCAGACGAAAAACGTTTCCTCTTGTTAAAATTTCCTTGAAATTCCCTAGGTTATTTACCTTGGCAAAATAATTTATGACGCATAACAAAACTACTTAATTATTCCAGTAGCGTCATTGTTAGCTCATCATTTTATGATTAGTTTTCCCACATTGGACGATACTTGGAATGATTGGGGAAATCCTCCGTGAATTTTCCTAGATATTCTCCCCATCCGAATTAAAAAAAAGTTCCAAAAAAATTGGTTGTTTCGAACGTACCGAATGGAATCGGGGAAAAGGACAAAGTGACATACTGGGAAAAACTCAGGCGGAATGCCAGTGAAAATCACGAATAATTCATTCCTCCCTTTGTCCCGAAGCTGGGGAATTTCTTCTCCTGTCCAGACGGTCGGTAAATAACATAAAACTTACATATTCATTATTACGCCGCCGTAAAATGTCCAAGATAGCTGGAAAGCAGTCTATTTCAATTGCAAAACTCGACACTCTTGACAGTAGAGCCTTGTTGGAGTTTTTTGGCCACTCCCATAAATAATTCGATGGATGGTTTTACAGCAAGAACTATAGAATATTTTTCGTAGTTTTATTCTTGAATGTCATAGAGCTTCTTCATTTCATAAATGGAATTATTTCACAGATTTTTCAATCAGATAGGAATAAATTGACATCTCTGGATCAAGCTGGTGGTTCTTCTGCTGGCGGCGGAGGCTCTTCTGCGGGTGGTGGTGGGGGAGGTCGTGATGGTTGCGAAGGACTACCTCCTCCACCGAATTCAAAACTGGGTAAGACATCTCGAATGAGGAAGGCCCACCATAGAAGAAACATAAAGGGCGGATGTTTGAAGTTATCCAAGTCCATCAGGGTGTCCCAGATGCACATTTTGGTCGATTTTTCACTGGAATTTTGTGAAAGATTGGATGATGATGATGAGCGGAAGTTAAAACATGTTGCTTTTTTGAATTTTGACTGAATATGATGACAGTTGTCAAATGTCATCCAGGTTGTCAAACATTAGTTCATCGAATTAAATACATTATTTAACCAATTTTGGTGGAGAATATTGTGATATTTTAGAAATTAGAAAACAGGCCCATTTGAAGGAGCAAGCTTGGTGTGAACCTGTTTAAAAAAAGTCCCATAAGATTTCTTAACAATTTTCGACAGTTCCATAGAGGAGGGTTAAACTAATCTACAGTTTAATATCTCAACCAGTGGCGGCTGGTGGACATTTATCGTGGGTCGGCAGATATATATATATACATATATATAAACCGCGGAAGCCTATCCGAACACACATATAAAAAAATATATACATATATAGGTATAATGGTGAAAAAAATGGCATGTTTTTCAAAAGAAGCTTATTCTCGTATGATAAATTTTCAATCGCATCAATCAAAAATTTCACTTTGTGGGAGTTTCACAAGAAGCAACATATTCTCTAACCGGATTTATCGCCATTTTGCTCACGTAAAAATCACTTACCCTTTATGAGCCAAACAAACGGAAAAACTTAACGGTTTATCAATAACAAAAAATATTGCGACTCATTTAAGGGCCAGAAACCAACAAAAATTTCGAAACTCGGCTCTCGAGCCCTAAACGATAGGGAGCAGAACGAGGTTTTCCGAACCATCCTCGTGAATCGAGATACAGCGGTACCGGGTCGGCAAATTGACGATTGCCGTACCCAGGATATATAAGGCCAACAATATGAGTTTAATTTTGGTCGCTCAACTTTTTTTTTCCTTCAAAAAATGTATGAAACTTGTCGGAAATTTATGAGTATTACATATATGTGCAGCATGCACGTCTATGAAAAATATTAAATACGACAAATATTCATTTTAAGCAACAATAATCTCTTGTAATTATTATGTCATTTGTTATGTGAAACAGAAAATATCGGATATTCGATAAAAATAAACCTTAATATGCATCATTTTCTGAATAAAATTCCAACAGGAATAATTCAACTTTGAACTAATTCGATTCATTGTTATTAACGCTTCGTCGAAAGATATCTAGATAGGGTCGGCAATATGAGCAAAGATGTACCTCATCGAACGACGTTCTTCGTGTATTCGAGATGGGCCTATTTTGTCTACGGACCGAGTATACGATGCGGGATTGGACTTGGAAGAGCGTGATATTTTCAAGAAGTTGCACAGGTATAACGTACCTGATTTTTTTTAATTTTTATAAAATGGATTGGGACTATTGGGAGTCATGTATATAGCGGTAATTTGACAACAGTGAAAATTTGCATTTTTGCTGATCGAGATTTTTAGGGTCGGCAGTGCCGACCCTGCCGTCCCTGACGAGCCGCCACTGATCTCAACCCTTCTTTATGCATTAAGTACATACAGAGTTTGAGCTGTGTTCGGTGGTTTGACCACTATAGAGGGTGGTAAATTCGGAACTACCCGTAACTTGAACAACGCGTCTATTATCGTACGCTGCAGATCGAACATCATAATAGGATAATGCCAGTTGGGTTGGAAAATACCCACATTTATGGGGTTTCCACGGGCCGATCTCCGATAGAAACTAGTTCAGTAGTGAATTGGGTGGACGTGCCGCGCTCCATTATCCAGAATTGTAAGTATTGTAGAACTCGGAAATACATACCGTGGTCGTTCTGGATGATATTTCCGGATCTTTATGCAGCTTTCGAGCGCCGAGATTGAATTCGGGATTTATCTTATGAGATAATTGCGTTATTCGAACGAGGCTCTGTGGCTCATAATTACTCCGGGGAATTATTAGAAAACTATGGTGAGTATCAAAAATAAATATCCAGCAGGACCTGTTCTGAACTTCCAGTCTGCCACGGTCAAGGTCATCACTATCATTCCTTTTCTAATCTATCCAATCTTTGACAAACTTAACTTGACAGTTTGCTTTCCGAACTGTCATAACAAATAATTTGGTATTTAGAGGTTATGTTTACGTCATCTGTCAAGAAATGTCACGGTGACATTTGAATCCATCGAATTAAGCGATTAGATTTCCTCGGCTCAGAAATTTACCGTTTTATATCACCCTCAACCTAGAAATAGTGACACATCCGTCACCAAAATCACAGAAGAGATTAATATGATCCATCCCTGTTCAAAATTGCCATCTTCTTGGATAGGAAGTCGATACTGAATGTCTCATTAACCAGCTCGATTCTGTTCTGAGAATATAGGGAAATTAGTTGCAAGAAATAGCCAATTAGTCCGCCGAACGCTGCAATCAGTAACAAAATAGTTTTAGTAGAAGAGATTGGTAGAAGGGTGTAGATATAATGAGGGAGTATAAAGTTACGGATACTGAGAACTTGCAGTCAATCATTGATTCTTTTGGTTCCATTCGGAAATTTTCAGGAATTCAACATCGGATATAAACACAGAATACAAAAACAGAAATTTGTTCACAAATCAATTTAATTTTTTAAAGGCCATAGAAAATGAAAATGTAACTACTTAACACCGTCACAATATCTGTGTATCTTATGTACATATCTGTGTTCTGTTTATCTGTGTATCTGTATCTGTGTATTTCTGTGAAAAATCCTAACTCCCAAACGGATAAGCCGATTTTGATTTAGTTTTTTTTATTCGAAAGATTACTTGATCACGAGTGTTCTGAGCTATGTTTCAAGAAAACCTGTCAATTCGTTTTCAGTTGGTTTTAAATTTCCAATCCTTATATGTTCCTACACTTATATAAACGAATCTTTTTTATTGGATTGTTTTTGGCTCAAGCTTCAAAGGGTTGTCGGTCTCGAGGGATTTTATGCTTACTTTGAAACAACAAGTTTCTCGATTTTTTCGGAACAGGTGGAATCCGAAAGAACTCGCGCCAGTTCACTAATAACTTTTCCCGTGAACAGTTCGCCCGCGCTGGTCCGTTAGGAGTCTGGGAAAATCAATACATCTCACATCTCCATGGACCCTAACTGAAATTTCCATCCAGATCACAAAGCTGCAAGATGCCAGTGCGATTCAACCGCATTTTTCTTTCCAGAAAAAGAAGAAATGAACTGTTGGTGAATATGTGACGCTTTATTTGGTAAAATGGGAAGTTTTGTTGGGTTCTTGTACTGTTTTTGTTGCTACTTCACAATATTAGCAGGTATGTGTCTCTGGAATCGTCGCATTTTTTTTTCGGTGTGAAACGCATTAATACTAGTTTATAATATTTTTTGTTGCAGGTTATTTCTGTTTATATTGTCATTTATTGCCGGCTCTATTTATTTCCAATAAAGTTTATAGATGTTTCACAGATATCATCTTTACTTTTTGGCAATCTTACGCTACAGTGAGTACCATTCGATGTCTTCTTCAATCTGAATGAATCAGTTATTGTTCCACAAACAGCTAAAGATTTCTTCGTTTATAATCTTTATTTCATCCAAAATTTTGAACATTTGAATTTTTATTTTTCAGGCTTTACTTGAGTTTCTGATAGGATGCAATATCGAAGTTACTGGAGATGCCATAAATGCTGATGAAGCTGCCGTTCTGGTAATGAATCACAGGACAAGAACTGATTGGAATTTTTTATGGCCAGCACTTCACCATGCCATCCAAGGAAAGAACAAATATAAATATTCTACCAAATTCATACTGAAGGATACGATTAGACATATTCCAGGGCCAGGTGAGACACGAGGAAATTCAATTCGAAAATAAAAAAATAGAACAAGAAAACTTAATTTTTTACAGGTTGGGTGATGCAACTAACATTTTCGATATTCATCAGAAGGTGTTGGATCTTCGACAAAAAAATTTTAGAAGAATTTTGTGCATATGTATCAGCTCTGTCGTATAAATTCAGCATTCTGATTTTTCCAGAAGGTACAGATTTTACGGAAAAGACCAAGAAAAAAAGTGACGAATATGCAAGGAAAAATGATTTGGAGGTATAATAATATCAATTTTTTTTTCCAATAAAAAATGAATTAGAATTTTTTTTTAGATGTTCAAATATGTCCTTCATCCCAGGACAACAGGATTCGCGTTTTTAACCAACAAATTACTGGAAAAAAAAAGTCTAGGGGCAGTATATGACATAACAATATTTTATCAGGATTGTGTGCCACAAAATGAGAATGTTCTACTACGAGGGAAGTTTCCAAGGCAGATCAAAGTACATGTAGACAGGTAAAATATACAATTACATCTGGATCAGGTATACCGAAAAAATTATCATTTCAGATACCCAGCAGATGAACTACCTCGAACAGAAGAAGGTCTCAAAGAATTCCTGGAAGATCTCTGGTCCAAAAAAGAAAAACTTCTAGAAAACTATCACGATAATCCGAATTTTAAAAATGGTAAAATCCTAAAATGCGATGATGTTAATTTACTCCGTATTGCATTCGTATTTTGGAATGCCCTTCTGTTAATTGCTGTACTATTATTCATTTATAATAACTACTTCAGAATTGTTTGTTTGTTGCATTCGCTTTTTCTGATTTCACTTAATATTATTGTTCCTGAAGGATTTCAGTATTTCGAAATAAATCTGTATAAAATCAAGAAGAAAATATTCAGATATAATTTTTGGTGATATGCTCTGATTGTATATTATGTATTGTAACTATTCAAGATTGATATCGTTGTATATTAGCTTCCTCTAAATTAATTGCTATAAGAAAGAAGGTGAATTCATGTGCCAATGAAAGTAGTAAAATAACATTTAAGTGTGTATAAAATTTAATAAAATACACCTAATGCAATTTTTTGTACAAATATTGACTATTCCAGCAAATAGATTAAAGGATCCATTGTTAGCTAAATCATTCGAATTAATTAAGAAAAAAAAACTGAAAGGAAATACCCTTAAGATTATCAATTAATAAAAATGTGACAACTTCGATGTACATTTCTCAGAAATATATATGTTTTATTGTACTTTTTCTGTTGAATTACCCCAAAGCTTCCAAAATAGCGCCTTGGAATTCTTCGAATTTGTTGAAAACTAAATTAGAAACCAACTCACAAACAATAAATATGGAGAGATTAAACAATCTCAGCTTGAACCATCGATTATATTATCCTTTCATTTTCATTGGTTTTTAGATTTTATATTTCTCAAAATCTTTGAAATTTCCAAGGTAATTTTATTTTTTCATATGATAATGTTAAATTCATGGAAAGAATAAACCGAAAATCCGACTAAAAACGAGTCTGCCGAAACCAGGGATCGAACCAGGGACCTTTAGATCTTCAGTCTAACGCTCTCCCAACTGAGCTATTTCGGCTTGTGGTTAAGATTGAAAATAATGTAAAACACAAATTGTCAAAAATCTCTACCAAAGGTAATTGTATAAAAATCATGGAAAACGCTCCAAATTTTACAGAAAGGTTGTTCATTTCCACATAAATTCGTTTCATCTACTTATATTTGCGGCATGGATTAAAAGTGCGCAGCGCTATCTATGCATCAATCTCAGAAGTTGTGATAAGTTTTGTAACTAGTCCATAGATGGCGAGCCGAGCGAGAATATGCAGCGTCATCTTTGCGCCGACTATCTATCTAAATAAAATATCTAAATATCTCCAAACCGTTCAAACTACGAGACCTAAGACCTCGTTATTCTCATTGCTTATCTAATTTCACGAAGAGAAGAAGCACCTGAAAATATGGACATCTGGTCGTTTCAGTTAGTTCTTACGAATACCCACGTTTTGACATAGTATGGTCATTGATATAAAGAGAATTTTAGGTGAAACCGAATCAAGGGCAATCTGAGAATTATCGTCAGGATGAATTCTCTGGATTTTGTATTCGCAAATTTTTCCGGACGCGTTTCTCGTACGTTTGGAATTCGAAATAGGCAACTTTTCGGGCACCGTAGGAAAGCCCGTTTCTTCCTCTCGAAAACGCGGGGGCGCTTTGCGTCCCCGATTTCTTTCTTTTCTCGCAATTCCAAAATTAGTAGTGATTTGGAAATGAATATCTTTTCATTTTATGTCGCGATTTTTATCCCTTAAAGTTTGTGGATCGGATTTTGAAGCTGAACTTAAAACTTAAACTTTTTAGTTAGTAGGGCAGTTATAGATCGATTTTCCTCAAACTATTCAAAAGATTCATTATCGGAGCTGATAAACCAAAATGAACAGATGTTCATTCTGAGAAGATAAAAATAATCAGTTTTTTTATGTAATATTTATTTACGCTTTGGGATAAATACGGCGAATGAAAAAAAGTAGGTATCATAGATAATTATTTTGCACTTCGGAATTTGTCATGACAGCTCATTACAATTTCTTTATAAATCAATGAAAATTTCCATGGGAGGTAAGTTGAACTAACCGATTACCAATATTATTATTTTCGCTTCGATTTTTCGGGTTGTTCTTATTTCACAATAGTTATATGTAGTTATTTAAAATAAAACGGAAGTATTCTTCATTTTACTAGCATAAAATTTAGAGTGGGCCACACTTGATTAGACCCACACAGCGGTAAATGCGAATGGTGTGATTAGGCTCAAGGTTGATCGATTCCGTCGGTATAAAATCAAGCATGGAAGTAGATTAGATAACATTCAAGCCACATGTACAGGGGGTAACCCAAATTCCATATCTTATGAAGGTATCTGGAAAAATGAGATGGAAAAAATTATGCCATATTTGAATGAATCCAATATAACTTCGCCGGTTTTAAATGCTGAATGGTGTGTCTACACATTTCCTGATAACAAATCGATCAAGGAAATATGTTATATTTATGGAACAGATAAACGAATTGACGTGTGTAAAGTTTGAAGCCTTTTTTAATGGGCAGGGTAATCAAGTTTCAGTTCGAAAATTCGAATTTCGCGTTCAGCTGACAACTACCCGGCAGGGGTGGTTTGAAAATCGATACGCACCGGGGTCGTCTAGGATGCTGCGATCTCGCCAATCGTCATTTCGAGGAGCGACTTTCAATAACGCCCATACAGAATGTCCGTTTTTGCAGGTACAGACACAAGAGAAGAATGTGCTAGGGACTGATAGAAAGAACAGTATGAAAATACAGGCTACTCTAGTTTGAAATGTGACCGTCAGTCGTTCCGTCGATTGAAATGGGTTACTTTGTTGGTGTTTTGTATTTTTACCTGTGGTTCGCCAGCATATTGGCAGGTGAGTACAATCGAACATGGGCGTAGATTCGAATGGGAATCTTTCTCAATGAGAAAAGGAATAAATCTCTCCGCAATATTTTCATGAACATAATATATTTTTCCAATAAAGCACATACATTTCTTCTGAGTTGTATACAATTAGAATGACTGATATTTATTTTACAATTGAAACATTGAATGTATCTTCGATTACTTTCATTTCTGTTCAAATAAATGACGAACTCTGTCATATATGATGAATAAAATCTGATTGAAAAAACAGAACGATTTTGAATTAGAGAGAACTCATATAAAACAAAAACAAAACAAAATATAAGAAACATGCAATATATTACAACAATACACAGAAGATTGAATAAAACCTAATATTATTGAGTTATTGATATGATATTTATAAGAGTCAAAGACTCAACCTATATTTATTTTTCTGGGTATTCAGACCAATTTTTTTCAGGTTATATATGCTTGTATTGCCCAATTCTACCCATTCTTCTGTTGTCGAATAAACTCTACAGATATTTGACGGATGCGATTCTCACATTTTGGCAACAATATCCAACCGTAAGTAACACACTCGTTGGTTTGCACCATTCACGGTTAAGTGTAGCTTAAATCAATTTGGTTAAGTAGAACATTATTTCTAGGTTAAATGTCACATCAAACCACAAATTTTCAAGCTCGATTTAAGTGTCACCCGATGACAGTTCTTGGTGGTTGGCGTGAATCGAACCTATAAATTTTCAAAACTTGAAATGAAAAATTATAAAAAGCATTGCCGTGAAGTCAGTAGCTTTTGAGCGCTCGTTCATCCTCCTTGTAGGTAGATTCGCATTTTCCAGTTCAAGAAACAAAATGAAAAATTTTAGGTAATTCGCTTGAATTTTTTACGGTATCTATGGTCTTGGTAATGCGATCTGGACAAAATTTCCCACGTAGTTTGAATACATTATTCTCCATCTATAGCGAAATTTCATTCCAATACAATAAGTAGTTTCGAAATTATCCGAAAAAAATATTTTGAACAACCTATTCTAATTTTGCTCGTTGATGAATGTGACCGCGACATTCGCGATCCAAACCTACCCTGAAAATTTCAAGTCCCTTGGCCTTTCCGTTCGAACGTTATGATTTTCTATGGTTTCTATGGTTCTGATCATGCGATCTGGACAAAATGTAGCTCGAATATATCATTCTCAATTCAAATACAAATTTTCGTCACGATCAAATACATAGTTTTGAAATTATCAAGAAAACTGAATTTTAAACGACCATATTTACGGAACCCATGGTCTAATTTTGCTCGTTGATGAACGTGACCGCGACATTCGCGATCCAAACCTATCCTGAAAATTTCAAGTCCCTAGACTTTTCCGTTCGAAAGTTATAATTTTCAATGGTTTCTGTGGTTCTGGTCGAGCGATCTGGACAAAATTTTGCTTGTAGCTTGAAAACGTTATTCTCCATTAGAGTGCGAAATTTCATTATCAAACAAAAATGCCCTTTATTACAGGTCCTATCTAAAGTATTATGCAAAACAGATGTTCAAGTGACAGGCGATGCCATAAGGTCCAACGAAATGTCAATCCTGGTCATGAACCACAGGACCAGGACGGACTGGAATGTGTTGTGGCCATCTTTGTACCATTGCGTTAAGGGAGCAAGCTCGTACAAGCATTCGACGAAATTCCTGTTGAAAGATGCCATAAGGCACGTCCCAGGACCAGGTGAAACTAGTTTGATTCTTCTGTCCCTAAATTCGGTATTTTCTCCCAAACAACTATACAGAGTGGTTCCAAATTCGACGTGAACCGTGAAGGATGTGTTAGTATGACTCATTTGAGCCATATTTATTGATATCCAAAAATCAACAGTTTACAAGTTATTTGAGTTTTTGTGTTTTTCGAAAAATTACTCACGTTACCCCATTTTTTCTACTTCGAGCAAGTTTGATTATGATTTCGTATTATTTTTATCAGAGAAGGATATGATATGTATGAAAAAAGCGAAAATATGTTGTAATAGATGTTGAAAAAAATTCGTATGATTTGAAAGTTGGTATATAAAGAAAAGAATAGTTACTGTCTAATATCAATTCGCCTGCAACTTATTATAATATATATTATATTATTTTAAAAACTTGCCAAATTCCTTCTTTATTTCCTTAAAAAGTTTTCGTTAGAATGCAGGCACTAGTTTCGTTTCAGCAGATTTTTTTATAAACAACCGAATGTCCGAATAACGAAAATATGAGACTGTCCTGGCAGCAAAACACAAATATGTTCAAACTTATAATATATATAATATATATTACAATTTAGAATGAATGAAATTTTCGAACTTTCAATCGAAAAATAAGTAAATTTTTGGGAAATATATCAAAGGCTTACAAATTCGAACTAGATTGGAGGTTTTTGTTGATTTACACGATAACAGACAACTCATTTCTGAATATCTACGAAAATATCTATCGTCGAATTCGGAATCACCCTGTATGTTGATACTAAAAGTGGGAGAAAATATTGAATTTCCACGGTAGATCATAAGGTCACTAAGAATGGTGATAAAATGCAAAATGTTGAGGAACTTAATTTTCATTTCCAGGTTGGGTGATGCAAATGTCTTTCTGGGTATTCATCAGAAGATTTTGGGCAACGGATAGAGAAACATTAAAAAAACTGTGCGACTATATAGAAGCATTGTCGTACAAATTCAGCATGGTTGTTTTTCCCGAAGGTACAGATTACACTGAAGAAACAAGAATAAAGAGCAATAGTTTCGCTAAGAAGAATAATCTCCAGGTAATATATTCAGAAAATAGTGAAAATCTAAAATTTTGATAAACATTTTTCAGGAATATGATTATTTGCTGCATCCGAGAACAACAGGCTTTGCTTATTTGTCCAGTCAGTTACTCAAACAGAACTGCCTTGACGCTGTGTACGATCTGACGTTAGTTTATCCAGACGTGATTCCACAAACTGAAAAACATTTGGTACAAGGAAAATTTCCAAAGGAGGTGAAACTACACATAAAAAGGTACGAGTTGTATCTTTGCAGTGTCCCCAACCTTTTGTAATTGAATATCCCTAGATGGAAATAAGAATCCCCATTTCCCTTTCAGATACCAAACTTCACTCAAATGAGAAAATTCCATTGTTTTTATTCACAGATATCCATCGTCAACTCTGCCAAAATCAGAAGACGACCTCAAAGAATTCTTAGAGACCATTTGGAAGGAGAAGGAAGCCAATTTGCAAGAATTCCACAGTACCAATAATTTTCTATCTGGGCCACCTTTGAAGAGAAACAATTTAGAACTATTTCCAGCGCTGATATTCTGGACAATTCTTCCATATATTGCAATATATATTTTATTTTATTCTGAGGAATTCAGAAAAGTTTGCTTGCTACATACAGTATTTTTACTATGTGTCGACTTCTTGACCCCTGGTTTTCAATGGTTTGAGATGACACTGTACAAATTGAAAAAAGAATTTCTGGGATCCAAATTCACGTTTTGAAATGTTCGATCTGAATATATGACTGAAATACAATCTGCCAAAACAAAGATAGAGAATTAAAAAATTATAATGAATTGTGTATACATGGAAATAACATATATTTTAAGAGTCTTAATAGTCCAAGATGGGAGGGATAGAAAAATATATGTTTTAGAAAACAATGTATCAATGAATGTTCATAATAAAATATTTACGTCAAAAAATCTTCATTTATCTTAAAACTAAAAAATAATTACTTTCAATCAGATGGACATATATTCTGGGCAGCAGCAACCAACGTATCGTGAATTTCTTTGGTAAATGAGACTTGCGAGCCTACTGTCGCCAAATACTGGGGATAACTCAATGTACTCTCGTTCAAGTTCAAATTTTCGTTTCTGGAAGGGCCTACTGCAACCGCTAAATTGAGGTAACGATTACTGCTCTCTTGTTGGCTCAAACACTTGATGGAGGTTTTCTGAAATGACAATAAAAGTGAAACGAAAACTTTAAAAATCTAAATTACCATATGAAGCTCAATTTGATCGCATATAGAATAGAATTCTTCCAAATTCTTGTCGAAACGAGGTGCTTGCGCTTCAACTCCTTTCCTAAAATTATCAAAAACGAATTGACATGAACAAATGTAAAAATAATTCAAACTTACAGATTTCCAGCATCCACTTGACTGTTTGTATTCAGGGTTTGTGCAGCAGTTTTGATGGTATTCTAAAAAAATTGAGATTTTAGAAGATATCGGGCACAATATTATAGATACATACTGTCAATGATTCACGAAGGGGTCCAATCAAAGCTTTAATTTTCGATATATTCGACATGTTATCTAACATTTGTTGAGAGGCTTGTTGTTGTGCTTGCTGCTGTTGTTGCACTTGCTGCTGCTGCTGCTGTTGTTGTTGCTGCTGTTGAACTTGGGCTGCAAGAACTTGCGGATGAGTTGGCATTACCATACCAACATTCATATTCATTTTTCTGTTATTATTTTATTAACACGATATTATTTTATTAACACGATATGGAAATGCTAAGTGGCTAACAAATTTTCAATCAGATCTTAATGTAAACAAATCATTTTTGACGTTTAGTATAAGTTAGGTTAGGTCTAAGAGTATAGAATAGTAATAATCTATATTCTATGTTCCAAATGTAGCCAACTGTTCAAAACATGTTGACGATTTTTGTGAAACCTAAATGATTTTTCAAGAAATCATGATGCACTTTCAGCAAAAACAGATTATAGAGTTATTTATTGTTTTTTTTTCGAAAATTTATTAGCGATTGTCATATGGCCATTGAGAAGTCCAGTTATCCTTGATATGGCAACATTACTTGCCAAATATATGTCAAAGTGGGACAGTGAGAGATCATATGATCGATGAAAATCCTGTTTAGTTAAGTGCTCTGCTTACGAGGTTACTCCCTTTTTAATAAATTCTAATTAGAAATACAAGAAACCACCAGGTTTCCTATATTTTTCCAATTTAATACACAATAAGACAAAACCATGGCTCTAAGCGATGCAGATGTTCAAAAACAGGTAATTTAACTATAAAGTATTTTGTCAAAAATTTTGCTAATTTCGTATTTATTTATATTTTCCGCTATCAGATCAAGCATATGATGGCTTTCATTGAGCAAGAAGCCAATGAAAAAGCCGAAGAAATCGATGCAAAAGCCGAGGAAGAGTTCAACATTGAAAAAGGCCGTTTGGTTCAACAGCAAAGATTGAAAATCATGGAATATTATGAAAAGAAAGAGAAACAGGTTGAACTGCAAAAGAAAATGTAAGTGTTCACTAGAATTGGCACTATAAACATTATACTATTTTGTTGATCATGTGACTTTTCTGATGATGGGTGGTTCCCAATATTTATCCATTTTATTGAGAGCCATCAGCGATATGTCTTGTTGAAACTGTTTACTATTTCAGTCAATCCTCTAACATGCTGAATCAGGCCCGACTTAAAGTATTAAAAGTCCGTGAAGATCATGTGAGGAACGTTTTGGAAGATGCTCGTAAGAGACTTGGAGATGTTACTAGGGATCAGAGGAAATATGGTGAGATTTTGGAATCTCTCATTCTTCAAGCTTTATATCAGGTATGTAATCAATAGTAATTCATTATTTTTGAACATTTCAAAGTGTTGGTTGCTTTTCTTGAACAGTGTTACCAATATGAAACACTCATTTCAAAGTGAAACTCGCAATTCATATTTTTTCTTTTGCAGCTCTTCGAAGCCAATGTTCTGATTCGCGTTCGGTCACAAGACCAAGAGCTCATCAAATCGATCATTCCAAGCGTTGAAGAAAAGTACAAAGGGGGTGCCCACAAAGAGGTGCATTTGAAAATTGACGAGGAAAACCATTTGTCTAATGATTCCACTGGGGGTGTTGAACTTCTGACACAAAAAGGAAGAATCAAGATCAACAACACCCTGGAAGCGAGATTAGAGCTGATCGCTCAGCAATTGGTTCCGGAAATTCGTACGGCTCTGTTTGGACGTAACGTCAACAGAAAATTCACCGATTAAATCAATTCACAACCGTATTATACATTGTATTATTCAATTCCTGGTAAAAAACCGTTATAAATTTATTTACACATTATAATTGTGCAATTTATCCACTCATGATGTATAAAGCAATTCCATTTTAATAGCATAAAAGTTTTACTGTCTTAGTCTAATTTTTGATTTTAGATTGGTGAGAAATCTTTGTGAAGTTCTGTAGAACTAGAAGTCGATTGTTGTAATTTAGACATTATTGAAATCAAAGTATAGCCTGTTATTTATTACGTTTATTCTGTTTCCCCTCTCCTACATTTATTTAATAGGAATTGGAAATCTTCAAAAGATAATTTAATTGTTCTCAATTCCTATGCTAGTCCACCTGCATATTTGACTGTAATATAAACACAACAAAAAAAATTTACTACAGAAAAAGATCAAGGAAAAACTGTATTTTAACTTTGGTTATGTTTTATTTATTTTCTTTTCTGTTACGCAATGGATTATTTAATGATTGAAAATATTGTACTTATTATAAATTTGAATTTGTACTCAGTATAAAACTACACGATAATGACTACTACTCTTTTTAAACACATTCTGGAGAGAACCTCCTTTATTGAAAAAATGAAAGCATTGATAGATCACGACGATGTGATTGACCAATTTATTTCGAAAGATGTAATACATGAGAAAGAATATATGGAGATTTGGAATAGGAAAGGCAACAAGATTGATTCAATGTTTGATACTTTAAAGAAAAAAACTATCAAAGAACTAAGGGAGAGCTTCAATGTTTTGATATCTTTGTATGGAACTTAATTCGTGGATAATATTCATCAGAAGGGAGGATTTCCTACAATCAACACTTATATTCCAAGAATTTTACAGAAAAAAAAGATAAAGGAAAAACTGGCTGATATAAGATGGAACAATAGTTTGGTAGTTTTCCGAAGAGTTGGAGAGGGGGGAAAATCATACTTGGTGTGTGGATGTCTGAAAGATATAGACCTTATTTATCATCATTTCAATAACAAACTCCTCTGGATCAATGTTGGTGAATGTGAAATGGCTGTAATATTTTACAGCCTCTTACTCAATTATTGCGAATGGTTGCTCACAAGAAGCGAAAATTGTATGATTTAGATGAACTAATCAAAGAACTAGGTGAAATATTCGCAACAAAAGAACACCAGAAATCCCTAGTTATTCTTGATAATGCAAGATCATTAGAAGTTATAGAAATATTTCAAATAATAGGTTGTAAATTGATCATCATAACACACTTCGAAAATATGAAAAATGCTGAATTTGTTGAGATCAATTTAGGTTTCACACTCAATGAAACAATAATTTTATTTAATCAGTATTTGAAAACTTCATCTGAAATTTCAAACAATTTATATTCAGATGATATAAAAGAAATACAAAAATTGTGTAAAGGACACCCAACAACATTATCACTTTTGGGAGCATTTCTCAGTTGTAAAAGAGATCATTCCCTGGCTTCCAAAGATTTATGGAATCCCATCAGAGAAAAAATTGATAAAGGAGAAATAGAAGACCATGGTTATGAATGTTATGATAGTGTCAATATAATCCACACAAATTTCTATTAAGCATTGAAAATGTCTATCGATACTATAAACACAGAGGAAATGAAACAGTTGTATTATCAATTTGCAGTTTTTCCAAAAGATGCTGATATTTCTACAAATGTACTAAAAAACCATCTGAAGTTTGGAAGATAATGGACCATTTTGAGGATAGATCCCTCATAAACTCCTTCTATAAAATCGATAAAAAGGTCTATATTTATGTTATTCATGGTTTATTTTTGAATTATCTCAAGAATGAGACACAAGCCAGAAAAAAAGAATTTCATAAGAAGCTGATAGTGTCATACGAAAGTAGATATGAATATCACACACTTCCCGATGATAAATACATTTTGTTATTCTTGGGATATCATTTGAAGCAGGCTGAAATGTTTGATACGTTTCAAAGATTCATCGAACACAAAATTAAGAAAGTAGGTGTTAACAATATGGAACAAGATCTCAAAATGTACAAAGACGAGATTATAGGTGGAAATTCAGATCTCAAAATGAAACGGGATGAAGTTCATCAGGGATAATAAGAATGAACTCGGACAGTTAGAAAAAAGAGATATCATGCAGTTAGCGCTTCCTACTTTAATAGATGATGCACAAACTTCGATGATTAGAAATAAGGCAAATTCCATAAATAAACTATGTTTCATAACAAAATGATCAACCAGTCGATTGAAAAGTTCCCATGAATTTTTTATGAAGGAAGTTGATTCGATGGCTCACTGTTTTGACAGTAACGTGCCTAAAATATTGATAGGCCTCAAAAATGGGGACATTCTGTTGTATTGTTCGCAGACTAACAAAGGGTGATAATTCATGTTTCCTCTCAGTTCCAGAAGATCACACTATAAGTATGGCAGTTTATCAATCAAATTCTCAGTTTAGATGGATCGACAAGCATTGCTACCTTGCCTAAGTGTTTTCAGAATGAACATTTCGATGCTTTTAGTCCAGTTAAAAAAACATAATTTCAAGGAATTTGTGTACGGAAAAGATGGGGAATACATAATATCTGCCAATTTTTCAAACAAATACAGTGAAGTGAAGATCATATGCACGAGTACCAATAATGGTAGAGTGATCATTTGGAATGTGCCTACAAGAGAAATACTGTGCATGAGAGCAGGAACAGGTTATCCTGCCGATAATATATATTTCTCCAATGGTAATTCGAAGATTTACTCGACAAACCAAGAAAAAATTGAGATTTATGAATATAAAGATAGAGAATTGAGACGGATGATATGAATAAATTGTACGTTACTAACTTAAACACCTTGATTGTTATCGCATCCAGATCTGTTATCATGTATAAACTTCCTTACGAATCCAACGTTATCAATGTATATGAGAGTGAAAACAATATTGTATGCACTTCTTTCGCAATGGATGAGTATTTAGCCATCGGAGTCAAGGATAACGTATTCTTATTCAGTATTTCAAACCAACAATTGGTATAAACGTTGAAACACCCAAAGACAGTGATGTTAATGGCAATGGATATTCTAAAGGATGATGAAAATATCACCAGCATGATTTCAATGAAATTCGATAACAATAACATACAGCAGTATAATATTATGATACAACCTTACAGACAACCGAGAAATGAACAAAATTTGGTCACAACTTTTTGGAAAAACAGCTAGTATTGAACCATAAAAAGATCCTTCAAAGGCTTACTGTTTCAACAGTAATGTGCCATATTTGAGTGTAATATAAACACAACAAAAGAGCCTATCAACAAGGGATGTTAGTTATTTCTACCCTTATACTGGGATAAAAACAAAAAATATGATAAACAATGATTTTATTGTTTATAACAATGCAAAACGAATAAATATTTCAACACATTGTGTTGCTATTTGTATAACACCCTTTTTTCCTCATCTGTAAACAAAGCATAAACACCCAAAGGAAACATATATAGTGACAAGTTTGATAGTGCATGTCATCAAATTTAGAAACACCTCAAGTTTTCTTTAAATACCTACATAAATGTATCGAGGAATAGAACACCTAATCATTTCCTTGGCGTCTCCTGTATTTCAAACCGAAAAATAGCTTAATCATCTACAATTAGATGTCCAGTATGCTAATAACGGTAAGTCATGCCTGCTTATTCCAAGGGCTTGAAGTAGATCATGATCTGGATTGGAAGTCCAACTTAGCGACTTGGCTATATTCAACCAATTCAGAATAAGGCTAGTCAAATGGGATTCCAATATCTCGTCAGCCAAATTTTCATTTCTCAAAGCCTCTTCGATAAGGGTTTGTAGAGTAGGCAGTCTGTTAGGTAAAATTCCTGTCCATTCGATTTTCCAGGTTTCTTGCTTCGTTAATTTGATAGGGGGACCAGTGCTTGGTATCTAAAGGAAATTAGTGCAGAATCAATATTATTATATTGAACTAAAGCCACAAAATAGGAATATTTCCAAGCCCACTGAGATGTATACAGTGTATACAAAAAAATCTGATGAAACTAAGTGCCTGCATTCTAACGAAAACTTTATTTGGAAATAAAGAACGAATTTGGCAAGTTTTTAAAATACTTTTCTTATACATAAATTGTGGAGTTCGAAAGTTGCAGGCGAATTGATATTAGAAATTGTATTTCTCTTTTTCATATACCAAATTTCAAATCATACAAATTCTTTATCAACATCTATTACAGCATATTTTCGCTTTTTTCATACATATCATATCCTTCTCTGATAAAAATAACCCGAAATTATAATCAAACTTGCTCAACGTACAAAAAATGGGGTAAGGTGAGTAAATTTTTGATGCCAATAAATACGGCTCAAATGACAGCAAATGAGTCATACTAACACGTCCTTCAAGAACCACGTCGAACTTGCAATCACCCTGTATAAATTCATATCACTTACCTTGAAATTAGTAGGAATCAATTGATTGAAAACATCCAGCACGTTCTTCTCTTCGCATTGGAGCCACATTCCCGTCAGAACGCAATAACAAGCAACTCTGAACACATCTTCCGCCATCTCGTTGAATAAAACTCGTAAGTTTTTGGTTATACATTTGATTGGAATTTTGGAGACGTTGACGACTTTTTCGACGAATCTATCGCAGTTCAAGATCCAGGTGAACCACATGTGTAGGTGCGCGAAAACTGCAGGTTCACCCGTTAACTGAGGTAAGGATCTAGACTGGTGCCCCGGGGAGCCTTGCGCTTGTCTCACAGCTCTTTGAGAACATTGGGCTTGTTCAACTCCGTTTACTTTAGCGGCTTTCTCCTGAAGTTCCGATACTATTTGCTTCATTGTAGGAATAACACTTGGCCATAGGTTCAAAAGATGGATCTGTGAAGTAATGGAAATAAGAAAAAAATATAACACTGAATTTCACTCCAGTTATGGAATCAGAATATAAACAGGGTGTTTCCAAATTCGACATGAACCTTGAAGGACGTGTCAGTATGATTATATTGAGAATGAATTTAAAGGATTCATGTAGACTTCTTCATATACCAACTTTCAAATCATACAAATTCTCTTTCAGCATCTATTACACCATATTTTCGCTTTTTTCATACATATCACATCCTTCTCTGATAAAAATAATCCGAAATTATAATCAAACTTGCTCAACATAGAAAAAATTGATGAAAAATGGAGTAAGGCGAGTAATTTTTCAGAAAACACAAAAACTCAAATAACTCGTAACTGTTGATTTTTGGATATCAATAAATACGGCCCAAACGACAGCAAATGAGTCATACTAACACGTCCTTCGAGGTTCACGTCGAATTTGGAATCACCCTGTATATTCATATCTTATCGATGAAGGGCAGAGCTCACCTTATCTTTCATGAGCATCAGAATACTATATTTCCTATGGAAACCTCTAGCCAACGAATCTTGCAAACTAAAACTATGGCTTATAATATGACCCCTCTCATTATCTCCAAAATACAATGTACCTCCCTCTTTGCTAGACTCTTCCTAAACAATATTCCAATAAGTTCTTCTCATCTCTCCAACGTCATTAGCTTACCTCACAACTCAAGCTCCGAACTATGGCTTGTTTGAGTAAAAACGCCAAATCTTGCTGTAAGGGGGTACGAGTGGTAACAAAGCAATCTTTCTCGTTTTTGGTGACCAAAGCCAGGTCTAAATCTACGGATTGACATGCTTCGCACCAGGGCACTGTAAGACTGTGGGGCGTTTGTTGGGGTTCTTCTTTGCACTTTTGCGTGCAGAGAATTACACAAGGACCGTGAGATTCACAGAAGTGACCCAGTGAAAGTATAGCGTCCATTCTGCTGATAGGAAAATTTGGACATTTCACCTAAGTGTTTGAGATTCGGTATAATCAAAGAGAATTTTGTATCAGATGATATCACAGATCAGAATAACGAACAAATAAACTTCGTCTTATCTACCAATATTTTTCTAATTATTATGCATCTTACAGTTGTACATGTTTTCAAAAATCAGCTGTTTTATGCTACCGCCGGTATCATCTGAGAATGTGGGGATTTTACCCATAGATAAAGGAATTCCTTTATCTATGATTTTACCCGAATGAATAAAAATATTAAAAATGTCATTTGACTCATTTCCTGTGTTTATCAAAGCAACGTTGCCAGTTTGTGAAAAAAGTATTATGTTTTTGTAGTTTTCAAGTTTATGTATACATAAGATGAAACTAATATTCTTATGAGTTATAAAAGCTCCTACTTTCAGCACATACTTTCAATAGACAGATTTCCACGGCACTTTTTTAACGCCCGCTGCTATATTCGCGATTCCAAATGTCTAAACGCCCCCTGCCGGCTAAACACCGAACCTAGAAAACGCTGGGGCCGATTTGAGGGGTGATTAAGAAAAGTAATTCAATAATTATCAACAAGAGTGTTATGAAATTAATGTTCGTATTTCACTTTACTGCAATGCTTCAGCGGACCAATTTTTTTTTTTCGATAATTCGCTAGAAATCTCTACGGTATCTATGGTCTTGGTAATGCGATCTGGACAAAATTTCGCGTAGTTTAAATACATTATTCTTCAGCTAGGTGCAAAATGTTATTCCAATCCAATCAGTAGTATCGAAATTGTCAGGAAAAAAATATTTTGAACGGCCATATTTACGGAACCCCTAGTCTAACTTTGCTCGTTGATGGACGTGACCGCGACATTCGCGATCCAAACCTACCCTGAAAATTTCAAGTCCCTAGGCCTTTCCTTTCGAAAGTTATAATTTTCTATGGTTTCTATGGTTCTGGTCATGCGAACTGGACAAAATGTAGCTTTGATATATTATTCTCCATTAGAATACAAAATTTTGTCTCGATCGAATCCGTAGTTTCGAAGTTATCGAGAAAACTAAATTTCAAACGACCGTATTTACGAAACCCCTAGTATAATTCTGCTCATTGATAAACGTGAACGCGACATTTCAGATCCACACCTTCCTGAAAATTTCAAGTCCCTAGGCCTTTCCGTTCGAAGTTATGATTTTCTATAGTTTCTATGGTTCTGGTAATGCGATCTGGAAAAATGTAGCTTGAATATATCATTCTCCATTAGTATACAAAATTTTGTCACGATCGAATCTGTAGTTTTGAAATTATCAAGAAAACTAAATTGCAAATGACCATATTTACGGAACACCTAGTATAATTTTGCTCATAGATAAACGTGATCACGACATTCGAGATCCACACCTATCCTGGAAATTTAAAGTCCCTAAGCGTTTCCGTTCAAAATTTACAATTTTCTATGGTTTTTATGATTCTGGTCATGCGATCTGGACAAAATTTCACATGTAGCTTGAACACCTCATTTTCCATTTGAGTGCAAAATTTCATTTCGATTGAAACGGTAGTTTCAAAGTAATCAGGAATATGAACGGCCATATTTACGGAACCACTGGTGGAATTCTGCCCATTAACGAACTCAACCGCGACATTTGGAAACTGTACCCACACTGAAAATCTTAAGTCTCTAGGTTATTCCGTTCGAGAGTTATCGTGCTTACGTCGTCATCAGGGAGTCGAACATAGTCGATTGAGACCATTTTCTGCTCAAAATTCGAAAAATTCAGACATCGTGACGAAATTATATAGCCCTCGAGTGAAACGAGCGCTCAAAAACCAATCTGTTCACCTGAAACCAATGAACTTGACATAACACTATCAATAATCCAATCATTCACTGAAAAAACTCACAAAATCGAAGGAAAAACACCCAAAATAATCCGTTTCACCAATAAATCCCGAAAAGGTACTCGTTTTCGCCCATGTTAGTTTACATTTCGCAGCGCCCTCATCGATATTTGGAATCGCGAATTGTTATCTATGGCGGAAATACAAATGACTAATGAGTCATTTCATTACCTTGTTTATCTTGAATTTACCAAGACCGAATAATAAACTACTATATCAATTGGAATAATTACTACAATTTTTTAAATGCCCTTTAAAAGAAGTTTTCAACATATACTTTTCTTCACTGATCTTTCGTATTATTACAAATGAATCACATTCTTTTCTTCGAATGAATATTGAAATTTGAGTGCCATATTTACCCTTACCCCTATCAATAAAGACAGATAAGCATAACTCTTTCAGTTACGAATATACATCAATACCTATATTGACAAAATTAGATATTACGAAAAAAAAAAAAATTGTTACTTATTTACAATTTTATTGGAACAAGTGTAACAGATATTGTACTTCATAGTTATTGGGTGAATACATTAAGCTCCATTAATTTATCAAGGTTGTTTCAAAAACTTATTACTAGCATTATACAAAATGAAAACCGTTTCCACATTCTTCTCCCATCAAACTTTAGAGAATGGAAAAGATAACATTAAACAAAATCCAATTTTAGTCTTTAGCGTTACCAATGATCGAAAGCAGATAAATGAATATATTGATAATATCCAAGTACAAAGTGAGTGCAGCGAAAACATACTCTTCAGGAGACACAGAAAACTTGTGGTTTCCTCCCATCATGAGCTGGGTATCGTAAATGAGATAAATAGAGAATAGAAGAGCTCCAAATGAAGCATAAACCATTTGGATTGTTTTGCCCTTGACAAATATAGTTACAATTCCGAATACCATCAATATCAAAAGGGCAACAAAAAGGAACCCGCCGATCATGGTAAAGTCCCATTTGGTTTGAAAGGCAAACAGAGTCAGTCCCAGACATACAAGAGTGGTTAGTCCCACTGCCATAAAAACTGTATCAGTGTTGTACCTGGACGAAATAACCGCTAAAACGAAAGATTCCGCCAGCGTGAATATTCCAAGAAAGATGAAATTGTGTGGAGCTTTCCTTCGAAGGTCTCCACAGCATGACAAAGCTATGACGGTAATGATTATTGTGACGAAGGCTAAGATTATCAGCCAAGAATTGGTTTGCACATAATAAGCAGTTTTTTTATCATACACCAACCATGCAATAAAGGCTAAGGATACGGCCAGTTGACACATCAGAATAGAATAAACTTTTCTAATGAAACCTCGCCTGATGGAACTATCACTGAATTCGAAAGCTGCCATTTCTGGGTCCTTATAACCTGTATCTGTTCCCCCATACATGTCTTGCGCTTCGTAGGGAGCCTGCTGAGGAGGTACGTTGAAACCTGGTTGACCGGGCGGAGGTCCGGCAGGATAGCCCCCAGGATAACCTTGCTGGGGATTGGGCGGATATCCTTGTTGACCTGGATAAGGCTGTTGTTGATTATACGGTCCTTGTGTATAAGGGCCTCCACCGTAACTCATCACAGCAATTTACTCTTCTCAGAGGTCGCAGTATAACTGAATTTAAAAATTACTGGCCGGATCAATAAATACAATCGCCTGGGTTCTAGAAATATGGTGCAATCAGTAATTCGTCAACACAAAACTTGTGATGGCGGCTGACATAAATAAGATGAACCTTCTGGAAATTTCGGAAGCAGCGTTGTCTAGTTGTCAGGTTGTCTTGTTGAAAGTACGTTTCTTATTCGCGAATCCAAAAGTCTAAACGTCCCCTGCCGGCTAAATCCCGAACCTAGAAAACGAGTATTGTTTTCATATTTCACGTGCTTTTAAGCCAGATTTGTTATTTCATATCCAGGCAGGAACCAGGTATTCGTGAGGTTGTACCAAAGAGTAACAAGTAACACAGTTGTCTAATCTTTGGTTGTACTGTATAGGGAAAAATCACGAACCGCTAGATGGCGCTGAAAATCACAAGATGTCGGGCCGAATGATGATCAAAATTATATAACACAAGTAAATCAAATATTTTTTATAAGATTGCGGAATTAATAATAATGCCTTTGAAAGTCGAGATAACCACTTCGGACACATAACCACATAATCAAAAATGTCCAAAAATCTTATAAAAAATATTTGATTTACTTGTTCTGAAAGACGGAAATGACAGAATAATTTTGACCATCATTCGGCCCGACATCTTGTGATTTTCAGCGCCATCTAGCGGTGCGTGATTTTTCCCTATTATTACAGTAATCTTCAGTTCAAGACAAAGCTTTTTGGCTTAAAATTATTTTCATTGGGCCAGCTACCTCTGATTGCGCTTCTATTCCATAGATCAATACCACCTTCCACCCCCATCCTCTAATTTAATTATAAAAAATATATATAATTATTCTGTTTATATTAACTAATATACAAATTATAAAAAATTCAGAAATATTCTTTATAGCATTGGACAATGAAATAATTATGAATGCACTAAACTTTGAACTTTCATCTTCACCTTGTTTACTAAAATGGTATAATTGTTTACTGAATCGTGAATCCTTATATTTACGGAAGATACGAAGATAAGAAAACCCATCTACTTTTATTCGAAAAGCGAATGATAATAGTGTGATCAGGGGATCTTTTGATTTTACATCGAAATGTTTAAGGTGCTCGAATAAAGTTATTTTCATACAATCATTAATAGAAGTATACGCGTAATTGGTCTTAACTTAAATAGAATAATTCATCTTTTACACGATTATTTTCACAGGGTGCAGTATCTTTAGTTACAGGTGGAGCTTCTGGTTTAGGAAGAGCCACCGTGGAGAGGTTAGTTCAACAAGGAAGTAAAGTGGTTATTTGCGATTTACCTTCTTCTAAGGGCAACGAATTGTCCAAAACTTTGGGAGACGACAAAGCGATTTTCGCTCCTGTAAACGTGAGTCAATTGATCATATCTGATTAAGATCTCCTATATCTAAAATGGTATAATTTATAGGTTACTTCTGAAGAAGATGTGAACGAAGCTCTGAAATTGACCAAAGATAAATATGGAAAGTTGAATTACTTAGTGAATTGTGCGGGAATAGGATCAGCCGTGAGGACATATAATTTCAAGAAGAATCAACCACATAGTTTGGAAGAATTCACCAAAGTAGTGACTGTAAGTATTCAGTAAACTCCTAAGGAATATTTGTCTTCTTTTCCTTGTTAAGTAGATTGTGAATAACTAATATCATATCTGTTTGGATGATTTTTTATTTCCATAACAGATTTTGATTATTATTGTCATTTTAGATAAACACATTGGGGACATTCAATGTCATCAGATTGGCTGTAGGTCTCATAGGTCAAAATGAACCAAACGAAGGTGGTGAGAGAGGGGTTGTTGTTAACACTGCCAGTGTTGCAGCCTTCGATGGGCAAATCGGTCAAGTTGCCTATTCTGCATCTAAAGGAGGTGTGGTCGGGATGACTTTACCGTTAGCAAGAGATTTAGCAAGCCAAGGCATCAGGGTAGTAACAATAGCTCCCGGTAAGAATCTCAAGCAAACATTCTGTGTTCTACAATCAAATATTTTTTTTTGTAATAGGTCTTTTTAGAACACCATTATTGGAACAGTTGCCAGAAAAAGTAATCGCATCTTTGGGAAAGGCTGTTCCTTTCCCGTCGAGACTAGGACATCCTATGGAATTCGCTCAGTTAGTGGAGAGTATCATCAAAAATCCAATGCTGAATGGGGAAGTTATTAGATTAGATGGTGCAATTAGAATGCAACCATAGTCCATTTGATGAAATAAAACTGTTGAAAATAACAAGCAATATTTTATTTAACCTTGACACTCTCAAATGGTGTAAATTATTGAAATTTCACTCAACAGAAATGTTATGCATATCTTTCGATACATAAATGACTCAAAATCATACAAATATTTCACACTTTTCCCATATAAACACACACGTTAGTTTGTTGTTCACCTCTCAGGTAGTTCAAACGATCATCTAATAATCGATCATTTGTGCTTTTCTTTTCACTATGCCAAAGGCATTAGTGACGCGAACTGCTGAGGCATCTTTCTTATGAAATTTATGGAATGGATATTTGTATAGCCCTGTTTTGATTTTTCTTCGAGGAGCAATTGAAAGAAAGAAAGTTTATTTTGCCTAATAAACTGACACAACAATTACAATACAATTGTAAACTGTTTTTTCCTGGTACTAGAACTTTGTTAATTCATTGTTATATAATCCAATGTCCTTAAATTCATGTACATATATTATTCAAACATAAAATCGTTTCACTCAGGCTTCACCTCGAAGATAATTCTAATTTCTTTCTTAGAGAAAGGTTAAGTTACAGTACTTTGAAATACGAAGATCAATTTCATAACACTCTTGTTGATAATTATTGAATTACCTTTCTGAATCCCCACTCAAACCTGCCCCAGAAAATTGGACAAAACTTGTAACATAAAATTCAATAACTTCGTGAACGTACTTCAACTGAATAACACTGATATAAATACCGTACCGACTATTTTTTTTCAATACCAATTACTCTGCTCAGAAATCGATGAAAATTTCTATTAAACCCTGGTTTCTGTATATGAAATAAAAATATCTGGCTTAAAAGCACGTGAAGTATGAAAACAATACTCGTTTTCTAGGTTCGGGATTTTGCCGGCAGGGGGAGTTTAGACTTTTGGTATCGCGAATGCGTCAATTTTTTTTTTTTAAGAAATTAACACTCAGTTAACAAAAACACATTGGTGAAATCAGTTGATCAATATATTTAACCTAAAGCTGCAATCTCAACGCACCATCCAATCTTATAGTCTCTCCATTCAACATCGGGTTATCAATAATATCTTCAACTAACTGGGCGAATTCACCAGGATTTCCTAACCTTGAAGGAAATGGTACCGATTTTTCTAGAAAAGCTAATACTTTCTCAGGCATATGAGACAATATTGGTGTTCGGAAAAGACCTGGAAGTATCGAAATTAGGGCGGATTATAATCGAACAAAGCCATTTACCTGGGGCTATTGTAACGACTCTGATTCCTTGGGAAGCTAGGTCTCTAGATAAAGGCAAAGTCATTCCTACTATTGCTCCTTTTGAAGCTGCATATGCTGCTTGCCCCATTTCCCCATCATATGCTGCAGCACTGGCAGTATTTATAATAACCCCTCTCTCACCATGTTCATTTGGTTTATTTTTACCTATCAGACCCACTGCTAATCTGATAACATTGAAAGTTCCAATTGTATTAACCTAAAAAATTATGATAAGGTATTTCACCTTTGATACAGTGATTCACTTACTTCGAGAACTTTCAAAAAATCTTCTAATCTATGTGGCAGATCTTTATTGAAATTGTACGTTTTGAAAGCTACCCCAATTCCAGCACAATTCACTACATTGTTCAATTTTCCAAATTTTTCTCGAGTAACCTCCAAAGCATGTTTAATATCTTCTTCAGAGACTACCTGAAGGGAATTAATCCTAGACAAATTGCTTTTTCACAACACCAATTACTTACATTCACTGGAACGAAAACAGATTTGTCTTCACCTAACGATTTTGATAATTCATTTCCCTTAGATGATGGAAGATCGCAAATAACAACTTTGGACCCTTGTTGGATACATCTTTCGACTGTGGCTTTACCGAGACCTGAAGCACCACCCGTTACAAGGGAAACTGCTCCCTAGATAAGACAAAATTCATCTATTCAAAGGAACAAACAAGAACGAACTATTTCAGAAAGAAATGTTATTGGAAGTAAGAAATTTAGTATACTCAAAGATTTGAAATATGAACACTGTAATATTTCTATCAATTTTTAGCAAACCTTTAACATTTTTAATTAATTGAAGAAGCAAATTCATCCAAACATTCCAAATTCCAAACGAATCGAATTTTGAACACTTAACCTTAACGATTCTGGGTCATTCTGGGATTCGTTCACAGAGCCAAAACTTTTTTTACAATGTTAACATACGAGATATGTTAGCATATAATTTCTAATGTTCTGACAAATTGGAACGATAAATAGAATAGTTCATGAAAATTGGCGAAAACGATTAATTTAAGAAATCTCCAGAAAGAAAAACAAGTTTTATTCTAAATTTATTTATAAAATGGAACACAGTTATCCTAGTGTCAAATTGAATTTCAAATTTTCAAACGTCAATTAAACTAACCGTTCGAATTTTTCGAAGATTTGCAAATTTATATTTGGCTTTTAAATTTTTTGTACTGGATAAGTTAAAAACGATTCCTGAAAAATAATCGAAAATGGAAGAAACGAATGAAGAATTCAGTATAAACAGTTCGAACACAGCATCTGAAAGTGATTCAATGCATTCTCTCATAGACGAGATTTTGAAAAAAGATAATGCAGTTTTAAAAAAATTTGATTCTATATCCTCGTCGATATCCACACAATACGATAAAAATCATGAAACAATTGAAACTACCGAGTTATGTACTAAATATCTGAGTGCTCCTAAAAGAATAAAAAACGAACTTGAATCATCTATGAAGTATCACATGGAAGAAATAAAAATGCAAAAAGAGATCAGAGAAGTTCAGAACAAGTTAAATTCAAGTTTACTCAGAAATCAGATTATATCCGAAGAAGTCTTAACGCTCCAAAAGAAACATGCTGTAACACAAGAGGCTTTATGTTTAGCCAAGAAGTATTACTCCAGTGTTTGGGATATGAACATCCATATAGAAGACTCTAAAGAAGATAGATTCACGTGTATAATAAATTTCAAGTTTGATTGTGGCATGTATCCTATTAAGTTTGTAATAGATAGGAATAATCGAAGAATAGTGGATTGGGATGGTAGTTCCTTACTCACAGCAGAAGAAGAGAATGAAATGAAGGAAAGATATTCTAGGAGCCCAGATTTTTATTTTCCACAAGTTTTGTCTGAATTGAGATTGCTTGCTCTGAATAAAATCAAAATGTCATGAGTATTTGTTGTGAATATAATTATGTTGTTTAGATGAAAATCAAGTGAATGATCTGGGATTCACATCAGAATGAAAGATTGATTGTGAATAACACTGAATTACTCAACATAAATAGAACAAGGACTATATTATGAAATATGATTGAATTTGAGTTCTGAATTCAGTTTGAACGCAACTGGGATTTTGTTGGTAGAAAGTGAACTGAAGAGTTGAATATAAATTGACTCTGTGGCCATTGTATTTATTTTTAATGTAGTAGGTAATTTCACACTGAAAAAATCAGAGCTTTTGAGCGCTCGTTCATCCACCTTGTAGGAAGATTCGCATTTTACAGTTTTAGAAACCAATTGAAGAAATTTTTGACAGCTGTCAAAAAATGACAGCAGCTCTTTGTCAATTATGCCGAATCAGCTGTTACAGAAATATAAGGATTTCTCATTCGTTGGAATTTGAAATAAAAAGCTCCAAAATGTCCAATTTCATTATTTATTGTTTTTTTTCTTTTTGGGGACTTTCTCATCACCTTCAATTATTACTCTAGCCCGCTTATTGATATGACCTTCGTCTAACTTGTCCTGAACTTCTTCTTCATCGGTAGCGTCTTCTTCTTTTATTTTTTTAGTTGGAATGATTTTCAAACAAGTAGGTCTACAACCACTGTTCCCTTTCAGTAATTCTTCCAATTTCGTTGTCCAAACTTTGAACTCTCCATTGCTTGAAACTGAAGCAGTACATTCATCGAATTTCGCCAACGCTTTAATTCTCGAATCGTGTCCTTTTTTAGTGATTTTTGAACCATCACTAATTTTAACCGAAGTTAAATCTCCATTTTCATGTCCTACCAGTATTTTTTCAGGTGTCAACCATATGCAGGCAGTCACTTTCTTATCATAATCGAAAAATTTGGATATTCCTCCTTCTTCTATATTCCAGATTTCAGTGTACTTGCCTCCATAAAGAATGAAATGAATGCCATCCGGTGACCACGTAATTTTTTCCAGAGATTTTGCATCTTTACTTTTGGTGATTAGGTTTATAGCATACGCTTGTCTTCCTTTCACCAAGTTCCAAGTTCGTAATGTTGTATCTGCACCAATTGTCAATGCCAATTTACCTTGAATGTAAATATTTGTTAGGGATAAAATCAATAGTTTTATGATTCGAATAACTCACCCGAAGGATGTATGGCTACATCGTACACTGCTAATCCCTTGTGCGCCTTGTCCCACTTCTTTTCCAACTGCCAATTACCAACTCTTACAATCGCTAAAACACCGTCTGAACTTCCACTAATCAAATGTGTGTGTTCATTTGTGAAGGACAAACAATTTACTGTGGCTTCATGATGAACTAACATGTGGCATTCTTTTCGGGTGTTGAAATCGTAAATTATTATCCTATCATCTGCTGCTCCGGAAGCTAAATATTGTCCGCAATGATCTATTGTTCTTATGCTGCTTGTGTGATCGTGCGAGGCAAAACTTGGTTTTACTTCTTTATCCTGGAAATTGAGAGATATTCATTAATCAGAAAATTATATTGAGGAGAACTGTTTTACTTCTATAGAACAGAGATAACCAAGAAGGAATTCTTCGTACGTCCCTATTATTATTTCGAAATCATAGGATGCCATTTTAAACGGTATAATATACTGTATTCAAATTACTTGCGAGGAATAAAAGTGTTATTTCGCCTCATGTAGACTGTTCATTCTTAATCGAATTTTATAGGTTATGTTATTGGTGGTAGTGATCATAGAACCGTTCTAAAACTAATAATCAAAACAGTTTCTTTTTCTTTATTAGTATCTAAGTGAAAACTACTATACTCCGTTTAAGAATTATTGACATCTCGGGTGGCTGTGGAAAATCGAATTTAAGTTGGTAATAGACTATTCAGTGATATTTTGGGTTGCTGAATTCAGGTTGGTATAGGAATAACACTGACATAACCCATAGAGACCTTGCTTTGATGATTTTACCGAGATATTGGTGAATAATTATAAAAATTAGCCCTGAATTTGAGTATTTTTTGTCTTATGCTATTAAAATGGCTGGAGATCACCAGGATACATCGCGCCTAACAAGAGAACGCCAGGCAGTTTGTCGGTGCTACTTCGAGTTTTTCAAAGATTTGGCATATATTTCCGCTAGCATCTATCGAGTTTCGCTAGTGTTTCAGGTAAACTGTTAGTCACCTACTCAGAGTGCATTCTGATTGATCAATGTCTCTTGAATTTTCAGATTTCACCAAGCACTATCTGTAGAATATTAGCATGTTATTACAGCCTGGAATTAGCAGTGGAAGAAAACCTGTGCGATCCGATTATTCCTTCAAAGGTACATTGAATGACTTTGTTTTTGCTAGAATTAAAAACAAACCTCTTCGAACTGGCCAAAGAGCACCTAGATTTCAATCGATCAAAGTCAACATTATATTATATCATAAAAAAAAGTTGATCGAAGGAAAATTCTTATTGATAAACATAAAAATATAATGAAAATAGTACGATATTGTGATAAATACCGAGAATACATGGAACAAAACGTAAAATTCATTTATTTAGATGAAACTTGGATATTCGAAAACGGTATTCAAATTCGTCAGTGGACACTAGAAAATAATGACGTGTAAAATTGCTCATCAATTATAATATTTTCAATAATTCATGGACAGTTTTAATGAATGAAAATAAAAATTGACTTTCTTGAAGTATTCAACACCGAGCAATAAATAATTCACAAATTGGTTTATATATTGATAGTTCGGTACAAATTTCATGTCAAAATTCTTCATGTACTACATAGATTCTTAATTTTTGTTTCTCTCTTATTTCTTTAAACATTATAACGTTTTTTCCAATCCATTCTTTTGGCCCTGTGCTTGCGAAGTAGGTATCAAAAATTTTTTTCTGTTGCACCACTTGCTACCTGCTACAATTCCATTAATTATCCTTCTTGAATCCTGACATAAAATGGAACTCTTATAGTTATATGGTTAGAATTTTGTAAGATTTCCAATACCAATAAATATTGCATGGTCCTGAGTGAAAATAAATATTCATTTGAATGATCTTCAATTTATGTTATGTTTCATTTCAATCATTTCTATGATGAACAGTAATTTTCTTGTAACCAGAAATAAAGCCTCGACTGGACGTTCAAGGCCTGCTTCGATGTCAATAATTCTTAAATATACCTATACCTTATCTCAATTTCTTCCTCTCCTACCGCAAAACATTTTTTTGAGAAATTTGATATATTACATTTCTTGAAGTGTGTATTCTATAATAACATTGTTTGTCACACCGGGTTGATAATTCTTGGAGCTACTTTTACGGGTTCAGTACCTGGATGGGTGACCTTACTGATTGCAGACGGACTTTGCTTTTTTCAAGGTTTCATGATGTACAGGTGAACAATCGTATTTTCATAAAAATGTTCATTTACTTTCAGCTAATGTTTCCAATTGCACTTTCTTAATATTGAATATCATACTCTCAATATTTTCGGAAATTGTTACAATCTTTGAGATACATTCATTATAAACTTGGGGGCCGTGGCGCAGTGGATAGCGCATTCACTTCGGTGCCGGTCTCCTTGATCGGTCCCGGGTTTGAATCCTCCGGTCGGGAAAGAAATTTTCTGGCATGGAGCACGGTTCCACCATTCACTGTTGGGTAAACAATTAACAGTGCTGTGCCTCAGGTGGCGTAAGGACACAGTAACAAAGCCTACACAGAACACAACCGCGTCTCCTAACTCGCACAAGCTCTGAGCTTCTGAGGGGTCTCACAGAGACCTAGGTGAGTCGGGATATAAACAATAAACTTATCCAAACTTCAAAGTCAATCTTTAACTGACAAAACCATTTGGGTTCCTTTATCGAGGTATACAAATACAAAAACTAAAAATGAAACAATTCAGGGGATAATTTTATTATTATTATTTATAATTATCATTATAAATATCCGTCTACTTCTTGTATCCACAGGACTTCCTGCGTCCTCTAGCACGCTCGAACTTTGGTCCCTTAGACCTGACGAATGGCTTGGTGTGTGAATGTGGCACACCTGGAGCTGGACCGAAGTGCCTAACCGATTCTCTGGCGTTCCTACGTCCTTGCATCAAGACAGTCTTCTGTCCTAATGGAGACCTCAGAGCGAGTTGATCAAAAGTGATTACTTCTCCACCTGCAAAAAAATTCTAATTCATAACCGAGAAACATAATTTAAAAAAATTTTTGAACAAAATGCAAAAAGTAAAGAAGTCTGAAAACCACAGGATCATTATGTTCATTTATCGAAGAACAAATCTTTCTGAAATGAGGTAAATCCGATTAAATAGACACTTAGGCAACTTTTTCACCTCATTTTTGTGGGTTTTCTATAATTTTCGGAAAATTATAGCAAAATGCAAAAAGTAAAAAAAATCTGAAAACCACAGAATTCATCTGACGTTCATCGATGCCAATTTTAAGGGATAATTACGTTCATTTATCGAAGAGTAGACCATTTTAGGGTAATTACGATTAAATAGACCCTCTTGCAACTTTTCCACCCCATTTTTGGGGGTTTTCTATCATTCCCAAAAAATTATGAACGAAATGCGAAAATCAAAAAAAAGTTTGAGTATCACAGAATTTATCTGACGTCTATTGATGTCAATTTTAAGGGAAAATTACGATCATTAATCGAAGAATAGACCTTTTTAGGGTCTGAAATGAGGTAAATACGATTAAATAGACCAACTCGCAAATTTTCCACCCTATTTTCAGGGGTTTTCTGTAAATTTCGAAAAATTATGAACGAAATGCATAAAGTAAGAGTCTGAGAACCACAGAATTCATCCGTCATTTCATTCAGATTTCGATAACTTTTCGTAAAGATGTTTATAAATGATATTTCAATCAAAATAAGTGGAACAAACAAACTAGACTGTTTCCTTTTGGAAGGAATGAAATCTAGCATTACTTCAAAAAACAACTTGTTCAGTATATACGATGCTTTGAATGTTGCATTTTATAATGTACATTATGACCATATTCCTTAGCAATATTATTAATCATTTTTTTTAACACAAGCTTACAAGAGTTGTTTATAGGGAACTCAAAAATATATTTAGATAAACACTTAATTAACCAACCTCAAATGAAGACTGCGGTCACAGAAAAAATTCGTACCATTATTCGATTTTGAATGTAGCAAATCCAATAACTTCCATAAACGAATGAATTTGGCAGATATACACCGAAAAACCCAAAAGAGTGTTTACTAACCTGCTTTCAAAATCCTGGCACGGGCCTTGTCCGATACTTTTAAAGCACATACAGTCAGTTTAGGAAGTTCCCAAATTCGCGAA
Source organism: Aphidecta obliterata (assembly GCA_963966015.1). Classification (NCBI taxonomy): domain Eukaryota; kingdom Metazoa; phylum Arthropoda; class Insecta; order Coleoptera; family Coccinellidae; genus Aphidecta; species Aphidecta obliterata. The sequence continues at coordinate 34,740,874 of OZ014428.1, forward strand.
TCGTCAGTAACGTTGCCAACGATAACGGCTGTAAGATTTTCACGACCTGGTTTCTTCATAAATCTCACTATCCGTGCGATACTTATTGGGGGTCGATGAATCTTGCTCATGAAAAGCCTCTTCAATATAATTTTGTTGAATTTGGAGTCCGTACGTCTGGCCAGATACCTGTACAACTGAAATATAAAACAGTTAGATGGGTATTGAATAATATTAGACTGTTATACCATACCTTCACTAAGAGTCGTAAATATACGTCTTGGGATCTAGGTTCGGTCCTCCGAACCTTGCGGTCATATTTGTGTTCGATATCAATTCCCTGAAAAAAAATATAAGATTAGTCGAATCCAGTACAGCAATAACTTGAACAGAAATACCATTCTGAATAATTCCTTTCTAAGATTACAAATATAAAATTAGACAAACTCGGAAATACTTACCATGATGAACCGAAATGATTCCAACCTCCTTATCACATAGAAAGGACTGAAAGGAGAGAGAGAGAGCTATCTAGCGTGTAAATAAAAATCTATGCTCAGTTGTACAAGCAAAAAGGGCTATGTACCATTTATAATGACATGAGCAATTCAGAAGTGAAATTTAATGAATGACTATAATGATATAAAAAATGAATTATTATCATACTACAACCTTTCCACGCAATTTGTTTTGAAAAATGAAATAAGAAGAATGATGTTTTCCTTAAAATTTCGTATTTTATTTTGCATATCTCAGATGTAGATGGCGCTGTCGTTTTATTCCATAGTTTTTTTTTGACAACTTGCGGTCGAGGGTCGAGTGTTGAGAATCGGTTATTGGGTTGGGTATTTCGCCGGATTTCACATTCTTTTCCTTCTAAAATGGAAATAAAAACACATCATTTAACACTGGGATCTCCAATGCCATCTAAAACAGAACAGTTATGTTTGTACTCCTTTGAATACTGTCCATTTGCTCACAGAGTAAGACTGGTGTTGCATGCAAAAGGTTTGAATTACCAGGCTATCAATATAAATTTGAAAAAAAAACCTGAGTGGTACTCTTCAATCAACCCTTCGGAAAAGGTGCCTGCCTTGGATACTGGCAATGCAATTATAACTGAAAGCTTGGATATATGCAATTTCATAGATGAAACATATCCTTCACCTGCTTTGTACTCGGCAGAGCCTGAAGCTGCGAAAAAAGAGAAAGAGTTGATCGAGAAAATAGGCGGTGTAGCTGCACTCTTCGGAAAATGCATGATGAATGCCAAAGAGAAAACTCCCGAGGAATGGGTGAAAGCATTCCTCTCCACAATGGAACCTTTCGAAAAAGAGCTCAAACTGAAAGGCACAAAATTTTTCGGTGGTGATAAACCAGGCATGATCGATTATATGCTATGGCCTTGGGCAGAACGAGCAAAGGTCTTGGACTTGTTGGTCGAACAAAAACTACCATTTTCTGAAAACAGTATTCCGACTTTACACGAATGGAAAAAAAATATGCTCACTGATTTTGCAGTCCAAGCGACCTATAATGGTCCGGATAAATGTTTCAAGGCTCTACAATTGAAATATGGAACAGACGACCCGAACTTTGATTCAATTTAGTTTAAATCAAGCTTGTTGCAAATTGCATAGAACATTCCAGCTTCAAGGTGTTATTAATCAGCGTTTTGCTTCATTTAGTTATGAAAATATCAATTAATCATCACATACTCATTTTTGATGATAGTATTACTGGTTCATTTATATATGTTATTTCCTCACATAATATAATTTATATTGAAGTTTATGTAAGTAAATAAACAAATTATTCCAATATGCCAATTATTCATCAAACATTCCTTAGATAGAAAGAGTTCAATCTATTTATTTCATGAGAAATATTAAATAAACTGAATAGAGTTGTTGAAGAAACTTCTATTTTTGTCATCATTAATTAAAAAAATATATTTCACGACAACAAAACGCACAAGTTATTGACAATTTTTTGATGTACAATGTTCAAAGTATTTCTATCCTATCTTTCCTTTTCTCAGAATAATTCATTATAACATCCTTGTTGAAAGTGTTGGGATTTTTAATTCTACAATTCTGGAGGAACATGGCTAAAGAATGATAATAGCCTTGCAATGTCCAAGTTTCATTGTGAGTTCCAGAAGGAAATTGAAGAAGTTGCTTCGTATAACTGCTGCAGGTACCATGTAGGTCGGTCATCATTCTTGGCGGCACTAGAGTGTCAGCTAAACCAGATATAAATAATGCTGGCACTCTAAACGACTTCATTTTTTTCATAGAAAGAAACTGAAAAATAAATACATAATTTAATTTCGATACTCTGAATCATGTACAGGGTGATTGATAAAAATAATCCGAAATTATAATCAAACTTGCACAACGTAGAAAAAATTGACGAAAAATAGAGTAAGGTGAGTAATTTTTCCAAAAACTCCAATAACTCGTGAACTGTTGATTTTTGGATATTGATAAATACGGCTCAAATTACACAAATTAGTTGTACTAACACATACTTCAAGGTTCATGTCGAATTTGGACTCACCCTGTGTACAAATAAAATTACTCACTTTGTTTTTGTAGCAAATCAGTGGCAATAAATGGAATAGTTTCCAACCAAAAATAACTCTAGCCATGTCAGGTATGCTTGTGAAAGTATTCTCGACCACTAGGCACCAAATTTTCAAGGAATATTCGTCTCGTGAAGCTAAATCGATGGCTACAGCACCACCTAAAGATCTTCCAAACACTATAATTTCTCTGTTATTTATATCGTTTCTTGTTGATAAATACTCCAGACTTGCTTTAGCGTCTAAGTACAATCCTTCTTCAGTTGGACTACCTTCCGAGAGTCCGTATCCTCTGTATTCAACCAGAAGAATATTGCAGTGTAAATTATGATATAATCCTACGCAATTCTGCAAACGATGACCCATATTTCCTGCGTTTCCATGAAAAAATAGCATTGTGGGGGAATTTTTCCTTCGCTCCAAAGGCTGATGAATAAAATACATATGAATTACCGCTCCATCTGATGCTTTTGTGTATAAACTTTCATATGGTAACCCAAACATTGAAGGAATAGGAATGTAAACTCTGGAATGACTTGGTACTTCAGGATAGAATAAAAAATTATCCTGTGCATGGTATAATATTCCTGAAATGAATCATTGTAGCGAGGCTTTTATTCTAGTAATACTTGTTATACCTAAAATCGACATGAAGAGTAATGTAAACGCAAGAATGCCTCCATACATGTAATAAAGCAAAAAGCAAAACACAAGTACTAATCCTGAATAGGCCCATACACGAAGCATCATCTTAAGTATTATGCCCACAATTACGGTTACTTGGAAGTAGCCACCCATTTGATGTATCATTTTCTGATTCTTTTCCAGTCAACTCAACAAATTTAAATTTTTATCCAAAACAAATCTTCGTCTTACAATCAAACATAGCAATCATGATTCACATGATTAGCTTCAAATTGAACCCTAACATTATTCGACTAGAAAATAACAAGGATATATGAAATTTATTCGATGTGTCATATCATTTTTAACGTTGATTGAATAGTATTGTGCATTTGTAAAACTGATGTGATATGAAGAAATACATAAGTTGCTATTTTACATTTTTGTAATATTCAAGTTCTCTTAACTACTTAACATAGATCTCCGAAAATCTTTTTCTCTATTCGAATGATCTTGAAAGTATAAAAGACTTCATAAATTTAATTAGTGCCGATTTCTAATTAATCTATGCCTTTAGTTAAAGGTTAAAGTCCTTTTTATGATAAAGAGAACTTGAATTCTCTTCATAAAAAAAGATAAGGAGTCCTCTTTAGTCTTTAGATAAAATTGTTATATTCTATGGTTTGGCGGTTGCGATTTGTTTGACCTAAAATTGTCCCTTTGGAACTACGAACTAGCGACAATCTTCAAATAAAGAACAAGATAAAATCTGTTCCTGTTTTTGAGCGCTCGTTCTACGAGGGCTAAATCATATCGTCACGATGTTTGCATTTTTCGAATTTTGAGCCGAAAATGGTCTCAATCGACTATGTTCGACTCACTGATGACGAATCCGTCGGAAAATTCGAGTCTGTCCGTCCGTACACACGATAACTCTCGAACGGAATGTCCTAGAAACTTGAAATTGTCATGGTAGGTTTGAATCTTGAACACTGCAGTTAAGTTCGTTATTGGGCAAAATTCGACCAGGGGTTCCGTAAATATGGTCGTTTGAAATTTAGTTTCCTTGACAATTTCAAAAATACGGGTTCGATCTTGACGAAATTTTGTATTTTATTTTAATTTATTTAATGGATTTTAATGTATTGCTAGATTTGTTCGTTTTAAATTCCAACGAATTATTGAATTAAAAATCCTTATATTTCTGGTACAGCTGATTCGGCATAATTGACAGAAAGCCGCTGTCATTTTTTGCAGCCGTCAAAAAATTCTTCAATTGGTTTCGAAATATTTTTTTATTTTTTTTTAACTGACAAACTGCCATAGCCTAATGAACCTTCGATAAACCTTCAATCCCAATGGCTTTTTTCCACTGGTTCAGGGTTTATTTGTTTAAAGTTGATGATATTATGCAGCAAAATTATAGTACGTAGCCCTCTCAGATCCATCGATGAAAAAAATCTATTTCAAGACAGATTCCTTAAAAAGTGAGATTAGTAGTTAAATTGGATAGTGATAGGTAGAAGAAGAATGCTGAATAAAATTAAGTAATCTATTTTCTCATGATAAAAAAAATCTCAAAACATAAAAAACAAGATCTAATTTCATGATGAAGTCACTTCCTCCTTAGTCAAATGCGCAATAAACCTCAACCTAACCTGCAAAGGTTGCCTCATCTTTCTAACGACAGTCTCCAACTCTTTCTTCATCATATCACCTACGAACATATACTTTATATGGTACAAAAGATCGCAAACCGGATCCATATATTTCAGTTCTTTTTGTGCATTGTCCACTTGGGCGAGCAGTTCGTACAGGGTGTTGGTCAATTCCACCACCACGGCCATGCTGAATCTCTGCAAGAAAGGGCCGACTAGATGGCACACAAACAATAATTGTTCTTCCGAGAAGACGATGCCGGGTAGGTTTTCTTTCACCCATTTGGGGACGCTGGCGATTTGTCCTGGACCTGCGTGGTGCCATACTGAATGGGCGAGGGCGATAGAGTAGCTGAATTCGTTGTGGAGTAGTCCGTGGTGGGTTTCGTTGAAGTCGAACAGTCGGAAGGGACTACACTCAAACGGCCAGCTTGTGAGGTTACCCAACGTCAGAAGCAGCCGATCATGAAGCACGCTCCAGTAGCTTATTGGTAAGGCCGCTAAGATCAAACCAATTGCGTTTATCCACTGATGTATGTCGGACTGCGGTATAAGCACGTAACCTAGAAAGAAAACAACCTAATAGTTATTTATGTCATAAGGATCATAAAGACGATCATTATTTGAGTTATACAAAGGCGTATAATTTCATATAACTATGCTTATCTCACCCTTGAGGACAACATCCAGTAGACCATTAGCCACGGCTGTGGCTCCCACCGACAGAGCCATAAGTTCAACGCAGGTCGTGTACAGCATATGAGCCCCGGCATTCGGAAATTCATTGAATCTCCAATCCGTCGTGGAATTCACCATATTTCCATTCATAGTATCAACGACTCTCTTCACCAATTGAATATAATAATCTAATTCTGGCACCCAGACCTCGTCGGCTCCCCTTTTCAAGAAGATCTGATAGGGCTCCGACAACGTTTCTTTCAACGAGCCAAGAACGGCGGCGACGAGCCGTCTTTTCAACGGAGGGCGGTCTCTCAAAATCTTCTCGTAATAGTGCAGAGTGTTGTACAGGTAAGTCATGGGACGATCGTGGAATTTATACAGGCATCCAAGATGTTCCAGAATGATCTCCAGGCTCTTCTTCACCGGGATGATCTCGAGAAACCTGTGAACTACTATGTCGAACACAGGAAGGAACCTTAAGCACACATTTCCAAAGTACGGATTATAACCGCTGGATTGTTCTTCCGGAGCAAACTTCTCCGGGTACTTCCTGTGAAATTCCATGTGTTTCTCGTGCCAATTCGTCTGATTCCAATGATCCCGTGAATTATCCTTAACGAAATCTTGCACCCTGTTTCTGAACTCCGAAGCTTTGAGGAGAACTAATTGTATGATGAAGGAACAAACTTGAGCTTCGCTGCCTTCTTGCATTCTCAGGGCCAAGCACAACACCAGCCGATCCAGAGTTACAATATTATATTTCCATATCATGTCGTTGATGGTGTCCACGCACTTGTTCACATGCTGACCTCCTGGAGAATTCGTGAATTCGTAGACGAGGCAATCGCAGAACTTCCTCAAATGGGCCGACAGGGCTCTTGCTCCGATCCGCTCTAGAATCCTGCAAGTGTGAAAAAATTAACCTCTGTTACCACAAACCTCAACAATGATTTTGGTTACATTAAATCTGAAATGTTGCAGATCATAACTAGCTATTTCGTCAAAGAAGATAAACGAAAGCATTGAATTAACTAGAATAATCATCCTTCATCAATCCTAAAATGTTGCAGATTACTACCAGCTATTTCGCCAAATAAGATAACCTCCAGAGGAAAAACGAAAGCATTAGAGTAACTAGAATAAAAAACAATAAAAAGAATAACACTCACTTGTAAGCAATCGGACTTATATGATCGGTTTCCAGTAGCATCTTCCACAGCAAGCACAAGAACAACGGTGGCGCCCCCGCCACCCCAAAATGGGTCATCATATCGTTCTCGTTATTCATAGAGGCCCATTTGCGGTACTCCTCTTCAACTGCCTTTTTCAGCTGTTGTTTATTCTCCTTTGGTACCGGGTGCTGAGCGAAAAACTCTGCGAGCGGCCGTGGGAAACAATCGAGGGTATGCGGGGCCCAAGCGTGAGGGGTGCTCTGGGCGATGGTGGACAGAAGTTCGTTGCACCATGTTCCATCCGCGCCTGTAACGTGAGTGGCTCTGGCCAGCGTCAGGACCAACGCCCGGTTGAGTTCTTCGGATTCCTGAGAGACTAGACTCTTCTGTTCGCTCAAAAACCTGGACAGTTCGGGTTGAACTTCCCCGCTCCCCAGACCTGAATCGGATAGAAAAAAAATTGTAGGCTATATTCCGTTAATGAACTTATCTGATGGCATGTTATAATGACAACGTTGTGTCACTCAGTTTTGATGACATAAGGAAGCTCATTATGTTACTAAGTACCATAATGAAATTCTATATAAAACACATGCGATGGTGTGATCGAAAAAGTTTATTCATAACTATGTACAAAACTATTTATTCTGAATGGTAAAAGAGCAATAACTACAATTTGCAATATTAATTCCAATGGATTCTAGAGTTTTTACATCAGTAGTTGATGCTTTTTGGTATACTTTCAATTTTGTTTGGTTGTTGGCACCAAAAATTGTTTCTGATATTTTTTTCTTTTGCTCTTTCGAATTTTCGATGTAACCTTCAGCAACAGTATTGCTTTTCCATCCGCCATGGCGTTTCACGGTACACAGATCAGCTCCAGAATCGGCCAAAAATGAAGCAGACGATCGCCGAAAACAATGTCCTGTATATTCTTCAGGGTGAGGTAAATTCAAAAAAGTGGCAATAACTTTTGGCATTTTACCAAAGGTGTGAATTCCAACAGGTTGTTTCGTGCATTTATTTTTTTTATATGTGACAAAAAAACGTCGATGGTTTGTGTTGCAAGGTCTTATTTTCACATATAGTCTGACAAGTTCTACCATATTCAATCCTGGGATATTCCCCCATGTTACAAAAAATTCTCGCTTTACCTTTGTTTTTGTATTCGGTAAAATTATTCTAAGAACGGATCCTTCATCTATCATATTTTCAACAAGCGTATTTGTCAGTTCCTCTCTTCTGCATGCTCCACTTAGTCCAATTATCAAAGCAACTTTTTGAAATAAATATGTATCATCTGATGCTTCCGAAACTTTGTGACATCTTGTTTAGTAAAAATTCTGGATTCTGCAGCTCTGTAACCTTCTGATTTACGTTTTAGTAATGCAACCCGCTGTAGGTACTAGCTAATATCGACGTTTTTTCTTGTTAATAAAATACTTCCTATCATCGAATAATACGACCAGAGAAGATGGTTTTCTTTCCTTAGATAAGCATTCAAAGTAAGCCAACAATACCTTGTCATGATATTCTTGATTTTCTTAGTAGAACACCATTCTTCGTACTGATTAAACGCTTTTTCATATACACTCCGTGATTTTTCCGGCAAAAGGGAGTCCACGATACTTCGCGTCATTTCTTCCAAATCAGAAGGCAAATTAACAGTTTCAGAATCACTCATTATTACTCAAATAATATTCAATTCTACGTGACAATTTCTTGTCAGCAGATAAATAATTATTGCCGTTACAACCTAACATTGTCAAGGAAATGGCAAAGCACAGCTTACTAACCTACTAATATTTGAAACTACACATATACTTACTCCTTTGAAAATAGTTGTCATTTTGACATGTCAAAAATGCCGTTTTCAATTTTTCGAAAATGTATGCCATCAGATAAAATATTGTATGCTATACAAATCATAAACAATCATTATGGCACACGTCTCCCCGATAACATTCACGACTTGTACCATAATGATCGTCTCTGCGATCCTTACGACATAAATAACTATGAAGTCGATCAATCACCTGTGATGAGCCTCAACGCAGTCGATTCCACACAAAGATGTAACTGGGTCTGATTCGCCTGCGGCACAGCTGCCAATGAGTGTAGATGGCTCAGCAGTTGAACCCTGTAGTGGGGCTGTATGTGATGTATTCTGTAGCTGAACATCTCCAGAAGGGTGTAGAGCGTCCCCCAGGCGTGGGACTTATAAACGGTCGGAAGCAGTTGAACTATAAAACCCTTAATACCTAACGATTCTATTTCAGTATAAACTAAGAGACGACTGTAAGTCTCAACTAACGCTGGTGTTAGCGGCAATCCCGACTTGGCCTGGGCCAGCTTTATGACGTGAGTGACGATACTGTGAATGAGGCTCATTTTCGCATGGACCGTCAAAGAATCTAAAACCTGCGGAAAAATCACAAGAATTATACACGAAATAATTCAACGGGCGCTAAACTCACCGCCATGCTCAAAGGTGCCGTTGGTGGACTGGTCGGTCCACCCTGTACAGTCTCCACCAGCGCCGCCATTGGTTTACTGAAATAGTCTCCACTCGTAGAATAAGCATTGCAGAGTAACGTGATCCTAAAGTCGTTCCCCATCGCCAAAGATTGGTTATTCGGAGAGACCAAGTGTTGCAAGAAGTCGTAATGGGCTCGCAGTTTGGGCGGAACCGGCCACACGACGTTGGAACCTTCAAGTTGGGCCTTCTTCATCAAGTGTATCCAGATGCAGATCATCGCCATCTGTCTGGTGCATTTCGGGTTCTTGAGATCGGGAATTGGTAGGGGCGACTCTTGCTCGGGGAAGAGAAGATCGTAAAGTTTGAGGACGGGAAGAACATTAGATAAGGGGTTCCTTTGAATTGAACCCGATATGAACTGGAGCAGTACCCACATCAGATCGTCTCGACCTTTCTTTAGATCCCTGCCTGTAAGATAATACTCGCCAATAAAATTAACAGTTTTGTGCATTTTGGTTTATTATTTACAACAATGAATAAATCTCACCTTGCAATCTTGACCGTAAAGACATGACGATATTAGGAAAACTTGCGAATTGAAACAATACAAAATATATGAGTTGTGATGATAAATGGAGCCACAATCTCTGAGTTGCCGACTCATCGCTTTCGCTTTCCGTCCTCTCTAAAGCCATTATCAACAGTTCAACGAGTTGCTCTTCCAAAGCGGCACACCTGAAAAACATTTTCTTCGATAAACAGATGCTGTGTACGAAAAACCTAGTAGTACCAGGCGAATATTTTTTTATTGGAACTTATTTTTGTGCGCTCTACTAACACTAGGGCTATATAATTTCTTCACGAATTTTCTTTAAATGTAAAACTTTAGAGCCGACCGTCAGAGAAAGGCAAAAATAAAGTTCAGAATAGTGCCCACCTATTATTCCGATGATCTTTTTTTTGTAATTACACTTTCCCATGAGGAATGCACAGTCACAGTCTTAGGAAACTTATAGTTAAGAAGATATTCCCTTTTTTTGATGCTCGGAAAATTGTGAAATTTAAACATTTCAGTGACAGTTTGATTGAAAATTGACAGTTTGAGGTTTTTTGAGCGCTCGTACAACTTACACGAGGGCTATATCATTTCGTCACGATGTCTGTATTTTTCGAATTTTGAGCCGAAAATGGTCTCAATCGACTATGTTCGACTCACTGATGACGAATCCGTCGGAAAATTCGAGTCTGTCCGTCCGTAAGCACGATAACTCTCGAACGGATCAACCTAGAGACTTGAAATTTTCAGTGTAGGTTCAGATCCCAAATGCCTCGGTTAGGTTCGTTAATGGGCCAAATTCGCCTAGGGGTTCCGTAAATATGGCCGTTCAAAGTTTTGTTCCCCTGATTACTTGAAAACTACAGATTTGATTGAGATGAAATTTTGCACTCAAATGGAGAATGTGGTGTTCAAGCTACATGTGAAATTTTGTCCAGATCGCATGACCAGAACCATAGAAAATTGTAACTTTTTAACGGAAACGCCTAGGGACTTGAAATTTTCAGGATAGGTGTGGATCTCGAATGTCGTGATCACGTTCATCTATGAGCAAAATTATACTAAGGGTTCCGTAAATATGGTCGTTTGAAATTTAGTTTTCTTGATAATTTCAAAACTACAGATTCGATCGTGACGAAATTTTGTATACTAATGGAGAATGATATATTCAAGCTACATTTCTCCAGATCACATGACCAGAACCATAGAAACCATAGAAAATCATAACTTTCGAACGGAAAGGCCTAGGGACTTGAAATTTTCAGGATAGGTGTGGATCTGAAATGCCGCGTTCACGTTTATCAATGAACAGAATTATACCAGGGGTTCCGTAAATACGGTCGTTTGAAATTTTGGTTTCTGGATAATTTCGAAACTGCGGATTCGATCGAGATGAAATTTTGTATTTTAATCGAGAATGATATATTAAAACAATATTTTGTCCAGATCGCATGACCAGAACCATAGAAACCATAGAAAATTGTAACTTTTGAACGGAAAGGCCTAAGAACTTGAAATTCTCAAGGTGGGTTTGGATCGCAAATATCGCGATCACGTTCATCTATGAGCAAAATCAGACTTGGGGTTCCGTAAATATGGCCGTTCAAAATATTTTTTGCTGATAGTTCAGAAAATACTGAGCGGATTGGGATGAAATTTTGCACCTAGCTGAGTAATAATGTATTCATTTTGTCCAGATCGCACCACCAAGACCATAAATACCGTAGAAAATTCTAGCGAATTATCGAAAAAAAATTGATCAGCTGAAGCACTGACATGAAGTCTCAAAAGCTCCTGCCTTCACGGCAGTGCTTTTCGTAATTTTTTTTATTGAAATGTACAACTTTGGAGCCGACAGTTAGAGAAAGGCAAAAAGAAGGTTTAGAATAGTGCCCACCTAATATTCCAATGATCTTTTTTTGTAAATACACTTTTCCATGAGAAATCCAATGGTACCAGTCTCAGTTTCAGGAGAATAATAGTTTAGAAGATATTCCTTTTTTTCAATGCTCCGAAAATTGTGAAATTTAGACATTTCAGTGATCTCACCTCATCTTATGTTGCTTCTGTAAACCCATCATACCACAGACCATATCTCTACTATATGGTTGTTCCAGTACATATCTCAAAAGTCCTGTCTGTTTTTCTAAAAGTTCCGGAGGATACGGAAGTATGCCTTTCAGGGTTAATCTCAAACTTGTCGGATCTAACTTCCAAGGATTTATGAGATGCTCCGGTGGATAACCACTGTGTTCAACAACTGGTCGCATCTCTGACATACCCACAATCGATACCATTTGGACAAGAGCTCTAAAGCTGAAAAAGTTGTATGTATTTTAGTTAGTACACTTAAATTTGAACTACTCGATCTCTATTTGTCTGATTTTTAAGAACGTAAAAAAAAATTACAATTACAGATATTCACCTATCTATATAATCCGAAAAAAGTGATGACAGACACCAGTGGGGACATTCAGGATACGATTTTTGGAGTTCATTTACCAGTAAATAACCTGGAAGAAGACAGGCATCCCTATCTACTATTTTTTCAGCCACCATAACAAGTGCTTTGGCTTTAGGTTGCAAGTCGGAATTTAATTTTTGAGGAATAGTTTTTGCTTTCTCACAGCATCCCTGTATCACACAAAATTCTGTTAAAAACTCAGTATTTCAACCAAAACAATTGAATCCACCTACCTTCATAATTTCACGCACACCTTTATAATCTACTAAGTCAATTATTCGATATAAAAGTTTGAAACTCTCCATCCAAAAATCATGGTTGGTTACAACTAATTTTTCGTGTGTTTTGAGAACCTCACAGACGCTTCTTGCCTCGACACCATTACTTCTAACCACAGATTCTAATAGGTTTATCAGGGACTTCATTCTATCTCGAGAAGAGCTCGATGTAATATTCAAATAGTGTCGAATAGCATAGTCTAATTGATCTTGAGGAATCGTTTTGAAAACATTTATCAATTCCTGTTGTACTTGTGAGTCTGTTACTGAAGACGGTCGGTGCACCAAAAAGCAACTGAAAGCTTCCTCAATACTATCTACCTTCAATATATTATTAAGAATATTCGTAAGACCTTCCATTGTCTTCAGTGTTTTAAACCTTAATTCAATCAATATTCTTGGAGAACTCTGCAACTTTTAATTGTTTGGATATTTAGATAAACGAAATGTTTCCATTTCGAAATGACAAATCCAAAATCATATTTGTACACATCAAAAATAAAATCGAAATCGGTACTGGGGGAAGAAATAACACTATATTAACCAATAAATAACAAATATTAATCAAGTAATCGGTAAAACACTGCCATTATAAACAAACACAAAAATCTGTTTCATTAATTGTCATAATTTAGAGGTTAATTATACGGGGATGCCAACATTAGAATTTTATCGTCAGGAAACAGATTCGTGATTCCAAAAGTCTAAACGCCCCCTGCCGGCTAAATCCCGAACCTAGAAAACGAGTATTGTTTTCATATTTCACGTGCTTTTAAGCCAGATATTTTTATTTTGTATCCAGTGACCAGAAACCAGGTATTCGTGAGGTATATTCAGAAATTTTTATCATATTCTGAGCAGAGTAATTGTTATTGAAAAAGGTATTTATATCAGTGTGAAATACAAGATGAAAATGAAGTTATTGAATTTTAGGTTACAACTGTGAGTCTAATTTTCTGGGGCAGGTTTGAGTGGTGATTTAGAAAGGTAATTCAATAATTATCAACGAGTGTTATGAAATTGTTCGTATTTCAAATAACTGCGACCTAATCTTTCTGTAAGAAAGAAATTAGGATCATCTTTGAGGTGAAGTCTGAATGAAACGATTTTATGTTTAAATAATATATTATAAACATGAATTATAGAACATGTGATTAAATAACAATGAGTGCACAAAGTTCTAGTTCTAGAAAAAAAAAAAGGTTTACACTTGTAATTGTTGTGTCTTCAATTGCTCCTCGAGAAAAAACAAAACAGGGCTATAAATTTCCATAAATTTCATAAGGAAGATGCCTCAGCAGTTTGTGTCACTAATATCTTTGACATAGTGGAAAAAATGGACCAAAGAAAAGCACAAATGATCGATTATTAGGTGTAGCTTCCAAATAATTCAACAGTGTCGTCAAACTCAAATAGTGCTCCATTTTTCTTATCGAATTATTATCAATTTCGATATAGTTAAAATTGAAAAAATCAATTTGTTCACCGAAAATCAATAAAATTGACACTACACTATCAATAATCCAATCATTCACTGAAAATTCTTCAAATAAAACTCACAAAATCGAAGGAAAACCTGAAAAACACCTAAAATAATCCGTTTTACCACAATAAATCCCGAAAAGATACTCGTTTCCTCCATGTTTGTTTACATTTCACAGCGCCCTCATCGGTAGTTGAAATCGCGAATTACTTGAGATCACTGTTTGATTTAATTTTTCCAATCCATCGTAGATATTTCGAAAACAGAATATTACAATATCGTTTGTTAATTTAGTAGCAGAGTATCTGAAATTAGGGAAATTTTGAAATTCAGCATACAATTCTACCAACTGTTTCTTGGAAATCATGGAATACAAAAGCAAACGTCAAAGCATCAACGTGTCACTTTCATTAAGTTCACGTACGCTTACGTATGTTGCTGCGTTGAGCAAATCTCTCACCTTTTTAGTGTTTCACATCCAAATTTTTCCTTCATTCAGTACATTTGAAAAACAAACAAATAACAATGGCCCCAAAACAGAGGATGCGTCTTGCAAATGAAAAAGCCAGCAAAATGGTCACGCAAAGGGGGAATGTACCTAAATCATCCGTAAGTCCGATTATCCATATGTTTTCATTTTATTCATCTCTGTATTTATTTCAGAAACAACAAAGTGACTCTTCCCCTGTTGGCCCATGGCTTCTAGCACTCTTTATTTTTGTAGTTTGTGGATCAGCTGTTTTCCAGATCATTCAATCCATCAGGATGGCTTGAGCCTTATTTATCGAAATGGTAAATTTCGCTCAGTCACAATTTTATATCAGAGCTCTTATTTTATATATGTTATCTATTCATTCATATTTTATTGAAAATCTCTTTATGATTTCTATTTAATTGTGAAATGATATTTATAAAATTGCATTTAATTCAAGCACAAAAATAATGACAAAAGTACTGTTAGAGACCATTCCATATGTTAACGATTTTCTCCTTATTGATGATGAATTAAAGGTGACTTAATTTCGACTTGATACTCTTTCATTTCTTATCAGTTATTATATTTATTTATTTTCTGACATTATTTTGAACCTTATCGGACTAATCGACGAGTTTAATTTAACCATTCCATTCGTAATCAACTTGTGATTTATGAATAATAATATTTTAGCACATGCAATTCAATTTTCATTCAAAGTTAGTTGAATTTATGTTCTGCTTGATGTAAATTTAATAATTTCAAAACCACGGATTCGATCGGGTCGAAATTTTGTATTTTAATGGAGAATGCTATATTAAAGCTACATTTTTTCCAAATCGCAGAACCATCATAAATTCCAAAGAATTATTGAATAGAAGATCCTTATATTTCTGTAACAGCTGATATGGCATAATTGACAAAGAGCTGCTGTCAAAAATTCCTTCAATTGGTTTCTAAAACTGGAAAATGCGAATCTACCTACAAGGTGGATGTACGAACGCTCAAAAGCTCCTGACTTTACGGCAGTGCTTTTCGTAATTTTTTTCAGAATAAAATCAACAAAATATCGCGAATAGTGTCGATAAACGGATTTCATATATATGTAATATGAAAACTAAATATTCCCTAAATAATTTAACGCCACATCAAAGATCGCCAGATGTTGAATTATTCAACATCTGGCGATCTGACGAGGGCTCAAAAGCTCCTGACTTCATGGCATTGCTTTTATAATTTTTGAGCGCTCGTACAACTTACACGAGGGCTATATCATTTCGTCACGATGTCTGGATTTTTCGAATTTTGAGCCGAAAATGGTCTCAATCGACTATGTTCGACTCACTGATGACGAATCCGTCGGAAAATTCGAGTCTGTCCGTCCGTCCGTCCGTAAGCACGATAACTCTCGAACGGATCAACCTAGAGACTTGAAATTTTCAGTGTAGGTTCAGATCCCAAATGCCTCGGTTAAGTTCGTTAATGGGCCAAATTCCACCTGGGGTTCCGTAAATATGGCCGTTCAAAGTTTTGTTTCCCTGATTACTTGAAAACTACAGATTTGATTGAGATGAAATTTTGCACTCAAATGGAGAATGAGGTGTTCAAGCTACATGTGAAATTTTGTCCAGATCGCATGACCAGAACCATAGAAACCATAGAAAATTGTAACTTTTGAACGGAAACGCCTAGGGACTTGAAATTTTCAGGATAGGTGTGGATCTCGAATGTCGTGATCACGTTCATCTATGAGCAAAATTATACTAGGGGTTCCGTAAATATGGTCGTTTGAAATTTAGTTTTCTTGATAATTTCAAAACTACAGATTCGATCGTGACGAAATTTTGTATACTAATGGAGAATGATATATTCAAGCTACATTTCTCCAGATCACATGACCAGAACCATAGAAACCATAGAAAATCATAACTTTCGCACGGAAATAAATATCTGAAAGAACTCCTTAAATCATCAGATGAGAAGAATCAAGTCCTCATTTTGAATAATCAACTACTACTTGAAAAAGTTAGGTTATTGGAAACCGAGAAAATGGAGTATAAGAAAAAATATCAACAAGGTACAAAAAAACAGGAGAAAAAAGAAGGTAACAAGGAAGATAATGAACCACAAATAGTAAACACGGGACCAAGAGAACTACCATCAAATGAACTACAGACATTAAAGGAGGATAATGTCAAATTAACAACGGAACATAGAAGACCCAAAATCCCATCTTATAAAGAAGCAATCACAACCGCCCAACCTAACCATAGACAAGATATACCTAACCAAATTCCCGAAACACGAAACCGTAAACAAAGAGAAACACAAGTGAATCAAATAAATACCTATGTCCTATGAACATCGAGACAGTAGTGAAAATGATCAATTTAAACCAGTCGAGAACAACCCAATCAACAAGTTTCAATCTACAAAATCCAATACGGAAAACAAGAAAATATGGCTTTTCATATCTAAGGTCGAGCAATCAGTCGAAGATGAAGATATATTAACGTATATTGCAGGAAAAGCGTGTATAGGAAAAAAAGAAATTAATATAAAAAAATTAGATACGAAATTAGAAGACAAATGCAAAAGTTTCATGATAGGAGTTCCTCTACAACTGAAAGAAAAGATATATGAAAATGAATTTTGGCCAATTGGAATAACCTTTTCTCGATTCAATTTCAGGAGAGGGCAACATTTTTTAGATGTGAAGTAAATCAATCAACATTATTAGCACAAGAAAAATTCACAATATTCCACCCAAATATCCAATCAATCGGCAACTCTGAAGATAAATTAGAGCAAATAATTAACGAAGATGAAAACATAAAAATCATGTGTCTCAGTGAGCACTGGAAAACCGAAAGTCAGCTCAAATATTTTGGAATAGATAACTTCAACATCAAAGCTCATTTTTGCAGAAATGAAGGAGAACATGGAGGAGTTGTTATATACGTAAAAAATGGCATAGAAGCTAAAGAAAGGAAAGATATAGCAGAAATGTCTGAAAAGGGAATATTTGAGATAGCAGGTATTGAACTTGAAATACAAAGCAAAAAACATATTTGTATGGCTATATATAACAACGGAACAACAGAAACAATGATGAAACAATTAGACACAATCCTACACAAACTTGAAAATAAATATAACGTTACTATTACAGGAACGGCCGTGAAGACAGCGGCTAAACTTGGCAGACCAAATCTCCGGAAATACCCGATCGACCAGTGGCGTGCCGAAAAAATATTTCTATGTACTATTACGATAATTATAAGTTCTTTTTCGGGACTAATGGAAATAATACATTAATTATTTACCAAGATAACATGTAACATGAACTATAAATGGAAATTATTTATAATGGTAAATAATAGAAGAAATGTTAAGCCGAGTGGCCCATTTTTACACAGCTCGACATTTGAAAAATTCTTTTCACATAGAAGCCGTGGTTCTAGCATCACCATATTTTCACAGCATGTTTCTTATTGCAATACTAGTATTTCGTGAAAAAATGGTTGACTTCTCTTGGGATCCAGGGGTTGAAATTTCAACCCTTAAACTTCAAAAATTAATTTCATATAGAAGCCTTCGTTCTAGCATCACCAGATTTTCACCCTATGTTTCTTATTGCAATATAAGTATTTCGTGAAAAAATGGTTGACTTCTCTTGGGATCCAGGGGTTGAAATTTCAACCCTTAAATTTCAAAAATTTGTTTTATATAGAAGCCTTCGTTCTAGCATCACCAGATTTTCACAGGATGTTTCTTATTGCAATACTAGTATTTCGTGAAAAAATGGTTGACTTCTCTTGGGATCCAGGGGTTGAAATTTCAACCCTTAAATTTCAAAAATTTGTTTTATATAGAAGCCTTCGTTCTAGCATCACCAGATTTTCACAGGATGTTTCTTATTGCAATACTAGTATTTCGTGAAAAAATGGTTGACTTCTCTTGGGATCCAGGGGTTGAAATTCCAACCTTAAACTTCAAAAATTAATTTTATATAGAAGCCTTCGTTCTAGCATCACCATATTTTCACAGGATGTTTCTTATTGCAATACTAGTATTTCGTGAAAAAATGGTTGACTTCTCTTGGGATCCAGGGGTTGAAATTTCAACCCTTAAACTTCAAAAATTAATTTTATATAGAAGCCTTCGTTCTAGCATCACCAGATTTTCACCCTATGTTTCTTATTGCAATATAAGTATTTCGTGAAAAAATGGTTGACTTCTCTTGGGATCCAGGGGTTGAAATTTCAACCCTTAAATTTTAAAAATTTGTTTTATATAGAAGCTTTCGTTCTAGCATCACCAGATTTTCACAGGATATTTCTTATTGCAATATAAGTATTTCGTGAAAAAATGGTTGACTTCTCTTGGGATCCAGCGGTTGAAATTTCAACCCTTAAATTTCAAAAATTTGTTTTATATAGAAGCTTTCGTTCTAGCATCACCAGATTTTCACAGGCTGCTTCTTATTGCAATATTAGCCTTTCGTTTTAAAATGGTTGACTTCTCTTGGGATCCAGGGGTTGAAATTTTAACCCTTAAACTTCAAAAATTAGTTTTATATAGAAGCCTTCGATCTAGCATCAACAGATTTTCACAGGAGGTTTCTTATTGCAATACAAGTATTTCGTGAAAAAATGGTTATCCAGGGGCCGAGAGGGAAGATTTTGTAAATAAGACATGTCAACTAGTAATTCGTTATAAAAAAAACGGAAAAGAACTTTTACTGTTGTTGTAACTGCCAATTGTGTACACCAGCAATGCAAAAATCGAAAATTATCATCTATACCGCTTCCAGAAGAGTAGATTCTGATGTATATAGTACTTCCCGGGACTTTCACCATACAAAAAAATTAAGCGGGCAGGTTAGAGGAATCAAAAAAATATAAGGGTATTGTAACATATGGCGTCGAATGAGAGTGACTCTGAAGCGAGCTCCCAGAAAGATGGGAAAGAAAACGGTTTCGAGTGTGTATACTGCGGAAAACCCGTTAAGAAATTTGTGAAATGTGGGAAGTGTTTCAATATTTTCCACGAATCGTGCCTAATCAAAGAGGGAAATATGCAAAATGCAAGCATGAGAGGTTAGGAAATTACCAGTCGTCATTAACGGAGAAGGAAGATCCAGTTGATACGAAAAATAAGATATTGGAAATCGAAAATTTATATCTCAAACAACTTATGAAGGAAATGACAGAGAAAAATCAGGTGCTTATGCAGAATAATAGTCTCCTATTAGAAAAAATCAAAACATTGGAAGGTAACAAAAAAAATGAAGAGATATCCTTTGCAGAAACAGTAAAAAAATCTGATTCATCCATCAGTTCAAACGTAAACAAAACAATCTCAATTGTCAACTATCAAAAACCACCAACAAAAACATCATCGAACCACAGAAACAGTAGTGATACATCTGAACTACCACATTCCGCAACTATGACATTGAACAACAAAACCAAATATAACCTAGAAAGAAACATAAACACTAACACTTCGAAAAAGCAGGTATACGAACAAGAAAATAATACTGCCCCTGAAGATACATCAGGATTTATAACTGTCAGATCGAGAAGAAATAGAAAGGGTGATGTAGGAACAGGGATTTTCGAGAATTCAAGTTTCAAGTCATCTAAAGCTATCAAAGATGAGAAGGATAGAAAGTTATGGCTATTTGTATCTCGAGTACATGAGAATGTTAAAGATGAAGACGTCAAAGCATATATTTTGAGTAAGGGAAAATTGGAAGAAAACCAAGTTTATGCAAGAAAATTGAATACCAGAAACCAAGAGGACCTAAACTATAAATGTGTTCTAGTTGGTGTTCCTATAACCATGAAGGAGGAAATATACAAAAGTGAATTTTGGCCATCAGGAATTAGATACTCAAGATTTGATTTCACCAGGGGACAACATTGTTTAGAGAAGCAGAAAGTATCGGTTTGAATATTAAATCTATTGAAGACGAAAAGAGGTATGACAACATCAAAATTAATCAGAAAAATGAACATTTCAGCATATTACATCAAAATGTACGTTCTTTAGGTAATGCAAGGGAACTATTGGAAGCAATTTTGACAGAACAGCTTGATATAAAAATCGTGTGCTTAACTGAGCACTGGCAAACCAAAGAGCAACTAGAATATCATGGAATAACGAATTTTTCATTACGAACTTTTTTTTGTAGAGGGAAAAATGAGCATGGAGGGGTAGCCATTTACGCAAGAAATGAAATACAGACCAAAGAAAGAGCAGATATTAAAGAACAGTCAAGGAAAAAGAATTGTGAATGTACTGGGATAGAATTTAAAATGGATGGAAAGAAACATGTATGTATAGTAGTTTATAATGATGGAAATATCGAAACACTGACAGAAGCAATGGAACCTATACTGCATAAACTTATGGAGGAAAATATTACAGTCACCATAGTTGGGGACTTCAACATAAATATGCTGGAGAACTCAAAAAAAAGACAAACACTCCTGGATCTTCTGAGATCATATAACTTACAACAGACAATTTATCAACCTACAAGAATAACAGCTACAACAGCCACATGCATTGATAATATTTTCACAAATGCTGGGGAAAACTGGTCAACCAATGTCATACAAACACACATATCTGATCATACTGCACAGAAAATAACATTTACAGTGAACCAAAGACAAAAAAATTATACACTCAAACGTACATTTTCAAATAAAAACATTGAATACTTCAAAGAACTGATACACAAAGAAAATTGGATATTCATTTATAAATTAGCGAATAACAACGTGAATGCTCAGTTTGATGAATTCCATCGCTTATATCTAAAAAGTTTCAATGAAGCTTCTCCGCTAAAAAAGATAATGGTGCGCAGGAAACCAAAATCAATAATACCAGACATGGAAATAAAGGAAATGAAGAACAAATTAGACATACTGTTAGTCATGAGCACATATGAAAAATCGTTCAAAGACAAATACCGTCAAACCAAAATCCAGTATGACAAATTACTAAAGCAACGAAAGATGGAAAAATATGAAAAGCTAATTGAAAATTCTGACAATAAATCCAAAACTGTGTGGACATTGGTGAACTCCTTCAAAAATGTGAAGCAGAGAAAAATTGAAGTAGATGGAGATCCACAAAATACTGCAAATGAAATGAATAATCACTTCATAAAGGCAGGTATAATTTCAACAGAAAGCATCATCAACACTAATAATGATGAAAAAATTGAAAAATTAGATAAATCCATCCGTTTGAAGAAAATTTCCCCATCAGAAATCAAAGAGGTTATAAAATCTTTAAAAAATAAACACTCCAGTGGATATGACGAAATATCAAATCACATAATTAAGCAAACAGCAGAAGAAATAATTGAACCTTTGAGCCATATCATTAATAACTCTCTCAAACATGGTATTTTCCCCGATAAATTAAAGATTGCAATTGTGAAACCAATACATAAAAAGGGCGATATAAATGACTTTAATAACTACAGGCCTATAAGTATCCTGCCAAGTTTCTCCAAGTTATTTGAGATGATATACTGTAGACAATTGATGGAGTTCTTATTAAGAAATGAAATACTCAGTGATAATCAGCATGGTTATACAAAAGGAAAATCAACAAAGACAGCAGTGTACAAATTCATCAATAAAATAGTTGAAGCATTTGAAAGTGGAGACCTACCTATGGGAATATTTCTTGACCTAACCAAGGCATATGACTGCTTGGACAGTGAAAAACTATTGGAGAAACTGGAAAGATATGGAATTAGAGGACCTGCTTTGCAGTGGGTGAGGTCATATTTCACAATGAGAAAACAGATGGTGGAAATGGAAGGGGAGGAAGAAGTTATAAGATCAAATATGGAGGAACTGCTTTTAGGTATTCCACAAGGAAGCATTGCTGGACCAATATTTTTCATAGTATATATCAATGACTACACAGTAAGCGATGACAGTGAAAATAATAAAAAAATAACAACAATTAACTATGCAGACGACACCAACCTACTTATTATAGAGGATTTATATCCAGATTTGAGGAACATATGTGAAAGTAAAATGGAAGAAACAGATGAATGGTTCAAAAGTAACAACCTCCTTTTGAATAAAGAAAAAACCAAAATCGTACTATTCACTCCAAGTAGTACAGGTATCGAAGAACTTAATTCCATAACTCTCAATCAGAATAAATACCAACTTATGGAGCATACAAAGTTTTTAGGAGTTCACATAGATAGTCATCTGGACTGGAAGGAACATATTACAAATCTTTGCACAAAAATTCAGACAGCAATTTATGGGTTTAGAATAACATCGAAATACATTTGTCAACGCAACTTGAAGATGGTGTATCACGCAACAATAGAAGCCAAACTGAGATATAGCATAATCTTCTATGGATCCGGAAACATAAAGCCTCTATTTGTACTACAGAAAAAAGCAATTAGAATACTGAATAACATGAGGTATGATCAATCATGTAGAGGTACATTCAAGAAATTGGGATTGCTAACTATATATGCTATATACATTCAAGAATGTGTTATTTTCATCAAGAAGAATCCAAATTTATTTCATAAATATGAAAACCAAAAAAGTTATTATGGCACAAGGAATAACAATTATATATACCCTAGGCATAATTTAACAATAAGCCAGAAGCAAGCTGAGTACAGATGCTTAAAAATGTATAACTCTTTGCCAAAAGATAAATCTATGATTTCTGATATAAAAAAATTTAAAAAGAAACTGTATAAATATTTCGTTGAGTTAGATGGAAATGAAGATTATTTAGCATGATAGGATATAGTTCATATTTTTCCTTTTAGACACTATTCCATTTCATTTTCATGTACTTAGCAATTTGTGATGAATATGATCTGAAATAAAGCACTATTATTATTATTATTATTATTATTATAAAACAAATTTTTGAAATTTAAGGGTTGAAATTTCAACCCCTGGATCCCAAGAGGAGTCAACCATTTTTTCACGAAATACTTATATTGCAAAAAGAAACATAGGGTGAAAATCTGGTGATGCTAGAACGAAAGCTTCTATTTAAAACAAATTTTTGAAATGTAAGGGTTGAAATTTCAACCCCTGGATCCCAAGAGAAGTCAACCATTTTTTCAGGAAATACTAGTATTGCAATAAGAAACAGCCTGTGGAAATCTGGTGATGCTAGAACGAAAGCTTCTATTTAAAACAAATTTTTGAAATTTAAGGGTTGAAATTTCAACCCCTGGATCCCAAGAGAAGTCAACCATTTTTTCACGAAATACTAGTATTGCAATAAGAAACATCCTGTGAAAATCTGGTGATGCTAGAACGAAGGCTTCTATATAAAACAAATTTTTGAAATTTAAGGGTTGAAATTTCAACCCCTGGATCCCAAGAGAAGTCAACCATTTTTTCACGAAATACTTATATTGCAATAAGAAACATAGGGTGAAAATCTGGTGATGCTAGAACGAAGGGTTCTATATGAAAAGAATTTTTTAAATGTAAGGGTTGAAATTTCAACCCCTGGATCCCAAGAGAAGTCAACCATTTTTTCACGAAATACTAGTATTGCAATAAGAAACATCCTGTGAAAATATGGTGATGCTAGAACGGAAGCTTCTATATAAAATTAATTTTTGAAGTTTAAGGGTGGAAATTTCAACCCCTGGATCCCAAGAGAAGTCAACCATTTTTTCACGAAATACTAGTATTGCAATAAGAAACATCCTGTGAAAATATGGTGATGCTAGAACGAAGGCTTCTATATAAAATTAATTTTTGAAGTTTAAGGGTTGAAATTTCAACCCCTGGATCCCAAGAGAAGTCAACCGTTTTTTCACGAAATACTAGTATTGCAATCAGAAACATCCTGTGAAAATATGGTGATGCTAGAACGGCGGCTTCTGTATAAAATTAATTTTTGAAGTTTAAGGGTTGAAATTTCAACCCCTGGATCTCAAGAGAAGTCAACCATTTTTTCACGAAAGACTAAAATTGCAATAAGAAACCGACTGTGAAAATCGGGTGATGCTAGAACGAGAGCTTCTATATAAAACAAATTTTTGAAATTTAAGGGTTGAAATTTCAACCCCTGGATCCCAAGAGAAGTCAACCATTTTTTCAGGAAATACTAGTATTGCAATAAGAAACATCCTGTGAAAATATGGTGATGCTAGAACGGCGGCTTCTATATAAAATTAATTTTAGAAGTTTAAGGGTTGAAATTTCAACCCCTGGATCCCAAGAGAAGTCGACCATTTTTTCACGAAATACTAGTAATGCAATAAGAAACATCCTGTGAAAATATGGTGATGCTAGAACGGAAGCTTTTATATAAAATTAATTTTTGAAGTTTAAGGGTTGAAATTTCAACCCCTGGATCCCAAGAGAAGTCAACCATTTCTTCACGAAAGACTTATATTGCAATAAGAAACAGCCTGTGAAAATCTGGTGATGCTAGAACGAAAGCTTCTATATAAAACAAATTTTTGAAATTTAAGGGTTGAAATTTCAACCCCTGGATCCCAAGAGAAGTCAACCATTTTTTCACGAAAGACTAATATTGCAATAAGAAACAGCCTGTGAAAATCTGGTGATGCTAGAACGAAAGCTTCCAATAAAACAAATTTTTGAAATTTAAGGGTTGAAATTTCAACCCCTGGATCCCAAGAGAATTCAACCATTTTCTCACGAAATACTTATATTGCAATAAGAAACATAGGGTGAAAATCTGGTGATGCTAGAACGAAGGCTTCTATATGAAAAGAATTTTTTAAATTTAAGGGTTGAAATTTCAACCCCTGGATCCCAAGAGAAGTCAACCATTTTTTCACGAAATACTAGTATTGCAATAAGAAACATCCTGTGAAAATCTGGTGATGCTAGAACCACGACTTCTATGTGAAAAGAATTTTTCAAATGTCGAGCTGTGTAAGAATCGGCCACTCGGCTTAACATTTCTTCTAATATTTACCATTATAAATAATTTCCATTTATATTTCATGTTACATGTTATCTTGGTAAATAATTAATGTATTATTTCCATTAGTCCCGAAAAAGAACTTATAATTATCGTAATAGTACATAGAAATATTTTTTCGGCACGCCACTGGTCGATCGGGTATTTCCGGAGATTTGGTCTGCCAAGTTTAGCCGCTGTCTTCACGGCCGTGTTCTTCGGGCTGTCTGTTCGTCCGTCCGTATATATGATATCCCTCGAACGGAACGAACCAAGAACTTGAAATTTTCAGGGTAGGTTCGAATCTCGAATGCCGCAGTTAAGATTTTGATCAGGGGGTCCGTAAATATGGCCATTTGAAATTTTGTTCTTCTGACTACTTCGAAACTTCTGATTCGATCGAGATGAAATTTTGCAGTTAGATGGAGAATGACGTATTCAAGCAACGTGAACAATTTTATCCAGATCGCATAAACAGAACCATAGAAATCATAGAAAATTATAACTTTCGAACAGAAAGGCCTAGGGGCATGAAATTTTCAGGGTAGGTTTGGACCTTGAATGTCGAAGTTGCGTTCATCAATGAGCAAAATTAGACTAGAGGTTCCGGAATTATGGCCGTTCGAAATATTTTTTCCCGATAATTTCGAAATTACCAATTGGATTGGAATGAAGTTTTGCACATAGATGAAACATAATGTATTCAAACCACGTGCAAAATTTTGATCACATGGCATTAACAAGACCATAGATACCGTAGAAAATCATAGCGAATTATCGAAAAAAAAAAATTGGTCACTGACGTGAAGTCTGGAGTTTCGCCTCAGTTTGAAATTTTTTCTGACAGCTGTCTAAATTTTCTTCATATGGTTTTTAAAACTCGAAAATGCGAATCTACCTACAAGGTCGACGAACGAGCGCTCAAAAGCTCCTGACTTCACTGCAGTGTTTTTTATAATTTTTTGAATTCAATTACCTTACTACATTCTTTCTTAAATTTTCCTCAATTCATGGGCGAAATGTTCAAACTGTAGTTCTTGTATATGTTTATAATTTTTCGAGATATAGCTTCTTTTGTAGCATTTTGACTTGCTCATTCAGTCATGCTGGCTTATTCATTATACAGGTTCAATCAGGAGTTTGTTGTCGAACCCTAATTTTAAAACACCCAGCGGAATCATTTTGTGGTCAAATTCTTTCAAAACACCAATTTGTTGTCAAGAACTATTCCTCTCCTTTTTTTTTTGTTCATGTCTTCAAGTGCTTTAGTTAATTTTCAAGAGAGAAACGAACTCCAAACAACAGTTCACCTCATTTGAGAAATATTATTTTTTGGCGAGATGGTTTTGCCCATTGTGCCATAATGTCAGTTAAACAGCACATTTTATGAGTCTAGCAATGAGAAGGCAACAATATGTTGTTTAGTTATAATGATAAGCAATTATTGCAAAATTATTTATGCAAACGTATTCAATTCAACTTCACTCCGCGATCTCTGACTTGCCTAGTACCTCTAGCATTTCCCACACGTGTTCTATGGTGTTGAGATCAGGCGAACATGCTGGCCCGTGTCATAATTGGGAAATACTTATTCAAAAGTACATGGATTATTTAAATTCAAATGCATTGCCTGAATGGAAAGAAAATATTTCATCTACATTGTATTAATCTGCAGGTGTCCAGACGGATATCATTTATTTTAATGGTCATGATAAGTTCGACGAAAAGACCACCCATGGTCTCGATAAGTAATGTCTAAAAGGCAAAGTTGTCCATTTGCAACATTGTAGTGGCTGAAATTGTTTATGTCTACCGTAGATTACGAGTATCGGTCTCACGGGAACATTTTTGAAACGAGAATTGCTGTTTAAGCGTCTGGATGCCCACTCTTGAGCTGTAGATTCTTTTTGAAAAGGGGGGTAAAGTTTACTTTTGGAGATCAAGGAAAAATTAGAGTTAGTTACTCGGCGGGAGTGGAGTTACTCGGAAAAAAGGGAGTTCCTCGGCGAAAATGGGACCCACGAAGGGTAAAGTCGGACGACGGTTTCGAGGGCGGTGTAGGAAACTAGTGTTGTAATTTTTCAGTAGAGGATTTCTGTTAGATTTCGGTTTAAGGGGGTAACTGTGTTAGATCGTACAAACAAGTGTTTAAGAAGTTTATTTTGAGTAGAGTTAAAAAGCCGTAGGTTGTGTTTCGAGTGCGAATAAAAATAATGGCCAATATCGTGTGTGGGTGGTTTAGTTTCCAAACAGGTACTAAAGAGAAATTAGGTGGTTTGCAGACCAAGGTAGGAAAATTCAATTCAAAGCTTTAACCCCTATGAATGTGAATGGCATTATTGTAATTCCCAATATTATTGATATCTCGATCCGAAGTTGATTTGATGTACGTTCGATTTTACGTACGAAATTTGAATATTAGTTGTAACTGATTATCCGACCCCTCGTACATTGCGATGGGTATGTTGATGGGAAGTAACAGTTGAATTGTTTGATTTAATATACGATTGTGAGAAACTAAGTGAACGATAGATGCTTTATTTGGATGTTCTTTTGATGTTTGTGCAAATTACGATTTTATGTACGCATTTTACCATCATTTTTCTTTCTTAAATATAATTTGTTCTCTTAAAAATTTCGAGGTTTTCTTTCCTGAATACCTGTACCTCAGAAAAATAAGACAAAAGACTCTCTCTTAGTGCAGAGAGCATGAATCAAGGCCTTTTCGGAAAATAGATAGATAAAAATTGGTGACAGCAAAATATGATCAATAAGGGTAGAAACCCCAGGTTTTAGTACGAATTGGTGACAGCGGAATATAGAAAATACGATTAAATAAAGAATAGAACCCCCCAGGTTCACTACAAATTGGCGACCAGCGGTGGGATATGTTTAATTTTTTTGAGGGAAAGGAGCAGGAAAGAGATAGAGATTTCTAAATTATTCTTTCTATCGGGAAAGTTATTTTGTGTCGGAAATTTAAGGTTGAATAGAACTTTTTTGGTGTTTATAGAAACATCAAATCAGTTGGATCGAGAGAATATCAGACAGGGGAAGGTTTTTGATTTTTTGAGCTAATTTTGTGTTACTAACATTTGTGTGGATAATTTTTGTGTGTTTCAGGAATGCAGCTTTGAATATAAGTTTTATTGATTTCAGGGAAGTTTATTATTTTGTGTGTTTCAGGACGGCATTTCCGAGTAAAAGTTTTGTTGATTTTAGGGAAGTTTATTATTTTGTGTGTTTCAGGACGGCATTTCCGAGTAAAAGTTTTATTGATTTTAGGGAAGTTTATTTTTTTGTGTGTTTCAGGACGGCATTTCCGAGTAAAAGTTGTGTTGATTTTAGTGAAGTTTATTATTTTGTGTGTTTCAGGACGGAATCTCCGAGTTAAAGTTTTGTTGATTTTAGGGAAGTTTATTATTTTGTGTGTTTCAGGACGGCATTTTTGAATATAAATGTAATCAGGTTAAGGGTTGTTGGTAATTCTATAATTTTTTTTTTTTGGACGGGATTTCAGAATATAAAATTTATCGGACTTAGGTCAAGTGGATTTAAATAACATCAACTGTTTGAAATTTTTGTGACATTAGTTCGAGTCAATTTGGGGTTTGATTCCAAAATTTTTGGTTTTTGTTTTTGTTGGGATTAACGTTGTCATTTTGGGTTATCAAAATATTCCCGAATAATTTTTTGAAAATAATAGTTATCGGTGCATTTGAAAAAAAAAAAAAAAATTTTTCTTGAAAACTGATCAAGAGGAAGTTGTAGGATTGAAATTTTTTTTATTTTTCAATTTTTTCATTTTTTTTCATTTTTTTTGATATAAATTTACCTTCGAAAATAAAGATTTGAGATGTTGCCTGCAGCTTCTTCGGCGAGTGGTATGGCTGGGGGAAATGCGAATGTGCCAACGCCAAATGTAGCCAACCTATTACGTGGGGCGGGAATGTACTCGCTAGGTATGATAGCCACAACATTAGAAAACTTTTCGGGGAAAGAAGCGGCGAGGTACTTCGATAAACTGGAGTTACGCTCAAAATTGGACGGATGGACCGAGGAAGAAACTCAGAAATTACTAAAGTTTAAACTCGTAGGGGAGGCGTATAGTTTTTTCAAATCAGATCCAGGGTTAGATTTGTTAACGTATTACGAATTAAAGAATAGGTTCTTACAAAAATTTACGCCGTTCAGACTGCCAGGGGAAAATCAGTGGAACCTGTGCAGGTGTTTCCAAAGACATGACGAGGATGTATCGTCATTTTGCACAAGGCTGCGTACGCTAGGAGCAAGTTTATTGCGGGAGGATTTGGAAGGAGCCACCGTGGATGAGGAGGCTGGAATTAGAAAGAAAAACAAAGATCTGATTTTGAACCAATTCAAAATGGGTCTACGAAAGGATTCAATGAAGGACACAGGAATCTTATTGTTGAAGGAGGAAGATTTACACTTGGAAAAAGCGGAAGAGTTAGTAAAGTTACAGGAAAATATCACAAGAATGTTACAAGGGCGTTTGGGCGGTACCAGGATAGCAGGAATCGACACAGAACAAGTATGTCAACTGTGTGATCAGGAGGGGCACTCAGCAAGGGAATGTAGAAGGACCAGACAGGGACGGGAAAATCAAGAAAAGCCACTAGGGATGAGATGCTTTTTCTGTGGCCAAACGGGCCATATTTCAAGACAATGTCGAAACACGAAGGGGGCAGCACAAGGAGCGCCAGGTTCGTGCTTCAACTGTAACCAACAAGGACATTGGTTAAGGGACTGTCCGAAAAGGGATAGACACAGGGAACAGGACCAAAGGGATAGAAACAGGGGACAGGACCAAAGGCAGAGGTTCAGAGAGAATACAAGGAGAGAGGAAGGATTCCCGACCTGGAATACACGAGGGGGTGTGAATGGGAATCCTCAATATTCCAGGAATCAAGAAGGGCCGACCATTTCGGGAAATAGGGAATCTACCGGCGCGATTCCACAACGATCGCAATCGCCGCCTACGTTTCGTACAGCGAATTTAAACTCCAAGGGCCAAAGTTCATCTGCCTGGACGGAGGCCAAAGGGTGGTAGATAGGCAGGGAAAGCGGGAGTCATCAATAGAGCAAGGACACAAGGGGAATCCAATTGGATCATCGGTCATGGTAATCCCGGAAGTAAATTCATTGGGATTATATGACATACCACATATAATCAAGTTGAATATTAATGGTAAGGCGTGTTCTTGTTTGGTTGACAACGGGGCAGCGGTGACTCTCGTGAATAAAGGATTGATCCCGGACGGTAGGATCGATAAGAACGAGATCGGTGTCCGTCTAACGAGTGTAACGGGACACGATTTTCGTACCTGGGGTACGACGACTATTTTTGTAAGACCAGAAGGAGAACAATTGGGAACGATTTGGACAGCGGTCCTTTGTGATGACAAGACATTAGGGAACGTCCAGGTTATATTAGGACGAGATTTTTTGTACGCCAATGAGGCGCACTTGGATTACGAGGGGGAACCCTACCTAAAGATGTGGGGGAGGAAATTCATGTTTTTGAATAAGGGAGACTTAGAGGAACAGATACTCACGGGAGGTGAGAATATGGAGGGAGTTACTGGGAGAATACAGGAGGTTCAGGGGTATAATCGTGGAGGTTATAGCAGTGATTTTGTGGAGATTAGGCCGATGGAAACGGCGGGAACAAGGAATAACTACACACCCAAGGGTGACGGAGTCGACAGGGACGACACGAGGGAGGATATTCCAGGGAATCTACAAGGAAATGTAGGGAATAAGGTTAAAATATCTTGTAGGGAATCCGGTACTCAGACCGACAATTATACGGAAACGAAGGAATTAATGGGAAAAAAAAGGAGGACTGTCGAAACTCAGGTGGAGAAAATAGAAGAATCGGACGCGATAAGTAGATCGAAAGGTAAAGAGACAAATGAACCGGATGATGAGGTTGTATTAGTGGAAAATACAGACGTTAGGGTATGTAGAGGAGAAGAAAAAGGGAGGAGAAATGAAGAACAGCGAAATGTAGAGAATAACGGGGAAGAATTCACCACCGATAAAGAAGAACGGTGGGAAACTGACGTTGTATTGATATCAGGGGTTACTATTCCCGCACGTTCAAAAGCTCTAGTAAAAGCTGAACTGAAGAAGGACGTAAAAGGGGTTTACATTGTTTGCGAACCGGTAAATTTGGGCGACGGACAAGTATATGTCGCGAACTCTTTGATGAAAAAGTAACCAGTTTGGGTACGCGTGGTGATGAATATCAGAACCATCAGGAGAAATGAATCGACTTCCTGCCCTCAGCGAAGATTCCAATTCGGGTACGCGTGGTAATGATAATTATCAGGACCATCAGAAGAAATGAGTCACCTTTCTGCCCGTAGCGTAGATTCCAGCGGCCCTTATCAGTTATCAGCTGAAAGGGGTCCCGTCTCGAGTTTCGTACACCGATACACAGCTGTCAGCAACTAAGGTCAAGGTCCCAATTCTTGTTTTCATTTTTCGGTTCCGTTATTGAATCTGAGTTGCTGACTAGCGACCTTCCCCAATGAACACCTCTATCCTACCATCGTTTACGTTTCTATGTTGATAGTATCATTCTCTAGAGCTAGCCTCATTTTGTATATAATTTTTCAAGGAGTTCGTAAGACAGGAAAAGATTGTGTAACGAAAATTAAATCGTTATAATTTAACGTTTTGGTCACTGATTGGTGCATATGTGAACACAACGTTGAGAGCGGAAAGGAAGGCGTTGTTTTTATTTAAGTTTTTCTTTATTTTCGTTCAACCACGAAATGTTAGGGTGGTGTGAATAAACTGAATGTTGAATTATGTAGGTATTCCCGAAATGACTTCGATTGTATAATTGTAATTTGTTTTTGTAATGTTAGAATTCACGTGTAACAAAATATTTAGGTCAAGAATAGGTGTTCATGTTGTTGAGTTTTTTCGATTGATAAGAATGTCAATTTTTTTTTGTTGTTTTCGATTTTTTTTTGTTTTTTGTGGAAATGAACTCTACAGGATCAGTCCGAAATGAGAAATAATCACATGTGGAGTAACCTTCATCCTTTGTCCTTTCCATTGTCGGTATTCAGTCGTGACTAGACTATGATTGTACGGACAAAAGTGCGGAAATAGCTGCGGAATCAATTCAAGAATTCGCGTAGTGTTCGGCCGCCAAAACGGCGTACAAAAGTAACCCGATTAAAGTAGGAGTTTCGTCAATTCAACCTATTGGAACACTAGGAATATAGACCCAAGGGAGATAGATAAGGCACAGAGAATGCAGAGTTTCGGAGCAGAGCGATAAGCTGTTGAGACTATTATGGTGGAGAAAGTAGCAGGGACTGGACAGGGTTTCTTTACAGTGGAACGATTTAACCCAGAGGAGATGAAGAAACTAGCACACCCCACGACGAGACAGGAGTAATATTGAATGGAGTACAATTAAACCAGAACCCAGGATGTGAATTCATGATGTTAGCCGGTCTGTGGAACACACTTACAATGTGGGTCACCCACATACACAGGGCAAAGCAGGAACGAGTAAAAACCCATACAGAAGGACGAGAGTCGGAAACCCTGGAAGAAGTGATGATGCGAGATTGTACCCCTCTATAGACATTGGACGAAAGAACCGAAATAATGAGTACTAAACTAGGGCGTTCGTCGTATATTTGGTGCGGTGATTAGACTTTATATCTCTCGAAAAACAATAGTGGTGTCGTTTGCGTCATTGTCAGACTAATGTAGACCAATGAATGCTAGTGCGGACACGAGTGATCGAGCACGTATCATGCCAAATAGACCTGAAAATCCCTTTTCTTTCCCCTAACCCGAAGGTTACCGCTTCCATTAAGATTATTCTCTTACTACCATATGGATCGGTGTTTGCTGAAACGAGCCCTACCACAAGAAGTCATGCCCTAGACAAGGAGACTTCCCTACAATAAGAGGCCAGATCACAGGAGAGGATTCGCCCAACCCATGGATTAGGAGTGTGTCGCGAGTACCGAGATGGTTCGCGAAAGAGCGAATTTCAGATCGGAAAAAGGTGAACGAAAAGTCATGTGTGCGGAAGTGGGTCGTAACGTAGTGAGAAGTACATTGCTTGAACGCTTTGTTGTTTGTTATGCAAGAAATCTTCGTCATATTTTTTTTGTTTTGGTTAACTTACTCCAGAGGACGTTCATTCTTGTTTTTATTCTTTTAGTTTGTATTATTCCTAGTTTAAGTTGTAGATAATGCACTTTATAGATAGTATCTTAATTTCAAGACGGTAAAATTGCGTATATACGAGGGGTTACTATTAAGTTGTTTGGCATTAGCGAGTAGGTATCGCATTGTCTGGGTTGAGGCGAGATATGGGGTCAGCCCATTATATTATATGTTATGTGAATATGGGAAAAGTATTGGCCTTGTAATGCCAAGACTTTTTCGTAGGGGAGAGTGATATAATAATTGGGAAACACTTATTCAAAATTTCATGGATTATTTAAATTCAAATGCATTGCCTGAATGGAAAGAAAATACTTCATCTACATTGTATTAATCTGCAGGATGTCGTTTGTTTTAATGATCATGATAAGTTCGACGAAAATACCACCCATGGACTCGATAAGTAACGTCTGAAAAGCAAAGTTGTCCATTTGCAACATTGTAGTGGCTGAAATTGTTTATGTCTACGGTAGATAGGGCCAGTTGAGATTAAAATTCATGGGAAACATTTTTGAAGCAAGAATTGCTGTATAAGCGTCTGGACGCCCACTCTGGAGCTGTAGATTCTTTTTGAAAGAGGGGGAGAGTTTACTTTTGGAGATCAAGGAAAAATGAGAGGCAGTTACTCGGCGGGAGTGGAGTTACTCGGAAAAAAGGGAGTTCCTCGGCGAAAATGGGACCCACGAAGGGTAAAGTCGGACGACGGTTTCGAGGGCGGTGTAGGAAACTAGTGTTGTAATTTTTCAGTAGAGGATTTCTGTTAGATTTCGGTTTAAGGGGGTAACTGTGTTAGATCGTACAAACAAGTGTTTAAGAAGTTTATTTTGAGTAGAGTTAAAAAGCCGTAGGTTGTGTTTCGAGTGCGAATAAAAATAAAGGCCAATATCGTGTGTGGGTGGTTTAGTTTCCAAACAGGTACTAAAGAGAAATTAGGTGGTTTGCAGACCAAGGTAGGAAAATTCAATTCAAAGCTTTAACCCCTATGAATGTGAATGGCATTATTGTAGTTCCCAATATTATTGATATCTCGATCCGAAGTTGATTTGATGTACGTTCGAATTTACGTACGAACTTTGAATATTAGTTGTAGTTGATTATCTGACCCCTCGTACATTTCGATACATTTCGATTGGTATGTGCTGGAAGAAAGGGAACAGGAAACAACAAGTAAAAAGGCAGTTCTTCAAGGAAGACTTGCACAAGGACTCAAACAAGAAGGTGAGGACCCCGAAACATTCTTATTCGAAGTTTCCGGAGTTGATTTAAGTTCAATAATGGATGAACTCGAAGAAAATTCTAGAAGTTTTAAAGAAGATCTGCAAGAAACTACCAAATCCCTGAAAGTAGATTTGGAAGAAAAGTTTCAAGAGACTACCAGATCTCTGAAAGAAGATTTGCAAGAAACTCTGGAGGAAAAGGTTTTAGAAAATTCTAGAAATCTAGAAGGGAAGCTCCAAGAAAATTGTAGGAACCTGGAAGAGAAGCTCCTGGAAAGCACGGAAGGCCTAAAACAAAAACTTTGTAGTGTAGAAGGAAGAATAGAGAAAGAAATGGACAACATTAGGGAACAAACGAACACCGAGATAGATAAACTCGAGGAGGAAATGAAAAAAAATGAAGAAAATCATTAATAAGCTGTAACCGAGTTGATGCTGCGCAAACCACGGAAATGGTCAGCGATTATTCAATGCTGGACCTGAAGAAGGGGATGAAGAATTTCAAGGTTGATTCTGGAATCAAGAAGCTTTCTATGAAGCCACCCTAGTTCGACGGAAAAACTCCATGGGCAAATTACCGCCGTCAATTTGAAGCTGCGGCCAAAGAAAACGAGTGGAATGCAGAGGAAAGGGATGAAGCACTTACACTGGCATTGCGGGGAGAAGCAACAGATATTTTGCAGACCCTTACCGCCCAAGAACAGGAGGACTAAGATTAGCTGATCAAACATTTGGAACTTCGGTTTGGGCAGGCCCATTTCGAACACATATACCCAATTGAAGAATCGTTACCAGAAATCAGGCGAGTCTACAAAAATTCGAAGCTAATATTGCACGCCTGGTGCGTTTCGCATATCCGGCCACACCGGAGAACGTAATGGAGCGATTGGCGGTTCAAGCATTCTTGGATGGACTCCGTGACCAGGAAACCAGACACGCCTTGACATTAGCCCGACCAGCACATCTCGTAGACGCACTGGCAAGGTCATTAGAGTTTGAAGTAGCAAAGCAGTCCTGTAGATGTCAAGGTAAAATCCGAGCGGATGAGGGAGTTTCACAGGAGCCTGCTGAGCTGGAAGCTGCCATAAGGAAAGTGATCAAGGAAGTGTTACCTTGGAAACAGGACAGCGTAGAAAATGACCAGATGACGGCTCTCATTGCCGACGTGCAGAAGAAAAAGTAGCAACACTTCGTAGAACTAGGGCGGTAGATGACAACTGGAATGAACGCAAAATTCAGTAATACCAAGAGAAAGATCCAGAACTTGGTTAAGTCATCAGCTGGAAGAAGTGCAATCGAAGACCATCATGGCAGGAAATTGCAGGTTACTCGCCAGCTGTTAAATACTACTGGTCCCAATGGAATTCTTTCACTCTGCACAATGGGGTACTGAAGCGTGTGTTGGAGTCCAAAAATGGTGGTGAAGACCGACGCCAAATAATGGTACCCAGGATTCGAAGACAGGAAGTGCTTCGGGAAATCCATGACGGGATCGCCGGAGGACATCTTGGGGTGAAGAAGACCTTGCAGAAAGTGAGGCAACGGTTCTACTGTACTAGTTGCCGAGAAGATGTTCAGGACTGGTGCAGAAAGTGCGCTGTGTGTGCTCCCATGCGTCAGCACAATGTAGGCAGCCCATTCGAGAGAATCGCCATCGACATTCTCGGACCGTTTCCCGAATCAGGCCATGGAAATGAAAACATCCTGGTGGCAATGGATTATTTCAGTAAGTGGGCCGAAGCTTATGGCCTACCCAACCAGGAAGCTATAACCGTCACGGACGTTTTGATGAAAGAGTGGATATGTCGATTTGGTATCCCATTGGAGCTGCACTCAGACCAAGGCAGGAATTTTGAATCAAAAGTGTTTCAAGAAATGTGTCAACTGCTGAACATCAACAAAACAAGGACCACGGCACTCCATCCGCAATCCGATGCAATGGTGGAGCGGGTGAACAGAACAATCGACCACTACTTGTCCAAGGTTGTCTTTGACCACCAAAGAGGCTGGGACCAGTATCTATATTTGTTCCTCATGGCCTATCGATCTGCAGTTCATGAATCAACTGGACAAATCCCTGCTAGTATCGTAATGGGCCGAGAACTACGACTCCCATGTGACCTGCGGTTTGGGATACCACCGGGACAAGACACTACCGAAGAGGACTATGTTAGCAACTTGAAACAGAAAATGGATGATATCCACGACCAAGTCCGGTTAAACTTCCAGAGCGCCAGCGATAGAATGAAGCAGACGTACGACATCAAGGCCGAGGCTGGAGGGTTTCAGGATGGTGATCTGGTTTGGTTGCACAACC
Organism: Aphidecta obliterata; assembly: GCA_963966015.1. Lineage (NCBI taxonomy): Eukaryota > Metazoa > Arthropoda > Insecta > Coleoptera > Coccinellidae > Aphidecta > Aphidecta obliterata. Next base: position 34,778,056 of record OZ014428.1, read on the forward strand.
CCAAACGTGGTCGTGGACTATCGCCGAAGTTGCAGAACTCTTTGGAAGGTCCGTTTGAAATCATGAAAAGGATAAACGACCTTATCTACTGAATTTAGAAGCTACCACGAGGGACCTCAAGGGTCGTCCACTTCAATCGATTGGCCCCTTACTCTTGAAATCACGACCAAGTTTGCACCCTCAGAGGATGAGATGACATACCAGAAGTTTATGTCCTTGTTTTCAAACGGTCAGAAAGTGCTACATGGTGTTACTAGAGAGGAGCCACGAGACCTTTTCACGGTGCCTGATGATCACGCACTAGCACACTGCGTGGCAGAAGATCTACGAATGTCCAGGAGCATTGCTGTTGTGTTCTCCAAGAAATTCGGTCAACTACAAACGCTGCGAGAGCAGAATCCAGAAGTTAGAAGGGTTGAAAGGACGTAGTTATCAAGAAGTACTCCCATGGTAAACCGTCTTATGAGGATGTCTCTGGAAGAGTCTCACCAAGCTAAGAGAGACTATGGTAGACCAGAATGTGGTGAAGATAGCAACTCCGAAATTGTCATGTGGACTCGATAGGCTGGACTGGAGAATTATAAGAAGTATGTTGGAGACAATATTCAAATCCAGCGGCGTCGAAATTTTGGTTTGCTGTAACCATCTTCCACGAGCAAACATGAAGAACGTGGAGTGTCATTTCCATCGAACTTCGCGATGTAGATATGGAGAGACGTGCAGGAATCGTCACACTCCGAGGATGACATTACGGGACGAAATGTCTTCAAGAAGGGGGCAATGTAACGAACTTATGCCGGACCTGTCGCGTCTAGATGTTTCCACGCATTACTAGAGTTACCAGAGTATTCCAGAAGCCTATGACGCGCTATATAAAACGACATCGGCCCGAGCGAGAGGCAATACAGAATTGGACTGGCGCGTGTAAATAAATCGAGTGTTATAAATAAATTAGTATCAGTGAATTGTGAACTGTAAATAAATTATTTCAAGAAGAACTTGACTTTATTCAATACAATATGAACCGCGCCTAGACTGATCTCCGATATGTACATAGTCCTATTTAATGGAACTTCTCGACGGCGGGGCGCTTGATAGCAAATTGTATTATATCTGTAGGGTCCCAGGACGAGCGTTGTCTGTCTGGTTTTGAGATCCCACGGGAAAAGAATATAATCTCCGTTGATTCAGCAACGGTGGAAAAGTCGCCTTCAAAGAAATATAGTTGGGTTAGCATCAAAAAACTTTATACGGAGCTCATTCACTGATAGGAGAATTCAACCGTTAAAAAATACCTACTGCAAATTTTAATTTCAGAGAAGTTAGAATTCTGCTGAAATATGGCAGTGGCACCGAATTCAGTGCAAGTTTTCTTCAGATTCTTCTCATGAATGCATAGAATGTGGTTTCAAGAAATGAAATGAAAGGGAGAATTTGATAAGTGGTCTTCCTCCAAAGATAAGTCAGTCACCGTCGAGACAGAAAAGATTCAGTCGTACGTGACGATTTATTCACTCAAAAAAATAACTCTGATAGAGAGACTGCTTACTCTAAACATTCATGCTATTCGATCTTCACCACTGATAATGGCTTCCATAAGAACGATATAACAAACAATTCTAGGCACTACTGTGAGTCGACATAGATCTTTCACTTTCAGCAAGAAGATGGAGTTGGTTATCATAAAAGAATAATAATAACCCATATTTGAGGGGGACATTATTGCAGCCAAAATGCATCATCTAAATACGATGAGCTTCAAATCACTCGACATACTAAAATTTTCTGTCCAGTTGTGGGCCGTAGTGTAGTGGTTAGCGCGGTTCGCTCGTGATCGAAAGATCCCAAGTTCGAATCCTCCTGTCAGGAAAGAAATTTTCTGACCTGAAGTCTGCCTCCACCATTCACTGTTTCCATCCACAGTTCTGAGCTTATGAGGGGTTTGAATAGCATAATCGGGATATAAACATTAAATTACAGTCATGAAACAAGAAAACATTGTTCTAAATAGACTAAAGCAAGCCAACAAATTAATACACGTAACTAATAGAACATCAAATTCATCCTTTGCATCTGTAGACTGGTTTCGACATACAAGTCTAATCAGTACTGCTGGCGCAGGATAAACTCTATGTGGCAAACAAGCTACCCAAACAACAGAACGTAAAAGCGATCAGAGAAAATTTCTCTACTCACGCCACCTGCCCGCTGCAAGAGCAACTGATTACAATCTATGAAGGTTATAAACATTGGGCATTGAACAAAAAGTTAGATGTCACAATGCAATGAATTGCATTTGTAAGATTCCTATACGAAACTGAATATACTTGATTGCATCTGAAAACAATATTTTATTCAATAATCTGATTGATGAAAATGTTATTATAAACCTTGAATCAAACATACCTGAAAACAATGAAATCAATAATATAAATCAATTCGAACAGGAATCAAATATCTATCTTATATAGTCCATTTAAGAATTATTGACATCGAAGCAGGCCATGAACGTCCAGTCGAGGCTTTATTTCTGGTTACTAAAAAGTAACTAAATTTCATCATAGAAATGGAACATAAATAAACCTTGAAAAGTGTTGAGTATACGAATTATCGAATAATTAAGCCGGAATATTTCGATTGCAGTTCAAACATGGGAATTCAGGTTTGAAATCGCAAAAATATCGTGAAATGCTTTCATAACTTATCGTTCATATAAAAGTCAACCATGGAAAATTGAAGATCATTCAAATAAATATTTATTTTCGCTCAGGACCATGCAATATTTATTGGTATTGGAAATCTTGCAAAATTCTAACCATATAACTATAAGAGTACCATTTTATGTCAGGATTCAAGAAGGATAATTAATGAAATTCTAGCAGGTAGCTAGTGGTGCAACAGAAAAAAATTTTCGGATACTTCGCAAGCACAGGGCCAAAAGAATGGATTGGAAAAAACGTAATAATGTATTAAGAAATATGAGAGAAACAAAAATTGGGAATCTATGTAGTACATGAAGAATTTTGACATGAAATTTGTACCGAACTTTCAATATATGAACCAATTTGTGAATTATTTATTGCTCGGTGTTGAATACTTTGAGAAAGTCAATTTTTATTTTCATCCATTAGAACTGTCCATGAATTATTGAAAATATTATAATTGATGAGCAATTTTACAATTATTCAGTATACTTTTGAATTGGGAACGATATAGCATGTGTATAAGCAAAGGGAATGTAAATAGGGTACCATACAGTATAAGTATAATAAATAAACTTAAAATATCTATGAATGATACAAGAGCAAAGATAAAAATATCATTGAAAACTTTGTTTCCACGTAGTGTAGTGATTTGGATGTGTTTATTGAATAAGCTGACATAATCCTATTGATGGGCATCCTTTTGCAGAAATGAAATAATTCACCATTCATAGTAATCCTTATCATTAATACCACTGTCAAGAATCGGATCACATCCAGGTAAAAATCCATCAATTGTTCCAGCATTCAAAATAGTGCACCTTCTGCCTTTACCCTTGAATATACTCGGCATACCTTTTGGATTATTTTCTAGTGTCCACTGACAAATTTGAATATCCAAATTTCATCTAGATAAATGAATTTTATGTTTTGTTCTATGTATTCTCGGTATTTATAACAATATCGTACTATTTTTATTATATTTTTCTGTTTATCAGTAAGAATTTTCCTTCGATCAACTTTTTTGTATTTGTATCAAATTTTTTTTATGATATAATATAATGTTGACTTCGATCAATTGAAATCTAGGTGCTCTTTGGTCAGTTCGAAAAGGATATCTGAACTGATATATTCATTGTTTTTAATTCTAGCAAAAACAAAGTCATTCAATGTCTCTTTGAAGGAATAATCGTATCTCACAGGTTTTCTTCCACTGCTAATTTCAGGCTATAATAACATGCTAATATCCTAAGGACAGGGCTTGGTGAAATCTGAAAATTTAAGAGACATTGATCAATCAAAATACACTTTGAGTCGGTGAATAACAGTTTACCTGAAACACTAGCGGAAATATATGCCAAATCTTTGAAAAACTCGAAGTAACACCGACAAACTGCCTGGCGTTCTCTTGTTAGGCGCGATGTATCCTGGTCAATTCCAGCCATTTTGATAGCATAAGACAAAAAATACTCAAATTCAGAGCAAATTTTTATAATTACATATTCACCAATATCTTCGATAAAATCATCAAAGCAAGATTTCTATGGGTAATGTTAGTGTTATTTCTATACCAACCTGAATTCAGCAACCCAAAATATTACTGAATAGTCTATTACCAACTTAAATTCGATTTTTCACAGCCAACCGAGATGTCAATCATTCTTAAACGGAGTATACTAACTAATTGACAACTCTAATGACAAATGTCATGCAATCATAAGGGAAATGAAACATTGATCACAAAAATGTAGCATTCTGAAGTACGGTAGTATCGTACTTTACATTCCCACACCTAGAGGCTAAACCGGAGTATCGGAGAAAACTGGATAGAGCTTGGACACGTGATAATAATTCGATTCGTCTTTTCTGATACCCGAATCAACTTTATAAATGGAATTTGAAAATTTTTTTAAAATTTTGAACGGACCGGATCTAATTTCGTCCAACTTATTTCGATTCAAACTATTTCCATGCGAAACGAAAACAAAGTCACCTACTGCAAAATTTGGGTATTCACGAACTTTATCTATTCTAGTTTTATTAAGTTTATGAATTTTTTGAGAGTTTTCAAAAGCTTTTTTCCTGTCTCTATCCAGATCTCTTTGAACTTTACAGTTATCTGGTACAATTTCTACATCAATATTATTCAGCAAATAATTAGGGCTAAACTGAGTTGAAGTGTAAATGGTATTATTATATTCTTCCACACATTTGTCTGCTATAATAGACCAAGGACGATTCGAACGAGTGTATTGTTCATTTATTCTGAAATGTATTCAAAATTCAAAAATGATTTAAACTCTCTAGAATTAATTCCACCATACTGATCAGTTAATAGAGTTCCTATTTTAATATTTCTATTCAGGAGCTTTCTCAGTAGAGTAATAAAATCATGAGCTTGTTGGGTTTTCGAAGAATGAATGAATGCATAATGAGTAAAATGATCGACAAGTATGTGGAGATATCTTTTTGGAGAGTTGTTGCCACCGAAACCACCAACAGTATCTGAAGACATATACTCATGAGTGGACCTAATTGAGAGAGGTAGCCATAAGTATAAGGAATACGTGATTTATTACTTATACAAATAGAACAAGAATGACAAAAATCAGCTATCAATTTTCTTAAGTTTTCACAAAAATAAAATGGTGATATTTTTAATTCAATTTGTTTTGGACCAATATGGCCAAATCTGTCGTGAATTTTTTTTATTACATTACGACAGAATTCTGGTGAAATTATTATTTTATAGTTATTTTTACACCGAGTATAAAGAATATCGCCTTTTTTATGGCACGGATACTGTTTGTCAAATTATGTTCAACATTTCTTTGATCCTCAATTATTTCATTCAATTCGATGAAATTTAAAATTTTGAAGTCATCCGCCAAAATAGAGGAATCAAAAACAGGATTGCGAGATAAGCAATCAGCTTCTGAGTTAGAATTTCCTGGAATATATTTCACTTTAAAATTATATTGGGACAGATAAAACAACATATGTCTGAATTCTTCATCTACCTGAGAGTGAATATTGAGATTTTCTAAAGGTTTATGATCTGTATGAACTTCAAAGTTTATATTTATAAGCCAGTAATGCCAGTACGTTAGCGCCTCTTTTATGGCTAAACATTCCAAAAACACTGCCTTTTTACGTTTCTGGAATTCGTTCAATTTTTTTGAAAAATAAGCTACAGATTTATAAGTCCCATCATCCTGCTTTTGCTTCAAAATTGCTCCAATATCGGTTATACTAGCATCAATTTGTACAATAGTGTCTCTTCGCGGATTAAAAATTGCTGAACATGGTTCCGAACAAAGATAATCTTTTATTAATCTGAAACTTCTCTCACAGTCTGGACTCCATTCGAAATTTACATTTTTTCCAAGCAATTTATGAAGAGGTTTTGAAATTTGAGTGATATTAGGAATATAATTGCGATAAAAATTTACTTTACCCAAAAATTGCCTAATATTTTTTTTATTCTGAGGAGTTGGAAACTCCTTAATTGGAACAACATTATCATTAATGGGTTTCGTTACATTATTCTCAATTATATGACCAAGATATTTAACGCTGTTTCTCGCAAAGTTACACTTCGAAAGTTTAAGTCGGAACCCTTCTTTCAAAATTGCTTGTAATAATTTCGCAACATGACATAAATGCTCTTCAAATGTCGATGAAAAGATTAATATATCATCAATGTAATTAATACAAAAGGAATCCAAACCTTTCCGACGAATTATATTTCTTAAAATTCTTTGAAAAATTGCTGGAGAAGTCTTTAAACAAAAAGGTAAACATTTCCAATTGTAATGCCCATTTTGTGTTACAAAACCAGTCTTATAATAGTCCTTGCTGCGAAGAGGAATCGACCAAAAGGCACTATTTATGTCCAGAACAGAAAACCACTTACAGTCTCTAGTTTTTACTATTAAATCACCTATTAGAGAAAAAGGTTGACTTTCTGGTATAACTAATTTGTTGAGAGCTGTAAAATCGATACCGATAAAAAAGTAGCATTCTGAAGTACGGTAGTATCGTACTTTACACGTTATAAATAGATGCCCATCTATAGCTTTTCGTAAGTCCGACATTCATTGAAATTAATGAGCTTGGCTCTAATCAGATTCAATCTGTGAATGCTTCACAAAACATTCCGTGAAAATAAGCCAATGTGGTCAATATCATTGGCAACGGCCATCCTGAATGCCAGTGAGGAGTTGCGTCAATCTATCTCATTGAGATTTGCTCCGAGGCCTTGAGATGCGTCAGACCGTAGAAAAGTTTTATTTGTTTCTCCAATTATCCTTTTTCCTTTCTACGAATCCACCTTGTAAAGTGTTTTATTGGATGAAATGCAAGCTGCTCGGTAACCTAATTCGATTCTTTTCAACCGATCCGATCATGGATCGGTAAACACAGCGAGAGGTATCTGAAATCACATAAAAGCTATCGGAATTCTCTTTTAAAATTTAAAAACGATTGTCAGACGGTTATTTTTTCAAAAGGTTGGTAAGGTGTCAGGTAAATCTAGGTTGATCATTTAATTCATTCATTTGCAACCTTTGAAAAGGGTAAAAAATATAGATCATGTAACTTTTGCAGTTTATATTTTTGGGAAAAGAAATGCAAAACCTGGTAAGATGGGTCACTTTTTTCCACATCCCATTAATAACCCAATGCAATGAATTGAATGACAGCTGAAGCATAAATGGTGACATGTTTCAAAATTTCAAAGCTAACTTACAAACTAGGTAGAAAAAAATGCAATTCGGTAATAACATTCTTGAACATTCAATGATAGTTTTTAATCTCAAATTTTGTTTTCGATCCCAAAAACACTAGCGAACATTTCCATGTCTTATATTGACTAATTTTCTTTTCTCAACTTATACTTATTGTTTTATTTGTATAGAGGTGGAGACTGGAGATGTCATGTTTCAAGCAAGATTTTTTCAAAATATCGATACCTTTTTGCCAAATTATCGTAAGCCTCAACGTAGTACGTTGAGGCTTACGATAGTTTGGCAAAAAGGTATCGATATATACTTTTCTCCATGAAATATATTTATGTATGTACATCATCAACTGAAATTTGTCCAAACATTATACTTTCCATAGATTAGTTCACTTAGTAGTGTTCTTTCATACTGATTTAACTGATGGAACTTATGTGAAGGATATGCTTCTACTCTATAAGTATGAGGTTTTACTCGGAATATTATGAATGCGAGCTGAAGAATGTTCTTCATTTTTTGCAAGTATAATAATAACCTTTTTTTATGAATACGGCCCATTCACTGAGAGCGTGAAAGAATGTGCTAATTTCTATGAGCATGAGCATAAAAAAAAACTTCAAATTTTGACTTTACCAATGTGATCTAAGTGAAAATAGTAATTTAGGTAACAAGTCCGGAAAATACTGTTTTTTTAGCGAGTCCTGGAAGTCTGCGAGTCCAAAAAAACAGTTTTGGACGAGTTGCGTACACTATTTGTTCGGCGACCGTGTAGAATAACAAATCAATGAGACACATTTCTTTATTGCGATAAATGCGACACAAAACACAAACTTTCAAAAATCAAAATGGCAACTCATTTCATGTTTGAATGTCGTTGCTATGGTAATGATCAATTGTATTTATCGAAATCAGACCCACCAAGATTTTCATATAGCCAATGATAACAACGTAATAGGTGTCAGTCGTAATTTCGTTGCTACGGAAAACGTACTTTCCGGCCTAGTCCGGAAAGTACGTACTTTCCGGACTAGGCCGGGAAATGATACTTCCTCAAAGGAAAAGCGTCTGGGAAGTGAGTACTTCCCGGACGGTTGCCGAAAAAATAAATTCCGCGATTAGAATAATCACTTACAATTACTTTGGAGTTGTGGAAGGGGGAACTGATTGAAAACGAAAGAACGATCGCTCAAACTGATCTATGTGATTTAACTTACATAGATCACTTCGCTCAGTACGAAAGAACATTACTATTATTACCGATTAAATTCAAGGGATGTCCGTGGTAACGAAAATCTGACAAAACTCATTTGAATTGTCATTTCAGAATATTCCGGTCAATGTGAAATTTAATTATGTGAATTCAACTCTTCAAATTCGATTCAAAATTATCGTAATGGCTTATAGAATCAACACTCTTCATGTAGGCTCTATTGCCAGGGCAGCAGTAAGTCTTCCAAACATACTTCTTGCATCATTTCGGATTTATGCTACCAATTTTCAGATTCAACAAGTTAAAGTAACTATCAAAGAAAACCCAATTATTTTTTCAAGACCGTATTCAGGAGATCGTAATTTCAAACAATTCAATAGAATTGAAAATGAGAAAACTGTAAACAAGAACGGAACTTTCGGGTATAGAGGTTTGTTGATGATAACATCGATGATACAAAAAAGGTCAATATCATCAATTATAAACTATATCAATCATTTCAGGTCCAAATTCACGACTGCGTCGTGATTTTTCCATCACCAGATTCAAGTTGAAGAAAATCAGACATCATGGAAAAAATGTAATCAAGCAGAGCCCAGAACGTTGCTCTAATTACTTTAATGGAGAAAACATTATAAACGAGGAAGTTTCACATCAACGAAGCGTATCTAATGAATGCCCAAAAATCATTTCACCTCATTCAAACACCACTAAGTTTTCGATCAAGAATTGCTCGAGTAAAGAAAACATGAATTCAGTCAAAGTTTCTAACTCATTTTCGAACCCGAAATTGAACTTCGAGTCGAAGATGAAGGACATTAGTGTGGCTCCATTTGAGAACATCGATATAAATTGTTGCAAAAGTTATTCCGAGTTCCTGAAAGCGAAACTAAAAAGGGAAGATTCACAATGTCTTTCTGGGGACATCAAATGTGAGTTCTTTTTATAATTTTACAGCTGAAATGATTTTAACTGCCATATACGAATTTTAGGGTATTTATTGAACAATTTCACCTGATCATAGGTTTTTATATTATTGAATAGTAATGGTGTCTAGGATACTGCGAAATTATTATCTCAGTTCAAGAGTCGTGCAGCTGAGATGTTATAGTTTGATCCTGTATGATTTCATGTCCCTTGCATTATTTGGATTGGCTTTCAATAATGAGGCATTCGGTTAGTAGATGCTCGAGAGTTTCCTTCTTCCCTCCAATATTCGTCATTTTATGCGAGACTTCATTTTGCAAAGAACTTTCTTGAGTCGTCTAAGTAATGCCTCAAGAAGACGAAGCACAAATTCAGATAGATTTTGGAATTTTTGTGTATTTTTGTTGAAAAAAAGTCTCGTCTTTTTATAGTGAATTTTGCTTCATAGCTGTGTTTTCTTAAGCGACAAAATTGTTTTGGCCCTTCCAAGATTATGAGATAAGATGGCTTGAGTGTTGGCGGTAGAGCCTTTCATCCGTTTGCTTAGCTTGCTCTTGCTATGTCATCTCACATCGTCCACTTCACTTTTCATGATCTTTTTGTCCTTGCATGGCAGATTGTGACCTTAGAGAGTGATCTATTCTGAAAAAATACGGTGAAAATATTCGTTCAATTAACTCTGTGATGAACATTAGGTATTGCGGTAATAAAATTAAAGATTACTTTTTTCCCGTTAAAAAGGACGCACAAGATTTCAAGTTCCAAACTCTGATAATCATATTCAAATAATCAAAATCCATTGATATTATTTAAATGGTTTTCTTTCAGGTGATTCAGATGAAAGTGGAATGGAAGTAAAAATGTTATCAAGCAAGACGTTCGAACCGAAACTTTTTGGATCGAAGTTCAACATCTTACCCCTGATAGGACCGCAGTATTTACGAGGGAATTTTGTTAATCTGAGATCTATCTCTGGTGTAATGCGATCAAATGAAATACCCTCAAGAATTTCGATAAGGAAGAACACGAAGAAGAAGAAGCGCCTACCCAAGTTGTTTCTGGATAGGTGCTCCAACATAAGATTGCAGATGCCTGCTCTCGACTATGTGCCCCTAAGGCCGATAAAGAAAAGATGCCATCCTGAAGAACCCAAGAAATGTATTGAAGAGTCAAAAAAAGAATCTTGTGAAAGGGCCGATGATGACTGGAAACTAGAAACGAAACCATTCAGTGTAATCTCTTACACACCAAAAACTTCCCCTGAAGTTAAAATGAAACCATGTATTCCAATCAAGAGATTGCCGAAAATGGATATTGTAGAACCGATTAAGTCATGCAAAGTTCCAATGTCTCCTTGTCCATCTAGATCAGATACCAATTCAGAAACACCGAGAAAGAAACTACCGATTTTACGATCAGGAAAAATTAAAAATCCACAAAAACAAATCCTCAACGCACCTCCACTCCAACGTTTGAAAAAAGTTTTAGTTCCGGAACCAACAAAAATATGTCCAGAACCTATCTGTAAGCGACAAGCATGTGTGTCTTTTAATGTAACCAAGAAAAAATTACCACCTCTTTTATCGTCCACGATGCCTCCTCCTATACCACAGCAAATGAGGAATGACCTGGGACTCAGAAGGCTACCAAAAATTAATGAAAAGGATCCTCCAAAAAATTGCCCTACTCCGAAGTGTGAGGCATGTTCACGAGCTGACAGTTTCATTAAGACGGAATATTCGAAGAAGAAAAAACTCCCCAAACTTCTGGTAGGTGAACATAAAGTTAGAACATACGTAACTGAAAACCGGTGTACGGGTTCCTTGAAACGCCCAAAAAAATTATATGAACCAGAAGAGCCAAAGAAGATATGTTCCAAAGTTGTATGTCACCCAAAGTGTAGATCTGATAATGACAACATGATTTCCAAGAAATCGCTGCCGAAAATTCCAGCATTGTCAAAACTATCACCGATATCCTATTTGAAGGAAGGTAGTAGTTTGAAGAGATTGAGTCGAGTCTTCATTTCTGAGCCACCTAAAGTGTGTCCTGTTCAACCACGTGGAGAAATAGAGAGGGCGGATGCAAATTTGAGTGATACAAAACGTAACTTACGAAAACTAGATGGTTGTTCTAAAATACCAGCGAAGATTTCTGTGATTTCAAGTCATACACCAATTCGCAGGTTGCCCAAAATTTTGGTAGAGGAACCCAATAAAGTTTGTGAGGAAGAAATTGTTGAAAAATGCAATTCGAGGAACAATGTTGCAGTAAAAAAACTAAAATTGCCAAAACTTACATTTCTCGAAAAACCTAACAATAACTTCACGCCTATGGAAGATTCACCAAGTTTGAAACGACTGAAGTCCAGACAATCCGAGTATAATGACAAGAAGTGTATAATGGAGCCAATAATCTCTCGGGATTGCATTCGATCAGACTCGAATGACTGGAGTTTTTGTGGGGAAGCAATAAGGAGAAACACATCTCATCTGAGAAATACAAGCTGTGTTAGTTCCAAACGCTCGATGAGTACGAATTTGACTGATTACTACACTAAGGATTTATTGAAACGAAAAATACAATTGTCGTATATAGATATGCGGAAACGGTTATCATTTACAGCTTTAGACATATCCACAACTAACTTCCATTCATGCTCAAAAAATAGCTCTGATGATACATCCATGAAAGAATTGCAGCCGAAATACCCCCTTTACAGTAAGTTCAAAGGAATAGCGCCGATAAAACCTGACGCTCCGGCTTTGGATCCGGAGAAAGAAGATGCATGTATTCGAGAGAAATGTAATATACCTAAACAAACCCTGACCGCCAGTTGCGATAATCCAAAACCGAAATTATCGTACCTCAGAGTGACGAAAGGGAAATCCGATCCGTGTCCCACCAGTGACTGCAGCCCTACCAAACCAGATCCCTGCGATAACATGATTAGCTCCTGTGGTTCACCACCTCCATGTCAATCAGAATGTCCTTTACCCTGTCCACAATTGTTTGCCCCAAAGTGCCCTTGCCCTCCTCCATGTCCCCCTCCTTGCCCTCCTCCATGTCCCCCTCCTTGTCCTCCTCCATGTCCCCCTTCCTGCCGTTCTCCATGTCCCCCTCCCTTACCTTCTCCATGTCCACCTCCATGTCCACCCCCATGTCCCCCTCCGTGCCCTTCTTCAAGTTGTCGTTCACCGTGTCCATCGCCCTGTCCAAAATCAAGAAACCCTTGTCATCAGAGAATATCGTTATGGCAAAGGATGAAGAACTATTTTAAAGCGAGACCAAACTGTCCGTCACCTAGTCAGTATAAAAAGAAGAAAATTATGAAGAAGGTACAGAAAATGGCTGATAAAGCCGGACTCGGTGTCTACGATCCTTGCGATGATCCGAAGAAAATATGCAAAGAGGTGCAACAACGATGTTGTTCAGCCGGGAAATGTGATTGTTCGAATAAAAGAAGCTTTCATTGTTATGGCTCTGTGAGAAATTTACATTCGGAGGTTCCAACGATGACTCTACTTCATTTTAGTACCAGAGGTAAATATCACAAACACAAAACATTTTTGAGCGCTCGTACTACTTACACGAGGGCTATATCATTTCCTCACGATGTCTGCATTTTTCAAATTTTGAGCCGAAAACGGTCTCAAACGTCTATGTTCGACTCACTGATGACAAATCCGTCAAAAAATTCGAGTCTGTCCGTCCAGCCGTCCGACCGTCCGTCCGGCCGTATACACGATAACTCTCGAACTAGAAACTTGAAATTTTCAGGTTCAGGTTCAGGTTCGCTCCTGATTACTTCGAAACTACTAATTCGATCGAAATGAAATTTTGAACTCAGATGGAAAATGACGTGTTGAAGCTACTTGCAAAATTTTGTCCAGATCGCATCACCAGAACCATAGAAACCATAGAAAATTATAACTCTTAAACGGATGGGCCTAGGGACTTGAAATTTTTAGAATAGGTGTGAATCTCGAATGTCGTGTCCGAGTTCAACTTTGAGCAAAATTAGATTAGGGGTTCCGTTAATATGGTCGTTTGAAATTCAGTTTTTTTTTAGATAATTTCAAAACTACGGATTCGATCGTGACGAAATTTTGTTCGGATGGCAAATTTTGCGATCACGTTCATCAATGAGCATAATTAGACTAGGGGTTCCGTGAATATGGCCGTTCAAAATATTTTTTTCTGGGTTATTCCAAAACTACCTATTGGATTTGAATTAAATTTCGCACATAGATGAAGAATAATGTATTCAAACTACGTGGGAAATTTTGTCCAGATCGCATCACTAAGACCACAGATACCGTAGAAAATTCTAGCGAATTATCGCTTGGTCACCTAAAGCACTGACGTGAAGTCTGGATTTTCGCCTTATTTTGAAATATTTTTTGACAGCTGTCAAAATCTTTCCAAGTTGTTACTTAATCTGGAGAATGCGAATCTACCTATAAGGTGGATGAACGAGAGCTCAAAAGCTCCTGACTTCACGGCAGTGCTTTCGTCATTTTTGAGCGCTCGTACTACTTACACGAGGGCTATATCATTTCGTCACGATGTTTGTATTTTTCGAATTTTGAGCCGAAAATGGTCTCAAACGACTATGTTCGACTCACTGATGACGAATCCGTCGGAAAATTTGAGTCTGTCCGTCCGGCCGTCCGTCCGTCCGTCGGGCCGTATACACGATAACTCTCGAACGGAATGTCCTAGAAACTTGAAATTTTCAGGGTAGGTTCGAATCTCGTATGCCGCGGTTGAGTTCGTTATTGGGCAAAATACGCCGAGGGGTTCCGTAAATATGGCCGCTCGAAATTTTGTTTTCCTGATTACTTCAAAACTACAAATTCGATCGAAATGAAATTTTGCACTCTAATGGAAAATGAGGTGTTCAAGCTACATGCAAAATTTTGTTCAGCTCGCATCACCAGAACCATAGAAACCATAGAAAATTGTAACTTCTGAACGGAAACGCCTAGAGACTTGAAATTTTCAGGATAGGTGTGGATCACGATTGTCGTGATCACTTTCATCTATGAGCAAAATTATACCAGGGGTTCCGTAAATATGGTCGTTTGAAATTTAGTTTTTTTGATAATTTCCAAACTACAGATTCGATCGTGACGAAATCCTGTATACTAATGGAGAATAATATATTCAAGCTACATTTCTCTAGAGCACATGACCAGAACCATAGAAACCATAGAAAATCATAACTTTCGAACGGAGAGGCCTAGGGATTTGAAATTTTCAGGATAGGTTTAGATCTGAAATGTGGCGTTCACGTTCATCAATGAGCAGAATTATACTAGGGGTTCCGTAAATACGGGCGTTTGAAATTTTGTTTTCTCGATAATTTCGATCGATCGAGATAAAATTTTGTATTTTGAACGAGAATGATATATTAAAGCAACATTTTGTCCAGATCGCATGACCAGAACCATAGAAACCATAGAAAATCATAACTTCCGAAGGAAAAGGCCTAGTAACTTGAAATTAGACTAGGGGTTCCGTAAATATGGCCGTTCAAAATATTTTTTTCCTGATGCTTTCGAAACTAATGATCGGAAATTTTGCACCTAGCTGAGGAATATTTTATTCAAACTACGTGCCAAATTTTGTCCAGATCGCATCACCAAGATCATAGAAACCGTAGAAAATTCTAGCGAATTATCGAAAAAAAATTGATCAGCTGAAGCACTGACATGAAGTCTGGAGTTTCGCCTAAGTTTCAGAATTTTTTTGACAGCTGTCGAAAATTCCTTCAATTGATTTTTAAAACTGGAAAATGCGAATCTACCTACAAGGTGCATTTACGAGCGCTCAAAAGCTCCTGCCTTCACGGTTGTGCTTTTCGTAATTTTTCTTTGTCACTTCGACACACAAGAATTATTTTGAATGAGAACCACGAATACATGTGATCTTGAACACACGCTGATACTCTATTTTGAGGTTATTTTTCTGATCATTTTGGACATTTTCAGGTTTACTTTCGATCATATGCAACAGCACGTTATCGGGAAGTTTCAATGCATCATTCTTCCAAATACCTTGGTTCCGATCGATGAAGACTTGGAGGAATCCCTTCGAGTTTTATGACATCGATAATGGCGATGATATTCACGATGACATCAACAACAAATCAAGAAAGGCTGATGGATTCCTACAAAGTCTTCTATATTCCCCGAAGGACGTTCTTAAGTTTCTGAGTAAACTCCAGACTATTGACGATGATATATTGAAAGAAATTATGTTCAGAAGTTTGAAACTAGGTTCGAGCTCTTCTGATGATGACTTCAGGGTCCACGTGAATTATTTGCTAGAATATAGTCCTGAAAGTTTGGAGAAAAAGAGAGATGTACTCATAAAAATACTTAGTGCGATATCGAAAGAGATACATTCGAAGAAAAATAACATGGATGAAATAGGTGTGTTTTTTTCTTGACGCTCATTTCTATGACCAAGAGCGTTATCATTTTTCCCAAATGACTGTAATTCGAGAATTTTGAGCTTCCGAAAATGGTTTTAAACGATGAAGTGGGACTCGTAGATGAAGAATTCGTGGTCAAATGCAATTCTCTCGTAAACAAGATATCTTTCAAAAGAAGAAATTTTCAGGGTTCGAGGTCTGAAGGTGCCGGTTGAGTTCGTGAATTGACAAAATCCGCCGAAGGGTTTCTCAAATTCAAAAAGCACCTATTCGATCGAATTGAAACATTGTAGTAATTTTGAAATAACGACACAAAGATTTATATGACATTTCGTGAGAATATTTTCAACGTCTTCGGTATCTCAGTAACTATCCTTCATGTCCTGATAAAATTGTATGAACACATAAGAGCCATCGATTAAATGAGTATTGTGGAAATTCACCTTTACAGCTGTTCCGCGGGGACAGAAAATTGAGTTTTGATCTGGTGTTTAAAATTTTTATATACTTATTCTATGAACCAATTCTGTGAATGCATTCCTTACATTGTTGGTATTACAAAATTGCATTATTCGGAAGTCTCGCTACAGTGTCACTTCATGTTTAAATCGAAATTATCATAGATTAGTTAATTTTTCGCTAAACAACTTTCGAGCGCTCGTACAACTTACACGAGGGCTATATCATTTCGTCACGATGTCTGTATTTTTCGAATTTTGAGCCGAAAATGGTCTCAATCGACTATGTTCGACTCACTGATGACGAATCCGTCGGAAAATTGGAGTCTGCCCGTCCGGCCGTATACACGATAACTCTCGAATGGAATGTCCTAGAAACTTGAAATTTTCAGGGTAGGTTCAAATCTCGAATGCCGCGGTTAAGTTCGTTATCGGGCAATATTCGCCGAGGGGTTCCGTGAATATGGCCGCTCGAATTTTTGTTTTCCTGATTATTTCGAAACTATAGATTCCATCGAGGTGAAATTTTGTACTCAGATGAAGAATAACGTATTCAACCCACATGCAAAATTTTGTCTAGCTCGCATGACTTGAACCACAGAAACAATAGAAAATTATAACTTTCGAACGAAAAGGCCTAGAGACTTGAAATTTTCAGGATAGGTGTAGATCTCGAATGTTGCGGTCACGTTCATCAATGGGCAAAATAGGACTATGGGTTCCGTAAATATGGTCGTTCAAAATTCAGTTTTCTTGATAATTTCAAAACTATGTATTTGATCGTGACGACAATTTGTATTTGAGTTGAGAATGATATATTTGAGCTACATTTTGTCTAGATTGCATGACCAGAACCACAGAAACCATAGAAAATTATAACTTTCGAACGAAAAGGCCTAGAGACTTGAAATTTTCAGGATAGGTTAAGATCTCAAATGTTGCGGTCACGATCATCAGAGAGCAAAATTAGACTATGGGTTCCGTAAATATGGTCGTTAAAAATTCTGTTTTCTTGATAATTTCAAAACTATGTATTTGATCGTGACAAAAATTTGTATTTGAATTGAGAATGGTATATTCGAGCTTCATTTTGTCCAGATCGCATGATCAGAACCAAAGAAACCATAGAAAATCATAACTTCTGAACGGAAAGGCCTAGGGACTTGAAATTTTCAGGATAGGTTCGGATCGCGAATTGTGCGGTCACGTTCATCAATGAGCAAAATTAGACTGAGGGTTCCGTAAATATAGCCGTTCAAACTATTTTTTTCTTGATAATTTCGAAACTATTCATTGGATTGGAATGAAATTTCGCACATAGATGGAGAAAGATATATTCAAACTACGTGGAAAATTTTGTCCAGATCGCATTACCAATACAAAAGATACCGTAGAAAATTCTAGCGAATTATTGAAAGAAAAAATTGGTCACCTAAAGCACTGACGTGAATTCTGGATTTTCACCTCAGTTTTACATTTTTTTTGACAGCTGTCAAAATCTTTCCAATTGGTTTCTAAAACTGAATAATGCGAATCTACCTACAAGGTGCATGTACGAGCGCTCAAAAGCTCCTGCCTTCACGGCAGTGCTTTTCGTTATTTTAGAAATCCAAACTGATTTGACATCGCTGGCAAGTTGAATGCTGTGTCAGTTGAACTACGGTTTGCTCAGTCTTTCAGAAACCAAGGCTGAGTTCGATAAGACTCGAAGCCAGCATGCTTTTTAAGGGTAACCGCTCTAGCGATGAATTCAAACAAGCGCGCAAAAGCTCCTAACTTGTCAGTGCTCTTCAAATTTTTGATGTTTTTTTACCCCAATAAACTTTTTTTCAGATTCCTATGATACTTCTTCAGATATACTGAAAAACTTGTCCTACATCAAGAAAAAAAGGTGATATCACCCAATTAGAATATCTATATAAGAATCGTTATTCGCATAATAAAGTTCATATCATAAACACGAAATTTGTATTTTTTCAGTTCCATCAAAATGCATTCAATAGTTTCCGCGTTCACAAACAGGATTAAACTTGTTTCTCGGAGTATTTTTCATATGATATGTTTCCCACATATATATATATATATATATATATATATATATATATTAGAGTATTAGACCTATATTGTGAATGTATCTCAGAATGCTCTGAAAATTGAATTCAGAATGACGCGGAGGGTCATCTTTACTGCGCATGCGCAAGGTCAAGATGACCGCTTTGCAATACGGATTTTCGAACACGGTATTGGTGGAGATCGTTCGCACATGAGCAGTTTGGACTATCCCTCCGGGTCTATTGGTGTCAAAGCCTACTATGTTGGCCTCAAACTTTTTATCACATTCGCAGTATTGCCCTTATAATTATAAGGTTTCCCATCGAATATTTATTATACAGGTCCAGATTAGTTACTGTTTCAATATACAGGCTATATTTATTTCATTCTCGAATTACGCTCTTATGATGGGAATATACTGAAGAACATGGAAAAAAAGCTGCTAATAATGTTCTGTTAGCCGGCCCATTATAGTCTTCACGGACTCATTCTGCAAATCCGTATCTCTTGATCTTCATTTACGGTCTTCCTGGAGCCATTTCTGACAACAACGCATTACAGTATTAGGACACCTATTCTTACCAATGGCAATATCGTTAAACGAAGCTGATCGTTCTTGTCCAACCAGAACCCATTGAACAAAATATTTGTTGAGATATCCTCCTAGGTTTCCTTTTTCTGGGTCAAGTACCTCTGTAACTAAATTAATTCCATGTTGAAGTGGACGTAAATGAAACCAAATTTTTGAAACTGAGGGGAGATTTCATAACGAGTAGAGACGGAAACAACTCCGAGCAGATTTGAAAGTGCTCAGATTTTCCAGTTATTGAAATGCAAATGAAACGAATCCTCCGTTTCATTTGAAGATTCGGATTTATCAAGAGTGAATTGTAAATTTGCTTCTCTCCGAACCATTAGAGTTCCAATTAATTCCGATTCTCAACGAGTGAGCGAAAATGATTTCGACTACTCCAAATTAACGAACCCGAAACGATTCGAGGGTTTTTGAAGATGCAAATGAACGTAGGCTTACGATGGTTATGGGATCGTTTTGTGAACCAGTTTCATGAAATGAAAATATTTCGAACTCACGCCCACGTCGTCAGTCCAGGTTCAAGAGCAAATAAAATTTCTGGTTCTCCAAAAAAAAGCATATCTTTTAGTTGAACAGTTATAATTTCAGAAGTAAATATGGCCAAGAAAAAATTATTCCAACTTCTTCTAGAGAAGACTAAATTTTTCACAAAATGATATACAGGGTGTCTGTAAAAGGGCCATACTTCAAGGGGAGAGATCATACATATTTATGATTTGCAATAAATGTCATATAACACATGGTCGAAATTTTACGGTATTCAATTTAACATTTCTTTATTTCACGAAAACTTTCAAGTTTTTCCATAAAATCAATTATACTTCATATTCAGTTATCCTTGTAGCCTTAAGTTATCCTTGTAGCCTTAACAAATTTGACCACATTTCTAGAAACGGCATTAAATTTGCTACAAGATAAGATTTTATATGTGCCAAAAAAATTCTTATTGCAGGCGTGGTAAGGAGATGAATATCACGATTCTGAAGCGAAAAGAACCATATTTTTCCAATGGTTTTATCGATGAAAAATCATTTATTGTGGACATGTTTTCTTTTCATCAAAAAATACCTCATTTAGTGTGCTTTCGAATGACATATAAACTTTTGTGGTCGCTGCTTGTCTTCTGCCATAATATCATAGCTAACAAGATAACAACGAAAAAGTCGAAATATTCCAAAGCTAAATTTGCTCTTTTTGAAGCTCTTCAATTTGAATGACTAAACTGAATTTCAATAATACAGATTTTATGAAAAAATGTGAAGAAAACAGACTTACACCAATTGTTCCAAATGTCCAATATGTTCCATACACATCGTTTTTGCACTGAATTCATTCACCCCAAAATATGTATTCATTAAGTCTCGTACATTTCGGCTATTATGAGCTGATGGGCATTCATTTCAAACCAGATATATTTTGTCTGTTAGCCAGGGGCATTTAATCCAATATGTCTTTGAGCTGCTCTCTGAACGCGAATTTGATATACTTTTTCTCTTCGGAGAAAGTCCAGAGCTGCTGAAGAGATCCTCATACCTCGAAAACCTGATCCATTAATCATTAATCTGAAGGGCTGAAAATGCAAAAATCAAATGAAAAATGCATCGGAAATGTTGTAAGTTGACAACAGGCTTCTCCTAAAACTTCGTGAGTTATGGAATGTTAAATATCAATTTTGGATGCCAAATGAATCACTGAATATTCAACAGGTTTCTCGTCCTTTGAGTTCCTTATAATCATGACCGGGTTCATCAGGTTCGATCCTCCGAGTGACTTTTTTTTCGGAAACAAGTTCCAACGTTCCTCACATAATTTTCATGGTAGAGCAAACGAAAATGTGTGAGACTACCGGACTGGGCAATTAGAGAATTCATCGATCCTGTGGAGGATATACTAGGGGCGCCATCTCTCCGCGATATAAGATTTCGATATAGAACCTCAAGCATTTTAGGGTTGTCTATACTTAACTCTTCAGGAGGAGAAACCTTCTCACAGTGGTTTCAGTCTCTGTACAGAAAAATACAGACGTTTCCTGTATTTCTCTAGTTCCTCATAACCACAGTTCATATACATACCGTTAGATGGCACAAAGAAATGTATTTCTGCAAGAAATGGTACAAGTCTCAAGGATTTACTTTCTAGTTCAAATACAGAAAAATTGTAGAAAGGTGGGTGATCGATTAACCATAGCATCTTGCAAGAATTATTGAGATTTTTCGAATGAGTCACCGTATGCAATTTACTCATCGTGCGCTTTCCCACTTGTGAAGAGATATTTTGAGAAGAATTTGTTGATGTTTCATTACGCCACCTGAGAATCACTACTATCAATTGTTATGAATCCACTAATTCACATAACCAACTTAAGCGAGTGAAAATCCTTACAAGGAGGTCCACTTTTTCGTAGCAAGACTCCAACAGTCGACTCATTGTAGGAAGAAAACTTCATATTAACATAAATCGACAAAAGCACTGAAGTGGAACGAGGAACTTTCGCGCGCTTGTTTTAATTCATCGCCAGTCGTATCAAACTCACCCCCGGTTTCCGAAAGACTGATCAAACCGTAGTTCAAATGAAAAACATTCAACTTGTTAGCAAAGTAAAATCAATGTAGTTTTGGGAAATGTTGTTCAGTTAAAAGAAATTATGAAAAGCACTGCCGTGAAGTCAGGAGCTTTTGAGCGCTCGTTCGTCCACCTGGTAGGTAGATTCCCATTTTCCAGTTAGAAACAAATTCGAAAAACTTTTGACAGCTGTCAAAAAAATGTTCAAAAAGGCGATACTCCAGACTTCACGTCAGTGCTTTAGGTGATTTTTTTTTCGATTATTCGCTAGAATTTTCTACGGCATCTATGGTCTTGGCTGTGCGGACAAAATTTCCCACGTACTTTGAATACATAATTCTCCATATATTTGCAAAATTTCCTTCCAATCCAACAGGTAGTTTCGAAATTATCACGAAAAAAATAATTTGAACGGCCATATTCACGGAACCCCTAGTCTAATTTTGCTCATAGGTGAACGTGACCACAAAATTCAAGATCCGAACCTACCCTAAAGATTTCAAGTCACTAGGCCTTTTCGTTCGGAAGTCATAATTTTCTATGTTTCTAGTCATGCGGTCTGGAGAAAATGTAGCTTGAATATATCATTCTCCATTAAAATACAAAATTTCCTCATAATCGAATCCGTAGTCTTGAAATTCTGAAGAAAACTAAATTTCAAACGACCATATTTACGGAACCCCTAATTTCGCTCATTTATGAACGTGACCGCGACATTTGAAATCCACACCTATCCTGAAAATTTCAAGTCTCTAGGCCTTTCCTTCACAAAGTTATAATTTTCTATGGTTTCTTTGGTTCTGGTCATGCGATCTGGACAAAATTTTGCATATATCTTAACACGATCGAATCTGTAGTTTCGAAGTAATCAGGAGAACAAAATTTCGAACGTCCATATTTTCGGAACCCCTGGTCGAATTTTGCCCAATAACGAACTCAACCGCGGCATTCGAGATTCGAAGCTACCCTGAAAATTTCAAGTTTCTAGGTCGTTCAGTTCGAGAGTTATCGTGTATACGGCCGGACGGACAGACTCGAATTTTTCGACGGATTCGTCATCAGTGAGTCGATCCTCGTCGATAAAGACCATTTTCGGCTCAAAATTCGAAAAATACAGAAATCGTGATGAAATGATAAAGCCCTCGTATAAGTAGTACGAGCGCTCAATTAACTCATCTATAATCGTTTTCATTTGACATAAGGTGACACTGTAGCGGGACTATAGTAACAGATTATAGAATTTCATGAAAAGAACCACAGATTTTGTTAACCCAACCAGCCATCAGTGCGACAAATTAAAAAAATTGAAAAATCAAGAGATTGAATCACAGAATTGGTATATATGGTGCACTATATGTTAACACAATATTTCAGCAGAATATTGCGAAAAGTTTCTAAGATACCGAAGGTTTTTTGAGTGATACGATCTTCAAGAAATTTTGTATTAACATTCGTACCGTTATTCACAACTACAAGTCGAATCGAAATTTTCAAATTATTGATAAAACCACATGGCTATATCTATAGAATTCTTCGGCGGATTTTCCCTTTCACGAACTTGAAAATTTAAAATTGTTTCAAATTAAAAATATTTTTGAATTTAAGCCTCAAATGAAGCATTTTCAGACTTTTTAAACTCTTAAAACAAGGGTTTGGAGGCAAAAAAGGTTTGACTCGAGAATGTTCACTAAAAGTTACGAGGATTTTTGAGACATCAGAATTGCATCGACATATTTATCATATCTTGACCCATCAGCATGGAAGAACACTGTAAGCTAATTAGGTTTAATTGTATCTTTAGAAAACAGTAAAATATTACAAAATCTAAATTGAAAAATACGTCTGTTCTTTCTTCTTGCAAATTAATCTACACTTTATCTTTTTTGAGCGCTAGTTCTACTTACACGAGGGCTATATCATTTCGTCACGATGTCTGTATTTTCCGAATTTTGAGCCGAAAATGGTCTCAATCGAAGAGGTTCTTTTCACTGATGACGAAACTGTCGAAAAATTCGAGTCTGTCCGTCCGTCCAGCCGTCTGTATACACGATAACTCTCGAACGGAACAACCTAGAAACTTGAAATTTTCAGGATAGGCTCGAATCTCAAATGCCGTAGTTGAGTTCGTTAGTGGGCGAAATTCGACCACGGGTTCCATAAATATGGCCATTCGAAATTTTGTTCTCCTGATTTCTTCGGAACTACTGATTCGATCGAGGTGAAATTTTGCACTCAGAAAGAGAATGACGTGTTCAAGCTACAATTTTGACCAGATCGCATGACAAGAACCATAGAAACTATAGAAAATTTCAACTTTCGAATGGAAAGGCCTAGGGACTTGAATATTTCAGGATAGGTGTGGATCTCGAATGTCGCGGTCACGTTAATCAATGAGCAATATTAGACTTAGGGTTCCGTAAATATGATCATTTTAAATTTAGTTTTCTTGATAATTTCAAAACTACGGATTCGATCGTGACGAAATTTTGTATTTCAATGCAAAATGATATATTCAAGCTAAATTTTTCCAGATCGCATGACCAGAACCATAGGAACCATAGAAAATCATAACTTTGGAGCAGAAAGGCCATAGACTTGAAATTTTCAGGATAGGTGTGGATCTCGAATGTCGCGGTCACGTTTATCAATGAGCAAAATTAGACTAGGGGTTCCGTAAATATGATCGATCGAAATATTTTTTTCCTGATAGTTTCGAAATAACTAATTGGATTGAAATGAAATTTTGTACATAGATGAAAAATAATGTATTCAAACTTCTTGTTCAGATCGTATTACCTAGACCATAGATACCGTAGAAAGTTGTAGCGAATCATCGAAAAAAAATCACCTAAAGCACTGACGTGAAGTCTGGAGTTTCGCCCTAGTTTGACAGCTGTCAAAAGTTTTTCGAATTTGTTTCTAAAACTGGAAAATGCGAATCCACCTACAAAGTGGATGAACGAGCGCTCAAAAGCTCTTGACTTCACGGCAGTGCTTTCTAAAATTTTGCAACGAAAAAGTGGTTATTACATTTCCAAAGTTCTATAAAAATGAAAGGTTTTATCAACATCGCAAATGAAGGAAATATCTTGAGGTGAATATCTCATTCAAATTTTTCTTGCAAACATACATGATAGTTTATGTCCTTTCTTGTTATTTGGTTCAATCGAAGTTTAGTGAGAATATATATAACATTATTCGAAGTTTACTTCATCATCTTCGTGCTCATCTATCATTTGATAGGACTTGAGCCAATATTTCTTCAAGATAAATAAATTGATTTAGAATTGAAAATCTTGGAATAAATATTTTCTTATCTATGTATAGTATGAAACAAAATAACAATGATCACGCATACTATGGATAATATTCATTTGTTGACTATTCGAACATTAAATCGAGTTGAGTGATTTTGTTCCTCAATTTCGAACGATTATGAAATGAAGTACGATAACATTGTATTGAGACATTGGAGATGTTAGCTTGATGATTATAAAGTATAATTTCTTGGTCTTGAAATAATGATTTTTGGAATTAGTGGCCATGAGGATGTTCAATGAAGTTCAAGTGTATACAAATCTATGAATGACTAATACAGAACTAACGGGTATTCCATTAGTAGCGTTTTAACATCAAAGTTGAATAAGAAGAGGCGTGTTGGTATAATCGATTTTTGAGCTCTCGTTCTTCTTACACGAGGGCTAGATCATTTCGCACGATGTCTGTATTTTTTTAATTTCGAGCCGAAAATTTTCCCGATCGACACGGTTCGACTCACTGATGACGAATCCTTCGAAAAATTTGAGTTGCTCCGACCGGCCGTCCGGCCGTATACACGATAACTCTCGAACGGAACGACTTAGAGACTTGAAATTTCCAGGGTAGGTTCAAATCTCAAATGCCGCGGTTGAGTTCGTTATCGGGCAATATTCGCCCAGGGGTTCCGTAAATATGGCCGTTCGAATTTTGTTTTCCTGATTACTTCGAAATAATTTTTTTGATCGATCGAGATGGAATTTTGCACTCAGTTAGAGAATGACGTGTTCAAGCTACATGCAAAATTTTGTTCAGCTCGCATGACCAGAACCATAGAAACCATAGAAAAGTTTTCAACGCAAAGGCCTAGGGACTTGAAATTT
Source organism: Aphidecta obliterata (assembly GCA_963966015.1). Lineage (NCBI taxonomy): Eukaryota > Metazoa > Arthropoda > Insecta > Coleoptera > Coccinellidae > Aphidecta > Aphidecta obliterata. The sequence continues at coordinate 34,803,885 of OZ014428.1, forward strand.
TCAGGTAAGGTTTGGTCTCGAATGTCGCGGTCACGTTCATCAATGAGTAAAATTAGACAAGGGGTTCCGTAAATATGGTCGTTCGAAATATTTTTTCCCAGATAATTTCAAAACTACTGATTGGATTGGAATGAAATTTTGCACATATATGAAGATAATGTATACAAACTACGTGCAAAAGTTTGTTCAGATCGCATCAAATTTTGTGCCGAAAATGGTCTTGATGGACAAGGTTCGCCTCACTGTTCACCAATCCGTCGAAAAAGTCAAGTCTGCCCCTCGGCCGGCCGTAAGCAAGATAACTTTCGAACGGAACGACCTATATACTTGAAATTTGCAGTGTGGGTTCAGTTGCTGAATGTCGCAGTTGTGTTTGTTAATGGGCAGAATTTAATTCACCAGGGGTTCAGTAAATTTGGCCGTTCGAAATTTTGTTCTACTGATTACTTCGAAAGTACTGATTTGATCGAGATGAAATTTTGCACTCAGATGGAGAACGACGTGTTCAAGCTACACGCGAATTTTGCTCAGATCGCATGACCAGAACCATAGACACCAAAGAAAATTACAACTTTCGAACGGGAAGGCCTAGAGACTTGAAATTCTTAAAACTACGTGCGAAATTTTGTCCAGGTCGCATTACCATGACCATGACCATGACCAAAAAATTTTAGCAAATTATAGAAAAAGAAAATATTGGTCACCTAAAGCACTGACGGGAAGTCTGGAGTTTAATTTTCGTTTGAAAAACGAGCGCTCAAAAGCTCCCGACTTCACGGCAGTGCTTTTTTTATTTTTTTTTCATTCAAAACCTTTATTATGTTTGAAATTCATTTCCAGGTATTGTCAAAAACTTGCGTTCATTATTGCATCAATGTTTGCTTCAGACCTCACATTTTGATGATATAGTGAAGTTTTTCGATTTTATACTGATGTTTTTAGATTGTTTACTGAATCTGTTGGTGAACATTATCGTTGATTCGTCTAATATTGATTAATATAACCTCCAAATTTGAGAGCTGTAGCCTGTAGCTTCACAAACAAGGACGCAGTACACCGTTAACATGACAAAATTGGTGGCAAAATCAGTTATTTTAGGGAATCCATGAAGGATTGACACCAAAGGTATTATTGAACTGTAAAAAATCATTATTCAAGAGCCATCTGGTTTAAAATCATCTATACTTTGTATTTAATTTGGAATTGCGAATATTCTTCACTTCAAGGTTCCACCTGAAATAATTCACAAGTTATGAAGTTTTGATGATCACTAAAAAAAATAGATCATTAATTCAGGTTAGCATGTCTGTAGACTGAATGCTCGGTGGTTAATATCATAGATATATCAGAAGAGATCCATTTGTTATCATGAATGGAAGCCAATATTTCATGGTTCGTTATTCAAATAGTCAACTGGATAGCAATCTTGTCTTTTGGAAAAGCTTGTGTTACCGGACTTCGCATTTGGAAAGATGTTTTATTGCGAAAATTGAAATTCAAGTCCCATTATATTATTAATCTTATATACCATTACTCTATTTGAAAATTGCTGAATATTATAGCTTCATACCAATATTTTATTGATGGAAGTTCTGCAAAAGACAATGAACAATTCAAATCACTTTATATTTTTTGTGGCAAAGTAGCAAACCGGATGTCGGTAACAGTATTGCAATCATCGTTGCTGGAGCACTTATTGTTGATTTTTATTATATTTGTGCTTGGTAAGTAAGAAACCCTATTGACAATGTGGATTGAAAAATTTATTACAGTGTTGCCACCGTGGAAGTGCCAGATTTATCAATCTTTGTCGCACCCATTACTTTGGGTATATTCATCTTTGTCCAAACAATCAGAATGTTTCTTACACAGAATCCCAAAAGACACCCGTTTCGTCTTTCTCCTCTTCACAGTGTGATAAGTCATTGGTTGAGGCGCAGGACAGTACAGGGTTCGATCCCAGTTGCAGGAATCTAATTTTTCAGGTTTGTCATGTCTCATTTTGTGAAATGAATAATATTCATGCAGTAAAGAATCGAAGGGACAAGGTCCATCGCATCGTTTTTCATATGGATTAATCGAAGAGGTAACATGGCGGAACCTGTTTCACACCAGTCAATTACGTATTTCGTCATTGTTAGATAACGTTGCGGAATCCACTTAAATGTAAGACTCGCTTATTTGTCACCAGAGCCAAACGGCTTTGGAACAAAAACGGTCAGCAGCAATCGATTTTCCCGCTGAATTAAAAATAAACCTATCTACAGTTGGATAAAACATATAAATAGACATATTTCAGAATTCATCAACAAAATTCGCTCTACTGGGACGAGAATCCAGAGCCATCTAATTACGAGAACTTATGTAAATATTTGGTTTATTTTATCGTTTCTTTCAACTTTCAATTGTAAATCAGTAAGTACACATATAGTTACTCTGTCATGATAAAGAAAATGGCATCGCATAGTACTCGCTAAACGTTCGATCAATCGGCAGCATAAAAAAAATTTACGATGACTCCTTGAAGATATCCTAGTGTGGTTGAAGTGTTCAGAGAAATGCAACGAGGAAAGAAAAATCCGACCGAAGGTGAGTGCCCTTTATCCATAAAACTTTTTATTGGATATTTGTTGTGAGAAGTCAGCTGACAGAGACATGATTATTTTTACTTTCACTTCTTCTTCTCGTGGTTCGCTGACTTATCAATTGTACAAGGTTAACCTATATTTAAAATGTAAACATTCTATTGTGAAATGGGTTCGTTCTCCCCATAAGACGAAATATGTTTTTCAGTCTTCATCCTTAATTTTATTATAGCAAATTCTGAGGTATTTTTAAATGATATATCCAGCATTCAAAACGAACGAGGTCAAGTATGCTTCGCTCTTATCATGTCAATCTATATTTCTGTATTCTATAGATAGATTATATGGTATTTTCAATGAAAAACGATGTGAAGTAAACTATAAAGTTCTATTAGCTTTTATTATAAAAAAATGTCATTCTATGTTTCCTGATCCAAGATATAAAAAAAAAATACGAAAAGCACTGCCGTGAAGGCAGGAGCTTTTGAGCGCTCGTACATGCACCTTGCAGGTAGATTCGCATTTTCCAGTTTTAGAAATCAATTGAAGAAATTTTTGACAGCTGTCAAAAAATTCTGAAACTTAGGCGAAACTCCAGACTTCATGTCTTCAGCTGACCAATTTTTTTTCGATAATTCGCAAGAATTTTCTACGGTATCTATGGTCTCGGTAATCCGATCTGGACAAAATTTTGCACGTAGTTTGAATACATTATTTCTCAGCTAGGTGCATAATTTCATTCCAATCCGATCAGTAGTTCCGAAACTATCTGGAAAAAAATATTTTGAACGGCCATATTTACGAAACCCCTAGTCTCATTTTGCTCATTGATGAACGCGATCCAAACCCACCCTGAAAATTTCAAGTTCCTAGGCCTTTCCGTTCAAAAGTTACAATTTTCTATGGTTTCTATGGTTCTGGTCATGCGATCTGGACAAAATATTGCTTCAATATATCATTCTCGATTAAAATACAAAATTTCATCTCGATCGAATCCGTAGTTTCGAATTTATCGAGAAAACAAAATTTCAAACGACCGTATTTACGGAACCCCTTGTATAATGTTGCTCATAGATGAATGATCACGACATTCGAGATCCACACCTATCCCGAAAATTTCAAGTCCCTAGGCATTTCCGTTCAAAATAACAATTTTCTACAAAATACAATTTTCTATGGTTCTATGGTTTCTATGGTTCTGGTCATGCGATCTGGACAAAATTTCGCATGTAGCTAAAACACCTCATTTTCCATTTGAGTGCAAAATTTCATCTCGATCGAATTTGTAGTTTTCAAGTAATCAGGGAAACAAAACTTTGAACGGCCATATTTACGGAACCCCTGGTGGAATTTGGCCCATTAACGAACTCAACCAAGGCATTTGAAATCTGAACCTACACTGAAAATTTCAAGTCTCTAGGTTGATTCGTTCGAGAGTTATCGTCCTTATGGCCGGACGGACGGCCGGACGGACGGACAGACTCGAATTTTCCGACGGATTCGTCATCAGTGAGTCGAACATAGTCGATTGAGACCATTTTCGGCTCAAAATTCGAAAAATACAGACATCGTGACGAAATGATATAGCCCTCGTGTAAGTAGTACGAGCGCTCAAAAATATTTTGAGCGGCCATATTTACGGAAATCCTAGTCTAATTTTGCTCATTGATGAACGTGATCGCGATATTCGCAGTCCAAACCCACCCTGAAAATTTCAAGTTCCTAGGCGTTTCCGTTCAAAAGTTACAATTTTCTATGGTCCCTATGGTTCTGGTCATGCGATCTGAACAAAATATTGCTTTAATATATCATTCACGATTAAAATACAAAATTTCACCTCGATCGAATCCGTAGTTTCGAAATTATCAAGAAAACTAAATTTCAAACGACCATATTTACGGAACCCCTAGTATAATTTTGCTCATAGATGAACGTCATCACGACATTCCAGAACCTCACCTATCCTGAAAATTTCAAGTCCCTAGTTTGAATATATCATTCTCCATTAAAATACAAAATTTCATCATGATCGAATCCGTAGTTTTGAAATCATCAAGAAAACTAAATTTCAAACGACCATATTTACGGAACCCCTTCTCTAATTTTGCTCATTGATGAACGTGACAGCACCATTCGAGATCCAGACCTATCCTGGAAATTTCAAGTCCCTAGGCCTTTCCATTACAAAGTTATAATTTTCTAGTTTTCTAGTAGTTTCGAAGTAATCAGGAGAACAAAATTTCCAGCGGCCATATTTACGGAACCCCGGAGCGAATTTCGCCCAATAATGAACTTAACCGCAGCATTCGAGATTCGAACCTACCCTGAAAATTTCAATTTTCTAGGACATTCCGTTCGAGTGTTATCGTGTATACGGCCGGTCGGACTGACAGACTCGAATTTTTTGACGGATTCGTCAACAGTGAGTCGAACATAGTCGTTTGAGACCATTTTCGGCTCAAAAATCGAAAAATACAGATATCGTGACGAAATGATATCGCCCTCGTGTAAGCCGTACGAGCGCTCAATGATCGTCTAGTGAAATTCACGACACATACCTGGTTATCGAACGAAGAGAGCATTTATCGAGTGTTATGAGCAAGAAAGTGATCAATATCAACTAAAATCTAGCAAAACGTTTATCTCAATTTTATCGTGAAGTTTGTATTCGGTGAAGTCATTTTATTATCGGATTCGGTTTATTCGTGTTAATTCTCGAAACAACTGAAACATTTTCGGCAAAAAAATTGTTCGTAGTAAAGAGAAGATTTTTCAGAATGCGGCATCTTTTATTTTTACTCAATCAAACAAACAGGGTAAGAAAGGGAGAAAGGACTTCGCAAAATAAAAAAAAACACAATTGGAGTTAATTCATCTTGGAGTCACTAAGATTTTTAAACAGACCAATATGTTGAAATACTTTAAACTTTAACTCATATAGAGAATGAACTCAACCGAAGAGCTAAGAATAACCAATATAACACCCCCTCTTCCAAACTTCTGAGATCCAGTAGGTACCTACATGAATATTCTCAAATGAAGGAAATAATGTGGTTTATTCGAAACAAGATTGAACAAGTTGGGAGTGGAGGAAGAATTGAAGACATATTTATATGTTCAATAAGCCTCTGACTTCTCGCCAAATGAAAATAACATAGGTACCTATGAGTTAGTAAAAGATTTCAGTTCAATTTTTATGGTGTTTTTCCATTGAAGTACTGGCAACGCGTTTTTAGATCTTCTTTGTTTTGAATAGATCCAGTTTAGTACGCCATATTTTTATTTCGTCTACATCAATAACCAAAAACATATCAATCTAAGTTTTGTCCAAAATTTTTGTCCACCCTGCACCTTGCAAACAAAGCGGCTCTTGAAAAATTCCCAAAGCAAGAAATATTCTTGATTCCTTCAATTTTTGTCGTTGGTTTAATAAACACCCTATATCATAATTTATGAACTATTCTGCCGTTTTTTCAAATCTTTTGTTTCTTAAGATGCCAACATGTACCATGTTTGTATACTCAATTCTTCAATTATTGGCTGACATCATGCCAAAGCTTTGACAATAATTAATGAGCTTAATTCTATTTCCGCCTTAAAAGTGTATTTATAGGAGCTTAAATACGCATGTTGAATTATATCATTTATGTGTATATAAGGCAGATGAAGTTACCGATTATTTGGAAATTTTTTCAGTGGGAATTGTAATGCGCGGATTTGTTACCTACAAGAACTTTCAATTCATTTCAACATTTTTTTGACCCATTTTGATATTCGAACCACATATAATTTACATAAAATCTTTATTTTGGGCCGATTACAGAAACTACAACTCACTCACACTCATGATGGGCAATAAGTTGATATGGTCTACCCTGTAGGTAGCGAAGAAAATTTTCTGAGAAATTCATCTATAGACTGTACAATGATGGTCAAGGTTGAAACCTCCAAACACCCAAACATCCTAACTTGACAATCATTTATACCGACGGAAATGTAAAAATAAATAGGTTCATAATTCTAAACTTTCGTTACAGAAGATGTCGTGGACTGCTGCCCTGCTAGGAGGACATTATGGTACATGGTATTCTTTGGCTTCATGATCAATTATAATCTTCGTCTGAATATGAACATAGCCATTGTATCAATGGTGGAAAATAGACCGAAGAATAATTTTTCCCTGACAAGCGAATGCATTGTAGATCAACCTTCATCAAATACATCCCATTTCGATTATAATTCAAGTAATTGGAATGCAACGGTAAATATTCTCTAATGGAATAATCACTCATTTTATATTCTTCTGCATTCTGAACAAAAAATACTCGATATAATAATTAAATTTTCTGTTCGTACTATAGCCTAAAGGAGCTTGAGAACTGTAACACATAAAAATCACCAATCGCAACTACGGACTGAGATTTATCAGATAATCCTCATTACAGCGAAATGTATCACTCCTCACTTGCCACCCTTCTAATCCAACAGAAAACCCACAGCACTTCCTGTTGTTCCTTAGATCGACTTGATGACTCTCCATATTACTTACTAACCTTATGAATAAAAATTACGAAAAGCACTGCCGTGAAGGCAGAAGCTTTTGAGCGCACGTACATGCACCTTGTAGGTAGATTCGCATTTTCCAGTTTTAGAAATCAATTGAAGGAATTTTCGAAAGCTGTCAAAAAAATTCTGAAACTTAGGCGAAACTCCAGACTTCATGTCAGTGCTTCAGCTGATCAATTTTTTTCGATAATTCGCTAGAATTTTCTACGGTATCTATGGTCTTGGTGATGCGATCTGGACAAACTTTTGCACGTAGTTTGAATACATTATTCCTCAGCTAGGTGCATAATTTCATTTCAATCCGATCAGTTGTTTCGAAACTATATGGAAAAAAATATTTTGAACGGCCATATTTACGGAACCCCTAGTCTAATTTTGCTCATTGATGAACGTGACCGCGATATTCGCGATCCAAACCCATCCTGAAAATTTCAAGTTCCTAAGCCTTTCCGTTCTAAAGTTACAATTTTCTATGATTTCTATGGTTCTGGTCATGCGATCTGGACAAAATATTGCTTTAATATATCATTCTCGATTAAAATACAAAATTTCATCTCGATCGAATCCGTAGTTTCGAAATGATCGAGAAAACAAAATTTCAAACGACCGTATTTACGGAACCCCTAGTATAATTCTGCTCATTGATAAAAGTGAACGCGACATTTCAGATCCACACCTATCCTGAAAATTTCAAGTCCATAGGCCTTTCCGTTCGAAAGTTATGATTTTCTATGGTTTTATGGTTCTGGTCATGTGACATGGAGATATGTAGCTTGAATATATATTTCTCCATTAGTATACAAAATTTCGTCACGATCGAATCTGTAGTTTTGAAATTATCAAGAAAACTAAATTTCGAACGACCATATTCACGAGACCCCTAGTATAATTTTGCTCATAGAAGAACGTGATCACGACATTCGAGATCCACATGTATGCTGAAAATTTCAAGTCCCTAGGCGTTTCCGTTCAAAAGTTACAATTTTCTATGGTTTCTATGGTTCTGGTCATGCGATCTGGACAAAATTTCACATGTAGCTTGAACACCTCATTCTACATTTGGGTGCAAAGTTTCATTGATCGAATCTGTAGTTTCGAAGTAATCAGGAGAACAAAATTTTGAACGGCCATATTTACGGAACCCCTGGTGGAATTCTGCCCATTAACGTTCTTAACCGTGGCATTTGGGATCTGAACCTACACTTAAAATTTCAAGTCTCTAGGTTGATCCGTTCGAGAGTTATCGTGCTCACGCCGGACGGACACACTCGAATTTTACGACGGATTCGTCATCAGTGAGTCGAACATAGTCGATTGAGACCATTTTCGGCTCAAAATTCGAAAAATACAGACATCGTGACGAAATGGTATAGCCCTCGTGTAAGTAGTACGAGCGCTCAAAAATGCGAACATCACAATGATAACCCGTTTCAAGTGATCAGGGTTAGCTTGCAAAAGGCCTATTCCTGTCAGATATATTTCAGACGATTGTTTTTTTCTTGTGCCGTTGGATATCAAACAGTTCTCTGTATGAATACTTTGAATTCAGCTCCACTCCCAAATTTCTCTTTCAACAAATCATTCCAATTGCTAATAAATGAATTCCAGTGAAAATTCCACACATGTGATTTTTAACCAATCAGAACCAGTATTTCTGACAGATCACCATCGCAACGGATGAATTTTAGTGGAAATTTTTTCACAGTACCCAACAGCGAATTATACTGGAAATTTTTTTGACGTTTATAATGACAGAATATTATACTTGATGAAGACGAAAATTGATGTTGTTGGAAATAAACGCATTTGGTGTGGAATTTTCACTGGTAATACCACACGAGGTCAAATTAAATCCGGAAATTTTTTCTCACTCATGAATATTTTTAGAAAATTATCCCTCGTCTTCGACTCGGGATAATTTTCAAAATATTCATGAGCTCGAAAAAATTTCCGGCAATAATTTGACCTCTAGTGGTATTACTAGTGAAAATTCCACACATGTGATTTTTAACCAATCAGAACGTGTATTTCTGACAGATCACCATCGCAACGCATGAATTTTAGTGGAAATTTTTTCCTCGTGGGTAGGCACCCAACAGCGAATTATACTGGAAATTTTTTTGACGTTTATAATGACAGAATATTTTTTTTGACAATTGATGTTGTTGGAAATAAACATATTTGGTGTGGAATTTTCTTACCGAATACCACACGAGATCAAATTAAATCCGGAAATTTTGTTCTCGATCATGAATATTTTTAGAAAATTATCCCTCGTCTTCGACTCGGGATAATTTTCAAAATATTCATGAGCTCGAAAAAATTTCCGGAAATAATTTGACCTCTAGTGGTATTACTAGTGATAATGTTTATAGATATTTTCGATACAATTCAGAAGAGTATGCGTTTATTTCCCCTCGAATCATATCGATAATTCATGATCCTTATTTTCAGTTTCATCTCAACAAATCGAAAGTACTCGAATATTCTAGTCATGTGATCCCGGAAGTTACCACAACATCCCCAACTTACCCTTGGAATCAGAAGGAACAAGGGATACTGCTGGGAGCATTCTTCTGGTTACATTGGTTGACTCAAATACCCGGAGGTATTTTAGCTGCCAAATATGGAACAAAATTGGTGTTTGGCTTATCGAATTTCATAGGAGTATTGATGGCACTTTTCATCCCCTTGGCCGCGTCTTTTGGATATCGTTACTTGCTATTATTGAGAGTGGTTCAAGGAATATTAACGGTGAGTTTTTGCCTGATATTTTCGCTCCAATTACTATCACATGGAGGTTTAGACCGTTTGCGACATGCCAAATTTCTTTAGTTGACATTTTCTTCATTTATTCAAATAAACTCCTACAGCTCAAGAGAATTTGCTGCTTTACGTTAATTTTCTCAATGATGAGCCTATAAAATCATTCGAAAAAAACAATTTCCAACTGCTTGAATTTTGATAACTACACACAAATTATCCAATACGATAGTAAACAAGTGAACCGAGATCTGTTTGAAATACGTGAACTAATTAATAATTATAATCAATACAAGATTCGTTGAAATTTGGTTGAAAACTGTTTGAGAATTACATTCAATATCTGCTAAACGAAATAAAAGCATTTATCAACATTTTCTCTTCATAATGACCAATACACAATATAGATATACAGGGTGTCTCGGCACTACGTGACTCTTTCCCAGGCGTAAATGGAGTATATAAAGACGAGTCAGGAATGCTTAATTTTTTTCCTAAGGCGGCCCCCTGCGAAGATATGTGCCTCCAAATGGTACACCCATAATTCAGTGTTTTTGTAATAACTTCAGAACGACTCGAGCGATTCTGTTAATTTTACGAATTTGGGTCAATACAAATATCAGTAATAATTTGTTTACAACACCTTCCCCATATGTCTTCTAGATCGCCAAGAACGGACTGACTCTAACACTCAATGGTCAGAATCTTTTTTTGGTTGTAGATATCGGCGAAATTCCTCCATTTATGTATTTTATCCTCAATTCTGCAAAAAAAAGGTTAACAGGTTGAACATCGAAAAAATACATCGTTTTTGAGTTACAGGCATTTTCATGATTGAATATCGAAATATTTTTTCATCGATATTGCAAGCTGTTTATTGTTGCTATGGTTACTAAAACTTTTCTTTTTGTTTCAAGTTACATGTAATGAAAAAAAGAAAAATTGTTCTAGATAAACTGATAAGCAAGCCAACAAATCGATCCATGTAACCTCAGAGAACACCAAATACATCATTCGCAACTATAGACCGGTTTCGACTCATTAGGTCTCATCAGTATAGTTTGATTTTCTCTGGGGTAACATGGATTGATTTGGTGGCTTGCTTATTAGTTCATCTTGATTAATTTTTTGTTTGTTCCATTACATGTAATTTGAATCTTCAGATAAACATATCTATTATTCTTCTCTTTCTGTGATTGTTTATTTATCTGAAACTTCCATTGACAAAATACATACAGTTCTCATTGGAAACTATTCTAATTTTGAACAAAAAAAATTATCATGAATAATTTCAATCCTAAAGAATATGCGGGGGATTATATACGGGCGTGCATTTTGTAATGCTGTTAGGGCATGCTGACAAAATTTTTGGAACACTTTGGTTTGTTAAGTGTAAGACAATATGGCTTTAGGGAGGGATTATCAACTGGAGATGCCATCGAGAGACTGAAAAAAATATATGATAGCTTTAAATGACAACAAAAAAATCTCAGCTATATTTTTAGATTTGGCAAAAGCCTTCGATTAAATATCCCATGATTTATTATTAGAAATATTGGAAAAGTGCGGAGTAAGAGGTGTGTAGATTTGTTGACAGATTATTTGAAGGGTAGAATACAGTATGTCAAACTGGAAAATAAACTCAGTCACCCAATTTACATTAACGCAGGAATTCCGCAGGGTACAGTTCTGGGGACGGTGTTGTTTCTGATTTTTTATAAACCAACCCTCGTCTTATACAAACCTTGAAGTAGTTTCTTACGCTGACGACACCGTGATAACGTTTGGTGGTAGAACATGGGAAGAGGCACGTGACGCAGGTGAAATGGGTCCCAGATTGGTCAGTTTGTGGCTAACACATAGTTGTTCGAGTCTATGTTGATAAAACTAAATTTCTCGCATTTTCTCTCAAATTGAACGGCCAAGTTTTGATTTGATACATGTGCCCACCTGTATCAATAGGACAGAATGTAGTAGACGCGGAGCACATCCCAAACAGAAATTTGCCGAGTGAAAATACATTCAAGGATGTGTATATTCAATCATGAAAATGCCTGTAACAAAACGGTGTATTTTTTCGATGTTGCACCTGTGTAACTTTTTTTTGCAAAATTGATGATTGAATACACAAATGAAGGAATTCAGCTGATATCTTTGACCAAAAAGAGGTTTCTGACCATTGGGTGCTTGGTTCAGTCCGTCCTTGGCGATCTGGAAAATGTATGGGCAAAGTGTTGAAAACAAATCCTAACTGATATTTTTATTTACTCAAATTCAAATTCCAATTACTAGAATCTGTTCAGTCGTTCGGAAGTTATTACAAAAAAACTCAATTATAGGAGTACCATTTGCAGGCACATATCTTCGCAGGGGGCCTTGTAGGAAAAAAAAATTAGAGCATTCCTGACTCGTCATCATATACTTAATTCACAACTGAGAAAGAATCTCGTAGTGCCGGGACACCTATATATGATATGTCAAGTCGTTCAAGACTGAACCTTTCAGATCTTTATATATAAAAATTACGTGTTTGTTCGGGATGAACTCCTAAAATACTGAACCGATTTCAATTAAATTTTGCACACTCTGTGCAGTTTGATCCAACTTAAGTGATAGGGTATTTTATATCTCAATTCATAGTTGCAAATTTTTTTTATTGGAAATAATTTGTTCATTATATACGACAAAGAATGATAATTATCTATGCGGCAAGGCAGGTCTCAAATCGACGACAGGTCATCGCATCCCCACTACACTTGATCACTCGACAAGAGCGATAACGTGCGAGGAGTAATGCCAAGTTTCTGGGTCTTTCCCAAAACTGAAGAACTGTTTGAGAACTGGGTTATGACGTTAAAAATCGAGGATAGGGTTAGGATAGGGTTTGGTTAGCTTAAGGTTAATAATAATAATTATTCCACTGGTTTGAATACTTCACTACAATATTATTAGACTTATACCTTAGCCACAGCAACGCGTGGTCGATTCTTGTAGTATTTTTATATAATCAGATACCAATGATATAAAATGTCGAATTTCAAGACATCCTTCATCAATGTACCCAAAAATTTATATGAGTTTTGGTGCAAAAGAAGATATTTTTTACCTTATAAATCAGTCTCGTTGGTCAAATCAATTTTTCCTTACATTTTGAATTCGTGAATTAAGACCTTTTCAAAAACGCTGAAAGTCATTCCATTTCCTTTTTCCCATGAATATTTCAAACGATCATAATAATATAGTCCCTAAAATTTTTGAAATTTTTCAACTAACTACTTTTCACGAGGAAAACTGTGAGGTAATCTTTTTACAATGTGCCTGAAATTTTCAAGATAGGTGTGGATCTTGAATATCGCGATCACTTTCATCAATGAGCAAAATTAGACTAGGGATCGTGTAAATATGGTTGTTTGAAATTTAGTTTTCTAGATAATTTCAAAACTAAGGATTCAATCGTGACTGAATTTTGTATTTTAATGGAGAATGATATTTTCAAGCTACAATTTGTCCAGATCGCTTGACCAGAACCAAAGAAATCATAGAAAATTATAACTTTCGAACGAAAAGGCCTATGGACTTGAAATTTTCAGGGTAGGTTTGGATCGCAAATGTCGCGGTCACGTTCATCAATGAGCCAAATTAGACTAGAAGTTCCGTGAATATGGCCGCTAACACTATTTTTTTCCTGATACTGATTGGATTGGAATTAAATTTTGCACATAGATGAAGAATAATGTACTCAGAGTACGTGCGAAATTTTGTCCAGATCGCACTACCAAAACCATAGATGCCGCAGAAAATTCTAGCGAATAATCGAAAAAAAATTGGTCTTTTAAAGCACTGACGTGAAGTCCGGAGTTTCGACTCAGTTTTGAAATTTTGTCATTTCTAAAACTTGAAAATGTGACTCTACCTAAAAGGTGGATGAATGAGCGCTTAAAAGCTCTTGACTTCACGGCAGTGCTTTTTGAGCGCTCGTACTACTTACACGAGGGCTATATCATTTCGTCACGATGTCTGTATTTATCGAATTTTGAACTGAAAATGTGTCGTAAGCACGATAACTCTCGAACGGAATAACCTAGAGACTTGAAATTTTCAGTGTGGGTTCAGTTCACGAATGCCTTGGTTAAGTTCGTTAATGGGCCAAATTCCACCAGGGGTTCCGTAAATATGGCCGTTCAAAGTTTTGTTCTCCTGATTACTTGGAAACTACAGATATGATCGAGATGAAATTTTGCAACCAAATGGAGAATGAGCTACATGTGAAATTTTGTCCAGATTGCATGACCAGAACCATAGAAATCATAGAAAATTGTAACTTTTGAACGGAAAAGCCTAGGGACCATTTTCAGGATAGGTGTGGATCTCGAATGTCGTGATCACGTTTATCTATGAGCAAAATTATACTAGGGGTTCCGTTGATATGGTCGTTTGAAATTTAGTTTTCTTGATAATTTCAAAACTACAGATTCGATCGTGACGAAATTTTGTTTACTAATGGAGAATGATATATTCAAGCTACATTTCTCCAGATCGCATGACCAGAACCATAGAAAATCATAACTTTCGAACGGAAAGGCCTAGGGACTTGAAATTTTCAGGATAGTTGTGGATCTGAAATGTCGCGTTCACGTTCATCAATGAGCAGAATTACACTAGAAGATCCGTAAATACGGTCTTTTGAAATTTTGTTTTCTCGATAATTTCGAAACTACGGATTCGATCGAGATAAAATTTTGTATTTTAATCGAGAATGATATATTAAAGCAACATTCTGTCCAGATCGCATGACCGGAATCATAGAAAATTATTACTTCCGAAGGGAAAGGCCTAGTAACTTGAAATTTTCAGGGTAGGTTTGGATCGCGAATGTCGCGGTCACGTTCATCAATGAGCAAAATTAGACTGGGGGTTCCGTAAATATGGCCGTTCAAAATATTTCTTTCCTGATAATTTCGAAACTACTGATTGGATTGGAATGAAATTTTACACCCAGCTGAAGAATAATGTATTCAAACTAAGTGCGAAATTTTGTCCAGATCGCATCACCAAGACCATATATATCGTAGAAAATTCTAGCGAATTATCGTAAAAAAATTAGTCAGCTGAAGCACTGACATGAAGTCTAGAGTTTCGCCTAAGTTTGAGAATTTTTTTGACAGCTGTCGAAAATTCCCTCAATTGATTTCTAAAACTGGAAAAAGGCAAATCTACCTACAAGGTAGATGTACGAGCGCTCAAAAGCTCCTGACTTCACGGCAGTGCTTTTATATTCTTATAATTTTTTCCGAGAGAATCTTCAAGCATCAATATTTGTCCCTTGAAAAATGCTCAATATTTCTCTCCTTTTCCAGGGATTTGCTTGGCCATCAATGCACAATATGACAGCGAAATGGATTCCCCCTAACCAGAGAAGCAAATTCATAACAGCTTATTTAGGTAAGATGATTGAGTTAACTATACATCTATTAACCGAAAATCGAAATTAGGTCGATCTTTTCGAAAGAAATTACCACTGCCATTTTATTTTTCCATAATAATAACGGCTTCTACCAATTATTTATTATATTACATTGAACTCAAGTGGAGCTGTTGAGCGCTCGTTCATCCACCTTGTAGGTAGATTTGCATTTTTCAGTTCCATAAACCAATTGAAGAAATTTTCGACAGCTGTTAAAAAAAATGACAGCAGCTTTTTATCAATTATGTTGGAATTTGAAAATGGTTCTGATAATGCGATCTGGAAAAAATGTAGCTTGAATATATCATTCTCCGTAGTTTTGAAATTACATGCTAACAAAATTTCAAACGACCCTGTTACGGAACCCCTGGTCGAATTTTTCCCAATAACGAACTCAACCGCGGCATTCGAGATTCGAAACTAGTGAAACTACCCTGAAAATTTCATTCGAAATTTATAATTTTCTAGGGTTTCTATGGTTCTGGTCACGCGATCTGGACAAAATTTCGCATGTACCTTGAATACGTCATTCTCCATCTGAGTGCAAAATTGCATCTCTCGATTGAACCTGTAGTTTTTAAGTAATCAGGGAAACAAAATTTCGAACGGCCATATTCACCGAACCCTTGGTCGAATTCTGCCCGATAACGATATTGACCGCGGCATTCGAGATTTGAACCTACCCTGAACATTTCAAGTTTCTAGGACATTCTGTTCGAGAGTTATCGTGTATACGGCCGGACGGACGGGCAGACCCGAATTTTTCTACGGATTCGACATCAGTGAGTCGAACCTTGTCGATTGAGACCAATTTAGGAAAAATACAGACATCGTGACGAAATGATATAGCCCTCGTGTAAGTTGAGCCAGCGCTCTTAAATAATGTCCTCTTCTTTCGAAAGTTATCGTTTTTAGAGACGAACGAAATGAATTGAATTTGACCTAGAACTATTCATCTGTGACTTCTTTTTATCCAAACTAATCGTTCTCGAACAGTCTTAAATTCAAAAATTACAGACATTTGGGCAAAATGATAACGCTTCTGTTCATAGAAAGAAGCGCGAAAAAGGGGAGTTCTGAAATTCTTGAATGCCATTGGTTCACAGTTCAAGAATGATCCGTTTTCAGAAAAGGGAGTACGTTGTTTTCTGTAACTCATTATATTCAAATGCTGATATCCGAAAGGCCAGATGAATCTTATTTCGAAGAATTAAACTTGGTGAAAATTTGTTTCTTTGATATACGATATTTTTGATCAGTTCAGTTCCTAAATTATTTTAGTAATGATATAACTTTTTTGGGCATTCTCTCTCAAAATATAGAAACACGCGAAAAATTCGACTGATCGATTTGCCCTTTCTGTCAGATATCAAGAGCAGAAAAATATATTTTTCTACAATCGATATCCAAAGTAGGCATTGGCGCTCGAATTTGAAAACGCAAACGTCATCTTTTTCGAGGAATTTAAAATTTTCCCTTATAAGCGACAAAATGAAAAAAACGCTCGCTCTCCCAATTATCAATTGTCAATCAAATATGCATTGTTCAGAGTATCCAATTGAAACGAGTAAATGACATCTTTCATTGTAATTGTAAAACTGTACTTTTGATTTTCATTCAACAAACTGAATAAATTCTTGGAAATATGTGAACTGTTCGATTGTAGAAAAAATCTTGTGTGTAATTCGAGCGCAAATTCATTGTCGATTTCAAGAGATTGCCGCGCTCCTTCGTCGCTCGGCAACTGTCTCTTTCAATCGACAATATATCATTTTGCGCTCTCAATACACAAATAGCTATTTGCGGAAATAGCTATACGAACTCAGAATGCCACCTAACCTACTTTTTTCGCAGGTAGTTCGGTTGGAGCAGGATTAACCTATATTTTATGTGGATTCCTCATGGATTCATGGGGTTGGGAAGCTGTATTTTATTTCACTGGTACTGTAGGAACGGTCTGGTACGCAGCCTGGTTATACTTCGTGTATGATAGCCCAGCCGAACATCCTAGAATATCTGAGGCGGAAAAAAACTTCATCGAAGATAGTTTAGGGAAGACAGTAACTAAAAACAGGGTAAGAAATACCTATATTATAATACATGTAAACTCCTCATCGATATAATCTCCATTTGAACCTTATTATACAAGGTGTTTCGTTGGTAAACGGAAAAACTTGAACAGTGAATAGAGGACACCTAGGTGGTTCTAAATATACCCCATTTATTAGGCCTGACTGCCTTGATTACCGAGATACAGGGTGATTTATGAATTTTGCTCATTTCTTTCCGAGGTCATAACGAGCGAACCGCCCAGTACATTTTCTTAATATTTCCTTATACTTTACACTTATACTTCCTTATTTGAAGCTCAAATGAATCACCTAATGACCACAAAGAAAATCCAGGTCCGGATTAACAAAAAATTATGAAACGGTTTCATCCTTGAAACAACACCCTGTATATCGAAATTTTGAAAATCCGTTTTCGGATTCGAAAAGAGCAAAAAAAACTGAACGGAAATGCGTGATTCAAATTTCCGCGCAGACAATTTTGCTGCACCAATTTTCAACTTGAATGTGAAGTTATCGAGAAATTCCGAGGTCATAACAAGCGATTATGACCTCGGAAAGAAATGAGCAAAATTCATGAATCACCCTGTATCTCGGTAACCAATGCAGTCAGACCCAATATATGGGGTATATTTAGAACCACCTAGGTGTCCTCTATTCACTGTTCAAGTTTTTCCGTTTATCAACGAAACACCCTGTATACAGATGAGTGGCAATTCGAGCAATCAATTCAAGCCTATGATAACGTCCTCTTTCAATACCCCTTTGAAGCAAAAATTATTTTCGTATCAAGACTACAAGCATTCTAGTGAATATCTCGTCAACATTGTTCTGATTTCCTTATACCTTTTTCAAGGAAATGCTTCATATTTCTACCAGTAATAGAATGAGTAAAAAAGAAGGAACCTATTCCTCCGATATCGACAATGTGCAATGTATATACGATTTTGGCTCCAGGAAACTGAAGCAGAGGTGCGATACAAGAATAAGAATATACTTCTTGAAACTCCATGATGCATCTCTGATTTCTGATTCACAGGCTCCAATCCCTTGGCGCTCCATCCTCACTTCTGTGCCGGTTTGGATGAACTGTTTGGGTCACGTTGGAGGCCTGTGGGGTTTGTTTATGCTTTTGTCGAACGCACCAATCTACTTTAGATTCATCCACGGATGGAAGCTCACATCTGTAAGTATAATATCAACAGAAATCAATTATTCGGAAGCGTATGAGATCAATTCTGGTTGTTTACATTTAATTTTCCCCGAAACTTGTTGTTATGAGAGAATTTGAAGGAATTCGTCATCATTATAATGATAACCCGGGTGGAATAATTTGAAGTGGGAGATTCTCCAGGCGTGCCAGGTTTTGTGTTACTCTTTTTGGGCGCTCGTACTACTTACTCGACGGCTATATCATTTCGTCACGATGTCTTTTTCGAATTTTGAGCCGAAAATGGTCTAAATCGACTATGTTCGACTCACTCATGACGAATCCGTCGGAAAATTCGAGTCTGTCCGTCCGTAAGCACGATAACTCTCGAACGGATCAACCTAGAGACTTGAAATTTTCAGTGTAGGTTTAGATCCCAAATGCCTCAGTGAAGTTCGTTTAAAGGCAGAATTCCACCAGGGGTTCCGTAAATATGGCCGTTCAAAATTTTGTTCTCCTGATTACTTCGAAACTACAGATTTGATCGAAATGAAATTTTGCACTCGAATGGAGAATGAGGTGTTCAAGCTACATGTGAAATTTTGTCCAGATCGCATGACCAGAACCATAGAAACCATAGAAAATTGTAACTTTTGAACAGAAACGCCTAGGGACTTGAAATTTTCAGAATAGGTGTGGATCTCAAATGTCGTGACCACGTTCATCAATGAGCAGAATTATACTAGGGGTTTCGTAAATACGGTCGTTTGAAATTTTGGTTTCTCGATAATTTCGAAACTACGGATTCGATCGAGATGAAATTTTGTATTTTAATCGAGAATGATATATTAAAACAATATTTTGTCCTGATCGCATGACCAGAACCATAGAAACCATAGAAAATTGTAACTTTTGAACGGAAAAGCCTAGGAACTTGAAATTTTCAGGGTGGGTTTGGATCGCGAATTGGCCGTTCAAAATATTTTTTTCCTGATAGTTCCGAAAATACTGGGCGAATTGGAATGAAATTTTGCACCTAGCTGAGGAATAATGTATTCAAACTACGTGCAAAATTTTGTCTAGATCGCACCACCAAGACCATAGATAACGTAGAAAATTCTAGCAAATTATCGAAAAAAAATTGATCAGCTGAAGCACTGACATGATGTCTGGAGTTTCGCCTAAGTTTCAGAATTTTTTTGACAGCTGTCGAAAATTCCTTCAATTGATTTCTAAAACTGGAAAATGCGAATCTACCTACAAGGTGCATGTACGAGCGCTCAAAAGCTCCTGCCTTCACGGCAGTGCTTTTCGTAATTTTTTTTATTATGCAGTGAGCGAGTCGGATGTTAAATAAGTCGAACAAAAAGTTGCATATTCTCAGAGAAATATTCCTTCTTAACGCCATCTGGGTTTCAAAAAGAGCCTGCCTCCGTATCTACGCTGAACTGGGGATGGGTAAATAAACCCGAAATTATGGTCTGCAGTTGCGGTGATTTCGATGTTCTCTTGGGTTACCTAGATTAACTTTTTCACTAGCTTCTCTACAGGGAACAATTATTGTTAGAAATAATTTATTCCACATAATATGTATTGTGGATTGAACTCATATAATTCATTCAATTTCTATCAATATGGGTTTTTCTTTTCAATTTCATAATTTTCACCTGATGGAATGGTAATGCCACTGTAGTTGAGATTATAGAGGGTGTTTCATGAGTGGATGGCCATAGCCTAGTGGTGAATGCAGGTCATCCAGGCCTTTCAGAATTCAGGCTATTAGTTCAGGAGATACAGGGTGATTTATGGATTTTGGCCCGAGTTGACGATAGCCATTACTCTGGAATCTGGGGTCTGATTTCGATGAAATTTCATGGGTTTGTTTATTTCAGAAAGTCCATTCGAGTGGCTCACGAAATATCAATATTTTCAGAGCAGTACTCAGAATATCGTGGTTTATCTTTCAAGCGTCAAAATCTATATTTTTTACATCACTCAGAGGAGTTTTGTTATGCCATGAAAAACAACATAATTCAATCTAATGAATTCAGTTCCTACTTGGAATGGCACACTTGTAACAAGCGAGTTGCGTTCGAACGAGTTCTTATTTTATGTAATTTTTTCGAAATGCGGTCCTGATTTTAGACCTTTCTTGATGATATTTCTTGTCTTTCGCTGAATTTTGATTTTATAACTAGTTGTTCAACTCCCTTGTATTCAAAAACCCTCAGCACCCACACTGAGTGTTGTAACACGCTGCGTAAAGAAGTAATTAAAAGTATGCATAATCAAGCTTTGAATTCTTTTGAAACTAAATATAGAATTTAAGGACAAATGGTGTAAACCCACTAGAAACATGTAATCAATGAGTGCATTTGCTTTTAAACAAAAAAATATCGACTTGTATTCCTCAGGAAATTCGCTAGATATCGCTTTCTTTACTCATACTCCAAAAATAGCTGTCAAATTCAAAGGTAATCCAATTTTGATTCAAAATTCGAACTTTGAAATTCGAAGTTTTTCGATATGATTGTTGTTTATGGCTTTTGCAATGTAAATTCAAGAGCAGTATTGTGAGAATATCGTCACAGATTTCCAAACAGGGGAACTCCCTGTAGCATGGCCCCCAAGGTCCCCAGAGCTAACTCCTATATATTTTTTTTTCTGTGGGGTTATCTCAAATGAAATGTATATGCCGTTGAAATAACTTCACGAGAGCATTTGGGGCAGAGGATAGAAGAAGTTTGCATAGAATTACAACGAAATCCCGATGTGATAAGAAGGGAACTAATCTCATTTTGAGAGCTGGGAAATGTGTTGAGATGGAAGGACTCCATTTCGAACATCTCTTATGATACTACCCTTTCAATGTCGTATTGTGAAATTAAATAAATTGGTTTGAAGTTTTTCGAAACAAAAAATTAATATCCAGTTATTTGTGTTGTGGAGCGAAAACACTTGAGGATTACATTTCCAAAATGGTTCACTTCATGAGATATAACGCTCTTAAGCTTTGAGGTTCAAAATCTCAGCAAAAGACAAGAAATATTATAACGAAAGAAGTAAAATCAGGACCGCATTTGAAGAAAATTCAAAGAAATATTCGTTCAATCACTACTCGTTTGTAAGAAGTGTGCCATTCAAAGTGAAAATGTAATTCCTCAGATTGAATTATGTATTTTTTCATGGCAATAACGAAATTTCTCTGAGAGATGTAAAAATTATAGATTTTGAGGCTTGAAACATAAACCAAGATATTCTGAGTACTGCCTTGAAAATATTGATATTGCGTGAGCCACTCGAAACGACTTTCTGAAATGAACAAACTCACGGAATATTATCAAAATCGGATCTCAGATTCCAGAGTTATGGCTATCGTAAATTCAGGCCAAAATCCATGAATCGCTAAATTTCAAACGACCATATTCACGGAACCCCTAGGCTAATTTTGCTCATTGATGAATGTGACTGCGACATTCGCGATCCAAACCTACCCTGAAAATTTCAAGTTCCTAGCCCTTTCCCTTCGGAAGTTATAATTTTTTATGGTTTCTATGATTCTGGCCATGCGATCTGGACAAAATGTTGCTTAAATATATCATTCTCCATTAGTATACAAAATTTCGTCACGATCGAATCTGAAGTTTCGAGTTTTCAAGAAAAATAAATTTCAAACGACCCAAGATAAACGTAATCACGACATTCGAGATCCTCACCTATTCTGAAAATTTCAAGTCCCTAGGCGTTTCCGTTCGACAGTTACAATTTTCTATGGTTTCTATTGTTCTGGTAAAGCGATCTGGACAAAATTCTACATGTAGCTTGAACACCTCATTCTCCATTCAGTGCAAAATTTCATCTCGATCAAATCTGTGGTTTCCAAGTAATCAGGAAGAACAAAACTTTGAACGGCTATATTTACGGAACCCCTGGTGGAATTTGGCCCATTAACGAACTCAAACGAGGCATTCGGGAACTGAACCCACACTGAAAATTTCAAGTCTTCAGGTTGTTCCGTTCGAGAGTTATCGTGCTTACGGCCGGACGGACAGACCCAAATTTTCCGACGGATTCGTCATCAGTGAGTCGAACTCCATCGATTGGATCATTTTCGGCTCAAAATTCTAAAAATACAGACATCGTGACGAAATGATATAGCCCTCGTGTAAGTAGTGCGAGCGCTCAAAAAGGCCCTGCATCGTATATCGTATAACTATACAGAGTGTTTTCAGAGCTCGTTCTACTTGCACGAGGGCTATATCATTTCGTCACGATGTCTGTTTTTTTTTTTTAATTTTGAGCAGAAAATGGTCTCAATCGAGAGGGTTGGACTCACTGATAACCAATAAGTCGAAAAATTCGAGTATGTCCGTCCGTCAGAACGTCAAGCCGTCCGTTCACACGATAACTCCCGAACGGAACGACCTAGAAATTTGAAATTTTCAGGGTAGGTTCGAATTCTGAATGCCGGGGTTTGGTTTGTTATTGGGCAAAATTCGACCAGGGGTTCCGTGAATAACGAAATTTTTTTCTCCTGATTATTTCGAGAGTACTGATTTGATCGGGGTAAAATTTCCATATCGCTTGACCAGCTCCATAGGAACTATAGAAAATTATAACATTCGAAATTTTCAGGATAGGTGTGGATCTCGAATACGGTCACGTTCATCAATGAACAGAATTAAACTAGGGGTTCCGTAAATATGCTCGTTTGAAATTTAATTTCTTGATGATTTCAAAACTACGGATTTTATCCTGACGAAATTTTGTTTTTTAAAGTAAAATTATATATTGAAGCTACGTTTTTCTAGATCGCATGACCAGAACCATAGAAAGCATAGAAAATTATAACTTTCGAGCAGAAAGGCCTAGGGACTTGGAATTTTCAGAATAGATGTGGATCTCGAATGTCGCGGTCACGTTCATCAATGAGCAACATTATGCTAGGGGTTCCGTAAATATCGTCGTTTGAAATTTAGCTTTCTTGATAATTTCAAAACTACGGTTCGATTGTCACGAAATTCTGTATTTTTTGGAGAATGAGACCAGTGTGGATTCAGTTCCCGAATGCTGCAATTAAGTTCGTTAATAGGCAGATTTCCACCAGGGGTTCCGTAAATAATATGGCCGTTCGAAATTTTGTTCTCCTGTTTACTTCGAAACTACTGATTCGATCGAGATGAAATTCTGAACTCAGATGTAGAATTACGTGTTCAAGCTACATGCGAAATTTTGTCCAGATCGCCTGACCAGAATTATAAAACCCATATTAAATTATAACTCTCGAACGATGAGGCCTAAATACTTGAAATTTTTAGGGTAGGTTTGGATCTCGAATTTCGCGATCACGTGCATCAATGAGCAAAATTAGTCTAAGGGTTCCGTAAATATGGCCAAAAAAAATTTTTTGTCCTGATAATTTCGAAACTACTGATTGATAATGATGTATTCAAACAACTGTCCCGACCGCATTTCCTAGTCCATAGATATCGTAGAAATTTCTAGCGAATTATCGAGAAAAAACTGGTTTCAATCGACAAAGTTCTACTCACTGTTGACGAATCCGTCAGTCCCTATGGCCGTTTACACGATAACTCTCGAACGGAACGACCTAGAAACTTTCAGGGTAGGTTCGAATCTCGAATGTCGTGGTTAAGTTCCGTAAATATGGTCGTTTGAAATTTAGTTTTCTTGATAATTTCAAAACTATGGATTCGATCGTGACGAAATTTCGTATTTTATAGAGAATGATATATTCAAGCTACATTGTTTCCAGATCTTATAACCAGAATCATTTTGAATATCAATGAATTATTGAATAAGAAATCCTTATATTTCTGTAACAGCTGATTCGGCATAATTGACAAAGAGGTGCTGTCATTTTTTTTTCAGCTGTCGAAAATGTCTTCAATAATTGGTCTTCAAAACTGGAAAAACAAAAAAGTTCATAACTTTTTATTTATTGAAAAGTTCAATTGTCTTTTATAGGTGAAATAAGCAATGGTATATTTTCTTACCAACAAAATTGAGAAGCAATTATGCAATTATCGACCCCAGGTAAAATAAATTTATCCTAATGGAAATTTATTTCTGTGTTGTCGACTATCACCTCAAAATCTTTCGACATATTCTAAAAATGTTAAATAGTCAGATCATAAGTTTGAATGAGTTATTCTATGGTGCTCCTGAACATTATCCAGGCCCTACATGTATAATTCTTACCGTTGAAACGGTCGGAATTCATCCTGCCAAAATGAAAATTTATCTGGAAGTTATGAACATTATTTCGGTAAGTATAATCATGTAGTGAACTCTGCAACACCAAGTTCATAACCTCCGGAATGTATTTATCGAAATAAATTGAACGGAGCGTTGAACTGGAAGGATATGCGGTTTATGGATGGGAAGCTTTCTAAATCGAATATCATGAATATATCCCGTATCCCGAATAGGTATACAGAGACGAAGCTTCATTTGAGAAGTCGTCCTTGAACGCCAAATTTTCGTGTATCTCAGAATCTCAATTTGCAGAAGATGAAAAAATGTTGATTTTTCTGTGTGACATCTTATGGTCAGAATTTTAGGTTCACATTGATCAATAGGTTCATACAGGTTCGAATCCTTCTGTAGGATCCATTTGAACTTTAGCAATCACATTATCACTACATTATTGAGAGAATCAGAAGAAAATAATCAGAACCTTTTCCATTAATCATTCAAAATCGACCAAACCTTCCTAGGGGGAAACCCTATCAATTGACCGGTCTGTTGAGAGACTTCACTTCAATATGATTCTTATTTTCAGACTGGTATTCTTTCTGGTGTACCTCAATTCTTCAGGATGCTATCTTCAATGGTAATTTCACGAGTTGGTGATTATATATTGAAGAATGAGTTGATGAGCCGGACGAACGTCAGGAAACTAGCAACAGCAATTTGTAAGTATGTATATTCATAACAGAAAAAAGTTTTTGAACATTGACTGCTTTGTATGAATGGAACGGCAGGTCTTCAGGGGTAGATTGTCCTCAAAAAACTTTAGAAACTGTTGAATTGACCTGTGTACGCGGACTGCAGACCATTGACTACCACAGAACTTATCGAACTGGGGTTACCCAGTTCACCATGCATCGTCCTAAACGTTGATCGATATTTGTAAAGGAAAACTAGCAGAGACACAAAATTTTCAGGCCAAAAATCAAACATGTTATTGTTGTGTGAAAAAAAAGCAAAAAACCAATGACCTCATGAGTTGAGACTTGAATTTTGATGATAGGTGGTCGTTTGGCATTGAAGGGGCATTTCTTCAACTCGAGCATCTTTGTGTGTGATCGTTCCACGACTGATGCCCCAGGAAATCCACTTCATTAGCTGTGTCTTCTTCGATAACGAGTGGCATTTGCAGATTAACTGCTGGGTGGTTTCGTCCACAGATTTTTATAAGCCACACACTGCGCAGTGAGTAGATTAGTGAGAAGTCTCATTTCACATTTTTAGAACGGTACCTATAATATGTTTCCATTTTCTTTCGAAGATACAATCCACGTCAATTGGCTTGTTTTTGTCCTAGTATATTATGCCAGCAAGCGTTTTTCTGCTTCGTTCGAAAGGGGCTGTTTCAAGCGCCGAGATTTCTCGCAGATCGGCCCATTTATGCCAATTCTAGCTCCTTCTCCTCTTATTTGGCGATCGGAGATTAAGTAATTTTTTGTAGTTCTGGTATCTAGTGTACGCTTACCTGGCAGTCGTCTAAATTGATTCCAATTTTCGAATTCAAGTCATACTCAACCAGCTTGAAGTCTTGCCATATGAGGAACATTTTCAGCAGTAAATCCAGTACAATCAATTGTCCTTTACGTAGCCTTCCTGATCATCATAATCTGGAAACACCAAGCAGTTTTCCACAAGATCATGTGTTGGGTGATAATGAGATCATATTTGTGTCGAAAAGGGGGTCAACAACCTCCAAGATTATACCGCTACATAAATAATGCTTGTAGTAAAGCAAGTACAATCAAATTCACTTTGATATGATGGCATTACTAAATTCACTTACCTATTCAAACATCCATTCTAAACATATTTTTCGACATCTAAAGTGTCATATTATGCAATTAACCCAAACCCTATCCTATCAACATTTTACATTCCTTCCAAATTCCAACTTGACAAAAGTTCCTGTCCCACCTCTGACCCATTTCGAAGTAACAATCAAATATCTTTTTAGCAACTGTGGGCCAAGGTTTCTGCATGCTAGCCATAGCATATTCAGGTTGCAACAGTATGATTGCGTTTATTTTCGTAGGAGCATCTGCTGCATGCCATGGCGCTGTCTCAACAGGAGTGCTGGCCAGCATTGTTGATAACAGTCCCAATTTTGCCAGTGAGTAATATCGTATTTTTGAATGAGATCGGTATGAAATTTCTCTATATTTGTTTCAGGTATAGTACTGGGAATGGCGAATTCGTTAGTGTGCTTCAACGGTTTTGCTACCCCTGCCCTTGTAGGATACTTCACGAATAACAATGTGAGTAAAAAATGTATCTTTGAACAAGGTTATTCCAACTAGAGATCAGAACACGTAGAATAATATTGATTATATCTTTTCGGCAATATTAGCTGCCCCTCTTGAAATAGACAGAAAAAATGCGTTTCAACACTATAATCTCTGCATATTTCATTAGTTCAGGAGCAAACATTTATGAACTCGCACACAGATTATGCGGAAGAAGCTGTTGATACTACCTGAGACCCAAACAGAGCAACTAATTCGTGATACATATTTATAAATTATGGGGGGTCTGGATAATCTTTTTGCGTACCACTTTCAATAAATACAAGCGTTATCGTTTTGGCGAATGCCTGTGTTCTTCAAATTGAAGGAAGGGGTACAAATATCCGTGGAGTTGTAATTTTTTACTCATATATATTATTAAGATTGGGATCAAAAAAAAAATCAAAGCAAAATCAAACTAAAAAGTTTAGCTGAGATAAGCGCAACGGGAAACCATACGACTCTGCAATAGGATACAAGAGCTCAGGCTCAGGAGAGCAAAAAAAACCCTGCCTTCCCGAAGTGATAGGATAATAAACAAATTGAAAATATTTAATATTGAAAGACATCTTGATGAACTTGGTTCTTCTGACTTAGGAAAAAACAGAGGTAATTCCCCAAGGTACCCAAGATTCAAATCTGAAATAGAAAAATTCGAAAAACAGTGCTGTGAAGGAGCTTTTGAAAGCTCGTTCATCCACTTTGTAGGTAGATTCGCATTTTCTAGTTTTGGAAACCAAATGAAGGAATTTTTGAAAGCTGACAAAACAAATTTCAATCTTAGGCCAAACTCCAGAATTCACGTCAGTGCTTTAGGTGACCAATTTTTCGTTCAATAGTTCGCTAGACTTTTCTATCTTGGTACTTGGTAGTGCGATGTGGACAAAATTCCGCACATAGTTTGAATACATTATTCTTCATCTATGTGCATCTTATCAATCTTTCATATGTCCACACAAAATCGGCAGCATATGGCAAATAGCTTCTGAAATTTCGAAATTTTGACCTTGTAGTATTACGATCTTCACATTAATCTTCGTGACGTTATCTTTCAAATAACTACGAATTTCAATTCGATAGGATCGGTATTTTTCCGATCATTTGGGAAAAGAAAATTCAAATGGATATATCTATAGAACCCATGGATGAATTTCGCGCAGTAACGAAATCAACTGGCGCATAAAGACCTCGAAGGTTATCTGCAAATTTTGAAAAAAATATTGTGGTGACGGTGGCCAGACGAACGAATTCTTCATCTGCGAGTTAAACATAATCGTTCAAGACATCACAGACATTTGGGAAGAATGATAGCGCTCTTGTTTATGAATACAAGCGCGAAAAAAACATTATAATGGCTGAATCCATTGAAATGTAGGGATTTGTATATATCTTCCCTTCTTCATCCCACGGAGTCTGTGGACTATGATTGATTCAGTATTTGATGCTCTCAAATATTAGCTTCAAATTGCTGGTATCCGTGTGTGCCATTTCTCATCAAGCTTGGGAATACTAGTTCAATTTTGGATTGTTCCTACTCTAATGGTTTTCCAGGTCACATCTGAGTGCGAAAGCACAACACAAATATCTGCATACGTTGATATGAAATCATCATAATTATATGCAGCTAAATGAATCAGCTCGAATAATGTAGTTGAAACATGTCATGGCATAGATATTGATGCTGTTTCGGGATGTTCCAATATGGATAATTTCAGTTCAATAATGATGTTATCCCATAATTACTTCTCCATTAAACCCGTTCCTTGAATCTGAGTACACTGTTTTAACCTCATGATAACTTTGGTCTACGTCATTCGTGTTCTGTTCAATGGAGGGTTATTTAAGCGTTTATAGAATTTATTTGCTCGAACGAAGAGAATGTTTCTCGCAAGATTCATTTTATCACAGAAGCAGAATGGATAATTATATATGTCAACCTGATTGAAGTCCGGTACCTTTACATGATTTCTTTCTAGAGATCTTTGTTTCTAGAACAAAAGCGTTATCATTTTTCCCTAATGTCTGTATTTTTAGAAATTTAAGCCGAGAACAATCTAAAACGATTAGGTTATACTCACAGATGAAGAATTCGTGGTCAAATTCAATTCTGTCAGTCCGTCCGGCCGTTCGTAAACACAATAACATTTTGAAGATTTCGAAAATTTCCAAGCAACTTACGTTCGAAGTTTGAATGCGCAGCTTGAGTTCGTTGAATTGAAAAAATCCGCCAAAGGGTTCTGTAGATATAGTTAGGCGAATAGTTTTTTTCCCAATATTTCGAATAATACTGATCCGATCGAATGGAAAGTTTGTACTTGAATGAAGTAAAACGGCACAAAGGTTCATGTAAAATTACTTGATCATCGTTCAACTGGAAGATTTGTGTCTACATATGGCATCGATAAAATGAGTTAAGTGGAAATTTACCTTTCTAGCGGTTCTACGTGAAAAAAAATGGATAATCCTGATATTCGCCATATCTTGCTGAAATTTTGTGTGTACATAAAAGACATGGATTAAATGAGTTATGTAGGAATTCGGCTTTTCAGTTGTTCCATGTAAGAACAAATGTTGTTTTTCGCGCACTAGTCTGATATTTCAAATATGATTCAGTTTTCTATATTTTCAAGTTCATACGAATAAAACAACAGTATTTGCCTTATTGAACACTGAAGGCCGTTTTGGTGCACAGAAACAGAAGCTACTGACTTCGCGTCAGTACTCTTCGAATGTTTTGGTTTTACTTTGTTGAGAACTGATCTGGTGGTGGAATTGAATGACGTCCTCACTTCATATGCGTTGCCAGTAGGTACTACTGTTTTTTGCGGGGGGCTTCTTAGGAAGGTTGTTTCATCTTGTTTCTAAGGGTCTGCTCGTTGTTCGAAGAAGTGGTTTTCGTCTCCTTGGCCATCTCAACGCTGCCTATCATTGTTTAGAATCTATTGTTTCAACATAAGCATTCCAAGATAGAAACAGTTTTCGTTTCAACAAAAAGCAGCTTCACCTAATTCACCAAAAAAATTCAGATAATTCTTATCGTGATACATCAATCGAATTGCAGACATATGAATTCAAACCACGAATATTTCGAAAATGCACAATAAAAGTGCCTCTATACTAATCTTCAGATCAAATAGAGTACATAACCCAAGTGGGACGAATTTATCCCTATTTGATTTTCTTCGCACGTTGCCCTTCTCGGATATTCCGACGGATTCACTCAGTAACTCTTTTTGTGCTCGGGATTGGGTTGAATTACACTTAATCCTGAGAGAATTAAGGTGAAAAAACATCAAAGACGTGAACGACGGAAACGTCTTGAGCTTTTAGTGCGAACTGAAGATTTTCAGGATTCCGCGGTGAGAGCCGAGCAATCTCATAGGTTTATTATTCTTAGAAACATGAAGATTCTTGTACGGATGCCAGTTTGCATCTGTTGGAAATTAACACTTTGTATATTGATTTCTAGAACGAAACTCAACTCAATTAAGTCCACATTTATGCAAGTTGGAATTTGACAATAGAATTAGAATTTCATCAGTGTACATTAATCTTGGTATTCTATTCTTAATCAGAAAGTACAGGAAGGGTTAATAGTCGCTTTCCATTCAGATTATGATTGCACTATTATTCACTAGGCTTTGTTGTAATATCTTGTACGTTTCTGGAAAGGACAGTTCACGTGATCATTATAATGAACCTCATCTAAGGCTACATGCTTGTAGTGGATTATTTCATACGCTTATCAGTAATCTTTGTTTAGCAACCTCGTTTCTGACTCCATCGATTTAAAGTATATATTCTAGGGATCTTTTGAATCGAAGAATTTTTATGAAAGATACCTGAATTATGTTATGTTAGGTTATGATCATTTTGCACATAGCCAAGCAAAAAAAAATAATAAAAAGCCCTGACGTGTAGTCAGGAGCTTTCGAGCACTGATTCATCCACCTTCTATTGAAAACAATTTTGACATCTGAAAAAAAATGACAGCAGCTTTTTGTCAATTATGCCGAATCAGCTGTTACATAAATATGAGGATTTTTTTCGATAATTCGCTAGAATCTTCTACGGTTTCAATGGTCTTGGTAATGCGATCCAGACAAAATTTCGCACGTAGTTCTTCATATATGTGCGAAATATCATTCTGATCGAATCAGTAATGTCGAAATTATCGGGAAAAAATATTTTGAACGGCTATATTCACGGAACCCCTAGTCTAATTTTGCTCATTGATAAACGTGACCTCGACATTCGAGATACTCTGAAAATTTAAATTTTCTAGGTCTTTCCGTTCGAGAATAATAATTTTGTATGGTTTTCGAGGTTCTGGTCAGGCGATCTGGACAAAATTGCGCATGTAGCTTGAACACGTCATTCTCCATATGAGTGCAAAATTTCATTTCGATCGACTCAGTTGTTTCTAAGTAATCAGGAAAACAACTTTTTGAACGGCCAAATTCAGGTTGTTCCGTTCGAAAATTATCGTGCTTACTGACGACAGACAGAACGACTTGAATTTTTCGACAGATTCGTCATCAGTGAGTTGAACCTAGTCGTTTGAGACCATTTTCGGCTCGACATTCGTGAAATACAGACAACGAGCCCTCAAAAACACTGATAAAAGCAAAAAAATCTAACGAAGGAAGTCTTGGTTCAGGTAGTTCATACAATTTCTCGATTCATTCCCTATCGTAGTGGATAATTCTTCTGTCGGTATGGATTCGATCCATTAGTAAAGGGTTTCCTTTCGAGGTATAGAACACTTTTTTCAGTGACCGATTTGAAATTATGTCACTTGATTTTCGGTCAGTTTGGTTTGCGTTTTGAAAATAAATGTGATCACGCCAGCGCGCGCAACGTTTTCAAATTGTTCAAATTCACTTTGAATATAAATATGTATTGATATTCGCCAGAATTTTCTACGGTATCTATGGTCTTGGTAATGCGATCTGGACAAAATTTCGCGAGCAGTTTGAATACATTATTTTTCATCTATTTCACTCCAATACAATCAGTGGTTTCGAAATTATCAGGAAAACTAAATTTCAAACGACCATATTTACGGAAGCCCTAGTATAATTTTGCTCATTGTTGAACGTGACCGCGACATTCGAGATCCACACCTATCCTGAAAATTTCAAGTTCCTAGGCCTTTCCCTTCGAAAGTTATGATTTTCTATGGTTATGGTCATGCTATCTGTAAAAATCGTAGCTTGAATATATCATTCTCCATTAGTATACAAAATTTCATCACGATCGGATGCTGGACGATTAATATCAAGAAATAAACAACTGGCCGTATGAATTTACACCGCTGGTGAATTTTCTTTGGTTCCAAGTGTAGTATCTCTTCTGTTGGCCAAAAATTCTATTTAAAATAAGTCATAGTCGTGGACATCAGAATTATTTTTCTGTGTTTCAATCCAACTTCAGTTTCTGACTATGATATAAAGAGAAATTTCTGATTCATAAGTATTATAAATGTTATTTCAAACAGACATTTTATTTTTAATTTTTTTTTCCAGCAAACCATCTACCAGTGGCAAAAAATTTACCTGATCTCAGCCTCTATACTTATGGTTACTGGTGTTCTGTATACACTTTTCTCATCATCCAAGTTGATGACATGGAACGATGCCTACACTAACGAACTGAAAGAAGCTGTTGAGTTAAAATTCATCGAGAAATCAAGAAAGGAGAAATCTGACAAAAATGAAGAAGAAAGGATGCTGAAGGGTGATCATAAAGGAGATGATGAGAAGATTACATGAGGGTTTTATAAAGTTGGATATCAATTTATGTGAATGATTGAAATACATCTTTGAAAACTCTTCTCATGAGAGAAATATAATAATAATGAATAATTGTATATATTTCATAGTTTTACAGATTTTTATTACGGGGAACCTGGGTGAAATATATCACGTGATATACTCAAGAGCTTTTTTCCCTTCAGAAAACTTCTTACATTCAGATGAATTCAAAATCATCGATTCCAATGGCCAAAAAGCCTGAAACCATGGTCTGCAGTTAAGATCGATGATTTTGCTGTTTTCTGGGCTTATCTAGATTGACTGTGTTATTAGCTCATATCTACAATTGCTAACACTTTCGATAAAATCCTGTCTCTGCATCAAAGTCATCGTCGTTATGGTACACTGACCATGGCCAAAACCGTGCTCTGCATGTGATGATTTTGATGTTCTCTGGGTTACCTAGACTTATTGACTAGCTTTGTTTCAAGAAGTTTTCTGAAAACAATTATATTGTTATGTCATTGATTACGCACATATTATTAATTTTACCATGATTTAATTCTTTTTGAACATCTGAAAAAAATCATGTTTTATATTCGCCTGTAATTTTTTCATATCATTCGTAATATAAGGTTAGGTTAATGTTGTTTTTCTTCAGAAAAAAAGAATGAATTATTCTTATGATAAAAGTAAAGCACGTTATAATAGTGGAAGCGGTATAAAATCAACACCACCCGATAAAACGAATTCCCAGAAGATATAAGCTTTCAAATTGGGTACAATAAAGATCCTCTGAAATTTTTCATGCATTATCTCAGTTCCCATAAATACCATACTGACGATTATGATGTTGTAGCAAAAAAAGCCTTCACTGGATCGATTCAGTCTAATAGTCTGGGTCGTCTGGGATTATAAATCGTCGTCTTTTCCGTCAGTATCTCTTCGTAATGCCCTGTTTTCACGAATTGAGAATGCCAAGATTGATATCCTCATATATCAAAATGGAATTTGTTTACTTCCTTCGTGAAATTTATAGAATGACTTTTCATCTGAACCTTTGGACTTTCGAATAGTTCCGAGAATAGATGGCCTCAGTTATCAATAATATCAATTGAAACTGGGCCAGTAGGTATCCTGCATGGGTGTGATATCGACGTAAACAATGCATTTTTTTGTAGTGTGTGAATGAAACTTGATGAATTCACGATTCATCTCAGGATAAACAAAAAAAGAACAAAAGAAATAAGAAGGGAGTCATAGAATAACCAGTTCAGCTGATTTTGCAAAAATTTTCAGGAGTATTATTTCAATATGAATGTTCAAACTTTGTTTTATAACGATGATGAAAGAATAACAAAACTTTGTTACCAATAAAAATATTAATATCGAAAACGCATCTTACACAGCCATCAATATTATTTTCCTACATTAGTCGGTAGATTCATGCCCTAAGGCCATCACTCATAAAATCTGTAGGAGAGATGGTCCACCCGATTTCCTGAACAAACCCACTAAAAGGTTTTATTTTGAGGTTATATCATGGGTGAGTACCTATATTATGTTCTCATTTCTATGGTACAAAATAGTATAGAAAAAAAATTGAATAGCACTGACGCGAAGTCGGCAGCTTTTGTGCAGTTCTTTCTTTGTACCAAAACTACCTGCAGTGTTCATTGTCAGTATGACGAATACTGTCATTTCATTTTCATATACTTAAGAATATGGAACTACCGAATTATATTAAATATCAGAAGAAACGCATTTTTTTTTTATAACCTTCAATAGATGAAATCACCGGATTATATTGAATATATGTCCCTAAATTTGTATTTATAACTCGAGAAAAGTAAAATCTGAATGCTTGTTAACCTTTTGAATCGCGAATGGTTCGCGCAATATTGGAATGGGCTCCCTGATGGGGAAACAGATGTGTGTTTTGTCCCACATTTGCTGGTGGACTCATCATAATTAAGGCTGATCCATCAACTGCTGCTTTAGAAACCTTCGCAAGGAAAGTAGTACCCACCTTTTTTTTAATCCGGGAGAATCCTCAAGCACAAACTATCTCCGATAGATAGAACAGTGTGTGAAGCACGACCTGCTCGAACTAAACCTAACCTGCTGTTTTAGATTACGGGCATTTATTGCCCATTAACCTTTTGACTTTTTTCGTACGTATCTCTTGCACGATCTTTGTCGTGTGATTATTGTGTTACCTATAACTCTCATAGGAGAGTCTATTCTTCTTGATATTTGAAATTGAGTTCACTGAATTTCTGTTCCTACGTAGTTCATTTTTGTGTCTTTTGTGATAGGTGGGTATACTAAGCACATTCTGCATCTTCTGCGGGGTTGTAGTCAACTAGTCTTTTCAGCTCATCATTTTCAAATATCTTCTCGGCCTTCCTTTCATGGAAATCTGTGACAGTTTTCCATTCTGAGTCTCTGTGGATGTTTT
This sequence comes from Aphidecta obliterata, assembly GCA_963966015.1. Taxonomy (NCBI): domain Eukaryota; kingdom Metazoa; phylum Arthropoda; class Insecta; order Coleoptera; family Coccinellidae; genus Aphidecta; species Aphidecta obliterata. The sequence goes on from OZ014428.1 coordinate 34,839,254, forward strand.
TTACGAAACACGGCATATTAATTGCTGTTCTTAGCAGTTTATTTTCTTTTGCTTGAATCTCCTTCATAAACAGAGGTATTTTCATGGATTGGCAGACAGAAAGATGTTGAATGAAAGATGTTAAATGATCTTCTTTATAATGGCTATTAACTGCATGTCCCCATGCCGCCGAGCCATATGTTAGTTGAGGTCTTGCAATTGACTTGTTCATTCGTAGTTTCGTGCTTTGGTTCTTTTGGCTCCTTCTTCCAAGCAGTGTGTAAAGTCTACTCATTGCTGAGTTTGTTTTATTCACTGTATATTTTATATGGTTCTTCCATGCAAGCATTTTTTTATTCTATCTCTTCTCCGTCTATCCTTAGGTTGGAATTCATTTCGAGTCTCCGCTTCTGTAGTTGTATAGCTTGGCTCTTGTTGCTATTCAGTTGAATTTTCTATTTAATGAAACATTCTTCTGTATATCTTCTATATATGACATTTGGTCGTCGATGTCTGACGGCTATTCCTGTGTCGTCTCCATTATAGAGTTCCCACCGCACGTCGACTGCACTTTGAGAAGAGAACCACGGCAGACAACCGGGTGTGGCTTAAGCGACAACGCCATCTTTCGGACGTGCGGCGAGTCGCCACAGATCTGATAGGAGGATCTTGGTATGTTGAATAAAATATTGAGACAACTGAATAAAATCTAACGCGTGACGGGGAATATTTCAAAAATCATCACTCCCTTCTATTTTCAAGTGTTAATATCCTTATTTTCCCATTTGAAATTCGTTCCACTGGCCAGAATAATCCGAAGCATGCATCTATGACCTGTATGGTATCAGAGTAAGAATGATGTTTCTAAAAACCTGAAAATGTGAAACAAACGTATCATGAGGCTGAAAGATCGTTATCAATCATCACTTGAATCTGTTTTTTACTCCAATTTACATTATTGATATCATCTATTTCGGAAAATGAACGCACAGTCATTGAATTAGTCCACAACTTACAAAAATTGATCGGGAATTCCTGGCAACTGCATGTGGATGATGAACAAACTCAATGTATAATGATTTGTTTCAGCACTCGGATCGGCCTATTCCGAAACGAATCTAGAACCTATCATAATTTTAAAACGTCATGGGATATCTCTGACTTTCGGACTTGTCCACGTTTGTCAACACATGGTAAATTTTCAACTCAATCTCCTTTTTTTTTCAAATTGAAAAGCTAGGATGCTGAATTTTCATATACGTGGACACAAAATTTCAGCAGGATATGGCGAACGGTTTATGAGACACGAGAGTTTCAAGAAAGAGTTTTTTCAGATCTTTTAGTGATTCGATCCGTAGATGAAACTTCGTGTCATTGTCTTGCAACTAACTACAAACTTTCAAATCGATCAGATATGTATTTATCGAAATATTGAGAAGATAAAATTCACATATATGGCTATATCTGCGGACCCGCTTTGGCGGATTTCGCCCATTAACGAATTCAACCGGCGCATTCAGACCTCGAACGTATCATGAAAATTTCAAAATTCTAGGTCTTCTCTCACGTTGTCATGTTTTCGGAACATCGGACGGACGGACAGAATTGAATTTGAACCCGAATTCTTCATCTGTTAGTCGAACCTAATCGTTTGAGTCCATTCTGGACGCAAAATTCGAAAATTACAGGCATTCGGGCAGAATGACAACGCTCTTGTTCATAGAGACAAGCGTGCAAAAAAGGCAAACTAATTGGAGTTTCAATTGTATTTTTGGGTGGCAACCACAGAAAAGAAGAAAACTGCGGAGTATAGCTACAAATAGGGATACACAAAGCAAGATTTCTTGTCTTGCTTGTCAACTTCTTGTCTTGTTCCTGCTCAGCAAGACACGAAGTATTTACTTCTTGCTCTTGCTAATGTCTTGTTGAATTACTTTTTGTCTTGCTAGCAAGACTCTTGCTATTTCTTGTTATTGCTGGCTTGGGAGATCCCCGGCTCATTTTTCCTGCTATTTGCTTAACACGTTGACTGCCCACTACGAGATAACTCGTAGTTTGCGTTCTCATCTGAGACGCCGACTACGAGTTATCTCGTACTGCGGCCATTTTTTTGCAGCTACAATTGAGCTCTTGAAATCTATTTTTTTTCAAAACTGGTTCGCGTATCTAATGATTGAGCGAAGTGGCAGGTCGAAGCGTATCTGTGTCCGAAATCTCGTAGTTCGCTTCCGCGAAGAGATTTCTGTTACAGAAGTAAACTACGAGATGAATCTTGAGACCTTTTCCTTCAAAAAATACATTTCTTAGGGTTTTTGATGAACACTATGCACTAGAGATAGGGTTTTAAATAATATAATGTGATAAAATCAAATTGTCATTTTTGGCCAGATTTCTGAAAATTGCCGTGGCAGTCAACGTGTTAACTGTTGTGAGTTGTGAAGTCATGCATGTTTCCTTTCTGGGCGCTCGTTCTTCTTACACGAGGGTTATATCATTTCGTCGCGATGACTATATTTTTTCGAATTTTAAGCCGAAAATGGTCTCAATCGACAAAGTTTTTCTGACGACGAATACGTCGAAAAATTTTAGTCTGTCGGTCCGTCCGTCCGGCCGTATACACGATAACTCTCGAACGGAACGACCAAGATACTAGAATTTTCAGAGTAGGCTCGAATCTCGAATGCCGCGGTTGAGTTCGTTACTGGGCAAAATTCGACCAGGGGTTCCGTAAATATGGGCCTTCGAAATTTTGTTCTCCTGATTTCTTCGAAACTACTGATTCGATCGAGAAATTTGCACTCAGATGGATGATGACGTGTTCAAACTACATGCATAATTTTGTCCAGACCGCATAACCAGAACCATAGAAACCATGGAAAATTATAAATTACGAACGGGAAGGCTAGGAACTTGCAATTTAATAATAATAATAATAATAATAATAAGACGTTTATTAGTCACCATCGAATGTGTACAAAGAAATAACTACCAATAAATTCAAATGATTGAGGTAACTAATGGGCCTTGTATTCAGATTTCCAGAGAAGGTTCTGGATTCTGTTGAGGCCGAAAAAAAATCAAACATTAAGTATTCACTAAGAATTAAGAATTAACACTATAGACATCAGAAAAAAAGAAAGAAAGAAGCACATCCTATAAGAAAGAAAGGAAAGAAATGGGTTCAAGGATAATCATAGGAAAAAGTATTAAAAATTATTATTTCCTATTTATTCAGCAGGAGAAGTTTTGTGTTTCTTTTAAAAGTTTTTATAGATACAGTAAATTAATACTGAATTCGTTGATCGAATGTACAATCGAGTATGAAAACGACCTTTTGAACAATTCCTTACTGTGTGATGGTAGGTTAAAAGATGTCTTCGCCTTATGTTCAAATTATGCACATCGGTTCGGAAACTTTTCTAGGATAGGTTGGATCTTGAATTTCGCGGTCACGTTCAACAATGAGCAAAATTACACTAGGGGTTCCGTAAATATGGCCGTTCGAATTATTTTTTTCCTGATGATTTCTGAACTACTCATTGGATGGGAATGAAGTTTTGCACATAGATGAAGAATAATGTATTCAAACTACATACGTGCGGAATTTTGTCTAGATCGCACCACCAATACCATAGAAACCGTAGAAGATTCTAGCGAATTATCGAAAAATAAATCCTTATATTCTATTTACAGCTGATTCGGCATAATTGAAGGGTAAAGGGAAAAAACAAGGAATATCACTTCAGTTCCGCTCTGAGATAATTGGATTTTTAACATTTCCAGCTGAATATTTCAAAACCAAGGCATTATTCAAACAATGTTCATTTTCAATTGCAAAAGTAAATGTTTATTCTATTGAATACATGGAAACATTTTGTCAATATCAATAGAGAACAGATAAAAAACTCAAAAAACTAACCAAAATATATAAATTTACGGAAAAAAACAGGAAATGTCCCAACTTTTTTCGTACAATATTCACCAAAATCATTTCAATTAGATTAGATGCCTTAGATCAAGAATATGTTATTATTTTTTTTTGTGAAGCTTTTACTTTTTGAAACATATCTCTTTCAGACGCAAAAGTCAAAAATTTTGGTAAACTTTGAATGAGAGTAACTACCAAAATAATCCTGGTGGGCTGATGACGCCTTTTTTATAATTCTCTGATCCTTCACTAATGCAAAAATGTAAATTTGAATGAAGTACATAAAAAAGTAAGGAAATAACAACTTTTTTCGCGGTAGCCTATTTTTCGAGTTTTTCATATGCCCAGTATTCGGAAACTAAAGTAAAAAAAAACCAATTACATATTCCTAATCTACGCCTTCGAATTAGTCAATACCGTAAGTTTGGTGAAGATAGAATAAAAAAAAATTTTCGCGAACATAATCATTTCAATTATTGATTCGACGCCATAGATCAAGAATATGTGATTATTATTTTCGTGAAGCCTTTACTTTTCGAAACATATCACGTAGAGACGAAAAAGTTCGAAATTTTGATCAACTTTGAATGACTATGACACAAGGACATTTCTAGTTTTTATCCTTTGTAGTGTTTTTGTATATCATCATAGTTATCGGACGGTTCTAGTTATTATCTTTCATTTTACAGAGAAAGAGGGACACGTCTTAAACCTTGCAGATGGCGTCATAATCACGATTTTTTAAAATTGTGACATTCCTCGTTTTTCCCTTCACCCTTCAATTGATAAAGAGCTGCTGTAATTTTTTTGTTGACAAATGTAAAGAATTTTTTCGATAGAAGGTGGATGAACGAGCGCTCAAAAGCTCCTGACTACACGTCATTGCTTTTCATAATTTTTTTTTAGTTTCATTTTATTTTTTCAATGGCGAACCAAATTTTGTATGGGGATTCAGGAATAGTTTTTGTTTTCTGCAAATGGTAATGCAAAATACAAATAAGGTTCCATCTTAGAAAAATTTTAAAACTCAAGACTGCCGGAAATCTGAAATTAAAATTTAAAAATCAAGTACCGGCACCAAGGATGCACAATTTTCTAAAAAAAAATATTTATCTACTTCTATTGAATTATATATTCATTATTCAACTAATTTTGGGCAATTAATTAGTATCTGTAAACAAACAACGTGAGTTATAATAACTCCACCACTATAACTCCTTGGCTCTGTGCTTCTAAACATGCCGATTGGCCGAAAGGAAACAGTCCATTATTGGTATTGAGGGGAGGTCACTTGAATAATTTTGACTTTTTCTCAAATTGAGTTGATACCTAATTATTATTGTGAATTTTTTGCTGAAAAAGATGAATTCAGATAGTGAAGATGAATTTTTATGTACACCTTCTGAAATAAGACAATCGGCCAATGTTACTATACAGAATTTATTGACCAAAAAATCCCAAAACAAATATAAAGGTGTATACAACAATTTTCTCAATTTTTCTCTGTACTTGTATCTTAGTAGGTATTTATTGTTGAAGTCGTAGATAAAGTATAGTATTCAACTTATGGTAATGGTCATATCTCATTTGATGAACTGCAGCGAACTTCATCTGCGTGACTTATGACCTACATTACCGCTCGTTGAATAATATACTAATTTCGTTATGGTTTGTGATTGCGTTTGTCTGATAACTAATTCAAGTTCATTCGATTCCACAGAAAAAAAGCTGAGGAAAATTAAATGGGTGTTTGTTTTGTTATTAACGATACAAGCAGTGAGAAAAACAAGATTGCTTCTTATTATCTCCTGTGGCCGTGAAAATCAGTGGTTTAAAACGGCATTTACAAGCAAAACCTCAAGTATATTAAAAAAAAAATTTCAGATATTTGAATTATTATTTTCACCAAGTAGGTATCAAGTTCAAATTTTGCACTCTTATATTATACTACTCGAATTAAATGTTGAATAATTATTACATGTCTTTGAGTTTATGATCTACAGCAAAACAATTTAACTCTCGGGATTTTTAAAAACATTGCAGATTTGAATCTAAAAAGCAGGATTTTTTGCTTCTTGCAAATTTCTTGGCACGAAAGCTTGTTCTTGCTAAGGTAGTTCTTGTTCTTGCTCACCTACTTATTATTATTATTCTTGCAGCAAGAAAAAATCAAGAACAAGAAAAAGCAAGATACGAACAAGAAGTTCGTAAAACAATAGCTACAAAGAGAAGTGTACTTGTGTACTACATTCGGATGATTATAATTTCTTCAAAATCTTCAATGCACGATCATCATTCAATGTCTGACATTCTGTTTGTAATATAATACATTTTCAGGGTAGGTTTGGATTTTGAATGTCAGGGTCACGTATATCAATGAGCAAAATTAGACTAGGGGTTCTGTGAATAAGGCCGTTCAAAATATTTTTTTCCTGATAATTTCGAAACAACCAATTGGATTGGAATGAATATTTGCACATAGATGAAGAATAATGTATTCAATCTACGTGCTAAATTTTGTCAAGATCGCCTTACCAAGACCATAGAAACCGTAGAAGATTCTGGCTCGCAAAGCACCACTCTAACGATCATCATTCAATGTCTGAAATTCTGTTTGTAATATCTTATTATCCATGAGGTGGCAACAACGGTTAATAAAGTTGGTACATAACCATATCAATTATTGCAATACAAGTTTCGAAGTTTCCGTAAGAGGGATATCTTCATCTTCAAAGTAATTACAGATACACGGAACAAACAACCATAGACATCTGATGTCAAAGAATGAAAGAATCCCTTGTGCTTCTCTGTTGTATAATTGATGGTTGATTTGCTTAAGTTAACGCATCGATACATTCATTCATTAACCAACTGAATTTAGATGATGCTTTTCATCAATAGCTTACAATAAAACTTCGTGGAATTCGATCGGAGACAAAAAAATTGATAGGCCGTCTGCAGTTTCTCCAGGAAACTACTGCTGATGAATGTAGTGTATATTCAACTTTTTCCGATGCAGAAAATATATATTTTTTTTTCAATTCACATATTTTATACTAACTGTGATGTAGTGAAAAGGAAAATGAATGCGATATGATGTGGAAATAACAAACCGTTTTGTTCAATCGACTGCGTTGTAGAATCGCTTTTCAGCACTTTGGAGGGCTGGTTTGAATATCAGTGGGGAGAATACAAAACGGTTTTCGCATTTTAGTGCCAAATATTCTGCAATTGCTATCCGCCATAGATAAAGCGTTGAAAAACAACTGAAAAAAATAGTTCTGAAAATGATGACTACCCATTGTGATGGTGATTTTAGTTCTTGATCTCCATCTAGCTTATCTGTTAGATGTAAGCTCCGCCTGATTGGAAATTAGACGATAACCAACAATACACTCTTCATGTCCCGTTGGACATGAAGTGTACGAATGCCATTTTGTTGGAAGCAAACTTCCTTATCGATGGTTGAGAATATTCTATGAACAAACAACGTGTAGACGACCGTTAAAATTAAGAGTTAACCCAATTCACCATTCGAAGATTCGAAAGAGATTATACCTAGAGAATTATTAGATGTTAGATGCTTAGAGAGATTGTAGAGTTTTGAGTATACTTTGTATTATCATTCATATTCACGTGTGAACGTATTTCCGAAGATCCAACGAATCCAACATATCGCACCCTTCGTAATAAAAAGACACAAAACGAAAAGTAGTTTGTTGGGAATACGTGTCTAAAGATCCTAGATCTTTAAACACATATTCCCAACAAACTACTTTTGGTTTTGTGCCTTTATATTACTAAGAGTGCGATATGGCTTTGTAATATTTATGTAATATTTGAATGTGTATCAGTGCTGAATACTGAATAGAAAAAATTATCTAGCGAAATCAGTAATAAAAGGGTTGAAAATAAGATAACTCGCGAAGAAATCATTTTTTAATGCTGATTAGAATTCAATGTTTACTCCCGAGGTCCAAGAAATTCACGGACCATCATGACGCGAGGCTAACAATGAGCCCTCATTAATGAATTACGAGATTGAACTGTTCATTGATAGCTCCAAGATCGTGAGGTTTAAGTAGAAGCTTATCAAGACAAGCTAAGTGAAGTGAATACTTCGGAAATAAAATGAGCGGGAAACAAACGCAATAAACAATGAATTCGGGAAAAAAGAAAATCAAAGATAAATTATTTCAAATATGACAAAGAATCTGTGAAATCAGGAAGATATATTTCGGCAACCGCCCGGGAAGTACCTACTTACTTCCCTTTTTCTTTGAGAAAGTAGCATTTCCCGGCCTAGTACGGAAAGTTTGTACTTCTCGGCCGCTCGTCCGGAAGATGACGTTGCAGCCTAGTTATAGACACCGACAGGGTAGGTTGTACCTGTGGGACGTTCCGTTATCGAAGACTGTTAATGTTGCCACGTAGTGAAAACTAATGGTTTCTCAATGACTTTTAGATAGTCTCGTCTAGAATTTATTACAGTGAAATACTCCAGAAGAAAATTACTGCTGAAGATCTATAAGATGGAAATGAAAAATTAAAAAAACCGAAAAGAAGAAGTCGAAGGAAATGAAGAATTGATGTTAGAACCTCCGGAGTGCGAAACAAACAAAACCAACGAAGATCAAAAAAATCATCAAGAAATTGGAAAAACATGAAAATTCTAGGGTAATGAACTTTGAGTTACGAAAAATGCTCAGAAAAGAAATAGCAGCGCTAAACAATAGCAAACGCAGTGATGATAACAGAATACTATCTAAAAAGATGAAAAACAGCAGGAGTAATTGTGTTCAATAAGCCAGGAAAAGATAGAAAATGACCATGAACTACAGGCCAATAAGTCTACTATCAGCACTTGGAAAAATAGTTGAGAGAGTCATCGCAAAAAGAATCAATGAAGAAACCGGACCGCTGAATCTGATTCTATCGGAACAATTTGGATTCAGAAGAAATCATTCCATAGAACTTCAACTGTTAAGGATCAGTGAATATGTCACTGAAGGATTTCAGAATAAAAAAGTCACAGGATTAGTGCTATTTGATGTAGAGAGAGCCTTCGACCGAGTTTGGTACGAAGGACTTACCTACAAAATGATGGCAGGTTACACTACCAAAACCTGCAAGATAATAAGAAACTACCTGAGGAATAGGAATTTTTAGGTCAAAATAGATGGCACATTGTCTTCCACCAGGCAATCAGAAGCAGGATTGCCCCTAATGTTCAGTTCTAGGACCTCTACCTTCCAACATCTATATCTACGATATTCCTAAAAACTCAAAACAAATCTGCTAGCCCTATATGTAGACGACACGGGAATAGCCGTCAGACATCGACAACCAGACGCCATATACAGAAAATTTCAAGAAGCACTAGAATATTTTGACGAATGGTTCATTAAATGGAAAATTCAAATGAATAGCAAAAAGAGCCACGGTACTACAGAAGCGGAGACATCAAATATACAACGTAATGATGAATGGAGAAGAAATAAAATCGGAAAATGAAGTCAAATATCTATAAGTACAACTAGATAAAAGGCTTGCTTGGAAGAGCCAGACTTCACCCATTGCAAGGTGGAAAACGAATTGCTTAGAGCAGCAATGAATATGGTTCATAAGAAAACAACTAATCCATATAGACTTACAATGGGAAACTGTCACAGTCCAAAGATTTCCTAAAGAAGAAGGCCGAGAAGATATTTGAAAAAACAAGTCAACACCTAAATGATGAGCTAAAAAGACTAGTTGACTACAACCCTACAGAAGATGTTATTGGGATACCCTGAAATTATTTGTCCGACTCTTATATAGATTCAAATTAAGCTGTTTATCCATTGCGCGAGGCAGACAGTCGAGCACTGCTCGTGCTAAAAATGGGTAAAACAATTCAACTTTTTGGAGCAACCGCCAAATAAAAGAAACTATTTGTCCGACTCTGAGATGAATTCAGATTTGAGTGTATATGATGATGAGCTCGATAAACTTTGACAAGAAAATCTTGAGAGAGTATCGTTTATCAGTGAAGTTCGAAACAAGAAAAAATAGTTTCTTTCTTTCGGCAATGTACAACAGTTATACTTCAGAAGTGGCATCATTTTTTCAATTCAATGATTACAATTTTTTGGTAACGATATTGAAGTAATTTTTCCTAATATTGTTTCAGCAGTTGTGTATGGAAAGAGAAGCAATATTTCCATAATGTATAATTGTATAACTATTCGAAATTTACATGTACCTACCTATGTATCATGTACATGATACTGAAGAGTATATCACAAAGACTCTATTTGACTATATGTCAACTACATACTTATATGTTTGTAAGACAGTGTCCAGTGGCGTAGGATAAGCCCCGCAGAGCCCGCGGTGCGGGGGGCGGCACTAAACGGGCCACCAAGCCTGAAGAAAGAGTAAAAAAGGGGCCCCGATATCTTTATTTTATTATACTTCCAACTTTGCGATTTTTTCTGTTGATTCAATGAACAAAACATAAATATTCAATATCAGGCAAAGAAAATAAAATTATTAGGCTCAAATTATATAAATAACATCATAAATATGTCATTCCCTGTGCTTCCCTATTTTCACCAACTTTTTACGATTTGACTCCATTTGACTTGTTGGCATTCGGCGTTCTATTTAACGTCACCAGATGATCGGTTTATTGGGCCTGAGCGGTTTCTTTAATCCAGATGTGGAAGTTTTCAGGCGGCTTTTCTGATATTATAAAAATTATTCTTTTCTTCAATTACGATATTGTATACAGAGAAGGGGGAAAATATTGCAGTTGCAGATTCTTTCCATTTCTATTTCTCATCATTTAACACGAATGTTGATTAAAACCCTACGTTACGACCATTTTAATTTCAACATTTAAAGATTACATTCATATATTTTAAAATGTATATATGTTTAAATCTTTCATTTGACTACTTGTGTTTGATGTTATATCAGTTTCGTAATAATATAATTTTATTTTGTGTAAGGAAATTGAAGAAACACCAATGTCTTGGATTTCATCATTTATTTTCAATAACTCTATATATATATTTTATATTTGTTCGAAAATAAATCCACTTCAGAGAAAAACCTATGTGTAGTGGAAAGACACGTTGTACAATTGCAGAAAAATATTTACAAGAAAAAAAACCCACAATATAGACCAAAATACGTACGCCTAAAAAAGTCTTTTTTATTCAATCACACAAATGACACATATTTCCTTCATGTGATTTCTATACGCATACCGGTTGCATTTGGTACAATATTTTCATGTGGATTTCTCATCAGCTCTGGGCCTCTGGGAATATACAGGGTGTCTACTTTTAAAAGGGCCAAACTCCAGAGGGGAAATCATACATAAGATTTGCAACAAAAAATGTCATATAACACATGGTCGAAATGTTGACGGTTATTCTTCAATTTAACATTTCTTGATTTCACGAAATATTTGAAGTTTTTCCATAAAATCAATTATACTCCATTTATCCTTAGAGCCTCATCAGATTTGGCCACATATTTGGAAACACCATTAAATTTTCCGCCAAAACAATTCTTATTGCGGCCATGGTAAGGAGATGCATGTCGCGATTCTTCAAGTGAACAAAACCAGTCATATTTTTCCAATGGTGCTATCGATGAAAAATCATTAATTATGGACATGTTTTCCCTTCGGCAAAAACTACCCCATTTAGTGTGCTTTCGACTGACATATCAACTTTCGTGTTTGCTGCATGTCTTCTGCGCTAATATCATGTCTAACAAGATAACAACGAATACGTCGAAATATTCCAAACCTAAATTTGCTCTATTTTGAAACTCTTTATGATTGAATATGGAAGTTAGTTTAATGGAAATCATGAATTTATCTGTCGAATCAAAATGATTTGGAGGAATAAACTGAATTTTAATAATACAGATTCTATGAAAACATGTGAAGAAGGCAGACTACTTAGACTTATACTACTTATAACAATCGTTCGAAATGTCCACTGCCTTATTCAATACATTTTACACGTCGTTTTCGCACTGAATCTACAAACCTGCGAAGTTCACAACGTTTCTGACGCATTTCTGCACTACACAAATTTATTCTTTCGATCAAATCCTATCGAGTCTGAATGCGAATTTGATATACTTTTTCTTTCAAGGTGTTTCAGACATAAAAATCCAAAGGCCTACGGTCGAAGCACCTTGGTTGCTTTCAACCAATCTGACTCGAACCGAAAAGTGTAACTTAAACCGTCGCGTGGTCTACAATCGTAGACCAGTCGTACTCTAGATTTATTCACTTCCATTACAGCTCGGTGACACTGTCAAAAATACATTGATCATCTGAAAAGCACTGCCGTGAAGTCAGGAGCTTTTGAGCGCTCGTACATCCACCTTGTAGGTAGATTCGCATTTTCCAGTTTTAGAAATCAATTGAAGGAATTTTCGACAGCTGTCAAAAAAATTCTCAAACTTAGGCGAAACTCCAGACTTCACGTCGGTGCTCCAGCTGACCAATTCGCTAGAATTTTGTACGGTATCTATGGTCTTGTTGATGCGATCTGCACAAAATTTCGCACGTACTTTGAATACATTATTTTTCAGCTAGGTGTAAAATTTCATTCCAATCCAATCAGTAGGTTCGAAATTATCAGGAAAAAAATATTTTGAACGGCCATATTTACTATCCTGAAAATTTCAAGTTTCTAGGCCCTTTCCTTCGGAAGTTATAATTTTTTATGGTTTCTATGGTTCTGGTCATGCAATCTGGTAATGCGATCTGGACAAAATGTTGCTTTTATATATCATTCTCGATATCAACAGCTACTGAAACGTAGGTATGCACAATGGAAATAGTTCAATGATGAACATCGTTCGAATACAATCGTAGACCACGCGGGTAACGAAGGGTTGAGAAACACAAATCTTTATTGAGTTGTGTACCTGATGAGCTTACAGCCCTGAAACTTTTCTCAATGATTCCTGCCACTGTTGCGCCATTGAAAATTTTCAAAGCAAACTTATCATTGGTGACATAGATCTAGGGAGGGGGCCCCGACAAATTTTGCGCTACGCCACTGATGGTGTCCGAACCTGCCCCCTTCATATGATAAGCTTCCTCAGGATTCTCGGAATATCTGAGAGTATGGAGAGTACAAGTGGTTGGGATTTTCCAAATTAATTCTAACGAAAAACCAGGATTTACCCATTGTGAGGTTTCAGGCACTAATTATATGGGGGACAATTCACAAATCTCTTCCGTTACTAATGCGAGGGTAAAATAACGTTAGCCAACCAAATGCAGAAACAATAGCTGGGATAGCTTCCGAGTCTGAAATAGGTTCATTAATATTACTGAGATTGAACGTGCAGTAGCAAATTGCGGAAACAAAAATAGAATTATTTTACTTATAAATAACCCTTGTGTTTATAGAAACAAGCTCGCAAAAACCAGGTGAATCAAAAAATTAAGTAATATTAGGAGTGTCAAGAAAGAATATTTTTGTTCAACTCTTTACTTTTTCGAAGATTTCATTCTGTAATGCACTGTGAGAAATGAATAACAAGGTACTGGGTGTCTCAAAAATAACCGTCACCCAAAAATCCTGTTCATTCATAGAAAGAAAATTTCCATAAAATTTGTACATAATTTTAATATAAATAGTACAAAAAGTGATTCGGGTTTAAGGCTGTTTTCGTTCCTTTGTAAGCACTGGCAGTATTCTGATTTTATTCCGAGCGCAGAAATTTTGAAATGGCTAATCTAAGAGCTACCACTATTCTCAACGATGCATATCATGTTGCTATAATCAAAATAATTCAGTTATATTTAATTCCACAATCAAACAGATTCTGGTATTTCAGCAGAAGATTTCGAATAGATTATGTCTAATGAAGATCCGATAAAGCTCCAAATTGTGGGAAAACTAAGAAACACTATTTCTAAATTCAAACTAGATGAACTATAATAATGTTATTTGAATAACAAGGACCCAGTGACCACCCTTCCCAGGAAATTTCTAACTCAGAACCTAATAGAAACCTAATAGCTTCTGTAAAAATAACATATCAATGTGGAATTTTTTTTTATTTTTGTCGGATTTATGTTATGTAATGTAGTAGGCTGAAGGAATTCGGTCGATGTCGAGTAAAGACTAGTTATAATAATTATTTGAATGAATTATGTGGAGAATATTGGTTCAAATTCAGGTTTTTCGAAATATTTTCGAAAAAAGTCGTATTCTGTGTCTGATGAAGGTGAAAATTGTGAAACTCTGATATTAATAAATACTAATCTTGAATCAGCAATGTCATTTTCCTTAGTGACGTTTTTCTTAATCTCACATTTCAAAATTTTTGAAGATGTACAGGGTGTCCGGGAAAATGTGGGAAATCTCTCGGATTCAGATAAAACATAGAAAAATAAGATGACAAGTTCCCATCATTTTTTTCCTAGCGGCCTTCCCTACGGAGATACGGCCTCCTAAATGACGCCACTGGAGATTCATTTGACTGGAATAAATTTCAAAACACTTAATATAATTTAATGAAAATTTGATATGATAAACAGTAGTAAGGACCTCTTGAAATACTGCCCTTAAATTTAAATTAGCTCGTTGAGTTCACCAGGGGCGGACTTTGTTGTACATCTCAATGCTTACATTTTCAACTCCCTATATGATGAGGAGTTGAAAAAAACAAATTTGGATACTTTGAACATTAGGCTGAAGAAAAGGTACTTTTGTTCATTGTCGATAAAATGAGCCGTTTCCGAAGAACAAAATAATAAAAGAAGTAACTTTTTCATTTCTATTAAAGAGTACCATGAATTCAAATTATTATTTTTGTTGAGGTGCCTTTCTGGCACAAAACTGCATTGTTAATAATCTCTGTAATTTTGTCGGACTCAATAACGGAAACTAAAATTTTTTCGTTCCTTGAATAACTGTCGTATCACACTTTGTTGCAGCAAAAAAAATTTGAATTCATGGTTCTTTTCACTAGAAATGAAAAAATTACTTCTTTTAATATTTTGTTTTTCGAAAACGGTTCATTTTATCGACAATGAACAGGAGTACCTTTCTTTAGCTGAATGTTTAAGGTATCCAAATTTGTTTTTTTCAACTCCGTATCATACAGGGTGTTAAAAATGAAAACATTGAAACGTACAACCTAGTCCGCCCCTGGTAAACTAAACAAGCTAATTTAAATCCAGGGGCAGTATTTTAAGAGGTCCTTACTTTTGTTTATCATATCAAATTATCATTAAATTATATCAAGTAGTTTAAAATTTATTTCAGTAGAATGAATTTCCAGTGGCGTCATTTAGGAGGCCGTATCTCTGTAGGGGGGGCTGCTAGGAAAAAAAATTATGGAAACTTGTCATCTTATTCTTTTATGTTTTATCTGAACCCGAGAGATTTCCCACATTTTCCCGGACACCCTGTATAATGCAATTCATTGACAATGTCAAGTGATGACGATTCAAAAGGTTGATTGTTTCGGAAAGACAGTGTGTTGAAACTTGAAATTTGAATGCTTTCTCGAAATATCTAAATAGAACAATCAGAAAGTAGAATAAGATACCCTTTGTAATTTTCGTTTGTTCATAGACAGTGACACTCTGGCTCAGAATGTCAGTATTTTTCGTATTTTGAGCCGAAAATGGTCTCAATCAACAAGGTTTGACTCACTGATGATGAATCCGTCGAAAAATTTGAGTCTTTCCGTCCATCCGGCCGGCCGTATACACGATAACTCTCGAAAGGAACTACCTAAGAAATTGAAATTTTCAGAGTAGGTTAAAATCTCAAATTTCCGCGGTGGAGTTCTTTATTGGGCAAAATTCGACCAGGGGTTCCCTAAATATGGCTGATCCGAGTTTTGTTTTCCTGATCACTTCAAAACTACTGATTCTATCAAAATGAAATTCGTAATCAGATGGAGAAAAACATGTTGAAGCTGCATGCGAAATTTCATCCCGATTGCATGACCAGAACCTTAGAAACCATAGAAAATTATAACTTTCGAACGGAACGACCTGGAAACTTAAAATTTTCAGGGTAGGTCCAAATCTCGAATACCGCGGTGTAGATTGTTATTAGGCAAAATTCGAACAACGGTTCCATAAATATGGTCGTTTGTTATCTTGATAATTTCAAAACTACTGATTCGGTACAAATTTTGTATTTCAATGGAAAATGATCTATTCAAGCTATATGTAAAGAATTTTCTAGATCGCATGACCAGAAACATAGAAACCACAGAAAATTATAACTTTGAAACGAAAAGGCCTAGGGACTAGGATATGTGTCTTTCTATGGTTTCTATGGTCATGCGATCTAGACAAAATGTAGCTTGAATATCTCATTCTCCATCAAAATACAAAATTTCGTCACGATTGAATACGTAGTTTTGAAATAATAAAGAAAACAAAATTTCAAAGGAACATATTTACGGAACCCCTGGTTGAATATTGCCCAATAACGACCCCAAACGCGGCATTTGAGATTGGAACCTACTCCAAAAATTCCCAGTTTCTAGGTTGTTCCGTTCGAGAGTTATCGTGTATCCGACGGACGGCCGGACGACAGATTCGAATTTTTCGACGGATTCGTCATAAGTCAGTCAAACCTGGGGGTCAATTCTCGAGATCACTCGTTCGATGAACGTATACGTTCGTGACGTCATGAGCGTAGATTTCTGGAAATTGCAATTCTCGGGGAACGACTTTATGAACGCTATTCGTTCAAAATAATAGTTCAAACGTTCGTTCGACAACGAGTGATCTGTTTCATACGTTCGTTGTGAACGATTCGTTGACGTAGCACGCATTTTGATGTTTGAAGTTTCTGTTGTAGTTATTATTGT
This sequence comes from Aphidecta obliterata, assembly GCA_963966015.1. NCBI lineage: Eukaryota > Metazoa > Arthropoda > Insecta > Coleoptera > Coccinellidae > Aphidecta > Aphidecta obliterata. The sequence goes on from OZ014428.1 coordinate 34,856,031, forward strand.
TATAAATCGTGTTTTGAATTGTTCGAAAATGAATTTAGAAATGTCATGCCAACTCTAGAAAAATTACATTAAGATTATATAAAAATATATGCAGCAAGATATATTTTACATACCTTTCTCCACTCCTTCCATTCTTTTGACGCACCCGAAGTTGCATTCAAAATATTTGTTATATCCTTCCATATGGTTATCGAGTCCTGACGAATAAAAGTATTCGAAAATTTTCCTTTCAATTGCGGATTTAAACTCATGAATTCTATCAGAATATTTTTTTGTTCAACTGACATGGGTTTATTCCTTTTATCCATTTTGATTTCTTCACAACTATGTTCGATATAAAACCTCATAGGTCCTGGTTTTTGAAACCAAATCTGCTTCGACGTATATTCAAATTCAGATTTATCAGAAGCATAGACCGATTAATATAATATTTCTTACTCTTCCCTTCCTTTCATGTGCCTGGTAACTGAGACTGAGACCATCCACACATGCGCATTGCGAATAGTTACATTATTATTAAAGGTCTATGATGAATTTTGACACGTTGCCAAGTTTATCATCCGTTCGAAATGAACGTATACTTTCGTCGGAACGAGTAGTTGGCGATATGCTCGAGAATTGACTCAATTCGAACTATACGTTCGATTTCATTCGTTCACGAACGTATACGTTCATCGAACGAGTGATCTCGAGAATTGACCCCCCGGTCGATTGAGATCATTTTCGGCTCAAAGTTCGAAAAACACGGACATCGTGACGAAATTATATACCCCTCGTGTAAGTAGAACGAGCGCTCAAAAATTGGTCACTTAAACCACTGACGTGAAGTTTGGAGTTTCACCTAAGTTTGATTTTTTTTACAGCTGTCAAAAATTTCTTCAATTGGTTTGTTAAACTACATACAAATTTTCACCCTATCTACATCCAAATTTTCACCCTATATGGTTGAAATGAAATTGGATTCAAATTTTGAAGCCGCATTCATTTTTTCAATTATTATGTATTCTTGTACGAATTCGAATCTCGATCCTTAAAAAAAAATCTATTTGACGTCACCATGTTCGCTTCGATGAAATTACAAAATCCTAATCACCTTTTCATTTTCTAGATTTCTAGAAAATTAACAAATGAAATCTGTAAAAATGATCCACAAAACGTTTTCCATGAGAATTTTCAACGTCCTGTATATCAGAAACGATTTACTTTCGGTTGAGGTAAATTCTCTTCATTTGACCTGTAGTATCTCCGGCTTTCTGTTGTCCCATTGTTGATGAAACACCTATATAAAGCATAGATCATGGGTCTCCTGATTGTAACGCTTCTTACTTGGAATTCGATGTTTACTAAGAGGATTAATCGTATCTAAATTGAGAAAATCATTTCATTAACGTTCTCGAAGCTAGAGTTCGAATGAAAAATTGTCGTATTTCTACGAAAAAAATCCAAAAGACCAATGAGAATTGTGCGAATATTCTAGTATCCTGCAAAGCTCGATGTGTCTTAACAGAATTCAAAGAGTTGATATACATATTGAGTATCAATAAAACCTTCAGCAGTGGTCATATATTCGCGAGACATAAGCAATTTCGTCACTTTTCATTTGAAGATCATGAGTTATTAGAGCTTCCCAACACTAAACCTAAAAGAACTTTATGAAGATCGCACATTCGCTGAACAAATCTAAAAATAAATCTAACCACAAATACATAGTTAAAAGTCGACTGGAAAGAACTGGAGAACTGAATATTGAAAGAGCTTGCGTGGAAAGCAAACTAACTGGATGGATACTACGAAATTTCCTCATAGTCCGACGCGCTGCTGTTGCGAAAGGGCTCCATTGCACCACCGAACTTGAATTGCGCGAATTTCGAATTTGAACTGTTCGAGATTGACCATAGAAAGTGGTAAAGTTTGCCTATTTAAATCAGTCCTGAGTAAGTTGATCGAAATTTTCAATTGGAAAACACGTTACCAATACCTCGAATTTCATCATTTTATGTAATGATTTTTTCTACCCAAACCATTAACTTTTAAAATTTCAGGGGTTGTTTAAATTCTTTTATCCTCGGCCTATTCTGAAGGTTTATTATTGGAAATAATGAACTAATAAGTCTCACTTGGTAATTAGTTGTTGGTAATAATATATCATTTCGAGCTGCATTGCTCCAACGGATTCACGAGCATTTATTATTCATTTGACCGCCTCAGAGGAAGATACAAATTTAATAGCTTCAAATGATATTCTAGATTATTCTGAACGATGGAAACTAACTTATCTCATCTACTTGTGCTGGGCTTGAATGTTTATTTATTACATTATCGAATGCAGAATAGGGCTGCCATGGACTGATCAGAAAATGTTTATTTCTGAATGCCGAGAGATAATATCTGAACTATCTGATGAAAATAGAATACAATAGAAATAATTGAAGTTAATAGACATACAGTCCACGCCATAATAATATAGGTATGTCTTTAAATTGGTACCGCATGTCTTGAATGCAACTAATTGTGCTAAACAAAAAGATGTGAAAGAGCAAGCACCTAAGTATACAGGCTGGCCCAACGTTGATATGGGGCTTTTATAGGTGATGCTCGGACAGGTCAATTTTAGCAGGTTAATTTGTTCATTCCTATTTGCATCCTAAAGAAGGAAGTTGAACAACCTCTATAATTAAAAAATTAAGTCGCCAGAAGGGTCACCTATCCAGGTACTGAACCCGCACAATACTGCTTTACTTCAAGTCTTATCAAACTCATCACTGGTTTCTAAAAGACCAATCAACTGATGCAACATTCGAGTAGACATCGATGTCAAATCAATTTGGGTTCTGAAATATTGTTTCGGAAAAATTTACTAATCTATGATTTTCTTGATTCGATATGAGGTACTGTAGCGAGACTATCGAACAAAAGCCTATCTCAACTGAAACGGGCGTCATCGCGCCCATTGATGTAATTTCATAAAATCGACTCCTTAAGAGCGGGAATCGCAGAATTATATAGAATAATATATCAAATTTCTAGACACCAGATTAGAAAAAGTATTTTCCTTTTATATTCAGGGTGTCTCATTGGTAAATGTATAAACGTTAAACTGAGGTAGACGAGTCCAAAAAACCTATATGTGCTAGGTCTAAAAAAAACTTCATAGCCGAGATACAGGGTGATGTATGTATTCGTCAATATTTTGAATTGCTAATAACTTCTGAACCATCCAGTTCAAACAATTGATATTCGGAACGTGAAACACACTTCCATGGGTGAATCGATCCATTTTTGGACTGATCAAAAAATCCAGGTCCGTATTGGAAAAATATGGGACTTTTTGTAAGCTGAGATTCAACCCCTGTATGAAGGAATATTGGAATTCGATTAAAATATTCGGAAAGAGCAGAAAATTTTCGATGTGAATTAGTAGAATTTAGTGGGCCGCCCGACATTTGACCAATCAAAATTTTTGTCGAAAGATTTAATTCGATAGTGAAATTCCACTTACTTCACAAAAATGTGGTACATTGAGATTGAATTCAAAAAATTGCCTGTTGGACTGATGGGAAATTTGTATTTTTTTTTATATTCTAGAAAATAATTTTCAAGAATGTTTCAGAAAAATATGAATTTTGAATAATTTATTCAAAACGATCAACAGTGAGAAAACAAATGAGTAAACAGGACTGCCTCAGGTTAACATATGTACATTTACCAATGAAACACCCTGTATCGACACAACCTTTTATCAGGATATGGCTAATAGTTTGAATTTTTCCATTTCATACAATCTTCGTGTCGTGTTATTATTTAACACTACAAAGCTTTCAGTCGAGAGAAACGGTATTTTTCGTATCTAACGGGAAAATGAATAAGATGGCTATATCGATGAAACCTTCGGGCTGAATTCAGCCGTTTACGAATTTAACTGGCGCATCCAGACACCGAACGTACCCTGAATTCTACAAAACTCTATGGAACTTCTTGCGGAAATTTTTGTGTTTAAGGACCGATCGACGGACAAACTGAAATGAATTTTACCTCGAATTATTCATCCGTGAGTCCAACCTTATCGTTTGAGACCATTCTCGACTTGGGCAAAATAATTTTGTTCATAGAAACAAGCGCGCAAAGGGGGAATTAGGATAGAGCCCTACAAGGTGTGGCAAGTTTTATAGTCACCCCCAAAATTGAAATTATTTATAAAATGAAAAATCCCTGATTCTGGGAACTGTATGACGGGACTCTACGAGAATGGTAGATTTACCTAATTAAAATCAACAAAGGAAAAAATTTAAAAAAGCACTGCCGTGAAGTCAGGAGCTTTCGAGCGCTCGTTCATCCACCTTGTAGGTAGATTCGCATTTTTCAGTTTCAGAAACCAATTGAAGAAATTTTTGACAGCTGCCAAAAAAAATTTCAACCAGAATTTACGTCGGTGCTAAATGACCAATTTCGTTTTCTATCTATGGTTTGGGTGATGCGATCTGGACAAAATTTTCCACGTAGTTTGAATACATTATTCTTCATCAATGTGCAAAATTCATTCCAATCCAAACATTAGTTTCGAAATTATCAGGACAAAAATATTTTGAATGGCCATATTCACGGAACCCCTTGACTAATTTTGCGCATTGATATACGTGACCGAGATATTCGAGATCCTAACCTATCCTGAGAATTTCGAGTCCCTAGGCCTCTTTGTTCGAAAGTTATAATTTTTTATGGTTTCTTCGGTTCTGGTTATGCGAGCTTGCGTACAAAATTTCGTCACCATCGAATCCGTAGTTCTAAAATAATAAAGAAAAGTAAATTTCAAACAACCATATTTACGGAACCCCTTGTCCAATTTTGCTTATTGATGAACGAGACCACGACGTTCATGAACCACTCCTATGATGAAAATTTCAAGTAGCTAGGCCTTTCCGTTCAAAATTATAATTTTCTATGATTCTGGTCAGCGACCCGGACAAATATCTGCGTGTAGCTCCTCGATCGCATGAGTAGTTTCTGTGTAATCAGGATAACAAAATTTAGAGCGGCCATATCAACGGCACCCCTATTCGATTTTTGCCTAATAACGAACTCAACCGTGGCATTTGAGATTCGAACCTACCCTGAAAATTTCAAGTTCCTAGGTTGTTCCGTTCGAGAGCTATGGTGTATACGGCCGGACGGTCAGAAGCGAATTTTTCGACGGATTCGTCATCAGTGAGTCGAACTTTGTCAATTAAGACCATTTTAAATTCGAAAAATACAGATATCGTGACGAAATGATATAGCCCTCGTGTAAGTAGAACGAGCGTTCAAAAAAAAACTCATGACATAATCGAATCCCCATCGTTTTTTCCATCATTAGATCAAGGGCAATTTTTTCTCAATACCTTATTACTGATTGAAAACATAAAATATCTTTTGGTTATCCGATAGGGGAAATTTTGGTAGTAATCCTCCTAATATATTTAAGATGATTTTCAGCAAAATATGGAGTTCATAAAGTTTTATTATCCAATGGAATATTCGATCTTTTCTTGATCATGAACAATTGATTACCTTAAACTCTCATTATGTCGTCTTGAACGAATCACGTTGTAAATTATAAATTTGTTGCGGAGATTATAACCAACATTGCAATCTGACATGATTTTGATGAAAACATTGTTTTATATTCAGCCTTTTCTGCACATGTCAACTTTAAGCGTCTCTTTCTCCCAAATCTCCACAAAAAAATTTCGGTAGAACTCTATTTATACATGTTCCAGGTGATTGCTTATATTTTGCTCAATAGTTATCTCTGTCAATATTGGTTGTTCAAAAACGTTCAAATGGGAAAATATGACGTATTTTTCATGGGCATTCAGAATTCAGTACAAGGAAATGCAAAAAAGCTTCGTAAACCTAAATTTTTCAAGTAAACTGGTATTTTTGAATGAAACACCCTATATTTTATGTTCCTAATCGGTGAAACTCTTTCTTCTAGTTTCAAATATATACATACTTTATTGAGGTTATCTTTGTCAGTTTTCGAAAAATATAGATTGTTTCGTCTAAAACTAATGCAGATGTAGAACGCCACACAACAAGAAAAAATTTCAATATGTGGATTGGCAGAAACGAAACCATCCCTGGTCTCCTAATTTTCCCGACTATTTGAAATTAAAAGGAAGAGCTCTACCAATTAGGAAGATAAAATACAGGGTGATGCATCTGAAAAATACCGGACTTTCAGGTTTTCGATGCTTTTTTGCATTTCCTAGTAGTATTTCAATATGTGGATTAGCAGAAACGAACCATCCTCTGGCCTTCTAATTTTCCCGACTATATGAAATCAGAAGGAAGAGCTCTACCAATTAGGAAGATAAAATACAGGGTTGCATCTGAAAAATACCGGACCTTCAGGTTTTCGATGCTTTTTTGAATTTCCTAGTACCTACTGAATTCTGAATGCCTATAAAAAATACTTCATATTTGCCCATTTGAACCGATATTAACAGAGATACTATCGAGTAAAATATGAATAATCACCCGGTACATAAATAAGTGAATAATTTATAGAAACAAAAACAATTTTTAAAATACAAATATATCTTCCACCAAGAGCGGCTAGGAATATACTCTACTCAGGTAGCGGATTCCATTCGACTGAAAAAATTCAGTAACCAGGTCAAAACTCTGCAGAGTCTATCTATCCATGGATAGGTCGATATTGCTAGAAACGCCTTTTCATTTCTCCGAAAGATGCTCGATTGGATTGGGATCAATACATTTGGATGGTAATTTTAGAACATCTCTGTTATGATCGTTCAAATGATTTCCTTGATATTCTTGCGCTGTGAGACTTAATTTGCGCGAATAGGATAAAATGAGATTATAATAACTTCCCTATGAATCGTACAACCGTTGAAGTTTCCAAAGGACCATCAACTCGGTGATTCATTTCGAAATTTTGGCGGCACATGTCTTTATACTGACTGATCAAACAGTTCCTCATACGCATCCGTCCAAAGTCCAAATTCGTGCTTTCATGCAAAACGGGATATATCGTCGTGTTCCGGAGAAAACTACGTAACTCCTCATTTTTCAAGAAATGGTTTTTTGGTGCAATCTGTTGGGCAACATAACTACTGATATGCTTGCAAATTACAAAATTCTTAAAATGATCGGGTATAATTTAAATTTTTGAAAATTAAATCTATAGTCCATTTAAGAATTATTGACATCGAAGCAGGCCATGAACGTCCAGTCGAGGCTTTATTTCTGGTTACTAAAAAGTAACTAAATTTCATCATAGAAATGGAACATAAATATAACCTAGAAAAGTGTTGAGTATACGAATTATCGAATAATCAAGCCGGAATATTTCGATTGCAGTTCAAACATGGGAATTCAGGTTTGAAAGCGCAAAAATATCGTAGAATGCTTTCATATGAAATTATCTGAACTTATCGTTCATATAAAAGTCAACCATGGAAAATTGAAGATCATTCAAATAAATATTTATTTTCACTCAGGACCATGCAATATTTATTGGTATTGGAAATCTTGCAAAATTCTAACCATATAACTATAAGAGTATCCATTTTATGTCTGGATTCAAGAAGGATAATTAATGGAATTCTAGCAGGTAGCTAGTGGTGCAACAGAAAAAAATGTTTGGATACTTCGCAAGCACAGGGCCAAAAGAATGGATTGGAAAAAACGTTATAATGTATTAAGAAATAAGAGAGAAACAAAAATTAAGAATCTATGTAGTACATGAAGAATTTTGACATGAATTTTGTACCGAACTATCAATATATGAATCAAATTTGTGAATTATTTATTGCTCGGTGTTGAATACTTTGAGAAAGTCAATTTTTATTTTCATTCATTAAAACTGTCCATGAATTATTGAAAATATTATAATTGATGAGCAATTTTACAATTATTCAGTATACTTTTGAATTGGGAACAATATAGCATGTGAACAGGGTACCATACAGTAAAAGTATAATAAATAAACTTAAAATATCTATGAATGATACAAGAGCAAAGATAAAAATATCATTGAAAACTTTGTTTCCACGTAGTGTAGTGATTTGGATGTGTTTATTGAATAAGCTGACATAATCCTATTGATGGGCATCCTTTTGCAGGGAAGGTTTCAATATTTCAATAACCCATTTATGAAATAATTCACCATTCATAGTAATCCTTATCATTAATACTACTGTCAAGAATCGGATCACATCCAGGTAAAAATCCATCAATTGTTCCAGCATTCAAAATAGTGCACCTTCTGCCTTTACCCTTGAATATACTCGGCATACCTTTTGGATTATTTTCTAGTGTCCACTGACGAATTTGAATATCCAAATTTCATCTAGATAAATGAATTTTATGTTTTGTTCTATGTATTCTCGGTATTTATTACAATATCGTACTATTTTTATTATATTTTTCTGTTTATCAGTAAGAATTTTCCTTCGATCAACTTTTTTGTATTTGTATCAAATTTTTTTTATGATATTATATAATGTTGACTTCGATCAATTGAAATTTAGGTGCTCTTTACCAGTTCGAAAAGGATATCTAAACTGATATATTCATTGTTTTTAATTCTAGCAAAAACAAAGTCATTCAATGTCTCTCTGAAGGAATAATCGTATCGCACAGGTTTTCTTCCACTGTTAATTCCAGGCTATAATAACATGCTAATATTCTAAGGACAGGGCTTGGTCAAATCTGAAAATTTAAGAGACATTGATCAATCAGAATACACTTTGAGTCGGTGAATAACAGTTTACCTGAAACAGTAGCGGAAATATATGCCAAATCTTCGAAAAACTCGAAGTAACACCGACAAACTGCCTGGCGTTCTCTTGTTAGGCGCGATGTATCCTGGTGAATTCCAGCCATTTTAATAGCATAAGACAAAAAATACTCAAATTCAGAGCAAATTTTTATAATTACATATTCACCAATATCTTCGATAAAATCATCAAAGCAAGATTTCTATGGGTAATGTTAGTGTTATTCCTATACCAACCTGAATTCAGCAACCCAAAATATCACTGAATAGTCTATTACCAACTTAAATTCGATTTTTCACAGCCAACCGAGATGTCAATAATTCTTAAACGGAGTATACGTGTCTCCTACCGCGTTTGGGAAAAACGCGTAACTCCCGTATTTCCTATACTAAATCAGTCATATTGACAGGTCGTGTTTTGACGTTAAAAGAGTTTTCTATTCTTCCTGTTAAATTTTGTTACATGGAGCAATTTTCTCCTGAAGGCGACGATATAATTTTTAAGGAGATAAAATAACGTCTCAAAAACCCAGTTTCATTCGAATTGTGAGATTCGAGGATCTTTCTTACTTCAATAGCTTATACCAACTGACAGGCCTAATCTTTTCCATTTTTGGAATCCACAATTTGGAGATATTTTCCAAACAAATTGGATATATCCCTTTTTGAACCCAAATGTGAAACAATCCCGAATTATATCATCTTATTTATTTTTTTTCAATAAGGCAAAACAAGATCAATGTATCAACTAATTATACAAGGCTATTATAACATGTATTGCAGTTGATAAGTCTATTATTATTATTATGATATGGATATATCCGCCTCACGAGATTTAGATATAAACCGTTCTGCTTCAAATTCAAAACTTCGCTTGACGATTGAATCGGATATACATCGTTTTGGTAGGATATGAATACATGTACCGATAACTCTCACGACATACTGTCAGAAACCACCAGAAAACAATTTCGTGAAAGAAGTGGTTATAACCCGATTTACACGCAACCCCCTCGAAGATCCTTTGTCTTGACGTCTCCAGACCTCTAGATGTCCGTCCTTTTCACAAGTCAAATTTGGACTGATCTGGACACGTTAAACTACTTCAATGCTTCAGGGTCTAATTGCGATGTCCTTCGCGAAAGTTTCTATGCTTTCGGGTTTGTGCTGGCGTTAATCAGCGAGCTCTTAGCACGAAACTGCTTTACGTAGTTGGTACTGTATATTTTAGTTGGCTGTTCTTGTTCGACCTCTAATTCGCAAAAAAAAACTTCTCTCTGTTTCGCTGCATTTTTGCGATTTGAGTAGAGTGTTTTTCTCACGATACCAAAAATCAAATATTAAATATTGGCTCTAGAAACTGTAAGAATGGCACAACTATGATTGGAGTCTTCTTGAATAGCTACTTCGATCAACGCCACTACTCTGGCTGGCTGGCTGGCACCAGTAGGCTGCGTACTTTTCTTCTACAAAAGAAATAACCTTCATATTTGAATTTTTTGATCAAATACTTTACACGGTTTCTGCCATCCTGAAAACATATCACCAGCTGTGTGGATCATGATAACAAGGCTGGGAGGGGTGGGAGGTGAGGTGAGGGGAGGTCAGAGGGATTGAAACCACCCCCCCCGCCGAAATTTTCGGATGGTTCAAAAATCCTTGTAATTTTCAGTGAACATTCTCGAATCAAACCATCGTTATTGGCCTCTGAACTCTTGTTTATTAAGAATTGAAAACGGCCTGAAAATTCGTCATTTGACGATTAAATTTAAAAAATTGTTTTCCTGGGTACGGCCTCGCATGATATGAGACTACTATAGTTGGAACAATAAAAGCTTCAAAACATTTCGAGATGATTATAACTAATTCACAGAAAGGGTGAAAAAAATTGGTATTCTGAGTAATTGATTGTGTGTATAATTATGATTTTCGATTTCTTCAAAATTAATATCACGTCATCATGACTAGACTCTAGAATTAACTATTTTGTCAATGGATTGCGGTGAAACCCTGAAACCCTCATTAGTTGAAAACGGTTTCTGTGTGGGTTTATTCGTCACGCTTATCTTGAATAAACAGAGATGAGATCAAGAGTTCATTCAATGGGATGGAACGTTGGAAGGTCTTAAACCCTGACCTAATTCCAACCCATAAATTGACTAAATGGGTACAACAGCTGTTAGGGGTAGAAAATTTCACATTACGCAAATATTAAGACCAGAAGTGGAATTAAACAAATTCTTCAGGACAATCAAGTATAACTTTATCATTTCATTGCCTCAGTGAGGCCAAATATTTCTGTTTTCTAATCTCAAGAATTTCATCATAGTTGAGTTTTCAAGAAAACCCATGGAGATCCTATATGTTTCCTCAAAATTCAGGAATTGTTCCAATTTACTAGACATGTTTTCAGAATAGTAATAAGATATGTGAAATGAGAAAATTCAATGAAAAAAATCCTTGCCAAAGACTATACAACATAGAATTATGAAATCCGAAATGGTTATAATGTTATCAAACTGAAAACGTATTTTTCAACCGCAATCATGTAGTACCCGTAATAGTTCGTGAATCATGAAATTTTTGTATCAATCAGGATCTTAATTATGTAGTTACCTTCTTAGGATGCGTAGAAAAATTTTTTGGTCAAATCACATTGAAAGCGGCTATTCAATGACACTTGACAGGCTTCAAAGGTGCATTTCTACTTCCTAATCAGGAAAAGTGTACCTACTTCTTCTGTCTATGTAGTAGGTACAATTTTGTTGCTTTATTTATTACCATCCATCGTTCTAGTTGATAATTCAAATGAAACTGATAATCAAAATTGACAATGACATTAGGTAAACACAACAACAAGAGGATAGTTATCCCAAGAATCCAACGTTGCCACACGTTATGACAGACGTTTTGGAGCAGAGAATTTGTAATCGTGATGTAGGGAAACAATTATTTTAACTTAACTTAACCTAACCTAACCTAACCTAATAATTAATGAGCGAGAGTTAATCAATAATAATTTTTTATGTGATTACAAATTCTCTGCTCCAAAACGTCTGTCATAACCTGTGGCAACGTTGGATTCTTGGGATAACTATCCTCTCATAACACAATATCATGGAGTTCTGGGAGAAAAAAAAATTTCACAAAACTGGTTTTATTATATCACTTACCACTAACTGCAAGAGGATAGTTTTACTTATCAGAATTATTCATGGCGTCCAATTATTCAAAACAATTGAATTATCTCCATGTCCTTCCGTTCCTCTGTGAAAAGTGATAAAAAGTGATAAAAACTAATAGGTTGATGTACACTGGACCGGAAAATTAACCGCAAGGAAAAAATTAGCCTGAATTCAATTTCGGATAACTTCGATATTTTTCAACCAATTTCGATGATTTTTTGACATATTGCTGATGCTTTCATCTTCACCATGTCCTGATATCGATTTTAGGAACTGGATAAATGGATACATTGAGATACATGGTAGCACAAAAAATTGCATTTAAAGCTTAACATCCCGTAGAAAAATTTAGAAACTTAATGATATTTCTGAGTACGGTATTTTCAAGTCCCATATTTTCTGAACAATTTGTTGTTTCATTTATACCGATATCTCTATTCTAAGAAAAACACAGGTTGGAAGAAAATAATGCAATAATGCTTTATTAGCTACAAAAAATTAGAAAAATAACATGAGCAATAGCATTATTGTGATACGTTTTTCAAAACGAGTATTTCCTCCACGAACCTAAATAACAGCTCTCATCCTCTGGGGCATAGACTCAATTGAAGCAGCAAACGCGTCTTGGCATATCTGATGCCACTCATTCGACAGCGTGCTCATGCAACTAAAGTTTGAAACTCGCCGTAGTTCTGCCTAACGGCTCGCTCACACCTAAACCGTCATCGGCCGAATTTTGCTCGGGCGAAGACGGCCGATATAGGACGATCGAATCATACACTTGTGAAATACAGAGAGCGCGCACACCAACCCGACCGTCATCGTCCGATGACGCCCGAAAACGGCCCGATTAACCGTCGAATCCGAACTTGTTGGGATTTCTCGCCGATATCGGCCGACGTCTACAGTGCAAATTGTGTAAATAACTTATAGTTTAATTCAGTCCTGTTGTTATCTTCCTAAACGAGTATGGATATTGAAAAAATAATTAGTTGTGTTCATAATAGACCAACCCTGTGGGATAAACATCCAAGAAATTATAATAATCTAGATGTTTCGAAACGGTTATGGGCTGAAGTTGCATCGGCAACGCACGATGTCGGCACAAGTACACGGTTTCAGTGTGAGCACATACATACCCGAGTTACTTGTCCGGGCAGTTCTGTCCGCCATCGGCCGACAAATCGGTTTTGGTGTGAGCGAGCCGTAACACTCTTTCCTGGTGTATCCCACACACATGTTCGTGTGATCACGACATTCGAGATCCACACCTATTCTGAAAATTTCAAGTCCCTAGGCATTTCCGTTCAAAAGTTACAATTTTCTATGGTTCCTATGGTTCTGGTCATGCGATCTGGACAAGATAATGCTTTAATATATCATTCTCAATTAAAATACAAAATTTCATCTCGATCGAATCCGTAGTTTCGAAATTATCGAGAAAACAAAACTTCGAACGGCCATATTTCCGGAACCCCTGGTGGAATTTGGGCCATTGACGAACTCAACCGAGGCATTCGGGAACTAAAACCACACTGAAAATTTCAAGTCTCTAGGTTGTTCCGTTCGAGCGTTCGTGCTTACGGACGGCCGGAAGGACAGACTCGAATTTTTCGACGGATTCGTCATCAGTGAGTCGAACCTAGTCTATTGAGAACATTTTCGGTTCAAAATTAGAAAAATACAGACATCGTGACGCACGAGCGCTCAAAAATTGATCACCTAAAGCACTGAAGTCTGAAGTTTCGCTTTAATTTTGAGCGCTCGTACTACTTACACATACTTACAATAAAGAAATTCAAAAAGCATTGCCGTGAAGTCAGAAGCTTTTGAGCGAGATTCGAACCTACCCTGAAAATTTCAAGTTCCTAGGTCATTTCATTCGAGAGTTATAGTCGTTACGGTCGGACGGACGGACAGACTCGAATTTCTCGACGGATTCGTCATCAATAAGTCGAACTCCGTTGATTGAGACCATTTTCTGCTGAAAATTCGAAAAATACAGACATCGTGACGAAATGATATAGCCCTCGTGTAAGTAGAACGAGCGCTCAAAAAGCACATCTCAAAACACGAAAATCATTCAACGTTGACCAAAATCGAAATCTAGGAGAGCTTTCAAATCTTTACTTCTTAACGATGGGTCATAAACTGGTTTGTTAACATGATTAGGTACCAGATGTTCGAGAAGCGGAATGAATGTTGGAAATTAGATGAAAAACTTGAAAGTTATGCAAGATTGAATTCAGGCGAATTTTCTTGCGTTCGAAGAAATGTAATCGGTCACTATGAGCCAGTTGATATTTCAATTTGGATATTGATGAAGAAACGAAATTGATGAATATAAAAAATGGCCAGCACGTGTCAGACCAGGTATAGTGGAGGGTTCCGAAGCGATAGCTTGTAATTGAACATATCAATATATAGTTATATAGTACAACCTTTTTAATATCATTCTCGAAGACCTTTCCAACGATACCCTACATAATAATGTGCACTGATTTTTTTTTCTTTATTTTCGGTGAAATTTCATGATTTCACAACATCTTTTTCTTTAGTTTTCGACCTTAGTGAAATCACTATCCAGACATCACATCATCATCACATCACAATCCATAAGATTTTCTAATCTAATCACTGAGACCTATCCCATAGATATCGTAGAAAATTGTGGCGAATTATCGAACAAAATGGGTCACTCAGTACTGACGTGATGTCTGGAGTTTCAACTTAGTTCGAAATTTTTCTTACAGTTGTTAAAAATTTCTTCGAATGGTTTCTAAAACTGGAAAATGCGAATCTACCCACAAGGTGGACGCGCTCAAAAGCTCCTGACGTCACTGCAGTGTTTTTATAATTTTTTGAGCGCTCGTACTACTTACACGAGGGCTATATCATTTCGTCACGATGTCTGTATTTATCGAATTTTGAGATGAAAATGTGCCGTAAGCACGATTTGTCTCCAACGGAACAACCTAGAGACTTGAAATTTTCAGTGTGGGTTCAGTTCCCGAATGCCTCGGTTGAGTTCGCTAATGGGCCAAAATCCACAAGGGGTTCCGTAAATATGGTCGTTCAAAGTTTTGTTCTCCTGATAACTTGGAAACAACAGATTTGATCGAGATGAAATTTTGCACTCAAATGGAGAATGAGGTGTTCAAGCTAAATATGAAATTTTGTCCAGATCGCACGACCAGAACCATAGAGATCATAGAATATTGTAACTTTTGAACGGAAACGCCTAGGGCCTTGAAATTATCAGCATAGGTGTGGATCTCGAATGTCGTGATCAAGTTCATCTGCGAGCAAAATTATACTAGGGGTTCCGTTAATATGGTCGTTTGAAATTTAGTTTTCTTGATAAATTCAAAACTACAGATTCGATCGTGGCGAAATTTTGTATACTAATGGAGAATGATATATTCAAGCTACATTTCTCCAGATCATATGACCAGAACCATAGAAACCATAGAAAATCATAACTTTCGAACGGAAAGGCCTAGGGACTTGAAATTTCCAGGATAGGTTTGGATCTGAAATGTCGCGTTCACGTTTATCAATGAGCAGAATTATACAAGGGGTTCCGTAAATAAGGTCGTTTGAAATTTTGTTTTCTCGATAATTTCGAAACTACGGATTCGATCGAGATGAAATTTTGTATTTTAATTGAGAATGATATATTAAAGCATTATTTTGTCTAGATCGCATGACCAGAACCATAGAAACCATAGAAAATTGTAACTTTTGATCGGAAAGGCCTAGGAACTTGAAATTTTTAGGGTGCGTTTGGATCGCAAATATCGCGGTCAGGTTCATCAATGAGCAAAATTAGACTAGGGGTTCCGTAAATATGGCCGTTCAAAATATTTTTTTCCTTATAATTTCGAAACTACTGATTGAATTGAAATGAAATTTTGCGCCTAGCTGGGGAATAATGTATTCAAACTACTTGCAAAATTTTGTCCAGATCGCATCTACAACACCATAGATACCTACCGTAGAAAATTCTAGCGAATTATCGAAAAAAAATTGGTCAGCTGAAGCACTGACATGAAGTCTGGAGTTTGCCTTGAGTTTCAGAATTTTTTTGACAGCTGTCGAAAATTCCTTCAATTGATTTCTTAAATTGGAAAATGCGAATCTACCTACAAGGTGGATGAACGAGCGCTCAAAAGCTCCTGTCGTCACTGCAGTGCTTTTTATAATTTTTTCCATTGAACGATAAGAACATCCGTTTCCATTTCACATAGATTTATCTGTTGCACTGAAAACGTAGTTAGATATTTTTCTACTACGACAACTCTATAGCGAATAGTAGGGAAGCAATTGAAAATGTTGAATCAATAATTGTCGAACGTGACCGTTTCTCAATGAGTTTCCATACTTCAACTTGAGCCGGAGACTGGATCGTATAGTCTTCCCCATTTTCCTTAATACTTTCGGAGGACACGTAGACCGATATATTCTTTTTCTTGTTTCATCAAACAATAAGAGCAAGTGCACTGTTTCACATAAAATTGTTGTTTTCATTAATTGGCACAAAAAAGAGTTCAACAGAATTGCCTTTATTGTATCTATTGGTTTTCTCATATTCCCAAACATTCGTGTAGTCCTCTATTTCATCGAAATGCATCTTTTTCAACATAGATAATGGAATTTCAGCTGGAGCTATATGTATATACATCACAATTTCAATATCAATCGGTGTCTGAATTCAGAACTAATAATATCTCCTTTGTCATGTCAATAAAGTCATTCATTAGCTTCCTTGTCCTACTGTATGTGTTACATGCATCTAATAACATTATTATGAAGTATATTGCGCGAAAAGTACTTATTATGATTATAAAATAATATTCATTCTTTGATATATTTCACTAAAAGTTGAACCGGTAAAGTGCCATTCGCAGAAATTAACTTCGAAAGAAGCGTATTATCACCTTAATATGCTTTCAATTATTATAAAGAAATTGAATATTTTCAAAGTTTTTATCGAGAGATTCTCCTCCAAAGACCCATGGAAAGAGAGGAAAATCTTCGTGAAAGAGCTGTTTCAGAAGGTGATGTACTATATTCATGACATTTTTGGAATAGTTTGTCAATTTCAAATCGATATACCTACCTAACATATTAAAAGTTCTTCTTTATTTTCGTTCATTGAGCGCTCGTACTACTTACACGAGGGCTATATCATTCTGTCGCAATGTTCGTATTTTTCTAATTTTGAGCCGAAAATGGTCTCAATCGACAGAGTTCAACTCACTGATGACGAATCCGTCGAAAAAGCCGAGTCTGCCCGTCCGTCCGGTTGTCCGTATACAAGATAACTCTCGAACGGAACCTCCTAGAGACTTGGAATTTTCAGTGTGGCTTCAGTTCCCAAATGCCGAGGTTGAGTTCGCTAATGGGCAGAATTCCTCCAGGGGTTCCGTAAATAAGCCGTTCAAAATTTTGTTGTTTCGATTTCTCCGAAACTACATATTCGATCGAGATAACATTTTGCGCTCAGATGGAGAATGGCGTTTTCAAGCTACTTGCTTTCTTTCTAGATCGCATGACCAGAACCAAAAAAATTTTCAGGGTAGGTGTGGTTTTCGAATGTTTATCAATGAGCAAAATTAGACTAGGGGTTCCGTAAATATGGTCGTTTGGAATTTAGTTTTCTTGATAATTTCGAAACTACGGATTCGATCGTGACGAAATTGCGTATTTTAATGGAGAATGATATATTCAAGCTGAATGTTCTCAGATCTTATGACCAGAACCATAGAAATCATAACTAACGAATGGAAAGGCCTAGCGATAGGTTCGGATTTCAAACGTCGCGGTCACGTTCATCAATGAGCAAAATTAGACTAGGGGTTCCGTAAAAATGGCCGTTCAAAATATTTTTATCCTGATAATTTCGAGACTTCTCATTCGATTGGAATGAAATTTTGCACATAGATGAAGAATAATGTATTCAAACTACGTGCAAAATTTTGTCCAGATCGCATTACCAGATCATAGATACCGTAGAAAATTCTAGCGAATTATCGAAAAAAAATTGGTCACCTAAAACAATGACGTGAAGTCTGGACTTTCACCTTAGTTTGAAATTTTTTTGACAGCTATCAACATTTTTTCAATTGGTGTCTGAAAATGGAAAATGCGAATCTACCTACAAGGTGAGTGAACGAGCGCTCAAAAGCTCCTAACTTCATCATTTTTTTTTCGGCTCTCGTGTTTCTCTTTCACTTTTTCATTCTTTCACTTATTGGATGTAGTAGTAACATCGCTGACCAACACTCACTGAATTTCGATTGAGAGGAGTGAAGCTCTGTTGACGAATAATTAATGAACCAATACAAAAAATCAAATAGTAGGGTGATCCAGGGATGGCCAGAATAGACAAAAATGCGTTCATCCAAACTTCTAGGTTAGGCTAGAGCACAAAATGAAACGTGAAAAGATTTTACTGGCTGCATATCCCCATATTTGAAATATCCATAATTGTTAATAGACGGTTGTCTGAGAAAATCGCCCTCTCCAGCTTTGAGTTTTCGAAAGTTTTATCTCACGAATTCAGGCGTTCTCGTTTCATTTTATACTTTAATTAGAAGGTAGATCTAAAATTGTCACTCCATCCCTTTAGTTCCAAGTAAATATCATGGACGTTGTTTGAAATACAGTTTTCATTTCGGCGTTAATGTAGTCGTTTATTTACAACATAACAATAACATTGGAATATATGGAAAATTTCGATATTCGAATTGAAGCCTGCACTAACCTAACTAGTGTAGCTCGATAAATTCGAGACGAGCATTGATGTAAAGCTCGCTTGTTTGAATATATCGCTAGAGCGGTCACAATAACTAAACATGGTCATTTTGGTTGGACGAAGTGACACTCTAGCGAGATCATCGCACCAGAGATCATGAAATGACTCACAGATTCTGTGAACTAAACCCACCGTTAATGTGACGAATTATTTGATCATATTCTCATAAACTCCAGAAGATGGATTTACCAAAATCAAATTTTCCTGAGACCAGACCAGAAATCTCAATTTTCTTCTCTCGTTAAACAGCTGAAGAGCTGAACTTCTACATAACTCATTCTATCCATCTACACAATTCCAGCAGGTCAAGCCGAATAATTTCTGAGATACCGATGTTCCCAAAAATATATTTCTTTCAATCTTCTTGTATTACAATTCTCACGAAACTTCACAACTAAGTAAAGAGTGCGATCGGATTGGTATTTCCAGAATTATTCGGAAAAAAAAATTAATAATTCAGATATCTATATCTACGAAACCCCTCGACGGGTTTTGCCTATTTACGAATTCAACTGACGCATCCAGACCTCGAACGTAGCATGAAAATTTCAAAACGATAAAAACTTTGTTTCGAAAGTTATTGTGTTTACGGGGAGAAGGAGGGACGGACAGCTCTACCGAATTGAATTTGATCCCGAATTTTTCATCTGTGAGTCCAACCTAATCGTTTCAGACCCTTCTCGACTGAAAATTAGAAAATTATTAATATTCGGACGAACGAATAACGCTGTTGTTCATAGGAGCAAGAGGCGTCCTGCGTTTTACGATATTTGCACTCCATGACTCTCTATTTTTACTTATTATGAAACGAATAGTGCTCCGAAGAAAGTCCCAAGTCCTGAACCATTGAGTTACTCTGCAGTCACTTCGCATAGCCGTCCCCTTGTCACAGTTGCATAACTCCCCCATTTTACGGCTCGTCACGTAAGAAGTTTGAATAGAGTGAAATGAGGAAAGGGAAAATTAGTTTTAAAGTTGCTACTGAATGTTTGAAAGTAGAGCGACAAAGAATAACATGAATAATGATTCTATTTGTTCAGGAAATGGAACTATTCAACTGTTGTTAATCCGCGACTGATGAACTTCGGTTGTTTTTATTGTTCGTTTGTCGTGAAGAATCACTTCACATTCATTCGTATTATTGAATTCAGAATTGTTGTACTTTCGCTTCCCTAGAGTCTAGAGGCGTACATATACAATGAAATTAGTAAAAACGACATACAAATCGAATTCATTGTCTTATATTTCTATGACATCTGAAGTACAGCTTCTTTGAAATTGATTTAATGCTTTCATATAAGATTTCATTCCATTGAAAGTGACAAGGATATTTGGTGGAATCGAATTGGTCTTCAATAGGGGTCTGATCATTAATCCTCCTAAAAATTTGCCTTTTTGAGCGCTCGTACTACTCACACGAGGGCTATATCATTTCGTCACGATGTCTGTATTTTTCGAATTTTGAGCCGAAAATGGTCTCAATCGACTATGTTCAACTCACTGATGACGAACCCGTCGGAAAATTGGAGTCGGTCCGTCCGTCCGATCGTATACACGATAACTTTCGAACGCAACAACTTAGAAACTTGAAATTTTCAGGGTAGGTTCGAATCTCAAATGCTGCGGTTAAGTTCGTTATTGGGCAAAATTCATCCAGGAGTTCCGTAAAGGTGGCCGTTCGAAATTTGGTTCTCTTCTTCAGATTTCTTTGGAAATACTGATTCGATCGAGGTGAAATTTTTCACTCAGATGGAAAATGACGAATCTACCTACAAAGTGGATGAACGAGCACTCAAAAGCTACTGGCTTCACGGCAGTGCTTTTCGTCATTTTCTCTTTACAAATAAATAAACGTTATTAATACCCTCCGATCGTTGTCGCAAATGTTCTCAGGCTCCTGAAACAAAACAACATGTTACGTCCTCCTGCCCCATTTTAGCACCAAGGGAATATCTTGAGAGACATAACTACATTGCAAAAATTTACCTTAAGAAAATAGTACTGAACTTGGGTTTGCTTCGGCATGAAACTCCAAACCATCTATATGTTCCGAAATAGTAATTTACGTAGGAAGTCCAGAAAATACTGTTTTTTTTTGGACGAGTAGACAAATTCTTGGAAGTCTTCGAGTCCAAACAAACTGTTTTTTGAGCGCCCGTACCACTTACACGAGGGCTATATCATTTCGTCACGATGTCTGTATTTTTCGAATTTTGAGCCGAAAATGGTCTCAAACGACTATGTTCGACTCACTGATGACGAATCTGTCGAAAAATTCGAGTCTGTCCGCCCGTCCGTCCGGCCGTCCGTATACATCCGAACGGAATGTCCTAAAAACTTGAAATTTTCAGGGTAGTTTCGAATCTCGAATGCCACGGTTAAGTTTGTTATTGGGCAAAATTCGCCAAAGGGGTTCCGTAAATATGGCCGCTCGATATTTAGTTTTCCTGATCACTTTGAAACTACAGATTCGATCGAGGTGAAATTTTGTACTCTAATGGAAAATGAGGTGTTCAAGCTACATGCAAAATTTTGTTCAGCTCGCATCACCAGAATCATAGAAACCATAGAAAATTGTAACTTTTGAACGGAAACGCCTAGGGACTTTTTCATTTTCAGGATAGGTGTGGATCTCGATTGTCGTAATCACTTTCATCTATGAGCAAAATTATACTACGGGTTCCGTAAATATGGTCGTTTGAAATTTGGTTTTCTGGATAATTTCCAAACTACAGATTCGATCGTGACGAAATTTTGTATACTAATGGAGAATGATATATTCAAGCTGTATTTCTCTAGATCGCATGACCACAACCTTATAAACCATAGAAAATTATAACTTCCGAAGGGAAAGGCCTAGGAAATTTTCAGGGTGGGTTTGGATCGCGAATTTCACGGTCACGTTCATCAATGTGCAAAATTAGACTATGGGTTCCGTAAATATGGCCGTTCAAAATATTCTGTTCCTGATAATTTCGAAACTTCCGTTTGATTGGAATGAAATTCCTCACCTAGCTGAAGAATAATGTATTCAAAGTACGTGCGGAATTTTGTCCAGATCGCATCACCAAGACCATAGATACCGTAGAAAGTTCTAGCGAATTATCGAAAAAAAAATGGTCAACTGAAGCACTGACATGAAGTCTGGAGTTTCGCCTAACTTTGAGAATTTTTTTGTCAGCTGTCGAAAATTCCTTCAATTGATTTCTTAAACTGGAGATTGCGAATCTACCTACAAGGTGGATGTACGAGCGCTCAAAAGATCCTGACTTCACGGCAGTGCTTTTCATAATTTTTGGACGTGTTGCGTACACTATTTTTTCGGCAACCGTGTAGAATAACGAATCAATGAGACACATTCCTTTATTATATTTCTTTGTAGAACAAAATTTCGAACTTCAAAAATCTGAATGTCAACTATGTAATTTCATGTCAAATAAGTGTCAGTCGTTATTTCCATAACAACGATGTAATTATTTCCGGACTAGGCCGGGAAATGCTACTTTCTCAAAGAAAAGCGTCAAGGAAGTGAGTACTTCCCGGACGGTTGCCCATAAACTCTATTACAGAATTCACAATACATATAAACTTTACTGGGACTCGGCTTTGGTAATGGACAGAAGTGTGATGCATTTTAGACCCGACATTGCTCTTTTCGACAATAACGAGAAAACGTGCATGTTGTTGAAGTATATCACAAAAGCTTACACCGAAAGTATGGTGAACTAGCGTTTCAGCGAAAGAAGATGTATAGCCAGAAAAAAAATAGTATTCTTCCGTTTATAATATCAACTAACGGAATAGTAGAGGCACACCTATCTGAGAATACGAAAAGATTATGGGAATGTTTGGAGCTTGATATTATCTCTACTCCCCAGAAGCAGATCTTGGTACAACCCGAATGGTTAGAAAATTTGTGCTAGATTTTTGATGAATATCCGGTTAACATATAATATCCCTCATAGGTGAATATACATTTATTTCAATCCTAGATGGTTAGGTGGCTTTAGGAATCATCACATTGCCGGTGCCGTTTCGGCTCTATTGCGGTCGTTCCTAACTCAACAATGATTTGTGTCAGCTCCATCCTTTTGATCACCTCTGGAAGGCCTGACAATGACTCACCCACATAGCTTTCTTTCAGTGAAAATATCACTCTTGTCAATGCTTTGCACCGTTGATTTTATTTGAAACATCTAGAGAAGAGCAATAAGAATTTGGAAAAAATTTCATTTTATACCATTACTCCGTCCCAATTGTTTCATGAAATTCACCTGTGAATAAACCCGGAGACCTAGGCGTGGACAAAACTCCCACCGATAGAATAATCTCTAAATACCATCTAGATTTCCCGCAACACATTCAATTGAGCGCAAACCTCTTAGGTTTTTCGATTATTAGCTTCCGTGAAGCACTTGAATTCATTTCAAGTCATTCGGAACGAGATTAAAAAACTTCAGTACAAAATACATGCTGAAAAGTAATACAAAGATTTTTCGCTAAACGACTTCCTAAAAATCTGAATAAAAAACTCCATTTTATGAGTTGATCTAGTCATTCCGGCTTTCATTCTGCTTGAAATTGAATTTTTTTCAAACATTCTCACTATACACTGGTTTGTCAAAATAGTTCTCGCACTAAACAACCCAAACTCATTATAGTAAACTCGTTGAAAGCAATCTTCCTCTCGTTAGTTTGATCTTAATAATAGTATTCTGTGCAAACTGCAATATCTGCAACGTAATGAAAAATGCGCCCCCCGAACAACAATACAATAACTTATTATTGGCCCAACCAGGCTTTTGTATTACATGAGCAATTTTTCCTTGAAAGGAATGTACTAGGGGTAATTACTCAACAACATTACTCAACACTCAATACATACTTTACTTCCTTCTGAATTCCAAAATACGGTCACTACCCCCCCCAGGCTCAATCTCTGATTAGAAAATACGGTCACTACCCCTCCCAGAATCAATCTCTGGGAGCGCTACTGCCTCTGAAGCTCCTGTAGGTTTCTCCAAAAAGTTAAGGACCTCATCCTCCGTACTAGAGTTCTCCACAAAGCCAAATTGTCTGTCCTTTATTCCACCATGTTGAACAGAAAAACCTTCACTGAATGTTCAAATAATTCCGCTAAATTATTCATAACTGAAATAGGTCTATGATATGATCTGGATCTCCCGGCGAGTCAAGTTTTTCATGTTAAAACATAAGTTGATTTTACGTACCAGAGGGTTTATGTTCAAAAGTTTCAAACCGTCCGGTCTTGGAAAACTGTTATTGGTAACGATAAAGATAATTTGACTTTTCGTTACTGCCTCAAAAAAAATTACGAAAAGCACTGCCGTGAAGGCAGAAGCGTTTGAGCGCTCGTACATGCACCTTGTAGGTAGATTCGCATTTTCCTGTTTTAGAAATCAATTGAAGGAATTTTCGACAGCTGTCAAAAAAGTTCTGAAACTTAGGCGAACTCCAGACTTCATATCAGTGCTTCAGCTGATCAAATTTTTTTTCGATAATTCGCTAGGATTTTCTACGGTATCTATGGTTTTGGTTATGCGATCTGGACAATATTTTGCACGTTGTTTGAATACATTATTCCTCAGCAAGGTGCAGAATTTCATTCCAATCCGATCAGTAGTTTCGAAACTATCGGAAAAAAAATATTTTGAACGGCCATATTGACGAAACCCCTCGTCTAATTTTGCTCATTGAACGTGACCGCGATATTCGCGATCCAAACCCACCCTGAAAATTTCAAGTTCCTAGGCCTTTCCGTTCAAAAGTTACAATTTTCTATGGTTTCTATGGTTCTGGTCATGCGATCTGGACAAAATATTGCTTCAATATATTATATTCTCGATTGAAATACAAAATTTCATCTCGATCGATTCCGTAATTTCGAAATGATCGAGAAAACAAAATTTCAAACGACCGTATTTACGGAACCCCTATTATAATTCTGCTCATTGATGAACGTGAACGCGACAGTTCAGATCCACACTTATCCTGAAAAGTCCCTAGGCCTTTCCGTTCGAAAGTTCTGATTTTCTATGGTTTCTATGGTTCTGGTAATGTGATCTGGAGAAATGTAGCTTGAATATATCAGTCTCCATTAGTATACAAAATTTCGTCACGATCGAATCTGTAGTTTTGAAATTATCAAGAAAACTAAATTTCAAACGACCATATTTAAGGAACCCATAATATAATTTTGCTCATAGATGAACGTGATCACAACATTCGAGATCCACACCTATCCTGAAAATTTCAAGTCCCTAGGCGTTTCCGCTCAAAAGTTACAATTTTCTATGGTTTTCATAGTTCTGGTCATGCGATCTGGACAACATTTCACATGTAGCTTGAACACCTCATTCTCCATTTGAGTGCAAAATTTCATCTCGATCAAATCTGTAGTTTTCAAGTAATCAGGGGAACAAAATTTTGAACTGCCATATTTACGGAACCCCTGGTGGAATTTGGCCCATTAACGAACTCAACCGAGGCATTCGGGAACTGAACCCACACTGAAAATTTCAAGTCTCTAGGTTGTTCCGTTCGAAAATTATCGTGCTTACGGACGGCCGGACGGACTCGAATTTTCCGACGGATTCGTCATCAGTAAGTCGAACATAGTCGATTGAGACCATTTTCGGCTCAAAATTCGAAAAATACAGATATCGTGACGAAATGATATAGCCCTCGTGTAAGTAGTACGAGCGCTCAAAAATATGGATGATTTCACAGAGTCGTCCTTTTGAAAATTTGAAGGTAAACCCGATTTCTCTACTTTATCGACTATTTTTACACCCAAGTAAATGAATAATTCATTGAACATTAACGCTTCCTCTGTATTTCCACTAACTACCAAATTATTTCCGTTATATATGGAATTAATTGATTTAGTAACTTCTTTTGGATAATAATCTAGATTTAACAAGCTTTATTGGAGATTTCAGCTCATAACGTAGAACTTGTATTGCATTTCTAGTTGTTCCGAATGATTTTCACATAATTTTCATTGTTTGTTACGTGTGTTGATCGAATTAATTGAACCTGTTGGTTGAATTTTTTTATTTTTATTGAATTTAAGAACTTAATGCTAGTACTTTTAGTTTTGAGTTTTCCAACAAATGTATGGTATGATACTTGTGAATCATATCTCACCAACACGTCATCTCACTCCTCATTGACTCTTGAAGTTTTTCATAATTAATACTTGTCAAGAATTTTGGTTCCACGTTATATCCACCTATACGACAGGAATTTTATTATCCATATTTACTGAAAAAGCGAAAACATCGGTAGTTGGTGTATTTATATATGATGCAAACCCATTTAAGTTTAAAAGATTATGGTAATCATTATCATTCAAACCACAGTGAAGTACATTCATATTTATATCTCTAACATATAGTCCAAGATTTTGTTGATGCAAACTTCTTGAATATTTCCTTCGTGTTAAAATCTACAGAAGGCTTGTTCTACCAGGTCCTATGGTGTTCATATGTCTGTTGAGGTTGCAATGCCCAGTTAGTTGGTCCAATATAGTTTTCACTGAGGCCTGAGCGCCTCTAAGGCCCTATCCTGCCTAGTCAAAGACGGCAACGATACTTCTCTGAGTTTCCGTGAGTCAAAGTGTTGTACTTGAGAAAGCAGATTTGACGCTGCGATCTGTTAATACTCAGGCCTAAAAGAGTAGAATCCCTCAACTGACAAATAATGAGAATAAGAATATTCAAGAAATCTCCTCAAAATATTATTATTATTTGAACTGGGGTCGTCATAGCCCGGTTTGTCTCCTGGAACTACGAACACATGGATCTTTTGTTTTCTACCCTACTCATTCTTACAAACCCAAGGAGACCGTCAATGGTGTTGATGAAACCGACGACGTCCTTAGTTGCCTTGGCTGTTACCTCGCGAGTATCCATTTCCAGGACTGACTTCCCCATATGAATGGTTCTTAGGCCAGCCAACTCTGGACATTTGCATACCATGTGTCCAGCTGTTTCTGCTTCTGATCCACAGAGCCTGCAAATCTTATCTGCCGACTTTTCCATGCGGTACAAAAGGTATTTGTACAGACAGTCACCCGTCAGCAGTGCAACCATAACCCGAAGCTCGTGACAGCTTCAGGAGCTTTCTGGTGTAGGTCGGTGAAAGCACCACAAATTTCGTCACCTTAGCAAATCCAGTTGTGTTCCTCCAGCGGGTTATTCTGTTATCAAACTTCCATTGTTGGACCGCTGCCTTACAATGGTCTTTTCCAAGAGCACAAAAAGGCTCAGGTCTAGCAGTTGTTAACCTTGATTCTCTTTTCGCAAGTTCATCATCTTTTTTATTTCCTTCAAAAACAGAATGTCCCGGTTAACATAATAGTGTCACTTTATTGCCTCTGGTCAGTTGCTTTATGGTATTACGCCATTCCCATGTCAGCAGAGATCCCCGCCTGTGTAATTCTAGGGACTTCAGCAAGGCCTGACAGCCATTATCTCGGTCTATAGAATAGAGGGCTCCGGTCCCGGGGCTTTAGAGATCCTCAGTTTAGGTCAGTATATCCCAATGCCTGAGCCTCTCCCTGATTTTGATCCATCAGTATACCATATGATGACTTTCGCCTAAACAATTTACGAAGTTTATTGCACGAGGGCGGTCACCAATGACCGTTTCGATGAGCGTTTCGAAATCGAAGATAGTTGGCATCACATCTGATGGTTTTGCCAGGAGGTTTGAGTCTCATTGATTTTATATCCTCCAACCCAGTTGGAAATTCACATCATATGGCTTCTCCGGAAGAACAAAGACGTAAGTGCAAATCTGCGAAATTTTGAGTTATGAATTCTGATTACTGTTTAAAGTGAGAAAAAAAGTAGCACCGTCTCAAATGGATGAAATTCACTCTATAGAAAGTTCATTCGATTGTAATAAAGATGATTCGTATCGCGTCAATTCAACGTACCTACCGTAAGATCCATTCCTTCAAACTCGTTTCCTGAAAAGTTGATTTGCATTTGCGTCTCTGTTCTTGCGGAGAAGCGATGTGTAGATGTAAGGGAGGCAGATCAAGTATGGCCTCAAACGCTGCTGTAGGAATACTCAAAATATAGAGTCTTTCGATAATACTAAATTTTTCGAAGGGGAACTGAATAAGTTTATTATTGACAAGGCCTATTACCATATAGATGATTATCTCTGTGATCAGATTGTGTAGATTGTGTAGGATGTTTGTTTTAGAGTGTATACTTTTCATGTAATAATTCATATTTATGTGTATTTTAAATTGACCATTCCCGTATTTAGTATCTATGGAAATAAAGAGATTATAATTAATATGACTTGACAATTCGTCTTGTCGATTAGACTATTAGACGAGACCCCGTGTTGACGGTGGAATATTTAGAGACCTCTGTACTCTTACTCAATCGCAGCGAATCCGTAATAAAGTAGATGGATTTTGTGCGTAAAGCCCCCAGCGGTCAATCCCCGTTTTGCACGAGTTCCATCCGATCTTTTGCATTCCTGGCCTCTAGGAACATCAACAGTTTCTCTAGGTTTCTTTTGCTATGCCACATGAGGTAGCTGGGCCATAGAAAGCCGTCGATTACTTTGTTTGTCTAGTTTGTCCGCCCTCTCTTTTTCTGTGGCCTGGAAACAATTCTAAGGTAACTTTGCTGTATTTGACCACGTGAGTATTTATGTGATCATACAAATGAAGATTTTCATAAATGAATATTTCATATCGATAGCAATAGTTTTCAAACAATCGTAATCACGATCATGTTACATTAAAATTCGGAATAAAATTTCTCGACAATTCATTTTAAAATTAGCTGTTGCATGGAGTTTCTTTTCCTCTTCTCAAACATTTCCCAATTTCTTCAGTTTTGGGAAAGATCCAGAAACTTGACATCACTCCTCGCACGTTATCGGTCTTGTCGAGTGATCGGCTGTAGTAGGGACGCGATGACCTGCTGTCGATTTGAGACCCAGGTTGCCGCGTAGATAATTTTCACTCTTTTTCATATATAATAAAGAAATAATTTGCAATGAAAAAATATTGCAACTATAAATTGAGATATAAACTGTCCTATCTTTCAAGTTGGATGAAACTGAACACATTGTGCAAAATCTGATTGAAATCGGTTCAGTATTTTAGGAGTTCATTCCGGACAAACAACATGACACGTAATTTTTTTATAGAGTAAAGTGGGGTGAGATGGCCAGCCGGGAGAGATGGCCAACAGCCAAATATCCATAACGCGTCGTTCTATGGCGCTGCTTGTCCTCCCAAGCGATCTTCGACTATGTGTGAGAATGGCCCTTGTTTTTCGAATACGTCAAGGAGATATTAGAGCAGTCAGAAAATAAAAATACTAGCGCGTCCTTGTGAACTATTTAGCGGTTTCTTACTTTCCACTATTGTGATTGTGCGAAAGTAAATTTATCGGTGATTTCGATGTATTGGGTGAGTACGATGTTCATTCTATAAGTTTTACCTCCAAAACTTGTTAAAAGAATGCAGTGAATTATTTTTTTCACGTGGCCATTTCTCCCTAGCATTCGGGAGAGTTGGCCACCAAACTGTAGGGATATATGGCCATTTAGTTTTCATGTATATTTCTTTATAGTATGTCGTCTCTACTTGTTTACTGCGCAAAAATGCCAACGAAGTATAACAGAAAGATCTCAAATCATGGAAACTATACTTCAAAAGAAAATCGAAGGCTAGCAATAGAAGCTGTCAGAAACGGATCTTCTGTAACCGGAGCCTCAAAAACTTATGGTATTCCTAGAAAGACCCTTGGGAGGAAGGTGAAAAGAAGATCTGTAAAGAAAACCAAACAAGAAAAAAGGGCGCTCCAACCATATGGCCAACTAACCCCACTGAACTGGGATAGATGGCCACATAACACTTATATTTATCTATATTAATAAAAGAGGATCTATGGTTTATGTGTGTAAAAGCATCACGTTCAAACGACTGCACCAAATTCGATAATTCCTTTTCAGTTGTGTTCATTATTATCACCACCACCTTTATACAACAAAATATTCCCGAAAAAAGAAAAAAAGGCTTTTTTTTTTTCCTTCGACCAAGCGAACAATCATAGATTACTTATATTTCATGGGAATTTTGACACTTGTGTGAGTGAAGTTTATCGTGTTTGATATATATCGTTGTGTTGTTGGCGAGTTCGTAATGATCGAGACAATGAGCAAACAGAATGAGAGATTATCAATCAAGATCTGCCCCAGCTCCGGAAGAACCGATATTATCGATCTCAGGCAAGAAACAACAAAATATAGAATCCAATGAAATGATCAACTTTGAGCGTTTGGCATTCAGATATGATCCCACAGTCGATTATGCTAGCAATATATTGGTGTCATTTGCAAATACTGCAATGCTCTGAGATATCAAAACGAACCCCCAGGATTGTGTTGTTTGAATAAAAAATCAAATTGCAACAACTGACAACGCCACTCGAACCTTTGAATTCGTTACTTTCAAGACAAGAACCTCTATCTAAACATTCCATGACATCATTTGGTTCGAGTATAATTGAGGGAGGAGGTTATAACTTTTGAGGTATTTTTTTTTGTATATCTCACACATTAATCATAACATATACCCACCTACGAATATGAAAATTCTTAGACCCATAAACAAGGCTGAGGATGAGGGTAAGGCCGGTAAGGGTTATGGTAAGGGTAAGGGTTGGGTTAGTTTAAC
The DNA here is from genome assembly GCA_963966015.1 of Aphidecta obliterata. Taxonomy (NCBI): domain Eukaryota; kingdom Metazoa; phylum Arthropoda; class Insecta; order Coleoptera; family Coccinellidae; genus Aphidecta; species Aphidecta obliterata. The sequence goes on from OZ014428.1 coordinate 34,886,558, forward strand.
GGTTAGGGTAAGGTTAGGTTAGGGTTAATAATAATCCAACGTATACTTTAGCCACAGCAACGCGTGGCCGGGTTTGCTAGTAAATAATAAAACGGAAATTCTAAAAGTATTTTGACCCTATTTATTTACCTACCTGTTTGGATGATATTTAAGCTATTGAAATAAAAATATGATGTAATCCTAAACATAAAAAAAAACTTGCTGGTGCATACTTTCCAAAACGGTGGCCATCTCACCCGACTTTACTATATAAAGATTTACTACATATAGTAACGCATTGACATGAAAATATTAGGTGCATTTTAGAGTAGAATTTGAACCGCTCTCACCATATCGTACTTCGATGCATAAACAATTTCCTTGAACTGATCATTCCAAAGAGGAATATCAATTAGGTTATGGCTCATAAAATTTCTTGAGCAGACTAAATTACGATTCCGATATAATGGTCGGATGGCGAACAGTTAATTATTCTGGGAAAGAAATAAGATCCCTATTGGCCCTCTTCTGCAATTTGTTCCGCTACATGAGATCTCGAGTATCTAATTAGTTGAGTGCTCATGTATCTAATCGTTTAGAGAAGGGTGGATTTCCGTGTCGTGGAAGCAAACAAATACAAGCAGATAAAACACAACTTCATCTAACCGCAACAACCAGGGTCACGAAAAAACGGAAAAACTGACATAAAGTTTTATTGCATCTGGATTCAACAGAATCATATAAACCTATACAAATGTAGTCGAGACCTAGCATGAAAAAAAGATAAACTTTTTATTCGAACATGCGTAATCCACATCAACCCCTATTTTGGTTTAGATATTACCTACTTTTTGGAATCGTTCGAAAAAATTCTGACGCCGTCCCCTAGAATTTTGTCTTGGGTGGATTTGGATCAAGATTGTGAGGTGTTCGTTCAGTGTCAAAGGAGCCTACTTCACCTATGAACTCATATGGGAACCAGCTCATGTACTTTCTTGTAGTTGATTTTATTTTTTTCTTGTGATCGTTTACAACCGGTCCATAGTTAGCAGTAGACTTAAAATCACCCGAAATGGAAATCTAATAGGCTCATGAGGAACTCTTCTCTAATTGAATCGAGTGAACCTTTCTGAGGAATGTGCAGCGTTTCTACTGCAGACTCACATTTGTTTTCTGTTGATACAATGTTATTGAAGGATAGATTTATTTCTCTATAAACAGTCGTAACTTCACATTTTTCAAGAAATGGTATTTTGGTGCAATCTGTTGGGCAACATAGTTACTAATATAAGTTTTTTGAAAAAACCCTTTTTTCTCTTTAAATAAAAAAATAAAATTACATATATTTCAATAAGTCAACACAAACAATGTTTAAAAATCTAACTTCAAAAGTGTTTTTTGTTTATCCTGTAAAATTTTGTTACATGGAGTTACGCAATTTTCCCCTGAAGGCGACGATATAGGCTTTACTACATTCAACTTGTTTTTCAAGGATCTTATATAACCTTTCGTTCATTTATGAAATGGATGTTTCTTGTATTGAATTCTCTTCTTCGTGGAATCAAGGAGCGTCATCTTCCGAATATCATTCAATAATAAAACTATAATTCCAGCGAATGGGGCTAGTTCGACCATTATCGACTTTCAGTTTGCGTGCTAACTCTGAAATTTTTATGTTGAGTTAATAGCATGATAGTTTTATCATTCAAGAGAAATCAATTTCGTGTTATGGAAGGTCAGCTCATATATACAGGGTGTCCCAAGTTCGAGTGCATAATAGACGTTTCTTGAGAACCGGACCTATTCGAAATCCGGAAATTTGAATTATGAAGCCTGAACACTTTCATTCATACAGGGAGTGAAAATAAATTCCTCAAACATTTTTTTTTGCATTTTCTAGTCTCTTAGATGATCGATTATTCGATTTCAAATATATTTCTATTCAAATCGTTGCATTCGTCGAAATAGTTTTCGAAATATCGAAAAGAACTGAAAAAAGAGGGAGATAAGCGTAGTCAGTATTATGTTCGTTAATCCTATTCTCAATATTTCAAGCATATGTTTCAAATATTTCGTCAAAAATTGTGATCAGAATTTTTCCATAACTTTTGTTTTTCAGATTAGAACCCTATTTTTATATGATTGCGTTAGATTCTACGAAGAAAAATAATGATAGTGTTCAAAAATGTTTATGCTCCCAAATTAAATAATTCCTGAGTTATTAAGGATTTTTTGAATTCATGTCGTACGTAGAGTCAAATTCATAAAATCTGTTTCATAACAATAATCTGTATAAATTATACCAATAATTCACAAATGACAGATCTAATAATCAGTCGTTATATTTTACTTTCAATTTCACAAAATGAATGCTCGATGTTGTGATGTGATGTGTGAATGAAATTATTGATTTATTTTATATGTACATAAAATATATTTGAAACGACGAGTTTTCCAAAATTTAGAAGATGCACAATATTCCTACTTCTACTTCAAAAATGTAAAAACAGTTTATGCTTGAAATATTGAGAATAGGATTAACGAACATCATACTGACTACGCTTATCTCCCTTTTTTTTAGATTTTTTTCGATATTTTGAAAACTATTTCGACGAATGCAACGATTCGAATAGAACTATATTTAACATCGAATAATCGATCATATAAAAGATGAAAGAATGCAAAAAAAAAAATGTTTCGAGAAATGATTTACACTCCCTGTATAACAGAAAGTGTTCCGGCTTCAAGAATATTTTAGCTCAGTGGATAAAGTTGAACAATATCATAATCCAAATAAGCAGATTTCAAATAGGTCAAATAGGTGGTTCTCAAGAAACGTCTAGTAGGCACTCGAACTTGGGACACCTTGTATTTTCACTAGTAGTTATTATTGTGGAATCCCATATTTCCGAGATGGAATATTTCTTTCCCGTTGTTTATAGTTGCTACACGTGATAATGCTTTGTAATTTCAAAGAATGATGTAAATACTTCAATTCCTCCAATTCCACAATGCCTAAAAAAATATCGGCAATATGATTTTGAGTGTTGGTATTGAAGAACCTTTATAAAGGTTTAAAACCGCAAATAGCGAATTATTCAATGACGTTATAAATTCATTCAAAGAAAGAAATCCCTAATGACGACGAAATGATAGAGTTAAAATCACTATCACACAGCAGACAATACACCCTGACACAAGTCAACTATGGAGAAACTGGATGAATTGCTCACAGGCTCTTGCATCCACCGAATTCTTACGATTCGTCCACCGGCGATGAAAAGTTGATGGCCACAACTGAAGAATATTTTGAAGGTTGGACAAATAGTTCTACAAAAAAGTCATGAGAAGCATATTAGGTCCATTAGTTTGGTCAGTGGCGCTTTTTCAGTGTGATATTTATTGCTGTGAGCGAAAGCGCAATGGAATCTCAGATGGCCCTGATTTTCAAATGGTCACTAAAGCGGCCGATATGATGTGATAAAAGGAAATGGAGAGAAGTGATTGAAAGTGGGAAATTGGCTGGGCTCAATAAAATCCCCCATACCTGATTCTGCATTCGATTTTATATGGTAGATATTACCGAACAAGCTTCTGCGTCATATATCCCACACCCAATAATCTATCTATGAAAAATGGTGTCAACACCTCATTAATTGGAATCGAAGAATAAAACACAGACCATTGTAAGCCGTCTTTTCAACAGAATGATTCGATTTAGTGAAGGCGATACTTCCTATTCCTTTCGAGGTAAACTGGCTTTTTTCGACAAAAATTTTGCGAATTTCTTGAAATATACAATAATTCTAATAGAATCTGGAAGATAATCAATTTAATTTCTTGAGGAAACATGAAATCAAGGCCAGAGGTGGGTTCTTCGAGTTTTGTATCTATAACGAGAATTGAAAAGAAGACTAGGTCAAAGAAGTATATGAATCTTCAACGAAACGTCTTGCTCAACATGAAAAAGACTGTACGGAATTTGTTATTTCACGAATCTAAACTACATTGAAAACTACATCGTTTATTGGAAATTATCAAGCTGAATTGAAGATGAAGAAATTTTAAATGTATTCTTGAAAAAAATGTTTGCAATTTTTAAATATAAATGGGAGATGGACTTCTCCCGTTCAGAAGGCGAGTGTTACATTCACCTAGAAAAAAGGTGTATCATTTCCACATAACATTGTTTCCTTCATCTATATTTCACTAGGTATCTCACCTCACCTGAAAACATAAATTAGAAATTATTTGCTGAGAAAAATTATGCCTTTGAGGAAGGAGATTGAACGACTATGACCAGTGAATTTTTCTCCGAATAAATTGGTACCCTACCCAATACAAATATTGAATTTCATGATCTTTTGTTTTCCCGAAACGATATTTCCAATTTTGTTCCTCTTTTAGGTTTGATGAAATTATGATGAAATAGTTTCCGAGAAGAGCTCTCTGGGGCGGAGTATTTTTTTTTCAAATTCGATGATTGGATTTTTCTTTGAACGATTTTGATGGTTCTTCATAGAGTATAATATACCAAATTCGAGTATCTACAATATAAATCATTCATATCGGTCATGAAATGCTTATAATCTCTGAATAATTATTATTCGAATCGAATAACTTCACTTCTTCTGATCTAAGAGGGTTTATTTTGGATTAAAAAGTTGAAAGAATACGAAGCGGAAGATCGAGAGGTTTTCCCTTTGAGTACGTGCTTAAATTTCAAGGGATAAATATGATATTTGAAAAAATCATCTATAATTTCAATTGCTCATTTTTTTCTTCCTCAATGGCGTCTATATGAATGATATTTGAAAATTGATCAGTACTGGATACATTTTTCCTTCGAGTATCTATGAATAAACCTCAGGTGACAATTGCTCAAAAACTTGTATGGAGAATTCTTTGAAAGCAAATGAAATAAAAGTATAGAAGGGGAAACGTCTGAAATGGATCACAAATGACCATTCAATTCATGAAAAAATCATAAAAGCACTGCCGTGAACTCAGGAGCTTTTGAGCGCTCATTCATCCACCTTTCAGGTGGATTTGCATTTTCAAGTCTCAGAAATCAATTGAAGAAATTTTTGACAGATGTCAAAAAAATTACAGCAGCTGTTCGGCAATTATCAGCTGTTACAGAAATATAAGGATTTTTCCACGGTATATATGGTTCTGGAATACGATCTGGACAAAATTTCGCACGTAGTTTGAGTACGTTATTCTTCATCTATGTGTGGATTTCATTCCGATCCAATCAGTATCAGGAGAAAAATTTTTTGAACAGCTGGTCTTATTTTGCTCATTGATGAACGTGACCGCGAAATTCGCGGTCCAAACCTACCCTGAAAATTTCAAGTCCATAGGCCTTTCCGTTCAGAAGTTATAATTTTCTATGGTTTCTATGGTTTTGGTCATGGGATCTGAACAAAATCTAGCTTGAATATGTCATTCTCAATCGAAATACAAAATTTCGTCACGATCGGATCCGTTGTATTGAAATTATCGAGAAAACTAAATTTCGAACGACCATATTCACGGAACCCCAAGTCTAATTCTGCTCATTGATGAACGTGACCGCGAAATTCGCGATTCAAACCTACCCTGAAAATTTCAAGTCCATAGGCCTTTCTGTTCCAAAGTTATAATTTTCTATGGTTTCTATGGTACTGGTCATGCAAACTAAAAAAAATGTAGCTTGAATATGTCATTTTCAATTAAAATACAAAATTTCGTCACGATCGAATCCGTAGTTTTGAAATTATCAAGAAAACTAAATTTCGAACGACCATATTTACGGAACCCCTTGTCTAATTTTGCTCTTTGATGAACGTGACTGCGACATTCGAGATCCACACCTATCCTGAAAATTTCAAGTCCCTAGGCCTTTCCATTCGAATGTTATGATTTTCTATGGTTTCTATGGTTCTGGTCATGCGATCTGGAAAAAATGTATGTAGCTTGATCATTCTTCATTTGAGAGCAAAATTTCATCTAGATCGAATCTGTAGTTTCCGAGAAATCAAAAGAACAAAATTTCGAACGGCCATATACAATTCTGCTCAAACGAACTCAACTGAGGCATTTGGGAAATGAACCCACACTGAAAATTTCAAGTTTCTAGGTTGTTCCGTTCGAGAGAATGATATATTCAAGCTACACTTCTCCAGATCACATGACCAGAACCATAGAAACCATAGAAAATCATAACTTTCGAACGGAAAGGCCTAGGGACTTGAAATTTTCAGGATAGGTGTGGATCTAAAATATCGCGTTCACGTTTATCAATGAGCAGAATTATACTAGGGGCTCCGTAAATACGGTCGTTTGAAATTTTGGTTTCTCGATAATTTCGAAACTACGGATTCGATCGAGATAAAATTTCATATTTTAATCGAGAATGATATATTAAAGCAATATTTTGTCCAGATCGCATGACCAGAACCATAGAAACCATAGAAAATTGTAACTTTTGAACGGAAAGGCCTAGGAACTTGAAATTTTCAGGGTGGGTTTGGATTGCGAATGTCGCGGTCACGTTCATCAATGAGCAAAATTAGACTAGGGGTTCCGTAAATATGGCCGTTCAAAATATTTTTTTCCTGATCATTTCGAAACTACTAATTGGATTGGAATGAAATTTTGCCCCTAGCTGGGGAATAATGTATTCAAACTACGCTCGGTCACCAAAGAGCATAGATACTGTAGAAATTTTCAGCGAATTATCGAAAAAATATTGGTCAGCTGAAGCTCTGACATCAAGTCTGGAGTTTCGCCTAAGTTTCAGAATTTTTTTGACAGCTGTCGAAAATTCGTTCAATTGATTTCTGAAACTGGAAAATGCGAATCTACCTACAAGGTGGATGTACGAGCGCTCAAAAGCTCCTGACTTCACGGCCGTGCTTTTCGTAATTTTTTTAGTCTTCCCAGAATTGCCTCACAAATATGGGTCATTATCTCAAACCAATTTTATTGTGTGAGAATCATATTCTCGATTTTCTTTCGAATTCACACTTCAAAACCGCAATTTTTGAGCGCTGGTTCTACTTACACAACAGGTATATCATTTCGTCACGATATCTGTATTTTTCGAATTTTGAGCCGAAAATGGTCTCAAATGACTAGGTTCGACTCACATATGACGAATCCGTCGAAAAATTCAAGTATGTCCGTCCGTCCGGCACGATAACTTTCGAACGCAACGACCTAGATACTTGAAATTTTCAGTGCGGTTCAGTTCCCGTAAGCCGCAGTTAGGTTCGTTGATGGACAGAATTTCACCAGGGGTTCCGTAAATAAGGCCGAAATTTTGTTTTCCTGATTACTGCCCAAACGATTCACATTACATTACGCGTTGCATTACGCGTTACATTACACCCGTCTGGACCCGGCATAAGGGGTTCCACTACTTGAATTGGGTGAAATGTTGACTTCTGAGTTATTAGCAGAATCGGGTTCTCTATGAAATAACGAAAAACATGTAGTTCTGCATTCTATAAATGCTTCTTCTTTTTCATGTATTCATGTAGGGAAGAAAGATGTTGACGAATCATGAGAGCGCTTCGTTCAATAAAATCGCGTTTTTGTCCAACCAACAACAATATATATATGTTGGTTCTTTTTTCTTGGGAAAGGCTCAACATATCAAGATGCTTTTTTTTTCAAAATGCTAAGGTGTAGATAGTCTAACACTGAACTGAAGGAAATGCAAACATTTCGATTAGGGATTACAGAAAAAATTTGAAGAGCACTGCCGTGAAGGAGCATTTGAGGGCTCGTCCATCCACCTTGTGGGTAGATTCGCATTTTCCAGTTTAAGAAACCAATTGGAGAAATTTTTGACAGCCATCAAAAAAATGACAGTAACTCTTTGTCAATTCTGCCGAATCAGCTATTACAGAAATATAAGGATTTTTATTCAATAATTCTTTGAAATTTAAAATGATTCTGTTTATGCGATCTGGAAAAATTGTAGCTTGAATATAGCATTTTCCATTAAAATTCAAAATTTTGTCATGATCGAATCCGTAGTTTTCAAATTATCAAGAAAAAAAACTTGAAACGACCATATTCACGAAATTCCCCCCAATAACGACCTACCCTGAAAATTTCAAGACTCTAGGTCGTTCTGTTCGAGAGTTATCGTGTATACGGCTGGACGGACAGACTCGAATTTCTCGACGGCTTCGCTATCAATGAGTCGAACCTTGTTGATTGAGACTATTTTTGGCTCAAAATTAAAAAAATACAGACATTGTGACGAAATGATATAGAACGAGCGCTGAAAAATGCCTATATGCGGGCGTTTTGATTGTATTTATATCATTCATATCTGAGGTAGAATGAACAAATAATATACAAAAGAAAAATAAGATTTATGATATCATCGCCTATTGCTGTGTGAAACAGAAAGGCTTATCGCCAGACAATTGACATGACGGTTCAGGCACTGAAGTTTGAATGAAATTTAAAATTCATTCTGGAATGATATTCACGACTTCCTCCATTTGCGCGCCCCCCTAGGCCACGTCCTAGATTGGCCTCATGGGTAATCCAGGCCAGTCAGAAACGCTACATGCGATCTACCAGGAGATTTTCGATTTTTATTATTTCGAGAATACTAACTTATCGCTTCATGATTATACCTTTAGAAGATAATACACTGAACACGACGATTTTTATTATGGTTACCATTGCCTGCATGTCCTAGACCTCACAAATTTCTGATGCTTGAATCAATCGGTTCTTTTGTTTCCTGCATTTTCCTCATATTAGAATATCTAACATCAATGTGTCCAAACCTGTCTCAACTATTATGACAGTCTATGTTTCTTCGGTTTGGATATCCGCCATTTTGATTTCTTCGAAACGCTTCAAAACATTAGGTACGATACCACAGGTCGTATCATCTGCCTTAGATGAGCTATTCAATTCTTCAGTTAAGAACCTAGCAATGAGATTAAATAATGTTCTATATGCATAAGGAGTAGACGCCTTATCCAAATCAATACGAATACTGGTAGGACTTCACTTAAGAAAGAGCAAAACTACTTCATTATCATTTCAGATCATTTCCATTTTCAGGTCTTCCTTTACGCCCATGTGAAAATTGTCCCTTTTCTCTCAAACAATTCAAAAAATTTGGTTTTTTGACAATTTAGGATATCTGCAAACCTTATTTTACATTTTTTAACCGTAATAACCTCTAGAATATGGTGAACGTTTGTAATTCGAATAGACGGACATCCTATAGAAAATGACTCACGATGAATCAAACTTTAGAAAACCTTTCACCTCTTGACAAAAAACTATTGGATTTCCTTACTTCTCAACAGACAGTCTCCATTTTGTGTCTATCAAGATATGGAGCTCTCAAATTCAATATCGCCCGTTTCATTGGTGAATTTGCGAGCACTCACATATCCGTGAATTTTACTTGCTGCCATAAAGTTTCATGATTAATTTCATTTAATGTACCATAAAGTGGTTTTCATTATACCAGCGAAGATATATTCTGATTGCAACTACCGCTTGTGCTGAAAGGTTATATTTGCCAACGTTAATATGTCGATTTCATTACAGGAACTCGCGAATTTACTGAACATCGTTACCTGCAAATATCGTACGAAATAAAATTCTTCATTACACTACGCTTTCAATTGTGTCCGTTGGTTATATGGATGTAGCCACAAATTTACAGTTTTCCAATAATTTCTTGAAAAGCTAATTTTATATCCAGGATACCTGTCTGAAAGTTCAGGCACACAAAGGAGTGACTATTGAAATCCTACAAAATACATACACTATTTTCCAGAACCTTTTCTAGTTTGCTTTATGCGTTTCCACAACGAACGTAATAACGATTATTCCATCTACTGATTCTATGGCCTCTTTCGATGAAGCTATTCCATTCGTGTACATACAATTTTGGGTTAAACCTTGAGGTATTCTACAGGGTCTTTCCGGTCTTTATAAATTATTGTAATATCGCAGTGGACTTGGAAGTATTCTCATTTTGCATTTTGCCGCTTCATGAGCGTACGGGTTGACACTTGCAATTCTAGTCACATAATTTATTTTCTGCGCGCCTGACAAACATAACCTCACTTCATTGTTCAATTATATAAGCAATGATGAATGACGTTTCTCCATAATCTGCCCCCTTTTGCTTGAATAGAAGCGTTTTTCAAGTCCTATCTAGAATTTTGGAGAGGTTTTATTAAATAACTCTACATACTTTTTTTGGAGCGCTCGTACTACTTACACGAGGGGTACATTATTTCGCCACGATGTCTGTATTTTCCGAATTTTGAGCCAAAAATAGTCTCAAACGATAGAGTTCGACTCACTGATTACGAATCCGTCAAAAATTTCGAGTCTGTCCGTATACAAGATAACTCTCGAACGGAATGACCTAGGAACTTGAAATTTTCAGGGTAGGTTCGAATCTCAAATGCCGCGGTTGAGTTCGTTTTTGGGCGAAATTCGCCCAGGGGTTCCGTAAATATGGCCGCTCGAAATTTTGTTTTTCTGATTACTTCGTTCGAAGTGAAATTCTGCACACAGATGGAGAATTACGTGTTCAAGCTACATGCACAATTTTGTCCAGGTCGCGTTACCAGAACCATAGGAAAGGCCTAGGGACTTGAAATTTCAGGATAGGTGTGGATCTCAAATGTTGCTGTCATGTTCATCAATGGGCAAAATTAGACTAGGGGTTTCGTAAATATGGCCGTTTGGAATTCAGTTTTTTTGATAATTTCAAAACTATGTAATTGATCATGACGAAATTTTGTATTTAGATTGAGAATGATATATTCGAACTACATTTTGTCCAGATCGCATGATCAGAACCATAGAAACCATAGAAAATAATAACTTTCGAACGGAAAGGCCTAGGGACTTGAAATTTTTAGGATAGGTTCGGATTGCGAATTTCGTGATTACGTTCATCAATGAGCAAAATTAGACTAGGGGTTAATATAGCCGTTCAAACCATTCTTTTCCTGGAAATTCGAAACTACTTATTGGATTGAGATGAAATTTTGCACATTGATGAAGAATAATGTATTCAAACTAGGTTGAAAACTTTGTCCAGATCGCATTACCAAGACCATAGAAACCGTAGAAAATTCTAGCGAATTATCGAAAAAAAAATTGGTCACCTAAAGCACTGACGTGAAGTCTTGATTTTCGCCTTAGTCTGAAATTTTCTTTGACAGCTGTCAAAATCTTTTCAATTGGTTTTTAAAACTGGAGAACGCGAATTTACCTACAAGGTGGATAACAGAGCGCTCAAAAGCTCCTGACTTCACGGCAGTGCTTTTCTACATTTTTTTATTCTATAGGATATTCAGTCTCAACGAAGGAATGACATTCATTCATTCATTGAACTGGTGAAATGGTTTATATTTATTTAATTCTCTAGGCTTTTATACCTCCTAGACCTTGACTTATAACACGTTTGAAATAAAATTCCTGCAAATAGCTTAGATTTGTAAGAGTAGTGTGGACTGATGCCCCCTTGTTGAAGATATCCCAACTGTATTTCTTCATTATCTAGTTGATTTATAAATGGTTCCAGCATTATTCTTCTGCACCTACCGTCCACCACAGATGGTTTCTTGAAAGAAAATTGGTCGATATATTCAATGGAGAGAAAACGCTAACCACACCAATTTTTTGTGAATGTAGTTGGGTCGCACTGCAATTGTGGGATTTCTTAGATCAACAAAGTATTTAGTTTCGAGAATTATTCACATACCCTGACAAATGTAACCACCGCGCCTCTTCGCTAAAAAAGTCAGGTTCAACAATCTGTCCTCGTTGAGATTACACAGAAACCAATGGCTGTATACGACGTGGAATATCTATTGGTTGAAGTTGGTGTACAATAGTGATTTTGTAATTGCGTAAATTTAAATGTTCTTCAATAATTTCTGCAGAAAATTGGGGTCTTCCTGTCGATTTTTCCTTGTTGCTCCGATGTGGACTTTCAGGGTTTTTTTTCCTCTAAATCATAAGTCATTGCAGATTTCAATCATTTTCACGGTTTTGGAAACAGAAGGTTGACGAATTTGATTATGAATTTACGTTAAAATAATAACGGCTGTCAGTTCAGAAATTCTATGATACCGATAGTTGAGAACATTGGTCGAATTTTTAACGAACCCAATCGAGGCATTAGAGATTCGAACCTCTACCCTTAAAATTTCAAGTTTCTAGGTCGTTCCGTCCGAGAGTTTTCGTGTATACGGGCGGACGGCCGAACGGACAGACTTGAATTTTTCGAAGGATTCGTCATTCGTCATAGAAAATCATAACTTTCGAACGGAAAGGCCTAGGGACTTGAGATTTTCAGGATAGGTTCGGATCGCGAATTTGGCGGTCACGTTCATCAATGAGCAAAATTAGACTAGGGGTTCCGTGAATAAAGCTGTTCAAACTGAAACTACTCATTGGATTGGAATGAAATTTCGCACATAGATGGTGAATAATATATTCAAACTACGTGGGAAATTTTTGTCCAGATCGCATTACCAAGACCATAGATACCGTAGAAAATTCTAGCGAATTATCGAAAAAGAATTGGTTAATACACTCACTTGGAGTCTGGATTTTAGCCTCAGAAATGGTTCATTCCCAGGAAATTGATGTAGTGATGGCTGATATCGAAATTTCCGAGAAATATTTACTTCTAGTTTTCAAAGGATTGAATGAGATAATTCGAATAACATAATCCTGTGTGAATCAGAAGGATAGTCCCGATTCGCAAATGAATTCACTGTGAGGAGCTTTGAGGATAGCTGCTAAGTTGAACAAACTCGTTAGGTATTTGTAGACTTTGAATTGCTTCGTTATCCAAAAGTACCAAGTCGTTTATTTCCTAGATAATTCAACGTATGTTAACAAACTTGATGAAACATAAATGAAGTTATGATGTTATATGAAGTACGAGTACCCATGTGAAAATATTATCTTCTGAATCTGGATAAAATATTCACAATATAAGCCTACTGATTCGTCAGTCTATAAATAGACATGCTCTAAACTCATCTGATCGTTCATCCCTATCTGATGAAAGAGGTTGGATCCAAAGAATCGGGACTACTAAATTTTTTTGTTCTTGACGACAAATTATTTGGACGAGTCAGGCTTCTGGAACAACGGACCACTCGAAACTGTCAGTTTAAGATACTTCCTCTTACACTCTCAGCAATAAATTGTGAAACTATCAATCATCTTCCCAAGGTATAGGAAAAAAATCATAGAAAGCACTGCCGTGAAGTAAGGAGTTTTTGAGCGCTTGTTAATGCACCTTGTAGGTAGATTCGTCGTCCGTTGTTTTGACATTATAAAGGAAAACTAGATTTCAAACGACCATATTTACGGAACCTCTAGTCTTATTTTGCTCATTGATGAACGTGAACGCGACATTAGAGATCCAAACCTACCTTGAAAATTTCAAGTCCCTGGGCCTTTTCGTTCGAAAGTTATAATTGTCTATAGTTTCAATGGTTTTAGTCATGTGATCTGGACAAAATGCATGTAGCTTGAACACGGCATTCTTCATTTGAGTGCAAAATTTCATTTCGATCGAATCAGTAGTTTCGAAGTAATCAGGAGAACAAAATTCCGCAGGGCTATATTGAATTCTGCCCATTACCGAACTTAACCATTCAGGAACTGAACCCACACTGAAATTACGGACGGATGGCGGGACGGACAGATTTGAATTTTTTGATGGATTCGTCATCAGTGAGTCGAACCTTGTCGATTGAGATCATTTTCGGCTCAAAATTCAAAAAATACAGACATCGTGACCAAATTATTAGCCCTCGTGTAAGTAAAACGAGCACTCAAAAATATTCGGCCACTACAAACAGCCAATAACATCTACATATAGTAAAATATTCTCGGGATTCCTATTCCTCAGAAATTCAATTGTAATTCAAGAAGTTTAAGATTTCAAAAAAGATTACTTTCGTAGGGCATTCACGAAATCTCGAGGAATCTATCCGATGAAATGAACAAAATTAGTTCATTATGGAATTCATATTTCTAATCATCAAGGTTCACGACAAAAGCTTATCTCTGTATGATATGTCTTCAGCAAAGGTTGGAAATCCAGTTATGCAACTTTACAAATTGGGTGAAATATAATCCCGTCACTGATGGTAACATATAAAGTGGTAGGAAGTATAATTAATGATTCAGGAGCCTACATGGAACCCTTTAATCAATCAAGCATAAATAATTGTGTCCATGAGAGTAAAAATTAAAATGAAGCGTGTATTAACACTCGAAAGCTTCGTTATCGATGCAGTTTTTCAAAACGGATGTATTCTTCTCCTGTTGCTCACCTAGTCCGCTGGAATATAAACTTATTTACCAGGGCATTCGAGACAAAATCTTGAAGATTTTTTTTGTTTGGTCAGGGGGAATTCTCAAGGACAAAACTATCTCCGATAAATAGAAAAGTGTGAGACTTCGTCTGAAGCACGACCTGACTTACTCTAACTAAACCAAACCTTTTGACTCTTCTTGTTTGTATCTCTTTCACGATCTTTATCGTGTGATAATTGTGTTACCTATGAGTTTCATGGGAGAGTCTCTTCTTCTTGATATTTGAAATTGGGTTTACTCAATTTCTGTTTCTACGTAGTTGTTCTCTGGGTCTTTTGTGATAGGTGGGTATCCTAAGCACATCTTCGGAGGGGTTGTAGTCAACTAGTCTTCTTAGCTCATCATTTGGGTGTTGACTTGCCTTTTCAAATATCTTCTCGGCCTTGAAATCTGTGACAGTTTCCCATCCTAGTCTATGTGGATTTTTTGGTTTCCTACGAACCATGGCATATTCATTGCTGTTCTAAGCAGTTTATTTCCTCTTGCTCGAATCCTCTTTTTATAACTATTGGCTGCATGGCCCATGCCGCCGAGCCATATGTTAGTTGAGGTCTTGCAATTGACTTGATCATTCGTAGCTTCGTGCTTTGGTTCATTTGGCTTCATCTTCCTAGCAGTGGGTCAAGTTCTAGAAATGAACCTTGGACTACTCCTGCTTTTACTTGTCTGGTTGCATCTTTTTTGACATGGAAATTCCTGTTCTCAGGTAGTTTCTTATTATATTGCAGGTTTTGGTAGTGTAGCCTGCCATCATCATTTTGTAGGCCTTCGTGCCAAACTCGGTCGAAGGCTCCCTCGACATCTAATAGTTTCAATCCTGTGGCTTGTTTATTCTGAACTCCTTCAGTGACATATTCAGTGATCCTTAACAGTTAAAGTTTTGTGAAATAATTTCTTCCGAATCCAAATTGTTCTGGGGGTATCAGATTCAGCGCTTCTGTTGTTTGTGAGTCTTTTTGCAATGACTCTCTCTACAATTTTTCCAAGTGCTGATTCTAGACTTATTGGCCTGTAGTTTTGTGGGAATTTTCTATTTTTTCATGGCTTATTGAACACAATTACTCCTGCTGTTTTCCATCTTCTTGTATAGTATTCAGTTCTCATCACTGCGTTTGCTATATTGGTTAGCCCTGCTATTCCTTCCGTAACATAAAG